>OY756395.1:15947500-18911250 GCA_963576865.1 Anania hortulata | reverse complement strand
GCCGGTCCAATTTGGACAACTAATTATCGGATCATTCATTTACGCCCCAAAGTTGAGATCGGACTTTAATTGCATAGCGACTAATTATGTTACGTGCTTTGTGGAACTGTCAGAGTAACAGGCATTTTTGATATTGTGAAGGGCGCTTTATACAGGATTATTATAAAGTCATGCATTTCTTTCCAGGTTCCTAATGTTAGATGTGAAATTACATCTTTTGCTTCCTTCCTCCTAGTGGTTCGTTCATGATTCTAGATGCGGTAGGTCTGGTTATTGGGAACATTTTTAGGGATTTTGTATATAATCTCCTTGTCTCTAACCCTTAGCATCTAATAGGGAAACCAGAGCATGTTGGACCATGGCTACACAACACGACAAGTTCTGCTATGAAGGCAATAAAAAAGTAAAGTATGCATTCGTTCCATTGCAGGGCACAGGCCTCACCTGATTTATGAGATGGTTTGGGCCTACGCCACCACACAGGCTCAGTGCGGATTGGTGGAGAAGTGTTGTGAAGCCAGTGACTTTGGTATTTAAATAAGTTAAATACCTGCTTAATCTATATACCTACCTAATCTAAAGATGAATCTCTATTTCCCTTGGTCATCGCATCACGCGTGAACGGATGGAACAATTTCGCCATTTTTTTTGTTGTGTTAATTATTGTCAGGAAAAGATTCTTTTGAAAGAAAAAAATAAGAAAGTTGTGCAGAAAATTATTTATGAATAATCTGAAGGTCTTGTCGCGACCGAAGTCGCGGGCATAGGCTAGTATTTTATAAAATATTTTATGTGATAAATAGTAAACAGTAGTTTTCTTTTGTGTCAAAAAAACATTACTTTATTGTCTATTGTTTTGTACGGTATTGTCGCTCTTAGCGATAAGACCGCCTAAATTGTACCAATCTAAATTTATTGTTTTTCTGTACTGATTTTTTTATGTGGTGTGCAATAAAGAGTATCTATCTATCTATTATATTCTATTCTATTCTTAAAAAGTCTAAACCTTACTGTCAGATGTAATCAAACTGACTAAGCTTTACGACTAGTCTTCTTCTTCATCTATACGGTCAATCCCGGTTGCCCATTTCCTTGATTTACTCCTCTACTTCGCACGGTCTTGAGCGTCTCTAGTTGTGAGGTCATTGGCACGCATGTCAGCCCTGGGCTTTACGACTAGTATTAGTGATGTTAGCGGTACCAAATTTTAACGTGCCTTCCAAAGCACGCAGGTACTCGTGATAAACGCCACTCACGGCGTCGTCGGTTGCTTAATATTGGTAATCACTACCAATACGCTGCTGCTACTGAGCTACAAGCACCTCATGAAGGCAATAATATTTTTTTAAACCTGGGTCCTATTTAATATTACCTATAGTTAACATTAAACTACTTTTATTATATTAAGGGCTTCATTATATCATTAATCACTCCCAAGTATAGACAGAGTTGCCATAGACCTAATCATACATTACTCACACACACCCACACCCACACACACACACACACACACACACACACACACACGCACATACACACAAACACGACACTGCACTACTTGAGTTAGTACCAAATGTAACGTTTTTAAGGTTATTCTTTAGTCTTTAAATATAATACTGTCATGGAAGAGCGGTGCTTCCTAGCACAAGCAAATCATTTGCTTAAAAGGAAGCTCCAACCACTATATAATGTATATAGACTTAAGTTACGCAATAAAGAATTTGAATTTGAATTTGAATCAAATAAGCCCAATCACAATGATTTTATTTTATTTATAAATTTAGACCACTAACGAAGTCACTATACAAAACTTTTACTAGGTATTATTACGTAAACAGTACTTATAATGAATCCTACATCGATGGTTACACTTTTGATAAATAAAATTAATATTAAGTGGAGCCCATTAAGGCTTGGATGAAAATGAAATTTCTACAAACAAAGTTGGCATTTTTCAGGCATAAAAGATACAAAAAGAAAGACTAACAATTTTTAACTATGTGTGCGTGTGTGTGTTTGTGTTCGTGGATGAGTGTGTGTATATGTGTTTAGTAATTTTTACTTAAACCGTTACGTAAGTCAATTACCTGTTTTGTTTAAGGTAGTCAAAAAAGAGAATCCCTATCCACCTCCTGACTCCATTAACAGATCATATCAAATAATTGTACTGCCATCAAAGTTTCAAATTGATGCAACAAATTAATATAGGTACTTAAAACTTGAGATTTAATTACATAGTTCCAAGCTAATAAAAATGTGTTGCAAGAAAGAAAACAAACACAATTTAACTAAAGTTTTTTGTCGTACCTCAAAGCCCAGTCTTTTTCCAGTAATAAACTGAGGGCTTAAGCTCTTAAGGGCACTGCTCAAAAGTTTACAAAGTAGGTCCACTGAGGAACCAAATCAGAGTTTGTTGGGAAGATGTGTTTTGGGAATCACGTTGATTTAATTTTACTTTTTGCTAAGAGTGGCAGTTTAGAAAATCGTCGTCTGGGGTACAAATTGGTCTAAAGAATGAACGCATAAAAAGGAGGACGCTATGCTGCTTAGGTTATCTCCTGCTTAGTAGTTTTCTAAGTCCTCCTTTATATTATTGACGACCTCCGTAGCTGAGAGGCGAGCATACCGGACTTGGTGTCGCTATCTCTGAGGTCCCGGGTTCGATTTCCGGTCGGTCAATGTAGAAAAATTACTTTTCCATATTGTTTCAGGTCTAGATGTTGTGATACCGTCGTTGTTTCTGATTTCTGTAACACAAGTGCTTATGCTACTTATCATAGGATCAGAGCAATGTATGTGATGTTGTCCAATACTTATTTATTTATTATTATAAGCGATCTGCGATTTTGCGACAGGCATGACGATGCAGATAATATTAATCGTTTGCAGAGACTTGTTAAAACGCGTTGCAACATCGATGCAGTCGCAAAATCACCGATCGCTGATGCTGAAAGTCGCAGTAAAGTTAAAGGTAAATAAATAAACATACCTGCATATAGCCTTTATGACATGTAGTCCCGTTTATCAAAGTCCCAACTTTGAATTTCTTGAACCTTATCCTCAATATCCAGTCTTTTGGTGAACCCCGGAATGCCCTAAACCTGTGTAAAAGAGAAAATCTTATTAAAAAATCTAATCTAACTGTAAATAAATCGGCCAACAGTGACTCAAATATCTAACCACAAATTAGTGACGTAGTATTAATTGTTGACGACCGTCTGGTGTAGCAGTTTGCGCTCCAGACTACAAAGTAAGCGGTAAAGCGGTTGCGGGTTTGAAACCCGCGGGGGGCAAATGTTTGTGTGATGAGCACGAGCATTTGTACCTAAGTCGTGGATGTTTATAAAAGTATTTAAGTATGTTTATTATCTAGTTGCCATAGTACAAGCTTTGATTAGTTTGGGGTTAGATAATTGGTGTGATTAATATATATATATATATATATATATATTTATAATATGCATGGATAAAAGTGTATTCTTGCGACTTTAATCGCGAAAGATAAATAATTAAAACTATTAGTTAGAACATTGTCTTTAAAAAAGTGTAGTATTTTAATTATAGTTTTTATATGGAACGCTCTAAAATAAATTATTTCGGCAACCGAAGAAAGAATCAGTTAAGGCTTTAAAAAATTCTCAACAACAACGGAATCCGAGCAAGAAACGTAAGTGTTAATAGCATAAAATGTCTAGACGGGATCACAGACTAATATTTCACAGTATGTTCAAAAAATGTATTAACTAACAAATTTAAAAAGCAATTCGCATTCGCCGGGTCTTGAACCCAGAACGTCTGCATATCCTGATTACCTTACCTACCTTACCCTGACTGAACGAATTAGTCTTCTTAATTATTTTAACCACACACACCATTTTAACAAATATTAATTTTAATTGTTAAATTTATTTAGAAATTGGCAGAAATTTAATAATAGTGTTTTACGTCTCAATTATTACGAATGATGTCATCGATACAGAATTTGACAATCATCATCATCGTTTCAGCCATAGGACGTCCACTACTGAACAAAGGCCTCCCCTCTCCAGAATACTGATGACTGACTGAGATGGAATACTAAAAAGGTATTGTTACAAATAAATAAATAAAATTATAATATGGGCTGATTGTTATGTTTTTAGAAGTATAAGTTAAGTATTTCATTTCTTAACGTGACTATACCGCTCGTATAGTACGTAAAAAAACAAATATATTTAATACTTAATCAATCATTGCTTTACCATATCAGCAGTTAGGTCTTACAATTTTGGCAGTTAGTTTGTACAGTCAACGGCAGGTCAACCTACTCAAAAAGTTAAAGGTCTTTAAAGCGAATTTTAACTTTATGTCTGGCACATAGAGATCAATATCAATTGAGAAAATTTGACGTTTTGTGGTAGGTTGACGTGCTGTTTCTTGTACTTCTTTGTAGTTTCATAATTATTATGACTTTTAGTTCACGTAAGTGTACGGACCGGAACCACTACTGCCCATACCCCATTCCCAAATAAAATCATGGTTTCGCGAAAGAACCAAAGAAACACATCTAACAGAATGGAGAAACAGCGAGGGATGCAGGCAAATGAAAAATGCAGTTCCGGCGGTATCAAATAAGCTTGCCCGCAACGTCATCAGACTAGCAAGGGACAAAATTCGCAAGGTTATAGGTGTTATAATCGGCCATTGTCCCCTTAACAAACACCTGTATAACATAGGTGTGACAGACAGCCCGACATGCAGAGGATGCATGGAGGCAGAAGAAACGCCACAGCATGTGCTATTGGAGTGCAGAAGCGTGGCAGATCAACGGGCACGGATTCTTCAATCACCAGGATCTCTCCCGGAAGCCTGCAGCAGTCTGAAAAGGCTGCTGACCTTCTGGGACGACCTAGGATGGTTGGAGTAAGAAAGACTAAGTAGCACGCACAATGGCCCAATCATGAGGCTAAGTGCGGAGAAAGCCCAGCTAAACTAACTAACTAACTAACTAGTTCACGTTTATTAAACGTGTATTTACTGGATTTCTTTACCTATATGTGCACGTGAGAGGCCGCCCAAAGTTTTCTGATGTAACAGGCGGAGAGGAGACGTCCTCGTAAATTTCCACTGTCTTGTTGCAGTGGTCTCGTTTTGAATCTGTAACAAAAAAAATGAAAAATTTTAGTTTTTGGTTAGGTTGGGTTAAGTAATGTAATTGGATTTTTATGCCTTATTTTAACTAATTATGGGACTTAATCAAAATTTTGGAAAAAAACGACGATTGCCCTTAATGATACAACCTGTAACCAGCGGGCTATTTAGTAAGTGAAGTGTTTTTATTGCTATGTCAATATTAATCCTGTATTAAAACTCGTTGTATTTGAGCAGTTTTATCAGCCCCTAATCTAATAGATGCCCAGATTTGGATTGGACACACTGGTGTTTTATTAGTCTGTGGTAGTAATACCGTGACAAACTCCCATGAAAAGACGGACGTCGGCGCAGCAGAGTTATTGCGCGACGCCACATGAGTTACGGTTGTTGAAACAAGATTTATTTTTAATGGCGCACTTTTAATTTTGACTGCAGATATATTACTGTCTTGGACTTAAAAATGAAATAGTTGTATTTTTGCAAAATTGATTTGACTGAAACAATATTAGCTTGGAGCGGATCTTGGGCGGCTGAAAGGTTAAGAATTTTAAAAATGCCCAGTAGCTTCAAATTGAAAATGATTAAAGAAGTTTAACTTTATTTGATAGATATAATTATAATAAGACACAATCTACCTTAATACAAAATGACGAACACAAGTGTAATTAAAAAATAAAACGTCATAAAACACATAACTAGCATTTAATTAATCGAACATTTTGTTTGTAATCTGTTTTGTAGGCTATAAATAATTAACCGCTTAAATAAAAATATATTCTTTAGGGCCAGTTTTACCACTTAAGTTCCAGCTAACCTGTCTGGCACTTGTTTTGACATATAACTCATACAATTAGCTGTCAAAAAAGTGCCAGATAGGTTATTTGTAACTTATCAGCAAGTGTTGAAACTGGCCCTTAGTCTTCTTGCTAAATGAAAGGTTAACTTCTTTTGCAATTTTTTTTAAATTGTATTATTTTCTCTTTTCATATTTATAACATGAAAAATTATAATATATTTCTTCTGCGTACAGTCGAGTAAAACAAACTTTTCATATTTTATCACATTGTCATATTGTCTACTTTGAGTCGCATGAGTTATGACCGCTTTCGAAGTGAGTTATTTTTAATGGCGAAGTTTCAGTTGCCTCTCAGGTGGGAATTGTGGACTTTTATTGATAATGGAAGCGCAGATAACTTCGCACTTTGTTTATTACTTAACACTCTACTTGTTTGTACTTAGTTTGTTGAGTTGATGTGTAGTAATTTGTTTCGCACTTAAGTTAGAAATTATAACTTAAAATATTGCAAGAAGATTTTAGTTATTTTACATCTTTTTTAATGTAGAAACATGCCACTTTCTTATAACCAGAATCTAGAGTGTATGGTTAATTAAACATATAAGAAGATTCCTATTACGGTTTGAAGACATGCCCCAAATATCTCATGAGTGAGAGAAAGAGAGATTTTAATACGTGTAACATAAAAATTTGAATGTAATTGTTTTTTTTATTACAAAACCACTGTGCCAAAAAAAAATGTGCCGAAAAATTAAAAATATTTTTGAACCTTCCATACTAAATGTTCACTTATCAGAATTCTTCACAAAATTTGAAACAGTGCGCTCTTTTTTAAATCTGGGCATCTATGGAAGACCAGGGTCGTAGCATCACTAATGTGCTCCGATATATGCTGAGTATCATGTATCGAAACCACACTGTAATTTATTATTCATTTTCTGTAAATTATATTGTATACATGGTTCTGAATAAATGTTCTTCTATTTCTGTTCTAAATCGATCAGTTTTCTGGACGTTATATGAGAGGGTTATATCAGACTATTATTAAGAATTTTCTGTATAAGAAGTGACGTAATAATTAACAAGATTGTAATACAAGTTTTACACATGAGAACGAAAAACTATTCTTAGCAAAACTCTAAAGTTCGATACGTACTCGCTTGACCAGTATCCAATAGGAGTTTAATGTAACTTTGCTCCCACGGGACGGGGTATACCTTACCGAGGTCCCCGTGCTCTTTTCCAACTTGTATTTCTTTAGAAGTTTTTAAAGTTTAGGCAAGTTTTGTAATACGGCGAGGTAATTCGAAATCTTTTAGACTGCCTTGCTCGCACGACCTGCGTTTCTAACCAAGGCAAAATTGCATGCATTAAATATAGGTGCTAAACCTTTCGAAATAAATACATATTGACGACGTGATTGGCGTAGCGGCGTGGTGGTTCATCTTGGACGCGGAGGATCCGTGTTCGATTCCCAGTTTATGTCAATTCAGTCAACGATCTTTTCTTGGCAAAATTCATTGTCGTTACACAAGGGTGTTAATTCCTTGCTAAGGTAGGTGGACTATGGAAGGCCTCCTTCGAAAGCTAATTATTAAATAAAATATGTAGTAAAGATTTTTAAATTAAGAGGCATTACTGTGAAGAAACATATTTGTGATGCAGAAAAATTACTAAATACTGAAAATAATTAGTTAGCTACCAAGTACGAATTTTCACACCACAGTCGTCTGCAATGATGAGCATTGATAAGACTAAAATAAAACCGTGGGGCGTATCGAATTTATTTAACTACATATCCATCCATTATCTAGCTGTATCCATCCATAGTAGAAGCTTTGCTTAGTTTGGTGCCAGGTACGAACGAGTAGGTAATTGGTGTGATTAGTAATTGTTGAAGATTTGATTTTTATTGTCTTTGGTTAAAGCTGTGCGATTAGTATTCAGATATATATCAGATTCGGAATCAGAAGAAAATACCCATAAAATCAAACTTAATTTATAGGAGTTCACAAATGTACCCTTTTGTATTACGACGGCAGTATTCGTTAGTAAATATAATTATTAATTACCTCTTTTGACCTAGGTTTAGGTTAAATTTATATTAAAGAGGAAAGAGATATGGCCGAAGCATAACCGAAAAGCACCCGCATATCAAACTACAATCTAAAACTTCAAAGGATCGCAGAACTAACAACAAGAAAAACTCGGCCATTTTAGAAAAAAAGCAAAACAAACGTTCGCCGATACAAACTGAAAATGGCGTCTGGGGGGTTGAACCTCTTTGTTTGGAACTCCATAAAAAGTTAAGTTACACTTCTTGCCCCGAGGAGGGAAAGTCCCTGTCACTTGTACGAGTTGGTCGTCAAAACAACTTCAGTTCTTTACTCTTGGTTATGAGTTTTGTGAGTGCGTGAACGAATTTATTTGATGCCTACAATTTTTTATTTAGTGTTCAGTTGTTTAAAAGAAATATGGTACAATAACTCAAATACAAGATAAGTTTAGTGCTTAGAGCTTGAATTTCGACAACTATTATTCTTTTGCTTCTATTGAGCACTGATTGGAGTCTTGTCTCAAATCTGTGCGTTGTAAGATTAAATCACATACATAATACTACTTGATTTTTTGGAATCTATGTATAGTCGACAAAAGAAGTGTTTTACCACTTTTCATGACATACCCAGTAAAATAATATTTCGTTGGTTTTATTGTAAGAAATTAAGGCAAGGCAAGGTTAAAAGTGCGTGCAATTTGAACTGGGACATCAATGCAGTAGAAAATATAATAGGTCGTCGATACTTCAAAGTTCAAATAATCACAAATGTCACTATTGACTTAATAAACCAAGTTAATTATATTAAAAAATGCAAGAAAAATATACCTTGTATAGACAACAGTTCGTGAACCTTCAACCCTCGTGAAATTTCAAATTTTTTTGCACTTCTTCAAGCTTCACGTTTTTGATTTTATTGTGCGACATATTGAGATTTCGCTAAACGAAACATTTTGAGAGCTGTAATACTCATGAGTTAAGATGTAAAAATAAATCAAACAGCTTAATCCAGAGGTACAAAACACCAAATTACCAAGATTACCTCATACAAAGCAGTCCTGAGATTGATTCTGTCAAAGCCCCATTCAGCAAACACTCCATTACGGCTGAGTCGGTAATTCAATCATCACTCAAACGGGAACGCCATTGAAAATAATCTCCGGAGTCCCACTAACGAATACTGGGAAATTAAGTTTGTAAAGAGAATGCCCCCCGGATTTGGTCTAATGGAAAAGCGATTTGCGATATTTTTGTTTACTTTTATATAGCTTAATCAGAATCTAGCCTCAAATCCTGAGATTATTAAGTTTTCAGCACTTACCTTCAGATTTTTTGAAATCTTTGTACGGATTTGTACCCTTTTCGGTTAATAAGGAAAATATCGTGAGGATAGGATAGGTTGAGGATTCCAATATATTCAGATTACTAGTTATGGTCTAAAATCGTTGCCTAAGGGTTATGGAAGTATAATAGTAATCGCCTCAAATGTAATATGTACCAGACTTGCTCCATCTAGGACATTGGTCATGCGTACCCCGTTTTGGAATGGAATAGTGCCAAAAACGAAGATTTCTTCATCCCTGATACAAAACCTGATAGTTTCCTTAATTAAAACCTGATTAGTTTTCAAATTAAACTACATACATGCTTGCATAGGAAAATATAACATGATTCAATTACAGTTTTGAAGGAGTGGTAGTTTTACTCTTGGTTATTTAAAGTTATATACTTTGCAGCAGTTTGCGATATTCGCGATGCACACACATGGATTGGAGGCCAACAATGATAATAATCTTAGATCTTTATTACTTGAACCTCCACACAAATCATAATTTTTTTGCAGTTTTCAACAAAAAAATTAATAGCAGCCTTTCTAAGAGTGAGAGGTATATTACACCACATAGGGTGTTTTATCAATTAAATTAGGTTAATCAAAAATAATGGAACTAGAACAGATAAACACAATTTAATATATTGATGCGACATATAACTTTCGTCAATACTCATTTCGCGCGTTTTTATTCTAACAGTAAACCTGTTAGAATTCTGGTTACATAAATAGATTACACATTTTTTTATTATTTTGTTTTTTACAAACGTCAAATTAAGTGACTGGCTCTTGTGTAACTGCTTCTATAATATCAAAGAATTTATTGACTTTTGTGAAAATTGACATTTTATAAATATGAATATCTAATTATTTAAAAAAAATACATAAGCTACTAACAATATAATTTAATATTTGCGCGTCTGCTTGCAGGCAGAATACTAATGACTTACCAACTTAAGACCTTAAAGTAAAACTGTATTCTTGCAAATAAATGTTTGATTTGATTTGATTTGTCCCTTGTCATTTGGACCACAATATCTAGGAACTGGAAATTTATCTAATTATATTTGACTTCATTGGCAATATGAAAGACTGCAGTCGGCGGCGGCGTCTAAAGTTGAACGAGATAACGGAGCATTTGTGAATTGGATCGAGTGAATTAAATGCTAGCGAAGTTTCCAACTGCGGGGTTAATACTGCTGCGGTTATGTTGAGGTTTGATGGTTTGTAATACATTAACAGTTCTGTGCATCACCAAGAGATGGCGTTGCTTGTACATAAGATTAAGATGGTGAGTCGTGACAACGAAGTCATCATTATCATTATTATCAGTCTTCGGAAGTCTACTGCTTAAACATATGCCTTCTCTTTTTTTTTAACTTCTATGTTTGTTTCAAAAAGTACGTCAATAATAGTGCAACAATAAAATATCTATTGTGTCTCGTTTGATGAGTACCTAATACTTAAAATAAAATAAAGTTTGAGTTTAATACTATTGGAAAATCTGTAACGATGCTATCGATAGTGCTATCGAGATTTTAACTATTTTTCGATATTTACCATCAATAGTTTTACAACACTAGTCTTAACACGTTTTTGCATGCAGTCATAAGTATCTATAGAGACTCAACAGCTCGTCGACCTATAACAAAAAGGCAAACTTTCTTAATTCATATTAATATCTTACCTAAAGTTGAAAATTGGTTCAATGACCTTTAACTTTTTGGGAAGATTGACCTGCCGTTGACTGTACAGTTATCTGTGGTAGCTATATTTCGCTCGCTTGTGGTACTTATATTTTGCTTGCTATCGTGCACGCTTTGTTAGTATTGACTTGCCAAATTTTAACAGCATTTGCGTTACACAAACCAGGTCAATAGTTGAAAGTGCTAATGTGCCAAAAGCTGGTTGCCAAAATCAAATATGAAATACAAAACAGACACCCACCAAAGTTTTATCATGTAGGTAAATATTCTGAAGTGAAATCCACAAAAACATCTTAATCTAAATTGGCATGCCTTAATTTATTTATGAAAATATTATATAACTGCAAAAACCTGCACCTACCTATATTCCCTACCTAAGAAAAGTGACAAACATAATTTTAATTCCCAAATAAAGACAAATTTGCCGTTCCAAATTACAGAATGCATAAAGTTAGTAATTATTTTATGGATAATGCTTAATTTAGGCCTATTTATAGAAATGATTTAGTTTAAGCCGTGTTTTACAATACAAATTTTATGTTAAGTTTAGTGGTACTACCGTATATTTTTATTCTGTGGCTACATTTTATAAAACTTAAAATTAGAAAGTGCACATAAAATCTATATTCACATTGGATCTACAAATCACCAAGTTATAGATTATTTAAGATAGTGGCTGCACAGAATTGAGCCCAAAAAGGTTTTTTTTAAACTATACTAACAATTTAAAATTTTCTCGAACTCCGAAACAAACATTCTAAGTTGCGAACTACAACTTGTTAGAAATGTAATTTTAAGTCTTTGGAACTAGCCGGGTTATATTAACTACCGTTCGATCTTAGAAGCAGTTTTACAAGGAGCGAGCAAAGTTACTTGGATGAGATGTTTTAGGCTTCTTTACTTTATTATAGGGTGAAAATAAAATCTTAAACAACGTGTAACATAAAGGTTCAGCAATATCTTAGGACTTGATTACGCCCATAATATTAAATTTATAATACATTTACATACAAAATTATCATCTACCTTTATGATAATATAATATAATTATTAATATTTTTTTTGTGATCCCACAATACACACACTCTGCACAGAATGCGGGATAGTATTTCTGCGATTAACCGTGATTCACGCAAGCGCATGTAAAAGTTAGTAGTAAAACATTTTAAACGCTTCACAATGCACGTCTCGAAAAGACTTAAACAAACACAAACCTAAATTGAAACGGTAACAAGTGTCGTTGAAATCCCAAGTTCGCAAATGAAATTTGCAATTTCAGCCATTTCAGTAGTGAAATGACTTGAATGCCACTAGTAAATTGTTTTCATGGCACGTACCGCTTAGGTACTAAAACTTAAACTATTGCAGTTATTAAAACAATTAAAATTAATTCTCAACTCGTTAAGATGGACCGTGAGATTAGAAATTGATGGCCTATATTAGTTAGTAGCTTTAATCATAATTTTATTTGTATTGCTGTAGTTTTCCGATATCTTCATATGGTACGAGTATTTAAGCTCATTATAGACTTCCTCTCCCCTCCCTCCCTCGTCTCTCTAACATAATAAGGTTAGCAGACTAGTTGTAAAAAAATACATATTATCTCTGTGCTCTCAAGGCACCAATTTCTATCACTAAATTTGGAGGGGCTTAGTAGCTCAGATGCTCAGGGACGATGACAAAACACTGTTGGTTGGAAGGAAGTGGACGAGGATAGCAAGAGATAAATGTCAATGGAGGGAGTTTGACGAGGCCTTTGCTAAAGAGCAAATAGACTGGGAAACTCATACTGTCAACAACAAAATCAAACTATTATAAATCGAATTATATTAAATAACTTGACTATTTATTAATTTATAATTTACTTACATTAAGAATTGACAAATTTTAAGAAAATATTTTTTGAAATTTGATTAAAGAAATTTATTTGCAAAAAAAAGCCGCAGTCTGTTTGTAGCTGCTCAGGCAGTGGCAGGTGGCAGCGTTTTGGTAGTAGTTACTAAAGTAACATCGCAGTGTTGTGTAAATAGGTGATCAATACAACCAGTAGTTTCATTTCTTATGAGCTAATAGAGCTATTTAACATTTAAAGTTGGTTCCAGATAATATCGCTTGACCATCTCATAGCTGTTAAAGTTAAGTTTTTGCCAGTATTGCCGCTCAAGGCCATCTATGAGCGCTGCCTCGAACTACTCATTTTGCATCATCAATAAATGAATAAGCAACCTACTAGTTCAACGATTGAAACCGATATGACGCTAGACGATCCGAAAGCCGGGAGTAGGGCGCTGGAAGGACAACCGAGGGCTGGCGGCTGCAGCGGCCTGCGCTGAGACTGTTGGTTTTACGAGTATTTAAGTTCGTAATCGAAAACGACTAGACGCTAAACATTTAGCTATAATTCAGAATTTTCTCTTTGTAATTAAGTATTTAAGTACAAAATAAAATAATACACAGCTAGTCAGGGTTGCTGGCAGCCGCTGGATCGAGATATCCTTTCGAGATATCCTTTCGAGCAAATGGACAGACAATTTCCGAAGTACTTGTTAGAGAACGCGATATTAATTTGCATCTAGGGCAACGAGTGCGCCTTCTGTACCTATATTCATTCTACATCCACCCTCGAAACGTCATTATATGCAGGCACGAACAAGAATGTCTCAGGAACCGCCAATGCTGTGGACCTGTCTCAAAATGCGGAAATCTCATTTTGCAACTGTCGACAAAGCGTTGCACCCCTAACAAGCATTCGATCTCAGTTGTACACATACGAAAATGTGGATACGGTACTGCTATTGCTGGAGCACTTTTGCAGAAGATTGTAATAAAAAAATAACAGCCAGCTGATTCCATATTGCAAAAGAGGTAGAGCCAGTGTCATCAAGAGCAACAAGTCGCAGTGTGCACTCTGTGTGTCTTGCATGATTGGCTACTTAAATACACCTTTTAAACTATAAGCGAATATTTTGATTTTAAGGTTTAACAGCTGATAACTTATGTAAATTAGTTTTCTCACAATATTTGCATGCTGATATGTGTACAGCAAAAAGAAGATCTTATTTTATACCTGACTGTCTTATGTAAGTAACCTGTTTCTAGTAAATAAAAGATTTTCATTCCATTTTAAAAGTTACTAAATCGTGATAAAGTCGCTAAGTCACTGCTCTCGGATACTATCGATCAATAGCAAAGAGCCACCATAATGTTATTCAGCATCGACGCAGTCGCAAAATCGCCGATCGCTTATAAATACTAAAAGTCGTATTGTACGCAGCCTCTAATAGCTTTGCTTCTCACTATTTTTAATAAATTAACAACACTTTCAGAGAAAATAGTTTTTTAACAATTTCATACCACTATATACATTTTTGAACTGGTTGTTCTATTATACACTGTGGTTACCCAAATACAGTTCGTACAACTGTGTAGTTGCATCGAAATGAACTCGCTGTACCAAATACCCAATGAAACAGTTTAATTAGCTCGGTTTTGGCTTTGAACCGTTTGACTATTGAGAAGCGTTTTGCTTTTGCTGGGGTATTCACCCATTGCAGTAGGGTTTGAGTAATTAAGGCTACCAAAAGATAACTCATTTTTTAAAATTTGAATTTCATAAATGTCACTTCGGTCTGCCCATTCCCCTCCTTCTCGAAATTCTATAATGCTCTTTATAAGCAAAATATACGGCCGTAAAAATGCACTTAATTACCGCTAACAGGAGGCGTGTCGTAAGAGGCTGTAGCATGAGACGGGCAGCATCGTCTACGTGCAAACTGTTATAAAAAACTGCGCTCGCCAACCCGCCTGCCAAGTGTGGCGAGTATTGGCAATCAACCCCCGATGATAGTTAGTTGGGGGAAGCCTTTGTTCAGCAGTGGACGTCCTATGGCTGAAATGATGATGATGAAGCAAAATATGTCGTACTAGGTCATACAGATCAAGGAGAAAGTACCTACAGGTCGGGTCGCATGAGGAGGTAAAAGGGTTGGCGCAAGAAAGCACATACCTATGATAAAGCACCTCTTGAGTTGAACCTCTAGTGTACCCTATTAATCTCCATGTGTTTTGTTTTTTTTTAAGTAAAAGGTTAAAAGTAAGTATGTCTTAACGGTCACAATTATTTTATAATTATCATAAAATTTTTTGTGCCGTGAAAAAAGTTATATCCAAAATTAGGGTAAAATTAAAAAAAACTGATGGCGCTGGAGTGCTTTATTACCTACTAGACTTTCACTTAACACTAGTTTTCATGACAATCTGTGTTTGAATTGCTCACTTTCTTCTTTGCTCCATCCCACTTTAGGTGGGGTCGGCTCTCCTAATTTTGAGGCGCCAAGACATTCTGTCTTTGGTTGTCGGATCGGATAAAGTAAGTGGTGGTGGTACTAGTGCTGAGTTTTTTCATACTGGTCCACTAGGTGGACGGGGGGTCCACTAGGTGGACGGGGGGTCCACTAGGTGGACGGAGGGGTCCACTAGGTGGACGGGGGGGTCCACTAGGTGGACGGGGGGCGCCCCTGGCCTATTTTATCCTCCGGTAGACATAGGGTTTAAATTGCTCACCAAAAGTTAATTAAATCGTATTAAAGTACAACTGAAAACATCTCTTCGTGTTTGTGGCATAATGTCATTTATTATTTCATTAAATTTTTCGAGCAACCCTTATGCCAACTATGTGGCATTAGCTTCTTAAAATATTTATAGACACGCAATAAACATTCTTATTTTAGGGTTCGGTGCCCACCCAAAAACTACCAACTTGTTATTATGTTTACGCTGTCGGTCTGCCTGTCCGTCTGTCTATAAAGAACTGTAGATTTTAAACCGTAATTGGTAGCTAATTTAGTTTTCCCAGAATATTATGTGTAGGCAGATAGCTTAACAAGTAATAAAACAAAATTTCATATGTATTTTTTGATGGTTCTCTATCGTAATAACAGTAATTTAATGGTTAATGGTTTTATCGTAATGGAGATTTCAATGTAAACCTCTTTTTCGTCTACCTAGACTTTCAGCTCTTAGGGCCTCTGCTGCGTAAAGCGGACTTACATCCGTGAATGTCTAATTTATACGACCACGGTAACGGACGGCCAGTGTAATGGACAGCCAGTGTAACGTAGCTTTTTTTGTCTTTCCAGAAACTGCATTGGAGTCCCTTAATCCTCCGCTTCGCTCTATCCTGGGCATTTTCTTTAGTAAGACCACATCTCACCACCTTCCCCTTTCTCTAATGGTTGTCCTCTACCTGAAGGTTATCTGGAATAGATCGCTATTAGCGATAAGATCGCCTAAATTGTACTTCTTTCTGTAAAAATCATGTGTAATTTACTTGTATGGTGTGCAATAAGTATCTCTCTATCTTTCTATCTCTTCATGTCTTTATTGACTCAACTCAACCATCACAGTTTAGGCCATCCTCTTCTTATTGTAAAAAACCAACAAATGACAAAAAGTTCCATGTGTCATGATTAGCATCCCGAAGGTACGACACCCTCAGTGCACAGGTCCGTCTCGCACTTGACCGGTTTTTATTGCTATCAAAATGTGCACACTTAATGCCTTCTCCAAAAATTTATTAGCTACATTCACGATCTTCCCAACTGCACAAATTGTTCTTTACGTCGGAATAAAAGTTGCCATTCGCAATCAGCTGATTAAACCAACTTGAACAAGCGAAAAGCTATCTAATGAGCTGAACTCAAAGTCTGAACTCCAATGGGCGTAACCGAAACATATGTGAGGAGAGGTTAAATTCTCTTGAGAAGAAAATTAGATAAAAGACAGCAATTTTGCTAAAATTAGAAGCGTTAAGCTGAGAATAAGTTATTTTACGTTTTTATAAGAAGATTGCGTTCTCAATTCAAGTCAACAGTAAGACGGGGCTTGAGTTTCATTTCAGTATAAGATCTTTTTTTTATGCGAGAAAGGTTGGAAACCGAAAAAAAGGACAAAGTCATGTTTGAGTCAGAGTCGTGCATCAAGATGTTTTTTTTTAAATTGGGGACAATGAACTCGGCTCATACTTAGCGAGGCTTTATTATTTGTTATTTTGCTTGATTATGCTACTAGCTTTTGCCCGTGACATCGTCTGCGTTGACCTTACCTGGATAAAGAGTATCCTGGGTTAATGTTAATCGTTCGTAATAATAGTATCGTTAATAATAGTTAATCCAGGCTATGATCTTACAATCATCCATACATCTATACGTATGGACGTATATACGTTTATAATATTAGTATGATATTATATTACTTTGAGGGACCAGAAATAAAAAAAAAAAGAAAAACTAGACCATTAATGCCTGAAGACATTATTTAATGTACACATCTACGTCATGCTGCACAGTTAATAAGTGAAATTTTAACATTTGTACACTTTTCATGGGAAGGGGCAAATTGTCTTACAGTGTTAAGGATTATTCTTGCTTTAATACAGATAAGCGAATTCACGTCCTAAGTAAAATTAACTCAATTTCATCCAATTGTGTGAACACCACATTATCCTATGATGAAGTTTTCTTCTTAGCAAAGATTAAGCGTCGATCGAAACTTTTTCACTAACTTCATAAGTAAGTTTAATTCCTCTAACTTCCACATTTTATCGGCTTAAGAAAGTTCATGAGATAGCAAAACAGAAACTCGCAAGACTGAAAATAAGACTCAATTAACTAGTCTAGATCCCAACACTTACAAAATGAAGCGAGATTTCTGTTTAGTGATGCCCAATTTATCTCTTTTTATCGATATTATTGTATACCGCTACGATCATGAAATTAATGGACACCTATGTTAATTATTCAACTTAGGTAATTTTAAATTTTATTAAAAAAATAAGTAGGTACTTAAAAACAAAAAAAAACTTGCAATCTACCTTCATATTTTTATTATGTATGAAATAAGTATTTCGTATCTGGGTAAGTGGGTTCGAATTATTGTCATCATCAAAACAAAAGTGAAAATCAAATTTATTTTTCCTATTTTTCCGAATAGTATTGGTATCATTAACACATGTAAAAATGTGTACCAAGCAATATTATATTTGGTCACGTATTTTTTATATTTTTCAGTATCGATACTTTCCTAGTCGAAGTTTTACAACTCTAATTAGGAATAAAGGCATTCAGAGCCATCCTATTATTCCATCTAAATAAAGGGAGTATTTGGCTGTATTTTTTCATTGCGTGAGCCTTAAGAAAAAGAAAGACAATAACTTTAGGGTCAGTGTTTCTTTGTAGGGAGGAAAGTGAAATCTCTTCATTCCGACCTCAATCTAAATCAAGTAATGGGCCCTTTGAATGTGGGATTGAATGAGGGCTAAACAATAAAGGAATGATACGATGGGACTTATTAACTGAAGCTGTGAATAGGAGGAAAAGTGTATAAAGAAATCCTAAGAGATTTGGGCTTAGAGATTGGATGCAAGCAACAGATATTGCGGGATTGGGATGAATATGTCTGCAAGACAACACAAAAGCGTTTCGTTTGCTTAAGAGAGCTTATATCTTTCTTTTACTAAAACTAAAATAAATAACAATATAAGCAAGATAAATCACCTTCTATTTATTTATTGGCACACAATTCACAAATAATTGTCATCTATGTCATTCAAATTAGCATGTCAAGAAAAATGTATAGAATTTCCATGCTATCTTGTTTTTAACTGACATTTCTTACTTTTCTAAATATAAATATGTGTCAGATGACACCCCAATAGGCTATTTGTCAATTTTCTGGAATAGAGTTATTATTGTTGGTAATATTTAAATGAAGCGTCAACAATTTTATTTTAATTTTTAAGCCTTTGAAAATAGTTAAAAATAGTATTTCATTCTTTATGTTTTTAAAAGCTAGCGAAAACGCCGTCGGTCGTCAATGTACTTGTTCGTGACGTCACAAGCCTTTACATACCCATTGAGTTATAAAGTACTAGAACAGGCATGTTAAAAACCTTCGGCGACGGTCACACTACTCATACAATGTGCGAGCGTAGCGCATAATCTAGCTTTGGGATGTCAGTTCTAGTACAAAGTTAGTCAATGGTGACGTGCCTGTCATTGTTGCTGGCGTTTTTGACAATGTAAAATACCGATAAAAATTTAACATTCGAAAATGTATTTTTTACAGTAATCATGTATTATTTTTAACAACTATTAATATGTTTCGGTTCCATATGGTGCAATCTATTAAACTAAATAATTAGTTAAGTAAATTTTGGTACAAGGCAAATAGCCTTGGCATCGAGGTAAGGAATAAACAGCCTTGTGTTACGCGGTATTAAAACTAAACAATAATGTGTAATGTGTAAGATTTAACGAGATGTAACGTGTATAAGGTATTAGAACATGAATTTTGCGCAACCAGTACTCCCAGAACCGAAACAATTGACGACCTCCGCAGCCGAGAGGCTTGCACGCTGGACCTGGCCGAGGTCCCGGGTTCGATTCCCGGTTGGATCAATAAAGAAAAAAAATCTTCAATATATTATTGAGTCTGGTGTTGTGGTACCGCCGTTGTTTCTGATTTCTGTAACACAAGTGCTTTACTTACCTTAGGATCAGAGCAATGTATGTGATGTTGTCCAATCTTGTCCGATTTAGAAAAAAAAAAATCAAAATTACTGGAATCGGGAATTGAACCCGGTATTATTTGTGTTCAAAGTGCCAATAGGATTGTCAGCAATGTCCATAATGAGGAGGTTCCTCAAATCAACGCGTATTGCTTAATGTTTTTTGCTTTTTTATTTACCCGTCCCAACTTTAATTGGGACGTACAATTTGAATGAGTCTTATTTTTTGAATAGCGCTTAAAATTATATTTACGCTGGTCTTTAGTTTAAAATAACCTTATTTAAAAAAACCATCAATTCCCAAAGTTAATGCATTTATTCACTCCTAGTTCAGAATATACGGTGCACTGTCACAACAGATGTTCGAAATAATAATTCTCCCTCTGCCCGGCACTCATAAAGAGTGTTCCTTACTCCACAAAGCACAATGGTGGAGTATTTCCATCCAATTTATCGCTGTTTCCAATTAACATCTTTCTACTTCTTTCGCTTTGAGATAGATACAGTTTCTTTCCTGTCTTTGTCGGGGAGTTCCGTGGTTGGACGTCAAAACGACTCGCGGAAAATGTGTTGTGAATTTTAAATAAGTTTCTATCCTGCTTTTACTCGTACTATGGAATGTTTGTATCTTTTGTTATTTATGCTGAAATTCAACTGTTTAATATAGGCAATCTACCAATAGTTCTCAGCACTTGTCAGATTGTCTGTGTCTTGTCTCAAAGCGCTAGTAGGGCTCAAAAAATAAGGAGACATGTTCGGGCCTATAATGTTATTATTGACGTTCATAAGTGGCAATTTTGTCCTAAATTGAATAAATGATTTTTGACTTTGACTTTGACTAGCTTTAGCCCGTGAATTCGTCTGCTACATAAAACATAGCTAAAGTAGTTATGTGTTGCAATAATACCCGTGTTGTCTATTAGAACTAACCCTTATCCTGTCGACCGCCAGTAAGCGGCAAACACAATACTGTTGTTTATTGTGACTACCCATCGACTGGTTAAATATTTTTAGTTTTTTAAAATAAAATTTAAAGACGTTAACTATCTAGTGTAAAGTGTATTCAACATTGTATGAAAAGTTTTATCGCATTAAACAATAACGGACTTGAATCCTAAACTTCTGCTCAGGTCAGGGTTCAAGTTCCGGTTTGGGCTAATGCCGTGTGGGGACGGCCGTAAAGAATACAGTTCCCCACCGTCAACAGGAGGTGTGTCGTAAGAGGCGACTAATTCCTAGTAGCAAGAGACGGGCAGCAGCGTCTTTGTGCGAAATTTTATAAAAAACTGCGCTCGCCAACCCGCCTGCCAAGCGTGGCGAGTATTGGCAATCCCCCCGATGATAGGTCATTGGGGGAGGCCTTTGTTCAACAGTAGACGTCCTATAGCTGAAACGACGATAATGGGCTAGTTAACTTTTTTTACTTGTTACTTTAGCCCATCCCAAAGTTGCTTGCTCAAAGTGTTACATAAATATAAATTACGACGACGACGCTATTATCAAGAAATCTTTTTCATTACCCATATCAAAGCATGGTGTTAGGTAACACAGCCACCTACTCCCCAAATGTGGTGGAAAGTATCCACCATTAATATCCACCATCACAGCCTGAAAAAGGAAATTTATTTTCGTGTTTTATTAAGGCAATTTCGGACGCCACGTTGCAGGGTTGCCTGTTGCCAGTTTTATAGCAAAAGCTTTTTATTGCTTAAAATTTTTAGCGCGGGAGTGACGGTTATTTTTGTAACAGTAAAAAGTAGGGCAAGGAAATGGAATTGGTTCTTTTTACAAATTAAGCAGTTTGTTTTCTTTTTAAGATTCCGTTTCAAGTGGCGAAAACGCAGTTTTTAATCTTTAGGGTTGAATTGTGATTCTGTTCAACAAAGTTTTTTTGATAATTTTTTGCTGTATCTATGATTTATTGTTATCTAAATCTGGTGATTAGAGAAAATTATGGAAAATAAAATCGGTTTTCTATTTTAACTTATAAACACCAAAGCTGTCGAATGAGACCGCGTAAGACATTTATTTCAATTAAGTATGTTTCGGGTTTGCAGGGCTGACGAGTATTTACTAAGGTACATTTTAATTTTATTCTCTCGCAACCCTATTGAACTAAGTGCGAGGTTGATGTATCATAAGTATGAATATTATGCGAACTTAATCTTTTATATTGTTTTGGACCTGCGTGGGTGGCTACGGTTTGAACCTGACGAAAATATTGTTTCCAAGTTTATTGTGATATTAATAGATCTCATATTATAATAAACTCGGCGATATAATTAGGACCTGTCAAAAGCGTTATAAAGGGCTATGTTGGGAATCACTCTTTGTGATTATGTAAAAAACACAGAGGTCGGAAGAAAAACGAAGCTAAAAATAGCGCCACAGAAGTGGAATTTGGCGGGCCATAATACGATACGGGCGCCATAAGATGTCGTTGGAGTTGAGGCCAAGAACTAAACGTAGTAGTGTTAGCAAGCCGTGTACTAGGTGGACCGACGACCGGGTGAAAGAGGCGATGGGGTCATGGATTCAAAAGGCTCAAGAACGTTGACCTTACCTTGTAAGCTTGGCTCCGTAAGGCGTAACAGGCAGTACTTAGTCAAGTTGAACACTTTCGTCTTCAGACTTTGAGGATTTAAAAATATATACTTTTTCTTTTAATTTTTAATTTACCAACAGTACAGTAAATTCATCTCAACTAAAGTGCTAATTAAGCCAAAGTGGTAACAGTTAAGTAACAAAATTATCCATTACCAAAAATAAACACGAGCGCGTAAAACACGCCTATTAGGCAGTTTGGGCAAAAACTGGACCGCACTCAGGGCAAATTGGTGTAATCTTTAACCGGTGTTAAATAGCGGTAATTAAGGACACATTTGTAAGGATAGCCCTGGGCTCAGAGATCATCCAGGGTTGGCAGTTGGCACAATCCGACTACCAATATTATAAGGGAGCCTTCAAATTAGACGCAAAAGCGCTGCAGTTGCACGACTGTAGCGCAGAAATGTGCATCTGGAGGTAGAGCTTCATTCATTTTATGAGTTTTTTGGCTATGGGTCTCGGGTAATAGACACGGGAGTGTTTTTGGAAACCGCAACAGCACAGCGTGTTCATTCAGAGTTCGCAGTAGAGTAGGGGGACAGTTCTCTTTCCTTTCCAGAGACTGAGCGGGCTGCCATAAAGGTGGGCCGCAGCCAAGCGGAGTCAAGGAGCATGCTTGCGGCAGAGGCCAATGGCGAAACCCGTGGCTTTGTTTTACTTAAGGCAGACAGTCGTCGGACAGTACCGTAAGGTTTTTTGAGGTAGACGGGCTCTTTCTGAGCCTGGAGTCCAACGAACCCCTCCATCTCTCGTGGAGGATAGTGCGTCACAGCGTTTCTTCCCATCCTCCAGCATAAAAAAGAGTGTTTCATCTCAAAACTCAGGTACGGGATAGATTTGACTCGGAAGAGCAAAATTGTTGTTTTTACATCGATAAAAAAAAAAACGTTTTTATTCACTATTGTGACGGCAAAAATGACGTGCGCGTTTCACGCGTTTGCATCTGCGTTTCTAGATATTGTGAATCAAAAGCGGCACTGCAAGTGCAACAACAGTGCTTCTTCAGGTCTCTCATTTGAAGGTATTCTTCTTGTACAAACATTGTGACACATAATAAAGATATACACAGTTTCCGTCTAATCTATCTTTCAACCAGCCTTAATTTCCAACTGCTCGACCATCATTTTACCACGCTTCTTCTTATCTAATGGACCTGAGCCAATCTCTCCACATTTGACCAAATCATTTGCACAATAAATATCGTCAGTCCAGCAGGCTGACCATTTCTAACGAAAATAATAATCATCAGAAAGTGAAATACTGTTGCAGGTTGTAAGAAGATAGAAATGTGTAAACATTATTTGCTATAAATCAGTTTATCTGATTATTGTAACTGGACCTGTCCTCCGATTCAGAACCGTTCGATAAAAAATTGACGACCGGAAAACCACGTGACACTATATAATTTAACATTAGTATCACGTGATTTACCCGTTGTTAATTCGTTATCGAAGAGTTTGAATCGTATTCCTGGCCCAAACCGATCTGGTTTACTCCAGCGGGATTTTCTGAAGTTGATGCTTAACAGATCTACCTCTTAAATTCACAAACTAAAAAATGAATTTTGTTATAAATATAACAAAATAGTCAGCAAGTAAAATAGATTAATGCCTTGTATTATTTCTAAGTGATTCTAAACCAATTCAGTGTAATAAATCAAAATCACACTGGCATTTCACCAAATTAAACGTTATTTGCAAACTAATCCAAGGCTTAACACGAATGGACTGTAATTACGGACATTCGTCACAGCCTGAGCCTATTTAATAGGACCTAAGGTTTTTGCTAGCCACTAATAGCCCTGAAGGAATCGATCTTCGTATTATACTGCCTAAAAACAGGCTACGAAGCTCCAAAATGGTTTGTTATAGCTGACACCCAGCTGTTAGTGCTATTAGCTTGTTTAGGGATGACAATTTAGCGTCGAAATAATTTATGTATTTAATTTGAGATGGATCTATGTTTTTCTTAAATCCCTGCGACGTCTTGTAACTTATTTGGTAGTAATAAGGTTTAAAGTCAAATGATAATAGTGGACAGGCCCTCGAAGACACATATTTATTTAACATCGACTGAGTATCACGACTCACAGCATTTAACTTGCTGAAAAACTATGTGTATAAATTAAAGTAACATCAAGGAGGAGTCAGTAACAATATTATAATAATATATAATATTGTTACTGACTAATATTATAATAATATTGTTACTGACTATTTAAATTATAACAAATGTGTTGAATCAAAAACTTCATGAGTACATATTTTCTTGTAGACATACCGAAATAAAAAGTGGCCGACAATTGGCCGAACGAGTTTCTTACGCAGCTTTTAATACAATAAGTATAGTCCCGAAATAGTGGTAGGATAAAAAAACAAGGGACTTGTAAAACAGCTTCATTTAGGGCAATTTAGGTAATAATTATTTTTATTAACAATACAATGAAAAAACTAGAAAAAAATTACTCCGTATTTTAATCAAATCAACTAAGGGTAGGTTGTAATTACGCACGTACGTCATAGACCGGACTATTTGTATAATAGGGCTTAAGGTTTTTGCCAGCTGCTAATAGCTCTTGGGGGAATTGATCTTCGTTTTTAGGTTGCCAGTTAGGGCTGGTAAAAACGGGCCTTTATTCAGTTTGGGACTAATAACCGTTGTTTCTGACTTTAAGACTTATTCGCATGAACAGAGGGAGTTAAACTAAAATGCTGTAGAATATATACCAGGTTGACCAGAAAAGTGACATCCAAAAAATTTTTTTTGTTTCTCGTGTTGAGAGGTATATTATTATACTCTACGATTTTTCGTAGTTTTCGAGTTACGTTTT
This sequence comes from Anania hortulata, assembly GCA_963576865.1. Taxonomy (NCBI): domain Eukaryota; kingdom Metazoa; phylum Arthropoda; class Insecta; order Lepidoptera; family Crambidae; genus Anania; species Anania hortulata. Next base: position 18,886,226 of record OY756395.1, on the reverse strand, counting down.
TTTTTTATGAATTTTTGCAACCTGCACTATTTGAAAAATCTCTTTTAAAAAAAGATAGGTTTCTTCAAATGTTTTTTCCTTGCAGCTAAAATAAACAGCCTTATAACTTTAATGGAAGTTACTACAAAATTGACCTAAAGTTGAGAATTTAAATTAAGTGAGTTATCATTTAAATTTTCAACTTAACCCTTAACCGGAACCGTGGGTCAGTTTGGACCCAACAGCAACAAAAAAACCGTTTAATTTCGAAACGCGCGCAGTCACAGTTGTACGCGCCAATCTAATCTCATTACGTCGCAAGGTGCAGCGGGTGCTGGACGCGCGGCGCTTAGAATTTACTGGAAGTGGAGGTAATGAGCCAACGCGGGTCCAATTGGACCCACGATTCCAAGTACGTAACTTTTTTTCAAATTGTATTCTTATTAATATTGTATTTTTTTAGATTGTGTTTTGGAAAAATGGCACGTAATCTTACGGAAAAAGATATCCAAGAACTATTAGATGAAAATGACTCACATTCAGAACCATTGAGTGATTTCAAACCATGTGAGGAGGAAAACACAAGTGACAGTGAAAACCAGTAACAAATCCTCATCTCATTCAACCGATTCTTCATCTGACCATGATGTCGAATCTAAGAGGGACGAAGAAGATATTTCAACGCCATCTAGCACTTGCATCTGTAAGCTTCATGTACAAAAAACAATGTTGTATACCAAGTGCCATACATAAAATATATAAGACTGATAATTGGTTTTTACGATTTTAAAATAGATTGTCTTTTTTTTTGTTTTTAATTGATATTATAAAAAATCTCTATTTTTGTTAACGGGAAGATACCTAAAACCCTGCAGTATGATTTGATTTTAAATTTAGTTTTTTGTTATTAAAATTTAGCATGTCAAAGAGAACACTAAAAAAAATGTACCAAATTGGAGACCTAAGACATAAAATTCAGTAAAACTGTTAATTCTAAGATGTTGATGAATTAAACTGGATTTATATAGTACACTAAACTTTTATTAATACACCTATAACCCATTTGTGTGTTAATTGTATCTTAATTACAAAAAAATATGTAAGTTATTTAAAGGGTCCATTTGGACCCGCGATACCAGTTATGTTGAACGAAATAGCGATTCCGGCTAAGGGTTAAAATTAAAAATTTAAACTGACAATTTCTTTGTTTCTAAGTAGCTTCAGAGAATGCGATAGACTTTAAGGTTTCATAATAATAATAAAAAAGTAGTAGGTAGGTACTTCATAGGCTTCATAGGTTATTTTAAAAAATCGTATCTCGAAAACTACGAAAAATTTTAGAACACATATAGGGGTGATTCAGATATCTCTCAACACCTGAACAAAATTTTGGACGTCACTTTTCTCGCCACCTGACAGGGTGGCGATCACAAAATATAAAATTAGGTTTTCTCAATGAGAAAACATAGAAAAAACTTATCTAATGTAACAATAGTAATAGTAATTTTGATGTTTGTCATTTATAATATTGTAATAATCTCAGAAAATATTTACTGTTTTTTTTGGTATATTTAAACTAAAAGGATCATCTTAATGTTGTGTAAGATAGTTAAGTAATGTGATATTATGTCAACAAAACTTTTATTATATTGTATATCGTTGCCCTTACAGGACGTCACATGTCTCCATGTCACAACTTGCCTCCATGTGACATGCAATAAAGATATTGAATTGAATTGAACTGAATCTCCTCTAAAATATATATTTGACATTAGTTAGACAACTTAACATGGCATTTAACATAATAGAGATTATTTGATTAGTGGAAGCAGTGGCAGAACCACTGAACAATAATCACTACTGTTAGTACCAAACACAATGCGATATCCATCGGGATAAATAGGCAGTGTGCTTCTACATTGATATTGAAATCTAAATTGAACTCAAAATAAGTTGAAGAAATTTGGCTTATACCATTTTAGAATATAACCGACTATTTGTATTTGAGTACCAGAATCAGTCCCTAGATGGTTGTTGATGTTTTACAAATAACCCTGTATACTGCTTCAATTATAAACTAGCGTGAGGAGGTTTGTACCCTCAAACCATAGCAAGCAAATTAGCAAACCATCGTCTTGTAGAACACGGCTCAGACAGGCACGCTCGACAAGGGCGATGATTAAAATTGGTTTTGGCGTTGGGCAACGGTTCAGCACACCTGTGACGAGGTAAAGTGGTGTTTATGGAGGGAAGCACTAACGTAATAACTATTAAACCTAATCTTAACTATTTTTAGGATTGTTGCAAATTATGCGCCAAAACAATAACAGTAGTATATTATGACTTCAAATTACAAATACAAATATTTATTTAAAACAATTGTTGTTACACATTTAACACGCTTAACATGACATAATGTTCCTAGTCTGGAAATGTAAGATACAGTATGTTTTTTGGCTGTTAAAAAAACACAAAATTTACGTCATTAAACTATGAAGCTAAAAATAATTAGCTTCATAATTTTTGAAGTCAATTTGTGTTTTTTATAAAAGATAGGTACCAATGTCATCTATTTTTTGTGATAATTCCTCATTAAAACGAATCATTTATGCAGCAAACCAAAGGTACCTAACTACTGAATACCGATTTCATCCCCTATTTTTCCAAAAATAGGTAGCAAAATTGTTCAAGAAATTTTAAATATACTATCTGCAAAGTATAAGCTAAGCTATTCAATAAAAATCATTAAAATTGGTTCACATTTGCCGAAGATATTTGATAACATAGATACAAAAATCAGGGGTTGTATGGAGTTCATGCAATGTTTGATGATTTTCTTATCATCATCATCATCATCTCAGCCATTGGACGTCCACTGCTCAACACAGGCCTCCAGGCCAGGGATTGCCAATACTCGCCACGCTTGGCAGGCGGGTTGGCGAGCGCAGTTTATTATAAGATTTCGCACGTAAATGCTGCTGCCCGTCTCGTGCTAAAGGAATTAGTCGCCTCTTATGACACGCCTCCTGTTGGCGGTGGGAAAGTGTATTCTTTACGGCCGTCCCCAAACGGCACGGATTTTCTTATAGATCTCATTAAAAAATCATCAGAACTTAACCAAATTTATACCATTCCGAAAGTATTTCCTTTCAAATAAAAAAGAATAATCGAAATCGGTCAACGTGGTAAGGTATGATCGATGAACATACATAAAAAATGATTTCGACGAATTGGGAACCTGCCTTTTTTTTGAAGTCGGTTAAAAATAGGAGTCAAAAATGTTTAAACAAATTTTGCTTCTACAAAGAAAGTTATTAAAGCAATAAAGTGATGATTTTAGAGTAAATAAACCGAAAATTACAAAAAAAAATCCTCAAAATCAAAATAACTTAAAATAATCGCTCTTAGCGATAAGACCGCCTAAATTGTACCATTCTAAATTTAGATTGTTTTGTGTGGTGTGCAATAAAGAGTATCTATCTATCTATGTATAACTAAACAAATATCAGTTAAACTTATTCATAAAACAAAATTCATTACGTAAATACTCCACTTGATATAAATATCTCTTTTAAAAATACCCACAATACGCTGAAATTACAAAAAAGTACACATTTCTATCTTACCACTGAACTGATGAAACTCCGAAAATACTCAATATTCTTTTTGATGTGATCCTTTAGAACTTTGTATAAAAGAGTTTATTTTCCAGCCGATTTCTCCAGGCTGGTCTCAATAATACCACAGTGTGTATTGAAAAGCGTATAAAATATTAAGAGATTTATTTGAAAGAGGTTCGGGTTGTGATTTTTTTGTTGGCAGATCAATAAAACGAGTTTATTGCACGAGTAATCGGATAACGTGAGCGTTTGTTAAATTGGAAAAATATGTAGATATAACTTAAATAACGATATGTGTTATAGTTACATAGATATAAAGTAAATCTATATATGTCCTACTGCATGGGCACCTCAACTAATCCATAGCCATGATTGTGCTGAAAAAATGTGCCGTGACCCCACACGGCACATTTTTTCAAAAAATGTGTCGTGTGGTGATGGCCGTAAAGTGCCATGTAGAAACGGCCGTAAAGAATACACTTCCTCACCGCCAACAGTAGGCGTGTTTTAAGAGGCAACTAATTCCTATAGCATGACACGGGCAGCAGCGTCTTCGTGCCACATCTTATAAAAAACTGCACTCGGCAACCCGCCTGCCAAGCGTGGCCAGTATTGGCAATCCCCACCAAAGATAAGTCATTGGGGGAGGCCTTTATTCAGCAGTGGACGTCCTATGGCTGAAATGATGATGATGACAGCCAAAACAATAGTGTGTTATACATAGATAAAGTAAATTAAACCTATATACGTCTTACTGCATAGGCACCTCAACTAACCCATAGTAATAATGCTAAAAAAATTGGCTGCACATCCACGCCGGAAGGTCATACGTAGCCATATACTCTTTTGTGTACGAATCCTAAAGAAGAGTTAGCCCACTGCTTCAGTCAATGGTTCCATCGCATGTGCTTAGAAAGGGACGGAGATTACTTCGAAAAGCAATAAAAATATGACCAGGTTTCTATATCATCCAATTTTTAAATGTCTAAAAACTTCAGTGTGACCTACGTACATAAGTTGTATATAAGTATTATCTATATGTGTTGTTAATAACTTTTTATCTTTAATTTTGAAACAGTAAGAGCAAAATCCAGAACTAACTTATTTTCTAACTAACATAACATGTCGGAGTTGTGTAAATAACATATTATGTAGTGTTATGGGTGCATACCTATCTGTTAGCTTGTCCTAAAGTTGAACAAAATATTGTTCACTTTTCTTAAATTTTACGTGCTGGTTTTTTATGTGTGTTGTTTAAAATATTGTTATAAAATAATAATCAACTCTGCCAGACAATCCGTCCACGGTAATTTCCACCAGACGTTTTAAAACTCGAAAAAAAAGTGATCTGGCTCATAGTTTCAGTCGTGAAACGTACATACTACCTAAAATAATATATTATTTCTATTTGCCTTATATACCTTGCCAATAATCCCCAAATGGGATTCTTATAAAATAGCCTAATTTAATTTGTTATTTGCCATGCCCAAATTAGCTTCATGATATAAGTGTTTCTCTACACTGTATTTGTTACGATTCAGTAAACTATGTTAATTGTTTTGAAATGTTTGTAAAAAAAAAAACTTTATATTAATTATTTATTCAACTTCATAACCAACTGCCAGTTGAATTCTAAAAGCTGCTTTCATGATAATAATATTTATGAAAGGTCAAATGAAGATATTAGTATTCGATGCAGTCTTGCACGAACGTTCGATTGTCAAAGTGAAATGGTTGTTCCTTCTGGTGCAATAAAATTTGATGGACTCGCCTTGTCTTTTATAGGGTAGCTTGGACACATTGCAATGGCTTTATTATCTGTAATCCAGTTTGTCACAAATATATCCGTCCTAGAACTGGCTACCTGAAATTGGTTTACTTTTTGTGACTATTTTTAGTGTTGTTTACAGTTTTTGTAATATTATTTTACTGTAAAAGATCTTATAGTAAATTGTTTCTTCTTGAGTTATCTGACATTCTTTCTAAAAAATGTATAGTGAGGCCATCATGACTTGTTATTATATAAGTTATAACAGAAATAATTCTCATTCTCATAAGGGCTGATTATAGTGCCAAACACAACAACTTTTTGTAAGAAACCATCATCGAAACCGCAAAAAAAAAAATCGTAACAGCTGATTGGACATTAGGTATGAAGATGAAGTTTTTTTTAAAGATTTCAACGTTGCTTCCATACAAAAAATTGTTGTATTTGAGCACCAGAATGCCCCAACGAGTATGTGCATTAATTCACTAGACTAGTAAGACGTGGAAATTACCTTACCAGTATATTCTGTGTAAAGTATTTGTATACATGTTGGACAAATTAAATTGGCCTATTAAAGTTACTATGGACCCAAAGTCGTTATACTTATAACTCCCATCTATCACCCGCACTGGGCCCTGAGGAATGTATTCATGTTTTTTCTCATGCCCTCTGAACACTAGAGGTTAACATTTCCAGTTTAGGCTCGACACAGCTATAAAGTTAGATCGCCTGACCCTTTAGCTTGACCCTCGACATTGCCCGAATGCGCGATGAGGTGGTTCACATCACGTCTCGATTGTAAGTAATTGCTTTGGTTTATTTTTGCACGGGGAGACAAACTAACATTTTAAGTTATATTTTTAATATCTTACTAATAAGTAAGTATTATAAATGTAAAGTAAATATTTTTGTTTTGAAATTTTGGCACATAATTTATAGATAGACGACCTTTTGCCCGCGGCTACGCCCGCGAGGAGTTTGATCTGTCATTTAAAAGCTTTATCAACAACCCATGTCACTTCCCAGCTCAAAATATTCATATATATATATATAAAGTCAGGTTGGTTACACCATTTTTAAGTCAAGAACAGCTGGGCTTTTATGGATTTGTCTCCGTCCCGAATAGCAGAATAACTATTAAAACATCGAAAAATTCACGAAAAAAAAAACGAGGCGGTACGAAGTTCGCCGGGACAGCTAGTAATACAATAAAATACATCAATGCCTCGCTCTAAAAGTAAAAAAAGCAAATCTATCGATGCATTATTTAAGAACAAAAGTTCATAGTAAGTCAACCTCAATGGGAACAATCCCGTTATACCCATATGATTTTTGCGTATAGAGCGCAAGCAACGGAAGCTCTCAAAAGGAATTTCCGTTTTTGCAACATTTTTATTAATACTCCGCTCCTTTTGGTCGTAGTGAGATGCAACATAGCCTAAAACTTTTCTCGATATATGGACTATCCAACACATTTTTTTTTCAATTCGAACCTGAGATTTTTGCGTTTAACCAAACAAACAAACAAACTCTTCAGCTTTATATTAGCTGTAGACTGTAGCAGCGACATATTCTGTACATATTATAATGAAGATAATGTTTCAATAGCTTAACGCAGGATAAGTCGCCTGTATCGCACCGCCCACAAAATGTCTCTGTTTAACCTAATGGTCGACTGGTAGAGAATGCCTCATGGCATTAAGTCCACCTTTTGTATATTTTTTTATCTGTGCAATAGAGTCTAAATAAATAAAAAAGTTATAGATGCAACTCTATTAGTTTTATTTCGTTTTTGTGTTTCTGTAAAATGATTATTCATTTTTTTTAATTAATCCTGAAGACAAAGATACAGACGAAGTCGGAGGCAGAAGCTAGTAAGTAATAAAAATACTGTAAAAGTAGCAACGTATTTAAATTAACGCAAATGATTGCGGCCAGAGAAAACAGAAACTATTCCGTGATTTCGGCGATATGCGATGTTGCATACCTACTTTAAAATTACCCCTTAAATACTTAGAGGCTGTTTTTTTATATCTATGGTATTAGTAACAGTAAAAATATTGGTTTGCCCTGATTGGGATTATTTTAACCGACTTCTAAAAAGGAGGCGGTTCTCATTTGACTGTATGTTTTTCTTTTGTATGTATGTTACGCGATTACTCCGCCAATTATAAATAGATTTTGATGATTCTATTTTTGTTTGGTATATCATACTTCAGAGGTGGTCCCATATAAATTTTATTGAAATAAATTAAGTATTTTTTGAGAAAATAACAAAAATATACCCAAATGATGTTTTGGTTCTTGATTCTTGTACTCGTATCTATGTTACCCAATGTCTTCGACAAATGTAAACCGATTTTGATGATTCTTTTTTATTGAATAGCTATTAATACTTCAAAGATACTTTAATAAAAAAATCGGAAAAAATGTTACCCCCAAGGGTGGAAAAAAAGAGGATGAAATCGGTTTTCAGCTTAGGATTTATCACTAAATATGGATGAAATAAATAAATTTTATTTATTTAAGTGTTAAGTCATAACGTCATTGATCGCCTTGCCTAGTAATACCAGCAAACTAATTTAATTACGGATAAATGACTCTCCTATAACTCGCCATCTTGCCAAGGTGCTGGTCAAGAGGAACACTGGCTGACCCGCCGCTGTCATCTGTAGCTCTCTCTGTTTTTATTGTTTTGTTTTTGTTGTTACTAATATAGCTTATAAGATCTTACTAATAAAATGGACCTGCGTTGTCTGAATCAATGAAATAATAATGATAATAAATAATAAAACTTTCTTAGCACAGCCTCAGCTTTAAGTACCTACTTTTATCCATCATTATTCAACATAATGCTGGCACTTCACATAGCGATAGCTATACAAACGTTTATCTACTTTGTCAAATGTCATCCATGTGTAGACACACATTTGCCAAATTGGCATAAATTGGCATGAGTAAGCCAACATAACAAACATTTGCTATGACCAGGGTTGCCGTTAGCGTACATTTTACACATTTGACGTACCTTTTTAGCCTCTCATGTGTAATGTGTAATTTTGTCCATTTACGCACCTTTTGAACCTACTCAATATCTGTGTAAAACGATATTAAGGGCGATGATGATGTATGTAAATCGGCGTTGCTAGGGGGATCAAGGGTGTGCGATACCCACCCAAGAATCCTCTTCAGTCGCCAATGCCGTTACCACTATTAGTTCTCTTTAAACATTTAAAAGCGCTAAAAAATTTCGCTACTATGATATGATTAATGTTATCGAATTGGAGTCTATCCTGACTGCACCTGGATTATGCGAACTAACCATCCCCCGCCCCCCCCCCCGACCAGACTCGAAGGCTAGGGCCCTGTTTATGTACCTTTTTACCCCACAATGTACGGATTACCACGTGTAGACGTGTCACAGTTTGTGATATTTGCCTATGTGTCGAAGCTTTGTCAAACTAGACGAATACGCAAATGCCTACCGCCATGTGAAGTGCCAGCATTAAAAAACTACACCATGGTTTTCCCATGATTGCTTATAATCGGATTTATTTGATGTAGTTATAGATACCCAAGCTTTGTACAGTAAATAGTGATACACTTAGATCGCCTGACCTTTCTCTCTATCTAGAACCGATATGACTCTAATGCGCAATGAAGTGGTTATAGCCACGCCTCGTTGATTGCTTAATTGCTTGTGTTCGACGGTACATAATGACACAATATTAGGCTTAACGTACAAGATAATCTAGTCATCATTGGGACAAATGATGTATAGACTGGTTTGGCTTTGGTAGAATTTAAATTGGTACATTTTTAATTTGCAACATAAATCAATGTTGTTTCATTTCTTTCACTACTGACATGACTCTATTACTGGATTTTTAAAGTAAGCTCTTGTTTTAAAAGTAAATTAAAACTTACATTTGCAAGTCGTGGCAGCCTGTAACTGAATCTACTCTTAGCTCATATTTTAAATAGTTATTACTTGTTAAATGTATTATTGGTGTAAGAATTGTTAATTCATCATCATCATCATCATTTCAGCCATAGAAAGTCCACTGCTGAACACAGGCCTCCCCCAATGACCCAACATTGGGGGGGATTGCCAATACTCGCCACGCTTGGCAGGCGGGTTGGCGAGCGCAGTTTTTATAAGATTTCGCACGCAGACGCTGCTGCCCGTCTCGTGCTACAGGAATTAGTCGCCTCTTACGACACGCCTCCTGTTGGCGGTGGGGAAGTGTATTCTTTACGGCCGTCCCCACACGGCACGGCACGGCAGAATTGTTAATTGTTCTTATTAAATGAATAAATAAATGATCACAGAAAAAGATTACTAAAAATCAATCAAATCCAGCAGCCTCGATTTATCAGGGTCTTTTTGCTAATTATTTTTTTAATTGCTAGAAAATGCATTGAAAATACGTATTGTGAACATAGATATAACAAAGGAGTTAGATGAGAATCTAAATTTTCGAACGTACGTCTGTTTTTGTTTCACTGCAGGGAACCCCATAATTAAGGTAAGGTCTAAGTAGGCCTTACCTTAACTATAACCTGGTTTTAGCCATACTCCCCCTTGCTGGCCTAGTGCGGATTGACAGAAGGGTCAGTATTCTTGGAGTAAGTGATTCCTTTATGATAGAGTAACCAAGGTTTACGTAAGACTTTAGATTAACAGAAACAAATTTTTAACGCCTTTCGAATCACGGAGATATTTTACGAAATATGTAACAAAATATGCTTGGAATAGTCACCCAACTACTCAAAAATTATGCATGATTCATAGCATAAGAGCGTTGCTAGATTTTTAATGTTTTTGTTATGGAGTTAAATGTCGAGTTGACACACAAGTTTAAATTCGTCGATACCAGTATAAATTGAACTACAACCCTGTCCATACACACTGTTACCGAGTTAAATTGACACAAAATTGCATTCATCAATACCAATATAAATTGAACTGTTCACCGTATGCTCAGTAATACTCATACGTGTCTCAAACTTTTCTCTGTTCCCAACACTGTCCCAATTCCCAGTCCCGCGGCTCGTTACCGCGTCTTCATTACCCACTAAAACGATTCCGCCCTTAGGGACCGGTGCTGTACCAATCACTATATTTTAGATTCTCTGTACACTGTACAAATATATAAAATATAAAATAATACGGCGAAGGGTAAATTGGTGATTGATTTAATAAACCCTAACGTGATGAGATCAAAAGCTTTAAACTGTTATATTTCAGCGTCATTATTATTATTTACATACAGAAAATACGAGTTAACCTTAGTTATAAATGTTTATAAAAGTGTGTACCTATGTTTATCCGATAACTAGTCGCCATAGTACAAGTTTTGCTTAATTGCGAAAACAGTTGATTTATTTATACTTCGAATAAAGGAACGGGACAATGGAAGAAGTAGCATATACAGGGTTATTTTAAAAACACCAAGAACCCCCTAGAAACTAATTCTAATACTCAAATACGACAACTTTTTATATCGGACCAACATCGTTACTATAAAAAAAAAACACTGCTTTATACAAATTGATGTCAGCTGGTCGGTGGCTTAGCACGGAGAAGTAATTTCTTAATTTTGCAAATTCGATGTTGATCTCATAGAAAAAGTTATATTTGAACACCAGAATTAGTCCATAAGGGGTTATTAATATTTTTCAAATAACCCTGTATACGTTTTTTAAAAATGCTATACTTAAACGTATATCACGCTATGGCAGTTAGGTTACAGATTGAGTGGACAACACTTTTTTGTGATTAAAGGACATAATTTTATTGTAGAACCGATATTGAATTACTTGTAAATCTTTTTTTTTATAAAAAATATATTCGTGCGTTAGTCTTGCAAAAACTCGAGATTGACTGGACCAAAATATTTTTAGGGTTCCTTACCTCAAAAGGTAAGAAATAACCCCTGTCACTACTTGTAAGGATTACTTCGTTGTCTGTCTGTCAATCAAGACCCTTTTCATCAGGATTGCGTAGAGTTATCAAGCTGAAATTAGCGTAGAATATTCAAGTCTGCAATCCCATGCAGCTGTGAAAAAGTCAAAATACTAAGTTAACGCAATCAAAAGAAACGGCTGTTTTGGTCGCATTTTTGGAAATCAAAACCTATAGAGTACTTTCAATTGACCAAGTATCATGAAATTTGGCAAGAATTTCGTGATATTGGTTTGAAAATAAGGAATTAGTGTTTACATCACAAAAAGAAATCATTTTTTTTTTAACTAACTCGTAAAAAGCAGAAAACTTCTTTCGAGAATCGAATCCTGCTATGGACAATTCCCGTTTCCGTTACAATTGTATACCAAGCCTTCAGGACGCGAGTCCTGGTTGATATTTCTTTTGTTGTGTTCGCCTTAACACTTTGTTTAGAAAAACGAATTCGGAAAAACCCAAACAAACATACTATATTTGTTTCACTATAATCATAACGTTTTTCTGCGATCAACCTGTTTTAACAACCTTTTTTTGGGGTTCCGTAAGTCCAAATGACAAAACGAAACCCTTAAAGAATCACTCGTGTATCTGTCTGTCCATCTGCCACAGTCAATTTCTTACAAATCTACTGTACCGATTCAGTTGAAATTTTGTTCACATATTAATTTCCGTGACCCAAATATGCACGTGTAACAAAAACAAACAAATTATTATACATAGTTTCGAAAACAAAATCTAATTTCTTAAGCCTCTAGCCTAGACTCAAATATCGTTATCGAGTTCATTACCCACTAAACTAAAATGATTCTGCCCGCCGGGACCTGTGTTATTGCTCACTACAATTTAGATGCCCCTTAATGTTAGCAGTTACGTAATATACAATTGGTAGTAGAATTTCAATACTGTATTCGGTTCGGTGGACCGACGACCTTAGAAAGATTGCTGGCAGTGGAGGGATGAAAAAAGCGAAGATCGTGCTCTGTGGCACTCTTTGGGGAAGGCTTACGTCCAGCAGAGGATTGCAATAGGCTGACATGAAGATGATGATGATCTGTATACTGTGTGTACTTCACAAGTCGGGAGACATCGATTGCGACGTCAAAGCACGCATTGCTGCTGCGTGGGCCAAATGGCGAGAGGTGACTGGTGTCATTTGTGATCCCAGAATGGCGGTTAAGCTGAAAGGGCAAATCTATAAGTCCATCATTAGGCCTGTCCTTTTATATGGCAGCAAAGCGTGGCCGCTACTTAAACGACACAAGCAGGAGCTGCGTGTCACGGAGATGAATATGCTGCGGTGGATGTGCGGAGTCACGCGGAAGGACCGCGTGAGGAACTCGCGCATCCGCGGTAGCCTTCGTGTCCGTGATATTGTAGACAAACTGCAGCCGAGTCGCCTATGCTGGTACGGCCATGTTTTGCAGAAACCGGCAAGCTACGTAGGGAACAAATGTCTGGCCATGCCGCCACCGCCAGGTCCTGGCATAAGGGGTAGACCCCAGAAATGTTGGCTTGACGTCGTAAGGGCTGACATGCGTGCCAATGATCTCACAACTAGAGACGCTCAAGACCGTGTGAAGTGGTGGAGTAAATCAAGGAAAGCGGACCCTGGGCTCTAAAACAATGGCTTTGGACGTAACTGGGATTGACCGTATATATGAGGAAGAAGAAGATGATGATGATTGTTAGGGTTCAGCAGTATATGTCGCGTAGTTGAAATGACATCATCATTTCAGCCATGCGACGTCCACTGCTGAACATGATGATCGGTAAGGTTCCGTCAACACTAAATCCTTAGTTTATTTATTTATTAATCTAAGGACAACCAAAAATAAATCAACTATACATTGACAGACATATAGCTTAAAAATAAACAACAAGGTGTTGCCTTAAAGCTGCTACGCCATGTAAATTACGAAGCGACAGCCGGAGGATCGAAAAAAAAACGAAATTACTTAAAATCTAATTTAATTAAAAATTAAAATTACAATAAAACTAGTTCCTAATACTAATTGACTCGATCGATGTTAGATACGAAGTGAAGATGATGGCGCTGGCCTGATGTCCGGCGGCTTGGTCACGTTAGCGGCGCACGAGCGCAGAGTCAGCGTTTCCGTGATCGTGCAATATCTTGTGTGCTCTAGTTAGGCGCCCGGGGTCAGCGGTATTCGTACTGGTAGAGTACGTAACTCCTCCACCCTCAGATCAGCAACTATTTGAGAACGTTCAGCGCAACTGTTGCTGGTGGGTTTCTGTCTCCAGTGATCTGCGTCACGGATACGATTAGAGGTAAGTTTCTCATAGCGACGTAGCATGACTACGAGGATGAGTTTAGTTGCACATATTAGTACGCCGTAGAAAGGTATCGTCGTATGACATAACGTCTCAGTTGAAGGTTCTCGGATTTGCACTGGTATCTGTAGCGCTATTTTAGTCTTGGATGCTGTGAAAACTGTAAATTGATGTGAGATGAATTTGTAGCTTGCATTTCAATATTCGGGATCTTCATTATCTTAAATCCTTTTATCTCGTCGTTATGGTTGGTTGTAGTAGAGATTGTCACGAGATGAGATGCTGGATTCAGTCGGGTACAGTGCGAATATGATGGTATAGACGTCTTCTTCACAGAGATAGCCGTGAGATAACTTCGAGCATTCTGCCTCTATGTACACGAAAGCATTCTCGTTGGTGGCAATGAAAGGATAAAAATGGATAAGGGATTGGTGGTATTTATTAGGTACTATAGATAATTTGAACAGGTCATAAGATAATTTAGTAACTATTGGGAAAGTTAAGACTAACACTATGTCTCTATCTATAAAATAGTAAACGGGTTTTATTGGATCATAAAATTCCCTTATAACTCTAAATCCAATATGCTATTTTTGACAAAGATATTTCTTAATTTTAATAGCATATTAGGTCTATTCTCAGCATTGAATGTGTGCACGATGCACGGGTAAATGCTGATATAACTATTTTCTAGACTAATTAAATCTAAAAATTGCCTACGAGGCTGCGTGATGCAGACCCGCAGGACCCAGAGTTTCTCGGGTCAAAACTTTAACTAATTAAGGTAAAGGATTATAAAATAGGACAGGATAAGGAACACGAGAACGATTCAAGTGCACTTACATGAACATTTTTCTTCGGCTTTTTTTTCGTGTATCGATGTCTGGATACCCTCTGGCTGGCTTCAGATTCAGGATCCTCGAATGTGACTTGATAGCCACACGGGCGGCTCGTGACGACGGAAATCTTCGTGATGAAACGCGACGCGAAACCGACCGCGAGGATCCTACCGACTGCGCCAATTACGAAGCGACAGCCGGAGGGTCGAAAAAAAAACGAAATTACTTAAAATCTAATTTAATTAAAAATTAAAATTACAATAAAACTAGTTCCTAATACTAATTGACTCGATCGATGTTAGATACGAAGTGAGGATGATAGCGCTGGCCTGATGTCCGGCGGCTTGGTCACGTTAGCGGCGCACGAGCGCAGAGTCAGCGTTTCCGTGATCGTGCAATATCTTGTGTGCTCTAGTTAGGCGCCCGGGGTCAGCGGTATTCGTACTGGTAGAGTACGTAACTTGCATAAAAATATTATTGTTGTATAAAATAACCTGAATTATCATCTACTTAATCTTTTTTTTTTTTCTTAGTCGACATTACTTATGTAAAAGTGATGTATGCACCTGCAGACGCATATTTTTAAAACCTTTTTTTACTTTACAAATTGTGTACGTAAAATGATAATGTTTATGGTGTATCATATTCAATATATAAATAAAATAAATACGTTATTTTGCCTATAACGTAAGCGCTTTATAACCTACCAGTTTTGCCATGTCCGTCTGTTTGTCTGTTTGTCCTTAGCTTAGCTCAAAGACTCTTAGTACTTAGAAAACTGTTATACACACATTACGATCACTTACATTTTTAGATTACCCGATTACCGATTACCGATTAGTCGCTGTAAAATAATAAAACGTCAATACCAAGCCCAAAGCACAAGCCACTAAATCAGTTCTCCATAAACCGTACACCATTAACTTACCTCAGGCAATATAGCTCAGCCACATTTCTCAACTTTATATAGAGTCAATTTTCTTAAGTGCATTACTGTAAAAATAAAATATGACTTCTTGCGGTGGAGCTCATAACTTCCCTTCCCACATTCGTACTTAAATAACGGGAATCTGATGTTTTATTGAGGTTTCCGCGGCGCTGTCGACGCAGATTTCAGGGTTCCTTGGGTCCAATAAGTTATACTATTGTAACTACCAAGCCTTTTAGGCAGTTCTGGCATCTTCGGCAATAGGAAAGACGACTGGGTAAAGAAAATGAAATTCTATTTAGTTTGACGATTATATTATCAAAAAATAATGAACTCTTATTTTTTCTTTTGTCAAGCATTCAAAAATTCCAATAATAAAACGCGTCAAAGTCCCTACTTTGACGCGCTCGTGACGTCACATCTAAGTAAAAATTTTACTTAAGCATTTTTTATGTTATGTGAAATTTCCAATAAATAAACCTCTGTGATATTTTGATTACGTGAAAAAAGAAAAAAATACGAAAAAATAAATAAATCCAACACTTTTCGATAATCTACCTCATAGACGAAGAAAAAAAAGTTAGTCATCATCCCAACTCTCACGCTTCATAAGTTTTCTTTTCTACACACAGCCTCTTGATGTACTCACACACATATTTAACAAACTGACACTCAAAAGACGACGAAGACGTCTTGAAGTATAGAATAAACATTTTTATAACCGAGGTACCAGATAACCTATTTCTTGGCTCAATTAAACGAGAGCTAATTTACAATAATCAATAAAAAAATTGGACAACATCACATACATTGCTCTGATCCTAAGGTAAGTAGCCAAAGCACTTGTGCTACAGAAATCAGAAACAACAACGGTACCATAACACCCAGACCTAAAACAGTATAAAAAATTTTTTTTCTACATTGACCGACCGGGAATCGAACCTATATCAGAGATAGCTACAAAATGTCCGGTATGCTCTCGGCTATGGAGAAATTAAGTTTTTTTTATTCACCTGATCAGGAGTCCAATCCAGAAGCCTTGCGCTTAAGCAAAATACAGCAACATTGCGCTAATCAATTCGTCTAAAGAACGCGTTGAAAATACTCAAAATAAAAACAAAATAAGAGCGGAACCCAGTTCAAATTACTAGTTCATACGTGGCTAGTTCTTTTTTTGCTAGAAACTGCAGCTTATGGCTTCATATTCGCAGACGAGGGAGCTGCGGGCGTAGGTGTATTAAAGTTTTATTTAGTCCGTTTTTTTATGTCTGGCAAGTATCTGGGTAGACTGCGGTAAATAGATTTAAAAAAGGCTTTCGATAAAATGAAAAATGACACTTTCAATTTAGAAAATTGAGTAGGTATGACAATTGAATTTTTTTTACAATGTTCAGGCTTGCTAAACTCATTCAGCTTTGAAACCTCCTTGCTTCATATATTATATCAAGGAAGTTTCATAGCTAGTCTTCAAGTAATTAGTAAGTCGTATTTAGTTTTGGTAAATTATAATTTAAAGGTTTTTTTTTTCTGTTATAGAATAGTATTTTTATTACTGTTATTCAAATTAAATGTGTAGTTTTACTATAATAATTTTTACGTACGTCTATTTGGGGAATGTTTTATTGAATCTACTTCTGCAACAATTCATTTTTATAACGTAGCTCTATTTAGATTTTGTTAACGAAATATTTCTTTTAAAAGTTAAAGTAGAATTTTTGTGCGTAAAAATACTTACTACAATATATATAAGTTAAAGTAATTTGTTTTCGTAGCCTTAAGCTGTGAATATAGGTTGTTTCTTCTAAGTTGCTTTAAATAAAATGTAAATAAAACAATATTTACATTTGTAGCGGCTATGTACTCACTCAATTATCTACGTAGCCATCAAACTGCTTATATATTTTATAATATTAAATGCAACCTGGATATTGTCTGGAAGAGATCGCATGTAACGATATGCCGGTTTCAGATTTACGAAAGAAAGCTGTAAATGTATATTCTGTAACTAGCTTATTTGCTTATTTATTTTTAATATTGGACAACATCACATACATTGCTCTTATCCTATAGTAAGTAGCTAAAGCACTTGTGTTAAAGGAATCAGTTACAACGACGGCACCACAACACCCAGACCCAAAACAATATAAACAAGTTCATCATCATCATTCATCCTTTCAGCCATAGGATGTCCACTGCTGAGCATAGGCCTCCCCCATAAAAAAGTAATTTTTCTAGATTGACCTGGAATCGAACCCGGGACCTCAAATATAGCGACACCAAGTCCGGTATGCTCGCCTCTCGACTACGGAGGTCGTGGATCTTTTATGTATCATGCAAGTAATAAAGAGTATCCCTCTATCTATCTCAAAGATCTTAAGTGTCAGATTTATAGCTTACCCCCCATTTTTTATAAGAGGGTCATAAACATTACATTAATCATAAAAATCTTTTAATATTCTTCCATGAAAGATTGACCATCAAGATCGGCAAAGCGTGATTTTCAAACCAATTAATCATTCCCCTAATTCCTTTCAGGAAGGCCCGGCTTAACATAGATAAGATTTTTTAATGCAGTTTAAATGAGTGATTAATTATCCGAAGGGTCGTTTTGACAACCTTTCGCTAGAGGGTTGGATTAGTATTTTCAGCTCGATTTTATAATGTACTTGAAATCAATTATTGGATATCTGAAACCGTTTTTTTAACTATTTACACTTTATTGCATAAATCATACAAAAGGTGGACTCAATGCCATGAGACATTCTCTACCATTAGGCTAAACAAAGATTGTTTTGTTGGCGGTGCGATATAGGCGATACAAATCCAAATAAAATGTCTGAATGAATTATTTTTTTAAAGCATCAAGGTACATACATTAAATAACGATATACATAAACTAAATTCTATCATACATAGGTTACATAGGCAAAATACATAAATACATAAATATGACGACAATCATGAGATTACAATACCTAAGTAATTACAATACCTAACCTAAGAGTTCAAGATGATGATTTCAATTTATAAAGGAAATGAGCGCGGACAAGTTTCTTGAAAAAGTATTTACAGAGGGCTTGTTTGATATTATTGGGGAGAGAGTTCCAAAGCCTAATGGATTGAAAATATGATTATACATTTACTTCTATACCATTTCACAAATAGTCACAAAATATGCAATTTTAATCACTGTCAAAAAACACCAATTTTATCAAATTTTTTTTTGTGCTTACTTGTCAATAATCAAACCACAACATTTATGACTGAGATACAAGTACTTGTGCTCATAACATACAAATTTGCCTCGTATGAGATTCCATAACCTAACACAAAGAATATACATATTTTAAAATACATTTTTCGGCGACCTAATCGGTGCAATGGGTATTTTTTTTGCCTTGAGCTTAAAGTTCCCGGGTTTGATACCCGATTTGAATGGGCTAGTTTCCTAAAAAATCTAATTAGTCCATCAGTTAGATTAAAAGAATATATTGGACACATATTTTTTCTTTTCTGTATCAAACAAAAAATGATAAATATATAGCCCGTTAAAGTTCCGCGTAACTAAAAAGCTTCTAAAAAATAGCGCAAGGCGTGATGTCACGTGATTTGACGCGCACACTTTGATGCGCTTTCTTGGTAATTTTTTGTTTGATTGACAAAAGACAAAATATGGGTCCAATCATTGATTTAAGTAATATACATATAAGTCAATGGTCAATATTTTTTGATAATCTAACTGACGGACTAAATAGAATAATCTTTTTGTGACCCAGGAAACTAGCCCATTATATGGAACACACACAAGTGTGGAATACCCTAATCATTTTGGTCACGTAATACACAAACATGGCTTTGCCTACCATTGACATTATTTCAACAATCAGATTATAAAGTCTGATAGTCATATCTATCTATGAGGTTTCGTATCTGAACAGACCCAGCAAATGATTTCTCATATCTAGTACGCATATCTCATCGATAATAATGAAGCAATTATCTTCTACGTTTAGCTTCCATATCTGGATAAATAAAACATATTTTAAACCACTTAGTTGGCATAAAAACTTTTAATTATGCGAATAATGACGACCTCCGTAGCCGAGAGGCGAGTTCTCGGACTTGGTGTCGCTATCTCTGAGGTTCCGGGTTCGATTTCCGGTCGGGTCAATAAAGAAAAATAACTTTTCTATTTTGCCTCGGGTCTGGGTGTTGTGGTACAGTCGTAGTTTCTGATTTCTGTAACACAAGTGCTTTGGCTACTTACCACAGGATCAGAGCAATGTTTGTGATGTTGTTCAATATTTATTTATTAGATCTTATTATTTATAATATGACATTATCAGTGTTATTTGTAAAAAGCTACTAAAAAACAGGTAAAGCGTTATTTAGCTAATGTAACATCCTCAAACAGTAATAAGAAATGCTGTAACTATTCATAAAATATGCAACTTAAATGTTGCTAGGTTAAGCTCTTTTTATGGTAGGAATGGAATGGTAGTAAACTGGCTCTTCGCGCGTTATTCTTAAACGTCAAATTAAAAAACGAACTATATTGACACTTTTGATGAATACAACTTAGAATCAAAAGTCAGCTGTTAGATGGACTCCATTTTGTTGATTAACTCAAAGAGGTGCAGTTGCTGTTGTATTAAATCAACAACTTGTTCTATTATTTAGCTCTAAATAGCGTTTATGGATAAGAAAAAAAGTTAGGCATTATTTAATGGCTTTCTTTTCTATTAAGAGTGCGAACAAATAATATCCTGTTCACTTAACAAGCTGTTTTTTTTAAAATTACGACTATGTGTGATGTATTTTTTGTATCAATAGTTATAGTTAAAGTACATTACATGACAATACCAAACAATCCAAACACGGCTCGGGTAGGTACATTGTTCCGGTGCCTTTCGCCTTCATCATCAGATCAGTTTATCAGAATCATTATCTTCAGCTAAGAAGTTTACAGGCGTATGTTGCATAATGACTTCATACAACTTACGCCGGTATGCTTCTGAGGTAAACTTATTTAAATTTGATTTGTCAATTATAACAGAGCTTAATTATCATAATCAACATTATAATTCTGGTGGCTATGTGTAGTCTCTTCATCAGTTCCACCTTACCAAATGATAATTTCTGTAAGTAAATGCATGACTTGTTGCTGAATATACTCGTATCAAAACGCTTTACGTATGCCTATAATATTTGGGAGTTCCCTCAATTCCTCATGGATCCTATTATCAGAATTAGATTTTGAAAAAATAGGACCAATCTAGAACTCTTTTAAATAAAAAAATATTTTCTAAAGAGAAATATTTTCTTTTTTATAAATGGCGGAGTTCGAGGTAACAAACATAAAAAAAAAAACATGCAATTGAATTAAGAACCTCGACGTCGGAAAATGTTTTCCCATTGTAACTTCAGCCATGACATAATATGTGACTACAATCTTCAAGGCATGAATGACGCTTTCTGTTTACTTCACACATAATTGTAGCTCAGTAGCGCCGCCCTGGCGGTTCAATTGAGACACTATCTCAAGTTGCAAATGAAGCGCATAAGCAAATCAAGGACCCTTGCTAGCCTTACCCACCCTCGACATTATTGGAACTATCTACCACCACTCCGTTGCCATAGCAACAAGTCAACAAGCCGAATAATACCGATAGAATGATTAATCGATCGACATCTGCAAAAGGCGGTTCGAGTGGCCAAGATTAGTCATTTGGGATTACCAGGGAACTTGGCTGAGGTCTGGATCTTATGGTGTTGATATAGGGTTGAATTTTCTTTAACATCTGAAAGCAATAAGCTATTGGAGCGATACTGGGTTGGAACAAGTGTACTGTTTATTCAAGCTTAATTTATGTGGATGGCGTATTGCAAGAAATGGTCTTGTCATAAGAGGGCAGCCATGTTTGGTATTGTTTAGGTATTTTTTTATTTGAGACGAGATGTATTGAGCAATATTTTGTGCTTTATTGCGTATTTGCTCTTGGATGGAGGTCAAATGATCGATTTGGGGAGCGTGTGAAAGACCCTTTTGTTTTATGGTAAAATATGGATTTCTGATAGATATGTGTTTTGATTATGACATTATTTCAGGTCTAATAACTAACAACGCAATCCTTTGAAAAAAAAAAAAATGGGACAAAATAAAATTTTTAATTATGGGCTTTAAGACTATTGTTGACTTTTTAGACTAGTCTGACTTCTTTATGGCTAGTCTTGTTGGAATCGGTTTGTTTTTTTTCAATATTTTCGATTTGTCGATTTGTGTATTGTTTGATTTGAAATTTTGAATATTTTCGATTCTATTAAAACCTGTGCGACGTGAAAACTGTTTTATTTGATCGATTAATCCATAGAATTGACCATCATTATCACCATCATCATTTCAGCCATAGGACGTCCACTGCTGAACATAGGTCTCCCCCATTGATTTCCAGATTGGCCGGTTGGAAGCGGCCTGCATCCACCCTTACCAGGTCGTCTGACCACCTTATGAGTGGACGTCCTACGCTGTGCTTGCCGGTACGTGGCCTCCATTCTAGAACCTTTCTGCCCCATCGGCCGTCAGTTCTACGTGCTATGTGCCCCGCCCACTGCCACTTCAGCTTGCTAATCCGTTGGGCTATGTCAGAGACTTTTGTTCGTTTACGGGTCTCCTCATTTCTGATTCGATCTCGCAAGGAAACACCGAGCATAGCCCTTTCCATAGCACGCTGTGCGCCCTTGAGATTTCTTATGAGGCCCATAGTGAGAGGCCACGTTTCAGTTCCATATGTCATCACTGGTAACACACACTGGTTGGTCTGTGTCTTGTCTCGAAGCGCCGGTAGGGCCCAAAAAATAAGGAGACATGTTCTGCCCCATATGGGCCAATAATGTTATTATTGACGTTCATAAGTGGCAGTTTCTGTCCTTAATTGAATAAATGATTTTTGACTTTTGACTTTTGGTTGTAGACTTTCCTCTTTAGACACTGAGGTGAATTGGACGAGATAGAATTGACTTACAACTCATTAATTTTAGTTTTTAGGTTAGTTTAGGTTAGGTTAGGTTATTTTTGATGGGCTATTTATTGTGCATAAAAATTAAAACGGAATCCAAAATAACCTAACTCCTTAGCTCAGTAAAACGAGGCACATAATATTTTTTATTATTAACGGTATCTCAGTCGCTCAGGATTCCACGAGTTAAAATAGTACTGTAGGTACCGGGTACACGAGTAAAGCTAAATTTTGGGACGTGTATAAGTGCCCGGAAGAGGGCCTATATACTGAATAAATGAGTATTAATGAGTATTAGTATTTATTATCCATACCTAATCAGAAGCCCAATTCCCGTAATTTAACAATAGCCGCAACCCGGTGTCGATCCGCTCCCACTAACAATACGATCACAAATGGTATTCTCTTAAAGTTTTAATTTGACGTAAAATTATCAAAACTATCGCGATACGTCAGAAAATAGAGCAAAAAAAATCTAATTTTGGTTTCTTCTATTTTCAGTCGCATTGCGAACTTTATTGCATTTTTTGGGTTTACGAGAATACCGTTTGTGATCGTAATGTTACTGGGAGCGGATCGACACCGGATTGCGACTGTTGTCATATTACGGAGTTTTGGCCTCAGGTTAGTCAGTGTCAGCCAAGGAGAGTCTAAATGATTTTTTTTCACCAACTCTAATAATCACTTTAACAAAGAGATTTAAATACCACGTGGGTTTCAATATAAATCAATGTTATTTTAAGCTTTTTAGTAATTTCGAAGTCGTTTTTTTTAATACATTAAATGTCATTCACATAAAGTCAAACAGAGTTCATATCACAATTCACACCTCCCCTCGTAATAAGCCGTATCCGTCGTCTGCCGGATAGACTGATTACCGTCGCTCCGTCGATACCGTGAGACGTTATTTTTAAATCAATCAAAGTCATACCGTTGTTTTTTACCTTTATTTTTAGCAACAGCATTTTATGACAGTTTTTTTTTACAAAATTAAACTAACGTCTTAACTTTTATTAAGGGAAATAGTAAATGAAAAGTATTTTTAAGTGATTGCTACAGTAGTAACACACTAACTACTAGTAGTAGTCTTCTTCAAACATTAGTAAGTCTTTTTGATGTTTTAATCATTCGTAACCTTATAGTATATTACAATAAGTCAAAAAATATATTATCTTGTCAGTATGGACAAATCCTAATATTTCCCTGATCGGTTACATTAAAAAACAGAAAAATAATATAGTTATTAAATAGTTATAATATTAAGTACATTTTTCTCAATGTACCTAAACCTTTTATAAGTCTATATACGGTATTAAATAAACTTGCCCGCAACCTCATCAGACTAGCAAGGGAGAAAATTCGCAAGGTTATAGGTGTTATAACCGGCCATTGTCCCCTTACCAAACACCTGTTTAACATAGGTGTGACAGACAGTCCGACATGCAGAGGATGCATGGAGGCAGAAGAAACGCCACAGCATGTGCTATTGGAGTGCGCAAGCGTGGCAGATCAACGGGCACGGATTCTTCAATCACCAGGATCTCTCCCGGAAGCCTGCAGCAGTCTGAAAAGGCTGCTGACCTTCTGGGACGACCTAGGATGGTTGGAGTAAGAAAGACTAAGTAGCACGCACAATAGCCCAATCATGAGGCTAAGTGCGGAGAAAGCCCAGCTAAACTAACTAACTAATAACTAAGTCTGTATACGTTGAATCATTAAATAAAGATTCTTAAAAAAAACGAAACAGACAATTTTTTTTTTTACCTAAACAGTCATTTTTTGTCATCGTAAATGGTAAAAAAAATCATATAAACTGTTCCTGGATTGCAAGAACATTATAGTACATGAAAAACACAAACTTTTTTCAAGAAATAAGTGTGTTAAATAAACATGCAATTATTAATCTCCTTTTTTAAGTCTGTTTATACAGATAACATCTTGGTTTTAAATTTATACATGAAGTATAATTTCACAAAAGGCGACGAACAGCTTTTTAGAAATCAAGCCTGAAAAGTATATATATCTGCGATCCGAACACAAAATACCGATGGAACGAACTATTTCTATCCGAAACGTCTCGAATAGTTTTTAATAAAATACGAAAATGTATTTATCGTATTGTTTACGACAATGGCGCATAAAAACTGAAATATGAAGAGACGTTTACCTGCGCGCATTATTTTATGTACATTCTGAACGACGAGATGGCGATCTTGGTTATAACAGCCCTAAGGCATAAGCGACAGCGATTTAACCCCTCAGTCTAGAGAAACGTCACACAATGGAAACGTATTGTTACGGTCTCATGTGACGCTTTGCGTTTAATGAGTTAAGGCACAGTCACCACAACAAACACATTGTCGCCCACCGACTATGATTAAGTATTAATTAGTTTTAGATAACATCTATAGGTATGTCTTAAACAAATTAAAAATTATTTTAAAAATATCAAGACTCAAGCAATCAAAAAAAAATTTATTAAATTTAAATTCACAAAGTTAAAATAAATATAAATTTTATCAATTAATTAAATAAAGCTAGATCCTATGTAGGTTGAAACTTCTGCATTGCAACAACAACAACTGCAACAACCAAATACCTACAAACTAAATAACTAATTCCTGTAGCACTTGACGGGCAGCAGCGTCTGCGTGCGAAATGTTACAAAAAAACGCTCGCCAACCCGCATGCCAAGCAAGGCGAGTATTGGCAATCCCGCCCGATGAAAGTTATTGGGTGAGGCCTGTGTTCAGCAGTGGACGTCCATGGCTGAAATGATGATGATGATATACAAACGGCCGAGAGAAGCTCGTTGTGGCGTGCTATAAATGCGTTGAAATGCTGGCTAATTAATAGTTGCTTCTATTCTCTTGACGAATATTTTGACACATAATTGACTACTCTGCTGACTTGCAATTACTGTATTGTTTATTTTTTCATTGTATTGGTATTAATAATTTAATTAATCCTGTAATAATTTAAATGTACTGTTGATTTATTCAAATTCATTGTTGTTAACATTATCATGATAAATTCAATTAAATTCAATTCTTAATAATCTTTTTAAAACGTTTTGCATGCCAGTGTCTGGTGAAATGTGAGGAACCACCATTTATATTATCACCTGTATGTGTACCACTTTTAAAGCAAATAAATACATTTTATTTCATTTCATTTCATATAGGAGAGACTTATGTCCAGCAGTGGACTTCTAGAGGCTGATGATGATTATCTTTAAATTCTTCGATGCGCCGGTAGGGCCCAAAAAATAAGGAGACATGTTCTGCCCCATATGGGCCAATAATGTTATTATTGACGTTCATAAGTGGCATTTTCTGTCCTTAATTGAATAAATGATTTTTGACTTTTGACTTTTGGTTGTAGACTTTCCTCTTTAGACACTGAGGTGAATTGGACGAGATAGAATTGACTTACAACTCATTAATTTTAGTTTTTAGGTTAGTTTAGGTTAGGTTAGGTTATTTTTGATGGGCTATTTATTGTGCATAAAAATTAAAACGGAATCCAAAATAACCTAACTCCTTAGCTCAGTAAAACGAGGCACATAATATTTTTTATTATTAACGGTATCTCAGTCGCTCAGGATTCCACGAGTTAAAATAGTACTGTAGGTACCGGGTACACGAGTAAAGCTAAATTTTGGGACGTGTATAAGTGCCCGGAAGAGGGCCTATATACTGAATAAATGAGTATTAATGAGTATTAGTATTTATTATCCATACCTAATCAGAAGCCCAATTCCCGTAATTTAACAATAGCCGCAACCCGGTGTCGATCCGCTCCCACTAACAATACGATCACAAATGGTATTCTCTTAAAGTTTTAATTTGACGTAAAATTATCAAAACTATCGCGATACGTCAGAAAATAGAGCAAAAAAAATCTAATTTTGGTTTCTTCTATTTTCAGTCGCATTGCGAACTTTATTGCATTTTTTGGGTTTACGAGAATACCGTTTGTGATCGTAATGTTACTGGGAGCGGATCGACACCGGATTGCGACTGTTGTCATATTACGGAGTTTTGGCCTCAGGTTAGTCAGTGTCAGCCAAGGAGAGTCTAAATGATTTTTTTTCACCAACTCTAATAATCACTTTAACAAAGAGATTTAAATACCACGTGGGTTTCAATATAAATCAATGTTATTTTAAGCTTTTTAGTAATTTCGAAGTCGTTTTTTTTAATACATTAAATGTCATTCACATAAAGTCAAACAGAGTTCATATCACAATTCACACCTCCCCTCGTAATAAGCCGTATCCGTCGTCTGCCGGATAGACTGATTACCGTCGCTCCGTCGATACCGTGAGACGTTATTTTTAAATCAATCAAAGTCATACCGTTGTTTTTTACCTTTATTTTTAGCAACAGCATTTTATGACAGTTTTTTTTTACAAAATTAAACTAACGTCTTAACTTTTATTAAGGGAAATAGTAAATGAAAAGTATTTTTAAGTGATTGCTACAGTAGTAACACACTAACTACTAGTAGTAGTCTTCTTCAAACATTAGTAAGTCTTTTTGATGTTTTAATCATTCGTAACCTTATAGTATATTACAATAAGTCAAAAAATATATTATCTTGTCAGTATGGACAAATCCTAATATTTCCCTGATCGGTTACATTAAAAAACAGAAAAATAATATAGTTATTAAATAGTTATAATATTAAGTACATTTTTCTCAATGTACCTAAACCTTTTATAAGTCTATATACGGTATTAAATAAACTTGCCCGCAACCTCATCAGACTAGCAAGGGAGAAAATTCGCAAGGTTATAGGTGTTATAACCGGCCATTGTCCCCTTACCAAACACCTGTTTAACATAGGTGTGACAGACAGTCCGACATGCAGAGGATGCATGGAGGCAGAAGAAACGCCACAGCATGTGCTATTGGAGTGCGCAAGCGTGGCAGATCAACGGGCACGGATTCTTCAATCACCAGGATCTCTCCCGGAAGCCTGCAGCAGTCTGAAAAGGCTGCTGACCTTCTGGGACGACCTAGGATGGTTGGAGTAAGAAAGACTAAGTAGCACGCACAATAGCCCAATCATGAGGCTAAGTGCGGAGAAAGCCCAGCTAAACTAACTAACTAATAACTAAGTCTGTATACGTTGAATCATTAAATAAAGATTCTTAAAAAAAACGAAACAGACAATTTTTTTTTTTACCTAAACAGTCATTTTTTGTCATCGTAAATGGTAAAAAAAATCATATAAACTGTTCCTGGATTGCAAGAACATTATAGTACATGAAAAACACAAACTTTTTTCAAGAAATAAGTGTGTTAAATAAACATGCAATTATTAATCTCCTTTTTTAAGTCTGTTTATACAGATAACATCTTGGTTTTAAATTTATACATGAAGTATAATTTCACAAAAGGCGACGAACAGCTTTTTAGAAATCAAGCCTGAAAAGTATATATATCTGCGATCCGAACACAAAATACCGATGGAACGAACTATTTCTATCCGAAACGTCTCGAATAGTTTTTAATAAAATACGAAAATGTATTTATCGTATTGTTTACGACAATGGCGCATAAAAACTGAAATATGAAGAGACGTTTACCTGCGCGCATTATTTTATGTACATTCTGAACGACGAGATGGCGATCTTGGTTATAACAGCCCTAAGGCATAAGCGACAGCGATTTAACCCCTCAGTCTAGAGAAACGTCACACAATGGAAACGTATTGTTACGGTCTCATGTGACGCTTTGCGTTTAATGAGTTAAGGCACAGTCACCACAACAAACACATTGTCGCCCACCGACTATGATTAAGTATTAATTAGTTTTAGATAACATCTATAGGTATGTCTTAAACAAATTAAAAATTATTTTAAAAATATCAAGACTCAAGCAATCAAAAAAAAATTTATTAAATTTAAATTCACAAAGTTAAAATAAATATAAATTTTATCAATTAATTAAATAAAGCTAGATCCTATGTAGGTTGAAACTTCTGCATTGCAACAACAACAACTGCAACAACCAAATACCTACAAACTAAATAACTAATTCCTGTAGCACTTGACGGGCAGCAGCGTCTGCGTGCGAAATGTTACAAAAAAACGCTCGCCAACCCGCATGCCAAGCAAGGCGAGTATTGGCAATCCCGCCCGATGAAAGTTATTGGGTGAGGCCTGTGTTCAGCAGTGGACGTCCATGGCTGAAATGATGATGATGATATACAAACGGCCGAGAGAAGCTCGTTGTGGCGTGCTATAAATGCGTTGAAATGCTGGCTAATTAATAGTTGCTTCTATTCTCTTGACGAATATTTTGACACATAATTGACTACTCTGCTGACTTGCAATTACTGTATTGTTTATTTTTTCATTGTATTGGTATTAATAATTTAATTAATCCTGTAATAATTTAAATGTACTGTTGATTTATTCAAATTCATTGTTGTTAACATTATCATGATAAATTCAATTAAATTCAATTCTTAATAATCTTTTTAAAACGTTTTGCATGCCAGTGTCTGGTGAAATGTGAGGAACCACCATTTATATTATCACCTGTATGTGTACCACTTTTAAAGCAAATAAATACATTTTATTTCATTTCATTTCATATAGGAGAGACTTATGTCCAGCAGTGGACTTCTAGAGGCTGATGATGATTATCTTTAAATTCTTCCTAAAATTCTTTAATGGTAATTTTAATTCACTATCTAGCCTCTGTTGTTTATGGTCATAAAGTATAGGTGTCGTTTTAGCAGGCAAAAGTTTGTCAGATCATCTCGTATTAAAATAACATTCAACTTTAATACTTTAAAACAAATGCATGTTTGTTTTGGCAAACACGAAACAAGAAATGATTTATGGACGATGCGATAAAGGGGATGCAAAATTTAAAAAAAATAGATCCTAGTTATGTAGATATTTTTTATCTTCAGCTGTTTTATTTTTCTGTAATAAAAAGTATCCAAAGAAGATAAGTTAATTTTTCGAGTGTGTAACTGATAGTATAATTTAAGTGCATATTAATTCATCAGTACAACCACTTATGTAGCGGTTTCGTAGCAGTTGTATGCTACGAGCTGCTACGAAAAATCTACAGTCGATAATGATAACATTTGGTAAAATTGTGCAAGATAGCATGGAAAGAATGGTCTCTGTCCTGTGGTTAAATTTCGATGCTGAATTAGATTAGATTATTATATCTGTCAATAGGTCCGGAATAGCATTGACGTTTAGATTAAAGAAGAAACGCATCTAACAGAATGGAGAAACAGTGAAGGATGCAGACAAACAAAAAATGCAGTACCGGTAGCATCAAATAAGCTTGCCTGCAACCTCATCAAACTAAAAAAGAGACAAAAGCCGCAAGGTCATAGGAGTTATAACCGGTCACTGTCCTCTAAACAAGCACCTATTTAACATAGGTGTGACTGACAGCCCCACATGCAGAGGATGCATGGAGGCAGAAGAAATGCCGCAGCACGTGCTTATGGAATGTAGGAACGTGGCAGATCAACGGCATCAGATCCTCCAATCACCAGGATCTCTCCCGGAAGCATGCAGAAATCTGAAAAGATTGCTTACCTTTTGGGATGACCTAGGCTAGTTGGAGTAAGAAGGAAAAGGTAGCACGCACAATGGCCCAATCAAGAGGCTAAGTGCGGAAACAGCCCAGACAAACTAACTAACTAACTAGATTAAAGAACTGAATTGTCTTATGCCTTGGGCCATATACCAGAGCTGCAATTTCTCGCTCGCATTCGGTGTGTAGAGAGCATTGTTTGCCGGAGCGCCTCGGGAGTGGCATTGCAGTCTACTTATAGCTCCAACGTCAATATTCTTTCAGTTCATTTCAAAGATGTTTGGACGAACAAAAGAGGCTTGCATAATAAGGCGGGATACGGTTCCTTGCTTTTGTTGTTGGTTTTTCTGGTACCTAAGATGTTTCGTCCTGGTATTCTGATATTACGGGGCGTGCAAAAATATAGGTAGGGATAAAGTAACTTCAACTACTACATGTTGTAGTATATTCAATATGACTAATTAATACAACCAAAACATTGCTTTGCGCTGCCCCCACTTCAAAGACTACAAACATTGGCTGGTGATGAGACGGCGCGAGTAACTCAGTCACCTTTGTTAGTCTTTATTACAGAAAATTCAGTTACAAGATTTTATGTATTTACTAGCTGTCCCGGCGAACTTCGTACCACCTCTTTTTTTAATTTTTCAGATTTTCTATTGGTTATTCTGCTTTCTTTTATATATATAGATGTGCAAGCCGGCAATATAGTCCAAACCCTCGTGTCGTTTTAATAATCGTCCACTTTATTTTATGTTAAATAGTTATGTTAAATTTTACCAGGTTCTAAATATATGTACACTTCTGATTAATACGGTTTTTTCTTAATAAGGTAGACTACGTTGAAATAAATATTGCTCAACAAGCTTAGAATTAGAAAGCTTAGAAGAAAGACAAACTTACAATGAACCAGTTTGATCTAAAATAAACTAGTTTGGTCTAAAATCGTTTTTGGTCGCTCACATATCCATCTCCAATTAACAAGACTCGCTTATCGAGTTGCCATAAAACGACCACGAAAAGAGTCCATTAGCAGTAAATATGTCATAATATATTACATTAAAATAGGGTATTGCGGTCTCGACTGGGATAGCTCGGGGCTTTTATCGAATTAAGGTAATATATGAACATAGCATTTAGTATGCCACAGTCAGCGGAAACTTTTATACGAATAAAGTGATACTTAGAGCAACCACATTAAAAAAACGGATAAGTACGAGTCGATAGATTATCTATGACAGGATGAAAACATTTTTGGGGCGTTAGGTCCTATTTTACGGTAATCGGATTCTCCTTGTGTCTTAAGACATTACTTATTTTTCAACAGAAACTATCTTAAAGGTCCTTGCGAGTATCAAAACATGTGTCTTAAACGACCGTGTCTTTTAATTGAGTTGACAGAAGTTTGCTTTTTTTACAGCTTCAGATGACAGACCTGAGTATTATTAATTTCAATTTTGTAACTCGACGTTTACAGCTTCTTAACAGAGAGACACAGACAGACGGACTGACAACGAAGAGATCCTAAGACCTTTTTTACCGTTCGATGTACGGAACCCTAAAATCAAGTATGGCCGTTCCTTTAAACTCTTTAATACTTAGAAACTTTTGTCTCAGAACTTATTCGTAGAAACTTGGAACACTTACATTCTTATCAAATTTCGGGTGGAGTCACGTACAAAAAAAAAATCCTTATCCTTGGTTCATCATCAAACTCCCGTTTGACTTAATTAAACTGTCTCTAGTTAAAATAGATTTTTTTGTAAAAAAAATATTAAAAAATGGTGTAATTTATTTATTAATTATAGGTTAAAATATTTCTGGTGCCAGCAGTACCATATGACCAACATTATCGGAACAGCCCATAATACAGGGCGGTTAAAATTTAATTGTTATTAACACAATGTAGCACAAGTGTGACGACGTACGAAATAATAATTTTATTTTGTAATGAGCGCCACGTCATATTATGTGTCCTCGTTTATCCGGTAAGTATTGTTTCATAATTTAATCATACGCGTTTAACTCGGCACAAAATTATTAAACAACTAGCTGTTGCCCGCGACTTCGTTCGCCTGGTCCTTAGTTTATTCATAAAAAATATTAAAACACTAACATATACAAATAAAATTACTGGTATAAATTCTGAATTAACTAACCTAAAATTAGCAGCTGCTGACTCTGCAAGCTATTTTGCTAATATCGGTAACGAACTGGCTAAAAACATTACTTCAACAATAAATGAGGACGATTTTAAATAATATTTACATGAACTACCAACCCAGCCACAATCACTTGCTCTTCTGGACACAGATTATGATGAAATAAATAGAATAATAATGAACCTAAAGTCAGACAGTGCTCCAGGTTGGGACAATATTTCTACCTCATATATCAAATATGTTAAGGATGTAATTATACCTATTGTCACACACTTAGCAAACCTTTGCTTTGCGACTGGTGTATATCCTGACTCATTAAAAAGATCTATAATAACTCCTGTCCATAAAGGGGGGAAAAAAGATAACATCAGTAACTATAGACCCATTTCGGTGCTTCCTGTGTTGGCTAAAATTTTGGAAAAACTACTAAATACTCGTTTGCTAAATTACCTTGATACTTATAATATTCTATCTCCAAACCAGTTCGGGTTTAGACATGGTATCTCAACAGAGGATGCAGTTACAGCCATAAGTACACCAATAACTGAACAAGTTGATAGAGGTACAAAATGTATCTCAGTGTTCATAGACCTAAAAAAAGCCTTCGACACGGTTTCAAATAATATCCTTTTGCAAAAATTAGAAAAAATTGGCATTAGAGATACGCAGCTACTAATTTTCAAAGACTACCTGTCCAATAGAAAACAAAAAGCTAAACTTGACAGCTGTACAAGTGATGATATTGACGTATCATGTGACGTTCCCCAGGGAAGTGTCCTAGGCCCTACCTTGTTCCTTATTTACATCAATGATCTCTGTAACATACCTATTACTAATGCGAAAATATTCTCATACGCTGATGACACAGCAATCATCTTCTCTGGTAGCAGTTGGTCTAATGTAAAAACAATTGCGGAGCGGGGTACGGCGGTAGCTTTATGGCTAAAAAATAATCTACTTACCCTCAATACCGACAAGACCAATTACTTATGCTTCAGTATTTATAATGATTCTCAACCTTGCGAAGATTTCAATATAAAAATACACACTTGTAAAGTTTTGAGTGGTCTTGATAGTACGTGTAGCTGTCCTCAAATAAATAAAGTTGAGCATGTGAAATATTTAGGGGTGATGTTACATCAAAGGCTACCGTGGTATCCTCAAATTGAACAAATTACATCGCGAATTCGTAAATTCAACTGGATTTTTAAATCATTGAGATATATAACACCAAAAAATGTAACCAGCACTACAGATGATACTAATAACCTACTAAACAAAATATACACCTCTCTGGTCCAATCTATAATAACATATTGTATCGGTACATATTTGGGGCGGTGCATTCAGGACGCGTTTCCTAGAAGTAGAAAGAGCACAACGCACTTTGCTAAAAGTGATGTACTTTAAAAAAAGACATTCTCAACACAAAACCTATACCAAATTAGTAACTTATTAACAGTACGTAAATTGTACATTATACAGACAATTTTAAAAAAACACAGAAATCTTATCTACAAGCCTTGCATAGTGGGTAGGAGAAGAAAGAACAATGTAGTACATGTTCCCCATAGGAAAACACAATTTGCTAGGGTGCAATTTGAATCACGTTCAGCTTTTTTATATAATAAACTCAATAAAGAAACACAAATATACAATAAAACCTTTTATGAGTGTAAATCTATAGTAAGAAATTAGGTAAAGGATTTAAGCTACAACGAAATAGAAACTTTTATGGATTATAAGGGGTAAACATTATTGGTCCTGTTGGTGACTGAGGGATTAACTCTTCGTTCAAGTAAAATATTCAATTAACATACATCCAAATATACGTACTTTCTATGTAGGGGGTACGTATATTTGTATGTATATACATATACACACACACATGCATACATATACACACATACAAGCACATACATACATCATATATACACTCTCAGACATATACATACTTACACAAAAAACATGGTGAACTGATATAATCGTCTTAAAAAATAAAAAATAAACTTGTAAATTTAGTACAAAAAAAAAAACGTATTGTTGCTTAGTTCATTGTTTGTAGCATAATATGTCACATAATTGTATACTATTGTTAAAATTTATTAAGAAGGAGCGGAGTCTCCTGGCACAGGCATTAACATGCTTAAAAAGAGGCTTCGACAACTAGTGTATAAAACTGTCATTTATGTGAATAAACAATTTCTGAATTTTTTTGAATTTGAATTTTTGAATTCATAAAAAATTTTCTGCGCAACTCTCTTATTTTTTTGCTTTCTACCTTCTCCTGACAGTAAATTGAACACAACAAAAGAAGAATAAATTAGCGAAATTGTTCCACCCGTTCACGTGTGATGCGATGACCAAAGGAAATAGAAATTCATTTTTATATGTATAGATTTACGAGCCGATTGGCGTAGTGGTGCGGCGATTTGCGTTAAACGAAAAAGATTCTAAGTTTGATTCCGGGTTCCAATCTACTCAGAAAATCAACATTCCTATTTTGGCTCGGGTTTGATTGCGCTAGGAGACGTCTTTACCAATCTAAATTACAGTCATTACCAGAGAAAAAAAATGATGCTACAAACTTAAAAAGATACAGGGTTGATTTATTTAGAGCATCAGATATTTTATTTATTTATAGTCTATTGCAAAAGTAAGTACTATTGGTAATTGTATACAGACTGAATAAAACCACATCATCATAATCATCATCATTTCAGCCATAGGACGTCCACTGCTGAACATCCGCCAATGACTTGCAGATTGGCCGGTTGGAAGCGGCCTGCATCTAGCGGCTTCTTGCAACCTTTACCAAGTCGTTAATGTATTTTATACCTAACATATTACTATCTTTTTCTCCCAATTCAAGGACGCTTAACAATGATCCTAGACGCAACAATTGTGGTAATTACATTGAAGCGATTGTCGTGAGGGTTCTGTAACCCTAAGACAGGCATAACAGACCATCTTTGGAACATGGCTACACATAATTTTTTTTTAAATTTGATGTTTTCCTTATGATATTTTTCCTCACCGCTGAGGAGGTGGTATGAAGCTATACATAGATTTCATAAAATCAAGAGGTACTTGCTGGGGTGCGAATTCACGACTCCATAATTTAAGCCGTTGGACATGTACTGCCAAACATAGGCCTGCCTCGATTATTTCCAGATTAGCCGGTTGGATGCGGCCCGCATCCAGCGGCTTCCCGCAACCTTTACCAGGTCGTCCGTCCACCTTGAGGATGGACGTCCTACGCTGCGCTTACTCACGACTTACGGATTCATCATCATCATTTCAGCCATAGGACGTCCACTGCTGAACATAGGCCTCCCCCAGTGACTTCCAGATTGGCCGGTTGGAAGCGGCCCGCATCCAGCGGCTTCCTGCAACCTTTACCAGGTCCACCTTCTGTCCACCTTGTTGGTGGACGTCCTACGCTGCGCTTGCCAGTACGTGGTCTAATTACTTACGGATTCATTAGTAATAATATACAAATTGTTGTCACAATCACACTAATTATAAAATTATATACTTTTATAAACATCCATGACTTAGGTACAAATGCTCGTGCTCATCTGATAAACATTGGCTCCTTGCAGGTTTCGAACCCGCAACTGCTGGCTTTGTAGTCCGGAGCGCGAATCACTACACCAGACGGTCGTCGCATGTGACATGTGACAGACTCCGAAGTTTCGACCACTGAGCTACTAATGCCTTACATTAAATATTTTAGTATAATTAGCATACACTATTCTTTTTTAACTTTTGGAGTTTTATGTCGACTAAAAAAGCATAGTTAAAATTTAGTTTATTTATGGTCATAGCAAAGTTGAAATTATAAGCTTGGTTTGCACTGCCAGCGCCGAGTTTGGCTGGTAATTTACAATTTACTGCCAACCGTTATATTGGGTGAAGTCAGAAACATGATAAACTATAAAGGGTGAACGTGGGGTAGACGTTAAATTTTTTACGCGTGAAAGAACCTTTTTTGTTTTTTAATTTATTTCTAAGATCGATATCAATAACTTATGATAATTGTTAGCAATTCAAAAATATGTTTATACTGAAAACACTTTTTTGGTCTGGAATGTGTTCACAAAAAATATAAAAACTGGCCATATTTTAACATTGCCTGCACTGATAACATGAAAAATGTATTAAATAAGCTAATAAAAATCGGCGGCTCCTTTTACAATTTACGCACTTAAACTTTTTAGTATGAACGACCCGTTTTTGCTATGTAACTATAAAAAATGCGGAAAAATTCTCGAAAAAAAAATTGTATGAAGGGGGTACGAAGTTTGTACGAAGTTCGCCGGGACAGGCATTTTTATACTATTTTCAGCAAATTAATGTGTAACCTTTTTACTGTTAGTTTTACAACGATTTGTTAGTGAAATATAGTTACTTACTATAATCTTCTTCTTCATCTATACGGTCAATCCCGGTTGCATCGAAAGCCATTGCTTTGGAGCCTAGGGTCCGCTTTCCTTGATTTACTTACTAGAATATTTACCATAAAAATGAATGTTCTAAAAATAGGGGTGAATTAAATTAAGCTAATTTGTAAATATCAAGAAAAAATTATGTAGTGTGGTGTTAAAATTATCGCTTCACAAAATAGCGTGTTGCACGACAATATTGCGAGTTAAGGTTAAGCCGAATAGCTGATTTTTAGGGTTCAGTATCTCAAATCATAGTGTAGACTAAATTTCGGAACGATTTCGGAAAAATGAAATTCGTACTAAAAAAAATCGGATTTAAAATAGGTAACCTTTTGCAATAGATTGGAGTGCGTTGTTTAAGATAGAAGTTGTGTTATTGTTTAGTAGGGCTTAGAACACGGCTGCACTGTCTGAAATAATTTTTATGTTAAGCTAATCTGGTAGGTGTCAAGTCCTCCTCAGAATTCTAGATTCGCTTTTTTCGTGTTTAGTTTGGCCGTGCTGCGTTTTATCTATTAGTCCAAGTATTATTATTTAATTTTATTGAATGGTTGAGTTCAGGAATACCTCATTGAGGTTATAATGTAACTACTTTTTTCCATATTTTTAGGCCTATTGTATTGTTTTGATGCTGTTACATTATGTACGAACAAATTAATGTTTATATATCCTTTGATCCTCGATGGATCCATCTCATGCGCAATTGCTCATTGCACTAAAAGTTTATTATTTTACCAACATAGCTATTATAGTAAAATGTTTTATTAACAAAAAACATTTTCATCTAAATTTAATCCGAAATGAATATTTTCATTTTATTTGCTAGACCATACGTGTAAGTCTATCTACGTTACAAGGATTAACCGATATTTATATATCAAACCTTTTTGATGTTTAATTTCCTACTCTGTCGTTAGTGTTTTGCAAAATCAGTTTAGCTGCGGTTTGCGGTTTGCCGTTTAATACCGGCTTAAAAAGTGCTGAAGTATGTTCAGTGTAGCTTGAATATGGGTGGAAGTTAATAGGTGGCACATAATATAGTTCAGGGAACTTACCTTAGGTTCTATGGAGGGGAAGATAGATCAATGACAAAACGAGAAACAATCATTCACTGGATTCGGATATAGCTTCACATTAATCTTTTATAGAGTTACGTATCCAAATTCAAAAATGTCTAGAGAAAAATAGATGAATGAATAATAGACGACCTGCGTAGTCAAGAGACAAGAATACCGGACTTGGTGTCGCTATATCTGAGGTCCCGGGTTCGATTCATGGTCAGTTAATGTAGAAAAATCGTGGTTCTGTACCCTTCGTGAAGCTTGACTCTTTTTTTTATTTGAGGCACGTGAGGCACGACACATGTGCATAAGACGAGACCCTGTGTGCATAAGAAATCTATGGAGTAGAAACTAAAATTAGTCTTTGGGAATGTCGTTTCTAGACGTTTTGATGTGATTGTTGTAAACATATTTAAAGATTATCGAAGTTAAGTAGGTTTTTTAGCATAACTTATCTAATAAAATAATCAGTACTCTTTCCAGGTATTTACGATTCGATAAAAAAGAAGGTTTGCGACCCAAAATGATTATTTAAAAAGTCTGCCCAAAGCTTATTTACGACTTAAAGTGCAAAATTAATCCTAAAATTTATTTTTCCCAACTCCGTAGTGCTCGGTAGCTTAGCAAAAAAACTTAATCGCATCCATAAATACTTTAGTTTCGCTCGATACAGTAAATTCTTGAACAAACTCGAACGGAGCGAGATGTTTAAAAATTTCAGTTCGGTTGCTGTTTTTAAAGAACTTTCGAAATGCTTGCAGTGTGAAGTATCAGAAACTTATCAAATAAAAGAGTCTTATCTTTGTATCTTTTTTCATTTTGTCTTAATTATAGTATACGAGTATTATATATCATCATTTGGTTTGATTTAACCGGTAACATCCTTAATCACTGGAATTTGTTTGTTTTCAGTTACGAGTATATCTCTCATAGATCAGGATTTAAATTTCAGTTTAAAATATTGTTTGGCCAAATGTTACAAAATAGAGGCATATAGTTAAAATGAAAATAAAAATAATAATCTTCCTATGGTAGTTAAAAAGGTGTGTCATAGCAGATATATAAACTAAGAGTCAAAAGTAATGTTAGTAGAAGACATTAATGTTTTAAATATAAATACAAAAAAGTATTGGACAACATCGCGTGCTCTGATCCTATGGTAAGAAGCCAAAGCATTTGTGTTACAGAAATCAGAAACAACGACGGCACCACAACACCCAGACCCGAGATAATACACCTAGAAAAGTTATTTTTCTACATTGACTGACTCGGAATCGAACCTCAGAGATAGCGATACCAAGTCCGGTATGCTCGCCTCTCGGCTACGGAGGTCGTCATGTAATGTTAGTACTTTTATGACATGAATCTTTGAGAAGCTTGCTATGTAAAATTTCTTTTGTTGTTTTTGTCAACTTTTATTCCGTGTTATTGTTTCTTTTTTTGGTGCCTACCGTCATGCTTTCATGTTACTAACAAGTCCACTGTCTATTTCTTTTTTTTTCTATTTAAAAAATACAAAGCTTTTCGCTACAATTTCATTAGTTAATAAATTCTATTCTATTGTTGGTAACATGTCGATAGCGTTGTGCACAACATTATTGTTAACTTTTCTTTTGTTAATTTGTAATCTTACTTTGTGTTTTGTAGCTGTTTGCTGTTCCTTATTAAAATAAAATATTAGTAGTAAATTCTACCTACTTAATTAGTATTAACTTTTACAATCTATTGTGATGATAAAGTGTAAAAGAAGTAAACAACTCTCTTTTGTTTTGTTTAAGAAATATTTTTGCAAACAAACACCAGCTCAGTTCAAACTTCTACCAATAAAATGAAACGTTGAATCTCAACAGAAAAAAGCACAAAAAATAGTTGGAAACTTTTTAAATTTTCAGCGCATGAACGTTATTTTTAAAGTTGCATGCCTTGCCGTGGACTTTGGTGGCAAAAACGTGTTCTAGTTGAGAAGTAGTGTGCTAGGTAATATTATGCACTGGACAAGCCTGATAAGTTCAGTAATAATATTTGTTTTGTTCTGGCTAGCTTCTAGTTTATAAAGTGTGTTACGAAATAATGCTCTTTTTTTGCATTTACAATAATGCTAGTAATTATTTTAAGGATAACTTGTTTTCACTTAAATCCTACCAGAGGCAGTAATTTTTTTTTAAGGTGAAAACTTTATCTTTGGTGTAATTTTCTTAGAGTTCGCGAATACGTGGGATATTCATTAAGTACTCTGTTTTTACGATACAAAAG
This sequence comes from Anania hortulata, assembly GCA_963576865.1. NCBI lineage: Eukaryota > Metazoa > Arthropoda > Insecta > Lepidoptera > Crambidae > Anania > Anania hortulata. Next base: position 18,846,309 of record OY756395.1, on the reverse strand, counting down.
TGTCATAAATGGCTGATCAAAAACAAAAGACTGAATATACAGGGTGAACATGTAATATTTACTTTTATTTTCATAATCAAATTGAAATTCTGAACTAAGTATATAATTTACCACATTTTGTCAAAGAGTATCTGTTGTTTGCAATTATTTTTTCTATCGATTAACGTGTGTTTCATAGGTGTACACCAAAATAACGTTATTTAAGGTTTCTTGCAACTTGAGGTATGCCAGACTCCATACAAAAAAGTTCGAAGTTTTTTGTCAGACTATTATGATATTATGTTTGCAATGATATTATTTTGGAAAATTCAGATAATAAGCTAGTTTTGATATTGAATGTACATTAAAAGTAAAATACAATAATCTTGGAATACATATTAGTACGCCAGGCTAACGAAGTGCATTACAAAAAACTACGTGGACTTATGTGGACGAAAAACTGTTTTCACTAAAGTAAATAAATAAATTTAATCTTACAACGTCTTTATTACTAATCTCAATAAATAAGTCTTTAAATTTTAACGTGAAAAGAATTTTCTTTTTCGCTTTTTAGTAATTAGGTTTTAATTTGAAATGTAATTAATTTTAATGTTATGCAGAATTTGCAATAGCGCTAAAATAAAGTTGGCACTCGCTAATGAACACGTCATTTAAATGTCACGCGATTGTTTACTGTAAGGATGTTAAAGAAGAACGAACCAAATTTTAGGGAGTGGTTCAGTATCTAAAAAATAGTTTAAAAAAAAAAAGCTATTTTTATAATTTAGACACAATTTTAGTACTTATTGGGAGAAAAGTTTAAATAAATTACAAGGTATGGACAAGACCATTGATAATTCATTATTTGAAACACAAGTTCCTCCACTTTTTAGTTTTGTTACTTATAGCCTTTTTTATTTCTGGTATTCACTTGTTCCTGATCGTTTTTTTTTTTTTGTTAAGGTTTTTAACTTCATTTTTGCTTTTCTAGACTCGATTCTGAACCACCTTCTAAATTATAACACCCTTTATAAATCATTTATTTAGATTTAATAAGATATTTGATAATACAATAGTAGTTTATTCCGCTGTATTTATATTTATTTCAACGAAATTAAATTTTAACGTGAACCCTAAATTATTAAATTAAATTCTGTAAGGCACACAACCTTTAAATGAATAAAATAAAATATTATTTGTATTGATTTCGGTTCAAGAAGTAACGTGCATTCAAAATTTACTAATAGAAGAAAATACTGTATTGTTATATTGATTATAAATTATGCGAAGGTACGCGAATTAAGAAGGTATTTGCTATTACATTAAAGAGACACGTAATCTTTACCGCATCCATTACCTGCTTTCTGCATGACCCTAAGGTTGGCTGGTAGAGAATGCCCTTGGCATTAAGTCCACCTGTTGTACATTTTTAGTTTGTGCAATAAAGTTTTAAGTAAGTAAATCTTTACGCGTTGACTGATAGATGATTGATGAAGCCTCATCACAAGTTCAATCACGGTCAAGCCGAATTGATTAAAAATATATGAGTTTATCAATCAACTTCAATAACACCTTTCACGATAAGTTACAATCAATAATTGGTTTTTCTATGATCCCGAAAGAGTCTAAATCACCGATCGCTGATGTGAATACAAGAGCAGTGTGGTTAGAACACACTGAGAATGTTTGAATTCTGTTGTAAATCCTGTCTCTCCAAACTGTTCGCCATTACTTACTTTCCAGAATTCTATCCTTATTAAGCGATAATAAGCGATTCGATAGCAATACTATCAAATGGTGTAATAATACCAGTGTTTTTTTTTAAATCAACTGCTTTGATTTCTGACTAGAAATACCGATTTTTCAAAGATTCAATGATGCAGTTTTAGTTTAATCAAAGTCGCCTGAGACTTTTGAATATTTTTGTTTAGTCCTTATAGTTTCTGAATTTAACTTAATGGCTGCTTGAATAAATGCTGCTTCTCTGAATTTAACTTAATGGCTGCTTGAATAAATGTGAAAAGGCAAAGGCCCCTCCATTAATTTTACCAAGAATTTTGCTGTGTACGTTTCATTCTACATAATGATCCCTCCACATTTAGGGATATGACAAAGGGAGTCAAATTAAATGTGTAAACACCAATTCCAAATCGTAATAAAAACCAACCCTACAAATTACGAAATCAAAAGCATCCATCGGATTCCATTCGGTCAATTCGTTCCGAACCCCTTCGTTATTAACGCTGGCAAATCACTCACTGTCAGCTGCGTACGTTTGTGGCCTATTTGTTCACTCACTCACTCATTCGCTGGCTCGGTCATTCAGTCTTTCATTTAGTTGTGTCGTTAGCAGGGATGCTATTTAGTGTAAACATATTTATTTTGTTTAAATATTATTTAACTCTAGTTTATATCGGCACAGATCTTATGTATTTGCTATGTTCGGATATCTTTCTTTGATTTACCCTGTTTCTAATAAGAAATATGCTTTTCTATTATCTTAATGTGGTTAACATAGTATTAAGTAACAACTACCGTTTCAACATAAAATAAACCAATTAATATATTTTTTTTAAAAACACCTATCCATATTAAGTTTGTTCAGTAAAGATTTACTATAATAAAATACAATCTATACATGTATAAGTGATAAAACTAACAGAAAAACTTTCAAAATGCAGCCAGTCATGATTTCAATAAACAATAATTAATTTTCATAATAGCCGCTAGCTTAGATTATTCTTATAAAATGTTGTTTCTTTCCGATTACAAAGAAAGTTTACTTTTTACCTCATTAACATTCCAAGCAAATAAACGAAACACATTTTTGAGTATTCGACAACCCTGTCCAACATACCTCACACATTTTTCCTCTGCTAAAATGTCTGCGATTTTAGCCCCGAGTTAATTTGTTTAAGAGATGTTTAGACAAATGTTAACCCGTGTAATGTTTTGTTAGCGTTCAAATTCACTTTTGTTTTTACAATCTGTTTAGATAAAAATGCCCGGGGATCTTGTTACGGTTAGTACATGTGAGTTATTTTTCTGTAAGTTTACTGTTTTGAAGCATGCAGGTTTTATTGTGAAAGTATTTTGAGGTTTTGTATCGTTATTTGTTCTGGTATTATTTAAATTTGATTATAAGGGCCGACTAAATTGTTTGCTTAAGTTTTGCAACGGATACAACTAGTACTATTACAAGTAAAAATAAGTTAGAAATCTTATTTTTTATAGACCCGGTTTCGGGTCATTATAAAATTAATAAAACGTTAGACGTAGTAACTAAGCAGCATAATTATGTCTTTCTTTGCGTTTAATTATTTTTCTTTTTTTCATAATCATCATCTTATCAGTCATAGGACGTCCACTGCTGAACATAAACCTCCCCTAGTGACACCCAGATTAGCCGGTTGGAAGCGGCCTGCATCCAGCTGCTTCCTGCAATCTTTACCAGGTCGACTGTGCACCTTGTGGGTGGACGTCCTACGCTGCGCTTGCGGGTACGTGGTCTTCATTCTAGAACTTTACTGCCCCATCGGCCGTCAGTTCCACGTGCAATTTATTTTTGACTATTATGTTTTATACTTTATTTTTAAATACTTAATAAGAAGAATTCTCTTATTTCAGTTCTGGGTAAATTTGACGTTCAAAGCGAATTTCGTTTGTTTGCATGGGTGGGTGGGTGTGTTGAAATACCCTCTGTCAAATAAATTATCTTGTACCTTGATCAGAAGAATATCAATCCCTTACTTCGCGACCAATACCGCGTGTTTTCGATTGTTTTTTATTTTATTTACATAGAAGAAAAAATATTGATATAAAATCTCAATAGTAATGATTTCCATAGACCCCAAACGCCGTTCAGCGGGACGGTAAACACATTAAGTGTCTAAGAGTAGACCACATTGCCGCCACAATACAATTTAGATATGGTAGGTTCAGTCCTGAGCCATGTGGGGAAGGCCGTAACAAATACCCTTGCCCACCACCAACAGTAGGCGTGTCGTAAGAGGTGACTAATTCCTATAGCACAAGACGGGCAGCAGCGTCTGCGTGCAAAATGTTATAAAAAACTGCGCTCGCCAACCCGCCTGCCAAGCGTGTTGATATAAGCGTATTGGCAATCCCGCCCGATGAAAGTCATTGGGGGAGGCCTGTGTACAGTAGTGGACGTCGAGTCGAAGAGTGGCTGGAATAATGAGGTTCAGTCCTTTTATTGGCAACAAGACAACAAGACCAATAAAAGGTATGTTTTTTTTTTGTTAAAAATTATTTGCCGAAGATCAGGCGTTGAGAGAGACTTATATTGTGTCACGCAGAATTTTGACGTGCACTGATATGATTATATGAAATCCCAAAAAAAAATAGTTTTAATTATCAACAATTTTATGATCATCATCATCATAATCATTTCAGCTATAAGACGTCCACTGCTGAATGGGACAGGGCCTCCCCAGGGACTTCCAGATTGGCTGGTAGCATCCAAAAAAATAAATATGTTTTTTTAATAATGCGGAAAATCTTTTTACATACCAGGTTTCTCAGGGATGACAATAGTTTATGCGGAACTTACTGCACCAAGATTTTTTATTAAAACAATTCCGATCTCTAAAACTGAGTCGGTGTGATAGAAGCAATCCTACGAGTTTTCATAACTGCTGTACTAGCGGCCTAAGCTATTGGTCCTGTAGGAAAAGAGATTATATTTGGGAAAAAAAAAACGAACACGTCAACTAACATTTTTAAACCGTGGATAAAACATCTGAAATAAATAATTATTTAATTTATTTTAATTTAATATTCTTTTTTGTGCTGCATATCGACCCTTTTACCATTATTTTGAATAAAAACTTATTTATACGTACAAGCAACGTATAAAAAAAGTTAACCATTGTTTATCAGCGTTACCTGTTGCAGACTTATAAGTGTCTAACCTACTGACTATACCTCGATTGTGTACTTCCCTCCTTAAGAAGGGTAAAGTGCTCAACATCGGCAATTATCACCAAAAGCCCTCCCAGTCACTCCCTCAGGACTGACCCAGATGTTGGTTACTGGAGGAAAACCGCGATTATACGTGTGTTTACCCTCTTTTATAGAGCTCGTTTCTTTCATTAGAATAAAGCGGTATTATGTTATGGCTTGAATGTTGATAAGAGAGTGGGTGTGCTGGGAGACGTCCTTGGCTACATTGCCTGGTACCTCGTTATATAAGGTTCTTTACCTCGAGACAATGACAGTAATTATTTAGTGTTTGTCTGGCGATTTTAATTACTTAGTTTGAAACTATAATTTAATTTGATGTTAAGAATACTCGACCTCTATAAAAGAGACATAGCACGTAGAACTGATGGCCGATAGGGTAGAAAGGATGTAGAATGGAGGCCACGTACCGGTAAGAGCAGCGTAGGACGTCTACCCACAAGGTGGATAGACCTGGTAAAGGTCGCAGGAAGACGCTGGATGCAGGCTGCTTCCAACCGGCCAATCTGGAAGTCAATGGGGGAGGCACATGTTCAGCAGCGGCTGGCTGAAATGATTATAATGATGATGACAAAAGAAAAACTATTAGTAATACTATTAGTTTTATTAATTATCGTTTATTTTATGTATGTAGGTAGCCCTTATATTCATTCCCCTTGCGTTTTGTCGCATTTTAAACGTACTCCGCTTGAACATTATTAAATTATAAATTTATTATAATATGAATATAAATAAAATAATAATAATAGATGCGCCTTTTTTCATTTTCATATTGATTTATTCATCCTTAATGTAACAGCAGTCAAATAATAAAAATAGTCACAACAAATGGTAGTAATTTGTTACATTATAGTCTCCATGGGGTTATAATGTACAATGTATATTAGTAAAATAAGTTGTAATAATATTAAATCCCCGCATTCCAATTGTAGTTTATAAACAATTTGTATTTTTAAATTAACAGATTACTCATATTTCAACTATTTTGATATCACATGCTTAAAAATTACAAGATGCCAATTTCATCACACTATTATCTATTATATAAAATGAATGTCTATTTCCCTTGGTCATCGCATCACGCGTGAACGGATGGAACAATTCCGCTAATTATTTTTTTGTTGTGTTATTTATTGTCAGGAGAAGGTTCTTTTAAATGAAAACATTAAGAAAGTAGTTTTTTTTTATGAAACACCTCGCGAACGAAGTCGCGGGCAACAGCTTGTATTAATATTTAAATCTGGAATAACTCAGATCAAATAAAGTTAAAAAATATAATGTCAGTCAACTTAAAATAGTGTTGAGACCCATCACAATGAAACTGTAAGTCTTTCTGTCAACTGTAAAGCTTAATAATATATCAAAAGTTAAAGTTGTTTAGATTCGGTGGGGGGTAGTCGAACGAAAAGCATGGTCGATCTATTTTAATGGTTTTTATTTATCATTTAAAAACCTTTAGAGTACAAGTGGTGTAGTTTGTGTTTTTATGTTTGGTGAAGTAAAAAAGATCTGAAATTATTTAAATATCATTGTATTCAACGCAGCATCGAGTGTCAAGTGACTTGTCTCAAGACAACTTGCTTTAGACCCGATATCGTCTTGAAACCTGCTTCTACGGAAAGAATAGCCTCCACTGAATCCAAGAAAAGCAATAAAAACTAAACACCCGGTATTTATTGTGAACTGAAAAAGAATACACTTGACATTGGCAGAGTCACTGCTTAAAGAGCGGGATGAGTCCATATTTAAAAAAAGATAAGGTGAATCCTAAGAATAATTGTCGCAATCAATTGATTCGCTTGTATGTTTGTTTGCTTCGATGTTTTCCCTCACTGTTGAGCAAATGTTATAAATCTATACTTGGATTCCAAATACTCTTAATATATCCATGTTTTCTAATCTCTACTCTAAACCGTCACAGCGTCACATTAACATGTTATAAAACTGTCTCTCTCTCACACATACACTTGTCTGAATGCTAGAAAAGAACAGATATTGGTCGGGGTTATTTCATATGGACTGCGAAAATCGCTGGGGCATTCGTTACATATTCATGAGATAAAGCACATACATACATCGGACTGGTAATAACATATTCTATAAGCTAGACTTACAGCGATTTTCGTAGATTATTTTTGATGGAAACATTACCTGAAAAAGAAACCGCGCATTAGAATGGAGACATATTTGTTTACACAATATTCAAATTACATTAACCCTTCAGTCCTGGAAAACGAGATACAATAAAAAGGTTATTGTTACGCTATTTGTGTAAGTTTACCTATAAATATTTCGTGTTCAATCACATTTTATTCTATTATTTAGTCGCCTTCGGCGTAAGAAGAACAATTATATATCGTAGTTTAACCTCGTAAGTCCCGGGTTTTTTTGGGTGTTTTTTTTAATAACCTTTTTGTGTTCAACAAAATTTCTGTGATTTTTAAGGTTAAGCCTAGTTGTGCTTATACTTTTAGTATGTTTTTTTACCTACCTAATTACTCAAAATTTTTCAAAAAAAAAAAAAACCCAAAATGTTTTGTTGAAATTTGGTAGATTTTTTTTTTAAGTTTAAAATAAAAACCATAATGCCTAACATATTTATAAGTGCAACGTTAACCGTTCCATTTGTACTTTATATCGGGTGTAAAAAAACATAATGAAGCCAATTGCAACATATTCTACCCATTATTACGATTATTTTTATTCTACACCATACCTGGGAAATGACTGGTTACCGAAATATTGGTCAAGTTACACTTTTTTTTAAAGATTTTAACAAAAGTGACTCCTGTTTGTTACAACTAAACTTTTTTCCAAAGACCTGTTACTCCGACCGAACCCGATTACTCCACCTTTCATCGGTTCTACGACAGATGTGGCTGGCCCACTGCCACTTTAGCTTGCTACATTTATCTTAACACTATCATAAGAACTGTTTTAATTAATCTATTATAAATATGGGGTAACAAAAGGAATTCATCGCAGGCTAAGCCCTTTCAGCCAAGTTATCAACGTACTTTCCACGCTGGAACCTCGTGGCCTTGTCCGTGATGACGGCAAGAGACCTGATGGTCTTACGCTGATTCCCTGGGAGAGGGGTTGGGCTTATGTTTATGATTTAGCCCCTTCTCACCTCAGGGAATCAGCTGTAAAAGCAGGGGCTTCAGCAGAATCAGCTGAAAATGCCAAGCGGCGCAAATACGAGTATCTTGCAAGTGACTTCTAGTTTGCGCCATAATATGGTGTAGAGACGTTTGGACCGTCGGGACAGAATGCTAAATTACTTTTTAGCAAAAAAACCAAAATTAATTTCTATTTCGGAGAAAAAGATAGCTGATTCGTTCCTTGCACAAAGGCTAAGTTTAGCCATTTAGCGAGGAAACGCTGCCAGTATACTCGCTTCCATGCCTCACGGACACGCTTTTATTTTTGAGTCCGTAGTTTTTAGTTGTAGGTTAAGTTAGTTTATTTAAAGTTTTGTTTTATTTTTAATTTGAATGATTTATCTAGTGCCCAGTTGGATATCAACTTATAAATCTTAAAAGGTAATCCGTCAACTCCTTCAACTTAAGCCAAACACTAAAGGGTACGACCTGTGACCTTGTCCCGCTTCCCAGGTGTTTACCCCCAGGCTTATGTGTATGGGATGCCATAAATGATTTCACGCGTAAATCTCGAATACTGCATGTCCAAAATATTGCATTTCGACGAAAATTTTAAAAAGTTTGAAAGATATCTAGATTATGACAAAAAAAAGTAGAAACAGAAATACATGTACATTAATAGGCATATAGAACATATTTTTATTACCTATAGATTATATGTATCTCTTACAATATGCTAGTAATAAGTACAAGATCTTTATGTAAAACTTTGACGAGCAAACACGGATCATAAAATACTGAAACAATTCATATAAATTTTTATTATTTGATTAGAGCCTAAAATGACGGTCTAAATACTCAAATAATTTTACGACTACGACTTGATGCTTCTTCTTTTCACACAAACAGTGCCCTTTGTAAAATTCAAACCTGTGACAGTTTGATTTTGTAGTCCCATTCTGAGGTGCTTGTAGCTCAGTAGTAACAGCGCTTTGGTAGTGATTAACAAAGTCACCTACGCCGCGGTTGTGATTGGATGGGTGACCATTCCAACCATATTCAGTGACATTTATCTCAAGCATCTCCGGGCTTTGTATGGCACGTTAAAAGTTGGTCCTGGATAATATAGCTTGATACTAGCCGTGAAGTCTAGTCAGAGGCTCAATAAAATCTGGCTGGCCCTACAAAACCCCTTCTCTCATACGCACTGAGCCCGCGTGCGCCCAAATCTTCTCATTTCCCTTTCGCGTAGATAGTTGTATTTTATTTATGTATGTTTATGTACGTATATTATATATTTATCTACTATTATTGTTTTGCTATTTTTATGTATTATTATGTAAGTATTTATTTATTTTTAATTCTTTGTCTTACGCACTCTTTTGCTCTCGCACTACGTTACCCCACTGTATTATAACTTAATTTCCTCTGCCCTAAGGTTGTCTGGAAGAGATCGCTTTTGGCGATAAGGCCGCCTGATTGTACATAATTGTGTCTTATTTGTAATAACCTTTAATGTTTTTTTGCAATAAAGTGTCTATCTATCTATATATCAATCTCATTATTGAGGAGAGGTCTGTGCCCTGCAGTGCGACATATACAAGGTCGCCTTTTATAAACGGGTGAAACTTTAACAGAACTTCTAATTATATTAGAGAAACCGGGCCCTATTATTTACGTTCTTAAAAAGGACTAGTTTTCATTTTATTATTCCTAACAAAAAAAAATTAAGAACATCCTTTCTAGTCTAAAACGTCCCTACGTCATCGCCTCTGTCTCTCTCATTTCAATCGTGCCCCACTCTTTCCTCGGGGTGCAAGCACGGGGCACGGGGTGTTTTATTTTAGTTTATAATATAATATAGTAGTTTTTGGCGTTTTTCTCGAAAACGCGCATAAAAAAATTCTTTTTTTTTACAAAACTGATTCATTTATGTTTTTGTAATTGCTCTTTAAATTTCACCCGTTATATATAGGCATACTTTACCGTTTTATGCGCGAACTAATACACCAAGACGGTCGTATAACAACCGGCTACTCTCTCAATGGCACTCAGATATGAAAGTCACGGAATGTCAAGCCCTCGCAATGACAAAAGATTGAAAGCATTAGAGCAGGCCGCTCAAACAAGATGTCAGGGTCAGGATGGCTAAATGACCTCTCTCGGGCCCTTTTTAATGAACCTCCTAAAGTGCCGAATATAAAATGAAAGTAGCATTGTTGGCCTCTTATGAAATGCCTATTGTACGAAAGATTTTTACTTTGAGAATAAGTAGGTTCATTACTTTGAATAGTATTAAAATAAAGAAATGTATTTCTATTTAGAACCACAGATTTCAGAATAGGCTACTGTTATAAAGTAAAATACAACGTTTCTTATTGAATTCTAGCTATTTGTGAAAATTGTATCAAAATCTCTACAGTTATTTCAAAGTTTAGTTAACCCATACAAACACACAAATAAGGCGCGGGACTTAAATATAGCTAATCTTGTCTAAACTACAATAAATAAATAGTCGCAAAAGTCGCGGCAGAAGCGAATGTAGTTATTATTGTCGTGATAAATATTTGATATACACTGTGACTTTTCAATTACCTGAAAAAAATTACAAACATTTATAGACATTGATGGACATCAACCTCAACCTTAAAAAAAAAACCTGTTATTTAAAAACAAATCATTATTATGCTATAAACTGCACCCAAAACAACATAATTTTGTCGCCTAATACCCTTAATAAAGTACGAAACAATGGATAACTCATGGATAAATATGAAATCCTACCAAAAAAAAATGTATGTCAAACTTTGCCAAAATAAGATCATAATATGGCCCACATTGTCAAAAAGTTATCAGATCTCATGTAGGGTCATGCTTCTAACTTTACACGACCTAACTCTACAAGCCCTAACTTCACAAACTCTACCCCTTTATTACAATTGTGATTTGTCTATTACTAAAAAAAACATTTTATATCAGGAAAGTTATGAACAGTGAATTTTTTATTTATTTACCTTTATTTATTCGCAAATAACATAAACAATGCAAAATTCCCAATGCTACTGCACTAATCACCAAATAAATGTGAATACAGTATTAATAATAGGTATTAAATAATACTTATTGGTACATAAATAACTTAGTACGTCTGTCATTAATTATAATGAAGAGGAAACAGACGAAATGATATCGAAAACGTTTTGTCGTCCAACCACGCAACAAAACATCGGACATTATTGGACTTCCCGAATTAATTAGTATTATTGGTGTTGCAGTCACTCAGTCAGTTCAGTGTTTGAAGTAAAATACTGGTTTATTAAGTAGATATCCCTTCCCGGGCCGACACACCCGCTGCGGGTATGCACTTAAAATGCATTTAAGTGTTTTTTCAATGGGGTTGCACCAGCCGATTTCTATACCTACCTTTGTTTGCTGCGTTAAATTAGGTAGAAGGAAGATTTAGACAAACTTAGCACACTAAAATTTGAACAAAGAACGCATCAGGCATCAGGTTTTGAGCATTTGTAAACAAAGGCGCCGCGATGACCCATCAGTCGGTCGTCTTATGGATCGTTGTGTTTGTGATATAAGTGGATGATTGTTTAGATTTCGCTATTAAACAATGGATATGTTTGTAATTACTAATTTATAAACATTATGAGGTGTTTGAAACGTATAAAATGTAATAAATAGTTCGCTAAAACTTTAGTAAAATTGTGATAATGTCGTCGATCCTGACTTTGCGAGTTCATAATTTTACTGTATTTTTTAAAATAAATAAATCTGTTTTTTTAATTGGCCATAAAATAGAAGAAATCTTGACGAATCTAAAAATATATGGTGTTATAAGTGCCACTATAGCAAAAACTCCAAAAATTTTAACTATAAAAACCAGAAGTGTGCACTTCCGGTGTATGACAAATGCAGTGGCATGGGCTTGGCCCAAGCTAGGGAGGGGGTGGCACGACGCGGCGCGGGAAGGGATAACGCAATCCCGTATTAATATTATAACTCGTATGGTGTGAAAAACAGAGTATCTATCCCGATCCGAGTAATATTAATTCGTCGACAACTTCCGTAGCCTAGAGGCGAGCATACTTGGTGTTGTGCTCCCTGAGGTCCTGGGTTCGATTCTTAGTCGATCAATGTAGAAAATATTTATATATTAATTCGATTGTTATTGGTGTGCCCTCTAGATTAATTTTTGGTCTCGTTCACCTTGTAACATAAGGCTTTACTTCGAAATTATTGCAAAAATTTGCGTTTGGTAAGAAAAGTATAAATAACGTGCGCATGACCTACTGTTAAATAAAAAATAATATCGAAAAAAATCGCTTTGAACTAAATTTACAAAATATTTACAAAAACAATTAATATACTAATTAAGGAGTATTCAAATAGCTAACCCAGTACGCTGAACAATTATTACACAGGTACCTAGTATTTTTAATAATACACCAAATTTTCTGTATGCCTGTGACATTGTCCTCAAACTATAGGGAGGAATATTGAGGCACAATATTTATTAATTTTGATCCGAACTATCATTTTCCTAGCAAAAATGTATTGGTACAAACCTAGTATTTTTTATTAAAACACCAAGTACTTTGTTTATTTAATTCACTCATATACAGAATTAGTAACCCTTTCAGGGTTCCGTAATCAACACGGAACCCTTGTAGTTTCACCATGTCCGTCTGTCTATCTTTACGTGGCTTAGTAAAAGAACAGCTTCTTGTATTAAAGATGGTTTAATGTTTTCCATAAAAACAAAGTTTGGGGTTTCATTATAACATTGTATTAGGTAACGAGATAGATAGATACACACTTTATTGCACAAAAACATTAAAGCTTATTACACACAAGACACAGTTATGTACAATCAGGCAGCCTTATCGCCAAAAGCGATCTCTTCCAGACAACCTTTGGGCAGAGGAAATTAAGTTGTAATACAGTGGGGTAACGTAGTGCGAGAGCAAAAGAGTGCGTAAGTCAAATAATCAAAAATAAATAAATACTTACATATAATACACAAAAAAAGCAAAACAATAGTAGATAAATATATAATATACGTACATAAACATACATAAATAAAATATAAAAAGGTACAAGGAGTAATTGGCTGTGCATTAAGTTTGACCCTTAATGAAATGTATTTATGGAGTAATTTCTTATGTAGTAGTAGGAGAAACCAAGTAAATGAAATAAAGTGGATAGCTCTAAATTCTACATTAGCATTCCCCTTCAATTGAAGGAGAGGCTCTTACAAAAACAAACCGAACCCATCATTGTCCTTAAAAGGGTTAAATGAGACTCTCCAATCTGTGAATAAACGTTACTCAATCCTAAGGGATCAAACGAGTACATAAATTAAAATATATTATCGCAAAGGGTAATGATTTCCTTGCAAACTTAGAAACCAAACTTAATGGTTACTGAGAAAATACTGCCAATAATATTTGTTTAGGCCACTTCAAATTCTTTCCACTGCTTGAATCGAGGCGACTATTTAAAAGAATACGTCAAGTGCCTCAACTAAGATCATTTCATGATGATGATTTTTTATTTTTTACTAGCTGACCCAGCGAACTTTTTTCCGCCAATTCGTTTATATGGGAAAATAAAATAGTTGTTTTACTACTTTCCTTGCATTTTTTAAATATTTTCTCACCTTTTAAACCTTTCCTGAATTTCCACAAATATTTCAAGATCAAAAATAGCCAAATCGGTCCAGCCATTCTCGAGTTTTAGTGAGACAAACGAACAGCATTTCATTTTTGTATATATAGATTTATTTATTTATACTTTATTGCACATTTTTAAACAACTGTAAAAATGACGGACTTAATGCCAAGAAGTATTCTCTACCAGCCAACCAGTGATCAAACAGAGAAATACAGGTGGTGCAGCAAGAAAAAAATATAAATATGCTAACATTACATACTTAACAAATAGGTATAAATATATATGATTATCAATTATATACATATACATACACATACATAATATAGTACATAGAGCAAATGATAGATAAATTATTAGATCAGCGACTTTTAATGTGAATGCGTAGAGCTTTCTTAAAAGTAAATTTGGACTTAGATTTCCTAATATTGGTGGGAAGTCGATTCCAAAGTCGTATAGCTGTGAGGGTGAAAGAGTTGGACATAAAGCCAGAAGTGTGCAGTGGGGTAAGATGGAGTTGGAGGATATTACCAGTACGAAGATTATGATGATGATCATGATTATGATAGTTTAAATATTGATAAATTTGTATGTTACAATATCGCTGCCAATCCACGTCAAAGTAATTATTTTTATATCATTCATCACCACTGATATTATGAATGTGAAAGTAACCTTCCTGTATGTTAAGTATTCATGCCTGAACTACAAAATCGATTTTGATGAAATTTGACATAAGCTACTTACTGCCGTGAAAACTTAACTGATTTTGATGAAATCTTGTACGAAAAACGCTTGAACCCTAGAGAAACATAGGCTACTATTTTTATTCCAACTCCTGAGTTAGTGAAATAAGGTGTGACAAAACATATTCCACGCGAGCGAAGCCGCGGGCACAGCTATTTGTATATACTAAAATAAATCTCTGTTTTACTTAGTCATCGCATTACGCGTGAACCGATTGAACAATTTCGCTAATTCTTTTTTGTTGTTTTAATTATTGCCAGGACAAGGTTCCTAAAAGAGAAAAAATTAAGAAAGTTGCGCAGAAAATCCTATAAGAATAAAGACCACGTGAACAAAGTCGCGGGTAACAGATAGTATTTCTATAATAATTCCATATACGAGTAACTTGTTTATTTAAACATAAAGATTCGCCATTGAAAAATGTCTCTGTAGTTGTAATGGGCTAGTTTCCTTAAAAAATCTAATTAGTCCGTCAGTTGGATTAACAGAAAATATTAGACACGTATTTTTTCTTTTCTCAATCAAACAAAAAATAATGAAGATATAGCCCCTTAAAGTTCCGCGTAACGTCACGCCTTGTGACACTTTTTAGCAAGGCGTGACGTCAAGTGCTCGCTTTGATGCGCTTTATCCTTGTCATTTTTAGTTTAATTGACAAAAGACAAAATATGGGTCCAATATTTTTTGATAATCTAACTGACGGACTAAATAGAGTAATCTTTTTTTGACCCAGGAAACTAGCCCATTATCTTTATTTTAAAAACAGCACGTCTTTTTATTATCCAAAATACATAATAAATTCAATCTTGTACAGGAATACTGAAAAAGCATTCGAGTTTTTGAGCAAAACGGAAAAACAAGTACGAAAAAGCTTCGGTCAGTATGGTCATGTATTATTCTTGGGCGGCGCTCGCCCTAGTTTCGCGAGCTAACCTATTTCAAGATAGGTTGGTGTATTCAATAAGTATATATTTTTTTGCTACGAGTGCTAATACTATAATACTTCAATCAGGAATACACTAGATTCAAATCGCTCAGCTACCCGAAAACGGCAAAGTAAATAACGCTTCATTTAAAAGTGGTGTCTTATTTTGAATAAGTAATTCTGTACTTTATTTCTTAGATATTAAGAGTTGTATTTATAATGAGTAGTTGCTGCAGATGTGAACAAATTAAAGATCATAAAAATCGGTCTAGACTCTAACCGTTCTTGACTCTAAAATGGTGTAACTAACCCGACTTTGTTCTACATATACAGGGTGACATTGCAAAGGGGTGCCAAATCTTCAGGAGTGGCTCAGAATCAGTAACTTAATCGAACTATGCAAAAAACAAAAAAAAAAACACATTTAATTATTTCTGTCCGCTGTTAAAAATTATACGCGTGGATAATTTAACTCGTTCATGAAAAAATTGCACCATATGTGCACTGGGTAAGGTCCTTGTTGGGTTGCCGTACCTACGCCTCTGATAAATGGCCGCGTGGCTTTCGTAGTCTCGTTATTGACTTTATTAAGTTTTTTTTTCTTAAAATACGATCATTAAAAATAATAACCATTAGGACGCCTCTTTATAATGTTCCCTAGATCTTATTTATTAAATTTGGCACCTCTTTGCAATGTAACCCAGTATAGATTACTGGACGGAGTCACGGAGGTTTCATAAAATACCGACCTCTACCACGATCTAAAACTGAACAAAGCCATCTACTGTGTGTGGCGTACAATTCTAATTTTATTATTGATTTACATTTTAATAAGTGAACGATTGCTTGTCTTGTATGCATCTCTAAACAGCATTTATCCGATTGCAATTAAACTTATGGCGATGGTTTCAGTAAGTCAATTATGAAAATGTTTCGTTTGTTTTGACGATTTGTTGTTTTAATATTACCATCTACTTGATTGTTATAATTTGACCTTTGACAATTTGTAGGCAAATAAATAGCCATGTTTTTTAGTTGCTTATTTATTTTGTATAACGTTTATACCACAAAATAGGATATCATCTCTATTTTGTGGTTTTTAAGTTCAATTTAGACGGTCCTAACGAACAAAACATTATCACAATAACTGTATTGAATTGAAAACCACGCAAAGGCTTTGGAAATATTGTATTCAATAACATAGTTTTTCTTCTCATTTTTCTAGCTGACTCCGAAATATATGACAATCAGCAATTTGATACGAAACGTTTTGTTCGAGTTTTTCTGAGTCGCGGTTTGTCATAGTGATGCCGCTTGATACGAAACTGTAGACAGATATCGATAATGTAATATTATCAACAAAGACACAAAATGGTCTCAAAAGTAATATTATAAGTTTGGACAAAATAATATTGGGATAAATTATTTACCAAAATGGTTTAGCTTAGCGTAATCGTAGTTAAAATTTACTACGCTAAATGTAAATAAATAATATGTAAAATTAAGTTAATAGATTGTAGTTTCAAAAAAATAATATGGCGTAAAATTCTGCAGTCATTTGAACCGCCATCCAGAAGATAATTAAAATAAATGTGTTTTAAATTTCAAAAGTAATTAAAAAGATAATTATAATAATATTTATGTTTAATATATTTGTGATAAAGCTTGTACTTCGAATAATTAAGGCTTAGTGTAATTTTTTTTGTAAATAAACTAGTCCACATTTCATGCCGTGGCAGCCTATAACTAAGACGACGCTTAGCTCTAAGTCAAATAATGTATCTTACTTGTATTACTGTTTGTCTTGTTGGTTGTCCTAATAATTATATAAATAAAAGTAATTGTAGACATGGTCTATTAGGTTATTTTTATTAATAATTAATTATGGTAGGGGTGGCTACCACGGAGACCTAAGTCAATTTAGAAAAGTCAGTTTCCTTTTTAATACTAAGTACTACGGCACTGTACCGAAAATCAAAACATGGTCATTTTGCTTTCCAGGCAAATCACTATTCAGATTAGCGTGGATAACAAGATATTAAAAAAAACACGTTTTTTTGTTAAAAGATATTGTTTATATGCGATATTCTCAACAATGATATCATGATTTCCACACAATTTGATCACGATTAATTACAAGATGAAACCTTTTAAATCGAAAGCAGCTATCGATAGTTCGGCACCACTAGTTTGTCAGAGCAAATGTTCGGTTTTTATTCTAAGATATATTTCATCTCCTTCAAGTCGATCCTTTTCTTGCTGCGTCATAATAACCTCGATTTGTTTGGCAAGCGCAAGTATGAGAGAAACCACTTACGTGGTTTTTAGAGCGTTACGATGATTCATTGAAATAGTGTTTTTGGTTTTATTTTTATTATAATTTTGATAGCAAAAAACCTTGTCATTATATACATAAAATAAACATGCGCTAAACAACACACCAATTTTCATGGATTTGAAGTAAAGAATAACGTCCTGGTGCTACCAGGTACCAGACAAAGCAGCCAGCACACCCAGTTCTAAACCAGAAATCGAAACCGTGATTTTTTCCGATCAAGGTAATTAATTGCGCCAGTACGCCAGTCGGGTGGGCAAATAATCTATAATTTTATTTATTTTTATGAAATTGTATCATAATCTTAACACATAAAAAGCGCGTTGAGGATTATACAGATTCAATGTTTAAAATCCTCATGTCCAATAAATAAGACGTAAGTATTAGGTTTAGCATTATTAGCTTAATTCACTTTAAAATTAAGAAGTCGAAATCAGATTTACTATAGGTAGGTACATTCAGCTCATGAAAACATTGCTGAAATTTAGAAACCTATCATAAATAAATACCATTCGTCGCATAATTTAGCTGCTACTAACGAGTGCTACAGTATGTGGCCAACATTAAAATAAGATGCATTAATTTTAACCCGTTGAGGATTATAAGAACGCCGGCGGTCGCATAACAATGTAATTTCTATTGTGTCTCGTTCACACATGCTTGACAGGTTAAAGATGATGTAGAAAATTTTTGATTACTCGATTAAATTTCACCGTATGTGCACTGCATGAGGTTCTTGTTGGAGCGGCGTCGGCATATGCCTGTGATCTCTGATGAATGACGGCGCATCTCGCGTTTCTTTCTTTTTAGGATTTTTTAAAGTATATTTTAGTCCAGAAATACGACCACTGAAATTAATTACGATAAATTGGTATTTATAGTATAGTATAGTTCCATAGACCTTATTTTTAAAATTTTGCACTACCTTGAAATGTAACCCTATATTATTGGTTTATTAATAAAGCCGTATGTAAAAATACCTTTGTAGTAAGTTCACTTTGCATTGACTAAGCCGTGTTTGTATATATAATATTGTGTTCATAATTTGCAAAAAGTCTTACACAAGTAAATGTACGTTTGAATTGCTACGGGTTATACGTATGAGCGAACAAAAAACTTTAGCGGTGTAGTTGCCAGATTTAAAACATTGGAGCTCATTGTCCAAAGTTGCAGCCAAATTGAAAACGCAAGCGCAAACTTTCGTAACAACTCGCAATTAAAAACGAGCAAACCATGGAAGCATAGGAAATGAGTAAAATTTCACAAAACGTCGCTCCATAGCGTGGGGAATCCACAAAAACGAATACGAACAAGTTGAAAAAAAGTTTCGCCACGTAATGATCAAATCACGGTTATTCTCGATTACACAAAGTTTGTTCGGCATTTCATTACAGTGCGTAGTTTGTTTCGAGTTCGGTAAAATCTAAATTTATATGAAGGCTGTTTTGCAAATTTTTATTAAAAAAAAATCATTTGTAACCTTTGTAAGGATTTATAAAATCAAAATGAAAAACGGAACCTTATAAGATAACTCGTAGCCAGTTTGCTCCGAATCTACTGGACCAACTAAGTTTAAATTTGATACAGAAATGCGATGTAGGTAATTTCTGTATCCCAATTAAGGACCCAAATAAATGACTTTTTCATATAAAGATTCACTTTTAGGGGAAACAGTCAAAAATTTTAAAAAAGTTTTTCATACTCCTCTCTCCGTATTTCTTGTCTCTAAAACTACTTGGCCTAAAAATATAAAAACAAATACAGAAAGTAAATCTTCTTTACCTTAAAATAGCACTAAATACCTTTATGAAGTTCAATTTGCAATTTTCGGGTTTTTTATCGTGACAACAATCATAGATTTGCGCAATTATAAATAACATGTCGTGGCGTTTAGTTGAGATGGTGGTGCGATGAATATTACTAGTCAATAGACTTAATTTTTTTAAAACACATTTTAGGTACCAGTCTCACACAACAAGGACCATATTAGCATAATAAGTGGTAAGTCTAAATATGTACCGTAATTCTGTGAGAAAAATAAATAAACATTGTATGTGTGTTTGTCACAGCGGTAGTGTAATGCAACTCATCACTAGTTTTGTACCAATCTATTTTATATTTTTAACTCTTCACCGCCTCCCCCCTCAACTTTTTTTTAAAACTTTCCTCTACTTGAAGGTTGTCTGGACTGGAAGAGATCGCTCCTAGCGATAAGGCCGCCTAAATTGTACCTTTCTAAATTAATTGTTTCTCTGTACTTTTTGTTTTGTGTGATGTGCAATAATATCTATCTTCGTAGTATCTATCTATCTATTCCAAAAGTTTTATTCTGACAATGACCACATAAGCACAGTTCTTTTAAAATGCGAGCTATGTCAAACAATATTTAATTTGAATTAAACAATATTAACATTTTGTGACTTTTTTGAATCGAACTCGAATCGTGTAACTAAATCCTTTTACATAAATTAGTTTAACTATTCCAGATTTTAGTCCGTTTTAAAATAGAAATTGTAACTGAAAGTGTGTTAAAATTTTACGGTATTGGTGCGCATTGCAAACTGAAACAGTTTCATGTGAATGCAATGTTGGTATCCAAAAAAGTTTGATTGATTAATGCCCAGATCTGTTAGGTAAGCTGTGTCCAGTACATATCTGGATTGGTTTTGCTTAAAATGTAAAAGTTTGTCGGAAACGAAAAAATAAAACAGATTAACATTTAATGGGAGGTGCTTGTAGCTCAGTGGCGGCAGCGATTTGGTGTCAAAGTCAAAGTCAAAAATCATTTATTCAATTTAGGACAGAAAACTGCCACTTATGAACGTCAATAATAACATTATTAGCCCATATGGGGCAGAACATATTGTCTCCTTATTTTTTGGGCCCTTACTAGCGTTTCGAGACAAGACACAGACAATCTGGCAAGTGCTGAGAAGAAACGCCGGAACAAACTCAGTCACCACTAGCTGCCACAAAAAAAAAACAGGTAGGTACATCAGTTTAGTGCAGGCTGGACTGACCATACATTCTTGTCATCAAGATATTTTGAGTTTTGTAATAATTAGGATAGTTTTGACATGTGACTTAAATTTAAGAAGAAGCAGCGCAAGATACTCGATCACTGTTGTCAGCCTCTTTTAAACAGTTTGTTTACAAGAAATTAATATGTACCTGTGCGAGGAGGGCAGTATTTAATTCCAGATATTTTTGCCATTTAAAATAGTCATTAACAGTATAATAACCATTTTTCATTAAAATAATCTTAACATTGCGTGGTTAAAGTTAAAGCAACACGTGCTGCAGTTGTGAGTAATTGGGTGCCTACTTCGACCTTATTTAGTGATATTTATCACAAGCATTTCCCTGCTTCAGAAGGCACGTTAAATGTTTGATGGTTATTGGTCCCGGTTATTATTGCCTAGCCGCGGCTTGATTACATCTGACAGTGAAATCACCGACTTTAGAATACCCCTTCATCATTCCGCACTGGTTCTCTTGGTTAAGTATGGCCCAAACCACCTCATAGTTGAGATGATGCCTATGCCCTGCAGTGGCTGCAGTGGGATGTAAATTAATTAAGCTTAACTTTTTATATACTATTGATGCACTACACATTTGCTGAACATGACTTGTAGAAAATGGCTGAGCGTCAACCCTGATCTCCAAAAGATGAGCCGTGTATAAAATGTCATGGCCCGCAGCACCTTTGACACCACGTGTTGAGCGTCATTTGTTTTTATACAGTACCTACATGGCATGGTGTAGCACATACGGCAATGATTATCATCTCTAAATGATCTAATAACGGTCACCCATCCATGTTTTGACCGAGGATCGAGAGCCTTAACTTTAAAAAAAAATCGGTACTTAATCGAAACTGTTGCAATAAAGCTATACAATATTTAATAAAGTAATAAAATCTAATGAACTTATCGATCGCTTAAAGACCGTATAGCGTGTACATTTGCATAACAGTGAAAAGTGTCTTCTATTTCACTTTGGTAGATTGCATTCTAGTGATGGTGGTAGTTTCGTCGTAATGGAGATAGAAACAGTAGGTACATGTGATTATTTATTTTATTTTTTCTCTGTAGCTGGGCGAAGTTCACCGAAGTGTCAATAAGCTTTGTAAAAAAAACCTAGTTTGTAAGTTAATTTAAAATGTTTAATTGTTTTCCTTGATATTTTGTTTTGGAATTTAACTGTCATGACGTTGTGTTTTAATAAATAAATATATTTTTTATTTTTTACAAAATCCACAGCCCTTAATTACATACACACAAACACTACTGTTTATTTTATTCATATCGCATTTTGAATTTGCCGCTGGAGCCTAAGTGGTGCTTTATAAATGTCATTGAACTTTCAGTTTGCGAGATTTTTTATTTTCCAAAATTGTTGTAAACATTGATTTACTTAGATACCAGAAAAAATAACACAATTTTAATGCATATTTCAAGACTGTAATAAAATAATAATTTTGTTGGAAATATGAAATGTTATCACGATAAGATGATTTGTCATTTATACTTTTTGATGGCCTCCAATTTTTGTAAGCCGTGTAACTTAAAGAACCGGGTTTAGGTGTTAGGAATATTTAAAAGACTGACAGGATTTCAACGTTAGTGGCATCGACTGGTAAAACGATAGGTCCTTATTGTCAATCATAGTCCTAGAGTAAGGAATTATGACTGTGTTACAATATATCAGACAATAAATCAGCCAGAGCAACAACTAAGCCAGTTTGATAAAAAAAATACTTGATATAAAACCTTTTGCCTTAGCAAATCACTGCACCACAACGCGTATCGGAACGTCAAATTAAAAAACTCAATCCTACTTTATTAATTTCTAGTGTGGTTTTGTATTAGACACGCGATGTATCGCGACTGCTAAATGGGGCAATTTACATGTCAAACATTAACCGCCACTGATTTGCAATTCCAAAGGAAGTTGGAATAGAAAGATATACCTATTTTCTACTTACCTACTTTTATGATAGTAAGCAACGAAGCAGGTGAAGGTACAGGTTGATTAATCTTTAAAGAAAAAAATTGTTACGACTTATTTATACCTACTCTAGTCAATAACATGATGATGTTATTGACTAGAGTAGGTATAAATAAGTCGTAACAATTTTTTATTAATTTAATTTAAATTAACAATGATTGATGAATCATCATCAATATTTGGTAAGAAATCTTTTTTTTAATAAAGGGATATTTGATTATTATAAAAATTAACTAAAATGTGAATTTCGGGTCTACATTTTTCACAGAATATCATTTCTGGACGGACAGACGGAAAATAACAGATCATCTTAAGTTTTCTATTTCACTCTTAGATGGAAATCTTTAAACCGCCATCATAATATTATAATTTTAACCAAAAGTAAATAATATGAACAATCGCACCAGAAATTTTAAATACAAACCGAACAGTACCAAAGGGCTTCAAGTATTCCACAAATATTTGCCAGCGGGGTAACCGCCTGGAAAACGTCCTGAATGGGACCCCAGTCCTCGCGAACTAATTGACAAAATGAAAAGGCTTCAATACGATTCCAGCGTAAATACCCGTTGAAAAACCCCGCGAAAACCAATATGACCAATACAAGAGACAAAAATCAACGAAATACTCTATTGGAGAAGGTAATATACGAATTTTTGAACATTTAATGGGTGTAATTAGCGTCTAGGCGTAATTCGACGGCAGGAGCGTGCATTGGTTTCAGATGGGGGTAGGCTGTGAGTGAAATTTGAGTAACTTTGCGTGAAACAGTAGGCGATCTCGCGGCAGCCTAACATTGGTTAAATTGCACAGGAACGATCTAAGTTGCGCGCTTTAGTAAGGAATAAGTATAGGTAGACGACAAAATGGTTACCGAATATTTATTGTTTATTACGTAATTAATAATTATGGTTAGCTGTTCTGTCGATTTTATATGAAGGTAGGCTCTGCATAATAGCCTATATGGGATGCACGGCCCTGTTCGACGGACCTACCTTATTTTTTGTCATGAGCTTAATAGGTATTTAGAACAAAATAGTGTATGCATTTTTTAATAATTAATTTACTTTGTAGGTACAGACAACAGCACGTCAACCTACCATAAAACGTCAAATTTTCTCAATTAATATTGATCTCTATTCGTAGGACTTAAAGTTGAAAATCAATTTAATGACCTTTAACTTTTTGGGTAGATTGACCTGTGTACTCAAACCTGTCACTACAATAAAATGGTAAAAGTTAGCATCATGTTTAGACGTTTGTTAGCTAATCACTATGTTAAGTGAAAGCTTCTTTTCATTAATATTATTACTATACCTACTTCTTAGCCCTGGGGCCTAACCGTGAACTCTAAACAGTACCTAGCAGTGTCGCTTTAACGTCAAATTCCATACAGAAAAAAAACAAAGTTATAGTAATACTGTTCTAAGAGCTCATGGTGTGACCCTGAACTTAGTTGGCTGAGAGTCATGGTCATAATTTGGAATGTAATGCACATAAAAATAGACTCCAAGGTAATTTAGTAGAGTAGTTTACCACTGCTTTCTCCATTTGATACACTAGTGAACAACTAATCTTTTTTTTCTTCGTTCATCATCATCATTTCAGCCATAAAACGTCTACTGCTGAACATAGGCCTCTCCCAATGACCTATCATCGGGAGGGATTGCAAATACTCGCCACGCTTGGCAGGCGGGTTGGCGACCGCAGTTTTTTATAAGATTTCGCTGAAGATTTCGCGAAGACGCTGCTGCCTGTCTCGTGCTACAGGAATTAGTCGCCTCTTACGACACACCTCCTGTTGGCGGTGGTGAAGTGTATTCTTTCTTTTCTTCGTTATTAGACAATATTTCGCAAGACTATACTTCAGTTGTATACAAACTGAACAATGGTGATACAATCCAAGAAACTAAAGCATGACATCAATCCTTATGGATGAGTTATATCATTTTTCTCATTAGGCTATTGCGTATATTAGTTAGTTTGTTCACCTTTTTTTAAATATGCTATACTACACATTGATAGCAAATGTCAATTCGGTCTCGGGACGGGTCAATTCAGAAAAGTTTCGACCAGAAATCAACCCAGGACACTTTTCCAAGCGAATTCACTTCGCGAATGCGCTATTTGGGTCGTCAATTAGTATAATATAGGACCTAATGTTGAACCCTAGAGTATTCCGGCATTCTGGTACAACGCTGCTCAAATAGCAAGCCTTACTTTAACAACTTAATTTGTGGCCATGTTTACAGAACTGGTGCAGTAATTTTGTTGTAAAAGTTCCACGTTGTTACAATGCGGAGGCAATATGTGTCGCTTTTATTTTTTTCGCTTACTTTATCGAAGGCCTGCCTGATGTCAGATGAAATTGGGTTGTGACCTGTCATAATCTTGGGTATTGTTGAACGGTATACCTTTTTATTTCGTATTGTTACTCATAATAAGGTAATGTATTTTGTTCAGTTCTAGTCTCTCACATGTGGAGATTGTCAAATTGATTTTCGTGTGAAGATTTGTAATTTTTTTATAACTAGCTTTGTCCGCGGCTTTACCCGTGCAGCATGCAGTTAATTTTACATTCATTTCTAGGGTTTTAGCTTTTTTCTTAGTAATTTTCATCAAAATCAGATCGATAGTTTTGTTCTGAAGACGTAACAGACAGTACTTTCGAATTTATAATACTAGTATCGGTTTTGAAAGTATATTCTTTTAACACTTTAAATAAATAATTATTATTACTAGTAAGTGTTATTTTAAGTGAATAATAATTAAATTTACTTGAATGAAACACACACATAACAACACTGTTACACAATCTAATTAGTCGCAACATAAACCTTTTATCTTGATTACTATCATTACCTTACTTATCTTATTCAATTACTTTGATATAATGTTCCTGATTCGCTCTACGGTAATAGGATTCTATTGATCACTTAGCCTTGCCTTGCCTTATAATTTTGATGGTAGTGCAACTCAATAAAATTAAGCGGCAGAAATGATTATGATAAACAAAAAACTAAACTAAATCATAAATAAACCTTTACATAAAAATCCGTTGTTATTCTCAAAAAAAAACACTAACGCTCATTGAGATAAGTAGCTGATTTTCACATTTTCGCAGTAAGTAATATAATTTAAAATACAGTTTTTGTCAGTATTTAGGTACTCTACCAGGACAGACATCCTAAAATAAAGCATTGCTCTTCCATCGCTGCAGGGACTTCATATTGGCTAGTGATGGGAAGAAACGACTTTACTAAGTAAGCTTTGTTAAAGGAATCACCTTTGTTAAAAGAAAATACAGTTACATGATATAGGTATTACAGTAATTGATAGCTAGGCAGCTTATAAATTAATCGTGAATAGCTTAAAATGAATCATATATAACCAACATAACATTAGCTAGCACATAAATCATTGTGTTTTACATAATAGCTAAAATAAATACAAAGTCATTTGTCTTTCCTGGCAATAATGGCCATTTGGAATCTTTGTCAATGTCGGATGTGTCGGGGGATGACAAATGGCACATAAGGCAAAAAAGGCAGCATCCATGTACTTATGAGGAGGCTGTAAGAACACTAAGCAAGATATTCTTAATCCTTGACTTACTTTGTTTAAATCTTCATGTCATAGAAGATAATTCAATAGCCCTGTAAGATTGTAATTATTTCAATCTTGTCTGATCTCTTTAAAAACTGAAACATTGGTTTGAAAATTGGGATGTTGACACCATTCATAAATAATTCCGAGACACTTCTTTTTTAAAAAACACCTTGTTCAGTCATCATTTTTAATTGTTTCTTGAAATAGAATTTTAACTGCATTAAAACTAATAAATAGATAGTGAGTTGAATTTGGTAAACAGTGACGTCACTGTCCGCTATTGCCATACAAATTCATATTTTGTTTTATATACATACACATAATTCATTCGTATGTCAATTGATTGCTAGTGTCAACTACCCTACAGTAATATTTTCCTAAGTTATATATTATCCCTTTACTTGTCCTTTAGTAGACATTAGGTTAAACTGTTGTAATGCGATCTGCCAACAAGCCCGACATTTTGGGATATATCGCTTCTCCTCGACATTTATACACGTAGCAAAATATCCTGCCCTACCAAAGTTTTAAGGATTAAATTCATCAATCCACTACCATTGTCATAGCAAATTCAACACATTTACATTTTAACCCGTAAGAAGGTCAATAATGTTTTTATTTTTCATTAGTTTTTGACCGTTTGACAAGTGAATAAAGTTCAAAGTATGGTGCTACTGTCTGTTTAAGAGGCAACCTCAAAAGTAATATCATCATAAAGCGGGTCATAATTATTGTACTCAGTCTAGTTGACTTGAAAATTCCACAGACTGAAAACGGAGACGGTTTTCATTTATTTTCTTATAAAATCAAGAAATTTTATTGGTTTATTTTGTGCTTCGTGTATTTTGCTTCAATACTTAGTAAAATGTCCATTAAATTAGTCTTTAAATAGCTCTGAAAGACGATATTGCTTTATTTATACTAACCCTTGATACCCTATTTCAGAAATTTGGAAATACAAACCACTTCATTTGAATTGCAAACATCTTGAGAAGTTGAGATACTAAAAACTTTAAATCTGTTGTTGGCTGAAAATTGTCACAGACTCTGCCAGATGGTACAAATTGAGAATATAATAATAATTATTCAGAAAGTAGTTATTACTTAAGTGTATTTTATGTCAAATAAAGACCATTTGCACAATTCGTACAGATAAAGGTCCGGGTGTCGCAAAGGGGGTGCACTTATAAACCTAACCTAACCTAAACCTAACCTAACCTGAACCTAAACCTAACCTAACCTAACGTGATTATAGGGTGTGTAATGTTTCAAATAAATATTGGTATACGATTTAATGACATGATTTTATGTATTTAAATATTTTTTCTTATAACAACTCGCTCAATATATTGAACGTTTCATATTATCTTACGTTCTTTAATATCATTTGAGATAACAATAATTAACTCTTACACTTACTTATAATAACAATTAAAAGTAATAAAGCCTATTAAGTATAAATGTACATTAACTAAAAACGCAAGTATTATTGTGTACACTGTAAGTAATTTCTTTTCAGTTTACAATGACAAAATTTATAATTAGAATCTATCGCTCGCCGGCCGCTGCCGCGGCACGCTCGCTCCGCTCGCTCGGCTTCGCGCTTTATATGGTCACTGTTCTAACCTAACCTAACCTAGATGTTCTAACCTAACCTAACCCTGCGCCCCCTTTCCTACACTCTAACCCAGATAAATTTAGGGTCATCTTTTATCAAGAGTTTACAAGCAATGATTTCTGTTACTGAAATATGTAACAAACTACAATATAAGTTTTGTCAACTTAAAATCGCTAGATCAATTTTAATTGAATTTAGTATGGATATGGCTTAATTATTCAAGAGACACAAGGACTTTATATATTTAGATGATTTTACCGTTTTTTCTCGTTCTTCATAGTAACACTTCAGGGACAGCAAAACGATTTATATGTCAAACTGAAAGCTTTATAGACAGAACTACATCTAATTTAGATATATAAGTACGCATTGGTACATTACTGTAACAGTCAAGCTCAAATACAAATAAAAAACCGTACTAGACTAACACAACTAGCCTGTTACGCGTTGCCCCATATTTTGATATAAGTATGTGTTTAAGGGGCATAACTTTAGGAGTCCATATCCTACGTAATCTAGTCAGGTATATCCAAAATCCTTAGGGAAACTGCATCTAGTTATGCAATGAACCTCGAACCCAACTAAATTGATAACTCGGTGCTACCTTATCAATTTGCTTAACGAACTGAACGCCCTAATTTGGAAGGTTTGGCACCGACCCAAGCACTACCCGCTACCTATTACAGTATATCTGAGGTAAGTAGAACCGTTTCCTTTTAAGTTTATTAAAGAAGCCATTCATTTAACTTTTAACGTTTTGTTCTATGACTTACAAATACGCATATTTAAATATATATATTTTTATATACTATGAAATTCAATCGGCTGTTTGGTAATTTTGTAGTAAAAGTCGATAGAACAAAATAAGGAGTATAATTTCGGCACTCTCTGTATAATTGGAGCGAACCTTCTGTGCTTTCTCATGTTACACCGTTACTTAGTACTAAAATGATAACGTGACCTACTTCGGAGCTGTGACAGCGGCAGTATCACGTGACAAAGTAACAGTAATATCGGGGGTGACAGTGTCGTGTTATTATATAATTCGCAGGTTGTGATTTACTGGATGTCTGATGTAGAGATTGTGAACGGAGTTGTTGAACTGATGTTGTTTGATAGTGATTTATTATGCTTTACTTACAGATTTTATTTGTGATTCTGTCTTTTGACACGTGCCTATTCTTTTTTTAATCGAGATATAGTACTAACTTATTATTATCATGATTTTTCTATATAGTCCGTCAGTTAGATTATCACTAAATATTGGACCCATATTTTGTCTTTTGTCAATCAAACAAAAAATTACAAAGATAAAGCGCATCAAAGTGGGCGCGTGAAGTACGCCTTGCTAAAAAGTGTCGCAAGGCGTGACATTACGCGGAACTTTAGCGGGCTATAACTTCATCATTTTCTGTTTGATTGAGAAAATATGATTTACGTAGTGAATATGACAATATTGATATGTCTTATTCACTACGTAAATTTAAATTAATCCTATCCGATTTTTTTGTTTCTGACAGTTAAATTTTATTTAGGCAACTATGTATCTGTGTTTTCATCGTGGGTACTTTATCAAGTGCTTACGTTGTAAGCATGGTATAAAATGTGTTTTAATAATTTAAGTTATTCGTGTTATTCGTATGTCGTCTTGGCAACACTTTGTTTGTTACGACATATTCGAGTAGTTTAAGTGCGAGCCAGGAAGGTCTTAAGGTTTTTGCGCTCTTCTCGTTTAAATATTTTATTTAATAACATTATAAATTCAAATTTTATTGCCAGGAATTATTGATAATATTTAAATTAATTTTGCACCAAACACAGGTAAACTACATGGTAATTAGTAAGTGAAAATGTGCTAAAAAGAGATTATGTATTAAACGACTTCATTTTAGATACCTAAAAGTGGTTTAATATCGTATATTGTTTCCTACTACAAATTTGTAATCCCTGGTTTTCCTAATAAAATAAATAAGAAAAAAAAAAAGATAACCAAATTTGAATAGACAAGTAGATTATCAGAAACATCGAGCACATACCCTATAGAGCAGCAATACGAACCATCTTTCTCCGAAACTAGTAAGTGATTTTTCACTCACATTTAGTATGTAATGACAACTCCTGTCAGCGCTCGCCCATACAAAATCAGTACAGATAATCATCATCATCTCAGCCATAGGACGTCCACTGCTGAACAATGATTTTCTCCGGGGGGATTGCCAATACTCGCCACGCTTGACAGGCGAGCGCAGTTTTTTATATGATTTCGCACGCAGACGCTGCTGCCCAACTCGTGCTACAGGAATTAGACGTCTCTTATGACACGCCTCCTGTTAGCGGTGTGGAAGTGTATTCTTTACGGCCGTCCCACACGGCATTAAAAAATGGAGGAAAATTTTGTCTAACAAATCATGACATTTCTACTTTATTGAGTATGTGCTCGTAATATGATAATAATAAGTTAGTACTATATCTCGATTAAAAAAAGAATAGGCACGTGTCAAAAGACAGAATCACAAATAAAATCTGTAAGTAAAGCATAATAAATCACTATCAAACAACATCAGTTCAACAACTCCGTAATGTAATGTTTTTAGGGCAGAGTTTATATTGTATGTGTGAGTTTCTTTACTCCACCGTAACGACTAAACGCCTTAACCGATTTTTATGTTTTAGGTATCGTTAGAATCCTTATATTTTCCCAAATGACATAGTATACTCAATAATGAGCGGCCTGATGAAAAAAAAATCTAATTTATCGAGTGGTAAGTGAGCATAAATAAGGTGTAAATATTTTTGTAATCAACTTTCGAAACCCAAAAATAAATATAAAAAATAAAGGATATTGAATGGTGATTACAAAAATATGAACACCTTTCTTTAATGGTTGTCCTCTACCTAAAGGTTGTCTGGAAGAGATCGCTATTAGCGATAAGACCGCCTAGATTGTACATCTTTCTGTAAAAATCATGTGTATTTGACTTGTATGGTGTGCAATAAAGAGTATCTATCTATCTAACACCTTATACGCTTGAATATACTTTTCGATGAAGTCGTAATTAAAAAAGGTATGAAATTAAAACTTTAGTTCGCATTTAATAATGGCTTATAACATTTTAAACTTTCTTGTTGCATTTTTTAACTAACACTTTGCACTGAACGGGTATTATGCAACACGTACCTTATTTTGCGTTATTGGTTTTCCCCACACTACTACTTTACTACGAACACAAATATTGAAGAAGTGCGGGTGGGTGAATATTTGTCATCGCCCTCGGGCAGACGACACCGCACATCGCCAGTCATCCCGTGACCACGGCCTATGCAACTAGGTCGAAACGTCGGGAAAACCAATAACGAAAAATAAGGTATGTGTTGCCTAATAGCCGTTTAGTGCATAGTGTTAGTTTAATAATGGCTTTCTTGATGAACGCAAAGAAATCAAAAAACATTTTGTGGGTTTATCAAAAACTACAAAAACGTTTTTTGTCTATACATTTGGTCTAGTTTTACCCTCTTTCGGGGTTGCACTTAACCAAGAACATACTTAATAAAGCATTCATTTAGCCATTCTAAAGTAAAAAACCCGTGCCGTTATTAGTCGCTCAACATAAAAGACTGCATAAACCATTTTATTTTACGAGCCTGTCGGTTTAATTAAAGTGACTCGCAAAGGCTAACTCAATTTCGTTAATATTCTCCGCAATAATTCAGAACTTGCCCCAAGAAAGTTGGCTGTCTCATTTTGTATTAAGAACTTGGGTACTGAGTAATAAGCTGTTCATAGCCACTTAATCTTTTAAAGGTCCTGTCATCCAGTGTAGTTAAATATATCATAATCATGACAGCCTATTGCAGTCCATTGCTGGACGTAAGTTTTTCCCCAAATAGAAATAGAAATAGAAATATATTTTTTTTGCTTTAAATGTGGTACATATACAGATGACAATATAAATGGTGGTTTCCCAC
Organism: Anania hortulata; assembly: GCA_963576865.1. Taxonomy (NCBI): domain Eukaryota; kingdom Metazoa; phylum Arthropoda; class Insecta; order Lepidoptera; family Crambidae; genus Anania; species Anania hortulata. Next base: position 18,814,351 of record OY756395.1, on the reverse strand, counting down.
ATTTCACCAGACACTGGCATGCAAAAACGTTTTAAAAAGATCGTTAAGAATTGAATTTATGATTACAATGTTAACAATAATGAAATAGAGTGTCTTATCACAATAAATACACTAGATTATTACACTGAATTATTACAGGATTCATTAAATTATTAACATACAATAAAAAATAACAATAATACAGTAATACAAGTCAGCAGAGTGGTCAATTAAATGTCAAAATATTTGTCAAGAGAGTAGAAACAACTACTAATTAGCCAGCATTTCAATTTTCTCTTGAACACATTCAATGGTAAAGGCTTCATATCGTCATTGAGTTACTTTTTGTTGCAGTGCTCATTGGTAGCAGATTAAGTCTGTTAGAAGTGAAAAAAGATAGAAAAGAGTGCGAAAGAGCACGATCACGATCATCCACTGCTTGCTATCTTCCTACGTCCATCGAGGATCCTACACTACGTTGGTCATGGTCTACTACATGGTCTTCACTCGAGAACCAGTTATCATCCACCTTTCATCGGTTCTGCGACATGTGGCCGTCCCACTGCCACTTAGATACTCTTTAATGCACACAATTCGAAGAAGTTACAGTCGATTTTTACAGAAAGATAAAAAAATTTGACGGTCTTATCGCTAAGAGCTATCTCTTTGGTAAAAATTCAGTAAGTATGGACTTGTGCTATGGACCTTGAATTAAATAGACGAATATACGGTAAACCAATTTTTCTTTTTTCTGCCCTAATTTGTGTCTTATGATGACATTTCGCTTTGTCCATCAGTCGCAGGGGCGCGCATTGGTTTCAGATGGGGGTAGGCTGTGAGTGAAAATTGAGTAAGTTTGCGTGAAACAGTAGGCGATCTCGCGGCAGCCTAACATTGGTTAAATTGCACAGTAACGATCTAAGTTGCGCGCTTCAGTAAGGAATAAGTACAGGTAGACGACAAAATGGTTACAGAATATTTATTGTTTATTGTTGAATACGTAATTAATAATAATGGTCAGCTGTTTTGTCGGTTTTTTATGAAGGTAGGCTCTGCATAATAGCCTTTATGGGAAACACGCCCCTGATCAGTCGCTTACAATTTTTTCCTGACGTAGGATAACTCAAAACTATCACAATGTTGAAGGGATTAAGTTTTTAAAACATAACAATGCTGACAATTGCTTAAGATTGCATAGTTACTAGATATGGAAAACAACAAAGAAGTAAGTCAAAATATTATAAAACTTGTTATAAAATAACTTCCTATCTATTCAACTGAGACCTTAATAACAGAAATGACGTCTCTAAAAATCGAATATTTACTAGAATATAAAAAAGAAATAAATATTATTCAGAATTCAATTAATATTACTTAAAATAAGTCTGTGTGATGTTCTCCGTCGCGCTAACACAAAAATCTAACAGCTCAAACATCATCTAAAACCTTTCTTTTATATAGACGGCACGCTTTGTCAATAAATATCTAAGGGTGCCTTTCTATTATATCTGTGCGTGTGAGCAGTCTGGTAAGAAGAGACTTGGTAGATTTCACATTTGGTAGAACATTTTCTACCAAAAATTAGTAAAGAAGATGAAAGGTGCAAACATGAGAAATGGAAATGTGCTTAAATACTGTCAAAAACATTAATTCCTATGAACTTTGATTTGAAACCAGAAAAACTCTATCGTTCTTGAAACTTAATACTACTTTACTCAAACTCTGACTCTGAACAAATTTGTTTGAGGTTTGTAATCATAGTGAATGTGAAACGAACGCATATCCGCGTATTGTTACTCCTTTCATTTGGGTTTAATTTATCACTCAACAACAATTAACGATTTGATGCCAACTCGATTCAACTTGAGCATTGCGTTCAAACGACCTTACTGCAAATAGATAATAATAATAATAAAAAACCAATTCGGGTGTTGGAAGATAGTAAGAGTCGGCATGAAATAAACCGTTTCTATTTTTCACTAGATGCCCCACTCGCTACCCTCGCAGACATGTCTCACACGCTACGTCTCACGTATCCCTTGCACAAATTTATCTGTATGAGAAAAGACCTTGCTCCGCTAAGCCTTTTTCTACGAGAACTAAGTAATCCTATTAGTACATTTTTTATTTGAGAAACACTTGGCCACTTCGTACTCGAACAGGGGACATATTTTTAAAGCATTAGAAATGTATCTCGAATTCGAACACGAAACCAATTAGAGTATGAAATTCATCTCTATTGCTCACGATTTTACGCATTTTTGAATTACTCGAAATAAGTGTTGCTATTAAATTGAAATCTTATAACTATTTTCGTTTTACGCAGAAACTATTATGAAACGGAATGCAAAAACTCATTGAACCGGTACCTAATGAATCACTTTAAACGGAAAACGTAAATAAAAAGTTATTATGTCAAACATAAATGTTTACTTGTCAATGTCATTCTTCCGTACTTTCTACTAGTAGAAATCGAAAAACGAGTGGGTAGGACCACTCGTTGCAGAATTCACGAATGAATTTTCAAAAATAGTAATTTTAGGAATTCGCATGCAAATCTTGCGATTTCGTATTTGGATTGGAATTATCATGATTCAAAAATACGTCTCAAGCTCTAGTGGATACGCACCACAATTCCTCAGAGTGTACACGTGCGAGAAGACAAGAAAAGGGTCTTATCAATTTTCTTCTATACATTTACTCAAAGCGAAAATCATCAGGAATTGTTTTGAAACTCAATAATATAACTCTGAAATAACATGTAAAACGATAGACCATTAAAAACGTGTAATGCTAAAACAGAAGCCAAGTCTCGTGAATTCGGTCATAAAATGTAATAAGATCTCGTGCGCAGCCAAATTTTAGGCTATGTCATTAACTTTGACACTATATTATTAGTTGAAATGAAAAGTTGTGGGTTCGGCTCTTGCTTGAACTATATAACCTACTTACATTACATTTTCTTAACACATTTTAGAACTGACTATATTACCATTATAAACATTTTTTTAAAGGTTTTCTTTTGTTTTATCTTACTTTTTCGATCATCATCAATTTTCCTAATACATTTTGATTGTATGTTTTATAGCTTGTATTTCATATAATGTTAAACTGTCTACATATATTAATATTTTATTTGTCTTTTAAATATGCTGGATACTTTAAACATGGCCACTGACTACATTATCTACATTGCCTCAAGGTTGACTTTAGATAATACTAGAAAGCATTAAGTCCACCAATTGTACGTAGGTACCTGTGCAATAAAGTTTAAATAAACAAATTCACGTATAAAATTAGAAATGCTGTTTTCGGATCTTGTTATGGCCAACTTATCTAAAAAAAATACAAATCAATTCAAGTCAAAACGATTTGTATTTACTTCAATAATCATGTTAGTACGTTAGAGTATACAACAGATTATCCTTCAAGGTCTGAGTTTTGCAAAATAAAGCATTTCCGCGAAATCCTTTCTAAGGAAATTTCATAGAATCAGTCTCTACTTCTCAAAGGGTGTGTTTAAATTTAAATAGCAACATAATTTCCTTCAAATTGCACGAAATTATTACTGTACTTGGCCCAACGCTCCCGTCTCAATTGACGAATACGTCTCGCCTCCAATTTAGAAGTGAATTTCACAGGCAATTATAAACTTTAACACCCAAGAACAGGGCTTAGAATCGCTTGTCTTGTAAATTGTAACCAAACTCCGTGTATGCGGTTAAATTGAAGTGTAAGTGTAGACTCTTGTATGGTCCGGGATATTCTGAGTTGCTAACTGTTTGAGATGACGTGTGAAATAATTCTTGCTCTGAAATGTTTCATGTATTCGTGTATAGCTTAGTAACGAGCAGGTTGCAAATTGCTTAAGAAATGGAGTTTCGTTCGTTTAACGATCTACGTTTAGTTGGTTTTCAACATTTAATTTTATTTCTTAATTAACTCTTATTAAGAAATAAATTGAATATCTTGCTCTTTGGGGGAGGCTTACGTCCAGCAGTAGATTTCAATGGGCTCACATGATGATGATGATGAATTAACTCATACAATTATATACAGGGGGTCTTTCATAGAGCGTGCCAAACGAAAACTGTAGATAAGAGTATAAAAAGCTCTAGGGTAGTTGCCCCACTTTTTGAAAATGCTCAATAAGATACAAATTATATGTGTACTTACAATATACTTGGTATATATTAAAACGTTGGTCTTTAATCTTTTATTCTGCACCATTTATTGTAAGCACAATTAATATTGTCTATATGGAAATATTTTTTTATTTGACCCCTCGAAATGGGATAGTTGCCTACTGTGGCGGATAGTTGCCTCACGCTAAAAATGCTTCGCGGGATACTTGCCCTACGATAAAATTGCTTCAATTTATTTATTAGATTTCTTTTTTAATTTTTGTTCTTGAGTTCTTTGAACCCCAGTCCTTAACTGTCCAGCTGATGAGACGCAGGACCACGCTAGATTTTGCAAATATTTGCTGGTCATTTTTCTCACCTGCAACATGAAATCTTCAAGAAATAATAGTTGCCCTTACAGAAACTATCCGCAAAAGTATATGGGGCGACTATCCTTTTCAATACGGATACTTGCCCTTTTAAATTAAAAAAATAAATAAATGCTTTTTATCAATAAAATGTAATGGACCGTATATTTTAAACTCCAGTGTATACGAAGAAACAAAAAGTTGATTGAATCCATAGCCATGTAAAAAAATATTACATAGAAATAACTCACAAATATAATTTTGACGCTCGTGTTGGTCATGCCGTGGAAGATTTTTGCTTACACACATAAAACGCATGGACTTTTTCTTATGGCTTATATGGTATTGAGACTTACGGGAGGACCGCTTTTGATCATTGGAGAGCCCTAACACTGGAGGCATCTCTAACATAGTGTATTCAAAACCGGGGCATGTATCCCACTGAGGCAACTATCCTGGTTTTACCCTATCTCTTATCCAAAAATAGTCCTAATGAAACTTGTGGCGAACATCACTACTTCATCCACGCATCACTATGCCCGCGAACCAGTTCAGGCGACAGCGGAGGGCATGAGGCACGCGGGACGCGCGTCACAAACCCGCTCCCAGTCTACAGCACGCAGCCCCAGTGCGCATCGGATCGGCTTCTGCGCACGACCTATGCTAGGCTCCGCTATTTTTCCCGCGCTTCTATATCGTTGCTATAATTTCATAATTGCTTATACAATATACATTTTCTTTGCTTAGTCGTCTTTAACTTCTACTATCCTCTCAATAAATAGGGATTAGGACTTCAAACCCTTAAACTCAAACCCACTTTGAGTAGATTGAGTTTCTTTTTAAATTGAAAAAATGGTGCAACTTTTACGAAGTCTGAAGAATTTCGGACAGGATATAAAACCTTTTTTGCTATAGAATAGTTTTCGTTTGGCACGCTCTTAACGGGACAACCTGTATCGATAAATATAAACTATGCACACCATTCAAAGAAGTTACGTTTGATGTTCACAGAAAGATCAATTGAGACGGCCTTAATATTAATAGCGATCTCTCCCAGACAACATGCAAGTATAGGACAGTTAAATTGAAATTAAGATTGAGTCCTAACGAAAGTACAGTATTTATTTATACTGTAAATGAGAATAAGTAGTAATTTAATTAAGTTACATAGCTCCAAGTCTTAAATAAGCTGCAAATACAACAAAAGCCCAAGAAACTAATCAATTCCGAGAATAATTATTTGGTCTTATATTATAACCAAAACTAAGGAGATCTTAGAATTGTATTCTAATTTATATTAATCCATTAACTTCGTTATTACAAACTTATTCACTGTGTGTAAATATTGCTTTTTGATTACAGTTTGAACTTTGATTGGAATGAAGACAATATTACTACTAATTTCTAAAATCACAAACGCATTAATAGTTGTATATTTAGGATTTGATATTTATGGGGCTAGAACGACGAACGATAGGTGCAAGCCTTAGATTAATGACACATAGATACGTAATCAATCCGCTCCGAAGTCTCCGAACGCATGACAATCATCTAGATGTAGACATTGCTTTTATCGAAATTTCCCCGGTTTTGTTAAAAACTACTATATATTAAGAACAACCCTATTTTATAGTAGTGTAAGTGTGTCTGTATGCAAATTTTTGCACACAAAACTGTTTTGTTGCTTCAATTTTGTAATTGATGTTAAGTACCGAACTGTCTAAAATCTATGTGTCATTATTTAAAGGTGCAAGCTATATTTCAATAGCTAAGCTGAATTGGCAGTGGGCTGAGAACATTTGCAGTAAGACTGATAACCGATGGGGTAGGCGTGTTCTCGAGGGCACCCTTCGACAAGGTAAAGCGCTGATATTCGCAAAACTGCTGACAGTGGGTAGAAAAGAATAGCCCAAGATTAAGCTCAATGACTATGTGCAAAAATATACAAAAGCATCTGTCCCACTGAACGGCCCGTTATTTCGGCGTACGCTTACTAGGTAAGTAAGTGTTTACATTTGGATTTTTTTCACATTCCTCGGTGCCCCTGCTGACTGCATTGGAAGAGCACTGTGGAATAAAATGAATGTGGGCTTATGATGATGACAATTTCCATCTCTTTTATATAGTGAGGGATATATTAAATGTCTTGTCCATTAAATAAAAACTTGGCTTAACATCACGTTCTTTCAATAAACAGAACATTGTAGAATTTAGTTTTTTTTTATTGACGACTCGGATTATTAGCGCAGTTATTTGCCTTAAACGCAAAAGGAATCGGTTCTTATCAATTCTTGAATAATAACGGTTCTAAATTATCTCTTTATATATTCTTTGGTGCACAGTATTATATTTATTTACTCATATCTTGTTGTGTTTCCAACATCCTATCCGAGAATAGCAAACATTTTTCAAAACACTAACTGGCGTCATTGCGCCGTTTAAACTGTAGTGCATTGTCTCTCTGTGATAAATGCTCCCGCTATTCACGATGTTACAAGCGGTCGTAGTTTAAAGGATACGGGCACAGAATATATAGGAACAGACGGTCGACTTCTTTCAATGCACACTTAAAGATAGACACTGCCTACTAATAGTAAATATTACATTCGTTCGATTTGTTGTGTAGACTGCGACATAGCGAACGTGGCGTAGGATGCTCTTCGGCAAGATAGAGAAATGATTACCTCAGCCAGATAAACTCGATGCCGAGGGACTAGTACCACCGGTAACGCCTGAAGAAGTCCAGCTCGCTCTTCGCCGCATGAAGAATCGTAAAGCTCTAGTCGATGCTAGTCTAGTCTAGCCGATGGAGTCCCAATCGAAGCCTGGAAAGCGATGGGCCCTCTTGGTGTGGACATCCTAACCTATCTTTACAACCGCATACTCTTAAGCGGGCTAATCCCGAGCCAATGGAGAATGAGTATTATTAATCCGGTCTTCAAAGGCAAGGGATCGGTGCAAGAGTGCGGCAACTACCACGGTATAAAGGTCATGTCCCACACCATGAAGCTCCTTGAGCGGATTGTGGACTCCCGGATCCACCATGGCTGCTGATGTATGCTGACGATATCGCACTGGTGGACAGGACCCTGTCCACAGGGCGGGCTGGTGAGACGGGTGAACGAGTGAAAGCAGTCGCTTGAGAGCGGTGGTCTACAACTCAATGTGGCGAAGACCGAGTACCTGGCCTGTAACTCTACAGATCCAACACCCGTCCGCTCCGCATAGGCGGAGACAAGGTCGAGCGCATTCACGCGTCGGGAGACATCGATTGCGACGTCAAAGCACGCATTGCTGCAGCGTGGGCCAAACGGCGAGAGATGACTGGTATCATTTGTGACCCTAGAATGCTAGTTAAGCTTAAAGGACAGATCTATAAGTCCATCATTAGGCCTGTTCTTTTGTATGGCAGCGAAGCGTGGCCGCTACTTAAGCGACACAAACAGGAGCTGCATGTCACGGAGATGAATATGCTGCGGTGCATGTGCGGAGTCACGCGAAAGGACCGCGTGAGGAACTCGCGCATCCGCGGTAGCCTTCGTGTCCGTGATATTACAGACAAACTGCAGGAGAGTCGCCTACGCTGGTACGGCCATGTTTTGCGGAAACCGGCAAGTTAAGTAGGAAACAAATGTCTGGCCATACCGCCACCGCCAGGTCCTGGCAAAAGGGGTAGACCCAAGAAATGCTGGCTTGACGTCGTGAGGGCTGACATGCGTGCCAATAATCTCTCTCTCAAAACTAGAGACGCTTAAGACTGCGCGAAGTGGAAGAGTAAATTAAGGAAAGCGGACCCTGGGCTCCAAAGCAATGGCTTTGGACGCAACCGGGATTGACCGTATAGATGAAGAAGAAGAAGAAAGAAGTTTTATAGAGTTTTTTTTTATTACTAAATTTGACATTCATACATTCATTCAAAATCAAATATAACGCGAGCGAAGCCGAAGGCAAAAACTAGTTACACATATTTGTGAAGCGGCAGTTTGTAAACAGTGTTTATTGTGATATAATATAATTTACTTTCCTTATTCCACGCAGATGAAGCCGCGGTAACAACTAGTATTACACGTATTTAATTCGTTAGTTGTTATTTTGGTGTTACCAAAATCTATGATTTTTAGTCTATCAAGACTAAGTTAAAAACCATTACACTATGGAGCGTTGTCTCCAGGGTGATAAATGCTTCGTTTTCAACGTTACAAGCGGTCGTAGTTTAGACAATAAAGGGTAAAGTATTGTAAAAAATAGCTCTGGAAATTTTGCTTCCGTTTTTATTTCTCTTTTGATATAAACTTTCCCTTCGTTAAAATAAACTATAAATAGCAATCATGTTAGTTGTCTTAAGAGTTTATTAGTCAAAGTTGTTTTTTAATCAAGAGTTATTTTGTATCGATAATTGCTAATCCAAACTCTAATATTTCCTTTTGTAGCTTCTAAAAATTAAACAAATGAAAACGGTTTCAAGGGCCTCGAACAATTCGAAAATCGAACGTCGAAACATTACGTTCCGCCAAAGAGTATCCAAAACAGATGCCCCAGAGACTTTTCTACCTTACCAAACACAAATAGTGTGCAAAATCTAACGCGTACATATGGGCAATCAGCGGTTCGCGCGCACTCCCGCCCCTGGGAGATACGTGACCGCAATACGAAGTCGGTGCATCTGAGCAGTGCAATAACTACAGCGATCGGTAATCTATGACCGCACTCTGGTAACATTGAGATGTTCAAGGATTTTCGAATGTCGGAGAAAATATTTATGTCGTAATAATGTAAAGTACGAGAATTATAAATTGAGATGCAGCCACATGTAGGCGCAGGTTTTTTATGTTAAAAACTGGTTAAGTGATTGATTTACCAGCTTTTAACATTAAAAACGAGTGTAAGTTTTGTTATATTATTCATCTCAAGCTGCACTATAGCTTCCAGCCTTCTATCTTCTAGATCTAGTCTAGCCATAGCTTGCAAAAGAGACTTATTTAACATAGGTATACAAAAGATAACGTAATTATAAAAGTGATGTCAGTAAAAATATGTTTATAAAGGCTTGGTTACCCCTGTCAGTAACCCCTCGTCACCAATCTCCGACAATCGAATAATCCCAAACTCGGTGCGTCTTACGTTAATTCCTGCCGAGTTGTTTTATTGGCAGTTGCATTTAGTTTTAATGAATAACTTTTCTTATCTTTTATCTTTATTAGGCTATTCTTTGTGTGGAATTTGAACAGCTTTAATAATTATGAATTTGTAAAATTTTTGACAAGAAATTTCCATCTAACCTACAAATAAGCTATTTCACACTGTGCAACAGAATACTACCAGTACATTCAACATGCTTTATCATCGCCATAAATACAAAATGATTTGCTTATAAATTGGTAATCCAACTCCTATTCACCCCTGCTTATCCTAACCGGTAATAACTAATATGCGGTGCACATACTGACCCCAGAGAGCTCCTAAAATGCACATGATTAATTTGTGTGAGTCGTATTGAATGACGATTGTTTCGTTAATCAATGATTCTAGTTGAGAACACCAATGATAGTTCATCAATGATTCTATTTATGATTATAGTTGAGTACACTTTGGTTGCTATGTAATATAGTACCAAAATTTCAAAATAAGGTCTATAAACTATAAAAAAATAAGAAATGTTATTTTTCATATGTCACCCGAACCGAAAAATTAACCTTTTTTTTAAGACTAATTATGACGCCGCTACATGGATCATCAAAATTCAAGGCTTTATTTTGGTGCAATGCTATTTCATTATATGAGTTTAAGTGATAGGAAACTTCTTTTACAATATCTAAAAAAACTCTTTTGCTGAAGTAATTAAAGTAACTTTTAATGTATGAGGCAGGTAATTAAAAGATCTCGTAATTTTTTAATAATAATATTATAATAGGTAAATATATAACAAATATTTGCTGCCATAGCCCATAATCCATCGATTAGCAAGCTAAACTGGCAGTGGGCTGTTGCACATAGCACATAGAACTGACGGCGCACGGGACAAAATGGTTCTAGAATGAAGGGCACGTACCGGCAAGCGCAGCGTAGGACGTCCACCCACAAAACAATTTCAGTTTAAATAGCAGCAATTGTGAACGTCCACCCACAAAATGAAAAGTCGATCTGGTAAAGGTTGCAGGAAGGCGCTGAATGCAGGTGGCTTCCAACCAATCTGGAAGTCATTAGGAGAGGCCTATGTTCCTAAGTGGACGTCCTATGGCGAAAATACTAATGGTGATAAATATAATCATCATCATCATTTCAGCCACTTGTTGACTCGACGTCCACTACTGAACACAGGCCTCTCCCAATGACTTTCATCGGGGGCCGATTGCCAATGCTCGCCATGCTTGGCAGGCGGGTTGGCAAGCGCGGTTTTTTATTATATTCCGCACACAGACGCTGCTGCCCGTCTCGTGCTACAGGAATTAGTCGCCTCTTATGACATGCCTCCTGTTGGTGGTATGTGTAACATGTATTATTTACGGCCGTATCTACTCAGCTTGGCACCTCTTACGGCATGGCATATTATAAATAAAATAATATATATTTATTAAACCTCAAAAGTACGAAAAGAGGGGAAAATGGACAATGTTTTGGGGCGGCACGTTTGCTGCTGTCAAAAAGAACGGTCAAAGAATAAATAACTTTCAACTGCTAAACAGATGTGCTACAAATATTTTATACATGCCTTTCCTATCAGCAACTAAATATTGCTTAGGCATTTAACTCTATTTAAATAATTATTTGCGAGGGATGTTACTTAAAACTAAATAAATATATTTCTTATATAAATGAAATTGTATATGTGCGTCAGATAAAATACAAATTTACTAAAATAATTAAAGTGAAAGGACACACTGATACGTTTCTATCATTTTCTAATTATTTTTCCATATATATCTACTTCCCAAAGTTACTCGTATGTTATGTAGGCATAAACTACTCTCTACTCTATGACCGTCCAAATTCCGGTCACGCAAGCTCCGAGTGAGGGGCGCGTGAAAAATATAACTGTGCCACAGATAAACACGAGCCCTTGATTTGTTTTCGTTCAGGTTCGTGACAAATAACATGACTGATGCTTCAGCGGAGGTAAAAAACGCTTTGTCATTCCTAAACGTTTGCTGTGAGTGTGATTTCTATTCAAATGGCATAGGGGTAAAATAGTCTTTGAGGATTTTTTCCTGCTGCCATTTGTGAAGCGGCTCTTTTTTGGTGTAATTTCTTATTTTTTTTCAAAAAACTTAGATTTACTTTTTACTATAGGACAGGTAAAGGAAAAAGTCCAAATACAGTAAATTTGTAGATACATACTTATAAAAAACATTTTAAAAAAACAAACTCGGGTATAGATAGCTCTGACAATCTTTCCTATTTTTGTTATGGACGAACTATCTACATACTAACAAGTTTAAACGTAACTCTCGGTTTTTTTACTGCTTCTAATATCATCCCTACATCTAGTCTGGCCAGTTAGGACAAATTTTACTGAAATTGTGTAATTTACATGTATGTAACATAGAATTTTAAATTTAATTTGCACCTTCAAAAAGTCATTTCAAAATGGCTACGGTGCTGTAAGTACTAAATAAACGTTTGTGTCTCACTCCCGCAGCGGAGACGCGCATCCTATTCTCCTGTGTTCCATTCTATTTGCCTTCTATTGTTTGACATGAGCGCGGAAATGCTCCCATGTAAATAATTCGGTGTAATAACATTTGCCAAGGTGGTTAGCATAATTGCGAATCCCTAGATGTGTTATTGTTGTTTGGGATGAGTGTGCAGATCCTTTGATGTCGCTTGGCATAGAGCTTCGGTATACATTAAAGTTAATTGCTTATGCGATGCGCTAAAATGAGGCACAGAATCCACAAAAGCATTAATGCATATCAATTAATCACAAATTAATTCGTTAAACTTCAATAAAATATATTTTTTGAATTCTATTCGTAACAATCATTCTGAAGGTTTTTTTTTTGTAGCAACATTTTACAAATACAAACTCTTATACAGCTAACTCCATAATAATGTAATAGCCAAATTGCTGTAGCCAATATTGGTTAGGATAATAATGTTAATAAGTTTAAATAATAAATAATTTAGTAGTATAAATATCCATAGTATCGATAACACAACATTTTGTACATGTACTATCGATAGCATAATAATAAATAAATTGTTTCCACAATCACACCAATTAACTAGCCCCAAACTAAACAAAGCTTGTACTATGGCGACTAGATAACGGATAAACATACTTAAATACATTTATAAACATCCATGACTTAGGTACAAATGATCGTGCTCATCACACAAACATTTACCCCTTACGGGGTTCAAACCCGCAACCGCTGGCTTTGTTGCTGGCGCGAACCACTACACCAGGCGGTCTTCAATAATAATAACAACAATTAATAACAACAGATAGTTTAGTTTTTGAGAGATTTTCATTGTTTCTTCCGAAAATTTCAATTATTGGTTTGTTTTAAGAATCAATTAGATTTTGTTTACAAATTGTGTCTAACGTTTAGTGGAAATATCAAACCCCTTTTTTGCTGTTTTTCTGTTACATTAACTCCAGTACTTGTTCACTCTAAATTTTGTTCTGACTAATATGAAAAAATAAAATAAAATGAGAAGAAAACTTTTAACCGGCAAAACTCGAAACTACAAAAGTATACAAATACAATTAAACTATGATAAACCACATGCACACTTAAAGTCTATCAGCCAAATGTCACTTTACTCTTAGCAAAATATCCTAATCTCAGATACATAAAGAACTGCAACCGCCTAAATAATTCCACCCAAGTTTTACGTTTAAAGCATAAAAACGCTTATCGTCAACGCTGCTATCAAGACACGGCATAAGGGGTCACGCAGATAGTCGTTTTTTTTTGTAATTTAAAAAGCGAATGGCTAAGCGTAAAATCTGACGTATTACTGGACTGAACATCCATCTTGTTGTTAGTTTAGTTCGCACTGTATAAATAAGTAATTTTAGTTGAACAACGATAAGGACTAGAGTGAACTAATGTCATGACGTTTAAGTGCGCAGTCATAAAATTTGCGTGCCACGCATATATCTGAAGTGAACGATCTTAAAAAGCATAGAAAAAAAAAAACCAGCTGCTTGTCAACCAAAATAACACAATTCTAAACAATCAAAACTGATTTTACAGGTAAACTTTACTTGCTAAGTATAGTCGTTAAAGAAATTCGTTTACCACCCTAGGGTTGAATATCACTCGCTCATAAAAAAACTGTAAAGTCTATTTCCGCTTGCCTACAATTACCTTCGTCAGTAGTGTCATTTGTGATTATTTAAACATGGATGTGTAAGTCTTACAATAAGCCCTAACGAATTATTATTTTAGTGGGATATTTCATCAAAAGTGGTAAAGCATTTTCTTGGTCAACTATACCTACAATAGCGATGGCGAGAAAACTTTTTTTCTTCGTCTATTATATAGATTATCAAAAAGTATTGGTCACTATTTTTTTCTTTTTCACATAGTTAATCAAAATATTACGAAGATTTGAAATGTCGCATGACGTCTAGGTACAATTTTTACTTACAAGTGACGTCACGAGATTTAATGCGCTCAGTCTTTGGAGTTTTTTGCTTGGTTGACAAAAGAAAAAATCATCATCATCATTATTTCAGCCATAGGAAGTCCACTGCTGAACTATGTTCAGCAGTCTCCCCCATTGAATTCCAGATTAAAGAAAAAATAAATGGCCATTATTTTTTCATAATCTAACTGACGGACACAAATTTCATTTTCTTTCCTATTAGCACCAACATTTGCTTTGACTTGTCGATCGTCTGCACAAGGCCTTAACTGTTATTACTTAAGCGAATCACGTCTTCTGCCACATCGCGGTTGTCACAAGGAAATTGTGCCTAAGGTGGGTCGGTTTTACGGCGGGGAGCATCAGGCCTAATGGCACATTGTGTGCTTTCACGAGTAAATTGTACTGTTTACTTTGTTAATAAACAGGTAATTAAAAGTAATTAGATTGCCTATGCATGTTACAGATAGAAAAGATAGATCGCTGAATTGGGCAACTCTAAAAGTACCTATTGGGCAGCTCTGTATGCAGTTTTGGACACGCAGCTAGACGGGCATCTGAGAACTTGATAACTTCTGGCAGTCGAGCATGTAGAGGCAGGAGTTAGGACACGTCGCCGCTGCCTTTCCAATAAATGGAAAATTGTGTAAATGCTCAAGCCTTTGTCTGCCTATTGGAGCGCAGAACGGCCTGAAGAGCGCTAGTGAATCGTGCCGTCTAAAGTGGTCACGACCCATAGTCATGAGGATATGACGAAGAAGAAGAAATGTGTTTTTTAAAAACAATTGGGTTATTTTTAAAATTGGTTTTACTAATACAATTTGACGTCCCAATTGTAGCCTACTACTGCTTTGGGATAATTGAGGCCTAGAGCTGAAAAGAAAGAGCGCAAGAAACTCAGTTTCTCTTGTCAACCTGTTGATTGATCAATCAATTAACGTTTAACTGGTAAGCAATGTTAATTATACAGGGTGTAAAAAAAGTCTTAACGAAGCCCAAAACCACGAATTCTATACATAAAAACAAGTAGAATGCAAAAAATAAAATTGCTGGGAAATGACTTTTATTTTTGGTTATCAAAAAAAATAACTTATTTCTAACCCGCAATGTATAGCGCGCACGCCACAGTCTATGCCTGTGTGTGTAAGTGGTCGGCGGGCGAGCGGGCGGCGCGAGAGCACTGCGCCCGATTACGGCGCGCGCACCAAATGAGTATAAATTTACTTAAAAAACACAACAACGAATATCACATGTTTCAATTAAATTAGGTACCTCTTATGTTCGTAAATTGTTTAGCTACTTACCTCTCAATTCAGGCCTCTCCATACGAATCAGTTGTGGTTCGAACTGACGACCTCCCATTTCCAAACAAACACGCGTCCGGTATAGCGTGTTTTGATGCACTCGCTCCAAAATCCCTTTACGCACTGATCGTTGTTTTAATTCATCAAATACGTCGATAATTTTTTGACGCATTTGAGCACTATTTTCACAAGGACGGTCAAAAACCCTGTCTTTGACGAAACCCCACAAAAAAAAGTCAAGGTGACTTAGGTTAGGCCACGCGTGAGGCCCATACCTCCCGAACCAGTGGTCACCAAATAACTCCGTAAGCCGCTCTCGAACCGGTCTCACAATGTGAGGCGGCGCTCCATCATGCTGGTACCACGTCTCTCGCAGCTGGACTAGTGGCATGTCTTCTAAAGTATTCTTTACATAACCGTTAATTAAGCTAACCTCGCCTTCTCCGCAGCACTTTAACAGCTGTGCGCACTTGTTCCGTGGTAGAGCGTATTGACCCGCGCCCTGTCTCCGAAACGGGTACAATCGGCTGATTGTCCAGCAAACGCTGAACAGCCCGAGTGATCACTTGCGGATCACGAGGGTGATGCGCATCAGGATGCGCCATAGGCCATACCGTAGCAGTAAACCATGTTTACATACTCGCGAGCACTAAACTGATGCCAAGGCATCTTCACAAACACTCCACTATCACACTAATCTCAACTACTTGCCACCACAACACAAACTGTAACAGGAAACAGTAAAAATCACAAGTAATAAGCGCATTCGATGAAGTTAGAAACCGAACTAAATTTTCACAAATTGCATTAATATTCTTCGGCTTTGATTTCGCCGCCGCCGCTCGCGCAAACTCCCCCGCACACCGCGCCCCGTACCCCGCGCCCCGCTCCCATCACGCACGGCCACGGGGGCGAGCGACGAGCCTCACTGGTCTCGGTGTAAAACTTTCTGTAGGTATTGCCACAATTTTTAAGTCAACGTAACGATTTTTTGAAAACAATAATATCGGCTTTGCTCTTAGCCAATTTAGCTTTGCTCTTGGTAAATCAGACGACCCATGTCAATTCTTTCTGAAATGTTTTATTTAAGGTCCGCGACCTAATTACGCCTTAGTGGTTTAGTGGTTAGATTTTTGGAAGATCGTGGGTTCAATTCTAAAGTGGGAACGCAAAGTTAGTAAGTTTCCAATAAATTGGTTAGTTATAATTTAGAAATTACAGGCTTGAATCCATCAATCAGATTGTCCGATATGAGATGATTCCATGCTTCAAAGGGCACGACAAGCTGTCGGTCCTGGCTACAGTAGGCAGTACCAGCCTCTGGCATCGGTCGTTAGTAGTCGTTACAATATGAGTCATGTCAGACGCCTATGGCACTAGAGTTGCTTATAAGAGAAGAAAAAGACAATAAATTTAATGCTTTTGTGTGCGAGCGCCTGGGAATCGAATTCAGAACCTCCGGGTCTAGGAGTTCAACCATTGAATAACTAAACAACTTACAAAAAACTTTGTGAAGATTTTATAAGGCGCTTCGTTTTTCATAATTTATGGGCAAATAAAGGTACGTTTATTTAAAATCGTGCTCAAAAAATTAAATGTTTTAAAGTAAGTTATGATGAGTAAATTTAAAATTATTATTATTCCAACAGGAAATGCCATGAAGCTTTATTTTATTTCTTGATTATAGCTCGATATGTGAAAGTACGAGCCTAACTAAAAGAAATTAGTTTGATTTATCCGTTATAAAGAATTGCATTTTTTTTTTCGTAGGGGTTTGTATCAGCAGAACTTGGAACGTTTATTCCTTTGCCAGTTAGATTTTAGCTTAGGTACTTATCGTAAAATAGCTAATGCCGTATTGAACAATTAAAACAATAAATTGTTGTACGTTTAATTAATATTCGATAATAAAACTAGCAACTTGTGATTAGGAATTTGTAGTAGACAGCACTCCTCTGTCTTCTAAATCTTCTAATGATTAGAGTGGTGGCTCTGGGTCTTCTAATGATTAGAGAGGTCCTGCGTTCGATTCTTAGGTAGGCACACAAGTTAGAAATAAATACTTTTTCAGGGTCAGGTGGTTCCGTTTGGTTAGAATATTGATAACAGGCCTGAATATTAGACTCGATTATCTGACTGGCTTGTTTTCTGTACGTTTAATTGCTATTCGAAAATAAAACAAACAACTTGTCTTAAGGAGTTTGTAGTAAACTGCGCGCCTCAGTTTTCTAATGGTTAGAGTGTTGGCTCGTAATCCGGAGGTCCTGCGTTTGATTTCCAAGTGGGCACACTAATAAAATTTGGTTAGAATTGAATACAGGTCTAAATAAACCTGATTATCTGATAGATAAGACAAGATTCCGTGCTTCGGCGTGGATCCTGGCTATTGCTTCTTCTGGCAGCAGTCGTTACAGAAGTCATGTTAGACTCCTACGGAGACTTAAATTCTAACATCAGTTTCTGCAGCCCACACGATAAGGAGAAGCAGACTACGTCTCAAATGTTAGACCTTTCGATGTACAGACAACAGCTCATCAACCTACCACAAATTTGGATTGTTGGAATAATTTGTATTGTGTAAAAGTTAATTACAAAGTTTTTTTTTCTTAGTCGATCTCGTACGAGTACTAATGTAAAAGTGTTGTATGCACCTGCACAGGCATAATCTTTTAAACTTGTTTTTTCTTCTCAAATTGTTTATGTACGTAAAATGATATGTTGATTTGATTTCTTGTTATTCAATAAATAAATAATTAAAAATTATTAATTAATTAACAGATACTGAATTGCTAGTCACAAAATTCCTTATTTCGACCAATTTCATAAGATGGATTAAACCAATCGATCTAAGACTATGAGCGAGTCAGTACAAGGCAAGGCGTCATTGAACTCGATAACTGCTAACAGCTGATCGCGCGCACACGAGTGAGCGCTATACAGCGAGCGCGCATGCACATTTGAAAGACGGCGTAGTTGTGTGCGTGCGCACGATTCATTGCCGGCTGTGCCCTTTAAAGGCCTTTTATGAAAGAAGTACTGAAAACTTTAATCATGTTTCTTTGGAAAAAAGTTTAGTTTTATCAAACAGAAGTCAATATTGTAAAAATCTATGAAAAAAAATTGTAACTTTGACTGTCAATAACTCGGTAACCCATCATTTCCCAGGCATAGTGTAAAAGAAAAAAATGATCGTAGTAATACGTAGAATATGTGGTATTCGGCTTCGTTAAGCCTTTTTTTACACCCGATATGTCAAAGTCTATATGGAAATAAACAAAACGAGGTTAAAGTAATAATTCTATGACATGGCTGGGATCATGGCTATACGACTTTATCATTCATCTCACTAATATAAATCTATGGTAGTGTGTTTGGATATTTGTTACTTCACTTCACACTTTAACGGCTAAACGGAATTAGTTAAGATATATTTTATTAGTTCGAGAGTCCCAAAAAATGGCTCGTAAAACTGATACTAGACTTAGCTTAGCTAACAGACCTTTCAGTTATACATAACATGCTTCTAGTAAAAGTCGCATAGTATAGAGAGATAGTCTACTGAACTTGCGATTTTGCTAAAAATATGGTATTTTTTTCTAAATGGTAGATAAAGGTGGGTGTGCTTAGCTATCTACAGTCAGTCTGGCGTGCCAATTTTGGGACATTCTATATTTTGATCAAGCTGTCATCATAGCGTATTTTTTATCCATTTTTAATGTTCATGGGATAATTAGTCATTACTGTTTAGCTAATTCTCATTCTACGCAGACGAACATGACTTCGCAGAAGCTAGTAGGTTATAAATAACTTAAGTTTTCGTAACAAAGTCCCAAGCAAAATCGTCTCACTGGAGACATTTTATCACTTACAGAAAATATCTGCGTCATTCCGTTCACATACAAGACTGACATTCTCTATCACGTTGATACATTATGAGTATAAAATATATGCAGTAGACTCGACAGTGTCTATGTACCTACAGTGAAAGAGATAAAACGATCACTATTTATAGTTTAGTGTCTTCGTCATACATAAAACGTCATAGGAAACAAACTGTTTTCATTTTATTTTTATTTTTAAACCATTATTCTATTTTTGAAATCTTACTAATATTACAAATTTGAATTGGATTTTGAGTAACTGTGGTTCTGCAAAGACGACGCGAATAAAGTTGCAGGTATTTAGTGTAGGGTTTTTTTTAGATTTTGATGTTTAGCATCTGGTACAAGTTCTTGGTTTTAAACCACCAAAATCACTCCTATTTGCGTACACACGCAAAATTACGTTGTATATTATACCTCTATATTCTAATCGACACATTTATTATTGTTGTTTTTTAACTTTTTGTAACGCACTATGCGTTTATTATATAGGCTTACATTGCAAAAAGGTGCCAAGTTTAAAAAAATAAGATCTAGGGGACAATATATAAAAGCGTCTTAATCGTTATTATTTTTAATAATCGTATGTTACAAATAAATTCTTTAAATTATGTGAAAATAAATTCAATAGAGAGATTACGAAATCCGCGCGGTCACTCATCAGAAGCGTAGGTACGGTAAGCCTGCAAGGACCTTACACAGTGCTCATACGGCGAATTTTTTTCATGAACGAGTTAAATTATCCACGCATACGATTTTTAACAGCGGATAGGAATAATTAAATGTGATTCTTTTTTTGTTCTTGGCTGTTGGATTAAGTTACTGATTCTGAGCCACTTCTAAAGATTTGGCACCTCTTTGCAATATTACCCTGTATTTTATAGTCAATATCAAAGTTGCTTTGAATCTACAAAGATTTGTAGAATAGACATGTTAGTAGTGAGGCTACTTAGTCTTTTTGGTATGTGACCGAACTAAAATTGGCTTTTTTGTGAACACGGGTGGAAGCCGTCCCGGACTAGACACGTGTCACGGATCTTATTCAGTGGCGTTATAATGTAAGGGTCGGCAGGCTTTTCAGAGAGAAACCTGAATGAAGTATTGTTATATTTTTTGTATCTTTTAACACCTCTAGTTTTAAGAATGGGAAACCAAACAAAATTATCTTGCGTAAGCGCATCGAAGTTTGGGAGTGACGTCATGCCTTGCTAAAAAGTGTCGCACGTTGTCGTTACGCGAAACTAACGGGCTATATCTTCATATTTTTTTCTTTGATTGAGAAAAGAAAAAATACGTGTCCAATATTTTCTGTTAATCCAACTGACGGACTAATTAGATTTTTTTAGGAAACTAGCCCATTAACACAACAAAAAAAAGACTTAGCGAAAGTGTTCCATCCGTTCACGCGTGTTGCGATAACCAAGGGAAATAGAGATTCATTTTTATAATTACTTCTCATCTATATTTCGTATAGATGAGCGGTAATACGATCGATCGAGTATCTCTTACCGCAAATAGTGTCATAAAGTTTCTTATTATGAATACTATCGACATAACTACTATTAATAGTCTAACTATTAGTCACTATCCATAGACTATCAGTTTGTTATCGATATTCAACCGTCGATGGGCAATATAATACCTCGACCAGCCTTTCTTGTGATCCTGTATTAAATACTAGTTAGGCTTTATTACTTGTCACTGTCAGATGTAAATCGGACATGTAGTTAAGTTACTTGCCTCACAGTCACTTTCCTACTAATCCGCACTAGGCCCACTGTAGTGGGACGTTAATAGACCTTATCAACTTCATTTTTTAAATTATTCTAATCAAAATGTTTACAAGCTACCAACAACGTTCATTCTGCTTTATAAATTAGCTAAAACAAACAAAATTATACAGGGTGGCCAGAAAAGTGACGTCCAAAATTTTTTTTATGTTCCTCGTGTTGAGAGGTATCTGAATCACCCATATGTATGTTCTACGATTTTTGTAGTTTTCAAGTAACGATTTTTTTTAAATAGACTATGAAGCCTATGAAGTATTACTTTATTATTATTACTAAAACTTAAAGCTGTATAACCTATAATTTACTCTAAATTTAATACTATTGCTTTTACTAAAATGGTTCTAAATTTTTAGTGCATGCCTAGACGAGGTAAATTAACTTTAACTTTTTAATTATTCTACTTAAAAACTCCATTACCTTTTAACAGCGAATACCTATCTTCATTCTGCTCGATAAAATACTGTACAATAGCTGTAACCAACGAACTTATATGACCTAACTTTACTCTACATTGAGTACAACTGCTTTAATACGGTGGTGCTAAAATTTTAGTGCATACCTAGACGAGTATTACAAGACTGGTATACTGTGTTTAGCTCATAAGAGTTCACATGGGTGCAGTTAAAGTGTAATTTTAAATAAGTATAGCAAAATCTTTTAGTAATGGGCGGTACTTGCTTTTATTAGTATCCATAGTAAAGTTATTTTTTATAAACTAGAATTAAAACTGAGGCTTTTATAGGCGCATTTTTAAGAATCACTTGTGAAATTTTAAACTTAAAAACTAAACTTAATAATTTACTGCACGAGAAACAGTTTGGTTTTTCTAAAGGTATAAACACAACATATGCTGGGGTGGCACTTGTCAAACACATTTTGGATGCGTATGAAGATAAACATGATGCGATAGGTGTGTTCTGTGATTTATCGAAGGCGTATGATTGTGTCGATCACCAAACACTTATTATTAAGCTAAAATATTACGGTGTATCTAATAACGCATCAAAATTGTTAAGTTCTTACCTCTCAGGCAGATTACAAACAGTAAACATTAATGGTACTAACTCCTCTGGCGCCCTGCTTCAAATGGGAGTGCCCCAGGGCTCAATATTGGGACCGTTGTTATTTTTGATCAATATTAATGATCTCTGATTCGATCTCGCAAGGAAACACCAAGCATAGCCCTTTTCATAGCACGCTGTGCGACCTTGAGCTTTCTTATGAGGCCCATAGTGAGAGGCCACGTTTCAGTTCCATATGTCATCACTGGTAACACACACTGGTTGTAGACTTTCGTCTTGAGGCACTGAGGTATTTTGGACGAGAAGACGTGGTGTAGTTTCCCGAACGCTGCCCAGCCGAGTTGGATTCGACGATTGACCCTCTTCTCAAAATTGGATTTACCCAGCTGGATAACTTGTCCTAAGTAGACATATTTGTCAACAATTTCGAGAGTAGAGCTCCCAACGGATACTGGGTAGGGCGCAACATGGGCATTCGACATGAGCTTGGTTTTGTCCATGTTCATTCACAGGCCTACTTCAGACATCAGTAGAGCCATACATACTAATAAGACCTACTTTAATGTTGTTATGGGGGACTTTAACGCGAAACTGGGTATTCGAGGCGATAATGAGCTGAGAGTGGGGCAATTTGGGTATGGGCAACGGAACCCCAGGGGACAGAGGCTGGCTGAATTTCTAGAGAAGGAGGACCTCTTTGCGATGAATTCCTTCTTTCAGAAGCCGCCTCAGAGGAAGTGGACCTGGATGAGTCCCAGCGGTTCCACGAAAAATGAGATTGACTTCATCATGACCACAAAGCGACGAATATTCAACGATGTCTCCGTGATCAACAGGGTGAAAACCGGCAGTGATCACCGAATGGTCAAAGGCACATTGAATATCAACGTCAAGCTAGAAAGGTCTCGTTTGATGAAGTCTACGCTCCGACCCTCCAATGCCCATATTTACAGCCCCGAGAGCTTTCAGCTCGAGTTGTCTAACCGCTTTGAATGCCTGGAGAACTGCGAGTCAGTGGACGAGATTAACAACAGGTTCGTAGAAACTGTCCAAGCGGTCGGGTCAAAATTTTTGAGACCCCGTCGTAAAGACAAGCCGCAAAAGCTTACCGACCCTACCCTCAACCTCATGGCAGAACGACGTTCAATGGCACTGCAGACCTCCGTCGACGCTAAGGCATATCGGCAACTCAATAGACGGATATGGAAGTCCTTGCGACATGATATCCGCAACTTTAATACCAACAGTATTAAAGAGGCGATAGAGCAGAACCAAGGCTCCAAAGTTTTCGCAAGAGACATGTCTATTGGGCAAAGCCAGCTGACGAAGCTGAAGACGGAGGATGGCAGTATAACGTCGACAAAAGCCGAAGTTTTGGGGGAGATCGAGAAGTTCTATGGGCAGTTATATACATCGGTCACTAAACCTGTAAGTAGCTCAGCCGAAGATCCAAGAGCTAAGCTGACCCGACACTATACCGAAGATATCCCGGACATCAGCCTATACGAGATTAGGATGGCCCTCAAACAGCTTAGGAACAACAAGGCGCCGGGTGATGACGGAATCACATCAGAGCTTCTGAATGCGGGTGGAACACCGATACTGAAAGTCCTTCAGAGACTCTTCAACTCCGTCTTGCTCGAGGGAATAACGCCGGAGGCGTGGAACAGGGGTGTGGTGGTGCTCTTCTTCAAGAAAGGAGATAAAACCCTATTGAAGAATTACAGACCCATCTCACTTCTAAGTCATGTCTACAAGCTGTTTTCGAGAGTCATCACGAATCGTCTCGCGCGTAGGTTTCAAATCAGAAATGAAGATATCCGTAAACGAACAAAAGTCGCTGACATAGCCCAACGGATTAGCAAGCTGAAGTGGCAGTGGGCGGGGCACATAGCACGTAGAACTGATGGCCGATGGGGCAGAAAGGTTCTAGAATGGAGGCCGCGTACCGGCAAGCGCAGCGTAGGACGTCCACTGACAAGGTGGTTAGACGACCTGGTAAAGGTCGCAGGAAGACGCTGGATGCAGGCCGCTTCCAACCGGCCAATCTGGAAGTCAATGGGGGAGGCCTATGTTCAGCAGTGGACGTCTTATGGCTGAAATGATGACGATGATGATAACGATCTCCCTTTCTATTCCAAAGACTACTGTGAGATAATTCTATTTGCTGATGATACTTCTTTAATCTTCATTCATTCTTCATTCTTGGGAAATTGTATCAAAAAGAGGTGAAGAAATATTTGACGATGTGCACGGAGCTCTCTCTAAGGTATTAAATTGGTTCACAAGTAAGTAATAACTTACTTCTAAATCCAAAAAAAAACAAATGTATTAAATTTACTATGCCTAACGTGAAACAAGCCAACACGGAAATTTTACTAAATGGTGAAAAACTTGATCTATCAAACTCCACTGTTTTTCTGGGCATTACATTGGATTCGAAGTTGCAATGGGGACCACATGTTGACACTCTAGCTGGGAGACTTGCTTCAACTGCCTTTGCGGTTAGAAAAATTAGACACCTGACTGACGTGACGGCAAGCATCGTATATTTTAGTTACTTTTATAGTATTATGTCTTATGGCTTCTCTTGTAGGGTTCTACTGCGGACGTCGATACCATCTTTATTTTACAGAAAAGAGCCATTCGCGCTATTTACAAACTTAGTCCGCGCGAATCCCTGAGAGATTTCTTTAAAGAAATCGACATACTCACTGTGGCCTCTCAAAACATATTTGATAATATCATGTACATACGCAAAAAATTAGTTTTAATAATATACCTTACAATGTTATCGAACTTCCTATTAATAAATTTAAACCTACCTACCTGTTTATTTTTTTGTGGCAGCTAGTTAGTGGTGACTGAGTTTGTTCCGTCTCGAAGCGCTAGTAGGACCCAAAAAATAAGGAGACATGTTTTAGCCCCATATTGGCCTTATAATGTTATTATTGACATTCATAAGTAGCTATTTTCTGTCCTAAACAGAATAAATAATTTATGACTTTGTCTTTAAAATAACTTTGTTTGAAATTGATACAGACGCGTCGTTATCATTCGCACGTCTCGACTTGGGCAGGCTCGCCAAGGCCACGACACCTGGAAGATAACGTGCTGGATTTCTTTCACCGGCATCCAGTGGCAAGCACCGCAGACGCCACTAGATGTGGCGGCATGCAGACTATGTGTGGCGGCATGCAGACTATGTGTGGCGGCTTCTGCGCAGCGTGGTTACCATCCCTTTCCACTTCTCCTGAGTCGAGTTCGGGAGACTTGGGCGCGGTAGCATTATTCGCTGGGCGCCACGTTCACCTGACCTGACGCCGATGGACTTTCAAGTGTGGGGTAGGGCTAATGACATTGTGTATGAGAACGACAGCCATACAAATCGTACAGTGAAACAATTACGTGCGCGAATCGCAAGTGCATTTGATATGATGTCTAGTGAACAATAAGTGCTCAGTGCAGTGCATAGGCATTCCTCGATCGTGGTGGTGACAGTGCGTACTGCGAGAAAAAGAGCGCGGTCGTCACGTCCAACACTTAATAATTTGATAGGTGAAAATAAGAATCTGTAAAAATGTCTAAATAAATGCGTAATATCGATTAGTTTAGACTTGGCTATGTTTACATTTTATTTGTTGTGCAAAGCCTAAAAAGTGTGCTAGAAAGTCATAATTCGTTGCAATCAGTCGAAGTGTTCAAATAAAACAAAGGTACATTATCGATGAGTTTTACTTATTCACAAATACCTACTACTCACATCCAATATTTAGGTGCATTTCCACCGAAACTAAGCGAAGCAGTATTTATTGCCTTACCCGTGTTCGATATTTTTGTTTTGCTCACTGCATTACATACATGTCTGTCTGATTCCTTTGGTCAGTAGAAACATTGTAAATTAATTTTAATTGGAGTAGCTCTGATTCGTTGGAAATTTCTCTCTCTAATTATTGATTTAAAAATACGCAAAATTAGCGCATAGGTAGATTTTGTTTTACACAGGTGAAGTACTAATATTATATAGCTCAGTGTCACTTCTTGTGTGGTGTGATAGCTTTGGGTAAGGTAAAGTAGCTTGTGGTGTGGAGTCTATCCTTATGTGTAGCGCTGAGCTACTGATTTGCGCGATGCTCGGCCGCCACATTTGACACAACTTATGAATGAATGAAGACACAACTTATGAATGAGGAAGAGTGTGGATAGAGTGATATGAAAGAGAGAGGTGATGAGTGGAAGCCGAAAAGTAAGGTCATGTCAGGTTATTCCCGTACTCAGGGTGCTCTTCAAAATATTATAATTATTTTGTTAGGAAAAGTTTAAAAAAAAATAGCCTGAATATTTAAAAATAAATGCTAGGGCCACATTTGTTTAATATAATTAGATGCTCTGTTAAAATATTTGCACTTACTAAAATGTGACCTTATATAACTAGCTGTCCCGGCGAACTTCGTAACGCCTTGTTTTTTTTGTTCGTTAATTTTTTGATGTTTTATTTGTTATTCTGCTATTCGGGGCGGAGACAAATACAAAAAATCATAAATCATAAAAATCGACCCAGCCGTTCTTGACTTATAAATGGTGTAACTAACCCGACATTCTTTTATATATAATCGCGTAACAAATATACAAAAAAAAAAAAAAAAAAAACATACAGTCGAATTGAGAACCTCCTCCTTTTTTGAAGTCGGTTGATAAGAAGATATATTAATATATATTAATATAGTAAAAAAGTTCTAGAGACACTACAAATGAATGAAATACTTAAGTTTATGTACGTAGTTAAATATAAAACATAGGTCAAGGAATTAACAGAAACTTACACAGAGTTCATTATAACGTAGCAACATTATTTCGAGCTCGCTTTTCCAAATATTTACACGACACATCCCGGCTAGGGAATATCATTACAATGGTCGTTGTACAGAATACAAGGAGACAGCGTCGCGGATGCGTTTGTCAAGTTAATCGCGCCATTTGCCATTATGGCTATGCATTTCTGTTCTAGAGGCTAGAGAAAGAATAGAAAGGAACAGAAACAATAGAACTTAGTAGGTATTTCCAGTCAACGTAGTCAACACATTATAGTCTCGAGCCATTTTATAAATTAATAATTTTCTGTATTACCAACCGGATAATCGAACCCAGGAAAAAGATTCCCGGCGAGGGCGAAGGCGTTCTAAGCGTATTACTACGCCACTACACCACTGAGTCACTTTTTAGTATGATGTTAGCAGAATCTCTACGAATACAAAAATTTTTTCTAACAAATACACGATAAATTGTTTAATTAAATACATGAATGTCATTTTTCGTCTTTTTTCTTAAATTATTTATATTTAATAATTATTAAAAAAAACTATTTGGAAATCTTACAACATGCCCTTTTAATTAATTTATCATACAGTAGTTTGCTTCTTATTTTTGAATCTACCCTCCTAAAAGTGACCCCACATTCACAATTATTTATTCACGTTACACGTCTGTATTTGGTTCTCAGAAATGTTCCAAACTTAATCTATGTAGTAGATTTGGAGCAAATTAATTTTGACAGATGATCAAACAGAAACACGAGTGATCCTAAAAAGTATTAGTTTTTCATTCGAACGTTCGGCACCCTAAGAATAATAAAAAAAAGTTTATTAACCAAATGTAAAGAAGAAAACTCGACCTTATGGTATCTTGTTCATAATGTCTACATCCATCTAGTGACGCTGGTGTTTGTCAGTTTATATAACACCATTTGCCACTGCGATTATGTATTCGCTGTCCCGTGGGACCGCTCGAAATAGCGGAGTGGGACTTTGTTCTGTGAGATACTGGGTTATTATCAACACTTACGATACCTACTTTTTAAATGTTGTTGCGCAAGTTTGTGAGAATGGATCTTTGTTACTTTTCACTCAAAAACTACTGAATGGATTTTGATGAAATTTACCATACTGATAGACCATGGCCTAGATTAACACATACAATACTTTTAATCAGGATAAAGTCAATGTAGACGAAGTCGCGGGCAAAAGCTAGTTATCTATAAATGCGAAAGTTTGGGCAAGTGGATGTTTGTTACACAATCAAGCCAGATAAGCTAAAAGAATCTGGATAAAATTTGGCGCTGAGATAGATTATAGTCTTTATCCCAGATTTATAAACGATTCTTATGGGATACTATAATAATTGTATCCTTAATGAACCGTTAATTTAAAAGGAGATTTGATAAAGTTCGTCATACAGAGTTTTAATTAGTCATGTGTATTATAAATGCGATTGCGATATCGAATCAGAAATGAAGAGATCCGTAAACGAACAAAAGTCGCTGACATAGCCCAACGGATTAGCAAGCTGAAGTGGCAGTGGGCGGGGCACATAGCACGTAGAACTGATGGCCGATGGGGCAGAAAGGTTCTAGAATGGAGGCCGTGTACCGGCAAGCGCAGCGTAGGACGTCCACTCACAAGGTGGTCAGACGATCTGGTAAAGGTCGCAGGAAGACGCTGGATGCAGGCCGCTTCCAACCGGCCAATCTGGAAGTCAATGGGGGAGGCCTATGTTCAGCAGTGGACGTCCTATGGCTGAAATGATGATGATGATTATAAATGCGAAGTAATTAGGTAAGTCTATCTGTTATGCTTTTAAGGTAAACTTGAACCCAAAGGAAAGACTTATATATATATATATATAGGCTACTGTTGTTAATCCACCTACCAAGGGAGTAATACTCGTATACAGGAGGTCCCGTAAAGAGCGTGCCAAACGAAAACCATAGATAGAGCAAAAAGGCTCGATCTCCTATCCGAAATTAGACTTCGTAGAATTCGAACCATTTTTGCACAAATTGCGATTTCGGGTCGTTTTCCTTAGCAATTATTTTCAGGAAATCACAATTTTCTCAAAAACAGTGCTACTTTTATTAGGACTATTTTTGGACAAGAGATACAGAATTTTACGTTCTATCTACAGTTTTCGTTTGGCACGCTCTTTATGGGACACCCTGTATATTAAAACAATATACCTCCCACTTTAGAACATAGGCCTCACCTTTGAATAGGAGGTGGTTTGGCCCATACTCAACCATACGGTACAGAGATATAGGGTTTTCATAAGGTTGGAGACTAAACCTTACTGTCAGATATAATAATCTCTCCGCACCACTTTCCCCTTTCTTCTTATATGTCCTCTACCTGAAGGTTGTCTGGAAGAGATCGCTTTTAGCGATAAGACCGCCTAAATTGTGCATCTTTCTGTAAACACAAATTGTAACTTCTTTGTGTGGTGTACAATAAAGAGTATCTATCTATCTATCTCTGACTAGGCTTCGCGATTGCTATCTAACGATATTAGCCTAAATATGCTCGACGGTCACCCATCCATTTATAACCACGGCGTGGATTGCTTAACTTTGACAATCTACCAAAGCGTTGCTATAACTGAGCTACACGTGCTTAATGTAATATTCAAGTCTTATTTAGGTTTGACTTACGATACCTACTTGTTTAAACAGATACTAGGTAAGTTTACTACATAATCTTTATCAGTACATATTTTATTTATAACTTCTTGATAGTGAAGACGGTTGTTATTGCGTGTCACTGTAGTATTGTGTTGATTTTTTCAATAACTAACTTTAATGCTAAGCGGCACATTTTTAATTTTAAGTTCCTGCCAATTTAACATGTAACCAGTTTTGTGCCAAATAAATAAAATTATTCCGTGACGTGGCCGCATTGCACTCGTACATCAGTTAATTAAATTTTATAAAAAAATAAAAACCGACTTCAAAAAACTAAAACGCTAAAAATAATCTTAACACTTAAGTACTTAATCAATTACTTTTGGAGTCGGTGCAAACGAAAACATAGAATCTCTCATCGACTAAAAGCTAAATCAATTTCGATCTAATTTATACGGGACCTCGGTAGCATGATCTACCAAAACAAAAAAGAAGAAAAAACATATAGTCGTTAAGAGAACCTCCTCCTTTTTTGAAGTCGGTTGAAAAGTTAGGACTTTTATCATTTCAGTTTTTTTTTTGTAATTCAAATTTTAAAGCTCAGTAGAAAAGATTGATTCAATTTTTGCTATTACAATATTATGACATTTTACTGTAAAAATAGGTAAAATACCTACATCAATCTTGCTGTTACAACATCAGTCAATTATTCTTGTCATATCTTTCTCACGGCATAAACAGCTTATTCAGCCATTAAAACGACGACGACCGCCGTAGCCGAGACCATCTCTAAGGTCCCCGGTTCGATTCCCGGTAGGGTCGATGTAGAAAATGAACTTTTCTATATTATCTCGGGTCTGGGTGTTGTGGTACCGTCGTTGTTTCTGATTTCTATAACACAAGTGCTTTAGCTACTTACCTTAGGATCAGAGCAATCTATGTGATGTTGTCCAATATTTATTATTACACCCTGCATAATCTATCTTCCTTCAGTACATTTACCAGTTCCTAGTCTGTGTTTTTTTACCATGATCCTAGGTGCGACAGATTTAGATAAGACAATTGAAGCGATTGCTAAGACCTAAATAATTCTTATTCCCAACCGCCAACAGGAGGCGTGTCGTAAGAGGCGACTAATTCCTGTAGCACGAGATGGACAGCAGCGTCTGCGTGCGAAATATTATGAAAAAGTGTGGCAAACCCGCCTGCTAAGCGTGGCGAGTATAGGCAATCCCCCCCAGATGATTTAAGTCATTGAGGGAGAACTGTGTTCAGCAGTGGACGTCCATGGCTGAAATGATTAATGTACATATTTATAACACCTATGTAACATTATAGAACGTAATAAATATATTGTATTGTATTGTAGTAATTCTTGGATAGGAGACCCAAACTATTTTTGACCATAGCTAAACAACCAGTGAAAGAATTGGAATGAATTTTATTTATTTAGAACTAAACAGTATACATCTATTAAATATCTATTAATATTAGCAATATAAATTTAAATGGCGATAATTTGAGCTTATATTTTCAGCTTAAAGCCCATTAGTAATATTATAAAACTGAAGAGTTTGTTCGTTTAGTTGAACGCGCTAATCTCAAGAACTACTGCTTCGAATTAATAATTATTTCTGGGTTGGATAGTCCATTTATCGTTGAAGGTTATATAACATAAAGCAACGACTAAAAGAAGAGAAGCATAATTGAAAAATGTTGCAAAAACAAACAACATAATTCCTTTTCAGAGCTTAAGTTGCATGCACTGGGTAAACAGTTAAAGTTACGCAAAAAATATGTATAACGGAGTTGTTTCCCTTGAAAAGTTCTAAAAATAAGTCTATGACAGCATATGTCTTATCTCCTACGGTTGACTCACTGTAACCTTTTTTATGGTTATCAAATGAATTCTAAAAAAATGCTCCTTCTTCATCTATACGGTCAATCCCGGTTGCGTCAAAGCCATTGCTTTGGAGCCCAGGGTCCGCTTTCCTTGTTTTACTCCTCCACTTCGCACGGTAATTCTAAAATAATGCATTATTTGGTAATTGATAAAAACTTTAAGTGACAGACTATGTCCACGTGGGCGAAACCGATGGCAGAAGCTTTATTTTATGTGTTTTTGATGTACCTATGAACCCTACTCTGAAATATGACATTTCGTTGTGTGTAAATTTAATATTTCGCGGAAGGTTGAAATGAAAAAATATTTCAAATATTTACATCAAACGAAATATGTGCTAAACGTGAAATTGTTTTAATATTATCAGGAATACCGAGAAATCCTTATTTGATAATGAAGAGTTATTTTTTATTTTAAAATATTTTTGTAGATATTTTTTGTGTTTTTAGGGTTCCGTACCTTAAAATGTAAAAAGGAACCCTTATATGTTCACTTTGCTGTCAGTCTGTCTGTCTCTTAAGACCTTTTCTACCGAAACAAGTTATAATTAATTTTATATACATTAAGAAGATGATGCTTTTTTTTATACAGTCACTTGAAGCTATGTAAAAATTAAACTTCTATGTCAACACTATTAAATGATACGGTTTTTTATGCCGCATTTATTATTTTATGACCTCCGTAGCAGAGAGGCGAGCATAACGTACTTGGTGTCGTTATCTCTGAGGTTTCGGGTTCGATTCCAATGCCAATGTAGAAAAATAACTTTTCTATATTGTCTCGGGTCTGGGTGTTGTGGTACTGTCGTTTCTGGTTTCTGTAACACGAGGCTTAAGCTACTTATCATAGGATCAGAGCAATGTATGTGATGACGTCCAATTTTTTATATACTTACGTCAATTACGTATATACTCGCAAGTGAATTTAAACTTATGGGGTATTTCCCGTTTACCTAAAATCATGAATTTGGCAAGAAACCATGTCTTATCGCACAAATTACGGAAAAATTCTGAAAACCGTTGAAGTTACACCCTACGTTTGTTAACAAACTAAAAAAAGCGCTTAAATCTTCCATTAAATTCCGGTTATTAAAGAACTATTGCAGGTATGTAGCAAGTTTGTACGGGACCCTCAGTGTGCGAGTCTGACTCTTGGTAGGTTTTTAACCCCCAAATTACTATCTTTTGTAGGACCAAGCTAGGAGCAAAAAATGAGCTCTTAACACCATGTAAACTTTTTTATATTGTTCATATTTCAAGATTATATTTATTTCTAAAGAAAAGCTAATACAATAGAGATGTAACATAAAAATATGCTTCAACCTAGTATTTTTTTGCTGTTCAAAAGATAGACGAAAAAAAAAACACTAATTAGATACTATATAGTAGTAGTAGTTTAATGGATTTATTAAATGAATATAAATTTTCCTACATATTTTAACTCAAGTGACTCACAGATTAACAAAAGCTGTATTTAGTTTTTAGTTTTTAGTTAAAATTTGTTAGGATGTTAACAAAATTAAACTACTTGAAACGACAATTTTTATACCTTGTAATATAACTATTAAGGTATTTTTACTTACGTTAATTACTTCAGTAATTACAGTATTAATACTGAAAATTATTATTTTATCTTGTGTACTTAGATAGGAAGCATTTGTGTTGCAAATGAAATAGATCCGAAATCAAATGAATCTAATGTAAATACAATGCCACAATTCTCTATTAAACTCAGCATGTAAATATTAATATGTTTAATTAAATGTAAATTTATTTTGTGTTTAAAACATACTTAACTCTCACTTATTGATTCGACTCTGTTGGATACAAATCTATGTAGACATAATATTCCCCATCCAGAAACAATTAAATGTTGCCCAGCTAAACCAAAATAGATTTTTATTTAAAGAATCTCTTTCAAAATTATCTAAGTGTCAAACATCAGGCTTGTTATAAGTTATTAGACTTTAAAAGGAAAACTCAACTAACTTGCCATAAATAAACCTCTAAAACTAAACTGACAGCAACTGCGGGCCTTTGTTCCATCACTCAATCTTCCGATACAAACTAAATTATTAATACTGACCCATTTTTGCCGGATTCCCGAACACAGCTCCAGCATACATTAAAACCAGAAGCACCGTCCACTCCATTTTGTCACTCGATCACAGAATAAAAAATATTTTTGAGCAAAAATACTTGTCACGTTAGTATTTTATCACATTTCGAGAGCGCACTCGCTACGTCGTAGCTCGTAACGGTCGACCGCCGCGGCCCGCGTCTCCCAGACGACTACGGTTCGTAGCGAGCCGTGATGGTAATATTGATTCTTTTAAATGTTATTTTTGGTAATTTTAACACCGTATTATGAACTTCGGGAAGTTCGTAGCAATTTTTCGTGAAAGTGATTTTTCGACTTATTAGGTTTTTTAATCGAAAAATCGGAATTGAGCGTTACTTTTTCACTTTTTGTAAATGTATTCGTTATTTTTTCTGTTGCTTTTTTAGGATGATGTTTCTGATTTGTAATATACGCAAAATATTAAATGTTATGTATTATGTTTAATTACTTACTTACATTTTGTTTTCATTGCTGACTTACGTTAGGTCAGTCATGTTTTATTATTTATTAGTTATCATTATTTATTAACAACGAGCATTTGGTGTAGTGGTTGCGGGTTTGAATCCCGCAAGGGACAATTTTTTGTGTGATAAGCATGAGCATTTGTATTTAAGGGGTGTTTAAAAATGTATTTAAGTATGATTATGTACCTAAGCTTTGCTTAGTTTGAGGCCTCTGAAGATGCCCCTGGCAAAGAGTTTTAAATACATTATAAATATTTGACAACATCACATACATTGCTCTGACCCTAAGGTAAGTAGTTAAAACACTTGTGTATCAGAAACCACGACGATACCACAACACCCAGACCCGAGATAGTATAGAAAAGTTTTTTTTGTACATCGACCCGACTCAAAAACAAATCCGGACCTCAGAGATGGCTACGTTATGTTCAGTGTGCTCGTCTCTGGGCTATGGAGGTCGTTTCTAAAGATAACTCTTTATTTCGATACTATGACAATTAATGGTGTGTTCCCAGACTTGCCAGGCGCAAATTAATTTATTGTAAGACAATTGTACAAAATTTAACAGTTAAATTTTAATTGTAAAAATGGTTGATTGTCCGATAAAGAAGTCAAATATAATTAATGGGAGCACAAACAAAATGTAAAGTATAAATGCATTTAAAATTTACATTTTCAAAATCTTGTCTCTCTCCTGATTTTAATACCTAACCTTAAAAATAAAGCACATAATTCAAAACCCGTTTTGAATCATGTGCTTTATTTTTTATTTGGAATTTTATTCAACAATGACTTACCGGTAAATTTATTTTACTATTTATTTTGCAGCTTACTATTTTTCCTTGTCCGCTCCATTTGGGAACTACAGAACATTTTTTGCCCTCCCTCAGTCGAGTATAAATGAATGTTTTAACGATCTTAAATTTTTAATAAACCTTGTTTGCAGTAGGAAATGCGTTTCACGGTTTAATAAAAAATAATGACCGGCAAAATTGTTACGTTTTACGGGTTTTAATTAAATTTTTGAATGTAAAAAATACGATATTCTATTCCTGTAGTAGATTTCGGTAAAATTTAAAACATACTTAACTAATTCTCACTTATTGATTGTACTCTGTTGGATACAAATCTATGTAGACATAATTATAAATTAAAATAAATTAAGTGGTTCAAAATAGCGTTTGCAATTTGGATTCTTTATAAAAACCAAGTGATTGAAATGGTAATTGGTAATTTTACATTTTCATTGCGAAATCTTATAATATTTCCAGCGCCTTTTTTTAACCTTATAAAGGATTTTAAACAAGATACATGCAATAACAAGCCCAATAATTTGTTTATTTATTTAATGTTAAACATTTGCAAATAAAACCATTTATCATTTATAAAATTAGCAATCCCGCCACCTATATTCACAAAAAGTGTTTGCTTTGTCAACTTCAAGCAACTAAATCATTAATTTAAATTAACTAATCATAATTTCTGAAAAAAAAAAGCCAAAATATCAGAAATGTATTCTGTTGACGTTTAACGTACAAGAATATGTATTTGTTATGATGACACTAACTCTAAAAAATATTACCAATTTGTATTTTTTCCGTTCCGAGCCGTAAAGAATACACTTCCCCACCGCCAACCGGAGGTGTGTCGTAAGAGGCGACTAATTTATGTAGCTCGAGACGGGCAGCAGCGTCTGCGTGCGAAATATTATAAAAAACCCGCCTGCCAAGCGTGGCGAGTATTGGCAATCCGGCCAATGAAAGTCATTGGAGGAGGCCTATGTTCTGTAGTAGACGTCCTATGGCTGAAATGATAATGATGATGATTTTTTTTTCGAATAATGGCGCTTGTTTACTTCGTTTTATTATAATAGTACCTAAGTAACAAACAAGAGTTGATGTCAAAATAACTTTGATCTTTATTTAATCGAAATATTAATTTTATTGACAATCCAATCAGATTATCAGACCCAAAAACGTTACGAAAATTCACCCTAAATCCTAATTTCACGATGCATAAGTGCGCGCTCCATAGTAATGGTTTTGTGAAATGGCTCCTGATGAAAATATTACTACAATGTATTTAAATGTATTCATGGCAAAGGGAATAATTGTATTAGTTAAGTTTTATTTCACGAATACTTTTAATTAATTACTCTTTTATCTACAGTGAGGTATAAATATTATCATCATCATCATCATTTAAGCCATAGAACGTCCACTGCTGAACATAGGCCTCCCCCATTAACTTCCAGATTGGCCGGTTGAAAGCGACCTGCATCCAGCGTCTTCCTGCGACCTTTACCAGGTCGTCTGTCCACCTTGTGGTTAACATACTACGCTGCGCTTACCGGTACAGGGCCTCCATTCTAGAACCTTTCTGCCTTTTTCTGAACTTTTTACGTGTTAAGTGCCCCGCCCACTGACACTTCAGCTTGCTAATCCGTTGGGCTATCAGCGACTTTTGTTCGTTTACGGATCTCCTCATTTTTGATTAGATCTATAGACATATAAACATAGACAGAATATAAATATTTTTTATGAACTGTTCTCATTTAAGTAGCTTCCAGAATCGTTTTGGTACACAAAAAGTTTTGTATCACAAACAATAAAACATAATAATAATAGAAACAGTAGGTTTGCTCTGCATACATTGTGTATCGCTTTGTAACTTAGCAGTGAAACTTTACAGGTTTTAGCTTCGGTGGATAGTATAGCGGAGAAAGAAATTGCTTTCTTTGTCAGCTAATGCTGATTGGAACAAACTCCCGACTTAGAACCGTTTGATAGTATATTAATTACTGGAAAACTACTTGACAGTATTATGATTTAACATTTATGTCACGTGATTAACTGACTGTCAATTCATTATCCTTACACGTTCAACTTACCCGTGGTAGACCGAAAAAACAATGGAAAATAATACAGAAAAAAAATTGTGTCACGCGAAGAGAAAGTTTTCTGTCCCCCGATTCAGGACGTTTCGATAACGAGTTCTCAACCGGTGAACCACGTGACAGAAATGTAAAATTCTATAGTATCACGTGGTTTTCGGGACGCCAGTTTGTTACCGAAAGGTTGAACCTTTCAGGGGCCTGATTGGGCTAGTCCAGGTGTCAGTCGCTAAGAAGGCGATATTAATTATGGTATGAGGTGTCTTAGACGATTGGAGATTGGATATTTTTTGGATAAGTACAAAGATTTACGCAGAGCTGTTGACATCAAGAAAAAAATTGTCGCAGATTGGGCACAGTGACGTATATTGGAAGAGGCCAGCAGTGGACTGAGGTGGGCTGGTTAGTGGTTATGATCACATAATTTCTATTCAGGTTCTAGTAACGTGAAGAAAATGTCGTTTATTTCTTCGCTGGTATTGTCTGGAAATATTTTTACTGAGTACTTTAATTTTTCAGCAGGACCTTACAAAATATTTACAGATTAGATAAACCGTGTAGCAGAATACTGGTCATTACAAATTTGACAGAAATACCATCGACACGAAACGGAGAATATTAAATTTGACAGAACGTACCATCAAGTAAGTATCAAGTTGTCTGTTTTACGAAATAAAATTTCTATCTATCTATCTATCTACCTCTGAGTGTGCCACTTGCTCCGGTGAAGAAACATTTTTAAAAAGCCGAACATATCCTATGACATTGTATGTGTAGGTAGCCAAAGTCCAAAATGAACTTGTTCCCCTGTCTTCTCTTCTTCCTCGGTCCCTCACTGATGAGGATCGTGACCAGATACAATGCTCTTCTCAGACCGCGATCATACGCTGTGTGGACCGCACGATTCATGTTTCCCCCCACCATCTTCCTCACCGCGTCTGACCATCTCGAAGGTGCCTTACCCCGAGCACGTCTGCCTTCCATTTGACCCAAGATAATTTGTTTCTCCTTCCCTTGTCTTAAAGTTAACAGAAGTCTGATGGCAACTTCAAAATAACTAGTCTTGCCTCATCTATGATTATGGATAAGCGTCTAGGAACGAAAAAAGTGCTAAGAAGAAGGCTCTTAAGAGTATTATTGGGGGGTGATTCTTTATATTTCTCTGTTATGATAAAAAGCAGGAAACAATATTTGTTCCCGATGTTATTAAAGTCGACGCGCCGATATTACGGAGATCAAAGCCCGCTAATAAAGGCCCGCATTAAATGAAAGTTCTACAAATCCGTGGATTGGTGAAGTTATTTAGGGAAAACAATATCTAGGAGACGAAGAAATATTACAATATTATATTTTTGACTTAACTGCATCAGCTTAAAATCTGATATTGGGTAGTTTTAGACCTAATAAAAATTACAACGCAAGATACTTGATTTCCCATAAATATTTATAACAGCTAATAAACTTTAAGATTTTCCAAGCTTTAATTATAGTACTACTAAATACGCTACTGAGTATTACTAAATACTCAGGGGCGACTAGCCGAGCACAATTGTATGAAAATCGAAATCTACCGTAATTCAGATCCATAGTAGTAACAAAAAAATTAAACCGACTTCAAAACACTAAAATGCTAAAAATAATCCTAACACTTAAGTACCTAATCAGTTACTTTTGGAGTCGATGCCAGCCGATGAGAGATTCAATGTTTTTGTTTGCACCGACTCCAAAAGTAACTGATTAGGTACTTAAGTGTTAGGATTATTTTTAGCATTTTAGTGTTTTGAAGTCGGTTTTTTTTTTTTAATAAAATTTACTTATTTCATCAATTTTTTGTGATAAATCCTAATCTAACTGCTGAACACCGATTTCATCCCCTATTTTCCTACCCTTAGGGGTGTTTTTTATTTTGCGAACTTTTATCATATTATCTTTGAAGTATAAGCTATTATCTACTTATCAAAAAGTTCTAAATCAATTTCGATAAAATTTATATGGGACCACCTCTGAAGTATGATCCACCAAACAAAAAAAGAATCATTAAAATCGATTCATAATTGGCGGAGTAATCGCGTAACAAACATACAAAAAAAAAAAAAAAACATACAGTCGAATTGAGAACCTCCTCCTTTTTTGAAGTCGGTTGAAAAACGAATTGTAGCTGCCAGCTCAGATTACTGATGTCAACCAACCTTTAGAAATAGAAATCTTTAGTAAAACCATTATCGTTGCATGCCATAACCTGTCACGACTAATACTGTGCGGGGGACCTTTTTGGAACAAATCTCGCTTTCTGATTTTTTATGTTTTATTGTTGTGTTATTTATGTTATTGATTGATGTTTCTGCTGCTTTTTATAAGTCAAATAAAGCTATCCTTATTTTTAAATTAGAACAGTCAACTAGATTGGTCGCGGGTTTGATTCCTATCCCGGCGCCTGATTCAAAACCATTCAGTAACAAATTGTCGATTGACGAAAATCACCTGGTACTTTATGGTTTAACATTAAATTGATAGATAAATAGACATTCACTGCACTAAAAACACTATAGGATAACAAGACACAGTTGTATAAAATCAGTCGGCCTTATCGCCAAAAGCGATACATTTACCAGGTCGTCTATCCACCTTGTGGGTGGACGTCCAACGCTGCGCTTGCCGGTACGTGGCCTCCATTCTAGCACCATTCTGCTCCATCGGCCGTCAGTTCTATGTGCTATGTGCCCCGTCCAATGCCACGTGATTTAACGCTTGTCAAATTATTATCCAAGGATTCGAAATCGCTTGATTGAATTGATTATCTGTTATGTCATGTTGATTCCTAAATTTAGAACTAAATGCAAACAAATAAATCGAATGCTTCAAAGTTATGTGGGTTTGTCATGTCTCCATCAAAGCGATTCAGCGTTTTTATGTTACAACAAAAATCGATACACGAATTCATCGACAACCCCTTGCTATTGTTGTCACACCCTCCAGCCCTCAATTCATTCATGTATGGCATTTGGGCACCCTTTATCTTTGCAAGTAGTTTGATCAATACTCTTTTATCTCTTACCTTGGGGCCAATTCTTTGAGATTTGAATTGAATTTCAACTTTGTTGCGGGTAGGAAGGTACTTTTGTATATTCAGATCGGTGTTTATGTATCTTTAATATGGGATAGAGTTTAGAAATATTCTATGCGGTATTATTAGAACGAAATTGTTTTTGAATTTACAAGCAAATAAATAAATAAAGGCCTATGTGCAGCAGTGGACGTCCTATGGCTGAAATGATGATGATCATGATGATCACGTGATACTAATATACTCATTTGCTCTCGCACTATGTCACCTCAGTCCATTACAACTTAATTTATTTTACCAAAAGGTTGTATGGAACAAATCGCTTTTGGCGATAAGGCCGACTGATTGTTTACAACTGTATACATAGTACATAGGTATGATGGTATGAGTAGGTGGTGATAGGTATTAAATAAATAATATAAATAAAACTTCTGTTCATCATTTCAGCCATAGGACGTCCACTGCTGAACATAGGCCTCCCCCAGTGACTTCCAGATTGGCCGGTTGAAAGCGGCTCGCATCCAGAGGCTTTCTGCAACCTTTACCAGGTCGTCTGTCCACCTTGTAGGTGGACGTCCTACGCTGCGCTTGCCGGTACATGGCCTCCATTCCAGAACCTTTCTGCCCCATCGGCCGTCAGTTCTACGTGCTATGTGCCGCGCCCACTGCCACTTCAGCTTGCTTATCCGTTGGGCTATGTCAGCAACTTTTGTTCGTTTACGAATCTCCTCATTCCTGATTCGATCCCGCAAAGAAACGCCGAGCATAGCCGAGCATAAACTTCTGTTCAGTATCTTAATTTCCAAAAAAATAATGTGATTGTGATCTCCTTTTAAGT
Source organism: Anania hortulata (assembly GCA_963576865.1). Taxonomy (NCBI): domain Eukaryota; kingdom Metazoa; phylum Arthropoda; class Insecta; order Lepidoptera; family Crambidae; genus Anania; species Anania hortulata. The sequence continues at coordinate 18,773,553 of OY756395.1, read as the reverse complement.
ACTCTTATGCACCTGTATTAGGAGACACTACTCTTCCATAGCGATATATCGTATTTGGAATGGAGATACTTCACAGAGCGTAACAATTCCGTACATTTAATGTAATCAATCACAGTTATTTTTATTAAAACTTAAAAAAACAAACTGAGATTTTTTTTTAAAACCGGCCATTTGCTAGTCGTACCTGCGGACGAAGGGTTCCGTACCATTATTTACAATATTTTGCCGTTATTAATATCGAGCAAAAAACGGCAAAAAAATCACGTTTGTTGTATGGGAGCAGCACTTAAATATATATTTTATTCTGTTATTAGTATTTGTTCTTATAGCGGCAACAGAAATACATCATCTGTGAAAACTTTAACTGCCTAGCTATCACGGTTCATGGGATACAGCCTGGTGACAGACAGACAGACGGACAGTGGAGTCTTAGTAATAGGTTCCCGTTTTTACCGTTTGGGTACGGAACCCTAATGAACATTTAGCTTAACAATTCTGCACTTAAGTAAAACATTAAATTACAATCGTTTTTCATAAAAACTTTCAAAGACATGACATTAACTGTTAGAACTGAATCTTGCGTTTTTGGTTTCTCCTCTGTTACCAAACCACCCGCGCCCAGTCTAATTCTTGTAAACCCATGTTTCGTATTTGTATTACACTCCTGGGCCATATCAAATCTTCTGATAGGGCGTTCCTTTGTGAGGGGACATTAGCGTTAGATGCCCCTTTATGCTTGATATTCATGCATGGGTGCCCAGATTTGTCAACAAAAGATAAAAATATACAGGATGTGGCATGCAGGAAACAAAAAAAATTAAAATATATTTATTTCTAGTATCTGCAGTTACGATTACTGTATTTTACACCACTAATCAATTGACTTACTTTTTAAAACCTGTCTTAACGCTACTCTTTCATATATTTTTTATGGCGATAGCAAATTATGACGTCACTGTTCACCTAACTCAACGGACTAACTTTTTATTGATTTTGGAATAATTAAAAATCTTTTATTTAAAATTAATTATAATGTAATATTAGAACTAAAATAAGGTGACAGTTTAAAAAATGTGGTCGACTCTTCTCCCGCAAATAGTGGTGTTGCGCTCCCAAAACTGGCTCTTCTAAAGGAGATGGAAAGGTTTTCATACAAATTTGGGCCCTAGATGTAATAAGATGAAAATGGTGTAAATAAATAGATTGATACTTGGCAAACCTTGACTGAAAATTCTGCGGTTTTTGTCATTCTCAGCGCCGAATGATTAAGGGTTTAGTAAAAGTAAGGTTATGTAATAAACAGCTGATTTCTGAAATACAAAATATATTTTAACGTTACTTATATAGTTATTTACATTTAGGCCACAAACTAGACGACAACAACTGGTTAGATAAGGTATACTTACAGACTGAGGTGCAAGCCATTGTTAAAATACATGCAAAGCAGTTTCATCGTTTAGGGGTCGCCTGCCTAGTGCATACAGTGACTACGACTAGTCGCTGTTACACAGTTTACACAGAGATCTATTATCTTCTGTATCCAGTCCATGCCGGTAGTAAAATCCAAAGTAAAAAATCTAAGTCAGACGTGCAAGATCTTCCGTGTCCAGATTTAAAGTATTGCAAGGTAGTTCAAGTTAGGCAGGGTCAGAATTAGTGAAACAAAGCCGTGGTCGATGAAAAACTAAAGGATAATATGAAATCACTCAAACAAAACGCGCACCCAGAAACGTAAAATACGAAACGTCGAGTGATCCAACGATTATTTATTTATTTGACAAGCCTGCTGTCAGTATCAGTGCACAGAATAAATATACAGTATCAGTTTTATTTAGGTAATCGATTAATAATCGATATCTTTTTTTTATTTAATAAATATTTTTTTTATAAGCTAAAATAGTATAATGTATTTATTTTAATGCAAATAATTATTTTGTTTGCGTTAATTGCCTAGTATAGACCAAAAGTATTTCTTTTTTATCAATTGTGTTATCTTATTTACATAAATTGATATTATTTTAATCAATTTTGCAGTGACTGCATAAAAATCTTGTTTTTCTTATTACTCAGTCTCCAAGAGGAGAAATGGGCAGATTTTTTGTATATTAGGATGGAAAAATATGACAATTTTTTTAAACCATACTTCATCTACTTACATTAAGGGCCCAGAAATCCCCGTCTCCTTTCACAATAACCTAACTTCCTTATTACACTTTTTAACCGACTTCAAAAATCGACGGTCCAGTGGGCTGTGAAACTTTGAGAAATTGTAAATAAATAATTAATAAATAATCAATGGATTTTACGCGATATTGCCCTCGTGGATGTCTCGCCTCCCTGTGTCTGTCCTCGTGTTGAAAACGTTAATGCGTAACAGCGAAGTGTGGACACGGTGATAAACGGTAATTGCTTGTTAAACCTAGAGACAAAAGCAAATAGGGCTTTCCAGCATAACCTGTTCTCTCGTTTTAGCGATATTTGATATAAATAAGCGATCATTGTTTTGAGAAACTAATATATAATATTAAAATGGTTTATTATTTTATCCTGTTACTGGGTACATCCTGTATATTTCGTTGCTTGTTATGTGTACCGATTAGGGGCTGTTGACATGCTTATTGTTGTCGTATTTTGTTAACGATTTGCAACGTTTAGGTAAATTATTTATATTTCAGACAGAATAAGTCGATAGCTTCCACACACAGGCAACATTGTATGGCTCTGAGAATTGCAATAGATAACCTAACCTAACCTAACCTAACCCACTTAGGTAAAAGAAGTAACAAGGAGGCTGACATGACAGGTTATCATATTGGCAAAATAAAGTTTAAAAAGGCAACATTGTATAGTCCAAAATGAACAGGTTTCTCCATCTGAAGGTTACGAAAATCTGATGGTAGTCAATTGAAATGTGCAATGGCCGCATTTAGGATCATGGTTAAGTGAACCCTAAAAAGGTTCGGGACAAAGTCAAAGTCCTTAGCGAAAAAAAAAAGATAGGATTTAAAACAAAAAGATAAGTAGACCGAGGCACACACTACTTATAGTTAGTTTTGTTTTTAGGAGAACAACTTTTACAAATAAAAGCGAGCAAAAAAATTTGTCTCACGTAAGTTCCGAATTAAGTGTAAATAAAAGAAAAGATTACTTAGTAAAAAAAGGGGTCTAAATATAATGACGTTCTTGCGATGCATGCTGGTGCGTAAAAAATTGCCCGAATAAAGTGGACTGGAATATTTTGGAACTAGAGAACCATTCGTTTTTTTTTTGCAACAGGATTTTTTACAACGTCATTTCCCTATAGCGGTATTCGATTCAAGTATTTTCAGAACTAGCATACCGTTTGTAAATTTTTCGCAAGGGTCGCAAAAACGTAATTGAAACCGTAATATCAGACCCGTAAGAAGATAGTTATTATGTTTGTTTGTTTGTTTGTTAAGAAAATACTTTAAAATTCATTTCCCACAAGTATTATTTAGGCACTTTATCACTTAGGCTTTTATTTGGAGCGACTCATTAATCTTTATTAAGTAAAATATCTATTAAAGGCATAAGCAAACATTCTTATACATAAATATAGTTATCTTATTTACTTTTTTTAAATTTAGGTAAGATAGTTGAGATAATTTTCTTTTAGTAAATTTATGGTTGTAGTTGCATTAAAAATAAATTTCCATTAATTTTGTAACGAAAGCAAACGGCGTTCAATAAACCTACTTTGCGAAATGCATTGGACTTCCTTTACCAATGACCTAATTTGAGGAAACTATAGGAAAAACGTGAAATACTAACAAAGTGAGCATTCTAGCTTGCTGCTTGAATATTGGAATAGCCGCATACGGCATTCGTAGCCGATACAAGCCGAAACACCAACTAGTGTTGTTCCAGTGTTAAAAGTTATAAAGCATATCGATAGATTTGAAAAACAAAGAATTTTCTATGGGTGTGTGTGTGTTGTCACTGATTAGTGAATTTACCTGATGAAAGTCCTTGAATAATCAAAAACGCATGTTTCACGTAAGATTGAGTTTTTTTACTTACCCTAGACCATAGAAGAAAATAGAATATCTTGGGCACGTGCTCAGACACGACAGATATTCACTGCTTCAACTTATCATGATGAGCAAAGTCGAGGGCAAAAGACGCGCTGGGCGCCGGAGAAAATCGTGGCTGCGGAACATACGGGAATGGACCGGCATAACCTCCGTCGAACAACTGTTTCGGTTGGCTACTGATAAAGAGGAGTTCAAGAAGCTGACGGCCAACCTTCAGAATTGAAGAGGCACTCGAAGAAGAAGAAGACCATAGTTGGGACTTGAAACACGCATTTATTTTACCTGCCGGTATACCTCTTTCAATGACCTCCCATTAGAACCTGTTTGCCGCGGATGTCTTGGAAGCTGTGTTTCGGTGGCCAACGATCCATCTAATCGCAAATATTGTCCCGGCCGAAAGTCGTATAGACTCTGTCAAGGGCCAACAGATGGCGCTGGGGTTCTTGCACTGATGGTGTTGTAGTTATTGACATACATTATCGTAAAGGATAAAAAAAACAATCACCTGTTACAATTCCAATGAAATTGCAATTTACTTTTTTCTATCATCTTCATTATCTAAAAGCCTCTTCGACTACCACAGCCACTGGACTTTCTTTTTTTCCCGCGACCCATATGATGTCGTCAGATTCACCGCACCTGGTGTCTTCCAACTGGTATTTTGTACTCCAGCAGTCTTCAGTCTAACAGAGCTTCTCACTATGAATAAACATTACTATATAAACTTGCTTTTTATTATATTTTCGTTATAATATCGACTTTTCTACATGCAACACTAATTTCAACCTAGATTTTTTTAAATTATATTTTCGCAATAATATCGACTTTTCTACATGCAACACTAACTTCAACCTACATTTTCGCCTAGCATTTGTTCGTTGGATATGTTGAAAAAAAAACTTAGATTTTTTTTAAATCTATACTTACTAGTGTTGGGATTTGCTAGTATCTCTATTTAGTGCAGATTTTTTTAGCAGATGTAACTTGATTCAGATGATTTCCATTAATCTTTTCACGTCTCTAAGGTGTTATTATTGATAACTTAAAATAATTTCTTCTACAAGTAAAAAATTTAAGCATGACAAATGTATGTTTATGTAGATTTAAAACCACTTCTTAGATTTGATTTCTAAATTAGTTACAAGTAAAGCTAATACAGATGTGTAAAAAAACACGGTTAAGTTTAGTAAGCTCTACAAGTTTTAAAAGCTGACCAACTTTTGACCAAATTTTACTTAAAGTAGTTTTTTTTTACAAATTCCATAAAAACCGTTAAATCATGAAATACTACTACTACTACGGCACACTAATCGACGTGTGGTCCAACATGCTCTTGACTGATTTTTTTGGTCAAATTCCTAGAAGTGTTATTATCACTTTTAAAAATGCTGTAAGTGTTACTTTTTTCAACTATGACCATCTAATAATAAAAATTCAGCTACCTTTTATATTTTGTAAGTAAACCAAAAGTGTGTTATCCACATAAGTATTCAAAAGAACAACTTTTATAACTCCGCAAAAACATTCGATAGAAATAAACATTAGAGCTCGAACAAATACAATACAAAGCATCAGTAATACATATAACTACTCTACAGACTTACCAAAAGAAAAAGGAACAAAACGTATTACAATACAGACCAACTAAGTTAAACAAGCAAGCGTTCCACACCAAAGGCTACCAGAAAGGCTGACTGTGTTTTAGGATGGGTAGTTCCACAAATAGAAGGACAAAACAGATTTCGAAGAGCACTCACCAAAACCTAACCTTATCACAACGAAATAGAGTCTAAAAAATACAGGAAATTTTTTGGCAGACGCTTCACGTTCACTTGTTTTTTTAACGCTCATCCGTAAAACAAAAATTTTCAATGTCCATTTAGATCTTGGTTAAGAAAAATGAACAAAAAGTTTTCCATTAATACTGAGTGAAATAAAACGAAAGGATTTAAGCTGAATTGGTTTGTAAGTACGATATTTTGGGGTTTTCGTTTAATTTAAATCGACCTGCTAACAGTCGGTAGAAATAACAGATTTACTTTGACTGTGTGTTGAATAAACTGAAATTATTCTGCAAATCATTTTTATGGCCCAAATAAATTGAGTCTTCTAAGAATGGAGTAATCAAATAACTCTATAAGCTCTTTGGGCACTAATATTACGTATGTGATAAGGTAAATCTGATATAAATAGTATTGAGGAACACAAATATATAAATATATCCGCCGAAAACCACACAAATTGTCATGGTTTCGAAGTAAAGCTAGTGTTCACTGTGGGATATAATATAATATTATAGCCCGAGGTATATTAAAGTACGAGAGACTTGTGATTATGTACCTTCATTATATCTCAGTGTTCCTTTTTTTTCAGTGGGGCAGCACCAACACTCTCCTGAAGGTAATTGCTAGCAAACCTGATGGCCCTATCCTTGCACATTGGGTGGCAATCCACGTAAAACCCAATATGTAAGGATAGGATAGGATATACATGTAATATATGTATATTATAATTACTAATATAGCTATTAAGTCATACTAACAACTTATATAGATATCATATGTGTCCGAAATAAACAATTTCATTTCATTTAAACTACAGTAAAGGATAAAAATAATGTATCTCAAGATTTTATATATTCATATTGGAAAACCAGCGTAAGGAATTAACATCCTTGGATTACGAGGTAACAATAAATTTTGTCGACCAACACATCCAGATATTTTTTTAAAATAATTTCCTTGTCTGTGAAATCGGTACATTAAATTGTTACATACAAAAAGATTGTCAAATGAGATCTCACCAGGATTAATGGAGACTTGATGATGATGACGCAAGTAACATACGGTAGATAACCTCAAAATCTCCCCCACTTCCTCTATTTAGCACCCGCGATTCCCGCGTCTCAACGTTTTCACAATATAGAGTGATGTAGTAGGCTTCCTCTGCATTATGTGGCATATTACCCTTTAACATCCAAGCGGTCTCATGAGACCGCATAACAATAGAATTTTTATTGTGTCTCGTTTACGTATGCTTGATCAGTTAAAATGGAAAAAAACAACTGGGTGCATGACAGCAAGATGTTTTATGAACATAGAAGAAGAATACCGATAAAATAACTTATGAGGCGCTAAATAGGTAATATCTGCCAATAGGAAGTACGCGCAAGTTTACAAAGTCTGAGTTAAATAGCTGAAATGTGGACACCAAAACTTCATAACTTAAAATTATTTTGGTTAAATACTCGTAGCTACATTAACCAAAAAGCTGTGGCATTTATTTAAAACTGATAAGCACTAATATTTAGATCAAAGAGTATGTGTTATGATTTGCATTGACCAATCACAGTCGATAAGTTTTCAGTTCGGTGTCTTATCAGAAAATTTGCCGCAAAAATCTCTCAGACATCAGAAAAAAGATCTGGATTGTGCGTTGCGCATGCAGTATCTTACTAAAAAAAATATTCTTATCGCTTTAATGTTATATAATTATATAACACCAGTCACCACAAATAATATCTAGTTACAAAATAAGATCCCACAAGATAATCTTTTTAGTCTAATAAACAGTTCATTTTATTCATTTTGACGATTCAAATACAATTTCAAATTGTATTTATATTTTCGTTAACTACATACAGTTTACTTTTACTACGCACCTGATGAAATACCCATACTTAAAAAAAACATAACGGATTAGTTATTTTATTCCACAAAAAATACAAAAGGTTTTTTACAAACAAGTCAAATTTAATGTATTTACAATCAGGTAATCTCAAGACGAAATCAAGTTGAAGTAGATAATATTAACCAAACATAGTGTACCTTCTATTTATGAGTTTATTGTGGTAAAATATAATGCCGCTTATGCGTCTACGTGCTGCATACAGCCTTTTTACTTTCAAAGAGGAAAACATAACCGTTTTAGTGTGATACTCAAAGTTTATAGGCGCGTATGGATTGAGAGCGCCGGTGTTAGCATGAACAGAATAATGATTAGGTACGTTATGAGCACGCCAGATGGTGGAGTTTGAAATTGAGCTATGGTTAAGACGTTTCTTCGCAAGATCTCATATTTATAAAGTCGGGAAAAAGGAAACGATAACTTACTGCTTCTTAACCCATAATAGAATGCGAACTTAAGATACTTGAATTGTTGTTTGTTTGAAAAGGATAAAAGGAACCCTTGTAGGATCACTTCGTTGTTTGGTTGTCTGTCTGTCCGTTTATCTGTCTGAATGCGTGCAGGTATTAAGTTGAAATTAATATCAAATAAAAAAATAATAATAAGCCTGCAATCTTTTCGTTCTGTAAAAAAAAAACTAACTTCTAAGCAATCTAAAGACACGGCTGGCATTTGACACCACAAAGAAATTAAAGAGAACTTCCTTTATATGAACTTTCCGTTGACTTAGAATCATGAAAGTTCATTTAGCAAGAAGCGATGTCTTAAAACACAAGTAAACAAAAAAAGTACAAAACTAGTAAATTATTCGTTTTAATTTATAACATACTTATTAAAAATCTTTGAGACTTGATTCATATGTATGAACAAACTGATTACATTACCTACTAAGTTTTTACGGAACCCTCGGTCCGAGTGAGTGACACACTTGAGTAAGTGACTGCGAGCTCGAGCTCACAGCAAACAGTGCTCGAGCTTGGTGTCGCTATCTCTGAGGTCCCGGGTTCAATTTCGGTTTGTCAATGTATAAAAATAGTCTTTGTTTCTGATTTGATTGATCAGAGCAATGTGTCTGATGTTGTTCAATATTTTTAAATATTTAGATAAATTGTTGTGATTATTTTATTAAAAAAAACATATTTCTCCTCGGAAACGTCAATTACGAATCCTGACGTCCGAGCGAACGTTCTACAATATGCTTGCCCTCACTCAGAATAACAACATAATGCTCTTAATAAAACAAGTCAAAATGATAAGGGTTTAACATGAAGTCAGCCATTTTTCCTTAATATCATAAAGAGACACAAATTATGTACTTGTAGCTCCGGAGTGGAGTTTGGTTTATTACACCAAAAAATCATCTAACAAATACACTAAATATCTTGCACCTAGTTAGGTACCATTCTTTACGGATATTCCCATTTCTAATTCAATCTCGCTAAGAAACACCGAGACCTTTCCATACCACGCTGTGCCACCTTGAGATTTTTTACGAGGCCCATATTGAGAGGTCACGTTTTTGCTTTATATGTCATCATAGGTAACACACACTAATGGGCAGAAAGGTTCTAGAAGGAAGGTAACGTACTGGCAAGCGCAGCGTAGGACGTCCACCCATACAGTGGACGGAAGACCTAGTAAAGGTTGCAGGAAACCGCTGGATTCGGGCCGCTTACAACCGGCCAATCTGGAAGTATTGGGGAGACCTATTTTAACAGTGGACATGATAATAATGGAGGATTATGTGGTTCTAATCGATAGGTAAGTGTCCTCTAAAACCAGGCGCCCGCCGGATAGAGCCACCATGTATACATAATACTCATAAATGACATCTATGACTCAGGTCAAAGATAAATTTGATTTATTTTCATGCAATTGTTATTATCATATACAAAATTCCCAATTGCACGTTAATGCATCAAACTGCGATGCATCCCAATCAGCGATGCTCGGAGCTACAACGCATCATGTGATTCATGTCTCTTCGCGCTATCATCATTTCAGCCATAGGACGTCCACTGCTGAACATAGGCCTCCCCCAGTGACTTCCAGATTGGCCGGTTGAAAGCGGCTCGCATCCAGCGGCTTCCTGCAACCTTTACCAGGTCGTCTGTCCACCTTGTAGGTGGACGTCCTACGCTGCGCTTGCCGGTACGTGGCCTCCATTCCAGAACCTTTCTGCCCCATCGGCCGTCAGTTCTACGTGCTATGTGCCCCGCCCACTGCCACTTCAGCTTGCTTATCCGTTGGGCTATGTCAGCAACTTTTGTTCGTTTACGAATCTCCTCATTCCTGATTCGATCCCGCAAAGAAACGCCGAGCATAGCTCTTCGCGCTATCGGTTTCAGTTATTTTTATTATTAACACACATTATAATACTAGCTGACCCGGCGAACTTTGTATTGTTACTAAAACTTGTATTTCTTTATATTTACTCAAACTTTTAAACCTTCCTTAAACTTCTACAAATATTTGAAAACCAAAATCAGACAAATCGGTCCAGTTATTGAGTTTTTGTGAGGCTAAGAAACGTCAAATTATTTTTATATTTATAAAAGATTAGCTACACTTGTAACTAACTATTCTTCGACGACCGTTTGGTGTAGTGGTTTGCAGTCTGGACTGCGACTGCGACTGACCAGCGGTTGCGTGTTCGAACCCCGCTAGGGACAAATGATCGTGTGGTGAGCACGAGCATTTGTACCTAAGTCATGGGTGCTTATAAAAGCATTTAAGTATGTTTATCCGTTATTTAGTCGCCATAGTAGTACAAGCTTTGTCTAGTTTGGGAGTAGATAACTGATGTTAATGTAAAAACAACTTATTTATTTTTTCTTTCAGGTTCGACTCCTTCGGTTGTCTTTCGGTGTAGAAAAAATAACTTTCTTTATTGTCTCGGGTCTGGGTGCTATTTTTGTACCTACGTTGTTTCTGATTACCTACTATAACACAAGTGCTCAGATCAATGTATGTGATGTTGTCCAATATTATATATATGTAATCAAATATTGGAAGTAACTTTAAACCTAATTCGATCTGACGTAGATTTAAAACTAAAAAGTAATGTTAAAACATTCGAAAGACGATATAATAATTTGACACTATCATGCTGATCCGATGATACCTATATTTGGGAGGTGGATCAAGGAACTCTTCCATCATCATTATTTCAGCCATAGGAGGTCCACTGCTGAACAAAGGCCTCCCCCAATGACTGATCATCGGGGGGGATTGCCAATACTCGCCACGCTTGGCAGGCGGGTTGGCGAGCGCAGTTTTTTTATAAGATTTCGCACAAAGACGCTGCTGCCCGTCTCGTGCTACAGGAATTAGTCGACTCTTACGACACGCCTCCTGTTGGCGGTGGGGAAGCGTATTATTTACGGCCGTCCCCATACGGCTCTTTAACAACTAATAATAATACCTTCGTGTTTGTGTTCATTTGAATCGTTTTGACAAGATCAATACGTATGTGTTTTATAGTTTTTCAAACGATTATACTAATTAATTACAGCATTTTTTTGTGTTTTTTTTCATGATAATTTAATAGAGCTGCTATTCGAGACGAAGACAAATCTAACAAATTAAAAATCATAAAAGTCGGTCCATCCGTTCTTGATTTATAAATGGTAACTAACCAGACTTTGTTTTAAATATATTGATAGATAGAATATTCATTAAGTAATCAGCTAGTGCTGACCTTGACAGACGTAGTTCTGTCAAATTTGACAGAACCAATTTGACTAAAAGTAGCTTATGTCTTTTTTGAAGGTCACTTCTATCTCTATACTAAAATTCATAAAAATTGGTTCAGCTTAGGCGTATAAAACAAAAACTGACAGAGTTACTTTAACATTCATAATATTAGTACGAAAATATGGATATGGATTTATTGTTTTATTGTTTTTTTATTGTATGTTATTAATTTAATGAAACGTGTAATAATTTAGTGTATCTACTGTTGACAAGACTTATCCTATTTCATTATTGTTAACATTGTCATCATTAACTCAATCGTTAACGATCTTTTAAAAACCTTTTTGCAAGCCAGTGTCTGGTGAAAAGTGAGAAACCACCATTCATATTGTCTTCTGTATATGTACCACATTTAAAGCAAAATAAATATATTTCTATTTCTTATACTCTGAGAAACATTGCCTATTGTATAGACTGGCTTTTAGGCAAAAATATAACAAATAGAACTCTTCTCGTAAGTGCAAGTCACTTGGAACATTAAGCTAAGCGGCGTAGCGAAGGACAACTTGCTATTTTCCTGTTTTGGGATCGTTATGTATATTTGGTAGCCATTTGTAGCAACTTGAAGTAAAGAAAAATACTACTTCGGTATTTCGATGTTATTAAGAATGTTGTTTCGTTTATAGGAAATACAATTGAATAGGTTTTGAACTTATTTACTAACATGAAATCATAATTATAAAGTACTTGTAGCGACATCTATCTCGCCACATATAAAACTGACGTATCCTACATCGCGATATTAAAGTTATCGGAGCGATTGAACCATATATACAAGAACCCGACAAACAACCGTTGGGCAGTAGCCCACCAGACACAATACCCGTCTGGTCGGAGGATCCTCCCTTTTCAATGGGGGATGAGGAACTTTACACCCTGTTTCTTACACCACCCCCCAAATACTGTTATATTGAAGAAGTGATTATACTACTTAAAAACAACACATTTTATTAGGGAACTAACATCACAATTGAAAAATATTATAGTCCCATACAACGAACGGTTATTTAGTGCAGGTAAGATGTTTTTAAATGTTGGTATTGGAATCGTAAAAAATACTAACTCAACCAAAATAAGAATTTAGTCTTGCCGGGATGTATAGTCAACAGTAGGTCATCCTACGCAAAAGTTAAAGGTCATTGAACCCATTTTCAACTTTATGTTTGATGTGTAGAGATCAATATTAGAAAATTTAATGTTATGTGGTAGGTTGACGTGCTGTTGTCAGTACTTAAGGGAAAATTACACGTTTTTTTAAATATAAATTGTAGTTGGATGTTGTGGGTAGGACCTCGTAAAAAGATATAGTATTTACAGTAGGATTAGGAATAGGAAGAAGTAAAATACGACCAAAAAAACTATTAGACTCGATAAAAAATATTGACAAAGAAATCACTTTCATAAATAAACTTAAATAATTTTTAATTTCAAAACATTACTATGCTGTAAGTGAATACCTAAACGAAAAATTATAAAAACTAATTAACTTAATACTCCTAATACATTCGTATGGTCCTCCCCTCTCTTAATTGCAGTGCGCTACAGGGCCCATAATGCCTTATAGCTGTAGTCATCTAGTTTTAAGTTCATTATGGAAGCAATAAAGATTAAGTATTGAGTATTAAAACCATTTCAACATAAAGAGTTTTAATCTAATAATGTTTGTTAAGTGTGGTAAAAGTTCCCTTTAAAATACTTATAATCCACTAGTGGTTCGCCAGTTCAAACGCGTGGTCTTTACAAAACCATATCTAAGTCAAAACAAAAGCTAATGTTACATACTTTTTCATATTCAAAATGTTTGCCAACTGAACTGCGTCATCTAACTGTAAGAAGTGACTTCTATAATGACAGTTGTCTTGCATCTCACAACACAATACACGAAAATGAGAAGCGAGACTCATACGAGTACCACTGAGCTTACCATGTCATAAAAAACCGGCCAATGCGAGTCAGACTCGCGCACAGAGGGTTCTGTACCATTCTGTGAATGTTACAAGCGTCTACCTGTTGCCGTTATTAAAATAAAACTAAAAACACCAAATCGCGTTTGTTGTATGAGAGCCCCACTTAAATATTTATTTTATTATGTTTAGTATTTGTTGTTATAGCGGCAAAAGAAATACATTATTTGATAATACAGACAGACAGACAGACAGACAGACAGACAGACAGACAGACAGACAGACAGACAGACAGACAGACAGACAGACAAACAGACAGACAGACAGCGGAGTCTTAGTAATAGGGTCCTGTTTTTACCCTTTGGGTACGAAACCATAAAAACCAATCGTGCTACGATGGAATAATTTATTTATCAAATCAAATTAATTTTATCCTTTTACACTAAATGGCAGTCCATCAGAAACTCAATTTCTATTTTCCCCTCAAGTTATTCCAATCCCAATGCTGGTTATCGAAATAATCGAACCGAGAAAGGGCTTTACAGAGTTGGGCGAATGCAATCCTACGTAGCCATTTGGTTTGAATACGTATCTAGTTTCATTGAGATTATATGTGGGATCAAAGGACCAATTTGTTGTGGCTATCTAAAAATATTAATTCACATAAAAATATATTTTACTAGCTGCTGACCTGCATAATCAACTCTTGGAATAGTGGATAGTATTATTGATGATTTCAAATCAGCCAAGCTTTTTAAATGAATTAGCTGAAACAGCATTACAATTGTTTCTCTCTCACATTATTAAAACCGGCATATTTTTATTTTAACGATGTTTTCGGTCTTGTTTCTTAGTCAGTGTTATCTTAATTGTTATGGAAGTCACAACACGTACAACTTTTTCTATAGGATCAAAAAAAACTAAATTTCCCATAAAATATGACCAATAATTGGTTATTGTTCTCGTTGTCAGCTAAAAAAGATGTATTTGAGAACCGAAACCCATAAGAATATACCTAGTAGGTATAAAATGGAAAGGTAACTCGCTCATTTACCCGAAATCTTGAAAACTATTGACCTGTGAAGTTAATAATTGACAGATTCCTAGGTAGGACACATCAACTAAGACAGGGCTTACAACATTTTTTTTCGAAAATCCATACCTAAGAGAAACTTATATGGGGAATTCGACATAGATAATAAATTCGAAGCATGATCCTCGATTCCGTGAACCTACGCGTTGCGACGTCAGGAATTTTTAATTTTAAAATAACTCGTCGTGTCCCACCGGCATTTGCTGTCGCATTTTTAGTCGTCCGCTGTGAGAAAGAATTAATTTGAAATATCAGTGTCTGGAAGTACCTACACAAGATACGTCACGTATCAGGTTTAAAGTAATAACATTTACTAATTTGACCATATCCACTCGCCAGTGAAAGGTAAACAATAGTTTTGTCTGTAGTGTATTCTCATCGACAGCCTAGGTGAAGGATTAATGATAAATAATTCATCGATTCCAAGACGGAGGGTCGATTACTCGTACGCAAAGAATGCCATATGGGGTGGGGGGTAGTCGAACGTAAGCAAGGTAGATCTATTTTAATGGTTTTTTATTTAGAGAGCTTTAGAGTGAAAGTTTCGTGTAATTTGTGTTCTAATATTTTGTAAAGTGATAAAGATCTGAAATTATTGAAATATCATTGTATTCAACGCCGCATCGAGTGTCAAGTGACTTAAATTGTCACAAGACAACTTGCTTTAGACCCGATAGCGTCTTGAAACCTGCTTCTACGGGAAGAGTAGCCATTGCTTTTCTTGAATCCAAGAAAAGCAATAAAATCTAAACACCCGTTATTTATTTTAAACTATATCAATATACACTCGAAATTGGTAGAATCACTGCTCTGCTTAAAGAGCGGGATGAGTCCTTAGAAAAAAAAAGCTATATGGCATCGTATAC
Source organism: Anania hortulata (assembly GCA_963576865.1). Lineage (NCBI taxonomy): Eukaryota > Metazoa > Arthropoda > Insecta > Lepidoptera > Crambidae > Anania > Anania hortulata. The sequence goes on along the minus strand of OY756395.1, from coordinate 18,758,192 downwards.
TCTTTCTAAAATTCATTTAATCAGTAAATGAAAGTTGAATCAATCTGATAGTCATTAGGAAATGCCTAAGTTCAGCAGCAGACGTCATGTGGCTGAAATAATGATGATAAAAGTTGAAATAAACTCCTGACTAATTACGGAAGAAAATTGATGTCTAAAATAAAATTATTATCACTATCAGGGTGAATGAATGTAAATATCTAAAATCTGATAAATATAGTCCAACGATAACTTGAATGCTTGTTTAACAAACACTGAATTCGTTTCAAACAATGATTAAACTGCTTAGCATAATAAATTATTGCCAGAATTTTCCAGTTCTAAAATATTTACGAAATATCGGAACATATTATTAAGCGCCGACTACAACGGGCTTCAAGTAATCCACTAAACTACTGTAACACATGTTGGAAAGTTTATTGCGTATCGTACAGTGACGAATTGACTAGAATCGTATAATATAAATACCTACGCAGTAGGTCTGCTCGTTCTATTGAAGAAGATACCAAGAATAGAGCGAATAGGAAGAAAAAAATTAAGTAAACTACTGCTTAGGTATTTAGTACTAGCTGTTGCCCGCGACTTCGTTTTGGAAAGTGGGAAAGTGTTTTTTTAGCCGTAGAATATCCCCTTAAAGTTTTATTTCAGCTTTTCGTTACACTCTGTATATAAATGATCGTCTACAAAATCATTTTTTTATACTTTACTAATTTAAACAGACTGATGTTTGTTAACATAAAACTTGTATTTACAATCGACGGCTCTTCAATTTAATTAATTAAAATGACTATAAAAGTCGTTGTGTGAACAATACATCCATCTACCCAATAATGATCCTCAGCGACAGGGGCGTGCATCCCATATAGGCTATTATGCAGAGCCTACCTTCATAAAAAACTGACAGAACAGCTAACCATAATTATTAATTACGTATTCAACAATAAACAATAAATATTCTGTAAATATTTTTCGTCTACCTATACTTATTCCTTACTAAAGCGCGCAACTTAGATCGTTCCTGTGCAATTTAACCAATGTTAGGCTGCCGCGAGATCGCCTACTGTTTCACGCAAACTTACTCAATTTTCACTCACAGCCTACCCCCATCTGAAACCAATGCACGCCCCTGCTCAGCGATGAAGTAAATAATATGTGTGCCAGACAACATACCAATAATAATCTACTATTAATCGAGCAGAAAATGTCACATGGTATTAAGTCCACCTTGTGTAGTGCTTTTTTGTAAAATTGTGCAATAAAGTTTAAATAAATAAATAAATAATACTTGACCGTAAAGTAAAGATTTAACACCCTTTTGACTTTAGACCTTTCTGGTACCTACTAGACATCGTTTTTTTTTTCTAAGAGTATCCCACACCCATACCCAAACTAATTTAGAAAAGTTCGTTTTTCTAAATAAGTGTCTACTATATATATCGAATGTAGGATTTCGCTCAAAGCAAAACGTTACGCCAATTTATTGTGTCGGTAAAACGAGGCATAGATACGACTAAAAAGAACGAAGCGAGTCTACTACATTCATTTTTACTGTGGCAAAAGTCTTATAAATTCAACAAGTTCAGATTTATTCCGCAACATCATGTTTTGGAGTTCCGCATTGTGTTCTAGAATTGTATAAGCAAAATTATGATTCGGTCATGTGTTCCCAGGATATAGTTCTGGTGATAAATTATATTGGAGTTGTGTATTTGTGTTATTATATGCAATGAGAGTGGGTGGAATATTTTGGCTAAAATTAGTTTGAAGAAGTCGGCAAGAAGGCGAATTGTTTTACAGAAAGTAGGTAGGTAAGTACTTACCAACTATTTCTGGGTGCAAATTATATTTTAATGTTACTATTGGGTATGCATTGTACGGCTGCGTCCACCTTCAGCCAGCTATTTATGATGTGTCATTGTGAAATAAACGCCAGTACGCTCTACCCCGTCTTTAAGTTCACACGTCCCTATTAGCGTATTTATCACTGGCGACGAGGATGGGACACTAAAATGTCTATGTTATTTCGATCATTTCTTCAAGAATAGATCTACGCGATTCAGATGCCATCTCGTTAATAATATGTTTAGGTAATTAGATACCTTATCCTGGAGCCAAACCACAACTCCTTATTTTAACTTTTAAATACTAAATATTCAAAGAAAAATATAATAATAGGGGGGGATTTAAATATAGATTTTCTAGTAACAACAACACAATCAAAAAATATGGCAAACCTATTTAAAAGCTCTAATTTTTACCAAAATATAAAGGAACCTACTAGTCTATCTAAAAATATTAATTCACATAAAAATATATTTTACTAGCTGCTGACCTGCATAATCAACTCTTGGAATAGTGGATAGTATTATTGATGATTTCAAATCAGCCAAGCTTTTTAAATGAATTAGCTGAAACAGCATTACAATTGTTTCTCTCTCACATTATTAAAACCGGCATATTTTTATTTTAACGATGTTTTCGGTCTTGTTTCTTAGTCAGTGTTATCTTAATTGTTATGGAAGTCACAACACGTACAACTTTTTCTATAGGATCAAAAAAAACTAAATTTCCCATAAAATATGACCAATAATTGGTTATTGTTCTCGTTGTCAGCTAAAAAAGATGTATTTGAGAACCGAAACCCATAAGAATATACCTAGTAGGTATAAAATGGAAAGGTAACTCGCTCATTTACCCGAAATCTTGAAAACTATTGACCTGTGAAGTTAATAATTGACAGATTCCTAGGTAGGACACATCAACTAAGACAGGGCTTACAACATTTTTTTTCGAAAATCCATACCTAAGAGAAACTTATATGGGGAATTCGACATAGATAATAAATTCGAAGCATGATCCTCGATTCCGTGAACCTACGCGTTGCGACGTCAGGAATTTTTAATTTTAAAATAACTCGTCGTGTCCCACCGGCATTTGCTGTCGCATTTTTAGTCGTCCGCTGTGAGAAAGAATTAATTTGAAATATCAGTGTCTGGAAGTACCTACACAAGATACGTCACGTATCAGGTTTAAAGTAATAACATTTACTAATTTGACCATATCCACTCGCCAGTGAAAGGTAAACAATAGTTTTGTCTGTAGTGTATTCTCATCGACAGCCTAGGTGAAGGATTAATGATAAATAATTCATCGATTCCAAGACGGAGGGTCGATTACTCGTACGCAAAGAATGCCATATGGGGTGGGGGGTAGTCGAACGTAAGCAAGGTAGATCTATTTTAATGGTTTTTTATTTAGAGAGCTTTAGAGTGAAAGTTTCGTGTAATTTGTGTTCTAATATTTTGTAAAGTGATAAAGATCTGAAATTATTGAAATATCATTGTATTCAACGCCGCATCGAGTGTCAAGTGACTTAAATTGTCACAAGACAACTTGCTTTAGACCCGATAGCGTCTTGAAACCTGCTTCTACGGGAAGAGTAGCCATTGCTTTTCTTGAATCCAAGAAAAGCAATAAAATCTAAACACCCGTTATTTATTTTAAACTATATCAATATACACTCGAAATTGGTAGAATCACTGCTCTGCTTAAAGAGCGGGATGAGTCCTTAGAAAAAAAAAGCTATATGGCATCGTATACTCTTTCTAAAATTCATTTAATCAGTAAATGAAAGTTGAATCAATCTGATAGTCATTAGGAAATGCCTAAGTTCAGCAGCAGACGTCATGTGGCTGAAATAATGATGATTAAAGTTGAAATAAACTCCTGACTAATTACGTAAGAAAATTCATGTCTAAAATAAAATTATCATCACTATCAGGGTGAATGAATGTAAATATCTAAAATCTGATAAATATAGTCCAACGATAACTTGAATGATTATTTAAAAAACACTGAATTCATTTCAAACAATGATTAAACTGCTTAGCATAATAAATAATTGCCAGAATTTTCCAGTTCTAAAATATTTACGAAATATCGGAACATAGTTTTAAGCGCCGACTACAACGGGCTTCAAGTAATCCACTAAACTACTGTAACACATGTTGGAAAGTTTATTGCGTATCGTACAGTGACGAATTGACTAGAATCGTATAATATAAATACCTACGCAGTAGGTCTGCTCGTTCTATTGAAGAAGATACCAAGAATAGAGCGAATAGGAAGAAAAAGACGAAGGAAGAAAAAAATTAAGTAAACTACTGCTTAGGTATTTAGTACTAGCTGTTGCCCGCGACTTCGTTTTGGAAAGTGGGAAAGTGTTTTTTTAGCCGTAGAATATCCCCTTAAAGTTTTATTTCACCTTTTCGTTACACTCTGTATATAAATGATCGTCTACAAAATCATTTTTTTATACTTTACTAATTTAAACAGACTGATGTTTGTTAACATAAAACTTGTATTTAAAATCGACGGCTCTTCAATTTAATTAATTAAAATTACTATAAAAGTCGTTGTGTGAACAATACATCCATCTACCCAATAATGATCCTCAGCGACAGGGGCGTGCATCCCATATAGGCTATTATGCAGAGCCTACCTTCATAAAAAACTGACAGAACAGCTAACCATAATTATTAATTACGTATTCAACAATAAACAATAAATATTCTGTAAATATTTTTCGTCTACCTATACTTATTCCTTACTAAAGCGCGCAACTTAGATCGTTCCTGTGCAATTTAACCAATGTTAGGCTGCCGCGAGATCGCCTACTGTTTCACGCAAACTTACTCAATTTTCACTCACAGCCTACCCCCATCTGAAACCAATGCACGCCCCTGCTCAGCGATGAAGTAAATAATATGTGTGCCAGACAACATACCAATAATAATCTACTATTAATCGAGCAGAAAATGTCACATGGTATTAAGTCCACCTTGTGTAGTGCTTTTTTGTAAAATTGTGCAATAAAGTTTAAATAAATAAATAAATAATACTTGACCGTAAAGTAAAGATTTAACACCCTTTTGACTTTAGACCTTTCTGGTACCTACTAGACATCGTTTTTTTTTTCTAAGAGTATCCCACACCCATACCCAAACTAATTTAGAAAAGTTCGTTTTTCTAAATAAGTGTCTACTATATATATCGAATGTAGGATTTCGCTCAAAGCAAAACGTTACGCCAATTTATTGTGTCGGTAAAACGAGGCATAGATACGACTAAAAAGAACGAAGCGAGTCTACTACATTCATTTTTACTGTGGCAAAAGTCTTATAAATACAACAAGTTCAGATTTATTCCGCAACATCATGTTTTGGAGTTCCGCATTGTGTTCTAGAATTGTAAAAGCAAAATTATGATTCGGTCATGTGTTCCCAGGATATAGTTCTGGTGATAAATTATATTGGAGTTGTGTATTTGTGTTATTATATGCAATGAGAGTGGGTGGAATATTTTGGCTAAAATTAGTTTGAAGAAGTCGGCAAGAATGCGAATTGTTTTACAGAAAGTAGGTAGGACTTGCCAACTATTTCTGGGTGCAAATTATATTTTAATGTTACTATTGGGTATGCATCGTACGGCTGCGTCCACCTTCAGCCAGCTATTTATGATGTGTCATTGTGAAATAAACGCCAGTACACTCTAACCCGTCTATAACTTCACACGTCCCTATTCGCGTAGTTATCACTGGCGACGAGGATGGGACACTAAAATGTCTATGTTATTTCGATCATTTCTTCAAGAATAGATCTACGCGATTCAGATGGCATCTCGTTAATAATATGTTTAGGTAACTAGATATCCTATCCTGGAGCCAAACCATAACTCCTTATTTAGCAGTATTACTTTAATATATTGCCTGTTTAAAAACCAGAACCAATAGCAAAACAATATCGCCCAAGTCAGAAATTTGCTCAAAGTTTTCGGCAATTACCATGTTAATCTTTTTTTAAAGAAGGTTAATTTTTTCTTTATAGCTATAAAATAAACCTAGTCAGCTCAAAAATATACTTAGTCAAAGGTTTTACGATTTCATTTCTAGTGAACTCAACCATAAATACAAAGTGAACAAAATCTTAAAAGGCATTTCCCATCAAAAATACCTTAGTAGAATTAAAATAGTTTTACGACCTGACCCACAACTCACAAAGTAAGTAATACTACAATTTCATGCACCACTAAACGGTGGGATTAAAGGTCGGCGGGGAGAAATGAAAAAGCATAGCAGTATACAAAAGTCCAGTAGGTGGTGGATGGTGCCTATTGCTCAGTGGTGACAGCGCTTTCGCAGTGATTATTATAGTTCAGCAACCCACGGTTGTGAGTGGATGAGTGACCATTCCAACCATACTAAGTGACATTTATTACAAGTATCCCAGTGATTCGGAAGGCACGTTAATAAGACTAGTCGTGAAGCCCAGTCAAAGGTTTTAAGGCGGCTTGATTTTCATCAATATAATACACGCCTCTAGGCTACGGAGGTTGTTCACCCAAATGCCTAGTACAAACAGATTTAGATGATCTTAGAAAAACCTGCTTCTGTGCTTTAATCGTTTGCTATAGTTGAGTTACTTACTTCTTAGAAGATTTCTTTGAGGGGTTTTCTCGGTTCGTAAAGTATATGACAACTTGTACGGTAACTAACGACAACGTCTTTTCCTTTGAGATTTGCTCCCAGGACTCAGCTAATCAAATCGTCAACGTAATAAAATATATACAGGGTGTCCTAGAAGAACGTTTAGCAATAGAATACCACCCTTAATTCCCGAATCGCCCCTATGTACCTTTTACGAGCTTTTGTAGTGTTTTAGTATAAACAAAAACTGTAAACAAAGCATAAAAAGCTCTATCCCTTTCAATAGGCAGTCCTAATGAAAGTCGCACCGTTTCTGAGATTTTAAAACAAAACCACTAAGAAAACCAACTCAAAATCGCAATTTGTTTAAAAATGGCATGACTTACGATTCAGAACCCTTCGATTAAAAATTGACAACCGGTAAATCACGTGACACTAATGTTAAATCCTACAGTGTCACGAGATTTTCCGATTGACAATTTGTTATCGAAGGCTTTAAAAGGTCTTCTACGAAAATGTTTCGTTTGTTAGGACGTATAAACCTAATAAATCAAAATAACGTTGTAACTTGCTTCAAACCTTTGACAAAATATACACATTTGAAATTAGCCGTGTAAAAATATTGAGATACAGTTCTATTGTTCATAAATTGACAAAGATTTGACACAAGTAGGTGGTAATTTTAATTTATTATTATTGACTCTTAGAGAATTTTGTATAGCATTAAGTCCGCCAATTGTACTTACCTATGCAATAAAGTTTAAATAAATATATATGAGGTAATAAACGACCGACCAAACGAAAAATTTTCATAGTAGGCCCCTTCTGAATCGGAGGGCAGGCCTAGGGTTGCTTTATTTCTGGTTTTTTGTGTGACATTCTCTTTTGGGACAGCCTCTGTAAGTAAATAAGTAAATATATTCTAAGTCTACAGTCCGTATCTGTATTTCCTAACTCATGCAACTAAAGCGTGAATAACGCGTAACACACAGGGTCTGGAGTACGGCAGGTCTAATAACATACGTTTAAATGGCGCCCACAGAGAGACGGCGTGCGCGGCGAGCCGTCCCGCTCACCCCGGCTGACTGTGGACGCACATTTATACGTATGTTATTAGACCCGCCGTACTCCCGACCCGACTCGTCGCTCACGCCTTCTGTATGTGTTGCGTTTAAATGCCCGTTCTTTTGGGCACGCCTGCCTCCCTCACGGTGACAAACGCTTTGACCAACACGTAAGATAAAATCGATAAAATAAGTAGCCAAACTTAGTCAGCTGACGATCGCCCTATACATTCTAGGTCTTACGTTCGGTCCGAGTCAATTAGCTTCAAACTTTAATGTCGCCGGCGAGGAGGCTATTACCGAACTTATTAATTGATATCGAAACTTAATTTCGAAGGCAAGCTGTTGCTCTGACCAAATATTGGTTCAACTTGTAACTTCACTGTTGACAGATTTAGTTGCCAAATTGCATTTTCTGAAGCAAATTTTCTGGCCAATATAAATTTAATTTGGCGATGGCATATTTTATGAAAGGTGGTAAAGTAGATAATGTGATGTGAAAAATAAGTTTCGATATCCGTGGGTCTACAGTGCTGTTATTTAACGTAGTTTAGGCCACGTAGTCCTTGTGCCGTGTGGGGAAGGCCTTAAAGAATTCCCTTCTCCACCACCAACAGAAGGCGTGTCGTAAGAGGCGACTAATTCCTGTAGCGAAATCTTATAAAAACTGCGCTCGTTAACCCGCCTGCCAAGCGTGTCGAGTATTGGCAATCACCTCCAATGATAGTCATTGGGGGAGGCCTATGTTCAGCAGTGGACGTCTTGAAATGATGATCATGATGAGTCCTTGTGTAAATTGGTAGACAGGTGAGTGGTGAAAAGTAAAGTATGTAATAGCTTAGATACTCTCAAAATTCCGCTTAGTGTGACTTCTCTAGTATCCAATTTCATTTACATGTTTTATTCGAAGGTCTAATATGTTTTTACTTTATTTTATGTTTAATTTGTATTTTATGAGGTACCAAATAATCATTTTTTCTTTCTTTCTTTCTTTCTTTCTTTCTTTCTTATAGGTTATATTCTTTACTGCTGGCTTACGTCAAGCAGTGGACTGCAAAAGGCTGACATGATGATGATAGGTAATGAATAGTCACAACAACAAATTGTGGAATCATGACATTAAAAAAATCCATACATTTATCAACATAGATCCATAGCCTTCGAATCTGATTTATTTAAAAATAATAATAATTAATTAAAATACGATCAATGTTTTACTGTAATTGGCTTTGCTGCTCCAATAAAAGTTAAAATGTCACCCCAGAGGTGCCAACGAGTTTACTCCAATTAAAAATTGGACACGGATCGCGAGTCCAAGATTGCGGCAGCGAGTTATTTACTCGCTAAATGCTAACTGAACTTAATTAATTTTTCTTTTTCCTTCTTCCCCCGACTTCGCACACGCGGGCGTGTAGAGAATTTCTCTGAACGAAAGTTGCAATGGGGATTTATGGGTAAGCAGTTTTGTGTTTGCTTATTGAGAACTAGAGTAAGTTTATGATTTAATTTTGAGAGTCGTATCAGAATTACACGATTAGAAAAGAAAAAAACTAATTTATTTTTTAAAATATGCCAGAATTAAAATATGCTTTATACGCCCAAAATTTTAAGGATTAGTAGGTAACGTTAAGGTTCAGACATAATAATATGTCAAAAAACTATTTAATAACTGTAAGCAATTCGCTCTTCTACTGAAAGTTTCAACAAAAAGAGGAGAGACTTGCGTAGGTACTCGCGAAGGATATATATTTGAATAATTTATTATTCGTCTAATACTGCTATCGACAAAAAGAAATCTTTTTAAAAATCAAAGCTGTGTGTTTTCGCAATGGAAACAAGTATTTAAGACGAGACGTCTTAAATTCTAGCGTGTCACAATGTAGAATAACAAATGAAGGAGTTGTGCTTAGTACTGTATTGACCGTTGTTTTTTGTAAACTGGACTAAGATGAAACAAAACAAGCTTACAACTAAAGCCGTAAAATGGAATATTACTACCGAAATATCCAATTTTCTTTTGTTAACAATTTGTCGTAATTTTTGTTAAATATCTATTCAATAAGTATAATTCTTGTTCTATCTATCTTCGTAGATTAAAATATCAACAACACAAACCAATTCATAGCAGTTTGGACTAGCATTAGTATGGTACCCACTATTTACCTGTGCAACGGGATCCAGTGACAATTTGGACTACAGCAGCTTGAATAGCATCGGACCACTGTGCCTGAGTTCGGTGCAGTGCACAGTGTGTTTATTTACTAAATTAAAGCGCACACTGGTACCTTGTTTGAATAATTGAGGCTTAATTTTCAGGATGAATTGGGTAAATTGAAGACTAAATATCTTTGGAATAATGTATTTTTCATAAGGTTTGACTTATTTAAGGCCTAATTTATTAACAATTAGCTGTCCCGGCAATCTTCGTACAGCCATAATTTTTTTATAGTTATTCTGCTATTCGGGGCGGAGACAAATTCAACAAAACCAAAATCTTTAAAATCGGTCCTGCCGTTCTTGACTTATAAATGTTAATAGTGTAACTAACCCGACTTTGTTTTATTTAGATATGTGCGTACATTTTTATTTTAAACTAAATAAATTGGTTAAACCAAAACCTAGCGGTGTTCAATCTCTATAAAATGTTGTGTTCAACCTTTTTCATGAAAACTAAAATTAAGTTTCGGCTTTACTTTTTACTTTGAAAATCTATGGCATAGGAATTATAAAGCCGTGGGTATTGTTTTTTTAGTATGAATTAAAGTAAAAAAATGCATAAGTTAAAGGTGCGATCAAAACTGCCCCAAATTATTAAGTTTATTAATAATCTAAAAGTTTTCTGAAATAGATTGCTTTTAAGTAACAATTACCGCAACAATTGTATACTCACACTGTGTATGTAATTAAATATTAGTAATTCTCATTGTAATTTTTGTACAATAATGCGTAGTCTATCTACCTCTATGTTTTAGTATAACGTAAGTATGTAACTTGTATTCTGTTTTTGATAGCTAATTGTTTTTTGAACTACATGGTTAACTGACGCTGGAAAATAAATTAAATACCTACGTCATTATTTGGTAAAGACATTAAAACCCTTTTTTTCTGTATTTTTTGATGAATTAAACTAGCTGTCCCGGCGAACTTCGTACCGCTCCTTCATACATTATTTTTCGGGATTTTTTTCCGTGAGTTTTATAGTTTGTTATTCGGGGCGGAGAAAAAGTCAGTCCTGCCGATCTTGACTTATAAATGGTAAAACTAACCCGACTTTTTTATATATATATGACTTGAACCCAAACAATATTAAACCAAAACTGAAGAATTATTTCCTATCATAATATATATATTTGTGACTTTCTTAATATGAAACAATTAATAATAGTGAGCGCGATTACCTGGTTTCCGTTTAATCTAATTGGTACTAAAAATTATAGTAAACTTTTGTAAAGACAGTGATAATTGTTATACCTGCGTTTTGCTTTCGTTTTATAACATGACTGCTTGTTATCTGGCTGACAGGTCTGCATTGTAGACAAACCTCAGTGGTTTATGGCAATGCACTGTAATAAATATTTATGTAGTTTGTGTAAAATAATAATAAATTAAAAATATATATATATATATATAGATATGTAGTTCATTCTTGTGTCATTCACTTTCATTCCTTTTTTGTGAACCTATCAAAATGAGGTTATTAATAACTACGCTCTTATTTAATGAATCATTGAGAAATTATTTCAATATACGGAAAAACCATTCAAGAATTATTTCAATATACGGATTACAAACTATTTACGGTGTTTACTGTAACAACAAAAATAAAAAACTGTTTTCTATATTTAAAAAAATGGTACAGATATCAAAACCAGCCTTTTAAAGCAAAACACAACCTTAATAAGCTCTTTTTATGACAAAATCTGTTACCCAGTCAATCAAGCACTGATTTGTTGATTGAGACAAAATAGGTAGTATATAAAAGTGAGCCTAACGATACGATAAAAAAAACACTTCAAAGAAAATAATAAACCCCCGATACCCTAAGGAAATCCGCTCGGAGTAATAACTGAGGGCGAGGGTATATATTATACAGTGTAGATAAACGCAGTATACTCACTTCCAATAAAAGATTATAGGGATTCGGATTGCGATCCACGAATGAGTGCTATCAAATTCGTGGATTGCAAGTCCGAACCCTATCCCATCAGATATTTCTTCTTTTTTTTAATCAATGTGCGAATTTATTCGATTTGATCGGTGGTCAAGAAACATCCTGACAAAGCCTGTATATTTAGATAGCAAATGCATCCATTAGTTTAAAACAGTGTGGTTCTCGTGTCTAAGTGTATTGGGCTCTGATGGCAATCACTTCTTATGTAACTAACTAGAATTTTACGGTATTTATAATCATGATTGAGCGTTTTCCATCCAGACTATTTGGACCCATAGCTACACAGCCAGTTTTATCTCAATATGCATGTGTCCTCCCGATTGATTCCTTATCGCCGCAAAAGTGATAGAAATCTAGACATTCTTTAATCGCCACACTGTATCTTTATGCAAAGCTCGTATAGTCACTTTTTTGCAATGTTTTGTGTTCATTGCTTGTGACTGTTAACGGCTTGTCAACCTACCAGGTTATGCCAAATTCCTTCGACCGATTTTAAACTTTAATTTTAAAACGTAGAGTTCAATATCAATTGAGAATGAAAATTTTACATGTCTTGATAGGGTTATGAGTTGACTGTACATTAAATCCAATTCAAAGTACGTTATTATCATCATCATCATTCGCCTGCCCTGTCATCTGAGGTTGGCGCAGTATCTTGTTATCTTCCATGCAATCCGGTCACTTGTCATCGAGTCATTCACTCCTTTCTCAGTCATACCACTCCACACACAATCCATTCATCTCTTCTCTCTCCCCACCCATTACTCTCTTCATTATGTGCCTTTTTCTTTTCTCATCACATGTCCGTACCAAAACAAACGGTTTCCTTTCATCTTTCCTGTTACAGGTACCACTTTCATACTTCTTCTAATTTAATCATTCGTTATCTTGCCCATTCTCATCACCCCACGCATCGTCGTCATCATTTCAGCCACAGGACTTCCACTGCTGAACATAGGCCACCCCTAGTGATTTCAAGATAGGCTGGTTGGAAGCGGCCTGCATTCGGCGACTTCCTGCAACCTTTATCAGGTCGTTTGTCCTCCTTGTGGGTCCTACGCTGCGCTTGCCGGTACGTCAGTAATATGTATTGAAATAAAAAACAAGGTTACTGCCCCTTTCTGATGTGTGGTATATTTTATAACTCGAGAGATATAACGAGAATATTGCTTGACCGAACACTTTGATCTCGAGCACTTATAAAATTTCGGCTTCAGTGATATAGGAGATGTTAAGGAATGATTGCGATAGTAAAAGACGGTATTTCTGTTGCAAATATCAGACGCAGTGGCTTGAATGTAATTTGATAAAGCGGAGTACCTACTACCTAGTAAGATAAAGAAAAGAATTCAGAACAATTACAAGAAAGAATTTCGAACAGCTTGTAAGAAAATCTGGTTCACTCTAAAGAAAAAAATTTAAAACCCAATAAAACTAGTCGTATAATTCAGGATCAATGTTTATTAGTGTAAAAAACAAAAGGGAGTATAAATACAAAGAATAAAAATTCACCCTACATATAACCAAAATGACCAGTACTGGAGGGTCCAGTTTCGTTCACTTCTTTAGTCAAAGGAATAAGACACTCCCTTTAACAACATGATTAGCGGCTCATATACTTCAACTTTTACTACGGGAGCAACATCGAAATCGCGTTTTTTTTTTCAGATTTATTATTGTCCATACATTATCATCGAGATAGCGTGTTTGTTTGTAACATCATCTAACTATGCATCTAGCTATTTTTACGATTTCAATGTTGCTCTCATAGAAAAAGTTGTTTGTTTGTACTTTTCAGGAGTATCCTTTTCTTTTGTAGACCCTGTAAATAATTAAATATGTCTAAAGAGAATCGAGTCAGTCAGAACAACAAACTTTTCTCAATTGGCTTAGATCTGGGTATAAGACCATAAAAATGGTGTGTTTCTAGCGCATATTTTCTAACACTATAAAATGTTTGTGCCGTGTTGGGACGACCGTACAGAATACACTTTCCACCGTCAACAGAAGACGTGTCGTTAGAGGCGACAAATTCCTGTAGCACGAGACGGGCAGGAGCGTCTTCGTGCGAAACCTTATAAAAACTGCGCTCGCCAACCCGCCTGCCAAGCGTGGCTAGTATTGGTAATCCCCCCCGATGGTAAGTCATTGGGGGAGGCCTTTGTTTAGCAGTGGCACATTTCACCAATAAACGTAAAGAATTTTTCCCAACGGTAAAACACTACATCGGTTATAGGAACCGCAAAAATGCACTCACTCCGCCAAAGTATTAAACTTCTCGCTTAACATGAAATTCTAACAGATTTGAAAAATCTTTCACAGTCGGCACACCTCAGCAAGTACGGAACACTTTATTACCTCTATGCCCAAGAATCTGAGCTGCCAATACTATAACCTATACGAGTTACTGAGCGAATTTAAATAATGCTCTATACTTAGGGCTAGCACACAATGCGACATGGTCATAACTACAAGGTTTTTTTAACACGCCTTTATTCCCTTCACTTGTAATCTTGAAGTCAATATTATTCTAAATACTTCAAATTTTTTACCAAATTTTTAACCACGTTTTTGATAACGTACTTCAAAAAACTGTCGAAAAATTTGATTTGAATCTTGGACGTAGTTTTTAACCAACTTTATACTTTGTAAGTAAATCATATTTTAAATATAACCCGATTTTGCTTTAAATCTGATTTACGAGAAAGATTTGTGTTTGACATTTTAGTGCTCCTCTTGAAAAGCCGAGGTAAGACACTAGTTTTGATCTGAATTTAAGATTTTTGCCATAAAAATAAATATATAGATATTCTTTATTGTATACCATAGTTCACGTTACAAAGAAGTTACAATTTGTGTTTTCAGAAAGATGCACAATTTAGGCAAAAAAAAAATTTTTTTACCTAAAAATATTTTGGACAGCCCTGAGCCCTAGAGTCTGGCAAGTGGGTTCAGTATTGAATTTACATTTCGAGCCGGGTTGGCCGAGCGCCAGGCGCGCTGATGAATTATTGCTTTCATACATTTGTCGCGAGTTTTTTTTGTGCCGACCTGCAATTTGACGGGTTGTTTTTGGTCGTGTCGGCTTTTTTGGCGGACAGCGGATTTATAGTGACGGCCATGTCTGGATCGGAACAGGGCTGGGAGAAAATAAGAGTTTTAATATTTGTGTTCTCCGTTTTTTATTCGACGTACGTCTATGTGTCTAATACTGTCTTATGAAACCATTTTCATCATCATTTCAGCCATAGGACGTCCACTGCTGAACATAGCTCCCGTCCAATGATCTATCTATCATCGGAGAGAATTGCCAATACTCGCCATCGGATATTTGTTTAGCCAATTTTTTTGTACTTTTGTTTATGTTGTTTGTTGCCATATAATAAAATAAAAATAAATATTAAGCTGCACAAAAACTTTGCTTTAATATTTAGGTAAAAATCTCGGTAAAGGTCTCGTAAAAATCATAAAATTATCAAAACAAGATAAAGTTGAAATAAAAATCAAATCGAATAAAAAAGTAACTTTTATTTTTGGGCTTTACTGCAAGACGAAACAAGCAACAATATAATTGAAAATTGTTATTTATAAACCAGGAGATAACAGTTTTTAACAAAACAATCAATAATACGTTAATCTACGAATGACCCTCAAGCCACGACTTCCATCAACGTACTTAGGAACTCGTAACCCCACCCCATCACTTATGAAAACCCCGTAAACCCGCGTTTTACGACACCCCGCGACGTCTCTTGACCCCTTTTATCAGGCCTTCTAAAAACAGGAATTGTATGGGTCAGCCGACCATAGTTTATATTTCCAATACCCAATCAGGGCCTGTGATCAGAGTGGCAGTATCGAGTGGAACCACCGACTTAAACTAACCCTTAGTTGGGCCCTGCATTGGGTGTTGGGAGATAGCGGTTTCTATATCTTCAGTGGCATAACACAGACTGTGTACGACTTGCAAGTAAAATTCTGCAATCTGAACTAAACAAAACATCATCATCATTAGTAATAATAATGGTGATGATTGTGGATGTCCTATGGTTGTAAAGCCATAGGACGTCCACTGCTGAACACAGGCCTCCTCTAATGACTTTCACCGGGGGGGTTGGCGAGTGCAGTTTTTTTAAAACATTTCGCACTCAATGCTGCTGCCTGTCTCGTGCTACAGGAATTAGTCGCCTCTTACGAAACACCTCCTGTTGGCAGTCGAGAAGTGTATTCTTTACAGCACACGTCCACAAGGCACAAAAGTTACATTAACACAAAAATAATTTTTAACATACTCGGTAAACTTAGCTCGTCTATCCGTACGCAGAAACTAGGTAGGTACTTATTTCGATGTCGACGTTGACGTGGCACGAGTACGGCGCGGCCTTGCCGCGGGATCAGTGCCACGAGTGAGCGAGCGTGAGTGGCGCGGGCGTGTAACGCTGGCATAGTAGGGGCTTTGCGCAGACTTGGCGCGTGCAATCCGCAGGAGCGACGCGGAAGTCGCGTGGCCGAGGCGCAAGCGTAGCGCGAATGAGTCGCGGACGTGCCCCGCCCGCGGCACGCACGCGTCGCACCTGTGCCACGCCGACGCCTCTTGTGTTGGTTCGTGCCTTATAGAAACAAAAAGGTGTGTTATCTGTCCTTGCTTGTGTATTTTGTTTTAATCCTATTTTTACTTTATGCGTAAATGTATATCCAAACGCAGAAACTAGGTGGGTACTTATTTCGTAAATATTTTTCGGTAAATACTACTCCAAAGTTATAAATCTAGTCTAAATAACTGAACGCGTAAATTTACCACGTCTCTTTAGCTAATGAAGTCTATCCTTACTTCTCATTGAATATGAAATCAGAGGGTCCAGGGTTGAAATGAATATAATATTTTAGCCCGATAGGGTGACCCAAGGTCAGTAAAGTCGGAATCGGGAATACAACTTGTAAGGTCAGGATGGCTAGAATGACCGTCTATACATATATTACGGATTTATGTAGCTTTATCTTGTTGTTTGTGCTTATTAGGTATAATCTGACATAAATACGCTGTGTAATGAAAATAAGAAAATTATGTATGAGCAAAACAAGAGAGTCTTTTGGATTGGATAGATTTTATATGCGTATTTTATAATAAACTAGCTGTTGCACGCGACTTTGTTCGCGTGGTTTTCAGTTTAATTATTGATTTTTTTCATTCATAAGAACCCTCTCCTGACAATAATTAACACAACGAAAAAAGAATTAGTGAAATTGTTCGTAAAGGCGTGATGCGATGACCAAGGGAAATAAAGATTCATTTCTTGGTATATGTATATATTGGTATATGTGTATATGTGTATATGGTATATGTGTATATGGTTATATATAAGGTGCTTCATAAATATCTGCAACGGCTGAAATGGATAAAAATATTGCATAGATAGATTACGATAGGAATTACGTGCCCCGGATCGGTAATTAATTATTTGCGAAAAGACAATAAATAAATGGTTACTTTCTTCAATTTGCATAACACACTTCTTCATCCGCCCTTGACACTGCGCAGGAGCGGTATAATGTGAAACGTTAGCATTTTTGGACAGATGTGGACGGTTTGAGACAGAATAAAGCATAATCTTTATTTAATATAATTTTTTTAATGAAAAAATTAATGATGTTCTGGACATAAAATTTCATTACTATCGTAATCTATATAAGCAATACTTTAACCCATTTTAGCCGTTGCAGCTATTTATGAAGCACCTTATATAAAGATATAACAAGTAACTAAAAGATTTATAAGGTAAGAAAGGTTCTGAAGTGGCGACCACGAACTGGAAGACACAGCGTTGACAGGCAACATACCCGGTGGACTGACGACCCAGTCAAGGTTGCAGG
Source organism: Anania hortulata (assembly GCA_963576865.1). Classification (NCBI taxonomy): domain Eukaryota; kingdom Metazoa; phylum Arthropoda; class Insecta; order Lepidoptera; family Crambidae; genus Anania; species Anania hortulata. The sequence goes on along the minus strand of OY756395.1, from coordinate 18,740,602 downwards.
AAACGGTCTAGAGTTGCTTGCTTTGGCCCTTAAACCAGCAGTCCAAAAGTGGACTTCTAAAATCTGAAGATGATGATGATAACACAAGGATGGTTTCAAATTTTCAGTCGTCAGTAAAGTTCTAAGGGTGATAATATTCAATCTTGATCGGATTGGTCTAGTGGTTCGCGATCGACTACAAAACCACGCGGTTGCGGGTTTGAATCCCGCAAGGGGCAAATGTTTTTGTGATGAGTACCTACGAGCATTTGTACCTAAGTTATGGATCATCATCATCATCATCATTTCAGCCGTAGGACATCCACTGCTGAACATAGGCCTCCCCGAAAAGGGGGGATTGCCAATACTCGCCACGCTTGGCAGGCGGATTGGCGAGCGCAGTTTTTTATAATATTTCGCTCGCAGTCGCTGCTGCCCGTCTCGTTCTACAGGAATCAGTCGCCTCTTACGACACGCCTCCCGTTGGTGGTGGGGAAGTGTAAGTTATGGATATTATTTTATAAATGTAATAGTAATAACTATGTCTATCTGATAAAGTACAGTTACAACCTACTGAAACGTCAAATAATCGTAATTAATATTGAACTAAATTTGTTCATTTAATTTCATAAAGTTAAGGCAATTAGTTTATGCTAATTAGTTTTCTGAGAACTTAATTAACGAATTATTTACTTAATGAAACCATTAAAATGATCGAAGATAATATTTTCAATTAGAGAACTTTGACGACATTTAAGTTATAAGCTCTTTCTAACTATGGGCCTCATAAGAAAGCCCAAGGTTGCACAAGGTGCTATGGAAAGCCTTTCCATAGCACCTTGTGCAACCTTGCTGGGTGTTTCTTTATAAGATCGAATCAAAAATGAGGAGATCCGTAAACGAATAAAAGTCGCTGGCATACCACAATAGATTAGAAAGCTAAAATGGCAGTGGGCGGGTCACATGACACATAGAGCTGACAGCAGATAGGGCAAACAGATTCAAGAATTGAGTATGTATCGGCAAACGCAGGGTAAAACGTCCACCCACAAGGTGGACAGAAGAACTGATACAGGTTGCAGGAAGCTGCTGGATGCAGGCCGCTTCCAACCAATCTGGAAGAGGCCTATAATCAGCAGTGGACTTCACGCGTCGGGAGACATCGATTGCGACGTCAAAGCACGCATTGCTGCTGCGTGGGCCAAATGGCGACAGGTGAATGGTTTTATTTGTGGCCCCAGAATGCCGGTTAAGCTTAAAGGACAGATCTATAAGTCTTTCATTAGGTCTGTCCTTTTATATGGCAGCGAAGCGTGGCCGCTACTTGAGCGACACAAGCAGGAGCTGCGTGTCACGGAGATGAAAATACTGCGGTGGATGTGCGGAGTCACGCGGAGAGACCGCGTGAGGAACTCGCGCATCCGCGGTAGCCTTCGTGTCCGTGATATTGCAGACAAACTGCAGGAGAGTCGCCTACGCTGATACGGTAATGTTTTGCGGAAACCGGCAAGCTACGTAGGAAACAAATGTCTGGCCATGCCGCCACCGCCAGGTCCCGGCAAAAGGGGTAGACCCAAGAAATGCTGGCTGGACGTCGTGAGAGCTGACATGCGTGCCAATTATCTCACAACTAGAGACGCTCAAGACCGCGCGAAGTGGAAGAGTAAATCAAGGAAAGCGGACCCTGGGCTCCAAAGCAATGGCTTTGGACGCAATCGGGATTGACCGTATAGATAAAGAAGAAGAAGAAGCCTATAATCAGCAGTGGACGATGGCTATGGGCCTATAGGCCTATGGCTGAAATAATGAAGTTATTAGCCAACAGTATTAGAGGATGGGGTAGACGTGTTCTTAAGTGGAGACCGCGACTAGGCAAGCGCAGCGTAGGGCGCCCTCCGACAAGATAGTGCGACGATATACGTAAGGCTGCTGGCAGTCGATGGACAAGAATAGCTGAGGATCAGGCTCAGTGGCGTGCATTGGGAGAGGCTTATGTTCAGCAGTGGACTGGCGTGGGCTAACTATGATGATCAGAGGATATTTCATCCTGACCTCAGTTGGATGTGCAGTCGCTCGGATAGCGAAAGGTCGTGGGTTCGAATCTCATCAGAGGAAGTTAGTTTTTATAAACAAAATACAGGGTTACATTGCAAAGGGGTGCCAAATTTAAAAAATAAGATCTAGGGAACAATATAAAGGAGCGTCTTAATCGTTATTCTTTTTAAGAATCGTATGAAAAAAAATACTTTAAAATATTTGAAAATAAAGTCAATAGAAAGACTACAAAAGCCGCGCGGTCATACATCAGAGGCATAGGTACGGCGAGCCAACAAGGACCTTACGCAGTGCACATACGATGCATTTTTTCATAAATGATTTAAATTATCCACGCGTTCGATTTTTAACAGCGGATAGGAATAATTTAAAGTGTTTTTTTTTGTATTTGATTAGTTTCATTAAGTTACTGATTCTGAGCCACTCCTAACGATTTGGCACCCCTTTGCAATGTAACCCTGTATATACCATATCTAACTTTTATTTTAAATGCAAAAATGATTTTTTTTAAATTAAATCAAAGTTTGTGAAACCCCTCCTATTTAATAAACTTGACTTGATCTGATTAATACGTTTTCAAAGCTTAATATCAGTAATGGGCCGACCTAGGCTTTTAACAAGATAATCTATCTTAACCCTTTCCCTGCAGGGGCCGCGTTCTCGATACAATATATCTGGCTTATATTTTAGGACGAATTTATAAGGGTTGGTGAAGATAGCTCGTATCTCCGATATTAGTTACTGCGTCTTCGTGTGGGGTATCGTAAATAATGTTCTGCTCTTTATTTCTATTACCGACTATAAATTGCTGGAGGAAGAATGATTTGGATATTCTGAAGGGTGCTTCGATAATTCAGTTAATGGATGCAGAGATACTTAATCTGTATTTGAAGATAAATAGTAATCAATAAATTATTCCAACAATCACACTAATAATTGGCGACCTCCTTAGCCGATAGGCGGGCATTTTGGACTTGGTGTCGCTGTCTCTGAGGTCCCGGGTTCGATATAGATATATAGATATATTATTATTAGAAAATAATACACTATTATTGTCTCGAGTCTGGCTATTGTAGTACCGTTGTTGTTTCTCATTTCTATAGCACAAGTGCATTAGCTACTTACTATAGAGTAATTAATGTGATGTTGTCCAATATTTTAAATTTAATTTAATAATATGGTGACTAGATAACGGATAGACATACATACATTAATGACATCCATGACTAAGTGACTTGTGATCATCATAATATAACCAATAATTAACTTGCGAGATTAAAACCTGCGAACGATGGGCTTTGTAGTTTAGAGCACGACCTACCAAACGAAGGGTGTAATCAAGATGATTGATAAATAATTACCACCTTTAAAACTGAGAATTGGAATTCTAAAAGCATTCTAGCGATAAAAAAAATATGATGTAACTAACCAAAAACAATTTTTTAAAATAAAATATTGATTGTGGTTTCTGTTTTCTGAATGAATTAATGAATGAATTTCTGTTTCACAAGTGCTTGGCTATCATAAATCATAAAAATCAGGCCAGCCGTTCTTTACTTATAAATGGTGTAACGATCCCGACTTTGTTTTATATAAAGGGTGTCTCAATAAGAGTGCACTTTTTAAATTTAGTGTCAATTTTTTTCGGGAACGTGGCAATTTTGAAATTTCACAGCTTTCACTTATGTTTCTTCCGATTACTAAAAATGTAGCGCTTTACGACAGAATAACGCGTTATAATTGTGAAAACTTGTTACAAAAATTACATTAGTTATGCTGAGACCACTCGCAAACATTTGCCGAATTTTCAGTCGAGAAAGTGCACCTAATATGCCAACCATTCGAAGATGTCAAAAAATTTTAAGAAACTGTGTCGATTATAGACAGTGAGACTTATGCGTCAACGTACCAGTCGATCTCTGGAAAACATTGCTGCAGTAAACGAGTGTCGCCGAAAAATCGAAAACATCAATTCGGCATCGTTCTCAACAACTTTACATTTCACGAAGCACTACTCTTCTCTCTCTTTGATGTAAACAGGCGATTCAATTTTATCGTACAAATAGGTGTGCGTATAGATCGTTATAAGTCCTCTTTTACGGCGTACTTGCGGCAACGTGAAAGGGATTTAAAAGGTGACATTTTAAGTTATAAGCGTTTAACTTCCTTCTTAAGAGTCACTTATGTACCATGGATTGGCACATATTTTCAATTTTTTCTACAAAACTAGTTTATATTACTCCATTTCATTTCAATTTTAGTTATTAATTAACTTAGTCAACATTGAGAATGTTGTTTTCATCGTATGTTGGAAAAAATATAAAAATATTAACCATGTCAAGAAACGATCTGATCTGATAATCTTAAAAACACTTGCACAGTCATTACTGCTTCCTATAAAAAGCTAAAAATATGTGATTAAAATACCGGGTAGTAAAAAACACATCAATTTTTGTTGCTATGAATCGGTGTATTCAAATCTTTAAATATCTTACCATTACCGTGTCTCTATATATTTGAAATGGCAAAGTTCGTTAAACAGAACCCAAATAATTTTAAACAAGCCAAAAACATATATCGACGGAATACTAGAAATTGTAATAGGCTAGTCCTGGATTTTATCCCAAAAAGTTCTCGTATGCAAAAAAATTGTTTATGCATGTGTATAGCAATATATAACAATATCCCACAAAATATAAAAGGCTTGCATTTTAATCAATTTAAAAAGACACTACACAAGTGGCTGGTCGAACAAACTTTTTATTCTCTTAAAGATTTTTTTAATTGCAAGGAGAGTCAGCAATAAGTGATATCATGTGGATGGAAATGTATAATTAAAGTTTAGATAATTTATTCTGCTTTTTAAATTATAATTTTTAAGTCAATTGTATTGATTGTAAATTGTAATGTTGAAGTGGAGAAACTGTATTTGCATGCTATTTGTTAATGGTTGGATAGGCGATCATATTAATTACCTGTTAATCTTCTGTACACCCTGTTCATAAGCAAATAAACATATTCTATTCTATTCTATTCTATTCTGTAATAAAACACGTGCAGTTTTTTTTTGTGTTAAACTTTTCCACAAATAACCAAAAATTCTTGTAGGTTCCCATGGTCAACAAGAGCGTAGTAATTATACCTACCTATTTCTTTTATAGTTTGACCAAAGATCACTAGTTTTTGATTTTGGGACATAGACTTTACGGATTTCTTCTATTACTGATACTGATTCATAGGAACAAATAGTAATAGAATAAGAGTAAGAATAAATTTATATATATATATAGCTAAGTGTTTTTAAAATACAGCCCGGCAAAACGAGACACGTTAGAAATTTTATTCTAACGTGGTCTAATGCGAACGCTCAGCATTCAATAAGTAAAACTCTAGGCAAATCTGGGACAATTTTTTTTAAGACTGTCCCGCTACACTCTTACTCTTTGTCCCACTTCTGTTGTCGGCCCAGGTGAAACAATGTCTAAAGTTTTATACCCTTGTCAGGCTCGGAAAATGTCATGTACATTTTTATGATCACCTGCCCGTTAACGGTACGAAATAACGTCAAATTAATAACAATACAATTCCAAATATAAAAATATCAAAAATTGTATAGCCATTAATTTTAGGTGTACATTTGGTAAAAGTTTTGTGCATAGCTTTATGATTTGCTATAATATATTATCCTTTGACTTTACCCGTATAAAAAGTATCCTTTGTGATAATGGATGTATGGATGTTTGTTACTCTTTTGTTACTCTTAAAGATGGATGTATGGATGTTTGTTACTCTTTCACGTAAATAATGAATGGATTTTGATGTATGTATATATATATGTAGTATATGTTTGTATATACAGTGTGTAACGAAAAGGTGAAATAAAACTTTAAGGGGTTATTCTACGGCTAAATTACATCAACTTTTTCTATGGGACTAACATCGAAATCTCAAAAAAAATATTGACGTTTCCATACAAACTGATGCCAGCTGGTCGCGTTTTAGTATGGGAAAGTGTTTTTTTTTTTTGCGATTTCGATGTTGGTCCCATAGAAAAAGTTGATGTAATTTAGCCGTAGAATAACCCCTTAAAGTTTTATTTCACATTTTCGTTACACACTGTATATGTAGTATATGTATGTGGTGTATTTGATTTGTCAGGTATCACCTCAGTAGGTATGACAAATTTCATCAAAATCCATTCGGTATTTACGTAAAATAGTAACAAACATCCATACATCTATACTCACAAACTTTCGCATTTATAAATATTAGTAGGATACATTTTAATAGATCTTCTTAGAAGATGATAAATGGATAATCGGACAAGAATGAAATACAAACAAGTTTCTTTGCTTTAATAATTTTATTCAATCAAGGGAAAATCTTGAACTTTTATTTTAAATACTAAATTAAAATGTATAAAATTATTTTAAATAAAATAAATGTTTTGCATAATAATTATTATAATTTTTAATAAAATAACATTTTAAAGTGGACAGAAAACCTCGTAAAAGGTTGCTGGAAATAGAAATAGACAATTAAATTTACAAAACCCATCGCGTGCCACTAAATATTTTACCTATTGTTTTCCATTGGTTTTCCGGTCTACCATGGGTAATTGAAACGCGAAGGCATAATCGATAACAAGCAATCGATTAATTCTATCAATAAAATAAGTAAAATATCACAAACATAAAATCATGGGAAGGACGAAGCCCCTGGATGCAAGCCGCTTTCAACCGGCCAAACTGAAAGTCACTGGATGAGGCCTATGTTCATCTGTGGACGTCCTATGGTGATAATAATGGTACTTTGATGGTAATGATGTCCATCATCATCATTTTTTGCATAGAATGTTATAAAATATTATTTTATCTATCTTCGGTCTTTTAATTGTTATTTTTCATTGTTTTCTAGTCTTTTCCTGTGCGACCAAAAGATGAGGCTGGCTGTGTATTAGATCGCGATGGTGAGCAACGTCATTTGATTATAATCTTGCACTTGTGTCTCTTCAATCTTCTTTTAATATTAAAAAACAAAACCAAAACTGGGCTAAATGTTTATTCTACCTTTTTTATGTCCCCGAATTGGGACAGAGTATAACACGTTATTCTTCTTTCTCAGATAGTAACGCATTTTATGCGTGGATTCGTATGGTAGGGTGGTGCTGACAACGAGTGAACTGCTCTTGAATGCTGTCGAAATATAAATAAAATTAAGTACATATACAGACAGATCACTGCCAAAGTTTATTGGTATTATTTTAACTTGTTGTAGATGTTATAAACATATATCTGTGAATGTAAGTTAATATGTTGAAATGAATGAAAATAAAAGTTCATTTGGCACAATTTGAAGAAGCAGAAATTACAGATAAATATTTAAAATCGTTGATGTACATCAACAGCATAATTACGTCTAGGCACAAACTCAGAAAATTTGAATCGTGATGCTAAATTTCAATGGTTTTCAGCCCACTGAAACTCCATCTTGGCCTTAGAGCTTTATTGATTACTTTAAGTCTATGTTTAATAACCTTATTCCTGATTTTATCCTTCAGATAAATCCTGAGTATAGTTTGCTAACATTTAATTCTCAAACAACTAGTTTCGTAATATAAATGATACTTTTCTAGTTAAAGTTACCTTTCCGTTTTTTTTTAATTACTGGAAGAGTCTTCTTCCATGCGAACTTCCTTTCCGGCTGTTTCGTTATTTTTCCTTCTGGTGCATTTTTACATTTGTATTGTTCTAAAAAATGTATACTTTAAATTGGTTTTGCTAACAGAGATATGATGAGATGATTTTCATATTCCAAGCCTTAATGTCTCACTGCTAGGCTGTCCCAGTATCTGTCATCGCAAACTGCTATTACATTGCCTTAACATAGAAGCGATTTCACAAAAATGCGCCGTTACTATGGAGCGCTTGCTTGCATCGTACAATTAGAATTTGGAGTGAGTTTTCAAAACGTCTTTAGACTGTCAATAAAATTATTACATATTTCGAATAAGTAAAAATCAAAAGTAAAATGCTAAATTTAAAACAAAAATCCATACGAAACGAGCGTTAATATACGGAAAAATTTAAAATTTTTGTTTATTTCATATTTTATAACAAAAAAAAATCTGTCGTGGCCTGCAATTCCCATGAAATTCCCATGAATTTATCACCATAACGGTTTAACTGACTCAGACGCAGTATTCTGTAAATAATTGTTGATTCATCGGCAATAGTTTCTAAATAAGTGTGATGGTGCCATCTACGAATCCATACTATCAAACAACAAATAAACAAACTTTAACCCTTCGCTGTATACCTTCACCGTTCCATGAGTATTATAGGTAAAAAGTCCACATAAACATATTGGAGATACCTACTATATTTATTGTAAGCTTCAACAGTTTTTAGATAATTCCTTAGTTTTTCTATAACTTCTTCCATTATGCGGTCTTCCTAAAAAAAGGTTTTAATATGTTCAAGAGCCGTTTTTTAAACGCCAGATAACTTTTATCCGACGAATAAAAGTGACGCTTTGTCACATTTTCTATACAAAAACTGTTAATATGTCAAAATTATTCGTCGTTTAAAAGTTATCTGGATATTGAAAAATCAGCATATAAAATACAAGTTGTTAATTTTATCGTACAAACGGAATTTCCTGGTGGTTCTTTTTTTAAATTTATGACTTTTGAAGTCCTGACTTCGGAGGTCCAATACTCAAAATACCAACTCATCACTCAAGCAGTCCTAGGTTTAAATCCAAGTGCAGAAAAGAGGTTATTGAACTATACAGGTCAACTGTACCATAATGACCGTTGTATTAATGGTTTTAATTGATATTTTTAAATTTAATTACCTATCTTTTTATTATCTAAATGTTGCAAATGATTACTTAATTATTTTCATTAACGATCAAAACATTTTAAGTAACGAATAACGCTATAATTAAACATGTTGTTAGGTTTATTTTTATTTTTATTGGACAATCATACATTGCTCTGATCCTATGGTAAGTAGCCAAATCATTTGTGTTCCAGAAATTAGAAACAACGACGATATCACAACACCATAGACAACAACGTCAATATAGAAAAGTTATTTTGCTACATTGACCGACCGAGAATTGAACCCGGCACCTCAGAGATACACTAATACGCCAAGAAGGTAGGACACGGTTAGAACTAACACAAACCCTTGTAAGACCATGTACACCTGTGCTCCACAATAAAGATGTATGATTATGATTATGATTATGATTATGATTATGTTTATGATTATGATTATGATTATGATTATGATTATGATTATGATTATGATTATGATTATGATTATGATTATGATTATGGTTATGATTATGAAATATATACAGAGGGACACTTTACTTATGTCTTTTTTTTTAAACTGATACAAAGAAATTCCGAAATCCGGAAGGCATGTCCATATTAACATCAATGTTTTAGATCATTAACCCCAAATCAATCTACCTATTACGATCACTGGATATGACCCACCCTATAAAGCTGAAAAAGGTATGTGCTAACTTATGCATAGGTATGCATTATTATCAGTGATCGGAGTAGGTAGATTGATTTGGGGTCAATGACCTCAAACATTGATATTAATATGGACATGCCTCCGTGATTCCAGCATTCCTTGGGTGTCAGTTTTTGAAAAAAAAAGGCATTTCCAAATTATGCTAGCAATACCCAAATACATCAAATCAATCTACCTATTCCGATCACTGATTATTATACTGTGGTTAAGTCAGAAATTTGATATCACCATTTGGAAAAAATATATACAACTGGTTCTATTTGAGTGTTATGTGGAAATATTTTTTTTAAAAAAAACAAGATAATGGTCAAGATTTTTTGACTTCAATAAAGATTTATATGGTCATAATTCAACCTGTATAATAATAACATTAATAAAAACCTGCATTGTCAATGGTAAAGTTTCCACAAATTCTATTGATTCTACAAAAGCCATGTCCACTAAATATATCACTTGAACTGTTTGAATTAGAATTAAAAAACTGAGTGTCATGATTAAACTTTTATGTGTGACATTACTGACTTGATCTGAGACGAGTGTAACATTGAGAGAGACCTTATAATATAGTAAGACCACATTCATTGTTAATGCTTTGAATGGATACTATCAGGGATGATCAAACACAAAACTCTTACAATGGGTGGATCGTAATGAAATGTAAGTATATCATCCAAAGTAAAACTTTTATGTGATATGTTTAGCTAGTCTGATATACTTATAATAGTTTTTTCTTGTCTGAGAATAAGACTAGCTAGTTTAATCCTTTTTTTTGCAAAAAAATTTTTTGTTGCTCGTATTTTTCATTAAAAATAATTGCCTTTAATGAGGCCATCATATATTTTTTTAAATAAATAAATAATAATAAATATTGGACTACATCACATACATTGCTCTGATCCTATGGTAAGTAGCTTAAGCACTCGTGTTACAGAAATCAGAAACAACGACGGTACCACAACACCTTTACACAATTATAGACTTAACTTATATTTATTAATAAATATAGTTTTAATTTTTATTTATAACAACAATTATTACTTTCATTGGGTACAATAGCTGAGTTTCACTGCCTAGATATATCTAGTGAAGTAAAAAGAGTTGAAGATAAGTTTATTTATAGTAAATAATACCGAGATTTGTATCAAAAAGATAGACAAAGTATGCCTTTTACTATTTATTTATACGTCCCACTACAAGGCACAGTAAGAATAATAAAAAATATTAAAATTACTCCTTATCAAGATATCTAGACGGAATCAGTAAAACGGATTTCACTATACTTTTTGTAAAAATTGAGTTTTTAAGTTAAGTATTTACTACTACTTTACAAATTAAATGATATTGACATTATTTGTATGCATTTACGAAAGTATTGAATAGTATTAATGTTGTTTTTTGTTAAAATGTCCTTAAAAAGAAAAGATATAGAAAAAATAAAAATAATTCATAATAGTCATATTCAGTCTAGATGCCCTTTTCCGGGCGCTTATACACGTCCCAAAAATATAGCTACTCCCTACCACTTTGGGGCTACATATCAGGTGGCAATGAGAGGAAGTAGCGCAACAAACTTAGTCACCTTTGCCACCTTTTTTACAGGAAATACAGTTATAAGTCTTTTAAATAATCGTCTACTTTATAATAATCCATTTTCCATAATCCATCCAATCCATCAGTAAGGATATTTAATGTGAATTGAACTCATGCACAGATAGTTCCACAAGAGTACTTCATTGAAAAATTTACTACATTTCGCTAAGAATGAATTGCTATGTTAACACTTTTCAACTCGGAAGTACAATCGAAAAAGTTTTCAATATTATGTCTGCTGTTCATAAACCTATAGTATGGTAGGTACCCATTGTCTACACACCATTGAATTAAAGATAAATATTGCATAATGACGTTAGTTGAAGTTAGAGCAGTCTCCGATATGGTGAAGATACAGCTGCTGGCGGTGGAAGAAAAAGAATAGCTTAGGATTCGACTTAGGTGAATTACACGAATTAGGTGATGCCTATGTCCAGCAGTGAACTAATTTAGGCTGATTATGACGATAAGGTTCTAAGGATGTTTGTTGAGTTTATACCAGTAATATACCTACAGTCTATAAAAACGTCTAGTGATTAAGCATGTTTGTGCCAATTACTGAAACCATGTACTTTTAAATAATAATGTATTTTTAACTCTGATTAAGAAGGTAGAAGATAGATGAAAAGCGATTGCATGTAGCAGAAATGAGAATGTTAAGGTGGATGTTTGGGGTGACGAGAATGAACAAGATAAGGAATGAATATAGAGGAAGTATGAAAGTGGCACCTGTAGCAGAGGAGGAAGGACACCGTTTGTCTTGGACATGTGGTGAGAAGGGAAGAGGAGCACGTAACGAGGAGAATGATGGATATGAGTATTGATGGGTGGAGAAATAGAGGACGACCTAAGAAGAGATGGATGGATTGTGTGAGGAGCGATATGACTGAGAAGGGAGTGAATGACTCAATGACGAGTGACCGGATTGCATGGAAGAGAAAGACATACTGCGCCGACCCCAGATGACCTGGGAACAGGGCAGGCGAATGATGTTGGATATATTTTTAACTCCTATTGGTTATTTTTTGCCAATTTTATATTTTAAAAAGTTACCGGCTTTTTCATATAAGTCAAGAGAAGAATTTTTTTTTTTTTGGAAAGTTGGAGAAGTCGTATTCTAAAAATAAAATCCTTAAATTATGATATTTTTTAATCGGTTGCTAGAAAAGATATCGCAGATGTCCAAGTCAATTCCTCTTAATATTGTGCCACTAAATTTAAATTTCTGCAGAATACTAAGGATAAAGATAGTGTCAAAGGCTTAAAACAAATTTCAAAAATAGCTAGCAAACAAATAGGTATATAATTTTTTTTTAAGTACTAGTTATTTCTAAAACTGCATTTTCTATTTTCAGGCGAGAAATTTTATTTGCATACTTCTGTTTACTACTAGCTGTTGCCCGCAACTTCGTTCGCGTGGTCCTTAAACCAGTACAAAAACTACGCCTGCGTCCAGCGGCTTCCTGCAACCTTTACCAGGTCGTCTGTCCACCGCCTTGTAGGTAGACGTCCTACGCTGCACGCGCTTGTCAGTTGCCCTTATTCTAGAACCTTTTTGCCCCATCGGCCGTCAGTTCTACGTGCTGGCCCTCGCACTGCCACTGAATGAATGAAGTTGATGAATGGATGTGAGTAACATCCAAAGGTCTGATCGATTCGAAATTAAGTGTTCTTTCAGTGATATTGCAAGAATGTTTGCAGGATACCAAACCCGTCTCCCACTTACAGCAGAGGTATTTGGCCTTACTACAAAAAAGATAGACTAGGTTTAAACCATGTCTAAAGAATAGCCATACAATTTGGAATATTGACACATCACACATGTCTCGGTAATGTTACCATACTTTTTAATTGGTTGGATAATCTTTAGGCAGTGTTTAAACCTAGTCTATCTTTTTTGTAGTAAGGCCCATTGTGTTTAGGCTAATCAGAATAAATTAATTACACTTAAATTAAATAAAATATTAATTTAAAATTAAATAATACCCTGTACCAAAAAAGAACAACTGCAAAAAATTGAAAAACAGTGTCAGAGGTTTTTTATTTAAACTTTAAATAAACTATTATTTTATTTCAAGACCAATAATAATAAGGATGACAAAAAAACAATTAAATTATATTTCAACTTTTTAATAAAAACAATAATGTTAACAATGTTTTTGTTTCTTTTTTTCATAATGAGTAAGATATCATTTTAGTAACTTGAGTATTCATACAAATAATGAAAATATTTTTGTATCCTTCCTAAATAAAAAAATGACTTGTTTTTCCCTGCGCTCACAAGAGATGGCGCTGCTGGTATTTTAGATCCCGGTGGCAAGCCACCCTGCTTGACTACCCTCCGCCACTAATGACACCATTTGATTGAGAAAGATTTAATATTATTTTAATATTTATGCAGAAAAACAAAACTGGTCTAACTTTTTATGCTATATCTCGAAATTGGTACAGAATAGAAAACGTTATTCTTCTTTTTCAGATAGTAACGCACTTTATACGTGGTGTCATCTATTTTGGGCAAGGTATTCTTCTTTGCTGTTAAGATAAAAAACATAATGAACTAAAACATACATTACAATAACATAATATATACTCGTTACTCCGTTATACGTTATTAACGGTTTAAATCTACTCTTTATATTATTATTACAGCAGTATTCTAAATTGTTTTTTGAATTTATTATTTTTAATTTATAGGTTATAGAAGGCCGATAGACAGACAGACAAACACAGTAACATTCGCATTTATGATATTATTTGGGATATAATTATCGTTTCAAGAAGTAATGGTAGCTCAATGGTTTAAAAATTGGATTCTTGACTCACATCTGTGGGTCGTGTCGTGAGTACGCATCCTACACGTCCGTATACGTACATGTACAGTCAGCATTAAAAGTAGCTGATCTAAAACTATTTTTCAAAACTACTGATTCCTATAAATGTAACAATCACCTGACTTCGTTATTTGATTTTTAATTAGTGATTTTATCATTGCAATGAGAATGTTTTGGAAAATTCAGATACTAAGCTACTTTTTATGTTGACCGTACTTAATTTTTTTTTTAAATCAATGAACTGGTTAATACCACTTTCTAGGTGGTGTTGCAAAACAACATAAGGGTAACATTGGATGTACAGCCATGGTCGAAAAATGGTCTGGTTTCTATGTAACGAAGTTCAGATGTAATCTCCAAATGTAATGAGCAAACTTGACGAACTTAGGATCATGGTCAAAGCGGGCACGCTAGGAAAGGGGTAAACGCCTAAAGACAGGCTAGGAATGGGATAAATGGGAATATCTACAGTTGGTTAATGTTGTGCTGTCACCTACCAGCACTACATTCTTATTAACTTTTAAAGAATGACTTATCGCTTTAATCACAACTAAAATGGCACTACCTGGCTGAACTGGCTTCCTACGATGAATTGAAGGCGGCATCACCTTCTCCGGAATTCTTGACAAAGCTGGCAAGTGATTGTTATGCATTTCGTGACCATGCGTGGGTTGTCCTAATAAATATACTTAAGATGTCAAATCAAGGACTGCGTTGACTCCATTGACGCCATGTCGAATATGATAAGCATAGGAAGAAGAAGATGGATTTACGAAGTCGTGGGCACCAGCGATTAAGTAACATCAACACCATCATTTCAGCCATAGGACGTCCACTGCTGAACATAGGCCTCTCTATGACCTATCTACTAGGGGACTACCAATACTCGCCACGCTTGGCAAGCGGGTTGGCGAACGCAATTTTTTATTTTTCTACGCAGATGCTGCTGCCCGTCTCGTGCTACAGAAATAAATCGCCTTTTACGACACGCCTCCTGTTGGCGGTGGTGAAGTATTCTTTACTGTCCCCACACGGCACTACTATTACTAACATCAATCCAAACTTATAAGATAGGTATGTCAGGTTACGGCTACTTAAAGTTTAAAATAATTCGCCAATATTATATTCAAACAAAGAGGAAGAAGGAATCAAAATATTCAGGACTGCGACGGAACAATATTCAATTTCTGAATTTGTTAATTACATTAATTTATGTCTTTGAAAGTCAACTGTTGGAAATAGGCCTCCCCAAAGACCGCTACTGGCGGTTGCGACCGGCAGCACTAGGCCGACTATATGGTGGCTTCCCGCAGATTTAACTAGGCTGTCAGTCTATAAAGCAAAGAGACCACGCTGCGTCTTCCAGGTCGTGGTTTCATCCCTGCGACCGATGTGGTAGCAATGAGGAGTCATTGCCACTTAAATTTTGCAATTAGAATTTCGGTGTTTCAAGCTATTTTCATCATCATCATCATTTCAGCGATAGAATGTCCACAGCTTAAAATAAGCCTCTCCAAATGACTTCCAGATTGGCTAGTTGGAAGCGACCTGGATCCAGTAGAATTTCTAGGTTTTCTAACAACAACGCAACTCTTACGCAGTGGCATTTACGCTGATTGGACACTGCCGACGTCGCTAGTGTGGGACCTACACCTACGGCTAAAATGATGATGATGGTGATGAACCATAATCAGCTTACATTTATCCACTGCTGTATAAAACGTTTATGTGTAACTCCGAATACAAAAAACTTACAAGGACATGATTCAGCTGCCAAAAAAAATAATTTTGTCAGGTTACTTTGTATTTTTTTAAATTTATTTCTATGTTGATCCCTAAAAGTGTTTGTATTTGAGCAGCGGAATCATTCCCTAAAAGTAGGTACTGAGTAGCGTTATGGGTAGTAATGTAACATTGAACAGGCGGGAAGCTAGTGTTTGTAAGGCATCACTTCCCAAGCGCCCAAAATATAAGGTCAGACAAGAAAACTAACTCACTAGTGAGCGTAGAGTTTCCTTTTGCCTAAGACACAAAGTCTCTAGAGCCGTAGCCCCACCAAATAAAAAATATTAGTAGATATATTAAGAATATATACCAAACCAAATAAAAAATATTAGTAGATATATTAAGAATATATATAGAAGTAGTAGCTGCTCCCTCGTCACTCAGGGTAGCAGCGTTAGGAAGGTATGTAGGCGGTGTGGACCTGCTGCCGGTCTGGCAGACTCACCGGACTGATCATAGTGACGGCTAAAGGTAGTCTTGGCCACAGCGGAGAGAAATGAGAACCAAAACGGACGGTTGATATCTATTTTATTAAGTATACAGTTATGTTTCAATATAAAAGTTACAATTTTTTAGTATGTAAAGGTTCTGTCTTGTGTGCCCTCGGTGTAGAGTGTGGAATGCTGTACGTTGAGGTTTTGCCCCCCGGATGACCCCCGCCGGTTCGTAGGACATTGGCGTAGCAGCAGACATATGTACCATCTAGCTCAAACAAATAAACATGTTATAGAGCGACTAATTTTTCAGTCAGTACGGATCGAGAGAGCAACGAGCACCCAGCGTAACGTAACATGTTCGCTGGAAATGTTACATTATGCCCCATAACGGCGCTCATCAGTCAGCTTCAGGTAGTCAGGTTTTGCGTATTTGGAGTTACACCTTGCATAGGCCTCTCTCAATGCACGCTACGAAGCCCAACCCTGAGCTATCCTGTTTTATCTGCTACCAGCAGCTTTGAGTAAGGTGGATGAACCATGGAAGGCCACTATAATGAGTAAATTGTTTTAATTCGTTTATTTAACTAGATAAATAAAACAAAGGAATCCGCCGCCGCGTCTGTGGCCTTGAGTTCGATGGGTGTAAAAAGAAAGTGTGTATGTGGGTAGAAAGAGTTTGCCATCATATGGCAAATAACTATGACTATAATAATTGGCCCTCGAAGGAGCATGCTGGTCTTCCATGGTCCACTCACCTTATAAAGGGCCCTCCGCTGCATTTGCCAAGTCGCAGTCTCCACTCAAGAACACCTCTACCCCATATGGTTATCGTTTTTATGACAAATGTGCACAACCTTCTGCCACAGCAGCTAGTTTATCTTAATTACATTGGTTCTCTGTCAGATGATCTTGATTCTGTTTTACCATAATCCGGAGCATATCTATCTTTAGCTCCGGGAAACTTTTACTAAGTGTACTGGTTTTGTAACATGATACAAATTGTACTTTCAACTACTAACTACGTAATAATAATAATTACCTCTTAACGGAAGGGGATTTCTCCACGCTAAAGTCCAATTAGGCTGTTGTGGAAGAATTAAGGGTATCATGGGTCGATTCCTGTTCGTTAATCCTATTTGAAGCGTTTGTGTACTTGTTTCTTTAAAATCTGAAACTTCAAACCGAGTTAGATTTTTTCTCATGATTTTCCAGTATTATGACAGGCCTTTTAAGCTGCAAAGCTAGCTGCTAGCTTTATGGCTTTAATTTCGCAAGTTTTGAACTAGACTGAAAATATTTGCAAAAAATTAAGTAGGTATACCGAAATATAAAAAAACACTGATATTTTGTTCATATGAATCAGTAACTTATCGCTAAAAGGGATCTCAGAAAGAGCATTAATTTCTTACTTCGAGATCGCAATGACGATTAGTGTGTGTGTTGCATATTTATTTAATCACCTACCGTAGATACTATTTTGACTGATAATCGAATCTCTTGATGCAGCCTCTGATATCTGATAGCTCAGTCGTCTATGTCTTGCCGGTTTGAACGTTACGTCAAGATTTTTTAACTTATTCCATGTAACAGCCATTGCATCCTAAAAAGGGTTGTTTTGATTATATTTTAACTTTTAACATTGCATTCATTTTCAAATGCAATTTCAAAGAACCAACCAACCAAATTTGAGGGGGTGATTTAGAATCATGAAAAATACTTTCAACAACCGGACAAGTGCGATTCCGCACTTCTTAAAATTTATATACATTATATTTATATTAGGAAGATATATATTTATATATCTATATTACATTAGGAAGATATATATATATATATATCTATATTATATTAGGAAGATATACATTTATATATCTTCCTATAATTTATAGGTAAACGACTCTACTTTCTGTATTTTTTTATTTATTTTAGACTTGTAGTTCCGAGGATTCGAGAAAGGAATGGTCAATTTGCATATATTTTCATAAATAAATTGAAAACTATTCAATTTAGAATTTTAACAATAAGTTGTTATTTTTCATAAATACTTTTTCATTTCATATTTACATGACATAGTTTACAAAAATTTTTTGTTTTCTTTTTGCCCTCAAAAATGACCCTGATTTTCAAAATTATTTTTGTAAATACTTACCTTACGTTTTCGAGGTAGAATACAGTAGTGTATGTGTTTCAGATTTTAACTTAATTGGTCCAGTAGATTCGGAGCAGGCCCCGATTCAGAACCCTTAGATATTGAATTGACA
The DNA here is from genome assembly GCA_963576865.1 of Anania hortulata. Classification (NCBI taxonomy): domain Eukaryota; kingdom Metazoa; phylum Arthropoda; class Insecta; order Lepidoptera; family Crambidae; genus Anania; species Anania hortulata. Next base: position 18,722,105 of record OY756395.1, on the reverse strand, counting down.
ATCGGTAAATTACATGACACTTATATTAAATCCTATAGTGCCACGTGGTTTTCCAGTCAACAATTTGCTATCGAACGGTTCTAAATCGGGGGCCTGATAAGCTTGAATACAGTAATGTGTATAAAATTCCAACTTAAACGTACACAACTTAAATAAATCAGTTTTATCGTATACAAAATGGAGGATAATTAAATATTTGGGATACCTATCAACCGTGGGACTATGCACAATCGTTGAATTACTCTTAACTGTATTTGTAGGAACATTTAATTTTAAAAAACACCTTTTTATTAGACTTGATTCTGAATGACTCCCTAAAATTTGGCTGGCACTTTTACAACATCCTGTATTTAAGAGTGTACTACAGAAACAAGTCTCTAATTACGTGTTGCCTTTAATTTGCAATTTTCAAACTACTACTATTCGTATAACAGATGAATAGTTGCGCAATTTTTGTTTTCTTTTTTCTATCTTGGAATTGCCTATTATTTTTGTTAATATTGACAGCAGAAAGTTTAATTTTTATCAAACTAATTCATTTTATTTAAAAACAAGTAACATTAAAAGCTTATATCTAGTTTTAGCTGCATAGTGTAGCAAAAACCAACTTTGGTTTTACCGTACACCGTGATTCGACATCGATCGTTCGTAAGAACATTCATCTGCTATACCTACCAATAACACTTTAAAAAACATACTTTTAGGGACATTGCCAGTCCTTTATTAATAAAGTTGGACCAAGTGCTGCTTAGAATAAATGAAATTAGTGCATCGTGTTCTTAAGTTATCTTCAAAATCTATCCTAGGAATCTTAAGAAAAATATTTTTTGTGTTTCGATTTATTTATGATGAAATAAAAACATGGCTACTTCTTATAAATTAATAAACAATATGATTTCCCTATTTTTGCGACTACACGGTTATATTGCAAAGGGATGTCAAGTATAAAAAAATAAGATCTAGGGAACAATATAAAGAAGCGTCTTAATCGTTATTATTTTTAATAATCGTATGTTACGAAAAAAATTACTTTAAAATATCCAAAAACAATAGCTACTCGTATACTTATACGCGCACGCTTCTAGTTCTAGGAATAAGTGTGTCAAGTCTGAGGTCTGCCCCCCTAGCATGATCAACTAAACACGATATGATATGATATGATATTATAGCGATTTATCGACACCAATGTTTTTGTTTTAAATATGATGAATATAGACGCTATGTTAAATTTTTATTGAAACAGCGATCATAACAAGTGACGTCACTGGCACGGCGATTTAACATGAGTTATTTAATTTGTAACATCTATATGTACATTATGGTTTTGCAATAAATTATTGAGTATTGAGTATTGAGTATTATAATCCACAAGAAAAATGGTTGTCTGGGTCCTGGGATATTTTTTATATTTTTATTTAATGTTAGTAATGTATTTAACCAGTTAAAAATACTATCATGTTTGGGCAGCATTTGGTCCCAACCTTGGCAATGTCCAAAGATGTACAGTCAACAGCAGCAATCTACCCGAAAAGTTAAAGGTCAATAAACTAATTTTCAACTTTAAACCCGAGACATAGGTTGAGGAGCTGTTGTCGGTACTTCTGCTACTATAATAAATATCTACAGTAGTGTGTGTTTATCATTTAGTCTGTGTCCGAAAACGTGCAAAAGAAGTTTGGTGAATCAAAGATTTTATAATCTTAATACACACTTCTAAAAATCACACTAATAATCTAGCGCAACTTGTATAGCGACTAGGTAACGTATAAGTACTCGTACTATAGAAATACTTAAACACACAATGTGTTTTTAAGTATTTCTAAAAACACAATGTGTTTTTAAGTATTTAAGACATTATGTCATGTTGTCTAGTTCAAATATAAGCAGAACATGCACTATAGCGACTAAATACGTATAGACATACTTGAAAACACATATTGTCTCATGCCAATCTAAGTGGAATTAGACGTTGTATCTGATGATAAAATTCCTAGGATACGATTGAACCGCACCTCAATTGTATTTTTAAACCTTTTTTGTCTCTTCTCTTCCTTTTTACCACTATTGCACTACAGGGAGCACCTGCACCCGATGTCTATATGTAGTATCGTTCGTCCATCGGGCAGGTTTGATTATTTTAATTGCGTACTAACTGTGTATAATATCTACATACAAGATCAAGCCTTTAAAACACACCGGGAAGAACACGTGCTATTTTATAAATACTTTATTAAGTAATTATAAAATAGCACATAGTAAAAGCAACTCACGCTTGAAACTACGAAATAATTTGTTTTCTAACTCAAATACCTTTAATTTCCGGTTTTGACCCTGGAATAATTAGTAAAAATGTCAATAATATAGTATAAAAAACCGGCCATGTGTGTGTCTGGTCAAGTACAAGGTAGGGTTCCGTTGTTGTCCGTCACAATATGCGGTATTTTCTACCTATTTTATATTATTATTACCTTCATCCAATTTACTTTCACTTTCTCGATTCAAAAAAATTCACGACAAACGAAGTTAAATGGAAAACTATAATAACTAGGTAGGCTTTGCGAGTTACCAAGTACCGAACTGTACTGGGACAAGAAAATTACTGAGATGAGAAAAGAATTATGTAAAACAGGTAGCAAATACCGCATATTGAGACGAGACACTACAGAACCCTACATTTCGTGAGGCCCGACACGCATTTGGCCGGTTTTAATGTAAGTGACTAGTGGTAGTTTTAGGTAATAAGTTTACCAATATTGATTTAAATTTAAAACTGTGATTGAAATTTTTAATTGAGATTTTAAAAGTGTGCAATTTGGCACTTAGATATCAATCACTCATTGCCATACTTTTTTAAACGATTACGAGTAACACTGATTACACAAACTTTTGGATTAACTTTATTTTATTCCCTACCAGTCTATCAATTTTATTTGCAATACTTTATTATTTTTACCGAATTGGATTTTTTTTTGCCCTGCAACTAGCCATTTATTTGGGCATAAAATTAAATTTGGCAAACAATTTTTTTTTTGCCCATTAAGTCTGACGCTAATTTTACCTTCGCTCTCTAGCAGTTTTTCTAAACTTAACTAATTGTAAGAGTTAGTTGAGAGTAGGCTATATCATAATGCAAAAAGATACGATTACGAATATTTAAATATTAATAATCACCTGTATTTTGCTCGGTAGTTCTTGCATAAAGCCATGAAACGTAGAATTAGCTATGTCCACTGTACATAACACTTGAATTGTTTGAATTATAATTACAAAAGTAATTTTCATAATTGAATTATTGATCTGACTTGATCTAAGATTGGTGTATGACTGAAATGAAATTAATTAAGTAGCTCCTCTTGTTATAAGTTTGGATCAGAAAATATCGTGGATGATCGAACACAAAAGTGTTATAATTTTAAAATGTATTTTTAATGTAGTTTTATTCATGTCGCCTCAAATAATATAATGAATATCACAAGCATCATCATCAGCCTTTGGAATCCTACGGCTGGACATAGCCTTCCCTATAGAACGCCACAGCGTGGGTTGTTTGCATCCAGCGGCTGCCTGCAATATTGACTAGATCGTCAGTCCACCGCGTCGGAGACCTGCCCACGCTGCGTCTTCCAGTCCGTGGTCGCCACCCGAGAACCTTTCTTCACCAACGGTTATCAGTTCTGTGAGGAATGTTGTTTGCTCATTGCCACTTTAGCTTCGAAATTCAAAAATCTATGCCAGTTATCAGGTTGACCTACGGATCTCCTCGTTTGGGACCGTATCTTACAGAGAAACGCAACACATAGCTGTCTCTAAAGCACGTTGGGTGACTTTAAGTTTGTAAAGCCAAAAGTCACGGCCACATCTCAATGCTGTAAGTCATCACTGACATCACGCACAGCTCAAACATTGTAGTCTTTAGGCTCGGGGGGAAATCGGAAAGATATCACGTTGTTTCCTGCACGCTGCCCAGCCGAGTTACTACCTAAGCTGTAAAAGAGGAAAACTTAAGTTAAGGATTAAGACAAGACAAGATAAGACAAGTTTGAGTTTATTTGTGGTAAATGACACCGATAAACAAATATCTAAAACAAAGACTACTCAACGGTACTTTAAATTTTGTTTTTCAGTCATTTTTAATGCCAAAACGCCGTAATTTTAATGTATCTATTTAATGGAAATAACAAGTTATTTTACAAAAAAAAATATTTAAAATACGCTTTTTATATTAAATTTAAAAAAACATTTTACACAGTTAACCCTATCTTTAGCTAAAAACCGGCTGCTGGGCGGACCTGATAGCTTTACTGTTGTGCTTACTCATCGACTGGTGAAGCATTAAAATTAACTAAAAAGAAAGTGGAATTAATTATTATAAAGATTACTTATTAGTCCTAAAAAGATAATATAAATCATTACCAAAAACGGATTAGCAAGCTAAAGAGACAGTAGGGGGATATGGCACGTAGAACTGACGGCCGATGGGGCAGAAAGGTTCTGGAATGGAGGCCACGTACCGGCAAGCGCAGCGTAGGACGTCCACCTACAAGGTGGACAGACGACCTAGTAAAGATTGCAGAAAATCGCTGGATGCGGTCCGCTTACAACCGGCCAATCTGAAAGTCACTAAGGCCTATGTTCAGCAGTGGACGTCCTATGGCTGAAATGATGATGATAAATTTAATAACGCTAACGATTCTGAAACTGGTATAACACTTTTGAACTCGACGCTACTACGACAAAATTTAAATAATAATATTTAAAAAACATTTCATTGCTATTCCTAGACTTAATAACACAGTGAGTACTAGTGTGTGAATCTATACACCATTGAAATGAAAAATGATATTATTAAATTTATAGACCTATTCAAGATTGCTTAGAATTTATAGTTGGATTGTGACTTAGTGCGCGTACAAGAGATATATTTAATTAAATATTATATCTGTTTTTGAAGCATTATAATTTCAATCCGAACACGTAATCGCAAGATTTGCATGCGGATACCTAAAATCATTATTTTTGAAATCGTAAGTGGTCCTACCTCACTCGTTTTTCGTTTTTACTAGAAAGTAAGGAAGTTTTACGGCATCGGACATATCCTTCCAGCCAAGATTTGTATGAATATGTAAATCATACATGTTCAAACTGAAATTCTGAACAAAGAATATCATTTACGACATTTTGTCAAATAGTATTTATTGTTGATTGTAATTATTTGCTCTCTCGATTAACGTATGTTTCATAGGTGTACACCAAAATAACGTAATTTTAGTACTTGCAATTTTCGGTATGCGTATTAGGTTCTATGCCTTTTAATTAAGCATGTGAAACAGAACGACGTTCAGTTCGGGTTCCGGCCTGGGTTGTTAACCAAGACTGTTAGTCTTAGTTTAAAGCACACTATTACTATGTCATGTAATATAGGCAATATAGGAAAACATTTGTGAATGCTCGTTTTTTGGATGCTAAAGCATTTGATCTTATGTCATACGATTTGCAGTGGGGTGAAATGACGAAAACCTACCGTCGGAGTTTGTCCAACTTTTCAGGTACCTGAGCCAAGTGAACCGCGTAAGGTGGGCGAGGGAGCCATGAAGCTAGAGTTGCCTATCGATAGTCTATCGATAGCTGACGTTGATCAATAGTATCGATCGCTCACACTATTGATAGTATATTAAATAAAGTAATAACTATCGAAAGTATCGTTGTATTAAATCACAAAACTTATTAATACTATCAATAGTTTAATAAATAGAGTAATACTAGAAATTTGTAGAGATAAAGGAAATGCTGGTTTTAAAAAATACTTGGTTTATTTAAGTTTTGCAGATGCACGCACCAAGAACATCTGACTCACTACTCCAACCTTTGTAAAAACAATTGAAAAACGTCCGTCATCACATTCAAATCCGCATTCGTCTCTTCCGTCGCTCACTCCGTCTTCCATCTCTTTTACATAACTTGCGTTCCATTCCACACATCCCACACTTAAATTACTCTATTTATTAAAATATTGATAGTATTAATATGTTTTATGATTTAATACAACGATACTATCGATAGTATCTTTACTACTTTAATACTACTTATACTATCGATAGTATTGATAGTATTATGATAAAATAGTATCGAAACTATCAATATTATTGCTTCCAATCACTAGTATTAGTTCATTTGTAATATTGATATTGTTACTAGTTTTCAAGGTCAACTATCGATACTGAAACTATCGATAGTTAGGCAAGTCTAATGCACTAATGCAGGCCGGAGTGTAGGGTTAGGCAGGGTGTGTTAAGCTCGTCCCTGGTTTTCAGCTTTTATGTAAATGAGCTTATCGAGCGACTCAGCGGCATGCCGGTCGGATGCTATATTCATGGTGTCTGCGTCATCAACATCAGCTCCGCTGTCGACATGGTGCTGCTGGTTTCCTCGGTCAGTGCGCTCTGGAAGCTCGTCAGAACTTGCGAACCCTATGCTGCATAAAATATGGTCTTTGGGGCCGGTACCAAGTGTCTCTTTCTTATTCCACCTTTAACCTTTAACGGCGCTGCTCTAGACAGAGTATACCAGTTTAAGTACCTACCTTGGGCACTGGGTTACCGATGACCTACAACTTACCCAATAGTATCCAAAAAATCATTGTAGGAAGACAACATGTTTGCCCTATACTGTGGCATATGAGCTCAAATACTTTGTCCAGCAAACTAATTAAGAGGTAATAACATAACTTGTAAGATTTTGTGTATTACTAACCCATTTTGATCTTTTGTTGTCTAAATAAATAAATAATAATAATAAATAATTACCGAATTTAAAAACACTAAAAAGATAAAAATACATTTACAAAAACATAGCTATCAGTAATTTTAAAAAATAAACATTCAAATACCCTCAGCTGGTACCGGCTCCAAAAATAACTGATAGGTGATGTTTGTGTAGGTAAATCATATCTTTAGTTTTTTATTGTTTGTGAAGTCAGTTATTTTTTTTCGTAAGATGCGTATAATAGGCTAGTTTCCTAGGTCAACATTTTTTTATTCTATTTAGTCCATCAGTTAGATTATTACTAGTATTATTATTATAGTTAGTCTTGTGTCAATCAAACAAAAAAAATATCAAAGCATAGCATCAAAGTTTGGGAATGGGAGCACGTGACGTCACGCCGTGCTAAAAAGTGTCGCAAGGTGTGACGTTACGCGGAACTAACGGGCTATATCTTCGTCATTTTTTGTTTGATTGACAAAACACAAAATGTGGGTCGAATATTTATAATATATCTAACTGACGGACTAGGTAGATTTTTTTGAAAACTAGCCTATTATGGTGACTTTCTGTTTTCTCTATCATCTCTATCAAATACCTAAAACCCTTTGTACATTGGAACTATTTGAATATGGTGTAGTGCTGCCTTTGACGATGTAAATAATGCTCTCTTTCTCAAGTAGTAAGTATGCTGGTTTACAGCTAGCAAACAACCTTTTACTGAATCTAAGGTCAGCATTACGCATATTATTGTCTGAAGATTATTAATTATAAATGCAGTCAATCCAACAACTTTTGAGAATTACATTAGACTGTCGACTGCAGTGATCCTGCCAATGTCGAGTGTATTCTTGATAAATAGTCAAAGCTTGGCATAGTTCACAATAAATAACGGGTGTTTACTTTTTATAGCTTTTCTTTGAATCAATGAAGGCAGCTCTTCCCAGTAGAAGCAGATGTCAAGACGCTATCGGGTCTACAGCAATGGTCTTGAGACAAGTCACTTGACACTCAATAATACTCAATAATACTCATTTATTCAGTATATAGAACCTCTTCCGGGCACTTATACACGTCCCAAAATATAGCTTTACCCTACCACCGCTTCGGGACTACATATCGGCTGGTGATGAGAAGAAACGGCGCAACAAACTCAGTCACCTTTGTCAGCCTTTTTTACAGGAAATACAATTACAAGACATGAAGTAAGTGCGAGCTAAGCAGGTTAAGTCCATGCACTCTTGTCGTTCAAAACTCAAACTCAAAACACTCGAGGCGGCGTTGAATACAATATTTCAGATTTCAATAGTTTCAGATCTTTATCACTTCACCAAACATTAGAACACAAACTACACCAAACTTGCACTATAGAGCTCTTTAAATGATAAATAAACACCATTAAAATAGATAGACCATGCATTTCGTTCTACTGCCACCCACCGAATCCCTAAAATTACCTTGTCAGGAAGGCTCAGTTAAGCTGTGAGGAAAAAATCTTTTGACTGATGTCAAAACGGCATGACTAGTATAGGTAGATACTTCAGTTATTTTCTTAGTTTGTTGACGTATGGTTTATTGCTATCATATGGAGCTCAACTTTAATGAATATCATGCAATATAATCTTAGACCTCGTGACGCTGGAAGTTAATTTGAAAAGTATTATGTACGTGCAGAAAATTATTCGTTTATTTAGCCTAAAATGTTTATCACTCGAAATAAAACCTTACCGTTCCGAGCATTAGACTACATACAGTTAGTAATTTATACTTAGGGAAATGTATTGAATTTGACAATAAATTAAAACAGACTCTTGTTTGTGGTGTTCACGTTCATAAGTTCTGTCTTGAACGACCTTAAAAAGCAAAAGATACAAGTTGTAACCTAAATAACGCATCTTAAGGGCCAATTCGGTGCTAAAACACAACTATTTTAAAACCAAAAATACGAATAAAACCAATGTATTTCTGTAAATAGGCCTAAATTAAGCTCTTTTACACGTCCCAATAATTTTTTTACCCTTCCACTGCTTCGCGACTTTTTTTTTTTATGTTGATTCCGTAGTAAGATAACTTACTAGTTAACTTAAAGGATACTGTAGAGAGTAAGGCCAAGTTTGTGTCAATTTTATTCAATTTGTTTTTTTTTTTTAACTTATTTATTAGACCATACAGATAAAGTTAAAGTAGCAGTGTGCCGGCCACGGCCTACAATGTTTCAAATACAGACCACGTCTCGTTTGGCAAACATAGTGTAGGATGCTCTCCAGCTCGATGGGCCGATGATCTTAGAACGATGGCTGACACTGGCTGGATGAAAAAAGCGGGAGATCGTAGTCTTTGGCGCTCTTTAGAGGAGGCTTACCCCAGCAGTAGACTGCAATAGGCTAAGATGATGATGATGACAGACGATGTTGAAGGAAACGTATTTTGCGCCAAAATTTAGTCCCTATTGATATAAAATAGGTTTAAACTATGAATTAATAAGAGGGTAGGTGTAAATAACTGACAAATTTTTATAGAAAATATATTATAAGCAGTTAAGGCAGCTTATTTCTTAAAAATCTATATCCTCATACAAACATCAAAGACCCAAATCTTTCGTTTTCTGGTACATCATTTGACAGCTGATTTTCCGTCGCCGGGATCAGTGCTTGAAAGTCTGTGAACAATATCATTGTTTTTGTTAGAAAAAAATAGCAACATGATTCTTTATTGTCTTAACCCATCCTTCTTAGGATTCCGTGGCCAAAACGGTACCTTTGCCATGTCCATATATAGTAAAATAAATAAATAAATAAATATAAAAAATTATATATTGGACAACATCACATACATTGCTCTGATCCTGTGGTAAGTAGCTAAAGCACTTATGTTACAGAAATCAGAAATAACGACGGTACCACAACACCCAGACCCGAGGTAATATAGAAAAGTTATTTTTCTACATTGACCCGACCGGGAATCGAACTCGGAACCTCAGAGATAGCGACGCCAAGTCCGGTATGCTCGCCTCTCGGCTACGGAGGTCGTCAAAAGTATTCCAATATAGTAAAACCTGTTTAATAATATACCTAACAAATTAAAAAATATAAATATAAATCAATTTAAGCCCGCCTTGCATGAATCGCTGTTAATAGAGAGCTTTTACAATATCAAAGAATTTTTTAACAAAAAGAAATAGATGTTTCTAAAAAATTTTAAAATTGTACAATTCTCAATACGCATGTCTTTAAAATTGACTAAACATGAATGTTTTTACAATAATTTTATAACCTTGATTAGGTACCATGTTTTCTGCAAATAAAGATTTTTTATCTTATCTTCTGTCTGTCCGTCTGTCCGCAGATTACCTCAGAGACTATGTATTCAAAAGCCATAATTTCCAAGGGTATTTATATTAATCATGCTAAGTGGTAAAATACTTTTTTTTTGTGTAATTCTACCTACTACCTACTCTTAAAGTGGGGGTGATATTTTTCTCGTGTATCGCATGATGTGGAGTGTAAAACATTTAACTGACGTATCGATTTCAAACTTTGTGAGCATCTGACATTCGGATGACAATACAATCGTTGTGATCGTGCTGATCTGATGATGGAGCCAGGAAGTGCCAAGTGGCACTTTGATGGCTATTAGAAAACCTTCGTGTTTGGTCTCATTTGATTTGATTTGATAATATATCAATACGTAAATCAATTACGCGTAAGTGTGTTTTATAGTTTTTAAACAATGACTTCAATTATTTACAGCCGAATGCTAGTGATGCCGAATAATCGACAGTTCCGCTATCGACATGATCATAATAATCTATCTAAAAATGTTATCCCATTCTTGTATTTTCCCGTGGGATAATTTATTTATTCCCAGCTTATTTTGGAAGTCTTCTTAAATGAAGTTAGAGCAGATGCTAGTTTTCAACCGACTTTAAAAAAGGAAGAGGTTCTCAATTCGACTGTTTTTTTGTATGTATGTTACGCGATTACTCTGCCATATATAAATTGATTTTGATTATTCTTTTTTGGTTTGTAAAACCATACTTCAGAGGTCGTCATATATAAATTTGATTGAAATTGATTTACTGCTTTGTCAGAAAAAAAAAACAAATAACAAAATATATTCAGTCGAATACTAGTGATGCCGAATAATCGATAATTCCGCTATCGACATGATCATAATAATCCATCTAAAAATTGTATCCTATTTTTGTATTTCCTTGGGATAATTATGTATTTCCGGCTTAATTTTAAAGTCTGCTCAGGCGAAGTCAGAGCAGAAGCTAGATTTAAATAAATAAATTTGGGTCTTTTACTCCCCTTTACCGTAATAAGCATTAATTCCAGTTAGGATCGCTTAGCAACAGATTTAATAACGTTCCCTGACTGCGAATGTTGAATAACCGCGTTACCGTTGACGGTAATTTGATACTAGTTCCTTATAATTGAGATCTAATAGGTAATATTGTATCACGTTATATTACTAACGTTCGCATGCTGCTTCGCTCGTGTTAATTAAATCTATACTCCATTTACTAATAAACTAGTTTCGGCAGAATGGGAACACCCAAATATTCCAAAATATTTAATTTAATTGGGTATTCCGATTTTCTTAAGTCCGAGCATGTTCATAATACCGAATTAATAAAACGCACCAGAATCGGCCCCTAAGAGGTTTTGCGTATTTAGAGTTACACGGCGTAAAGAATACGTTTACTTTAACGAGTCATAATATTGTTTCGTATAATTGAGTCTAAACTTGTCAAAAAGAGCCACAGTAGCGGCCGGCGAGCGCTAGATTCTAATTCTCGTTCCAAAATGTTGTCATTGTAAACCGTGAAGAAATCACTTACTTACGGTGTAGTAACACGTACACTTGCCTGAAGTTGCCTGTACATTGCGTTTTTAGGAAATTTATATAAATGAAACTAATCTTATATGTATTTAAGAGCTTTAGGTATAACTTTTAATTATTATTTTAAGTAAGTGTTACAGTTAATGGTTGTTATCTTTAATGAAATTATAGAATGTAAGATCATATTAAACGTTCACTATATTGTTGTTATAAAAAAATAAATATTGAATAAAATTATATCATTAAATCGTTATTCTAATTACATTTATTTGAAACATTAAATACCCGAATTTTATGCGTTTTACTTTCGGAATTTTAATTATTTGTAATTTACAAAATTGGTATTCGTGTTATTGATATGTCGGATAATTGGAAAGTCGGTATTATAAACATTAGGAGACTTAAGATTTCGATATTTTAAAATAGGAATTATGATAAATAGAATTTTTGAGATTCGGTATTTTTAAATTCGTGATTGTAAAATTCTTCCGTGATAGTAAAAAAGTAAAATTCTTCAAAAATGGGTGTTGACCCATACAAAATTGTCATAAAATAATAACAATGAATACCGTATTCACTAACACAATTTTTACGGATATTTGTTACTAACACTGGGCTCTGCCTGAAATAAATAGATAGATAGATAGATAGATACTCTTTATTACCACCATACAAGTAAAAGAGACATGATTTTTACAGAAAGATGTACAATTTAGGCGGTCTTATCGCTAATAGCGATCTCTTCTAGGAAACAAACAGATAGTTCGATACAGTTACACAAACTTAATGAATTTGAATTAAAAAATTCGGAATTAAAGGACAAAACCTGTTATTGTACAAGTAAATTTTAAAATATTTTTTTTATAAAAATAAATAAAAAACAGTATATACAACAGAATAAAACTCCATTTACGCGTGGGAAACCTCATTAGGGATCTACTTTACGATATGTTTGCTTGGTCCCATAGAAAAAGTGGTTGTATTAGAGTACCAGAATCAGCCCCTAGCCCCCTAGGGGCTGATTCTGGTTGATGTTTTGATGTTTTACAAATAACCCTGTAAAGGGTATGCGTTCAGTGAAAATAACATACCTGTATCTCTGTCATTTTCTTCTCCGAAAATCTTGGCAAAATGAGGCTGCTGCATTTGTTCCCAATCTTCTAGCGACTTAAAAGTCGGTTCCGGAAAGTACGGTAAGTTTAACCTTCCATTTCTAGGTAAAGGTTGTGGGTAACCATAATCTCGAATTGTTTTCCTTCCGAATTCTGGGGAATAGTTGACTTCAGTATTTGTGTTAGCCATGCCTGGTGGTTCGAACATTTTTTCTATTTCTGACATCAAATAGTCTGGTGATGAATGGAGTTTACCTGCTGATTTGAGTTCTGAAAATAAAACAAAACTTTGTATTGTTACCTGTTTTTGAATTTTGAAGTTCTTGTACACAAATGTATTAATTAAGTTTAAACTAAAACGGTCCATTTGTCCGTCTATCATGGCTTCAGTTTATGAACTGTGATATCAAATATCCTGGGAATATTATACAGTACCAATGTTAATTGATGAAAGGTGTTTCCGTTAACTCGCAATACTATAGCGTCTATTAGATACATTCTAAAAAAATATTATCATGTAAAATAAAAATATTTTTAATTTGAAAATGTCATTAAAGATAATAAACGTAAGACTAAAGATAATAAACGTATGACTTGTATCTCACTGAGAGATGAAAAAAAGTGACGTTGCCAGTTTTCGTAGCTCAAATAAGGTTGTTTTTATTCCACATTACGATTTTGGATCTAACAGGGCGTTTTTCATCATCGATCGCCATATTTATTGAGGTGATTTGTTACTTTAAAACTAATTCCCGACAAAAAAAAAACAAAAAAAATCTGAGTCCCATTGAAAAAGTTTTTATATTTGATTACCAGATTCAGGCTCTAATGAGTTGTAAATGTTTCAAAAATAACCCTGTATACAGGGTGTAACGAAAAGGTGAAATAAAACATTAAGGGCTTCTACGGCTAAATTACATCAACCTTTTCTACGGGACCAACATCGAAATCTCAAAAAAAAATTGACGTTTCCATACAAACTGATGCCAGCTGGTCGCGTTTTAGTATTGGAAAGTGTTTTTTTTTTTGCGAATTCGATATTGGTTCCATAGAAAAAGTTGATGTAATTTAGCCGTAGAATAACCCTTTAAGTTTTATTTCACCTTTTCGTTACACTCTGTATACCAAAGCACGTGGTAAGGGTCGCAGAAAGACGCTGGATGCAGGCCGCTTCCAACCGGCCAATCTGGAAGTCAATGGGGGATGCCTATGTTCAGCAGTGGACGTCCTATGGCTGAAATGATGATGATGATGATGATGATACCAAAGCAGATATAAATAAATAAATATTGGACAACATCACATACATTGCTCTGATCCTATGATAAGTAGCTTAAGCACTTGTGTTACAGAAATCAGAAACAACGACGGTACCAGAACAGTCAGACCCAAGACAATATAGAAAAGTAACTTTTCTACATTGACCGACCGGGAATTGAACCCAGGACCTCAGAGATAGCGACACAAAGTCCGATATGCTCGCCTGTCAGCTACGGAGGTTGTCAAATAGTTTGTATTTCTTAGCCATGAAGCGATGAGAGCCATACCCTGCTCAGCATTTGCCTTTGTAATTTCACAAGTGAATCCAGTAAAAACGATTGCCGTGTCGTCAGCATATGTAATTATTTTTGCATCTTTAAGTGTCATGTTGCATATGTCATTTACATAAATAAGAAACATAAAAGAGCCAAAAACGCTTCCTTGGGGTACCCTCTATGTAACATCAACGTCATCACTTAGATAGTGCAGTGTTTAGACTTTTTGATTAATTTGTATATGTCAAAGTTTTTATGTTTTTCCAAAGAATTTTATTATTATTAGCTGATTTTTAAGTAAGTTTTTTTCATATTTCCATTTTAAATTTCTAAGAAGATTATTCCAACAATTTCTATAATGCACAAATGTATTTTTATTTTTAGGGTTCCGTACCTCAAAAGGAAAAAACGGAACCCTTATAGGATCACTTTGTTGTCCGTCTGTCCGTCCGTCCGTCCGTCTGTCAAGACCCTTTTTCTCAGGAACGCGTGGAGGTATGAAGCTGAAATTTATATCAATTACTCAGGTCTACTGTCCCTTGAAGCTGTGAAAAAATCAAACTTCTAAGCCAACGCAATCAAAATATACAGCCGTTTATGCCGCAAATTTTCGACACTTGCAAGGGAATCAAAACCTACAGGGTGCTTTCCGTGAACTCAGAATCTTGAAATTTGGTACGAAGCAACGTCTTATAGCATAGATAAAGGAAAAATTACGAAAACCATAAATTTTTAGTTACATCACATAATATATTTTTTAAAAATAATTTTAACCTTACTACCCATTTCCTCATAAACGCGTAGAGGTATTAAATTGAAATTCATACCAAATACTCAGGTCTATAATACCTTTAAGCTGTAACAAAATCAAACTTCTATGTCAACGCAATCAAAAGAAACAGCAATTTAAGCTGCATATTTTGAAACTCGCAAGTACTCGCAAGGGAATCAAAACCTAAAGGGTACTTCCAGTCGACCTAGAATCTTGAAATTTGGCATGAAGCAACGTTTTATAGCACACATAAAGGAAAAATTCCGAAAACCTTAAATTTGCAGGTTTGTACGGAACCCTCGGTGCGCGAGTCCGACTCGCACTTGGCCGGTTTTTTTTATTAAAGGGGTCATTTGACATGGTTTTTTTTTGGAGTTTGTTACAGTTCTTAATTCATCTTAACTTTCCATCTGTGATCCAGGGTTTTATTTTACGTTTGTTGTTATTTTTACTAGTTGTATTTTTCTTATAGACTCAGTAAGTTCTTTTATTAGACTGTCAGCTATAAGATTGAAATCATCAGATACAAGTAGTTGTGCGAGGTTTTTTTCCTGAAAACATTTTAGGTAATTTTCGAAGTTATTTTTTGTGGTAGAAAATATACATATTATAAGTGTATTAGTAAGAAGCAGCAAGTGTAGATGAGCTCAGGAAAAAGACTGTAAGTGCTTTTCTTTTCTAGAATGCATATTTTTTTATTTGTTTTATTTGTCTGTTTATTAGTGTTTTTTTACATTCTAAATGGTGATCTGTGATGTAATTATAGCTAAATTTCTTCTCATGACGATTCAAATAAGTCCAAACACGGCTATGATACATTGTTTTATCACCGAGTTCCGGTGCTTACCTTCCGCCTATTTCATCAGATCAGTTTGATGGTATCATTCTCACCAGAATCATTTATTAAAATTTGATTTAACAAACATAAAAAAAACACAACCGAATTAAGAACCTCCTCCTTTTTTTGAAGTCGGTTAAAAATGTGTAAAAGTGTGGCGAGCCAACAACAGGAAAGATATCCTAAATCTTTTTAGGGTTTTGTATTTAAAAGGTAAAATGGGACCCTATTACTAAGACTCCTGTCCGTCTGTCTGTCACCAGGTTATATCTCATTAACCGTGATAGCTAGACGGTTGAAATTTTCACAGATGATGTATATCTGTTGCCGCTATAACAACAAAATAATACTAAAAATCAATTATAATAAATATTTAAGTTCCCATACAACAAACGTGATTTTGTTTGCCGGTTTTTGCGCGATATTAATAACGGCAACAGGTCGTCTTGAAATATTTACAGAATATAAAAGATAATGGTACGGAACCCTCCGAGCGTGAGTCCGAGTCACATTAGGCCAGTTTTTTATTTTGCTAAAAACATGGCGTCCATTATTTTCTGATTATACGCTCAACTGTGTTAGATTAAATGTAAGCTTAAAACATGCTATGCTATGTATTTATGCTAAGTTTTTACAGAGAAATAAATTTATCTTATCTTATCTTATCTTATCTTATGTTTTAGAAAACCCACATTTCCCAAATTTAAAACCACCGAATAGTCCGGTAGGCTATTACCAAAAATTTTGCTTATGTACGAGACACTGTTTACAGTCATCATCATCATCATCATTTCAGCCATAGGACGTCCACTGCTGAACATAGGCCTCCCCCAATGACCTCCAGATTGGCCGGTTGGAAGCGGCCTGCATCCAGCGTCTTCCTGCGACCTTTACCAGGTCGTCTGACCACCTTGTGACCACTGTTTACAGTACATAATTTTAATTATATCATTGTTTTTTTATTTATTTAGACTCAACATCATCATCATCATCACTAAATATTTTTTTAAATACTGTAACCTTTTCATTGATTAGCCTCCTTGGGTAATTAATGAAACCGTTGTTAAAGTAACTTTTTTTATAACAAAATTGTACCGGTCGGCAATAATTGAACCCGGGACCTCAGAGACGGTAACGCCAAGTCAGGCTAAAAGCTTGGTTGCTCGGAAATGGTTATATTATGCAGATGACACGGCAGTGCCCCCGCCAAGTCGAGCAAACAAGCGTCACGGCCATACCATCCTTTTCTCGAAACAGTTCAGGCTATTTTCGACCCCCTATAACTTCGTTGTAGATAAAACTAAAAGCCTGAATTTTCAGTAACCAAGCGAGCATTGTACAACAAAACAACGCAGCCGCATCTGGTTTCAAGCTCGTAGGATTTTAAGTGACAAGTGATCTATTAGCACTTGATATCCAGGGTCTGATGATGAAGCTGGATGTTGGCTACAGGGACTCTATAATAAAATTAAGCAACCCCATTGAGTTTGGGCTTGTTTGATATGTCTTGATCAGTAGATGATGTTCAGGGTATGATAATGAAGCCAGAAGGTAGCCACACAAACTCTGTTATACAACCACGAAGCCTCATTGAGTTTGGGCTCGTTTTTCAAAATCAAATCAAATCATTTATTTGCTAAAACATGGTAATTACAAGCTGTTTTTATTTTTTTATTTTAAGCTGTTATGTTTGATTTGTCTTGACAAGTGCTCTATTAAAAAATAATGTTCAGGGTATTATGATGAACCGAAAAGGTGGACAAACGAACTCTATAATCAAACAACGTAACCACCTCGAGTTTAGGCTTGTTTGAGTTTCTTGTCAAGAACTCTAATAGTAGGTGATATCTAGGGTATGGTGGCCAGGAGGTTTCCAAAGGAAATCTTCAATAAAATTGCGAGTCCCCATTGTGTTTGGACTAGTTTGATATGTCTTGACAAGTACTCAATTAACAGATGATGTCCAAAGTATGATGATAAAGCCAAAACGTAGCCAAAGGAACACTGTCATGTAACAACGTAACCTCATCGAGTTTGGGCTCGTTTGAGTTGCTTTGACCAGTTCTCTATTAGTAAATGATGTGTTGTAGCTCAGTGGCGGCAGCAGTTTGGTAGTGATTACTAAAGTAAGCCACCTAAGCCGCGGTTGTGAGTGGATGGCTGAAAATTCCAACTATATTAAGTGACATTTATCCCAAGCTTCTCCGTGCTTCAGAAGGCACGTTGAAAGTTAGTCCCGACTAACATCGGGTGGCAACCTTAATAACATCCGATAGTAAGGTTGAGTTGAGATTTAAAGCCTTACAACATCCTTCCACCAAACTGCACTGGGCCCGCGTGGTGGTGTATGGCCCAAACCACCTCATAATTGAGGTAAGGCCTGTGCCCTGCAGTAGGACGTTTATAAGCATACTTTACTTTCATCAGATGGTGTCCAGGGTACTAAGCTTAAACCAGGTGCCCAAATGAACTCTGTAATAAAACAACATAAACCTTTTTAGTTTAGGCTCGTTTGACTTGCCTTGACAAGTACTCTATAAGTAGATGATGTCCAGGGTATGATGATGAAGCCAAAATGGACAAAGGACCTCTATAATAAAACAACGTTGCCACATCGAGTTTAGGCTCGTTTGATTTTCTTGACAAGAACTCTTAATAAATTATGTCTATGGTATGATGATGAAGCCAGAAGGTGGCCATAGGAACTCTGTAATAAAACAAGGTAACCCCATCGAGTTTGGGCTCGTCCAATTCGTCTTAATAAGTACTATATTAGTAGATCATTTCCAGTAATCAAAATCTGGAGAAAAATAAGAGAGGGTCGCTAAATGAACTTCTGTAACAAGAAAAGGGTACGTATGTTGAATTTGAGCACTGCGTTTGATTTGTCTTGACAACTGTACTAATTGTAGATATGTCTGATGATGAAGCAGGAAGGTGGCCATAGGAACTATGACGAAACGATGCAACCCCATCGAGTTTGGGCTCGTTTTATATGTCATGAAAAGTGTTCTACATCATGTAATAAAAGTATGTAAAGTACTTGATGTCTAGGTTTTGATGATAAAGCTGGAAGGTGGATACAGGAACTATATTTTAAACAAAGCAAACTCAACGAGTTGAGGCTCGTAAGGTCTCTGATTGTAAATAATATCTAGGGTCAGATGATGAAACCAGACCGTGGTCGCAAGAACTCAGTGATAAAACAAAGCAACCTTAAAGATGTTGGGTTCGTTTTAGTTATCCTAAAAAGTTCTTTGATAGTTTAACTATATCACTTTATAGTTCTGATGATGAATCCGAAAGATAGCAACTGGAACTCCCTTATCGAAAGTGCTAAGGTAGTTAAGTTTAATCTCGTTAGATTGGTTGTCTTGAGTATCATATTATATTACACATGATGAAGAGGTTCTAAGATAAGGATGGACCTGAAAGATTGCATCTGAAACAGCCAAATGGAAAGTGCTAGTCGTCTAGTCTAGTCGAGTTTGAGTTTAAACATTAAATATATTGATGAAAAACCTTTAGGACTAAAAAGTTTTAAAAAAATTAAATGTAAGAAAACTTTTTGAAGACAAGTTTTTTGTAATAAATTATAAGTTAGAAAAAAATTAAAGACAAGCTTTTGTAAAAAAACATAATGATCTTAGTAATTTAGTATTTATAGTATATTATTATATTATATAATATAAATAGTATAGTAATTAGTAATAATAACTTTCTGTTTGGCAGTTCCAGTTGAAATTTTTCGGCTACTTCCTTTACCCTTAGAACCTCTTTATCATGTGTAATATACGATACTAAAGACAAAAAATCAAACGAGATCAAACTTAACCACCTTAGCACTTTCGATAAGGGAGTTCCAGTAGATATCTTTTGGGTTCATCGTCAGAAGTATATAGTGATATCGTAACTATACTATTGGAGTACTTTTTAGGATAAACAAAACAAACACAATTTCTATAAGGTTGCGTTGTTTTATTACAGAGTTCTTGTGACCGCCGTCTGGTTTCATAATCTGGCCCTAGGCATTGTTTACAATTAGAGATCTAACGAGCCTCAACTCGTTGAGTGTGCATTGTTTAACTAAAGTTCCTGTATTTACCTTCTGACTTTATCATCAGAACCTGGACATCATGTACTTTACATACTTTTATTAAATGATGTAGATAACTTTTCACGACATATCAAACGAGCCCAAACTCGATGGGGTAACGTTGTTTCGTCATAGTTACTGGGGTTACCTTGTTTTATTACAAAGTTCTTTTGGCCACCTTCTGGCGTCGTCATCATACCCTAGACATAATTTATTTATAGAGTTCATGTCAAGGAAACCAAACGAGCTCAAAGTCACAAAGTCAAAGTCGATGTACGAGTAATTAGACAAGACAGTAAGACATCGTCTACTGATTGAGTAGATGATGACATATCAACATAAGACATATCAAACGAGCCCAAAATCGATGGGGTTACTTAATTTTATTACTGAGTCTCTGTGGCCACCTTCCAGCTTCATCATTAGACCCTGGATATCAAGTGCTAATAAATCACTTGTCACGAAAAATCAAACGAGCCCCAAACTCGATGCGGTTACGTTGTTTGGTTATATGTAGAGTTGCTATAGCCATCTTTTGACTCCATTATCAGATCCTGGGTATCATCATCAATCAGAATATTCTTTAAGATAAATCATACGAGCCCAAACTTGATATTATTGCATTGTTTTAGTATTGGGTTGCTGTGACCACCTTCCGGCTCCATCATCCAGAGTATGATTTCCAAAGTATGATGATGAAGCCTGAAGGTAGGAAAAAGGAACTCTGTTATACAACAACATAACCACATCGAGTTTGGACTCGTTTGATTTGTCTTGACAAGTTCTCTATTAGCAGATGATGTTCAGGGCATGATGATGAAACCAGAAGGTGGCCAAAAGAACTCTGTAATAAAACAACGTAACCCCTTTAAGTTTAGGCTCGATTGATTTGTCTTGACAAGTACTCTATCAGTAGATGATGTTCAGTGTATGATGATAAACCCAAAAGGTGGCCAAATAATTTCTATAATAAAACAAAATAACCAACTCGAGTTTAGGCTTGTTTTATTTTCTTGAAAAGAAATCTAGTTGCAGGTGTTAGCCAGTGTATGATGATGGAGCCAGAAGGTTGCCAAAATGAATAATTTAATAAAATTACGCAATTCCATTGAGTTTGAGCTCGGTTGATATGTCTTGACAGGTACTCTATCATTAAATAATGTCCAGAGTATGATGATGAAGCCAGAAGGTAGCTAACGAATTCCTGTTATGTAACAACGTAACCTCATCGAATTAGAGCTTGTTTAATTTGTCTTAACTATTAGTTCTCTATTAGTAGATGTATTCACAATCACACCAATTATCTAGTCCCAAACTAAGCAAAGCTTGTACTATCCCGAGAAGATAACGGATAAACATACTTAAATACTTTTATAAACAACCATGACTTAGGTACAAATTGCTCGTGCTCATCACACAAACATTTGCCCCTTGCGGGATTCGAACCCGCAACCTCTGGCTTTGTAGTCCGGAGCGCGAACCACTTCACCAGACGGTCGTTTGTAGCTCAGTGGCGATAGCGCTTTGGTAGTGATAACTAATGTTAAGCCACCTACACCGTGGTTGTGACTTGGGTTACCACTCCAACCATATTCAGTGACATTTATCGCAAATATCTTCGTGCTTTAGAAGGCACGTTCAAAAATGGTCCCGATTAACATCACTCGACACAAGTCGTAAAGCCTAGTCAGAGGCCTTAGGGCAACTTAATTACATGCGATGGTAGATTTAAACCACTGGCCTTACAAAACCCATCCACCAATTCACATTTGGCCCGCGTCGTGAAGTATGGCCCAAAATACCTCATAGTTCAGGTAAGGCATTTGCCCTGCAGTGGGACGTTTAAAGACATACTTTTTTAGTTTTGAATGATGTCCAAGGTAAAATGATGAAGCCAAAAGGTGGCCACACGAAACTTTATAATAAAACAACGTAACCACCTCGAGTTTAGGCTCGTTTTATTTTCTTGCTAAGAACTCTATTAATAAACGATGTATAGGTCTGTCTATAAGTAAATTATACGTCTTTTCAAAATGTAAAAATACAAAGAGTTTAAAAGCTTGAGGCACTAATCAATGGTATCCGTTATACGGGTCGCCTATACGATATCAGTGCCTAGAGTTACCGAATTTTATGTATATTTTACATTTTGATAAGACGTATAGAACTTACCTATCTACGTGTATGACAAATGTCTCTTTAATTCATTTAATTCCTTTTAGTTTACTTTTTAAAATAAAAGCTAGTCTTTAAATAGTTTAGATATAATATATAGTATTATTGTTCAAACTCAAACTCGATTGTCTTAGCACTTTCTATTTGGCAGTTCCAGTGGCAATTTTTCGGCTCCATTCTTTATCCTTAGAATCTCTTTATCATGTGTAATATTATGATAACAAAAACAACACATCAAACGAGATCAAACTTAACCACCTTAGCACTTTCGATAAGGGAGTTCCAGTAGCTATCTTTTGGGTTCATCGTCAAAACTATATAGTGATATCATAGTTATACTATCGGAGTACTTTTTAGGATAAATAAATCGAACCGAACATCTATAAGGTTGCGTTGTTTTATCACAGAGTTCTTGTGACCACAGTCAGTTTTCATTGTCTGACCTTATACATTGTTTACAAACAGAGAACTAACGAGCCTCAATTCGATGAGATGGCGTTGTTTAAAATATAGTTCCTGTAACCAACTTCCGGCTTTATCATCAGAACCTGGGCATCATGTATTTTACATACTTTTATTACATGATGTAGAGCACTTTTCACGACATATCAAACGAGCCCAAACTTGATGGGGTTGCATCGTTTCGTCAAAGTTCCTATGGCCACCTTTCTGCTCCATCGTCAGACATATTTTCAATTAGTACAGTTGTCAAGACAAATCAATTGCTGTGCTTAAATTCAACATACGTACCCTTTTTCATATTACAGAAGTTATTTTAGCAACCTTCTCTTCTTTTTCTCCAGGTTATGATTCCTGGACATTATCTTCTAATACTTGTACGAGTACCTACTTGTCAAGACAAATTAAACAAGGCCTAACTCGATTGGTTACCTTATTTTATTATAGAGTCCCTTTGGCCACCTTTTGGCTTCATCATCATAACCTGGACGTCATTTACTAATAGAGTACTTGTTAAGATAAATTAAACGAGCCTTAACTAAAAAGGGTTACGTTGTTTTTACAGAGTTCCTTTGGACATCTGGTTTCATCAGCGTACCCTGGACATCATTTGAAAGTAAAGTATGCCTATAAATGTCACACTGCTGGCCTCAGCCCAAGGTATGATGATGAAGCCAAAAGGTGGCCAATGGAACTTTATAATAAAACACCGTAACCATCTCGATTTTAAACTTTGATTTCTTGACAAGAATTCTTATTAATTGATGTCTAAGGTATGATGATGAAGTCAGAAGGTGGCCAAAGGAACTCTGTAATAAAACAAGGTAATCCTATCGAGTTTGTGCTCGTTCAATTCGTCTTAATGAGTACTATATTAGTAATGTTCAGGGATCAAAACTTGGAGAAAAATAAGAGAAGGTCGCTAAATGTACTTCTATTATAATACGAAAAAGGGTCCGACTGTTGATTTTGAGCACTGTTTTTAATTTGTCTTGACTTCTGTACTAATTGTAGATCTGACATAGGAACTATGATGAAACGACTCCATCGAGTTTAGGCTCGTTTGATTTGTCGTGAAAAGTGCTTTAAATCATGTAATAAAAGTACGTAAATGATGTCTAGGTTCTGATGATAAAACCGGAAGGTGGATACAGAACAATGTTTGAAATAACGCACACACAACTTAAGGCTCGTTAGTTCTTTAATTGTAAACGATAGGATCAGATGATGAAACTAGACGGTGGTTACAAGAATTCTGTGATAAAACAACGCAACTCTATAGATTTTTGGTTCGTTTTATTTATCCTAAGAAATACTCTGATAGTTTACTATGATATCACTATATAGTTCCGATGATGCATCCGAATGAAAAAAAAAAGAAAGATAGTGCTAAGGCGGTTAAGTTTGATCTCGTTTGATTTGTTGTCTTAAGTATCATATACTACACATGATAAAGAGGTTCTAAAGATAAACGATGGTGCCGAAAGATTGCCACTGGAACTGCCAAATGGAAAATGCTGAAATAGTCGAGTTTAAGTTTGAACATTAAAGATATTGATAAAAAAACCCTTAGGACTAAAAAGTTTTGAATAAATTAAAAGTTAAAAAAAACTTTTTAAAGACATTCATCATTTCAGCCATAGGACGTCCACTGCTGAACAAAGGCCTCCCCTAATGACTTATCATCATGGGGGATTGCCAATACTCGCCACGCTTGGCAGACGAGTTGGCGAGCGCAATTTTTATAAGACATTACAGACAGGCTTTTATTATTTTAATTTATAAGTAAAAACTTAAAACATCTACAGAATAACTAATATCTTTGCTAGCTTAGATAGAAGAGCAGTCACCTGGATAGCGAAAAGACGTGAAAGTGATTCATAGCTGAGGCAGTACAGTTTTTACTTAACAAAGTGTAATGTTATCAGATTATACTTACTTCCAACAGATCCCAATCTTCGAATTTTGACGGGTTGTTTTATGGCAAGAATTAATCTATCCCAAGTAGAACTTATAGCATTCTGGAAAACAGAGTAAATATTTATACTAAAAACTGAATACTTCTCGATTTTACAGAAATAAAAACACCGTGCGCAAGGTGCGCACAAGCGGCACTAGTGCTAAGGGAATCACACTGCGCATTTAATGAATGAATGAATGAATAAATTAATGAATATGTTTATTTGCATAAAATACGGTACATTATACAGTGTGTGGCCAAAACCGGGGATAATAATGAAAACAGAGACTCTCTAGGTCACTAGCAATTGAGTCATTATGGTTCCAACTAATTAAAATCAAAACTTTACTTTTTGATTTTTTCTAACAAACTTAATCGTAAATTCAATGTAATGCAAACAATGCAATAGTTCCGCCCAACTCGATCGATTGAGTTCATTACGCATCGTACTCATTCGGAGCTACTCGGAGTCTCTTTGACACGACATTGACAACATTAGCGATAATATCGTTTAATTATAATACACTGATTATAAATCGTAACTTTAAATTGTTATTGTGTGTAATGCATGGGTTTTGGTTAACTAGAATCTTTTTAGAAAAAATACTAATTAATACTCTAAAGAGTCTCGGTTTTCAATATTATCCCTGGTTCTAGGCCACATACTGTAGATGTTTTTCTTTTAAGCTACTATTACAGTTCCCAGTGTATTTTACCGATTTATCGGTAGGCAAATGTCAGGACATAATTTAATGTATTTTTACTTACAAATCACAATGTCATCTATATATAAAATAATAATAATAATTAGTGAATTATAGATTAATAAAAAATACACATTCAATAACATTCAATAATAAATTATTAATTTTAACTAATAAGGAAACTAATTTTAATTGAAAATAAAAATAGGCTTATTAGACCCGATAGATGTCGCACAACTAAACACCCATTATCTATTGTGAACTATATCAAGAATACGATTACGCTCGACATTGGCAGAATTACTGCTCTGAGAGTGGGATAAGTCCATATAAAAAAATGGCTTAAACCTTGCTTTATTATTATTATTTTATTTAAAACTTTATTGCACAAACTTAATAAAAGTGTACAAAAGGTGGACTTAATGCTAAAAGCATTCTCTGCCAGTCAACCTATAGGTCATACAGAAAGCTTGCAAAAAGGTGCGGTAAACAAACAAAAAGAAAAAAAAAAAGTAAGTATATAATGCAACAAATAAATTAAGGTATATATATTTAACATTAAAATATATTGTATATAAATATAGACATAATTATTAAGATACAAAATAAATATAATACATAAAATACTTATATCAAATAAATAACATACATATATATATATACATATACTATATTATGCAATTAATCTATTAAGAATTTGCGAACTTTGTTTTTAAATGAGACTTTTGACTTTGACTTTTTAATGTCAAGAGGACTTCCCCTCGACATTAAAAAGTCAATACTGATCAAGATACAGTGGAACTCACTTGAGTTCCACAGTCGTACTGTCCTTAGAGCGAAAGATTTAGAGACGAAAGAAGAACGATGAGCAGGGGTACCCAGCCGTAAATTGTCTGAGGAACGGAGAGAGCGGTCATGAGATTGACTTATTTGCTTTCCCATTCGCAAGCGGGGTGCGTGCTACGCATTCGCGGCGAGTTCGCTTGATCTGTGCGCCCCCTTAAGTACAGTAACGAACTTTAACTTGGGACCCACTTGCATCACAGAATTGCATCCGTGATGCGACGGATGCGGGGCGGCCCCAATAGCATCCTTAATACCGTGGCTGTGAGAGAAGAGAGCTCCATGTTGAGACAATGGGTAAAGGTGCATCTTACACCGCCTGCCCAGAATATCCGCTTTTAAAAATGTGTTATTGTAATAGCATTTTTTTTTAAATTATTATTTTTTAAACATATTTACTAACATGATAGGTTAAGATAATTGTTACTAACAACTTTATGGGCTAAGCCTGAAATAAATGAATTTTAATTTAATTTAATTTAATTTAAAATGGATTAGCGCAGATCAAAGTTACAGCTGGAGAGCTATTGTTGTTAACAACGTCTTGGGCACTAGTTAAGCGTTACTAGGAGCAACCACACTTCACTTGATTTTTATAACTGTCGATTCTAAACTTTCAATCAGAACTTTTACCACACCGCCCACAAAACATCTCTGTTTAGCCTAATAGTCGACTGGTAGAGAATGCCACATGGTATTAAGTCCATCATTTGTATATATTTTTTTAATTTGTGCAATGAAGTCTAAATAAATAAATAAATCTTATTGCATTCTGAGTTTTCAAAGAACATTTAAGAAAAAGGGTCCCAAAGTAAAGTTCATGGCCGTACATCGAGTATAATTATATTATTATACTAGCTGTCCCTTCATACTTTTTTTTCTGTGAATTTTTCCGTGATTTTTATAGTTATTCTGCTATTTAGGGCGGAGACAAATTCAACAAATCAAAAATCATGAAAGTCGGTCCTTTCACCCGTTCTTGACTTATAAATGGTGTAACTAACCCGACTTTGTTTTATATATATAGATTTAATTATAAATATACTTTTTGTAGCTAAATAAAACATGTGCGTGTGGATTGAGTGAGCATTCTATAAATAATATATATTATATAAAATGCTAGCCTTTTAGTAAAAGTTCTATAACAATTGTAAAACCAATACCTCTATTTGTAAAGAAAAATAAGTTAATTTTATCAAAAAAAATAAAACCGACTTCAAAACACTAAAATGCTAAAAATAATCCTAATACTTAAGTACCTAATCAGTTACTTTTGGAGTCGGTGCCAGCCGATGAGAGATTCAATGTTTTTGTTTGCACCGACTCCAAAAGCATTTTAGTGTTTTGAAGTTGGTTTTATTTTTTTAATAAAATTTACTTATTGTCAAATCAGGACATTACACAATGTCAGTTGAAGGCTAATGGTCAGTGACCGCAGATTGGTACCTCAACGCTTGCTTGCCCAAAGTCTTAGAAAAAAGTTTGCAAAAAGCATCCTCCAAGCAATGTAACGTAAGCGTATTTAACGGTTTGGGTGTTGTGGTACCGTCGTTGTTTCTGATTTCTGTAACACAAGTGCTTTGGCTACTTACCACAGGATCAAAGCAATGTATGTAATATTGTCCAATATTTATTATTTATTAATCAATTGATATTTAATTTATTTAAAACAACATAATTTTTAACATTGAAAATATTATGGTCTAGTGACCATATCAATATTAGATGTTGTTAGGTTAGCTAATTACGTAATAACTTAAGACAGAAGAACCCTTTATTAGGGACTGAATAAAGGGTTAAAATAATTTAAATGACCATTGCGACGAAAAACTTATAAAAAAAAACCGACTTCAAAAATCTAAAAAGAATCTTAACACGTAAGGTACCTAATCAGTTTCTTTTAGAGTCGGTGCAAACAAAAACATTGAATCTCTCATCGGCTGGCACCGACTCCAAAAGTAAGTGATTAGGTATACCTTAGGTGTTAAGATTATTTTTAGCTTTTTAGATTTTTGAAGTGGGTTTTATTTTTTTTATAAAATTTACTTATTTCATCTATTTTTAGTGATAAATCCTAATCAAAACAGATCTTAAGAGTGCAAACAAAATTTAACTGCTGAATACCGATTTCATTTCCTATTATTCCACTCTCAGATGTAATTTTTTTTCTGCAATTTTTATTATAGTATCTTTGAAGTATAAACTATTTAATAAAAAAAGAATCATCAAAATCGGTTCACATTTGCCAAAGATATTGGGTAACAAAGATACAAAAAACATAAAGATACAAAATGGAGTTCATGCAATGTTTGATGATTTTCATCATCAGAATCTGACCAAATTTATATGGGACCATTCTGAACGTATTTCGAACAAAGAAAGAATTATAAAAATCGGTCAACGTAGTAACGAATGATCGCTGAACATACATAAAAAAAAGATTCCAACGAATTGAGAACCTTCTCCTTTTTTGAAGTCGGTTAAAAATGAAACCGTAACAAAAAAAACTCGTAACAAAAAAGTCACAAAAATGAAGTATGGGCTTTTTCACAATGCACACGAATAATAACGAACTGGTATTTTTATACATACAAGATGATACGCAATGAAACACTTATTTTTTATATTCTTTATCTTTAGAAACTTTCACATACATATTTCTTTTTAAATCTATTTAAATTCTTTAGACGAAGCTCTTAAAATGTTCAGGGTTCTGTTTTTTACGTCTTTGCTTATAAAGTTAGTTCATCATCATCATCATCTCTCCCCCAGTGACTTCCAGATTGTATAGTTAGTTGCTGACGTTTAACTGCTGACAACGGCATCTTAAAAAGACATAAAATATTTAAAAAGGCTGATTTTTCAATAGAAAGTTAACTTTTAAATAAAGTTCCACGTTGTGTCGTTTGTGTTCGTGTCGATAGTTTTTGCAAAGAAAATGTGTCAAAACGTTAATTTACTCGTCGGATATAAGTTATCTGTTATTTGAAAAATCGGTCCTAAATCGCATAGAATTACCTGAATCACAAACAGAGGCCCAATTCCCGTAATTTGACAGCAGTCGCAATCCGGTGTCGATCCGCTCCCAGTAACATTACGATCACAAACCAAATTTTTTTAAAACAAAAAAATGCAATTATAGTTCGCAATGCGACTGAAAATGGAAGAAACCAAATTTAGATTTTTTTTTGCTCTCTTTTTAGTCGTATTGTGTTATTTTTTGGTATTTTTACGTAAAATTCAAAATTTACGAGAATACCGTTTGTGATCGTAATGTTACTGGGAGCGGAGCGACATCGAATTGCGACTATTGTCAAATTACGGGAATTGGGCCTCTGATAGAAACTGACAAATATTACAGAGATAAAATGACACACAAGCGGTCAGACATAAGAGAGCTGGACAAAAAAATATTTGTGTATTGATAGACTAACGTGACAGACAAAATAATAAACGACAGACAGACATTACGTATTATTTATTTACTCTTTAGACAACAGACGGACAGACAGAAAAAAAACAGGCCAAATGCGTGTCGGGCCAAGCAATGTCAAGAGGAGGCTGATTCATCTGTCATACCCATTATTGATTATAAAAATGAGTCAGCATTATGACTGAGGCTTTTGTTCATTTTCGTTATTTCATTTTTGTAATTTCATAAATTAAATGGATCTTGCATTTCCATAATGGTCGACAGTAAGCTATCTATACAATCAATTAGATATAAGTTATTCACATACCTGAATCGGTTGTTAACGAAACAAAATTGATCAATTAAAACTGGAAAATTGGTCCACAACAGAAAAACACACGCGTCATTCACGTTTGCAAACTACGGCATATGCCGACGCATATTCGCTTCTGACGAGTGATTCGCTCGTCAGGGAATGAGTGTCGCCATTTGATTAGTAATTAAAATGCTAAATTTGGTCGAGAGAAATAATGTACATTAAATTAGGATAAGACATTTAAATATTAAAATATGTAGATAAATAAAAATAGCTATGACTGATATCAATGACAAATTATATTATCTCAACAATACATGTTAACGTACTAAAACCAGATTTTTAATACAATTTTTTTTTGTAACGCGAATTGTCAAGAGGACAAATTGTTTTGTGTAAATAAAATCTGGAAATAATGTCAACTTATGAGTATATTTACTTAAATGCTGGTAATTTATGCAGTTAAGTATATAATTATATATAATTTTAGCTAGAGGATTTACTTTTATTATTAGTTAAAATATTTTTTTTAATATCAGATATTATTATATATTGTATCAGAAAAGTCATTTTAAGTTATTTTAACCATAAATTAACCGATTTGGTATTACATGGATCTCACAACTTTTAATGGTAGAACTGAGTTGCAAGACATGTTTTTTAACCGACTTCAAAAAAGAGGAGGTTCTCAATTCGTCGGTATCTTTGTTTTTTTTTTATGTATGTTCAGCGATCATTTGTTACCAGGTTAACCGATTTCGATAGTTCTTTTTTTGTTCGAAAGGGAATACCTTTGGAATGGTCCCATATAAATTTGATCAAGTTCTGAGATGGGATCTATAAGAAAATCATCAAACATTACATGAACTCCATACCGTGCCAACTGATTTTGTACCTATGTTGCCCAATATCATCGGCATTTGTGAACCGATTTTGATGATTCTTTCTTAATTGAATAGCTTATACTTTAAATATGGTATATTGAAAAAAAATTGGAAAAATTTCACCTTTAAGGTGGGAAAAATAAGGGATGAAATCGGTGTTCAGCCGGTAACTTATTTTTGTACTCAAATGATTCGTTTTGTTGAGGATGTATCACAAAAAATAGATGAAATAAGTAAATTTTATTTAAAAAAAGTAAACCGACTTCAAAAAACTGAAAATCTAAAAATAATATCAACACATAAGTACCTAATCAGTTACTTTTGGAGTCGGTGCAAACGAAAATATTCAAACTCTCATCGGAAGGCACCGACTCCAAAAGTAACTGATTAGGTACTTATGTGTTGATATTATTTTTAGATTTTCAGTTTTTTGAAGTCGGATCACTTTTTTTATAAAATTTATTTACAAGTTATGTTTTTGATGGCATAATACTTAGACTAGCCTGTAATAAAAGAATAACTAGACTTTAGTCAAGTACACTCCGACTTAAAATATGACAAAGTGCCTAGAGGACGAATATTTAATAATGACGACACTTAAAATGACAAAATAATTTAGACTTTAGATTCTAAGTTATTTTAAAATGTTTTTTAACCCCCGAAAAAAAAGAGGGGTGTTATAAGTTTAACGTGTATATCTGTGTATGTCTGTGCCATCGTATCTCCCAAACAAACGGACCGATTCAGATAAATAGAAATAGAAATCGTTTATTTGCTGAAAAACACGGTAAAAAGGTTTTTTACCGTTTTAAAAGGTTTTTATATGTAAATAAAAATATACGTCACTGTATTCATCCTCTATGCGTTCCTAAACCATTGATTAGATTGTGATTAAACTTTAATCGCCCTAGAACCTTCTGAATTAAATAGAATTGAAGGCCACGCGAACGAAGTCACGGGCAACAGCTGGTTTTAAATACATACATTGCTCTGATCCGAAAGTAAGTACATCCCAGACCCGAGACAATATAGAAAGTTGGATTTCTACATTGACTCGAATTCGAACCCGGGACCTCAAAGAAACCCTAATTTGGCGCACTCGCCATTCGGCTACCGAGTCATTTAATGAATAACCATTTTTCTACACATAAACACCGATGGGCTAGTTTCCTAAAAAAATCTAATTAATCCGTCAGTTCGATTAACAGAAAATGTTGGACACGTTTTTTTTCATTTCTCAATCAAACAAAAAATTATGAAGATATAGCCCGTTAAAGTTCCACGTAACGTCACGCTTTGCGACATATTCTAGCAAGGCATAACGTCACTCCCAAACTTTGATGCGCTTTATCTTCATCATTTTTTTGTTTGACTGACGAAAGACAAAATATGGGTTCAATATTTTTTGATAATCTAACTGACGGACTAAATAGAATATTATTTTTTTGACCCAGGAAACTAGCCTATGACGACTAAAATACTACTATTACATAATAACTACTTGCAGTGTAAGTAAAAATAATTAAAATGAAATTATTCGTTAATAGGCTATTAAAAATCATGTATTTTATTAAATATAATATATTAAATTTTAAAAGAAAAAGCATAAATTTATGATGCATCCAATCTTGAAACTTAATTTTGTTTGCTAATCAGAAAATCATCAAAAAACTTACAAAATTAAAAGGTGAATTAACAAATTCTTCAAATTTGGCGTTGTACACTGAATCCGTTAAAAATATAATCACAACACACATCACTATTACACCCTTCATATTGGCACCACTACTGTTTTCTTTCTTTTTTGAAACGAATTTGATTTTTCGTAGTTAGTAGTTTTTTGTAAAATTATTTTTATTAAAAAATTAAATATGTTCTTTTAATAAACTGGCAGTCAAGCGACTGCGTCGTTTTGTAACAATGACTGTATTGATAGCAAACTTTCTTTCTTGAGCAAAAATATTATGTGTTATGGCCATGTTTGCATTTGAATTGTAGGTATAATATGATAACTCTTTCACTAACGTACGTAAGTATTTTCTAAACGTATTTAGTTTTAGTTGAGGTATAGTTGACTCATCAGCCCCCTAGCATCACCACCAACACGATATAATATAGCGATATAACGATATTTACCAACTGTAAAAATATGATAGATATAGCCGCCATGTTAAATCGCCGTGCCGGTAACGTCAGATGTTATGATCGCTGTTTCGATAAAAAAAAAATGGCGGCTTTATCTGTCATATTTTTAAAAAAGGCAGTTTCTGTCTATAAATCACAATTTCATATCGTATTGCGTAATTGAAACAATAAAATATTATATTATATTGTTATGCGGCTTCATGAGAACGCTTGGATGTTGACTGTGATTAAGTTAAATTGAGATAATATCTTAAACCACATACATTAATAATATTTATTACTCGTACATACTATCAATAAACACTCAAAATAACAATCGTTGATTGTTACAATCTTTTTCTTTCTTTTGTTACGTAGGTAAGTAGTTACTCATATTTTTGTATCTGACTGTATTCATAAAATTGATTTTATTTTACTACTACAATAGAAAAAACACAATATCCTGGCCCTTATTATATGGGAAAGGCGATTAATCAAGACATCATTAAAGCTGAAAATCCCATAGTCTCCAATAACGAGCCGTTCACAAATAGAAACACATCATTAATAACCCGCCATCAAACTGGGTTATTAATATAAGGCGCTGCGCAGACGATGTGGCGGGGTGGGCCAGACAATTTCACTTCGAACGATAGAACAAAGAGAATCGTATACTGCTAACGCACACGGCGGTCAAAAAGACCGCGCCGCCAGTGCCCACTGGGTACGCGGCTGCGCGAGGCGGGGCTGGGCGGTGGGGGAGGCTAGCTTAGCCCGCACCGCGCGCTCTACCAGAATGTTCGTCCTGAACTGACCGTTGTGTGCGTTGAGTATGCATCGCGAGCAGCCGGCCGCGGCCATCGACGGGCAGACGCGGTCTTTATTGATTCGCGGTCAAAAAGACCGCCCGGCCCCGTCGCCAACGCCTTAGATTTTGGTAATTTGATGTATTATGAGGAATTTGAAAAGTTATTTTCCTCGCCGTTTTTGAACTTTTACCAAGAAGGGAAATTAATATAGTAAGACAGCATTTAGGGTAACTAAATATCAAAGGTCTATGTCACTTTTTATGGATCACTAGTTGTTGCTCGCGACTTTGTTCACGTGGTATTTGCCAAACCATAGTTAGTTTAAACTAAAGACCATGCAAACAATTTCGCAGGCTACAGGTAGGGATACATATTAGTTTCACTTTTTTTTAAATTGCTAACTGAACAGCGACATCTAACGGAAAAAAGAGTATATAATGACACTTATCTTGCATCCTTCGGGAAAGATGCATTTGTCATACATATTTTATAAGTTATCATATTTTCTATTCTACGTTATAAACTATTCCGGTCCCAAATTTTACCTAGATTCGTTCAGCCGTTCTGGTGTGATTGAGTCACAAACATCCATCTATCCAAGCTTTTACATTTATTAAATTAGTAAGAAGTAAGATGAAGACAGAAATTAAAACTACCTGCACTATAGATAATAATTTTGATAATTTCTTCCAACGATCACGCTATCTTAATGAAAACTAAACAGACTCTTTCGGCGACTTGAAAATGGACAGATATGCTATTAATCCCTTTGCGTGCCACTTACCTACGGTAGACCGGCAAAAAAATGGACAAACCATATAAAAATTTTGAGCCACGCAATGGGTTAATGAAATACATAACTTATGTACAGACAACAGCACGTCAACCTACCTCAAAACGATAAATTTTCTCATTTTATATTGATCTCTACGCGTCGGACCTAAAGTTGAAAATTAATCCAATGACCTTTAACTTTTTGGGTAGGTTAACCTGCATGCCGTTATTTGTACAGTACAATAAATAAATAAACTAAATAAATTGTTTTCACAATTACACCAATTATATTATCTAAGCTCAAACTAAGCAAAGCTTATACTACGGTGACTAGATAACAGATAAACATACTTATATACTTTTTATAAACATCCATGACTTAGGTACAAATGCTCGTGCTCATCACACAAACATTTGCCCCTTGCGGGATTCGAACCCGCAAACGCTGGCTTTGTAGTCCAGAGCGCGAACCACTACACCAAACGGTTTTCGTACAGTACAATGTACGTGCTCCCCAAAAAAATAGGTATCTCTTTGCGGGATTTAAAATTCGTACCGAAGTCATGTCATAGCCGCCACGCAAATCTCTGACAAAGCCTTTAAATAAACTGGC
This sequence comes from Anania hortulata, assembly GCA_963576865.1. Classification (NCBI taxonomy): domain Eukaryota; kingdom Metazoa; phylum Arthropoda; class Insecta; order Lepidoptera; family Crambidae; genus Anania; species Anania hortulata. Next base: position 18,687,072 of record OY756395.1, on the reverse strand, counting down.
ACCATCAGCTTGACAGACCTTTGCCAAAAAGTTCATAGGTGACGAGTGAGCGCAGCCAAATTGCAGATTGTTCTGTATTCTATGCATTTTAAAGTGCATCTGTGGGTGTGAGTTCAAAAGGGGCAATGAAGAGCACTGACGTTTTTATACAGCAACAAAACATTTATAAGTCATAATAATCGTTGAACGATTGACGTATCGTCATGATAACTAAAATTAACGATCTATCGATCGATCGAAGAAATAAAATTAACTTTGATCGAGCAAAATGTAAATGTGTTTTTTTTAATTTCGGAAACGGTTTTACCGATTTCGATGTTTTTTTTTGTTATAAATCGCCTGCTTTCTATGCCAGATGCCTACAGATAAGAAACATATGAATATTTAATGGGACCGGCTGCACTGCGTGCCTAGGACTCGCTATTAGCCGCCTAATATGTGTAAAGAATCTATCTTTATATAAATAATTGTCGACAAAACATAAACAACGATACAAACTAACTATAATAGCCCTGTTGACTTTCTAATAAGTCTTGTCATAACAGATTCACCTCTATCAGTTCGGCTTTATAACACCCTTCCAAAATACATTTCTCAAATGTTTTTTAAACAACGGACCCCATATAGAAATAGAAATAGAAAATCATTTATTTGGTACAAGACAGACATTACAATGAGTCTTACAAAATATAAAGTACATTAAAGTAATATAAAGTACATACGGTCAGGTACCAAAATGGTATCCGCTCAGTATAAAGTCGTGACGGCAGAGAGCACGTCGCGACCACTGGTATTCTGCGGATATACGTGTAAACCTGCGCACACATTAATCGAGTATCTCCGTAGTTACACTCCGTTTTCAAACTCCGAATGATGGATGATATTAGACACAAAAACAAACAAAATTATCCCGGATCAAGCCTAATGCACAGTCTAAAAAGAACGGCTAGTCCACTCGGGAAATAAATCTATATATATTAAACAAAGTCGGTTTAATTACACTATTTATAAATCAAGAACGGATAGACCGATTTTTATGATCTGTGATTTGTTGGATTTGTCTTCGTCCCGAATAGCAAAATAACTATTAAAACATCGAAAAAATCACGAAAAATAAAAACTTTTTTTTTCGATTTATCGTTGTTTTACTTACAATAATTTTTATTTCTAACTGATTTGTAAATACTGCGTATAAAACAAGACTAAACTGGTTAGGTTAGGTTAGAACAATGACCACACACAGCGCGAAGGCGAGCGAACGGAGCGAGCGCAGCGAGTGTAGTGAGCGTGCCGCGGCAGCGGCCGCCGAGCGCTTATAAACTAAGGATAAGGATGAAGGATTAATTATTATAATATTGGACGCATTTTTCTGGAATCTAAATTGTCTAACATTAATAGCTTTGGCAAATGTTGAGTAAGATTTCAAAACATATAAAATAAAATAAAAAAACAATCGAAAATCGGAATATCGGCAATAAGTCAATTGTGTTTTCGGTATAATAAAAATATGGAAAAGGACAAAACGTTTTCGGAGAAATAAAATTCGCACTAAAGCAATTCGGATTTAAAATAGGTAACCGTTGTCGTCGGTTGTGTTTGCTGTATTTTTTAGACTGTGGTAAAGGCACAGGCAGTTGCGCTTGTTTAGGACCGATCCAGCAAATTCGGGTGTGTTTATTTTAACGTTTAAGCATCTATGTATACGAACGTTTGTAATACATTATTACGTAGGAGATAGAATCCGTGCTATGTAGTTTTTACACGATTATGGTTTACATTGTATTTAAGTCTACAATAATTCATTTTTCTTCATCTATACGGTCAATCCCGGTTGCGTCCAAAGCCATTGCTTTGGAGCCCAGGGTCAGCTGTCGCACCATTGTTGTGTGGCAGGGTTGGCTTTTACAGGAGCGACTGCCGTCCGACCCCCCAACCCCGAAGGGAAAGCCTGCGACAGAGCCTCGTCCGTTGTTTAGCAGGTGCACCGACTGGCAGGTGAGGTTGACTTGGGCCCAAAAGGTCTTGGTTGGGCCCCTTACACCCACCAATAATTCATTGTAGACTTAAATACATTGTAGCAAGGGCAGGCCGTAGACTTGACAAGAACGGAGCGTAAGGGAAGAAAGGTTCTCGAGTGGCAACCACAAACTGGAAGACACATCGTGGGTAGGTCTTTAACTCGGTGGACTGACGACCTAGTCAAGGTTAGCCGGAGGCTTTTGTCCAGCTGAGGACTTATAATGATGATAATAATGAAATACATTTCAGTTATATTCTATAGCTATAGTTTTAGACTTCAAGTAGCTACATTTGCAAATAGAAACTCTCAAATTATCCTGTTGTTCCCACGCATTTCTTGTTTTAACCTATTTTTATTTTGTTTTTTATTTTTTTATTCCCATGTATAAATTTTTCCCGGTATTCAATTGTTTTCCCTAAATTGTTAACTTTACACGCTGGCTGTTTTTTTAGTCCATAGATTTAATACTAACCATCCAGCAGAACACATTAGTTTAGTGTAGGTTTACTCTCGAGTTTTTGCAATATGTTAGTGTTTAAAGGTGTTTCCGTCATCGTTACGCAGCATTCAGCAATATCTTTAAAAGGTCGTTTGGTCGATTTGTTTTCCTTTAACTTTGGTTCTTTCCATACTAGTTTATAGTCTAAAATTGAGAAATAATTTATAAATTCATCACATGTTTTACTGTTCTTCCAAAACTTACCAATCACTTAATTAAGATTAGCTCAATTAAGAGGCATTAATTAGTAAACAACTGGACAAAGAGAAGGTTTAATGAGGTAAGTAATACGTTTGCCAGCATGAACTAAATTAACACAATATTAAATGCCATTATTCTGAGTAGTAAATGTATTATATTATGTTAATTAGTATAGGTACAGGATCACGTTTCATATTTTAATCCTTTTCTTAGAGTAACTGAGTTAAACAGAACATTCTATGAATCAGAGAAACTAATTATACCAACTTAGTGCTAATAATGTTTTCCTTTGCGATCTCAGAACAGTTTGGTTTTAATTTTTGAGAGAGAGATTGAACGGTTATGTAATACCTACCTACGGTAAAATTATATCCAATTAAATTTTATTAGATTACTTCCTTTAAGTCGGTATTTTTTATCCTCAAAAACAACAAATTTTAATATCGCTAACATCGATATCATAAAAAAGTTGAAATAAAAAGTGTGGAAGCGTTTTTTCTCTGAGATAACGTTTGGTAATCTATCTCTCAACCCAAACATCAGAGTACAGAAAATAACATTAAAAAAATGCCTCAAAAAAATGTAGTCCAGTCAATTCAAATCAAATGTACCTTCTACACCTCGCGCACCGAGGTTACGGGCCGTGTGTAACCGTATTTTCCTTCGTTTAGTTCTGAATTCTTAGCTTAGGCTCACACTTACAGGTTTTTAGGTTTTATATTTACAGGTTCTTAAGGTCTCATTATAATTACACTAAGCTTTAATAATGTATAACCGTCTATAGACACTGTAACTAAAATTTCCCAAATAGGTATTCTAAAACAAAATAAAATATTCTTATACTAAAAAAGATTTACAATTTCTTTTATATATGACTTATATAGGAAATTATCATATTTTCTTAAAATAATAAATAGCGACATGTGCAAACTCATATTCCCATGGCTTACCAAAACAAGATACAATATATTTATGTCTTTTTATAGTGATAATAATTGTCTTCCCTGACCAACTTTAGATGCCTTTGGCATGAATATCGTATATTGCTAAAAATTAAATCAACACAGTACACAGTACACAGTGTACACACCTACTTATAAAAACATTGGGACATCCCACACAAACTAATTCATTCAGTCACCCTGTTTACTTCGAACTTTTTCGAACTTAAACAAAACTACATCTTTGTTTATGTTTTTAACAGTTATTTGGTGATAAATGGATATCTAATATTTAAAAATGAATCTCTATTTTCCTTGGTCATCATATCACTCGTGAACGGATAGAACAATTTCGCTAATTCTTTTTTGTTGTGTTAATTATTATCAGGAGAAGGTTCTTTTAAAAGAATAAACTGAGAAAATTGCGCCTAAAATCCTTTATGAATAAACACGCGAACGAAGTCGCGGGCAACAGCTTTTTCAAATAAAATGAAAATAAGAGGCCGCTATGTGCTATAAAATAAATAAAACTGAAAGTATCACTAAGATACTTACTTAAATTGCCATTACCTTGTAAAAAGTTATTTCCTTATTTATTGCACCTTCCTAAAAAGTCACGCAGCTTACGCAACAATATTAATATTATGTTTAGCTTTTTCTATTTTATACAGCTTCCGATTTGTCTTTTAAATGCGCAGTCATTACCAAATAACCGCGTATTCGAAATGTTGTAATAGGGCTCTTAAGTCTTTATAAACCTTTTTTTTTGTTGCATTGACAATAATGCTAGTTTATTTTCCTCTTAAGTCTTCTTTGTAAGGAACTGTATTATGGAAGGCAGGGAGGCAAGCCCAAAACGTGTAGCCCTTCAAAAAGGGTCTTTCGCATTAGTTTCTTGTGTGTGCTTGTGTACACTTGTACAGCTACATTTATCTCCAACTACTAAATTATCACTTCAGATCTTTACACTTTCAGTAACCCACTCGAATAAATGTTTTGCGATTGATACGGTCATTATGTGTTGAGTGACGACGAATGACGTAATAGAATAGAAATAGTTTTTTTTTTGTTGTTCCATAAATACATTCATAATAATTTGATTACAAATAAACTAAACTAAAGGAGACAACAACAAAAAGAAAATATATGACTTATATACATGTTTGGAATTAGTGATATGGAACCAAATGGTATCATGCATGTGCGATGGCATAGCTGAAGGGCCTAGCCATTGCCCTTGTTTTCAGTGTGTAATCGCGTTGGCTTAGATGTATTGCTCGCCCTTGCTATCAGTCCTATGTACATGTTTAAGTTAGAACTACGAACAGTCAGTACGTAGTTCTAACTTTAACATGTACTTATGACTATTGCAGTGTGGTAGCCGTATAACGAAGCATTACTATCACTTGACATGGTAATACGCAATCAGCCTCGATCACTGATATCTACACGGAATCTTCTTACATTCTGTGGCCACAAAACCAGAGGCACTATTATTGAAAAACTGAAAATCTGACTGTAGGGATATTTTGAAAGTTAAGGCATCCTTGATATGTGACCAGACATGACATAACAGTTCTAAGAATACCACACTTCTAATTCGTTTATGCATTATATTAGAATAAATAAATAAATAATAAATGAATTCTCCTAACAAATACACAAATCTTCTTGCCCCAAAAAAGCAAAGCTTATATTATGGTGATAAAGTAACGATTAATAATACTTACATAGATTTATTTATTTACTTATTCAAGTTTCCACAACACAATTGCTTGAGCTACTTACCTTAAGATCAGAGCAACGTGTGTGATGTTGTCCAATGTTTATTTATTTATTTATACTGAACTACTTGAATGTGTACAGCGTGCTATGGAAAGGGCTATGCTTGGTGTTTCCTTGCGAGATCGAATCAGAAATGAAGAGATCCGTAAACGAACAAAAGTCGCTGACATAGCCCAACGGATTAGCAAGCTGAAGTGGCAGTGGGCGGGGCACATAGCACGTAGAACTGATGGCCGATGGGGCAGAAAGGTTCTAGAATGGAGGCCGCGTACCGGCAAGCGCAGCGTAGGACGTCCACTCACAAGGTGGTCAGACGACCTGGTAAAGGTCGCAGGAAGACGCTGGATGCAGGCCGCTTCCAACCGGCCAATCTGGAAGTCAATGGGGGAGGCCTATGTTAAGCAGTGGACGTCCTATGGCTGAAATGATGATGATGATGATGATGAATGTTTATAAACTAATTATAGAGATCGCAGCCGGAGGATCCAAAGAAAACCAAGAATATTTTATAATTAAATTTAATTAATACTAAAACCTAATACAGATGTTGACTAAATCGATGTAAGATTGTAAGTGTCGAACATTGTAAAAATATATTGTGAGGGAAAGACGGCGATGAAGCGCGGTCGTCACTTGCAGCGTCAGCGGTGGCGATCATGTTGGGTCTGTCAGGCGCCGCTGCTCAGGACTATGTCGCAATCGAATTCTATGCATGCAGTAGCTGTTGCTATGCCAAACTGAAATCATGTGTCAAGATGATTTTAATGACTATTACACACACACTGTACATGACTGTGGCCACGTAACATTAAAATTAACATTGAGTCTCGTTTCCGTATTCCGTATTTATGTTTATAAACAGAAAACAGGTAGTTCAGATTGTAACAGGTGTTTTTTAACAAATTCATTTTTCCTTGAATGAAATAGATTACGAATAAAAGCGTCGGTCAGCTATTTCTTGTTTTGTGGCTCCACATAGCTGTCAATCACCACAGCGGGTTAGTTGTAATCCGTTTATCTTGCGCAGCGCGATCGACGGAGCGAGCGCAGCCCTTATCTCAACACCCAGTCTCGAATTTGTTGGGAGCGACGACGTAACATTTTGTTGCGTCGGGTTTTAGGTGGGAGCTTTTATCTGGCGTTTTACGTTGATGACTTTGTGGTTTCAGTGCCACTTTAGAAGTTTCTACTTCGATTTGGAGTTAGAACGTAGACTAAAGTGTTGAAATTTATTGAAATCCGATGAAAATCTGCGGAATTGATGAACCGCAAGATAAATGTAGAGGGTCAGTCTTATTGTCTTGACTATATGATTGTCGTAGCGGCGCAGTGATTTGCCTTGAATGCAAAAGGTCCCGGGTTCGATTCTAAGTATGGGTCTAAGCTCAGGTCTCAGTGTCAGTTTGCCAGGGCAAAATTTATAGTGATTTTTTACTTTGATACCATCATATTCGACAAATGACAAATTTGACAATCACTAATTAAAATATTTGTTTGTTATAACTTTAAGTTGTTTATGTAGAGATCAATATCAATTGCAAAAATTTGACGTTTTTTTGTTAGGTTGACAAGCTGTTGTCTGTACTTAAAAAAATCGAACCCGGGGCCATTTACTTTTAAGGCAAACGACTGTGCCAGCATTAAATTCGGGTTAAATGCTTATTCGCACACTTGTTATTCACGACTAAACTGAACGAAATATACTTGAATTATGTACTTTGTAAATAAAATAGGAACATCTAATCGATAGCTCAGTCACTCCTTGCGACCCTCGCCTATCCCCCTCGACATGTCAGAGGATACTGTCAACTTGTGAATTATTTTCCCCTCGAAAATACATGACACACTCACGACTAAGTCTGAGTCAGCAAAAGACGTCTTTTTTCAGAGTGGCATCGACTGCTAGTACTTAACTATATAAAAATTCAGGTGTAGATGATCATTATAAACGATTATTTGATTAAAACTGTTGTTAATTTCAAAAATAATTGACAGTATTTACTTAAAAGTAGAGATCAATTACTTAGGTTTTTATCTATAATCCTTAAGATATCACTACAACTATAAAAGTAAAAGATCTAAAGTTACCGAGCATAAATCTTTGAATGGTAAAGCTGAAGTGGCAACGACCAAACAACATAGCTTGGAGACTGACAATTGGGCGATTGGCAACTGAAAATTGGGAAAAGGGGTTTGCGTTTTTTCATAGTTTTAGTTATTCTATGAGAACTGGAAACAACGCCTTCGATATGAAGCTTGCTTTTTTTTTTAATGGACTCAATCCCGGTCTATGGGAAGAGCGGTAATTCTGCCAATGTCAAGTACTTTCTTGAATAGGGTTTACAAAAAATAACGAGTGTTTAGTTTTTAATGCTTTTTATGAATTCAGTAAAGGCTACTCATACCGTAGAAGCAGATTTTAAGACACTTTCGGGTCTAGAGCGAGTTATCTTGAGACAAGTTACTTTACACACGATGACTCTTAACGCCGGTTAAATACAATTATATTTCATAGTTTCAGGTCCTTATCACTTCAGGAAACATTATAACACAAACTACACCAAACTTGCGCTCTAAATCTCTATAAATGATAAATAAAAAAAATTAAAATATATCGAACATGCTTTTCGTTCGACTACCCCTCACCGAATCCGAAGCTTGCTACACTTGCAAGAGTGTGTAAAGTGCATTATACCTAAGTATTTGAGTGAAGTTTGACACTTCGTGTCAGGGAGTCTAAGAAGCCGCGCGCAAATACGGTATTCTAGAAATTATTAATTCGGAAACCAATTTAGCGTTTGCCGGTGTCTAGTGTCATCTGTGAAGATTATGGGATTAAGTGACAGCCGTTTGGATGTGTGCGAGATAATGTTATGAAACAACGTCCGACTTGTTAACAATAGTTAGATAGCATCTATAAATTATGATAAAATCTTAATCCTAAAAATCGCATTCTCATTTTTTGTCGCAAGCGTGCCTCCGTTAGCTCTCGTTTTTCCTTCAAAACCAAATTCTTTCAAACAAATAAATCAGCAGCAGGTGTCACTGACACCTCTCCGCCCTTCTCCCTCGCACAGCATGCCGTCTGTTTCTCGCATCTAATGAGAACAATGTTCGAGTCAAAATTGGAAGCCATTTATTACCGAATATTGAAAGGTGAAACGTATTTGCTGGACTTAACTTAGAAGATGAAGCAGAAATAATTTGTTTTATTGTTTGAAGTCGAACATTCATCAAAAAGAGATTGAATACACAAAAAAATATGAGAATTTCACACGAATATTAAATATAGTACGGTGCCGTTGGTTGTAAAGAATACACTTCCCCGCCGCCAACAGGAGACGTGTCGTAAGAGGCGACTAATTCCTGTAGCACGGGAAGGGCAGCAGCGTCTGCGTGCGAAATGTTATAAAAAACTGCGCTCGCCAACCCGCCTGCCAAGCGTCGTGAGTTTTGGCAGTCCCCCCAATGAAAGTCATTGGGGGAGGCCTATGCTCAGCAGTGGACGTTCTATGGCTGAAATAATGAAGGCAGTCTTATCGCCAAAAGTCTCTGATAAATTTCATCATCATTTCATAGGACGTCCACTGCTAAACATAGGCCTCCCCCAATGACTTCCATTAGGGGGGTTGCCATACAACATATTGATTGACTGTTAAATTTATAACGTCTTATTTAATTAACTAACTTTAACTAAAATAGGTAAATAAACACATACTTTGAGAATAAGTTTTTTATAGTCAAAAATGGGATAGAGGAATTACGAGGTATATTAAGTGGCTTGTTGTTGATCAGTGTGTGGCATTAGAAGTATAAGATTAAGAGCTCAGCCTAAGATTATTGACGCATATAGATGTGTAAACTGCGCGCGCAAAATTTGAAGCAAATAAATTAGAACCACAGCGGGCTCCCTATGCCTGACAGCTCCGTAGTGTTTAATATCAATCCGCACCGAACGCATGACAATCTAGATGTAGGCATTGATTTAATCGAATTTTCCCTGGCTTTGGGGAAAACTACTATTAAGAGGAACCCTATTTTATAGTGGTGTGCGTGTCTGTGTGTAAACTTCTATTTTGTAATCGCCGTAGGTACCAAACTATGATTCTATGTGTCATTATTCAAAGGGCTCAGCACTAAAAGCGGTCGACAGGATCCAAAAATGTACTTCGATTCATTTTACTCTTACTGATTCCACCGTTATTTTTCAATACCAAGCTATGCTAAGTTAAGAGTTGCAAAATTTATCAGTTACATACAACAGGAAACCGGCTGAGATGGCTAATAAAAAATGTATTCCAAATCCGTATCAGAATCGATCCACTCATCTAAATATAATAGTGTGTCCGGATCTGTCCGTCATAGCCCGGATCCGTGAGGGTCGCTGCATCAAATATTCAGCGCCTAAAAGCGTTCCTGTGTAATTGTCTGACGCTTCAGTAATTGTCGCTTGTTATTCTACTTGACGCTGAGAAATATTTGAAATGAATAAATACAATTTGCTTGAGTTTTGCCTTTGGTATATACATTGAATATTTTAGCCTCATATTGAGTTAAAGTACTAATTAAAATAATGTTCATCAGCTGAAAAAACACGTTAAAAGCAGAGGCCTAAATAAATGTTCGGTTTTTTTTTTAAATTTATTTTTCCCTCCAACATTTATATTATTCAGGGTTCAATTTTTTTTTTTTGATAGTCCTGTGTTGATGAGACTGTAACCTGTATATTAATAAATATCAAAAAATATTAAAAATTTGAAAATTGTCCACACAAGCTTAAGTGCGAGGTCCAACAAAAGTCTATGGCTAGTTTTTTTATTTCGTTTTTTTTTTGTTTTTATTATTGGAAATTTGTATTAGTTCATAATTCTTATCTTTATAACTTACATATATTTGAAAAAAATATATAATTATATATATAATGTTGTGTTCCTCAAAAGTTATATACTTTGATGTTTAATTATGATATATGTTATGATATAAAAAGTGTATAAATTACTGGTAAAACAAATCGATAAAAGTAAAAAATGTATAACAGGTTATCGGCTATTTAGTATAGGAAAGTATATTTTATTTATTTCATTTGATGTTTGTCATACAATAGTAATAAGTTTATGTTTTTGAGCTTGAGGAGATACGCCATCTGAAAAAAAAAACTAATAAAATAACTATGTAATAAAATGCTATTGAAATAAGCTTTACAATTGACAGAAAGATACAGTTTCACTGTGATGGGTCTCAACACTATTTCGAGCTGCCATTTCGATGACGACCTAACTCTCATTACTTTGTAACAAGAGGCGAAAAAAAAAATTATTGGTGAAGTGATAAAGATCTGAAACTATTGAAATATCATTGTATTCAACGCCGCATCGAGTGTCAAGTGACTTGTCTCAAGACAACTTGCTTTAGACCCGATATCGTCTTGAAGCCTGCTTCTACGGGAAGAGTAGCCTTCACTAAATCCAAAAAAAGCAATGAAAACTAAACACCCGTATAATACTATATCAAGAATTACTTGACATGGGCAGAATCACTGCTCTGCTTACAGAGCGAGACTAAGTAAGACTAAGAAAAAAAATAAGCCTACTCGACATCAAGATAAGATTTTATTACATATTGAAAGACTTCAATTGTACATGCGAAATTGTTATTGCACGGCTTTAAAAATGAATAACAAGTTATCTCAAAGTTTTAAAACTCTGCCATTATGATTGTTTAAACGGAAGTTCCATTCCTGGCTTCCGGTAAGTATTTTTATTCAATTCAATAACATTTGACCAGGACAATTACTAATGTTCAATGTTTCTGTAGCTTTGTTATGTTTTTAATGAATTACCTATTATAGTGACTTTATTGTGAATTATTATTCTCGTTAATTATTATCATTAAATTCCTTTTGCAATTTATAAGATTTGGCACGTACTTTAATTTTGACCTACATGTTAATATGTGAATTAAAATAATTTGATATACAATTTATATTTGATAGTGAACCTACCCAAAAAGTTAAAGGTCATTGAATTGATTTTCAACTATAAGTCTGACGCCTAGAGATCAATTTTAATTGCGATAATTTGATGTTTTGTAGTAGGTGGACGAGCTGTTGTCTGTACCTACTATTATTAAATAGTTCTGTACTAATTACTCAAATAAAACCACAATGAACTGTATGTACAAATTATATTGGTGTGCATAATAACCTAACTCAAACCTGAAATGCAAATACTTGCGCGAGATAAACGACCGTCAGCGCCATCTCTTGACAAATTTATGAACTAACCTTATAAACTAACTAGTGACTTGAACAATTATTGATATAAAATATATTGTAATTAATTATCGTACTCACTGATTGTATTGGAATTTCTAATTAAAGTGTAAAAAAAATGCATGACATAAGTCAAACATGAGGACATTCCATTTTGTTATCATCAGTGATTTACCATGTTTACAGCAAATTAATATTTATGATTTCTGATTAGTGTTACTATACATAATTATCTAATACTATATATGTCTAATACCTACTGTTCAATGCCCTATAAAGCCCTATCAAAAAGTTAATTAATTACTTATTAATTAATCATCACACACCAACAAACTAGACTTTAGAAGTAAACAGAGCTCAAACAATAACGTTAACCTAAACAGTCTGTCAGCTGTTGATAATTAACAGCGCGACACCGAAATGCGAACATTTGGAATTTGGAAAACATTTGGATATTTTTTTAATTTCCATACGTAACAGAACTCAAAACAAACTCCAAATTCCTCCTTTCAAGAAAGACAATAAGTATTCATTGCGACCTAAGTAGTGAGGAGGTTCGGCTTGATACTTGGAGTTGTCAGAACGCCCTTTCTCTCGGTGGAGTGCCCTTAAAAGTGAGAATCACCTCCCCGTCAGTTAGTGGGGTAAAGCGGGGTGTACTATGGGCGTGGATATTATTCTAATTTGTAAAAGAAAATGAAAACTGGTAATTGACCTGCTTAATGGTACCTATTAAGGAAAAGTTACTACACACACACACATGCACGAACGTACACGCATACACAAACACTCACGCACACATAGTAAAAAAACTTTGCTTTTATCTTTTTTTATTCTTGCAAAATAACAATTTTGTTTGTAAAAACTTCATTTGTAATCCAAGCCTCGATAGGCTTAATATTAATTTTACTTATCAAAAGTGTGACAATCGATGTAGGATTCATTATAAGTACTGACTATGTAATATTACCTAGTAAAACATTTGAATATTGAATTTGTTAGTGGTTCAAATTTATAAATACTTAAAATAAAATTTATTGCACACCTCACAATATAATTATACAGTGCGGAGAAACAAAACTAAAAATTAAAAAACGATAAATACAGCTCAGAGAAACAATACATTAAATTAATTTAAATAATCATAATTTCTAGTATAGTTTCAGGATTTTTTGGACTTAAATTTAATTTTTATCTGTAATTATTTTTAATTGTAATGTTTGCATCCTTTGTGAAATATCGAAACAAGAATGTTTGATGCTATTTAATGTATAATGTAATTTTAAAGGTTTTACAAATGGACATAATGAAATCATTAATACGTCCATGTCTACGTGTTAAATGCTATGTGCCCTGCCCATGGCCTAACGACCGATGGAGCAAAGGTTCTAGAAATAGGCCTCGTACCGGCAAGCGCAGTGTAGGACGCCCATCCAAAAGGTAGACCAATGACCGAATAAAGATTGCAGGAAGCCGCTGAATGCAGACCGCTTCCAACCGGCCAATCTAGAAGTCATTGGGGGAGACCTATTTTCAGCAGTGGACGTCCTATGGCTTAAATGTAAATACGATTGTATGTTCATAAAATGCTCTATTGACGTTTATAAGTGGCAATTTTCTGTCCTAAATTGAATAAATGATTTTTGACTTTGACTTTTGAAATATTACTCCCAGTGTGCAAAGAGAGCATGATTCAGCAATCCCCCGTACTTCTGGTAGCGACACACTGCGACTTCTCAGCTCGAAGTGGCGCGTCACTTAGGTCCTTTTAAGCCGAATTTGATACCTGATAAATGATCCGTGTAGCCAGTGTTGATGATAATAATAGTGGAGCAGAGCATCTGTGTTAATTAATCAGTATCTCTCACATTCGAACAATCACGCGATATAAATAGATAGATAGATTGCAGACCATACAAGTAAAATACACATGATTTTTACAGAAAGATGTACAATTTAGGTATTTATTATTTAGGATATAATGTTATATATAATCCTAAACTGAACAAATAATGTAGGTGCCTATGCTATAAATTTTACCTTTTAGCGTTTCATCTTTTTCCTATTATCATTTAATTAACCTCGTAAGTACCAGTGTACTTTATGAAGTACAAAAAAATAATAGTAGCAGTTCAGACCTGACATTTAAATTTTAAACAAAAAAAATACTGCCTAGCTATATGAAGTACAAATTGTTAACTTGTACTTAACACTTAATAGGCTGTTTTTAGTAACTGTTAAAAAAACTTTATTTAATATTTTGAGTACATCTTAATTTAAAATATTTTTATGTATCTTTTTTAAAACATAGATGAATAACCAGGCATAAAATCTAAAAACACAGAAATTGATTTTTTTCTTTTCGATCTGAAGCACTATTAATATGTACTTGTAGAAGTACATTAGGTTGTTAGAAAGTTAGAAATTTCAGTTAAAAATAAAAGGAAGTTAGAAATACACGTGCTTAAAAAACAGAACTTACGAGGTTAAACAAACCTCATCAATCAGATATTTTTAATGAGGCATTACATTTTCAGTAAAAATATTTTCAGCTTTATAATTACAAGAAATATTTTTAGCTTTTAAGGTCGGTTTTTATAGTTTTCCTGAAGAGAGAACTCAAATGAATGGGAAAATATTATATTTTATATTATTTGGAACTCAACAGCTTGTGTTACAAATAAACATAACGCTGAATTTTAATTAAAGCTATAGCCAATTAAACAAATACACCTCTTTTGCGTTATTTCGTAGGAACAGCAGATAAAAATAATTTGGTAATAAGTTATGAAATTGGAGTTATCTTGTAATTTGACTATAGAACACAATTATGTTTTGATAAGGACAAAATCACAAAAAAACTTAATTAATTATAAAAACTATAATCCTAAAAAACATGTATAATCGATATTTTTTTTTGTTTCAGTTCAGGCAACAAGTTTAAATATTTATATCCACACTGAATCAATCAACAGTACCTAACTGATTGATTTGGCATTTTACAACCAGTGCGCCAAGCGCCAAAATAGGTAAACAATATTTTAGTTTTTTTCATCAAAATTATTATTATAAAAATGAATCTCTATTTCCCTTGGTCAGCGCAAAGCACGTGAACAGATAAAACAATTTTGCAAATTCTCTTTGGTTGTCCTAATTATTATAAGATAGATAGATAGATAGATACTCTTTATTGTACACCACACAAAAGAAACAAATCACAGAAAAGTAAATACATTATGAATAGCACAATTTAGGCGGTCTTATCGCTCGAAGCGATATAAAATAAAAAAAGGTTCTTACGAAAAAAAAAACTAAAAATTGCTAAGGAAAACCTTTACGATGAGTCGCTAGCAACAGCTAGTATTTTTATTTTAATTTACTTTATTTTTTATTCTCCTCCATACCAAATTACTTAATGCTTTAATATTTTTATATAAATTAGCTTTATGTTTCATCCTACTCCAAACCAAATTATTAAATACTTCAAATACTTACCTTTGTATTTCAGTCTCGAATATCTCAATTAAGCACTCCTTGAAATTAGTTTCCACCGAGGTGCATCTGTTCGAATAAATACAATAAATTACGACCGAGTGAGGAATGACTCAATCAACGGGGAGTGTAAAGTGAGACGTCTTACGAAAGGTAGTTCCATTCCGTCTTGTTTTCATTTCACGTACATGTTCTTAATCGCTTTTTTCATTATCTACTAAAAGTATTAATGTCGAAACTAAAAACCTATCCATTAAAAATGTTAATATTACTTTGATGACTTTCTAAATGTATGTTCGTTGTTGTTATATAAAATTTTCGAACAGTTGCAATTTGGATAGAAAATTAAGATAGTAAGATAGGTGACCCTTCTAATTCAGAGCTTCTTCTTCTAAACAGATATTTTGCCTATTTTAATGATGAAAAAACAACACTGACATTCTCAGTTCCTATATACCCTATTTCTTGAACCAATTTCATGTAAATGTTAATATAGCCTTGATGACTTTCTAAACATATATTCGTTGTCGTTATAAGAACAATTTAAATTCAAACAGAAAGTTTTGACAGTAATATAGGTGTTACTGTCAGTGTCGGGTCAGCTTAGCTCTTGGGTCTTCGGCTAAGCGACTAATACGTTTAGTGACCGAGGTATATAACTGCCTATAGAACTTCTTGATCTCCCTCAATACTTCGGTTTTTGTCAACGTTATACTGCTGTTCTCCATCTTCAGCTTCGTCAGCTAGCTTTGTCCAATAGACATGTCTCTTGCCAAAACTTTGGAGCCTTGATTCCGCTCTAACGCCTCTTTAATACTTTTTGTATTAAAGTTGCGGATATCATGTCGTAAGGACTTCCATATCCGTCTATTGAGCTGCCGAGATGACTTAGTGACAACGGAGGTCTGCAGTGCCATTGAACGTCATTCTGCCACAAGGTTGAGGGTAGGGTCGGTAAGCTTTTGCCGCTTGTCTTTACGACGGGGTCTTAAAAAATTCGACCCAACCGCTTGGATAGTTATCTAAACAGATAATCTTCAGATATTTTAATAACCGAAAAACAACATTGACATCTTTTTAATGTTTATGGTTTAATCTTAAAACAACTTCATTCAATATACCCTATTCCTAGAACTAATTTTCTGCTAGCTTAGTTTATTAAACATTCATTCACTAGTCCCATAACATTTTCTACTGTCTGCCTATTCAGCTTTGAACAAGTGAGGCGTTTTTATTAAAATAGCAACGTTCCATTAGCACAAAGAATATTCCCTTGAAAATAAGCTTTTTAAAGATAATGAGTAACAAAAAGAGAATTTTTAATGTCTTGCTTTTGGTTGTACTTGATGTAATTGTAACGAAAGACTAAATTGTATTAACAAATAATAATTTTGCTAAATATCGTCTAGACAATGGACGGCACAAATATAATGATGTCAAATAAAGGCATTGTCTATCCATCAATATAGGGCCAAAATGAGATTTAGTAAAAAATATTACGAAATTTAACCAATTAAATTGTTAGGTGGACTTTGGTGGCTAAATATATTTATAATTCAAATAGCTTTTGCCCGCGACTTCGTTCGCGTGGTCCTTAGTTTATTTATAAAGGATTTCTGCAATTTCCTTAATTTTTTCTTCAAAAGAACCTTATCCTGATAATAATTAACACAACAAAAAAAGAATTAGCAAAATTGTGCTACCTGTTCACGCGTGATGCGACGATCAAGGGAAATACCGATTAATTTTTATAGATATTTGTGTAATACCTGAAATGTACACAAATTTAACAATTTATAAAATTAAAAATTAATGAAAAAATACCCAGTTACTCTCTTTTTTACTGTTCTCTTGCAGGGCGTTACATATATTATACCTTTATTTATCTAACACCGCAAATTTGTAATGTGACATGCTCTTAACATTTAAATTGAAGATGGTACCTACCTACAAATAGTACAAAAAAAAACATAGATAAAAGAGAAAAACAAATTGGATAACCACTTGCTTTTGCAAAAAAAGCAGACAGATGGATATCATACATGCTAGTTTCATACCAATAATATACAAGGTGATTTTTTGACGTGTATCCAAATTTTACCTAATATATTTATTCCGGATAATGTTTTCGTGCCCTGCTTTGTTCAAAATGTTTGTGCCGTGTGTAAATAATACAATTCCCCACCGCCAACAGGAGGCGTGTCGTAAGAGGCAACTAACTCCTGTAGCACGAGACGGGCAGCAGCGTCTGCGTGCGAAATCTTATAAAAAACTATGCTCGCCAACCCGCCTGCCAAGCGAGGCGATGAATGGCAATGAAAGTCATTGGAGCAGGCCTATGTTCAGCAGCGGACGTCCTTTGGCTGAAATGATGTTGATGACCCTGCTTTGTTCTGAATCTTGCAATTCAGAAACCGTTACTTTGACTACCACAAAAGTAGTTTCAACTTTTAAATTTGATTGGACTTAAGAAAATGATTTAAATATAATTTCTTAAAATAAAGTAAAGACTCATTTAACACTAATTTATTTTGTATATTGTCTCTCTTCCTGTCACATAAGTCCTAAATATAGCTTTAGACAAGAAAGACAGGTAACCCTATCAATATACATTTGATAAATTCAAGATTCCGTTCGTACGCTCTACGAATGGTTGCATTGGGTTCACAAATGGCCAGTATAAATACAGGGCTGGACTGAGAGCGTTCTGTTGTTCAGTGTATTGAACAATTTGTGAGCGCTGACAAATGTCTGCGGGGGGTAAAATTGCGACTCTAGCATCGACGGGTTAGGTCGTGTGAGATTTATTAAGTCATTTTTGTTATGTTGTAGTTCTGAATAATTTTAGGTTAGGTTAGATAAACTTAATTTATAATATTATTAAGCTAAGAAGACAGATCTATAAGTCTATCATTAGGTCTGTCCTTTTATATGGCAGCGAAGCGTGGCCGCTACTTGAGCGACACAAGCAGGAGCTGCGTGTCACGGAGATGAATATGCTGCTGGATGTACGTAGCTACGCGGAAGGACCGCGTGAGGAACTCGCGCATCCGCGGTAGCTTTCGTGTCCGTGATATTGCAGACAAACTGCAGGAGTGTCGCCTACGCTGGTACAGCCATGTTTTGCGGAAACTGGCAATCTACCTAGGAAACAAATGTCGGGCCATGCCGCCACCGACAGGTCCTGGCAAAAGGGGTAGACCCAAGAAATGCTGGCTTGACGTCGTGAGGGCTGACATGCGTGCCAATGATCTCACAACTAGAGACACTCAAGACCGTGCGCAGTGGAGGAGTAAATCAAGGAAAGCGGACCCCAGGCTCCAAAGCAATGGCTTTGGACGCAACCGGGATTGATCGTATAGATGAAGAATAAGATAAATTAAGTTTATCTACATCGTACATTTTTGTTGGTTTTCGAGAAACGAATATCACTGTCACTTGCTTAAATACAACATCATCATCATCATTTCAGCCGTAGGATATCCACTGCCGAACATAGGGCTCCCCGAATTGCCAATTGGGGGATTGCCAATACTCGCCACGCTTGGTAGGCGAGTTGGCGAGCGTAGTTTTTTATAATATTTCGCACGCAGACGCTGCTGCCCGTCTCGTGCTACAAGAATTAGTCGCTTTTTACGACACGCCTCCTGTAGGCGGTAATAGGTGTATTGCTTGCGGTACATTGATAAGAGATTAGGAAGTTTTTTGCAGTTTTGGTGTTAGTTCCATAAAAGAAGTTGTTGCTATTGAGCAGGCAAAGGTGACTTTTGCGGTTTCAAAACCAACGAAAATGCAACATGTATAAATAAATATGCGACAGAGGACAGCACACCCAGGCCGGAGCCCAAAGAGAAAAGTTCATCATCATCATCATCATTCTCTCATCTCTTACAACACGCCTCCTGTTGGCGGTGGTGGAGAAATGTATTCTTTACGGCCGTCCCCACACGGCACTAGAGCGGCAATTAAAAAAGTTATTTTCTGAATTGACCCAAACCGCGAAACAAACCCGGGATAATTTGTGTTCAAGGCTCCGCTACGCCAATTAGGTCGTCAATTACTTAATTACGATCATGACATGAAATGTATCCAATGCCAGTACAACATACAGCATACCGGACTTGGTGTCCCTATGTCTGAAGTCCGGGGTTTGATTCCCGGTCGGTCAATGTAGAAAAACTTTCTATATTGTCTGGGATCTGTGTGTTATAGTACTGTATTTTTTTCTGCTTTCTGTAATACAAGTGCTTAAGCTAGGTAGGATCATAGGATCAGAACAATGTTGATGTTGTCCAAAATATATGTGCGTAAAGGTGTATAACAAAATTCCCCATAAATTTTAAATTGGTCCTACAGAATTGATGATTCATAAATTAAGGAAATGGCTGACAACTTCCTGCTTCTACAGTGTCCAGGAGTTTCTTAGCACACATTTTGCATGTTAATGTATGTTAGCAGAATAGAGAACCGAAATGTAATATTATACTTATGACATCTATTTTGTAAACCTATTCTTTGCAAATAAATACTTTGAATGCTATAAATATTCTATCACTAACTCAACATTTTATCGCATTGCGTATGATAGCCCGGCTGATATTCTTTGGTCCTAATTGCAATGTTTACGAGTCCTTAGAGAGTAATCAGTCTTATCTAATATTAAGATATATTGCCCTTCAGTTCGTAGAATAAAGGCGTATTGTCCATGAACCTTAGGGACGATTTATTCAAAACCAGTGGTTACAAATGAAGCAGGCATTTACTTAGGTCTTGATGTAATAAAGTCGATAAGGTACAGACAACAGCACGTCTACCTTACACAAAACGTCAAATTTTCGCAGTTGATATTGATCTCTATACGTCAGACTTACAGTTGAAAATCGGTTGACCTTTATCTTTTTGGGAAGGTCGACCTACCGTTAACTGAACCTATATTTAATGCACGGTTGGTTCAGAAATCTAGATCGCGTAGATTATACTTGTCCATGATTAAGATAGTTTAACAAGTAGTACCGATGTTCTACACAGCGTCGGATCACATTATTTTTAAAGAATTTTAAGAATATATTTTTTGTTTATTTATGCAAATGGTTACATTTAATGGTAATAGTAAATAATAATAAAGACGCTCAAGACCGCGCGAAGTGGAGGAGTAAATCAAGGAAAGCGGACCCTGGGCTCGAAAGCAATAGCTTTGGACGCAACCTGGATTGACCGTATAGATGAAGAAGAAGAGGTTACATTTGTTGGTAATGCCATTGCGTTTAAAGACAGACTTATAAGTCAACCTCTGCTCTACACAGAGAGCGAGATTGGTCCATAATATTTAAAAAAACACTGTGATAATCAAAGTATTAGTGGATGGGTTTTTGGGACTGTCATATTTCAAGCTTCTTGCTTCGCATACTTAGGACAGAACTTCCCTTATATCTATCTTTAACAAGTATAAGTATTGTTGTGGTCTATTAATTAGATACATATTTTAAATATATTATAAATAAAAAACAAACAAACACGGAACAGTTATAACTATTTTTAAGATATATTAAAAATATCTGAATTACAAAAAAAAAATCGAAAACATAGAATCTCTCATCGACTGGCACCGACTCCAAAAGTAACTGATTAGGTACGTAAGTGTTAAGATTATTTTCAGCGTTTTAGTTTTTTGAAGTCGGTTTTTATTTTTTTTATAAAATTAACTTATTTCATATATTTTAGTGAAAAATCCTAATCAAAACAAATCTTACGAGTGCAAACATAATTTAACTGCTGAACACCGATTTCATTTCCTATTTTTCCACCCTTAGGGGTGATTTTTTTTCTAAAAATGTTTGATTATAGTATATTTGAAGTATAAGCTATTCATTAAAAAAAGAATCATCAAAATCGGTCCACATTTGGCAAAGATATTAGGTAAGATAGATACTAAAATCCGTTGGCGTGGTACGGAGTTCATGCAATGTTTGATGATTTTTTTATAGATCCCATCATCAGAATTCAACCAAATTTATATGGGACCATTCTGAAAGTATTACCTTTCAAACAAAAAAATAATTATCGAAATCGGTCAACGCAGTAACGAATGATCGCTGAACATACATAAAAAAAAATATAAAAAAATAAGATACTGACGAATTGAGAACCTCCTCCTTTTTTGAAGTCGGTTCAAAACAAACAAACGCGGAACAGTTGAAACTGTTTTTAAGATATATTAAAAATATCTGAAATACAAAAAAAAACCTTAAATTATTTCAAAATAAACATTTCGTTACTAAACTAGATCTCTTAAGTATTTCTTATTTTACGATGGTACAGAGAAACCAGTGTGCTATTGTTCTTTATCTGCTTTTACGAGCAACACATCTAACTATGTTATATCTCAACGTTGCTTAGGAAAAGTAACATAGCTTCGCTTTTATTCTGATGGGATGACGTACAAATACTTTTATTATTATTAACTTACGACGTGTAACAAGGGTCAGCCATATCTCATAATAAAAATAAGAATGTATTTAGTATTTTTCTTAAAGCTGATTACAGATACAACGAAATAGTATCCAAACATATTCTAGGGCTCTGTGATTGCAACTTCAGAGGCCCAATTCCCGTAATTTGACAATTGTCGCAATCCAGTGTCGATCCGGTCCCAGTAACATTACTATCACAAACGGTATTCTCGTAAACTTTCAATTTGACGTAAAATTATTAAAACTATCGCAATACGACTAAAAACAGAGCAAAAAAAAATCTAATTTTGGTTTCTTCCATTTTCAGTTGCATTACGAACTATAATTGAATTTTTTAGGTTTAGGAGAATACCGTTTGGGATCGTAATGTTACTGGGAGCGGATCGACACCGGATTGCGACTATTGTCAAATTACGGGAATTGGGCCTCTGGTGTTCTGTCATTGCTTTTGTTTATCAAAACAAATTATACTGTGAAGACCCAAAAATCTTTATACAGGTTTTTAGCAGTATGTTAAAAAAACTAGTGATAAGTTAGTTATAAGTGTATACTAGAAAATGCCTATTCAATTTATAATTAGCTAGTGCTAGTGACTGTTCTTGGAGTAGCCAATTGCAATGTCTTTTGAACACAGTAAATATAATAATATAAAATAAAAATCATTTATTTCGGACAACTTATACATATAATGTTAGTACACGAACTTAAAAACTATGATAGTAACAATTTAAATAAATAAATAATAATTTAAAGTCATCATGTCAGCCTATTGCAGTCTACTGCTGGATGTAAGCCCCCCGAAGAGAGCCAAAGAACACGATCTCCCGTTTTTTTTCATCCAGCCACTGCCAGCCATCTTCCTTCTTCCTCATCGGTACATCGAGCTGGGAAGCGTCCTACACTACGTTTGCCAAGGCGCGGTCTCCAATCGAGAACCCATCGTTTACTCCATCTTTCTTGGGTTCTTACAACTGGCCAATCTAAAAGTCATTTGGGATGCCTATCTTCAGCAGTGGACGTCCTACGGTTAAAATGATAATGATGATGATGAAACCATGACTGGAATTCAGTTTCAAAAACTAACCCTAGTTTCTATGGTTAACCTAAGGCTAACCTAAGCTGCTTCCCTGTAAGATTGGAGCTTGACTTGGGCATTCAAGACGCAGGACGGTAACGTACACTGGGGAAAATCGATCATGATAATTAGCCCACATAGGGACCTGCTGGACATAAGTCTTTTCCTAATGCTCGTCACTGAGCTGATCCTCGGCTCTTCTCCTGATTCCCGGCTATTCTGAAATCCATATTCTGAGTGAAATTCAATTCGTATGACTCAGTAGAATGCTTTATAAATTTGTATTTACAATCACACTAATTATCTACCCCTTACTTCTAACTGAGCAAAGCTTGTACTATGGCGACTAAATAACGGCTAAACATACTTATTTACTTTTATAAACATCCATGACTTAGATACAAGTACGCCCGTGCTCATCACACAAACATTTGCCCCTTGCGGTATTCGAACCCGCAACCGCTGCCTTTGTAGTCCGGAGCGCTAACCACTACACTAGACCGTCGTAGGCTCTGACTACGCATCGTTAGGCGTTAGGAAACCATTTCAACAAACATTAAAGTAATGTTCTTATAGGGTTGAGTGAACTGCAAACCTACATTCACATAATAAAAAGAAAGTAATGTTACCCCACGAGTTGGGTTTATAACAAACGTAAAAACAACTTGGTCGAAACAAAAGTTGGAGAGGGAAAAAAATGACTTGCTCGCTCTAGAATTGCGGAGATCCCCGGACGAACAATAAAAACGTCCTGCGGAGGAACAATCCCTCTCAATGTGTAGTGCGGGGATGGTGTTACATAATAGTTTAAAAAGTAAAAGTAATAAAATTCCAACAATTATTTTTATGTGACTCATTTCACATATACAAACTTTTCAAATTCAAATTCAAATCTTTATTTGCTTACTAAGTGATGTACATTGGTGGTAGGTACATATGCAACAGGACTTAAAAACTTAGTTACCTATAAGGTATCGCAAATGAAGAGAGCAAGCAGCCTATACAATGTGTTATTTTACACCTGATCAAACGAAATGTGCGGACACTAGATTATTGCAATCTATTTAAAAATTTGTTACTTGATTTAATTTATTGTTAATTTTAATGATATTGTAATTTCGTGATTGAATATTATAAACTAAATGTTATTCAAATGTGCATGCTATTAGTAGCAAAATATGAGCATTATAACATTGTATCCAATTTTACTGACAAGTTTAAAGCGAATAAATGGTTTGTTCTTATTCTAAAAAAATATGACAGAGTAGTTTGAACTGTGGTTTTTCATAGACAGCGAGTGTTAAAATAACGAATTAAGTAAATAAGGTAGGGTTTGGCACATAAAAGTATTTAATCCATGTCCCGAATCGAGAAACTACCCACTCGTAAGGCCTAAGTAAAATTTTGTTTATATATAAGTACGTAGTTTATTTTTCAATTGAATTTTTGCAAATGTTTTTTTTGAAGATTTTTAGTCAAAATTTATTTGGTTAGTAGGTATGCAATCATTAATTTCATACGACAAGAAAAACAAAAACAAAGGGTGCCCAATTGAGTGTGATCCTTTTGATTTTTACTTTTTTTTTAAAAAAAATGTATAAACAGCCATATTAATACGCACTTTATTAAAATGTATATTGATCGGTCTATGAGATGCAGCCTACTGACAGAAAGACTTCCGGACGGACAGCTAATACTAATAAGGCTCCATCGGTTATCCTTCTGTTACGGAACCATTAAAAAATATTCTTTCTTACCTCATGAGTTTTTACTAAATCGATTTCGATAAACTTTGGACACGTGACCTCACTAGTGTCAGAACAAATGAAATAATAGGAGACAACGCAACAAACGTCATAGTCCGTAGGTAAAAGCATTTCCGTGTCCGTGTGTCGCCGGCGACGTCGAGACACTGTTCCCATTGTGGGACGTTGCATGGCATCAGATAATTAATTTCATAGCGCCGTCCGACTCATTAAGATGTCAGAGGCCTTACAACTCAAACTGATTTTGTTGATTAAATTTGCCTCCATCCGTGTTTTGCTACTACAATGAACGCTGTAGGACCGAGAATTTAAATTTGTATTGATTGAATGACTAATCCTTAAAGTTTGGCAGCTTTTTGATATTTCAATGATTTTTGTGTTTTTTATTTCCCAATGGGAGACAAATCTATACAAGCAAGCTTCTTTTGAGCAACATACTTAGAAATCAGACATCGCTCCCATTTAAAATCGATATGACCTGATACTCAAGTCGTTGGGCAAGTAAAGTCGAATAGGAAATAAAGATATCTATTATGCAGGTAAATAACTATTTTTATTATTTGACTCAACAAACCGATTCAAGTGTCGGATCATCCGATATTTTATCGGAACGATATCTGATTAGTGGAAACGTTATCTAATACAAATGTAGCGCCCATTTGGGAAATTGCACTTTCTTCAATCGTTTTGTTATGAAGACTATTTAGTAAAAAAACTTTAAGGTTAAACTTCAGGCGCTACATTCATAAAATACAACTGAACCAATCCTGAAAAATAAAGAACTGAAATAATATGAAGCTCATCATCATCATTTCAGCCATAGGACGTCCACTGCTGAACATAGGCCTCCCCCAGTGACTTCCAGATTGGCCGGTGGAAAGTTGAAAGCTTCCTGCAACCTTTACCAGGTCGTCTGTCCATCTTGTAGGACATATATGCATATGAAGCTCACAGACAGGTTATTGAGAAAATTATGATTCTGTTCGGAATACAAAAAGGTCAATGTTAGCGTGATAAGTATAAACGTTGGACCTGGTTCTTTATTAAACGTATGTTTAAGTAATTACACGGTTGGTTTTGGAGCCACAAATATCAGTCTCCTGCTCAAATATAGCTTTTACTATGGTACCAACATCGAAGTCTCGACAAAAAATTCACTTCACCTTGCAAACTGACGTTAGCTGGTCGGCAGTTTAGTATGAGGAAAGTGTTTTTTTGCAATTTCGAAGTTTCTGCCATAGTAGTTGTTGTATTCGATCAGGAGATTGAGATTTGTGCGGATCAAATCCAACAAATATTTACCGTGTATTCTATAACTTATAATGCAAAACCTTAGGCAGCGATTCAGGTACTAAAATACAACAACTTTTTCCATGGAACTAACATTGAAAAAAAAACCCTTCCAATGATTATCACTTAACCAAGTAGTTAGTAAGGCTATAGATCGTTTCTTCTTTTCATATAAAAATTTGATTATTTTAGCACCAGAATCAGCCCCTAAGAAGATTCGCGTAATTGTCGATACACGTTACTTAAGTAATCTAACGCCATAGTCAATGTTTTTAACAAAATTTACTAACGATAATATGCGCTATAAAACACACTTAATGCCATGTCCCAGAAGGAATAATAAAATTAATCTTTGTGTTACAAGGTACTAACTACACCAAATAACCTAATGTTCAAATTACATAATTAATATCATCTTAATCGTTTCATGAATACTTGTAAATTGTAGTAAATTTTAATTTTTAAGAATATTTTTATTTACTGGCAGAATCAATCAATGAATAACAGCCGATAGCTCGGACAGCCATTCAGTTTTTAGCCATCGTTGACGGCGGACGTCTACGGAACGTTCTTAAAACTTATCTCCATTTTAAAATAATTGCGACGGACTTTACGAAGTAAACATGTGAGCATGTTGGATTTCTTCAAGAAATACTCATCTTGTAACAAAGGATATTGTTTCTATTTGGACCACGGTAATAATAAACATTACAAAAATATTATTAAAGCCACGAAACGTAAACTACGACGCAAAACCATTTCACAATGCAATTGTTGCGGACCATTTCCTAAATTGCACTTCGTGCGTTCTACTTCATGTTATTTTAGTCCTACACTTTCAGGATTATACCTAGTACAGAAATGCGCACTTTTTACACAACTTTAATTTTTGAATGCATATTTCTTTCAGCCTTCTTTCTTTCTATTCTTGTGCCGTGTGGGGACGGCCGTAAAGAATACACTTCCCCACTGCCAACAGGAGGCGTGTCGTAAGAGGCGACTAATTCCTGTAGCATGAGGCGGGCAGCAGCGTCTGCGTGCGAAATCTTATAAAAAACTGCGCTCGCCAACCCGCCTGCCAAGCGTGGCGAGTATTGGCATCCCCCCCCAATGTTAAAGTCATTGGGGGAGGCCTATGTTCAGCAGTGGACGTTTTATGGCTGTAATGATGATGATGATGATTTCTTTCAGTAGATCTTTCAAAATTTTATTAAAAAAAATAAAACCGACTTCAAAACACTAAAATGCTAAAATTAATCCTAACACTTAAGTGCAAACAAAAACATTGAATCTCTCATCGGCTGGCACCGACTCCAAAAGTAACTGATTAGGTACTTAAGTGTTAGGATTATTTTTAGCATTTTAGTGTTTTAAAGTCGGTTTTATTTTTTTTAATAAAATTTACTTATTTCATCAATTTTTTGTGATAAATCCTAATCTAACTGCTGAACACCAATTTCATCCCCTATTTTCCTACCCTTAGGGGTGATTTTTATTTTTCAAACTTTTATCATAGCATTTTTGATGTATAAGCTATTCAATAAAACAAAAATCATCAAAATCGGCTCATATTTGTCGAAGATAGGTAACAAGAACCACAACCAAAATATTATCTGGGTTTATATTTGTTGATTTTCTCAAAAAGTTCTAAATCAATTTCGATAAAATTTATATGGGACCACCTCTGAAGTATGATCTACCAAACAAAAAAAGAATCATTAAAATCGATTCATAATTGGCGGAGTAATCGCGTAACAAATATACAAAAAAAAAAAAAAACATACATTCGAATTGAGAACCTCCTCCTTTTTTGAAGTCGGTTGAAAATATAGCCTTATGTTTGTTGCAGCTGCTGTTTGTTATAAGAATGTTGCAAAAAATGTTATCTAGAATAAATAAAGTATTATATACAGACTTAAAGAATGGGGAATATGCATGTTTTTTTATTTGGGCCTAAACTAAACATTACTTAATTATAATTAATTAAACTTGTAAGAATTTTCGAAAAATATTGATAAATACCTGATTTAGCTGAAACCCATCAAAGTCGCGTGCTAGACAAGGAGATCCGATATGTACCGTGACGTCACATTACACGTCCGCCATACATTTTTCATAGTGAAAGTAGTTTAGAAAGAGATAGGTATATCTTTATTTCTAATTACTATGTTACGGTTATTTTTTACCTAAACTCAATTTTGTTTTCACTATTAGCACTATAATTTCATATATTTTCTTATAAATATAGTAATAACAATATATTTTTTTCATGCATATTCCCTATTGGGGAAATAATAATTTCCCAATGTTGTTTTTTTACGTTTAAGTATGTAAATCTAAACGATTTACACAATTAAATGCCTATCTAAAATTGAATTTATTCCTGTGATAATTAAACGCCATAGACATTATTCAATTACTATTACAGTAATGGGCTAGTTTCCTAAAAAAATATAGTTAGTCCGTCAGTTTGATTAACAGAAAATATTGGACACGTATTTTTTATTTTCTCAATCAAACAAAAAATAATGAAGATATAGCCCGTTAAAGTTCCGCGTAACGTCACGCCTTGCGATGCTTTATAGCAAGGCGTGACGTCACGTGCTCCCTTTGATGCGCTCTATCTTCATCATTTTTTGTTTGATTGACAAAAGACAAAATATGGGTCAAATATTTTTTGATAATCTAACTGACGGACTAAATAGAATGATCTTTTTTTGACCCAGGAAACTAGCCTATTGAACATGTCTATGGCCTTAACTCACTACGAGGAATTTTAGGCCTTTACTTACTTACGGATTGGTGGAGGGTATAAGATAAATTAGGAGGTATAAGATAAGTTAATAATAAACTGTACTATTAAAAAATAATTTAAAATTAAATAATCTTTATTTTACTAAATAGTTCTCATAGATTCTCATAGATTTAGGATATAAAAACTAGACATAATTAAATAATATTTATCAGATATACAGGGTTATTTGTAAAACATCAACAACCTCCCAGGGGCTGATTCTGGTGTTCAAATACAACAACTTTTTCCATAGGACCAACATTAGAATCTAAAAAAAATACACTGCTCCATACAAGCTGAAGTCAGCTGGTCTGAGACTTAGTATGGGGGAGTGATATTTTTTTTGCTATTTCAATGTTGGTCCCATAGAAAAAGTTGTTGTATTTGAGCACCAGATCATGCCCCTAGGAGGTTGTTGATGTTTTACAAATAACCCTGTATACTGTATACTATCAAATGTAATCAAGCCGCATCAAGGTCCTGATCTGACTAGCATCACGCGATATTAGCCGGGAACGACTTTTAAACGTGCATCCTGGAACACGAACATGCTTGTAGAAGATGTCACTAAATGTGATCAGAATGGTCACTCATCCAATCACAACCACCACGTAGGTTCCTTAACTTTGAAAATCTCAACCAAAACGCTGCTACCACTAAGCTACAAGGCACTTTTTTTGATTAAGTAAAAACGGAGTGTCTTATCATTCACGACAGTAAAACAACAAACAAAACTCCTTAATCCCCGCTTAACTCGCAAACGCGTCATAATACTTGATTTGACGTAAATTCTTGATTACTATACCCAGTTAATCCTGTAAGTAACGTCATAAAATTGAATAATTCCAGAGCCGCCTATCTTATCCAGCCGAAAATTCCAAACGTCGTAAACTAAATGGAATATCCAATTTATGATTTAGCAATTTTCTATACAGCAGATAAATGTCGGCTGGCACTCGTAAAAAACCGATAAAACACGAATTAAATTCAATCTTATAACTTTTTAATGTTTTCCCGGGCAGCACCGAAGCGGACGATGAAAACTTTAATTGTGTTTCTTTTATGTAAGTAAACTCTTTGTTTTCAGAAGGTCGGCCTTTGTAGGGAGTGATAATGGTTGGAGTGATTTATGTGATTTACGTTCTTAATTTAAATATCTGTAAATAATTTAAAAAAGTAAAATACGTTAATTAGCGGATCCATCGGTTTCGTTCGTGAAAATATTTAATTCCAAATTCAAAATTTTATGCCCGCTATTAGAAAGTTCTCAGAAATTGTAGGCACTTTTAGGACGTTTATATGTTTGCTGTCTGAAATGACCGTGCTGTATTCTTTTTGAATTATTACCTATCAGAGTTTCGCTTCTTTATTATGTATTTATAATTTCAATAATGTATATGTATAATCAACATAGTTGGCTAAGCTGGTACCCATTAGACACCAGATCGTAATACTAACTCCTAATAGACACAACGTTAAAAATCATTGTACTAACTACATATTGCTTTCTGTAAAAAAAAAAGTTTTGTTATTCGATATTTTGTATTTTTTAGTGTTTAATGAGCTTATGTTTTGTGCATTGTAAATTATAATGTATATTTAAAATAAAAAATGTTAATGTCTCAAGAGAATAGAAAAAGAGAGAGTGATCAGTGAGAAGTAGGTATATGTGGTCATAAGGTTATCCTTGATTTATAGGACACCCTGTATGTGAGTATCTCAATGGTCGGAGTCCCACTTCACATTCGTGGGTCGTGTGTGAGAACGCATCTCAACACGTACCTTTATATTTTATTTCACCTATGTAGCAATAAGGGGCACCATCATGAGGAAACTGACGACCTCCGTAGCCGAGAGGCGAGCATACTGGACTTGGTGTCGCTATCTTCCGGGTTCGATTCCCGATCGGTCAATATAAAATATATAAGTCTGGGTGTTGTGGTACCGGCGTTTTGTCTGATTCCTGTAACACAAGTGCTTTATTTACCTCAAACTAAAAATGTACCCTCTGCCACCTTAACTGTTATTTTGTCAATGTTTGGCCTATTTAATAGCAAGTGTTATACCTTTTTGAATAGCTAAAAAAACGTAGAAGTTTTTAAAATTACTTGCAAGATAAGTACTATACTTTTTTTTTAAAAAAAAGGTCTTCAAAGTTAAAAACAATTAGTGAAAATTCTTTCATTTAAACCGTTGTCGAGCAGTTTTATGAAGCTGTTAGTAATATATTCAGTTTTTGTTGATCATTTTTATTAATTGACATGTCTTCTAACTAGAAACATAAAAAACCGGGCCCCAGTAACTCCAATCGCAAAAAAATCGATAGAAAAGCCAAAAGAAAAAAGATTATAAAAAATATCTTTAAAATTCAATATCTTCATAACGGTTAGGTTTCGGATACAATATAATAGGATCAATTCGATCAGAAATGATCTGAATAATAACGTCGTTCAATATTCTGTACGACTTTCCCTGTAACCCTGTATATTTAAAATCTGCTTGTTAAAAAACATCCACTCTTCCTTTTACATGACGAGATGCTTAGAAGCAACAGAGGGAGAAGAGATAAACATATTATGCTATACGTACCACACAAAAGACTTCAAACATTTTCAACGGATGTTTATTACAATGTATGTAATGTAATAAAGTTAGAGCAAAGATATTATGCCCATACAAATGTAAACTGCAAAAATGGTTATTGAATGAATGCTTCTACTCCATTAGGGACTTTTTAAATATGATAATTAAAGATAACATGTTTAACCATTGATTGTTGACTGACCTGTAATAATTATTCTGTTAATATTTCTACCTCATTATTGGCAGAATGTGTTGAACTTGTTTATTCATAAAATCTTATGTTACCACTTTCTGAGAAATAAATACATTTCATTTAATTTCGTTTCGTTTCATTTCGTTTCATTTCATGTTCATCATGTCAGCTTACTGCAGTCTACTGCTGGATGTAAGCCGTTTAGAGGACCAAATACCACCAAAAAACACTCTCCCGCTTTTTTCATCCAACTATTGCTAGCCATCTTCCTAAGGTCGTCGGTCCATCAAGTTGACGTCCTACACTAAGTTTGTCGAGGTGTGGTCTCGACTCAAGAACCCACTTTTCATCGGTTCTGCGACAGATGTGGCCGGCCCACTGCCACTTTGGCTTCCTACATTTTTGGACTATGTCTATTACTTTGGTCTTCTGCCGGGTGAACTTGTTTTGGATTTTATCCCTTGACTATTAGAATGTAATGTGAATTAAATTGAGTATTTTTTATTAAATTAACTAATTCGGATTCTTCATTTATGCAAACTTTATTATTTGTATTAACTAAAGGTTACCCATTTATAAGTCAAGAACAGTTAGACCGATTTTTATGATTTTTGTCGTGTTGAATTTGTCTCCGCCCCGAATAGCAGAATAACTATTAAAACATCAAAAAATATCACGCCGAGACAGCTAGTTGATAAATAAATAAAATAATTATGCAAACAGTAGTTATAATAGTAAACGTTTTTAGAAAAGATTTTTAATCAAATAAATTACGCTACCCATTTCTTATACCATTACTCTAACTAGAAATCTAGCTTCGTCTAGCCGTCTGGGAAATCTAGCCAGACCCAAATAAATCAATTCGTTACCTTCTGTTTAATTTTCTTTCGTTGAAAAATTTGTTCAGACTGAACAACAAATGTTTAAACAATCCGCTAACTAGAAATTATTGCTTACTCCCAGGATATCTGCTGATTTTACAATGAGTTAACACAACTGACATAAAACAACAGCAGGCTCACATAAGAATCCTATTTAAAAGTATTTATACAGTGATGGGATATGATATATGATATAAATTATGAGGATATGAGGGGATAATATTGAAAACAGAGACTCTGTAGGTCATTAGTAATTGAATCATTATGGTCTCAATTAATTAAAAATAAAACATTACTTTTTGATTTTTTCTAAATTCAATGTAATGCAAACAATGCAATAGTGCCGCTCAACTGGATTGATTGAGAGTTGAGTTCATCTGCATCGTACTCATTCGGAGCTACTCGGAACGTCTCTATGACACGACATTGACAACGTTAGCGATAATACCGTTTTGCAATAATACACTGATTATGAATCGTAACTTCAAATTCTCATTGCGTGTATGTAATGCATGGGTTTTGGTTGACTGGAATCTTTTCAAAAAAATTACTAACAGTCTAGAGAGTCTCAGTTTTGAATATTATTCCCGGTTCTAGGCCACATACTGTATATTATTATATAAATGACTTTCTGTGTCTTAACTCTTATGTACTATGATTTGTAAACTGCTCGATAATAGTAAAACCAAATTTATATTTCGTATTTTTGCCTGTTTCTTTTGCTTAGTTTTTTAGAAAAGATATGATCTCCTGAAATGTGACTCAGCCTTAATCTTTTAAGTACATATTGTGGAAGCTGATCATAATTATTATGTGAACCTGCTGCATTATGTTCTAACTGTGTTACAGCTAGATTTGAAAGCTCAGTGTTATTTTGGAAGCATTAGTTTGTTGATTTATTATCTTTATTATTAAATACGATTCGGAATCGTCCGATAGCAAATTATTGACTGGAAAACGATTGAACATTGGTGTCACCTGATCATCATCATCATCGTCATCAGTTCAGCCACAAGAAGTCCACTGCTGAACATAGGCCTCCCCAGTGATTTCCAGATTGGCCGGTTTGAAGTGACCTGCATCCAGCGGCTTCCTACAACCTTTACCAGGTCGTCTGTCCACCTTGTAGGTGGACTTCCTACGCTTGCTTGCCAGTACGCAACTTCCATTCTAGAAACTTTCTGCCCCATCGGCCGTTCTACGTGCTACGGCAACAGTAGTTAGAAGTATACAGGGTTACATTGCAAAGAGGTGCCAAATTTAAAAAATAAGATCTAGGGCACAATATAGAGAAGCGTCTTAATCGTTATTATTCTTCATAATCGTATGTTACCAAAAAAAAATACTTAAAAATATCTGAAAAAAACTCAAAGACTACGAAAGACTACGAAAGTAGCGCGGTCATTCATCAGAGGCGTAATAGATATTATATTTAATAGATATTCTCAAAACAAACGGACAAATTCCTAACAATAACGACCTGCAGCCTTCTACCCGGGTTTTAGGAAGCCGATGGATGCAGCAGGCCGCTTCCAACCGGAATATCTGGAAGTCACTGGAGGAGGTGATTGTGGCAAACCACACTCCTTTTAAACATTTTATATTTTTTAGTTTGTCTCTTCCTTTTGTTTGTTTTTGCTTGTCTCACGCTCTCTGTCATAAAATGAAATACAAGTATCAAGATTAAACTGAAATTGATCGTGTTGAATTCCTTTTATCCTCTTCCCGATCCTGGTCCTCTTCACGTGTATAGTCATGATGTTCAGTAGTAGAAGTCCTATGACTGAAATGATGATAATGGTGTTTATTATCTACTTAATCAACATTTATTATTTGATTGTAACTTACATGAATACAGCATCTTGTACAATTATGTATGCATTGCATATGCTTTTAAAACATCCATTTATATAAAAAATCAATTGATTAGTATGACTGATAGGTTATTTAATAATATGTAGTACATTGTGTATTATTCTTTTTACAGCAACCATAGACACCATGTTTGCGGACAGATTACCTATCGAAGTAATTGAATTAAGAGAAACAAACGACAATCAGTTATACGTGAGAAATAATAACGATTATTACCGACAAGCTGGAGGATCTCCACTAGCAAGACTTCTGCAACCTTACAAACAAAATAAGGATAGTATTGACAAACTCACTAAAGATCTGATTGCGAAAGTAAAAGTACTGAGGAAGAATAAGCAAGGGGATGGTGTTCTTCAACAAGACATTTATTTTATAAATGGAGATTTTTTGGATGTTCACGATAATAGCGGACAGTATTTTGATGAGAGTGATGGGTTCGTAGACGAAACAAGAAATTAAAAACTTGGACCGAATGCAGCTCGAAATGTTTTACAACGCATGTAAGTAAGCTCAGTTGAACAAAGAAACAGTAGTCATAGCCGTTACAAAGAGTAACAGCTTCTTTTTTCAATTCAATTCTTTTTTCAAAAAAACTTTTTGTTTCTTTTAGATTACCAAAAAAAGAGGTCGCGCATAAACCGCCACGTGGTATTTTACGTATGGATATTGAAGGTAAGAATTCTTCTATTATTTTCACTTTATTTACTAATGTAATTTATCTATAAATTGATAGAACAGTCTGTTGAGTCAGCTAGTGACTAGTTTTATTTAACGACCGTTTGGTGTAGTGGTCTGCGCTCCGGACCACAAAGCCAGCGGTTGCAGTTTCGAATCCAGCAAAGGGCAAATGTTTGAGTAATGAGCAAGAGTGTTTGTACCTCAGTCATGGAAGTTTACTTTAGTGCTTTAAGAATTTCAGTTTGAGTAATTTTTACTTTTATTTATAATATTCAAATTTAAATTCTGAACAAAGTATATCATTTACGACATTTTATCAAAGAGTATTTGTTGTTGGTAATTATTTTCTCTTTAAATTAACGTATATTTTATAGGTGTACACCAAAATAACGTTATTTAAGGTTACTTGCAACTTAAGGTATGCCAGGCTCCACACAAAAAAGTTCGCAGTCTTTTAAGACGCTCACAACTTTATAATGTCAAATATTAAGCTGTCAAAATCGATTATTTTCAGATCGTACGGCAGCTCCTCGTCACAGATACTACTATGACAGAGCAGAAGAATAATATCAATGAAAGAAACAAAAATATTATATATACAAGGAGTTCCTTAGCTCAAGAATAACCTTGTAACCACATATACTATACTATACATCAACTTTTGTTCTATGACTTTTGAAAATTAATCGAATTCCCATACAAAATTACCCAACAACCGATTGAATTTGAATAGAAAAACAAAAAAAAATTCAAGGCAATTTTTATTAAAAGTCAAATAATAAAAGTTGTTTACTATGCTATATAAAGGGTGGCCAGAAAAGCGACGTCCAAAAATTTTTTTAGGTGCCTTGTGTTGATAGGTATCTGAATCACCCCTATGTATGTTCTACGATTTTTCGTAGTTTTCGAGTCACGATAGAGAGAGTCTAGCGCATTCTCTGAAGCTACTTAGAAACTTAGAAATTATCAGTTTAGATTTTTATTTTCAAGTTGAAAATTTAAATGATAACTTACTAATATAGTATGATAACTCAATAACATAAATTCTCAACTTTAGGTCAATTTTGTTGTAACTTCCATTAAAGTTATGAGGCTGTTTATTTTATGCATAAATGCACAGTTCATAGAGATTTAGCTATAAAAAAAATCGTAGAAACCTTCTACTTTTTTTTAGAAATTTTTCAAACTGATTCGGTTTCAAAAATTAATATAAAAAATCGCAACTCGAAAACTACGAAAAATCGTAGAACATACATAGGGGTGATTCAGATACCTCTCAACACGAGGCACCTAAAAAAAATTTTTGGACGTCACTTTTCTGGCCACCCTGAATAGATGTGGTTACAAAGTTATCCTTGAGTTACGGAGCACCCTGTATAAAATTACGGAGTATCAAAAATAAATGCTGGATTGTTTTTTTTAGATTGTAACATCTTACGGCCTTTCCCATTAAAACACCAATGTTGTAGATCAATATACTTAGACGAATAATAATAGTCAATAGGACGTCCACTCACAAGGTGAAGGTGGTCAGACGACCTGGTAAGGGTCGCACGAAGATGCTGGATGCAGGCCGCTTCCAACTGGCCAATCTGGAAGTCAATGGGGCCTATGTTCAGCAGTGGACGTCCTATGGCTGAAATGATGATGATGATGATGTCTTACACGGATAGCAAACTGATAGTTTAGTCTTTAGGGCAAACTTGAGTCTTTCTTGGGGAAACGTGAGACTTGAGAGATGAGTACACAGGGTAACTTTTGAAACATTAACCCCCCACAGGCTGATTCTGGTGAACAACTCTGTCTAGACCAACGTCTAAATCTAAAAAAAAAAAACACTTTCCCTTATTAAGCTCCTGACCAGCTGACAGCAGTTTGTATGAAGCTTATTCCTTTTTTTAGATGATGATGTTGGTCTTTTAGAAAAAGTTATTGTATTTCATACCAGAATCAGCCCCTAGGAGGTTGTTGTAAAGTAGTAAAGTATGCCCATAAAGGTCCTACTGCAAGGCACACGCAACGCTTGGTAAAACAAATTTTTATTTAAAAAAAAACCGACTTCAAAAACACTAAAAAGCAAAAATATTTTTTAAACAATCACACCAAACAGTTATTTTTGGAGTCGGTGCAAACAACCACATTCAAACACTCCACGGCTGGCACTGACTCCAATAATAACTGTTTGGTATGATTGTTTAAAAGTTATTTTTAGCTTTTTAGTGTTTATGAAGTCGGTTTTTTTTTTATAAAATATTGTTTTATTTGTCTGTGTTTAGTGTTTTTTTACATTCTAAATGGCGATCTGTGATGTTATTATAGCTAAATTGCTTCTCATGACGATTCAAATAAGTCCAAACTCGGCTATGATATATTGTTATAACACAGAGTTCCGGTGCTTCCTTCTTCATCAGATCAGTTTTATGGTATCATTCTTACCAGAATCATTTATTAAAATTTGATTTGTCGACTATGGCAAGGCTTAACTGTCTTAATAATAAATTTTATTTAAAAAAATAAAACCGACTTCAAAACACTAAAATGCTAAAAATAATCCTAACACTTAAGTACCTAATCAGTTACTTTTGGAGTCGGTGCCAGACAATGAGAGATTCGATGTTTTTGTTTGCACCGACTCCAAAAGTAACTGATTAGGTACTTAAGTGTTAGGATTATTTTTAGCATTTTAGTGTTTTGAAGTCGGTTTTATTTTTTTTAATAAAATTTACTTATTTCATAAATTTTTTGTGATAAATCCTAATCTAACTGCTGAACACCGATTTCATCCCCTATTTTCCTAACCCTTAGGGGTGATTTTTATTTTGCAAACTTTTATCATATTATCTTTGAACTATAAGCTATTCAATAAAACAAAAATCATCAAAATCGGCTCATATTTGTCGAAGATAGGTATCAAGAACCACAACCAAAATATTATCTGAGTATATATTTGTTGATTTTCTCAAAAAGTTCTGAATCAATTTCGATAAAATTTATATGGGACCACCTCTGAAGTATGATCTACCAAACATAAAAAGAATAATTGAAATCGATTCATAATTGGCGGAGTAATCGCGTAACAAACATACAAAAAAAAAAGAAAAGAAAAACATACAGTCGAATTGAGAACCTCCTCCTTTTTTGAAGTCGGTTGAAAATATCTTATCGCTACTCGTGGAAGACTATTGTGGCCAACTATGGTCTCCGTCATCAGTTCCATCTCAGCAAATGATACTTTCTGAATGCAAATGCTTGACTTGTTGTTAAATATACTAAAATCGCTATATGTATACCTATAATATTTTAGGAGTTTCCTCAATTCCTCATGGATCCCATCATCAGAATTGAATTTTGAAAAAAATGAGACCAATCTGTAGGTATACCCTTTCAATTGAAAATATAATTTTTCAAATCGGTTCATTAATGGCGGAAATTTATCTTGAGGTAACAAACATAAAAAAACAACCGAATTGAGAACCTCCTCCTTTTTTTTTTAAGTTGGTTTTTAAACTAGTTACGACGGAGCAGTTGATAACACAGCGGTGCAGTTGCAGTGGATTTACAGTTCAGTTGCAGTGCATATTCAGTGCAAATGCAGTGCAGATGCAGTGCAGATGCAGTACAGATGCAGTGCAGATGCAGTGTAGATGCAGTGCAGAGGTAGTGCAGATGCAGTGCAAATGCAGTGCAAAGTCAGTGCAGATGCATTGCAAAGTCAGTGCAGTTTTAGTGCAGACGTAGTGCAGATGCAGTGCAGACGTAGTGCAGATGCAGTGCAGATGGATTGTAGTTGTAGTGCAGTTGCGTCATCGCCGACGCTAAAAACTACAATATCTACAAGTCGATGATCTCGTTTATTTGTACCATTAATAAGTTGTGAAGTAAATATTCCAACATGATGTTTTTATTTTATCTCGCGAATACCGCTCGAGGCGCCGAGTATGTATCGACAAATATTGTCCAATGGAACTTTGTTTCCTGATACGGTATATTTTCTCCCGCAAATATCGTGTTATGAAAGAATAATTTCATTCTAGTTTACTTTTTAATCGTAAAATACACAGTGATAATGATAAGCACAATAGAATACATAAAAACTATAATATTCATAGGAAATAGCAACTACAATAGTGTTTTCAACCGTCTTCAAAAACGGCTGAGAATAAATTTGAATCTTAGGTATAATAGATCAATTTAGGAAAAAAACAAATTGTGTAGCGTCTGGGTGTGCTGGGTGACGACTTTGACAAAAAACATTGTCTGGAAATCATAACACAGAGATGTAAACTGTCCACTTTGAAACTAAGAATGAATTAGAGTTACGTACTATTATCTAATCTGTAGTAACATTTTTTTATGGGACCGCCCTAAAAAAAACTATCCCATACTGACGTCTCTGTGATATCATTTATATGTATTTTTATATTGGTCCTTTGAAAAAAGTTGTTTTATTTAGGCACTAGAATAAGAGCCTAAAAGATTTTGGGTGTTTCGAATAATTACACTTTGTAAGTAGCCCTCTACCGGGCACTTAATACACGTCCCAAAATCTTCCCATATTGCACTTGAACATGGAGCGTAAAAGGAAATCTTTGATAGGAATCATTTCTAGCCTTTACGGATCTTGGGCGATGGGCAAAAGATGCGCAGAAGACCATTACGACTACGTGATTGGATTGTCGCGCGACGCGCCCAAACCGCCGACCGGGATTGGTTGCCTACTCCACGCAAATGCGCAAATTTCATAGGTTTACACAAAAATAACGTTATTTAAGGTTACTTACAATTTGAAGTAAGTCAATTAGGTTCGATGCCTTTTAAGGGATTCCGTATTTTGTTTTTTATTGTAGATTATATAATATTTTTTTCAGGATTAGTTTTTTGTTTTTTTTTTAATTTTATATAAATATCTATAATATAACTTTGATACCTATAACGCGATCTTGTATGAAATTTTGAAGAACAATTCTCACTTTCTTCCCCATAGGACCCCGTGGTATTATACCTAGTCTTGAATAAGTACTAACATAACTAGATATTATACCTAAATACTGAAACAAAGAAAAACAAAAAAAATCTATTGCAAATAACATTGATTACTTGTACAGTTTGTTACTTTAATATATAAATACAAAACAATTTAAAATACATTAAGCTTATTCAAAGTGGTCTCCATTGGCTGCAATACAGTAATTTAAGCGTTGAGGTCAGTTATCAATAGAAGCACACATTCTTTTCATAGGAAAATTATTCACTGCCAATCGTACGGATTGTTTTAGGGCCTCCAAATATCATTATCATATAGTGTTTTGTGGTCATGCTAGGGAGGCAGTAGTTGTTTCGATTTTACCCTCCTATTCTTTTTTAAATTATCAGATAAGAAAAGACCAGTATGTCTCTTATAGGTTGCAAGTCCTAAGTCATCTTTTAAAATACTCGACATGGTTCTAGGTGTTATCATTATCTCTCAAGATAAAATCTTTTGGTTTCGGACTCTTGTCCAAAAGTTTCTTCGAATTCTTTCCCTTACTGCTTTGACCACCTTTTTCGTACGAACACTACGTGGACGGCCAGATCTTTTTCTGTCACAAACAGAGGTCTCATTGAATCTATTAATAGCCCGGTTCACATACATTTTAGTTATAGCAAAGGTATGGAGAGTTAAAAATTGCATTTGGCTCCATACCTACTTTGTGTGATGCAATCACAGCGATTCGGTTCTCTTTATCACCCCACTCCATTTTAATATCGCAAAATATTGTACAATGTATTGGCGCCAAAATGAGAAAACTCAATGAACAATCATATAAAAATGATTCCAAATTCAAATGTAATATTTTGTTTATTTTTAATTAAAAGAAATAGAAAATTATTTATTTGATACAAGACAGACATTACAATGAGTCTTACAAAATATAAAGTACATTAATACGGTCAGATACCAAAATGGTATCCGCTCAGTATAAAGTCGTGACGGCAGAGAGCACGTCACGACCACTGGTATTCTGCGGATGCCAGCTGAGGTGAGGGCGCGGCCGCCCGGTGTGCTTAAGCATAATACACAACAAACAGTAAGTATACACGAAACAAATGTAACAGCAACAAAATGTTGTTATGGCCAGACTTAAGTATACAGTGCGATGCCAGTTTTACATATGCATACGCTTGATAATTTATCATAACCTTTAGACCGGCTGCATATTTAGAATCTTCCAATAGAAACATTCTAACGCGCGCCGGACTAAACTGTCAGGCGTGTAATTTTTCAAATAAATATTATTAGTAGAACGATTTAATGATATAATTTCATTAATATAATCTTAATAAGATAGCAAGATAAGATTGCAAACTGCAAAAAGCACTACCCACCCTCATCAAATAGCATGTGAGACAGATGAATGCAAAAGATTGGGGTGCCTACGCCGCGTCTTATGATGCGACTGAAAGAGTATTAGATTTAGATTATGTTCCATAATCTCGTCCTCATTGTGTACAATGTAGTACGCACTTTTTGCTACTGCACTGATTACAATCTTCAAAGTTAGGCGCGTGCATGAACGCGTCAATAAACTAAAAAATAAATAACCGGAACGTGCCCGCACCGTCACCTATCAATGTCATCTGTCACCTGTCAATGTCATTTGTACTTTTTTGTACACAGCACTGAAGACGTAAATATTTAGAATAAATTAGTTTTTAAACTAATTAGTGATTTACAGCTTACATACTAATGCAAAAAACCAAGAAGAAAATACGGTGATGTTTGTGTA
This sequence comes from Anania hortulata, assembly GCA_963576865.1. Taxonomy (NCBI): domain Eukaryota; kingdom Metazoa; phylum Arthropoda; class Insecta; order Lepidoptera; family Crambidae; genus Anania; species Anania hortulata. Next base: position 18,645,491 of record OY756395.1, on the reverse strand, counting down.
AAAGTATGGTGGCTGGAAAACAAAACTTGTCAGTTGAATTTGTGAAATTGTTGGACCGATACCTCGGCTCAATTATTACGATTACTACGATTTCTATCACCACCACAGCACACTAATTTTAGTGTTATTATATTTATAATATCATCACCATCACCATCATCTCAGCCTATTACAGCCCACTGCTGGACGTACGGGAAGGACGCAAAGAGCGCCAAGGAGTACGATCTCCTGCTTTGATACAAATGTATCTAGCCATATTCCCGAGTTCGTCGGCCCATCGAGTTGAGAAGCGTCCTACACTACGTTCGCCGAGACGTGGCCTCCACTCCAACAACATAATTAGCCAGAAATTAATCATGAAAACAATGAGTGTGTGTGAGAGAGTTGCGTTATTCTTCAGCCCGCAAACGAGACAGAATGAATGACATCGGAGCTTTCACGGGAGGTTGGCCGTGGTGATCATTAAGTTCATTCTAGTTGTCTCTCATGTCTCAGAATGAATGACATCGGAGCCTTCACGGGAGGTTGGCCGTTGGTGATCAATATGTTCATTCTAGTTGTCTGTCATGTCTCCGAATGACTCCACAGAAACTGCTCTGTACAGAAGCACTGGCCTTTACGATGGAGTGGCCAGTGGGTTTTTGTTCAGTCTGAAGCGTCTCCTCGAGGGATTCCTCCTGAGACGTAACATTATGGCTCTAGTCTTCATGAAGAGTTGACCATGAGACGGATACAATGTTGCACCAGAAATATACTACAAAGGATCTGTAATAGCATAAGGTAAGTTATTAATATTATAAAATTCTTCTAGAGCGTCATATGTACCGAGAGAACAATTATTCCTCTTTTCTGTCTCGCAGCAGAATTATAACACTTCCACTTGCTTTCACGAGGGGTTAGCCTGTGGCTTAAAATTTTTGTTATAATATTGCGGGTCTGCAAATCTTATAAGGTTGACCAGAGACCGACTTCATTAATTGAAGTTGAAAATATAGTCGAACAAAAGTATCAAGACGATACATATCTTCGAATGCCACTAAAGAAAAAAAGAGAGGAGGGAGAATATGGGTACCGAGACCATGAGGTAATGCCCTCCGTCTTCATTAATTTTTTCAACTTAACACTTTGACTCTAAGGAGGCTATGAAAGAAGCTCCTTTGCCTGCTGATATTGAAGGCTTAAGGAATTCTGAGTCTTGTGTAAACAAGTCATATACTTACCTAGACAATTTCAGTCTGTTTATAAAGATTTTAAGTTTTTAATAATTTCATCAGTTGTTACTATCAAATTGGGCCTTTGGCAACCATTAATGGTACCAAGACAATCTGTTGGTCTCAGATCTGCTTGTCTTATTCTGCCCCATTTATATACATACAAGTCAATGATAAATTGCGCTTTTACAAATTATGGTTTATCTCGGTGTGGATTTCCACAAGTTTTTTACCACAAGTAATTGAGATACTTCTTGATGTTGGCCCAAGAGGGCAAGACTTTATAAAGCATACCATAGAAAACAACCTGTTTACTCCAATAGTTCATGTAGTTATGACCATATTAAGTTTTTTTTTTTTCTCTTATATTTTACTAAAAAGCTTAAATAAATAAATAAACATTACTTGACATTGCTAATTGATATCTGTGACTTAGAGATCATTAGTCCACTTGATTCGTGAAGTGCCTTAACGTAAAAGGTCCCAGGTTCGATACTCTGGTCGAATGACCCTGGCGAGATACATTGTCTTGTACCTCATAATACAGGGAAGTTGACTCCCTGTTTGGAGACCATGACAAATTGATGTTGGCTGGTGCATGTTTGTATGTTCCTATACAACTGATATGGTATCCCATTTGTGTAACTTATAATATTAGATCTGGTTACAACCGGGTAAACCTTAAATTCTCATAGTATCAAGCTTAATTCTCAAGATTCTATAATAATCTATGAAAGCAATTAAAATTTAACACTGTTACTGACTTAAGGTTATTATTCTAGCTGATCGCCATGGCTAGTTAGATTATTTCTAGTCTTCATCAAGTGAAATAAAGACACACTCAAGATGAGTGTTACTTACAAATAATGTGAGTGAAGATCACTGTTACAGAAATGGAAAAATAATTCTCCTTGTTATCAACAAGATAAAAATTACCATAATTAAAAACTTTTTTAACTGTAACTGTATGTTATATTCCAATATTTTCAGTCAGTAAAAACCCATGGAAAGATTTATGCAGCTTTATTTACAGGCAAAAATGTCGCACCATAATTGATCCTTATGTACTTGTCATAAGGTCGAAAACCAATTATTTTAATTTTTAAGTAGGTACCTGCTACCTTTGGAAAAGTAAGAGAAATTCAAAATTAGACACAAAGTTCCAATGATAACTTGAATTTTCAAATCTGACCTAAATATATTTTTAATATATTTTTGTTATAAACCATATATTTCTAGACATTTTATTATTTGTGAAAATGTTTGATACCAAAAATTGAAGACAAAGATAAATAATCATCCAATCATTAAATTATCAAGATACTAAAGATAGTAAATAAACTGAATTATCCCAGGTGGATAACAAAGGTTCATATTTAAATAGATGATTATAATAAAATATGATTTATTAAAACATAATTAAAAAATTAAAATTGTATCCATGAAACTATAAACTTCATAAAAAATAAACTACTGACTTAAAATTATTATTTAAATTAAGGCATGAATCTTACAATTATAATTGAAGATTGTCAAGTACCTATGTAAGTCTATGTATAAATAATTTTATTAGATATTAAATTACCATGTAAAGCAAAAATGGAGATGATAAATAATGACAGAAAATTTCTAACTTAAATTAAATGAAAAAAAAAAAAAAAAAAAAAAAAAAAAATGGATGAGACTATAGAGGCATTGATCAGTGGCAATAATTAAGGCAATGCAGGCAATAAATGTTGCCTTACCTTGTTATTGGACTAAGGCTGTAAGGCTGCTACAAGTATTTTGAGCCGGAGTAAACTTTCGATCTTATCCGATGTGATGTATTGGTAAATTATTACTTATTTAATTATTATTTTTTATTAGCTTACAAGAATTGACCAGTCATTGAATCTTTTTATAAATAAGTATTCAGACTGTTTCATTAACTTATTAATATCCCCTACCAGGGATCCACACATAAAGTGCAGGAAGTCTCATACTGATTTCCAGCCATACAAGTGTAACACATATAACGGTTTTCTAAGAAGATGAGTAAAAATCAATCTTTCTCAGTAAAATAATGTTGAAACTATTGTCAACAAAATAGGATCCCTACTGGAACAATACTAGTAGTATTTGTATATAATTTCCTTATTTATAACATATAATTAATGAAAAATTTGCGATAGTAAACATCCATATTATTTATTTTAGTTTCCTTTACTTTGGAACTACACCTTGAACAGGAGTTATTAAGAATACCTAAGACTAATTTATTTGCATAAAAAATTGTATTACAGACAATGATAACTTAAAAGGTTACTAGTTTTTCTTATTATATAAAATAAAATAAGTCTTTTCAGAAGAAATACTAGCTTAACTACCTACTTGCACATCGATAAATTTACCTTGTTAGGTAACCATATACTAAGTATGTACTACTACTGGATAAATGAGACGGATATTAATAGTTCAAAGCATTGGCTCCATTTCCATGACAACTTATTAAACTAGCTGTTGCCCCGCGATTTCGTTTGCGTGATCTCTAGTTTATTCGTAAAGAATATACCTACTTAATAGCGCGGGGTATTTATTTAAAACTTTATTGCACAAACTTAAAAGTGTACAACAGGTGGATTATCAGTCTCAGTCCCAGCAAATCTATAAATTCATAAAGACTTACAGTTTTAACAAAAATAAAAGAGTATTGCAATTAAAGTAAAATTTGCTATTTTCGATTTTATAGAATTCCTACACATTTTTTGGCCCACCTGTATGGTATAAAATAGGTACAGGTTTGTGTCATCAAATGGGATGGGACTGTATCAATATACATGGTTGTATTAGCATACGGGGTTATATCATCATACAGGGTTGTATTATCATACAGGGTGTATCATCATACAGGGTGTACCATCACACAAGGTGTATCATCATACAGGATTGTATCGATATACAGGGTTGTATCGATATACAGGGTTGGTTGATTAATTCCAATGAATTAATCAAACAACTATATCCTTGTTAGATAAAACTTGAATTAAGCATCTACCAATAGATAGTTAATAAAATAAAGTTTTATCATGTGCGAAGACTTTAGCAAATCATATAAATGATCATAATAAATGTTTATATTGCTTTGTCGACACAACTTTCCTCTTTGAACATCTACATTGTACACAATGAGGACGAGATTATGGAACATAATTTATATGATCGGACTAACTTACCTAGTGACGTCCGATCCTCAATTATGTGAAGTAATCTCGTCCTCATCCTATCCCCAGCCCGACCCAGTTAGTATGTATTTATCAATCCTTAAAGTACAAAAAAGATTATATGCTATAAATACCTACATACTACTTAGTTTCCCTTCTTTTTGAAAGTTGTGTCCAGTTTTATCCTTTGAAATAATGACATTGACAGGTGACAGATGACATTGATAGGTGACGGTGCGGGCACGTTCCGGTTATTTATTTTTTAGTTTATTGACGCGTTCATGCACGCGCCTAACTTTGAAGATTGTAATCAGTGCAGTAGCAAAAAGTGCGTACTACATTGTACACAATGAGGACGAGATTACTTCACATAATTGAGGATCGGACGTCACTAGGTAAGTTAGTCCGATCATATAAATTATACGAGTAAGAGGTAAAAATGATGTCGAACAACACGCCCCACGTCCGAACGCTACGAAATCGCAGCGCTACTGAGGAAAATTTTGACGCATTTTATGTTTGATAAATTTTGATTTTATAAATGTATTTATAATGGTTTTTCTAATAATTTTATTTGATTATTTGCCTAAATAATACTTACTTCTTTTCTATGTGGTTTAAGTTTGACTACGCTAAACGATGATTTCTAATAGAACATTTTAGAAGTGGTGAAATCCATAGAGTTTTACTATTAAACCCACTTTAATTAAGGAAACTAAACATAAAAAGTAGCCCGATAAGATTAATCTATAGGGTCTGAGAATAAATCTTATCTGATTACATTTTCTTTTAGTTTTTGTCAGAACTTTGACGTGCTGAGTTGCTGAATGAGACCTTCAACGCGTAGAACGTAAACATGGGTACGTTTACAGCCTAATTAAGATAATAAAAACAGCATCAAAGTGAATAAAAAATATAATGTTTGAAAGTTTAAATCCCATAATATAAATTTACGTTAAATCTAGTTCACTTATTGCTTTTCTAATAACTTTAAAATTAGGTTTAAAATTTGATAATTCATCAAATCATCATAAACCATCAATTCTTGTAAGGACACAAAGAAATCTTAAACGGTATTTCTCTTTATTTGTGCAATATAATCACTATTATAATATAAGTACTAACATAACTAGATATTATTAAATAAGTTTACAAATAATTATGGAAAGTAGAGATTTTTATATTTATTTTATTTATAACAATAAATGTCAATGTAGATAATGTTTTTTTAATTATAATTACTGCATTATTATTAACAATTTATTGGTTATTATTATTCGGTATTTCAGTATGTTACAATCATGTATTTTTGAATTCATTGAAGATTTTATAACAATATATGTCAATATTGATTTTGGGGCAAGCCGCCTAGTCGAGCAAAAAAAAGCGTCACGGCCGTACCATCCTTTTCTCGAAGCAGTTCAGCCCATTTTCGACCTATAACTTCGTTGTGGATTAAACTAGAAGCCTGTATTTCTAGTAACCAAGCAAGCATTGTATAAACACGGTATATTTTAAATTTCATTCAATTTGAACCAGTAGTTTAAGAATTATCCACCACCACCACCACCATTTCAGCCATAGGACGTCCACTGCTGAACATAGGCCTCCCCCAATGACTTTCATTGGGGGGGATTGCCAATACTCGCCACGCTTGACAAGCGGGTTGGCGCGCGCAGTTTTGTATAACATTTCACACACAGACGCTGCTGCCCGTCTCGTGCTACAGGAGTTAGTCGCCTTTTACGACACGCCTTCTGTTGGCGGTGGGAAGTGTATTCTTTACGGCCGTCCCCACACGGCACTTAAGAATTATAACTAGTCAAAATTCTTAATTTTGTCACTCACTGACTGACCGAACATCAAAACTCTAAGGCACTTCTAGTAGACATAGAAGCTTCAAATTTTGAATACAATTAGTGTTTATTGTATAAATCAAGGAAAAACTAAAATATTTTGCAGTTTCAGTCCAGTTTTTTAAATACACCAACTGCATAAATAAGTTTGTAATCCCATATGTGTAAATGTATGTAAACATTTGCAGTAAATGAATAAGTGTACCTGTATAAATAAATATATAACTACGCACTAAACAATCTAATCTAATATAATATGTACCTATTATTTGTGAGATACATTGTGTTTTCATGCGATGGCCAAGTCAATCTATTTATTTAAAACAAAATGTTTTTAATATTGTTATGGTCACTACAAGTTGTTGTTAGGTTAGCTCATTACGTAATGATTAAATAAATATATATACTATATATTTATAAATACATGTAGCTCGTATATGTAGATTACATACGTAGCTGGCATGGCAACGTGTGTAAGTAAGGTTGTAAAGTAAATAAGACTACCTACAAAAATAAGAAAAGCTCATAAGACAGAGAGTGAGCTTTAAGAAAATTCGTTGTTTTTACTTATTTAAGAATTAGAGGGTACTGGAAAAGAAAAAAGGAGGTCTATCTTTAAAAAGAAATGAGATGGCATTGAAAACAAAACTTGTAAAAAAACACAAGTCTCGCAATTCAGTTCTTCTACCGTAAGAAGTTGTGAGATCCATGTAATGTCAAGTCGGTTGATTTATTTAGTCCCTCCTTAAGGGACCTTCTGTCTTAAGTTATTACGTAATTAGCTAATCTAACAACATCTCATAGTGACCACATTAATATTAAAATTCTTTTATGTTTAAATAAAATAGAATGACTTGGCAATCTTGAAAACACAATGCCATCAAAAACATAACTTGTAAACAAAAAAACCTCGCAACTCAGTCAGCGCGATTTTTCAATCGCACTAAACAATCTTATTTACTATAATATGTATTGCTTGTAAGGCTTACAAGTTTTGTTTTTGATGGCTAATGTTTTTGAGGAAAGGTTTTGAGTTATATAGAGGATCACACGAACGAAGTCGCGAACGAAATCATTAATTTTACTTTCGACAATAAAATAATCGTCATATTCTCTCTGTAAATAAAGAATTAACACATTTGTATCAACAGACTGTGAATTTCGCAAGGAGCCTTTCCCATAACGCTCAGTCCCGTTATCTCGTTTCATGAGTCGCGTAATGTTTATAATTCATTTTAACTATTATCCTGTTCTGTCTCGTAGTTGTTAGGGAAAGACTTGAATATTCCTTGACGGTGTGAATTTTTTAAATTAACTTCAATCAATTCAAAAATACATCAGAATCATCATTTATTTGCTATGTGGTACATAGTATCTTATAATAATATACATCAAAGGAACACGACACACTAGCCAGTTTTCCACTGTCATGCAAATATTGTGAGTCAACACAAATACAATTTAAATTGAAATAACTATATCCTATTTCTCCGCCCAAAAAAATCTTTTAAAGAGTAGAAGCAGTGTGACTGCAGCCATTTAACCAGCCGTGGCTTCTTTGTCCTGAATAAGTTTAATGTCGTCAGGGAGTTTATTAATGCACATGATTGCAACATACTAAAATACCGGATTATAATAACTAATTAATTGTTAATAATAATGCAGTTATAATTAGTAAAACAATTTTAACAATGCCGTATATTGTTATAAATAAAATAAATAAAAATAAAAATCTTTAATCAATTAAAAAATACATGATTTTAACATACTAAAATACCGGATTAAAATAAATAATAAATTGTGAATAATAATGCAATTATAAATTATTAATGTTATAATATTAAAAATATTATCAACATTGACATTTATTGTTATAAATAAAATGAATAAAAATCTTTGTATTCGGACAGCTAAATGATCAAGAATTTGTTAGTAAACTTATATCTTGTTGTGTTCTCGTATAACATCATAGTGATAATGCTAGCAGGTAATATTTGCGATTGCCCAAATTGGGGAATTACCATCTAAGATTTCTTTGTGTCCTTACAAGGATTGATGGTTTTAATAAATGTAGACCTTGAGATCACTTATCAGTTTGTGCCTTTTGCTGTCGAGACTACTAGAGGGTTGTTGGGGGTCTGAGGCAAAGTGTTTTGTAGCAGAGGTGGGTCGACGGCTGAGGGTGAGGACTGGTGATCCTCGGTCTGGGTCATTTCTGGTGCAGAAGCTTGCCATAGCCATACAGCGGGGCAATGCTGCAAGTGTGATGGGCACTTTCACTCCCGATTTGACATTGTGTTGATTTTAAATTGTAAATAGTTTTAATTTATTATTATTTTGTCAATTTTATTGTATTTGAATGATTGTTTAATACATATATATAAAAAGCTTATTCGAAGTGGTCTCCATTGGCTGCAATACATTCCTTTAAACATTGAGGCCAGTTATCAATAGAAGAACGCCCTCTTTCCATGGGAAATTTTTCACTGCCAATCGTACTGATTGTTTTAGGGACTAATTATCATGGCGTTTAGAGCAAGCCATACTCTTTAAAACTGACCATAAAATCATAATCCAGCGGATTAAGATCGGGACTAGACGACGGCCAGTCTTCAGCTCTGATGAAGTCATTTCCAACCAAGACTGCGTAGACCGAGCTTTATGACCCGGCGCCGAGTCTTGCTCGAAGGACCATTCTTGGTTATTGAACATGGTGTTGCTAAAGGGCTTCACTACCTTTTCAAAAATGGTATCTTGATACACTTGTGCCGATGTTTTGATACTTTTTTTAGTCGGTAGCGATACCGGATTTGACGCTGTGAAGGTTTTCTGTGAAGCAGTTATGCTCCAGAAAGAGCTCGCAGAAAGGGAGCAACAGGACAACCCTCTTGCGGATTCCATCCGCCGCAGGAGAACTGGTCAAAGGCGGCGGGCTCTTACCCGTCAGCTCGACGGCTAATTGTACAAATAGTTTAAAGTTGTACTGTGATTAGAGTAGAATGTAGACGTCAGTGGGTAGGCCTTTTGCACCTTCCTGCTGGCGTCCCGTGTAAATATGTAAAAAATTAAACATACACCATGAACATAAAGTTGTACATAATGTAAATAACGCCGAGAAGAACGGAGTGCCAGTATAGGCCTCCATTCAGTTGAAGAGGTCTGAGGGTCCAGGTCTTGTGTAATGCAGACAAAACCGCACGACGGGAAATAATCGGGAAAGGCCCAGCTACACCGATTTCCCAAAGCGCTGCGAGACGGCGTATGGTGGTCGTTTTAGTGGGTAGGCCCCGCCCTTTTAGAGGGATGAGCCCCACATAACCCGCTGCTTACCTCAGCAGCGGATATGCAATTTCATGCCTTTTTTCACCTTAAAAAAAGGATAGGATGGGAGAGACTGAGCGCCTGGCACCGAAGCTCCTGCGGACGGCGGGCGCTCTGAGCTCCTTATGCCGAATCTCGGTGGGCCCTCAGCAACCAGTCGGCGCCTGTACATGGGTGTCGTGCAGTCCATGGCGACAGTGTGGTAGGACGCCATGTCGAACCACAACGCCGTACTGTTGCGAAGGGCGCAACGCCACTTGATCAACGCGCTGCCGCTCGAAATAGCAAAATTGACATTTAAAAAAGAATTTGGCATTAAACTTAAACGACACTTCATAAATAAAATATAGTATGTTATAACTTTTAACAGTTTGTAAAGAATAAGCCAAGGTTCGCACTCGCAGTCAACCACGAAAGTGGTTTGCGAGGCTTAAATTTAAATGTATTTTTTTTTTAACAGTGCTGTAATTATAATAAATAAATAATAATAATACGGGTGATCCGCGGCTACCGCACGATATCTGTGGACGCGGCCCTTATCTTGGGCGGCAGCATGCCTTGGGACCTCGACGCCATGGTCCTCCCGACTCATAAGGGTCCAGAGGAACGCCGTCTGATTTTTAGTAGATATGCGGGCCTTCTGAGCCTGGAGTCCTACACACCCCTCCAGCCGTCCCTACGCTATCGTGCGTGACAGCATTTTCTAGACGCAAAATAAAAAATAAAAAGGATGGGTGAGACGCCTGGCCGACAGCCAAGCTGGTCGTCGTACCGTGGGAGCCATTTGCCCTGTGCTTGAGGAGTGGGTGAGACGCCAGCAGGGTCGCCTTAACTTTGAGCTGACCCAAATGCTGTCCTGCATAAATAGATGCAATAATATATAATAATATCTTCAGGGTGTTGTTGGGACTGCCTCGGTTTTGTAGTGAATCGGTATTGTTTGCGGAATTCAAACCTGATGGATTCAATGCCATCATCCGCAAAGAAACGGTATCTCTGATCAGCAGGGTGAGGGACAGTCACAACAGCATACTAAAGACCTTAGCCTTAGCACAGGGTGATTCCGGAACCTTACCCGCCCTGCGGATCTCGCTCAGAATTTTCCTGGCAGTAATAAATAAAACAAAATTGTTATAGTAATTAATACCAACCGTCGATTATAAGTTCAGTGTTACTAACCCATATATGGTTGTCCAAAATAAACGATTTTATTTAATATTATTATAAATAAATTCACATCTCAAAATAACTGATAGCAAGAAATAACTACTCCATAAATGATGCGGTAGGTATGCCAACTAAACTCCTACCTCTCTTTTCACCATTCTTTTATTACTTACGGGACCATTTCATCTCTCAGTGCGAGGTGAAACCCATACCGCGCAGTTTGTGGCCGTATTTAAAATAAAATAAAATGAAGGCTGTGTGTTTGTTTGTGTGTATGTTTGCCTGCGTCCACGCATGGGGTCGCGGTGATTTGGAGAAGTTTGGTCCGTTCCAGCTGTACCTTAAATTGGGCATTAACTGTAAGTTTTGGTTTCAGTTTTTGAAATTTGTGAAATAAGTTAAGTATGTACTCGTATAGGTTTGTAAATACAAATAATTCATGAATGGATGAAATCTACTGTTAATATTATCAACTCGATTGGTTTACAGGCGCGTTAATTCGCATTGAACGCAAACGGTTTAATTACTGGTTAAGGTTAATTCAGGAAACGATCTTTTCTATAAAATTACCTTGTTTTTTGCAAATAAAGATTATTCTTATTCTAAATTGGCTTGAGTGAAAGTGAGCTAGAAGATGCTTCTTTGTGGAGGACACACTTCTCTACGTTTCTGGTGTCGTTGAGGCGACAGTAGGTTATGTCAGACTCCTTAATGAGTGGCGGTGCTTTTCAAAATCATTTAACAGGTATACCTATTAAGGCGAGTATAGTCGCCAAATGCAGACTTGCACGTGGTTTCAATAGCTTACTACTTAAGACTAAATTACTTACTTATCAGTTTTTATTTTTATTTTTTAAGGACTCAATCCCGCTCTATATGCAGAGCAGTGATTCTGCCAATCTCGAGTGGTTCTTGATATGGTGTTGACATTAAATAAAGAGTGTTTATATTTTATTGCTTTTTCTTAGATTTAGTGAAGGCTTACTCTTCCCGTAGAAGCAGGTTTCAAGACGCTATCGGGTCTAAAGCAAGTTGTCTTGAGACAAGTCATTTGACACTCGACGCGGCGTTGAATACAATTATATTTCAATAGTAGAACAATATGACAAGAATTGTCAAAGCCTATACACAACTTTTTGAGCTTAGTTTAGATTTTAGGAGAGAAAATATATTGAAATCATATAAAAACGAAACAAAAAAGATTGTAATTCTCTTTCTTCTTTTTAACTGTTTGACCGATTTTATTTGTTTATACTAAAGTCAAATAAACTCAAACGCATATCAAGAAAAACGGTCTTTTTTTTTACTCATTTAGTTATTTAAAATGTTGTGAAGAATTCGTCTGAACCACCTTCCCTTTTCTCTATGCAATGGTTACTACCTGAAGGTTGTCTGGAAGAGATCGCTATTAGCGATAGGACTGCCTAAATTGTACGTCTTTGTGTAAAAACCATTTTTACTGCCCACCATACCTACAAAGTAAATTACATTAGATTTTATATTTTATAGAAAATCATACAAAATCATTATAAACATCAGGATAGAAAGTAAGTTAAGTTAAGTATGTGCTGTTTTTTATAGTCATCATCATCATTTCAGCCATAGGACGTCTACTGCTGAACATCCCATTGACTTACAGATTGGCCAGTTGGAAGCGGCCTGCATCCAGCGTCTTCCTGCGACCCTTACCAGGTCGTCTGACCACCTTACAAGGTGGACGTCCTACGCTGCGCTTGCCGGTACACGGCCTCCATTCTAGAACCTTTCTGCCCCATCGGCCGTCAGTTCTACGTGCTATATGCCCCGCCCACTGCCACTTCAGCTTGCTAATCCCTTGGGCTATGTCAGCAACTTTTGTTCGTTTACAGATCTACTCATTTCTGATTCGATCTCGCAAGGAAACACCGAGCCCTTTCCATAGCACGCTGTGCGACCTTAAGCTTTCTCATGAGGCCCATAGTGAGAGGCCACGTTTCAGTTCCATATGTAATCACTGGTAACACACACTGGTTGAAGACTTTTGTCTTGAGGCACTGAGGTATTTTAGACGAGAAGACGTGGTGTAGTTTCCCGAACGCTGCCCAGCCGAGTTGGATTCGACGATTGACCTCCTTCTCAAAATTGGATCTACCCAACTGAATAACTTGTCCTAAGTAGACATATTTGTCAACAATTTCGAGAGAAGAGCTCCCAACGGATACTGGGTAGGGCGCAACATGGGCATTCGACATAAGCTTGGTTTTGTCCATGTTCACCCGCAGGCCTACTTGTTGGGAGACTCGAGTAAGGTCATCGAGCATTGTGCTGAGGTCTTCAAGCGATTCTTCCATGACCACAACATTGTCGGTAAAACGGTGAGTGATGTACTCGCCGTTGATGTTGATGCCAGATCCTTTCCATTCCAGGAGCTTGAAAGCGTCTTTCAATGCAGTGGTGAACAGTTTTGGAGAGATAACATCTCCCTGTCTTACGCCTCGCTGCAGAGGAATCGTCTTCATGCTCTGCTCCTGTACTCGGACCGGCATGGTGGCGTTTTTGTATAAACACTTCAACACCTCGATCTACCGATAGTCGATATGGCACCGCTGGAGAGACTGTAGCACTGCCCAGGTCTCGATCGAATCAAAGGCCTTCTCATAGTCCACGAACGCCAAGCATAGTGGCAAGTTATACTCCTCGGTCTTCTGTATAATTTGCCGCAGCGTACGGATGTGGTCTATGGTACTAAAGCCTTTTCGGAAAACTGCTTGTTCGGGTATCTTGTTGTTTTATGAAGTAAAACGTTGAAAAAAATATTAAACTGTGAATTATTTTTATATTACAGGTGATCACAATAGAAGCCTAAATCTAGACGTCAGTGGTATAAATGTCTACTTCTACGATTTTCCTAAAAACGTCATTAAAAACTTCACAATCGCAAATGCAAGCAAAGGCATCCTTGGCATAAAAGACCTGAAAAAAAACAATAAGTTCATAATATTCGTCGCCGGCTACAAATCCAACATCACCAAAAAAACAGAAGAAAAAGTGAGACAAACATTTAGAAACTTCTCGAACAGCTATCTCATCATTCTTGACCATTCTCCTTACACAAATGACAAGCAAGGGTATATAAAAAGCTATGAAAGGTCGGTCAGATACGTCCACTATATTGGCAAAGCATTGGGGCAAATGTTGGCCGAGCTGAACCAAGGAGGTATATCACCAAAGAACATGCATTGCATAGGCTATAGCTTGGGAGGTCAGATATTAGGCCACACTGGAGAGACGTTTTTAAAAGTTACTGGTCAGAAAATCTTGAGAATAACAGCTTTAGACCCAGCTGGACCTTGTTTCTCCAACAGCTTTATTCATGAACAGATCAGATCTGGTGTGGCAGAGTATGTAGAGGTGTATCATTGTAACGCTGGTGGATATGGTACGACCAGTGTTTTGGCAGATATAGACTTTTTCGCCAACAAAAAGGGGTCTGTCCAGCCAAACTGTGGAACTCCATATTTTCCGGGCATCTTTGACTCTCTAAAAGCAGCCAAATGTAACCATAGAGCATGTATTGATATGTGGACAGCGACTGTTACCCATCCTAATTGGTTTATGGCGTGGAAATGTGACAAGTATAAGGACTTCAAGAAAGGGAATTGCTTGCAGAACAAAACTACTATTGCTGGGTTCTGGAATCCTGGTAACGCTACTGGCGTGTTTTACTTTTCTACTAAAGGCTATAATTATTAGATGCAGATATAATGGCCAGATTCTGAAACGGTAGTTATAGTTAAGATTAGGTTTGTCTGCCATCGTGATAATTAACATGACCATACTCAAATCTATTGTTCTTCTATGTTTTATTATGTTTAACTCTAAGCCACTGCGTTCTGTCCAGCTTGGTTTTTTTGTTCATATATTGGATAATCTTTGCTTACACAGTAGGGCAAATAATGTACATGTCTTTAAAATTATATCACTGTTCTATTGCTGCATATCTCGTCTCGTTTCTGCTAGTGTTCGCTTTGCTAGAGACGTACAGACAACAGCTCGTTAACCTACCACAAAATGTTAAATTTTATGTTGGACTTAAATTTGAACATCGGTTCAATTTTACCTTTATCTATTAGGGTAGGATGACCTGCCTTTGACTGTACATAATTTAGATTTAATTGATATTATGTCAGAATTACAGGCATTAAAAGTGTTTGAATATCGTGACAATAAATCGGAGCCTAAGCTAATACACCTAAAACTCACTTACAACAGAAATTAATAGCTTGAGTTAAATATATTTAAACAAATTTATTTTGTGTTGCAAAAAAACGTAAATACTCCCTGAAGACATTTTATTTAAATGATAACATTATAATTAAGCACCTATTTAGATTTATATGTTGTGATGTTTATTAACAATGTTAGGTATTATTTATAGTGTTCAGAAACGCAAAAAGAAACCAAACACAATGTGCCATTAAAACAATTAAACCTATATTATAATATAAATCAGCCGATAAATAAGTGATGGTAATTAGTTCCATAATACATGTAAAGTTGATTAAAATATTTTGTACATTGGACAATCTTTTCATTTTGTGTAATCTTATATTATTTAAAAGATAACATCTTGCAATGCACATTGGCATAATATGTCAATAGAGTATGCGTTCCAGAGATGTTCTGAAAGTCCGTTTTCCTTTGCTTGGCGAATATTGTAAGCATTCTTATCATTTCTTTGAACGCAATTATTCATTTTAAACTAAGATAGACACAAAAGTAATTAACTATTAAAGTAATTATTCCCTTAACACAAATACCTTTTTATTTTAATTATTCGTTTATTTTAAACACTGATCTTATTGTAAAAATCCTGAAAGCTTGTTAATAATATTCGCCAATTACAGAATTTAAATAAAATCGTTTCTTTTTCAGATTCATTTGATAACAAATTGCTATCGGAATCTAATAGGTACTATACAAGGTATTTCAAATCATCAACAACCGCCTACGGTCTGATTCTGGTGCTCAAATACTAAAACTTTTCTATGGGACCAACACCGTAGTCGCGAAAAAAATGCACTTCTTTACACTAAACCGCTGACCAGTTAATTATTATTTTTTAGATTACTATGTTGCTCCCATAGACAAAGTTGTTGTATGCTGCATCAGAGTCAGCCCCTACAAGGTTGAATGTTATAAAAATAACACCGTTACAAGTCCCACTATATGATTCACCTTTAATGTCACGTGATTTACCGGTTGTCAATTCGTTGTCGAAGGGTTAATTTACAAAATTTTGTTATCAGTAAGTTCAAGATAAGGATATAAGGACATTATTTCCTCAAGACAGCTGGTATATCAAGTTATCTACTGTACTTCCTCAATTATTGGGTAATTACTAACAAAATGAAACCTAATTAATGTTCAGTACAATTAAGAAAAGAAAATAAGCGTTGTTAAGGCTTTGCAATTTTATTTATTTATTTGTACAGATAGAATTTTTTGCTTTTCCTATTACCTATGTCTTAATATAAATCTGTCTTAATATAAATATAATACTTGAAAAAAGAATTGATCGAAAAAGATCTTATGGTGGTGGAGCGAGGACAGCCAAAGAAAATATAGTCCGACAATGACTGAGAAAAGAAAAAGTACCTACATGTCCAATATTTACTGTTAATCCAACTGACGGACTAATTAGATTTTTTTTTAAAACTAGCTTATTATCTAGTCTTAAACTAAAAAAAAATACTTTAATATGTATATTATATGATATCCATAACTCAGGCCGTACTGCGTAAATGCTCATGCTGCATTCGTCCCCTGCGGGGTTCGAATCCGCAATTAACCGCATAGTTTTATCTTCCAAAGTACGAACCACCAAACTAAGAGTCTTTTCAATTTAATTATATAATTGCATTAAGTACTAATGTATGAGGTAGTTTATAACCATACTAATTATTGAACCCTGCTGAGCACTACTTTAAAAAACCATTAAAACCAATTTATTTCACAAAAAAGCCTGAACAGGAACCTTTAAGTACATATCCATTTTTTTTTCGTCCTGCAACTTCTTGCCAATAAGAGAAAATATAATTATGATCGTCGTATTGATCACAAATTATACAAATTGTAAATTAAGGAATCAACCATACCAACCAATTTATTAACCATAATGTAACCCACAAGATACATTTTTTGCCAGGCGTCTGCCAACACACGACCCGAGAGAACTTAGAAATTATTTTTATGACAAGAAACACAGTTAACGATTAATTCAAATGTACTGTCTGACGTTTACTTGCCTAGTTTCTGAGCACTATTCAGCCGAGGCGATCAGACGCGAGCGTGAAGATAATACCTGGTCGGATATTCAGGAAGTTTGTATCGACATGCCGTAAGTTAGCCCACTGAAGGCAACTGTCTACGAAAATGAGGATAATGTAAACGTGTTTTATTATAAAACGAAAGGAGAATAAGTAAATGCAACATACCACTTGTTATCGTCTCTAACTAAGGAGTCACATGCCCTATAGAGTAGAAATGTCATATGATTTCTTCTACAAAATTTTTCGCCATTTTATAATCTGTATCCGTACTTTTTTGTATGAGTGAGAGTTGACAGGACTTGTCATTTCATACTAAATGTAAGGGAAAAATCACTTACTAGTTTCGGAGAAAGATGGCTCGTGTTGCTGCTTTATAGGGTATGTGATCCATGCAAGCGGACATCTGCGTGCGAAATATTATAAAAAACTACGCTCGCCAACCCGCCTGCCAAGCGTGGTGAATATTGGCAATCCCCCCCAATGATATAAGTCAGTATGGGAGGCCTTTGCTCAGCAGTAGACGTCCTATGGCTGTAATGATAAGCTATCTCTCCCAGATAACCATCAGGTAGTGACATCGTAATTTGTAATTATCTACTATGTTTACATTTGTACACCACTATCTGATACACAACCATTGCTTTCATTTAAATGTAGAGTTAAAAAAAGTTGATTAAAAACAACATTATTGAGTTTTTCGCGATAAGATAACCCAACTTATGGTATTCCAATTTTTTTTACACGATTGCCAAAAAATTTGGCTACTGTTTTAGGGTTCATGTATGTAATTTAATCTTTCTACCATAGTAACGAATAAACGCCCCAACCGATTTTGATGTATGAGGTATCTTTAGAATTTTAACGTTTTTCCGGGTGATATAGGCTATGTGAGGTCATAATAAAAACAACATGGCGAAGCATATACTCATGTGTGGCCTGAATAAAAAAAGATATTTCGAAGAGAAGAGTATCAAAATAAAGGGTTTTAAAAGGTGATAACAAAACCAATACACCTTATTTATGCTTAAGTGCAATTTTCGATGACTAAATAACCCTCTATTACATACACCTATATACCAAAGGTCCCCCGACTGCAAACAATTAATTTCAAACTTTTTAGTTCGCTTTTATTAACGGCCCTCGTATTTTTTAATATTTTAATTAGTATTTATGCTGTACTTATTTTGTGTAGTTTGTTGTAAAGAAAATCTATATATCTATCTCCATACCTATAGCCGAACCGCACAAGTATGAAGATAATTCCCGAGAGGCGGATACTTGAAAGTTTGTATCAACGTACCAAGTTCGCAGGCAGTAAGTTGGCTCAGTGTTAAACTATCTAGTCACAACTAGGCTAGTAATGTAACAGTCCATATGTAAGTGTAACATGGGAAAATTAATGTTCCATGTACGGGACAATTGATAAAAATTGTATGACGACCGTCTAGTGAAGTGGTTTGCCCTCTGAACTACAAAGCCAGCGGAATCTCGCAAGGGGCAAATATTTGTGTGACGAGTAGGAGCGTTTGTACCACAGTCATGGATGTTTGTAAAAGTTTAAGTATGTTTATGTGGTAATTGGTGTGATTATGAAAAAAATATTTTAGAAAAACTTAGACAGATTTATACAAAAGACACAAAATTGATTACGAGACAGATAACACACGAAATCTCATAGTTTTGAAGCAGCCTAGGGAATTTACATTGTTGTATTGAGTATGATGATAATTCCCTAGAAACATATTTTAATTAAGTACTCAAAAGTTTGTATCGACATAAGTTGGCTCAGTGTTTAAGCTATCTAAATAGTTACACATCTAGGCTAGTAATATCCACTAAGTCGAAATAATGCCGTTTACAGTCCATATGTAAGTGCAACATCCATTAAATAAGTATGGACCAGATTTAAATATGCACAAGAAACACCTGTTGGCCAAGAAACACGGCCGTCCTTACACGGCACAGTAGCGAATTTACATTGTTGTATTATGGGTATGATGATATTTATTTATGAGAGACGGATTAAAATAAACTGGATACTTATAAGTTTGTATATACGTGTGAAGTTACAATCCCCGGCACGGATCTTGAGCGCTGGAGGAAAGAGTGGAGATCGCTTTGCGCTTTTTACGAGACGATCATCGTATCAGAAACGCGTGTGCGTAGAGCAAGCAATCAATCCCGGTCGGTGGTGCGGGCGCGTCGCGCGACTATCTAATCACGTAATCGTAATGGTCTTCTGCGTATCTTTCGCCCAGCGCTCAAGATCCGTGCCGCTTGTTGTAGCAGGTTGTAAGTCGGATCACTGTTTTAAAGTATCTAGTTACCCAAAGGCTGGTAATATCTACTGATAATCAAAGATTTCCGTGAAAGAGTGAAATGAGTCATCATCTTAATGTAATAAAGTCATTTAAATCGTAGAAACTACGCTCACTCAGCCATTTATAGCGAGCGCCTACTCTTAAATAAATTAATAGCGAGCGTTTTCAATTCATTTGGTAGCTTATTATAGATACGCACACACATGCAGAGGCTACTCCTCCCGTATTTACTGGACGTCAATACTGACGTCAGCGACAGCTATTTTTAGATCAAAAAAATGTTGATGAACACCAGAATCAGCCCCTAAGAAGGATTGCGTATTTGGCGTTAAACGTCATAAACTGAAAAAATGAGTTTGAAATTAGTTTCTTTGCAGAAATTATCGGCCAACTATGCACTAAACTTAAAATTAACAGACGATAACACTGATAAGATAAAAGTTACTGAGTAACTCTAATTCATTCATAGTTTCAAAGTGAACAGTTTACGTCTCTGTATTCTGATTCCTAGACAACGTTTTTCGACAAAGGCGCCACCCAGCATAACCAGACACGACACAATTTGTTTATTTTTTTAAAAAATATCTGTTATACCTACGAGTACGATTCAATTTTATACTCATCCTTTTTTGACCGTTGAAAACACTAATGTGATTGCTACTTCCTATTAATATACACTTAATCTACTCTATTGTGTTTGTCATTGTCACTGTGTATTTTCGATAAAAACATAAACTGGAGCAGAATGGAATTATTCTTTTATAACACGATATTTGCGGGAGAAAATATACCGTATCGGGGAACAAAGTTCCATTGGACAATATTTGTCGATACTCGACGCCTCCAGCGGTACTCGCTTGGAGATAAAATAAAAACATCATGTTGGAATATTTACTTCACAACTTATTAATGATACAAATAAACGAGAGCATCGGTTTGTAGATATTGTAGTTTTTAGCGTCGGCGATGACGCAACTGCACTGCAACTTAAGAATAATTAGCTACTTTATTATCCGCTGCAAATTTACTGTAGTTGAATTGCAACTGCACTATTTCTGAACTGCATCTTCACTGCATCTGTACTGCATCTTCACTGCAACTTAACTGTAAATCTACTGCAGATTTAGAAACTACATAATTATTATATCAATCTTTCAATACAATCTTATATTTTTGTCTTTTCATAATAGACTTGTACGTGTAAACGGAAATCTTTGTTTATCAGTGATATTACTAGCCTTTATGTAACTAGAAAGTTTAAAACAGGGTGTCCAATCATTTGACAAAAAACAAATAACAAATTTTCATTTTAATAATAACATTGGTCAAAATTATACTTGATAAATTTATTGTATAATAAACTACTCATTAGACAATATATTTACTAAGAAAAAATCATTATTCTAAAACATTATGTCACAAATTGATTATTTTTTAAACAATTAGTTGGCAAAACAACGTAAAACATAAATAACATAATTCTCATCAATTCATATTTTCTGAACTCAGCATTTCCGAGAGGGGGGAGTGGTACCGGGGGGTAGTCCCCTCGAGGTAGTAAGTTTGAAATAAATTGTTTGCAGTCGGGGGACCTTTGGTATACAGGGTGTAACGAAAAGGTGAAAAAAACTTTAAGGGGTTATTCTACGGATAAATTACATCAACTTTTTCTATAGGACCAACATCAAAATCTCAAAAAAAAAATCGACCCCGGAAACTAGCCTATTGGTGTAATGGGCTAGTTTCCTAAAAAAATAGTACGTCAGTTGGATTAACAGAAAATATTGGACACGTATTTTTTCTTTTCTCAATCAAACAAAAAATGGTAAAGATATTATAAATTCAAATTCAAATTCAAATTTTTTATTAACCATTTCGTTACATTGCATAACATTGGTACGTCAAAATTTACAATTTCCATAATTACATTGTCAAATAATTTACGATCACTTAATTTATAACTGAAAAATAATTAAATATAAAAATAAAATAATTTAAACTTAAATAAATTAAATGTCAATAGAAATTAAATTTTGTGTGTAAGTCAGAAAATGAACATTTCATAAATTCGTTTACATCATAGAAAGCATGATTTAAGAAAAATACCTTAATCACTTGTTCGAACGCATTAAGAGGAAGTCTTGTAATTTCTGATGGTAATTTGTTAAACATATGAATTTTTAACGAAAGGCCTTGTTTATGGGCTTTAACCAGTCTAGTTTTTGGGATACTCACAACTTCTCCCTATTTCGCGTGTTATAATTATGTACGTCCATTTTCATTGGCAGCTCCTTCTTATGCTGGTCGACTTCTAAAAGCGACTTATAAATAAAAAGCGATACCACTGTCATTATCTTAGCCTTTTTAAAATAGGCTCTAGCTGACGTTAACCTTTCCAATCCATAAATAATCCTTAACGATCTTTTTTGACAAATCAATACTCGTCCTATTTGCGGAGCATTTTCCCAAACTGTTATCGCGTAACTAATAATTGAGTGACAGTAAGCAAAGTAGACCGATACTAGAGTTTTTCTGTCAACAATAGGCCTAAGTTTGAATAAGGCATAATTAGCGCTAGCTAGTTTTTTACAAACTTTATCTATATGACTTTCATACCTTAAATTAGAGTCAATTGTACAACCTAAAAATGTCACCTCGCTATTCATAATTTTATTTGTTCTTTTGCTTGCATAATTTAGTACGGTACTTTTGTCTTCATTTAATATTATCCCATTGGCTTCAAACCATTTTTTAAATTTTATTACAATTTCGTCAGTCTTTTCTGTTAAATTAGCTATATTATTATCTTTAACGCCTACTTGTGTATCGTCAGCAAATAGTGTAACCAACGCCCAGTCTGGTAAATTAATTGCAAGGTCATTCACATACACCAAAAACAACAACGGTCCCAAGATGGAGCCTTGCGGAACGCCAATATGACTGTGTAGTATGTCCGATTTAGTGTCATTTAATTTAACTATTTGTGTTCTATTACTAAGGTAAGACTGCATCATACTTAATTCTTTTCCTTCGAATCCGTAAAATTTTAGCTTATGTAACAAAATGTCATGTCGCAAACAATCAAAAGCCTTCGACAAATCGCAGAAAATACTAGAAACTTTCTGCGATCTATCCAAAGCATCTAAGATAAAGTATACCGTTTTTCTAATGGCCATCTCGGTCGATCTATTTTTGCGAAAGCCGAATTGGCAATCCGTAAAAAGACTTCTATTTTCAAAATGGTCTATAATTCTTGATTTCAAAGCAGTTTCTAAAATCTTAGATAGAACTGGTAATATACACACGGGTCTGTAATTGTCAATAGCGATAGCTTCTCCTTTTTTATACAATGGTACGATTTTTCCTATTTTTAAGTTATCTGGAAAAACACCCTCAGTAATAGCATTGTTTATAACGTCTAAAACTAAATCAAGCATGTTTTTGTTGCCCATAATAAGTTCTTTAATTGTCTTTGTATTCATGTCGTATATATCTTTCGACGTTTTACATTTTAGATTTCTAATTATATTCTTAAATTCGGTCTCATTCATTTTTGAAAAATAAATTCTTTCGTCTGTTGGATTTTTTAAATACCTGTCACAATTTTTGGTCTCAATCTCTAGATTTTTTGTGAGTTTGCTGGCTATATTACAAAAGAAATCATTGAAACTGTTTGCTATATTTTTACTACCCGTTACGATTTCTCCAAGTTGATTTTTGATTTCAATTATTTTATTGTTATTTAGTGATTTTCTTTGTTGTTTTTGTTCCTTAATAATGGTCCATGTTGTTTTTATTTTGTTTGATGATTTTTCAATTCTAATTGCGTTCCTAAGTTTTTTAGCTGTCTGCAATACCTTTCTAAATGTTCTTTTATTTTTTTTTATTTTGGTTTTTCTTTTAATGTCCGGATACAAGTTTTGTAATATTTCAAGTTTCTGAAGGTTATTTCTTGATACTAATATGCCTTTCGTTGTCAGATTCTTCTTTTCGTTCCTAGATTTAAATGATTTTAAAGGAAAAGCAGTGTTATAACAATATTTTATATGGTTCATCAGAATGTTCATTTTCTCATTTACGTCAGGTTTAGACTTTATATCGTTTCTTACACATTCGTAATCCTTACAAAACAAATAATGAAAATAGTTTTTATTGGCCTGCGACATTATTCGAGATGTAATAATATTCCCCTGTCCTAGTCTAGGTTTTTTACGATTTAATTTATATTTGATTTCAATAACATTATGATCTGACAACTTTGTACATAATACTTTTCCTATGTGATATCGAAAATTTTCATCATCATTTAAAATAAAATTATCAATACAAGAAACAGATTTACCTTTGGTACGAGTTGGATCTTTTATAACAAATTTACATTTAAATTCATCTAATAATTTTAAAAACTTACGCACTTTATTGTTTGGTTTTAGCAAATTTAAATTAAAGTCACCTGCAATTACGATTCTTTTGTCTTCCTTACAAATTTTTTCAATAGCTATAGTCATTACATTTTCAAATATTAAATAATCGTGGTCCGGATTATACACACAAATTATAACCAATTTATACAATTTTAATTCTATTGCTGCCAACTCACAATTCATCTCAAAACTTAACTTAACTATGTCGTGTCTTGTTTTATATTCAAGTGAGTCCTTAACAAAAATAGCGGTGCCTCCATGTCCAAATAAAGTCCTGTTATAATATGAAGCAAGTACAAAACCTTCAAGTGTCATTATATCCAGTTTTAATTCATTCGCCCATGTCTCTGATAGACAGAGCACGTCGCAAATTGTATTTTCCGTTAGTAATTCTAGTTCTAGATATTTATTATTAATACTTTGTATATTTGCATGCACAATCGTTAACCATTCACTGGGGTCTTGTGTGTTTCTAGAAAAAAATGGGTATGATCTGCGTTAGGGTTTATAAAGCGTAGGCAAGAAGAAGCATCAAAGTAACTATTTGTTATACTTCTTATTATTTCTTCTGTCACGATTTTTTTAACTTTTGTATATACTGTTCCATTTAGATCGAGATATTTAACATTCTCGGATACTGTTGCTAAGCAATGCAACTCTTTATTGATGCTGGTGATTTTATCATCATTTATGCTGTCATATAAAACACTCACTACCACAATGTTAAATTTTCTGTTCTCTGTACTTACTATTCTTCTTATTTCATAAGATGTCTCCATTTTATTTTCGCTATAGTATCCTACCAGTATCACTGCTAGATCATTATGTGTTAGTTGTTTGGTATGTAGGTTAAAGTTTCTGAGAATATTTTCAATTTGGGCTCCTGGCTGACAGTGATTTATGATTTCTATGTCATCTAATTGTTTTATTATTCTGCTTGCTAGTCCACTTCCTATAATGTCCGAAAATATTTGTACTTTTTTAGTCCTTTTTCCATTTCCTTTTTTGTAAGTCCTCGATGCGTTATCATTTTCTAATGTTTTTATTTCGTTTTCTTTTTCTTAGAGTTTCGATAAGACCTTTTGTGATTTGTGTACTTTTTTATTGTCTTGTATATTTGGCGAACATATTTTTTTTACAGTATTACGTGTTTCTAATTCCATTATTTTATGTTGTATTTTATTTCTCTCTATTTCAAAATTCTTCAATTTCTTCTGTAAATTTAATATATTTCTATTCTGTGTTTTAATTTTTTTTAAGAGACTTCTGGATGTATGTTGTGTTTTTGG
Source organism: Anania hortulata (assembly GCA_963576865.1). Taxonomy (NCBI): domain Eukaryota; kingdom Metazoa; phylum Arthropoda; class Insecta; order Lepidoptera; family Crambidae; genus Anania; species Anania hortulata. Next base: position 18,620,391 of record OY756395.1, on the reverse strand, counting down.
TTTCAAAAATAGTTTAATTTTTCTATTTTTCTTTCTTTTACTAATTTTGTGGTTCAGATACATTTCAGTCTGAGTCGCTGCAACCTGTTTTTTAAGAAATAGTGATTTATTTATACAATTTACTGACCTAGGTGACAATATACCACGCATTTTTTCTGGCGCTGGAGTTTGTATGGTTCTCAGTGTTTTTATTAAAATATGACAATTTTCCAGTTCTTTTTGTAGATTACTGTTCTGCAATATCAGATTATCGACTTCTATGTTTGCAGCTTGAAGCGCTTGGTTCAGGTTTTCAATTTGCATTTCCAAATCAATAATACGTGAATTATTATATATTGAAACATCGGGTAGGCTTCTTATAGTTTCATCACATAGAATAACTGAATCATTGGCCATTGAATTTAAATAATCATGACGTGAAACATCATTTTCGGAATTAAAACGCCTAATGCGCCTAAATGTTATGTTGTTGTTACTTATATCCATCATTAAACTTTTCTTTGTGTATAAATATTATTATTATTATTATTATTTTTTATAAAAGAAAAAAAAAATTTTTTTTTCTGATTCAAAATAAACTTTTATGATGTACAAAATTTTTTTTTTTCATTATGCCGAGATAAGCTTGAGAGATTTGAACTCGCTTCCTCTTGCGTAGCACGTAGATTGAATCGGTTCTGTTACCACTACGCCAACAAGCACTTATGGAAAGTGGTGAATTTAAGTCTTATACGTTGAGGTAAACCGTTACGATATTTAGACTGTCGTTGCTCTTGTGTATATTACGAGACGAGATTTACATTTACCGTCACTTGCACAAAAAATAAGCCCACTTCGGTTCAGTTTTGGTCCTTATTTCTTACTAATAGATTGTTTTCAGCCACAGTCTTATCACTAAAGTATGCGTCCGTTACTTATGCGCGTTGTAGATAATATTTCGCACCAACTAATGCATGTTTAACCACTTTTCTAAATTTATTTTTGAAGAGCACAAATACAACACCCTCTCACTTAAACGACCCGCAAGTCAAAAAAAAATATAGCCCGTTAAAGTTCCGCGTAACGTCACGCCTTGCAACACTTTTTAGCAAGGCGTCGTTCATGTGCTCACTTTGATGCCCTTCATCTTCGTAATTTTTTGTTTGATTGATAAAAGACAAAATATGAGACCAATATTTTTTGATAATCTAACTGACGAACTTAATAGAATTTTTTTTTTTTTGACCCAGGAACCCAGACGACCGAGAGTAACCATGTAATTTCCTAAACCAGTACCGGATTAGATTTTATGTTTCTAATTTGTGTAGGTAGCAGGTAGATACGTCATTGTACCCAGTACACAGTAATAACCTTAATACAAACGCACAGACAGACTTGCTCTCAGAATGAACTGGCAAAACAGAGTAGGTAAACTTTAAAATTTGATAAACAGTTTAGTTCTGCTGTATAATTACTATAACTATGCTTAAATTCCATTAAATATATGCAAAAATATCGTCTTTTGTTTGATCTTACATTGTTTTATGACATAGGTCACGGCTGCACAGCTATTATGCCGCGCCTAGATTGACGTTTAAGTTAAGTCAAGAAGGGAAAAAAACCTGACTCCTCTCCTTCTTTGTTGCCTTGTGCGCTATCATATGAGCTAATTGTTTCCTGATCAGCGTATTTTATAGAAACGTAGACTTCTAGGCAACCGCCGTCATTGTGTTTGCTAGCTTTTTCCTTGGGCCATTAATTTTCTTTACGCCCAATTGTCGGATTATATTTACTTTGGCTGACCTCGCTCCACCACCATCTGATCTTTTTCGATCGATTCTGTTCTCGTGTTATACTAAGACATAGGTAACTAGCACGTAATAGCAAAAGCAAAAAATTCTAATTATACAAATAAATAAATAAAATTGCCGAGTCTTATCAAAGCTTATTTTCTTTTCTTAATTGTACTGAACATTAATTAGGTTTTATCCTCATTATTCACGACATTGATACAGTTTCCTTATTTTGTTAGTAATTACATAATAATTGGGGAAGTACAGTAAATAACTAGACATACGTGTTATCTTGAGGAAATAATGTCCTAATATCCTCATCTTGAACTTACTGGTAACAAGATTTCATATAACAGGAAAATATTTGACAATATGTACACCGTGTAACTCTAATTACGCCAATCCTCTTAGCGGCTCATACTGTTGCTCAAATATTTACAATAACATTTTGTATTGGACCAACATCGAAATCGCAAAAAAAATTAAAACCTATACAAAGCGTAACAGCTTGGACATTAGTACGAAGATAAAGATTTTTTTTAAATTTCACTTTTGGTCCCATACAAAAATGTATTGTGGTTTTGCACCAGAATCAGTCCCTAAACGATTAAACAGTAAATATACTTATGACGTCAATAACTTTTTTCATCGTCTTTTCATAGTTAAAATATCATCAACGGGTTCAAATCGAATCCTACTGAATTTGAGCGCGATACTTGAACTAATCCGAGGTTTGACCCCGATTCTGAACCCTTAGCGGATGAATTTTAAAAAGCAACTTATTCGGGTTCCGTACCCGAGGGTAAAAACGGGACCCTATTACTAAGAATCCACTGTCCGTCTGTCTGTCTGTCTGTCACCAGGCTATGTCTCATGAACCGTGATAGCTAGACAGTAATAGTAGCCGGGTTTTGTTTTATATCAATTCTGTAATAGGCGAATATTTTAAACAAGCTTTACAGGTTTTTTACAATAAGATCATTGTTTAAAATTAACGAATAATCAGAATAAAAAGGTATTTGTGTTAAAGGATTAATTACTATAATAGGTAATTACTTGTCTATCTTAGTTTAAAATGAATAATTACTTTTATAAAATGCCAAAAATGCTTACAACATTAGCCAATAAAAGAAAAACGGACCTTCAGAACTTCTCTGAAACGCATACTCTATCGGCATTGGTATTATGCCAATGTGCATTACAAAGATATTATTTATTACATAACATAAAATGACACAAAATAAAAACATTGTCAATTGAACAAAACATTTAATCAACTTTGCATATATTATGGAACTAATTACCATCACTTATCGATTGATTTATATTACATAGATTTAATTGTTTTAATGGCACATTGTGTTTGGTTTTTTTTTATTTTCTTAACACTATAAACAATACCTAACATTGTAAATAAACATCACAACATATAAATCTAAATAGGTACTTAATTATAATGTTAACATTTTAATAAAATATGTAAAAAAATGTCTTCGGGGAGTATTTAAATAAGTATATTTTTTTGCGACACAAAATAATTTTGTTCAAATACACATACTCGTACAACTCAAGCTATTTCTTTCTCTTAAAAGGGGAATTTTCAGTGTACGAGTTTAGGCTCCAATTTATTGACACGATATTCAAACACTTTTAATGAATATGCTATGCTTGATGTGCGGAGTCACGCGTAAGGACCGCGTGAGGAACTCGCGCATCCGCGGTAGCCTTCGTGTCCGTGATATTGCAGACAAACTGCAGGAGAGTCGCCTACGCTGGTACGGCCATGTTTTGCGGAAACCGGCAAGCTACGTAGGAAACAACTGTCTGGCCATGCCGCCACCGCCAGGCCCTGGCAAAAGGGGTAGACCCAAGAAATGCTGGCTTGACGTTGTGAGGGCTGACATGCGTGCAAATGATCTCACAACTAGAGACGCTCAAGACCGCGCGAAGTGGAGGAGCAAATCAAGGAAAGCGAACCCTGGGCTCCAAAGCAATGGCTTTGGACGCAACCGAGATTGACCGTATAGATGATGATGATGATTCAAACACTTTTAATGTCTGTCATCGCGACATAAATGAATTAAATCGAATTAATGTAGAGTCAACGGCAGGTCAACGTACCTAAAAAGTTAAAGGTCATTGAACTGAATTTCAACTTTAAGTCCAACACATAGAGATATCAATTGAGAAAAACTTACGTTTTGTCGTAGGTTGAGCAGCTGTTGTCTGTACGTCTTCAGCAAAACGAACACTAGCGGAGAGAGGACGAGATATTCAGCAACAGAGCAATGATTGATTTAAAAGACATGTATATTCTTTGCTCCGATGTGTATTCAATACAGCAAAGTTTGTTCAATATATGGGACCAGGAACACTAAACTGGATAGAACGCAATCACTCAGAGATGCATAACGGAGCATAGAAAACCAAAAAAATGTATATTACGATCACGATAATTGTCGCGATGACAGACAAAATAACGAACCATTCACTTTAATTGCCGTAGCTGGCCATTAAGCCTATTATCTAATAATCATAGCCTTCAGTAGAAAAGTAAAACACGCCAGTCGCGTTACCAGGATTCCAGAACCCAGCAATAGTAGTTTCGTTCTGCGAGCAATTCCCTTTCTTGAAGTCCTTATACTTGTCACATTTCCACGCCAAAAACCAATTAGGATGGGTAACAGTCGCTGTCCACATATCAATACATGCTCTATGGTTACATTTGGCTGCTTTGGAAGAGTCAAAGATGCCTGGAATAAGTGGAGTTCCACAGTTTGGCTGGGAAGACCCTTTTTTGTTGACGAAGAAGTCTATATCTGCCAAAATACTGGTCGTACCAAGTCCACCAGCGTTACAATGATACACCTCTACATACTCTGCCACACCAGATCTGATCTGTTCTTGAATAAGGCTGTTAGAGAAACAAGGACCAGCAGGGTCTAAAGCTGTTATTCTCAAGATTTTCTGACCAGTAACGTTTAGGAACGTCTCTCCAGCTTGGCCTAATACCTGACTTCCCAAGCTATGGCCTATGCAATGCATGTTCTTTGGTGATATACCTCCTTGGTTCAGCTCGGCCAACATTTGCCCCAATGCTTTGCCGATATAGTGGACGTATCTGACCGACCTTTCATAGCTTTTTATATACCCTTGCTTGTCATTTGTATAAGGAGAATGGTCAAGAATGATAAGATAGCTGTTAGGGAAGTTTCTAAATGTTTGTCTAACTTGTTCTTCTGTTCTTTTGTTGATGTTGGATTTGTAGCCGGCTACGAAAATAATGAACTTCTTGGTTTTGTCCAGATCTTTAATGCCAAGGATGCCTTGGGCTGCATTTGCGATTGTGTAGGTTTCAACGTCGTTTTTAGGGAAATCGTAGAAATAGACGTCTATACCGCTGACATCTAAATTTAGGCTTCTATTATGATCACCTGTAATAGAAAAAAATTCAATGTTTAATATTTTTATCAACTTTTATCATATAAAAAAACAACACATTAATGCAATCACAAGACTATAGTTAATTCTCCATTTTTATATTAATGAATAGTTAATTCTCTATTTTTATATACATGACGGACTTAAAGTTGAAAATCGGTTCAATGACCTTTAACTTTTTATGTATTTATGATCGCGTTCATTCCCGTTTTAGTGCAAGTATAATAATCATGCAACAAAAAAGTTTAAAAGTGACACCGATGTTATTATCTTACTTTGAGAACATGACGATGCCTATATTTTCTAGTCTCTAATTATATTGTAGTCTGACTGTAGTGATGAAATAGACTCCTACTGACTCTACTATGTATAATTTACAATACATTTAATTCGCATTGTGGTCGTGTCCTTGAATATTTAACAACATCACGCGCTTCCACGTCAATCGGGTACACAATAATTAGAATTATCTTTTAATTTTTCAATAATACCTAAACATTTGTCACCCCAATTTTTTTGGTCCCTTAAGAGTGTTATGAGAGAGATTTTAGTGGTTTCATTTCATCCTTAAATTATTTAAGGGTACTTTAAAAAAAACAAAAGAGAGCTATCCCTTTTTTTAAATCACCTTTGCGCCCATTCTTTTCATCACTATCCAAGATGTAGTCCTGAAGCGGTGGTACTAAAACTTTATTTTTAGGACGTATATGAGTGTTCGGAACAGGGCCTTTAATCTGAATAAATGAAAAATACAGACCATCTTTTTGAACTCAATTTATTTATTCTTTTCAATTCATTTACTAAAATATTAATTGAAATTATTAGATTATCATTATATATAAATTATTTGCATAGCATTATTCGTGAAAACCTGCATCTATTCTCTATGAAAAGTAACATTCATAATCTTTATACCCGGAATAAAGATAATATTGCCGTTACAAATTTCAGACTGCATAATGTAGTAATGCGTTCATTGGGAAATGTATTCGCTTGTCGAATGTTAAGTAGATTTTGATGAAAAAAGGTTAACTGACTGTTAAATGACTATTAAAATGATTAACTGTATAGAATTAAATACTGCCTTCTCGCAAAGGATCATTTTATTATCTTGTAATGTAAACATACAAACTTTTTGTGTTACTATTATAAAAACAGGTCAGCTTGTTTTTTCACAGTGATCGAAAGGGTAAAAAAACCTTGATGGAGCAGCTTTCCGCTGAAAGTCGCTGACATAGCCCAACGGAATAGCAAGCTAAAGTGGCAAATTCAAATTCAAATTCAAATCGTTTATTGCATGTCACATTAAGTAATAATTAGTTTAGGTGGCAGTGGGCGGCACGTAGAAATAGACAACCATAAACAGAAATTTTGTCAAGGTCACTACATGAAGTAGTTACTGTTGTGTCCAGTATCAAAGGAAGCGACTAATCAGTTTGATCGTCATGCATACAGATCAAGTTGCTTCTTGCCCAGTGTTCCGGACAAATGAACCGATGCCTATTATCGTAGGTAATTAGCGTGTTCAGGTAGGTAATTAGCTATTGCAAAATCGTAACATAAGGTCGTATCATCTAAGATTGGCAAAAAAAATGTTTCAAAAATGTAGGTACTCACACATATTTATCTTTGAGACTTGCAATAATGGTGCATAATACAATTACTAGTATTCTGCTAAGGTGGACAATGTGCATTCTGTTATATTCTATTCTATTCCATGTCATTTCATTCTATTCCATTCTGTTCCATTCTATTCCATTCTATTCCATTCTATTTCATTCTATTCCATTCTATTACATTCTATTACATTCTTTTCCATTCTATTTCATTATATTCCATTCTATTCCATTCTATTCCATTCTATTCCATTCTATTCCATTCTATTCCATTCTATTCCATTCTATTCCATTCTATTCCATTCTATTCCATTCTATTCCATTCTATTCCATTCTATTCCATTCCATTCCATTCCATTCCATTTCATTCCATTCCATTCCATTCTATTCCATTCTATTCCATTCTATTCTACTCAACTTCTCTACACTACTCTGTTCTATTCTATTTTTTTTTATTAAGTAAGGCTTATTACGGGATAAGAACATCATTCTGTCTCTGTCAACGTCATAAAAACTGTCAGCTATAGAATTAGACATGATGGTAAGTTTGGGAATAAATTCGCTAATCCTGACATGTGGTAAATCTACATAGTATCCATTTAGACCTTGAAGCCAAAACTTCAAATATTAAATCCTATTTCGTTATTTACCTTCCATTTAGCAGATGATTCTATATTTAATTATACATAGCGCTTAATTACTCAAGGATAAGCTTTTATCAACTTATTCTATACATCATAGTAAACAAATGTTTCCTCTTTGATTGTTAAAAATAAGCATGAGAATTTATTGAATTTTGTATCTGTATAGAAAGACGACAAAAAAACGTAAGGTATATAGTTTCATCATCATCATCATCATTTATTCAGCCATAGGATGTTTACTGCTGAACATAGGCTTTCATTGGGGGGGATTGCCAATACTCGCCACGCTTGGCAGGCGGGTTGGGAGCGCCGTTTTTTATAAGAATTCGCACGCAGACGCTGCTGCCCGTCTCGTGCTACAGGAATTAGTCACCTCTTACGACACGTCTCCTATTGGCCGTGGAAAAGTGTATTCTATACGGACGTTCCCACATGGCACATAGATAGTTTATCAATGATAATATTTTTACTTCAAAGAATGTTTTAACTGCATCTGGTGGGATTCAAACCCAGTGCCTTTTGCTATCCGGGCGACTACCAACTGAGCTACGGGGGAAGAATAGACCAATGAGTATAAAATTTTTGAATGGACTGGTAGGATCACGGCGAGAGGCGTGGGACAGAATAGGCTAGTTTTCTGGATCAAAAAAAGATTTTTCCATTTAGTCCGTCAGTTAGATTATCAAAAAATATTGGACCCATATATATTGTCTTTTGTCAAACAAACAAAAAATTACGAAGATAAAGCGCATCAAAGTTTAGGAATTGGAGCACGTGACGTCACGCCGTGCTAAAAAGTGTCGCAAGGCGTGACGTTACGCGGAACTACAACGGCCTATATCTTCATAAATTTTTGTTTAATTAAGAAAAAAAATACGTGTCCAATATTTTCTGTTAATCCAACTGACGGTTATTAGATTTTTTTAGGAAACTAGTCCATTGTGTTTAAGACTTGTATTATGACGATAAAAGCTAAAACAGTACAAACGAGTTAACTTTTAAATGCTTGGATTCGACACAAACAAAACAAATTGAAAATTTACTGTCATATTAAGTAATTAATTAAATAAATAATAAATAAATAAATATTGGACAACATCACATACATTGCTCTGATCCTGTGGTAAGTAGCCAAAGCACTTGTGTTACAGAAATCAGAAACAACGACGGTACCACAACACCCAGACACGAGGCAATATAGAAAAGTTATTTTTCTACATTGACCCGACCGGGAATCGAACCCGGAACCTCAGAGATAGCGACATCAAGTCCGGTATGCTCGCCTCTCGGCTACGGAGGTCGTCAAATCATGCTGCGTCGATAAATTCACAGAGAACATTTCCAATCGACACGAGAACGGCTGACATGACGAATTGCAGTAAAGGTCATTGAATTGTAAACAATCGCGTTTGCAATATAGGTACATAGTGGTATGTATATGATAGTCTAAAATATTTATGTCATGGTGACTCATCTTCTGTTTTTTTTTTTAAAGTGCTTTCCTATAAATGACGACATCAGTGTTACGAATATGTAGGCACCCAGGTATGTAGCTATAATATAAAATGGCTTTACCAGTCGCAGGATTAAGAAGGACTGATGACAATTATTCCAAATGTAATATAGTTTATGCAACAAGGATTACGTTCAAACACACCCGAAAAGCAAAGGGCCAATTCCTAGGATACTAGATGTGTGTTAACACGTAGTGGTGTTTGAGTATTCCACCTACCAACGCAGTGCAATTTAATCGACACATTCGCTGCTATACCATTGATACCAACGTCGTCTAGTTTGGCATTTTGACCATTTAAATACCAAAATACAAACAAAACATTATTTCATACGACTCGATTAGTTTTTGCTGTTGGCATCAACTACTTTCTAGATGCATCCTTAATAGCCGTGGATCTAAGGCAGAGCATGCAGTGAGGCGTCGTACACTAGATCACAAACTCACTGCTCGACACGCTGGTCAAGAGAAGTATTGTGACAGATGAACGTAATAGTAAGGACAATGCATCATGTCGCTCGCTGCACGCCCACGCAATGAATTAGCTGCCTTTGATAGACGTGTAACAACATTCTCTAATAACACTTTCAATGCCTATGTTTAACGTCGTATACCAACGTAATAATAACAAACAAAATAACGACAATAATATTATTATTGTAGAAATAAGCCATAAAAGAATACACAAACATCGGAAACACAAAAACAGTTAACTAATTGTAGTGAAGCCAGACCAATATCTATGTCAATGTCAAATTTTAGCTAATTCTTTTCAGCCATCAAAACGTTATTGAGTAACAAACCTGGAATCGAACTCGGGACACTGCGTTCAACGTGAATTACCACGCCACTACACCAATCAGATTGTTAATAATAATAGTAGATTTCACCATCTATTCATGACTAATTTGTATTTACAAACCTATACGGTAGGTACTTAGGCTTTTTCATATTTCTAAAACTGAAACCAAAACTTACACTTAATAAGTCCCGATTTTAGCGCCATCTGGAACGGACCAAACTTCTCCAAATCACCGCGACCCCATGCGCGGACGCAGGCAAATATACACACAAACAAACACACAGCCTTCATTTTATTTTATTTTAAATACGGTCACACAACTGCGCGGTTTGCGTCTCACCTCGCACTGAGAAATGACATGGTCGCGTAAGTAATAAAAGGATGGTGATAAGGGAGGTAGGAGTTTATGTGGACATACCATATAACTTATAGAGTACCTATTTCTTGCTATCAGTTATTTTAAGATGCGTTATTTTTTGTTCACGAATAATTATTATCTTAACTCACAAGGTGATAAGGAAATTTGTTTGGTAGAGATACGTTATGTTGTATTGGTTTTTTGTGCTCTTAATTACAAATAGTTTTTTTTGAGGCGAAGTAAATATTTATTTATAGTACGTATATATTATTTTTTTATCGAGTATAGAGTACCTAACGTATAGGTTACGTTAACACACCTATATACCATATATATACCATAACAATACTTACGTACTGTTTATAGTTCTTAAGCCCATGGTTAAAAAACAAACTTGCTCTGAAGTTTGACTTCAATACAATTTGCCTATGCAACAAAAATTTCATAATTTATAAAATTGGTAACTAATTTTTTACGGCGAATTCAATTCTACGACTTTAGTTATCACTCTTGGTAATGATACTATATATGCTTGCAATTGATAAAGTTCATCATCATTATCATTTCAGCCATAGGACGTCCACTGCTGAACATAGGCCTCCCCCATTGACTTCCAGATTGGCCGGTTGGAAGCGGCCTGCATCCAACGTCTTCCTGCGACCCTTATCAGGTCGTCTGACCACCTTGTGAGTGGATAAAGTTACCTTCTTGATAAAGTTATGACTGGTATATCACTTACCAGTAAATTTAATGCTGATCCGATTTGGGCACAAGCAACTAAAAAGTTACAAAATGATTTTGGTTTATTGTAGCGTTCATTGATTATATCAACATCAGTAGAATTATAACCAAATAAAGCAAAAAATATAAATAAATAAATATGCACATAACAACAAACTAATCGGCACAGTCTCAAAGAAAGAAATATGGCATTATCTATATCATGCATACCACACATAATCTCACGTCATTGGTTTATGACTCACGTCCATTACTCCTACACTGGTAATCAGACAGATGCATGTTTACCTCCAAATATCAGCCAATCAGTGATAAGACACAATCTAAGACACAGTACTAGATTGTTATAGACGTCATGTGTGTTTTGAAATGAAATAACAACAATTTACCATTAGGTTTCAAGCGTAAGAATCCTGAAAAAGCCAAAGTATGGTAACAATGGGTAGCAGAGGGTATTTACCTAGATTTTTATAAATTTTTACCCGAGTATTACCCAAAAAAAAAAATTGTGTAGAAATTTGATTTTTACAGTGGGTACACTGTTGTATAATAACATGCTTCTCCTACAGAAGGCCACAGAGACTGGCTTTAGGGTATACAGAGGCTTCCAGCAACCTTGACTCGGTCGTCAGTCCACCAGGTTGGAGGCCTGCCCACGCTGCGTCTTTCAGTTCGTGATCGCCACTCGAGAAATTTCCTTTCCAACGGTTTTCAGTTCTGGGAGCGATGTGGCCCACCCATTACCACTTTAGCTTTTTAATTCGAAGAGCTATGTCAGCTAAATTGGTTTTTATAGAGATATTCTCGTTTTGAATCATATCTCGAAAAGAAACGCCTAGCATAGCTCTTTCTATAGCACGTTAGGTGACTATGAGCTTGATTAAGAGGAAAACTCGGGTCTTTACCCATATCGGGTAAAAACCTTCTATCGCTCTTCGCTAGTGATAAGACAAAGACACATGACCTGTGATGATGATGTATCATACCATACTAGACTCATGTTTATTTTGAAGTAAAATAACAATTTGCAATTGGGTTTTAAGCTGTGTAGTGAATAATATCTAATAAAACAGGAACTATTTTAACAATTAATTCTTTTAAGGATACAAAGAAATCTTAAACGGTAATTCCCCCCATTTATTTAATCGCAAATATTACCTGCTAGCATAATCACTATTATAATATAAGTACTAACACAATTAGATATAAGTTTATTAACAAATTATGGATTAAATGATCCAGCTGTCCAAAAATTAAGATTTTTATTTTTATTTATTTTAATTATTAAATGTCAATGTTGATAATATTTTTCCAATTATAATTGCATTATTAATAATAATTTAGTAGTTATTATTATCCGGTATTTTAGTATAATATTACAATCATGTATTTTTGAATTGATTGAAGTTAGCTAAAAACTTTTTACATTATTAAACTTTAACCAAAAGAGTTAAATATTCATTATTAATTCAAACGTCAAGTGGTCATAATTTGCCATGATAATGAACATGTATTGATTATATGTTTTATCAGCATACGTGATTTGTAGAACGCAGTAGCACATAGACTGATGCATAAATTAATCCTTAATCCTCCTTTTTTGGTAGACGGATAAAATGATTCAACCGGGTCACGAAAAACACAATGCCGCAAAATAATTAAAAATATTCACATCGTCAAGCAATATCCAACTCTTTCCCTATCAACTACGAGACACAACAGGATAAAAATTGTTATGAATCATAAACATTACGCGACTCATGAAACGATAACGGGTCTGGACGCGCTGGGAAAGTCCCCTGGCAAAATCCATCTTCGTGATCACTAAAACACGATGTGATATAGCGCTATATCGAAACCAACTGTAAAAATATGATGGATATAGGCGCCATTTTGAGTTTTTATCGAAACTGCGATCATATTATGTGACGTCACCGGCACGGCGATTCAACATGGCGGCTATATCTATCATATTTTAACAGTTGGTGTCGATATATCGCTATATCATATCATATCATATCGTGTTTTGGTGCTCATGCCAGAGACCCTGGTATTATAAATGTTAATTATGATTGGCTTGTTGTCGACGACGTTCGTTCGCGACCTCGTTCGTGTGGTCTTCAATACAATTCGAAACCTTCCCCGACATACGTACAACAAATTACTATATTTTAATAAGACAAAATATGTTTCAGAAACGCATTTAAGGGACCATTTTTATGTAGTTTTTTTTTCTGCTATCCCTATCAGGTACCACTGTGGGAGGCCTATGTTCAGCAGTAAACGTCCTTTGGCTGAAATGATAACAATAATTATTATTTGTACGCTTTAAGAGTTTACGGGCCAGAAGTGACCCGGTCATTTATAAGGTTTGCATGGGGTAATATGTATAATAATATGCCGAGTGAGGGTGAAACTCCTCCAAGAGAATTAGCCGAACTGGTGCATCACTGCGAAACGCAAGACTGGGACCCGCTGTGGGGAAGTAAGGACACAAACAAAAGGGGTGAGTCCTTAGCCGAGTACCTATACCAAACAAACCTGAACATCATGAACAGAGGTACGGAACCTACCTTTGTAAGCTCAAGGTATCAAACTATCATTGATATTACTTAGGCAACACACGCGGTGGCTGAACTCATTGAAGGATGGCATGTGTCGAACGAACCATCCTTTGCTGACCATCGCCGCGTGTGTTTCCAAATACAGTACAAGCAAAGAGACCCTGTTCCATATCGTAACCCCCGCAAAACAGATATAACAAGGTACACAAACTTACTAACCAAAGCATTAGGTGATACACAACCAACAGAGGTAACACTTAGCACTGACCACATAGAATCAAACGTACAGTTCCTAACTAAAACTCTTACAGACAGTTATGAACTGGCATGCCCTGCAGTAATACCTAGAAGCCTAGAAAAAAGTACCTGGTGGGGGCCAGAACTTGAACGACTACGCAAGGGACTCAGGACACTTTTCAACCAAGCTAAAAATACCAGAACCACTGAGGACTGGGAAAAATACGAAACAGCGCAAAAACACTACAAGAAACGAATCAGATTCCGTAGAATGGAAGCATGGAATAATTTCTGTAGTGCCATAAACTCAACCAACCAAGCCGCAAGAATAAAGAAAATCCTCTCAAAAGGTGATCTCAAACTCTTGGGCTCCCTAAAGAAGGCAGACGGCACCTACTCAAACACAGACGAGGAAACCAGTGCAGTACTACTGGGAACACATTTTCCCAGCTGTCAAATCACATCGGTCTCCGAGTGGTTAGACGAACACCATAGCACACCAACAGCCCAAGAATGGGAAGTCGCAAACAAGGTAGTAACTGCCAACAGAATGGAATGGGCCCTAAACAGCTTCAAACCATTAAAATCGGCAGGGCTGGATGGCATATTCCCAGCACTCCTTCAATGGCAATCCAATCAGGTAATAAGACACCTACTACCAATCTACAGGGCCTGTATAGCTTTTAAATACATACCTAAGTTATGGAGAGAGGCAAAAGTACCGAAACCGGGCAAGGAAGACTACACGCACGCCAAATCTTTTAGGCCCATCAGTCTAACATCATTCCTTCTTAAAGACTGGTAGATCGATACCTAAGGAATGGAGCACTAAAAAGCAAACCACTTCATCCCCAACAACACGCTTATAGAAAAGGCAGATCAACAGAGTCGGCACTACACATGGTGGTACACAAAATAGAATCTGCTATCACAAACAAAGCCTCAACCCGTGCCGCCTTCATAGACATAGAAGGGGCTTTTGATAAAACTATGCACAACAGCATCAACCACGCCCTACTAAAATCAAATGTTGAACCAGTCATCAGAAACTGGATCACCGAGCTGATCGGCAAAAGGAGATCCAGATAGTGGTGAATACTACCACAAGGGCAAAGGTAGAGAGGATGCCCACAGGGAGGCGTCCTATTGCCACTGTTATGGAACATAGTAGTGGACAGCCTCCTATGTAGATTAAATGAAAGAGGGTACACCACTATTGGTTATGCAGACGACCTAGCAATACTGATAAATGGGAACGCCGAAAATATGCTCTGCGCAATTATGCGGTCGGCCCTTCAGATTGTAGAAAAATGGTGTGACGAACATCAACTATCAGTAAATCCGAAAAAGACAGAACTAATCCTTTTCACCAACAAAAAGAAGTTACCAGAACTACAATTACCAAAATTATTTAATACCGAACTCTCGCTATCCACTCAAGTGAAATATCTGGGCGTCATTCTTGATAACAAACTAAATTGGGCGAGTCACATTGAAGCTAAAACAAAGAAGGCCTGTATAGCTTTTTGTCAATGTAGAAGACTAGTTGGTAAAAATTGGGGTCTCAATCCAAAAATTACACTTTGGCTATATACATCAGTTATCAGACCTTCTCTAACCTACGGTTCGGTTGTATGGTGGCCCAGAACACAACTGACCACAGTGAAAGCAAAACTCCAAAGTCTACAACGCTTAGCATGTGTAGCAACCACTGGATGCATGAGAACCACCCCATCAGCCGCACTCGAGTTCCTCTTAAATCTAGGACCCTTAGATCTCGTCATACAGGAGGAAGCACAGGCAGCTGTCCTAAGACTAAGAGCAAATGGACTATGGAAACAAAACATAGAAACAACACACTCAAAAGTTCTGCAGGGGATCCTTAAGGAAATACCACTTCTTGAGGCGCCCATGGACAGAACACCGTGTCATCACACCTTCGATAAAAGATATAATATCAGACTCACGGAAAAATCAAAAGATAGCTCTGGCATAAATGAAGTGAGGATATACACAGACGGCTCCAAAACTGCACACGGTACTGGAGCCGGCGTCTTCTCGAATGAACTAAACATAAGAATATCAACTACCTTAGACAAGTTGAACACAATCTTCCAAGCGGAATGCGTTGGTATCACCAAAGCGGCACAGGCGGTTGCAGCCAGAGATGTCCGAGAGCTTAACATGAAAATTATCTCAGTCAGTGCATCCGTGCTTCAAGCCCTACAAAACAATATAATAACTTCGGTCCTCATACTGGAATGCCACAACGCACTCCAATCCACTGCGAAAGAGAACAAAGTAACTCTGCAGTGGATCAAAGGACACAGCAACTCACTGGGTAACGACGCAGCAGACGAACTGGCGAAACGAGGATCGAAGGCAGTAGTTCACGGACCGGAACCACTACTGCCCTTACCTCAAGCCCAAATTAAAACATGGCTGCGCGAAAGAACTAGAGAAACGCATTTAACAGAATGGAGAAACAGTGAAGGATGCAGGCAAACAAAAAATGCAGTTCCGGTAGCATCAAATAAGCTTACCTGCAACCTCATCAGACTTAAAAAGGACAAAATCCGCAAGGTTATAGGAGTCATAACCGGTCACTGTCCTCTAAACAAGCACCTATTTAACATAGGTGTCACTGACAGCCCCACATGCAGAGGATGCATGGAGGCAGAAGAAACGCCACAGCACGTGCTTATGGAATGTAGGAGCGTGGCAGATCAACGGCATCAGATCCTCCAATCACCAGGATCTCTTCCGGAAGCCTGCAGAAATCTGAAAAGATTGCTGACCTTCTGGGATGATCTAGGCTGGTTGGAGTAAGAAGGAAAAGGTAGCACGCACAATGGCCCAATCAGGAGGCTAAGTGCGGAAATAGCCCGGACAAACTAACTAACTAAGGTTTGCGTGGGGATACTGATCCAACACGTAGAGGTTATTTTAAGCGCAAATAACCAAACCTGAAAGTGTTACACTGCTGGATCCAATCTCTGACTACATCATGGGATGTAATCAGAAATTATAGCCAGCATGTGTACAGGAACTATTGCAGCTAATGACAAGTTAATTAGGTCTATTGAAGGAAGATGGAGGGACTGGGTTCTGGGCTATTAATGGAGACTACCGGTCACGCAAGCAAGAACGCAAGTGACGAACTAAGAAGAGTAAATTGGGATTTAAGATAATAAGGTGAATTAGGATCATTTAATATCGAGAAAAGAGAGCATAACATTCTGACGTTGCGCCGAAGAAAGAGGGGAAGCTATTGAAGCTGCGAGCGGTACGTGGATATATGGTCAAATTTGCGTAAGCAGTAAATAAATCGAATACCATTACTGACTAGACGATCCAACTTGTTGAGCAGGACTTGGTTTAAGTCAGGGTAACACACATCAGCATAGTCAATAAGAAGGAGAACCACTTGCTCCCCCCTGAGGGTCCGGCATCACGTGCCCACTGGCCACTTACAAACCACATCCACCCTTCGAGCATCATGCTCTAGCGACTCCACTCTCGCCGGCTGGTTAAAGCAAGCCAGAGGTGAGAGTCCTGCAGACCCCCTTGGGTTACACTTCGGCAAGCCGAAGACGTGGGTCTTGGCCGACTCTCGGGAGCTCTCTCGGGAACTCGAATTAACAACTGACCCCGTGGTGTCGCTACTCACCACAACTCGCCACAAAGCTGCCCTGCGTGGTTATTATTATTATTATATATATTTTTTATATGGACTCAATCCTGCTCTATATGCAATTTCACAGCGGTAATTCTGCCAATTTCGAGTAATTCTTGATATAGTGTTCACAATAAATAACGGGTGTTTAGTTTTTATTGCTTTTCTTGGATTCAGTGAAGGCTACTCTTCCCGTAGAAGCAGGTTTCAAGACGCTATCGGGTCTAAAGCATGTTATTTTGAGATAAGTCACTTGACACTCGATACGGCGTTGAATACAATGATATTACAATATTTTCAGGTCTTTAACACTTCACCAAACATTAGAACACAAACTACACCAAACTTGCACTCTAAAGCTCTTTAAATGATAAATAAAAACCATTAAAATAGATCGACCATGCTTTTCGTTCGACTGAAAGTGATAATAATTATGGTGATGATGATATATTTTTAGAGTAACGAACAAGCGATGACTTTGATTGTTACGCTTAATCAAAAAGGATTTAAATACGCTCGGTACGGGTTTTTTTAAACTACGATTACGCACTATAAGTCATGGAGCTTTTACCCGATAGAGTAAAATGACATTTATTTTGTTATACAAAAAATTCGCTATTATTTAATCTGTGACTGTACTGTTATTGTATGGCCGAGAATTGACAGGACTTGTCAGTTCATATTCAATGTAATTGAAAAATCAATAACGTGTGTATTTTGGAGAAATATAGTGGCCCGTATTGGGTATGTGCTCGATGCTGTTAACAAGGGTAGTAAGGCATTTACAGAGATTTTTCTGAATTCTAAACAAGTTATAAATACCTGTATCGATTGTTCAAGGTTACACGCAGAATTATTCAGAACTTCTTAATGACGAAACTGAGATAAATGATGAAACTGAAATCTTCAAGATTTAGGACGCTTCCTGGTGCGTTATGCATTTGATCTCATAATGAAGATTCGACATATGAAGACAAACAAGGTTATTTTCAAATAACCAATAACCTTCTAACAGCTGATTTTAGTGCCTTATTACAACCAATTTTTCGATGGGACTAAGATCTAAGTCTAAGATAAAATCTACTATACTGAATCGACCTCAATTATAACTATACTTGTCCTCTAATAGTACAACCCGAACAAGATCCCCGCTATGAAATGCGATACCCATTAAAAGTTGTCGAGACATCCTTCAGCCAAGACAAGGATCGTACTTATTGCAGACACACGGCCTATTTTATTGTACGTTCTTGATGATACTTTGACTTGACGAGTCTTAATAAATATAATATCATATACAATGAATAAGGTCCTCATTATAGCCTGCACAAGTGCTACTCACTTCCTGAGTATAAGAACGAAGAGTTTAGTCAAATGCCAATCTGCCATCTGTATCTTGAATGTCTTGATAATCAATGAATCCATTTATTCTATCTTATATCTTGCAAAAACTAGTAAATTGCTCATCTAGTCTAGCAGATTTATTTTTTGTGTCGTGTACGAAATGCAGGACAAGATTTGTGTACTTCCAACGGTCAAGCGGCCGACTGGCGGCCGCCGAATGTCTATACCCGAACGGTCCCGACGTCCACAGTCGGCCGCTCGCGCCCGAACCGGTTTTGGACCTTATTTCATTTCACTCATTAATTCCTACTTGAAGCTACTGCAACATGTTCTAGGATAGTATAACCGGTTATTTTTCACTTTACATGACATAAAACTTTGACATTGAAACAATTTTATCCACGAAATTGGAGGTAGGGCCATTTTTTTACGAAACTTTAAATCGTTATTTCTGTAAAATTATTGTATGTAGTTCTATAGTTTTAATTGCATATCTTGTCGTGTTATAGGGAAACATTTAATAAAAACCGCTACTTAAATTTAAAAAATATATAATTTTGCTAAGAATACATTTATAAATGTATTCTTTAAAAGATCGCAGAGTCGCGATGACCAAGGCAATTAATTGTACGACTCTTTATTGCAAAATTATCTGCTTTATAAATAGCACTCTCTCCCGTCTTACCCCTAACGTCGGTCAAATTATTTCCTTATAATTATATAAACCTATTTTTATGGTGAGCATCAAAGAGTAACTGTCTACTCTTCTAACCACTCAAGTTGTTTTTGTTATTGCTTTAACAACGTTTTAACCATCTTTCGCTTTAATTATATTTTAAGTAATAAAAAAAAACCTATATTTTGCTGAAAAATGCACTTAAAATGTTAATGCCTAAGATTTTTTAAAATTATTAACACCTAAATAAAGTTTGTAAAAATAAACATTATTTTTACGCTAAATAAATTAGTTCTAAGAAGTGTCTGTTGTTAAGTAAACACTATTCTTACATAACAAAAATGTATACATGTAATTTTGAACCTAGAAAGGAAGTAGGTGTTTTTAAGATTTTTGGTTCTTAAGCGAACAATGTATGGCGTAGAACAATGTCCTTCCAAAAAGTGCAAGCACCACAATACCAAAGCTTCTTTCAAAGCCAAGCAATGAACGGCCAAGTCAATACCACAAAGATAGGAAGGATAGTCGACAAAAAGTCGATATTGGCTTTTTGCGACTGTTGCTGTTTGTTGAGCTGCAATAGTCGCGCTGAGCAAACTACCGGAGTGTCCCGGCATTTTGCACTCAGTATAATCACAGAATACCTAATAGTACTAGTATAATGTCAGCTTTATCTCACAATAGGGAAAAAACTAAATAATAAAATTCGATGTGTGTTACAAAGTTATGTTTGTGTACTTTAATGTATTTTATTACAGCTGGTTATACAGCTGGTTAACTGTCGCGGCAAACTTCGTATCGCCTCAGTTTTTTTTAAAATAAATTTTTCGATGTATTATTATTCTGCTGTTCGAGGTGAATACAAATCCAATAAACCAAAGATCATAAAAATCGGCCCAGCCGTACTTGACTTATAAATGATGTAACTAACCCGACTTTGTTTTATAAATAGACTAGCTTTCCCGGCGTACTTCGTACCGCCATATATATTATTTTCGTGAAATTTTTATAGTTATTCTGCTATTCAGGGCGGAGAAAAATTTAACAAAACAAAAATCATAAAAATTGGTCCAGCCGTTCTTGACTTATAAATAGTGTAACTAACCCGACTTTATTTTATATTCATAGATATAGAATATGGATATAGAATATGGATATAGAATATGGATATAGAATATAGATAGATAGATTTATTAATTTGCACAGGTACAAGATACAAGAGATATCAACTAAAGAATAGTTTTCCAAATGATAAAAATATGAGGAACAAAATTCCAACAGGTAATTTTCCTACCAAATTTAGAATAATCAATTATCGCCTTATCAGTCGCAATGTGTCGAGCCTTCAACAGCCCTCAATCGCCATTTTGAATTGAGAGGGGGTGGCCAATATTGATGGCGCTATTGTACCTCCCGTTTTAACTAGATGCACTTTGTTCCCGTGAAACGTTGCGATTTCGCTGACGTGTGATGTGTTTCTCTTTAAAACCAATTTGTCTTGATCTTCCTCGCCCTTTGGCCTACACTCTGCCCCGGCTAAAGAAGGAGCGCTTGCACGAATAGTGCCAGCTCAATTTTCATTGGACACGTCGTGCGTATTTGCTATTTGATTTTTGCAGGCGTGTTATTCTTACACCCAATCGGCATAAGGTTGATTTTTCCGCGTCTTCAGTACAATACCAAAATGGGAGAGCTATTATTTCGTGACTATTGAGAATGAGCTGTCGATGGTGACGTATTGTAGGCTTTTCACTGTTCCATTCGGACGGCATTCAGTACACTTGACGGTTTTAGATGGAATTCTGCCAATCGAGATTAATTTGTCACCGAGCCTTCGTGCTTACTTAAATTCAAATGGGCTTAATCAAAGTCGATATTTCTAGAAAACGTATATTTCAGAAACGCTCGCTCTTTTCATTACGAGTACTTTTCCATTTCAGGACAGATTATGCAATATTGAATCAGCTTGTGTGTGGCATGATTTATAAAGCACATATTTACTTCAAATAATGAAACTAACATTATAATTATGCTAAACCAGGTTAACTCCACAATTCTTAAGAAGATAAGAATATTATTCATTTGTTTATTTAAAATATTCATTAGTCACAACTAACACGTACACATGCACTCGCACACGCTGAAATTTATTCGCATTGCACGCAAATGGTCCCGGGTTTGATTCCCAGTTTGGGTCAATTTAGGAAACGATATTTTCTAAATTGGCCCGAGACTAGGTGTGGTAGGAAGCGCCCCTGACAAAGTTCGTTGTCTATACAGGGTTACATTGCAAAGGGGTGCCAAATCTTTATGAGTGGCTCAGAATCAGTAACTTAATGCTATGCAAAAAAAAAAAATCGCATTTAATAATGATTCCTATCCGCTGTTAAAAATCGTACGCGTGGATAATTTAACTTATTCATGAAAAAATTGCACCGTATGTGCACTGCGAAAGGTCCTTGTCGGGTCGCGATACCAACGCCTCTGATGAATGACCGCGCGGCTTTCGTAATCTCTCTATTGACTTTATTTTCGGATATTTTAAAGTTTTTTTTTTTCGTAACATACGATTATTAAAAATGAAAACGATTAAGACGCTTCTTTATATTGTTCCCTAGATCTTATTTTTTAATTTTGGCACACCTTTGCAGTGTAACCCTGTATAGTACCTCGTAACACAAAGATATTAATTCCTAACCATGGCAGTTGATGTGTTGTCTGGCGCATATTTATTTATTTTTACTTTGATTCATCATTAAATAAATAAAAATTAAAATATTAGAAAACATCACAGCCATGTATGTGATCTGATCCTAAGGTAAGTAGCTAAAGCACTTGCGTTATAGAAATCCGAAACAACGGCGGTACCACAACACCCAGACCCGAGACAATATAGAAAAGTTAGTTTTAAACATTGACACGACCTAGAATTGAACCCGGGACCTTAGAGATGGCGGCGTCAAGTCCGGCGTATTGGCCTCTCAGCTACGGAGGTCGTCGTAATGACAGTATCATTTCAGCCATACTACGTCGACTGCTGAACATAGGCCTTCCCCCCCAGTGACTTCCAGATTGGTCGGTTGGAAGCGGTCTGCATCCAGCGGTTTCCTACGATTCTTTGATTGTTATGTATTTTACTGTTGGTGTACTTTTTAAAATAAAATAATATATTAATAATTGCTTCTGGGGACGTCCACGGCTGAAATGATGATGATGATGAAAATATTTCCCGCGATTTCCATTATGTTGCGAACCAGCTACTAGACTTCACCAGTACTTGAACTAAACAAATTCAAGAGACACAGTACCGTAACAAACACCTACTTCGCACTCCGCAATCTTTGTATGGGTTCCCTTCCATTTACCCGTGCCTTTGAAGCATGTCTCGTACAAAATAAATTAATTTACTGCGAGTACATTACGAAGTTAGTAATCTTGTGTTTTTCCAACGGAGTTCCTTAGGGTGAGGCGGTGGTATTAGCGTTTTATGACGCCAGTGAAAGAAAGAAAAAATAAAGAAATAAATAATTTATAGTTTATAATAATGGCAGATAGTTTGTGATCTCACTCAGGGGTCTACTAAAAACCAGCGTCGGGGCTTATGCAGTGGGCTTACCCCGCTTGTTTAGGTCCTTTTGCGATGGGCTTGCATCATCTTTTCTTGGGTCTACCTCTAGCGATTATATTAATTATACTATTATAATTAATATTTCTAACCTGTCACCTTGGCGTACTCGGCACTTTAGATATAATGTCACGCACAAGCACCTACAGCGGACGGCCCTAACAAGCATTAATCCTATTTTATAAGATCGGATTCAGATGACCTTTCACGCATAGCAGTTCTGTACATTTTCGTTTATGCGTTTGGGCTGTTGGCCATCATAGTTTTAGGCATTAATGGTAGATAAAAATTGTACTTTATCTAGCGCAGCAAGATTTATTTTTTACTAGCTGTCTCGGCTTTTTTAGAATTTTTACTAGTTACTCTGCTATTCGGGGCGGAGACAAATCCAACAATTGGCTGTTCTTGTCTTATAAATGGTGTAATTAACCTGACTTTCTTTTATATATGTATATATATATATAGATTTTAATATTTCGATAAAAACGCTACCTATCTAACGCTATCTGATATAATTAAGCTATCTGTGGTCTTGTGCAAAATCGTTAATCCTCTATCCGCCACAAGTGACGACCCACCCGGCTCGTGTCCGCACTTACGCTTCCCAGTAAACGGTATTTTTTCTCCCTTTTTATTACCATTTGCTTTTAGGCGCAGTTTTATACTCCCGCCTTGAGGCAATTATGCGCAAGCGAGCTGATGTATAGTTCTTAGCTGCTTTTGATTTGTTTGGACCACAAAGGAGAAATACAGTAATTGTCTTTGTTTATTTCAAATCAATGAATTGGCTGTTAGTGGCTGCTGGACGAGAGCAGGTTATTTTAACTCGATTAGTGTTGTGGCGTTATAGTTAAGCCTTAAACGCAAAGAGACATTGGTTGATTACCGGTAAGGCCAATTAAAAAAACGATCTTGATCTCTGTTTGAAGAAGGTGTTTTAAGTATTGGCCAACTAGGCTGCTACTAACGTTCTGTGTATCAAAAGCTTACTAGTAATGATCATTTTCATTTTGTTTTGATAGTAAAAGGGTGAATTTTTAATAAATATAAAAGAATGATGCGTTTATTTTGTGATGTGCTTGTCGAAACAGTAGATGATTTCTTGTTCGTCAGCGAGAAGTAGCTGAATTTTTTATTTGGTTTTAATTGGGTTTACTATTAATTGATGTTTTGAATTTTTCGTTATCAATTTTATTTCCATGCTAATTAGTTGAAAATTAATTTTAATAAATCAGGATTAACGAGGCCCAATTTGTTAGTTAAGTTATAGGCACACAGAGAGATCACCTTGATTAACATTTGAGATGGCGCCGGTTGCTGTAAGCATCTGTCAAAAAAGTCGCCTATTAGCTTATGGCGCCTTATGCCAAATAGGTGACAGTGAACACTTGACAGGTGCTTGCAGGCAACCGGTGCTATTACAAGAATTATATTATCGTTAGCATTGATTATGTTGTTCGTTCTAACAATATTGCATAAAATTGTGGCTTGTGTGACGGACTACATAACCAAGCGGCAACCATTTTGTTTCAATCTCAAAAGAAACAATGTCTTATATGATGAGCAAGAGTATTTATTTGTACCTCAGTCTTAAGTGTCATAGGATTTAAATACCTTTGTTATAGTCGTCATTGTACAAGCTCTGTCAGGAAGTACTAACACTAGTTTTAATGTTACTAACACATATTATGGATTTCTGTTGTCCGTCTTTTTATGAACAAAAAGGATTTTGAGTTAAATGATTAATTTATAAATAAAAATGTAATAAATTATTTTCACAAACACACCAACTATCTAGCCCCAAACTAAGCAAAGCTTGTACTATGGCGACTCGATAACAGATAAACATACTTAAATACTTTTATAAACGTCCATGACTTAGATAAAAATGCTCGTGCTCATCACATAAATATTTCCCCCTTGCGGAATTTGAACCCGCAACCGCTGACTTTGTAGTTCGAAGCGTGAATCACTACACCAGACGGTCGTCGTTAAATACTAGGTTATTATTTTTGTACCTGAGTATAGGTGTTTTAGCATTTAACTATATCGTTATAGTCGCCAATGTACAAGCTCTGCTTAGTTCTGGGCTAGATAGCTCTTGTGATGATTAAATTCAATTGTTTTTACTATCACAACAATTATCTAGCCACAAAATAAGCAAAGCTTGGCTTTATAAATATCCATAACTTGTACAAATACTCGTGTTCATCACACAAACATATACACTGCATAGCACCATGTTTAAGGTGGTAAAAAATGGTTCTCTATTTTGTTCCCTAACTTTTTTATCCATAATCTAACGTGTAATAATTTTTTTTGTCCTAATCATCATTTGTCCGAATGATAACTTGCCCGAACTTAATGTCACATAATATTACATGCAATAAAATTGAAAGCCCTAAATATAATATGCCCTAAATTTATTTGTCATAAATATTACAATCAATAATAAACGAAAGACATAAAACCGTTTTCTATAAAAGTTGTCAGTCCTACAATCAAATTATATGATGTTTATTTGTCCTAATAATAATAAAAGCGTAGTCCAAGCTAGCAGCAAGCATTATGCATGCAGGCAATCAGCATGCACCATGCCTGAATGCAAACATCATACAAACATCATGCATGCAAGCATTCAGCATTCGCCATGCATGCTACCATGTATGCAGGTGTATGCAGGCAAGCAATCAGTATGCTTGCATGCGAACATCTTCCATGCAAGCAATCAGCATGCACCATTTATGCTAGCAAGCAGCATGCACCATGCATGCAGGCAAGCAATCAGCATGCAAGGCTTCTGTCACAGCTTCGGCGCTGCGTGTACGCAAGCAGCAAGTACAATGCATGCAGGCAAGCAGCATATACCATGCATGCATGCAAACATCATGCATGCAAACATCATGCATGCAAGCAATCAGCATGCACCATGCATACACGCTAGCAGCATGCACCATGCATGCTGGCAAGCAGCACGCACCATGATGCAAGCAAGCAGCATGCACTATGCATGCAAGCAAGCAGCATGCACCATGCATGCAAACAAGCAGCATGCACCATGCATGCAAGCAAGCAGCATGCACCATGCATGCAAGCAAGCATGGAAGCAAGCAGCATGCACCATTTATGCTAGCAAGCAGCATGCACCATGCATGCAGGCAAGCAATCAGCATGCAAGGCGTCTGTTACAGCTCCGGCGCTGCGTGTCTCTGGCGATCCCACGCGTGCTAATCGTCGCAGACGGCTTTCGCTCACCACCGCAGCTTCGGCTTGCTGGCCGGCGAAGCCGGCCAGCCTCAGCCGCGGTGGCTCGCTGCCAGCCTCCCGCTCCTCAGCCCGCGGGCCGCCTCGCCACTCCGCGCCTACGCGATTTTGAATTACACTCTAGGGGTAGGGCAGACAAGACTGCGTGGAGTCGGATTTACGGCAATTCGTTTCTGTCACTAAAAACCAAATTTTTAGCTATTGTTTTAGGACTAACAATAATAAATAAGTAAATGAACATTCGGAATAATACACAGTATATAATACAATACTTAGGACATTTAACTTTATTTAATGTAAAATTAGTAGATTCAATTATTATAGTAATCGAAATTATGACAGAATAGTTTTAGGACTAAAGATAATTATATAACACAAAATTTAGAATTTTTGAACATTATGGTTACTGAAGTTTATTGCAAACGTGTTATGGATAATGATTTTCGGACAAACAATGTTAGGAGAAAAAAAGGAGTACCGTAAAAAATACGAAAAACGTTTTGAACGAGTTCTACTAGTCCTTACGACAAATAGTTCTATCTACCATTTGCTCATGTCTTGCCATAAATACTCCCTGTGTGCCCTCAACTCAACGATGAGGGTCAGACCAACAGTCCAATTATAAAACTTCGCCAACGTCCCTAATTAGAAATCCCGGATATTCTGACGTTCGGCCACTATGTCTTTAACGACCATATCTCGCTATCATAAGGTTCACTTTTGTTTAAAAGTTTTTAGAATTTCAATGTACGGTCAGCAAATAAGGTTTAGAGTTATAATAGACTTTATTTCTATAAGTTTAAGGTTGATGTTTATTTGATAAGTATAGGTAAGAAACTGTAATGGCTTTCGAATTAGAGAAATGAAAAAATCCAAAGTGAGTTTGAGGAGTGATTATCGCGGTTCTGAGAAAGGAAAGTAATTAAACGGATTTCCCTCTCTTTTCCTCGAAGGTGTCACTCGGAGTAATTACTTTAATGAAGTCGCAATTTCAGCGTTGATGGCGTTTTCATTATAATTATTTTCACCACATAGTAATATACACCGTATCTTTTCATAGGTTTGTATTGGTGCCATTTGTGGCTTACAAAGAAAGTTCTACTTTTGTAGGAAGGTTAACATTGATAACGAGAAACTTGAAGTTAATAGATAAAAAATGGGTACATTAAAGAACATTAAATTATTTAAATAATTCTTAAGATTTTTACTATTTTCCACAATAATCTTTTTATTTCATTAATGACAGATGTTGAAACACAATATCTTATCAAATTAGTTCATTTAATCTATTATATCCATCGTGTAGCCATTTATAGCCTCGATTCGGTGCCTCCAAGTCCACTGCTAATTATAATTACTTACTTTTTTATGGTTCATCATCATCATCATCTCAGCCATAGGACGTCCACTGCTGAACACAGGCCTCCCCAATGATTTCATCGGGGGGATTGCCAATACTCGCCACGCTTGGCAGGTGGGTTGGCGAGTGCAGTCCTCAATAAGGTTTCGCACGGAGACGCTGCTGCGGGTCCCTTGCTACAGGAATTAGTACGACCTTTTACGACACGCCGCCTGTTGACGGTGGGGAAGCATTCTTTACGGCCGTCCCCACACGGCATTTTTATGGTTCCGTAGCTCAAAAGGAAAAAAAAGACCTTTTATAGGATTACTATTATGTCCGTCTGTCTGTCTGTCAAGACCCATGTGTTAGGAACGCATGGTGGTATCATGCTTAAAGTAATATTAAAGCTTAATGAGATTAAAGCTGTGAAAAAATTAAACTTCCAAGTCAACGTTATCAAAAGATACAGCCGTATTGTCACTCACAATGTAATACAAACCTACGTACAGTGTAGGGGAACCTAAGTGTTTCCCATTCACCTAAAATCAAGAAATTTGGTAAGAAGCAAGCTCAAGAAAAGAGGAAATTCCGAAAACCGTAAATAATGAATTACAACACACAAAAAAAAACGATTCCTGTGGACGAACTATTACGAAACCCTTCGGTGTGCGAGTCCGATTTACACTTGACTAGTTTTTGTATCTATAGAGATAGAGTTAGTCGTAAAAACAACACTGCTTAGATACTGTTTAGCGTTCATAGTTAACCCACCCCCAAGTATGTGCGCCAGCGCACTGGAGCGAATAGATCTTCATAATTATGTGCCATGTGGGGACGGCGGTAAAGAATACACTTCACCACCGCCAACAGGAGGCGTGTCGTAAGAGGCAACTAGTTCCTGTAGCACGAGACGGGCAGCAGCGTCTGCGTGCGAAATGTTATAAAATTGCGCTCGCCAACCCGCCTGCCATGCGTGGTGAGTATAGGCAATCCCCCCCAATGATAGAAGTCATTTGGGGAGGCCTACGTTCAGCAGTGGACGTCCTATGGCTGCAATGATGATGATAATGATTATGTAAAAGTAATTCATGACAGCGTAAGTTTGTAATTTATGGCATTTGTGAGAAAGGCTGGAACACAGTCAGAGATTTTAAATGAAATGAAATGAAATAAAATGAACTGAAATGAAATGAAATGAAATAAAATGAAATGAAATGAAATAAAATGAAATGAAATGAAATTTATTTGCATATGAAAAAGGGTACATTGTGGATGGAATTGCGGTATAACGTTTATTCAGTCAAACTGAAGCGATCAAATTTCCACTCGGTTTTTAAATCAATTTCAAGTCTCAAAAAAGGACATGCTTGACCATCGACCAGAGACCAAAACTCTGTTGTTTCATAACCATAATTGGATTAGGCTTCCGTTCCGCGGCAACATCCGGCCAACAAAGGCGCTGACGTCGTTAGTTCAGCTTTCTGCCGCTGGCGCCACTGCACTCGCGTTTCCCCTTTCACACTATTAAGTTTATTTATGGAAGTTACATTATTTTATGACGATGCCGCAACGTACCACTGCATAATCATTCTTTTAGGATACGCCGTGTGGTCCTATAAACACGGATAGTAAAAAATCATAGAATAAGACTGAAAATGGTTGACTGACAGGTTTATTATCTGTCAAAAACTTTATCTGTTTGAAAGTGTTGCGTCATCACCTCCTACCTCCTTATACGTCATACCTCCGTAGCCGAGAGGCGAGCATACCGGACTTGGTGTTACTATCTCTGAGGTTGGCTACTTACCACAGGATCAGAGCAATGTATGCGATGTTGTCCTATATTTATTTATTTATTAAGCTAAATGCGAAAAATCGTTTTATGACCATATAGTTTTGGGGCATATGCCCTATCAAAAACTATTTGCCTCAACAGTAAATCATAGATGGTCATCATAGTCATCGTTTCAGCCACAGGACGTCCACTGCTGAACACAGGCCTCCCCCGATGACTTTTATTTTAGGAAATTGCCAATACTCGCCACGCTTGGCAGGTCGGTTGGCGAACGCAGTTTTTTATAAGATTTTGCACGCAGACGCTGCTGCCTGTCTCGTGATACAGGAATTATTTGCCTCTCACGACACGCAGGAGGCGGTTGGCGATGGAGAAGTGTATTCTTTAAGGCCAGATTTAAACATGGTAACAAAATCATAAACATGATCAACTATGGGAGCAATCGTTGCGTGTTATGATCTGCAAAGTGGATAATTCCCAAAAACAAATTTACCAACATAGCTGTTTGAAGAACCAAGTTGAAGTGGCAATGAGAAGGTCACACTGATCGCAGAACTGACAATCGTTAGAAAAAAGTGATCTTGCTATGAACAAACAAAAGTCGCTGATATAGCCCAACTGATTAGCAAGCTGAAGTGATAGTGGGCGGGGCACATAGTACGCAGAACTGACGTCTGAAGGGGCAGAAAGGTTTTGGAATGAAGGCCACGTACCAGCAAACGCAGCGTAGAACGTCCACCCACAACGTGGACAGACGACCTGGTAAAGGTTACATGCAGGAAGCCGATAGATGTAGGCTGCTTTCAACCGGCCAATCTGGAAATCACCTGTAACTGAAATGATGATGATGATGACGAGGTCATCAACTGAAGACGCAGTCTGAGTCGGCGTTCCACCCTAAGGCCTCTGACTAGGCTTCACGACTAGTATCAAGCGATATTAGCCGGGACCAACTTTTAACGTGCCTTAGTAATCACTGCCAAAGCGCTGCTGCCACTGAGCTACATGCACTAAGCTACTTAAGTATGTTCATCTAATTTTGTGGTGTGTCGTAGTTGAAGGTAGGCCATCATTTGCAGCTCCGAAGTCTAGCGAGCGCTGTTAACGATAAAATGTCTACTTCATTGTTTGTAAAGGAGAGAACACACGGTGGTGCATTATGTTACATAAGCTTAGTATTAATAGGTAACAGAAAATCATACAGTTGTAACCTTCCTCAAAATTGCAAGTTTCCTTCCCCGATTTTCAACAAAAAATTTAACATGTACAGTTCAATATGAATTTAGAAATTTTGAGGTTATGTGATAGATTTATAAGAAGCAGGCTATACGTCGCCATCATCATCATCAGCCTTTATACCTATACTCCACGCAGGAAGAATGCCATACGCAATGATGATGACTGCTGGACTTAGGACTTCCATAAAGAAGGTTATAGCGAGCGCCTCTGGGCCGTTTGCATCCAGCGGCTGCCCGCAACTTAGACTAGGTCTTCAGTCCACCGCGTGGAAAGCCTGCTGCCCGCGCTATGTCTTTCCGGTCATGGTTTTCACCTGAGAACCATTAAAGACCTCAGTAGTCAAGAGGCGAGCACGCCGGACTTGGCGTCGCCATCTCTGAGGTCCCGGGTCCGATTTCCGGTCGGGTTAATGTAGAAAACGATCTTTTCTATATTGTCGGGAATCTGGGTGTTGTGGTACCGTCGTTATTTTTTATATCTTCACAAGTGCTTTAGCTACTTACCTTAGGATCAGAGCAATGTATCTGATATTGTCCAATATTGAATTATTATTTATTTATTGCTCTTTCTATCATTAAAAACAAATTTTTATAAAAAAATAACCGACTTCAAAAACACTAAAAAGCTAACTACACTACACTAAACATTCCACGGCTGGCACCGACTCCAATAATAACTGTTTGGTATGATTGTTTAAAAGTTACTTTTAGCTTTTTAGTGTTTTTGAAGTCGGTTATTTTTTTTATAAAAAATAGTTTTATTTGTCTGTTTTTTAGTGTTTTTTTACATTCTAAATGGCGATCTGTGATGTAATTATAGCTAAATTACTTCTCATGGCGATTCAAATAAGTCCAAACACGGCTATGATACATTGTTTTATCACAAAGTTCCGGTGCTTACCTTCCGCCTTCTTCATCATCAGTTTGATGGTATCATTCTCACCAGGAATTGAGAACCTCCTCCTTTTTTGAAGTCGGTTAAAAATAACTTATTCGGGATTTTGCCGTGTACCTTTCTTTTATTTATATTTTAGAAGCTAACAAAAAATAAAACTTTTTAAACGGCTGTGTGCACTATTCCTAATACTGTTTTAATTTACTGTAGTAGAACAGCCGAGGTGGTTAGCGACTTTTTGTCGACTTGCTTCGCTGTTAAATTATCGCGTTCATTTAGTTCTGCAATTATTAAACAAGGCTGCATAATTAAACTATGATTAAGATCGTTTTTAAACGGATTTTTTTTTGCCGTTAAGTTTTGTGGGTGCGTTTGATAAATAAGGTCGTACTCTTACACTCTTTTATTAAATAACTTGTAACTAAGTGATCAAATCTTGTAAGCTGTTTTACCTACCGATAAGTGTTTAGTTATTATATTTGTAAGCAGGTATGTGAATTCAAATTCAATTGATTATTCGCGAAAATAAATAATAATAATAAATATTTGACAACATCACATACATTGCTCTGATCCTATGATAAGTAGCTTAAGCACTTGTATTACAGAAATCAATAACAACGACGGTACCACAACACCCAGACCCGAGACAATATAGAAAAGTAATTCTTCTACATTGACCGACCGGGAATCGAACCCGGAACCTCAGAGATAGCGACACCAAATCCGGTATGCTCGCCTCTTAGCTACGGAGGTCATCGTTAGTCGTCGATAAGTTAACTAAAGTATTCGGTTATATAGTTTAGTTCGATTGGAAGAGCAGTCGTTCGGGTGTCCGACTCCCACAAGAAGCAGTGATTTTTTTTCTTTAAACAGTAATAATACTGTTAATAAAGAATTAAACAAGCTTTATGTTAAACTATCTAAACGAGCAAAGACAATCTACATTACACCTTTTCAGTCCTTAATCTCTACGATGCTCGTCTTCTTAAACATTCCCTTGCCTTCTAAACGCTAACGAAGTAAATCTTAAGTAATTAAAGGGGCGTAACGGATGAACCTGAAGATCCGTGTTAAGGGAAAAGATAAATACGGAACTAAGTAACAGCTGCTAACTTAGTTGTAGTGTTGCCGAAATGTCGATAGAAACCATTGAAAACAGCTATAATATCGATAGGATTATCGATAGTTTCGATAAGCTAGGACCGGTACTATCTTTATCTTTATTATGGAAACAAACAGTCAATGTTACATTTAGTTTATTTTACTAAAGCATCACAAGTTTCCACCAATAGTTTTTACAGTGAAATGTTGACGTGATAAAAAGTTTACTTAGAAGTTTAATACAATGATAATCGAAAGTATTGATCATCATCATCAGCCTTTAAAAGTTCACAGCTGGACATAGGCCTAGACATCAATTAATAGACTGACTGAGTTTGTTGCGCCGTTTCTTCTCATCACCAGCCGATATGTAGTCCCGAAGCGGTGGTAATGTAAAGCTATATTTTGGGACGTGTATAAGTGCCCGGAAGAGGGCCTATATACTGAATACATGAGTATTAATGTGACAAAAAGCAATATGAAAAACCTGTGCTGCTACTTTTTGCGTTGTAACTATTGTTGAATATCATACTACCAAACTGAAAACAATTCTATCCTAAAAATAACAACTATCCATAGTATTATAAAATAAATCCTTAATAGTATCGATAGTATTAAAACAAAAATTATTAATCTTACGATTGGTCGCTATCGGTTTGGTATCGATATTAGACTTATCTATCGACAACACTACTGTCTTAGTAGGCTGAGGAGTAGAAGTACTAGCTATAGTTGATGGAATACTTGCTATTAGTGTTTAATAACATTTAGATCTGTTGCCATAAGAATTTCGTAACTCTTTGATAGGAACACCTGATCATTTTGGACAAATGATATGTAGCTATCTACATATTCAGCATTATCTGGGTTCCTTTCCTTTCCTGGGTTTCAGGTTTCCTTTGGATCTTTTTATTAATTCAAGCAAGTGGTATAAATCCGTACATTGGTTTTCAAAAATCCAGAAGACGCTGGGATTCGTATTTACCTCTCACAGATGTAAGGCAAGGTAACCACTGAACTATTACGCCTTCCCTGTTTTATCAGTGTGTATAAGACTGGACTTTTTGATCTTGCTAGTTGTAGCTGGCCAGTCCTTTAACAAGACGAAAAAGTTCGTATAGTCAACGGCAAGTCAACCTACCCAAAAAGTTAAAGGTCATTTGAACTGAATTTTAACACATAAGAATTTGAGAAAATTTACGTTTTATGATAGGTTGATGAGTTGTTACATTATTTAGTAGACCGGGGGTAGTTGGCTTGACCAACTGTCAAAAATTTTCCTTTTTGAAAGTGTTGCATTATTCTACTTGATGCAAAAAGCTGTTTTCTCACTTTGCTCAGTTGCCGGACCCGCGGCATTGCATTTCTTGCGGTTAATAAATGACGCAAAACTGTCAAATAAGTCTAGTTACTGACAGTTAATCAACCTACCCCTTTAGTCAACTATCCCCAGTCTTTATTACCCTATAGTTAACTATCTTCAGTCTCCATTACCCTATGTTCAACTATCCCCAGTCTCAGTTACCCTATAGTGAACCATCTTCAGTCTCTGTTACCCTACAGTCAACTATTCCCAGTCTCCGTTACCCTATAGTCAATCATCTTTTGTCTCCGTTACAGTATAGTCAACTATCCTCAGTCTCCGTTACAGTATAGTCAACTGTCCCCAGTCTCCGTTACAGTATAGTCAACTGTCCCCAGTCTCCGTTACAGTATAGTCAACTATCCCCAGTCTCCGTTACAGTATAGTCAACTATCCCCAGTCTCCGTTACAGTATAGTAAACTATCCCCAGTCTCCGTTACCCTATAGTCAACTATCCCCATTCTCCGTTACCCTATAGTCAACTACCTCCAATCTCCGTTACTGATAAACTACAGACGCACTTTAGGTTGTTCATTAAGATAATTTAAGTGTTCCCAATTATTACTACCTAATTTGGGATACAACATTGTTACTTTAACAACGCAAGCGTAGTCGCGGGCATAGCAAATTTCTGATAATATACGTAGGATGCAGATGCGAATTAACGGATAACAGCCTACCAAATTATTTGGATCGTATCTTTCTGCTAAGCTGAGCGAAATGGAGTAATTGGATTAACTGCGTATAAGAATAAAAGCCGAATAATTTTCAGCGATGCTAAAATATGGTAAACAAGCTACAGGCAAATTTGCCACGCTGACATTATCTTTTTAAATGAATAAAATAAATATTTCAACAATCACACAGATTATCTAGCCCCAAATTAACCCTTTAGTTTGTGCTATGGGGACTAGATAACGGATAAGCATATGTAAATACATTTATAAACATCCAAGACTTAGGACACAAATGGACTACAAATGCTCGTACTCATCACACAAATAGATGCCCCTTGCGGGATTCGAACCTGCAATCACCACTTTGTAGTCCGGAGCGTGAACCACTACACCAGACGGACGTGGTCCCTTTGCGTTTAAGGTGGATTCTTATCTGTCCTCTACCTGAAGGTTGTCTGAAAGAGATCGCTTTTAGCGATAAGACCGCCTCAATTGTGCATCTCTGTAAACATAAATTGTAAAAGAAGTTACAATGGTGTAAAATAAAGAGTATCTATCTCCGCACCACCGATTTCAATGAACATCGACATTATTATCAGCTGAAAAAAAACATTTTAAATCAACTTAAAAATGCAGATCCTCAGTTTTCTTGTATGTTTCTTTGTGTGTATGTTGCTAATTTTGGTAATTCTTTATTAATTTAATAGAACTACCCACAAAAGATAGTTTTACTCTCTTAAGAGAGTCACTCTCTTAAGAGAGTTTTACTCTTCTTTCTTAGTCGCATATGATTCGTCTTGATGAGGACTTTTAGTTGAAATAATAATAGTTTCAATCAGTATTCTAGGCTGGCACCGACTCTAGCAATAACTGATCAGTGATTCAGTATGTTTTTAATAACATTAGTTTTTTTTTGTCGGCAATTTTTTTTTATAAAAAAATTTAGCTTAAGGTAAATTTAGGGTCTAAAGATTTGAAAAGATTTTTATGGAATAATCATTACTCTCGTAGAAACTATTTGTTGTATAAGAAAGCGGTTTTTAACAAAAAGCCGCGTATTTCTATATCCAAAATCTTGATAAAATTCTCGTTTATTGTAATCTTGTAATTCTTGTACTCGCTTAACAATATTTCCACTTCATTACAGTTTAATATCGCAGCCAAGTAACTAAATAAGAATTTGCACTACCATAGATTCTCGGTGTGGCTTAGAAACCCAACTAACTCAAAAATAAATCATGGAGCCGACGACAAAGGCGCATAAAATGGACTGTAAATTTTACCGTAGAAATTTGAAATTGTACCAAAATGTGCCCGAGATAAAGGGGACTGTTAATATACTTTATTTCATTGTCCGACCAAAATGTTTACGGTCGAAGTTTTATAATTAGATATTAAATTTAGGTAAAGTGTGTTTCATTTATAATGAAGTCGGTTTGAGGTTCATTTAAAAGGAATAAAGTTACAGCAGGAAGTAGAGTGACTTCGCCTGTTTTCGGACACATAAGCGGATTCCTGGCTTTGTCATTATTTCTGGCATTTATACATTAATACACATTAAAACGAGAATTAACGCGATCATTAATAGGTACATATTTTACCATTTATTTGCCTGAACTTTCGACCGGGTTACACCCAGTTCCGTCTTTATTATAAGGGCACACGGGGCCCGTGCCCAGGGCCCCCGCCTTACGGGGGCTCCGAAGTACTTACAAGAAAAAAAAAAGCATATCCTTACTGTACAGAACTGGACCGGCTACAGTTTTATTAAATATATTGATTAAGTTTTGATTCTTTAATAAAATGTTAAAGAATTTGATTTGTAACAATTAAAAATATAGAAAATCTTAGGAAAAATAGGACCCCAAATTCATCTGTGCCCCTAGGGCCCCGGGATATGTTAAGATGGCCCTGGTTACACCGACCGTGGCACAGGCTGACTGGACCAGCGATGTCTTCACTCAGTACCTATGAGAGGTGCGTGCAAAACGTCAGGCAATTAAAAGGTAAAAATATGTACCAATTGATGATCGCGTTAATTCCCGTTTTAGTGTGTATTAATCGTGCAGCACAAAAGTTTAGATGTAATTGTTAATATATTAGACAAAGACTGACAAACAACATTTTTTCGAACTAGACTTAATACTGCACGTTCAGTAAATTTTGTTTTGTTTTGCGTAAAATCTTTTTTTTTATTTTAAAAAGTAGCGATTGCGCCTTTTTTCGGACAAGAACTATCAAAAATTACACATGAAGTTTAATAAAATGTATAGTGACATATGAAAATATTACAAGCAATCTAGGATGATAATAACATTTAAATAAAACTTTGGTCTTAGTATGAATCACATTTTTATTGAAAAACAAACATTTATACTACATATTAGATAGATATTTATTATTTTACAATAAATAGGTATAAAAGGGTGGGTTTACGCTTTTAAGTTAATGATAGTTGAGATTTATTGGTTCATAGGCCCAAAGTCTCACCACGAACGGTACGCGCCATGTTGACGTTGCCTTGTAGTCAAGTGAGGTACAGTGCCTGGCGGTAAATATTTCACATCGACCTTTAGAAAGAGACAATCGGCTAATTTCGGCTTCGTATAGCGTTATCTTTGTCGCACACTACCATGACGTTTATTGATACTACATAGAGTTGTTAAAACCCCAAACTATTTTTTTATATTTAAAATAATTTCGTTGGTATATTATACACAATGTTTATTATACAGCTCTATATAGGTAAAGCAGAAATCAAAACAAAACAACAATAAAGTACTTAGTTCTTAATTCAAATTCTGATAAACGATAAATCTAGTAATTGATGGACATGGAAATCAGCATTCGTTTGTATTCAGAAACGCGATGATTGCCGCTGTACAATATTTACTACCGGGTACTTGTAGGCTTTGATTTAATCATGCCTATCCGGTTCGGCGGTACAGAGAAAATTTGTGTGTGTTCGAGCGATACTTCACTTTGGAATATAGTGCCATGGAGTCCAACTTATTCTGAACGTCCAAGGCCATTTACTTGTCTTTAAAATTTTAAACAAACGTCACTGTATCATTTACAAATTATAGTAAAATAATCTTATACTAAAACTATTAAATTTCTAAATTTACAGTACTATTTTTATTAAACTGTCTTTTCAAGTCTATTTAGAACTAACCACTCGTGTTTAGTCCAAAAAGTTCACTTCATCCAACAATCTTAGCCAAATTGGAAAAATCCGGCCAATTAGTATCGTCTGTATCATTTACCGCTCTCTTCTCTGCTTTCATGACGTCTTTTAACGTCGGAACGAAGCTTCTTTCCGTTATAATGTCAGTTTTTATCTCACCCCGATTCATTCTCTGGTACCTCACTATTATTTCTAAGATATCGTGCTGCATGTTTAGCCGCAATTCGCTCGTTAAGTTCCTCATCGCATTGCCCACATACTGCCCAAACACGAAGTCCTCATTGACTTGGTGTGTCAAGAACTCTCTTCCTAACTGCGTTAGAACATTTCTAACAAGTTCCGTAGCTGATGAGTTTGAATGTGACGTGCTGTTCTTCTTCGGTGAGTGTTTCCAATGAACTTTGTCGTACTTCGGACGGATCGGTGGAGGTCCAACGGCTACTGAGACGACTTCGTCATTTTCCATGTCGTCCTCATCCAGTGGCTTTAGGTGACCTGAAGGCTGAAAAGACATGAATTAATAATCGCTTTCTAAGTAAACAGTACTGATTACTAGTATTCTGACCTCCGTAGCCAAGTGGCGAGCATACAGGACTTGGTGTTCCTATCTATGGGGTTCCGGGTCCGATTCCGATTTTTCTACATTGACCCAATGTAGAAAAATAAGATTTCTATATTGTCTCGAGTCTGGGTGTTGTGGTGCTGTCGTTGTTTCTGTATTTCTATACCACAACTGCTTTGGCTACTTATCTGAGCAATGTAAGTGATGTTGTCAAATATTTATTTATTATTCTAATAAAAAAATCAATTTAACCAATAAATACAACATCAATACTATTTATTACTCCCCGCCAACCTTTGAGCTTTATCGATTACTTTAGTTGTCTGTCGAATGACTTCATTCTATCCTTTAGAGAAATCACAAGCCTAGCTGTCTCCATAGCTGACAGAGCAGAACAACCACCATACAAAAAAATAGAACCATATATAAGGTCGCCTTTCATAAACTGGTGTTAAAGAGCAATTACAAAAACATAAATAAATCATTTTTGTTAAAAAAAGGAAAATTTTCATACGCTAGTTTTCGAGAAAAACGTAAACTAAAACACCCCGTGCCCCGTGCGTGCACCCCGAGGGAAGAGTGGGGCACGATTGAAATGAGAGAGACAGAGGCGATGACGTAGGGACGTTTCAGACTAGATAG
The DNA here is from genome assembly GCA_963576865.1 of Anania hortulata. Taxonomy (NCBI): domain Eukaryota; kingdom Metazoa; phylum Arthropoda; class Insecta; order Lepidoptera; family Crambidae; genus Anania; species Anania hortulata. Next base: position 18,581,312 of record OY756395.1, on the reverse strand, counting down.
AATGCTCTTAATTTTTTTTTTTGTTAGGAATAATAAAAATGAAAACTAGCCCGTTTTTAAGAATGAAAATAATAGGGCTCGGTTTCTCTAAAATAATTAGAAGATCTGTTAAAGTTGCACCAGTTTATAAAAGGCGACCTTGTATTTACTAACCTTTTTCCTCATTTCTCGAGGTTTTAAAGTAGTGATGCGCCTCTTCGGTTCACTACCGCTAACACCAGTAGGCATCATGTGCCTCTTGGTGTGGTAATGCAGTCCTTTACGACGACCAGCTCTTCTGTCCTCTTGGGAGTCCTTCCATGCTGCCTGTTAAACAATAAAAAATACATTTACGAGATAACGTCTACTACTTCCTACTACCACTGAATATAGGTAAACTTATACAGGGTTACATTACAAAGGGGTGCCAAATCTTTAGGAGTGGCTCAGAATCAGTACCTTACACGAACTATGCAAAGGAAAAAAATCGTACGCGTGGATAATTGAACTCAAAACAAAAAAAAAATTATACACCTGTGCCGATGTGTCTTTTGTGACCTTTGTCACAAAAGTATGGCTCAGTCACTCCTTCATAGCTAATACCCCACCAAACCATCACTGAAGTCGGATAGTGCCCACGTTGCACTCTGACGACTAATTGGGAAGCTTCTTTATAGCTTTGAGCTTAGATACGGTCATTTTGTTTGTTAAAATGTTGCTCAATGGTAAAAAAAAATTCTCATCCGTAAACATTTTTTTCTGTGACCTCCCTTTGCGTACCGCTTCAGTAGTTGTTTTGATTTTATCACCCTATTCTTTTCTAAGAAATGACCAGTACGACTCTTATAAGCTGGAAGTCCTAAGTCATCTTTTAAAATACGCGACATGTTTTTAGGTGCTATCTTCATCTCCCGAGATAAAATCTTTTGCCTTTGGACAGGATTTCATCGAATTCTTTTCCTTACATACTGCTTTGACCACCTTTTTCGTACGAACACTACGTGGACGGCCAGATCTTTTTCTGTCACAAACAGAGGAGGTCTCATTGTACCTATTAATAGCCCGGTACACAAACATTTTACTAATACCAAGCGTAATGAAGAGTTTTAAAAATTGCATTTAACTCCATACCTACTTTATGTAATTCAATCACAGCGATTCGCTTCTCTTTATCACCTCACTCCATTTTAATATCGCAAAATATTGTACAATGTATTGGCGCCAAAATGAGAAAACTCAATGGAACAATCATATAAAAATGTCAAATTCCAAATTCAAATGTAATATTTTGTTAATTTTTTATTGTAACAGTATTTATGGCCAGACTAAGTACATACAAATCGTTGGTAACAGTTAATAGGTCAGTTCCAAAAAGGTCTCCGCTCAGAATTAGTTTAGTATTTGCAGATATAGATTCAATTGTTTTTTTATCTAATATGCAGGTTTCCGCACAACATGTTTCTTCACAAGTGGTATAAATAGATAGATCCCGAAATAAGCAAACCAATTTTTACTGTGAAGCAATAAAATTTTAAACTGAAAAACTTGTTATTATTACTTAGAAGGACGGACTTAAAGTTGAAAATCGGTAAACTGTCAAATGTAATCATGCCACAAAAAAAAACCCCCTAATGCTTCACGACTAGTATCTAGTACTACGCGGGATTACATTTTAACGTGTATTCCAAAGTAATGTTTGTCATTCAATATTTTTATTTTATTTATTCATCTTTATTCAGGAAACAAACAGATTATCATATTAATTAAATAAAGATTATTATTATTATAAAACCGCGGCGTAGGTTGCTTAACTTTAGTAATCACTGCCAAATCACTGCCGCCACTGATCTGATAATTTAATAATAATTATTATTGAGTCATCATCATCATCATGTCAGCCATAGGACGTCCACTGCTGAACGTAGGCCTCCCCCAATGATTTTCATTTGGGGGGATTGCCAATACTCGCCACGCTTGCCAGGCGGGTTAGCGAGCGCAGTTTTTTATAAGATTTCTGCCCGTCTCGTGCTACAAGAATTAGTCGCCTCTTACGACACGCCTCCTGTTGGCGGTGGGGAAGTGTATTCTGTACGGCCGTCTCCACACGGCACGGAAATTATTGAGTAAAAGTAATTAAAACGCTTACTGTAACCAAATGAATGATCACCACCAACAAAACTGACAACGTCCGCACGTCCATAATGGTCTGCATTCAAGATGTGACTGTTTTCGCATTTCAGAAAGGTGTCAGCTGTAGTTTATTTACTAAATAAAGCATTTTCAATGACTGGACAAATCAACAATCGTGAATAACAAGTAAACAGGCCTGTGGGAATTCTCGTGATCTTAAGGTGAGTATAGACAAGAGCATTTTCTCGGGCATTTCCTTGTAATGTAACGTTTGTACGTTTGGTACAATACAGGCAAAATCTGTTGTCATAAGTATTTCTATTGTAATGTTCCTAATGTTTCATTAGTTCAGACGTATATAAAAACCACATAATTTAAATTGCGTCTAACCTTTAATAAAGTATGTAAACAACTGAAAATTATGTTTATGATATTTTTACACGATTAATTACAGTTGTACATATTTTGTAAAAGATTTAACATAATTATTCTAATTTCATCATCATCATTTAATTTTAGCCATAGGACGTCCACTGCTGAACAAAGGCCTCTCCCAGTGACTTTCAGATTGGCCGGTTGGAAGCGACCTGCATTCAACGGCTTCCTGCAACCTGTACCAAGTCGTCTATTCTACCTTGTGGGTGGACGTCCTACGCTGCGCTTGCCGGTACGTGGCCTCAATACAAGAACTTTTCTGCCCCATCAGCCGTCAGATCTACGTGCTATGAACCCCGCCAACTGCCACTTCAGCTTGCTATTCCGCTTGGCTATATCAGTGACTTTTGTTCGTTTACGAATTTCCTCATTGTGATTCGATCTTATTTTAATTTATAAGGTTTGAATTTCCGACCTAAAAACATCTTCGTAAGCCTACAGGTAGGTAGGTGCGAGCACAGAGTAGATTTGTTGTGCGACTGCGATCAATTCGCGTTTGGCGCGCGTGCTGCGCATTCATCAAATCTGTATGCACCTTTAAAATAGGGGGGTGTAGGCTGTGACTTGACATGACTCAATGATGTCATACCGATACACGGAATTAGTTTTACGCAGTCTTTTTTCCGTGTACCAACACAAAAAAGAAACTACGTCTAATTAATATTTGACGATCTGATCGGTGGCGTCTGCTACTGGAAAAAACAATGTCCGTTACCTCGTAATACAAGGATGTTAATTCTTTACTTCGATACCATGACCATTGGTGTGTCTGGCGCATATTTAGTAAAACTATACGAGTGGCTAACCATGTTGTTGGGAACACCACTACGCGCGGGAGACGAGTGCGGGCGGTGGACATTGACGTCATCGCGAGATCATCGCCATACAGACCGCTAGTTTTATTTTATCGTTAGGACCCTAACACATGTTCTTAAGAAAAACGAATGCAATAAAAGCTACCATAAATACGCTTAAACTCGTTACACTTTTAACCCATATGACCGTTCAGATTACCCACAACGATCCTCTGCGACAATGGGATGCTACTCAGCACCTCACCGACTAGATCCCAAAATGCTACTCTTTTATCTTCGCCACAACTGGTCTGTGAGGCGTAGGCACTTATCAAGTGGGTAAGAAGTCAGCCGATCACTAAAGCGTTTCATTTATAGGATGTCGACCTGTATTCTCTTGGAGAGGCTCACGGTCGTCTAAGATAAGTTAATAAAACTATGATACAAGCTGAAAAAATGATTTTTCTTTTCCCAAAAATAGTATCGTCAACTCTCCCCATACCCCGGTTCAAGTGTGGTAGGGAGATTTGAGCCATATCGATTTTTTTATTAAAATGACCATTGAATTTTACATGCGCGTTATATTAAAAATACAATAATGCACAAATGTAGGTACTAGAGTAAAGTATCGTAAAAATTTATAATCGATTCTCTAAACAAGAAATTGTGATGTTTTATGTAAAAAGCGGTTCAACTCTCCCGGACTACCTATATACCTTGCTATACAGGTAATATAGCAAGTTATAATCCGTTAATTTTATTTCACTAAGTGAACTAATTCTCGTGCACAAAATAACTAGTTTTCATCGGAACTGACATCGAAGTCTCAAAAAAAATACATTTTCTTAAAAATCACAATAACGGTAATCTACATAAGCAAAATATTTGTTTTTATCGATGTGTAAAAAAGGAATCGGTACCCAAAAAAAATCCTCATTACTTAAAAAAAAACGGCAAAAACTAACTACTAAAAAGAAACTGCAAAAATTTTGTTTCTTAACCAAATCGAACTCGGAAATTCTGAAAGTTGTGCCAAGCTAGGTAAGGTAACTATCCCAAATATAGTACAAGCCCCAAACGCATTTTCTTTTATAACTAAATTCTCGGTGCCATTAAAACTTTGGCTCTGCGTTCCAATGGTTCCATTTACCCAATCGGGGACAGTAATGGGTAACATTACCCCAATTTCCCGTAATCGAATGTCGATCCAGAGAAATCGGAAATCCAAACATCTGTTTAAAATGTAAAACCATAAAATGCTAATAGAAATTTACAGAACGCGTTAAACTTTTAAGTGGGGTCGTTTGTATTCTCACCGTAGTCTGCAAAAACCAGACAATTTGACCCTCGGGAATTTATAGAGCTTCCCCCGAAGAGTCCGATTTTGGGGTACAGATAAGGGAGTGGAAGGTCAAAGCGGCCTGGTCGTATCATATATGGCGACGCACCGACAAAGTTCTGAAAACAACTCCTTTCTCGATTTAATTAGATCTCCCCTTAATTGAAAATATGTTCGAGCATTAAATACGCAAATAAATGGTATGTTCGTAAGTAGGGATACCAAAAACATGTCTTTTAATTATTATATTTCATATATTTAATAAAATTTTATTTACATTATCTCAGTTTTTAAATATTATTACGCAAATTTATTAAACAAGTAAACGCCATTATAAAAGGTATCAGTGATAATATCTTGTTCATTTTAGGAATTACTTAGTGACATTATTTATCGATTGCATCCTGTGTATTACATAGAGAGATAGATACCCCTTTCTCTATTATTAAACACCGATTAACACAACTATAATGTACTCCAGAGTAAGATGCCAGACCTGGATATATTCAATGACAGTCACGCTAAATTTTTAAAAAAATACATGAGTACTTGTGTTCTACTTAAGAAAATATTGTTCTCCATTTGAAATGTGTTTGCTGGTTTGGTTTTATCCATAAGACTTTGTAAATCGGGAATGTTGTGCTCACCTTTAAGTGACATATATATCAGAAATGTCTTTATGCATGTGTTGTGAAATAAGTGTTAAATATATTATGTTGTTGGTGTGCCCTTTTAAATAAATAAAATAAATAAAAATAAAATAAAATAAAATAAACACCATGTAAAGAAGTTACAGTTAGTGTTATGTATTTTATTTATTTTAAATAGATCATTAAATACCCCTTAATTTTTTATATTTAGAATAAATACTTAATACATAGAAAAAGAATGATCTCCGCAGAAGTGTAAACTATGTCGCAGAAGTCAACAATCAATTAGTACTATGGAGACTAGATTGCAGATAAACATACATACCTACACACAAACATTGACCTACTCCTTTCGGGATTAGAATTTGCAACCTCCTAGCATTGTAACCCGGAGTACGAACCACTAGACTATCACGTTCCAAGATTTTCGATTCGAAATTTCTCATGAATGAAACGCAATTGTGATGTTAACGCTACTATTATTGTGTAAACTTTCTGTGAGTTGCAATTGTGCCAAGACTTACAAATCCAAAGGGCAAAATATTAGTTAGGTTATTCAATCATCAAAATTAGTTTTTAAAAAAAGATATTTGCGGTCACTGAACTTAAAATCATTTATTTATTTAAAAAATTAACCGACTTCAAAAACACTAAAAAGCTAAAAATATCTTTTAAACAATCATACCAAACAGTTATTTTTGAAGTCGGTGCAAACAAAAACATTCAACACTTCGTCATCAGATCAGTTTGATGGTACCATTTTCACCAGAACCATTAAATAAAATTTGATTTGTCGACTATGACGAAGCTAAACTGTCCTAATGATGAAGATATCTTATCGCTACTCGTGGAAGACTATTGTGGCAAACTATGGTCTTTTTCATCAGTTCCACCTCTGCAAATGATACTTTCTAAATGCAAATGCATGACTTGTGGTTAAATATACTAAAATCGCTATATGTTTACCTATAATATTTTAGGAGTTCCCTCAATTCCTCATGGATCCTATCAAGTATACCCTTCCAATTGAGAAAATAATTTTTCAAATCGATTTATTAATGGCGGAGTTCTGAGGTAACAAACACAAAAAAATAAAAAATAAACATACTACCGAATTGAGAACCTTCTCTTTTTTTGAAGTCGGTTAAAAATAAAAACTCACAATGCAATGTTGAGTACTTACTATTTTTTAAATAAAATATGTAATTTAATACATCTAGATTGAGCATAAAACGCCAAAATTCTTTGTATGGGTTTTTATTTTGGGTAAAATTCTTTGTATGGGTTTGTTCAATTTTTAACTGTTTTAATTTTATTATTTGTTGTTATAGGAATACACACTATGTTGAAACTTAAAGTATCTCCCTAGTATAGTTTAAAAGATATAGCCCTGTGATGTGACAGATAGGCAGACAGACAGCTTTAGAAATAGGGTCTCGCTCGTTCTTAGTCTTGGGTACGGCACCTTAAAAATGTAATAAAGTACCTCTTTTAAAACCAATAAAAAACCAATTTATTTATGCAAATAGGCCTAAATTAAGCTCTTTCACAAGTCCAATTTTTTTTTACCCTACCGTTGCTTTCGGGGGGCATACAATGGTGACCTACCGGCGAGAAGAATCAGCGCAAGAAACTAGGTCACTAGTGTCAGCCTCTTTTCAAATAGTATGTTTACATAACAAGATAAAATGTTCCTTTGCGAGCAGGGTAGTATTTAATTCCATACATTTTTATGATTTAAATAGTCATTTACAGAATAATAACCTTTTTTCATTAAGACCATCTTGACATGCGATTTAAATTTATGCACAGGTAGCTCAGAAAAGCGAATACATTTTCCCATGAACGAATTACCTACTTTATGCATTATCGTTCGCATAATATGAAAGCACGCACACACACACACACACACACACACACACACACACACACACACACACACACACAACACACACACACACACACACACACACACACACACACACACACACACACACACACACATATTTGCATGATTTGTGATAATTTGTAAGTTTACATGTCTATCAAATGTCTAAGTAAGTTATTGAAGAGCGGGACCACTAGGCGAGTCTCAAATACTATTTATGTCACAACCATGATAGACTGAAATAAATGTATTTTGGTATTTGGTATGCAGTCTAAAATTTGGAACGGCAAGTTTGTCTTTATTCCGGGTATTAAGATTATGAATATTATTAAAGTCGGTTAATAAATATCAATATCATACTATCGGTACGCACCTCTTCCCCTACGTCATGTACGTAGGCATTTATTAAGTTATTTATTATGAGTGATATTTATTATGTAGGCTTTAATATTACGGTGTTCGCAGGAATAACGACTTTAATTAATTTAATAAAGCCTCATAAACGAGCCTTTGATATTAAGAAAATAACTGTGCAAATATGAATTACAACATTTTCTCGAATGAAATTATTTGACGAATATTTGAGCGCCAGAATCAGCCCCTAGGATAGTGGTAGGAATGGTGTTTTAAAAAAAACCTTATAATAACCTCCGACGACCTTTGACGACCTCCGTAGCCGAGAGGCGAGCATACCGGACTTGGTGTCGCTATCTCTGAGGTCCCGGGTTCGATTCCCGGTCGGTCAAAGAAGAAAAAGAACTTTTCTATATTGTCTCTGGTCTGGGTGTTGTGGTACCGTCGTTGTTTCTGATTTCTGTAACACAAGTGCTTAATAAGCTACTTATCATAGGATCAGAGCAATGTATGTGATGTTGTCCGATATTTATTCAGTTAGTCTAAGAATCCTGGACTCCACGAGAATGACGTAAAAAGATACCATATGAAAAATAAATTTCTTGTGGAATCCATGCAATCCGTACAAAGTCAAAGAAACATAAATAAATAGCCTTATTCGTTGTATGTATCCCAACAGACTCATGCAAATAAGTTCGTTAAGAAATGATGATACTCCGACCTTCGCAAAAACCCGATATATCCCAGAATCTCACGGGAGTTGTAGGGCCAGGACGCATGATGTATATTATATCGTCCCTCACATGACTAAGTGTCGTAACTAGCATTGGTCAAATTTAACTGTTCTGCTTAGAACTTGATATCTGGAGTTGTAGAAAATGCTAGGCGCGTTTTACATACAATTTTATTGTATATATACAGAGAGAAGAGCATCAGTGTGCATACAGTATTTGGTCCATTTATATATTAAATGTATTTATTTTTTTATTTATTTATAAAACCGATACGACACTCTGTGATAACTTTGTTTTTTATTTAGTTACGTCAGTTAGTCATGCGAGAGACGATATGTGAACTGACTGAACGGATAAAGTTTTATAGAATGGCATTCTGTTGGTATTTGACACTAATAACTACCTATTTATTATCCAACAATGCCATCTAGCGTAACGGTTTTAAAAGTATGTGATGTCCAACTAATGGAACCACTAGATAGTTGCAATAAAAAATACAACTTAGAAATGTATTTAAATAACAGAACAAGGTCCACCCTCAAGGCGGACAGACGACCTGGTAATAGGTTTCACGAAGCCGCTACATGCAGGCCGCTTCCAATCGGTCAATCTGGAAGTCATTGGGTCAGAAGTCACCTGGCAGGCCTTTAAGTTCAGCAGTGGACGTCCTGTGGCTAAAATAATGATGATAAACAGAACAACAAAAACTATACTTATCAACATAAAAATATAACAGGTATGAATGCACAGACCACAGAAAACAACAAAAATAAGTGGATTTTCAAACAGCAACGATGACGTAATTTTTTCGGACAAAGCTTTTATTTATATCAATACAGATGCGCCAGGCAACATACCATTCCCATTGTCTTGAAGTACGAAATCTAAATTATTAAATTTAATAGATCCGAGCAAATGTAAAAAAAATGAATTGATAGAGCAATTAAACCTTTGCGTTCAAGTCACCACCATGCCAGGATGCAAGAGCATAGCTTAGCGTCTAGTGTCACATAGTTACTTCGAATTAATGGATACCTACGGACATGCTTGGAGGTGCTTGTGAGTAACAAGCACCTCCAAGCATGTCCTGTCCTGTCCATGTGGTGGCAGCGCTTTGGTAGTGATTACCAAAGTTAAGCCACCTACGTCATAGTTGTGATTGGATGGATGTCCATTCCAACCATATTTAGTGACATTTATCACAAGCATCTCTGTGTTTCGGTAGGCATGTTAATAGTTGGTCCCGGCTAATAGCACTTGATACTGGTCGTGAAGCCTAGTCAGAGGCCTTAGGGCAGCTTAATAACATCTGACAGTAAGGTTAAGTCACTGGCTTTACAACACCCCTCCATCAATCCATACTTGGCCAGCGTGGTGGGGAGTATAGCCCAAAGACCACCTCATAGTTGAGATGAGGCCTGTGCCTTGCAGTGGGACGTATATAAGTAGGCCCAATTAACTTTTTTTACTGGACATGGTGCCAGGCAACCAACAAGCTTATCGACAAGAGTCTAGACACCAGGCACTAAACAAGGAATCCAGCAGTCCGGCCGCAGCCTAAGAACTGCTCGTATCTTAAGTTCTACCAAAATTTCATCTCAAAGGCGCTTTATCAACAAAATAGCTGTGAGTTCATACCCTTATTCTGTTTGCCTCGCCACAAAAAGTCTCATTCGCGACTCATAACGCTGACCCAAAAGCCTACATGTACTTTGCCAGGGTATCCAGAACCCCCCTGCCGTCTGAAGATGGGTGGAATCAAACGACATAGGGGAATAGCAAACAGTTGTCTAGGGTCTAGATATGGTGGCCAGTTTTTGTAGTTGTAGCGTTGAGGATAGAGAAGACATGGTATTCAATTTAAACTAGAAATAAGAACATTACCAAAATTTTACTGAATGACGTAGAAAAAGTAGTTTTTTTATTAATATTTTATTCAGTTGAAATAGGCTTAGATATTTACTTATGTTATTAAAATTACTTAATTTTTTTAAATAGTTTTTCAAGTATTTATTTGAGTTGTCAAATCTAATGAGTTGCCACATAATGTAGAGGTAGTTATTTTTAAGATTATTATGTTAAGTTTTGATACCAGCTTTAATATCATCATTTAATATAATTTATTTACATTACATCTCGTCCTATGTTTCTTGTTGAAATTCGCCTTATTAAATCTAGAACTAACAAAAACCTGTTTTAACATTATTTATGTCATTTTAGTCGTAGTTGACAACGGTAGAGTTTTTATCCACAGGTTAAAATCCGGTTGTGTCCCGGCTAATACCAGTATAAACTAGTTGTGAAGCCTAGTCAGCCATAGGACGTCTACTGTTGAAAATGACTACCAAATTGGCCGGTTTAAAAGCGGCCTGCATCCAGCGGTTTCCTGCAACTTTTACCAAGTCGTCTGTCTACCTTGTTGGACCTCTTACGCTGAGCTTGTCGGTTAGTGGCCTCCATTAAATAACCTTTTTGACCTATACCCTGTGGACGTCCGATGGCTGAAATAATGATGATGATGAAGGCTATTCAGACGTCTTACGGCGGCTTCATTACATCTAGCAGAAAGGTTCAGAAAGGCGTTGTAAAACTCCCAACGATTACGATGATAACGGCTCCATTACGCGGGCAAATGCAGGTTGGTGGACCCTTCCAACCTGCATGTAAAGGAGTATGGGCCAAACCACCTCATAATTAAAGTGAAGCCTCTGCTCGACAGCAGGACGCAAAAAGACTTCCTTTACTTTTTATTTATCCCACTCGAAAGCGTCACCGCCATTCTTAAGCGGTATGTCCTCATAAATCTTTCCTCGCCACTGGAGCAAGCTCGTCGGGCCATGAATAACTGAGTCTCAGTGATTGTACTGAAACATTGAAACCACCGGTGGATTTTAGCTTTTTATCGTCTTCATTATTCACTTTACATGGTTTGTATTACCTTTTCATACTACAGTACTGTTGGTAGCGATGAAGCACTTCAAAGAAACATGCTAAGCTAGATTTATTCTAGCTTTTAGTAGGTATAAACTAAGCAATTCAGGTGTCAGAGAATGGACAATTGCAATGGACAATGTAGAAACGAACTTTCTGTGTCTGGGTGTTGTGGTACCGTCGCTGTTTATAATTTCTATAACATAAGTGCTTTAGCTACTTACCTTGAGATCAGAGTAATGTATGTGTTTTTGTCTAATATTTATGTATTTATTTTATTATGATGATGATTTTATTATGACTGAAGCTAACAGATTTTATAAATCAATCCCTTTAAAGAAAATATCCTATGTAGTCCCCATACCACATTTCCAGTGAAATCCAACCAAATGAAAGCAGTCTCCGTCTTTTTCATTAGGAGCCCTTTCATGGTGCCTCTCATTCCCTCTCTGAGACCTCACAAAGCAGTAATTCACAAAAGTGCAGCTCCATATTTCAATCCTGATTCAGCGTGTAACGAAACTTTCTGTGTAAGGTGTTAGTCACAGTTATACGTCTTTGATTAAAATAAATATTACAGTCGAAAACTTATGGAAGCGTGCTAAAAAATTGGTAAAATTTATAGCGCTAAAGGGACGTTAAATAACGGAAGATTTTGGTTTCGTACAGGTGAGAATTAACCTGTTAAAGTGAAAATGAAATCTTCTGTAACTAATTAACCGGTTCATTGTCCAAGAGCAGAGACAATAGGCATAACCGTTTTATGTAGCACTAGCTTTTGCCCGTGAATTCGTCTGCGTTGATCTTACTTGGATAAAAGTATCATATGTATTAATCCAGGTCATAGTCTGGGCGTTCTGTAAACAAATAATAAAATAGAAATCGCGTAAGTGTGTGTGTAACCCAACGAGTGCAAAAGTGAAAATCTCCGTTTTGATTTATGCTGACACTCACGAATATTGCTCCTGGGGCCTCTACCAGAGAGTAAATCTAAGTAGTAAGTTTGCCTTTGCCATATCTTTTGCGCCTGTCGACACAATTTGGTTTTATTTATTGATATTATGTATTCTAAAACAGTAAAACCAATAAAGTCTATAATTGCCTTAACCAGACACAGAAAATCTGTACTATAAGAGACTAATGACATTTAAGGTATCAAACAGTATTAAAGACAACAAACCTATTACTAACTAGTTATTCTAGTCCCAAACTAGCTTATTTTGTAGTTAGAAGCGTTACAGAGTAGAGATTATTCGAAAATACTAACAATTTTCGGCGATAGATGGTTCATATTAATGTTTTACTTAGAGGCTGTCCTTGATGGATAGTGTGCTATCACCAGAAAACATAAAAAAATCTGAATAAAGATCTACGACCAGAAGAATATTAAAGTCACATTTTATTAATTTAAAATTAAAATATTCCGACAGAATACCCATGAATGAAAATCATTTCAATTAAACATCGCCATCCTTTATACCAACAACCACAGAATCAGCGTATTACCGCTACCTTTCATGGAATTCATGGAATAATTTTCAATTTACATCTAGCAGTGTACTCGTACCACTAAACGAATAGGTACAGAAGGTTCACTCACACTCAATTAGTGCATAATGAAAATAAGTAATTAATAAAAGGTATTTAATTTGTAAGGACAATCTAATAAAGTGGGGCTACATTGACGCCTACAACAGCGAGTGTGCCACCATGGGCCAGCTTCCATCATGTCCCACGTGTTCGGACAGCTGCACACGCGAAGACCTCTTACGCGCCACCGATAGTGCGGTTCGTGTTACGGAATACTGGTCATCAAAAATTTGAGCGCATTGCCATCAAAACGAGAAAAAGAAAAGAACAAGACTACCTCTCACGATAGGTATAGTAACTGGCCTATCTTTCTTTCTTTCTTACTGCTTATTAAAAATATTTCTAATATAAATTCGGATTTTCATTAGAATGTGGAAATAGCGCGCTATCATGTTGATGGTTTGACATTGAAAAAATTTAATTTACATTTCCCACAACACGATTTCGTATATTTATCAATAATAACTCTGGGTTAAAACTGAAAATTATTATTGTTTATCTGATATTATAAACAAAAAAATTGTAATTTCGAAAACAATATTTATCTAACAGTATTTATTATCTACTTAAAATTTACACAGTGAATAAATCTGATCTTTGAGTAATTTTAATTCTGATACATAAACATTCAATAATATTTAAATAAATATGATATAATTTGAGTGAGATTACTGTACCTTGCCTAATTGTTTGTCTATTCAAGCCATGAATAGTTTAATTGAGCACGTGGATATTTCACGGGTACAGTGAATAGTTGATTAAACAGTATGATTTATAGTTTGAATTAGAATCTACTGTGAGAGTTATTAACACTCGAACAGGGCTTGGATTAAAACCCTTTAGATTATGATCTGAATCAAAATATTATTTAATTTTGTTTGTTGACCGACATTCAAATGTTCGCTCAATTATTGGTATTTAAAGTCACATTAATTTATTTTCATTTCACTAATTAAATATATTGAATAAATTTAAACATTGGACAATATTACATACATTGCTCTGATCCTACGATAAATACCTAGCTCAAACACTTGTGCTACAGAAATCAGAAATAACGACGGCACCAAAACACCTAGCCCAAGACAATATAGAAAAGTTAATTTCCTACATTAACCGACCGGGAATCAAACAGGACCTCAGAGATAGCGACACCGAGTCTAGTATGCTCGCCTCTCGGCTACGGAAGTCGTCAGATCAAATGCAAAGCATTGACATTATTCGTTAGGTCATCAAATTAAGTATTGAAGTCAAAAAATTAAGATATCAGTGGTTGAAGTTTTGTTTGTTAAGCCATCCACGCCTGACCGTAGTGACTGTTTTTATTGTATTTATTAGAAACAGAACTTCAAACAGTATGATTTGACATAAAATATATATATAATACCTAAAGTAAGACCAGTAATCGTTTTTTACAAAATTATAAAGTCGAAGTTATATGTTTATGCGAGGAACTTTATGTTATGACGTAAGTACCTTACAATCTTCAAAATTAAATGTTCGACAACGCAACATATACAATGGTTACAATGCGTTATGTAGCTTTCGTTTCCACTGTCTGATGTGGTATCTTTAATCATTATCAAATTCTTGTCATTTACTTTCTCATGGTAACCGTTTTATTGTAAATCTTTGAGAATAAGGATCTTAAACCTCATGTTTTCACTTAAAAAACACCTTTAAATTTTGCGATTAAATTTTCATAGGTTTTAAATTTCAATTGCTAGCAGAACTTTTTAGGACGTTCCGCGAAAACTCCTGTTTATTATGTTCGTAATCCATGATTATTTTCATGAAAAGGTATGATACTACTCCCCGAGGAAGCAATAATACCTTTTCAGCGGATTTATAATACTTTGCGAAACAAACAAAAGAGGAACCGCTAGGGATTACAGCTACTAGCGAATACCAACGTGTTTCACTTTTAATACCTAAGTACACCTACCTAAAACCATGGTATTTGTGAAATAACTTAACTATAACAATTGAAATTTTTATTTTTTGCAATAATTCACATGCTAGTTTGGAGGGTGAGAGGACCAGGGTGTTGAGTTTCTCATCCACCATTGAATAGGGAGGATCCTCCGACCAGACGGGTATTGTGTCTGGTGGGCTACTGCCCGACGGTTGTTGTCGGGTTCTTGTATATATTGTGTCTGGTGGGCTACTGCCCGACGGTTGTTGTCGGGTTCTTGTATATATGGTTCAATCGCTCCGATAACTTTAATATCGCGATGTAGGATACGTCAGTTTTATATGTGGCGAGATAGATGTCGCTAAACTAGCTTTGAGCACATTCTATAGAGCAGCAAATACGCAGCAACATTTATCCGAAACTTGTTATTGATTTTCACTAGGTACATATGACACACACAGATCTGATAAATACTGTCAATTATTTTTTATTTTTTTAATGTGGACTCAATCCCGCTCAGCAGTGATTCTGCCAATGTCAGAATCAAATCTTTATTAGCGTAAAAACATGGGATTGTCGAGTGTATTCTTGATATAGTTTACAATAAATAACGGGTGTTTAATTTTTATTGCTTTACATGGATTCAGTGACGGCTACTCTTCTCGTAGAAGCAGGTTTCAAGGACGCTATCGGGTCTAAAGCAATAAGATGATTTTTCACTTACATAGTAAGTAAGAACTGACAAGTACGTTCAACATCAATGGTCGCGGCGGAATTTTCGTAGAAAAATGTTGTCTGTAGATGTTGAAGAGTTTTAGAGAGATCTCACGACTCAAATGCTGGCATATGTTTACTTACGCCAGGGGATTAAAATAGCTATCCAGCTTGGTGATTCGGCCAGCTTTTTGGAAACCCTTCTCTGAACACCGAATTCAGACATATTTATTTATAGGATTAATAAAAATAAGAAAGCATTACAAATTGTTTTCACAATCACACCAATTATCTAGCCCCAAACATAGCAAAGCTTGTACTATGGAGACTAGATAACGGATAAACAAACATACTTATATACTTTTATAAACATCCATGACTTAGGTACAAATGCTCGTGCTCATCATACAAACATTTGCCCCTTGCGGGATTCAACCCGCAACCGCTGGCTTTGTAATCCGGAGCGTGAATCACTACACCAGACGGTCGTTGATATATATAAATAACCATTACTTACCTCTTTTTATTTGAAGGTTAAATTTGAACGATGTTTTTCTTTCACCTAATATAAATTCACTTTCTGTATTACACTAGTACTGAATGATTTCCATAATTACTCTAATCAATCCTCTTTCATATCGCTTAGATACTCCAATCAAAACAGACTCCTAGATATATGTAGATTCCTAGACTCCTACATTATGCACTTGTAGCGACATCTATCTCGCTACATATAAAACTGACGTAGCGATTGAAGCATATATACAAGAACCCGACAACAACCGTCGGGCAGATGCCCACCAGACACAACACCCGTCTGGTCGGAGGATCCTCCCATTTCAATGGGGGATGAGGAACTCAACTTAAGGTAATTACCAAGTGCATATCTGCCAGTATGACACGCATTGTCTATCCTATTGCTACATTTTCGCGACAAGCAACAATTGACAAGCTTGATGTCCATTATGTTCAATGGACAGCTGAAAGAAAAATGCTCTATGATCAAATCGATGGCTATATCATGATAACAGGCATGGTGAGAATATCAAGAATGTAGGGTAGTTTGGTTAAGATTAAGAAAAGACTACTTAGGTTTTTATCCTTTCTATCATATTGTCCCCTTTACCAGACAGTCATGTTTGCTTTGGATTTTTGAACCTGACATTGGAGAAGTAATCAGACCGTTCTCCAACAAAAAAAAGAAGATCAATGCACTGCTAAACTCTGTGAGTCATTTCAGTCGGACATAATTTACAATGGCCGCCCAATCCTCCGCCATAACTCTTTCTTAAGTTCTTAACCAATCAGCGTGCTGTTGAAATTCAAAGTGCGGCACAATTGGGATCGTCGCGGCAGTTACATCGCCGGGTTGCGACGGCCGGTTTAGTTTACTGCCTGTATAAATCACTTGAATTGTTGAATGTGCGTGAAAAGCCGCGGCCGCTGTTGGCTTGCCTCGGAATACAAGCGATTTCGCAAATCGCGAGCTCTATATTGTATTTGTAGAGAGAATATTTATTGTATTTGTGTGTATATTCAGGACAAGAGCTTTTCAATCAATCACTAAAAACTTTGTTTGTTCTTCATCATCTCGTGTCGATGACAATTCTTTAAAATTATTGATGACCAGTATTTCGCGACACGAACCCCACTCATCATCATCCGGTCACTCGTCATCGAGTCATTCACTCCCTTCTCGGGCATATTGCTTCTCACACAATCCATCCATCTCTTCCTAGGTCGTCCTCTATCTCTCCTCCTATCAATACTCATACGCATAACTCTCTTCGTTACGTGCCCCTCTTTCTTATCACATGTCAATACGAAGACAAACGGTTTTTTTCATCATTTCTGCTACAGATGCCACTTTCATACTTCCTTTACTATCATCATCATCATCATTTCAGCCATAGGACGTCCACTGCTGAACATAGGCCCCCCCATTGACTTCCAGATTGAACAGTTGGAACCGGCCATCCATTGTCTTCCTGCGACCTTTACCAGGTCGTCTGTCCACCTTGTGGTACGTGGTCTCCATTCTAGAACCTTTCTATCGGGCACATACTCTAATACCTATATTCATTTCTTATCTTGTCCATTCTTGTCGCCCTACACATCTTTACCGCACTATCGGTGGTTTTACAATTAATTTATTCAATTCGCTAGCTCTTGTAACTTGGGGCATCGTATATACTAGTGCAATGCAACCCGCGGCCAATCCCATTTGTTAACTTTGCGCTGAACTATTTGGACTGTGTTCGCTTTGTGTAGATTCAGTTACGTTTAGATCGCGCTACTTGTAATTTTGTTAACAATGTCTTTAAGAGTAAATGTTTGATCAATCGGAAATTATTTCTTGATAGAGTCAAATATAAACATTTTAGGGAATCTACTTTTTAATTACAACAACTTTTACAATAGCATTAACACAAATATCACTCTCCAAAATTAAGCTTATTAATTTTTACACGACCCAGAAAGGAGTTTAATGTTTTTAGGGTTTGTGTTGTGTGTGACCAGCATAACGACCATAACAATTTTATGTATGATGTATCGTTAGAATCCTTAAGTTCTCCCGGGTGACATATGGATAAGTAATGTCATAATAGGGATGACGACTGAGTAAAGAAAATGAAATTCTATTTACTGCGTCATGTACCAACCCTACCCTTGCAAATCAAGTACAAAGATATTTTTTTTTTTTAAATACATCTTATTAGAAAAATAACAATTATATGACGAATTTTCCAATGACCATACTTTCTCCGTTATTTGCATATAGCGAACCCTGACTTTGATAAAACAAAAAAAACAGCATTTGAAACAAAAGGATACTACATAGGTAGCTATACGATTAACTCTGAAGGCAAACTCATGTGCACGTCATAGAGTTAGGCAAAACACTCGAAGTCAGATGTTGTCAACGTTTGAATGATAACTTTTGATAAAATTTATTAAGGTTTGATTCGTCATAATTTATTTAATAATCGTGAGTCTAAGATGTGCTATGTTTAAAAGATACTTATGATGATGATCAGCAAAGATTAATGGAATATCTACAAAATAATTAAAGAAATAAAAGGGATAACACTTAAATTTTTAGTCAATAATGTTCTTGTTAATTTTTTTATAGTAGGAAAACTGAAATCATTTAGACGGTGAGAAGTTAGTATTGATTTGTTTTATTATTAGTTATCAGTACTTTGTTTTTGCAAGTCTGTCATGAAGTTAAGCTGGATTAGGACTCGGTTATTGTGAAAGGTTGAGCACCTCTGGAAATTAGGAGAGTTCGGGTGTCAGCATTTAAAACATAGGACGCGGGGGATAGATGATGGTTAAATAGGCTCAGCAGGTGGGGCTCGGGACAGTTGTGCAAGAATTGTGGAAGAGTGGTGCGACAGTTTCGGGAAAGTTCGTTTGCACCCTGGTGGTGCTCGCGTGTTATCGACGGCAGAGTCCAGGAGAAGGTAGGTTTCGAGTGGACAGCTGAAATCAATGGTGTGTGAAATTAATTGGTTACAAATTCTGTTAAGGGATCTTATAATTATTATTATCAACAGTCAATATTTTTAAATATTTGGTTTAATAAATATTTCTAAGAGCACTGCTTAAATAATTATAATTAATTTGTCATTATTCATTAATTTAGTATTTCGTTTTCTAATAGCAATTTTACAATGATTCTGAGAACACAGTTTCCTTTAAGTTAGATAAAGTTGTTATAAATATTAACTTAATGTTATGTCTTTAACAGAATTTTAACATAATCTTGTTTGATTCTCGACAGAGGATGGAAAGTGGTTCGTTTAGATAATTTTGTAAATTTTACATACAGAATAATTAAGTATTTTAATTTCCAATATTAAGTCGAAAATACATTTTATTTTATTGATGGAAGACATTTAATTGTCACCTAATGTACACATGGAGGTTGAGGCCTAATTTTAAACTATATATTAATTAATTAATACAACGGTTGGTTTATCTGCACGAAATCTTATAGCTTAGCTTTATAGTATTCTAATGAACCAATTTCTAATTTCCGATGTTGTGAATGATTTTTCATTAGGTTTTATGTGTCTGTTTAAACCTGTTATGTTCGAGGGGATTTCGTTTAATTTATTATTACGTCTCATTTATCTGATAAATCCCATGTGTTACGTTTAAAGTTCACTTTCCTCTTCCTTGAATGCGCATACACCCAGGAAACTCTAGAGAAACTTAATTAAAACATCCACGTACCTCTAAAAGAATTTGGTTCACTACTATAATCACAACGCACGGTCCTACCATTTGAACTAGACGATCACACAGCCAATTTAGATTTCTAAAGAAAGAACCAAATAGGTTAGTTAAGCATTTAATTATTTATATTCAGATTAAAATATAAAGGGGTAAGGGGGGGATTGTTACAGTCAGTTATATTATCTAAAAAATATAATATAAATATATCTCATAAGGACTTCTTTTTTTACTTTTGTCAATTAACCAAAAATTACAAAGATAAAGCGCGTCAAAGTTCGGAAGTATTAGGGGCTCATGACGTCACGTCACGAAGTAAAAATTATAACTAGGCGTAATGTCATGACGTGACAATATAAATCAATATATATTTATAATATTTTGATTATGTGAAAAAAGAAAAATACGTGTCCAATACCTTTTAATATTACACTTGTTATGTATACCAAAGGCCTCCGACTGAACACAATTTTCTACTGTATTCACAATGTATTTCTATCTTTTTAGTTTCCTTTAAGCAATCGTGTTTTAATTAACAATATGTTAATTAAGAAGATAAATTTGGTTTATATGAGTCTCGTTACTGCTTTTAAAGAAGAAGAAGTTGAAAAATGTATTCGCTTTCCATTCTGCTTCCACGTTATCGGAGAGCGCTCGACTTCATTACCAACTGTTCCAGATCTAAAAGGGCGTACACGATGGCCTAAAAATAGTCAAAGCGGATGTTTAGATAAATAGCATCCTAGGGGTACACGAAACTCGAATTCCCATTCTTAGATTTTTCATAGTATCTACTTTTAAAAAATATATATTTTAAAACATTATTGGCACAGATAATTATTGAGATACAACCTTAAATATTTTTTCTATAAATTTTATTTAACTTTTGGAGTCGAAGTAACTGATTAGGTACTTAAGTGTTAGGATTATTTTTAGCATTTTAGTGTTTTGAAGTCGGTTTTATTTTTTTAAATAAAATTTACTTATTAATTTTGAGGTCCGAAACTCAAAAATGATATTATTGCAAATATATCTAGTTTTGTTTATTTCTTGACTCCCGCTTGATACAGTTTTCGGAACACCCTATTTAATGCTGTTACGATGAAGTACTGTCCCATCCACCTTACACATGTCCAACCCTGTCCCTCGCCTCTTCATTATTCATTAATTAAGACCAGTCTTCCCTCAGGCTCATTCCCTCCCTATTATACACTTTCACACCCATTAACCGCTACTATGCTATTATCCTGGTTATCCCTGTTATCCCGTTTATGCCCGACTCAAGGACACTCTGGGAGTAAATTGACCCTCATTGTCTGAAATCGTTTTCGATATATCAGGTGCTTTGGGCGTAAACATATATTTATATGTATCGTCCAGTGATTTATTTATTTATTCAAACTTTATTACACAGCTGAGTATGATTGGCAGTCTAAATTCTATTATAGAAGTTGGGCACTCCAAGTTCATTTAAGTTTTTTGTGACTTACAGCCATCCAGCGATACCTAGGACGACCAACCGGGCGCCGGCCAGATGTTCGTCATAGGAATACTTTTTTTACTATAGTATCCTCTCAATTTTTGCCACGTGCCCGAGCTAGCGAAATCGTGATATTTTTATCTCGCCTATGTTCGGTTTTTCAATCTCCTTCTTCTTATCGTTTCGATGGCAATTCAAGATTTGAGGTAATGTAGATAATGTAGTTTGAGGTGCAGCATGAAGTATTGGAGATGGTTATTGGAATAAGGCTTTGCATATTTATTTAAGTACTTTGTCATGTAATAACAGTCATATTAATATACCAGCTGTGGTTTTGAGTAGGTAGTAGCCAAAATAAGTGGGCGAATGTGTTCATATTCATCAATACAAACAATGAGGTCAACGTCAAAATCATGAAAATCATTTTTGATGCTCCAGTTTATACATTATTATCAAGGTGAAACGCTATTTTGTCACTGTATGTTGTTTTACTATGATTATGTAAATAAAAGTAAATATTACATGTTCACCCTGAAATTCTGAACAAAGTTACGACAAATTTACGACATTTCATCAAAGAATATTTTTAGTTTGTAATTATTTTCTCTATCGATTAACGTATGTTTCATAGGTGTACACCAAAATAACGCTATTAAAGGTTACTTGCAACTTGAGGTATGCCAATTAGGTTCGATGCCTTTTCGCTACTGCATGTTCAAAGCTATATGTTTATGTGTATGTATAGGCATAACAAATGGCTAATAGTTACATTATTCGTGAGGTATTCGTACATTTGTGTTTACCCCTAATCCAAAAGTTGTAGTTTTATGGGATAATTATAATAAACGTTTAGTTATTTAATAACAAACTATCATATTTACTGAGGTTTCAAGTCTGTTACAAAATAAAGATGGTAGAAAAATGAAGCCAATCATGGGTATATCGCAGGAATAATATTTCCTTTACTGAAGCGTATCGTGAATTCGAATTTCAGGTGTCTCAGGATTTTTTTAAATCGTTGTACCTATCGTTTTTAACCATTAGTTGCTTGCCACTTCAAAAAATTTCGTAACGAAACCTGCATTTTTAGATAATACTAAAATATGAAGCCGTGATTCGAATACTCTGTTCCTCTGTCTAAGGTTTATGATAGTCAAATGGCAATCGCTCAAAATGTAATAACCAGATTAATTGTCAAATCCATAAAATGAATGAGATGGTTTTTGGCGATAAGACTGCCGGATTGTATATAATTGTGTCTTGTCCGTAAAAGCCTTTAATTATTCTGAGCAATGAAGTGTCCTTCTTCTATAGGTTTGACCTAGAAACGAGACAAAGCGCTAGGAATAGTGTCTCTCTTCACACATTTCTATTGTTCCTACAGTGCTACCCACACTATAACTGAAAAGTAAATTTTACGATAGAATATAACCCTACTATCACCTGCACCGGGCCCAATGTCCCGTCGGCCGTAAACCGTAGCGCTGTTCATACATCTGCAGGCTCGTAAATATCGCGATGCACTTACATGAGACAGGCGTATTCTGGACACTGTAGCATTCTAAGGTTAATTTTCTATTTGCAAAGCAGAAAAAAGTCTTTAGTCTGCACATACTACTAGTGGTAGGCTACCGGTGGCTGTCACGCGCTTTCATCATCCAAATTAATAATCATGTAAAAAAATAATCATATTTTATTACATCTTTTTGTGCTGCGCAATCGAAGGTGGTCGGTGGCCGCCATTAATGGTCGATGCAATGTGATTCTGGTTCAATAAATTATTTTAACTGCAATTTTCTTCTTCTTTTTCTCGTGTCCAAGCGCGGACAGCGTTTTCAGTGGCCTGAAGTAAGTCTTTGCATGTGCAGGTGTACAGACACGAGAGACAAGACAGAAAATGAGCCATTGTTTTTAAACTTCGCACTTGCATCTGTTGTTGATAATGTCAATGTTACCCTACCTACACAACTTGTCCTTGCTTCGACCGACCTGAGCTCGTGTTAGCCACGGCAATTTCTGATTGTAATAAAACAAAGAAAATTAAGAAAAAGAGAAAAATTAGGAACACACGGTAAAGTATCAGTAGGTACCTAGTAGATCATATTTGCTTATCGCATTGATGATATAGAGATAATTTTAGTAAAGTCAATATTCCAACTCATATTTAAATGTTTTATTTTTCTCAAATCGAAAGCTTTTCGTTAATAATATAGGTTTAAGTTGTCTCTTTCAATTTACTTAAAAGGAAGACAGCCATACTGATTTTCAGAGACTGGTTTAACGAATCGCCACCCTTACTTAGTATTCTGTGCATTAAGACAGCATTATTCAGAATAGCAGTTCAAACGATTACTTTAAGCAAACGACCACTTAACTTACGAAAGTAATTTCTAAACGCAATACGATACGAATAACATCTTAAGTCATAGATAATGTTTTAGCAAATGAAACTATCGATATTTTTTATCGATTATATTTTAGATAGTTTTCATCAGAATAAGTCCATGTGCCACGCTATCAAAGCCGTGACTTTACACGACAGTTTACAACCGGCTTGAGACAGAAATGTGGTTCACGCCGACACTTCGGGTGTGCTTGTAATGGCGTGTATTGAATTCACAATAAAAATGTTACCCTTTTTAAATAAATTGAAAACACTCTAATAAAAATATACGTTATCCTTGGAAAATCCACTGTTAGACATAGGCTTCCCATACAGAACGCCACAGCAAGCGGCTCTGGGCCGTTTGCATCCAGCGGCTTCTCGCTACCTGGACCAGCTCATCAGTCCACCGGGTGGGAGACCTGCCTTCTCTGCGTCTTTTAGTCCCAAATCTAGAATATAACGTACCACACGAAGTTCAATAAAACAAATGTGACAAATGATTTCGTCTGTATATTTCATAACGTTAAGTCAACACAAAACTTTTTTTTTGATTAGATAATGATGATGATGTCCTCCCAGACGTAACCGTCGATGGCGACACCCCAAAAAAAATTGCATTAGACATTCTTCCTAGCATGCGCACGCACGTGACTCGCGAACCCAATTTAGTTATGACGGTGCGGTCACAGACAGCGCTGTGAAGATGTCCACTGTGTTGTATGTATATACACATAGGAAGGCTTAGGTCGAGATTTTTGTAGTTGGCGTTTAGCGTCGAGATCTTCAATCCGGGATCGTTCGAAACATTCAACACCCGAACTGATTGCCCTGCGCCACTAATTAGATAATAGTAGGTATGTAGATGATCTCAAATAGACTGCTTCCAGCCAACAGAAAACTAATAGCAATCATGAATACTTATAATAATTAGACTAGTCGAGAGATTTTAATTAAACACCGATGAAAACATGACGAATAAGTAAGAGATAAAATCCATAAATCAAAATAGGTAACATAACTTTTCTTAAAGTTTTGACTTAGCAAACATATGCTTAGCCGACTAGGCTAAATCTTTGTATCTTAGGTAAGTACCTATGTTTCATCTTATGCGAGTGCTCAAAGTTTAGCAAAGTTTCCCTTTAAGCCCTAACGTGAATCGAGATATAATTAAATTCAACATTTAGGCCACGGTCACACTATTTAACAATAGTGATCTATCTATCTATAAAGTTAAATGTCTATTTCCCTTGGTCATCGCATTACGTGTGAAAGGATGGAACAATTTCGCTAATTCTTTTTTTGTTATGTTAATTATTGTCTGAAGTTCTTAAGAGCGAAAAAGATAAGGAAGTTGCGCAGAAAATCCTTTATGAATAAACTAAAGAACACGCGAACAAAGTCGCAGGCAACAGCTAGTTCTTAATTAATTTAGGATTCGTTAAGCTTTGTCGGCTAGTCTTTTTTTTCTGTTGTTTCGACTCTAAATGAACTTCGACCAAAATTTGGTATCTTCTGCTGAATTTTGTTACGCTCTGTTTAGGTCATCCCTCGTGCAGATGTAGGGACACAAAGGGCAGGAGAGTACATGGTCCGTAGTTTGTGACACATCCAATCCAATCTGCTGCTCAGTCTTTATCCTCTACAGTACTGAATTTGGTCGTCAGGGGCTAACCTCTACTTAAAAATGGTTTTGCGCCAGGTTGGCCCAGTCTGTTCGTGCCTAGACAGTAGTTGTAGGAGGTGTATTGGAAAGCCAGAGCTAAATTTGAGCATCTGAAGGCTGGGTGGTGATGTCTGCCAGTTGCAAAGTAAGATGTGACCATCATCTCCTACATCCGTCCTCGCCGCCAATCAGTCCGTGTCAGTCCATGTCAGTCATCCGTCAGTCCATGTCAGTTCACTGCTAGACATAAGGCCTCTCCCAATGGAGTCCGATACTCGGCAATTCTTTTCCATCTTTGTTTATTATTATTTTTTGTTTATATCATAGCTCCACCTTGATGGAGGGCACCTCTATACTGCGTTTACCAAGATACGATATCTGCTTAAAGCATGACATAAACATACGTTTATATGGTGACGCGCGCTTATAACATACGCGGGTCCCTGCACACGCTGGCTGTCTGTGGGCACCCATGTAAGTTAATAGACCCGCCGAACTCCCGACCCGACCCGTCGCCGTCCTGCTAACCAATAAAAAACCATTACAACCAATTTATTTCTGTAAATAGGCCTAAATTAAGCTCTTTTCTGTAAATAGGCCTAAATTAACGCCTTTTGTGTGTGCTACGCTTAATAATACGTCTACCCATAGCGTCGTTGTGTGTTTTTACCTTAAGGATTGGAAGGGGCTGAAGTTTGTATGTTGTTATCTGGAGCCATCTGTCTCAGTCGTTTCAGTGAGTAAACAAGGGTTTTAAGGGTCTTACAGTAATGGTGTTAGGGAATAGGGACAAAGCTCTCGCCACTGTCAAACCTCACGTAGCATAATCACTTGATGTCCGTTTGATATGGACTCAAACCTCACTTAGTACTTAACTGTGACAACTCAGTGAAAATGACAACATACAAGGTTAAACATGAATTTAAACTATTTGAACTTTATTGCACATATTTTTTATAAAAGGTTGCCTTAAGGTATTTTTCTCTATCTTACATATATAAAAGAAAGTCGGGTTATTTACACCATTTATAAGTCAAGAACGGCTGGACCGATTTTTATGATCTTTGGTTTGTTGGACTTGCCTCTGCCCCGAATAGCAGAATAACTAATAAAAAATCTAAAGAATTCACAAAAAAGCTAGTTATCTATAAAAACAAATAACATTGAAGTGACTGTTTGTAATGTCAAAATAACGGTTGTTTACTAAATGCAATTATGAAAGTAATTTTGTTTGTCTGTCTTTCTGATTGTTTCGGCTACTCATATAATTGAAACGGCTAGAACGATTTTGACAGGACTTTCATTGGCAGATAAGTTATGTTTTATAGAGTAACTTAAGTTACTTTTATTTTAGAAAAATAATTAGAGTTCCCCACAAAAAAACCATGATATTGTAAACAAAATCAGATTCAAATAAGGAAATATACTGCATGAAAGTGTAGTCTGACTTAAAATCTAAAGAATACCAAATAGTTATTAGTTAAGTATAACTTAAGATTTTGCTGCTCGAGAAATAATAAGGGTTTTAATTAATTAGAACATAACGGAACGTTGGACCGACTAAGACCCACCCCGACATCCACTTCATGGCCACTAAGTGGTCCGAGCAAGATTAAAAAACCGGAGATGCCTTCTGGGCCTGACTGACGCCATCAACAGTCTACAGTTACTCTATAAAGTAAACTGAAAACACTTTCTCCTTACAATATTATACCGCCTACCGTATACTACTTGGGCACGAAAGCAACTTCGGTGGTGCGGTCACTTGTCACGGCGGAGCAAAGAATGGCGAAGCGAATCTTCTATTCTGAACTAGAGGAGGGTAAGCGAAAGCATGGCGGACAACTCCTCCGTTACAAAGCTCTCGCCACTGTCAGTTCAGTTCAGAAGAGACACATGAAAAGATGCAACATTGAGCCCTCTTGATGGGAAGCTTTTGCAGCACAGCGCCCAGAATGGCGTGGGATTGTAGAGAGACAAGTCCGCGAGTTCGAGGAGCAACGTCAAGCTGACCTCGACGCTAAGCGCGATGAGCTAAAGGCCCGTCCTCCTGCCGCCATCAACTATAAATATGTAGACGGCGTACTAACGTGCCCTCATTGTGCACGGGAGTGTGCGAAGATCGGCTACATAAGCCATCTTCGGGTGCACCAGCGCCCGTCCGATTAGGAGTCGAAGTGGTCGCCATGGCCGAAAACGGTCGGAAAGATCATCATCATCATCATCACTTGGGCACGAACAGACTGGCTAACCTGGAAAACGCTAAACCGTTTTCCTACAGAAATTAACTATTATAAACTAGAAGTACCTAAAATTACGTTATTTTGGTGTACACCTATGAAACATGCACCAATCGATAGAGAAAATAATTACAAACAACAAATACTCTTTGACGAAATGTTGTAAATGATATACTTTGTTCAGAATTTCAGTTTGAATATGTAATATTTGCTTTTATTTAAATGATATCTAAGTAAAATGAAGTTTAAAATAATACAAATTAAAATTAACGTCAACATTAATATCAGCTATCCAAAGAGAAGCATA
Organism: Anania hortulata; assembly: GCA_963576865.1. Classification (NCBI taxonomy): domain Eukaryota; kingdom Metazoa; phylum Arthropoda; class Insecta; order Lepidoptera; family Crambidae; genus Anania; species Anania hortulata. The sequence goes on along the minus strand of OY756395.1, from coordinate 18,553,541 downwards.
TTCAGTCGATTTAAATTCTTCACCAACAACACCTTGTTTAAACAACTGCTCTTCAAATAAACCCTTAAAACGCTTCATTTATCACAAGACATTACAAACTTTACACAAAAGAAATAAAGTTCAAATTTCGATTCCTTGTTGCACCGCAAAGATTTATCAACTCCCCTAAGCTGACTTCGAAATAATGGGTGTTCGGATGAATCAAACTACTAACAAACACCTAAACTTCTATCCTACAAAACAACTGTCAGCGAAACAGAACTTACACTCGAGACAAGTATAATACCGTTAAAAATCACAAAAGTAGACCTTAAGCTGTTGAGATAAGAACGGTATGGGAGGAACGTTGAAATTTGAAAGTCCAACTCAATATTTCATAGAAACGTCGGATACGGTGGCTACTAAGGGTTTTAGATGTAATAATCTGTTTGCCCTTAATTTTGATGAGGGCTGTCTTTAATGAGGCACTTCAGCCCATTGGAGTCTGTGATACCTCTGTCGTGTTTATTAACAAGTGGTTTATATAGAACATACTCAATTCATCATCAGCATTATAAAATAATATAATAGTAAATAATATAAAGCATTATAGTTCACAAAAACCCAACGCTTTTCGAGAGAGCTGGTAATACCAGACTAAGATATCCTCAAAGACTGATACTTAGCGATATACCAAAATCAAGTAAATACAAAAAAAGCTGTATTTGCATGTGTGTTCATATATACAATAAAATACCTAATGAAATGAAGGGACTCACTATTAATTTGTTTAAAAATAGACTGTTTAAATGGCTGAATAAACACAGCTTCTATGACATCCAAGATTTTTTGACATTGAAATGAATTAATTAATAGTTTTGAATGTTGTATTATTTATTTTATTGTGCCATTAATTCCATTAATTTATAATTAACTAGTATTCAATTTTATTATGACTTTCTAAACTCAGTGTTAAATTTAATTAATTTATATTTGCATGCTATCTTAATGAAGCAAGACATGTGCACAATCCACTCTAACTCTGTAACAGCTTTTATACTGTGTCTTAAGAAAATAAATAAATATTCTATTCTATTCTATTCTATAATCAGCTCTGGCCATAGTCTTCTCTCAATGCACGCCACTGAGCCCTTTCCTTGGCTATTCATCCTTTGTAAATAATAGGAATGACGACGACTTTTTTTTCTTCATCTATCAGGTAGATTATCAAAGGGTATTGAACACGCATTTTTTCTTTTTTCAGATATTAAAAACATTACTGAGAATTATATTGATTTGAAATGACGCATGACGTCACGTCTTGATACAATTTTTACTTAGAAGTGAGATCACGAACCCCCACTCTTGAACTTTGACGCGCTTTATCTATGTAATTTTTTGGTTGATTGACGAAAGAAAAAATAATTGTCCATTATTTTTTGATAATCTAACTGACGGACTAAACATAATTACATTTTCTTTAACTAGTCGTCATTCCTATTAGCATCGCTTCATCTTGTCAGAGGGTGCCCTATGCTGCTATGATCAGCCCACGTCAGTCAACTGATAGACCGATAGTCGACTATTATTTTCTATCCGCTGCTTCTATCTTTGCAATCATCGCTCCACCTTATGCTGCGCTTACCAAGTGGTGGTCTTCTCAATAACACGTCAATTACAGCAATTATGAGCGCCGTCACTGGCCACCTTCTGACAACTCGTACTTTGCAAATTATTTAAAAAACAAGTTGATTTATAAAAATGCATATTTATTTACAACTAGCTGACCCGACGAACGACGACGACGACACGTGGCGCTCTTATCGATATTATAAGTCGATTTCATAATCAGCTTACGAGAAATTGTCGTTAAGTATGTTACATTCGCAAAACGTTAGTACAGGCTAACAAGTCAAAGTTGTAAAGTTATAATTCCGTCGTAAATCCTTTAGGACATTAAATTTATAAGTTGGGGAGCGCGAGTCGGAAAGATAAGCGTGGCTGCATTTGTGATGAACTCGGACGAGTGGAGTCAAATATCGCTGGATTGCGCTATGCAATAGTGGCAATTTAATAACAGATTAGATAATTTTAGCAAATACATATTTACACTTTTATAAACAACTAGCTGTCCCGGCGAACTTCGTACCGCCTAGCCTCTTCATACATTTCGTTTTCGTGAATTTTTCGTAGTTTTAATAGTTATTCTGCTATTCGGGGCGAAGTTAAATACAACAAATCAAAGATCATAAAAATCGGTTCAGCCGTTTTGGATTTATGAATAATATAACTAACCCTACTTTGTTTTCTCTGAGAAAAAATAATGATTAGATTGAAGACAAATATTATTGAATAATTTTAACTTATCGACATACCATACAGTTACATGATAGAAAATCACTTAGATTACTGAGACATGTTATTAGATAGATTTTTTATTGGTAAATATAAATGTTCTCGCAACATACACTCTATCAGTAATAGAAAAGATAACATAGTTTCAAAAATACCAACCATACGACATAAACCTCTTTGACTCCGCAAATGCAACTATTTCATAGGATTTCTATTCATATTCAAAAATATAGCGCACAAATGTAGTTTCCCAACTGACTTATTCCCACACTCAGCCTTTCAGCTCGCGAAAGCGAACCACTCCGAACTTGGCAACTTGGTCAACTCCGCCAACTTCGGGCTCTTTCGGCAACTGCAGCTGATAGTTACAGTATAATTCTGTAACTTGTTGCATAACTCCGGCCATCTCCATTCGGGTTTAGACGCTAGAACGTTTTGAATGTATTTTGTTTGTTTTGAGTTTTCGTACATTATTAAGTTATTTCATTATTGCATATAGGTATTATAATATACCGTTCATATATTTTTGTTTATTTATTTGGATTACCAATAGCTATTACATTAATACTTACACGCTAGATACATTTATTTGGGTTATAAAGTTAATGCATAGCCAATTACAGATAAACACCTCATGGAATTTTATAGCGAAAGACAAAATAATTAGACCTAAGTATTTGTATACTTATTATATGTAATTAACTACTTAGCGACAGAAAAATAAAAAATAAAACAAACTACACCAAACTTGCACTCTAAAGCTCGATAAATGATAAATAAAACCATTAGAATAGATCGACAATGCTTTTCGTTCGACAGAATCCCCACTCCACCGAATCCTTGCTTTTCCCTTTAAGCTTACCAGAATATACCCTTCAATAGCACCTGTGTTGGTGTAACAGAAATGACCTGTCCAAGTGTCCATCTGTTACTACGATGAATCAATATTGATCAAATTGTCATGTGCATGCATGAGCTCGCGATGAGTAATGACGAGCACATGACGTAGGATGGACGGCTTGGTGTAAATACGAGTACATCAATTTAATTAGAGTTCCTATTTTAAATAAATTTTAACCCGTTAAAACCGTACCCGCTACGGAACGAGACACAATGGAAATTTTATTGTTACACAAACACATGTACCTAAATGATCTTCTTAGTTAAATAACCAAATCTTGGTAGTTGCTTTTAGGAGCCCAAAAGAAGCTGTGTCATAGCTACTAACCCAAAGAAATAATGAACACCGGAGGTCCTACCTAACATAACCGTCACAGTAACTACTCATTTGGTTTGTTATATTCTTTTCGTAAAGGGTCCGGTAGACCATAACATTTTGAGAGGGGTCCATCACTAGAAATAGGTTAAAAAAACATCATTTAAACCATACCTAACAACTGAATAATGGCTTAAAGAAGATTGTTATTTTTTTGCTATTTTTATTTCCACGTTCAAATCATAATAGTACATTCTAGTGCAGTTAGTATAAGGAATCTGGGTTTTTTTTTCGTTTCTAACCCCATAGTAAGGTTTTGTATTTAAGTACCAGAATAAACCTTTACGATCTGCCTTTACGTTACATAAATTCTTATTATGTATATCTACTTTATAGTCAAATTAACCTTTTATCAAGATGAGTGGATATAACAAGGATTTCTTTAAATACCAAATTCCTACCATATTGGTGGTTTAGTGACTAAATAAAAACACCGAAGCATACAGCCCGAAATTTGAATTCTCTCGGTGACTGTACAACGCCGTAGGGCAAGGGTTAAACCTAGCAAGAACCCTTTGAAATATAACCGTAGTTTGTCTTGTAATTTTGATACTGCCACAGTAAACATAAGACTAAACAGTATCTCAACACGTCAGTCGTCAAACTCTGAACAAACATGAACTCTGGTAGGCACACCAGATACCTACATTTTGAAAACCTTGCAGACAAATAACAGTCGTTATTACTTTGAAGCATGGGTTGATGAGGAAGCACAGACAAAACCAATCTCAGATGGCGCCAGCGTGCTTGGTCTTTTTTTTATTATTAAGGACTTAATCCAGCTCTTTAAGCAAAGCAGTGATTCTGCCAATGTCAAGTGTTTTCTTGATATACTTAGTGTTCACAATAAATAACGGGTGTTTAGTTTTTATTGCTTTTCTTGGATTTGGTGAAGGCTACTCTTTCTATAGAAGCAGGTTCTAAGACGCTATCGGGTCTAAAGCAAGTTGTCTTGAGACAAGACACTTGACACTCGATGCGGCGTTGAATACAATGATATTTCAACAGTTTCAGATCTTTATCACTTCACCAAACATTAGAACACAAACTACACCAAACTTGCACTCTAAAGCTCTTTAGATGATAAATAAGAACTATTAAAATAGATCGACCATGCTTTTCGTTAGACTACCCCCACCGAATCGTGTTTGGTCTTGTCTACCGTTGTCAACTAATGTTCACTCAAATGTCAGTTTTTTTTTTCTGTGCTTGCTAGTATGACGCAAGATTGAAACACGCTTGACAACTTATCATAGCCTTTATCGTAGTGATTATTTGATCTGTGGCAACAGTGATAGAACCATTGATGAAATAATCACTACGGGCAAGACCAAACGCAATGCGACACCTATCGGGATAGGGATAAATGTGCAGTGTGGTTCCCCAATAAGAACCTATGTTACTAATGTTTTCTAAGTCAAAGATTATATAATTGAGTAACAAACCTGATTGAGTAACAAAAGTCACTCAATCACGCAAATCACAAGTGTTACTCAAAAGAGTGAACGTGTAATGCCAAATACGCAAATCCTTTTAGGAGCTAAATCTGGGACAACCTTTGATACAACAACTTTTTCTATGGTACCAATATCGACACAATTTTTCAATTTATCAAGCATAACACATACTCGTAGAACAAACCAGAAAAAACCAGTGCCACCCGTTTTTTCGATGGCAATTTTACTTTGGTGTCCATTCTGAAGTGAATTCATTTTTTAAATTAACCTGTACCATCCCAACGCTAGGAAAAGCTCCTAACTCCAAAATCTTCTACCGATCTTTGTCTAGTCCCAAAGTTTCCCAGTTCCCTGCAAGGCTGGTCAAGTCATCACAACATCTTTTTTGGGGTCTACCCCTTCATTACACTCTTAGGTACACAGTGTGTGCCTATTTTAACCTACCTATGTGCGGCATCCTTCATACGAAGTGGCCTGCCTACTCGTATTTCCATTTTTTGAGCGGATAGTGGTATTTTTAGTCTTTTAGAGATTATCTCTTTGGGTTTTCTTATACTCAGAATGTTCCATTCTATTGCCTTTTATCAAACTTAAGTTGAAGGCTAATTAAAATTTTATAAATATACAGGGTCATCATTAAATCCGATTTTATATCTTCTTTGTGTTTTCCCGTAGAATGATTGTTCATTTCGCTTTGACTTAAAATTTGAAGTCCACGCAAATAAAGTCGGGAGCAAAAGCTAGTACAGTATACACGATGAATTTCCGTTGATTTTTTAGTCGCAATTATCAGACTCTCTTGATCAAATACTACAATGTTTACTATGAGACCAACAATGCAAACTAAAAAAATACATTTTTCCATACAAACTTGTGTCAACTAGTTGGCAGTTTAGTATGTTGATCCCTTAATAAAGATGTTATATTTGAGCAGAAGACCGTCTTTAGCGGTTCAATCCTTTTTTTTTTAAGTGAAAACTTCCTTAGCGGCGTTGTGCACTTTTTAGGATGGGTAAAAAATGATAAATTCGCGTTAGGACACGTGAACTGATTTATTCTTTGAAAATTCGTAAGACGGAGGGAGAGTCGACCGCCGGCGCGGCGTAGGAGACGAAGAATTGGAAATATGCTTAAAAAATAAAAGTTTTTACTATATTTATAAGAAAATATATGAAATTATAGTGTTAATAGTGAAAACAAAATTGATTTTAGGTAAAAAATAACCGTAATATAGTAATTAGAAATTAAGGTATACCTATCTCTTTCTAAAACAACTTTTACTATGAAAAATGTATGGCGGACGTGTAATGTGACGTCACGGTACATATCGGATCTCCTTGTCTAACACGCGACTTTAAAGGGCTGTAAGTCAGGTATTTATCAAGTTTTCCAAATTTTTAAAGTTTTATTAATTATAATTAAGTACTATTTATTTCAGGACCAAATAAAAAAACATGCATATTCCCTATTGTCATGTTTGATGTTCAAGTTTTCACATCTGCCCTCACTCCTGGAGTGCAACCCGTTGTTTTTTTCTCTTTTTTTTTTGACGGGTGCTTGCAGCATCCAGCGCCATCTCAAACACATTACATTACATTAATAAAAATAAAAATCTCAATACTCTTACTTATTTAGAACTAGCATCTTTGACTACATCTGGATGAATGTTTAACGTTGTTGTTACTTGTAATAAAAAACTTTGTACGAACATTTAAAATTAAGCATGTTAAACTCTGTTATTGGTGAAGTGTCATTTTTGTAAAACTATGCTAACATGTATATTGTAATAAAGCTGTTGAGTTTCTCAATAAACAAAATAAAATACCAACGAAAATACACATTGTATTATGTACTGTGATATTCTACAATTTGTACGACTGTCTCTAGTTTGTAGTTATAATTTGTTTAGCGGTTTTGTAAGCGAGACGCTTATCGCACTGCTTAATTCAAAGTGTAGACTCAGGAGTGATTACAATGTCAATTTAATCACCCGCCCTCGTACCATGAACGTCGACTACATCGAGCAAGCGTCGAAATAAATTAAAAGTATTTTTTACGACCATAGATAGCGATAACTTGCAGAAAATAGAATAGAATAGAACATAAGATGGATTTACACATTATTGTTTACACATTAAGTTTAATTTAATAGTAGGTATGTATCACACATTTGAATTTACAATTTGATTACAAATAATTACTTAAACAATAACAATCCTGTTATAGGTACAAACAGTTTTATTTAAGGCGTTCTATCCGTCAAATATTCCTTTACCGCGTAGTAGCTTTTATTTAGATATCTAATACTCAATAATAATCAATAATACTAATTTATTTTGTGCATAGGCCCTCCTCCGGGCATTTATACACGTCCCAAAATATAGCTTAGTCCTACCACCGCTTCGGGACTACATATTGGCTGGTGGTGAGAAAAAACAGCGCAACAAACTCAGTCACCTTTGTCAACCTTTTTTACAGAATCTAAATAGTCGTGTCTTAAAAAGGTTAATAGGCAGTTTTCTTATTTCACCTGGCAGTTTATTAAAGATTTGCTCTGCCATTGGATAAGAACTACTGTTTTGAAGGGTTGTACGCATTGTTGGCAATGTTAGTAGGTTTGGATATCGCCCTCGGTAGTTATTGACCACATCGCTATTGCTTATAAACAGGTATTTGTGATTCTTAATGAAATACTATAATACTACTAGCTGACGTCTTATGAACAGTTTTTATAGTTTCTCATTACGAAACTTTTACAGTTGCGTTATGTCCGTCCACGCTAACATAATGGTAGATTAAAATGAGCAAAGCATGTTTTGTAGTTTTAGAACACCAATATTTTTACTGCATAATGCAGTGCACATCATAAGGATTTTATCTACAGTGTTCTACAAAATAAAGTTCTGATTGCAAAAGTTTAACTTTGATCAGTATAGTGTAACAGTAAGTAAGTAAGTGTTGAAAGACAAACTCCCTGAAGCTCTTGTAAGGCGGCCCGGCTTGGACAATTTCATAACAAACTCCGCAGAATGAAGTGCAATATCGCTAGTTCGCTACCCTCTGACTCTGTTTATTGAAAAACTTCAGTCAGCTACCGTGAATAAAAACTGTGATAGAGTGGTTTTAGTTTTCAAACACCTTGGTTTTATGTGTCTGAATGTAGACTTGTAGAAAGCAATTTGGATTTTATGCTCCAATTATATTAAAAAACATATGATATTACCACAAATAAAACATAGAATTTAACATAGCATGAGTTTTTTATTAATACGTATCTTCACAATCCTTTTATAGCTTAGGAAATTCATCTTTGGTATTTCTATGTCTTTAATATTTCGTGTAGATGGTGGCATCTTATATGGATGGTGTTTTATCATGTAATTTATTTATTATTGGCAGTGGATGGAAAAGAATATCCGAGGATCGGGCTCAGTGGTGTGCATTGGGGCCTATGTCTAGCAACGGACTGACGTGGGCTGATTAGGATAATAATTTATATGATCGGACTAACTTACCTAGTGACGTCCGATCCTCAATTATGTGAAGTAATCTCGTCCTCATTGTGTACAATGTAGTACGCACTTTTTGCTACTGCACTGATTACAATCTTCAAAGTTAGGCGCGTGCATGAACGCGTCAATAAACTAAAAAATAAATAACCGGAACGTGCCCGCAGCGTCACCTATCAATGTCATCTGTCACCTGTCAATGTCATTATTTCAAAGGATAAAACTGGACACAACTTTCAAAAAGAAGGGAAACTAAGTAGTATGTAGGTATTTATAGCATATAATCTTTTTTGTACTTTAAGGATTGATAAATACATACTAACTGGGTCGGGCTGGGGATAGGATGAGGACGAGATTACTTCACATAATTGAGGATCGGACGTCACTAGGTAAGTTAGTCCGATCATATAAATTATGTTCCATAATCTCGTCCTCATTGTGTACAATGTAGATGTTCAAAGAGGAAAGTTGTGTCGACAAAGCAATATAAACATTTATTATGATCATTTATATGATTTGCTAAAGTCTTCGCACATGATAAAACTTTATTTTATTAACTATCTATTGGTAGATGCTTAATTCAAGTTTTATCTAACAAGGATATAGTTGTTTGATTAATTCATTGGAATTAATCAACCAACCCTGTATATTGATACAACCCTGTATATCGATACAACCCTGTATATCGATACAATCCTGTATGATGATACACCTTGTGTGATGATACACCCTGTATGATGATACACCCTGTATGATAATACAACCCTGTATGATGATATAACCCCGTATGCTAATACAACCATGTATATTGATACAGTCCCATCCCATTTGATGACACAAATCTGTACCTATTTTATACCATACAGGTGGGCCAAAAAATGTGTAGGAATTCTATAAAATCGAAAATAGCAAATTTTACTTTAATTGCAATACTCTTTTATTTTTGTTAAAACTGTAAGTCTTTATGAATTTATAGATTTGCTGGGACTGAGACTGATAATCCACCTGTTGTACACTTTTAAGTTTGTGCAATAAAGTTTTAAATAAATACCCCGCGCTATTAAGTAGGTATATTCTTTACGAATAAACTAGAGATCACGCAAACGAAATCGCGGGGCAACAGCTAGTTTAATAAGTTGTCATGGAAATGGAGCCAATGCTTTGAACTATTAATATCCGTCTCATTTATCCAGTAGTATGTAGTACATACTTAGTATACGGTTACCTAACAAGGTAAATTTATCGATGTGCAAGTAGGTAGTTAAGCTAGTATTTCTTCTGAAAAGACTTATTTTATTTTATATAATAAGAAAATCTAGTAACCTTTTAAGTTATCATTGTCTGTAATACAATTTTTTATGCAAATAAATTAGTCTTAGGTATTCTTAATAACTCCTGTTCAAGGTGTAGTTCCAAAGTAAAGGAAACTAAAAATAATAATATGGATGTTTACTATCGCAAATTTTTCATTAATTATATGTTATAAATAAGGAAATTATATACAAATACTACTAGTATTGTTCCAGTATAGTAGATCCTATTTTGTTGACAATAGTTTCAACATTATTTTACTGAGAAAGATTGATTTTTACTCATCTTCTTAGAAAACCGTTATATGTGTTACACTTGTATGGCTGGAAATCAGTATGAGACTTCCTGCACTTTATGTGTGGATCCCTGGTAGGGGATATTAATAACAGTCTGAATACTTATTTATAAAAAGATTCAATGACTGGTCAATTCTTGTAAGCTAATAAAAAATAATAATTAAATAAGTAATAATTTACCAATACATCACATTGGATAAGATAGAAAGTTTACTCCGGCTCAAAATACTTGTAGCAGCCTTACAGCCTTAGTCCAATAACAAGGTAAGGCAACATTTATTGCCTGCATTGCCTTAATTATTGCCACTGATCAATGCCTCTATCGTCTCATCCACTTTTTTTTTTTTTTTTTTTTTTTTTCATTTAAGTTAAGTTAGAAATTTTCTGTCATTATTTATCATCTCCATTTTTGCTTTACATGGTAATTTAATATCTAATAAAATTATTTATACATAGACTTACATAGGTACTTGACAATCTTCAATTATAATTGTAAGATTCATGCCTTAATTTAAATAATAATTTTAAGTCAGTAGTAAATTTTTTATGAAGTTTATAGTTTCATGGATACAATTTTTTTTTTTTTTTTTTAATTATGTTTTAATAAATCATATTTTATTATAATCATCTATTTAAATATGAACCTTTGTTATCCACCTGGGATAATTCAGTTTATTTACTATCTTTAGTATCTTGATAATTTAATGATTGGATGATTATTTATCTTTGTCTTCAATTTATAAAATGTCTAGAAATATATGGTTTATAACAAAAATATATTAAAAATATATTTAGGTCAGATTTGAAAATTCAAGTTATCATTGGAACTTTGTGTCTAGTTTTGAATTTCTCTTACTTTTCCAAAGGTAGCAGGTACCTACTTAAAAATTAAAATAATTGGTTTTCGACCTTATGACAAGTACATAAGGATCAATTATGGTGCGACATTTTTGCCTGTAAATAAAGCTGCATAAATCTTTCCATGGGTTTTTACTGACTGAAAATATTGGAATATAACATACAGTTACAGTTAAAAAAGTTTTTAATTATGGTAATTTTTATCTTGTTGATAACAAGGAGAATTATTTTTCCATTTCTGTAACAGTGATCTTCACTCACATTATTTGTAAGTAACACTCATCTTGAGTGTGTCTTTATTTCACTTGATGAAGACTAGAAATAATCTAACTAGCCATGGCGATCAGCTAGAATAATAACCTTAAGTCAGTAACAGTGTTAAATTTTAATTGCTTTCATAGATTATTATAGAATCTTGAAAATTAAGCTTGATACTATGAGAATTTAAGGTTTACCCGGTTGTAACCAGATCTAATATTATAAGTTACACAAATGGGATACCATATCAGTTGTATAGGAACATACAAACATGCACCAGCCAACATCAATTTGTCATGGTCTCCAAACAGGGAGTCAACTTCCCTGTATTATGAGGTACAAGACAATGTATCTCGCCAGGGTCATTCGACCAGAGTATCAAACCTGGGACCTTTTTACCTGTTAAGGCACTTCACGAATCAAGTGGACTAATGATCTTTAAGTCACAGATATCAATTAGCAATGTCAAGTAATGTTTATTTATTTATTTAAGCTTTTTAGTAAAATATAAGAGAAAAAAAAAAAAACTTAATATGGTCATAACTACATGAACTATTGGAGTAAACAGGTTGTTTTCTATGGTATGCTTTATAAAGGCTTGCCCTCTTGGGCCAACATCAAGAAGTATCTCAATTACTTTTGGTAACAAAACTTGTGGAAATCCACACCGAGATAAACCATAATTTGTAAAAGCGCTATTTATCATTGACTTGTATGTATATAAATGGGGCAGAATAAGACAAGCAGATCTGAGACCAACAGATTGTCTTGGTACCATTAATGGTTGCCAAAGGCCCAATTTGATAGTAACAACTGATGAAATTATTAAAAACTTAAAATCTTTATAAACAGACTGAAATTGTCTAGGTAAGTATATGACTTGTTTACACAAGACTCAGAATTCCTTAAGCCTTCAATATCAGCAGGCAAAGGAGCTTCTTTCATAGCTTCCTTAGAGTCAAAGTGTTAAGTTGAAAAAATTACTAAGACGGAGGGCATTACCTCATGGTCTCGGTACCCATATTCTCCCTCCTCTCTTTTTTTCTTCAGTGGCATTCGAAGATATGTATCGTCTTGATACTTTTGTGTTCGACTATATTTTCAACTTCAATTAATGAAGTCGGTCTCTGGTCAACCTTATTAGATTTGCAGACCCGCAATATTATAACAAAAATTTTAAGCCACAGGCTAACCCCTCGTGAAAGCAAGTGGAAGTGTTATAATTCTGCTGCGAGACAGAAAAGAGGAATAATTGTTCTCTCGGTACATATGATGCGCTAGAAGAATTTTATAATATTAATAACTTACCTTATGCTATTACAGATCCTTTGTAGTATATTTCTGGTGCAACATTGTATCGGTGTCATGGTCAACTCTTCATGAAGACTAGAGCCATAATGTTACGTCTCAGGAGGAATCCCTCGAGGAGACGCTTCAGACTGAACAAAAACCCACTGGCCACTCCATCGTAAAGGCCAGTGCTTCTGTACAGAGCAGTTTCTGTGGAGTCATTCGGAGACATGACAGACAACTAGAATGAACATATTGATCACCAACGGCCAACCTCCCGTGAAGGCTCCGATGTCATTCATTCTGAGACATGAGAGATAACTAGAATGAACTTAATGATCACCACGGCCAACCTCCCGTGAAAGCTCCGATGTCATTCATTCTGTCTCGTTTGCGGGCTGAAGAATAACGCAACTCTGTCACACACACTCCTTGTTTTCATGATTAATTTCTGGCTGATTATGTTGTTGGAGTGGAGGCCACGTCTCGGCGAACGTAGTGTAGGGCGCTTCTCAACTCGATGGGCCGACGAACTCGGGAATATGGCTAGATACATTTGTATCAAAGCAGGAGATCGTACTCCTTGGCGCTCTTTGCGTCCTTCCCGTACGTCCAGCAGTGGGCTGTAATAGGCTGAGATGATGGTGATGGTGATGATATTATAAATATAATAACACTAAAATTAGTGTGCTGTGGTGGTGATAGAAATCGTAGTTATCGTAATAATTGAGCCGAGGTATCGGTCCAACAATTTCACAAATTCAACTGACAAGTTTTGTTTTCCAGCCACCATACTTTTACACAAACATCACCGTATTTTCTTCTTGGTTTTTTGCATTTGTATGTAAGCTGTAAATCACTAATTAGTTTAAAAACTAATTTATTCTAAATATTTATGTCTTCAGTGCTGTGTACAAAAAAGTACAATGACATTGACAGGTGACAGATGACATTGATAGGTGACGCTGCGGGCACGTTCCGGTTATTTATTTTTTAGTTTATTGACGCGTTCATGCACGCGCCTAACTTTGAAGATTGTAATCAGTGCAGTAGCAAAAAGTGCGTACTACATTGTACACAATGAGGACGAGATTATGGAACATAATTTTACATTTTACTAATCTATCCGATCAGCGTATGTTTACCCACTGCTGGGTCTAGCCCTGATTTTTGCTGCGCCACTTCTCACGGTCCAGTGCCAATCTTTCCCAGTTTGTCTCAGCCGCGCGCATAATATCGTTGGATCTACCTATCAAATACTTTTTACCTATCAAATACAAAACAATTTATCTTTCTTGCCCACGTAACGCGTAAAAGGTAAATCTCATTACTTATTTAAATGCCTCAAAACACCGACCAAGTCCATTATCTTTATCCTTTGTCAGAAATACCCGCACCACATTACTATGTATCGTGCAATGAAAAATTTAACACCGGTCACGTAGTGGTGCTGACCAGAAATTGATGACCTATTCTGGATTCTATTGCAGTAGGCATAAAGAAAATTTTTAGAATCCCTTTTCCCTGAGAAAGTACAGTCCATTACAAAAGTTATTATTTCTTTCCGTCTTTTAAATATATGAAGTTTTTGGAAGAAAAGTTAATTAGTTTTGCATATGCGTTTTTATATGTTACGTATTGTAAGGTGTGTTTATGTATTGTGGGTGTAACATTTAATATTTTTTTTTAATAGAGGTATATATTGCTGTTCTGTATTTAAAAAATATTTTGATATGAAAATTATATTTCAAACAATCAATGTTCTGTATAGTCTTTTGACATTACGCTGGATTTTTACTGATGCCTCCAGAGGCAGTCGATACCATTATCGATGTCATTGCAACAATATTCAATTAGGTACCTTAGAGTGATTGCCATCTGACCTTCATGATTCTGGGACCGCGCACTCTGATTTATTGCATCATGATTTTGCATTTTTATTTATTTATTATTTATCATTTTACATACAACTAGATCCGCACTTAAAAAGAGTATATAGTTAATTTTAAATGTGCACCAATCCAGGTTGATTTTTAAGCTTTGTATTAACTTCCAATATTATTAAATTATAATTACGACTTGTGTCATTGACTGTACCGTACTTAAATAGCTATCATTACTTGGAACGTTATAAATCCCCTAATTTGTGATTTCCGTGTCTTTACCCGGCTAGGGTCTGACCACAGCATGATAAATAGAGGTCCAAGGGTCCACTGGGCCCTTATTAACATTAATTTATTTGTAATATATCTGTTTCTTATCTTGATGTTACAGATTAAGTAAATTTAGAAATATTTTTCATGGTTAAAAACTGGTGTATTTTTTTAAAACTTTTTTATTTAACTTTGTAACTTTGGTCCTTACGTCCAGCTGTGAACTGCAATAAACTAAGGTGATGATGAACCGCACAATAAGGATGCAGACTAACTTTTTTTTCTTCGTCTAGTAGGTAGATTATCAAAAAGTATTGGACACGTATTTTTTCTTTTTTCACATAATCATTTTTTTACAGAGATATATTGATTTTAAATGTCGCATGACGTCAAGGCTAGGTACAATTTTTACTTAAAAGTGACGTCACGAGCCCCTACTTCCGAACTTTGACGCGCTTTATCTTTGTCATTTTCTGATTGATTGACAAAAGAAAAAATAGGAGTCCATTATTTTTTTATAATATAACTGACGGACTAAATAGAAATTCATCATTTTTTTTACCCAGTCGTCATCTCAATTGATAGCGCGTTTCAGATATTCGCGTGTGCAGCTGTCTGTACCCGCGGGACATAAAAGAAGGTATCCCATGGTTTGGTGTGAAGCACTTGCTATCGCAGTTGCCATTGGTCTCACTTTCATAGGCTAGGTATTAAGACTTTCCAGGTCGGTTACGGCAGTTCTTGGCCTGGTGGGAGGTTCTATAACGATTTGAACAACGATGTGAGCTTTGAATAATGAAACATAGTATGATAGTTCGGTACGGTGATTACTAAATTGAAGCTCCAAAACAGTTTTGCGTGCCAACGTTTACACACAGACACACACCACTATAAAATAGACTTGCTAAATAGCAGTTTTCTTCAAAACCGGGGAATTTTTTTTTAAAACCACTTGACCTTAGATTGGGGAGGATTCTCAGAGTTGCAACAGGTCTTCGACATAAACTCTGTCGGATTTTAATAATATATTTATATTGATCTAGCTTACCACATAGGATAATGTTTATCCCGTTTTTGTGTTCACGTGGTATTAAAATGTATTCATCTTTGGCTCATTTCTAAATCTGCGCAGACAAAGTAGCAAAAAACATTAAAACCGACTTTTTAAATAAGACCGTAACCTGATAATTAACCCTTTTAATTCCACGAGTCTGGAAAAACAATATTCTAAGATTGAATTTCTCATCGGCGGGCAAACCGTGGAATTATTATGTCGCTTGCAGCGCCAGGCCGTCTTCATCCGAGTCGATTGCTCAATTTATCAATACAGCTCTTGCTCCAAAGATTAAAATTGTCTATTTGCCAATCGCAGAGGATCCATGTCCGATTTGATAGTGACGTTTCTGCAATAGAGTCGTCAAGATGCGAGTTAGGATGCCTTAGTCGAGAGAGTCAAGTGACGAGTGCGAAGTGCTTAAATATTTCTAACGAATAGTAAAAATCGCAGCCTCTATTTGTCAATTGTTATTAAACCAGTACCAGTAGAAACGCGGATCTGTTCACTAATCATATTTCTTAGGTGTTACTAAAGTAATTAGATCAATATTATTTGATTAATTTTGCATTACTCGAAATTGTACCTAAATATTATGTGATTGAAGTCAGTTTCAATCCGAAACGACCTCGTCTCCACACTATGTCTATTACTTTGGTCTTCTGCCGGATAAGGTTATCCGGCAAAGTAATAGACATAGTGTGGACATGTAGCAACCTAAAGTGGCAATGGGCCGGCCACATTTGTCGCAGAACCGATGAAAGTGGAGTAAACGGGTTCTCGAGTGGAGACCGCGTCTTGGCAAACGTAGTGTAGGACGCTGCACTCGATGGACCGCCGACCTTAAGAAAATGGCTGGCAGTAGATGGATGAAAAAAGCGGGAAATCGTGCCCTTTAGCGATCTTTGGGGAAAGCTTACGTTTAGCATTGGACTGCAATAGGCTGACCAAATTATGATAATGATGAAGTCTATTTTATTTCTGTCACATAATATATTTTACTGGAATTAGCATAAGGCTCGGCACTTAACGAAACTTGACAAAATTACTAATAAATTATTTCTAACGATAGACATCTCTGCAAATTGCATACTCCCAGCACCGATAGGAAGTCGACCGTCGATTTATTTCTAGGAGAGGTCGCTGTATCACTTACGTACGGATCGCCTTCGCGCGAAGATATTGCGCCCGACGACACCGGATTACGATGTTTGGCTTTGCAGACCTATAAATGAACGGTTTTTAATTTAAAACCCACACGAGTGTCTAAGTGTCCTGGGAAACAAAATACGAAAGTTCATTTCCTGGTACCTCGTAACATTACTTCGAGACCATGAAACGTGTGTTTCTGGCGCATTATATATATAGTATATATATAAATGGCTAATTTTGGTTTTGAAATATTTGTAAAAGTCTAAGAAAGTTTAAAAGGTGAGAAAATATAAGGAGATTGCAGGAAAAAAAGTTTAAAAAAAATTTTTTCTCATACAAACTGTTCGTACCTGGCAAACAGGATGCGTTCTGAAATTAGTTTTACTCATTGCATTGCATCAACTTTTATTGCGGTACGAAGTTTGCTGGGTCAGCTAGTATTTTTATATATGGTGTCCCATAAATAATAGATAAACATTAATGGGAAGAGGTAGCTCATAGACTTAAAAACTTAGAGCAATGCGTGTTGCCACTTTGACAGTGATGACTAACGGCACTGAGACGTCGTCCTTGACAGTTGATCTTTCTCGTAAGCCCTGCGGTCCCTTTAAAAGACGAACGGTCCTGGGTATTTAAAAGTCTACATAGTAGGTACATAATTATGATGATAGCTTACATATGAATCTTATTTAAATTAGTGAAAAAAACCACTGGGTTCATCTTATTTTGTTTGGAATTTTACGGATTTTCTCTTTGATGGTAAGTATTGACCGAGTTTTCCTAACGAAAAGGGTAAAACTCAGTAATATGTTACTTTAACATTTTCAGTCTTTTAGTTTACACCCACAAAACGCGATTCCGAATGGACAAAGGCATTTTCTCAACGAGTTCAGTTCTCGCCACTCAACATGACTAGCGTTGTTCGAGAGACAACTGGAAATGTACTGTGAAATTGAAAACTGTAAACATTGGTGTGGAAAGCTAAATTATTGTAAGCTAAATTGTATTTTCAAGATCTGTTACTGTTCAGATAACTTTTTGTTTGCTCCGTAATTGAGTTTAGTTTTTGAATCATTTAATAATGATAAGTAAAAAATGTTGTTTTGTAATGACGACCATCTTGGTCTTGGTCTTGGTTAGTGGTTTAAGTGTTCCGGACTCCAAGGTTCGAATCCCGCAAGAGGCAAATATTTGAGTATATGTATTCGTGCCTGTTATACAATGCGCTTAGATAAGTCTATCCGTTGTCTACTTACGCAGTTCGACCTCTGCTTAATTTGAGCTAGATAACTTACGTAAAGTATATATTTACGTATTTTAATTTAAAAATTGTACTAAACTTCATTAAGAATGATTATATAATAATTGAAGTGTCACAGAAAGTTATTTATGTACTATAATAATAATTCAAATTAATCGGTAAAGTTGATTCAGAGAAAATTGCCTGTAACAAACGGACATATAGACACATAAGCAATCCTATTATCCCGGTGTCTTTTGTCAATATAAAATCATATTCATTACGATTTACGACCCATTATTGATATTTAAAGCAAGACTCCAACTAGAGCTTTGAAATGTTTGGAAGAAATGCAACCCCGTTTTAAATTTCCCTTCAATTTTCCATGAAATCTGAAACTTTGTTAATATCTATGTACTTTCGAGTGAGCAATCCTAAAGAACAACAGAACAATAGCTGTAAGCCGACGCATCAACAGAAAAGCGGAAAAACTGCTCTCAAACACGCTACAAAGGCATAGTAAAAATATGTCTAGCAGGCCAACTCCAGTGCAGTAGCGTTGGCGTAGCTACTTTTATATTTAATTTTCTATTATGGCTTGGGGTGGCAAAAATATTGCCACCGCCGCGTAGAGTGCGCGCTAATCTGTAACTGAGCCAGTCAGCAATTTATGGGAGAATTGGAAAGGCGCACAATTGTTAAGCAAAGTCTCGGATTTATGGGGATGTAAAAACTCCGTCTTAAAGGGACCAATTCTTGTGCGTATGAAAACTTATTACAATAATTGCACAATGGTCTTACAATTGTGATTATTGTTTCTGATTGATCAAAAAAACAGATTCTTTAGATTTTAACTGCATTCTAGACTCGATTCTAAAATGACTCGAATTTATTTGACACCCCGTATTATAGTATCTATGACAGCAGTATTTAAATTTTGTCGTACTTCAAATTGACGGTGGCCTGAATAAATTAAAACTTAACTCAAAATTTAGTCAAGCGTTTTCTTCCTTTATAACTTGCATAAAAGCTACCTGCCGGGCAAAAGCTATAGTTGGATGTTCTAGCTAAGTGGCACAAGTTGACTCAACTCCGAGTCTTCCAGGACCTTTTAATAAAGGAAATCAGTACTGAAAGTCTGGGTTTTTGCATCTATTAAAAGTTATAGTGCAAGAATAGTTTGCTCTTTATAATATAGATTTTTTAAGTAAATAATTATATTTCATTATTATTTTAAAATTAATTCGGCATACATTAGCAGTTGCTACGTTGTTTCAGGTTGCGATAAAGAATAATAATAACAACTTTATAAGAAATAATATCTCCACATTAAAATCGTAGAAGAGAAGCAAGTTAGGCAAAAAATATATAATTTATTTCAGGATTTCCTTGTTGCAGTAAATTTTTGCAATTTTGCACTGTAATAACTACAAAGCCTATAGTGTAAGTTATTTAGTAACATTTTGTTTATTGATTTTTAAAAACAAAATTTAAAAAGTGTGATTGAAATAATACATAATAATCAGAAGCTTAGGCTCCTTTAAAATTGTATGAATGCAGCAATATATTTGACCTGACAAGTGAAATTTATTCGTTAAACGGATCTACCACGCTATCAAGACCCACGAAACAAATTATATAAAATGCCTCCGAGCGCTTCAAATGCCTTCGAGAAAAATAAAATTAAACCGAATCGAACGGATGCCTTTGCCATAGTAACAGAGTAAAGAGAACAGCCATAACACTGGCTAACCAGGATACCAGATGAGAATCAGGCAGGACCAGATATTGTGTAAGTAGCTCACTTCTTTACGTGCACAGGACACACGCAAGATGTTTCTGTGATTAGAGGTGATGTGCATGGTAAAAAAAACGTTTGTATAATAAACGTTATTTTGTAATTTAAGGGATATAAATAGCAAAATACAGTTTAGATCACTAAAATCTCCAAATGAATTAGGAGATAGCATAGGTTATATTATTAAACTACTTGACATACCGAATTTAAGAATTGTTTATCTAAGCTACACTCAATCAGCAGTATCAGAGAACTCTAAACCTACAAGATCTATAATTTTACTGAACTAAGTAGGTAACGATAATGGAGTGAGTTAGCTGATCATCTCTAAGCTGTGTAACGACAAAGATGGGGAATAGTCGTGATGGAATTTCCCTATTAAACTTAAGCTGTATTAAATCCATGGAAGAAATGACCCGGAAGAGGCAACTACCGGCGATGGTAGTGGATAGATTGAAAGGTCCCCTTTGAGTCCATTGAGAACGGTGAACGGGATAATTTGTTTTTATTATAAGATAATTTGTCGGACGTCGGAAGCTCGTTGGCGAATTTGCTCTCCAGAAGGATTTTAGTATGAATTCAATTATGCGAATCTACTTCAATTGCGATTTGAAGTCATGTAATAGTTAAGTTCGTTTAGTGTTGCAGTAAGATGATTAAACATTTATGATCGATCATGTCCATATTCATAACATTCATAACATAGATTAGATAGACCAATTTCTGTAGGTATACGAGTAGTATAGTGTTAGTGATATAAATACATAAATTTCGATACATTCCGACTTGAAATAAAAAGCAAATATACTTCGAAGTAATCAAATTTCAGAATCAAAACTTAAACAAACACATATACAAAGTTAAAAAGATTATATCTGAAAAGGATTGGCCGTGGTCTTCAGTCTATGATTTTAATTTAATTAAGAGTTCTAGACTTTTTTGTGAATTTAATCCTATTGAGGTTTCTTTAGAGTTTAAAGTAAAATCCACTAACAGTCTTATTTCTTTTTAGGGTTCTGTACTTTAAGAAGAAACGAAATGGTTGAGATGTTTATTATAAATTAGTTTTTTACTTATATTATATAGTTTTAATTTTTTTGTGTTTATTACCCAATTGCGCTTTAATAGAATATAATTTGGTACTTGCGATGTATCTAATTATTGTATTTTCATGCAGATTTTTACAAAGTTACTTTAGAAGTTTCAAATATGACGTACGACAACGATTTTGTCATCATCATCTCAGCCTGCGTCCACTGCTGGGCATAAGCCTCCCCCAAAGAGCACCCAATAGCATGATATCCCGCTTTTTTCTTCCAGCCTTTTTTGCATAAATTATACAATTGATACTCGCGTCATTTGACAGTGCCCCCATTACCACTTTAAATTACTAATTCGCATCAGTACAAGCTGTTTACTAATACACTTCTTTGACCATTAATTACCACTGTGTCATAACCTTTTATACCATTAACAAATCCGTAAAACATTGACGCACAAACTTCAGCACCGCAAAGTTTTGTTTTTACGAGTGTGGGCAGGTGTGGCTTTCATTATTTATTGAAGCCGACCGTTCGCGAGCGAGCATTAAGTGTGGGTAATAATTGATGAGCTGTGTGCTACCTGCCCTGTTTGCGCTGTCTGCCAGCTGCTAGTACATGAGAAACGACTCAAGGATTAGACCGCATCTCAAAATATTACGAAATTACATTAGTTACATCGAGATGGGAACACAATATCATATACACATGTTGAAAATAAATTTATGGACGCGCTCTACTTTGTTCCGTTTCTATTTGGGACAATAATCCATCTACAAGGTGGAGAGACAACTGGTAAAAGTTACAGGAAGCCGATGTATACAGGCTACTTCCAACGGGCCTATCTGGAAGTCATTAGGGGAGGCCTATGTTCAGCAGTGGACGTCCTATGGCTGAAACGATGAGGATGTATGATGAAAGATAAGCACATATTTTAGTAGGACTTCTATTAGCGGAGCAATGGGGCGAACCTTGTTGATTGACATCTTACGCTGCGCTTGCCTCTACGTGGCCTCCATTCTAGAACCTCTCCCTCCTCTGCCCCATCGGTCTTCAGATAAGTCTCAAAGTTAGCAAAGTATCCATAGTTGGACAACAGGACTAGTTTCTTTTACATACGATCTATTTTAGTCAGTATTGATTGTAGTATTAACTATTGTTGCCGGCCTAGCTGGTCAGTCACCGGAGGTAAGGAAAATACTCTTTCGGACCGATTTGACAAACCAACACCCTGGAGGTATTAGTGGTGTTAGTAACCTGGAGTTTCACTATCTGCCACCACCTGGAAACGCGTTCGATACCCCTATCGATCGATCGGGGACTGAAAACTATATGTATCAATTCACACAACACTAGTTTATCACAAAATAGTTTTTATGTTAAACCATTATTCAATAAATCGATAAAGATATATCCTTAGATCAGACTTTAGGCTTATTCATAAATATCTAACTGTATGCGCACACATAATATAAAGTGCGGGCAGTTAATGATTTGTCTCTCTCTCCATGTTGTTTGCTAAATAAAAAAGAATTACCACATTTAGTAAAGATAATCTCTGAAAAGTTGTCAATATACCCAGTACTAAGGTATATTTCATGTAATGGCGCATAGGACATCAGCGGAAATAATTATTGAAATGTATGTTATCTACTTAAAACAACTGACAGAAAGACCGAAATTATAAAATATTCGCTGAATAATGACTCACTCACGTTGATATTTTATTAGACAAAAACTTTGTAGGTACGGTTGCTTTATGAAACTCGAATATACGAAATACGAAATAAAATACCTGCTACAAGTTGTGTTTTGATCATTTTGTTCTTACATGTATTGTTTCGCACGCACAATGCTCCGAGGATGTATGCCGAAAACAAAAGTTTTCGTACAAACCCCCCCGATCTAAATAATGGGAAAGTTACAATGAGGTATCTCCCTCCGACGGTTTGGGCAAACATTTTTGCGATCTGTGTACAAGGGGATTATTATGAGAATGTTGGTATCGAATGTTTGCATCGTTTTAATTAAAACAAAGTTATAATCGGCGCAATTAATAGCTGAATATAAATAAGCAAGAATTGTCAAAAATCCATAAAAAACTATGCTTACAGTAACTTTTACCGTTAAATTTCTGACTTACTAGGTTAAGCGATAAGTATTGTAGAAAAGGAATCGCTTCGAAACGAGTTTACCGAACTATAAGGAAACCCGTGAGTTTACTCAGGGCTCAGGCAGCGTGCCTCGAAGATATCTTGCGAATGAAATTGAACTAAATAAAGGGAATATAGTGAAGGGTGATCGTTTATAGCAGCCCGGTTTAAACGATTCGAACGATGTTTTACAAATAACTGTCCTGGTTTTGTGTGTACTTATCAAAATACAGGGTTACATTGCAAAGGGGTGCCAAATTTAAAAAAATAAGATCAAGGGAACAATATAAAGAAGCGTCTTGATCGTTATTATCTTTAGTAATCGTATTTAACGAAAAAAAAAACTATTACAGTCAGTCATCAGAGGCGTAGGTATACGGCGAGCCAACATGGACCTTACCCAGTGCACATACGGTGTATTTTTTTCATGAATAAGTAAAAAAAATGTATTTTGTTTTTTGCATAGTTCGATTAATTTACTGATTCTGAGCCACTCCTAAAGATTTCGCATCCCTTTGCAATGTAACTCTGTAAAATTCGCAGGTGTAGTAATAATATTTTTACTAAATAATAATCAATTACATAATCAGACCTTTTGAGTATCTATCCCATACACAAAGAATTTACCTCATTAAGTCGAAATTAGTACAAATAATATGTTTTAATCAATCAGTCATATAAATGACCTAATAAGTAAACCTGGTGAAGATCGCAGGAAGACGCTAGATGCAGGTCGCTTCCAACCGGCCAATCTGGAAGTCAATGGGGGAGGCCTATGTTCAGCAGGAGACGTCCTATGGCTGAAATGATGATTATGAAATATTAATAATTGTTTTACAGTCAAACTATTATTAATGCAGCTACGAATTATGTTATAATAAGTATACACAGTAGGTACTAAAGTCACTATTTAAAAAAAACGTAAGAAGTTATGAATTTCGCTGGCTGTCTTGAAACGTTCATCTTAAAAGAACTGTAAGTAAGTATTAGCTCTAAGTTTCGTTTAAAACTATAACAAAATCATTGATGAACAGCTAACATTATCTAATTAAAACTAACTTACATTAATTAATTGGTAAACGCTTTAGAAAATAATTCAAAAGTAATCCTGTTTCTGGGAAAAGTAATTTCATTTGTCAATTAGTTGTGAATGGTCTATCTCCAGCCCTTCGATAAAGAAGTCCCATTTGATAGGATCCTGTTTTTGAGTGGACCTTAAAAGGGATAATTTTGTCCCTAATTCCCTTTTTTCCGAGGCTTCCCATTGTAATTCAGGGTATCCATGGCAATTCATGGGATGGGAATGGATTAGGCTTTGGGTATAATGTGTGGGGTAATTTTGAATTGAAAAGACAGTCCCTTCGTAAAGTTATTTCAAGACTTTCTAATCTTCTAAGTGGAGTTACTTTTTTGCTTTAATATTTTTTATACTAAAAACATTTTAATGTATGTGAATTAATGTAAATAAAAGTATTTTCCATTTAGAAATACTACGATATACTAAATAATAATAAATATAAATAAATAAATATTGGACAACATCACATACATTGCTCTGATCCTATAGTAAGTAGCCAAAGCACTTGTGTTATAGAAATCAGAAACAACGACGGTACCACAACACCCAGACCCGAGACAATATAGAAAAATATTATTTCTACATTGACCGACCGGGAATCGAACCCAGGACCTCAGAGATAGCGACATGTCCGGCATGCTCGCTTCTCAGCTACGGAGATCGACAAAATAATTGATGTTAGTCCTAGAGACACCTAGAGCGTAAAATATAGTTTTGTGTAACAAATATTCAGATGCTGAATATATTTATTGTCAAGGCATATCATAGTAATTAAGAGGCCATCCTATAAATCGTCGTATTTCCGTACATTTTTTTCTCTGATTGTAAAGACGTAATTAAAACTAAATAACGCGTGATTTTAAAAGATTAGTTCTTATTCTTGCATGTAGCGCGAATGGATTTTTCATATCATTTCAAAAATAAATCACCAAAAGAACTACCCTTATTTCAGAAAAATGACGTTCGAGTTACGTTTGAACATCGGTTTACAAGAGACTACAAGTTATCCTGACAATTCGATTTTATCATTTAATTGAAGATATGGTCTACTTGGTTGAATACTTTTTTAATTTCTTACAAAATCAACAACTATTATAAGATTTAAACACTACACAATAATTTTTAGGTATACTTTTAAAATAATTCAATTTTTATTTTATTTAAATAACAAAAAATGAACAAAATTTACTATAAAATCAAGCGCGCATAGGACGTCCACTACCAAATAAATTATCAATATTATCTTGTAAAGGATCAACATTGTTGACGCTTTATCCCGCATCATAGACGCACACAAGCATAGATCTGTATTTCAATTTTGCACTGAAAAAAGGTGCACGGCCTCTTAATAGGATGATAATGCCGTGCCGCGGAATGCAGACGGCTCAGCTTCCCGATTACGAACTTTTCAATAACGAATTGACAATCGATAAATCACGTGACACCAATTCTGAATCATATGCTAGCGTAAACTCCATACAACTTTATAACTAGTATAACTCCAACATAGTGCGACTGGGGTATTTTTTTCTTTCGACAAACACATTATTTTACGCTATAGCATTATTGATTAAAATTACGGGAAATCAAAAAGAACACGTTGTAGAGTCACGTGGTTTTCCGGTTGACAATTTGCTATTGAACGTTGGTTTCAAATCGGGGGCAGTAGCCGCTAGCTGTAGCGACCTATGGGGGATACCCATGTTCCAGCAGTAGACTTCCAAAGGCTGATAATATTGATAATGAAAGTAATCATCATCGTCATCATTTCAGCCATAGGACGTCCACTGCTGAACCAAGGCCTCCTCTAATGACATTATCATCGGGGGATTGCCAATACTGACCACGCTTGGCAGGCGGGTTGGAAAGCGCAGTTTTTTATAAGATTAGACGATAAGACGCACGAAGATGCTGCTGCCCATCTAGTCGCCTCTTACGACACGACTCCTGTTGGCGGTGGGGAAGTGTATTTAATACGGCCGTCCCCACACGAAAAATAATAATGAAAACAATACTTATTAATTAATTTGTATAGAAAGGAGCAAAATTCTGGAGATTGCGGTGTTGGCCCCATAGTTGTATACCAACAACTATCACGTACTTTCAATTTACGTCTATACACTCAGTATATAAAGTCCTATTTTATTAGTTACAATCGTTATAAAAATAAATAAATAAAAATCATTTATTTCAGAAACAAGTCCCATAGTAAGTAGTTATTTACACATCAATAAAATAAAAATTCTCACTTAAATAGATACAAAATACAAATATCAGCATCAATAAAATTAAAATTTAATGAAAATAATAAATAAAAATGGTGGAATAAATAAAGTTACACACATACATACATGAGCCTCAAAAATTACTCCCTTTTTGTGCAGTCGTGTAAAAAACAGGCGACATGACGTCCGTGCTCTGCCGTAGCAAGAAGCATCTGACGGTTGGATAGCTGACCATCGGAACGTCTGTAGCAATGTTCCAGAATGGTTAGATGGTCGGCCCCGATTTGGTCGGCTCCAACCAAATTGGAACGTCTGTTTCTATAGAGGATGATACTTTGGAGTAGTGCATTTGTTTTAAGTTATTGTTTATCTTTTTTTTAATTATTTTCTGTCTTGTTTTTGAGTGTATGTGTCTGTTTTGCTAATACCAAATCTATATATCTATCTATTGTCCTAAATGCCGACAGGATAGATAGGATCTTAAATTTCAATGAAGCTATGTGTTATTGATCAACTAGCTGTCACGGCGAACTTCATACCGCCTCTTTTTTTTGTAAATTATCTGATAGTTTCTTATTCTGCTATTCGGAGCGTAGACAAATCCAACAAACTAAAAATCATAAAAATCGGTCCAGCTGTTCTTGATTTATAAATAGTGTAACTAACCCGACTTTCGTTTAATAGATATATAGATATTCCCTATCTGAATATCATAAAAGTTTACCGTAACATTGCATCTATTCAGACGTTGTTTTCCCCCGAATCCGCCTTTATCAGACAAAAGTGTCCCCAAATCTATGTTCATAAACAATATTACATTTAACTTCCCGCCGATAAAGGGGAATACTCATAAACATACCATATTTATTCAGGCATGAAAATAAACTAAGCCAAGCGGAAAACTTTCCGAATTAAACCTACGTCTAAATCTGTAGCAAACGATTCTGTTTGTGATCCAGTATTGGAACGATAATAATAAGTTAGATTGCTTGGAAAGAAAATGACAATAGGCAGTCATAGTCCAAAGCTACAAATATAAGAACACTGGCTTCCGCCCGCGGCTTAGAGTTCGGCTTTATCAACGACCAAATAATACATTATTTTAGATTAAAGTTCTGACGACCTCCGTAGCCGAGAAGCGATCATACCGGACTTATTGTCACTATATCTGAGGTTCCGAGTTCAATTCCCGGTCGGTCAATGTAGAAAAATAACTTTTCTATATTGTCTCGGGTCTGGGTGTTGTGGTACATTCATTGTTTTTGATTTCTGTTACACAAGTGCTTTGCCTACTTACCATAGGATCAGAGCAATGTATGTGATGTTGTCCAATAATTATTTATTTCATTTATTTATTTATTAAATTTGATTAC
The DNA here is from genome assembly GCA_963576865.1 of Anania hortulata. Lineage (NCBI taxonomy): Eukaryota > Metazoa > Arthropoda > Insecta > Lepidoptera > Crambidae > Anania > Anania hortulata. Next base: position 18,525,686 of record OY756395.1, on the reverse strand, counting down.
CATAAAAAACTTATTACCTTATAAGATAAACATAATATGCTTTCAAAAACTTTTTTTGCTTTTAACTTGTGTTCCCCTTTCGTCATACGTGATTTTTACGCAATTTTAAAAGGATTTTTTTAACCGTTTTTGCAACATTTTTCATTGACACTCCGATTCTATTGGTCGTAGCGTGATATGATATAGCATTAAACATTACAATAGCATTAAAGTTTGTTTTTAATTCGAACCAGTAGTTCCTGAGATTTGCGCGTTCAACCAAACAAACAAACACACTTCAGCTTTATTATTGATCTAAGATCTTACGTTCAGGTTTCTTAGTCTAATAGTGATATATTTTGAAAAGGTTTTACTATGTCGCTTCTTAGTACAGTCTCGTAGTCGTAGCTCGTAGACGCCACCTGTAGCTACGATAGTAGTCGTAGCATCATTGTAAAGTCCAAGCAGCTACGGTGCTAATAGCTAGTGATAGTATCTTCTCCGGTACGTGTAGTTAGTATGGCTAAAGAGCGTACACTGCATCGCATGTATTGATTATGCTGAATAGGCGTTTTACCATCGATTACCGTTCTTATACATTGCGGCGTTACTACTAGTTTCAACTACAAATCACAATGTTTACGCCTCAATGTCTTTTTATAAATATGCAACCACAATATATACCATCTCTGTATGGCCCCATGGTTGACTGGTAGAGAATGCTTTTGGCATTAAGTCCGCCATTTGTACAACTTTTTTTTTAAATTTCTGTGCAATAAAGTTTAAATAAATAAATAAATAAATATAGTAACAGCAACATATTTAATATTTTTGTATATTTACTATAGTAAAAAAATCGTAAAAAATATCATTTTTATATTTATTATTTAATGTTTAAATATTATAAGTGAAATTGTTCAAGCCAAGTGGGCTTAGTTATCACAAATATACTTATTTTTAGGGTTCCAGACTTCAAAAGGGAAAAAGGAACTCTTTAGGATCAATTCGTTGCCCGTCTGTCTGTCAAGACTCTTTTCGTATAACATCCGAAAACCTGTAAATTTTTTGTAATTTTTTTTGCGAATATAAACATCGCATTTAGTAAACTAACAAAAATACGAGTAACTTAGTACGGAACCCTCCATGCGCAACCTATTTTATCAAATTACGAGTAGTTTTAGCTTAGCTAGCATTGGCTAACGAGTTTAACTGGCAATCTTTTCATAGAAGGGTGCCAAGATAAATAATTAAGGATTATGTAAATTCGTTACTTTATTTAACGATGTAAATTAAATATATATTACTTGTAGGTTGAAACATGATACCATTATTATTTCTTGTTATCAATCGTTTTCTTCACTTCTTTTACACTGTTAAAGAATTTCTTGAATTTAAAGATAAAATATAATAAATTAAATCTTCATTAATATTAATTATTATTATTGTAATAGTATATTTGCACGCTAGTATTAGACTGAATGCACTGGACTCATTCTATCATTATCACCTGATGTATTTACTGTATTCTTGCAAATAAAACATTTGACTTTGACTTTGACTTCATTTCAAAAGATCGCGTCCGGGCTTTCGTAGATTTGATTACAACTTCCCGCCATTTGTCCAGTCCAAACTGAAGCTTCTCGGGTCAGTTGCCACCGTAAGACCATTTTCATTATTTATGTAAAAGGAAAAAAAAGTAAATTATGCCTATATATATATTAGTAAACATGATTTCTAATAGTTTATACAAGAAATATAGTAATTATTAGCATTACTGTATCGTTCGAGAATGCAAAAATACATCAAAGAATCGAATGACATTTGATCGTTTACCATAAGACTGACGTCGCTCACGTCGCGATCATGGCGGATAGCGTTTTCAGAGATTCCATTTTTAGATTAAAAATCATTTTTTTAAATTTGATTTTTACAACCATATTCTACTTTTAAGTATTGAAATATATATTTAGGTTCCTAAAGTCGAATACTATATGAAATAATTCTTTGTTTAATTAATTTCGATATGAGTCAACTAGCTTAATAAAGCATGTAAATAAATGTGTAGGTTAACTAAAGCGTAGCACAATCTATACAGAGGGTAATAAACTGTGAAACTTACTTTCTAAACTGTATTGACTGTGCTATGAGTGCAAAATTATATAAATCATGGTTAAATTACAAACATACATCCTTTCATAAGTAAAATATACTAAGATACTTATATTTTTTTAAATAAATATGTGTCAGACCACACATCTAGTGTCATGGTCACGAAGTAAGCAATAAACATAATAGGCTAGTTTCCTGGGTCAAAAAACTATTTTTCTATTTAGTCCGTCAGTTACATTATCAAAATATATTGGACCCATATTTTGTCTTTTGTCAATCAAACATAAAATGACGAAGATAAAGCGCATCAAAGTTTGGGAGTGACGTCACGCCTTGCTAAAAAGTGTCGCAAGGAGTGACATTACGCGGAACTTTAACGGGCTATATCTTCATCATTTTTTGTTTGATTGAGAAAAGAAAAAATACGTGTCCAATATTTTCTGTTAATACAACTGACAGACTAATTCGATTTTTTTAGGAAACTAGCCCATTGCGTTACGTTACGACGTAACAGACAATTTATTTTGCCTGGAGAGTCTTCCAACATACCTAGCTTTAAGCCATTTTAAAAAATATAGTTTTCTGCATTAATCCGAAAAAGGACTCGAACTCGGGACCCTTTGCGTCTTAAGAAACATCCCGTCACTATACCAATCGGGTCGCCAAACTATGATTAAATAAAGATAGTTTCTTGTTTAATTAGTGTAATCTTTTCATGAAAGACAGCGAAGCGAATCTAGAAATTTTTGCGAATTATGAACAATCAATTAAAGTAATTTTATTTTATTTTATTAATTGTTATGTATTACCTAAAGACAAACGTACAAAGTATGAAATATGTCATCAGTAAAACAAAATCGTTTTTAGTATCCGGTGTGTGAAGGACAAGAGGCAAGCGTTTTAGATCTAAGTATAAATATTTTTTTATCTATAATTGATATCTCTTAAGTTAAGTGACTTATTTCTGCACTATAGGGTAATATATTGTAAAATATTTTTTTAAATTGCCTCTAAAATAAGGTTAATCCCCCTTTCAGTCAAAGTGGGCTTGACAATGACAGTGATTTAGTTATATCGCTGTCTAAAAATAAACCTAAAGTTAAAAGGGACATCATCATCATCATCATCATTTCAGCCGTAGGACGTCCACTGGTGGACACAGGCCTCACCGAAAAGGAGGGAATTGCCAACACTTTCCACGCTTGGCAGGCGGGTTGGCGAGCGCAGTTTTTATACCATTTGGCACGCAGACGCTGCTGCCCGTCTCGTGCTACAGGGATTAGTCGCCTCTTATGACACGTGTCCTGTTGGAGGTGGAGAATTATTTTCGTTACGGCACAAAAGAGACAACTGTCAAAATAATTTTATTATTTTAGCACATCCTTAAATGTGCAGTTTTGCATAATATATGCAACATAAATAAAAATAAATTTAATACAATATTTTATTTTATTGAAAAAAAAATAAGGAATATGTATATGTCATATATGGAGCATGTTTTTGAAATTTTTTATTTTTTATTTTTAAATTTACAATCTATGTATCTATTTGGATTCAGAAATGCAACCTTTTTTATTATTTTTTTATAAAGAAAAATACTTCCTGTTACTGTACTGTTAAAATAATAAAAAAATATTTCACCTCTCATTAGTTAGTCAGACAAATATTTTTTATCAGCGACTCGCACAGGTCTTGCTCACTTACATCGCGTGTAGGTAAGGTTCACTTTGATTTACACTTTTAATCAATAAAATCCTACAAAAGAAAACTAAAATACTTAAGTAATTTACCTAAAACCACATTCGCTTGCAACTTCGTCCGCAAACGTAGTGTCGTTATTAAATTTGGAGCATCGCCGTTTCTCAGATGCTACCGAATCCCGATCGTCATTAATCATTCTCAACAAAATACAAAGTAATGCCTGCAAAAAGATGGCGCCAAACAAATGGAATTTATGCCGTATTAGAAAACATTGCAAATGTCTAGATCGAGAAAAAGTTTGAAACTTACTTCGTATTACATAAAGAAATCTTTGGTATTACAACAAAATAAATTTAAGAGTTAAAATGATTGCGGGTTATTTTCGTAAAGTTAATGATTACCTCAGAAGCATGCCGGCGTAAGTTGTATAAAGTCATTATACAACATACGCCCGACTGCTTCTGAGCTAAAGAATTTTTTTTATTTTATTTTATTTTAATGGAAAGCAAACAGCTTGTGTTAATGACTCCGTTAATTAGTAATCAAAAATGACAATAGATGGCGCTGTCCTTACTTAAATCGCGCAAGTAACTAGTGTTGTTAGTTTCAGTAAGAATTCATATGTTTAAAACTAGTTTCATATATTGCCAACAGATGGCGTTGTCTCGTTTTAGTTCACGCATGTAAAGTATACCAATGCTATCATATGGTCGAAAACTTTTTGTTTAAAAACATCCTGCTTAGTTCAAGTACTTACGGTAGTTTTATTTACACATATACCCCTATAGTATTAGTTCACAGTTCAATTAGATCAACCAGTAGGTCAATATTTTAACAGCTTGTAATTTTTTTTTTTTAAATTACGACTACAGATATTCAATGCCTATAGTTTTCACCTCTAAGTAGGCAAATATTGGTACTAAATTACATACCATGATATAAAAACCAATAAAACATGAACACAGAAAAAAGATAGATAGGGTCAACGAGTTGGCCTTTATAAACTTATTTTTCATCCCAATATGGGAATAGCACATTCTTACTATAAAAAATGGAACCGTCATTAAAAATATAAACATTATTTTTATTTCTTAGTGCGTAACAGTTTTCAACCGGCTTCAAAAACTCAGAAAGAGAGGTGGTTAATTTTGAGCATATGTTTTAGTTGTCTGTTTTATTCATAACTAGTTGTCCCGGCGAACTTCGTGCCGCCTCTTCATTGGTTTTTTTTTCGTGAAATTTTCCGATGTTGTAATAGTTATTCTGCTATTCGAGGCCGAGACAAATGAGACAAATAAAAAATCATAAAAATCGGTCCACCCGGTCTTGACTTGAAAGACTGAAAGTGCTACAAGGAAATGTATTTAAGAAAATGTTAAATAATTGGTTGTTGAATAATTGTTTTTATAATCTGAATGAATATTTTAATTTTAATGAATAATTGTATAATTAATATGAAATCTTTAATTAAAATAGTGTGACATTTTATTGTCATATTTTTATTAATATTTGCACGCCTGCATGCAGGCTGAATACATGGACAAAGTTAGTAAGTTCTGCATTATAAAATTGCATGTATGATCTATTCTCGCAAATAAACGATTGAATTTGAATTTGAATTTGAACTTATAAATGGTGTAACTAATCCGACTTTGTTTTATATATAGAGATTAATAAACACGTTAAAGTGTTTGTTGAAACGTCAAATTTTATATTAAAAAATTGCAGCTTAATCTAGTTAGTTATATATCGATATTTCTGTATACCTTGATAACATAGACTACACAACATAATGCTAAACATTTTTTTTTTAGAAAATTGATCTCTTTAATCGTTTATAATTTGGCAGTGTTATTAGTTAGACTAGTGGCCAGGATGAAAAATAAAATTCTATTTCATGGTCATTATTATTTTTGGCCGTCTTTAAAATGATAACTTTTTTATTTTAGTTGGTCGGTTTTATTTTTGAATTCAATACAAAAAATATATACATCAAACGCTTTTTTACCCAATTTTCTTTCTACTAGTACACTGTTCACGCAAGTAAATCGCAACGACCGCCACACAGGTTGACCACATTGATATGCCCAAAGCATTTTTGTCTACCAAAATAAGCTCGGGGTTGTCCTTAAGTCCAGGCTGTGTCTAGAGGACATAGAAAAGGCAGACAGTACTAATGTACGCGCTGATAATTTAATTTAAGACGACGATAATTATTTCATCGTTTGATAAAGTTTTTTCTATTCTAAAATGAGTCCATTTATGTAAATTCAGATCTCTCATGGTTTTAATAATGTTATGAATTCAAACTTTACAGAATTTAAAATATAAATTTTGTAAAGTTATTTTAAACTATTTCATAATATCTAATCTAAAAAGGTTGCCTACAACTATGAATTTTAGGGTTAAGTATTCAAATTAAAAAGCTGCTTCTGTGCTTATATTTATACCCAAATATATTTTTTTAAAGATAAACACTGATTGGTCAGCTATTACCATTTGTGTTGATAAGTGTTTTAATTTTAGATATTGACGTTGTTGTATTTGATCACCAGAATCAGTCCTTGAAGGTTATTAGTGCATTAAAAATTACCCTTTCTGTCTTTAGACACTGTTTGGCGAACCCTGCCACAGAGGCAATCACTCTAATCTCTGTTACGTAGCCTACAACGGGCAGACTGTTGATCTGAGTTGATGTTGAATTGATCTTAAAGAAAATCATCATCATCACTTTAGTCATTAGGCTATCCCACTGCTCAACATAGACCTCCCCCAATATCTTTCAGATTAACCGGTTGGAAACGGCCTGTATCCAGCGGCTTCCTGCAACCTTTACCAAGTAGTCTGTCTACCTTGTGGGCCGACCTCCAGGATAAAAGTATGCTGATAATGAAAATCAAGTAGACCAAATTGATACCTATTCAACTTGGTCTGTATGACCGTTTGTTTTGTAAATTAATCTAAATAGTTATTAATTTTAATGCAAAACAAACGAAAATGCACAAAAATAAAACAGGTTAGTCGGGTATAAATGGATCATGGTTAGAAACAACAAAAACCCATGTTAAAAAAGCTAAGTTTTCAAAAGTTCTCGTCTGATAGTGTTAGCTTAAACGTGTATTGTAATAGCTTTATCCGGTTTTTCACCATACAAAACTCAATCACTCTGCTAAGCTACCAAAAGCGAGGTCGCGAGCGAAGCTAGTGAGGTCCGAAATCATATTAGTAGCACAATCCGTTGCGCAAAAAATCCACGGACACGATGTAAATACCGGCAGAGCCACAGCACAATAAATATATATGCAGTAAGCTAATCATTTGCAATCATCATCATAATCAACCCATGTCAATCCACTGCTGAACATGCCTCTTCACGCATGCCATTAAGCCCGATCCTCGGTTATTTTTTTCCATCTGCTGCTAAAAGACTTCGAACTTTTTTGTATGGAGCCTGGCATTCCTTAAGTTGCAAGTAACAGTAAAAAACGTTATTTTGGTGTACACCTATGAAATATACGGTACCTAATCGAAGGAGAAAATAATTAAAAACAACAAATTTCATTGACAGATTGTCTGAAATGATATACTTACTTTGTTTATAATTTGACGACCTCCGTAGCCGAGAGGCGAGCATACCGGACTTGGTGTCGCTATCTCTGAGGTTTCAGGTTCGATTCCCGGTCGGTCAATGTAGGAAAAGAACTTTTCTATATTGTCTCGGGTCTGGGTGTTGTGGTACCGTCGTTGCTTTCTGTAACACAAGTGCTTAAGCTACTTATCATAGAATCAGAGCAATGTATGTGATGTATATACTTAATACTAATTTCAATTTGAATACGAGTAAATATTAAATATTCAAACTGAAATTGTGAACAAAGTATATCATTTACGACATTTGTCGAAGAGTATTTGTTGTTTGTAATTATTTTCTCTATCGATTGGCATATGTGTTATAGGTGTACACTAAAATAACGTAATTTTAGGTAATACGCCCTGTGCCGTCGCGACCCCTTAGGGCTAGGAAGAGACTTAGATAATAACAATTTAAAAAAAGCCCTAAAATATGTGATAAACTAAAAAGCTAACCTATAGTGAACGGCAACACAAGCTGACAAGTGTTGCAATTTTCAACCGTATGATAAATAAGTTACGGCTTAGTTTAAATTGTTATCATCTCAGTCTCTTCGCCGCGCTGCACCAGGTTTACATTTAAGCAGACGGCAGACATTCTCTTGTCGGCCGTCGGGGGGCCCTAGAAGGCAGACACGAGAATATTGGAGAAGGTAGAAGTCCTACTGTATTAACCTGTACTGTGTCCGCACATCCCCCGTATGAATAAATGAGCCGGCCAGTGATTGTCTGTGAATAATTCACGGAGCGGAGTTTTTTCGCTGGATCCCGTCCCCATTCAATATTGCAATCCTTCCCTACTGAATTTAATATAAACAGCGTTACGCTCTTGATTTTGCTGTGAAATATGGATGCGAGATGTGGGAATTGCTGACCTTTTGCGTAACTTGAAAAAATGTTATGAAGAATTTTGGCGGATATAGATATTTAGTTAAAGGATAGTAGCCAAAGAATAAAATGGTCGACAACACGTTCGGCGTAGCGGGACGGTAATTTGGCATGCACGTAAAGGGCAAGGTTTGATTTTCGGCGGGAATCATGTAGTTAAAATAATATCCTTTTTATTTACATGAATTATTTCCCTTGATTTCTCATATTTGGCCTCATTTGATGTGACTACTAATCGCTACAGCAATTTTTTTTCTTAAACTATGCTATAGCCTTTTTAGTGTAACGTTATTAATTCAGGCCGGTATTGTTTAGCTTACCTATTATTATGCAATGTTATAATAGAAACAATCAAGTTGCCGTACTATACAGCGAGATTATTTATGCATGGGTTCCATGTTTAGATAATGGAACTTCACAATTACCTACCTAGGTACAAGCTATTACAAATTAACTAACCAAACAGTGATAATAGTGTATCGATGTGTGTAGCGGGGAAACAGAAAAATAAGATATTGGCTTGAAAGTACAGTTGAACAAAAAATTTGTCTACCACCTGTGAGATAAAATTGTGTTCAAGGAATTCATCTCGAGGTAAACTTTGAAGTTACATTTGATTAGTAAATTAAAAACTTTCCACAATTACATTAATTGTCCAGCCCCAAAATTTCGACCTTCGGATTATTGAATACGTCATTAATTCAGCCATAGGACGTCCACTGCTGAACATGGATTCCCCCAATTGAATACTCAAAATATGTTTTTCATCAATAATTTTTATGCAAGTTTCTCATTAAAAAAACTTATAAAACATACTTAGTTAGTAAATGGGGGGCACTCCGGGCACGTCTCAAAATAATATTTAAGCTCTGCTACCTTGAGTCCTTGACATAAGGATTGATTAAAATTAAGCATTGCATTAAATAACCTTCATAACTTGGACTCAAAATTTTATACGACAATACTAGAAGACAAAAGTCAATATTTGCTTTAAAAAATGTAACTTGAGCAAACAAGAGTCCTTGCTCTTTTGCAAATAACAGTAAAAGACTATTAGGTAAAGGTAGTAACTGCCTACTAGTCTTAAAATAAAGTACTAAAGTATATAAAGTAGTTAGAAGTACAACAACTTCGAGAATACCTTCTACCCAGAGATGACAGTCTCAGGAAATTAACTTATCGGCACAGGAAGTTTAATCAAGTGTCAGATTGTGCCGCCCCACTGCGACATACAACAAAGTATATCCGTCGCAAGATATACTAATGGCAGCGCCGTTATAGAGGCTTAGTTCGGTCGCTAATTGAATACTATGATTTATGTATCGACCCTGCGATAGTCGTGAGAAGCTTTGGCTTAGCATAAGCGGAAGCGGACGCGGACGCGAATTTGTTTTTAGGTTTTCTATAAATAGTTTGCGTGCAATAGCTAGACAAACGTGTTGAAGAAGGGTTGAGGAGTTGGGGAGAGGGGGATCTTGCGATTGACAAGACATTAATATGGAATTGACAGCAGATTGACACCTGGCATGACCCCCACCCCACCGCTCTCTTACCTATGGAAGCACTTATGCGCGCAAATTATAATACCTAGATTTATGCGGCCAGTTTTAGCAATTTCTTTGAGATACGGCAATCACGAACTATTGTATGTGTTATATGTACATAATCTAAGCACTACACTACACATAGCACAATTCTTGCGATATATGTAAGAAAAAGAGATAAAAGTTTATTTGATAACTTTAACAATACAACGCTGAAACAACATTTTTAACAAAACAAAAAATAAAAACAATAGAACAATAGACATTTGGCCTTACGGCTAAACATTTAAAAAACATTATTTTAAGGTGGTGTGGTACTAATTATCTCCGCTTTGTTTGAGGCATTGGCACCATTGGCGGTGAGCGCGTCACTGCCACAGGTATTATCGAAATACCGTAATAATAAGGGAGAGATAGTATTTAAGCATTTTAAAGTATATACCTCATGCTGTTAACGAATTAACAAATGAAATATGTAATTTATATTCACAATAAAACGCATTCATAAATAATTTCTCCACATCACAACAAATCTATATCAAGAAGTGATACAGCGATCACGGAATCGTGATTGTCTCAAAGATGAGCTAGGTGAGGCTGCTCTTCCAACAAAGCTTTGCAGGGAATAAGGAAATGTGTTTTATACAAATGATGCTTGCTTGCACAGCTCTGATGCCAAACTAGTATAAAGTAAGTGATACCATAGGCGGAAAAGGGAACCTGTTGGAATCCGCTTCCGCTATCTGCTGTGTTATAAAAGTTCTGAAGTTCCTCTTAAGACCCTGAAACTTGATAGTTTATCCATAACATAAAATAATAGCGAAACTTATTAGAGAACAGAGCACATAGCCATAATAGCGGCGAGGAATTATATCAGACATTGTTGTTATTTATAGCCACACTTAGAGGTGATATTGAAATTGTTACTTGACTTTGTGCATGAGAGAGAACATTGTGACAACCTTACATTGTTTCAGTTACAGAAATACTTTATTTGTAAAAAGCGCATGGATAAAATGTTCATTTTGTCCCTGATAGGAATTTAGTACACTTTAAATTAATTCTTTTAACAATCAAACCAATTGGTTCTTACTTCAAACTAAGCAAATATTGTACTTTGATGGCGATTCAATAACGAATAAACATCCATGTCTTAGGTACAAAGCCTTCTTTTTTTCGACACCCATTTATAATCTTTTCATTATCGTTCCCTTTATCTTACTTTTGACATTAATTAAACATGTCTATTATATGCTGGTCGCTGATTTATATCAAATATTTCTAAAACGTAAGGTCAGCATATACTTAACTCGATGCACTAAGTGCACTAAGAAAGGTTTTTATATTAATTAACTTTGAACATGATTCAAAGAAATAAATTGAAAAGAAGCAAAATTACAAGATTTTCCTTCACAGATAAAATTAAAATATCTCATGTTTGTCGAGTATTTCATTTCTCTTTGACTAGATTCCTCGTAGGTTAAATTACTTCTTCACTGCAATGTTTCATAAAATCCTGACAGAAATTAAAATTATTTAAAGACAACTTTAATTTGTCACATATAGTATTTAATAGTTTTCCAGAAGGGTTTATTAAAGGAACGAATATTTTATGAATGCATCATCATCATCATCATTTCAGCCATAGGACGTCCACTGCTGAACATAGGCCTCCCCCAGCGACTTCCAGATTGGCTGGTTGAAAGCGGCCCGAATCCAGCGGCTTCCTGCAACCTTTACCAGGTCTTCGGTCCACCTTGTAGGTGGACGTCCTACGCTGCGCTTGCCGGTACGTGGCCTCCATTCCAGAACCTTTCTGCCCCATCGACCGTCAGTTCTATGTGCTATGTGCCCCGCCCACTGCCACTTCAGCTTGTTTATCCGTTGGGCTATGTCAGCAACTTTTGTTCGTTTACGAATCTCCTCATTCCTACGTCCTCGTTTTTGTATAAACACTTCAGCACCTCGATGTACCGATAGTCAATATGAATGAGAAGAAATTGGCAAAAATTTATAAATGCGTTTTGCCAGAATACAAAAAGCCTTGGCAAACGTAGTGCAGGACGCCTCTCCAGTTCGATGGACGATTTCGTCCAATAAAGTTAAATTATAATATATCAACCGATTTTAGCCGAGAGATTTTCAAGTCTTTGTAATAAATTAATAAAATTAAAAGCTATATTTGTCAAAAAAATCATATTCAGAAACTAAGCGCCAAAACTATCAAAATTACCATCTTAATGCTTCGTCTGAAATCTCATGATTCGCTGTAACCGCACGATTTCTCTAATCCTATTAAAATTTTAACTGAAACAAAACTTGCTTTACATCTCAGACAGTCGTAAAGTGAAATCTTGCCATTCACGGTCCGCATAATTATGCAAAAACATAGACATCCCTTCAACAGGTCCCAGTTTTATGGGAAGCCGAACGTAAAATGGAACGATGTACGTATGTACATTTGGAAAGCGTGCCATTCGTGTGATGATTTATTATGGTGACAGATTTTTTTTAATGCAGTTGCAATGTTTGCATAGAAATTTAAGACTACATTGAAACATTTGTTTTTTACAGATTTTTATTACTACGTTATAGCTAAGTATTCTAAATTTATGTAGAATGCCATTTATATTTAAATTACAATTCAAAACATGTCTCACTTTTTACTATACATCTATAACAACGAAGTTATAAATTGAACTATGTGGTCGTAAACTTTACTAGACGGCAAGTTCAAATGGCTGACTTTGTATGTTTTCGCCCCTGGCCCCAAACATCGTCGTACCGAAGAGTGTTTTTTGTATCACGTTGTGCAAGCCACTGTTAAATAAAAGTGACAGAATAATGATGTTTTGTAAGTTAGAAAGAAACAGAACTAGTTCCAACGCAATTCCGCACGAGCGGCCGAAATAGTTTTTTCTGCGATTCTGATCACAATCATAATCATAAATGTTTATTTGCGTCAAATATGGTATAGAAGGTCTGGATCACATTAAAATATAGATTCACATATTGGGCTACATAAATTAGCATGCAAATGTCGCCATCCAAAAAATATAATAAACATTACAAAATGTCAATCTACATAAAGTCTAATAAATTATTATTTAATAAGAATACAGACTGTCCAAACTGAACTATTATATAAGTCAAAAAGGTTCTTCTCGTAGGCCTGAAAGAATGTTACGAAGTTACCTAATAAATTATACCTTTTATATTTTTTGCAATAAAAAAAGTCTTTTAGATGATTCGCGTGAATGGCGCGCCTTAGCACTAAAACGCGGCGACATTCAAAGCTGGTTAGAGGCTCTATTAGCCGCCTCAGACACACATAAAAGTTTCATTGCACACATTTTGACGGATTATACTTGATTTGTGGATCATCTCTCGCAGCTCGATCCGAGATACGATAAAACACAATTTATGGGCGGAGAAAATGTATTAAAGACATTTGGATATTAATATCGCTTCTACCTTATACTTTATTTTTATATTACGTTTCTTACTGTCGCACTCAAGAGTGTTAAGTGAAAAATGTTTATGAAAGTATTTATGTATGTTTATCCGTTATCTAGTAGCTATCTTTGCTTAGTTTGGGGCTAGATAATTGGTGTGATTGTGAAAACAATTAATTTATTATTATTATTTATTTAATCCAGTTAAATCCAGGGTATTCAGTATATTCCTGCATTCCATTTCAACCAATGATGTTCCTGCCCCAAATATCACGTGCTAATGCTACGGTAATTGCTTATTATTCTGATATGTAGTTTGTGACGTGAAATCAGTCAGATAGGAGCTAGTACGAAATACTAGGTTTAATAACTTAGCGACAGGATCTAAAGCTTTGCTTACAAAGTGTTTGCTAATTAGACTTGGGATTTGAGACTACATGTAATGCTCTGGTTTACTTGTCAAAGGGTATGACATACTCGTATTAATATACTGGAGCGTAAACGTGCTCTTAAAACAGTATTACTATCATCTTAAAACAGTACTACTATAATCTGGTTTTGTTTTTTCTGTATTTATGTTTTTCTTATTTCATTGTAAAATACTTAAGGGATTGCTAGTTGTATACAGTACCGAACTTTAAAAGGCGTCCCCGCTATATTATGGTGTGTATACATATGAAAAAAAAACCCATGAAAAAGTTTTTAAATTCAAAATTTCATTTAAAAAAAAAATTGACCGACTTACTGTGCGAGCAAGATAGAAAAGCGACGTTGTCAGTTTGCGCATTGGAGTAGATTAAAAACAAGTCGCGCAAAATTTCAATTAACAAAAATCAATATGCAAATAGATCCGTGCGAGGCTTTTTAACATCTCCAAACTATTTTATCACTGCTTCGGAACAATTGTGGATTCATGCTGAGAAGAAGCATGGCAGGATGTCTAAATTTATTGAAACATCACGACGAGAGACAATTAAATAATATGAGTCATGCAGGGGCGTGCATCCCATATAGGCTATTATGCAGAGCCTACCTTCATAAAAAACCGACAGAACAGCTAACCATAATTATTAATTACGTATTCAACAATAAATATTCTGTAACCATTTGTCGTCTACCTATACTTATTCCTTACTAAAGCGTGCAACTTAGATCGTTCCTCTGTGCAATTAAACCAATGTTAGGCTGCCGCGAGATCGCCTACTGTTTTACGCAAACTTACTCAATTTTCACTCACAGCCTACCCCCATCTGAAACCAATGCACGCCCCTGATAACATGTAGGCTACAAATGTCAGTCGTATATCTTCAATTCAACATAAGGGCTGATCTTGAATCGTATAAAATCTCTGAATATGTTTTTGGTCTTGCGCTTGGTCTATATAGCCCCGTGTCTATTTCACCAAACGAGTGGAAATAAACAGAAGTGTCCAATAACACCCGGCACACGCGTGTTTTACAGCCGACATTAAAGCAGTAAATACACAAGATTATACTGTCATAAAAACATAAAAGAATTAGCATGCTACTTAATTTTTTAACGCTTGTTTTTTGTTTTTGGTGTTTTTCTCAAAAAAGGGCTACCTTCTATCATGTCCCGCCTGTTCGGACAGCTGCACACGTGAAGATCTGTCTGCACCACCGATAGTGCGGTTTGTGTGGCGGGATACTGGCCATCAAAAATTTGAGAGAATTGCCGAAATCGACACGAGAAGAAGAATAATAATATTTTTATGACATGCTAAATCTGGCGACTGAGAAAACACTATCTATCTTGGACAACATCACATACATTGCTCTGATCCTATGATAAGTAGCTCAAGCACTTGTGTTTCAGAAATCAGAAACAACGACAGTACCACAACACCCAGAACCGAGACAATATAGAAAAGTGATTTTTCTACATTGACTGAACGGGAATCGAACCCGGAACCTCAGAGATAGCGACACCAAGTCCGGTATGCTCGCCTCTCGGCTACGAAGGTCGTCAGACGATCTGAGTGTAATGGGCCGAAGTCAGGGGTCCGCAACCATTTGAGTCGGAAGAGTTAAAAATTGCAATTTACAAAATTTCTAAGTTTTTTTTTTTTTTTTTTTTTTAAAGTTATTGGATTCGGATTAATTTCCAAATTGGATTTCGTTACTATTTGTGTGGACAGGATTTACTATAAATGCTAGAGTGGTTTTGTTGGTTTGAATTGCTTGAGAGATAGAAATGGTGCCTAATCCTCGTTAATCGATTGAGAACGATTATTAATGTTTTTTTTTTTTTTTTTTTTTTTTTTTTTTTTTTTTTACTTTTGATCAAATAATATTTGTGTATGGAACTTAAGAGCCACAGCTTCACATCCAAAGAGCCGCATGTGTCTCGCGAGCCGCAGGTTGCCGACCCTTGCCCTAGGTCCAATTTCCCGACGGGCCTCGGGCGGCTGGCACGGGGGTGCCGACCGTCCGCTAAAGGAGGCCCGCGACGGCAGTGCGTGTGTCCAGCACGCCGTTCGCTGGAGTCCGGGGGGAGACTACCTTCCCCCCGAAGCCGGGTGGCGCTCGCTGTCAAGCGAGCCACAGCCAGAGTCGAGACTGTGGACGAATGCCCATGGCTAAAGCCTGGGGCGCTAACCCACAGTTCTCGTCTCACTTAATGGCACCGGGGACACCGTCTGGTTTTTAGTGGGTAGGCGGGCTCCTTCTGAGCCTGGAGTCCCACACACCCCTCCAGCCGTCCCCCCGCGGCTGGAGGATAGTGCGTGACAGCATTTTCCAGACGATAAAAAAAAAAAAAAAAAAGGTCCAATTTCCTGTCAAATCAAATCTTGAAGAAATAAAGTCATAGAAATCGTTGCCTGGTACCTTGTAACAAAGAAAGTATTTCCTTACATTAGGATTTAGATTATAACAAGTCTCATTTAAAAAGCGTGATCTGTAATAGCAGTAACCTACTAATAATTTACGATTCTTAGTGATCTATATTTATGTTTCAAGTTCATAAAAGCCGACGATATAAATAATAATAAAATTGTTTTCACAATCACACCAATCATCTACCCCCAAACTGAGCTAAGCTTGTATTATGGTGACTATACTATAACGGATAAACATACTTAAATAACTTTTATTAACATCCATGACTTAGGTACAAAGCTAAATGCCCGTGCTCATCATACAAACATTTGCCCCTTGCGGGATTCGAACCCGCAACCGCTGGCTGGAATTATTTATTTTTAAATGTTCTAAACGGTTTTTTTAATATTTGATCCGATTATCACTAATCGGATCAAATATTAAAGTGAATTGCTGTATAAAAATGACAGAAACAACTGTACCTATAAATATATTTTTTGTAATATTGCAGTGACCTTTCTGGGCCCATATGTACTATAATATTAAATTTATAGAACCTAATCTACCTACATAATTATGTGTGGCAATAAATAAATGACTATAAATATGAATACCTACTGCAATATTATATTAAAACCTATTAAACAGTCTGAAGTGTATTTAAAATACATTATGCTTAAATTATTTAGTGTGATACTTGTAGTATGTGTGTCCGAACCTTAAGTCTGAATTGTTGTCACACTTTCGAGAGCTACATTAAATAAGCCGGTGTGTGAGCTCGGCGAAATGTTGGACCTTCAAAATGACTTATGTAGGGTAGCTTAAACAGCCTAGTTATGAGTATAATCATCATCATTTCAGCCATAGGACGTCCACTGCTGAACAAAGGCCTCCCCAATGATTTTATCACCAGGAGGGGAATGCCAATACTTGCTACGCTTGACAGGCGTGTTGGCGAGCGCAGTTTTTTATAAGATTTCGCACGAAATCGCAGCTGCCCGTCTCGTGCTACAGGAATTAGTCGCCTCTTACGACACGCCTCCTGTTGGCGGTGGTGAAGTGCATTCATTACGGCGGTCCCCAAACGGCACGGTTATGAGTATGGTCTTTCTTTATGTTCGTTATTAAGAAGATTGCTAAATGGGGAACCACAATATAATTTCTCTACTAATAGACCAGGTGTCGCACTGTGTTTGGTGATTGGTCCAGCCTATAGAAATTTTTTGATCAATGGTTCTCTCACTAGAGTCACTACTGCCTCTGCTGAAATAATCACTACCAAAGGTTATTCATCATGTCAGCCTATTGCAGCCCACTGCTGGACGTAAGCCTCCCAAAGATCACCAAAAAGCACAATTTTCCGCTCTTTTCATCCAGGCACGGCCAGCCATCCTAGGGTCGTCGGTCCATAGAGCTGGGGGGCGTCCTACATTACGTTTGCCAAGACGCGGTCTCCACTCGAGAACCCGTTTACTCCACCTTTCATCGGTTTTGTGGCAGATGTGGACGGCCATGTCTGTCACTTTAGCTTGCTACATTTTTGAACTATGTCCATTACTTTGGTCTGCTGCCGGATAACCTCGTTTGATTTTATTCCATAACGAAATTCCAAACATCGTATTATAAGTTGTCAAACTTGCGTCATACTGTGCAGCGTTTTCCAAGTCTATGCTCATACTAGCGAGAACAGAAAAAAAAACCTTTGACATTTGCGTTGATATTAGTTGACAATCGTTGCCAAGACCAAACACGGTGGCGCCATCTGAGCTTAGTTTTGCCTGCCATTGGGAGATATTATTTTTTTTTTGGGAAAAATTTAAATAGTGATGATGATCTTGGCGTAGTAGCTCGGAGATTCACTTTTTCATGTTTGATTCCCGGTTTGGGTCGATACAGAAAATTATTATTTCTACATTGGTTCGGGTCTGCGTGTGCCGGGAGACGCCTCTGGCAGACGCAAATCGTTTAAAGTACATTTTCTAAAATAACCCGATCGGGCAAGAACCCAGGACCCTCGCCCCTTCATTGACTAAGTGACCTAATTTCAAACTTCAGACATTAATACGTCCCCGAAAGTTAACATCGATATTAAAATGAAATTCCCTGACCAAAACATTTTAATTAAAAACGCGTATATTGTTATGGAGACCGCACCAGAATTACTTGGCAGCTAAACTTTAATTAACGACGTTCACGAATGTGCATTTCCCATGAATGCCGTAAAAATAATGTAATATATAACATTATAACTCGGAAATTAATGGGGACTTTTTTGTCTATGCTCCAAAGGGCAATGAACTTTGTAAATATGAGTTATTTAGCGGACTATCCAGCCGCAATTAAATAAGGATTCTTACTTGTGACGTTTACATCCATATTGACAAAAAGTTTAGTAAAAATAAAGTTATACATCGTGTAATGTCAAATACTTTATGGGCGGATTCTGGTGCTCATACAGCTACATTTTCTATTGGAAAAACTTATATAAAAAAACGATAAGTAAAAATGCGTTTTTAATAAATTATGAAGTGGTTTTCGCTATCCATCAATAAGGAATATGCATGAAAAAAAAATTGTTTTTACTATATTTATAGGAAAATATATAAATTTTAGTGCTAATAGTGAAAACAAAATTGATTTCAGGTAAAAAATAACCGTAATACAGTAATTAGAAATTAAGATATACCTATCTCTTTCTAAAACAACTTTTACTATGAAAAATTTATGGCGGGCGGGCGTGTAATGTGACGTCCGTCACTGTATATATCGGATCTCCTTATCTAACACGTGACTTTAATGGGCTATAAGTCAGATATTTATAAATATTTTTCGAAAATTCTTAGTTTTATTAATTTTAAGTACTATTTATTTTAAGACCAAAGAAAAAACATGCATATTCCCCATTATCATTGGTGCTTTGTAACAAGTGATTAAACCTAACACACAAATGAAGCCGCCCTAAGGCCCTGACTAGGGTTCACGACTAACAATAAGCGATAGTTTCCGGGAATATACAATGATGATGGATGATGCCAACATAGAAATCGTTTTTTTTTTGTTTCTCCAAACAAACTAACGCTTTACCTCGATGATAATGTATGGAGCAGCGAATTTTTCATCCAATATTTCTATGTTGACACCATAGTAAAAGCTGTTTGTATTGACAAACAAATTCGCCTGTTTAAATTTGGCTACTGTTAAATAATGCAAAACAACACCCTGTATTTTCTTGTTCTTCTTCCAAAGCAGCAATTCCGAAGACCGAGAAATAGTAAACTATCCACTTCTAAACAAAGCTCTGCCGCCACAGACCTACAAAATTATAAAAACCTTACAAAAAAGTTACAATATTAAAACAATATTTAGCTCTAAAATACTTATCGTGGCATCTAAACTCATATTAAGTGTGTATCTTTATTCCGCATTCCCTACAACTATCCGGGCAATCTCCATGAAATTTCCCATACAGACACCCATCCTTTGTTATGGAGATCAACTTTTTATCTCGGGTTACAATCACTCCCAAGGGACATGTTTTCCGTTAAAAGTTATTCGGCACTCGCTCCGTCTATAATTTCATTTTAGTGATTTTGAAAAAACTAAACTTAGTTAAAGTTGATCGAAACTAACTTTAAACAAGTGCGAGTCGGACTCGCGCACCGAGGGTTCCGTACAAACCTGTAGGTACCGTTATGAGTAAAAGTTCACCCATCACGACAATCGAGTCATAGTTATGGTATTTTTATTGCAAAATGAAATCCATAACATTACGAAAGTTAAATTGCGGTTTACGATTTATGACGTATTAAAAAAAAACTAATTACTTGATCTCGTTCAAACCAATTTTCGCTGGTAGTTTTTATGGTAATGTACATTATATTATTTTTTTTAGATTTATCATTCTCTTATTTTAGAAGTTACAGACACACATTTTACCACTTTGGAAGCGTCTCACACGCAAACTATTCAGTTTAGAAAAAAATGATATTAAAAACCTCAATATCATTTTTAAAGACCTATCCATTGATACCCCACACGTATGGGTTTGACGAAAAAAAAAATTTCGAGTTTTAGTTCTAAGTATGGGGAGCCCCCAAAATTTATTATTATTTTTCTATTTTTTTGTGAAAATCTTAATGCGGTTCACAGAATGCATCTACTTACCATGTTTCAACAGTATAGTTCTTATAGTTTCGGAAAAAGGTGGCTGTGACATACGGACGGACGGACAGACGGACAGACAGACAGACAGACATGACGAATCTATAAGGGTTCCGTTTTTTGCCATTTGGCTACGGAACCCTAAAAAACTATTTTCGGCGATATAATGGTCGAATTTTCAACCTCAGAAATATTTTTGTATGAAGGATGATGTTTTTTAACTGTGCATAGATTCTAACAAGCCAAAAAACTGACGGCCGTTGGGGCAGAAAGGGTTTTAAATGGAGGCTACGTACTGGCAACGTCCTGGTAAAGGTTGCAAGAAGCCTCTGGATGCAGGCCGCTTCCAACCGGCCAATAAATAAAAATAAGAATTATCAAATCAACCTTTGTAATAAAAAGTCCAGTTATTAGGTAACAGAATAATTATAGACTACTGGGAATAACGACATAATTAACGGGTCAAGACCAAATTTGATCTACTTCCACTATTGAAGACTGGCAGCCACTTACCGTTTGTAGAAGCCTATAATAGTCATTCCTAAATTAATTGTATTCTGAAAACCGTGACCCTAGCTTAGGAGATTCAACCTTATTAACACCGGGTAAAGGTCAAAATGGCATAATAAATCTTGCGCGACCCTAAATATGAACTTGCTAACTAGTTCACTAAACAACAGGGTTTTACACCTCATTACCCCGACTTAATCCAAGGGATGTTAACACTTCGCATTTAGAGGTGACGATGCGATCACGATACGATTTGCAATTAGAAAACTGAGAATTCCTTTTAAAGTTGTAATATATTTATTATTCCATTCGAATCATAATATTAAGATTGCCTGAAATATTGTGTCAAACCATCGAGATACAGACATTGAGGTATTATTTCATCGAGGCAACGTCGATAGTATTTCTAAAATTCTGTAAAAACCTACTTTACAGATAATTTGAAAGTGAGAAATATTTTTTCAATTCATAAATGTTGACACTAAATAAATGTCAACCATTTTTTTTTTACTTTTTTACTTAAGTAACAAATCTGCTCGTGCGATATAAATGCGCTTCAGTAACAAACTCCGCGCGTTAGGTATGTTGCTTGTAAACTATGCTCGATTTACCCTCCACAAATAAATGCGCGAAGAGCTTTAAAAGCGATTAGTGAGCAGACACTTAACAGTTAAGTTATTTGCTTATGTTGTTTGTGTAGACCACATAGGTTAACGTCTGAATTCTTTTTAAGTATTTTTTTAGCTATCTTGAATTATAAAAACTGCCAAGTGCGATTCAGCTTCGCGCACCAAGCGTTCTAGCACTGATTTTTTTTTTCATTTGGGTTTTAACTCGCTTTTTTTAAAACTATATACAGGGTTACATTTCACGGTAGTGCTATTTTTCATTGACCACTCAGAATCAGTAACTAAATCGATCTACGTAAAAAACAAATTCTTTTTTTCATTTTTATTTCTTCCGTTTTGCATTTAAAAAATAGAATACGTAGAAAATTTATGATTACTCGAATAAATTTCACTGTATGTGCACTGCATGAGATTCTTGTTGAAGCGGCGTCGGCGGATGCCTGTGATCTCTGACGAATGACGGCGCATTCGCGTTTTCTTTTTTTTTTCGGAAATTTTTAAGAAGAATATAATGCGACTGAAATTAATTACGATAAATTAGTATTTTATATTGTTCTATAGACCTTATCTTAAAAATTTGGCACAACCTTGAAATGTAACCATGTATAATAGGGTTCATAAATCATCTCATGTCTGACTATTGCAGTTCACTGCTAGACCTACGCGTCCCCCAGAGCATGATCTCCCGCATTTATCATCCATCCACTGCTAGCCATCTTCGTAAGGTCCTCGGTCCATCGAGCTGGGGGGCGTCCTACACTACGTTTACCGAGACGTGGTTCATACTCGTACTTGTCTCTCTTTCTAGGTATACAGTGTGTAACGAAAAGGTGAAATAAAACTTTAAGGGGTTATTCTACGGTTAAATTACATAAACTTTTTCTACGGGACCAACATCAAAATCTCAAAAAAAAATTGACGTTTCCATACAAACTGATGCCAGCTGGTCGCGTTTTAGTATGGAAAAGTGTTTTTTTTTTGCGATTTCGATGTTGGTCCCATAGAAAAAGTTGATGTAATTTAGCCGTAGAATAACCCCTTAAAGTTTTATTTCCCCTTTTCGTTACACACTGTATGTATATCCCACATGGTGGTCGGGTCAGCCTTCCATATCTTTATTCTACACTTCGCTCTGCTCTCGATATCAATTACGAACCGTACCAATTGTACTTAAACTATTAATTCCATACAATAAAAACATCAAGAACATTAATTTTCAAAAGGACGAATTGTTATATAACTCTAGACAATTCTACAAAACATTGTACCTCAGCTTCGAAAAGCTCACAAAATAAAATATTGAAAGAATATCAACCTTTACAATATCTAGAGTTGTGAAAACACAATGGTCTCATTGAATCGAGAGTAATACCTTCTGCCCTTAATAAATTTAACGAACGAATACCTTACAGCTGTGTGATTTCTAACACACTACAAAACAATGAGCACCCACTTTAATATTTTATTTAAAGTGCTATTATACTAGTACATTTACCATAATCCACCTTGCCAACTTTTAATTGACAATAATGTACTTACCTAAATTTTACAAATCCTAAACTCTAGTACAGCTCAGCGTGTGCTACTGAAATCTGTAACACTGATTAACCAGCTCTAAGAATTTGTCTTTGTTTCTTGTCAGGCGAAATAATTAGGCTTTTGTCTATTTCTAGATGGTGCTTATCATGGTTTCTGTATGCCACTAACTTGCCTCTTCGTGATAAGTCGAAAAAATATTAAGAGACTATTTAATTCAATTTAATTCAGTATATTTATTGCATTCTATAATGTTACACAGGTGTTATAAATAAGTACTACGAACACTTATGAAATCAATCTCGTTCAAAATTAGCAAAATATTATTGTAATGATGGTGTATTTATAACCTCAGTCCTAACAAATAAAATGAATCAACAACATAAAATCATACGTTTTCTGATGAACAAACATCATCTTCATTATTTCAGCCATAGGACGTCCACTGCTGAACATAAAGCCCATTGTCTTCCAGATTGGCCGGTTGGAAGCGGCCTGCATCCAGCGTCTTCCTGCGACCCTTACCAGGTCGTCTGACCATCTTGTTAGTGGACGTCCTACGCTGCGCTTGCCGGTACGCGGCCTTCATTCTAGAACCTTTCTGCCCCATTTAGAAACAAGACCCCAAGACAAGATCCCATGAACAAACATATTATTATACCTTAAGCTTAGTAAGGTCAAAGTAACACTGTTAATTAAAGATAAATCTGTATACTGACGCCTTTGGATTTTCTAAAACCTTCAATATAAATAAACCCTAACCACAAATCCAACATAATTCCCAAATTATTAGTCCGATCCTAAACATCCAAAAAGGTATTTACCACAACCAGCTAATACTTTTTTAATTAACCACGCAAATATCCCGCGTTGGTGGAGCTAATTTGAATAAAATTAATTTATTTTATTAAAGCTATCCCCCGGGAATGCTTCGCTGGTTTTGTTTGGTTCTAGCTTTGCAATTATTTTACTCTCGAGAGACGGAGATATGGAAATGGGGTAATTACTTCCAAGGCGATGCCCTGATATTCATAAGCCAAGTTTGTCTGTCCTGTGAACATGAAACTTGATAAAGTTACTGAAGATATACTTACCAGCCTAGGCCTGCCAGCGATGGTTGTATCCTATCCCACTTACAGACTATATCGTTTCGATATGATTGCCAATCTCTTATGTAAAGAGTCTAGGCCTTTGCAATGTAGGTGTACAGGAGAATTCTCAAGATTGTATTGTTTGACAGGGTGGATAATATGACGCGGAAACGCATACTTTGAAAGCGTAAATTAAAAACCGGCATAGTGCGAGTCGGACTCACGCACGAAGGGTTCCTTACCATTATCTGTGCATATTTCAAGCGTCTACTTGTAGCCGTTATTAATATCAAGCAAAAAACGGCAAAAAAAGTCACGTTTGTTGTATGGGAGCCTCACTTAAATATTTATTTTATTCTGTTTTTAGTATTTGTTGTTATAGCAGCAACAGAAATATATCATCTGTGAAACTTTCAACGGTCTTGCTACCATGGTTCATGAGATGCAGCCTGGTGACAGACAGACATACAGACAGTGGAGTCTTAGTAATAGGGTCCCGTTTTACTCTTTGGGTATGAAACCCTAAAAGGGTCCTGCATGCATTGCAATGCAACTGAGGTTGTGGGTGAGCCAGAACTTTAACGCGATTGAACATACCTTTTTAACTAATTTGGGACAGTTAACAAATGAATACTGACTACATAGGCCTACTACCAAAAACGTTTTTAACATATTTAACTTTTTGCTCTCTTACTCTTGAAATGTATTTATCGAAATCTTTTAGCAAAGGAAAGCCAAAACAGGAATGTATTGGCGATATTTCCCTTACTGCAGCTTCTATCTTATTTCATAATAGATTGACCCTGCAAAAAACCTTGCACTCAAATAATAAGACATAAATCAGGGCGGCGACATAAATATCTCCTGAAGTCACTGGGCACAAGGACTAAATGCTATCTTCAGAAGTATTCGCTTCGCTCGCTCCGCTCGTTCCGCTCGCTCTTTACATTTAAATGCTGCGAGTATCTCATTCCTTGAGATACGGCCGTATAATGCGATCTTTTAGGCAATCACAAAGTTACTTGAAATCTTAATGTTTCTGTCGGGACTTTAATTTTATTCGTTGAGGTGGAATGACAAGGTCTAAGTGAATAATGTATTTCAGGCTTTTTAGCATTGCAAAGTGTAGACGTTTTGCGTGACATTATATATTTAGCAGATTTGAAAATAGGAGGAAGTTCTCAATGGTGATGCGCAATTCATGTCTTTTAATGGATTGAACCTGAAACGGTTCCTTTACATTTTAGATGGTTCCGCTATCATTTTCGCGGAACTATTTAGTTCTTCTGATTAGCACACACCTTAACAGTTCCTCGGTCCATTGGACATGACAATGTGTATGATAAATACCTAAATGTAATTCAATTCATACTTAATTGATTTATACCTAGACCTTTATACTTTTTTGGCTTAAAACTGTCAACCAAATAATTTTATTAATGAATATTTAGTTTTTAAGGAATTTTTTTGAAAATTTACTTAAATAAATGTTTGTACTAGGTATTTATTAAAATCATGAAATTACTATTTTGGTTGGCGCACTTATAAATCAACTGATTGTATGTACATAATTTTTCAATATTTACATTATCCTTTTTTTTCATTTTTGTTTCTGTTTTATTTTCGGCATGTCGCGGAACTCAGCAGTTCGCTTGGACATGCGCGGAACTGTAAACATGATTTAAAGCACCTCGGAGAGGAACGATATCGTTCCAGTGTCGGACATAGTTCCTGGAAGTATTACAATCCGGAACGACACATGTCTAGTTCTCAATTTAATTCATATATTTGTATTTTTTTTTAATATTTTATTTTTATAAAATGGTTATCATCATTTAAGCCACAGGACGTCCACTGCTGAACACAGGCCTCCGCCAATGATTTTCATTGGGGGAATAATACTCGCCACGCTTGGCAGGCGGGTTGGCGAGCGCAGTTTTTTATAAGATTTCTTACGTAGACGCTGCTGCCCGTCTCTAGCTACAGGAATTAGTCGCCTCTTACGACACGCCTCCTGTTGGTAGTTAGGAAGTGTATTATTTACGGCCGTCCCCACACAACACAAAAAAATTCGAGGACACGACAGAAAAATAGTTAACTACTATGGAACCAGTTTATGGTTGTCGTCCAAATTAACAACCTGTATCGTTATAAGGACTCTTCCACTTGTTATTAAGTAAGCGAGCAAACCTAGACATTCCATTTTACCAAGACCAAAAAAGGGAGACCATGTTTATTATAATCATCATCATCATTTCAGCCATAGGACGTCCACTGCTGAACATAGGCCTGCTCCAGTGACTTCCAGTGACTTCCAGATTGGCCGGTTGGAAGCAGCCTGCATCGAGCTTCCTGCGACCATTACCAGGTCATCTGTTCACCTTGTGTTTATTATAGTAAGTCCAATGGTTGTATGACAACCTTGTATTTTCATATAGTAAGTTGGAATAAGAATGACTTTCGTATAAGAATATTACACAAACAATAACCATACAAAAATACTTCAAACCAACAAAATCAATATCTCCCATTACATATTCAACGAACTATCTAACCGAAGGGGAGGGCGGGCAAAAATGGCCATCAAACATTAATGATATCATTTGGAGTCCCGCAAAGATGCTGAGCAACGGGTGATAGTCGATAGAACGCGAGTAAAAGGGGCTTTAATGCGAATATTATGCAGTGCCCGATCTCCCCACTTGCCTTCAAAGTCACAGCTCTATTAGAATAGTAACATCATTTCGTATAAATCATTATTCTGTACTAGTCGCAAGCAGTCACAAATTGAAAATTACTAATCATTAAGATATTTGTATATTGTTTATGAGGGAATGTTTTTTTATGTTATAGTTACAAATATGTTTTCCTAAACTTTTAAATATTTTACATCAATAAAATTAAATCGTCATGACAAATCAAATTATTTCAAACACAAAGATTATACTAGAAGCTATTAAAGAATTCATATCTAATACGACAATTTGAAGTGCGTTGACATTGACTTTTAAGAGTTAGTAAGTGCCACTCACTTGACACTGGCGAACGTGACAACGCGGATTAGCCATTAAAAAAAAAGAAGTGAAGCTAATAATAGTGTATTAATAATAAGAAACAACTATTCAAATGAAACATCCTAAGGGTAAAATAACAAATAAAAGTGAAAAACTTGCAAAACAAATTCACCATAAATTAAAGCTAGACACGAATCATACAGCTACTTCTAAAAAGCCAATAGGCAAAATTTTTTTTTAAAGAGAGATCAGTTTTTTCTGACACACTATTTCCAGATGAGCTGTTTGTTACATCTTGGGTTTGACTTTGCCCAACCTACTGCGGCTTAAGATAATGGCTGCGTAGTTCTGCGGGATGTAAATAAATATAAACATTAAAACAATGACGTCAGCCTACCCGCATAAATCCGTTTCTTTGTGATTCATCGTAATGTTTTGTATTTATCGCATCTTACATAAGAACAAGGTCTTATGTGAACATCGCTAAAAATTTGAATTGATATTAGATCAGGCCGGGACGCACTCCAAGCGCCTATGTTCATCTATGGCGTTTTCGAATGACATAATTCTATTCATCATCATAATTTCAGCCATAGAACATCAACTGCTGAACATAGGCCTCCTATAGTGGTTTCCAGATTGGCTGGTTAGAAGCGGTCTGCATCCAGCGGCTTCCTGCAACCTTTACCATATCGTCGGTCAACCTGAAGGGTGGGCGGCCTACGCTGCGCTTGCTGGTACTTGGACTCCATTCCAAGACCTTTCTGCCCCATCGGCAGTCAGTTTCATTCCTATTCTATTCATAATTCTTAATTATTAGCCAATATTTTTAATCACATTAAAATCATTTGACTTCGTTTTAGGCTACATGAGAGTGACCACAGTTGAGTGAATAAGGGAATCTATACAAGTAAAAAATGATATGGGGATATCGCGTTTGGGTAGTTCATAAAAAGTACATCAGTTGATTAGTGTCATTATTCCTATTAGTATAATTTTTGAGACAGTTGAATGTTGACAGTTATAGTAATGCGTCCTAAGAAGAAATCCAATCGATTTTTTTGGGTATCGAAAAAATTAAAAATCATTAATAATATTTTATTACACACATTAATATGATAACTGTATCAATTACCATTATTATTACAAGACAGATGCATTTTTACTGACGCCATCGAGTACATACCCTATAGAGCAGCAATACAAACCATTTTTCTCTGAAACTAGTAAGTGATTTTTCACTTACATTTAGTATGAAATGACAACTCCTGTCATCGCTCGCCTATACAAAAACAGCACAACTACAGATAAAAAAAATGGCGGAAAATGTTATCGAGCAAATCATATGACATTTCTACTCTATAGGGATAGCGCTCGATGACTGACGCTGACGCCATTGTTAGTTTTATTGACAAGATGACCGCAGAGAATAGATTTAGTGTCGATAAGGCATTGTCATAATAGGTACCTATGTATCTGTGAGTTATAAATAATAAAGAACTTTTAATCTTTCTTTTTTTTCGTTTTTACTTGCTCTACAAGTTGCAACAAAAAGGTGTATTCATATTTTAATACGGCGGTGCCCAGGAAACTAAAATATTTGCAAAAGAAACATAAATCGAACACCAACTGCCTGGTTAGCGAATACATTTATGGTAGGTCCAGAATTATGTTTTATTTGCTTAAACATATTTCAACAAATTAGTCCTTGGGTATGACACAGTATTTCGCATGATAAAGCGGCTTTTAGAAACACAACAAAAAACATGTTTTTAATCAACTAATTGTAATGAATGTCATATCTTTATAAAGGACTTTTCTTATATTATAAATCAAAAAAAATGTTCTTACAAACACACCAATTATCTAGCCCCAAACTAAGCAAAGCTTGTACCATGGCGACTTGATAATGGATTAAACATACTTAAATACTTTATAAACATCTATGACTTAAGTACTTAAACACTCGAGCTCATCACTTGAAACATTTGCCCCTTGCGGGATTCGAACCCGCAACCGCTCGAACCACTATACCAGACGGTATTATTAAGATCTATGATAATTATTTCAAAACCCAAAACGAAAATATTTATAACCTAAAGGTAAGGCTGTTGACCTATCTTGTTCAAACCTCAGCTGGTAAAGCAGGTACGCATTTTCGTCCAATATTAAACATTCAGAGCCCAGATAAAGTCCCGGCTCCGATCCGACTTGATTAGACGACAAATCACTTGATTGATATACCAAACTTTTTCCTGAATTTCGGTCACGAATGTTTTATATCAAAATTCAAATTGGCCAAGTCAAAGGCGGGGTAACATTTTTATTAAAATATGCTCAGAATTACATTTCTGAATGAATAAATTTTAGTCGCACCCCAGTTTTACGGTCGCGGGGTTTTAATAAAAAATCTTCACTGACTATAAATTATGTTTATCTGGATGTGCTTCCTTAGGTCTTTCGCATTGGTATTCTCATTTTTTGTGTACCTATACCTTTTTTTTTGTTTAAAGAACAGATTTTTTACTAAATGGTAATGAAATCATGTGACTTGTTCTAGAGTTCGTGCACACATCTCAGTCTCCGTCAAGTAGTGTAGCTGAACTATAGATAGTTTTGCTATCGATAGTTTTTATCTAAAAAAGCCATAATATCGATGGGCCTATAATTATTGATAGCGTCTATACTATCGATAGCCAGAACGAGGCAACATTATCGAATGAGTGCAATACTATCGAATTTTTATTGTTGCTTGTGAAGTACCGTCAAGTCGCCGATCCGTTAAGTCTTAGCGTCCGAGCAGTCCTACTACAACTGCAGCAGGTACTATCATTTGTGCATTGCAACTGATCGACAACTTGACGGTGACGTGACAAAAGTGTGTCCACGTTACCTTTATTGATATCTCATCGCCATTTGCGGCAACGCTTTGGCTAGCTAGCTAGAGCCGTCGAGTTGTATACGTTTAGTGCTTAGCTTAGCGTCTAGTGTCTAGCCACTTCTAGCTAGTGGCTGGCTACAGTACAGAACGCCAAGCGACTAACGAAGAAGCCAAGCCAGGTCAGGCACTAACCAAAACATCAAGAAGTGTGGCCAAAACGCCCGATGTCTCCAGCACGCTTGTTATGTGTCCTGAGAGTGCTTGTTAAAAAGTCGGTTTTAGTCTGGTTTTTACCAAATCTCATACAAAAGAAGTCCGACTAGGGCCAGAAGATCTCCGAGAAAAAACCAACCCTGAATATAAAAGCTAAGTCCACCCAAACAATGTCAGCCACTGTGCAACATAATAGCCAAAAGCTGAATAACATTGTTAGTCCGAGTGGCCGCTGAGTGCCTGCCGACAGCGGCCGCGACGTTTTAATGATGCGACATGTACATTGAGGACTGCGAGTCTATTAGAACTGACGTAAACTAATAATCTATGATTAGATAGTCTGATCCAATTGGCGAAGAAGAACCTGGGAACAAAGTAAATCATAGTTACTTTGTTCCCAGGTTCTTGTTTATTCCACGAAAAAAATATTTATGCTAAATGATAAATGTACTACTTGTGTTAGCTGTTAGTAGTAGCTGCTAATAGTTGGAGTCTTCATCCATGTGTCGTAAAATCGCATCCCAACACGTACCTGAATCACTCCCATGTATTATCAACTTTTTAAAGCGATTTTTTGTATTTTCAACCGACTTCAAAAAAGGAGGAGGTTCTCAATTCGACTGTATGTTTTTTATTTTTTTATTTTTGTATGTTTGTTACGCGATTACTCCGCCAATTATGAATCGATTTTAATGATTTTTTTTTTTGTTTGGTAGATCATACTTCAGAGGTGGTCCCATATAAATTTTATCGAAATTGGGTCGGTGCAAACAAAAACATTGAATCTCTCATCGGCTGGCACCGACTCCAAAAGTAACTGATTAGGTATTTAAGTGTTAGGATTCTTTTTAGCATTTCAGTGTTTTGAAGTCGGTTTTATTTTTTTAATTTACGTTTTGATATTGTTATTCGTTTTTCAACTGACTGATGCTTGAAATTTAAGAGATATTAATTAGTCACAAACATGAATTATAATAATATTAAAATATTCTATTTCTTAATAATAGGGTTACAAACATTTGGTGAGATAGCTCCAGAGAGTTATAATTATACTAGTGTCGGAGTGCCTCGCTCATACCTTAGTGCTAGTCGTATTATTATTGAGTAGGTAGAGTTATTGACAACCTGTGCTTTTAAAAAAAACAATCACAAACCTTACCGTCGCAAAAACAATTTTGGACAGATCTAATACCATTACGCTATAAAAAAGTTAAATGTCATAGTTAAAAAATTGAAAAAAAATGGTGATATGGATACCCTGGTACAATCTTTGGAATTCTTTTAATACAAATAAAATAAATATGCTCTTGACAACACACTACTTATATGTATTTATAGTATGTATGATCATTATCCTCATCATGATCATAATCATTATTATTTTATTTTTTAGTATCTATGTAATAAATATATAATATATTATGTAATATATTAAATATAAAATTACTTTAAACTCTTCACCGCCTCCCCCACATAACGTTTTTTTTTTCCAACTTTCCTCTACCTGAAGGTTGTCTGGAAGAGATCGCTCATAGCGATAAGACCGCCTAAATTGTACCATTCTAAATTTATTGTTTCTCTGTACTGTTTTTTTTTGTGTGGTGTGCAATAAAGAGTATCTATCTATCTATCTATCTATCTATCTATCTATCTACTGTCACGGTTTCGAAGAAAGACATCAACATCCTTGTGCTATAAGGTACCAGACACTGTATTTTGCCAGAGACGTCTCCCAACGGTCCTAGACTTGGGCCAACTTAGAAACAATCGTTTTCTGAATTGACTCGAACCGGGAATAAAACCCGGGATCTTTTGCGTTCAAGCAAAATTATTAAAAGCTAAAAATTGTCTGCCATCACCAATAAAATTAAGAGGCAACTCTAACACAGTGCCTATGTCTATGTGTCTCAGCGAGTCCTGCGGACAGTAGGGCCACTCCACACGCGGCGTGCCGCGACATTTTAATGAAGCGCCGAGCGAGCCCTTAGCGGTCCTCCACTGTAGCTTATAATGTTGAGTTTGTGAAGAGCTGAGTTGTCAGGTGTGTAGAGAAAAATAAATATGTCATTTTTGAGTGTTATAAAATGAGAGAGATAAAAATAACGTTCATAAATATGCGACTTTACTTTTAGTATTTATTTATTTAAGTTGACATACAAAATTATTTTTTACTTGTTTTTCTACTGAATCAATTTGTACTGAGTTACTTATTTAGGTATATTAGGAACACCAAGGCTTACAATTTTAACACTGACATAAACACTTATAGGTCAACACAGATAGTAATTGAGTAAGTCATTTAAAACAGTTGCCAAATTTTAAAATTAAGATTAGTTACCTATCTTCAAATTGTATTAATTAATATTCGCTATGAAAATAAAAACGGACTTCAAACACTTTGTTGACTATAACAAAACTTTAGGTAGATCTCCACCTTACTTATTCATATCAGCTATAGCCCAGAATAAGAAAATCATGAATTTAGTGCGAAATAAAAATAAATTCACCCTTCAGAGAGGGTTCTATCGTATGCCGTGGCACGTACGGAACTCCTTATGTGTGTATTTACGAGACAACGTTTTGTCCGTGATTTCCATTACTTGCACCCGAATGTGGTGTGCTGTGGGAACAGAAAATGCATACAGTACAGTCAACAACAAAATGGAAAATTTTCTACCGCAAAATGACAAAGAAAATTGCAAAAAATATATGAAAATAAAACCCAGAATCGAGAGGAATTAAATGTGTACTAATAGATTAACATGATTAATATTGTCATCGAAGGGGCAACCCTGCAATCGATATAGTATAGGAACTATAAGACAACAAAAATGAGCACAAAAATCGGAGGCTTCGTTATATTGTGGGTTATCATGACGTTGTTATTGTTTGTAACATGTGTTATTGATAATTATAGTATTGTATGTGTTATTATAACAAGTATTTTAGTCACACAGATACATTCTCATCTTCAATTAGTACCTACAAGAAATTTATTTATTTATTTATTTAGACTTTATTGCACAGATTAAAAAATCATACAAAAGGTGGACTTAATGCCATGAGGCATTCTCTACCAGTCGACCATTAGGCTAAACAGAGACGTTTTGTGGGCGGTGCGATATAGGCGATACAAATTCAAATGATTGGAAATGTGTGTTGTCTAAATTGCATGAGGGCTTAATGATATAATTTTAAAATTAATAATAAAAAATTGTCACGTCTTAACTTAAGTTAATAAAAATAAATGGTTAACGATGCTGCATATCAATATTGATAATAAGAATACATTGTGTAACTGTTTGTTGACCTCAATATATAAATTATACAGGGTCTCCCTGACAGTATAGATCAAATCTAACAAGCGCATAGCAGGAGTCATTCCCAACCTATATGGCTCTATGAATGTAGGTTCCATTTTCGATTACTTCTGCAGTTTGCACTACACCTAGCTTTAATATTGTTACAAAGGTCTTCAGCCTTCGTCAAATTGATTTGCGCTTTGTGCACTAATTATGTAAGTATTAGCAAGTGTTTACATTATGGTTTTAGTTGTTACCTAATTAACGCCAACTGTCAGCTATTCTAGCAGCTCATACATTACGGAAGCAATATTTCTTAGTAGACATTTCTGTTTTACTAGCGCAGGCGCTACAAATAATAGTTCCAGCGCCCCGTTTAGTTTACAGCTGTACTAAATAATGTTACGCTTACCAAACACGTTGGGGCTCAAGTAAAGGCTCTCGCAGACTTTAGTTCTGAAAATGGTAATTTTATCATCATTTCAGCCATAGAATGAAATAGAATCTTTATTTGCTATCAAAGTGGTTACAGTGGGCCTTTAAATAAGAATAATGTCATGTAGTTCAGCACCTTTAGCTTTGTCATTTAAAGCAAGCAAAATTTATAAAATCAATTATTATAAAATCAAAACGCTCACAAAATTATTAAATTGTTATTAATATACATTATTTTCATTGCGTTATTATTTTTAAATATCAATTTATTTATTAAGATTAATTAATTCATATAATAGGACGTCCACTGCTGAACATAGGCCTACCCCAATGACTTTCATTGTGAAGGATTGCCAATACTCGCCACGCTTGGCAGGCGGGTTAGCGAGTGTAGTTTTTTTATAAGATTTCGCGCGCAGACGCTGCTGCCCGTCTCGTGCTACAGGAATTAGTCGCCTTATTACACGCCTCCTGTTGGCGGTGGAGAAGTGTATTCTTTACTGTCATCTTCAAAAGGCACACGGTAAAATAGTCATTTGGTTAAAAAAAAAACATTTTTGACCAAAAATAAATTTTTGGCGAGGTTTGAGGTGTCATACTTGTAGTACGCACAGAATTTTTAGTGCAGTCAATAGTTGATCAAAGTACCACTAAGTGTCTTGTTTTATTTTAGAAAACGTAAACGAAACGAAAACGATAGAAAAAAAATGTATATGAGCAGGAGAGTGTGACTTTTGTAGATCCGAAACAAACTGAAATCAATCGTAATAGTTTATTTATTGCTGTAGTTGAATGTTTTACATTATTGGGTATATTAAGCAGCCATTAAATACAATGTGTTAATTTTACACTTGATCAAACTTTTAGGGAGTGCTCAAAAAAAAATCTGCTGTTCCATACAAAATGGTTGAACCAAAAGTAAGTTTTGTATGGAACAGCTGATTTTTTTTCTCTTCGAGAGTATTAGTCCCATAGTAAAAGTTGTTCACAACCATGAGTAGAGCACTCCCTGAAAGTTTGATCAAGTGTAAAATTAACACATTGTATACAACAACACAACAGCATGTAATAATTATACTGCTTTTTTTACAAAATAAGAGTTTATACTTGTCGAGTCTTTATTCTTTTCGTAATTATTTGTCTTAAAGCAGATTACAGATAGGTAGAACAAAATAGACAAAATAATGTTACGTTACAAAATAGTCTATGGCTCAGTGATTCCTGGGATTCAGACTTCGTCTGACATATTTTGTTTTTATTTAAACTTTATTGCACAAAATGAAATCGTACAAAAGGTGGACTTAATGTCATGTGGCATGCTCTACCAGTCGACAATTAGGCTAAACAGAGATGTTTTGTGGGCGGTGCATATGACGTTACAAAAATGAACATTATGAGCCTATATATAGCCTTTTTAAGCAAAATAAAAATCTAATTACCGAACTTTTGTGTGTACAAAGGCCCTAAATGCATTAAATTTCATTTTATCAGCCATACCTGGTAACTCGTATGGTATTAAGGTGTTTAGAAATTTAGCTTGCTTTTCAATTCAGTGATATTGTAATGATTTATTGTAGTTAGTTTTGTTTTAGGGTAGAAAATTATAACGAATTTCATTGTAGTTGCAAAACGGTAATTGGGTGTTTATTTAAACATTGCTTAACGAGCGATGCGTTCGCTTCGAAACGTTCAAATGTTTTTTGGATTTACGTTAAACATTTAATGGTTCAGTTTTATGAAATACAAACTGCTCGATCAACTGATAAATTTTAAAATGTTATTTAGTTTCATGAGAAACATAGATAAACTAAAATATGTTTGATCCTGTTACACGTCACTTAATAACTTTGGCATAATAATTATTATGTAGTTTATTTTTATTCTTTAGAGATGTGCCGAGTCAAACTGACTCCAATACTGACGCGAATACCTAGCAGGTACTCACGTATTCGAGTATATAAAATTCTGTATTCGAATCCACGACACTCGAATACAGGTTTCGAGTACTTGCGATATTCGAATCCTAAGTCGTGTACTTTAGTACGAACCTTCTAACTTCACGCATACAGTCGAATTTTGAATGCCCACTCTAGTCTTAAGAGCATTGTGAAGTTAGTCTCGCAAGAAATGTTGATGAATCGTTGCAGGTTTGAACGTGTTTATGTTTCCGTTTAATTGTGGAATTTAGTGTAAAGTTTTAGTGTTTTACAGAAACGGCACCATTCTTGCGTGGCACATACTCTGAATTTGGCTGTTGATGATTGTTTAAAAGATAATGAGCAATTATTGCTTTTGACATAAAAATGCCAATTGATAATTATTAGTTGCTAGCTTTAATATACCACGCCATAATTACCAAAGAATGGTTATGAGATTTAAAGATTGATTATACAATAATCTGTTATTATTTACTTATTTCCCTGTCGTTCATATAGGTACATTATTTGTAGTCAAAAGCAAACTAAGTTCGTTTAAAAAAGTACTCGAGTCCACTAAAGTATGCGAATACTCGTGCCAGTACTCGAATACCTGTCCGAGTCTTCCGACTCGGGTCGCAATTCGATTCTTTTTTAACGAATACCAAAATATTCGAGTACCATAAATAATCGACTCAGCACATCTTGCTATCGATTAAATCTTTTTTATTAGTATTAACAAAAGAAAAAAGTTACAAACGAATACCAAAATATTCGAGTACCATAAATAGCCGACTCGGCACATCTTGCTATCAATTAAACCTTTTTTATTAGTATAAAAAAAGAAAAAAAATACAAAAAAAAAGTTTTTGAAGGGGCGGTCCGAAGTTTGCCGGAACAGCTAGTCGTATTATAAAACAAAATCGGGTTAGTTACACCATTTATAAGTCAAAAATTGATAGTAGAATAAGTATTAAAACATCTAATAATTCACGAAAAAAAACGAGGTGGTACGAAGTTCGCCGGGACAGCTAGTAGTAGAAAAAATAATAAAAGGTGTAACTGAAATAACGCGAAACCAAATTTATCAACTTTCTCTATGGGACCAACAGCGAATTGTTTTTTATTTTAAACAAACTAATGTCAGCTGGTTGAGGTCTAGTGTTCTTTTGCGATTTCTATAGGCCAACGCCTCATTGATAAAGTTGCTATATTTGAGCATTAGAATTACACTTGTAATGTTTCGCGTTATTTCAAATATACCTTGTATATTTTAAGGGCTGCATTTTGTATCTGAAAATGAAAAATCAATGTCTCTTTTAAAACAAAAATAATATACATAGAAATACCACACTAATGAGCAGGTTTTGATTTAGGCCGTGGAATAATAAGGGCACAATTGTGCCGTTATTATTTTGCAAATCAAAGAGATTATGCAAATAATGAGAGCGATGCCGGCCCTGAAACCAGAAGCGACTAATAGGGTTGTCAGCATACTTTAATCATACTTCGATTTACTGTCAGAACTGAGATTTTTTGTAGCTACATAGCGGTTTCAAAGTTAAGCAAACCAAGCCCCAGTTGTCAGTGGATGGGTGGCCATTCCATGTTTAGTTTAAGTTTAGTTTGCCGCGCTTTGGAAGGCACATTTAAAGTTGGTCCTGACTACTATCGTTTGATACTAGTCATGAAGCCCAGTCAGAGCCTTTCATTTGACAGTAAGGTTTTTTTTTTTGTTTTGTTACATAGTGTTATAAATATTATTTTTTGCATGACCATAAATTGTCAAACATGAGCTCTTGAAATACTATAAACATCAATGTATCACCATGTCACAAGCAAAAAAAAATACATTTTATGTCATTTAATTACATTTCATTTCATTTCACCGTATAGTTGAGGTGAGGCCTGTGCCTTGTAGTGGGACTTAAATAGGCATAATTTACTTTTTCTTTACTGTTAGAACCAAAGTGTCGGTATAAACTTATAATTTTTGCTTTTACAATAATGCTAGTTTAAATCAAGGATTTAAAATTTTTACATCATACAACGTTTTAAATGTAGGATTCGAACCCTCTAATTGATGGAATTCGCTAACATAACTATGTACTCCGTAGCTTATTTGGAACGGCAGACGCCCAAATAGCGAAAAGTCGTTGGTTAAAATTACAACAGACAGTTAAAAAAAGGTTATAAGTTACATATTATAATCGCTTATAAAATGTGGGTCTTTTTTTATCAACCTTTTCAATCCCACTGCTGGGCAAAGGTCTCCCCCAGACTCTTCCATCGATCTCTATCTATCGCCAATGACTCCCAATCCCTCGTTAAGTTAACCAAGTCGAAATGTGAAACATAAGATCAGAGATACGATACACTTAAGGATATCTGAATCGCCCCTGTGTATGTCTTGCGATTTTGTGTAGTTTTTGATCAAACAAAAAACAATATATTTTTTTATAACATATTTTTAATACTATAAATTTCATATAAATAAAGGAAGGAAGGAAGAAAGGCTACTTTTAATTGATTTTCATTTCATTAAATAATGTTTTTTTTTCATATGAAATCACAAGTGAAATTGCATTGGCAATGATTTTTCGCAGTGTCATATTGTAATTTTTTTTCCTATTTGCTACTTAACTCATCCAGTCACACCCCGATTTCTATGGAATTCTTACAAGATAATACGCGTAAGCTTAATAGCTTACCCTTAGTTGATTTATACCCTAATGGGTATAAATATTTCTCCGTCCACCAATCGCGATGCCTGCCTACGCTCAGAAGCGTGCTAGACATAGGTCCAGTTCTAGGCCTCAATTCCAACCCTTTCCAATCCCAACTATTGTCGGTTCTTCTGCAAATTTGACCCGCCTATTTCCACGTCTTATTTATGTGACAAATGTTACGAAAATTTTCAAACTATAAACAATAAACATCGATTAGTAGCATTAATACTCTACGCATGGCAACCCTATCAGAAAATTAATTTCGAAGCCAAATAATAATAAATTACCCGCTCTCCGGCAATGAGAAATTCGTGCTCTGGAGCTCGTTACAATTTCCAATAGGAATGACCCTTAATGAGCGATTTATGAGCTGTCCAGCACTCGAGCCGAGGGTGATGATGACAAGTGAGAATACAATATGGCTGTCGGGTAACTTATAGTTACAAATGCAGTAAGTCATAGTTATATGTACAATAGTGTCACATAGGCTAAAGCAGTACCGAAACTAGATACCTCAAAGTCGTTAGGGTTGGCCTCTTTTGTTTAGTAAGCATTCTATACAGATAATCGTTAAGCATGACAACTGACAACTCGTCTCGGCTTGGCAGTACTCGGCAGTACTCGGCACCCACGACTGACAGCTTTAGAACTCCCTCTTAGAAGTCTTATCGTGCGTCTGTGTGTGCGTCATTTCGAACGTTTATACGTAGTTACTTCACTGCATTAGCTCATTTATATACTGTGGTAGTGTTGCCAATCAATAGCCCACTATCGATAAGTCTATCTATTTAACAATCGATACTATCGATAGGCAACACTATTAGCTGTAGCTATGCGTAACGTTACCGTTTCAAATTAAACATGTTAACGCATGGTATTGTGCTTTCATTAATTTTATTTAGTGATAAATAGATAGATCTTTATGGCACACCATACAAAAAATATACAGTTCAGACTTGTCGCTAAAAGCGATCTCTTCTAGACAACCTTTAGGTAGAGAACAACTAAGGAGGAAAAGGGGAAAAGTGAAGAGTGAGAAAAGTGGTAACGAGTGATACAATAAATGTTTATAATACTTTATAATACATGTTTTACAGCGGTAGAATAAGTAGAACATTATAAATTGGAATTACAACGAAGCCTAGGAACAGGTCTACCATTACAGAATTCCTAGGTACTACAACCCCTTTTCAGTTCCCCAGCCTATCACAAATTGTTCCATTAGATTTGATGTTGCTCCACAAATAAGCCTGTTTTTATATATTATATTTACAATTTATTTTTATTTAATAGTGAAACCGTCCCAAATGTGTTAACTTATAAAATATGCCCCTACAAACATAAATAGCGCCATTTGTTAATAATATTCTCTACCAAAAAGTATTTAGTTAACAAAAATTCAAAGAGCAAAATGCAAACTCCAGTTTACTGTTGCACTTTTTCGCTGTAAAGCCTAACTGAACGGCACATTCTCTTTACCCAAGCTAAAACTAACCCTATATTATCGTATTATGGTTCATTATAGTTTGACAAAGGGCTGTAATGTGAAAACAACGGGATTTCCGCTGCGGAAGCGAGCGAGCTACATCCTGAGGCTGAAATAAGCTACAGGAATAATAAATTTCAATTAAATAAGCGTTCGGGCGAAATAATAACTGAAAATCATCTGCAGAGTTGCTAAATACAGTTTTGAATGAGAAGTAATTAGGTGGTTTGTTTAGTGGAGAGCACGACCACAGAATACAGTGGGCTTACCAGTTCCCATAGAGCACGTCTCCAGGGAGTTGTGGAAGTATTAAGTAAACATTAACTCCGGTGCCACCCAGGGAATACTGTGCTTATTTTTGACGACAATAATAGTGGTTAGCCGTTTTGTGTTTTTTTTCATTTTAATTTACTTAGTTTTTGTACAACAAAACTTACAAAATACTGTACATCTAACGTGGGCATAACATATTTATACTGCTGAATAATGGCAATAACATGATGAAGCATAAAAAGTTTGCTTGATTTTTCTAATTAAAAAACTGAACTTGAAAAATATTGGTTATTATATTGGTTAGTACTATTTCAATATAAGATGTTTTATGTATTTTTATTATTGATAACTACGATTATTTTAATCTTATAAAAGGTATGTGTCATTTTTTAAATATAATTTATTTTGCGTTGCCTGCTACGTGTGCGCCTAATAAACTTTTAACACATGTTTAACAACGTGACAAGCAAATTAGTAAAGGGGAAATGAGAAATACAGTTATCCATATTAATAAACATTAGTCCACAGGTTAGACAAAAATGACCAAGAATTGGTCGTTTTCTGATATTATCACTTGAGCTGTATGCTGTTAATCGTGCCAGACTCTATCCACAATCTGAGACCTACTACCAGACCTCAGGCAAAATTAGACGTACTAATTTAGCCGCCGCCGGATGGCGAAAACCGGCGGCGTGCAATTGCTGGATATTTATAGGCGTGCATTTTAAAGTCAGACTGAAAACGATTCGGCGGCTTTGCGAACGTCGGACTTGCAACCTTAAATAAACATGTATTTTTAAAATATGACCTAACGGGTTGAATTTATCGTGAAATCTGAAAAGTACAAAATACAGGGTTGTAAAAATATACCAGATAAATTCAAAATTCAAATACAAGATAGATGTTAAAACCTTTGTGCTACGCTATCTGGCCACATCATAACTACTTTTAATGATATTTTTCGAACCCTTTAAATTTTTTACTAGTGGTTATAAAATGGAGGCTGTGCTTCGTTAAATTTAATCAACATCACCTTAATTAAAACAACCGGTAAAAATTTACGTTATTTCGCTTTTTACTTAAAAAACTGTGTAACCTTTATTGGAACCGAAGAGTGCTTCGAATGCTCCGAGATCTAGGACAGTGCTACAGTAATTAGCTGACAAATGCAAACGAATTCAGTTCGATTTAACACGGAATTAGTACGAGGTCACTGTTCTGTCTAGCACCTGTTACGTTAGGCAAAGGTCAAATCAAACTCAAAAATTCTGAGCTAATGTTAAAAAAAAATATAAAATTTTCTCCAACTACAAAAAAAGTTTTAAATAATTCGAAAACAGGCGTTTAAGTGCATCCATTCATCATTCATCATTTGCCTGCCCTGTTTCCAGGTCATCTGGGGGGTCAAGTGCATCCACACATATATAAATACCATACACACACAAACAAACACACACACAATATAGTATTCCTTTTTAAGTAAACCTGTTTACATGAATTTGTTGTACCGTGTTTTTTTATTTTATTTAATTTAAACTTTATGCACAGAGATTTAAAAAAAGTTGTATAAATGGCGGACTTAATGCCAAAAGCATTCTCTACCAGTCAACCATAATAATAAGCCATACAGAGATAGATTTTCTTGTGAATAAATGAATTTAAAGTCAATGGGGGAGGCCTATGTTCAGCAGTGGACGTCCTATGGCTAAAATGATGATGATGTTGATGATGAATTTGAATACGGAAGAGGACACTGGCTTCTATCACACAGATTATATCTAACACAGAAGTCAGGAACTAACGAAACTTATGTAAACATTTTTTTTAATGTTACGCCAGCAATGTTATTTTTACGCCGAACACACAAAGAAAACAAACAAGGTTGAAGTAACACCTATAAGTGATTATGGTAAGGCCCCTACGCTATTCAAGTTATTGTTTTGATTAGTATTAATTAGTAAATTTCTTATAACGTACTTAACTAATTTAGGACCAACATAGATAAAAGAAAACAATAGTATTTTCGATATTAACAATGTAGATGAAATGTTTGTATAAAAGAAATTTTGTGAAAACATCTACAGTAAGTGGAAAAAATAAACTTATCTGTAAAGATATTTTATAATTTCAGCCATTGGACGTCCACTGTTAAACATAGGGCTCGCCCAATAACTTCCATATTAAAGCTGAATTAAATACGTATACATTTTTAATAATAATAAATTAATAAATATGAGAAAACATCACATACATTGCTCTAATCCTAAAGTAAAGCCAAAGCACTTGTGTTACAAAAATCAAAAACATAAAAGTTACCTCAACACCCAGACTCGAAACATCATAGAAAAGTTCGTTTTCTATGATGAAATCTAATTTCTATATGAAATCTAACCAATTCAGAAATGGTGACGCCAAGTCAGCGTACTCGCTTCTTGGCTGAGGAGGTAGTCAATACTATGGTAAAACAGATTTAGATAGAGTTTGGCACAGAAATAAGACATTTTATGATATTTCTATGTCCATATATATATATCCATCCATATGTATATCCAGTAATACTCTAAAAACTGATATCACCACGGAAACTCCCAAAATCTATCACAGTCTTATCGCGGATCTCACATTCCCAAATCCAATAAGATGGAAGTTTTTGTCGAGTTCACATTTATCTCGGGAATGAGACGGCCCTTGTTCTAGGACGTAATTGAATGGCGCCATCGCTCGCAAATGGGGACCTGTCAAATTTCAAATTGACTTGCCCTTTGACTTTGGTCAGTCTGTGATTTAATACTTTCATAATGATCCCATTTGGTTTCATTTCCCAAATTTGGTTAAATTCTGATGATGGGATCTATAAGAAAAATCATCAAATCGCATGAACTCCGTACCACGCCAACTGAATTTAGTATCTATGTTACCCAATACTTCGACAAATGTGAACCGATTTCGATGATTCTTTTTTTATTGAATAGCTTAAACTTCAAAGACACTATAATAAAAATTTACGGAAAACAATTAACCCCTAAAGGTGGAAAATAGGAAATGAAATCGGTGTTCAGCAGTTAAATTTTGTTTGCACTCGTAAGATTCGTTTTGATTAGGATTTATAACTAAAATAGATGAAATAAGTTAATTTTATTTTAAAAAATTGACTTCATAAAACTAAAAAGCTAAAAATAATCTTAATACCTACTTAAGTACCGAATCAATTACTTTTGGAGTCAGTGCCAGCCGATGAAAGATTAAGATACGGAAATACGACGATTTCTAGGTCGGCCTCATCAGACTGAATTACTATAACCTTTTATGAGGTAGTCAAATGTGTTCCAAAATAATGCATCGGTAATAGCGTCGTTTTTCATTTTAACTTAATGAAGTGGTTTATTGTATTATTTGATTATTTTGACCTTGGAAGTGACATGGGTCGTTGATAGACTTGAAGTGACAGATCGAACTTCACACTTAGCTTAAAAATAAGCTTTTCTGTGTTTTTCCATGGTAATGTTGATTTTATTAATCACTGTTTAAATTTCAGTAACTTCGTGAACCGAACACTTCGTTGTTGACATCGAATTCGTGTAATCTGACGTCACAGAACAAGCGCGCCAAAATGGCAGCGTGTGTGACACCAAAAAATCATAGTGTTTTTAATATAATTTTCTTAGGTTAGTGGTTTATATTTTGTATGTGTTATTTATTTTTGGTAATGTAAATGTATTGCGTCGAATGATACTGATACTGACCTGGTGGCCACTATACTGCTTCAATCCAACGGCCGCCTTCTCTTCTCGCTTAGTGTCAAATCCCACTTGACACAGTAATTCGTTTACCATCGTCTGCGACCTCCGTCCTTCGTCGTATCTCGACATTTGGTCGATCACATGTGACAAGTGAAATCCCGAATTGGTCCCTGCGCGACTCCTATTAAATATTTCCTGTTTTGTGTAAGTCCTGTTTTTATTTGAATTTATTTGGCATATTATACTTACAAATATGAGTTACACATAGCACGTAGAACTGACGGTCAAGAATGGAAGCCATGTACTGGCAAGCGCAGCGTAGGGCATCAACCCACAAGGTGGACAGATAATTTGATAAAGGTTGCATACCGCTTCCAACCAGCCAATCTGGAAGTTATTGGGACAAGCCTATGTTCTGAAATGATAATGATGATTTAAGTAACAATTTACAGATATTAATAACATTAGTATGTATAATTTACATATAGTACATAGAACTAACGGCTAGGGGCAGAAAGGGTCAAGAATGGAAGCCACGTACTGGCAAGAGCAGCGTAGGACGTCAACCCACGTGGACAGATGATTGGTTAAAAGTTGCAGGCCGCTTCAGCCATTC
Organism: Anania hortulata; assembly: GCA_963576865.1. NCBI lineage: Eukaryota > Metazoa > Arthropoda > Insecta > Lepidoptera > Crambidae > Anania > Anania hortulata. The sequence goes on along the minus strand of OY756395.1, from coordinate 18,481,008 downwards.
TAGAAAGCATTGGGGAGAGACAAGTTCAGCAGTAGTCGTCCTATGGCTCAATTGAAGATGATGATGATTTAAGTAACAATTTAAAGACATTAATAACATTAGTATGACCATTTGATAGTAATCGTCATTTACTTATAAGTCAACGCGTCGGACAAAACCAATAAGGCGGATATTCTACATCTTGTCTGACACGATGTTTAACCCAAATCGAAACACCTTCCGGCTATTCCTGGGGCAAAAGTCTTGAGCGTCGGAGCGAAAGTGAAGCGAATATTACGAATTCAAGCAAAGCGGTGCCCGGTGAAATCACTCGGAAATCCACCTCGCTCGGTCCCGCGTTCGAATAAAATGCATTTTGGCGAGGGAAATGTTCCTGACATTTTATTGAGGATGTAAGATATGTTTTTAACAAGTACATGGCAACTAGATAATGGATAGTCATACTTATTTATTAGGATATTTTCAACCAACGGGAACTTTGTCTGAACATTGGCAAGCGTCATTGTCGGTTCACTGTAATATTTTGTCAATAATAATTTACATTTCGAATGGAAACAAAATATATTTTAAACATTCCTCAACGTCACTGAAAGTAAAGTCGGCCATAAAAACCTCTTTATCAACCCATAAATATCTTAAAAGCGACAGAGTCGAATGTATTCGCAAGAAATCTTCATATTTTTATTGTACCAATGATTTATATGCCCGGTAATGGTAACACAGCGTAATGCAATCCATTTTCAGTGTCACAAGCTTTTTATACGGGCAAAAAGAATAGTATTGTCATGTATTGTTGGGATTTATGAAAAATCTGTTCATATTAAACGATATTAATTACTGAAAAAGTTGAAAAAATATGTCATACCTACTTACAGGACGACTGTTTTGTGATAATATCGTTAAGATTTCTTAAGTAGTGTTTCTTAGGCCTCATACACACTAAACAGTCAGCCGCTGAGCCGCCGGTACGATATTTATAATTTAACACATTTTATTTTAACAAAAATGTATTAATTTAGTTTGCACCTTATGAAACCGAAATTAACTGGTGTTCATTCAAAATATGAAATGATTAGTTATCATAAAAGTTTCATTCTTAAATGAGTAATACTCGTATACTTCACGAAAACGCCCGCCGCCGCAGCTTGTATGAGTTAGGTTTTGCTGGAACTGTCATTCCGAAGCAAGATTTTGCGCTACGCTCTCACAACTGTATGTCGGTCGGTGGACGTATTTTGACAAGTCTCTTCTAGTACTATAAAACGTAATGGATATATTATTTATTATATATATTTTATTTGACGACCTCCGTAGCCGAGAGGCGAGCATACCGGACTTGGTGTCGCGGGTTCGATTACCGGTCGGTCAATGTAGAAGAAATAACTTTTCTATATTGTTTTGGGTCTAGGTGTTGTGGTACCGTCGTTGTTTCTGATTCCTGTAACACAAGTGCTTTGGCTACTTACCGTAGCATCAGAGCAATGTATTTGATGAAGTCCATTATTTATTTATGTTTAATTGTTTCGTCTAGAACGCAAGATCAATTCCCGGACGGGTTAATTTGTTAACCTACTATTTTAAATCGGCTTAAACCATCATTTCAGCCATAAGACGTCCACTGCTGAACATAGGCCTCCCCCAGTGACTTCCAGATTGGCTGGTTGGAAGCGGCCCGCATCCAGCGGCTTCCTGCAACCTTTACCAGGTCGTCTGTCCACCTTGTACGTGGACGTCCTACGCTGCGCTTGCCGGTACGTAGCCTCCATTCTATCGGCCGTCAGTTCTACGTGCTATGTGCCCCGCCCACTGCCACTTCAGCTTCCTTATCCGACTTAGGCAATGTCAGTGCTGACTTTTTTTCGTTTACGAATTTTCGAAAAAAAAGTTGCTTAACCTTTGTTCGTTTACGAATCTCCTCATTCCTGATTCGATCTCGCAAAGAAACACCGACCATAGCCTAAAAACAAAATTACTTATGTTAATTCCTTACTCAGAGACATCTACACTTGTTTTATTACCTGCTGCATATTACATTAATTTATACGCAATATGCACTAGACCCATATCTTTTTCATTTTCGAAAAACAAGATCAGACATAAATAATCGTTGAAACGGGTTCTATACATAGGAAGATTGATTGCTTCACACAGACACCCCGTTGGGTGTGATTTGCGCCTAGCACACTTTCATTTCTTTCTAATTTTAGCTGTTGCCATGCCAAAATAGACTTTAAAAACAACAAGATAAAATCTACTTTTGAATAGCAGTTCCAATGGTCATGCGTGCTTGTAGGCTATAGGGAAAATTGGGACCATTTTAAAAGAATGATGGGACATTTTCCTGCGTAACTGTACCCGATTTCTCACAATTTTATCGATATCATAGTGTTATTGTTACGCACAGAGCCCAGTGATGTAGTGTCATTGCGATCTTTAGACAATATTTTTTATGTTTGGATTCTTTGGTGCCGCAAGAGGAGGATAGTAGCGGATTTTTGGTGTATTGTGTAATTTGATAAATAGGACGCGCAAAGTGATTGGTGAACTTGAAGTTGAAAATCGTCGAGACATTTTGTGGTAGATTAATAACGATTTAACATACTATATGTTTCTAATCTGACCGAATTATTCATAAATTGTTGGCAAACCTAAATATTTATTTATTCATTTAGTACAAATTTTAAAGGGGCTTACTGGCAACATTTTTCTTCTTTCACTATCTTGCACGTATTGGTTTACTTAATCAGGGTCATAGATTACTTACTTATTACATCAGGGTCTCTTGCAATGTGTGTGCTAAAATAAAAATATGTGTTTCGCAAATACGTTGTTCAAATAATATTAACCAGTGCCTATTCATTTACATACAGTACCTAACAAACAAGAAACTACTCACGGCTAAATATTCAATTACAACATCACCTACGGAACTAACGGACCTAAAATTAGTCTTCACTTTACCATATTTACTGTAAAAATTTATGAAAGCATGGCAATAAAAAATTTCAATAAAAATATATTTCTTTTAATGTTTTTTCATAGAAGTTTACGTGAATCTAATTTTAAAAAATAGGAGATGGGTTTTCGATCAATCTGGATAAAAAATACCTCTATTTTCCAATAGTTTTCCACTAATGAATGATGGAGTGCTCATATAAAATCAAAATTATTTAAATATATTAGCGCACGTGAAGCCTAAAGCATTTCATATTCACATACTTCACAAAGTTATCAGACATGGATTGAATTCTGAGAATTTCAGATCAAAAGAGCTCTACACTTCAAGCGTTGCCGTGTTCCATATAATAAAAATATGATAAATGTTCCATTGGACAGAAACCTCGTGTAAATCCATGCTACATCAGAACGGACCGAGATTCTTGAAAGCAATTAAAGGTGTCTTAGCTGCGCTATCTCTCGCTTCTAGTGTTGGTCTAAGTTAAGCAAGATTGAGAATAATTCAATGTTTTCCTGAGTCTGCTGGTTGTGCTATGAAACGCATGAATTTTTTTGTTAAACTGACTTTTTAGTCATGAATTATCTTGAATTATTGAGATACATGCTTTTTTTTAAATAGTTGAATATTGGATATGGCTTACAGTCACAAAAACAATTGGAGGTCGCTCTGATACCAGCTAGCCAGACAGAAAGTTATTAAATCCCAAGTTAACTAGTTTAAAAATATACCAAATTTAATCAACTATGAAAAATCGCGGAACTTACCTGACTACTCGATTCTTCGTCTATCAGGCAGATTATTAAAAAGTATGTGCCACGTTTTTTTTTTCACATAAGCAAACATTACAGAGATCTATTTATTTGAAATGTCGCATGACGTCACGTCTTGGTACAATTTTAACTTAGAAACTCCCGAAATTTGACGCGCCTTATCTTTGTCATTTTTAGGTTGATCGAGAAAAATATGTATTAATTATTTTTTGATAATCTAACTGACGGACTAAATAAATTGAGTTTTATATTTCTTTACCCAGTCGTCATTGTCTGGCGCATATAATAATATATTTGTCGCAAAAAGAATGGCCACACAAACATACAAACACTCACTTCCCCACTATCTCTCTATCTCTCATCAACATGCATATTTTTAAGCAGTACCTACCTGTCTTTCTGCTACTAATTATGAAAAGCAATATTATTGCCATCTTTGTTTCTTAGGTCGTTGTTATAAGCGACACAAACCGTGTTTACCTCAGTCATATTAATTAGGGAACGTGACATCAAGGCCGTTAACTAATGAAGACTAATCAGCATCTACGCGTTGTCGTAGCGTTCCGAAACTTTCATAAAGCTATTATTAGATGTAAGTGAATGGTAACTTACCAAGATTTATCACGTCTCAAGTCAGATGTAATTTATTTATTTAATAAGAGCAACCAACAAATCTCTTAAGCTAAGTGTAGATTCAATTGACGACCTCCGTAGCCTAGAGGCGAGCATACCGGACTTGGTGACACTATCTTTGAGGTCCCGGCTTCGATTCCCGGTAGGTCAATTTAGTAAAATAACTGTTCTGTATTGTTTCGGGTCTGAGTGTTGTGGTACTGTCTTTGTTTCTGATTTTTTTAACACGAGTGCTGAAGCTAGTTATCATAGGATCAGAGCAATGTATGTGTGATGTAGTGCAATATTTATTTTTAAAAAAGGCTGTCACGAATTGCAAATGTAAATTATAAGTTACTTTTAAAATTATAAGTCATGCAATTTACTGTAACATTGCTGTATTAAGTGAACTGATTAAAAATGTATGCAAATTTAAACTTTTTTCGTTCGTTAAGTTGGTGCGAGAAAATTACTACATCAAGAGCCAAGTCAAAGCAGTCAAAGCTTGTAGCTCTTAAAACCTTATTACTTCAACCTTGTTTTGTTTATTTTGTATCTATATACAAAACAAACAAAACAATGTTGTATTGTAACCTCCATGTAAGTATGATCCGAGATTTTCAGTACTTTTCGAATCTCTTTTGACTTGAGCAACATTGTAGTTCTCAGAAACATGAAACTACGTGCTTGACAAAAGCAATTATCGTTCTAAAACTATTGCGCCATAAAATAGTAATTCCTAGTTTATTTGTTTGCACGGGGTAATGGTGTAATGTAATGTAATGTAATGGTGTGTATCAGTGTCAATGTGGGATATACGAATGTGTGTGCGCGCGTATGTGGTGGTCCTACCTAATCAACAAATCACAAACCTCCTTCCTGATAATTATTATTTATTCGAACGCTAGCAGCCACCAACTTGGATACTATCGGCGCAATTACCAGGCGCGCACACAGCGCAGGCGATAACAATGCGCTCAAGTGCAGTTCTGATTACATCTCACAATAGTTTCGTCGTGAACGAAACACACTAGGTAAGATTGCGACTGTTCAATTGCTGGATGTTAAATTACCGCGTCTTGAAGAGAATCGAAATCTCTTTGGCAGTGACTAAAACTTTTCACGCTTGATTCGAGAGAGCAATTTACTCAGAATGGGGAGGCACAAGAAAAGCGAATACCAGATGGCGTCTGCGTGTTTGGTCTTGTCAGACAATGTCCGCGTGACAATGACGGTTTTTTGTGCTTATTAAAAATCATAGAATGTATGTTGCTATCAAGAGGCGGGTCGTAAAAGTAACTAATTCCTGTAAAAAAAACATAGAATGTATGTTGCCTGGGCGTGTCATAAAAGGGGATTAATTCCTATAGCATGATTTTGCCAAGAAATTTATAAAAAGTACAAACCCAGGGCTATGCTTGGTGTTTCCTTGCGAGATCGAATCAGAAATGAAGAGATCCGTAAACGAACAAAAGTCGCTGACATAGCCCAACGGATTAGCAAGCTGAAGTGGCAGTGGGCGGGGCACGTAGCACGTAGAACTGATGGCCGATGGGGCAGAAAGGTTCTAGAATGGAGGCCGCGTACCGGCAAGCGCAGCGTAGGACGTCCACTCAGGTGGTCAGACGACCTGGCAAAGGTCGCAGGAAGACGCTGGATGCAGGCCGCTTCCAACCGGCCAATCTGGAAGTCAATGGGGGAGGCCTATGGAGGCAGTGGACGTCCTATGGCTGAAATGATGATGATGATGATGACAAACCCATTGAAATAGATTAATAGATTGTAAGTAGTAAAGTGAGTAAACTTAAAACAGTCTTTTTGCGCTAGGAGGTACAAAAAGCTTAACCGCCTGTACCAACAATGAATCACTTTTAACTCTAGTTTTTGTTTTGATGCAGTACGAAATAAAGTTAATAGCTAAGCGCTATTTATTACTCGAGTTTAAACCAGGCGTCGTTATTTAACCGGTTTAATTACCCCGGGTGTAACTCGAAGCTCCGAATAGATAACGATAACTACTAGTAGTTTTATAACAGAATTTGTTTTACAGAAATTCATTTCAGATTAATCTTAGACACGTTTCTGCTGTTCAAGTAATGGTAGTATTATATTATAACTAGATTTTGCCCGTGACTTCGTCTGCGTTGACCTTACGTCGATAAAAGTATCCTATGTATTAAGCCAGGCCATGGTCTATTTGTGTGCCAAATTTCATCAAAATCTGTTTAGTAGTTTTTGCGTAAAAGTAGTAGTAGTAGTTTTTGCGTAAAGTACAAACTCTTGCGTTTATAATAATAATATTATGGTAAGGAAAAAAAACACATTATTTATTTGCAGAAACAAAGCATAAACTTAACAGAATTAAAATATAACAAACAGGTGCTAACATGTTTCACCAATCTGTGGCATTAAAAATGAGCTTATTTATGTTCTAAACCGTTATTGAAGTTAATTGTTTAGTGATTGTGGTTAATTTTAAACATTATTATGGCCTTGATTTTTAGAACTGTCAAATAAAATTATTACTAATAATGATGTTGTGAAAGAATTTTTTTTGTTTAAATGTCATTTGAATTTGTTAGTTTAAATACTAAAAAGTTAAATATTCCTTTTAATGTTTTAATAAATAACAAAATCATTTATTTGACAAGGTAGAGTCGACGGGAGGTCGACCCACCTAAAAAGTTAAAGGTTTTGAAATTGAACCAATGTACGACATTTAGAGATAAATATTAATTGAAAAAAAAAACCTTTTGTGGTAGGTTGACGAGCTGTTGTCTGTACACCTAAAGGAGACCTTCACCATTTGCATTAGAGTTTTTATTTTAAAAAAAATGTGGACCTGGCAATAGTTTCTGTGGTTTTCTCTGATCAATTGAGCAGATTATTTTATGCAACTATTTAGGTATTTGTACTATTTGGTGGAAGACGTTCTTTAATGCTGATTCTGGTGATTAAATACCCTTTAAAACTAGCATTGGAATCTCAAAGGCGGGTGTTTTTAATTAGGGTCCCGTATCTCAAAAGGAAAAAAGAAACCATTAAACGATTACTAGTTGTCTGTTTGTCAAGAACCTTATTAACAGTAACGAGTGGAGGTATCCAGTTGAAATTAATATCAATCACATGCAAGGGAATCCAAATATATGGGGTACTTCCCGTTGTAGTAAAGAAAAATGACCGAAAACAGTACCCCAAGGTACACCCTGTACCAGCGGGCGTCAGGTGATAGAGGACACTAATACATCGATTAGACGCTCATGTATGTCCAGCGAAAATAAACGATTCTCGAGATATTTCGTTTAGAAGGGATTTGACCAGATTGCGATTTGATTCAGAAAAACACGTGTGACAACTAAATTGTTAGTGCTAGAGTCCCAATTTATTTTACTCATCATCATCATCATCATCATTTCAGCCATAGGATATCCACTGCTGAACATAGGCCTCCCCCCATTGACTGAATTGACAATCTGGAATTGGCCGGTTGGAAGCGGCCTGCATCCAGCGTCCTTCTGCAACCCTTACCAGGTCGTCTGACGTCTTAGTTTATTTTACTAAATTACTCCAATAATGTACCTTTCTGAGTAAAATATTATTTAAACGTTAGCATAAAAAAATTGCGGAAAAATAAATATTCATCTACTATTTTGCTAATTTCGATAATTTATCAGTAACTTAGATTCGCTCGTTAAAAATAATGTACTAAATCTTTTCTATTATAATCTCTGAACAGCTCTGTGAGCTTCAAACATTTGCTTCTACAGCTTCAGATCAATCAGTAAATTTGTATTTACACCACCGTTAATTCTTTTTTATCAATCTCTGAAAAATCATCGAGCCTCGATTTCGGATATGGAACGAACTATTTTCATAACAACAAGTTTGCACGGAACCTTTGGCGCGAGTCCGACTCGCTTGGCCGGTTTCAAAGTTTTTTATTTATTAAACGTTGTTTCTTTCTACCATCCTGCTTATTGAAGCTATAGAAGCTGCCAGTGTGTCGATTAACTCAAATTTGATTTACCGTTCAACACTGTCGGCGTCATAATAGATTTTAGCTTCGGAATTTTCTGAAACTTCACGTGCTCGCATTGGGCTGAAGTTTAAATCATAAATAACGTTGTATCAATATTTCAGACGGCGTCCGGCGCTAACTTGGCTTGTGGCAATTTTCGACTCAAAACTGCGGAATGCATGTTTTCATTCGGAAATACTGAAAATATTTTCTTGCTTGTGAATTTTATTTATATATTCTTATGAGTACGTTTTATAAAGTAAATGGTTTGTCATAAAGTTTAGTCAACCATAGTCGATTAGTCGACTATCTAAATATAATTTTGTTAGTTTACGTTTGCCGTCCGCATCCATGTTATTCATGTTTTTCTGTTTGTTAACATGAGTGTATTATGTTACCGGCAATCTGTATAATTCAGGTATTCTATACAATACCTATAATAGAATACCTAGGGCGTTTAGGCAATGTATGAAATATTATGAGTATTATTTTCCATTATAAACTTTACCTAGGTAATGTATATATAATTCCTAGGTATCGTATAGAATACCGTATTATACAGAATGTAACATATACTAATAAAAATACCCTATAAATCATTACTTACTTTATTTTTTTTCGCGTTGCGGTTACCTCTGCAAGTAACGTCTAACATAAGCGCCGAATACTCTAACATCGGACCCAGATTTAAAATAAAATACACAATCCGTCCAAATTAAGACTACGAATTCAATTTCACTCTCCAAAAAGCGCGTCAAACAAAAACCCGATTTGATCAACTGGACAGAATAAAATGAAACAAAACAACAGTCAGCGCCAGTCGAGAAAAACAAAGCTGCGCACAATCAGGATCAAGCCTTATTTACTGAGCCACCCTAATTGATACGGGGCCGAAAGGACGGACAGTGGGGCCACGAACACAGCGGGTGAGAGGACTGATAAAAACGCTTATGAGTTATCCATTCGTCGTATGTGACATAAAATTGTCTTGCTTAGTTTTGTCTGATTATACTTAAGCCATTTTCTTGACTTTCCTGTAATATCATAATTATTATACAATGAATATCTCTTCGTGCAAATATCTGATACTATTGTGCTCCAAAAATTTAGAGTTTGTGTGGTACAAATAAAAAATCTAATAAACGAGTATCTTAATTTCAAGTGTAAAAAAACAGACGCCTTAAAATATAAACTGTTAAAAATTATGGCATTACAGTACTTACATTGGCAATAATAAATCATATAAATTTAATAAGTTCTATCTCTTCAAAAAACGAAGTCTACTTATATTTAACTAAATAAAGATTTAATCTAAATTATTATTCAATATTTCTTCAGATTAAAACAATTTGAATGAGCCTCAAAGAATTAAATATCGCAAACGGTATTTCAACTGATAAACGAGAAAAACGACATCAAAAACCGACCAAGTGCGTACTGGGCCACGGGTTTCTTAGCTGCCGGTCATCCATATGTTGTAACTTCATCTGAGTAAAGTTCTTCTCCTATGACATTTGTACAGTTGAATAAACTTAGGATGAATCACTTGGAAAGTCTACCTAACTGTAATAAATAATAAAAGCAATTTAACTGACAGAGGAAGGGGGGCCGACACTTGAACTTAACATAAATAGACATTTAAAGCTTAACATTGCGCAAATGGATCCCTCAATCGAAAAATGGTGTTCACACCATTTTTAACGACCCATCCGATGACACTTCTCGACATGGGATAGACAAAAAAAATATTCATCGTCACTTTACGTGTAGGAAGTGAAACTTTTTATATACTTAAATTTTTTTTTACTATACGACTGGCGGCGTTAGTTTATTAATAGAAAGTACTAGGAGTCTCTGAACTATGCCGCGGACAGACAGACAGGCACACGGATGGACATGGCGAAGCACTAAAAGTTCTGTGTTGAGTACGAAACCCTAAAAATAAATTAATATATCAACGAACATCTCGTTTAACTTCGTGGCCCATACGTGACATTACAGTTCGTTAGATCGTATCATATCTACATCACTGTTACCTACACGTTAGGCATATCCAATCTGACAGTTGCCAGCGTTGTTTATGTCCGTTAAAGGGTCTCAGCCTGCACAGAAATTTGCACCTTACGCGTTGGGACCAAGGTTGAAAATCGCGCTTTTTAAAACCTCATATTTGTTACCAAAAGCCACGTGCTATGTACAGTACAATACAATCCTTATTAAACAGGACATCTGTCTTGGAAATCTACAAGTGGACAAGTTTCTTGGTGTAATTGGTCATTTGTGAGTTCGCGTAGTTGTCAGGAAGTTAGGCGCGTTGAGGGTTTGTTATTAGCATTATTTAATTATTGCGTAACTATCAGCGGCGGAATGTCGGCTTAGAGATTGTTAATAATTATGGCTCATTTTTAACCGACTTCAAAAAAGGAGGAGGTTCTCAATTCGTCGGTATCTTTTTTTATTTTTTTATGTACGTTCAGCGATCATTCGTTACCAGGTTAACCGATTTCGATAGTTCTTTTTTGTTCGAAAGGGAATACTTTCGGAATGGTCCCATATAAATTTGATCAAGTTCTGATGATGGAATCTGTAAGAAAATCATTCAACATTGCATGAACTCCATACCGTGCCAACTGATTTTTGTACCTATGTTGCCCAATATCTTCGGCATTTGTGAACCGATTTTTGTGATTCTTTCTTTATCGAATAGCTTATACTTTAAAGATGGTATATTGAAAAATGTTGGGAAAAATTTCACCTCTATGGTGGGAAAAATAAGGAATGAAATAGGTGTTCAGCCGTTAACTTATGTTTGCACTCAAATGATTCGTTTTGTTGAGGATGTATCATTAAAAATAGATAAAATAAGTAAATTTTATTGAAAAAAGGAAACCGACTTCAAAAAACTGAAAAGCTAAAAATAATATCAACACATAAGTACCTAATCAGTTACTTTTGGAGTCGGTGCAAACGAAAATATTCTAACTCTTATCGGATGGTACCGACTCCAAAAGTAACTGATTAGGTACTCATGTGTTGATATTATTTTTAGCTTTTCAGTTTTTTTAATTTATTTAATTAAATATGGAAAAGGTGAAACAGGGTGTTTGGTTATAAGAGATCTACAGGTTGAATCTCTAATTATAAATAACGATATCGTTAGACACTTCACTTAATTAAATGCATTCAGTCCTTTGATTAGTTCGAAAGTGTAAAGAATCCCATATACATAGCTAAACGCGTTAAAAACATAACCCAGTCTTTGCTATCTATTGACGACCTCTAGTGTAGTGGTTAGCGCTCCAGACTACAAAGCAAGCGGTTGCGGGTTCGAATCTCGCAATGTTTGTGTAATGAGCACGACCATTTGTACCTTAGTCATGCATGTTTATAAAATATTTATGGCCTTTCTACAAAAAAGATAGACTAGGTTTAAACAATGTCTAAAGAATAGCCATACAATTTGGAATATTGACACATCACATACATGTCTCGGTTATGTTACCATACTTTTTAATTGGTTAGATAATCTTTAGGCAGTCTTTAAACCTAGTCTATCTTTTTTGTAGAAAGGCCCTTAATGTTTATCCGTTATCTAGTCGCCATTGTAAAATTTTGCTTAGTTTGGGGCTAGACAATTGATATGATTATGGAAACAATTTATTTATTTATTATTATTTATCTCGCAGTCACTTTAAAACACATTATTTTTTAAGTAGAAGTTTCAGTTTTCAAACTCACATATGAAAAACAAAATTTTAATTATTGAAACAAAAGTACACATGAAGCTAAATTCACCCCACTTTATTACCCTCTTTTCATATGCACATCTCAAAAGACCCTGGTAATGCGTGAAAATCAGCATTCGCGAGGGAGACGTTTATTTAAGAAGCCGATTTATTCGCGCACACATCGAGGAAGCCGCAGCATAAATTTACTGCAAGTAGCAGTTCAGGGAAAATTTCATTACCTTGGTTTATTTGATAGTTCTGGCGTCGTCTACAAGTAAGTATTTACCAGGCTCCCTCAAGGAGGTACAGTGGTTCTCAACATCTCTTCTCTATCCTCTTTTTTAAGCCTAGATTTTTCTACTACAGGTCAAAGGCCTCTTTGAAATCCCTCAAACCACATCTTATTATGTTTATATATTTCAGTTTACTTCTGGACGTAAGTCTACCCCCAAAAGAAAAAAAAAAAGCACGATCTCCCGCTTTTTCCACCATCCACTGCTCGCTCCCATTTCAGTTTATCGGTTTCCTTACCGCCATCAGTAATTCCGGCTTAGGAGATAATTTCTGACCTGAGTGGTTCTTCCGATACGTAGATTATCTCTATGACCCGGTAGTAAACCTCTAATTCTGTTTTTTGAGACTTGGTTATAGTGTATAGTATGAGCTCCGTATGATAGGGCAGGCAGTATAAAATACGCGTCTAAAAGTTTGCGTTATAGGGTTATTGGAAGGGTTTCCTTTACACCTTAAGGGACCAGTAGCTTTTCCAGGCATTTTCGATGCGGTGCTCATCTTTGTTTTGTTGCCTGTTTTCGCTTATCTATAAATAGTGTAAACGAAAGTCAAAGCCTCAAAAACCTACCTAAGTTGTCAATCCACCATTAGCAAAACCCTAAAATAGACTCATACAGCTCAACATATTCAATAACAGTCACGCTAAATTGAAAATAAATAAATAAATACCTGTATTCTAGGCAACGAAATCTTTTATCCCTTTTAAATTATGTCTACTGGTTCAACTTTATTTATAAGACTGCAGCTATGTAATTTAAGAATGTTGTACTCACCTATTAGTGACATGTTAACAGAAATGTCTATAAGCATGTGTTAAGTATGAAATAAGTGGTAAATATGTTATGTTGTTAAAGTCTTATTAAAGTTTAAAAAATATTCGGTTTTCCTAATGATATTTATCAATTTTGCCAAATAATGATGTGCCAAAATGGAAAATATATTTTTATTTAAAATGAATGTGAAAAATTTATGTTTTTTTTTTGCAGACTTGTATAGTTTTGTGTGCTTAGAACCATAACATAATCATATTTTATTTGACAAAAAATTATGTAACACGTTGTTTATGTTAACCTTATAGAATAATTTATTTGCAGTGCAAACTAAATGTATATTTATTTATCTTTGGAATTATCAACTTCTTTGGATCGATCAGTGAAAAAAATCAATGGCTACACTCGTAGCCGTAGCGCTACGTTGTAGCACGATGGTGCTACGACGTAGCGCGTTAACGGCTCGTGCATGCCTAGCTCCCACGCTACGTATTATGGCGATGTCTAGAAATATTTACAGGGCAACCTTTAAAGTACCTCCTTTTTGTAAAAAAAATGAATGAAATCTGACTACGTTTTAATTTAATTACAATTAAGTAAAAATTTTTAAATTAGGAACTTGGGAATCTGTATATGTCATTTGTTTTTACAAATTAGTGACATTAGGGTTGTTTACACCATTATTAAATAATTCCAAGACAATATTTATTAAAACTGTCACCTTATTTTAGGCCTAATAACCCGGCACATTATAATTAATTTACAAATTTGATTTTTAATTGTTCCAAAATCAACAAAAAGTTAGTCCGTTGAGTTAGGTAAACAGTGACGTCATAGTTTGCTATCGCCATACAAATTACATGGAAGAATAGCGTTAAGAAGACAGTTTTTAAAAAGTATGTCAACTGATTAGTGGTGTAAAATACCGTATTAAGTAAGTGTCCTATCGTGCAATGATACAGATTTGTCAAAAAAATATATTAAACGGATACCACTTTTAAAAGCAATAAAAATGTTAACAGGTTTCAACATCAATCCGTTTTTATTTCCTTCTAAAAGATTAGAAGTAGGGACTAATTTTGACTGTTTGAGAACCAGCTACCGAATCTACATCGGCCTGATAATGAGGACGGTATAGGTACATACACGTAGACTATGACTGAAAATGAATCATCTATTTGATATAACCGTGACAATGATGGATGGTGGTGTGGTAATGACTATCATTGGTAATTATCATTTTCTATACTAACGGCAAATCAACACAGACTATTGTGTTCATAGAAGCTGCATAATTAAAGACAGCTTTGGTTTAGTAGTTCGCGCTTGGGACCATAAAAACCGTAAGTTGCGAGTTCGAGTAAATAAATGTGGTAGGGTAAAGCTATATTTTGGGACGTGTTCATTCATAAGTGCTCGGAAGAGGGCCTATATACTGAATAAATGAGTATTAATGAGTATTAGTATTCAATAAATAAATCGTTTATTTACACAAAACATGGTATAAAATGGTAACATTAAAAGATAAAAGGTGATCGATAGTCGATGTTTCGCTAATAAAAATAGCATGCAAATCTTATGTCAGTGGTCTTAATTACATAAAATGGAACCAAAATTGCATTAATTAAAAATGTCTAGAATCAAAATGTCAATAGTATAATATAATAATATAATATAATAGTATAATATGCAAGGCGCATTTATGTAATGGACACGACCAGTTAGTTGTTCTTGTCAGTCAGAGATGAAGTCATAATATAATGTGAGTATGTATATCATCTGTTATTTACGACCTCCGTAGCCGAGAGGCGAGCATACCGGACTTGGTGTCGCTATCTCTGAGGTTCCGGGTTCCATTCCCGGTTGGTCAATGTAGAAAAATAACTTTTCTGTATTGTCTCGGATCTGGGTATTGTGGTTCCGTCGTTGTTTCTGTAAGACAAGTGCTTAAGCTACTTATCATAGGATCAGAGCAATGTATGTGATGTTGTCTAATATTTATTATCTATTTACTATTAATAGCCGTAGTACAATTCAAGCATAAAATAAAGCCCTTAATAATATAACAGCTGCTTACATAATAAGAGCACCTACATAAAGATAAAATGTTACATTATGACCACAACATGGAGTTCCTCGTTTTCCCAGTAGTCAGTTTATATAGTGGGCTTTACAAGGGTAACTTCTCTGTGGTGATCAACAGCGTGTCATTACCCCATGATGGATTGATAGTAATAAGCTTGAAAATATACAAATTAAACCACAAAACAATAACTAAATACAATAAAATTACGTGTTCCATTCCGTGTGGTTCAGTTTGATTGACCTAATGATCTGTCATTATACGAGCATGACCTTTTGAAAGCAATGTACCTATGTGTATATGTCATAGTCAACATTTATTTATTTATATTCCTTTCTAGTCGACGATTCCTTACTATTTTGACAACCACCGTAGCCAAGAGGCGGGCATACCGGCCTTGGTGAGGACGTGTCGCTCTCTGAGGACGACCTCTGAGGTCCCGGGTTCGATTCCCAGCATAGAAAAATAACTTTTTTATATTGTCTCGAGTCTGGGGTGTTATGGTACTGTCGTTGTTTCTGATTTCTGTAACACAAGTGCTTTAGGTACTTACCATGGGATCAGAGCAATGTATGTGATGTTGTCCAATATTTATTTATTTATTTAAATAGTCAAAAAAGACAAAAGCTAACGGCTATGTTAGGTTAGAACAGTGACCACAAAATTGGACGAGCCGAGCGAGCTAAGCGAGCAGTGCCGCGGCAGTGACTGGTGAAGCGCCAGACTGTAACCAAAATAATACTTAATAAAATTAGAAGTTATGACAGATTCCACCAGTCAAAAGTATTTTTGACTTGTTATTAGTTTTAAGTGTAACTTAAAGAGGGTTTTTTGTAACATACTTGTTATTAGATTAGTGTTATTTGGAAGTTTCCTAGAGACTGATTCTTGTGCTTAAATACAAAAACCTTTTTACCTCTCTGAAGTGCAGTTTTTTCCTTTTATTAACTGGTATAAACCAAACACTTTTACCCCCAAAGTAATTTGTGACAGCTCCCATTAAACACGTACTTTATCCAATAAGTCATCAAACTTGTTTAATTTGACGGTTAGCCATTTTACATAAAAATTGATTCCTCTAAGAACGCCGAGTTGGCCGCCGTCCGTCAAACCGCACTTTGCAATTAATATTTTTAATTTAATAACAAATAGTTATTTTATTTTTAAAGAAACATGTTTATTCACGTGATCGTGTCTGATGACAAAAATATTTTTCCGTATGTGCTTTTTTTCCATAAATACTGATACATAACGTTTTTTTTAATACATTTGCGAAAATTGAAACTTTCATGCAGCTAATTACGAATACAATAGTTTTTAAAGTTGATACACTACGACTTTTTAATATTAGTTTAGAGTTTATAACTTCTAACACACGGTAAAGTAACTTTTACCTTAAAATGTAACCCTAACGAACGCGTCAATATTCAAAGCAGGGTATAATGATTCACGCTGGATTTAATTCGCCCACAGTGGCGTGAAATATTTACGTAGGTACAAGAAAACACTGGAGCGGTAAATCGAGTGGACTCCCCTGTGGTGCTAAGGTGACCATCAATTAAAAAATTGTAGCGGATAGTGAGACAGCCTGTAAGTCTTTTTAAAAAAGGATAGTTAAGAAGAGTAAGTGTGCAACATTGATGAGTGAATGAGTGTGCAATTTATACAATGTTTACACGAAAATAAATAAATTGTTAAGTAAGGTTTCTATTTGGTGCCGATACGGGTCTCAATTTTTGTTTTAAACATTTATTTATCGATGACAGGTGTAAATATATTTGGACAGTGTTCTGAGAAACAGCTAAAGATAGAACTGGTAATTTCGCGTGATTAATCAATTAGAGATAGAACAGCTGGTCTGTCACGTGCTTTTGTGTAATTATAAAAATCATAGAGCACCTTTATTATTGCTAGCTTTTTTTTGCTATTAGTGCATTAATGCACTAATTAATGCTTGAATAAAAATATCTAGACAACAAATCATTATGTTTTGTCACGAGTACGAGGTACAAAACCTTTTTTTAGGGGCATCTTTTCAATACACATAAATCCTGGCAAATTCAAAAAGTTTGTTTTTTTAAATAACTACACAGGGAATCTAATCCGGGACCCTTGCACTTAACGCGATCCGTAAATAATCCAAAAAATTACAATGTACAATATCATGGATCTGTAAATAGAAAGTCTCATATTTCCCTTGAATCGTTGTCACCGTGATCGGCCAGCCATGCGTATGAAGCGTTCTACACAACCCGTTCGCGCTGCAGGATTTGTTCCGTGGTTACGTACACGTATATTTCTATTTTTATAGCTCTATAAATAATTTTAGAGTTTTCGTGTTTCTGTTAACGCGCGGTAAATGCCAGTTTAATGTTAAAGGCTGTGTGTAAGTGTATGCAATGTATTTTAAAATGCTGTTCGTAGTTTTGGGGTTAACGTATCAAAGATTTACAAAGAACCACAAATCATTGTATAAATAAAATCAGCGTCGCGGTGCGAGCTGTGGCTTATGCTGAGACGGGGACCTTTTTGCTACTGCAACACTGTTTACCGTATTAAGAATGTGTAATACTCTAATGTTTATTAGTGTGCATTTGTACTACTTATATTTTGTAGCAGCGAAATAAACGTAAATAAATAAATCGTAAAACCGTTTGAATGGTTAAAATAGTATTTTATTATTATTTGGAAATGCACTAGTGGTTTAACAAACTACCTAGTCTTTAAATACCTCGGTACTTAACCCTATAGTAGGTTAACCTCCTGAAATATTTTTGGACTGGGTCAGAGACAGTCCCAAGTCATCCCGCCATCTTTTAGACGGATTCGGAAGACTTTTGTCAGTAGGCAGCCCATTTCAGGACACATCATATGTACACACCTATTTCCATGACACTGAATAATAATGAACATGTAATTATTTTGCTTACAATTTTAAAATTGCACTGGCAGCATTTTCCTTCACATCTTTGATTACAGTTCTTGATCAGATAATAGTATTTCAGATACAAGCTGAAAAGAAAAGAGCTCTTTTTAGGGTTCCGTACCCAAAGGGTAAAACGGGACCCTATTACTAAGACTCCACTGTCCATCTGTCTGTCTATCTGTCGCCAAGCTGTATCTCATGAACCGTGATAGCTAGACAGTTGAAATTTTCACAGATGATGTATTTCTGTTACTGCTATAACAACAAATACTAAAAACAGAATAAAATAAATATTTAAGTGAGGCTCCCATACAAAGAACGTGATTTTTTGCCGTTATTTGCTCGATATTAATAACGGCAACAGGTAGACGCTTGAAATATTCACAGAATATTATAGATAAAGGTATAGATCCCACCGTGCGCGAGTCCAACTCGCACTTAGCTGTTTTTTTTAAATATTATACTTTTATTAGCTTCACTTTATTACATTAGCTACACAATAGTATTGATTAAAAACTTTGATAGTGTCTGATATTCGGATGACAACACAATAATTTGACACCATCGTGCTGATCTGATGATGGAGCCAGGAGTTAGGTAGAGGAGCTCTCTAATGACTACTAGTAGCCAGTACTAGCTTTCATTTTTGGGCTCATTTGATTCATTATGTATTGGGCTCGTCAAAATGTCTTGTATGTAGTTTTTTAAACTATGACATCAATTATCGTTTCCATTGTAGCTACGTACCTAGGTCATACGTAATTGCATCATTTCCTACATACGTCACCGCACGACCGCGCGCACCAAGAGACTGGCTGCTGGGCGCGACGGCCGCGTGCGATATTTATAAGATCGTCTCTGTGACGTCACCTGCGCAAAAGCAGCGCGTACAGCCATCCCGCTCAAACACCAACGCGCACTGAAGGCAGGCTCCGCGCAAGTTCGGTTTAAATACAAACATACATAACTACAGCTAGATAAGTACCGATGCTCTCAGCTGATGTTGTCTCACCGACCCACCAAATTGTCAATATTTTTTTTATATAAATAAGTCAAATTTGTAGATAAATATTCACTACTATCCTGGCATTCGTGTTTCACTCATCTCCCGAAAAGCAGCCACTTTGGCACAACCCAAATTTAATGACCAAGTTTCTGTACTGCTACCTCATGACAGGCAAAATGCAAGGCGAAGGTAGGTAATAATTCCTAATCAGTTATTTCTAGATGTCAAAAATTTTTGCATTTTTAAACATCATCATCATCATCATGTCAGCCATAGGATGTCCACTGCTGAACATAGGCCTCCCACAATGACTTTCATTGGGGGGGATTGCCAATACTCGCCACGCTTGGCAGGCGGGTTGGCGAGCGCAGTTTTTATAAGATTTCGCACGCAGACGCTGCTGCCCGTCTCGTGCTATAGGAATTAGTCGCCTCTTACGACACGCCTCCTGTTGGTGGTGGGGAAATGTATTCTGTACGGCCGCCCCCACACGGTCTTAAAATATAGTTATAGTTATAAAATCGGTCTAAGATAAAAGTGAAAATGAAACAACATAGTAAATCACTAAGAGTCAAAAGATCTAAGATAAAAGCTACACATACTTTCAGTCTTTAACATCAAACTGCCATCTCCTTTTTATTAAATAAAAAAAATATCAAAAGACTGAGAATATTACACACGTTTCTCTCGGCACAGACATACAGAAAGTATATTATTATCAGTCACGAAACTCTTTTTGTTGCGCCTCGCGAAGCTACACTGTACATTTTTAAAATTTCTAAAACGCCACCCTGTCGGGTCTCAATAAAAATTTCCATCACGTCCCCTCCAGAAATCTCTAACTCGGTGTCTAAAGAGCTTTCTGACGGTATTATACCTAGCTCATCTTTTTTATTGTTGATCAAGTTATGAGAGAATGCGAGATTTTCCAATGAGACAATCCGCTCACTAGTCCACAAGATTTGTTAATCTCATTCGTAAGCGCAGCAACACGCCGTAAGGCTGACTGGGGGCTTATGGGCAAGCTCTGTTAATTAAAATATATTCCTTAATATCCATATGGAAAGAGTACACCGTCCCATGCAAGACAGCTACTACGCATCGTGCCTCTAATTATCGCTATGGCCTTTCGCCCAATCATATGCTCATTTTTACGGGATTTTTCACACGTGCTAAGTCCATAAGTCTGTTTTGAAGTTTATTTTATTTATGCCCGTATAAATTATTTACACGTCCCAATTTAAAATACGAATAAGGCTGCGGCTATATATACGGCATTATTGTTGTGACAACGAAACGCTTCCGTCTACTTATATTACATATACCCTGGCGCCATAATTCACCGCTACTTTGCATCAAGTTGCCCGTTTAGCATTGCACTAGTGCCATAGGTACATTTTGCCGGACGCTTTCGTACGCGCGCTCGCTTCGCTTGCCGATTCCATGTAGAAATAGCTTCAAGCTTATGTCTTGTACCACTCGATATCAGCAAACACATACTAAGAGCGGCAACAGACAGGCCCGATCACGTAGCGCAGCTTACTACAGACGTTCGCTCTGTGCTCTCCACCTGCCGCGTTTGTCTTCCGTGTGTGATTTGAAACATTTCATGTGTTTCGAAACACGAATGTGTTAGGAGTGTGATATGTCGGAATAAACATTAGTAGTATTTATTTAGCAGACTTGATGAGACTTGTCAACATGTTGAATCCATTTGGTTATAATGTTGAAGGCATTGATTATAGTATATCGTTTAAAGCGTTAACGCTAGGCATTTTAAATAAATTTTTATGTTCAAAATATTCGAAATCGAAAAATATGATATAGTAGAATATAATACTCATAAACATAGGATACACAAGTCTAAAAAGCCTGTAAATTTTTTAAAATAACAAATAAAAAATTAAAAAATTGAAATATTTTTGTAAACTCATAATTGTTTTAATATACAATTAAGTTAACCTCTGTTTATAAATTTTTACTAACCAAATTTGTATACTGTATCCTGTAAATGCATATTATGTTTAAAAAAAATTTTTTTTTTAGATTTCAGACTCATAATTATATAATTTTGCTAACATACTGTCTGACACTCAGATAACAAACACCTAATAGGTTCTGTATACTTGCGTTTTTTCTGAGGGGTTGCAATAGTAGGTTAAATTGTATAATAATAGGAATACATTATAGCAGACGAAGTTACCGAGAACCACTAGTTTATCACAATGTAAACATATATAGTGGAACAGAAGTAGAATAGTTTAATTCGATATCCGCCTGTGTCTGACTGAAACTAGACCCGAACCAATACAAAGTTTTATCAACAATATTAACTCGGTGCACACTGCACAGGCATGTTGTTAGTTTGGATTTAGTTTGGTCTCAAATCAGCTTTTTGTCAGACCAATTCCAAAAGTAATAGATTCGGAGAGTTCCATTTTCAAACGTAGGTTATTATACGGCACCGCTAGAGGCGCTGTGGTAGCGCTATTGTTCATTTAATACAAACCAGGCACGAGCAGCGGTCGTGTTTATTGCGACAGTAAAAAAAAAGGATTTAAAAAATATCTAAATAAGTATTTTCAATGTTTTCTATACGACCTAGTTGTTAATGATAGCAAGTTTTCTTTTTTTCTCTACCTCCACATAAACAAGTCCGTGACATTAAGCACCATTTTACTACAGAAAGGGCCGGTATAACGCAAATAATTTATATTTAAACGGACAATTAAGCAAAAACATTATTTTCCCAACCATTTTTCCCTTATAATTAAAAGCGCGCCGCGAAAAATCGGACATAATGCTTCGTGTTCACTGACGGGTGTTCAAAATATTGCTTTTTAATATCAAATAATATGATGGTACTGTTCGTTTTCTATGCATTTTATTCTTTTTAGGGTTTTGTACTTCAAAAGGAAAAAATAAACCCTTAAAAGCCTTTTCATCAGGAACACATCAGGAATACATCAAATAGCTCCAAAGAATTGAACACAATAAAACTTCTAAGACATCGCAATCACAAGATACGATAGGTAATGCCGCATATTTTGAAACTCGTAAGTCAATCAAAACCAATAAAGTACTTCCAGATGACCTGAAATCATAAAATTGCAAAATAAAAAACTATTTACAAGTTTTTACGTATGCCTACGTACGTATGTTGCGTGCTTTTTTGTATAATGATTAATGATGGTGAAGGTAAAATGAAATCAAATATGAAATAAATTTATTTGACTTAAAACAATACCACACATTATTGCTGTACCTATAAATTGGTATTTCTTATATGTGAGCTAGTGGGCTAGATGGCTTGGCACTCACAAATTAGTTTAGTTGTAGCTGTTTTTTTTTACTTACATTACATTTATTTGAAACGTCTAAACATACAGGGTTACAGGGGTGCCAAATCTTTAGAAGTGGCTCAGAATCAGAAATTTAATCGAACTATGAAAAGGAATTTTTTTTTTGTCATATTTAATTATTCCCTTATTAAATTATTAAAAATCGTATGCTTGGATAATTGAACTCATGAAAAAAATGCACCGTATGTGCACTGAGTGAGGTCCTTGTTGGCTCGCCGTACCTACGCCTCTGATGGATGACCGCGCGGCTTTCGTAATTTCTCTATTGACTTTATTTTTGGATATTTTAATGTATCTTTTTTCGTAACATACGATTATTAAAAATAATAACGATTAACACGCTTCTATATATTGTTCCCTAGATCTTATTTTTTTAATTTGGCACCCCTTTGCATTGTAACCCTGTATATGGAATGGAACAAAATATTAAAAAATTAAAGCTTAAGAACTAATAAAGGTTCTCGGTTTTCAATATTCATATACGTTAACATTTTATAACGTTGAAACACCCATCAGTGTGTCCTAAGCTTAACTTACATTTCGCACGCGTAATGAAAGAGATGCTTATTTAATCGCTAAGTAAATATACTTTAGGGCCTTTTGGAGGAAAAAACATAATTAAATAACATTTACTGGATACACAGGCCATTACACGTCTGTGAACTGCTTAGCTTAATGCCCTGTTATTGTTGTTTTTAGGCAAAAAGGCGGTAATGTAAGGCGATACTTCTAACGCTTAAAATGACAAGCAGCTTTACGGGTTTCGGGGTATTTCTACAGCGAAAAGGCTTACGTTTTATGAGTTAGGTAGAATATTTACACAGACTGGTAGGTTTCAGTAATCGTGGATCTAAGGGCGTGAACACCCATAAATATATACCACTAAATATCATGAAAATTATTATATAATTGGCCATTAATAACATAGCAGGAGAAATAAGATAAATAATTTAAAAAAAACAGTTAATCTAGAGACATGTTTTTTTTCAAATTTTGAAAAATCGCTTGAGAATAAATCAACGTCATCTGCTTCATTTGTTTAACGAACCTGCTTTTGGTAATATTTTTATTTATTGTAACCCAGTGCATAATAGACTCGTGTGAGTAAGAAATTTTATCAATGTTCTTGTTTGTGATTATTTTCTCTATCGATTGGCGTATGTTTCATAGGTGTACACCAAAAAACGTAATTTTAGGTTCTTGCAACTTTAGGTATTTCAATAGGCTAGTTTCCTGGGTCAAAAAAAGATTATTCTATTTAGTCCGTCAGTTAGATTAGCAAAAAAATGTAGAGCCATATTTTGTCTTTTGTCAATCAAACAAAAAATGACGAAGATAAAGCGCATCAAAGTGAGCACGTGACGTCACGCCTTGCTAAAAAGTGTCGCAAAGCGTGACGTTACGCGGAACTTTAACGGCCTATATCTTCATCATTTTTTCTTTGATTGAGAAAAGAATAAATACGTGTCCAATATTTTCTGTTAATCCAACTGACGGACAAATTAGTTTTTTTTAGGAAACTAGCCCATTAGGTTCGATCCTTGGCTAGTACTATTTTAATACAATTATTCAAAGACTTCATCGATTTCGTGTTTATCAACTACATACGCGTACGAGTAAACTTTATTGACAAACATTTGTTATTGATCAGTGAAGATGGGTGCGGAGTGGAGTCACGCTCCGGCAGGTTCTGATGCTAAGACGGGGGCCTTGGGCTTAGGCTGGCGCCCAAGTCATAAGGAATAGTCAAAAGTTATCGTTTCGTAACGAAACAGATTATTTTTATTCAAACACTTTCATTGGATTCACTTGTATGTAATAACTAATTTTAAAGGTTTTTTTTAATACATCAAAAATCCTATAGGAGTTGATTCTAATGCTCAAATACAACAACTTTTTCTAGGGAACCAATATAATTATCTATAAAAAGAAATGACTGCTTGAAACAAACTGATGTCAGCTGGTCGGCGGCTTAGTGGAAAGTGATTTTTTCTTGCGATTTAGATGTTGGTCCCACGGTAAAAATTGTTGTATTTGAGCATTTGTTGATGTTTCTTTTAAAGTCATCTTGACATGTAATTTAAGTTGAAGTTTAAGGTCCTAATATAATAGGTAGTTTATTTCTACTTTATCAAACATTCATATTGTTTCATTTGTGATTCATGGAATCAAATGAAAAATGAGAAAGTCTGTAAACGAACAAGTCACTGACATAACACAACGGATTATTTATTTATATAAACTTTATTGCACAAAATAAAACCGTATAAAAGATGGACTTAATGCCATGTCGCATTCTCTACCAGTCGACCATTAGGCTAAACAAAGATGTTTTGTGGGCGGTGCGATATGACGTTACAAAAATGAACATAAGTATACAATCATAGCATAAACTACACACAGTATCTATGTCAATATATTATAAACTAAATAATATTATACATAGACTACATAGATAAAATACATACAAACATAAATATGATGACGATTACTGGAAAGTAGAGAGTCAAGGGTTCACGATGACGATTTATTTGACCTAGAAAAATAGTGCGTGCTTAAACTTATAGGAGTATCTATTGGGAGCTGCTTTGATTTGATATATTCGGGGAGAGAATTTCAGAGCCGAGTGGAGAAAAGAGTTGGACAGTTTGGACACAACGGATTAGCAAGCTGAAGTGGCAGTGAGCAGGGCACATCTCACGTAGAACTGACGGCCGATGGGGCAGAAAGGTTTTGAAATGAAGGCCACGTACCGGCAAGCGCAGCGTAGAATGTCCATCCACAAGGTGGATAGACAACCTGATATAGGTTGTAGGAAGCCGCTGGATGCAGGCCGCTTCCAACCGGCCAATCTGGAAGTTACTGGGGGCGGCCTATGTTTAGCAATGGACGTACTATGGCTGAAATAATAATGCTCTACTTCTCTCTCTACTCTACTTCTGCATACAACATTTATTTTGTTTTTTTGTAAGTTGTTTTTGTCGTATTTTTAGTCTAATTTTCAAATTATCTTGGACCACTCATTAAACTGAATCGACGCTGCTTCTATGCCAATGGTTTAGAGTTATTTCACTAAATTACTTCTCAAATAGTTAGTTGAGCTATCCGTCCAATAGCTATGCCTTTATTAAATCCAATTAGTACTAGATTGAGTTATCCGCACTGAGCTAAGGAATGCTTTAGTCTCATATAATCTTGGATTAAATTGAAACTATGAGTCAGCTTGATTAATTTGCAAGGAAAACGAAAATATTGGACAACATCCCATACATCGCTCTAATACTGCACTTTTGTTAGAGAAATCAGAGACAACGACGGTACCACAACACCCAGACCAGAGATAATATAGAAAAGTTATTTTTCTACATTGACCCGACCGGGAATCGAACCCGGAACCTCAGAGATAGCGACACCAAGTCCGGTATGCTAGCTCGACTACGGATATGAGATTGAACGTTTAGTTTTGTGTACTTCAAAGGAGGATGAATGAGTAATCGCCTGTCCAAAATTTAATTTGTAGTAACACTTTGAACCACAGCCCATAGAACTGATGACCGAACTCATTGATGATGTTGATGAAAGTGTGTTATATAGTTTATCAATTATTTAAACTACAATTTAAAAAAAACTTTTTTTCAAATCTATTGATGACTTCGTAGTAAAGTGGATGGATCTTTGTAAATGTATTTTAGTATATTTATCTGTTCTAGTAGCCACGACATGGCACTAGCTTCGTTGAGTTTGGGTCTAGATATTTGGTGTGATTGTTGGAATAATTTTTCGTTTATTTTTATCATCATCATCATTTCAGTCATCGGACGTCCACTGCTGAACATAGGCCTCCGCCAATGACTTTTATTGGGAGGGATTGCCAATACTCGCCAAAGCTTGGCAGGCGGGTTGGCGAGCGCAGTTTTTAATAACATTTCGCACGCAGACGCACGTCGCCCGTCTCGTGCTACAGGAGTTAGTCGCCTTTTACTACACGCCTCCTGTTGGCGGTGGGAAAGTGCATTCTTTACGGCCGTTCCCACACGGCACTTTATTCTTAAGGGCCGTCTCCACACGGCACTTTTTTTTTATCTCCAAGTTTAATGTTGGAAATTGTAGTTGAATTTAAAATGCAAATTACGTAGCTATTCTGTAGCGTCTTACCATTCCACTTGCGTTCAGCTCAGTCGGCGCGGCGAGGCGTCTGACGCGACGCCTGTTGGTCGTCGCACTTCTGTTGTACCAGACTTTCAAAGGAAGTCTGAATGCAAAAGGGTGACAAATAGTGTCTTTTAAAATAGCTCCTGTTTGTCATACAATTTTAACGGCAAGAATACTTTGAAAGAATGGGCACTATTTTTTGCTTTTTAGTTTTACGTACCTAAAAAGGTAAAAAGAAACCCTTATAAGATCACTTCGTTGTCCGTTTATTTGTCTGTCTGTCAACACTCTTTATAGCAGGAACGTGTCCTCGTATCATGTTGAAATTGATATCAAATACTCAGATCTATAATCACTTGGAACTGTAAAAAAATAAAATTTCTGATTCGTCAAAAGATCTGGGCGCACAGCAGTGCCCCCGCCAAGTCGAGCGAAACAGCGTCACGGCCGTACCATCCTTTTCTCGAAGCAGTTCAGGCTTATCCGTTATGTAGTAGCCACGACATAGCCTGAGATTTGCTTCGTTTAAATGATTGGTGTGAATATAATCAGGTGAATAATTATCGTTTATTTTTATATCCAAGTTTAAAGTTTGAAATTTTATTTCAATTTAAAATGCAAATTACGTAGCTATTCTGTAGTGTCTTCCCATTCCGCTTGCGTTCAGCTCAGTCGGCGCGGCAAGGCGTCTGACGCGACGCCTATGGGCCGTCGCACTTCTGTTGTACCAGACCTTCAAAGGAAGTCTGAGTGCAAAATGGTGACAAATAATTTTTGAAAAAATATTGTTTAATCAACTTTTATCTCACTTTGTCCTAAATAAGTTACTACATGATAAACAATACGGTTTCACAAAAGGTAGAAATACTACCGATGCTGGAGTTGCACTCCTAAAACATGTATTCGATGCATGGGAGAGTAAGCAAGATGCTTTAGGTATCTTCTGTGATCTTTCTAAGGCCTTTGATTGTGTAGATCATCAAACTTTACTAAAAAAATTGAGACATTATGGGGTTTCAAAAGAGTCCTTAGATTTATTAAACTCTTATCTCACAGGCAGAACTCAAAAAGTATGTATAAATGGAACTGAATCTTCAGGGTCACCTCTTACCATGGGTGTACCGCAGGGATCAATATTAGGACCCCTGCTATTTCTAATTTATATAAATGACCTTCCTTACTTTGCAACCGACCTATGTGAGGTGGTATTATTTGCAGATGATACATCACTGATCTTTAAAATTAAAAGAGGTCAAGAATCTTTTGACGATGTAAATAATGCACTCTCGCGGGTTCTGCTTTGGTTTAGTACCAACAATCTTTTGCTCAATGCAAGCAAAACGAAATGCATAAAATTTACAATGCCAAATGTAAGGCAGGTCTCAACAAATATCATTGTAAAAGATGAACGACTGGATACTAGTAATTCCACTACCTTTTTGGGAATAACTTTAGATTCCCGTCTGCAATGGGGTGCTCATATTGAGACTCTGTCAGGAAGACTTAGTTCAGCTGCTTATGCTGTGGGAAAGATAAGACAATTGACTGATGTTGGAACGGCAAGATTAGTGTATTTTAGCTACTTTCATAGTATAATGTCATACGGAATATTGTTATGGGGCTCAGCAGCCGATATTGAATCTATCTTTGTACTACAAAAGAGAGCTGTACGGGCAATTTACAACCTTCGACCACGAGACTCATTAAAAGAACTGTTTAAGGAAATTAATAAACTAACAGTGGCCTCTCAATTCATTTATGAAAATATTATGTACATTCGCAAAAACCTGCATCTTTTCCCTAAGAAAAGTGACAAACATAATTTTAATACCCGGAATAAAGATAAACTTGCTGTTTCAAATTTCAGACTGCATAAAGTGAGTAATTCGTTCATGGGGAAATGTATTCGCTTTTTTAACAAATTACCACAGTCTATTGTTGAACTACCCATGTTTGAGTTTAAATCGCATGTTAAGATTATTTTGATGAAAAAGGGTTATTATACTGTTAATGACTATTTAAATGACAAAAATGTCTGGAATTAAATACTGCCCTGCTCGCACAGGTATACATTATTTTATTTTCCTTTTTTTTGTGGCAGCTAGTGGTGACTGAGTTTGTTCCGGCGTTTCTTCTCAGCACTTGCCAGATTGTCTGTGTCTTGTCTCGAAGCGCTAGTAGGGCCCAAAAAAATAAGGAGACATGTTCTGCCCCATATGGGCCAATAATGTTATTATTGACGTTCTTAAGTGGCAGTTTTCTGCCCTAAACTGAATAAATGATTTTTGACTTTGACTTTGACTTAATGTCTTTTAAAATAGCTCCTGTTTGTCTGTCTGTCAAGATTTTATATACGAGTAACGTGTAAAGGTATTAAGTTGAAATTAAATTATCAAATACTTAGATCTAGAATCCCTTGGAACTGTGAACGCAATTAAAAAATCTGGGGGCACGACAGTCGAGCAAAAAAGCGGCACGGCCGTACCATCCTTTTCCCGAAGCAGTTCAGGCTTATCCGTTATACTGTAGTAGCCACGACATATCATGAGATTTACTTCGCTTAGATGATTGCTATGAATATAGTCAGGAAAATAATTAATAGTTTATTTTAATATCCAAGTTTAAAGTTTTATTTTAATTTAAAATGCAAATTACGTAGCTATTCTGTAGCGTCTTCCCATTCCGCTTGCGTTCAGCTCAGTCGGCGCGGCGAGGCGTTTGACGCGGCGCCTGTGGGACGTCGCACTTCTGTTATACCAGACCTACAAAGGAAGTCTGAGTGCAAAATGGTGACAAATAGTGTCTTTTAAAATAGCTGTTTGTCTTGCACTTTTAACGGCAAGAATACTTGTAGAGGTAGTCCCAACAGGATCCTAAGGGTACTGGCGGGGAGGTGGGACAGTGCATTACTGCGGCACTGGATCACCGCACTCATAAACCCGAACCCTATTTATTGTGTTAATTAATTGTGTTGTTTTTGTTGTAATCATTTTAATGTTATTGTCTTTTACTAACCTAGTTGTAAGCTATGTTGTTACTAACATAAGATGGACGAAATTGTTGTCTTAATAAATAAATATTAATATTATTATTATTAAGTTGAAATTAATATCAAATACTTAGATCTAGAATCCCTTGGAACTTTAAAAAAACAGATTTTTTAAGAAAAAATATTGCTTTTAAACCTGTATAGAAAACCTTCAAAATTTTAATGTTCAAAATCAATCGCAGCGATGTAAAAATACAAATTTCCCCGTTGATCGCTAAAGACGCGCGAATTATGCGCTGTTAAGAACCCTATTTCAATTTCGTTACGTGCACTGTTTTTACCTACACGTATCGAGCCGCTAACTACCCCGCCTAAATACAACTTTCTTGACGACCTCCGTAGCCGAGAGGCGAGCATACCGGTCTCGATGTCGGTATCTCTGTGGTCCCGGGTTCGATTCCAGGTCGGCCAATGTAGGAAAATAACTTTTCTATATTGTCTCGGGTCTGGGTGTTGTGGTACCGTCGTTGTTTCTGATTTCTGTAACACACGTGCTTAAGCTACTTATCATAGGATCAGAGCAATGTATGTGATGTTGTCCAATATTAATTTATTTCAGATTAAGTATCTGAAATAAATAAATATTGAAATACTCAAGGAACATTTTCTCCAAATTTCAAATTTCTAGGTCTTTATTTCAAGTTGCGCCTCATTCGTTAGCTCTCTTGCAAATTAGGTTAATTGATGGATCCACAAAAAAGTACATAACAACCGATTGAATTTGACAAACTCAAATTCAAAACGTTGATTGCAATCATGCAGTTTAAATGATTTTTAAAGAAAATAAGCATTTTTTTTAAGATAACATAAGTTATTTAATGAAGTATAGAATATGAGAGTTTTTTATCCACGGGATATCCTTTATAACAGTAAAATAAAAGATTTATGTATTACTTTTTCATAAAATTATGATAAAGAATATGATTTCATTCTAACGACAATATTTTCCATGTCAACGTACTCGTAAATTATTCAGCGCGTGATGCATCTCGTCGCATGCTATGCAGCAAAGATAATGCACTACGCTGCAGTAAGCACTAAGTGCCGCTACTTACGGCACTCTATTGCAGACACTTTCAGTGTTTTACGGCACCTCTTTTGTGTCGCAAACGCAACATAGAACTGGTTTTTAGTCACTATTTCCTAGGGGATAGGCTGGAACTGGTTACACCTGTTCCAGTTCAATAAGAGTTCTAGTACCTAACGTGTTCCAAAAATTTTTTAAATTCGAGAAGAACTTAACGTTATTTTCAACCGACTTCAAAAAAGGAGGAGGTTCTCAATTCATTTTTTTTTGTATGTATGTTACGCAGTTACTCCGCCTATTATGAATCGATTTTAATGATTCTTTTTTTGTTTGGTAGATCATACTTCAGAGGTGGTCCCATATAAATTTTATCGAAATTGATTTAGAACTTTTTGAGAAAATCAACAAATATATACCCAGATAATATTTTGGTTGTGGTTCTTGTTACCTATCTTCGACAAATATGAGCCGATTTTAATGATTTTTGTTTTATTAAATAGCTTATACTTCAAAGATAATATGATAAAAGTTTGCAAAATAAAAATCACCCCTAAGGGTAGGAAAATAGGGGATGAAAGAAGAAAGAAAGAAAGAAAGAAACGTTTATTCGACACACAAGAGAAAATAATATAATAATACACAAAACAATATAAGTCGGAAGCTCAGCATTTGTCGTGACAGCCACAGACTTATCACGACGCTGATTTTCGGCGGGAACCTCCGACGCTGGAACGTGCAGCGAGTGACGCAGCGGCACATCGGACCACCAGAGAATCCCAAATCCCTCCAACGGACTCCGGGCCCATGAGGAGCACAAGATCGGTCGGAGAAAATCTGGAACCCCCGATAGGCCGATGCACCGCCGCCCACAAGAACGGTGCCAGACGGGACAACATATTAACACGAAATTGTAGGTACACGCCACACGGTGTCATTCGGACAGAGCGGAGTATCAGTCCGGACGAGTAAGGTACGCCAAAATCGATTTCGGTCCGATTCGGATATCGGAACGCGCCTTCACCTAATCTGTCATCTGACTGACACCTCGCCCGAACGAAAATCATTATAACCTACACACTTAAAATAAAATTTAAGAAAATGCCAGCAAGTTCCGTCATGTGCTTTACAGTTTTCGCTGTATTTTTATTAAGTAACCGTGAAGTGAGCAG
Organism: Anania hortulata; assembly: GCA_963576865.1. NCBI lineage: Eukaryota > Metazoa > Arthropoda > Insecta > Lepidoptera > Crambidae > Anania > Anania hortulata. Next base: position 18,449,083 of record OY756395.1, on the reverse strand, counting down.
ACACAATGTGTACAGTGGTCAGTGCCGTGGTCAGATGAGGATACAAATTACAATCATACAAGCAACAAGGTTATTGGGCTTCAGTGCAGTGCGAACAGCGAACACAGGCCGCCAGACACGCAGGCCGAAAAGGTATGTTCAAACAAAAAGAGTGTCTATCCATTTGTCTAATAAAAGTAAAAATATCATAGAATTCATAAATATAAATTAAATTTGCCCGTATCTAACCCACAGTGCGCGCGCGAACATGGCGGCGACAACCCGACGGCGGGCTCAAAGAAAGGGGATTTACACCGCAGAGAAGCACTGAAGGAATTCCTACGTTCCCTGCCTTCGACCAGATCCGTCTACACATACAGCCGACCACGCTGCGCCGGAACAACATGCCTCGCCCGCATGACGCGCAAGCCTCGATAGTAAGCACAATTATTACAGATAGATACACTTTATTTCACACCATATAAGAAAGTTAGGGTTGATGTTTACAGTAGGTTTACAATTCAGATGGTCTTATCACTAATTAACTATGATTCAATTAAAGATTTAAAAGATTTATTACAATAACAATTACTCATTTGTTTTCTGCAGTGATATGGATGAAATCGGTGTTCAGCAGTTAGATTAGGATTTATCACTAAAAATTTATGAAATAAGTAAATTTTATTAAAAAAAATAAAACCGGCTTCAAAACACTAAAATGCTAATAATAATACTAACACTTAAGTACCTAATCAGTTACTTTTGGAGTACACACAAAAATATTGAATCTCTCATCGGCTGGCACCGACTCCAAAAGTAACTGATTAGGTACTTAAGTGTTAGGATTATTATTAGCATTTTACTAGACATTAGTTTTTACTCTGTAGAAGAATTTTTGAAAGAATTCTTCTACAGAGTAAAAACTCGCTTATACCAACCATGTTTAAGGTTGTTTTTAAATTTATGTAATGGAAGAGATTTAATTTTTCATCTATAAATTTTTAGGCATACAGTAGGCATTTTTACTGTATAGACTAGTTGTTTTAGCAGGATGATTTAATTTACGTGGATTCAAGTATTGAATTTTGAAAAATTGAATAAAAGAAATGTATAATTAGGCTGAAGTTTCAGTGAGTGGGCCACATAGCACATAGAACTGACGGCCGATGGGATAGAAAGGTTTTAGAATGGAGACCGCGTCCCGGCAAGCGTCCGACGTCCACCTACAAGGATGACAGACGACCTGGTAAAGGTCGCAGAAAGACGCTGGATGCAGGCCGCTCCCAACCGGCCAATCTGGAAGTCAATGTGGGAGGCCTATGTACAGCGGTGGACGTCCTAAGGCTTAAATTATGATGATAATTATTCATTAGAATTATATTAATAATATAGCTACTTCAAAACTTAATTCTCTCTCTACTTACAAACAAAAAAAATAACGCGCCCCTGAACAAGCTTATTTGGCGATTGTGCGAATTTTTGACTTCTGTACAATTCGATAACAGATTTGATAAATATCTTTACCATCACTTACGTGCACTGACGGATAGAAAAAAACACTTTCCCCTTACTTCTTATCCGCCCTCTACTTTTCATGCGTAACTACAGAATGCCCAATAGTGACGACATTGCCAGTTGCTAAAAAGAACTGAAACAATGATTAATCATTATAGAAACGAGATCGCACCGTCACCTGGTACTACTCGCTAGTCTACACACATTGTACCAGTAGATGTAAGCCCCTTGGATCTTAGAACAAGACCAGTGACACCCAGTAGTAACAAAGTGGCGAGACCAGGGATCGGGTCCTGGTAGCAACCCTTACCGGCCCGGAAAGGTGGTCGGGAAGAGATCGCTTTTAGCTATAAGACCGCCTAAATTGTGCATCTTTCTGTAAACACAAATTGTAACTTCTTTATATGGTGTACAATAAAGAGTAACTATCTATCTATCTACAGTCAAATTGAGAACCTCCTCCTTTTTGAAGTCCGTTAAAAATACTAATCACATGATGATTGTAACACAATGGTACAATAAAGATATTTATCACACATATTTCACTCCACTAAATATCCTTTCAACGCGGCCCACCTCAAAGGTGACAAATAAATCCCGCCGAATCCCGCAACAGTGAATCCCGCGTAACGCTAATTGAATAAGCGACTGAACCAACCGTCTGTTTGTCCCGACCGCGTATTTAGTATTTACATTTGTTACTTTGCGAACGGATCTTCAAAACCTTTTACTAACGCAAAGATTTTCAGTTGTACACTATTTTTGCAGGATAAAGTGCTTCAGAAGCGCTACTGTTTTTGATTGGGAAATATTTTGGGCAAGCTACTAGCTTATTTAGTTTCATATGTAATCCATACTAATATTATAAATGTGAAATTAACTCTGTCTGTCTGTGACGGTTTTACGCCTAAACTACTGAACCGATTTTGATGAAATTTGGTACAAAGATAGACTAGAGCTTAGGAAAGGACATGCTATTTTCGTAGTGAAAACTGAACCTATTTTGATGAATTTTTGTACGGAAAAAGCTTGAACTATAGGCTACTAATTTTATTCCATTTTCTAAGCAAATATTTGCTGAATTTGAGAGAGGTCGAGTTTCTTTACATGACGAATTTCGTGAAAGGCGGCCTTCAACTGCCGTCAACGAAAATAATGTGGCTACTGTTAAGGGGCTAATTGAAGAAAACCCGCAAATTACCTATGAGACAATTCGAGGACTATTGAGGATTGGTATGCGCCAAATTCAGAAAATTTTACACGAAGAATTGAAAGTTCGGAAACTTTGCTGTCGTTGGATCCCTCATGAACTGACAGCAGAGCAGAAGCGGGCTCGCCTGGAATGGTGCTCACAAATACTACTGAAGTACGACCACGGACATTCTAATGCTGTTTATGACATTGTCACAGGAGATGAAACGTGGATTGATTGTTTTGAACCCGAAAAAAAACAGCAATCTTGTGAATGGGTGTTTGAAAATGAGAACAGGGCAACAAAAGTGAGGCTGGCGAGAAACGTTGGTAAAAAAATGACCGCGTTTTTTTTCTCAGCTACGGGTCCCATCTGTATAATTCCACTTGAAGATCAAAAGAGTGTAAATGCCGAGTACAATTCTACCATTTGTTTACCCAGGGTGTTAGAAAAGTTCGCGAAAGACGACCCAAAAGCCGCGTTCTCCTACATCATGACAACGCTTCTTCACACACGGCCAACAAAACAAAGTCATTTTTAGCTTCCGAAAAAGTACAACTCGTCACCCATCCTGCGCATAGCCCCGACCTAGCACCCTGTGATTTCTGTATTTTCCCCAAAATCAAAGATTTGATGAGAGGTTTAACTTTTACCAACTCCGAAGAGGCAGTGATAGCATTTAATCAGCACTTAGAAAACATGGCTTCAGATCTGTGGTCCTCCTGTTTTAAAAATGGTTCGATCGCATGAAAAAATGTTTAAAATGTAAAGGAGAGTATTTTGAAAAGCAATAAACATAATATTGTGGTTATAACATGTTGTTTTTTTAAGTTACGCAAAACTTATAGTGTGACCTACGTATGCCACCGTGAAATAATGTAATCATAGAATAAATTACATTCAACTCCCACTCCATTAAAAACATTACCTAATCTTCTATGACTTAATTACTTACTTAATTTCTGACTTCACCATATTATTTATATGCATATGTTATTAAAGGTTAGTTTCGGCTTGATTAACCATTTACTTAACACCCTGTATAAGTCAATTTCGCAAAAAATAGCACTTACTTCTTTTTGGTTATTAAACAGCGATATGCAGTATTCGTCAAAATTACTTCTAGGTACTCTCACTTGTGTCGTTTTTAATTAAAACACAAAATTAGCTGTCATTTATATGAGACAATGCAGGGTCTCAACACATTGAGTACGCCATAAACCCAGCCAAGTATTGTTAATGCTTGCACTGAGTATCTATCAGAATTAAAGCAGGGGCAAGCCTAAATAAGTCTCGAGTCTTAGTGCTGGACTGAATCCCGCGTCCCGCTAATTGAATAAGCGGCTGATCCCGGCTGTCTGTTTGTCCCGGACCTCCCCGGGTATTTGCATTCGTTACTTACGGATATACTGAGATAAGAGGCAATGTAAAGCGCACAATTTTTACCTAAGGTTTATCAGTTTCTGTTTCTAACTCGACGGTATGATGATGAATAGTATGTAGCTGGTACTGTTACATAAAATTCAGAGTGACTGCCAAATTCACGACACGAAAAAAACACTGATGCCCCATAATGAATGTATGTAACGTTTTTTCGAAATTGTTTTGTTAATGCACCTTTTAGTAGAACACTGTATTTCATTTTTCAAAGGAACATTTTAAATAACCTTGGCCTTCAAAAAGCAAAAATTTTTGACATATTATATTTGCGAAGTAATGTTTGTTAGCTGTATTGCATTTCTGGGTATCCAATCTTTCAGGATACCAACTGAAGTTCCAATTTTATGACTGCCGCACACAATACACTTATACAATTAGTTCACTAAACTTAATCAAGTAATATAATTATATCACTAAACTTGAACCGTATTATAATTATATTCCTAGTAAGATAGTAATGAATCGCTTTCGTATAACTATGTTACAGTATATAAATATACCCCTAGGGATATTACTAAATTACGGCTTTATCTAGCATACTGCGACATATAGGTATCGTCAAGATATAATAGATGTATACGCCATGTTGAATTTTTATTGAAGAAGCGATCATAACATGTGACGTCGATTCAACATGGCGGCTATATCTATCATATTTTTACAGTTGCTGTCGATATATCGCTATATCATATCGTGTTTTGGTGGTCATGCTAGGGGAGATGGAGAGATGAACTTTCTTCTTCCGATATTGATATTGGTGCCATGATAAAAGCTGTTAATTATAATGAGCAGAATATCTCATTAAAGCTGTTTCCTTGTCTTACCAGTCACCCTGTATGATTATAACATTTAAACCACAGGACACTTTAACATTTTTAATCAGAACCAATTCGGACTCGGACCGTGGTCACAGGCAGGTTAGATGAAATAGCGAAAGATCACAGCAACAACATGCGATCCACGGATGCTCTTAAAGCTAAAGGGAAAATCTACAAAACTGTTATAAGACCTGCTTTACTACATGGATCTGAATGCTGAGCCATTAAGAAGGTAGATGAAAAGCGATTGCATGCAGCAGAAGTGAGAATGTTAAGGTGGATGTGTGGGGTGACGAGAATGGACAAGATAAGGAATAAATATATAGGTATTAGAGGAAGTATGAAAGTGGCACCTGTAGCAGAAAAGATAAAAGGACACCGTTTGTGTGTATGGACATGTGATGAGAAGGGAAGAGGAGTACGTAACGAGGAGAGTGATGGATATGAGTATTGATAGGTGGAGAAGTAGAGGGCGAGAGATTGATGGATTGTGTGAGGAGCGATATGACTGAGAAGAGAGTGAATGATGACCGGATGCATGGAAGAGAAAGACATACTGCGCCGACCCCAGATGACCTGGGAACAGGGCAGGCGAATGATGATGACCGTGGTCACAGGCAGGAGGGCCGATATCGAAATCTCAAAATAGAGTTCAATGCAGGCACAGTCAACATCAATAGTAACTTTTTAACTTTTGCATTTCATGATTAATACACACTAAAACGGGAATTAACGTTGTCGTCGTTGTATGTGATTTCTGTAACACAAATGCTTATGCTACTTATCATGGGATCAGAGCAATGTATGTGATATAATATTTCAGTAATTTATATTTATTTTAACCAGTCGGCTGCGACATACATATCACGTTTAGATCCAAAGGTCAAATGGGCTTGGGCTCAAAGCGCACAAGCTCCGTATACAAACATTTGCACTGACTGTGATAGGAATCGTACTTGCAGATTCTCACAGGTACAGTATCAAATTGCTAGCTGGGGCCTATTCTGAGTTGGTTTACTTACACGTGATCGAAAAGCAGTTTAACGAAATCTTATTAATCCATGAAGCACTCTATACCCTTTGTTGTTGAAAGTTAGTTTTCACTATACCTGATATGACTGAGATAGGAATCTTACTCGCAGATTCTCACAAGTTTAATGAAATAGCTAGATTCTAAGTTAGTTTACTTTCACGTGACAATTTATTTACCCTTTTTTGTTATAGATTGGTTTCCACCATACCCTATTAATTTTAAAATTAATCTCTTGAAATGAAATGACTTGCTGAGAATACGACTGCGAGTCAAACTCTTTAATTATTTTCAACGCATGAGGTGAGTGTGAGAGAGAGAGAGAGTGTGTGTGTGTGTGTGTGTGTGTATGTATGTGTATAGATATGTATGTGTATGTATAATTAGTATAGATTTCACAGGGTTGTTTGACTGCTTAGGCCAGGGTCTATGCCAGGAATAGTGTTTTATGAGTACTCTTCTGATTGTAAAGGGTTAACCAAACTAAACATGACAAAACTAACGTTCAAATTAATCCCCGGTCCGTATGCGAGACAGAACTGTAAAATCAATTGCAGTTTGTTCTAGGATTCCGGTTCGTTACTCCGGTAATGAAACCGTATACCGTACGTGACCGGAGACCCGATCCTACAATTGTCTCTTTATATCCTTTCCTTTCCTTTTGTTACGAAAGGAAAGGATTCCTGTAGTTTTAAAAAGTAAATGGCCCGAATAAAGATCAGCTGTCATTTGTTTTGTAATTTGTTTTTTTTCTTATTTGTAAAGTTTTTTTTTCCAGCCTGCTTTATTGCATTTAAGGCCGATTTTTCAAACGCGAGATAACATTTATCAGACGAATAAAATTGGCATTTAAACATATTTTCTATACGAAAACTGTTAACATGCCTAAATTATTCGTCAAATAAAAGTTATAAGTAAAGCTATTGAAAAACTGGCCATTACTCGTATCACTCTGACAGATTCTCTTTGGTTATTTAATCCTTAATCGCTGGGTTTTAAAATTGTAGGTATATAATCTTTTTTTATTTACAAAGTTTATTTAGCATAGGTTTAAAAAATTGCGAATTACTTTACAAGTATTGTTGGCCGACCTTTCAAATATCATCATAGATAGATAGATAGATAGATACTCTTTATTGTACACCACACAAAACAAACAAATCACAGGAAAGTAGTTAGTGAATAGCACAATTTAGGCGGTCTTATCGCTGGAAGCGATCTCTTCCAGACAACCTTCAGGTAGAGGAAAGTTGAATTAATATTGAGAGAAGGGAGGCGGTAAAGAGTTCCAAAACATAAAAGTCCAAAAAATTTAACAAACTAATTAAACAAACAAATAAAATAAAATAAGAACAAATAAAATAAAATACATACTACCTAGTACATGTACATAGTAAAATACATAAATAATACAGACATAATATGAATACATACTTAAAATAAATACATGTAAATAAATAAATAGGGTTATTAACATGAAAAAGAATCTAGTGACCAAGATGTAGGAAAAATGGTTAAATAAATAAAGTAGAAGAAAAATAGACAGGAGAAAACTACAGTGAAAGGAGATAGGTTTTAAGTCTAGTTTTGAAACTGTAAAGCGATTCAGATTCTCGAATAGACAATGGCAAGGAGTTCCATAGGCGGATGGATTGCACAGTGAAGGAGTGGGAATAGGTTTCTAAAATCATACTGCAACTGGGTACGAAAAAATATTAAAATAAAATCAGTTTATTTCTGTAAACAGGCTTAAATTAAGCACTTTTATACGTCCCAATTTTTTTTAACCCTGGTAGGATTATCTGCTCCGGGACAATATTATGGGCTAGCGCCGAGAAGAAGCAGCGCAAGAAACTCGCTCACTTTTGTCAGCCTCTTACAATAAAATAATAATGTACCTGTGTGAGCAGGGTAGTATTTAATTCCAGACATTTTTGAAAGGCTTGATGTTACGCTTACTGTTTCAAGCATCAGGTCATTTACTTCGTACAGTATAAAGTCCTCTGAAACGATGTTCATTTCAATCATCATTATCATCATTTCAGTCATAGGACGTCCATGTTCAGCAGTGGTGCTGAACATAGGCCTCCCCCATTGATTTCCAGATTGGTCGGTTGGAAGCGGCCCACATCCAGGGTCGTCCTGTAACCCTTACCAGGTCATCTGACCACCTTGTGGACTTCCTACGCTGCGCTTGCCGGTACGCGGCCTCCATTCTAGAACCTTTCTGCCCCATCGGCCGTCAGTTCATTTCAATGCAATCACGTAATTAGGAAGTTAAACAAATGACTGTTACCATCCAAAACACCAAGAATTTGTTTAGGCATATTAATCTTCCAGCACGGCAGGGCTCCGCTGCAGTCTCATTACCGGCCGCCCTATCATTACCGGCTAACAAATTTTTCATAGCTATTACAATCCAAAGAGAACAGCCAACCAAATTCGTAAGAAATAAATAAAAACAAAAAGCGACACTTTCCGACTATTTTACGTGTCAAGGGTCAATAATTTTTTTTTTTAAATATTTTTAAAAAAATAATTTAAGTTTTAATTCAAGGAAGTTAAAAGTGGTAAAAGTCTTTGAATTTTTTTGTGTGGAGCCTGGCATCAGCAGCCACAAGTTGCAAGGAACCCTTAAATAACGTTTTTATTGTGTACACCTTTAAAAAATACGTTAATCGAAATAGAAAATAATTTCAAACAACAAATATTCAATTTCATTATAAAAATTAAATGAATAATACATGTTCATCCAATTCTGAACAAAGTATATACTTTAAGACATTTTGTCAAAGAGTATTTGTTGTTTGTAATTATTTTCTCTATCGATTAACGTATTTTGCATAGGTGTACAACAAAATAACGCTATTAAAGGTTACTTGTAACTTAAGGTATGCCAATTAGGTTCGATGCCTTTTTACATTATAAAAGGAAAAAGTGGTACCAGATAAATTAGATTTATATTTTTTTAACCCTTTCGGAAACTATAATGCCAAAGACACAGACATAGCGGTGAAAATTATATATACCACCCATCTTTTTGCCTCAGGTAAAAAATTTTGATAGTACCGTTTTTTTTTCTTTCTTGTTTGTTCGTTTTTTTTTTCTCTTCATACAAACTAACAGGTGATCAACCATCAAGTATAGGGAAATGTATTGTAAACCCGATTGGTGTAGTGGCGAGGTAAACGATCTTTTCTAAATTAGCTTGAGTCTTGGTGGGCTGGGAGACGCCCCTGGAAAAAAATCATTGTCTGGTACCTCATAAAACAATGGATTTTAATTCCTTACTTCGAGACCATGACAATTAGTGTCCGGTGCATATTTATTTATATAGAACCGCATATTATCAATATATTTTAGGCATATTGATTCAGTGCAGTCTCATTACCGACCGCTCTATTATTACTCGTTATCAAATATTTCATTGATGTTACAATACAAAAATGTAGGCCAGCCCAGTGCGATACTAAAGTACAGTAATTCATCATATTCCCTTATCAGTATACTCCAGTAAAAGGCATATTTAGCAGGCTTCCATTGCATTCATTAGCATCCATGTCATAGACTACTTGTGTCATTTACTGTAACACAGTTATTTACGAAGACCTCCGTAGATGAGAGGCGATCATACCGGACTTGGTGCCGCTATCTCTGAGGTTCGATGTTCGGGTTCGATTCCCGGTTGGTCAATGTAGAAAAATTACTTTTCTATATTGTCTCGGGTCAGGGTGTTCTGGTACCGTCGTTGTTTCTGATTTCTGTAAAACAAGTGCTTTGACTACTTACCATAGGATCAGAGCAATCTATGTGCTGTTGTCTAATATTTATTTATTTATTATTATTTATTACGAAGTGAAAAATCAAAGATCTAACTCAGCAGTCATCATCATCATCATCATGACAGCCATGGACGTCCACTGCTGAACACAGGCCTTCCCCAATGACTTTCATCGGGGGGTATTGCTAATACTCGCCACGCTTCGCAGTGCAGCATTATATTAAGCTTTTTAGTTTTTTTAAGTCGGTTATTTTTGATTAACACGAGCATTAACCTTTATGGGATTTGAACACTCAATCGTCTTAGTTTGTAGTCCGGGGCTCGAACCACTAGACCATCATAATTAGTATTCATCAATTTTTTTAAATTAAATTAAATTAAAATTAAAATTGTTTTTATTCAGTATCAAGTTTTTACAAAAACACAGTCTGAGGCTGGGACCTACCTATTAAGTATAATAACAATACTTGTGGCAGGAGGCCCCGCTCTTTCTGAACTACAATAAAACTGAACAGCAAAGCTTAGTTAGCTTAGTTTCTAAATTAAGTAAATTAGTACCCAAATTAGTTACACTGTGTGTGTGTGTGTGTGTGTGTGTGTGTGTGTGTGTGTGTGTGTGTGCACGCGCGTGTGTGTTGTCGTTCTGTGGATGTAAGTGTTTAGTAGCCCTACGATTTACATCTTGGGTTCGGTGTGGATAACCACTACTCAACTATTTGATTGTATATTCCATTTAATTAGAGCACTGATCTGGATAGTAAGTCCTCTGTCTCGGAGTAGCCGAGTGTGGCAAGCTCTTTGACTAGGACTTTCTTACATTCATAATACGGCATGCTATAAATTTTATGACGTTTATGTAGATTGTTGTAAAGCGAAGCCGATTGGAAATGGAACTGTCGTTTGGCAAAAATGGTTCTACAGAAGGGGGTAGGTGCCACCTTATTCTGTCTCCTAGCTAATAATATAGATTGATCGAATGGTAGGATTTTATGTAGTTTTAGGACTGACGCCAGGATATACATCCTTCTAATTGACAAGGTGTTACTGCAGCTGTATAGCTCGTCCGTAGGGAATCCGTATGGCTTGAAGAGCATAATTTTCAGTAAGCACCTTTGAGCCCTTTCAGCTTCGAGAATTTTTGTTTTGACGGCGCCACCCCAGGCAGATAAACAGTAGCCCATTATAGGTTGCGCCAATGCCAGGTAGATTCTATGTAGAAGATTTTTGGTGGTAACCAAACATCATTTTTTTTAACAAAAGACATATAAAAACAAAATAAGAAAAACACAAATATTTAAAACATTGATTGATGTCTTAAAATGTTAAACCAGACCGATTTATTACATTATGCATAGTTATTACGAATGTTTTGTAAAAAAAAAGAATGTTAAGTAGTTCGTGTTTTTGCAACTACAGCTGGTAGCTATGGGTATGCTGTTTTCTTTGAGCTATACCAGCCATTACGATTGCCAGCCATTTGCTTCGCGTAAGCTGCATAGGTATACAAATTACCGTTTTCGTATTGCGCCGAAATAAATACAAATTTCAAACAAACATAAAGCGAAATTAGTGTGTAACTTTGTGTAGTTGCTTTGTGAATTAATTACGAGTGTGCTGTAATTGTAAAGCTATTTAGTTCCAATTAGTTAGTTACCGGTTAATTTAATAGGTCCCAAGGTAGAGTAGACTACTATTTGCTTAATTTTAACATCAAGAAGTGTTTTTTTCAATCAATTTTTAAAACTTAAATCCTCTTTTAACATTTGCCCATCCATTAGCTGACAGCATGAAGAGCGGGTGTCGAAGTAATGGCCCTAAGTAGGTATTGGAACGATGGCCAATGTAGTATTGGCGTGCGATCGGCAAGTTGTCAGTACACCACGGACCAAAGTGTTCTGGCAGCATGATAAGCCGTCGTATCCACACGTTGGCTGCTCGTTTAGCGATTCTTACACATGCAAATACTTGTTTTGATGTTTTAAGGGTTCCGTACCCAAAGGGTAAAAACGGGACCCTATTACTAAGACTCCACTGTCCGTCTGTTTGTCACCAGGCTGTATCTCATGAAATGTGATAGCTAGACAGTTGAAATTTTCACAGATAATGTATTTTTGTTGCCGCTATAACAGCAAATACTGAAAATAGAATAAAATTAATATTTTGGTAGGGCCCATACAATAGACGTGACTCTTTTGCCTTTTTTTTGCTCGATATTAATAACGACAACAGACTTCTTCGTTATATATTCACTTTAAAATTTTAATATAGTGTCTAATGTTGTATAGATAATGGTACAGAACTCTTCGTGCGCGAGTCCAACTCGCACTTGGCTGGTTTTTAAAAAATATGATTTTAATTTTTTATGACTAATTATAACCCATACAAAACACTCAATTTATAAAATACAATTTTATGTAAGGCCAGTTTTTGATAGTTTATCCATCGGTAAGACAGGGATAATATAAAAACTTAAAAAAACCATTTTGACTAAAAACATAGAGAACTCCAAAATTTCAGAATGTTTAAGTCACTTTTACGGCTTATCATAGCAAAAACTGTAATTACCATAAAATACTAAAAGCAGCTTGCTCTTTTACCCTCCATTTTGGGATCGTGAATTTTAGGACGGTAATGATAGTACTAAATTATGTAAAGGAATTTCCGAACCGTGTTCAGGAGGGCACTCAATTATTTTACCGAAACACATTAGCGGAGTGCATGTCCTCGCCTCTCCTGAGAGACAAAATGCAGCAATACAATGTTGCCATACTTCGATGTATTGAGTATATTAACTTACTTAAGTTAACGTATCAGTTTGGCCACTCAGCGTTGAAATGCAAGCAGGCTTCTTTTGTCATGGTCTTTGTACTGCAAACTGGTACACATTTTGTGTATTTAATAGGGAATATGCATATATTTTTATTTAATCTTAAAATAAATAGTACTTATTTATAATTAATAAAACTTAAAGAATAAAGAAGAAACTCTTCGAAAAGTTCCGGGATTGATTCTCGGTCGGGCCAATGTAGAAAAATAACTTTTCTATGTTGTCTCGGGTCTGGGTGTTTCAGGATTTCACCTTAGGATTAGGACAATGTATGTGATAATGTTAATATTTATAGTTTTATTTATATAATTAGTTATAGCGATTTTGAATGGTCATCGACCTTTAAAAGTGACCGTATTTACATTATCGTCTCTGGTTCATACTTACTTTATTATTTATTATTCTTACTTTTATTTTAAGTTTGTTCCACTTTCCAACCATTCTTTTTTCAAGTTAGAAAAGTATGTTAGTAGTTAAAATTGGCTGTTAGGTATACATTTATTTTGAAACAGTATTCCTGACTAAAATCAGTCTTCAGTACCAAATTCCTACCCTTACCAAAATGTAATTAGTGCAGTTAAATCAAGTAAATAAATGCAGCTCATTTAGCTACACAATATCTATCAATCCGTCTTGCACAAGACATAGCTGCTCCGCGAGAATTACGGGTACGTATCCCAGTACAAATTAAACCATCCGTGCTAGATCCAGTTCCGTCTTTACCATAAAGGCACACGGGGGTGCTTTGGGGCCCAAGCCTCACGAGGTTCTCTCTCTTCAACATGTTTTAGTGCTTTGGGGGGCCCCAAAGCACTAAAACATGTTTTTAAACTTAGAAGCACTGTTAACTGACAAGAAAGAAAAGGGGGCCTAGAAAAACAAGGAAATATTTAAAACTATACTTTTAACGGAGATATGAAATAAATTTTTGGAAGTGAATTCATACCAACAGTATTTGATTTTTACTTTGCAATAGGGCCCCCGAATCCTCGTGTGCCGCAGGGCCCCGGGGTATGTTAAGACGGCCCTGGCTAGATCCTTTATAGATAGTCACAAAAAAAACATTAAAGGGTAAAACAAGACAGTTAAGTACAAATAGGCGGCCTTATCGCTAAAAGCTATCTTTTTATTTATTTGTTTATTTTCCAAGCTTCCATCTATTTTTACAGGATTCCCAATACAATAGTTACAGTAAAGCAACTTAAAAAATAGAACTTACAATTAATCCTTTGTGTTGTGATGTTAACTCGACAGAAGGCGCTGCTCTATACATATTTCACTAAAAATAAATAAAGGAGTGATAAATCCATGCGTCATCCAATAAAATGTTTTTTTTTTCAATGGTTTTCTGTCTTTTTTTTTCAATGCTTTTTACATTTTTATTTAGCTTTGGCTTCACTTGATAAAATATCTTCAAGTTTGGGTTCATTCTACTACGTAGCTTTTTCTTATACATTTAGAAGCGTGTTTTACAGTATTTTTAACTATATATTTAGGGTTTCATTAATTTAGATAATTTTTTTTTTCAACAGCGTTGTTTACTATTTCCATAACAATACAATAACATCTACATACAACTCTAGCCAATTACATAGCTCCACCACACAATATCAGTAGGAACACAAAAAAAAAGTGCTTATAAAGTTGTTTTTTAAGTTTAAAGCGACCACAAAAACTGATAAATTATTCTAGTAAGAGAAAAATATTGGTAAATATTGATTTGCTGGTTAATAAGTATTTGGCAAAGATGGATAAGTTCTGCTAGAGAACACAAATAACAAATAAATAAATAGGCTAGTTTCCTGGGTCAAAAAAAGATTATTCTATTTAGTCCGTCAGTTAGATTATCAAAAAATATTGGACCCATGTTTTGTCTTTTGTCAATCAAACAAAAAAAATCGAAGATAAAGCGCATCAAAGTGAGCACGTGACGTCACGCGTTACGTGGAACTTTAACGGGCTGTATCTTCATCATTTTTTGTTTGATTGAGAAAAGAAAGAATACGTGTCAAATATTTTCTGTTAATCCAACTGACGGACTAATTAGATTTTTTAAGGAAACTAGCCCATTGTAACATAAAGTTCTGTTCATTCTGCCATCTACTTCTTACCTACCCAAACAAATATGAAAACAAATGCGACGTTGCACTAGTAGGAGGTTAGGCATGTTTCAACCCAAAATGATAATTTATTATTATTCTTTTTTTTTCTTCAAATTATAAAACACAAATAAAAATATTACTCACGTCTATAGAGACGTGACTACTTCATATTGATGAAGTATGTCTCCTGTGTTAGTTCGCGGAAGAGAAGGTTTTTTTTCAGATGACTTTAGCAAGCTAGCTCAACAAAGTAGTTTAATTTAAAATTAATAGAGACGAATAATAAATAAATTTTGTGTAGCGACATATTACGCGACTTGACGTGGTATGTGGCATATTAAATCGGTTCACACTTAGAGATGGCTTTGAGATGGGTCGTCGGATTAGGTAAAAAAATATTAGCTAATCCACCTAATCCTAATATTTAAAAATACTAGGATTAGGTGGATTTGATACCGAATATTTATGCAGTAACACCGATCCGATACGTGTATACGACAACACAATATTGTGTATTTGAATTGGATATCTATTATGAAAATATCATGTACTCTCTGTTTTTTTCTTCACTAGGTAAATAAAATATATTATAATAATGTTTTGTATTGTGATTTTTATGTGTATGTATAATATTATGATTTTTTGCGATTTGTTGTTCGCGATTTGTTGTTCGCGATTTGTTGTTTGCGATCCTCGTACTATTTATTTACTACAATGTATTATTATAAACACGAAAATTAGTTAGGATAGATAAAAGTATGTTACTCTTTCACGCAAAAACGGCTGAACGGATTTAGACCAAATTTCAAATTTAGCACACAGTTATAACAGTAAGTCACACTTAAAAAGTACAAAAGTATTTGTAATGTATTCAGGACTTACTCATCACATCTCGTCGTATCCCACGAAAGGGGTATTGCAAAACAGCAACTTTTCAGGAGAAGCTTTTTTGTGTTTTATATCGAGCATAATAAAGATACTGATAATGTATTATTTTAATAACATGTATTAGCATCCTGTCGTTGGTCCAGAAGTTTTTTTGGTAATAATAATATTAATTTAAATAGTTATGTCCCTTAATTCCTTATTCTGCGTTGGCTTTATGCTATAAAGCACCAAACTTGGGTCCTAAGGTACGTTGTGACCTTTTTCGCCGGAAATGTTGAGGCAACAATCGCCATTAGGCTATTAGCAAATTTTTAAAAAGGCTGGTTAATCATTTATATTTTGGTCAAGGAACCTTTTAGATGTTTAAAGAAAATTTGGAAAAACATGAAATATTCGGTAAGTATTAAAATCACATATAAAAATCTTTATGGAGTTTAAAAATGCACGGGTATACACGGTAAATTATAATTGGGTTTGAAGCCACCAAAATCACATTTTCCCACTCAAATACAATTT
This sequence comes from Anania hortulata, assembly GCA_963576865.1. Classification (NCBI taxonomy): domain Eukaryota; kingdom Metazoa; phylum Arthropoda; class Insecta; order Lepidoptera; family Crambidae; genus Anania; species Anania hortulata. The sequence goes on along the minus strand of OY756395.1, from coordinate 18,432,995 downwards.
TTTTTTTCTATGGGACCAACATTTTTTAAAAATATTTACTTTCCCATATAAAGTAATCTATCGGCTGTTACGATTTGTACGGGAAAGTGAAATTAGCAAGTACAACCTAACTAACTTAAATCTCAGGGTTTCAGACAGTTCTAATAGTTTGCTATTTTATTTTCTATTTTTAAGAATACAAATTAATTTAAGCTTAAATGAAAATACACTGAGAAAACACTGCCAGTTGACTTATAAGGTAATCTGGACCGGTTTACTCCGTGTGTCTTTTCTGTCCGCATTCATTGACCAGTGGCTTTCCCTGACCACATTCAATTTAACCCTTCAGTGTCGAAGCGTACTGACAGAATAGTGTTGCTGAAGTGCTCTATCGAAAGTTATTTAGAGCGTTGTATGATTTAATAACTAAATAAATTTTTAAAATTAAAAAAACACCCCACACATATGAGCGATAAGACCGCCTAAATTGTACATCTTTCTGTAAAAATCATGTGTATATTACTTGTATGGTGTGCAATAAAGAGTATCTATCTATCTATCTATATGTTCTGCATTAGCTCAAGGCCTCGATCATCCATCATCAATTCCAAATAAGTTATAAAAGCTTATACAGAACGGTCTAATGTTTTTATTTATTTTATGCGATAAAGGACGTCGCTTTTTATCGCATAAATTAAATATTGTACCTGGGTCAAAAGTATTAGTAGTCTATACATGTTCCTCAAAAGAGTTATACAGTAAATGAAGGATAACCTTAACCAACTATTAATCAACAAAAGTATTAACGTGTGCCATAAAGTTAAACTAAAAAATTACATGTCGCCCTAAACAGTGAAACGTCAAATTGCTGAAATGCTATTTAGAGCTCTGACGTTAGACCAAGTTTATCAGTAGTATCATAATTAAAATTATCGACTATGTTTGTATACCAACTAGCATCGATAGTTTAGCAACACTATGAAAGAGCTAGTATATTAACTTTTGCCAGATGTGGCCTGTGGTCAGCCACTGCTTACTGGAATAATTATTTTGTTCGAAATATTATTTTCACCTTTAAAATGTTTGCGTGTAATCCGATTAATAAATATGTTTTTTATGATTGTTACATAAGTATTATAATAATTAATTAACCGTTATTTACATGATTTTGCCTTTATTTACTGCCATTCATTATCATACAGGATGTCCCGTAACAAGATGACCCAATAAACGGTAATGCAAGACGAACCAAACATGCTTAAAAAAACGTTTGACTGTTTTTTATTACTAAAGTTATTTTTTAACAACCTATTTCAGTAATTAAAGGTTTGAACGGAAATTCTTATAATCCCAAATAAAATTACATTCTTCTCAGACCAACCAAGATAGTGTGATGATGTGACCTTGAGCTTTCTTATGAGGCCTATAGTGAGAGGCCATGTTTCAGTTCCATATGTCACTGGTAATACACACTGCCCCCCTAGCATGACTACTAAAACACGATATGATATGATATGATATGGCGATTTATCGACACAAACGGTATATTTTCTACAAATATGATAAATATAGCCGCCATGTTGATTTTTTATCTAAAGTGCGATCATAAAAATTCAACACGGTGTCTACATCTTTCATATTTTTCAAAAAAAAATCTGTGTGTGTCGATAAATCGCTATATCATATCATATCATATCGTGTTTTCATGGTCATGCTAGGGGGGCTGGTTGTAGTCTTTCGTCTTTAAGCACTGAGGTATTTTGGACGAGTAGACCACCATAACCAATAAATAAAAAACATGATTCTACGACAGCGACCCAAAATGTCGACTTGATTTACTTAAATATAACATACTCTTCAAACAACATCAAAAGACTACAGAATTGCGGTATAAAAATCTCGTAATATAACAGAAAGTGCGCAGCCCGCAAACATATTTCAGCAGAGAGTGATCGCGGCACTCATCTTGAGGATATTATGTGTGAATACTATTTATGACATGGTATGCCTCCATGTTTTCGTCGCAGATATTTTAAGATTTAAATAATAACTAATGTACCTATACTTAAACCTAAACACTGCTATACTACAGCTGTCCCCGTGGCATCGTCCGCATGAAACATCGTTTATCGAGCGCTTAATTTACTATTTTAGAATAAAATAGAAAAAAATTATTGGTCTATGAACACATACATAATAATATTTAAGGATAGAAAAGGTGCCTAGAGTTTTAGCTTTGTCTGTATTAAAATGTGGATTTGCCATGAAAGTCAAAAGATAGGTACTTTCGCATTAATATTATTAGTATGGATTTGACGACCTCCGTAGCCGAAAGGCCAGCACTCTAGACGTGGCTTCGCCATCTTCGAGGTCGCGAGTTCGATTCCCGGTCGATTATTGAACCGAAAAATACTAAATTTTCTATATTGTCTCAGGTCTGGGCGGGTCGATGCTTCTGATTTCTATAACACAAGTGTTTTAGCTACTTACCTTAGGATCATAACAATATGATGTTGTCCAAAATTTATTATTATTATTTAGATAGTCTATAAAATTGCCTCCGTCAAAGCTGACAACCATGAGGTCGTCGGTCCATCGGATAAGAGGTTCTTAAGTCTTGAGTGAAGACCACGCACCAATGACTCATACAGTCTAGTTAAAGTATAGTTCACTCAGAACATTTTTACTCACGGCTAAACGTAGAAGATATATGCGTTTAGGGTAAAGTTTGTTCGTTTGTGTGTGAGTACGTGCACTCGAATGTTGCCACATCTCCAAAACGGTTCAACATGCACAATGATAGTTCAGCTTACAATAGAAATGTATTGTAGACGTGTATACAAACTGACTGACACCCAGATTTTGTGTACACAGAGCTCATATTATGATAAGACACGCATCCGGGCTAGATGTTATATCACTGTCACACCATGAATTTCGTCAGAGCGATGAGTTATGGGAGCCATTCGTTCTTATTCCCGATGTCTTCATAGTGATGCATAAAGAGAGGTCTCGAGGGAACGCCGCGACTTATGTAAGTGTCAGAAGCCATTTTTATTTAAGTAAGGGGAAGTGGGAATCTCGGAGATTTCAGTTACGCCGCTCTGAGTCGGAGAGCTTTGAAAAATATTTTTGTCATTTGAATTTTTGTAAATTCCATTTATACTGCACGCGTTTACAGAGACAAAGAAATAAGTCACTAAAAATCAGAAATCAGATATATTTATTTACTGTCAACATGGTAAATCATTGATGTCCTCATGTTTGACTTATTTTATGTCAGTAATAGTATTATACAGGGTTACATTGCAAAGGGGTGCCAAATCTTTAGGAGTGGCTCAGAATCAGTAAAATAATCGAACTATGCAAAGATGAAAATAAAATGTTCACCTTTAATTAGTCCTATCCGCTGTTAAAAATCGTAGGCGTGGATAATTTAACTCATTTATGAAAAAAATGCACCGTATGTACAATTGTACACTGCGTAAGGTCCTTGCAGGCTCCCCGTACCTACGCCGCTGATGAATGACCGCGCGGCTTTCGTAGAACTATACTTTCAAAGGTTTAACATACTCCCCCTGCCATGTATGTACATTCTAGAAATGTGTAAATTTGTTAGGAAACACCGAAACTTATATCAAAACCGCGCAAATCTACATTACTCACTAAGATATAAAAATAAATTGATTCTACCTACTGTCCGTCTAAAGCTTCATTCTTCCAGCCCATTTGTTATGTCCATACGAATTTATAACAGATTGCCGGAGTTGAAGTTGAAAAATGAAGTAAATGATTTAAAATTTATAAAACAATTGAAATTAATGTTAATAAAAAAATGTTATTACACAATAAACAAATACTTAAATGACAATAACCTAAAACAATAAATGAAATCCAAAGATAAATAAATATTTAAATGCCTAAAAATACTATACATACTAATATATATACTAATTTATTTGATTATGTTATTCAATATATTATTCAATAATTATCATATGATTTCTTAATGTATTTTAATTCTTTAAAACTTCTTAAAATAAACAAAATGATACTACCTGAAGGTTGTCTGGAAGAGATCGCTCTTAGCGATAAGACCGCCTAAATTGTACCATTCTAAATTTATTGTTTTTCTGTACTGTATTTTTTTTGTGTGGTGTGCAATAAAGAGTATCTATCTATCTATCTATCTATGATCTAATTATGAATAGAATAGAATAGGTTTTTTATTGCGGTAAATGTGGTACAAAAAGATGACACAAAGTATATGGCTGCTCACATTTAGCCAACAATGGCATGCAATAAGTGGAGAGAAGCGGTAGTCAATACAATTATACAAATAAAAACACAATAAAAACAATAAAAAAAGAAATTAGACAATATATATAATATGCATGGCGTCATCCTCTCTGCCCACAATACCTATCATATTGTTGTGCCCTACAGGGTCTATAATGATCTGTTTTATGTACTTATTTATAACACCTGTGTAACATTATAGAATGCAATAAATATATAGAATTGAATTGAATTGTAGTCTCTCTATTGACTTTCTTTTCGTAACATACGATTATCAAAAATAATTTCTTCTTTATATTGTTCCCTAGATTCAAACAACAAATCTAATAAGATTTGTTATACAATACATAATATTAAATATAATATAAATATAAATTTCATTTTAACAGTCAATGAGAATAATAATTGATCACAATGAAGTCATTAATATAATAAAAATTCTAGTACTGTATTCAACGTTATTTATTACTTTCTTTGGCGTTGATTAATTGACTAAGTACGTTTAAATAGTTTTACGAAAGACATCATAACATTAGCAAAACTTGAGGGTACGACACGAGTGACAACAAGAAGAAGGGTGCGTAATGCACGCAAGAAGTGCAGGTGCAGCAAATCAGCGGCACATTAGTCAAATCTGTACGGACACTAAGAAAAAAATAAAACATTGATGCGAAAAATCTTGTAAGTTCATTAACTTTAACTTGCATTGACGAATAAATTCATTAAAGTATGAATGAATTAACACTAAAGTATTTTTAAAACTTACTCTTAAAATGATAACATCATACCACTCCATACGTCTCAGTCGATACATAAAATACGCCAGTCGCGTTCCCAGGATTCCAGTAACCTGCTAGTGTCATCTGATTGACTGAACACTTTCCCTCTCTAAAATCATCATAGGAATCACAGGCCCAGGCCAAATACCACCCTGGATGGCTAACACTGATCGCCCAATATCTAACACAGGCCTTATGACTGCACTTTGCCGAATCATACTCCCCATAACCAGGGAGGAATCCAGCATTGCAATGCGGCTGGGTCTTCCCCTTTCTATTGAAAAAGAAATCCGTATCAGCCAGCACTGCAGTGGTTCCTAGCCCCCCGTTGTTACAATGGTATACTTCTACGTATTCCGCCACCCCTGACCTGATCTGCTCGTCGATTAAAGCATTAGAGAAGCAAGGACCAGCTGGATCTAAGCCAGTTATCCTCCATACCTTCTCTGATGTCATATTAAAGTAAGTCACCCCAGCGTGGCCTAGCATTTGTCCTCCCAAGCTGTGGCCAACGCAATGTATGTTCTTCGAAGGGTACCCTTTGTTGTGGAGACCAGCTAAGAACTTCCCCAGTGCTCTTCCAATGTAATAAACATAAGAGACAGATCTTTGGTAGCTTTCAACCCTGCCACCATTTCCTGATGTGTATAATGAGTGATCTACGATGATTAGGTACGTATTCGGGACATCTTTAAAAGTCTGTCTAATTATTTCAGGATTGTTCTTCTGGATGTGCGTTTTGTAGCCGGGCACGAAGAGTATGAGACGCCTGGTGGTGTCCAGGTTGTAAGCAGATGTGATGCGGTCAGCGGCATTTTCGATTGGATATGAAATGTTGAAATTGTTCTGGAAGTCGTAGAAGTAGACCATCATTTCACTTACGTCTCGGTCTTTAGTTTTGTCGTGGTCACCTGTAAATTATTAGAGAAGAATTTTATTATGATGTGAATGCAAGAGTCATGTGCGATGCCGATATTAAATAACAGTAAGTAGTTTGGTGAACCAGGAAGATTAGCTATTTAAAGAAACATACTCGATAATTGAGAACCTGCTCTTTTTTAGGGGTGAAGTCTTTATGTCCGTCTGTTTGCCCGTCTATATGTCACAGCCATTTTTCTTGCATACTTTTTAGCCTAGGGATGAATAAATTATTGCGATTGATTTTTTTTATCTTTTAGTTTTCATTGTCGACTTCTACCATCTCAAATTCAATAATTTGTTTTTCTCTCTACCAAGAGCTGATCAGCTATCAAGTATCAGTATAGGGAAGTGATATCGACGACTCTTTGGGCGCAGTGGCACGTTGTTTCCGTGGCCTTGAACGTAGAGGATTCCGGATTCGATACCGGTCGGGTCAGTTCAGAAAACGGATATTTTGAAAATTGTCTAATAACTATGTTCAACTCCGGCCCAGGCGGCTTGGGCGATCGCCGGGTAATGAACTCTGGGGTCTCGTTTAATTCTAAGATAAAATTGTTTTTATTAGTTAAGTTGGTAAATACTGCAAAGTCAGATCTACTAAATGAATTAAAGGTCAGTACCTACCCACCATGGGTTCCATCTTTTAATTCGGACCCTAAAAACCCTTAAAAAATAAGTAAGACCCTTTACGCGTTAAAACTCAGTATGTTAATATTTTTTACCGTTTAAATACTTGGTTACTACTTATAAAGTTAAAGATTTACTTCAACAAACCATTTTTTATCGAGGTCAAACTCAAAGCGACTGAACCTTGACGTTGAATTAAACCAATCACGGTCCATGTGGTACAGTCACGCGCAATAAAAAGTAAACACTTTGTAACTTATTCCGTCAGAATAAGGTTTAAAGTCCAATGAAAATTCACAAATATATATGCTTGTAAATGTACATTCGCAAATGGTAATAAAGCTACTTATGACTCACATCTCCTTAAATATACTTGACAGCCAATACTCGTAGGTGTAAATAATAAAGACCAAGAATCATTCGGTCATAATGTTTTTGTCATTGTATATTTTAGTATATTTGGCACAGGTATTGGCAAGTAGTGTGTCTTCCAGGACTTGGGCCGATATAAAGGGTGTCCCTTGATACAGGGCAATCCCAAAAGGTCTGAAACGTCTACAAAAAAAAAGTTTTTATTGATGAACTAAGATATTTATACTTAGAGCTCACTCATACTGCTTGTTTTCTTGGAATGTAGCTTTCTTTGTTATTTGAATGCTAATATTATGATGAAGAATATTAATCTTATATATAAAATTCTCGTGTCACAATGTTCGTTCCCGTACTCTTCCGAAACGGCTTGACCGATTCTCATGAAATTTTGTGAGCATATTGAGTAGGTCTGAGAATCGGCCAACATCCCTAAAGACCACGCAGACGAAGTCGCGGGCAACAGCTAGTAAGTTATAAAATTTCCTGGTATTATCGGCATAATTTTGATAAATTTAAAGATCATTGAAAAAAAACAGCCTAATAAGAATATTCTACCATTTTTTTTTTTTTTGACAACATCACATACATTGCTCTGATCCTGTGGTAAGTAGCCAAAGCACTTGTGTTACAGAAATCAGAAACAACGACGGTACCACAACACCCTAATAATTGACTTAATAATTGACTGACTTACTTACCTTTTTAATTAACTACTAAGAAAGTTATTGACATTACAACTATTACTATTGTACAGACAACAGGTCGTCAACCTACCACAAAAAGTCAAATTTTCTCAATTAATATTTATCTTTACATGTCGGACTTAAAGTTGAAAATCAAATGACCTTTAACTTTTTAAGTAGGTTGACCTGCCGTTGTCTGCCTTTGGTACTCACTAAACTAAATAAACTTAACAACAGTTTGTATCAACAAACTTTATTTTTATCAGTACAACCAGTAATTTTATTAATGGAATTATATTAAAACATACTAATAACAATCAACTTACATGTTATAAGCTCCGAATACAGCACTGACCGAAAAGGTGTCCAATTGTTGGCATAAATATTCCTCACAAACACACTGATAACGACGCAAATGAACACCGACTTCATAGCAGATAACCTGACGTCTGTCGCCGGCCGCGGTCAAGTGATAAATGACTGACATCAAGAGGATAAGTTGCGCTAGCGCATCTATTTGCATATAATTGCTATTAAAATGTTAATGACTTATGTAATTAAATTGAGTACAGTAGACTCGTTTCCCACAAGTAATACATACACACTGCTGCTCAAATACAAAAACTTTGGACGACCTGGTAATTCGACTTGTATGTACTTACGCAAAGGGTCCCTGGTTCGATTTCCGGTTTGGGTAAATTCAGAAAACGATCTTTTCAAAATTTTCCCGAGTCTGAGTGTGCAGGTAGATGCTCCTGGTATAAAACAATGTCTGGTACCTCGTTACACAGGGATGTCATCTCCTTACTGATGTGTTATCTGGCGCATATACATATATTTATTTAATTAAGGGCTTATTTTTCAATCGCCTGAACGACGGTACCACAACACCCAGACCCGAGACAACATAGAAAAGTTCGTTTTCTCTATTGACCCGACTGAGAATCGAACCCGGGGCCTGAAATGGCGACTGTTGACTTTATTTATCAACATTCATTTGATTTTATTCATTAACATTAAGAATTAAGTGTCGCGCACACCGCAACAAGCACGCTGAAGGTTTTTTTCCTTACCAGTGGAAATGGGTCAGCGCTTTTTTACATGATTATACAAAGAATTCAAGATTTTGATGAATATCATCGGGGGAGATTGCCAATAGTCGCCACGCTTGGCAGGCGGGTTGGCGAGCGCAGTTTTTTATAACATTTCGCACGCAGACGCTGCTGCCTCGTGCTACAAGAATTTGTTGCCTCTTACGAAATGCCTGTTGGCGGTGGGGAAGTGTATTCTTTACGGCCGTCCCTACACGGCACGACACAGTGTGCAACAAAGAATGAAAGAAAGAAAAATATTGCAAACGAAATAGTTCTTACATTACTTTGAACCTTATGTCCTTGTCATACAGGTGAATACCAATATAATTACAAAACGATGGGCCTGCTTAAGGGCAAGTATTCTCGTAGTTGCCGCGCTGACAAGTTTTTAAACATCGTTAAAACAGTAAGTATACAGGGTGGCCAGAAAAGTGACGTCCAATTTAAAGTTAATTAAATTTTCAACTTAAAATTAAAAATCTAAACTGATAATTTAATTTTCTGTTGTAAAATTCAATGATAACTCACTAAACATAAATTCTAAACTTTAGGTCAATTTTGTAGTAACTTCCATTAAAGTCATGAGGCTGTTTATTTTATGCATAAATGCACAGTTTATATAGATTTAGCTGCAAGAAAAAAAAATCGAAGAAACCTTCTACTTTTTTTTTAAATTTTTCTCATTGATCGCAATTTTGCAAAAAATCATTTAAAAAATCGTAACTCGAAAACTACGAAAAATCGTAGAACATACATTGTGAGTGTGATTCAGATACCTCTCAACACGAGGCACCTAAAAAAAATTTTTGGACGTCACTTCTCTGGCCAACCTGTATCACAGTCATAAAAATCTGAAATATATCTTTTCTCACAGTGACACTATCTACTAAACTTGTCATAATAGAAAAAAAAATCAAAGTTGTCTCTTCCCAAATTTTCATAAATTTTATTTCTAAAGTACTGACATGATTGATATAAAAAATATACTTAGGCATATGCACAGTGTTTTTCTAGACATATCGCTGAGATATACATGATAGCATTTCCTTAATTCATATATCGAAATCGGCGTCCTCGCATTTTAAATTGACGACTTCCGTAGCCGAGATACCGGACTTGGACCGATAGCGAGTCCCCTCCGTCCCGAGAGATTCTTGCGATTTCAATGTTGGTCCCATAGAAAAAGTTGTTGTATTTGACCACCAGAATCAGCCCCTAGAAGGTTGTTGATGTTTTACAAATAACCCTGTATAGATATCATACCTGGAGTATACATTTACGAAATTCGGGAAGGCATGTGAAGGATAATCTGCCCTCAATATTTAACGTGCTTATACTCGGCGGCTCATACAAACTAGTTTAATATGATCCCGGAACTTCTCCCTTGTAATACCGGAACATGCGCTGGAAATGCCTATACAAGCGATTTGGCAGTTTGATAACAATAACGCAAAGTGGCTGCTACGGCGAAATTACTAGCTGTGCCCGCGGTTATGCTTCTATAGATAACTGCTTGTTAGTATAAATTTATATTATATGTAGCATACATTTTCATTTATAAAAATTTGAATTTTAGTCAATCTTGAAAACGAACTTTTCGGCTCGGGTCTGGGTGTGCTGGTCATTTATTCGTGTCTGGTAGCTCGTACCACAAGAATGATATTCTTTACTTCAAAATCATGACAATTGGATAGTTTCCTAAAACAATCTAATTAGTCCGTCAGTTGGATTAACAGAAAATATTGCACACGGATTTTTTCTTTTCTCAATCAAACAAAAAATGATGAAGATATAGCCCGTTAAAGTTCCGCGTAACGTCACGCCTTGCGACACTTTTTAGCAAGGCGTGACGTCACGTGCTCGCTTTGATGCGCTTTAACTTCATAATTTTTAGTTTGATTGACAAAAGACAAAAAATAAGGGGTCCAATATTTTTTGATAATCTAACTGACGGACTAAATAGAATAATCTTTTTTTGACCCAGGAAACTAGCCTATTTGATGTTTTTATGGTTTCGTACCTAAATGGTAAAAACTGGACCCTATTACTAAGACTCTGCTGTCCGTTTGTCTGTCTGTCACCAGGCTGTATCTCATGAACCGTGATAGCTAGGCAGTTGAAATTTTGAGATATGATGTATTTATTTTGCCGCTATAACAACAAATACTAAAAACAATATAAAATAAATATTAAAGTGGGGCTTTCATACAACTAACGTGATTGTTTTGCCGTTTTTAATTAATAATAATAACAAGAACAGGTAGACGCTTGTAATATACACAGAATATTATAGATAATGGTACGAAACCCTTCGTGCACTGTACCGACTTGCACTTGGCCGGTTTTTTTTAATTTAAACTTAATGTAATAGTTTAATCGGAAAGACTGGTCTTCACGACACAGGGAATCCTAATTTGGAGACTAGTGATACTGTTTCTCTCACGTGCTTATTTATTTATATGTAAATAATAAGAACCTTGTATGTAACGTGTATTGTAGCAGTAACTTAACTTTGTAACTGAGTTAACTTGAATTGAATATTCTATTACATTCGGTTCTATATTTATTTACTCCCTTGAAGGTGAATTCATTGCCTCTAATCTCCTTCTATCTTCTTGTATAAAAATGAAAAGAGGAGGGAAAACCTAAAAAGTTTTCATAGTTTTTTTATTTTTTGTGTACACCTCCTGAATTGGCACATGTTGTTTTAATTCTCTTTAACTTTTTCATTCAATGTGGTACACGAAATGTGCTTAGTTTTAGAGAATAAGCTCAAACTGAAAAAACTCAAACAACTTTGAGGTTTTTGTCCCCCAACCGAGTCAGCACAGGGTTCTCGAGATCAGGAGTAGCATCCTGCCCTGGTTCATACTGGGCAACGGGGGTTATTAATTTCCTTCGGGGATTGCTAGCTCACGGCTAAACTCTGCGGGGGGGGGGGGGGATGAGCGAGGCGCTCCCGGCGGGCTAGGGCAGCCCGTTTGTAGATGCGTCTTCGCAAAGGCGGCACGTGTGGGGGGTGAAGACTCCCTGCTCGTGCGGCCTAGAACGGTGGCCGCGGGGTCCTGACCCTGCGGTTGGTGGAAGTCTCTCGCTTCTCAGTACGGTTCAAGCTATTAAAAAAAGGGTTCTCGAGATCGAAAACTTAGAATACTTAGTCTTACCCTCAAATAATTCGTTAAAGTTCCATTACCAATTGTTAACTGCTGTACTTTGAGAACATTCTATTAAAATTTCTGTCCATAATAAAGATTCACCTGTATTTCTTAGATACGGATTGGATTACAGAACTGTTATAAATCGAACAGAGTACGCAAACACAGGAATCTTGGGCATTCCTTTCGATATACAACCGTTTCTTAGATAAGAGACAACAGTTTTTGTTGGTTTGAATTCAAAATAAAACAAAATTTATAAATCTAATTAATTTATTCTTAATTTGGTCTTATTAATAAAAAATAGGAACGTACTTTTTTAAGTATCTTACCTAATAATATTTAATTCATCTTATATTATATTGAGGTAATATAATTTATAGTTATAATGTGTAGCTTCCAGCTACTTCAACTAGTTTTCTTAGATGTATATAATTAAATACAAAAAAACTATACATTTTACTATAATATTATGGATCCTTTGGTTTATGTATACAGGTTGATAGGTAAAATGATTACTACACCCTGTATAATACTTTTAAGGTTTTACACGAATTCATATCCTTCTCCATCCTCTATTTTAGGTTTACATGACTTTTTAAATTAGTCTTCTATTGATGGATATCTATTTTATGAAACTATTCTAACTTTTTTTAAGTCGCCGTACTAATCAATCTAATCATTACATTTTATTTGGGTAACAGGAATAAATATATAAATAATACTTTACTGTTTAAAAACTAAGACATCACATTTTAATTTTGTTATTTTATTCGCAAACATTCTACTTTACACAAAACATTGCTTTTAAAAAATCCGCAGGTATCAAATAGAAATACCATAAATTCCACTCTCAATATTTGTCCTAGGTCCAGTTTTTTGTCCCGTACCTAGCGCCCGACTCAGAACCCTTTAATAATAAATTGATAACTGGTAAATAACGTATCAATACCTCTGAATCCTATAGTCCTTCGAAGGCCTTTGGAAGTCACCAGTCATCATCATTTCATTGCCTCCCCCCCAGTAACAGTAACTTTATATATTTGCCGGTTGGAAGCGGCCTGCATCTAGCGGCTTCCTGTAACATTTACCAGGTCATGTGTCCACCTTGTGGGTGGACGTCCTACGCTGCGCTTGCTGGTACGGGGCCTCCATTCTAGACCTTTTTTGCCCCATCGGTCGTCAGTTCTACGTGCCACCAGTATCGATATAAAAAGGTTAGTAGTCCTGTAGGCGTTAAACAAGAATTGTGGTTTACTCTAAGAGCTAGCGTTCCATCTAGCTCTTTCCTTTGCAGTGGTATTTTCATGGCACTATATATTTTCTAACATGTTTGAGTGAGTCAGATATAAATAACTAGTTTTAAGGTAATTGACTAGAACTATAAATGCGTTATTTCTTTCATCGGTATAGACGGGTACGCCAGATCGAGGCCAGAAAGCCTCGTGTTCAGGTATTCGTCTGCTTGGAGCACCATTTTGTCATCGAAGTGTTCCTTCCATCCCCCAGCTTCACCTATAAAATATACAATATTCAGGGTTATTTTTAAAACATCAACAACTCCATAGGGTCTGATTCTGGTGCTCAAATACAACAACTTTTTCTATGGGACAAACATTGTAACTTTTTTTTTTACTGCTTCATGCAAACTGATGTCAGCTGATCGACGGCTTAGTATGGGAAAGTGATCAATTTGCGATTTTGATATCGGGCCCTTAGAAAAAGAAGAATAGAAGAATCAGCCCGTATATAGGGTGTGATTGGTGATGTTTTAAAAATAACCCTGTATAGTTAGATCATCATCATCTAGATGTTCACTGCTGGACATAGAACGCTACACCGGCTTTCGGCAACCTTGATTAGGGTATCACTCCAGTGGACTGGATGGATGGACTGATGGACTTAGACGCCTGTCCACACTGCGTCTTCCAGTTTGTGGTCGCCACTCGAGAAACTTTCTTCTCCAACAGTTTCTCAGCTCTGTGAGCGATGTGGCCTAATTAGAACTATCATCATTTTATCATCATTTCAGCCATAAGACGTCCACTGCTGAACACAGGCCTCCGCCATGACTTCCAAATTGGCCGGTTGGAGGCGGCCTGCATCCAGCGGCTTCCTGCAACCTTTACCAGGTTATCTGTCCATCTTATTAAATAAATACATTTTTAAAAAATTAAAACTATAGGACACATATAAACAAATTAAATGAGCCCAAACATAAAGAATCAGAATCAGAATCTTTATTTGCGTAAAAACATGGGATTTGAAGATGTGTTTGAAGATGAAGGTTTTACCAATAACCATAATATAGGAGTAGTTCTATCTAGCTATATTCTGTTCTATCCGCTTTATCTTCATTACAAGGTCAGCTCGATGGTAACAAAATATCACCCAGATACTTAACAGAGTTTCAATTCAATACTACTGTCAGAAGTCTAACAAAACGATTTCTTAGATTTGATTAGTTACAGAGTTTTGGTTAATTAGTTCCTGGTAAAGTTAATGAAATCGTGTTAAATTTAAATTTATTTCAGAATTGCTTTCAGATAAAGTGTCCCAAGTAAAACTAAGTGTGTCCAAATTTCCATACCTATTAATCAAGTACTTCTTTATAGAAAGTCAATAAGTCCGTCCAAAAAACAACTGATTTCATTTTGAATAAAACATACATATTTTAAAATTTAGGCTTTTTTTGAAATAAGAATCAAATAAAGCCATTGTTGGAGATCAAAATACCTTTTCTCACAAATTGCACTCCATTGTCTCCAACAGTGTTGTTTACGTTCTTATTTTTGCGGAGGCTGTCAAAACTGAGGTGGTTGGCCAGCATCTGAATCTCCGAGTCTGAGTACTCCCGGCCAAGGAACTTGCAGATGCGACGGATTTCTTTTGGCAGATCCTGAAGAGAAGATTGAATTTGCATGCATTATCAATAAGCGTGTGCTCTTAAAAATGTATTACTTAAAATTTATTTACTTATTTCTGTACACCGTCAAGTTTAAACTACACTGTTAAAATGCTGTTTAGGGTTCAAAGGTTAGTCATCATAGTTAGGTCACAGCAAAGATAGAAAGTAAAATTTACGGCCTGTTTCTATGCACAAATCGTAACAGAAATAAAATTGTGTTTATGTTTTAAAAGTTTTGTAACACTATTTATCAATGATGGCGTGGGATTTTGGATATAGTAAAATATTGTTCTTCCTGATGATCCATTTTAAATATTATATTTTATGAATTCTTTGAACTGACGGCTGTGTCCTGAATTTAGTCTACGTACGTATAGTATTTAAAGCTTACTTTCATCATCATCATCATCATCATCACTTAGCCACAAGACGTCCTCTGCTGAAGATAGGCCTCCCCGATTGACTTCCAGATTAACCGGTTGGAAGCCTACTTTTATAACAAAAAACCTTACCTTAATAAGTTCTTCGTAAAAAACTAGATGAAGATTTGGGTGATGTCTTTTCTGCCATGCCTCATTCGTGTGTGCTACCATAGGCGTGTACGGTACTGGAACAGAATAGGAAAATGTATAGACTTTTTGCTTGTCTTCTTTCAAGTTGGAGTACCTACGCTTGACCATGATCTTAGATGCGGAAAGTCTTGTTTTTCCATTTGAAACTTAACCTTAACCCTTAGAAAGGGGAACCAGATCATTTCGGACCGTGACTATGATATGACGCCCTTCAAATGCCTGTTGACGATCTTCCAAATTCATGTACGCCGATTAACAAAAAAAGTAAGCGAAGATTCTATGACATGATCAGCAGCAGACATCTATAAGATTAAATCATGATGATGATGATGATACAATCAAAATTACTTACATAAATCCCGTCTAAATGCTTCCCAGTAATTGATAAATGTGGCTCTCAATAAGTGCTTCGCGATCATTTTGTGGAGGTAGAAGTATGAAACGGCCACATCTCTCGGATCTCTCGCTACGTACACCACCTTCGCAGTGCTCAGCAACGACGGGGGTAGAAGAGACAGAGGCAAGTGTGTCTTGATGAAGCGTGGGGACGGAGCTTGTTCCAACATCTCGTGGCTTGGCATTCTTACTGCTTCGTTCAGACCTTGGAAGTACTTCAGATTCATAAAGTTCGCTTTGATCAGTTCAAAAGCTATTTCTGGTATTTGGGCTGTTGTTCTGAAAGTGATGATAATTGATCATTAGTGTAGGATACGAATCCTTATACTCCTGCTGTGTTCTTCTGAAATGCGGGCCCAAATACAGTGTTGTCGTGTTAATTGTATGTCAATCAATGTCATACCGTATGCTATAATATGTTGCCCACGCAACCTAAATGACATCCGCTTTGACTACAGAACCCTAAAAATCGTTTAATCCATGGTAAGAACCTGTCTGTCAGCTATCTCTCAAACAGTCTCGGGTGTATTAAGTACAAGACCGTGGACAAAGTTTGAAGATAACAAATAAGTGATTGACGATCACAATAAATTTTACTTGTATGATGTTACATAATATTGAAATAACATTTTACATACTTTATATATTTGAACGATTATTACATTGGAAAGTATGCTAGCCTGATATCCCTTAACCCTTAAACGGAGCAGACCATTTTGGACCACTACACATCTAGAATAACCTTTCATCCTCACGTTGTTTTCCTCACCGCCGAGCGAGTGGTATAACTATAAAAAACAATTTATTTCTGCAAACAGGCTTAAATTAAGCTAAGACCGAAACTAGGTCGGTCACTATTCGGCTGCCCCATTTCAAAACCTAGTAAGTCTCCAGGATGCGATTTTGATATTTTTGGCTAAATACCATTTTCTAGTAAGCTTCTAATTTATGCAAAAACACCCACATCGATAGCTCAAATAGATAAAAAGTTACGGTCTAGTAAGTAGATGTACCTTTTCGATTTGAGCCGACTTGATAGATAGATAGATAAATAGACACTTTATTGCACAAAAACATTAAGGTTATCACATACAAGATACAGTTATGTACAATCAGGCGGCCTTATCGCTAAAAGCGATCTCTTCCAGACGACCTTAGGGCAGAGGAAATTAAGTTTTAAATTAAAGTCTTAATAACATAGCAAGTCACAAAACTATTTTAAAAGCCTAGCAAGTGCAGTTCACTTGCTATACGGCTGCCCAATTTCAAAACCTAGTAAGTGTGTTTGACACAACTTTACAGGAGAGCGCAAAACGTGTTTTAAGCTAGCCTTCCAAAAGTATAAAGAATTTAATAACATGTTTGTATTTAAAAAATAGAGAAAAAAATTAGCTTTTTTTTGAAGTGTATATTACATATTTACTTTGAATAGTACAAGTTTTATAAGACTTATTGACTTTGAAATTGACTATCTTAAAAAAAGAAGAGCCAAAATACCATTTCAAAACCTAGTAACTCTGCTAGAAAGGACTTACTGGGTTTTGATATGGTTATATTGATCATTTAGGTACTCATTTATCCAGACCAAAACCTAGTAAGAGCTCTAGAGATGAGAAAATATTTATGAAATATACCCGCAGGCATGTGGGTAATAGAAAAATAAGTAAAGTTGGAATAAGAAAAATTAAGTTTAATTAAAGTTGTAAACAATAACAATATTTTTTTCCACTTTTTTCAATTGTTTTGTTTCAGTAACTTTTTTTTAACGAATATGCACGTTCTTATTTATAATTTCTAGTAACACACATACAATAATATAAAATAATTTGAAAAAATAATACCACAACAGGTAAATAATAATTAATAATCGGTCTAAAAGTTATAAATCTTAAAGTGGTTAGTTAGACAGAAATGTCTGATATAGACTTGACATTATTATGTATTTTGTTTACGACTTTCATAGAGACAATCAGAGATTACTTTTTAAACGGTGTGTATCTCAGCAAATATTTGGGCAATTTTAATTTGTTTTCACTATTGTCTTCTTTTTAATACAAGTACCTTACGATCAAATACGGTGATCGATATTTATCTTACGCATATTCCCTATTGTATTGAATTGATGAGGGAAGCGGATGCACTTCAACTTTAAAATACATTATAATAATAATACAATAAAATTTTACTATAGAAAAACATACAATTCTTTGGAAAAACGTGTCCGGGTTTGTGGTTTACAATTGACCGGACGCTACTATTTTATTACTTACTACTACTACTACTACTAATTGATTTCAGAACAAAATATAATAATCGTGTATTCGTCAAAAAGTATTCAGTAGTTTGTTTGCTTCGGTTTGACAATTAATAGACAAACACGTTCACAATAAAATAATTATTAATTACAAAAAAAAAATAGATTTAGGTAGATATTTCTCGCTTTTAATGCGAGCAATATTTCAATGAAATAAAAAAAGTAACTATGCAGCTATACATGCCATCACTAGTAGGTTTAAGGTAGAAATAATAAAAAAACAGCATAAAAATAGCAAAAATAGCGACATCGTATAAGCACAAGTTAGATAAGCAATAAAATCTGTCAATTTCATACCTCGATTAATTAATTTCTTGTAGATTCAAAATAGAAATCTCTCCCTTAAAGTCGGTAAGTTCTAGGTATATGTTTGCAACAAATCTTTTGCACATATACGCAAACAAAAAGTTTTTATGAAATAAACAATAAAAACAAGGTATTATTATTTAACTATTCAGAACATCACTAGTATTAGGTAAAAGGAAAAAAAACCCTAAATCATTAAAAACTAAATAAGTACGTATTTTACTTTACAAAAGATAAATCTGTTCCTAAAGTAAGTTTAGGGCATTTATTAGGCAAATATTGAACACTTACAAGAACACAAAAAGTTTTCAGATTCGCGCGCTTTAAACTTTTAAACTACGAAATACTCATATAAAAAACCAAGTAACTAGCATTATATTTCCAGTTACTAGACTTAAAAATCATTAAAAACCTGTAGTAACTACTCCAAAACCTAGTATGTCAAATGACCATTTCAAAATATAGCAAGTGAACTGCACTTGCTAGGCTTTTGAAATGGTTTTGTGACTTGCTTTGTTTTGAAATGGTCAAGTCGGCTCAATTCGAAAAGGTACATCCACTTACTAGACCGTAACTTTTTATCTATTTGAGCTATCGATGTGGGTGTTTTTGCATAAATTAGAGGCTTACTAGAAAATGGTATTTAGCCAAAAATATCAAAATCGCATCCTGGAGACTTACTAGGTTTTGAAATGGGGCAGCCGTATATTTTGAAATGGTCATTTGACATACTAGGTTTTGGAGTAGTTACTACAGGTTTTTAATGATTTTTAAGTCTAGTAACTGGAAATATAACGCTAGTGACTTGGTTTTTTATATGAGTATTTCGTAGTTTAAAAGTTTAAAGCGCGCGTATCTGAAAACTTTTTGTGTTCTTGTAGTGTTAAATATTTGCCTAATAAATGCCTTAAACTTACTTTAGGAACAGATTTATCTTTTGTAAAGTAAAATACATACTTATTTAGTTTTTAGGGATTTAGGGTTTTTTTCCTTTTACCTAATACTAGTGATGTTCTGAATAGTTAAATAATAATACCTTGTTTTTTATTTCATAAAAACTTTTTGTTTGCGTATATGTGCAAAAGCTTTGTTGCAAATATATACCTAGAACTTACCGACTTTAAGGGAGAGATTTCTATTTTGAATCTACAAGAAATTAATTAATCGAGGTATGAAATTGACAGATTTTATTGCTTATCTAACTTGTGCTTATACGATGTCGCTATTTTTGCTATTTTTATGCTGTTTTTTTATTATTTCTACCTTAAACCTACTAGTGATGGCATGTATAGCTGTATAGTAATACTTCTTTTATTTCATTGAAATATTGCTCGGATTAAAAGCGAGAAATATCTACCTAAATCTAATATTTTTTTTTTAAATTAATAATTATTTTATTGTGAACGTGTTTGTCTATTAATTGTCAAACCGAAGCAAACAAACTACTGAATACTTTTTGACGAATACACGATTACTACATTTTTTTTCTGGAATCAATTAGTAGTAGTAGTAGTAGTAGTAAGTAATAAAATAGTAGCGTCCATTCAATTGTAAACCACAAACCCGGACACGTTTTTCCAAAGAATTGTATGTTTTTCTATGTAATTTCATTGTATTATTATTATAATGTATTTAAAAGTTGAAGTGCATTCGCTTCCCTCATCAATTCAATACAATAAGGAATATGCATGACAATAATTGTCAGCCTCTATTTAAATAGTATGTTTACATTACAAGATAAAATGTATTGTAAATGTACATTTTTATCATTTAGATAATTATTTACAGTGTAATATAATAACCTTTTTTTATTACAATTTAAGTACCTAAATTAAGTATTTGGCATCTCACGCACATGGCCGATGAACCATATTATAAATACAGGGTGTAACGAAAAGGTGAAATAAAACTTTAAGGGGTTATTCTACGGCTAAATTACATCAACTTTTTCTATGGGACCAACAACGAAATCGCAAAAAAAAACACTTTCCCATACTAACACGCGACCAGCTGGCATCAGTTTGTATGGAAACGTCAATTTTTTTTGAGATTTTGATGTTGGTCCCATAGAAAAAGTTGATGTAATTTAGCCGTAGAATAACCCCTTTAAAGTTTTATTTCACCTTTTCGTTACACCCTGTATTAGTAACTATAAAACACACCTAAGTACTGGACTCGTCAAAACAAATTGAGAATGAGCCCAAACACGGAGGTTTTACTAGTATCTAGTCCTTAAAGAGTTCTACTACCCTGACTCTTCTCCTGACTCTATCATCTGTTCAGCACGATGGTGTTAAATTATTGTTTAGTCTTCCGAATGTCAAATACTTACAAAGTTTTTAATCGATACGTCAAAGATTCGGTGGGGGTTCAGTCGAACGAAATGAACGAAATAAAGCATGGTCGATCTATTTAATGGTTTTTATTTATCATTTAAAGAGCTTTAGAGTGCAAGTTTGGTGTAGTTTGTGTTCTAATGTTTGGTGAAGTGATAAAGATTTGAAACTATTGAAATAACATTGTATTCAACGCCGCATCGAGTGTCAAGTGACTTGTCTCAAGACAACTTGCTTTAGGCCCGATAGCGTCCCGAAACCTGCTTCTACGGGAAGAGTAGCCTCCACTGAATCCAAGAAAAGCAATAAAAACTAAACACCCGTTATTTAGTGTGAACTTTGTCAAGCTTTGACTTTAAATCAAGAATACACTCGACTTGAGCCAATTAAAAAAATATCATTTTCCGAAGCAGGAATCCAACCCGGACGGATCAAGGCGAATTATCGCGGCACTACACCATTTGGTACACATCATATTATTATTAATTGTCATACACAAACATTGCAAATTTTCCAACTTATTCAATTCTAAGACTTCATACAACCACACAGACACACACACACGCATGCGCAGTCACAATCCATCATTAGATTAGGCTTAGGCTTAATACTGTAAGAAATTATCTATAAATAATTTTGATGTTATGTAACTAAATATAAAATATTGTAACTTCTCTGTGAATTCAACGTGATACTAACGAGACAGGCCTAGCCTAGAGTATCAATGGTAATCTGTTTTATTTGGCAAATAAATATTTCTATATCGTAAACGCTATACAATACTTGGTCATATAACTTTCTGTCACCGATATTGTTATGGAAACAGCTTCGCTTATCATCCTATCGATTACATCCGGTTATGTCAAAGTACTTCTACTGATAGTGAATTTTCGTTGGTGATATCGTTGCATAAATGTCTGTACGGCATAACTGGCATGTTACAATATTGATATAGTATCTTGAGCGTGATGGTTTTCACGGCCATATAATTTTACAGTACCTTTTGACGGAACTTTTCCGAACATGACGATTCTTACGCAGAGATAATGTCAGGTAGACATTTTATTTTTAATCTTTCTAATAAAATACAATAACTTTGATAGGTTGTTGTTGTGTAGGACGGCTGAACGGATCTGGATGAATTTTGAAACAGAGAAAAACTGAAAACTGGAATAACACTTCGGTTACTTTTTATCCCGGTAAATTGTACGGTTCCCGTGGGATAGTTTTTTTTTTTGGTTTTTTACAGAGCAAGGAATCGCCATGTTTTTTTGCATAGTAGTAGCTTAGGTGTCAGAGAATAACATAAACTACTTTTTTTAATTCACCTCCTAAAAAGTCAAATAGAGGAGATAACTTAAATTTTTGATGAACTTTGACCACGACTGATAATTAACACACATATAAGACCAGTGCACACAGTCGGCGAAATTTCCGGTAAAATTTCCGTTAAAAAGTTTTGGAAAAAACATAATCAGATGTGAAAACCCATGCGGATCTTCCGCAGTCGCAAAAACAGAAGCAGATGTATGTTGCATCACTAGTGAATAGTGTTCTACTATTTGCTAGGAAAACTTTTATGTTTGGGATCATTTTATTCGTTCTGACGAATCCAATTACATAGAAGCGTGTGTTTTATAGTTTTTAAACTATGATATAAAATTATTCAAATGTACTTACTCTAGCATAGGAAATCTTTCATACAATGGCTTTTCTTTAGCAGTTTTGAAGTCCAAATCATTTTCCACGAGCCAGATTAACTCCTGCATCCATGTTGTACCTGTAAGATAACAATTTGATGACTAAGCTATAATTTAACAGTCATTGATTATCATGGCATACGCCATTTTGCCACAAGAGCTGCCGTTATCGTAATATTTTAATTATAACGATAGATAAATAAAAGTCAGCGAAAACAAACATAGCATTTAGGGATTCAAATTGATACCAAACTTAAATAATTACACGGAGTGAGTCAATTTATGAAAGTATGTTTATAGTTGGCTCGCGTCTGGGTAAGCTAGGAGACGCTCCCAGCAACAAAATTATTGTTTAGTATGTCGTAATCGTAAATGCTATGGCAGAACAACAGGGTTTACAGGTCTCATGCAATTATCCATAGAACATTTAAAGTTTGCATATTGCACGCCTATATAAAAAGTAGCATAACTCGAAATAATACAAAATCGCGTTATTGCGATTATCGGAACTTGCATTGAATCTACATTAAATAATAAATAAATAAATATTGGACAACATCACATACATTGCTCTGAGCCTATGGTAAGTAGCCAAAGCACTTGTGTTACGGAAATCAGAAACAACGAAGGTACCACAACACCCAGACCTCAGACCTCAGAGATAGCGACACCAAGTCCGGTATGCTCGCCTCTCGGCTACGGAGGTCGTCATTAACTCCAAAGACACCCGTGTACTTAAGTTGTGCTACTCTTTAATGTGATCTTATACTACATTAACTCCAAAGACGAGTCGATGAGGGGGTTAGTCGAACGAAAAACATAGTCGATCAATTTTAATGGTTTTTTATTTATCTATCATTTAAAGAGCTTTTGAGTGCAATTTTGGTGTAGTTTGTCTTTTAATGTTTGGTGAAGTGATAAAGATCTAAAATTATTTAAATATAATTGTATTCAACGCCGCATCGAGTGTCAAGTGACAAGTCTCGGGACTACTTGCGTTAGACCCGAGCGTCTTGAAACCTGCTTCTACGGAAAGAGTAGCCTTCACTGAATCAAAGAAAATCAATCAAAACTAAACACCCGTATTTATTGTAAACTACATCAAGAATACACTCGACATTGGCAGAATCACTGCTCTGCCTCAAGAGCGGGATTGAGTCCATGTAAACAAAATAAAAAAAAACAAAGACACATTTATTTAAAATAGTGCCATTGCGTAATTTGAGTGGTGCTTTTCTCTATCTAGGTGTTCGATTTGTTCTGTAATCTGCTTTGAGACAAACAAATACATTCTTATTTTTAATACAAGGATGTTTATTCCTTACTTATGGGTTATGACAATGTGTTATCTCGGGAATAATTATTATACATAGCTGTTCCCGAAGCTTTACCCGCGTGGAATACGAAACGTCATCTCCTATTTTACTCCCTTAGGGGGTGGATTATAAAAGAGTTGCCTATGTCCTTCTCCAAGATCCAATGAATCCTTTTACCAAAAAACCGGCCAAGTGCGAGTCGAACTCGTGCACCGAGGGTTCCGTACCAATTTATATCGATGTAAATAAATAGTCAGATATTTTCAAATTTTCAGTTTGTTAAAAAAAATCATTTTTTACGTAACTAGAAATGTACGGTTCATGGACTTGACATGGACAGACGACAACAAAGTGATCCTATAAGGGTTCTGTTTTTTCCTTTTAAGGTACGAAACCCTAAAAATAACAAAATTGGTTCAAGGGTGTGAGCGTTAGGCGTGAAAACGTAACAGACAGACTTTCGCATTTCTAATATTAGTATGAAGTACTTATACTTAAATTTAAGTAGGCCAACTTTACCTTCAAATAAACTCGGAAAGTTACTAGCTACCGCTCACCTAACGCTTCCACACAAATAAACACCCCATTTAGGGAGATTAAACATTGAATAATCCCTGATTTCAACCCTTTGAACCAACGTTCTACAATTTGCCCAAATTATAACCATTTATAATAATTAATTCCAGTGCGGAGGCTCGGATAATTCTGATAATCTTTCTCGAAAGACTAAATTTGAAGATTATATTATGAAGATATTAAATTAAGAGTAATAATCAGAAGTTAATTAATTTTAATAACTAGATATTCATAAGATAATAATACTACGCATACCTATTTACAGAAATATAATCTTTAGACAGGTTTTCTAGACCTTATTGTGAGATAGATAACTCATTATAGACATTTTGTTGCAACCTTACTCAATTCAAGGGCATCTATGAAAAAAACCGGCCAAGTGCGATTCGGACTCGCGAAAGAATTCCGTACCATTATTCCGAAGTATTCCGTACCATTATCTATAATATTCTATGAATATTTCAAACGTCTACCTGTTGCCGTTATTAATACCGAGCAAAAAACGGCAAAAAAAACACGTTTCTTGTATGGGAGCCCCACTTAAATATTTATTTTATTCTGTTATTAATTTTTTGTAATAGCGGCAATAGAAATACATTATTTGTGAAAATTTCAACTATCTAGCTATCACGGTTCATGAGATACAGCCTGGTGACAGACAGACAGACGAACAGTGAAGTTTTAGTGATAGGGTCCCGTTTTTATTCTTTGGGTACGGAACCCTAAAAACATGAAACTATTAGAGTACTTCGCATTTTATTCGGTTTAAACCGGCTAGAGACGAGACGAGAGATGGATTCAACTGACAGGCAACGAGGCAAGATGCTCAAGAGGACAAATCTAGCCTTGGTAAGATGAAACTTTAAATCTAGAACCTGCAATCTCGCCGCAATCAGTCTGTTTTAGTCTGAACTATCTGTTTTTAATCGAAAAAAGAGAAGGTTCTCAATTCGTCGGAATCTTTTGTTAACCGAATACATTTCGGGTATTTAGCAATGGAACTGCACAAGCTAAATCTAATATATCTTTGTTCCACCACCAAACGAGGACAACTTCGGCAAAAAGACACTGTTTTACAGTTAAAATTGCGAAGGAACTCTCTACCTGCGTTACTGTCTTCTGAAAAATACAACCTGCAGTTTCAAATCCAAAGTAAAAGCTTCAGTGCTTCAGTGCTTCAACGCAGACCACAACGTTGCTTGTAGTATAAGATATATATATGTTTTTTTTTTTAAATATGAAAGGTGAATTGAAGAGTAAGAGAAAATGTTTTTTATTTTTTCATTCAGTCCAGTGCTGTCACCTGTGGCTGGCCAGTGCGTACATCCAGTAGCCCACGCGAACGAAATCGCGGGCACAACTAGTCATTGATAAGACAATTGTGAATATTTGTTTATTTGGATCGATTGGATCGATGAGTGTTTAGAGTTAAGATGTTACAACAATTTGAGTGCTATTGTTGTGTATTTATTGGGAGATTAGAATATGGCGTGCTCCTATTATCTGATGCTGACTGTTAGTACCAATGCACTGGAGCCCACGCGATATGCTATCAGTCGGTGGATCACAGAGATGAGAGTTCATTTAATTTTTTTTTGCAATGTCATCACCCGTCTTTAACTACCTGTACCGTCTACGTACGCGTGGACTACTAGACATGGGTAGTTCCTGAATGAATGACACAATTGAACTACTTCACCAAACCAGTTCATGTGTATCTTTCACTCACTCTAGCCCGAATTAGTTCAATTAGTTCAGTAACTCAGTGATATGAGATGAGAGTAAAATGTACGAATATATTTATTCATACTGCAAGAGCGAGACAGTTGCACGGCCCGGTACATGTGACGCCGGCGGTCAGAGTTCAAGCTAATTTAGCATCATAAATGAATTGAGACAGCGCAAAATCAGTTTTTTAAGTAATATTTTCAGTATACTCGTGACTCTTGAATGCCAAAATACTGTAATCTCAATAGAACTCTCCACGATTGAGTCAATGATACCAAATGCAATTAATCTAAGTACTTCATACTTAGTAAGTTAAATTAACATAACAAACCTACTGAACTAAATGAACTAGATGAATGAAACATATCTTTAATTGGCATGGATGCTTGGTATGTCTCCTAATAAGTGGTCTGCGGTGAAGCACTCTATCAAGAAAGAAGATTTTTACTTTGGATTGGAAACTCCCAGGAATTTTTTTGGACAACATCATACATTGCTCCGATCCTAAGTCGCTAAAGCACATATAAATCAGAAACAACAGCGGCACCACAACACCCAGACCCGACTCAACATAAAAAAGTTCATTTTCTACATTAACCCGACCGAGAATCGAATCCGAGACCTCAGAGATGGCGAGGCCAAGTCAGGCGTACTCGCCTCTCGGCCATAGAGGTCATCGAAAGAAGTCGTTATCAGAAGACAGTAATTAAGGTAGAGGGTTCCTTCGCGATTCGCATAATAAATGTTGAAGCAAAGTAGTTACGGATCCGAGTGATTCGCGGCCAAGTTACAGACATACAAAAATGAAAGAAATACAATTTGGCTACAGGATAATATTTTTTTATTATTATTAAGCCTTATATTGCCGAAGTAACTGGTGTCACAGAACTGTCGGTGCTCGATCAAATTACATCTACTATGGCTTGTCCTAAGACAAAGGCCTCCTCCAAGAGCTTCCACTCATCTCTATCTCTCGTTTTTCTGGTCCAAATCATTCCCGCTATTCGTCTTATGTCGTCTTCCCATCTCATTGCCTGTCTTCCTCTACTTCGTTTTCCTTGTCTGGGGTACCACTCCGAAACAGCTCTTGTCCACTTTCCTCCGTTATCTCTAATCATGTGGCCCGACCAACGCCAAAAATAAAAAAAAAACAGGATAATATAAAAAAATATTTTCCATGAATTGGATCTATCATAGTTTTATTATAAGTAAGCATTAAACTCTATGCGTTTGCTCTAAAATGGTTTCAAGAAACTTTGACACTTTTTTATCATTCTATTTACAGTTAACTAATAGTCATAGTTTACGCATTGATTGACGAAGTTCAACCCTATCATAGAACACATAGCACGTAGAACTGACGGCCGATGGGGCAGAAAGGTTCTAGAATGGAGGCCGCGTACCGGCAAGCGCAGCGTAGGACGTCCACTCACAAGGTGGTCAGACGACCTGGTAAGGGTCGCAGGAAGACGCTGGATGCAGGCCACTTCCAACCGGCCAATCTGGAAGTCAATGGGGGAGGCCTATGTTCAGCAGTGGACGTCCTATGGCTGAAATGATGATGAATGATGAACCCTATACGTGTTTTTGAGTTGAGACCGCGACATGGTATACGCAAAGTCAAGTCTACGATACTTAGCAGAAAGTCTAGGATTTTAATGTCAAACAATGTCATCATAGTTATGGTTGACGTAAGATGAAAAAGATTAACACATACACGCACAAAAAAACTAACTAACTGCCCGTAACAGATGATCGGCCATTTATTATAAAGAACTAATTTTTCATTGTGATTTTGTTTTTGGTCTCCATAAAAAAGTTGTTTTGGTAAATGGGCAGTAAAATCATACCCTAAAAGGATTTTAAATAACACGATAAAACCTTTTTATCGCACGCATACTTATTAAACTTATATCCTATGGAGAAGCACAGGCAAAGCTAAACTCAGATGGCGCCACCGTGTTGGGTCTTGTCAACCGTTGTCAACTAATGTCTAAGTTCGTTTTTTTTCTAGCAATATTAGCTTTGATAATATAACACTTGAAAAAAAATCGACTGCCTCAGGTGGGACTCGAACCCACGTCTCATCGCATGCCGGGCGAGTGCTTTTCCAACTAAGCTACCAAGGACGTTGGCTAACCCGTCGAAATTTGTCAAGTGTTTCTCGCTGTCGAAGCCAGCGTTTTATCTGATCAATGTTGCGGATAAGATCAGAACAGTTTAAACGATTTAAATTTTGTTTTAAATTTAATTTAACAAGCATGTAATTGCTAAAACAAAATTTAAATATTAGCTTTGTCGTAGTGATTATTTGATCAGTGGCAGCAGTGACAGAACCACTGATCAAATAATCACTACGGGCAAGACCAAACACTATGCGACACCTATCGGGAAAAATGTGCAGTTTAGTTCTCCATTCGTACCCACAGAAATTTTACAGCCAACGGCCGGTTGACCTACCCAAAAACCGACATCTTTAACCAATTTTCATGTTTATTTCATAAACATAGAGCTCAATATCAATTGACAAAGTTTCACGTATTGTAGTACTGTACCTAATTTAGTACAATAATATTCGCAGTCAACCTTGACGATATGATTAGATTGGTTAGAGTGGGTTAAACTTAGATATCTGAAGTATGTAGGTAAGTACTTACCAAAATGTCCCTAGGTCGAAGGGTGCAAAATAAGATGTTCAAATTTCGAAAACAATAGTTATTTGTTATGCAATGCTGCAAATTTAGTTTTTGGTGAAAGTACTTGTATTGAAACCTGAGCAAGCGAAGGATTCTAGGATTGAACCACGAGAGAAGCGAATGGTTCAAATATAGAATCTTGAGCGTAGCGAGGTAAGAATCAAAGGTATTGATGCAAAATAACTTTGCTGCCGAGTGAAACACACAATTTTTCACCTCACTACTGCGAGGAAATTTTAATAACTGCTTTTTTAAATTTTAATTTTAAAAAGCATTTATTATTATTAAATTAGTGTTAACTGATTTGATTGATTTTCTTGTTTCAGATAATAGTTTAATGAAGTATGGTAGCCTTACAGTCCCCGAAAACGTTTTGGTGCCTTTAGAATGTCTCCATGCATTGAACAAATTGTACGCTTTTAAGTACTTTTCACGCGATTTTTCCAGTAGAAAACTCAATTCGGCATTATGTACCGCTTGCACTAACTCTGCAGGTGTTAAATTAATATCTTTGTCGCTGCTGGACTCACTCATATATAATGGAATTACGATTTTCAAAACAAATTATGGAAGGTGAATTGAATAAACAGAAGAAAATTTTTAAATGGTTTTTTTTTCGTTTAGTCCAGTGCTGCCACCAGTGGCTGGCTAGTGCGATTATTCAAAGAAATCAGGTTGGCGCACTGACATACAATAAGTATATAATGCATTTTCAGTGGACTTGCAGTATAGAATAGAAAGGTTCGAATTTTAAAAATTCTTTAGACGCTAGCTGCTGGCTAGCGGACAAAAAGCACTTTTGCACTCAGATTTCTAATGACAAACAGAATATTTTTGAGATTGTGAGGTGAAAGTAGTATTTGTTTTGTCTAAATACGCGCCATAGGCCACACACTTGCCATGGTTTCTAAGTACAATCAACGGCAGATCAACATACCTAAAAAGTTAAACATCATTTAACTCATTTTCAACTTTAAATCCGACGGTTAGAGATTAATATCAATTGAGAAAATTTGATGTTTTGTGGTAGGTTGACGAGCTGTTTTCTGTACCTAAAGAAATCAATCTTTGTGTTACGAGGTACCAGATAATGAATTGTGCTAGGAGTGTCTATCAGCGCATCCAGATACGAAGCCAATTTATAAAATTCGTTTTCTAAATGGTCCTGAAGATTCTTTAACCCTTTGCGATCATACCGAATAGTTCCAACAACATCCAGCCCCAAATTAATATAATCTATGGCATCTAAATATCGGATAAACATGTTTATACACCTACTAATGTAGTTACACAAAAGGCTATTTGACTGTTTTCTGAAATAGAGTTATTATTGTTGGTAAAATCCAAATAAAGCGCCAAATTTTTTTTTTAAACCTTAAAAACAATTTTTTTTAAAAACAATCTTAACGTTTTCAAAGCCTGCGACTAAGGTCGTAGTTGGATTTACTAAGATGAATTAGTTTATGACATTGATCCTGTGAGTATTGAATAAGATTTGAGTTATCTTAGATAATAGTTAAAGTAAACAAATCCATCTTATTCGATGTAACTAACGTCTTGGCAGACTTATCGTCAGTACTTAATTCTATTCTATTTATTCTTCTAACTGTATGGATTACACTTTTTTGTGATTCGGTGGGTAGTCGAACGAAAAGCATGATCGATCTATTTTATTTTTTTATTTATCATTTAAAATGCTTTAGAGTGCAAGTTTGGTGTAGTTTGTGTTCTAATGTTTGGTGAAGTGATAAAGATTTGAAACTATTAAAATATCATTGTAATCTACACCGCATCGAGTGTCAAGTGACTTGTCTCATGACAACTCGCTTTAGGGTCTGAAGCGAGTTGTCATGAGACAGACCCGATAGCGTCTTGAAACCTGCTTCTACGGGAAAAGTAGCCTTCATAGAATCCAAGAAAAGCAATAAAATCTAAACACCCGCTATTATTACCGCTCAACATTGGCAGAATCACTGCTCTGCTTATAGAGCGGGATTGAGTCCATAAAAAAACCTTCTCCTGACAATAATAATAAGTAACACAACAAAAAAAGAATTAGCGAAATTGTTCCATCCGTTCATCCGAGATTAATTTTTATATTATAGATTTAACTTCTTACAAAATTTAATTACAACCTTAGAAGAATGAGTTTCGCAGAGTTTGTGATTTGTCTCTCCCACCGCTTTATTTTATTTATTAAATTAAACTTTAATGCATATTGAAATTGTATAAAAAATAGACTTAATGCCACATGCATTCTCTGCTACTCGACCATTAGGTTAAACAGAAACCGCTTTGCTTAATACTAGGCCGATTTCTTTCATTCGCCAGATCTGTACATCCAAGTTTAAAGAAGATTATAGTTTGACTCTGAAAACAAAATACCTGATCGTGGAAACGTAATCACCCAGATGTCATCCGGCCGCACCTTCATATTGTAAATCCCTTCTGCGTATTTTCTGAACGAGCCAGGCATCACGTAGCCCTGCTTCCCGCATTTCACGAAGGGTTTTTTGTACCCTGAAAATCAAAAGGAATTATTATTAATCATACATTTACTTAGGTACACGCCATCTCGTTATCTATCCTACTATCTCTCTGTCTCGTCATTTAGATGCGTTCGCTCGTTATCATGGTGACGCTGCAAATATTTACGGCTTCTTTTCATTCCTCGCTGTAATAATTTTAATATCATAGCTTAAAATACTATAAAACATAAACACGACGACTACTAGTGGCTATCCGCCTCCTGGCTCCATCAACAAATCTGCATGATGGTATCAAATTATTGCATTGTGATCTGGATGTCACAAACTTACAGAGTTTTTGATGGATTCGAATATTATAAGAAGGTTAACGGTAAAACTACTTCCATGATTTAATCACATAGTTAGTTACAAGTATCTGTCTGTTACAAGTAATAAAAGATTTTTAATGGATAGCGCATGTCGTGGCCAGATCTTAGAATTGATCACTTGTTGATGTGATCTCCGACCATCTGGATGTCAAACTTACAGAGTTTATGATGGATATGATGTTGTATCTTCAGAATATCATGTACCTATCTGTAAAACTACTATGTGTACCTACACCAATGTAGCATGCAAATGATTAAATTGAATTGAATTAAGAAGGTTGAAAACTACTTCCACGATTTAATCACATTATTAGTTATCTGTCTGTTACAAGTGAAGCTATTTTTTTTTATTAGGATGTCTCATTTTCATTATTCTTTTCTTGTTGGATAGTGCATGTCGTGGCGAGACCTTAGAATTGATTACTTGTTGATGTGATCTCTGACCATTTCATGAAATGGTGGTATTTCATATATATGTATATATAGAACAGTATCTTCCCGCAACTATACCCCATTATGATGTGGCCTACTCAAATCAATGAATACTAAGCGTTTGACGATATAAACAGCTAAACTCTCGACTAATTTATGATAATTATAATGCTGTCCACGAATTATTGTATCTTTAATAGCTCTCTTGAAAGTATTTTGTTATCTAATAAGTATCTTGAAAACGCGTGACTGCATATTTTTATAGGGTGGTACCTATAAAGGACCCTTTAACCTCGAAATCGGTAAATGGGTCGGTCGTTCTTCTTTTCTACTGAAAACACCTTCGTCACACCTTCATACTTTTGTACCGACAACACTTCCGACACACTTTTTGGATACTATGTCACAATCTATATATAGTAAAAAACAAAATAATAAAATATCTCGAAATTTTAAAACAAATTGGGGCCGTACGAAGCTCGACGGGACAGCTAGTTATTTTATAAAAAGAAGAAATAGTAAAAACTGAAGTATTTTGCGCTTTAGTGGCAGATGCACAGCTTTAGCCGTGATAACAGTGAAACTTCTATTGTGTCTGGAATACTGTCCACAATGTGTTAAAATAAAATTTAAATGGTTTTTTGTCAAAATATTTTTTGTAAAAAAAAATTTTAACTGAGTAAGTAATTTGGAAGTTTTTTTTTTTTTGAAGGAGATAATATGTCATTGTCGATGAAAAAGAAGAACGTTCTAAATATCAAAAATAGCGAAACACACTTAAATAAGTAAGACCATAGTTTATTTTTGAAAACAAGTCAATTTGCATAGTATTTCTAAAATAAGCTTGCTTTATTTAGTTGGAATTCAAATAAACAAAACGTTAAAAAATACACCCGGTATTACAAAGCAAATACTGATATACAATTTAGACAGAAACTTTGATAAAAAGCAGTGTAATTGTTTATCTAATAAATAATAATGCCAATAATATTACTGTCTCAATTAGGTATCATTAAAAACGTATATTTTCAATGATTACATCAAAGCCGATTGGA
This sequence comes from Anania hortulata, assembly GCA_963576865.1. Taxonomy (NCBI): domain Eukaryota; kingdom Metazoa; phylum Arthropoda; class Insecta; order Lepidoptera; family Crambidae; genus Anania; species Anania hortulata. The sequence goes on along the minus strand of OY756395.1, from coordinate 18,399,894 downwards.
GTTTATGAGCTATATAATCTTTGTTTTATCATATATTGCCCCATTAAAATATACACTTGAATTGGAATGTGGGATTTTCACACTTTAAAATTTGAGTCGAATAAGTTTGACGTAATTACCACCTACAATTCCGATTGGGGTATTAATTCCATTTTGGAATGATGGATGGACCCATCGCTGGTAGCCTTTGAAGAAAGACCTTAACCAAGGTCCGCCTAACGCTCATTATCATTTCAGCCATAAGACCTCTACCCACTGCTGAACATAGGCCTCCCTCAATGACCTATCATTGGGGGGATTACCAATACTCGCTACGCTTGGCTGGCGGGTTGGCGAGCGCAGTTTTTTAAAAGATTTCGCACGTAGACGCTGCTACCCGTCTCGTGCACCAGGAATTAGTCGCTTCTGACGACACTTTAATAACGCTTATTTAATATATTTTTTCTTGATCTAAAGACCCTTCCTCTATCTTCATTTCATATAATTTTCATTCGTTATACACACTCTATCTAATTCAAAATATCTAACTCAAAAATAATTTTGCAATGGTTTACAATGGTAAACCGTAAAAAAATTACTTACCTAATTAAACTAATGTTATATTTAATGAGCTTTATAACTTTTAATTGTTATTACAAGTGAGTGTTAGAGTTAATGATTGTTATCTTAAATAATTACTTATAATGAAGCTTAATTTTATGTATTCTTTAGTAGTGTTTGTCTCTTTTACTTGAGTGTCTGTATGTGCATGAGTGTGCTTTTGTCTGTATGTGTGTCTATTAAAACAAGTGCATATACAATTCCTCAGATATTAAGTTAGTTTTTAAATTCAATTATGCAACGTTAAGTCAAGCTAAGTTAGCCTATTTAAATCCTTCCTACCATGCTACATATTGGGATCAGTGATGCCTTGCAAGGGCATCTACCACTGACATTACAATTCTATTCAGATTAAAACTCATTGACTTTTAATAAAAGTCTCGATTTCGTCATAGTATGATGCATACCTTACTCATGCAGGACCGATTGTCGTGCCTGTAACTACTTTGCTATCAAATTCGTTTTTATCGGTATGACAACGCATTTTCCCGTCTCCAGTGGTATAGAGTATGACGAACTTAATGACGAATTAGCCTACACCAGTAGTAATGTATGTGGCTTTATGATAGAATGTTCTACAGTGTAAAAAAATATTTAAGTAATTGTTGTGGTTAGTTTTATTATGACTGGACGTATTATTAAAAATATTATTAATACTGTTTACTTATTTTTTAAACCCTAAAGAGCTTGCCAAATGAGGATGAAAGATATCTTTTAATTGACATTGGACAATAATAAAAAGGTTTATGCGTTAAATAACATCACATCAAAAAGGCTAACAATCAATCTCACGCACAGTTTCAATTAATATGTAATACAAATACATTATTGTAAAATCGCATTTATATTTTATACAGGGTGTTCGGAAGTCAAACATGTTGTGATGGGTGACCAAATTTTTTATAATTTTTTTATTGATTTTTTAAAACTAGCTGTCCCGGCGAACTTCGCACTGCCATTTTTTCTCGTGAATTATTCGATGTTTTAATATTTATTCTGCTATTTGGGACGGAGGCAAATCCAAAAAATCATAACTTATAAAAATCGGCCCAGCCGTTTTTGACTTATTAACTAACCCCGAATTTGTTTTATGTATAAAATTTTATGAAATTGGACCTAATATCTTAAAAAAAAAATCCGCACGTTTTTTATTTTAATACTATTTGCCGTGCCTGTATGGTATGAAATTTTGAGAATGACTAGGATTTTTTATTTAATTTAGTGACAACATTTATCTATCAGTGTGTGTAAAAGTAAGCAAATTTGTTATACTTTGATTAGGTCTCATTACTACGACTAATACTATTTCAATACAGGTGGCTATCGATAACACATCGATATCATTGATAGCAATACTATCGATAGTAATAATACTTTTGGCAGTTTGTTAAATAGTTCTAAGGGATCAATACAAATTAAAATACTATCGATATCGACTATCGATAGTTTAGCTATTTTCGATACTATTGATATCGACTATCGAGTGGCAACACTAATGTCAAGCAGTGGACTGACGTTGGCTGATTATGACGATCATGTTGCAAAATATTGCTCCACAATGTATAATTACCGTGATGTACAATTAAACCATCGGTCCCCGGCAGGAATCTTGAACGCTGGAGGAAAAAGTGGGGATCGCTTTGCGCATCTTACGAGACGATCATCGTATCAGAGACGCGTGTGTGCGGAGCCAACAACCAATCCCGGCCGGGCGGCGGTGCGGGCGCGTCAGTACGTAATCGTAATGGTCTTCTGCGCATCTTTCGCTCAGCGCTCAAGATCCGTGCCGCTAGTTGTACAGTTTTAAACGCATTACACTTACACACAGTACTTCATAAATGACGTTATCAAGAACATCGTGAGTTTCGTGTAGTTAAATAACATTAAGCCCAAGGCCGATATCACCTTATCGTGTTCTATCTTTATGATATTGTTTCCTTACTTTGTTCATATTACTAGGCAACGGTTTTACTCGTTGATCCCGTACAAATAATAAAATCCGAAAATCTTTTTTGAAATTACTTAACTCTAGAGATAAATCAAATACGACAGACATTGTCTCGGAGTTAGAATTTATTTAAGTATAGTTACCAGATAAATGTAATAAATAAAATCTGTATTTACCAAACGGAGCACAATTACAACAAGCAATTAGATTTTAGTGTGTCACTTGTTGCATTCATGATTAGATATTTTGCTTGATAAAAATACAAAAATTCTTACACTAGGTTAGGCATAGTTCTGTGAGAAGATTTAACACATTCCCAATGGGGATTTTTAGATTTAGATTAAGATTCTTCCAGAACACCTAGTTAGGACCCAATTGAGAAAAAAGGCATCTAGAAATCGACCCGAGCCAGGAATAAACCCCGAGGCCCATATCGGCCGTAGGGCGATTATTTTGCGATCAAGGCAAACAATCAATATCAATATTGCACAAAATCATACATTCCTCTGATCCTAAGGTAAGTAGCTGAAACACGTGTATTATAGACATCAGAAACAACTACGGTACCACAACACCAAGACTCGAGACATTGACTGACATTGACTGACTGGGAATCGAACCCGGGACCTCAGAGATGGCTACACCAAGTCCGGCGCGCTAGCCCCTCGGCTTTGGAGGTCGTCAATACTAACACTATCACTAAAAATAACATCAAATGCTATCATACTCAACAACGACGACCTTCGTAGCCGAGAGGCGAGCATACCGGACTTGGTGTCACTATCTCTGAGGACCCGGGTTCGATTCCCAGTCGATCAAATATAGAAAAATACCTTTTCTATATTGCCTTTGACACTGAATCTATACCTCTGGTATGGGTGTTGTGTGCTAAGGCTACTTATCTTAGGATCAGAGCAATGTGTGTTATATTGTCCAATATTTTTTATTTTTCTATACTCGCTTTTTTTTTGTCATAAGTACTTTGGTTATGTAATAAAGATTTAAACAATATTATACTAAAGACCTTAGCTGATAGGTACACATCGCCGCTTTGGAGGTGTTTTGTGCAGAGAGTGATCCCGGGACCTTACGCGCCCTGCGGATCTTGCTCAGCATTTTCCCGGCAGTAGCAATAAATAAATTAATATTTTTATAATAATTAATACTAACCATAGATTTTAAGTTCATTGTTACTAACCCATATGGATGTAAGTTGTCCGAAATAAACGATTTGATTATTTTATTATTTATTATTAATATTGAAATGAGTCAGCTAAATTTAAGCACTTGTAATACGCTCTCTATTAAAGTGGGTAAACAAGATAACCAAGTGTCTGATAGCGGTGGGAAAACCACTTCTAGTGAATATTAAACACCTCAACTAACTGTCAAGTAGGTGGTTCGCCCTCCAGACTACAAATCCAGCGGTTGCGGGTTCGAATCCCGCAAGAGGAAAATGATTGTATGATGAGCACGAGCATTTGTACTTAAGTCATGGATGTTTAAAAGGTTGTCGAGAATAAATCGCTTTTAGCGATAAGACTGCCTAAATTGTGCATCATCCTGTCTTCTTCTTCTTTCTTTTCAACTTTCTTGTATAGTGCGCAATAAAAAGTATTTATACAGAGAGGCCCAGACCAGACTATATTTTTTTTTTTACGAAGTTGGCATAAGGACCTTTCGGAATGTGCCAATAAAAAAAAAATGCTGCTTAAAAATATCGTAGGGTTCGGACCAGACTTTTCCAGAATCAACCGAGGTCTTGATGTCGCTGTGTTCGGAGTGCGACCTGGGACCCATTTTTATTTGTAATTTATTTTGTATTTATTTGGTAAGGTACTAAACATAATACTAAATAATAAGTTTAGTTTTAAATGAAATGCACCATCAGTCTGTTTTTTTAAGAGAGTAAAACCATAATAATAGTGATGTTTCCAAATTTTCAAGTAAAAAATCATAAATAACTCGTAATTGGATGGGAATCGATTTTTTACTGGTAGGGTCTAATAGGTCCCTAAGCCAATTTCTTTAAAAAATTGAATCTGCCTGGTATAAGCCACCCTGTATATCCAATAATTTAACACCCTAGGTTAGTAAGATAAAGTAAGTATATTGAAATTTGAATTTAGATAGTTGTTATAAAAATGAATTAGAATTTACAATTGCGGTAGAATATTTTGCCTAATTATTTAAATATACTTATTAATATTTAACCCGAATATGTACTACAATACAGACAGTACTTACCAATTCACATTACTAAAAATCATTACTTTCTAACTCACGTGACAACTAGGACATTAAAGATAGAACCTACCTTATTTATTCACATAAAAATGCAAAAAATAATTTTTAGAAATTTTTTACAACACGTATAGTGTCAGATACACTGCAACAACAACACAACACTACACAACGCACCTACAAAGCACTTCTTAACGATTTTATCTTCGTCTGGGCTCAGGTTGACGATGTCAAACGGCAGATCCTTTGCAGGTGCCATGTCGGTAAGGCCGCGCATACGCGAAAACAAGCCGGCACGACAATCCGCCCGCTTTTCAATACAAAATAATCAATCGGTATCGATAACTCGCTCGCGCCGTATCAGATTTTTAGATAAAATAACGACGTGTAAGCTATGACGCTAAGGTCAGATGATTTTGCTATTTGATTAGACGCAATCAGTCATTAATTAGACTAATTGCTTACGCAGCAAAGGTGAGAATCACTGGTCAGCGTTTCGCCTATCACATTACTTTTTACTTTCAGGTTTATGGATATATACAGGGTTACAGGTTGGCTCAGAATCACTAACTTAACTATGCAAAAAACAAAATCTTCTTATTTTCACATTTATTTTTTTCTATCCGCTGTTAAAAATCGTACGCGTGGATAATTTAACTCATTTATGAAAAAAATACACCGTGTGTGTACTGCGTAAGGTCCTTGTTGGCTCGCCGAACCTACGCCTCTGATGAATGACCGCGCGGCTTTCGTAGTCTCTCTATTAACCTAATTTTCGGATATTTTAAAGTTTTTTTTTTTCGTAACATACGATTATTAAAAATAATAACGATTAAGATACTAATTTTATATGGTTCCCTAGATCTTATTTTTTTTAATTTGGCACCCCTTTGCAATGTAACCCTGTATAGTATGGATAAAAACGTACCGACAAACACAGCGTAGTACAAGTATATCCTTGTGTACAACGAACAGCTAAGCTATTATTTCTCTAAAGTCAACAATCTTAAGTTTGTTACTGCGGCAGCGCTGTGATACCATTTTGCCAAACTCCTAACGACACAACTACAAACTACATACAGCTTTAAATTTCTGCAGTCATCACAGGGTCACGACATGCGGTCATCCAAAAAACTACACCTTCATGTTCCTCCCCATTCCACTAATTATTATACGCAGTCGTTTACCGTCCATTCGCCTCTAGAATTCCCTACCCTTAACAATCAGAAGATCCGAATCGATTGCTATTTTTAAAAATCGACTTAAAGCACACTTTCTCTCTTTTTAAAACAAACTGCCTTCATATCTTAGAATATTACTGGTCACTGTTGGTCTCGACATTTCCTCTATCAAGTAGTATTAAGTATGTTTAGTGTATGTATGTATATATTATTGTTATGTATTTTTGTCTATACGTCTATGATATAAAATTTGCAATCCTATTTGTAGCAGGTAAATTTAAGAATTATAAGAACTCTGCACCATCTTCCCCTCTTTATTGGTTGTCCTCTACCTGAAGGTGGTCTGGAAGAGATCGCTATTAGCGATAAGACCACTTAAATTGTACGTTTTTCTGTAAAAATCATGTGTAATTTACTTGTATAGTGTGCAATAAAGAGTATCTATCTATCTACAAACAAAGATAAATAATAGTTAATAGATACGTGACACATATATGGAATTTATAAGTACTACTATATACCGTAGATACATATAATATAACAACTGACAAATCTGAATGTTGTTATTGCGTTCACAGTGCTAATAATATCTATACTTATTCTAGCGGCCGCCCGCGCCTTCGTACGCGTGGAGTTAGTTTGCACATAATTATTATAATAAACATCCCTTTTTATACTAGTAAATAGGTGTTTTAATAACTCTTATACTTAAATACCATTTAAAATCCTTCTGCCATAATTAGTTTAACTTTAATGACATTGGACTTTCATACAATCTACCATCCCCTGTTTTATCCCTAAAAGGGGGTTAATTTTTAATGACACATTATTAGTATACCTCCACACCATATAAAGAGCATACATTTTAAATATTAAGTCTCTTACCTTAAAAACATGACTTTCATCCAAACTTTCAACCCCCGTTTTACCTCCTTAGGTGTAAAGTTTCGTAAAATCCGTTCTTAGCGGATGTCTATGTCGTAGCCAGATCGTAAATGAACACTTCATGATGTGACCGATCATTTCATAAAATGGTGGTATTTCATGGTATGACCAACTAAAAGTTTATATTATTTGTAATCTTAGTCGATAGATAAATCACAAATTTTAAATAGTTATTATTTTAAAACAAAACGAATAAATAAAAAGACTTGAATAACTAAATAACGAAACTACTTAACCTCTCAAATTACGTTCCGAACTCCTTGATTTTTTTGACGTTGCACTCGTTTTTTGAGTCTTTCATAAAAATTGCCTAGCTTGGTGTCGTAACGATATTTCAGTGAACTTTCACCTTCAATTTACACATTATTATTCACTTTTAGCATAAAATATTTGTCCGCCGCCATTATTAATCACAAAAACAAAGCAACATTAGCGCCTCTACCGGTGGGTAATGTAAAGATTTTACGATATGATCACTAAAGTTTGACCATTTCATGGAGTAGTCGTGCGTTTAGCTGTTTATATCGTCAAACGCTGAGTATTCGTTGATTTGGCCAGACCACATCATCATGTAGGGCGGGTTGTGTTCTATATCATGAAATACCACCTTTTCATGAAGTGATCAGTCACATCATGAAATAATCAATTTTATATTATAAATATATATAATCATCAATTATTTTTATTTCAAAAGCTTCCGTTCTGTGCCCTGCGTAAACGGTAAAGCGTACTACACACAAAAGGCGTGAGCGAGACGGCGACGGGTCTGATCGGGAGAACGATGGGTCTAATAACATGCTCGTACGTTTAAATGGGCGCCCACTCACACACATGCCGCTCACGCCTTGTGTGTGGTACGCTTAAAGTTGCGCAAAAATCAGGTAAAACTACTTGTTCCCCTTTCAAAAAAAGTCCGTCTCAATAGTCACAGTACCTAAGGTTGACCTACTAATAACTTTTTTATGGTTATCAAATTTATTCTAAAATATAGCATTGCCGCTAGCGTTGTTTTTTCTTTACTGTTAGAGCGTAGCATTGATGTGGTTTATTGTATTGTATCTATTTGATTATTTTGAAAGTGACATGTGTAGTTAATAAAAAAATTTAAGTGACGGATCGAATTCAACGAAGGCGCAGCCGCGGGCTAAAGCTAGTGAAAGATAATTACACAAGAAATAAATCGGACCCATAAGCTTTCGCTGTTTGGGATACTGCTCAGCAAAATACAGAGACAGTTCGTTTTCACGTCGAATTGTTTAAAGTGTTTCATTGTTATTAAAGGCAGTGTTGTTCCATCAATGTTTTTTTCAATTCTAGTGTAAATAATCTTAGAATGACAATGTCTGTTTGTTTCATCCAATTACAATAAAGCTCACAGACTGTGATTATCTGTATAACACAGACTGTCATTATCTGTAAATAGAATAGGGCAAGATGACACAACATTATAAAGTTATATACATTTATTCTGTACAGGATAATACCAGTACGCGACATTTATACAGATCTTACAGACAAACATATTAGGTAGACTATAAATAGCTGAATTGCATGACTATATAGTTAAACATGAGGACTTCAATAGTACTAACATCTATGTATCACTATGTTTTGGGCAAATAAGAAAAAAACATTTTCATTTTCACACCGCTGGCCTGGGGACATAATGTAACACACGAACTGGGTAAATATATTTTTTCTATTCTAAAAAAAAAATCCTTATTCTATTCTATTGTGACTAAGCTTTGTATGAAACAAACAAACATTGTCATTTTGAGTGATCCGCACTTCAGAAAAAGATAACTAAAATATAATATGTAATGTCACGAGAATTATTATAGTCGCAGGTAACAGTTAGTAAACAAATAGAAAAACTGTAATTAAAAATATGCAATATCATCCTACATTACTTTGACGAGGATAAGCCATTTTCTGTCTCTAATTTTGACAATAACAAAAGTCAAATGACACTTTACCAAGACAATGCATAACTTTTTATATGTATTTACCTACTTCCTTGGGTTTCTTGCTTGACATATTTAAGAACTCCGTCCTAAGCCACCTTCTGTTAAATCGTACTTTGCAAGTTATTTAAAAATAATTGATGTCATTGTTAAAAAAAACTATAAAACACTTATACAGGGTTACATTGCAAAGGGGTGCCAAATCTGTAGGAGTGGCTCAGAATCAGTAACTTAATCGAATTATGAAAAGAACAAATATAATTTTTTTCTCTCTATTGGCTTTATTTTAAATTAGTTATTTTAAGTTAATTAAATGAAGTTTTTTTTCGTAACATAAGATTTTAAAAATAATAACTATAAAGACCCTTCTTTATACTGTTCCCTAGATCTTATTTTTCAAATTTGGCACCCCTTTGCAATATAACCCTGTATATTGTACCTATTCAAATTCGTCTCTAATATTGAAGTATGTTTTATAGTTTTCGTCTTATCAAAACTAGTCGAATGAGCCCAAACAAGAAGGATTTACTAGTAGTCATTGAAGAGTTCTCTCTTTACCTCCTGGCTCCATCATCAGATCAGCACGATTGTGTCAAATAGTTGTATTGTCGTCCGAATGTCAAATATTTACAATGTTTCAAATCAATACCTTAGTTAGAAGTAGGCTAAAAGCTACTTCCAAGATATAAATAAGCTTAAGTGTGTTAACAATAAGTTCATAATCATCATTTCAGCCATAGGACGTCCACTGCTGAACATAGGCCTCCCCCAGTGACTTCCAGATTGGCCGGTTGGAAGTGGCCTGCATCTAGCGGCTTCCTGCAACTCAATAATACTCATTTATTTTGTACATAGGCCCTCTTCCGGGCACTTATATACGTCCCAAAATATAGCTTAGTCCTACCACCGCTTCGGGACTACATATTGGCTGGTGATGAGAAGAAACGGCGCAACAAACTCAGTCGCCTTTACCTGATCGTATGTCCACCTTGTGGGTGGACGTTCTACGCTGCGCTTGCCAATAAGTTATTTTATTAAACTGCAAGTTTATTATTCCCTGAAAATTTGGCACTACCTTGAAATGTAACCCTGTATATTACAAATAGTTCAGGAATCGAGCCTCGTAGTTTAATTACAATATAGTTTTCAGATTTTTTCCTGTACAGTCGGCCAAGAAAGTGGTCTACCAGTTTTAAACGATACGAACGAGTATAACGATAAGGTTGAACTCATGGAAATAATCTTTTTAACAATGAAAGAGATGCACAATTTTGACGTATTATTTATTTGTTTTAGACGTCATAGAAAGAGAGCATTAGTAGATGTCAGAAAAATTTTTCATGGGAAAATTACCCCTATTGTTCTATGACGCGCGAATGATTTTCAACCTTGGGGTGATAGACTACTTTCTTGGGCTACTGTACTTGTACGTTTTTTGCGGCATAAGCGGCTGTAGTTTTTACCATAACTTATACAGGGTTTTAGGTAAATGATATATCAAGCCAAAACTAGCCTATGTTAACATATTATGCATATAAATACCATGGTAAAGTCAGATTTAATGTCATAATTTAAAAAAACATTCAAATCAGATTTTGAGACTTGAGATATCAAATTTCTGACTTCACTATAGCATTTATGTGCATATGTTAACATAGGCTAGTTTCGGCCTTATATACCATTTACCAAACACTCTGTATACTAGACATCCTGGACTGTCATCATCATCATCATCATTTCAGCCATAGGACGTCCACTGCTGAACATAGGCCTCCCCCATTGACTTCCAGATTGGCCGGTTGGAAGCGGCCTGCATCCAGCGTCTTCGTGCGACCTTTACCAGGTCGTCTGACCACCTTGTGAGTGGACGTCCTACGCTGCGCTTGCCGGTACGCGGCCTCCATTCTAGAACCTTTCTGCCCCATCGGCCATCAGTTCTACGTGCTATGTGCCCCGCCTACTGCCACTTCAGCTTGCTAATCCGTTGGGCTATGTCAGCGACTTTTGTTCGTTTACGGATCTCTTCATTTCTGATTCGATCTCGCAAGGAAACATCAAGCATAGCCCTTTCCATAGCACGCTGTGCGACCTTGAGCTTTCTTATGAGGCCCATAGTGAGAGGCCACGTTTCAGTTCCATCCTGGACTGTAGACCTAAGTATATGGTTTTAATTTCAACTTGACACCTTCACGCGTTCTCGAGATAAAGGGTCTTAACAGACATACGAAGACAGACACAAAGTGATCCTAAAGGGTTCCGTTTTTTCTTTTTGACGTACAGAACCCCAAAACTACGTTTTTATTTATTTATACTTTATTGCACATTTAAAAATAATTGTACAAATGGCGGACTTAATGCCAAGAAGCATTCTCTACCAGTCAACCAGTGATCAAACAGAGAAATACAGGCGGTGCAGCAAGAAAAAAAAAAACATATTTATATATATATATATATACACCAACATTACATACTTAATAAATAGGTATAAATATATATGATTATCAATTATATACATATACATACACATACATAATATAGTACACAGAGCAAATGAAAGATAAATTATTAGGTCAGTTTTTATTATAAAGCAAATCCTTTTTGGTTTCGCATATTGTATTAACCGTAGGAAGCTTGTTAATTTATACCTCTCGACTCAGCTTAGCCTGCCATGACCTGAACGGCTGGACAGACACCCGGCTTAAAGCAAACAGGACCGGACTCTAGTTATTCAGGGTCTATCTAGAAACATATCACATATTACAGCCATTCTTTGATGCGTGTAAACTAAAACTGGTTTTAGTTACTGCCATCGTGTAAAAATACCGGCAAAGTACGAGTCGAAATCGTGGACCAAGGCTTATGTAATTATGTATTTGAGATATACTCGTATATTCTATATATTATTATTTAAATATATTTTAGTCAGTCTACATAGACTGACTAAAATATAATTATCTATAACTATCCGTTAACTTCACTCGGCAGAGACTTCTGAAAAGCTGGGTTGGAGCCTACTCAGGCCATGTCTTAACGTGAGTAAGCTTCTTTAGTAGCACAGCTTGCTATTTCGTTTCATTTCTTTCTTATTTTTTATTTATTTGCATGATACTTTTATAAATTGTACGTTAATGTGCCATATTGTCTGTGCTATCCAATGGGCTAGTTTCCTAAAAAAATCTAATTAGTCCGTCAGTTGGATTAACAGAAAATATTCGACATGTATTTTTTCTTTTTTGAATCAAACAAAAAATGATGAAGATATAGCCCGTTAAAGTTCCACATAACGTCACGCCTTGCGACACTTTTAGCAAGTCGTGACGTCACGTGCTCACGTGATGCTCTTTATCTTCGTAATTTTTGTTTAATTGACAATAGACAAAATATGGGTCCAATATTTTTTGATAATCTAACTGATGGGCTAAATAGAATAATCATTTTTTAACCTAGGAAACTAGCCCATTGTTAATAAAAGGTTTTCTTCTTTACCTTCTTGATTTGATTTGATTTATTTATTAGGTTTATCAACAATTGTTACAATCTTTCAATTACAAAGTTGTTTATCACTATAATACAAGCTTATTGCACAACTACGTATAGGTAAACACAGCATGCTTATTTTAAAAAAGGAAAAAACTTCTTCTGAAGTGAAGCCTTAGTCCGGCCCTGTTAGGCTAGGACAGGCCACGATGGATGCGCGCAGATTAGACGTTGACGCGAGGTCGGCTCGCCTGTCGCGCAGCCATTCGTCAACCCGGGGCTCCCAGTAAACAGTAATGTTACACGACATACGTAATCTACGAGCGTTATCATTATTTACATTGTGTTAACTAGAAGTACCAGAGTGCTATGGAAAGGGCTATGTTTCTTTGCGAGATCGAATCAAAAATGAGGGGATTCATAAATGAACAAAAGTCGCTAACATAACCAAACCGATTAACAAGCTGAAGAGGAACTGGGCGGGCCACATAGCACGTAGAACTAACGGCCGATGGGATAAAAAGGTTTTAGAATGGAGGCCACGTACCGGCAAGCGCAGCGTATACTTTTTATAGGACGTCCACCCATACGGTGGACAGACGACCTGGTAGAGGTTGCAGGAAGCCGCTGGATGCAGGCCGCTTACAGCTGACCAATCTGGAAATCACTCCTATGTTTAGCAGTGGACGTCCTATGGCTTAAATTGTGATGATGGTCCTATAGAAGATGTTGTATTTTAGCAGGTCGTATATCCATCTTGTGGATGGACGTCCTACGCTGCGCTTGCCGGTACGTAGCCACCATTAGAAGGTGGTAATGGTCGCCGGAAGCCGCTGGATTCAGGCCGCTTCCAACCACAATCTGAAAGTCACTGGGGGAGGCCTTTATTTAGCAATGGACGTCCTATGGCTGAAATGATGATTTTAGGCAGTTACACACAATTACACAGTAAGTGTGATTCACGGTGTAATTGTGATATACAAGCTGATTTGTGCAAGCTATATTTTAGGAGGCGATTAAAAATCAAGTCTATTGGCATCCAGTTTGTAGGATCTCGCAATTTTTTTAGTCATGTCATATGCGTTACTCTATCCTGCACAAAACCTTCTCTGTAGGATTCTGCAAAACTAGAAGGCGTGTGAACACACTACTCGGTTTTGCGGGATGTTGTTAAAATTGATCTGGAAAAACCGGACCGTGTAAACGTTTCGGTAGGAAATGAACGACTACCGGTCCTAAGTATAACAGTCTATTTCATTTCTATGTACGAAAAATAATCTGATGTACGATCGGTGTACAGATAAGCTGAACTTAAAGATAGGACTGCAACGGTGATTCAAATATGTTGTTTGTCACGGTAACATTAATAATTATAATATATCTATCTATGTACGTACCTACACCTTCTACCTACGTATTCACACGTAAGTACTATAACACCTAATCTTAACTTTACGATGGGGAATGCCAATAAATCAATAACAGTCAAGGTTAAAAGTTACCTACTCTTTAAATAACCGTATCCTATACACCTACTTGTAACAAAAAGAATTAGACTTCAGCTATTGTTTAAGATATTAATGGTTGTGTCATTAAATTTAACGTTACAGAAATAAATAAATAAATAAATATTGGACAACATCACATACATAGCTCTGACCCTAAGGTAACTAGCTAAAGCACTTGTGTTTTAGAAATCAGAAACAACGATGGTACCACAACACCCAGACCTGAGACAATATCAAAAAGTATTTTTTCTACATTGACGGATTAACAAACTGAAGTGGGCTGAGCACATAGCGGCCACGTACTGGCAAGCGCAGCGTAGGACGTCCATTCACAAGATCGACAGACAACCTGGTAAAGGTTGCAGGAAGCCAAACGAGGCAGGCCGCTTTTAACCGGCCAATCTGGAAGTCACTGGGGGAGCCTTATGTTCAGCAGTGGACGTCCTATGGCTAAAATGATGATGATGATTAAATTTAACATGTTAGCCAAAGAAAGACGGGCCGGGGTGGACTATTTAATAGCCGAGAACAATTTTTAACGTCCTTTTCGAAATTCTAATGATTGTGTTAAATGTCACTTAATAATATTATTCTATTCATTCTAATCATATGATTAGAATGGTCACCTGTCACTAACAAAGCGTTTTAGTTGCTTATTGCTTAACTTTATTAATTACTACCAAAAAAAAATACTAGCTGTAGTTAAAAACAAAATCACGGTGTTCTTGAAAGTTTTGCCAAAATCAAAGGCCAACTTTAAAACATTTACCTCAAAGCGCAGTCGGCAGTTTGACGTAAATTCAAAAATTCCCGCCATAACTTTAATCCCGATTGAGTTTCGTTCGGTCAGGCGGGTAAGGGGGGGAGTAATTAGTCATTAAACTTCTAGAAGGTTCCCGGCAAACTTCTCGAAAGTGAGATCCCACGGTAGAGAACCGCCTTATCTAGACAACTGTATTTTTTAAAGCTAGCCTTTATTTCGTGGGATTAAAGTTGGTTTTTCTTTGAACCGACAGCAGATTATGTTGGGTTTGAATACCTAAGTTTTGAGAGGTCTCAGTATGAAAATCGGATGAGTGGGAACGGTGGTATAGCTACTGGCAAATTAGTTCGGAAACTTGGACTTTTTAATTCCTTGAAATATAATAAAATGTTTCTCGGTCCGTAATTATTTCTGGATACGGATATAAGCTCTTTTTTTTAAAACTATTGCCACATATCATAAAACAATAAGTATTTACCCACATAATATACCTTTTATCAATATTTGCAAGTTATAATCCACCAGATGTGATGACGTTCGTAATCTTATCTATGTTGTTTGACATAGAGACAGCTTAGACATTCGTACCGGTTCAGATTAACTGCTTCCCTAATATTGTTATTATATACCCATTTAAACTAAATTATTTCTGCGAATAGAGCCTAATTAAGCTCTTTTACATGTCCATCATTTATTTAGTAATTTGTTTTCACAATCACACTAATTATCTAGCCCCAAGAAGCAAAGCTTGTACTATAGCGACTAGATAACGGATAAATATACTTAAATACATGTATAAGCATCCATGACTTAGGTACAAATGCTCGTGCTCATCACACAAACATTTGCCCCTTGCTGAATTCGAACCCGCAACCGCTGGCTTTGTAATCCGGAGCGCGAACCACTACACCAGACGGTCGTGGCATAAAAATTTACGTACATATTTTTGAAAGTCATAGAAGAAAAGTTGTTTACTATGATGTACTATAATGAACACCCAGACTTCGTTCGTTTTCTGTATTGACCAGGAAATCAAACTCGGGACCCTTTGCGTTGAAGGAAATCAACACACCACTACGCTTAACCTTATTTATTAAGCTTAACTACAACTTTGAAATAGAGATTAGAATCTCTTGTTAACATGCCATAGGAGGATTATAGTGAAATAACTGTAAGGCTAAGAGTAGATCCTTAGGCTCGGACTACTTCCATCCGGAATTTTTCCGAACTCCATCCAAAACGGCTCCGGACAAGCCCGGATTCGATCCGATTTGTATGGGGTTCTATAAAATTCCGGATCCTTGTAGTCCGAGCCTTAAAATGGAACTCTGAATCTAACAGGATCACCTCCCTTGATATCTTCTATAATATATTACATCTTACTAACATTATAAATGTTACTTATTTTTTTGTCGATCAAATTAGATATTGCACATCACATTGTATAGTATTTCATAGATACAGGGTTATTTTTGAAACGTCAAGAACCGCATAGAGGTTGATTATGGTGCTCATATTACACAAAAAAAATCAATGGGAACAACATCGTAATTCGTAATCAAAAAAAAATTTCACCGCTTCGTGAACAGATGTTTATTAGCTGGTCGGCGGCTTTGTACAAAAAAAATTAATTGCTTTTTGCGATTCCGATGTTGGTCCCATAGAAAAAGTTATTGTATTTGAGCACCAGAATCACCCCCTAGGACCCCCTAGGGGGTCAACCATGTTGATGTTTTAAAAATAACGCTAGTGTAACTTAATTTATAATTTTATAATTTTCTGAACTGAACTTGCTTGTTTTGTAAAAATGAATCCCTAATATTTCAAGACAGCACGGGATATTATCACAGGAATACGCGAAATCCAGACAGATTAGTCTTTGATAATTTGCCCAGAACCAAATCTTACCGTAGACAAACTGTGTTCGACAAAAAAACAAAACAAACTGTCTGTGTGTGTACAATGCCTTACCGGATGAATTAAAAGCATTGCCGTTAACTAAGTTTAAGAGTAGGTTAAAAAATTGGCTTATGGGTAAATTGTTTTATAGCTTATAAGAATTAATTAATCTTAATAAATAAATTGACATTAAAAATTAATAACGCAATGAAAATAATGTATATTAATAACAATTTTGTAATTTTGTGAGCGTTTAGATTTGATAATAATTGATTTTATAAATTTTGCATGCTTAAAATGACAAATCTAAAGGTGCTAAACTACATGACATTATACTTATTTATGAGACCCACTGTGACCACTTTTATAGCAAATAAAGATCCTATTGTATTGTTAATATCATTTGTGTATTACAAGTGAATTTCTGTAGACTAGAAAGAATAAAAATTAGTAACCAGGCATTCTCAATGATCAGTAGAATCCGAAATCTTTGTCTTTTACCTTTCAGTTGCCAGCTTCGACTATTCACCACGGAATATGTTGTAAATCTTTGGTTTGTATCATACAGTAAAACATTGTATGTTGAAGGAACCATTATACAATAGTAGCTATCGCCAAATGGAACTGTGTAATTTATACGGACAATACTGAGACATTAGGAGAAGATAACACGGTACCGTCGTGGCGACATCGAAGCGAGAACAAGACGAGGTGGTATTTGAGAATATGAGAAAACTTTTTAATATATAATACATTGTTTATAGAGTTGTAAAGTGTGTCGGTCACGTTAAAAATATCTGACCAATGTGACCGAGCAAATTGGACATATCCATTGGGATATGGTCACATTGGTGACCGGACATTATGAACATGTATTGTTTGTGTTCGTGGGGATACAGATCCAACACGAAGCTCCTTTGAGATACGATAATGAGTTGGGATATATACACCTACCGAATATATCTCTGCCTGCACTTTTTTTTTTTTTTTATTGGACAATATCACATACATTGCTCTGATCCTATGATAAGTAGCTTAGGCACTTACAGAAATGAGAAACAATGACGGTACCACAACACCCAGACCCGAGACAATATAGAAAAGTTATTTTCCTACATTGACAGACCGGAAATGGAACTCGGAACCTCAGAGTTAGCGACACCAAGTCCGGTATGCTCGCCTCTCAGCTACAAAGAAGAAGAAGATACAGCCAAAGACAGCACCCGCTAAGTATTATAGAACGTAGAACTGATGGTCGATGGGGCAGAAAAGTTCTAGAAATGAGGCAAGCGCAGCGTAGGAAATCCACCCGAAAGGTGGACAGACGACCTGGTAAAGGTCGCAGAAAGCCGCTGGATGCGGGCCGCTCCATCATCATCATCATCATCATCATCTATACGGTCAATCCCGGTTGCGTCCAAAGCCATTGCTTTGGAGCCCAGGGTCTGCTTTCCATCCGTCGCTTGGATGCGGGCCGCTCCAACCGGTCAATCTGGAAATCACTGACTGGGGGAGGCTTATGTTCAGCAGTAGACGTCCAATGGCTGAAATGATGATGATGATGATGAAGCAACATTACGCTTCCGAAAGTTAGGCAGGTATTTTGAGTAAAAATTAAATTTTTATTCGCGACTTTGATGTTGCTTTGGTAGTAAAAGTGGTTATACAAAACTAGTAAGTAAGTAATATTTTTTTTGGCACCAAAAACAATATAAAAAAATACAAAGTGCAGGAATGGTCGGTGCCAAAAAGGTCTCCCGCTCAGCATTAGTCGTGGCATAGACCACGACACTGATATTCTGCGGTATACTGGTAAACTACATTTATTAGGTACGGTCACACACATATTTTAAAACTTTGTGTGTGTGTGTGTGTGTGTGTGTGTAACATAAATCGCTCAACATAAATAACATGCCTGGATTGCATGGTATATAATATTATGTATAGCGAAATTTTGAATGTTCCACCATGGTCATCGACTATTGATGCTGACCGTGCTTTCTAGGAAATACAAGATTTTATAATATGTTACCTTATATTAAGGAACTATTGAACTCCGTAGCCGAGAGGCGATTACATTTATTACCGGACTTGGTGTCGCTATCTCTGAGGTCCCGGGTTCGATTCCCGGTCGGTCAATGTAAAAAAATAACTTTTCTATATTGTCTCGGGTCTGGGTGTTGTGGTACCGTCGTTGTTTCTGATTTCTGTAACACAAGTGCTTAAGCTACTTATCACAGGATCAGAGCAATGTATGTGATGTTGTCCAATATATAATATATATAATATATTATTATGTCACAAAATATATAGTCATGCTATCTAAAAACCTCAGTAGAGATTTTGTGGACCATTTTTTGTTCTAAAAATCGTCAGATTCATCGCAATGGTTAATATCGAAGGCAATCTTAAAGCTGAGCTTTTAAGCTCCGATACCAGCGGTAATCTGCCACTTGATAGCTTTAAAGTAAAGCGGCTTAACTGTCGAGCTTTTGCCGCCCTGTTGGCTTGGATACACTCAGCTCTGTAAATAACTATCAAACTTTTAGAATACTGAATAAAAATTATAAAAAGCTTCGTAATGTTTTTGTGGCTAAATAAATACACTCTTGCTATTAAAAAAAAGAAAGAGTAAGTAATGCTCACAACAATTTCTTCTTAGCGATCCTCGGGGGCCAACCATCTGCTATATAACTATTTTTACAAGCTTTACATTAGCTTGCAATGTTCATTAAAAAAATGTCCGCATCAATTTTTTTAATTTGCAATTTTTTGACCTTCTTCCCGGTGTTTGATTGAGCTAGGCACACATATGTGAAGTCAGTGATAATGCAAATTTTTGGTACCATCGAGCTCATCATCATCAACTGATGATGGAGCCGGAAGGTGAAAGAAAGTCGATAGACACCTTATTGATGAAAACCCATCCAACTCTTGGGATCATAACCATATCTTTGCTACTAGTCTGGTAAAAATACTCGAAGATTGAAATCGGACGTCAGATTACGAGTTATGTAATCCGTTTTTGAGGGTGACTGTACTAGTAAAAGCATTGTAATAAAGCCTACAGATATTGAATGAACCAGATAACACCTGTTTACTTACCATGAGTGTCCGATGTTATAACAATAATCCAATTTGGTTAAGACATTTTTAGAGCTACGATTAAAGACGTCAGTTTTAAGTAAATTCATACGGCACTACAAATTTTAGAATTTACCTTTTTTTATTGATTTTGTATTTATAACGCATACCATTCTCCTATGTCGGAAAAAAACAAGCAAATTGTATCTCAACAATTCACATCTCTGTAACCAATAATGTCTCATAAGTATAGTTTTAGGTACAGCTGTCTTAGTCACAGTCACAGTCGAACATACGCTAAAGCAACACGCATCGCACTTGTCTCCGACCATCTCAGACATCGTCAACCTTTTAAGCTTTTCAGTTATACTTTGAACTTTTATTTTTCTTCTTTTTGTCGCGTTAATAATGAAGTGTGCAAAGAAGTTGCATTTTTACTTCAATGATGGAGTGCAGTGTGGATCCTGTTCACAACATCTGGACTTTGCCTGTGCCAATATAAGTGAAGTCGGTTACCGTAAACTAGGCCCCGATAGAAGAGCGCAATGGAAGTGTCCGGCTTGCAAATTGTCATCCCCTCAGGTGTCAGCACCTGCGCCGGAGACAGTGTCGTTGGAGGTGATCTTAAGCGAAATCCGTGATCTGAAAAGGAAGTTATCTCCTCTGGCGCAGCTTATAGAAGACGTCAGGTCCATTAAAAATGAAATCTCCGACCTTAAGGCTTCTTGCGATTTCAACAGCTCTAAACTCGACGATTTTGGTGTGCGACTTGATGACGTTGAGTCATCAGGAACAAAAATTTAGGACTCTCATTCTCCCAGCAGCTATCAAATTATTTATCTTCTCTAAATGATACTGTTAACAGTAACCCGCATGATAAGTTTTTAATTGTAGGCGATTTTAATTTGAGTAGTATTGTTTGGCTTCCTGGCAACAATGGCTATTTTTCTCCCGCAAACTGTAACTCCCTGGACGAGCAGTTGCTGACAGACGAGCTTAGCACACATGACTTAAACCAGTACAATGGGGTAACGAATAGGTATGGCAGATTGCTGGACCTGGTTTTTTCTAATGATCTCGTGTCCGTGACTGAATGTGTCGATCCTCTGGTTCCCATAGACCCCCACCACAACGCCCTCACCTTTTCTATGTCTTTTTTGCAATTTGATACACTTAAGTCGTCTCCAGCAATTACGTATCGGTATAATAAAGGTAATTATGATGTAATTAATGATCATATCGCAAAGGCCGATTGGAACACTGAGTTTTCTGTGAGATCCCTCGAGGATTGTGTTACATTTTTTTACTCAACTTTAGACAAGCTTAAAAATATTTATATTCCAACTGTAAAAGTAAAGGATAGCCATCACCCCAAGTGGTACTCTTCTTCTCTAATTAAAATGATTAAAGAGAAACGTAAATTCTTTCATAAGTACAAAATCTATAAAAACCGTTGTGACCTTGAATCATATCGTATCTTATGTAAAAGAATAAAAGATTCTGAACTTGCGTGCTACCAAAAATATATTGCGTCAGTCGAGGACAGTATCGAGAGTAACCCCAAGCATTTTTGGTCTTACATAAAGTCACGTCATGATTCTAACGCTATTCCTAGTAGTATGAGTTACGGAGCGACGGTGGTAAACACTGGTGATGACATATGTAATGCCTTTTCGTCTTATTTTCATTCTTCTTTTTTGGACTCAAACACTAACCAACCTATTTTACCAGCTGAACCATCCTTGGTGGACTGCGCCTCTGACCTCTTCTCAATTGAAATCGATCCGTGCGCCATTCATAAATTATTGTCTAAGTTAGACCCAGCTAAATCTGCTGGACCTGATCACATTCCTGCGCGTTTTCTTATTAATTGCGCTGTAAGTCTAGTGGTCCCGATTTCACTCTTATTCCAAAGATCTCTTATGGAGTGTGCCGTTCCCAAGCTATGGAAATCAGCTTTTATTACTCTGGTGTACAAATGTGGTTCCAAAACCGATATAACTAATTACAGGCCTATTTCTAAGCTTTGTATAATCTCGAAAGTCTTTGAAAAGGTAGTATATGATCAAGTATACGATGCGGTTAAGAGGTCTCTCAGTGATTTTCAACATGGGTTCTTAAAGAGACGATCGACGGTCTCAAACTTAGTTTTACTTAACGACTATATTACTCATAACATGGATAGCGGCAGGCAGGTGGATGTCATTTACACCGACTATAGCAAGGCATTCGATCGGATTGACCACAAACTTCTTCTAGGTAAATTGCAAGATATAGGCATTAGAGGTGACCTGCTACGATGGTTTTCGTCGTACATTTCCAATCGATCCCAAGCTGTGGCTGTGAGAAACTATATATCCAGTTGGATACCTATCCCTAGTGGCGTTCCTCAAGGATCCTCGCTTGGTCCCTTGCTGTTTGTTATCTTCGTTAATGACATTGGTTCATGTCTTCATTCATCTCGTCTCCTCTGTTTCGCCGATGATATGAAAGTTTATACATCAATCAGTTCACAAGATGATGTTGATGCTCTGCAGGCTGACCTGACGCGACTTTGCAACTATTGCGATCTAAACAAATTAGACCTTAATCCATCCAAATGTTCTATCATGACCTTTAGCCGTAAACACGATACCAAGTTGCACCTGTACTCTATGAAAGGCTACGTTTTGCCGAGAAAAACTTCTGTTCGTGACCTGGGCGTGATACATGACTCCAAGCTGATTTTCGATGATCATATCAATAGCATCGTAAGTAAAGCTTCGAGGGCGCTCGGGTTTGTGATGCGCAACTCGGTGTGTTTTAATAAAATAAAAACGTTAAAAATATTATTCTGCACTTTTGTCCGCAGTCACCTTGAGTACGCCTCGCAGATTTGGAACCCAATATACCAGACATATATATTGCGTTTGGAAAATATACAGAAAAGGTTTATTAGGTTTCTCTGCTTTCGAACTAGGATTAAGTACAAAAGCACGGACTACCTCAATCTTTGCCGTAAGCACCATCTCCTTCCTCTACTCAACAGACGCGAAATAGCCGACATTATCTATTTGATGAAAATTGTTACAGCCGAGATTGATTGTTCTGACCTATTAGCCAAGGTTTATTTTAATGCTCCTAGGAAGAACTTGCGTCGTAACGCTCCACTTTATCTCCCAATAGTTAAGGCTAAATATAGGCAAAACCTCTGGCGTGCTGGTCGCAGGTTGAATGAAGTGGTTCTAGATGGCAAGTTTGACCTTCACCACACTACTGTTGGTGCGGCGAGGCGGCAGTTAAGCGAGCGCTTTTTTAAAAAATAAATAGTTTTTTTATTATTATATTATATTAATAAGTTTTGTGCGTCTGTTCATTCTTGAACTTTTTGGTTATGTTTCGATATGATTTTTAATTTCTAACTCGTCACTACTTGTGAAGACCTATAAGTGGTTTAATAGTTGCTATTTTGTTATATTTTTTAAAATGTGTAAACCCTGGTTTTCCTGTAATAAATAAATAAAAATAAATAAAATTAAAAATACAGACTTATTGTTTAGTATATGTGTGGTTTTCAGCTTGACACTATATTTTAACCCATTAACATCCAAGCGGTCTCATGAGACCGCAGAACAATAGAATATCTATTGTGTCTCATTAACGTATGCTTAATTCATTAGTTAAGACACCTGTATATCCTAGTTGCTCGTGAAGAGAAAAGTAACGAAACCTGAGCCTGTCAGAGCCACATTGCAGCATGGTGTGGTGCGTCCGCGGAAGGATGTGAGGACACTGCAAGTTGGTCGTGTCGGCAATTGGAGCATCGTGTGACGTGTGCAAGCCGAGAAACAATACTGGATGTGTTGCCATGGTTCAAAATGGCCTGGTTTTTCCCAGAATCAGATGACAATCGCTCCAAATGTAAAATAATCTAATGTTAATAATTGCCCTACCACATCAATGATCAGTGTCAAACGACAAAGTGCTATAACACATAGGTACTTTTATTTATAATCCTATTTTTAACAGACGTTAAAAAAGAAGGAAGTTCTCAATTCGTCTGGATCTTTTTTGTGGATGTTCAACGATCATTCATTGCCCTGCCAGCCAAGGAGAGTTTGTATATTTTCGTTTGCACCGTCTCCAAAAGAAACTTTTAAAATACTTATCGAGGTAGAGCGTTAGTTTGTATGAAGAAGTAATAAATAAGTTTGTGATTTCGATGTTGACCTGATAGAAGAGTTTGTTGGTAATAATGAATACATTCACCTCCATAAATTTGACGAGTGTTAAAAACTTCACTCTGAATTTGACATCTGAATCGCTCCCTAAAATAAAGTGTACTGTAAGTGTGTGTAAAATTTAACCATTCACCTATTTGTAGGTATGCCTACTCCATCTCTCAAGAAAGCTTCGTACATTCGAGCCAGTCAAGTTACACATGTTTAGTGATAAATGGCGCAACAATGGGACTTCATTACCGTCCGGGGACACATTAATTAATTCCACGTCACGCCTCCACTTGCTATCTACACGCTGATTTTAGAAGCAATAACCTTTTGTGCTTGGTGACTTGACAGTTGTCGTGGTTTTTGGTCTGACTACAGTTAACTCACATGGTAACAAATTTATAAAATGACGCAAAGAATCCAAATTATATACCTAATAATTCATATCTTTTAACGACCGTGTGGAGTAGTGGTTCGCGCTCCGGACTAATAAGCCAGCAGTTGCGGGTTCGAATCTTGCAAGGGGAAAATGTTTGTCTGCTGAGCTTTTTTTTTCGGACGGACCTATCGCTGGTAGCCTTTGAGGAAGGCTTCGCCAGCTTCAGTTCGAGCAGTTGTGGCGTGCGCTGAGGGCGCACAGCCTAGGTCCGCCCCACTAGCGGTCGCCGCGACCCGGCCGAGTGTGAGGCTTCGCATAGCCTCAGACTCGCATATGTCACGGGCCAATGACGAGTGCGTAAGGCACCCTATCAAGCGGCGAACCCGCTAGTGGTGGCGCCGACGGGACCGGAACTGCCGAAACAGGCCAGACCGCTGTCGGGCTCCTTTCTAGCGATCCCGATATGGGGGTGAGTCGGACTGTCTGATGAACACGAGCATTTTTAGTTATTCATACTATAGTCATGTATACAGAGTTACATTTCGCTTCGCGAAGCCTGAGGCCTGGCCCGCGCACGAGGTACCCGCTGGCCGGCCGCTCTCTAGGCTGAGTACCTTCTGTACTCGCCAAATCTGCCCGGTGAACCTGGAAAAAGCCTTCCGCTGCCAGCATAGGTCCCTTCAAAAAAAAAGGTTACATTTTAAGGTAGTGCCAAAATTTAAAAATAAGATGTATAGAACAATAAAAAAATAATTAAAAATGATAATAATTTTAAAGAAATAGTTTGTTTTTTACGTAGATTGATTTAGTTACTGATTTTGAGTGGTCCCTAAAAATTGGCACTACTGCGAAATGTAACCCTGTATAGTCATGTGTATTTAAACACCTACTTGCCAGACAAAGGGAACAGGGGTTCCAAAATGTTTTTTTGGTTTTTATATCATGGTATGTAATTTAGTACTAATATTTGCCTACTTAGAGGTGAAAACTATAGGCTTGTTGAATATGCTGTCGTAATTTTATATTATTAAATTTACAAGCTGTTTGTTTTTCATTAAAATAAAATATAATAAAATAAAACACTTCGAAATCTTACGTTACTGGTACTACAGTGCTTATGACGTCATCCGGTCGAAAAATCTGTCTTACGCACTTGCTGGACCTGTATCATCTTTAGTTTATGGTTCAACTTATAAACAACGAATTACAGATGACTTTGAAACTTGGTCAAAGATTACTTTGTATGATGAGTAATAAAGAGTATCTATCTAAATATTTTTTCCGCCCTTACCTTCGGCGCACAGACGTGGTCCCTGACAGAGAATTAGAAGTTCAAGCTCAGGGTGTGCCAGAAAGCAACAGATCGCAGCATCTTCTTCTTCATCTATACGGTCAATCCCGGTTGTGTCCAAAGCCATTGCTTTGGAGCCCCGGGTCCGCTATCTTGCTAACAGAGCGCAGCATATTAGGTATAAAAAAGAACCGACAAGGTCATAAAAACCACTATCCGATCCAGAACTGGCATTGTCCAGGTGGGAACGAAGACAACAACACTGAACTGGGAGTTTTAGCACTCGATGGATTCCTAAAAATGGGGATTTCTGAGGATGGGTATCGCCGTAGAGGACGTCCAAAAAAGGATGGCTTGACGAATTGGAGAACCACAGTAAGAATTGACAGATTTGGACCCTCAACAGAGAAGCAAGGAGAACTCAGGAGATACTTTTGCCCAGCAGGGTCACCATAGGTTAAAAAAATCTTTAATCGCAAAAATCTTGAATAGAAGTTTATTTAATACAAAAACAATACCTATCTTCACAAAGTAAATGTCCTAATAATTCGTTTATTACACAATATTGCTTTTACTCTAAATTAGTTGGGAAAATGTTTGCCAAACAGCTGTATAATTAAGTTACTCTCGTAGGTACTAGCCGCCGGCTGCTGTGAGCCGTCTCACAAATAATTTGAAAAATACTATAAATGCCAACAGAATATTATGTTTGTTTGTCATAATTTTCTGCACTAAATTGTTATGTGTTACAATCACACCAATAATGAATATGCATGAAAAAAATATATTGTTTTTACTATAAGAAAATATATGAAATTATAGTGCTAATAGTGAAAACAAAATTGAGTTTAGGTAAAAAATAACCGTAATATAGTAATTAGAAATTAAGGTAAAATTTCTAAAACAACTTTTAGTATGAAAAATGTATGGCGCGCGTGTAATCTGACGTCACGGTACATATCGGATCTCCTTGTCTAACACGCGACTTTAATGGGCTGTAAGTCAGGTATTTCTCAATATTTTTCGAAAATTCTTAGTTTTATTAATTATAATTAAGTACTATCTATTTTAGGGCCAAATAAAAAACATGCGTATTCCCCATTATAATTAAAGCCCTGAACTAAGCAAAGTTTGTATTATGGCGACTAGATAACGGATAAACATACTTAAATACCTAATTTATAACATCCATCACTAAAATAGGAAGCTATTGAAGCCGGTTCAAAATTAGTCACAAGAATCACAAGATGCTTCTCTTCTAGAAACATGCACAATCCTTAAAGAAACCTACATGTGGACTAAACCGCGTGGCTGCACTAGTGCGAAGAAAAATTGGACCACGTAAATTAAATTCTATAATCTGTTTTGCATCGAGTTTGAGATTAAAGTAAAGTAGGTAAACAAACTGTATTTGGAGATTACAAAATGTACACTAACTCACTCTGATTACCTACACCGCTCTATTAAATAATTAATCATAAGCTTGTTACCCACAAGATAGTGATTTATTTAAATAAAAAAATTATTTAACATCATCATCATTCATAATTTCAGCCGTAGGACACCAGGACCACTGCTGAACACAGGCCTCCCCCAACGACATTGGCAAGCGCAATTTTTTGTAAGTTTTCGCACACAGACGCTGCTGCCCGTCTTGTACTACAGAAATTAGTCGCCGCTTACGACACGCCTCCTGATGGCGGTGGAGAGGTGTATTCTTTACGGCAGTCCCCACACAGCTTCAACAAGCTCACCAAAATTCTTTTTTTGCACATTATGAGAAGCTTTGGCCAGTAAAATCTCCTAGAGGTAAGTTAGCTAATAAATTTGAACCTTTTAAATAATACAATAAATTTCTTTTACATTTGCATTTTACATTCCGAAAACAATATAAATGTAATCCTTATCACGTCTATACCCGTGAATCGTCCGCTAAAGCATTAACCAAAAATTGTATTATGGAAGTAATATCAAAATCAAAAGGATGCAGCATAAAAGGTTCTATATTTTTGACTATTCTAGATATGGCTTATGTGGTCTATTTACATCTACATTTCTATAAGCAAAAGCCTATTAATAGCTACGTTTACGAGTATATGATAACTCTGTACTCATTAGAATTGTATCAATGATTTTGGTGTTTCGAATAAAATAAAACAAATAAATCAAAATATAATATATTTTACACATATCACGTAGAACTGACGGCCGACGGGGGTTCTGGAATGGAGGCCACGTACTGGCAAGCGCAGCGTAGGACGTCCACCTACAAGGTGGACAGACGACCTGGTAAAGGTTGCAGGAAGCCGCTGGATGCGGACCGCTTCCAACCGGACAATCTGGAAGTCACTGGGGGAGGCCTATGTTCAGCAGTGGACGTCCTATGGCTGAAATTATGATGATGATGATCAAAATATTTTTAATAGGCCTTTGTTTGCACTTTTACAGGTCCCAATTACTTTACTTACGGTATGGTGTGTGATATTGTTGTCCAATGTTGTTGTTGTTTTCCAATTTATTATTTTCCCTTTGGCCCTACCCCGTCCCAGCGTGTTGAGCCTTATATCACATACACTTTTGTTTATATAAGTTGGTCTAATAATCCATCTTAACATTATCAGTTCAATAAATCAATCACCTCAAAATCCTTTAAAAAATATATTTGTTTCGCCAAAATAAAAAGTTTAGTCACAAGTTATGATTTTATTGGATTTGTAAAAAAAATACACATCAACACAAAAACGCTTATTACAACTAACCAACTAAGAATTTACATTCACATTCTAAACAGTAAACACGTCATTAAATCATTTTAACAAGAGTGGTATGCAAGGAATTTTATGCATGTATAAAAAAATTAACCTTCTTAGCTCATTGAATTTCATGTAACTAATGTATTATTTCGTAGAAGATTATAATTATTACAACACTCGGCTAAAAAATAAATACTGCCAATGTACCATTTGTATTTTATTTATTTATTTTGCTAAGGCTTACAGGCATATTACCCCAAACATAGTTATAACAACTTCTTTTACAAATTACGTACTATATTATTACCATGATTATAACTTATTTTATCTATAACAAACACACTTATGTTGTAACGCGTGATATTTGGATATCACAAGAGTTGTTGACTTATTATTGATGAGTCATAAATAAATGACAGTCATGCATAAGTTGACAATATTATGACTTAAGTAGTAAGAGTAAGAGACACCACTTAACTTTAATGGTTAAAGTCAAAGTCAAAGTTTGATTTGAATTTGAAAATGGGTCTTTATTTTTTGGGCCCTACAAGTGCTTCGAGACAAGACAGACAATCTGGAAATTGCTAAGAAGAAACGCCGGAAAAAACCACTAGCTGCCACAAAAAATATTTTTTTAAAAAAAGGTAGGTACATTTAGTAGGATTAAGTGCTAAATTCATGCTTTAGATACTTTTAGACATCCATGTTAGATTATACAGTCGTAAATTGGGTTTATCTGAAAAGTCAGACTTCTCATCGGAATTACCAGAATTATTATTGTCCATTCGTTTGTCATCCACATTTGAAGCCGCGCCAGTAAATTTTGATATAAAACCTCTTCTCTATCATCTTTTCTTCTCTATCAGCTTTGTGTTCAGAATCTCCAACATGTGCCCGATCTCAGCGTCTATGAGATGCGTAGCTATCATAAGAAAAACTCGGAAAATGAAATAAAATAATAAATTGACAATTACTCCATGCGGTAATGAACGGCCCAACCCGCACAATTGTGTTGAAAAAATTCGATAAGCCTGTTGGGCTAGTAAATACGCTATACTAGTCTCAAATCTACTAACACAGTCGTAAATCACGTCCCCAAGGCCAACAGAAGGCGTGTCGTAAGAGACGACTATTTCCTGTAGCACGAGACGGGCAGCAGCGTCTGCGTGCGAAATCTTATAAAAAACTGCGCTTGCCAACTCGCCTGCCAAGCGTGGCGAGTATTGGCAATCCCCCCTAATGAAAGTCACTGGGGAAGGCCTATGTTTAGCAGTGGGCGTCCTTTGGCTGAAATGATGATGATGATGATGAAATCACAAAATAATACTCTCGGCACTCCAAGACAGACAAAAAAATGGAGCGCGCCACAACCACAATGTTAAAAAGTCCGATTCTGCCCGGCAGCGGCTGACCATAACCTCAAAATGAGAGTAAAGTATGAAAATACGTTTCACGCACAATCAATTTATCGTTTGGCGCCGGGCGGGCCAATGTAGCGCCAATACTTTTTAAATTACCAGGGAATATGCATATATTTATATTAATTGGTTGTAAGTCAGATATTTATCAATATTTTAAAAAAATACTCTAAATTTGTTAATTTTATTAATTTAGAGTTTTTTTTTTAAATATTGATAAATATCTGACTTACAACCAATTAACCTTAAAGTCGCTTGCTAGACAAGGAGATCCGACATATACCGTGACGTCACAGTACACGTCCGCCATACATTTTTAATTGTAAAACTAGTTTTAAAAAGAGACAGGTCAGGTCAGGACATATCTCAATTTCTAACTCATAAATTGCGAGTATTTTTTACCCAAAATCAATTTTGTTTTCACCTTTAGCACTATAATTTCATATACAGGGTTACATTGCAAAGAGGTGCCAAATCCTTAACAGTGGCTCAGAATCAGTAACTTTATCGAACTATGCAAAGAACAATTTTTTTTTTTTCGTATTTAATCATAATAATATTTAAGACGCTTCTTTACACTGTTCCTTAGATCTTATTTTTTAAATTTGGCACCCCTTTGCAATGTAACCCTGTATGTTCTTATAAATATATTAAAAATAATGTGTTATTTTCGTGCATATTCCCTATTGTATTTGACGATTCCGCAAGAACTATATATAATACGGCCTTGCTTAAACCATTTATTATTACTTATTGCAGTGGTACATGCGTGCATCGCATTCATTTAATATGCATTCAATGATATTTGTTACACAGTCCGGAACGCAACAAAGATAGTTGTAAACAAAATTAAAATGTCATCGACTGTTTAGCTCCCAAAAGTTTTTAGTCAAGTTTATATTAGAATACCTACTTCTACTCCTTTATTCGATTTGTCATTCAGGCAGTGCATATCTAAAGTAATTTATAAGTAAGATTATTAAATAAATCGACTCTGTCGTAAAGTCTTATCGTGCATTTATTTAAGATATTCAAATGAGTGCATGCAAACTTTCCATTACAAATGCATCAAATACCCCAATCAACAAAATACTCTTCTTCTTCATCTATACGGTCAATCCCGGTTGCGTCCAAAGCCATTGCTTTGGAGCCCAAGGTCCGCTTTCCTTGATTTACTCCTCCACTTCGCACGGTCCTCGAGCGTCTCTAGTTGTGAGATCATTGGCAAAATACTATTACATCAATAACATTATAGGAATCGAAATTATTACCGAGAAGTGATGTTTCATAGAAATTGCTATTGTATGTGCATCCAAATTTACAACAAGATACCAGAGCGCTTAAAACAATTACCTGTATGAAAATGTAATCAATTTAAGACTGCCTTGTACACATCGCTTTATGATAGAATGTTCTACAGTGTGAAAGATTAGGTACTTAAATTATACTTGTAGTTAATTTTTTATGAATATTTTTTTTTTTTTATAGGCCAAAAACCTCTCGCCTCTTGAGCGGTAATGACCGGCAATAGCACAGTTGGCCGGGATCAGGGCAAAAGAGAAAGAAATTGGCGGACGATGCGGGCGGTATCAAGCACCACCGCCTTCTGCATCTTTGCTGGAAGCGAGCCGCCGACCAATCCCAGTCTTTTCAGGTGTATACCTAAGGTGACTGGGATTAACCCGTTTGCCGATATAACAATTGGTATGATTTCAGTGGACGCCACTTCCCACATTTCGGTAACCTCGTGTACTAGGTCCAAGTACTTGCGTTGCTTTTCGGTTATGACTATTATTATTATTATTATCTATCATTTAATATGTTTTGGCATTCTGTTATTTGATCGATAAATTATTTTGTTTGACACAAATTAATTATTATCAACCTTTGGGAATTGTAAAATTAACGGCCGATTTTTCAAACAGGTATCTTTTATCCGACGAATAAAATGGACGTTTTGACACATTTTCTATGCGAAAACTCTCAACATGTCAAACCTATTCTTTAAGTTAAGGGTTATCTGGCTGTTGAAAAATGATATTAATGACATAAATGTAATAAACAAACATTTAAAAAATATATAACATGTTTTTTATTAATGTTTGTTAATTGAACTGAATTGTAGTAAATAAAATATGTTTCTGACATCACAGTAAATTGATAATTTTCATAAAATTAATATGTAATGGATCTTATAATTATGTAATACATTTGCATGCTATTGTTAATAGCTTAATGGGCCGAACATTAAACAAATTGTAAGACATTTAGTGTACCCTGTTTAAACGCAAATAAACTATTCTAATTTATTTTTTAGACGATCTATCTAACATCAATTTGCATTGCACCAATTTTATGTTTTTTTTTTTAAACAGTCACTTTATATAAATTAAAAAATTACTCATGTTACACAATCGTAGGTTTTCAGTAAAAAATCATTTTTACCTCTCGGGGCTTAAAAGTCCCCTTTTTGTGGGGAAAATTCGAGAATATTACTTTTTATCTTTTAAAACTTTCAAAGAACTAACCAAACAACCTGATAAAAACAAAATTTTCAGTGCAGATTGCGTACAAGTGTACTTTATCAAGCAATGGTCAGTGTCATAATCATTAGTTAATCTGTTTGTTTTTAATTAGCAATAAATTCCAAAAAGATATGATAATTCGGCTAATCTGAATACGATCAATTTAGCCGATAATTAATTTGAAATGTCAAAACAAAACATTAAGGGCCACTTCCACCACTTGCTGAAAAGTTCCGGATAACCTATCTGGCACTTGTTTTGACAGATAACCCATACAATTAGCTGTCAAAAAAGTGCCAGATGGGTTATCTGGAACTTATCAGCAAGTGGTGAAAGAGGCCCTTAGTTTGTTGTTTGTCTGTTTGTCGCGTCAATGACTTGGGGCACCACAGTCTCTCCTGTTAACTTACTGCTGGTCGTGTCTGAAGCGGCTCAAATAATATGCAGCCCTTAGTGACAACTACATTTTTGCGCCGTTTGGCGTTCAGACCATGGGTCCTTGGGGCCCAAGTGCCCTAGCTCTACATAAAGAGTAAGATAAAAGGCTAACCCAAGGCACTAGTGATTCAAAGGCTGGTAGCTACCTCGGACAAACGAATAGCATCGCTATCCAGAGAGGCATTGCTGCCAGCCTTTTGGGCACTATCCCTACTGGCAGCGCTGAGGCTGATAATATCTTTTACATTTTCTAGTATTTTATATTTTCTGTAATTATGTTTATTATTATAAATGTAAAGTATATATTTAAGTGTAGGTTAATTGTTTATATTATTTTGTAAATATATTAGGTGTATTGTAATTAGCATGGATGCGATAAAATATTTTATTTCGATATACATTAATTTTACATTAAGTTTGTTGTAGATTTTGTAGTTGTAGCGCCAAGTGAGATACTTTCTAAAGAGATGTATACATTTTTTTAGTGTTTCGTACTCTAAATTTAATCTTGTTTGATTGACTTTTCCTCGAATGGTTGGCGAGGTAAC
Source organism: Anania hortulata (assembly GCA_963576865.1). Classification (NCBI taxonomy): domain Eukaryota; kingdom Metazoa; phylum Arthropoda; class Insecta; order Lepidoptera; family Crambidae; genus Anania; species Anania hortulata. The sequence goes on along the minus strand of OY756395.1, from coordinate 18,366,721 downwards.
AACCCATCCTTGCAGTAACCCCTCGACATAGAGGTTTCGAGGTAACGACCCATCGATATAGTTATCCATCGACATCGAGGTATCAGTCATCGAGGCAACGTAAATCGAACTAGAGTACGAAACTTATTATTAGTTTACCTACTGTTTACGGTGCTGTAAGATCATTGACCTTCATTTATATTAAGTGTACCAAAATAAAATTATCTTTCCTTAGTAGGTATCAGCTTATTAACATACAATTTAATGATACCAGAAAATAAAAGTATAGCTTCTTTGTTTTATGACAAATAAAGCCACAAACCTGTTTACAGGTAGTTTTTAAATTAAAACTAATGTTCGATAAACATTTGTTGTAATGTTTGTTAATCATCTTCCTCATTGTCTTAGCGCATTACCCCGTGGCCCTTTACAGGTATCGCCATACTCGTATCTACCAAAAAGAACTAAATAGTTATGCTTAGAACCTATCGTATAAAACCTACACGGACCTCGTTGTGAGACCAGTATGTGTACCTACTTGTGACAGTGCAGTGCTCAGAATAAAGTTTGGTGTCTCCCAAAACCCAAAAGTGAATCTACATTGATAACTATTACCAGGTTTATATATATTTTTTTTTAATTTGATGTCGTCCTGTTATCACGTAAGGCTCAGTACGGAAAAAATTACGGAATATCACAAAAGGGGATGTAGTGAGATGTCACATAAATAATATAGTTTTTGTTGAAAGCGTAAATTTTAAACCGAAACGTGCCACTTCTCGATTTAGCAATCACGCGTTCAACGAAATAATGCTTACTTTTTCATAACTAAATTACTACATCTATATTATATATATAAAACAAAGTCGGGTTAGTTACACCTATTTAAGGCGAGAACGGCTGGATGCAGGGTAGACAAACATACATTTTACTTTTGCATTCAATCAGTATATTACTATATATTTTTGCTTACCTGTTTCATTAATAAGCTTTCATTAATAAGCTCCTAGTACCTAATAATATAATACCATCAAAGTTTAAGCATTGTCTCTAATTGCTAAGTTCAAATTAATTAAGATCATGAAACCTAATAACAGTCAAATTCGCTAACTTAATCCCTCCGGATTGATGAACTTAGCTTTAGTTTTTGGCGTCTCTTACGTAATTATCACGTCCAAATTCTACTACAATGGAAGTTGGTACAGTGGTGACACTCTTCGCAGGATAGAGACATCTCACCTCGTGATTACGCTGAATTAAAAAACAATTATCAGCCTATCAATGTCCACTGGTGGGCAGTGGGCTCTCCCAAGCCGTACGACGGTTTGCGGTCCTCTGTCGTCCGCAATAGTATTCCTTATCTAAACTCAGTTGAGCCACGTTTTCACTACGGCGGGACCAACTTACCCGGAACTGTTGGGATACCTTAAATAGGTCCCCCCCCATTCGTGGTAACACAATTCCTTATTAATTACGGATTTTATTTTTTAAGGAAAACTTAAATGTCATGTCTTTGATTAAAACTGACATTACATTTCATCATCTTCATCATCTTTTTAGCCATTGACGACCTCCGTAGCCGAGAGGCGACCATACCGGACTTGGTGTCGCTATCTCTGAGGTCCCGGGTTCGATAACTTTTCTATATTATATCGGGTCTGGGTGTTGTGGTACCGTCGTTGTTTCTGATTTCTGTAACACAAGTGCTTAAGCTACTTATCATAGGATCAGAGCAATGTATGTGATTTTGTCCAATATTTATTATTATTATTATTGGACGTCCACTGATAAACATAGGTCACCCCCATTGCTTGACGTCCAGATTGGACGGTTGAAAGCGGCCTGCATCCAGCATCTTCCTGAAATCTTTACCAGGTCGTCTGTCCCCTTGTAGGTAGACTTCATGCGCTGCGCTTGCCGGTACGTGGTCTTCATTCTAGAACCTTTCTGCCCCACCGGCCATCAGTTCTAGGTGTTATTAAATTTAATTTAATAAAAAAATATCATTATATTTTCGATTACGCGCCTTCCTAATAATTTAATTAAATTGGTGCACCAGTATAACTATACATCGGAATTCTGGAACTCTGAGTTGTCAAACTTGGTTGGAATAAAAGTGGCCTAAATACCTTACCGTGTGCCGTTTGTGCCGTGCCGTGTGGGGACGGCCGTAAAGAATACTCTTCCCCACCGCCAACAGGAGGCGTGTCGTAAGAGCGACCAATTCCTGTAGCACAAGATGGGTGGCAGCGACTGCGTGCGAAAGAAACTGCCAAGCGGCGAGTATTGGCAATCCCCCCGATGACAGGTCATTGTGGGAAGTCAGCAGTGGACTTCCTATGGCTGAAATGATGATGATGATGAAATAACTCACGTGATTAAAAGATGGCTTCTATGTGGTTACGCATTGCTTATAGAGGGTAGTGAACCTGCTGCCTCAGCCACTAGTATGTTTTCACCTTAATAAACGAGCAATTGCCAATCAAAGAAGCACAGAAGCACTATCTAACAATTATCCCGAGAACTTTTGGGCCAAATTCGCGTGCGCCTACCTGCCCCCGCCAGTAACAGTCGCCCATTACACTCGAGGGCACTTCAAAGCAATCTCACCTTTGTCGCTCGCTCACTTTGATCACAAGGATCGATTTAATTTGAGTTTTCTTTAATTAAAATTGGGCGGCTGTCTGAGAGTGACTCGTTTTTTGTCGAAATGCAAATAAATGGATTAATTAATTTTAAATGGCAATTTGTAGTTTTTACTGATAATTAAAAGGTTCTTTGACATGTTTCAGAGTCACAATAACTATATATATAACCAGTCAAAGTTATAAAAGCAAATTAAATCTTTAACTCTAAGTTATAGCGGTTAAAATCCAAGAAGCTGAGAGGTTAGTGATCAGGGGCGTGCATCCCATATAGGCTATTATGCAAAGCCTACCTTCATAAAAAACCGACAGAACAGCTAACCATAATTATTAATTACGTATTCAACAAAAAACAATAAATATTCTGTCTACCTGTACTTATTCCTTACTAGAGCGCGCAAATTAGATCGTTACTGTTTCACGCAAACTTACTCAATTTTCACTCACAGCCTACCCCCATCTGAAACCAATGCACGCCCCTGTTAGTGATAGATCTATCTCCTACACTACTACATACAACTACTACCTAAGTACTTTTTATACATACACGGACAGTGAATTATAAGTACCTATTAATTAAGTAAATATAATAGGTACCTATTATTTTTCTGTTCGCAGATCATGGCTGAAAATAAATTTTCACTTGAAATATCAAACGTAACTGATGAAGAAGACAAAATTATAAAGAAATATTACAAAGGTTAGTTAATTATTTTCCTACTTCAATTCAGCCATTATCATTTCTCGTCCGTCTGCTTCTACTGCAGGATGTTAAGTTAAGGAAGGAAGGAAGCGTTGGAACAAAGGATGTTGATGCTTCAAGTCTTTTGCATACATTTTCAAAGAAAGAATTTTTTTTTTTGTGGCGCATACACAGTTTAAACAACACGGTCAACACTTATCAAACTACCTTAAACGTAATTTTTCTCACTATTGATCGCCTTGTATTAACTTTTAAAGTTCCTCCATAGCCGAGAGGCGAGCATACCGGACTTGGTGTTGCTATCTCTGAGGTCCCGGGTTCGATTCCCGGTCGGTCAATGTAGAAAAATGACTTTTCTATATAGTCTCGGGTCTGGGTGTTGAGGTACCGTCGTTGTTTCTGATTTCTGTAACACAAGTGCTTTGGCTACTTACCATAGGATTAGAGCAATGTATGCAAAGACGTACTTTAAAAAAAAATACTTCTTTTAATACATTGATTTTAAATAAGAAAACATTTCTCCAAGGGCTTATTTGTGTAGTTAGTGAAGTTTTTTCAATTACTAATGTTTTCAAATCGTTAGAAATACCTGCAATCTCTTGCAGATTATATCCGGCCGTTTGTGCGAGTAGGACCTTCAGGGTACCTGTCCACCGCTGGGTATGCAGACCACGCGGCAGACATCTACAACCTTGAAGCTAGGCCTGACGACCTGTGGGTCGTAAGCTTCTCTAGATCAGGTAATAACTAATAAAAGTATGCCTAATATACTTCCCGAGGCAGGGCATAAGCCTCACCTTGACTATAAGGTAGATTGGGCCAACTCCACCACGCGTTAGCCGGGGCCAACTTTTAACGTGCCTCCCGAAGCACGGTGATGATCCTTAATAGAGTCGGAATGGTCACCCATCTTTAACTTTGGTAATTTGGTAATTACTTTGATAATTAAAACGCTGCCGCCACTGAGTTAAAAACCCCTCAATAATAACGAATAACAGCCTTAATCTATCTACGACGATAAGACCACAGAATAGATAATAAGTAGATATGGGTAGGCCTACAGAAGTTAAATTTCATACAATGCGCGCTTGAGCAACGCACACATAGGCATCGTGTTTTCGTTGCCGTTGGTCTAGTCTAGCGCACACTGTATAATGCATAACTTCTGTTACTTTGTGTTTTGTGACGAGACGTCCACAAGAATCAAGCGCCAGAATTGGACGATTATCATAAAAGGCCATTTCTGGGATTGTCGTGTTGAGCGATTGTGGTAAAATATGATGTACAGCGATTTTAAAAATCATCGACTTTTCATGCTGACGGTAGGTACCGTAATGTCTTAATGAAAACCTACCTTTTTTTTACGCAGGAGAAAATGCGTTAGCATACCAACCGCGTCAGGGCAAGCGGGAGGTTATGTACGGACTCTCTTGCCGGGAGGCAACGCTAGTCGCTGTCTCTCGGCAAGCATACCATACTAAAAAAACCTGCGGTGTACACCTCAACGTATGTTAATGATGCATGGGGACCCAATGTATGACTTCCATGCATCACCCACGTACGGCTATGCCGGGCCTTAGGCATATGGAATAAGGTGATCCAGTACAAACAGGATCACCCCAAGGCTGGCGGGCTGTGCAATGCGAGCATAGGGCCCCTTGACCCTTCACTCACTAGCCTGCTAGAGGGTTGAGATGACGAAGGGCGTAATGCCTCCGCCTTCTCCCCCTCCTTCTTCTACGGATCGGATCAGCATGAGGATCATCCTCCCTGACCCGCTCCGCAGCCTCCTTTTGCGACACCACGTCCTCGCAAAAGGAGACCATACCCTCCCATGCTTCCAATGACTTTAGTCAAAAGTATACAAACTCAATTTATCACACAACGATGATTTTTTCTATTTCTTCACTCACAAAAGCTAAAGTCTTAATCGCATCTGCTGTATAATTTGTGCTAAGATACATAGACAGACGCCATCCATATAAATCAAACTCAGGTTTCTCATATAAAATAATGATAATATTTGTAGGAACAACATGGCTCCAAGAGCTGGTGTGGCTGGTCGCCAACGATATGGACTTTGAGGGAGCTTCCGTCCCGCTAACGAAGAGATTCGCTTACATTGAGTTAGTCCTATTTACTATACCTACTCAGGGCCGATTTTTCAAGCAACAGATAGGTAACTTTTATCCGACGAATAAAATTCTTGTTTTGACTCATTTTCTTTTTAAAAACTGTCAACGTAAAACTTATTCAAAGTATAAAAGTTATGTAGCTAATAATAAATCGACCCTTATTAATTATTATTATTATAAATGCGAAAGCAACTCTGTCTGTCTGTCTTTCTGTTACGCTTTCACGCCTATTTGGATGAATATGGTAGAGAATGCTTTTGGCATTAAGTCCGCCATTTGTACAACTTTTTTTTAAATGTCTGTGCAATAAAGTTTAAATAAATAAATATTAGTACATATAGAGATAGACTAAAACTTGGAAAGGACATAAGACTTTTTTAAATCGTGAAAGCTAAACCAATTTTGATAAAATTTTGTACGGAAAAAGCTTGAACCCTAGGAAGGGACAGGCTACTATTTTTATTCCACCTCCTAAGCGAGAAGCGAGGGGTGTGAGTGTGACAAACCGTTTTCCACGCGAGCTAAGCCGCGGGCACAGTTAGTTAAAAATAATTAAACGTAACAAAGTAACATTCTGTTTCTACTTAAACCGAGTTTAAAACATCGATTATTCCGGGATTTGATAATAAAGGAAATAGTGGTTTATTGCCCTGCACATCATATTATAATACTCTGCTACAAGTAGCTTCGTAATTTCTTTAAACGATTAGTGACATGAAATTCAGCGATTCTCTGCTCGGCCCTAACTCGTCCGTGTTTCGACTAACGCTAAACCTACGTTGCAGATATCCAACCCAAGCATCAGAAATTACCAAAAATCCTCCTTCGACTGCAAAACGCGCCACTGAAGAAGATTTCCAAACGTTACCACATCTACCCTCACCGCGCTACGTCAAAACGCACCTACCACTGTCACTTCTCCCGCCAAAACTTCTCGAAACGTCAAAAGTTTTTTACGTCGCGCGGGACCCGAGAGACGTCGCAGTCTCGTTCTATTTTATGCACAAATTATTTAGGTATTTCGCAGAAGATGTTACTTTCAAGGAGTTTTGGGAACTTTTCAAAAATGATTTAGGTGAGTTCTATGAATATCTACTTGTTTTGACTTAGGAGGATGCAGCGCACTACGTAGAGCCGCCAATAGTATTTTTTAAATAAAATATAAAAAAAACTGGAAATACCTTGACCTTAAAAATTATTTATTTATTTATTTTATACTTTATTGCACAGAACTAAAAATAAGTGGTACAAATGGCGGACTTAATGCTAAAGCATTCTCTACCAGTCAATCATCTCTTATATATTTTTTAATATCTGTCCACAGCTTTTCATTCTGTCTGTTGATTTCAGACAGCGTTTTTGCTAAAAGTGGCCCCTTGGGAAAAATAGCCGAGTAGTTATTTTAAAAAATCTAGGTTATACTCTTTGAGGTCGACGTGTTTGCAGTTTTTTATTAATTGGTCTGATTAAGATGTAATAAATAACAATTGGTGGGAATAGGTAGTTCTGCACCCTCATAAAAAATACAATTTTATCTAACGTGGAATACATCAAGATATATCATGTATAATGGGCTAGTTTCCTAAAAAAATCTAATTAGTCCGTCAGATGGATTAACAGAAAATATTGGATACGTATTTTTTCTTTTCTTAATCAAACAAAAAATGTTGAAGATATAGCCCGTTAAAGTTCCGCGTAACGTCACGCCTTGCGACACTTTTTATCAAGGCGTGACGTCACGTGCTCATTTTGATGCGCTTTATCTTCGTAATTTTTTGTTTGATTGACAAAAGACAAAATATGGGTCCAATATTTTTTGATAATCTTACTGACGGACTAAATAGAATAATCTTTTTTTGACCCAGGAAACTAATCCCATTGCTTTGCCTAAGGCATTTTAATACCTGCTCCGACTAATAAATCAGCTTCTAACATACAACTTCGAAGTTCGGCAAATTATTATTTAGTTTTTCGGTCAAAAATTGATAATGCAATAAATATTACATGGGAAATTTAACTACAAAATGCGGTGGTCATTATTCTAGCACTTGTTAATACTTATTTCAACAAAAGCGTTGCCTAAGAACTTCATGGAACTATTTATAAAGGATTTAGGTGAGTTTAAGTAGTTTTCTTTCGGAAGGGCCGCCATTTTGAGCGGGTCTGTTAGAACTCGTTAAACTCGAGTTGCGAGCGGAGATGAATACAACCCTTTTATTACTAGGTAGAACTGTACCTGCAGATAGACTTTTTATTATGGGGACTTGGAATTGCTGATTTTAAAAAGGTTTTAACGGTCTCGAGTGTCGGAAGGGGTCTGAAGTGTATTTTAACATACCTAGTTAAAATTCACTAACTAGTTGGTTGTTTTAGTTTGTACACCATAACTTGTTTTGAACAAATATTTTACCTTGCTTCGTATTTTTTTCTATGCTAATGTGATGTGTACGTTTTTATGAAATAACGCTAATATTATTTTATTACCACCTTGTATAGCTCGCTATTTCATAAAAATACGAACATTAAAACAGTAGGTAATGCCACTGGGTTGGACTGCATGAAGCTCCTATTGTACCTGCACCAAAATGTATTGATCTCGTGATGAATGTTACTTTTTACAATTAGGAATGACGACTGAGTAAAAAAAAAGTATTTATATTTAGTCCGTCAGTTAGATTATCAAAAAATAATAGTCACCTTATAGTTTTTTCTTTTGACAATCAACCAAAAAATGACAAAGATAAAGCGCGTCAAAGTTCGGGAGTCTGGGGCTCCTGACGTCACTTCTAAGTCAAAATTGTACCAAGACGTGACGCCATGCGACATTTCAAATCAACATATCTCTGTAATATTTTGATTACGAGAAAAAAGAAAAAATACGCGTCCAATACTTTTTGATAATCTACTTGATAGACAAAGAAAAGTTAGTCGCCATCCCTATTGGCACTTAATTTCCATTTGTCCCAGTTCTCCATATGCCGATATTCGCGCACATCACAGAGTCGTGGGAAAAACGCAGCCACCCGAACCTAATGTTCTTTTTTTATGAAGATATGCAGAAAGTAAGTGAAGCGACAGCCGGTGCCTAAGGAATGGTAATCAACGTAACGTTGTATCAGAAATGTAGACTGAAAAAATATAACTGACAAGAACAAAGCAACCCAATATTGAGACGAAAAATTATTGATATGATAAATATTTTATTTTTAGGGATCCGTAGCCAAATGGCAAAAAACGGAACCCTTATGGATTCGTCATGTCTGTCTGTCTGTCCGTCTGTATGTCACAGCCACTTTTTTGCGAAACTATAAGAACTATACTGTTGAAACTTAGTAAGTAGATGGGTTATACATCTAAGATTTTCTCTCTGAAGAATCTGCATTAAGATTTTCACACAAAAATATAAAAAAAGAATAAATTTTGGGGGTTCCCCATACTTATAACTGAAAATCAACTTTTTTTTATCAAACTCATACATGTGGGGTATCTATGGATAGGTCTTCAAAAATAATATTGAGGTTTCTAATATCATTTTTTTCTAAACTAAATAGTTTGCGCGAGAGACACTTCTACATGGTAAAATGTGTCTTCCTAAAAAAATGTTTAAACTAAAAAAAATGTATGAAGTACATTACCATGCAAACTTCCACCGAAAATTGGTTTCAACGAGATCTAGTAAGTAGTTTTTTTTAATACGTCATAAATCGTAAACCGCAATTTACCTTTCGTAATGTTATGGATTTCATTTTGCAATAAAAATACCATAACTATGAGTCGATTATCGTGATGGGTGAACTTTTACTTATATAGTTACCTACAGGTTTGTACGGAACCCTCGGTTCAGTGTATTTTGGCTACAAACCTACATTACTATATTATTTTTAGATCAATGGGTATAAAATTTTTGTACAGACAAGCTCGTCAACCTAAACGTAAAATTTTCTCAATTGATATTAATCTCTACGTGTAGGATTTCAGTTCTACGTGCTACGCGTACCGGCAAGCGCAGCGTAGGACGTCCACTCACAAGGTGGTCAGACGACCTGGTAAAGGTCGCAGGAAGACGCTGGATGCAGGCCGCTTCCAACCGGCCAATCTGGAAGTCAATGGGGGAGGCCTATGTTCAGCAGTGGACGTCCTATGGCTGAAATGATGTAGGATTTAAAGTTCAAATTCGGTTCAGTGACCTATAACTTTTTGGGTAGTTGACCTGATGCTGTTGACTGTACCTACACAAATTAAAGTCCAAGGTAAAATAGGTGAAGAGGTTTTTTGCAATAAAGAATAATTCATATCTAGGTATCTTTGCCGTGCCGTGTTGGGACGGCCGTAAAGAATACACATCCCCACCGCCAACAGGAGGCGTGTCGTAAGAGGCGACTAATTCCTGTAACACGAGACGGGCAGCAGCGTCTGCGCTCGCCTCTTATAAAAATCTTATAAAAAATTGGCGGAGGCCTGTGTACAGCAGTGGACATCATATGGCTGAAATGATGAATGATGATCTATTTTACCTCAATATCAATGATTTAAAGTTCAAGAAAATAAAATATACCTACTTAGACTATCAGTTGCCTGACTGCGTCCATTGTACCTAGGAAAAGTGACACATAGAATTTTAATACCCGGCACAATGATATACTTGTACAAAAAAGGGTTAACATATTTACGTGTAAAAACATTTAAATAGGATAAATAATTTAAGTGTGTGTAAGTTTGTTTGATTGTTTGTTACTAGATCAGCTAAAATTTGGCAGACATCGAGTATAATAGATTGATCTAGTAAAAACCAAGACTGTATTTTTTTTCTCATTTTTATGATCCAGATCCTGTAGGATGGTTACATATCCATTTCTCTTAAATCTGTCTACACAGGCGAAGTCGCGGGCAAAAGTTAGAGGCGGAGCTTATACAGGATTCCATTGCAAAGGAGTGCCAAATCTTTCGGAGTGGCTCAGAATCAGTAACTTAATCGAACTATGCAAAAAATAAAAACAATTTTTTTCACATTTATTTATTCCTATCCGCTGTTAAAAATCGTAAGCGTAGATAATTTAACTCATTCATAAAAAAAAATAACCATAATGTGCACTGCGTAAGGTCGTTGTAGGCTCGCCGTACCTACGCCGCTGATGAATGACCGCGCAGCTTTCGTAGTCTCTCTATTGACATTATTTTCGGATATTTTAAACTAAGTTTTTTTCGTACCATACTATTATTAAAAATAATAACGATTAAGACGCTTCTTTATATTGTTCCCTAGATCTTATTTTTAAAATTTGGCACCCCTTTTCAATGTAACCCTGCATAAAAAAATTATAATTCACAGGACCTACTCAGTGTCATAGACAAAGTATGCTCGTTCCTTAACCGCGAGTATTCTGCTGAGCAGAAACAGGAGCTGGTTCAATACCTTAGCTTCGAGAACATGAAGGACAAAATCCAGTATAAGATCATCCAGGACAGTAATCAATCTGAGAACAAGTTTATTCGGAAAGGTGAGGTTCTTCCCCGTCAGAACCAAAACAACCAGAAGACGTAATATTGAAACATTAGAAATGAATCTTGACATAATCAGTTCGTCTATGAAAATAATTCCTATTACTCTGGACTTTTTAATCACTCGAATTAAGTCATTAATCAATCATGCGATTTCGTATTCGGATTGTATTGCATGATTCAAAAATACGTTTCCAGATAAATCTTATTGCACCAAACAACACAACTAAAGTTGTCATGGTCTCGAAGTGAATTGGGGGCCTGGAGACGTATTTTTGAATCATGCGAATTCCAATCCGAATACGAAATTGCAAGATTTGCATGCGAATACCAAAAATTCATTTTGAAAATTCATTCCATGAATTCTGCTACGAATGGTCCTGCCTGTCCTGACATTGACAAGTAAACATATGGCTGACAGAGATTTGACATCATAACTTTTAATTTACGTTCGTTAATGAGTTTTTGCTTTATGGTTTATAGTATTTTCTGCGTGAAACAAAAATAGTTACGAGATTTCAATTGAATAGCAACAACTATTTCGAGCTCAATGATTTCGAGTGATTCAAAAATGCGTAAAATCGGAAGCAATAACTTGTGCCTTGAGAATATGTATATGAATGGGTGTAATTTGCCTGAATAAAGACTTATTAATTAATTAAAATTAATTAATTAATAATAAAAACTATTTTCATACACATATATTATACATTTCTAATGCTTCAAAATGACGTCTCGTCCGCGTGCGTGTCACGCTGCGGGCCGCACGCAGGGTAAGGAGTAGAAGAACGCGTGCACGCAGGCGAAATGCGAACAGCCCGCATGCGGATCAAATTCGCACGCGGTCGGAAATCCGTGACACAGGAATGCGGACAGCCCGCATGCGGATCAAATTCGCACGCAGTCGGAAATCCGCCACACAGGAAAAGGGCACTTATTAGCAATTGAAAACGGCCACGTTTTTATACGGCTAATTTCAGTTGTTCATGTTCTGTCAAAGGTTTGACACAGTATATAAGTATAGTTATTTTGATTTATAAACCTTTGAACGTGAACGTGACTTTTTAGTCACTCATATATGAAATCCTTGGATATCAGACCGATATCTCGAGATATCCAAGAATTTCATATGAGTGAAAAGTCACCGCACAGGTTAGGCTAGCTCTAATAATAACGTATTTAAAAAATAGGTACGTTAGTAGGCAACCGTTGTGAACTGAGTCACGTCGTGACGTGTGATGTGCAAGTCACTGTTATATCTAATCTATTATCTAAAGTACAAGTAGTTCAAGTTTTGATTAAATGTCAAAAAGTTGACTTGTGTATCAAACATGAATCATTCGATGACTTGTAAATGTAAATAATTTCGCTTAGTAAGTAAAATCAAAAGGCATCGAACCTCTTAATTGGTATACCTCAAGTTGTAAGTAACCATAAATAACGTTATTTTAGTGTGCACCTATGAAATATACGTTAATTCGCTAATGTTAATTATTACAAACAACAAATACTCTTTGACGAAATGTCGTAAATTATATACTTAGTTCAGAGTTTCAGGGTAAACATGTGATATTTATTTTTATTTACATAATTAATTTGAAATTCTGAACAAAGTATATAATTTACGTCATTTTGTCAAAGAGTATTTGTTGTTTGTAAACATTTTCTCTTTCGATTCATGCATGTGTCATAGGTGTACACCAAAATAACGTTATTTAAGGTTACTTGCAACAGGTATGCCAAGGCCCATACAAAAAAGGTCAGTCTTTTAAAAAATCTTAACAATAACCGTGCACGTACATCAATTAACGTGATATTAGCGAAATTCAACAATGGCTGGTGGAGGCTGTGGACCTAAATTTGGCCATAAAAAAAAAGATCATAAATTGATGACACTGGTTTGCGTCCAGCCTGCCTAGCATGAGCACTAAAAACACGATATGATATGATATGATATAGCGAAGTATCGACACCAACTGTAAAAATATGATAGATATAGCCGCCATGTTGAATCGCCGTCACATATTAAGATCGCTGTTTCGATAAAAATTTAAAATGGCGGCAAAATCTATCATATTTTTAAAGTTGGTGTCGATATTTCGTTATATCATATCATATTATATCGTGTTTTAGTGCTCATGCTAAGCAGGCAGGACTACAACGCCGGGCTATTGCGGGTTCTAATCCCGCAAAGGGAAAATGTTTGAGTAAAGAGTGCTACATTTTTTTTAATTATTTGTTTACAGGATGTATTCCACATAGTTCTGATTATATTAAAACAAATTACCTTGAGTACCTAATGCCAAACATTTTTCAGGCAAATCCGGCAACTGGGTCAACTACTTCGATGAGGACATGAAGAAGGAAGCTGAGGAATATTTTGAGAAACACTTTAGGAACACCGACATGCGTTTTCCAAATGTAAATTAAATGTTTCTCTCGTTACTTTGTATGGAATATTTTATTTATTTATTTATTTATTTGATAAGTTCACCAGCAGTTATATTATAATAACATTCACTTACAACATGCCATTTTTCTTAAGGCTACGTAAATAACTATATCAAGGTAAACATCGCTTGTACAAAACTTAATAAAATTACTTAGTGGTACTCCTGTTCAACAAAACAATTAAACAGTAAATTGCTTACGCAGACAACTAATAAGTAAGGTGAAATATAAAAATAAGAGACAGACAATCAATAAACAAGTTAGACATCGAAAAAACAGGCTGTTTAAGTATCTATTATGTATTCAAGTATGTGACTTAGTCCAATATTTAATTTCATGTTCACTATTTAATTTTTAGAAACATTAAACTTTAATTAAAAATCGTTTATATGCATGCATGTAACTCTACGGTGTAATAAATTTCAATAATGTTTTTTTAATTACTTAAACAGTGTTTAACTTACATTTAATGCAGGAAAGTGGATTTTTTACGATTTCAATGATAAGAATGATAGTATTTGAGCAAAATAATCAGCTCATAAAAGAAGTGAATTAGTAAAATATGACGCTGATTAGGCAAAACATTAAACACATATTATTTAGTTTTATTTAATATACTATGGTATAATGAAATAATATAAATATTGGACAAAATCACATACATTGCTCTGAACCCAGACCCGACCCAACATAGAAAAGCTAGTTTTCTACAAAGACCCAACCAAGAATCGAACCCGAGATAATAGGCAAGATAAAACACATACAGACAAAAACTATATTCGTTTTTTATTTATTTAATATACTAATACATAGCATACCTACTCTGTCTAACTCTATCGTATAAGTTTGTATTTACTTAGGCTGGTAAGTATTTCATAATTTTTGTATTTATATAATTTTACAGTCAAGTACATTTTACATAACATCGGAAAATAACAAAAATAGACTGTTGTATAACTTCGAGAAAAATATAATAAGTACTTACTTAAATGCATAAACGAAACGTAGATGCTACAGCTAAGAAAATAATGTTCAAAGTAAATTAAAAATTTCAAACACAACTATTCTTACTGTTCCCCTGTAAATAATGTTTTCAATTTCTCGGTTTTATACAAAAAGTAACTTGAAAGTTTCCGCTCGTTCCATTCTACGTAATTGTTGGAAAACACTTAACACGTGCCTACTGTTCCGGCGGCGTTTTAAAAATAAATTCCATCGAGATGTAACGAATTGCCACTCCTTTACAGCAAAAAGCGCTTGGAGAGCGGACAATTATTTTTCAAAAGGTACGACCGACAAAGATATAGGTGTAGATGGAGACAGGCTGGAAGATTCTGTCTAATACTTTTGTGCAACTAAATGTTAAGTGGAGGTCATAAATGTGATTTTGTTTATACTTAGTCTGGCCATAAATACTGTTACAATAAAAAATAAACAAAATACTATAAATTGAATTTGGAATCTGAATTTTTCGCACGAACAGTTTGAATAATTTTTGATTTTAAAAATGTGTTTATTGGTAATGGTTAGTTATATTTTTAACGGTGTTGCATAAAATTTTAAAATTAATTTATTTCTTTTATATAATTCGGAATGCGATTGTCGGACGATTATACAAGTTACAAAATTTAAAAAGTAGATCCGTTATTGGCTGTAAGTTTAGTTCATAAGTTCATCTAAGGCTAGGTTCATTGAAGGTTGTCTGGAAGAGATCGCTTTTAGCGATAAGACCGCCTAAATTGTGCATCTTTTTGTAAACACAAATTGTAACTTCTTTGTATGGTGTACAATAAAGAGTATCTATCTATCTATCCCAATTGTAATTAGAGCTTTTAATAAAATAAAATAAAAATAAAGTTTTGTGTATATTACTATTACACCCATCTCTGAAGTAATTAAGGTTCCGTTGCCATTCTTAAGAGGTCGGAACCCTACAAAGGCTTTCAAACATCATATCCAGCAATGTAACTCTATGGAAACGCTTGCACCGGGCCAAAACGCCTGAATACTTAATGCTATCAAATTAACTCTTGCCTACAGAGTAAATGTACGGCAAACGCCACCACGGTAAACTTGCCGTTCAAGTAGAAGTATAAATAAGACTGGCTGCTAACAGAATTCTCGCTGGAATGATCTTTGCAACGTTTATCCGTGGGGGGGTGAGGTGGCGTTCATCTTTCTGAACGCACGCAATTGTTGAACGCACTTGATTTCGGAACGCAATTATGTTTGGCAGTAAGTATGTTACCGGCAATCTTTATAATTCAGGTATTCTGTACAATGCCTAGGTACATTGCAAATCCTGACCTTGACTGAACAGTCAAGGTCAGGATTTTCTTTAGGCTATGTTCAAGAATCATTTATGTACTTATATGAATATTGGACAACATCAAATAAGTACATTGCTCTGATCCTATGGTAAGTATCTACCCAAAGCACTTGTGTTACACAAATCAGAAACAACGACCGTACCACAACACCCAGACCCGAGACAATTTAGAAAAGTACTTTTTCTACATTGATCGACGAGTAGGTAATCGAACCCGGGACCTCAGAGATAGCGACACCAAGTGCGGTATGGTCACCTCTCAGCTACGGAGGTCGTTAAAATGTCTTAAGTTTCTTTTTTTTTTTAATTTATTGTATTGATTAAGCTTAGGTCAATGATCGAATTCTTAAAAAAATATATACAGGGTGTAACGAAAAGGTGAAATAAAACTTTAAGGGGTTATTCTACGGCTAAATTACGTCAACTTTTTCTATGGGACCAACATCGAAAGCCCAGCTCTGATTCTGTGAGCATAATTCTATGTACTTTCTCTGCTATATGTAAAATTAAAACATAGTTCTAAAGGCTCTTTCAATTAACACGATTTTCGCAGGACGAAGTCGTAAGTTTGCAGGACATTTTTATTGGTATCAGGTACGTAGAGTTATAAGAACTCTGCACCACGTTGTGGTTGTCGTCTACCTAAAGGTTGTCTGGAAGAGATCGTTATAAGCGATAAGATCGCCTAAATTGTGCGTCTTTCTGAAAATATCATGTGTAGGGGAGACCGGGGATAGTTGGCTTTAGTGGTAGGTTGATTTTCTGACAAAAAATAGTCTTATTTTATAGTGTAGCGTCATACAACTAAGTGCGAGAAATGCAATTCCGCGTGTCCGGTGACCGAGTAGGGAGTGGGGCGAGTAAATAGCTTTTCTCACCCTGTAAAAAAATACAATTAGGCAACCAACCCCTATAGTCAACTATCCCCGGCCTCCCCTATTTTATTTGTATGGCGTAGAATAAGAAGTATCTATCAATGTTAGTGCTTTACTCGGTAGTCCAATTCAAATAAATAAAATAAATTGTAAGGGTTTAGGTTAAACGTTATTAATGGCAACTCCAAATTTGCCACGAATAAGTACCACTATAGTGCCGTGTGGGGACAGCCGTAAAGAATACCCTTCCCCACCGCCAACAGGAGGCGTGTCGTAAGAGGCGACTAGTTCTTGTAGCACGAGACGGGCAGCAGCATCTTCGTGCGAAATCTTATAAAAAACTGCGCTCGCCAACCCGCTGGCCAAGCGTGGCGAGTATTGGCAATCCCCCCCGAAGATAAGTCATAGGGGGAGGCCTTTGTTCACCAGTGGACGAATTTATTATGGCTGAAATGATGAAGAACCACTATGCCATGGTCTCGCTTTATTTCACCTTGATGTTGTTTCATGCAGGTTTTCAAGAATGAAGTTATTTTACATTATTTTCGCACTCCGGATTACAAGCAACACCGTCGCGGGTTCAAATCTGCAAGGAGCTATTGTTTGTGTGAGCTTTTGAGGCCGCACATTATTGAGTATAAGATTCGCCATATTGTTTTTATTATGACTTCACATAGCGTATGTCACCCGGGAGAATTTAGGGATTCTAACGATACCTCTAACATCAAAATCGGTTAAGGCGTTTAATACATACATGAACCCTAAAACATTGCACTCCTTTTTGGGCAGTCGTGTAAAAATCCGTCTCCTGGTCTTTGTTTCGGACGACACGTCTTATACCGGGATAAAAGGAACACCAGTGTTTGGGTTAGGTACTATCACTTGTGCTCCTTAGAGGTTGTGTTAAGAAAAATGGCAGTCGAGCTGAGCCCCAATTCGTCGATCCACTCCCTCCCTCATTCCTGTCTAATTAAATATAAATAAATGTGTAAATAATATTATTCATTTAAGTGTGCCTATCTCAGAGGCCCAATTCCCGTAATTTGACAATAGTCGCAATCCGGTGCCGATCCGCTCCCAGTAACATTACGAATTATGATCACAAATGGTTTTCTCGTAACCTGAAAATTTGATGTAAAAATATCATAACTATCCTAATACGACTGAAAATAAACCAAAAAAATCGAATTATAGTTACTTCTATTTTCAATCGCTGGCATTAGTACGAATTGTAATTGCATTTTTTGGGTTTATGAGAATACCGTTTGTGATCATAATGTTACTGGGTGCCAGGGGCGTGCATCCCATATAGGCTATTATGCAGAGCCTACCTTCATAAAAAACTGACAGAACAGCTAACCATAATTATTAATTACGTATTGAACAATAAACAATAAATATCCTGTAACCATTTTGTCGTCTACCTATACTTATTCCTTACTAAAGCGCGCAACTTAGATCGTTTCTGTGCAATTTAACCAATGTTAGGCTGCCGCGAGATCGCCTACTGTTTCATGCAAACTTACTAAATTTTCACTCACAGCCTACCCCCATCTGAAACCAATGCACGCCCCTGCGGGTGCACTGTCGATCCACACCGGATTTCGGCTATTGTCAAATTACGGGAATTGGGCCTCAGGTCACAGCGCGGTTGCCGTATGAAGCTTTAAAATACTTATACCTAGAGCAATTTTTTTTAGGATTTCATCATGACAAATCTATATTATCTGTATTGTAATAATATCTGTATTTAAACATAGTGACTGATCAGATTCAGTCCTATTATATCTCTATTACTTGACTGAAACATGCATGAAATAACTACAGAGGGAAGTGGAAGTTTGGCGCAGCCTCTACACTACTGACTTACTGAGGGCCTAGTGTGGAACAAGGGGTTCCGTAGGTTTAACTAGTAGATATGTGAATAGTTCGTTCATTACAGCAATCGAGTCTCGAAAGGTATTTACCGCATTTCTCAAAAGAGATTTCTTTTTTCGTAATGTAACTACAAATTACCGGTTTTTAATCTTTTTTTCATTACACTAGTTCTAATAAGACATTGCTACTTGCCTTATATGTCAACGGGAAGTGCCAAAGGTTTTGATTCCTTTGCAAGTATCAAAAACGCGGCAGGACTAGCCGTATCTTTTGATTGTGTTAATTTAGAAGTTAGATTTTTCACAACTTCAAGGGATTTTAGACTCGAGAATTTAATAAAATTTCATCTTGATACCTTTACGTGTGGGGACGGCCATAAAGAACACAGTTCCCCACCGCCAACAGGAGGCGTGTCGTAAGGGGCGACTAATTCCTGTAGCACGAGTCGGGCAAGCAGCGTCATCGTGCGAAATCTCAAAAAAACTGCGCTCGCCAACCGGCCTGCCAAGCGTGGCAAGTATTGGCAATCCCCCCGATGATAGGTGAGGCCTTTGTTCAGCGTGGACATCCTATCTATGGCTGACATAATGATGATGATGACCTTTACGTGTTCTTGCTAAAAATGGTCTTGACAGTCAGACGGACAACAAAGAGATGCTTAAAGGGTTCTTTTTTACGTTTTGAGGTACGGATCCCTTAAATGACAACGTATCGTTTAACCCCTCATCCCAGCAATACAAGACAAAACAGACATTGAATTGTTACGCGGTCTTATGTTGACACATCGGCAGCCATTAAATTAAATAAAAATGCAATGATATTTTTTATCCATTTATTAGTTTCATTGTAAACTCATACACTTGATCTATTCATCAACCGTTTATAATTTACGTTAT
This sequence comes from Anania hortulata, assembly GCA_963576865.1. Classification (NCBI taxonomy): domain Eukaryota; kingdom Metazoa; phylum Arthropoda; class Insecta; order Lepidoptera; family Crambidae; genus Anania; species Anania hortulata. Next base: position 18,347,331 of record OY756395.1, on the reverse strand, counting down.
ACACGTCATACATCACGAGATGAGACTTAACTACGGCTAATACATTGTAAGGTATATTAAATACAATAAATAAAAAACTAAATAAAAACTTTTTGCGAACAAGAATATGTATAGAAAAAGAAAGAACTATGTATAATAGATAAAAGTACATAAGAAGTACATAAGTAGACTAGGTTTTACATAAAGTTATACCTCACAATGTAATGCCAAACGCTATTTAAAGTTAACATACTCGGGCGCACCATAATTGACTTGAAAAGCAAAACAATGCATAAAGCATACAAACAAAAACTATTCCGTCGAAAATATATTAAAAACAAAACTTACAATTCAGAGTGACTTCGATCTTGCACGCACATACAGATAATCAACAACACAGTATATGGCACGAATGCTAAAATATAAACACACCAGGGCAGTGACTAAATTAAAAAGTACCCACTCTATGGTAACCGTCGTGTTATGATATTATATTTAAAAAAAAAAACAGGGTGTTAAGACTTATTGTACAGGTTGCTATACTTTTTACTTTTACTGTTACTATTGAACCAATGGTGAAGTCCAGACAATAGACAATTAAGTTTGCTTACTGTACATACCTGTAGATGGAAGGCTCGTTGTGAGGGTTTAAAATATAATTTTAAAAAACCAATAGTTCTAATAGGTGATTTATCCTTATCGAAAGAACTGAGCTTATAATTTCAAAATAAAGAATAGTTTTAACTTCACATAACCTTTTTTTTATTGCATTCACAATTATGCTAGTTTATTATAACAAGGATAATATTTTCACATTAGAAAATTTTCAACTCATTCACCACTCCCACTAGAACTCCCATTCTCATCCATTTTTTTCAAATCCCATCAAAGACAGTTGACAATTTTTTACAAGTGAAAATATTATCCTTGGTATAACTTTACTTATAGATTAAAGAATAATCTATAAGACGCACGGAACCCTTTCAACGGGAGTTCATCTCGCACGTGTCCGGTTTATTTATATATTTCACCATTGGATCAATAGTAAAACTTATTTACCAGGAGTAAGTCGCTCGATTAAAATGACACCCTGTATTTTTTAAATTTTGCTGTTACTGTAGAACCACTTTTAAGGATATCTCGCAGCCTTTACAGATAGACGTCAAATAATTTAGTTTGTGCGAAATTCTTTATTGAATTCTACGTTAATATAAACCGAGTCGGATTGTTTTGCGAATGTATCTGTTGATTTGTGTCGCTTTAATTAGATTTTAATTTGGTAAACACAAATAATAACTGACTACATAAAAGAACAAAATAACTCCAGAGTTAAACATATCGTAGTGAAAAACTCCGAAAATAAACATAATATTTGACGTCTATTAGTCAAATGCGTCGATTTCCCCTTAAACATGAAATCTGCTTTTAATTTTGTTTTGCTAAATTCATGTCTATGAATAATTTAAAGACATACAACAATATTAAAGTAAATAATTTGACATTTTAACCATAGACTTCAGTGCGACAAGGAAACTTTATTGTCAACTGTCAGTGAAAATTTCACCAAATTTTATTAAGAGTCGATTTTTCAATCGCCAGATAACTTTATCTGATGAATAAAATTGACGTTTTGACTCAATTTCTATACAAAAACTGACAAATGTCAAATTTATTCTTAAAATAAAAGTTATCTGACTATTGAAAAATCGGCCCTAAGTCGATTCCTATTGGTCAATAGGAATAAATTCACTTTTGGCTGTAAGCAACCGTATCCATGTCGCAGTATACAAAACTGCAATTACAAACGCGAAAAAAAACAACTTTATGTTGAAAGTAATTAACATAAAATAAATAATTAAGTTGGTACTTTAATTGGTATCAAATAAAAATTTGCCCGTTAAATGAGAATCGTCATTTTGTTAACCATAATATCATACATTAGAATTGTGTTTATTACAATTAATTATAAATAGTGTGCGAGATAATTACATTTGAAAATTTGTGGAACTTACAATGTAAAGATATTATAATTTCGCTATTGCGTATTCAACTCTTTACAACGTCAAACGATAATGTTACATAATTTTAATGGGGAGAAAAAGAAATTGCATTAAAAAACAGGACAACCGCGATGATCTTTCATTCCAAGATATTTGACTAACTAAGGCCCAATTCGACCAAACACAAAATTAAACTAGTTTAACTAAAACAGGAATAACTTTACTTCTTGATAACTTCGTTTACGTTTTTCCAACTTACTTCAGGAATACACTATACTCAGTTTTATTTTATTGTGAATGATGAACGAATGAATAAAACTACTAAAATCCATGTAATCTATTTCTTCTAGGTTGTCATGAAATGCCACAACAATTAAAATTTGTAGGATAACAGAATGCCAATAAGTATAATCTACATTATACAACTTGACAGTTTCTAGGTAAGAGTGGATTTGACAAATGTCAACTTTGACATTTACTTATTCTCAGTATAATTTATATACTGTCAAAATTGCCCGTTTAAATATTTTCCATAGATAAGTGGTTGGTAGAATGAAAAATCAGCTTACTCTAGATTAAGCAGTGGTATACTCTCAAGTTAAAACTTACATTAGCTTGGTCGAATCCGGTCTAAGGGTCGATTTTTCAAACGCTAGATATCTTTTGACCGACGAATAAAATTGACGTTTTGACACATTTTCTGTACTAAATCTGTCAACATGTCAAACATATTCGTCATATAAAAGAGTAATTCAAATGTGTTTAGATAGTAAGAAAGAAATAAAGAAGTAAGTAATGGACAATTGATTTAAAAATTGGTCCATAGTTTGGATCGAGTCGAGTTTCGATCGAGTGACATTGTACAGAGCTAATATATTTAATAAATGTTTTTAAATACATTGGTTTGTCAAATCATATTCGGAATACACAAATAAACGTTACTAGCGAAATCTCCACATATTCTCTCATTCGTGAAAACAATAGTATACAACTCCTAGGTTACAGAAAGGACGGACATATTGCGTGCTATATTAAGATCTTTTTAAATACTTACGCAGATTAGCTGCATTTTTTTCTGAATTGAACCGCCCACGAAAACATTATATGGACATGCCATTACTGTTTATATTTTATTTTAATTTGTATGAACTGTTTAAGTTGTTTCGTAGTTATTTAGTAAATAGTAAGAATATCCAGTCATGCTAATCCAGATAACCTAGGTTTAATTAAATGGACTTATAAATTTTTATTTAAAAGGGCATACCTATATTCTTTTTTCGTGAAGGATAAAGTAAGTTTAAAAATGTTTTCTTTCTTTCTTTCTTCAAGCACCCGGCTATTCAATCACCGTCATAAGTCACCTACTCAGTCAACCGGAAACCCATGTTAAGCACGCTTTTTTGTCTAGGTATCAAAATTAAATTAAACCGCTACAAGGACAACCCGAGCCAAGTTACATATATCAGGTTTTATGAGATTTGGTTTTTTGTTGTTTGCCCATTTTAAATGCCGAAATGTAAGCAAGCATTTTTTTTCCAACCCTAGCGGAACACTAAGGGGAATCTAGCCCGGATATGTGTAAATATTTTTTATTAATTAATAGGAATATAAGTAAAGGTACATTGTACATGCCGCCTAAGTAAATTTATTTGAAAATATTATATCAACAAACAGACACCAAGGCTATAAGGCTCAAAATCATCAAGGTGCAGAATTGGCTTTGCCAGTAAATTATGTCTTAAATCTTAAGTTAATTGAGAAAATAAAATTACTAAAATACCAAAACTAACTTGTTTTCAGTGTACATCAAACAATACAATTCATAAATAAAGTATATTTTAAAATATATCAATATACATGCATAGAAAGTCAACTCGTGAACGCGTCTTAATATACGATCTTCAACAAAAAGTTCAAAATATTTATTAAAACTTTGAGCTATTTAACATTTGTCATTACTTGAAATATCGTTATATTTACACAAAATCTAGTTTTTAAAAAGAATACAAAAAGATATTTATTTTTAATTATAAATATGCAAAAATAGTTTGTCTGATAGCGCACAAGTCATTTCAGTGAACGCATCTATTATCGAACAAAAATAATTTTAAGTGAACGCAGCCATAGAGTGTCATACGTCAGTAGAGGAAGAAAACAATAACAGAACCGGCAGTCAGTGCATTTCTCGTCAAATAAATTAAAAATAAGTGGTAAGTAGTTTTCAATTCATTATTCTTAGAGCGTACATTAATAGTCCGTCAATTCGGGAACGTGTTTATTACTTTTAATTATTGATGAAAGTTGTTTTACGACAAAAATAACAAAGTAACCTCAAATATTTTACTATTGACAAATTCCGGCCTCGATTAAGATGGCCGCCGTATAACAAAAGCGCGCGTTTGTTTAAAATCGTCATTCCGTGAACGGTCATTTCGGAAACGTTCCCGGGCATGACGGCACGTTCCCGAAATGATGGTTGCGTTCTCGGAATGATGATTTCATGATTCCAAAGACGATGAACTTACAATTTTTCAATAATTTATTTTATAATTTCGTCGTTTTTTATTAACAGCATTATGAAGACCCCTGATAAAGAAAAAAATAAGAAAAAGACTCAAAAAAAGCTTAAAAAGGATAGTGCATCTTATCTGCGTCAAAGAGAAAAGGCAAATGCTAGAAAAAGAAAGTTTTTGGATAAGTTGACGGAAGAACAGAGAGAAATAAAAAGAGCGAAGGACAGGGAATATTATAAAAAAAAAAAGGCAGAAAAGAAAGTGAAGACAATTGCTGATATGACCGAACGAGAGAAGCGAAAGCAGAGAAAATGTTGGAAAAATGCATCAAAAAAATACAGGGAAAAGAAAAAAGGTTTAGCTAATATAATAAGTAATACGCCGCCACAATCAGATGACGACTTAGTCACAGTTCCTCTAGAAAGAAGACAAGTAGGTAGAAAAACCGTACGAAAAGATAGGGCGAAAGCATACAGAAAAATTAAAAAGCAGGAAGAAACTATAGTTCAAATGAAGCGGACAATTCAATCTTTAAAGAAAAAAATACAAAGAACAGATGCAAAAAAGAAAACTGTACCAAGTCCCATAAGAAAAGTCGATGCCGTCATTAAAGATGTTCAAGTATCTCATGAAGTACGCAAACGACTTATATATAGCGAAGTATTGACTAGTCAATTGCAAGAAAAGGCTGATGCTCTTCCAAAAAATTCAAAAGAGAGAGAAGTCTTTCATAAATGTATCAGCGGGAACACTTTGCGGAAATACAAAATGCTACATATGGCCAAGAGGATTTTACCAGCTAGACAAAAGAAAAGACACGAAAAATCGATTTTAAAATCTGACGTCAAAATTCGAGAAGTCGTTCTGAACCAATACGTTCGCCAAAAGGTCGTTGATTTCTTCGAACAAGATGATGTTAGTCGAATGTGCCCATCTAAGAGAGACTCTGTAAAACATAATGGTGTTAAAAAACAAAGACGCGTTCTCTTATACACAGTCAAAGACTTAGTGGCAAAATTTACAAAGGAAACTGGAATTCGATTATCATATTCGACGCTTTTAAGAGCAAAACCATTTTGGGTCTTAGTACCCAAATCAAGGGATAGAGAAACATGCTTGTGTGTCAAGCATGCAAATTTTGAAGAGAAGTTCAACAAACTGAAATATATAAAAGAGCTTACACACGCATCTGTAGAAAAATTGATTGAAAATTGCACATGTGATGTTAAGTCTCATGACTGCATGAATAGCTTGTGTCAAAAATGCAAAATTCCGGAGTTTGAATTAGGAGATAATGAAGATTCTTTGACATATTTTGCATGGAAGTCTATTGAAGAAGATAAAATTATAAAAGGTGAGAAAAAGACATTTAAGATAACAAAAAAAGTTCCGATTTCGAGTACAGTCAAAGAATTGAAAATTTCTTTATTTGAAGATATTCCGGCTATGAAGAAACACTTATACGGTATTTATAGTTACAACAAATTGAAAAAAGAGCTGAAAGACAATTTACAAGAAAATGAGGTGATGATACAAATAGACTTTTCAGAGAACTATACTATGAAGTACGCAAATGAAATACAGTCAACACATTTTGCTAAGAAACAGCTATCTATTCACACAGGTGTATATTATTTACAAAAGGGTAACAGTGATTTGAAATCAAACTCTTTTGCCACAGTAAGTGAAAATTTAGACCACCAAGCACATGCAGTATGGGCTCATATGAAACCAATAGTAACAACAATTTTAGAAAACACACACATTGACACACTTCATATTTACTCTGACGGTCCAACATCGCAATATCGGAACCGTACAAATGTAACTCTTTGGATACTAACATTGATCAAGGATTTTCAACAAGTAAAAAAATCTACTTGGACTTTTAGTGAGGCTGGACATGGTAAGGGCCCTATGGATGGCGTAGGTGGATACCTTAAAAGAACAGCTGACAGTCACGTTTTGATGGGTAATGACGTTAGAACAGCCTCAGAATTTATGGACTTGTTCAAAAACTCTGCTATCGACGTAAAGGTAATCCCTGAAGACGCCATGACAGAGAGTAAAAACAACGTACCAAATGCTTTGGATGCCATTCCAGGCATTATGAATATTACAAAAATATATTGGCAAAGAGGGATAGACGTTGTAATACAATTATATCGATACGAACATCTTCACAAAGAGCTAAAACTATCGAAGGTTTCTAGTCTTTGTAACGTAAGTTCCGTTGAACCTGACGATGTTGTTACGCCTGAAATTGAATCTCCAGTTGAAGAAGAGCTCACGATAACAGATTTGCAATTGAAGAATAGAGTAAGCATTTATAAATCTATATACAGCTCATCTTCCGAGGATGATGAAGATTTAATGGCAATATCTCTTCGCCAGCAGACTAAAGAAAAACAGATTGATGTCGAAGCAAGTACATCTTATGGCAAAGAAAATATTATACATCCAAATCTCATATCCCCTGGGACATTTTTGCTTGTAAAAGTTCCTACGGATAAGCCGAATATTTGCTATAGATATGTTGCTAACTGCAAGACATGTGTTGATGACGATGATGGGGAAATGTTAGTAACCTTTTTGAGATCTGTGCGTAACAATATCAGGAAATTCAGACTGGAACCAAAGGATGTGTCATATATTAACTTTGAGCAAATAATCAGTATTATTCCGACACCGTTACTGAAAAGAGAACAAAATAGAGAATATTACTATTTTGATAATGATATTGATGTTTTAGAAAAATAATAAGTTTTGTTGTGTTTTTAAATATTTTTTTAGTTAACTTGTAAAAAACAAGTTACACAATTTAATGTTGATTTTCTAATGTTACTTATATTTTTTCCATTATTTGTAGAAGTTTAGTGAAGTAGTCTGTGATTTTAGGTCAAAGGACTCAAAGATAAGAGTAGAGGTCTTAGATTAAAACTATTAGAAGATTGTAACTATGATTATAGAAGTTCCACTAGACTGATTATAACACACCAAAAGACTTACTTAATTATAAGAATTTTCTAATTTTAAGAGAGATTTTTCTTATGTGCAAACAAATAAATAACTTTCTTATTTAAACCGTTGTCTATAATTCAAACATTTCCTTACTTTACCTTATAATATCAATATCGTCATTACGCCACCATTTTTGTCATTACGGGAACGGTTGATCATTTCCGGGAACATCACAAAATTTCAATAAAAAATACGTAAAATTTGAGCAATTTAAAAAAAAAACAAAAATTATTACATAACAAACTTCACTCTATTCATTTAAGGTGAATTCCATTGTGAAAGTTTTGTTTATTATGAAATTTCTTGAATTTTATGCACTGTAATAGCAATTTGTTTAATTTTTTGACGTATTTTGCTAGTAGGAGATTTTATATCTTTTGTTTTCATTATTGATTATATAATATAGATACATTATATACCCATGCTATTTGACAACGCCTAAATTATGTGTTTCTTTTTGTTTTTGGTCATTTTATCCAACTTAGAAAAACGTTCCCGGAATGATAGTTTTTTGCTAAATATTCATTAAAAAGCAATGTTACAAAAAAAATATAGATTTCTGTGCGCTGCCCTGTCAAAGTTTATTAATATATTAAATTTTGCGATAATATTAACCAAGAGTCATCTTTATAGCTAGCATTTTTTTTTCTTAAAAACAAATCCTGAAATTTGCAACCTTGGTGATTTTGAGCCATAAATAACGGCCTTATTAATAAAAATACTGTAAAGTTTTAAACCATAACTATCGATATGCCAACCAATTTTGTATGTCAACATTATTTGACATGTAAATATTTGAATTTTAAAATTCATAGACCTAACCAAGGTTAAGGCCCGATTCGACCAAAAAGTTTTTGGTTTTTTGGCAAAAACACAAAGATAAACCAGTTTAACAATTACAAGTATAACTTTACTTCTTGAATTTACTTTTGGTTAGCTTCGTTTACGTTTTTCCAACTTACTTGAGATATACACTATACTCAGTTTTACTTTATTGTGAATGATGAACGAATGCATAAACCTACTCAAATCCATGTAATCCATTTCTTCTAGGTTGTCTTCAATTGCCACAACAATGAATTTTGTAGAATATTAAAATGTCAATGATAGATGACAACTTGTCAGTTTCTAGGTGACAATGGTGGATTTGACGAGTGACAACTTTGACAATAACTTATTCTCAGTATAGTCTTAAACTCTGTCAAAATCACCAGCTTAAATATTTTTTAGATTAGTGGTTGGTAAGATGCAAAATCAGCTTACTCTAGATTAAGCAGTGGTTTACTCTCAAGTAAAAACTTACACCAGCTGGGTCGAATCCGGTCTTAAGGTGTCAAGTTATTCCGAGGATAAAATGAGTTTATTATTGTGACGATAACTTTAACATTAAATAAGAGGCCTTCTAACGAGATAAATTATTGATAAGGTTCTTTACAATATTAACCGAAACTTTGCAGCTACGGCCTAACTCTGCAATATGTCCGTCGCTAGTAATCTACATCATTCTAAAACAACCTTATCACTAACTAGGCGTACTTAATTTAAATTATGCATTATCTTTGGCGAATACACTGCTTACGGTACCTTCGAACTTTACTAGTGAAACAAAATACATCTTGATCATAGAAAACGTACGAACGTCGTTGTAAATTCTCACAAAATTCCCTATTAATACTGAGTTACAAAAAACTGTACGCATCACGCATATCAATAAAACTGGTACCTTACTTAATTTATCCTACAGATACATACAGCTATCAAGATTATTACCTCGGATACATTATCTCGAAAATATATACTCCAATTTCAGTTTATTACGTTTTAGCGCGTTTGTACTTTGGATATGTTTTTTTGTACAAACCCATTAACGATAACAATTATTATCATCATATTTTAGCATCAATAGTAATAATATTTTCAAGATAATCCCCCAAATTTAATTTACAATTACAAATTTGTGGTGTTATAGCAAGAGCAGTACTTTTCCGTAATATTAATTACAATAGCTACAATTAATTTATTATAACAACAGATATTCCGAATGTTGCTCGTCAAATGGCAGTTCTGATTTGATTCTTACTTATGTATTGTATAACATAACTTTTAATATTTCGTACAGTTGCATTCTAACAATTCCACTTTTCTAATTCACACACGTTGGAATGGTTTACTTAATATATTTCATTTACAATTAACCGAATAAGTTAGCTGTTTATAAATTAAACGAATTAGCAACGACTTGAAAGAAGATAAATTAGTTATTATACACATTAAGTTCATATTGTTAAATAGCATCGAGCCTACCAATTTGAAGTTATTTTTAAAGCATTTATCGAAACGAGATTCTAAATATATTTTGTAATAACTTCAGCTACCTATGTATTCGTTTTGACTCAAATGTACAAGTATTAAAAAAGTCGAATCACACGTAAACAGACTATATAAAATTATTTATAGATAATCGTTATAATTACTATATACATGTATATTGTATAGACATACAATACAAACGAGCGTTTCCTCGGGCTCCAAACCTGGCTACATTACTTTATTTCACTAAGAAAATGCCAAATAAACTGTATTCACTAGGATTTGGCATCTTTTTCATACCTTGAACGAGCGTCAATCAAACTTTGATCACAGTAAACATAACTATGTTATATACACAGTAAATATATTTATCAGAGCAAACAATATCTCAACTAAGCCATGGGCATTTCTAAAATAGCGATTGACTGTACAGACACTTTTAACCCACAACAGATTTTTGAGTGACAGGTTTCTAAAACAATCCTATGATTGTTTAGCTGACACACAACAGTTTTAATCAGTCGATGACTCAATTAACTATGAACACTTGTGTGAATGCGCACACTGAAGCAATTTGTATTCAGTTGATATTCATTTAAAGGCTGATCCAACTATCGGTCAAACAAAAATATGTGGCGCTTTGTAATTGCGTTGCAAGCTCTGGTTATCCCTTGCGTGCCTTGCACCCATTGTATAGACCCGAATAACATACACAAAAAAATTCGCGGCACGCAAGAGGGTACATTTCGTTACATAAACCGCTATTATCTTTAGACTCCTTGCTCGGCGTCATTTGTTTTCCTATCAAGTAAATAGTCAAAATGGTCTGATTATATTATTGTTGTGTGGTCTTAGAGCTCTTATACAGTGTCTGGAGATTACCCAGTGATCGGAATAGGTAGATTGTAACATCAAACATTGATGTTAATATGGACATGCCTCCCGGATGTCGGAATTTCTTTGTATCAGTTCTTAAAAAAAGACATATCCATATTATGCTAGCACTACCAAAGTACATCAAATCAATCTACCTATTCCGATCACTGGTGATTACATTAATTCTGGCGTTGATGTCAGAGTTGAGATAGTGTCAAGCGCAACATGTTTACTGTGCATAGCATCACGGCCGGATATTAGACCGTTTTTGTAGTATCTTAAACCTAGATTGAGCGAAAACTGAGTGAAAAGTGTGTATCGTCACAGTCAAAGTTATTTTACATAATAAAATGTTAAACAAAGTAGGTTTATTGGTCATTATTTAAACACTTTAACACAGCCTTAGTATGGACATTGATTTAGAAAGAGCGCGTACTCCGAAATGTTGAATTAAAATCAGTTCAAAATTGTGCTAAATAATGCGCTTGTACTCGGGCCAACATCGCAATGAAACTTATATGTAAACAAAGTGTTATCAAAGAAATATCATGGTATCAAGTTATTTTCTTAGTATATTAATATGTTTAGGTTAAGATTTTTATATAATAATACCGTATTTTGTGTCAGTGAATCAAAGAGACAAAACTATACAAAATTACATTTGATTTGTGAAAAAAATTCCATGCCGATTTTGGCGCGAGTTAATCAACAAACATTAGCGCAAAATTATATTAATTATTAATATTCTAATAAAATGAAATAGGCCTATTCTTCAAATCCGCTCTCATATTTATTTATCATAATCATCATTTATATTAACTAAGTCTAAATAAAGATATGACGGAAAGAAAGATAATTGTCTAGTCATTCTTACTAGCACTTCAAATATTCCAATGCATACAAAATTAGACCATATATTCACGATAAAGTTACCAAGATTTGAGCAAATTTGAACAGGTGCTAACACTTATTCACTCTGCTTTAGTCTTTTTAAAGAAATTATTTACATATAACGACAAAAAATGTACACTTCGATCGTTAGAAAGAGACTGATAATGATCGAAGAGCTTCGGTTTTGTAGTGTTTTTGTCGCATAAAGCATTTTATGTAGAACCGTCTGACGAAGAAAGTAATATTAACAGTCATTATCAATATAGTTGTACGGGAGTGACGTGTGACAGAGATGGAGCAATTTGTCTAGAGCGCCAAAGGGAGAGTGATACGCTGGTTAGCTAATAAGACCATTATAATTATGTAGTTCGGGACAAGTCAACACGGTTCAGCGTCAGCCTTTGGAAGTCTACTGTTAGACAAAGACCCATAGGCCGTATCCAGATTAGACGAACAGTGACTCTGAGCGGCGCATCGGTCGCTTACTCAATGTCGAGTTAGCGGCGAACTGTTGCGTATTAGCAAACTGCGTAAATTACGCGCTGTCCATACAGCGCACGTGCGCACATCGAGTGTCCATACACTCCATTAAAAATTTTGAGGGAATCAAATTGGAAGAAAACAGTTAGCCAAGTTCGCTCATCGGCTTTTGGGGACACGGCCCTATAGAACGTCACAGCGACTCTGGGCCATTTGCATTTAATATAAAAATATATTGTTACGCAATTTTTTATACAGTAGTTTGATCATTACAGTTGATTGTATACTATGAAAATTATTTTAAAGTCTTGTAAGTGACAACCCCAGGGTTCAGCTTTCCAACATCGAAAGCGCTGGTACACTGTTAGTTTTAACACTGTGTAACATAATTAATAGACATGACACTCCACAAATACGAAACCAGCCGAACATTAGCAGAGTACTTTACTAACGATCAATGTGTACAGCAGACTTCAAAAATATGTACCTAAATATGTATCTAAAAATAAGTACATATTTTGGAGTCAACTGTATTTATAGTCAGGTAAATACTGTGATTTGTGCGCCAACAACTTGCCATTTTCAAAGTTGGCATATTTTGTTATTATATTTTATTTTTCATTCACTAAATATTAATGAAATGGTGTTTAATTTTATTTTACTCTCATTAAAAATGTATTGCCGTTAAAGTTAAACCTACTTAGATTTAAAAGTCTTAATTCTTTGCTTTATATAATATTGTTTTGCTTGGTTTACAAATCATTCGTTTCATACATGATGCCAGAAACGCTTAGTTTTTAGACGTTTCTAAGTTATGTTGTCTTTTGCACACTCTAAGCGTTAGAGGAAGACGCACCGTTTGTCAGATTAAGCGAGTTTTTCATTTCATCGTACAATAATTTCAAATGTTAGGTTTTTGGACGAATGCATCACTTGATATAACATGTATAACGATCATTATTTTATAATAATCTAGTCTCTATAAAGTAAAAACACTAAAAACCTTTTAACGGTTTCTGCTTCACTACATGAACTATAGTAGTTGTAACTAGAGTTCACAAATCAGTAGCGGTGTTTAAGTTTTTTAAGCGGGTAGGCGCGGTTTTACTTCTACCCAGGGCGCCAAAAATAAATAAATATTAAACAATATCAGATACATTGCTCTGATCCTATGGTAAGTAGCCAAAGCACTTGTGTTACAAAAAGGGTTTTCTCGCTATCTTTCCGTTAAGGTTGCATATTGTTTTGTGTATCCCCAAAATCTAGTGACAAAATTGCGATGCGATATATAATTAGGTCGAGGATTGGCATGAGTTAGGATAACAGATATTATATGGTGCCATATCAAGGCACTGGAAGCGCAAAATCCGTCACTGTCTCGAATGTGAATGTGCGAAGTACGTGGGGGAAATTCAAATTCAAATCAAATTCATTTATTTGCTCGAAAAGTGGTAAAAAGTGGAATGTGATGCACTAGACAAACTTAGCAAAACCACATACATTTGACGTTTATCTGTCAAATGGTGCGTTTTCCCCATAAAGAATGACAGCACAAACTGTCAAATTACATATTCGAAAACCTGCGAATATATCCGTCATCACACTCGTGTCTTAGTCGTCTCGTATTTCATTTCGTAATCGATATAAATCACTCTACCATTCTACTATGATGTGCATAGTGAATGTTCGAATGACCAATACTCATAATAAATTACTTCGTCCATGTCCGCTTTTATCACTTCATTTGTGAACAGAAGCTTCGACTTTTCAGTTTTTGTTAACCTTATATGACGTCACTAAACACTGACTTTTGTCCACACTTTTTTATTATTTAGGATTTTTAAGAAATTCATACTCCAATGTAAAATTGAGCTCCGAGAGCTGTTTTTTTTAATATAGGTAATGGTTGTCTTCCATGTGTAGCGTTTCCATTGTCATATTATCATAACAAGTATCAAGATTTGCGCGTCGAAGTATCAAAAGTTCGATATTCACACGTTACAAACGAATGTAGAGCAGTTCACATCGGCCGCTACAACTGATGTTACGTACCCTGTTCGCTACAGCTCCGTCACCGCGTACAGGTCGCGGTGGTCCGGGTGGGGGCGGTCCTGACGATCCGGGCGATCCGGGCGATCCGGGCGGTCCGGGCGATCCGGGCGATCCGGGCGATCCGGGCGATCCGGGCGATCCGGGCGATCCGGGCGGCGACGATGTTGGGTCCCGGTTGGCTGTTGCTGGCGGCGAGGCCGCTGCAACGAGCGGTACTCGAGTGCGGCGGCCGAAAGCGGCTGGGGCTCGGCGCGGCGCGGCGCGCGAACCGTGGCGTACTTGTCTGCGGCGGGGGGGCCGGCGGGGCCGGCGGGGCCGGGGGCGGGGGCAAACGTGGCGAGCGAGGGGGCGGGCGCGGGGAGGCGCGGGCGGGGCGCGCGGGGCCCGAACGACGCGTATTTCGGGTCGAAGCGGTTCAGGCTCGTCGCGCGGCCGGCCTGACCTAAAGATGAGAAAACAAAGTACGGGTAAGGTTAGAAAAGTAAGGGGTTATCCATCCACATGTTACTTCACGCAAAATTTTGAACCCCATCCCCCCTATGTAACGTTTTTATCCCATTTCTTTTGTTTACTTTAACTTACAAGTTTGATTTTTTCATAGCTTCAAGGGACTGTAGACCTGACTATATGGTTTTATTCAACTCGATATCTCTACGCGTTCCCGAGATAAAAGGTCTCGACAGACATGCGGACAGACAGACAGACGGACAACAAAGTGATCCTATAAGGGATCCGTTTTTTTTTCGTTTTAAGGGACGGAACCCTAAAAAGTGTCGCGTAGGAGTACTGACCAGCGTTGTCGGGTAGCGCGCCGCCGCCGGGCCGGTCTCAGTAGAAGTCGTTGCTCTCGAGCGTCTTGCACTGCTTGCTGAGCGTGGCGTACTTGCCGTTGTGCGGCGCGCGCCCCAGCGTGTGGCTCGCGCCCAGCGCCCCCAGCCCGCCCCCGGCCCCCGCCCCCGCGCCGCTCGCGCCCCGCCCCAGCGTCGCGCTGCCGGACATGCGGGACCTGGAAATAAATCTAATGTAATGCTGGGTACGAATCTTGAGCGCTAGAGGAAAGAGTGGGGATCGCTTTGCGTATCTTACGAGACGATCAGAGACGCGTGTGCGCGGTGCGAGCAACTAATCACTGCCGGCGGTTCGGACGCGTCGCGCGACTGGCCAATCACGTAATCGTAATCGTTTTCTGCGCATCTTTCACCCAGCGCTCAAAATCGGTGCCGCGAGTTGTATCCACATTGCGAGGCTGCTCCTGGGTTTTCTCGTTTGAGCAGTAAGACGGAAGGCAGCCTTGCGGTGCCTTGCTGCTACATATAGAGATATGTTAGATCATTCATCCGTGTCTTGAGCGCGCGAATACACATGCGTCCATTGCAACTGACCGGCATACACGGAGCAGGAGGCAAACGCGTCTCCACACCGCGAGCCTGGCTCGCGAGTCAGCCTGTGATTATCCGATCACTGGTTATGACGTACGTGTACAATACAGCATACAGCTGTCAAACTATAAGCCATAAAACAGCATCCATAGACAATTTTGAGAAGATATTTGCATCATTATAACGACAACCTAAGGATGTATCCACATGCATGCGTACGTGACGAATCTAACGTTGTTCCACAAAAAGTAACTGCGACGACTACTAAACTACTTCTCATTTTTAAAATATGAGTATACTACGATTGTAAAGTCGGGTACGTTCTTAAGGAATCTATTAAGAATATGTATATAATGGGGCCTTCCATAAATAACGTCAGATGTTAAGGGGTGGGGGGGGGGGGGTTAAATTTCGTTACGTCTCATTTCCTAATCTAATATTTCTAAGTATTTAAACACGAAATTTGAACTATCAACGAAAAACTTACAACTATTTTAAGCTTCATATGATATGAACACAAGGTTTTCATTGCGCGTTTCCACTCGCTCGACTTAGTGACATACTCTTTTAAACCCCGGTCAAAAAATCATAAAATTTGTGTGACGTAATTTAAGGATGGCCACTAAGACTGGTTGGATGGAATCATGCTTTCAGATAACGCTAGTATCCGAAGGCTGTGTCGGTGTCATGGCCAGATCGTAAAATTAATAATTTCATGATGTGACCGATCATTTCATGATGTGACCGATCATTTCATAAAATAGTGGTATTTCATGATATAGAACAGAACCTGCTGCCCACATCATGATGTGGTCTGGTCAGATCAATGAATTCTCAGCGTTTGACGATATGAAGAGCTAAATGCACGACTACTTCATGGAATGGTCAATCATTTTAGTAAGTAATCATATCGTAAAACCGTTACATTGCCCACCGGTAGAGGCGCTGATGTTGCTTAGTTTTTGTGATGAAACATGGCGGCGGACAGATTGTCTATTCTTAAAGTGAATAATTATGTGTAAATTAAAGATGAAATGCAGTCAAATATCGTTATAACACTAAACTAGGCGATTTTTATGAAAGCCACTCGAGAAACGAGGGAGAGAATAATCAATTAATTCGGAACGTAATTTGACAGGTTAGTTAGGTTATTTAGGTATTCAAATCTTTTTATTTATTAGTTATTTTTTTTAATATTGACTATTTAAAATGTTTAATTTATCTATTGGCCAAATGATTACTAATATTTTAAAAAATCAAGTAACTCGTAAACGTATTATAACTTAATGTTATGGCCAAACGTGGATTGACATATCATCAAATGTTGACGTTTTAACGATATGGTCAGTTTTAGTTAGCCATATCATGAAATACCACCATTTTATGAAATGATCGGTCACATCATAAAGTGGTCAATTTGACTTTGGCCACGACATCGGGAAACAAAGGTACACATACTGTACATAATCAATGACTCTTAATTTGGCATTCAGAAAACAAAACACAACTAAGCTCCACCATAACATAAACCGGGTCCCATAACTCTTTAAAAAAAACTGTCACAACTTTTTTCTTTTGTTTAAAACATGTGACTTAATCTACAAAACCAACACAATTAACAGTCGTTAAAACATTTCTGCGAGCGTCTACATTCTACATCTACTTTTCTATGTCACCCCGTCAACTTTATTCAGTACATCAACCATAATCTAAATTAAAGTCGGCAATCTACAGAACACACAAAATGAATAATACAAAGCATAATTATCTAATTTCTATCTCACCACGACGACTTTTTTCAGTACATCAACTAACATTATTCAAAATGAAAGCCAGCAATCTACACAACACACAAAATGGTGAATATAAAGCATATATAATTTCTATTACACCCCAAAAACTTTTTTTAGCACCAACCAATAATAATCATAATAAAAGCCGGCAATCTACAGAACACACAAAATATTGAATATATCGTAAATAATATCTAACGTGTGAGAGCCGCCAAAGGTCCCGAGCGCGGCCGCCGCGCCCGCGCCTCCCGACCCGCGGCCCAGCGTCGCACTGCCCGACCTACAGACAAACCAACCAACTTATACTTTACACTACAGAGTTAGACACAGCGCAACATACTCATAATCAGTACCTGGCAATGTTCATAACAAACGTTATGTTGGCCGCTGCCTGGGAGCGGTTTTCCATAAACAAGAAAGTTTTACACTACAGATAATAAGCATTCCGCTGTGCGTTATTGCTTATTCCTGGCGACCGAATACTGTTATGTGCTACACCATTGTCGCCGCGAAAAACCTTGCAAAGAACTCCTAAATTAAGATTATCGGCCGCTCAGCTTATACGCATCCAGTGTGAACGTATACAAGCCTACACTTGTTCAGACCTGTGGCGCATTGTACGCTAGTGTATTGTCAGCATGGTGCGGACGACAATACAGTCTTAGTTGGCGGTAACACTGGGGATGACAGTGGCTAGCCCATACAATAAGCTCTCCTAAATTAGTAAGAAAATGCAGAGCAGTTCATATGCAGGCCTGCTAAAAGAGCTCATAGTAAGCGGCCTGCTGACAGTCGGCAGCGGACAATACATATTGTATCAGTGCGGCGCTGGCGCGCATATTAAAAGTTCTCTGCCTTTACTGGTGTCCACGGAAGATCAGCGTTAAGGTACCTTTCTGGGTCTGGTTTCCTTGACATATTGCTAAGTGGAGACCATTTCAGAACAACAATTTTAAAGATAAAATTGTATTTTTACTTCTCCTTTAAATGTGTGTGATTTCTGAATAAATTATTATATTGTTTCATTCTTATTCAATGCTGCCTTAATGGAAATAAGATATAATAGACACAACCTGAACATATAATCCTTCGTGTGTGTAACGCTGCCTGCAGTTTATTTGAATTTTTTTCTAGATCCAAGCATTCAAATTGTTTGCAGGTTCCCGACTTATAGATAAGAATATATACATTTTGACTATAGACACATTTTAAATTTTAACCAAACATGATGAAACCCGTCAGTCCTGGAAACAAGAAAAATAGACATTTGATTGTTTTGCAACCGCTTAGCAGCCAATAACTTATGTCTGGCGACCATTAACCAGAATATGAAAATTTTAACTTCTGGAATATGTTCTGCCTAAGAGCCGAAGCTAATTGGGGTTACATTTTTGACTACTTTCAGGACACACGATTTAACCATATTCCATTACTTGATTACAATTTTCATTTGTACAATACAATAATATCTGAAATAATCACCAAAAAAAAAAAGGAAATTTTTCCAATGTTTAAATGCTGTAAATCTTCCTAATAAGGAAGCTGAAAGATCGCTTGTTCCGCTCTGTTCAGATGAGAGATATAACGCTTGTCCCTCTGTTTTTCAATGACTAAGAGAGACCAGATTGTGATCGTGGACTTACCTAGGACGTTCCCTATCTTCTTCTTCCAAGTTCATGAGCTGCACAGAGGCGCTATAGGAGTTCGGTTTCCCGCTGGGGAAGGGCGCTTGTCGCCCAGATGACAGATATAACGCTTATTCATCTATCATATCTCACGGCGCGGCACGCTCCCACAGCGCAGGCTATTTGTATGCTCAATGCCCTAATTGCTCAGGAGCCAGAAACTGACTTGTTTTATAATAAGCATAGACAATTTGTGAATCATTGTGTTAGTTTTTTAGGCTAATATTGATAGTATGTGTGTTTGTAAAAAAATGTTATAAAACTGTAACTGGCTCACTCCACGCTTTGGCTATAAGCTGTTAGTGGAGTGTGCAATTGAATTTAAATAAAATAAAAAATAAAAATAAAAATCATTCTAGGACTAAGAGGCAGACGTGGACTTGCCTAGGGCGTTCTCTATCTTATAAGTCCATGAGCTGCATAGCGGCGCTATAGGAAGCCGGCTTTCCATTGGGGAAAGGTGCTAGTCACCCAAATCAGATATATAACGCTTTTTTCTTTATCATTCTATGACTAACAGGCAGACATTGACTTACCTAAGGCGTTCCCTATCTCCTAAGTCCATGAGCTGCACAGCGGCTATATAGGAGGGCGGTTTGTCATTGGGGAAGGGCGCTAGTCAGCCGGATGAGAGATATAACGCTTATTCATCTATCATTCTAGGACTAAGAGGCAGATGTGGACTTACCTAGGGCGTTCTCTATTTTCTAAGTCCATGAGCTGCACAGCGGCGCTATAGGAAGCCGGCTTTCCACTGGGGAAAGGCGCTAGTCACCCAAATCAGATATATAACGCTTTTTTCTTTATCATTCTATGACTAAAAGGCAGACATTGACTTACCTAAGGCGTTCCCTATCTCCTAAGTCCATGAGCTGCACAGCGGCTATATAGGAGGGCGGTTTGTCATTGGGGAAGGGCGCTAGTCACCCGGATGAGAGTATAACGCTTTTTTCTCTATCATTCTATGACTAAGAGGGAGACGAGGACTCACCTAGGGCGTTCCCTATCTCTTAAATATTTGAGCTGCACAGCGGCACTATAAGGCGGCTTCCCATTAAGGAAAGGCGCTAGTAAGCTAGATGAGAGATATAACGCTTTTTTCTCTATCATCATATGACTAAGAGGCAAATGTTGACTGACTTAAGGCATCACCTATCTCCTAAAAACAGACGTGGACTTACCGAGGGCGTTCCCTATCTCCTAAATCTATGAGCTGCACAGCGGCACTATAAGGCGGCTTCCCATTGAGGAGGGGCCCCAGTAAGCCAGATGAGAGATATAACGCTTTTCTCTCTGTCATTATACGACTAAGAGGCAAATGTAGACTCACTCAAGGCGTTCCCTATCTCCTAAACAGACGCGGACTCACCTAGGACGTTCCCGATCTCCCAAGTCCATGAGCTGCACGGCGGCGCTGTAGGAGGGCGGCTTCCCGTTGGGGAAGGGCGCGGGCCGCGGCAGGGTGCGGCTGGCGGCGCTGCTGCCGCCCGACGAGAGGAAGGGCGCCTGCTCCTCGCCCGTGCCGCTGCGCCTGCGCGCGAGGGCCGCGTGCGACCGGGCACTGGTATTATACATTAGATACCCGGCAACCCGGCAACCAGAAGCGTGTATGTAAAATGCAATGTGTGAACAAATTGAGTCGTATTTTTTTAACATTTTTATTTATTTACAAGACTAACCACATGTAATTTTCTGGCGATTCTAATGGGCTAGTTTCCTAAAAAAATGTAATTAGTCCGTTAGTTGGATTACCAGAAAGTATTGGACACGTATTTTTTCTTTTCTGAATCAAACAAAAAATGATGAAGATATAGCCCGTTAAAGTTCCGCGTAACGTCACGCCTTGCGGCACTTTTCAGCAAGACGTGACGTCACGTGCTCACTTTGATGCGCTTTATCTTCGTCATTTTTTGTTTGATTGACAAAAGACAAAATATGGGTCCAATATTTTTTGATAATCTAACTGACGGACTAAATAGATTAATCATTTTTTGACCCAGGAAACTAGCCCAAATTACTTTTTCGGCCCATTTTTCTCTTTCTTTTTTATAGACTCAATCCCGCTCTGTATGTGGAGCAGTGATTCTGGGTAAGTCAAGTATTATCTCGTTAAAGTGAACACAATTAATAACGGGTGTTTGTTTATTGCTTTTCATGGATTCAGTGACGGCTACTTTTTCCGTCGAAACAGACTTCAAGACGCTATCGGGTCTAAAGCAGGTTGTCTCTTAGATGCCATTGATATTTTCTGTAAATTTTTGTTGGCCAATCTTTATTATAACTTTAAGGCTATTCTAATTAACCGCCTGTCACCTTCTAACGATTTCGATTGGTCAATACGGGGTAAACATTGTACAAAATATACCTATTTACAACGAATGATATAAAAACTTACTTGGTGTTGATATAGATCCAGGCGTGCGAGTCGACGAGTACAATGGCAGTGAAGAGGAACCCGGCTGCGATAGCCGCCAGGAGTTGCAGCGACAAGGCCTGGAAACAACCATTGAATCCTATGTATTTATCAAGTTATGCCTGTATTATTATAAGGCATTTTTACTTGAACACATCCCATTTTTTTATACTAACACTGCTTCAGAACCAAGAAGAAGTAGTGCAAGAAACACGACCGACATTTTATTTAGTCAAAGAAACAGAATCAACGGAAATATCAGTGTATAAAATATTACTACTTGTTTCTAGTTTATGAAAGGATCTGAGCAACATCCGCACGGTTGGTCGATTCGAAATCTCGGTTTGAAGCGGAATTATTAGATTAAACCTCACAAGGCCTCCGACGCCTTTAAACAAAAAAACGATAATTTAACTTTTTATGGAGCTCTTTCTTGTTTTTTCCGGAAAAGAAAATTAAAGTGGTCTGACCACTAATCAAGCACACTTGCCTGTGCTCGTTAGACGGGCTCGACTAAGTCGTATAGCGACATACAAGGTACTGTTTTGATATTTAATTAATTTTCTTTTAGTGGGTGACTCTACTGCTCAGACACAAAAACTTACTATAGACCAACATCGAAATCTAGCACGCAATTGTTTGAATGTATATTTTATTAAAACTTCGCCTCCGCCGTGTCCGCGCCCAGCGTGAAGTGTTGTAGTAGAGTAGGTGTAGTGTAGTGTATTGTAGTGTAGTGTAGTGTAGTGTAGTGTAGTGCAGTGTAGTGTAGGGGGAGCGTTAGGGCACCTGCAAGCCCGCGTCGCAGGCGGCGCGCGCGCCGGCCACGAAGTAGGCGCGCGCCATGCGGCACTCCAGCGCGCTGCTCAGCGACACCAGCGCGCGCTCCGCCTCCGCCGTGCCCGCGCCCAGCGCGCCCAGCGCCGGCTGCAGCCCTGACAACGCGACCACACATCTCAAATACACTATGGAAAATGACAGAGGACGTTCACGTCCGCCAGTTTATCTACAATTCTATATCATTACGTGGGGCGCAGTTTCCTGAATCAATAATTTAAAAAACACCATTTATGGGTAAAAATTGAATTCATTGTTTTATATAAATATTCTCCCTTTGCGTTGAACCAATTTTGAAAACATGTGTGCCAGTCCTCTGTGGTGACGTCACATACATGTTTTTCATACTCTTCGACAGCCTCTTTTGTCTGTCTGGCCGTGTGGAAACTTGCATTGTCGTGGTGCAAGATGATACGACGTTTTCGTTATTTTAACGGAGTTTGTCAATAATTTTCGGTAAACAAATGGTCGTGTACAACAGTAACCACGTGTCCAGTTTGATTAAAATAAGAAAAAATCATTCTTCACTTCGAGGCACTTTTCACGCGCGCCACTTTGGTTGGTTTCGGCTCATCTCGAAAGATCCAAACGCTCGGTTGCTGCTTTGTTTTGGGATCGTAGCTATAAATCCATGTTTTATCACATGTTACTATGTCCAAACACCAAATTTAAAGCCCTTTCGTTGTATCTGGCAAGCATAGCACCACCACCAAGTGATGCGGTCCGTTTTTTGAGCATCCATTGAGGATCCATCGAGAACACAGCTTTCTCACACCTGAATGTTTGTGTAGAATTGACTGTATTTGACTCATGCCTATGTTCAAAGATGCCCGGATGTCATGGTATATAATATGCCTCTGTCAGTTTCGATCATACGGCGCACAGCATCCATGTTTTTGTTGTTTCCTGCGGTGAACGGACCAACTTCACGAATTTTATCATGGAGATTGACCTGACCGCGTTCGAATTCTGCAAACCAGCTATAAATAATCGTCTTGCATGGTGCTTCTTCGCTGAACGCAGATTTAAGCCGAACGAGGCTCTGCTGAGCTGTCACACTGTACACTTAAAATGATAAAGAATCATGCAACGACAATTTTTTCGTGTTAAATCCATTTTATTGTAATCACGCAATTTTTAAAATGACGCCACGATGTGATAACAATTGATAGTCAGATGAAACATGTAAGTGGTTAATTCCGGACACTTTTAGTGTGACCTGTGTAATAGCTAGCACGGCGCACTGTGCGTTCCACAGCTCTAAAGCCTTGGGCACACAGGCAATGGGGCGAGACGTCGACTGGACGCTAGCGCAACGCCAGTGTTTCTAATGTACTGATGTCTACATTGCAGATTGTTGGAAAAGCTGTATCGATATGGCATAAGAGGAAATGCGTATAACTGGTTTAATAGTTATCTTCTAAATAGAAAACAATGTACCGAAACAAAAAAAGTGATTGATTCTAAACAGTGTACTTTTCGATCAAATTTTCGTGTCAATTCACGCGGTGTGCCACAAGGCAGTGTTCTGGGCCCATTGTTGTTTCTACTATTTATTAATGACCTACCTGAAACGGCAAAACATAAATGCTTTATGTTTGCAGACGACACTACCGTAGTTATAAAATGTACAGACCAACAAAATTTTAATGATGAAGTTAATGAGACTCTAAGTAACATTATTAAATGGCTAAACATTAATGGCCTAAAAATAAATGTACAAAAAACAAAGGCTATCCAGTTTTCTACAAATAGGTCAAAACCGGTTGAATTATTTATTAAATATCAAAATAATTTTGTGGAAATAGTTGAAGAGGTAAAGTTTTTAGGGGTTACTCTTGACAAATACTGTAGTTGGAAAGCTCATATAGAGAATATGTGTGAAAAAATCGATAAGTTCGTCTATGCACTACGACGTCTTAGCAAGATATCGTCTATTGAAACAGTACTATCCGCGTATCATGGGTACATATTATCTTTACTCGGCTACGTTACTTTGTTGTGGGGTAATTCGGTAGACATAAATAGAGCCTTTATAGCTCAAAAGAAATGTATACGAGCGATTTGCAGAGCACATTTTCTGGAGTCTTGTAGGCCTTTATTTAAAAGGCTACATATTCTTCCGCTGCCCTGTTTATATATTAAACAAGTATGCATTTTTGTACGTGAACACCCTGAATATTATACCACAAGAGGGGATTTTAAAAATGAACCGACAAGGCACCAGAATAGAATTTATTACCTAATATAAAACTCCAAATGTTTAGACGAGGCTCTTTTTGCATGTCCATTAAAATGTATAACAGGCTTCCGGAGTATTTAAAGAATTTACCTTTGTTGATTTTCAAGAGACAACTGCATGTCTGGCTCATGGAAAGGTGTTTCTATTCACTTCAGGAGTACTTTGCAAACTATTGATATTTGTTCTTGGCCTATTGCTGTGAATTGTTTAATTTGTATTAATTATTGTGACATTTTTATTTTTTAATAATTTGTATGATCTTAAAATGAAAAAATTGTAATTTTATAAAATTTGTGACATTTATTTAAATTTTTGTAATGATTTATTTTTTTTATTTTTTATTATGATATTTGCATGACCTGTAGGTTAAGCATGAGGACACCTTTTAATATTATAACAGCTTGTAATTACCATGTTTTAGCAAATAAATGATTTGATTTGATTTGACACACAGCAACGTCGCGCTCGGCGTGCCGCCCCGACGGGCGCGAGGTGACGCGCTGTCATCGGGCGTAGGCGGGACTGTTAGATGTTGTGTTGCATGGTAATCGTGCTTAGTAATCACGTGGCGTTCTCTATCTGTTTATATTTTACAACTTTTTAGTGATTTTATTATGAACAGTGAAAAAATCTAACTTCCTTTTAGGAACAACGAAACCGTCACGCCCGCAGTGTGACGTGCACGCTGCGCTGCTGTTCCGTCGCCGTCCCGTCGCCGTCACGCCCCGCCGGCTGTGTGGCCGAGGCTTAAGGGCTACACTCACCGGGGTCGTTGAACAGCTGCGGCGCACCACGCGCCAGTACGGCGAGTGCCTGGCGCACCGCCACCACGGCGCGTTGCGCGTTCCGTAGTTCAGCCGTAAGGACATTCTCGCGCGACACCTTGCACGACAGGTAGTAGTGCACCATCTGCAACGGTCATACTCATTTAGTGCGAGAAAATGTATTATTACTTATACTTTGGATTACGAGTTGGTCAGACGTAGTGAGGAAGACGGTAAGCGAATACATGCGGTCCACACAGCCAGGCGCTCGCGTAAATTAGTAAGTAAGTAATTCACTCCGTATACTGGTACAGTTTTCGGAATGAATTACTTTCCTGCTCCGACTTTTGCCAGCGCCTACCGACTACGGCTATTTAATTTAGGGATGATGCGTATTAACGCGACCAGGTTTTAAAACCAAGTTTCTGCTTCCAAGTCCGTAAACCAGATTCCAGCCCCGAAATACATGCAACACCTTCAATGTATTTTTCATACGTTGAAGTCGACGAATATGGCGGTGTACCAGTTTTACATAAACGCCGCACGGATCCGCCGCCGCCGCCGCACTTTTTTAATGTACATTATAACTAGCACGTAGTGTGTCTCGTAGTGAGTACTCATTCACTCCATAAACTGGTACACCGCCACTTTTTTTGATTGTACATTATTGACGACCTCCGTAGCCGAGAGGCGAGCATACCGGATTTAGTGCCGCTATTTTTGAGGCTCCGGGTTCGATTCCCGGTCGGTCAATTTAGGAAAAATAACTTTTGTATATTGCCTCTGGTCTAGGTGTTGTGGTGCCGTTGTTGTTTCTGATTTCTGTAACACAAGTGCTTTGGCTACTTACCATAGGATCAAAGCAATGTATATGATGTTGTCCAATATTAATTGATATTATAACTAGCATGTAGTGTCTCGTATAGTAAGTAAACATTCACTTCATAAACTGGTAAACTGCCATATATTTTTATTCTACATTATAACTAGCATGTAGTGTCTCGTAATAAGTACCCATTCACTCCAAAAACTGGTACACCGTCATTTTATTTATTGCACATTATAACTAGCACGTAGTGTCTCGTAATGAGTAAACATTGACTCCGTAAACTGGTACACCGCCACACTTTTGAGTACTCATTTACACTATAAACCGGTACACCGCCACTTTTTTGATTGTACATTAGGTACAACCATCACGTAGTATGTCTCAAAATGAGTACCCATTTACTCCATAAACTGGTACACCGGCACATTTTTCATCACATCACTTGTAATGTATCTGCGCGAGTACTCACGTCCTGCGGCAGGTTGTGCGGCGCGTGGTGCGCGAGCGCGGCGGCGGGGTCCTGGCACGCGTCGGCCGCCGCCACCGCGCCCGCCGCCACCAGCGCGCCGCCCGCCCAGCACGCCACCAGCGCGCCCAGCGCACCCACCTGCGGACATTACGGGTTTGTTACGTGCAGGCCAAGAATAGGTGCTGAGTTTGGCTTTATCTACAGATGGTTAAAGTGGGAAAATCTGGGCTAAAACAAAATATGTAATATTTACGTGACGACAACAATTAGGCGCCTGACAGCATTAACAGCAAAACGTTAATGGAACAAGGGATCACAAATTATTGAAATTACTTAAGAAGCCAGTGGCCAGCAGCGCCACGCACACGGCGCTCCCCCCTCCCCCCACGCGCCGCACCACGCGGCCGGTACTCACACACAGCAGCAGCAGGGCGCGGCGGCTGCGGCGCGCGGCGGCGGCCAGCAGCGCCACGCACACGGCACCGCCGCAGCACCAGCCCGCCATGCCTCCTGCCCAACGAGCCGCCTCCCACACCCATACCCGCTGCAACACATTAACCATCATTACCTATGTAAGTCACCCTAATAGAGAGAGAGCTATGCTTGGCGTTTCTTTGCGAGATAAGACCCGAAACGATGATATCTGTAGAAGAATCATATTGCAAATCTAAAGTGGACAATGTAATGGAAAGGCGATACAATATCGCTCGCAAACTGACGACCGTTGGGAAAAAAGGTGGAGAACTTGTCACCCGGTGGACTGACGACCTAGCCAAGGTTGCAGAAAACTACTGGATACAAACGACCCAGCCCCCCTAGCATAATATCGACTGCAACTGTAAAAATATGACAAATATAGCCGCCATGTTGAATTTGTATCGAAACAGCGATCATAAAATATGACGTCACCGGCAAGGCAATTCTACACGGCGGCATCTATCATATTTTTCTCGCTGTGGCGTTCTCCAGTCGTTTGTTTAGCGGACACTATAGTGTCGAAGACCAAAATACTGAAATACACTCGCTTGTTTTCCGGACACTATAGTATCCAATCGCTGCGGTGGCAGAAATAGCTTTATCCTGCTTTAACTCACTACCTATAATTATCTCTGTTTTACGTTTCGTGATAATAGTATGCATTTACTACATTATGAGACCGCCACCTTCCC
The DNA here is from genome assembly GCA_963576865.1 of Anania hortulata. Lineage (NCBI taxonomy): Eukaryota > Metazoa > Arthropoda > Insecta > Lepidoptera > Crambidae > Anania > Anania hortulata. The sequence goes on along the minus strand of OY756395.1, from coordinate 18,319,629 downwards.
GCGTAAAATCACAGAGTAAAACTCGAAATTTTAATAGCTCGACGCGCGCGATGATTCATCGACCGCTAACAAGTGACCACCGGCGGTGTCCCTCGCGGCTCGCAAGCGACCGGATAGGGAAGGGCTACGACCAGCAGTAGAGCGACTAGCCCATTAGTGACACTGACCTTCATGAAAGCGTCCAGGTTGAGCGCGGCGAGCGGGCGGCGCAGGTTGTCGGCGGCGGAGGCGGCGGCGCTGGCGTTGTTGCGCAGCGCGGCCAGCGCGCGCAGCAGCGTGCCCAGCGCCGTCTGGTTGGCGATGGGCGCGTCCAGCGCGTCCGCCAGCCGCGCCAGCGGGGCGCGCGCGCGGGACCCCATCGCCTCTTCTAGGATACTCGACTGGGACGGGACAGAGGAAGATAATACGCGTTTAGTAGTAGTTTCCTAACAAAATCTAATTGTGATTGTGATTGTGAAAATGTGTGATTATGTCATTATGGGTCTCAGTAACCTGAAATAAATGGATTTTATTTATTATTTATTTAATTAGTCCGTCGGTTGGAATAACAGAAAATATTGTACACGTATTTTTTATTTTCTCGATCAAACAAAAAATGCCCTTTAAAGTTTTTAGCAACGTGCGTGACGTCACTTGCTCACTTTGATGCGATTTATCTTCGTCATTTTTTGTTTGATTAACTAAAGACGAAATATGGGTCCAATATTTTTTGGTAATCTAACTTATGGACTAAATTATTTTTTTTGACCCAGGCAACTAGCCTCATAGCTGTTGCCCGCGACCTCGTTCGCGTGGTTTAGTTTATTTATAAAGATTCGGTCCAACATCTTAATTTTTGCTACTATCATAAGAATTTTCTCCTGGTAATTAACACAACAAAAAAAAAAGCAAAATTGTTCCATCCGTTCACGCGTAATTCGATGACTAAAGGAAATAGTGATTTATTTATATATATATATTTAAATAGATTTGCGAAATAAAAGTGGAGTTTCGTATGCAAAATATGCAGACCGCATTCTGATTCTGATACGTGTTGCTGTGATACAAAACTTCGATATGACTGATGTTGCCAGTGACTATTGTAGTCAGCCGCCCCCTCCCCTCCCCTCCTGAGTTTATTGCGCTCTTTCTTCTCATCACTAGCCGATATGTAGTCCCAAAGCAGTGGTAAAGCTATATGTATGGGGCATGTATAAGTGTCCTATATACTAAATAAACTGGTGCCGGTGCCGTGTGGGGACGGCCATTACCTGGTTCTTGACTGTGTTGACGAGTGCTGCCAGCTGGTTGCCGGCCTGGATGCTCTGCAGCATCGCGTTGTGCAGGTCGTCGTTGCCGAAGAGCCCGACTCCGATGGCACCGCAACATAGCACCGATAGGATCATCAGTGTAATCTGGAAATAATATAAACGGTGTTTTAATATGCGTAGTTTACCTAGGTGAGAAACCTACTCCTGTCGAATTTTTGGGTCTTATTGTATTCCTAATAGTAGTATATAGGGAGCATTAGTGGCTCAGTGGTCAAAAAATTAGAGTCTCGCCTCATATCCGTGTGTCTTGTGTTGGATACAGCACGTATCTCTGTATTTTTTTTGTTGGTGGACATAGGTCTTTATCTAGCTTCACCGGGCAGTTTTGGTGAGCGCTGAAGGCTCTCAACCTAGATCCTGCCTACTAGCGGTTGCTGCGACCCGGCCGAGTGGTACGTGTCGGGCCCCATACAAGCGGGCGAGATCGGGCCAGTATCGAGTGCATAAAGTACCAAGCGGCGAACCCACAAGTGGTGGCACTAACGGGACCGGGACTGCCGAAATGTCGTTTAATTATCACTTGAGGCTTGAAAGGGAGAGGAGAGGATTTAAAAAATCACGAAATATCAAGGAGAGGGGGAGGAGAGGTGAGATCCGATCCTAAGGTAAATAGATAAGACACTTGTTATAGAAATCAGTAACAAGGACGGTACTACAACACCCAGACCCTAGACAAAATAGAAAAGTTTGTTTTCTACATTGACCCGACCGAGAATCGAACCGGGGACCTCAGAGATGGCTACGCCAAGTCCGCCGCTCTCGCCTCTCGGCCTTCGGCTACAGAAGTCGTCAGAATACTTTTTTTTATACTTTACTATATTGTATGTGTTTAGTTAGCTGAATCAATATCTATAGTGTGCCAAAAAGCGAATTCCGTTCAGCCGTGATGCAAACTTTCACATTTATAATATTCGTAAGATGACCTCATCCACCAACAATTAATCTAATCCACATGGCAGAGCCCAGCCACATGTTAACCGGTTCGATGACATAGACCCCGTTATAAAACGTTATGATCATCAAAACACTTCGCTTTCGGCAACCCATTCAATCCAGATGGTATAGAGTTGTGAAAATAGCATCGATCTTTATTAATCGATAAAAACGTGACCAATGGTCGATGCATGAAGCGTACTCGCTAAACGTGTATTTATCTATTATTAGATTTCGGTTCTATAGTGGCTTGTTGTACTGTTGTTGTAAAATAGACAACCAAACTCTTTTATGAAATTAAATGTATAACATATTTAATAAACCCAAAAGATAGTTTGGTTGTCTATTTTAGTAAGTTTTAATGACACTTCTTCTGGCACACTTTACCGACTTCTTCACACTGCAGCACTTCCTTAAGCATAGTAAAGGGCATTAACAATGCTGAGTGATAATCCCTAATCCCGTATTAACTTGTATGTCCCAATAATGGTCTACTTGCAGCGTATTTAAATTCAAAGTTAACCTAGTTTAATATGTCATTGATTTTAATTAATAAAATTAAATTGATTTAAAAACGCAGTGCAGATGGACTTTTATTCAATCGATAATCGAATGCTAATCAGCATTTTCTTGGATAAAAAACCTTGTCACGTCCTTATTCCAGATGGTGGTTATATCACAACTCTGTGTGAGATACATAGAGATTCCGTTCGCAGTCGCTATTTATAGAGGAGTTACCCTCTCGAGCGTTTAATGATTTATTCACACCCAATAAAACGGTCAGCTCTATCTCTCACTCGAGCGACTACTAATATAATAATATCGTGGTTATTAATTTTCTGGTGATGATTGGAGAAAGGTCTGAGATAGGTCAGTGTCTAAACAAATATGTGACAGTCAAAACAAATGCGCTGCTGTTCTTGACAAAGTATAATGACGAAGAAATGTGTTAAGATATGACTATTAAATTAATTAGCTTTACTGAGAGAGATATACATAAGTTATGATCATCTTTGTTGAAGGTTGATTGGTAAGATGTTTGAATTCGACAAAGGTTCTTTCGGTGGAATCGGTGGCCGTCTTAATGCGCATTCATGGGAAGCGTGATAGTGCACTTTTGCGGCTAAAACTATAACATAATGTCAGTTTTATTTTCAATTTTAGTATGGTTTTGTATATTTTTAGTATTATATCTAAACTTTACGCACCGGCACCGGTAATGTTGCACGGTATGTTACATCGTTCAAATATGTTTGTAAATATAATTTGTTTTAAAAATAATACAAGTTTGGGCCTTACAAAATGTGTTCGTACCTTGAGAGCTGTAATGCTCCTCGGCGGGCGTGGCTTCCTGTCGCAGCATCTCGTCAGCAGGTAAATGAGCAGCACCGTCAGCGTCAGGATCAGCCACGCGCCGGGTATAGAGCCGAGGATGCCCAAGCTCTGCAATCGAAGATTATTTTTAGATGGGGGATTAGTTACCAACGCCGTCCGCTTACGGAATGTTGATCGGTACATTCAAATTTTACTAAGAATGCCCACGTGAACTGCATTTTGAGAGATTTGAAAATTACAAAACTTTTTATGGCTCGACACTATTTCAATAGCTGGAAGACCAAATATAAGTCGAAACTTATAGCAAAGTAAAGTAAACATACAAGTCCAACCCACACTGCAGCCACTGCAGGTCACAGGCCTGAACTCCTCAACAATGAGTTGGTTTTGATGGGCTATATCCCATCAGCAGTTCAGCACCTAAAGTTATGGCCCTCAAAAGAGCTTATTGGTATGGGGTTCGGTAAGGCCTTAATGCCTAACAAAGTTAGTTACTGAATTATCCTTACTGTCAGAAATCAGAACCATAGGATAGATGACCAAACAATTTGTCAGTTTATAATCAAAGTGCAGACTGCAGTTGCAAGCAAGTCACCGTCACCGTCAATCCTCATGCGTAAAGCGATCCTTTGTCGTTTTGCGTATATACTAACAGCACACAGAAAAGAAGGGATGGCGTATTGTGACGTACTCACCTCGAGGTAGACGGGCGAGTTGGGCGCGAAGGTGTCGTTGACGCGGTGCAGCGTCACGTTGACGTGCGGCAGCGCGTGCAGCAGCCGCGAGAGCCGCGGCGGCGTATACTCGTCAGAGACGCCCGACGCGCCCATCGCACACTCACACGATTACACCTGGAAAACAATTACGAAACGATACGAATATAAAGAATACTATTTAATATTTGACGACCTTAGTTGACCGACGACGTTTAGTGTAGAACTAATAGAATAGAACTTAAAAGGTATATGATTGAAATGAATTCAAATGAAAAGACGTACATTTTTTCCGTTTGATAGCACATAAAAAAATACTATTATCTATTCTGAGCAATTACTGGCACCGTGTGATAAACAAAGCTGATAATTTTAAAACAACAAAATGAAACAGCTCCAAGAAAGTCTTACTCGTAATCAGCTGTACATAAAATGAGTGTAAAAATTACCAAAACAATATTGTAAAAACACATATATATTTTGCAGCTACATCAATAATTGCAAACGTTTAAGCATAAATATCCGAAACAATTAAGACAAACGTATATTAATTTACTGTCTCCAATAATCTTTGGCCTATTGGCATCCATATAATAATGTTAATTTATGACGACTCTGTTTTATAATATTGCACGTTTATTAGTGTGAGTAAAAAGAACAAAAAATAACATAATGGCGCAAGTAAATAAAGTGTTTATTTACTTACAGTCGGCCATATACCATTGCAAACGAATCGAGACGTCTGCCGTCATCTGGCATAACAAGTTTTGTTGCCCAGATGCTTACACATTGTTTGTGATGCCTCGGTCTCATTCTATAGAAATGTTATTTTAGGTGTTCTCTTTTTGAACTCAGTTCGACTAAGTTTTCTGATTAAGAATTGACTGATCCGGACATCAAGCAGTGGTGAAATGGGATTTCGTGTCATCGAAACACTTTTTAGCGGGAATTGTTCCACCGACGACTTTACATCGATGACTCGATAATGCATTGGCCTGTTTCTGAGACGGCTTTTTTGTTCGATGTTTCTAAACATCGAGCATCATAAATCGATACCTTATTGTTTCGACTCTTGTTTGTCCGATGTAATTTCACTCCGAAAATATATTGCCAATAAATTATTATGCAAAATTATATACAAAGATTGCGATGTGAATCAAAAACGCCAATATTTTATATTTATGTACGTACAATTTCGCAGAAAAGTGTCTCGAGGACACATAGGGAATCCGGCAGAATAGCTTTTGGGTGTACGGAAGCTATAACAAGATTAAGACGAAGACTTTAAGCATTTACTTAAGTTTTGCATCTTCTTTATTGCACCGCCCACGATCCCACGAAACATCTCTGTTTAGCCTAATGGTCGACTGGTAGAGAATTCCGCATGCCATCTATCTTACGTATGTTTTATTTAAATCTGTCCAATAAAGTTTTAATTAATAAAATTAAGACGAATCTTTTTTGTAAACGAAAGTCCGTTATCCATAGCGTAGATGACTGACAGACATAACACAAGGCCACTAGAAGCCGCTAATAATAAATGACACAGATGAAGAACAAAAATCGGATCTCGCAGTCAGTTCAACTGTTCAGTTCTCGGTAAAAAATCTACTGCATTTATGTTTTGTTAATTTTAAAAATGGTGGTTGTAAACTTATGAAGGCTATCCTTGATGATTAATAATCATCCATCTCACTCAGTCAATTAAAATCATTTCACCAATCGCCGTTATTCAATAACATTATTGTTATGCTATATTTGATCTGTAAAAATAGGTAGATTAATTAGGTAGGTAGTCGCATTAATTAGGTGAAAAAATTACCAAAATATATCTGAGAAAAGCACACACGAGGACTCAACATAAATCAGTAAAAATAAAGCAATCTTGGAACTTATTAGCTGCGTGCGGAAGTTTCGCTCTCGAATTCGATTGTCCATCGATTCGCGAATCTCGATGTCTTCACCTCGATCGTTGGTTTACTACATTATCAAATTATTGTATAGTCGAAAAAGAAATTGTTATACCACCCTATGGTTGAATATCACTTGCTCATAAAAAACAATAGGGTGTCATTGTCATTTTATTTGAGATTATTTATACTTAGAAGTGTAAGTCTTACAATAAGTCTTAGGGAATTGTTATTTTAATGGGATACGTCTTTATAAGTGGTAAAGTACTTCCTTGGTCGACTAAACATCGATACAGCAGCAGGTCTACTACGAAAAACGAAATCCGTCAATACGATAATCGTTTTTCGGATTGCTTACGCAACGCTTCGGATTTTTTGAAATAATACGATAAATAACATTTTATTTAATAATTCACGGAGTCATTCCAAAAATATGTCGCATCATAGTCATCCAAAAGTGTTACGTAGTTAGTAAGCCTATCGTTTGTCTTTCGTTTCGTCCGAAACATGGTATTTCGTTTTTCGTAGTAGGCTTCCAGATATTTTTTTCTTTTCGAGGAGACGTCAATCGAACTAGAGTACGAAAATCGCCGTGGGGTTGCATAAGACCCATGAAAAATAAAATTTCTTTTGAATCTCGTTTAGCTGGACTGAGGGGTTGGCAAAGTTCCGTTGACGTACAATGCGAACTCGATATTGTAAAAGTACGGCTGGACTCTACTGGAGGAAGAAGATTGTTACGAAGTTAGGGCCGTGAGAAGAGGCGCAACGAAACAGTGGTTAACCATGGGCTGTTTACATAGATGAAGTTAGTCTACTCACCTCGATGAGCAAATAATCGATGACCCTACGACGCCATCGCTTCCGTCACTCGCTGGATCATGGCTTCACCGGGAACACATCTGTAACAATAAAAATAATCTATATTATAATAATGAATCTCTATTTCCCTAGGTCATCGCATCACGCGTGAACGGATGGAACAATTTCGCTAATTCTTTTTTTGTTGTATTAATTATTGTCAGGAGAAGGTTCTTTCGAAAGAAAACAATAACAAAGTTGCGCAGATTTTTTTAAATCAAAGATCACGCGAACGAAGTCGCGGGCAACAGCTAGTCTCTTATCAAAGTTGCTGATAATTAAGGGAAATGGTCCGATTTCATGTTACTGGCCAATTTTACTAAAAGTTTTGATTGGTTCTCTAATTCAGTCGACTAGAAATCTAGCTACACATTTCCTTTATAATCTGAACTTCCATTGAACAGGATTGCTTCAATGTTGTGATGTGTATAATGGAAAATAGCTAGGGTTGCAGCTATGCGTATTTATTATTAAAAAAATATATAATAAGAAGACAAGAATTCACTTGTGTGTAATCAAATCTTGGAAGTCGAGTTGGACCTATTTGTATGGTTACAGTGGTCTGCCGTATCGACTTGAAAGTCAGTGTGTGTAAATGTGAAATCCGGTAATCGATACAATAATTTAACACCATCGAGTTGATCTAATGATAGAGCCATACGATGTATAGTGGAACTCTTTAAAGGCTACATTTGTGCTCATTTGATTCGTTTTGAAGAGTCTCATACACATAAAAGTGTGTTCATAGTTTTTGAAAGTACAAGTAATATTAGGATTTTATTGTTTGAGAAAATTTCAGAATTTTCTTTTATATAACAAAATTTATATCAAGTTATTTTTCGTGTGCAAGTAAATAAGTATTGTACAACATACAAGCCATTTTAATGGATTCTGCATATCGGTAGCGTTTGAAGGCCAGTGCCGCATTTACATGTTAATGATATGTCGCCGTGTGTGGCCCGATTGTTCACAAAATAGGCCATTACTTACAAACAACTTAAGAGTGTTATGTTATTGTTTGTTAGTCGAAACTATCAGAAAACGAAGAAAAACTCGAATTACTGAGATAAGAACTTAAGACTTTATTTTGTCCCTCATTAATTACCTTTTCGTCCACTGCTAGATATGTATGTAACATTTCAGTCAATTTAAAGAGTAGCTACCTTTTATTACCAAAATAAATAAGGCTGCGTTATAGAGATGATGTTCTGTATCATTATACAAAAACTAGCTATCTTCACTATTTCAAAAACTGTTCCTTGATAATTGACTGACGCACAGTCACAAAAAGTTCACAAGAAATAAGAATTGCATGCACTGAGAAAGGATGTTTCTAAAATCTATGGACTGGATAGTGAACAATGGAGGATGTGAGTTTAAAGGAATTTGACAAATGCGCAGATTATTCCACGGATAAACGCAAGTACCGACAAATGTCTAAACTGTGAGACAAAGCAACGTATACGTATACGTACGAATATATTCACTATTTTGAAGGAGATCAGTCTCAAACTTAAGATCGTTTTATATTAGTATGTGCATAACACAGCGTGACATCGCATGCGACACGTGTCTCCGCTACATTTAAGGCGAGTTGTGCCGCAGAATTAGCCGCTCGACGCGCGTCGGTACACTCGGTATAAATAGCGCTCGAATCGACATTAAAAAAGGTTCATAACAGATCGATCTCCAGGTAGCAAAAAATCTTGAATATATAGTTTGCAGTTTTGCACATCATAGATTCCGATTCTGTCATAATTATGTATTGGCTATCGAGGTGTCCTATGGCCATGCAACAGAGAATAAAATCGTCTAAGCGATTATGAATAAAATAAATGCCAGACATAAAATGGACAGACGACCTGGTAAAGGTTGCTGGAAGCGGATGGATGGTGGCGAGTGGATGCGGGCCGCTTCCAACCGGCTAATCTGGAAATCACTGGGGGAGATCTATGTTCAGCAGTGGCCGTCCTATGGCTGAAATGATGATGACGAAGCGATTATGTAGAAGATTAAAAATTTGTCATCATTTTTAAAGTTCAGTGTTTAGTTTTCAATCATAACTGTCCGGAAGTTTAAATACTACAAATGAAACTACGTACAAGTGCAAAATCTTGACAATTCTTAGCATAATGTTAAAATTTCCATCCAATAGAATAATATTAGTTTACATTTGGGTCATAAGCGCCTTAACGCTTACTAACGAACAAGACCTTATCATAGTAGTAGTAACGTAGCACAGTGCATGAGCTAATACAGTAGAGCAAGTCAAATCTTAAAGGCAATTTTGCTGTGGCAGAAGGGACGACGTTTTCTTGTGCTTGAATTTGTTGCAACTATATGTAATGCTATTGTTTTTAAATTTTGACAATATTATTTAATATTAAGACTCTAGCCGTTACAAACCATTAAAGCCACAAATGTTAGTAGAAAAATTTTCATTGGGTTGGCACGTATGAATATGTAAGTGTGCAACATAAAATTACTAAAAGGATAGTACTTTATACCTATTGAACATTTATTTGTTACTAAAAGAATTTGTACCGTGCAACTCTCTTGATATACTGGCTGTTATACTGTGGCACTAATCTCTGCGACGAAATCATAACCGGAAAATCATGATGCAAAGCAATGAGCAGTTGCATGCTGCTAACCATAATGCCGCACAAATTGACGGCAATCATCGCGAGCGGCTCTGATGCAGTCTGTGGTCTAATTGTTTTTAATTATAATTCAGTTGCGGCGTGGGAACACAGCGCTTCTGCCGCGTGCCTAATGTGTCTGGCAGTCAGTTGATAATGTGATAAGTGATAATGTGCAAGTTGATAAAAGAGTTTAAATTGCAGTGCGAACTTTTTGCTAAATAATGTTAACAGTTGCCCCGCATCATTTAACAGATATACGTCGTTTTAGTTTGGGAGATCTTCGTTCCATCCCATGATAATGGGCTAGTTTCCTAAAAAAATCTAATTAATCCGTTGGTTGGATTACCAGAAAATATTGGATACGTATTTTTCCTTTTCTCAATCAAACAAAAAATGATGAAGATATAGCTCGATAAAGTTCCGCGTAACGTCACGCCTTGCGACACTTTTTAACAAGGCGTGACGTCACGTGCAAATTTTGATGCCCTTTATCTTCGTCATTTTTTGTTTGATTGACAAAAGACAAAATATGGGTCCAATATTATTTGATAATCTAACTGACGGACTAAATAGAATAATATTTTTTTTACCTAGGTAATATAAAAGCCTAGTTTTGTGTGTATTGTGATTGTGGTGTTTTTACTCTTTTTACAGGAAATCTGGTAATAACTAGTATACTTACACTAAACATTTTAATCTGATTAACCGATTACTTAATGCGAGGGAAAATACTCACGCATGCACTAAGAAACTCGGAAAACTCATAAAAATCAAAATCATTAATTTAGGTAAATATTATATTAGGTATAACAGCACTTTTACGAGTCCCGTTTTGAATTAACGTCATTCTCTAAGAATTTACCATGTACATCATCATCATCATCATCATTTCAGCCATAGGACGTCCACTGCTGAACATAGGCCTCCCCCATTGACTTCCAGATTGGCCGGTTGGAAGCGGCCTGCATCCAGCGTCTTCCTGCGACCTTTACCAGGTCGTCTGACCACCTTGTGAGTGGACGTCCTACGCTGCGCTTGCCGGTACGCGGCCTCCATTCTAGAACCTTTCTGCCCCATCGGCCATCAGTTCTACGTGCTATGTGCCCCGCCCACTGCCACTTCAGCTTGCTAATCCGTTGGGCTATGTCAGCGACTTTTGTTCGTTTACGGATCTCTTCATTTCTGATTCGATCTCGCAAGGAAACACCAAGCATAGCCCTTTCCATAGCACGCTGTGCGACCTTGAGCTTTCTTATGAGGCCCATAGTGAAAGGCCACGTTTCAGTTCCATATGTCATCACTGGTAACACACACTGGTTGTAGACTTTCGTCTTGAGGCACTGAGGTATTTTGGACGAGAAGACGTGGTGTAGTTTCCCGAACGCTGCCCAGCCGAGTTGGATTCGACGATTGACCTCCTTCTCAAAATTGGATTTACCCAACTGGATAACTTGTCCTAAGTAGACATATTTGTCAACAATTTCGAGAGTAGAGCTCCCAACGGATACTGGGTAGGGCGCAACATGGGCATTCGACATGAACTTGGTTTTGTCCATGTTCATTCGCAGGCCTACTTGTTGGGAGACTCGAGTAAGGTCATCGAGCATTGTGCTGAGGTCTTCAAGCGATTCTGCCATGACCACAATATCATCGGCAAACCGAAGGTGAGTGATGTACTCGCCGTTGATGTCGATGCCAAATCCTTTCCATTCCAGGAGCTTGAAAGCGTCTTCCAATGCAGCGGTGAACAGTTTATTTATTTAAAAGCATTTATTTATTTTTAATTTAAATCATAATCATAATCATAAATCTTTATTGTGGAACACAGGTATAAGACAAGGGTCTTATAAAATGTCATGCTAAGAACTAACCGTGTCCTGCCACTAGGGCGTACAATCAAATCATTTAAATACATTATCACGAGTATATCATTTAACATTATTATTATTATCAAATCTTGCAGTAAATAATTTACACCAAACCATTAATATATTAAGTACTATTATTATGTAATCCTACAATAAAATTCATTAAAGGAATAATAACATTTGTCGATTAAATAATTCACTAGTTTTGATTTAAAACAATTAATGTCATTTGTGTCTCGAATGGATTCTGGTATTCGGTTATAAATTTGTGGAGCAATACAAAATATGCTTTTTCTGAATAAACTTGAATTGGCACGAATTGAGCATAGTTTATTTTTATGGCGAGCCCGTGATCTAAATTCGAATTTATCTATGTTTGATTTAATAAATATGGCACATTCCAGAATAAACAGACAAGGAAAGGTCAAGATTTTCTTATTAATGAAATATGGCTTGCAAGAATCATCCGATTTTAGACGATACATAGTTTCGGAGATATAACATCTCCCTGTCTTATGCCTCGCTGCAGAGGAATCGCCTTCGTGCTCTGCTCCTGTACTCGGACCGACATGGTGGCGTTTTTGTATAAACACTTCAACACCTCGATGTACCGATAGTCAATATGGCACCGCTGGAGAGACTGTAGCACTGCCCAGGTCTCGATCGAATCAAAGGCCTTCTCATAGTCCACGAACGCTAAGCATAGTGGCAAGTTATACTCCTCGGTCTTCTGTATAATTTGCCGCAGCGTATGGATGTGGTCTATGGTACTAAAGCCTTTTCGGAAACCGGCTTGTTCGGGAGGCTGGAAGTCATCGAACCTACGCGCGAGACGATTCGTGATGACTCTCGAAAACAGCTTGTAGACATGACTTAGAAGTGAGATGGGTCTGTAATTCTTCAATAAGGTTTTATCTCCTTTCTTGAAGAAGAGCACCACCACACCCCTGTTCCATGCCTCCGGCGTTATTCCCTCGAGCAAGACGGAGTTGAAGAATCTCTGAAGGACTTTCAGTATCGGTGTTCCACCCGCATTCAGAAGCTCTGATGTGATTCCGTCATCACCCGGCGCCTTGTTGTTCCTAAGCTGTTTGAGGGCCATCCTAATCTCGTATAGGCTGATGTCCGGGATATTTTCGGTATAGTGTCGGGTCAGCTTAGCTCTTGGATCTTGTACCATGTACACAAATTTCAAAAATCATTGGTATATTTGCATTATATTGCTTATTATTATAGTAAAACCCTCTTTTACTACAGTAAATTTAATCATGCTTTATTAAATTTAGATATGTACATGTCGCAGCCAACTGGTTGAATTAGCCGTTTAATTGCACGGCTAGCCTTTTCATTGAACAACGCCATTCAACCACACGCCTAGTTTTATAGTCAAATCATTGTGGCATATAAAACATTCAACATCACGGCTGATTTAAAAGCCGCCGTAACATTGAATTAATGTGACTCCGCCACCGCGGCGCTAGTTTACAAAATGGCAGCAACAGCTGGTGTTTTTTGAGCGTTGCGAGTTGTTTTGTGGTAAAAAAAATAATGAGTAGGTTTATTAATTAGTTCCCAGTGTTATTCAGAAGTGTTACCTACCAGCGATTCAAGTCAATCAAGGTGTATACAAAATTATGAAGTGAAATTGCGCGATTATAAAATTCATCATCAAGGTAATTTTATTGTAGTTTCACAGATATTGTACTACTCTATGTGAATAAATGCTTGTAACAGCATCGAAATACCTAATATTTTTGATCTTGATTTCATTAATTGTTTAAGTTTTCAATTGTTTTGTGCAATTTATGATATAATAATTCATTTTGTTTGTTACTTTATGGTCCCCTCCTAATCTCGATCCAAGAATACAACAAACAATGGTGATTACCCTAGAAATTAACATTTAACCAGTTAGCTGGGCGTCATCTAGCTGTACTGTTGAACGTTGTGTTTAGCCACTCGGCTAATCGATATTTAGGCGTGTGGTTAAATGGCGTTGTTCTATGAAAAGGCTAGCCGTGCAATTAAACGGCTATTTCAACCAGTTGGCTGCGACATATATACAGTTTATTGCACACCACACACAAAACAAAGTACCTAACAGGAAAGAGTACATTAGGATAAGAAGCACTAATTAATTACTTTAACTGTAATTATTATTGTGCCTTAATTAGCATACTTTTCAACGGTTTGCGGTAAATACTAACACTATGGTTTTTACAGTACCAAGCTGCCAACAATTAACATTAACAAATCTCACATCGATAATGATAATTTGATTTAAATTAAATCATTAGTTATGGCTCTTAAACTGGAAAACTTTATTCAATTTGATTAATTAATCATACCGTTAGATCATACTAAACGGTATGCCTACACGAATGGCTAACGTATCTTTATCATGTGTTCTTATTTTAAATCAACTATGCTATAAAACATTCATTATGGGCTAAAGCTAAGAATAGTAGGTAAGTAATATTTCTTTGACAAGAAAACATTTTTTTAAAAACTTTCTTGTAAAAGGCTTTATTTTATTATTTTTGTTGTTTTTTATATATTTGGTTATACACCATATGAAATAAGGAAATTAAAAAAAACAATCAGCTACCTATTACGGTTAAAGGCCAGTCTTTAATGGTACGACGGAAAGACAAACTAACCGACAGAGAGCATAACCTTAATAAAAGATTCCTGATGATTAGTAGGTACCCTTCGAATAAGTACGCAGGTCGCAACTTGCAATGCAACCCTATAAACCCAGTGTTAGAATTTCCGAGATTCCTACGCAAGCCAGATCGAGACGTAAGATCTGATACACTACTAAAATAGAGGGCTTATGGTTAGATAACGTTTTCGATATGTACTAACAAAATAAAACATTACGAACAAACAAAGAGAAAAAGAAAAGAGAGATTAGATTATAGCACGAAGAACTTACAGCCGATTGGGCAGAACGGTTTAAGAATGGTGGCCACGCACCGGCAAGCGCAGCGTAGGACGTCCACTCACAAGGTGTCATTGGGGGAGGCCTATGTTCAGAAACGGACGCCCTATGGGCTATGACTGAAATGCTGATGATAATGATGAAACAAAGAAAAAACTTTAATCGCTTTTAATCACGAACAGGCGGTGACGTGTATGACAACACTGACAAAAGCTGATCGCATCACTTAGGCTGGCGCGTTAAAAGCTTTCAACCCACTGATAACTATTGACAGCACTCCATTTTATCAATTACACTTGCAAATGTTCGCGTCCCAACTCCAATATGTCCAAAACCAATTTAACAATCGATGTCAGCTTGTCATTCAATGCTATAAGTGAAAAAAAAAACAATTTCGTTATCTTTAAAAAAATACGATATCTGAACTGAAGAAAACCTTTGTACAACTACTTAACATTATTAGTAGCTAGTTATTATCAGTATTTTCAGTATGGTTAGTATAATAACAAAACTATCTGTCATGCCAACTAAGTAATTTGTTTTTCCAAAAACTCATTTACTGTGCAAAAACGAACAAAAGTGGCCTAATGTTACATTAGCGTTGCAACAAAAACGTCAGCTTAGTAGGTCGTTAGCGCAACGACCTAATGAATCGCGTATAGAGTGACTATTTAAGAAAAAATTTACGAAGGCGCTACACTATGCGGATTTTCTGTCGCGTTTTTAATTACTTAATAAAAAATATAAAAATGTACTTACAGCCGGCCAATCTGAAAGTCAATGGGGGAGGCTTATGTTCAGCAATGGACGTCCTATGGCTGAAATGATGATGATGATGAATAAAAAAATTACTCAAGATGTGTATCGCTAAAAACACACTAAAAAAGGATGTACCAGCCGAATGTGTGTTTTATTATAACCGTTTTTTTATACTCTAACCGTAAAAACGGTTACTTATACTTTTTTTTATGTAACTATGCTTTTAGCAGAAGTCGTCGTACAGCTTCACCGAGCGGTACGAACTGGGATGGGAACTCACGACTCACGGCGTGAGGTAATACTCCGACTATTGAGCTACCACTGCGCACTTTAAAGTTATAGTAAAACCAGTTATGTTTTGGATGAATCCCTAGTAAAAACGGGTAAAAATGGGTTTTTACCAATTTAGGTTAAGAACCCGGAGAAATATCTTTTGGGATTTAATCCGCTGCCCATCTCTACCCGCAACACTTTATTTTAATTTTAGTTGCCTCAAAATGAGACGTCGTTTGGTCCGATAAAATCTTAATCGTATGTTAGATAAACGTTTGCGTAAGATTCTCTCAGTCAGTGATGTGACATGGACTAAGTAACATCAACAACAGACATTTCGATTCATCAATAATGCAATCACTCACGTATCTTCTGCTCGCCAGTGTATTAGTGTGCGTGTCCAGTCGTAATTATTTCTTTGGTGAGAAGACACCTACGTCCATATTGGAGCAACGAGAGAAAGTGTTCTACGAAGCTATTCCTTGGAAGAAACGCGTGAAGACTTTTGAATACACGGGACCCAGTAATTTGGTGATTAAGGTAACTGCTACTATTACTTATTGTTCCAGTTAGGGTTCATAATCTATATAAACAAATACATACTCTCATACTCATAACAAATACATTCCCAATATATTGACAAAAACGAGTTTCTTAACAATGTTAAAGCTGTTATCAAAAACTGTTATGTTAACAAAATGTTATTGTGACATTGACCTCTGATAATGACACAAACAACCTACTTATCGTTTAGATTACGTTTTTCTTAACCCAACTTGAACTTGAGAAGTTAAGTAAACCACTCAAAACGTTGTGCTTAGTAGATAATTGCACTGGTAAAAGTTTAACATCGATAGTAGTACAAGTGGTGGGAATAAATCTGCCACTACAAATGTATTTGATGTGTTTGTACCGATTACACGACTGCTAAATCACTAGCTGGCGTATGTCAAAAAAATAATGTTTTTTTACTTTATGGCTAATGGACAGTATAACTTTTTTTTTACTTTATGGCTAATAACAGCCACTGCCGTCTCAAGAGATAAGTTTGTCAAACAACGCTGATGGACCACAAAATACGATGACATCCTCCAAGAGGCAACATATTTCGCTGTTCACATGGGCACGTACAGTCAACGACAGGTCAACCTACCCAAAAAGTTAAAGGTCATTGAACCATTTTCAACTTTAAGTCCGACATTTAGAGAGTAATAACAACTGAGATAATGTGACGCTTTGTGGTAGGTTGACGAGCTGATTTCTGTACATGAAATGAGCTCAGTTATCGGTGTCTCGCGTCACATTCGTGGGTCGATCAATCTCAGCACGTATTATTAAATTTTGTGGAATCTGTGTACAGATTTATACGACTTGCTCGACGGCGAAGGAAAACATGTGAATGTCCAGGTTTCTTGATCATGGTCCAAAATGGTCATGGTTCATTATCTTGTCCAAGGGTTACAGAGGTTGGTAAACCTCTAAGAACCAATTTGATGATTATCACTAGGCAATGGCTCCAGATAAAGTACCTAAACTTACCGCCATGGCCATAGTCAAGCGTAATGTAAATACATCATTTTCGCAATATTGTAAATGACATGTGTACTTAATTTTATTTTATTACATTAATTATTTACTACTAATAATTTTAACTACATAATTAATTCTGACCACAATTCTGACAATTAATTTGACTTGACTCTCTTGACAATGATAATCATGTATCATTAAATTGTATTTGCATTGAAAGTCTGAACAAGATTGATTTTATTACAGCTACTGTAATTAATTTGTATTGTATCGTAATGTGTTACTAATCTTCTAAGCGTTTTGGAGGGATACTTCGGTTCGCTTTTAAGACGTTTGTAAATAAATAAAATAAAAAACAAAAAACAAAAACCGCTCAGCGGATTATAGTGAAACATGCATAAGTGCAGTGGTCCAACTGCTCTGTCCAACTAGTTGGACTACGGGCCTTAAGGCGACGGGTAAGGCAAGTGACCTTGAGCATTTAGCGTCGACTTGCACGAAATCTATTACGTTCCTAAGATAGTACGTAAATGCTTCTCGCAGACTAAACATCATCCCTGCGCTCCTGTGCAAATAGATTATCATTGCGAGCAAAATTTCCGCTCATGGAAAAGTAGGCGCCGTAGGCGGCGTAGTAACAGTAAAATCCATTAAAAATTCTTATAATTCCTTATTTGTTGAAATGCCATGTTATAAATAACTAACCCAACTTTCAAACTAAACAAAAACGTCGTTTAAAATATAAGTGTGTACAAGAATAAATTTAATAATAAATATTTTTAGTGTTTATAAGAAATAATAAACTAGTATTTAAATACATCAGGAAAAACTTCAACATATAAGTTAATGACGTATTAATTTCCACTTCCTATATCCAGTATTTTTGCCAGAAAACTTGTGCAAAAACACCTCTTTTACGTGTATTCTCCTTACCCTGCGCCTTAACTAGGGGCCATGATCCAACTATTTTTATAGTTGGACTAACTACCCTGCTTCATTGCCCCGCACTCCATAGATTGTTTATGTTGCCTGCCACTACAACTATTGCTTCATCATCTTTCAGGCCATCTACTGTTACGACTACCAGAACAGCGATGCGTCGATAAACATCACAGACGGTGGCCTCGGCACCAACCACTTCACACTTCGAATGAAGAGCGAACGGAGCTACAGGATCGACTACCGCATCGAGATATACAAGTGATTTTTAGTTAAAAGTGAATGAACCGTTTAATGTGATTTATGCTAAAAATGAGCTCGAATTTTTAAGTTACGAATTCGATATTATAGGTTCAAAACTATAAAACTCACTTTTATTTGTATCGAATTAAATGAGCCCTAACTAGTTTCACTAGTAGCCACTAAAGATTACACTATTCACCTTCTGGGTCCTTCTGATGAGCTTGATGGTATCAAATTATTTTATTGTCATCCGAATTTCAAATACTTAAATCGAATCAATAAGACAATCGACATTTGACAGTTCGAGCCCGGCGCTCACTGAGTGCGCAACGCGGCAATTTTTTTTCGGTAATTTTCTTATTAACAGACAGTTATAAACAGAAATTCGTTGTGAATATTCTCGTCATTGTGTAATAAACGAATAAATATAACGTACACTAATACTATAAGTGATAAGGTGTTTTAAAAAACTATAAATGGACTGTGAACTAGATGGAATTGGTGTCATACCGGCCTTTTTGAAACCTACGAGAAACGAGTCGATCGGAACGCGTAAGCGCCCAGCTATACACGGCGCTTAGGACCTTCTTCTCGCGACATACCGAGTCGAAGCTGTTAAGTTATTTGCAATAATAACATTGCATTCTACATTCTACCTACCTGCTTATTGTTACGGTTTGAAGGATAAAAGATTGGAATGACCGGTAAGATGGCAAATTGTATGGGGTGTAACAAAACTATCGCCATTGAACACACTTTAAAATGTAGTTCATGTAACAATTATTACGACTATGAATGCCTAAACATGTCATCGGTTTTATTTGCAAGTATACCTGCAACGACAAAGCAGCAGTGGCGCTGCCCGGGCTGCGTAAATGTGACACGGAGACGGGGTGATAATAATAATACACCTGTTCGCGTGAACCGTGAGATACTAAACGAAACAATCATGTCCTGCGATGAGTCTGTACATAGTATCAGCAACACTTCATGCGAGCCCAACCCAGAGTCGGAAACCGCGAACACTAACAAAACCGGCGAAGGGTTCCTAACATTTACCCAACTTAGCGACCTCCTGGATAAAAAACTGGATAAAATCAAAGAGACCTTGACATGTAATATGGAAGTAACTATTAGGAGAGAAATGAACACGGTTTTGCAGGGATGGAGAGTGGAACTGGATAAAGCTTTCGATCGCTTACATGTTCAACAAACTGAAATTAAAAAGCAGATAAACACAGCTTCAATAAAAATCGCGGAGCTTGAAAGTGATAAGTTAAGGCTCGAGCAAGAACTGAATAATCAAGCTCAAACTTTCCTACGCAACGAACTTGAAATCGTTGGCCTGACGGAGTCGCCACAGGAGAATTTGTTCCACACAATTCTAGTCCTGGCCACCAAGGCTGGGCTGAAGCTCGTCGACGGGGAGATAGACTCAGTTAGCCGTGCGGGCGCGCCACGGAAACCGCTCCCAAACACAACAGACACGGCCTCTGCAGTAAAAGCAGTATACAATAGACCCGTGGTGGTCCGTTTCACCAGACGAGCGACACGGGACGCGTTTATGAAGGCCTGTAAATCACGTAGGAACATGACTACAAATGACCTAGAGCTGGAAGGGCCGACATCCAAACTTTACATCAACGAAAGACTAACGGCCACAAACAGAAGCTTATTTCGAGAAGCCAGACTTCGGGCTAGGCAACGAGGGTTTAAACATTGCTGGACAAAGGGTGGATGTGTTTTCGTTCGAGCTTCTGAAGGGACGAACGCCAAAGCCATCAGGAATTCCTCTGATCTTGCACGAATTTTTGATGACACCGACCGTAGTAAGGATGCGGAGGGGGATGGGGAGCCTGTTGTCACCACCTAGGGAGATTCGAGGGAGGACTGCTCACAAACACTCTTGGCTATTTTTTGCAATTCTTGTTCTCATTTTGATTTTTGTATATTTCATTTGTACCCAACCTTGTTTTTTATATAATTGTAGCCACAAACCCAAATTAAAAATATTCATATTAAACACATTATTCACAAAACTCTCATGCAATTTAACAAACTTTGTTATTACTATTTTCATAAAATACTGTTTTCCCGGTAAGCCTAAAATAAAAATAATTCATAAAACAATTATTAAACATACCAACAACCATACCTTTCATTACACAATTTGTATTACTACAACAAAACAAATACTGCAACCGAACTGTACTTCAATACATCCGCGAGTCGTTATAGTTAATGCTAAATTATTAATAAATATTTCCCATATCAGGGCCCTGATTGGCCCAGTTTTTATAGTTTTTATATTTTCTGAAAGTTTCCGAGTCTACTCCATGTTGTGGAGTGGACTCGAATTTTTATGCTAATAGATCATGTATCACAGGAAATGGACGACTCGCTAAACATCAAGTGCTTTTCAATGAATCGGTTGGAGGACTGTAATGCCCTTATCAATGCTTCTAAACGGGATCTTAAATTATTAACATACAATATCAGAAGTCTGCACAGGAACTTTGAAAGTTTTATTTTTATGTTGCATCAACTCGATACAGATTATGATGTGCTTGTGCTCACCGAGTGCTGGCTCGATGAAAACAAGCATGTGAAACAAATAGACGGATACACGTGTCATCACACGAACCTAAACATCAATAAGGCGGGAGGAGTAGTCGTTTATGTCAGGGACACCCTCGGAGCCATAGCTACTGAGATCGACTTTAAAGGTGAGGCTAACTGCTTGTCGGTGGAATTGATGGGAGTCATTACAATACTGGGGATCTACCGTTCACCATCTAAACAGAACGTTGACAATTATGTTAAAATACTTGAGAAAAATCTCAGCGCACTGAAACACAAAAAGCAAGTGATAATAGCTGGAGACATAAACATCGACCTAATATGCGAGACAGCGGATACTCAGCACGCAAATTACCTATGCGTACTGGCAGAGCACGGCTTCTTTCCGGCAATCACAAAACCGACACGTCTTCAAGCCTGCTTAGACCACATATATTTAAGACCCTATAGCCCCAGTATCGGCATTGTATGCCCTAGTAGTTTTACAGATCATAGTGTGGCCATGGTAGGTCTCGTACTGAAAAATCAGAAAAACCAAAAGCCTGATAGTCACGTCACTAAATTGGATTGCATAGCTGCCTCAAGAGAACTCAAATTGGTAAACTGGAATTTTGTAACTGAAAACACTGATGCCTCGTCAGCTGCAAACTTATTAACAACGACTCTTCAATCAATTATAGATAGAAACACACGAAAAACGCGAACCAATAATTCAAAACATATTAAAAAGCAGTGGATCACGCCTGGTCTTATTCGCTGTATTAATAACCGTGATCGAATGCACCTTGACCTCCGAAAGGACCCAGATAATCTAATTTTGAAGCTGACCTATAGGCGTTATAGAAACTTTTGCAATAATCTTCTAAAAAAACTAAGGAACGAATTTAACGCAAAACAACTGCAAAAATACAAAGACGACCCTAAGAAATTGTGGAAGACCGTGAACGAAATTTGTCACACAAACAAAAAGAAGACTTATCCGACTGAATTACTCACTCTTTCTAATACGGCAAGGGATTCACTTTCAAAATGTAACAAATATTTTTCGACATTAGGTGAGACACTGGCTGATGGCACGCTCTCAAGGCTGAAAGTATCCCAAGAGTCATTGACAAAATCAGTGGTTACTAATATATCACCAGTAGAATCCATATTTCTTTTTCCAACTGATGCACAGGAAGTAGACTCACTGATTCTTACATTAAAAAACGATAGCGCTCCTGGAATTGACGGGATCACAACCTTGTTCCTGAAGCAGAATCGAGATCACATTACGGTACCCCTCACCCACGTCTTCAACCTCAGTTTATCCAGCGGCACGTTCCCTGATTGTTGGAAAACAGCAGCAGTTACCCCAATTCATAAAGTTGGGCCGAGAGATGTACCGCAGAACTACAGGCCAATATCACTGCTGAGCATAATATCTAAGTTACTGGAAAAAATCGTACATAAGCGATTAACCAATTATCTTGACACCCATCAAATACTATCGGATCGACAGTACGGCTTTAGACGGGGACGATCTACTGAGGAGGCAGTAAACTTGCTATCTTCATTTGTAACCAAGTATCTGGACACAGGGCAATGTTGTGTCGGGGTGTTCCTGGACCTCGCCAGGGCATTCGATACTGTTTCGATACCGATCTTACTAGCAAAGCTGGAAAGGATGGGTATCCGAGGAATGGCTCTGGCGTGGTTCAGGAGCTACCTCACAGACCGCAGACAGTGCGTTCGAGTAGCAGTACATACAAGTGACACACAGAGGGTCCGTTTTGGGGTGCCCCAGGGCAGCGTTCTAGGCCCAACATTGTTCAACATATATATCAACGATCTGCCATCACTCCCACTGTCAAACGCAGAGATAGTATGCTATGCTGACGATACGGCCATACTTTTTAGCGGATCCTCATGGCCTGATACATTTCAGCGAACTGAGATAGGACTATCCCTTGTGGCACAGTGGCTAGAGTGTAATCTTCTTTCTCTCAACACTGATAAAACCAAGTTCTTGACATTCCATAAGACCGCCAGATCAAAACCGAAAACGGTGCCACTGGTTCGGATCCACAATAGCCAATGTGATTTTGACACGGCCAAACCTAACTACCCAACATCATGTGGATGCGACGGTATTGGCCGGGTTGAGGTAATTAGATATCTTGGAGTTCTAATCGACGATAAACTGAATTTTCACCAACATATTGCTACTTTATCAAGACGTGTCCGAAAAATCATCAATATAATGTTTTTGCTACGTGACGCAGCATGCAACTCTATTCTTCGCCTGGTATACCTTGGGCTCTGTCAGTCTGTTATAGGCTACTGTGTCTCGGCATGGGGTGGGACGCATAAAACCGCGATGCTAACGATTGAGAGAGCCCAGAGGGCCGTACTCAAGGTCATGCTAAATAAGCCCCGGCGTTACCCTACAAACCTGGTTTACGCCGAGAGTGGGGTTTTGAGTGTGCGCAAGCTATATATTCTAAAAGCGGTTATATCAACACATAAATCAGTTATAAAGTCCGATAGCTATAAAGATATGCTGACGAAGCGAACATTCAAGGTCTTGACACCGTCAATATCTACCTCATTTGGTAAGGCGCACGGTGACTACTTATACCCGTTTATCTATAATAAAGTCGTTGCTAAGTGTGATATTAAAACTAGCCACCCTATCATTGCCAGAGCAAAGGTAACGGAATGGCTCCTGCACCTGAGTTACAACGAAGCGGAAGAGTTATTGTCTAACCCCCGTTAGACCGAAGCTGCTTTCTAACTACAACAGCGTATGTGTAGTTGGATAGCATTTTTGGTCGGTAAGCACTTGGCACCAATCCAACTCTTGTAGGGCTGGTAGGTAATACTACTAACACACACACACACACACACACACACACACACAAACACACACACACACACACACACAGACAGAAATGCATGACGTATGTGGCGTATAAATATAAATACCTATATAATTAAGCATTTTGTTCTCGTTTTGTTTATTCTTTGCACTGTATTATGTAACCCTGTAACTAGTCTAATGCACAACGTTGTTACAAACTCTAGCTCAAACTCAAGTCTCCAAGAGACAGGTTTTTACCTAGTTTGGAGACTACTAGTAAATTTAAGTTGTGAAACTTTTCTGAATAAATGATTTTTATTATTTTTTTTTATTATTATTTACAAGTAGGTCAAAATCAACTTCCAAGATATGTTATAATAACATACAGTTACAACTAGTTACAAGACAAGTGAAGCAAATAAAAGTTAAGTTCAGTTTGAGTTAGTAAAATCCCATTGAAACTCTTTAGAAAAAAATCTCATTAAAAAAATGGCACATGTTAGAAAATTCTCCGGCATTCTACAATAACACTGTAATTATTAGTCAGCAGTTACCGCTAAATGCTACACACTATATTATAGCTAAAAAAATCTGTTTTAATTATTTAGTTTTCCTTAAAAAATACCAAAGAGCCAGACACAAACTTTACCTATTACATAATAACCAGAAGAATTAAGAGTTTAAACATTTTGACTGACTGACCAAGTATAGTCCGTTTTTTTAGCTTGTCGGTCGTTTTTTTTATTTAAAAATAAAATGTTCAATAATAATAATCTTCTAGAGTAATTAATCATTTAAAACAAAATCCTTTTTGTTCTAACGGCTTCGTTGATTTTATAAACTGATATTTTTGTTAAAAGACATTCTAAGATTGTTTACAATATTCGTCAAGCAAAGAAAAACTCACTTTAGTTTTGCTGACTGTAACATAGTTACGATTGAATCAAACGCTGCATGCAAATATTTCAATGTAGCTGTTCTACCAACGAGCTAACAGACGAAATCATTTGTAAAATTCAAAAACGCGTCAGTGTGTCCAAAACTTTACCAAAAAAATAATAATAATAATTTAACAGTCCGTATAAAGAATTAACTCCCTACCCGAATCCTTCCGTATGACGTCATTCATGAGGAAGGATGCTTCACAAATCATGCCATACCCTTGTCACCTGCAGTCAGTCGTTTCACAGACTCAAATTTTACGTCGCCCCCTCCCTTATGTGTCCCAAAGCGATGTGACCGCACGTGAAAGAAACTAAACTTGTTACGAAAGTTAAAGATAATAATGACGACTATACTTACTGATTTAAGACAATACAAATCATTCAGAATCCTAACGAATCACTTTATATTTTTCCTCTCTATCTACATAATTATAGGTTCAGAGAACATAAATCCAAGTTTCCTTGTTAGTCAGTAATTGAAATTTCAAAAATAAAGGAGTCACGAAGACTTCATGACTGTTCTGATTATAGGATGCGTCACCTTCAATGATGAATGACTAACTTGTTTTTGATTAATTGTATTTAATAACACTACCTACCTACAATATGTTAAAACTTGCACAAAATTGTCTCACTTACATTAGCTTAGAGCGAGCTACAAACACAATATGTTTTCAATGTTAGAAGAAATAAAAATTGAGCTAGGCAGAGACAAGTGTGATCTATACTTTTTCTATTATGTCTCTGTTTCTTGAATTACAATAACAGGGCGTTGTGTGGGCGGACGTCGTGTCTTTAAAATTAGACATAAGAGACCAATCGTCCACCCACAAGGTGGACAGATGACCTAGTAAAGGTCGCGAAGACGCTAGATCCTCTTCCAACCAGCCAATCTGGATGTCAATGGGGGAGGCCCATGTTCTGCAGTGGACGTCCTATGGCTAAAATGATAATGATGATAATAGAGTCATTTCGTAGTTTTTTTTTTAATGAAAAACGTTCATTTGACACACACGAAAGAAAAAAATACATAACAATTCAACAATAAAGGCTATCTGGTGCGTAAAAATTGTTCCAGCTCAGTATCTGAAAAAAATTACACTTTGCATCTTTGCTGTTTCTTATTTTGGGCTAAAAATGTAAAACTCGTTCGCACTCTGTAATTACGATACCTTTCTCAAATAAATTATAACATTATTTGCTTATTATAGCAGATCAACTCGAATCGCATGCAAAAGTTAAAGACTCTTTGCATTTAAATTTTAAATAAGTAATCAATTTGCACTAGTTTTAGCTATCATAATATGTAATACATGCACATATGGTGGAGTTACATGAAAGCTGAGTCAGCCGACCAGTTGGACCAGTTACGGCTAGATGCGGTGGAAAGCGTGTCTTTTTATAGCTATTAAACCCGTATTCTTATAGGGCTTACAGATACTCGTATGCAACTGTCATAATAACTACTTACTACGATTTCTGCGTAGATTTGGTTATTTCAGTTATTTGCCTGACGGCGCCTGACTGCGGTCCAATGAAAAAATAAGTTTATTTACGAGATTTTAAAACGTGGAAAGAATAGTCTAAATAAGGCTAGGGTAGATGCTAAATCTAATTCCACAGCAAAGCATCAATATTACATTGTATTGGAATAAATAACGATAACGACTTCATACAAATATATTTTTGAGGCAAAACATAATTATGTTTACGTGCTGTGCTTATTCATGCCATGGTATAGTACTTAGACCAGAAAATATTGAACTTCTTATTCTCTTGATGTCTAATAACTCGCTTAAATAAAGCGAGCGAGACATCTCAAAACAGAGATGGATTTATGTGTACGGACTCGACACTGCCTGCACTGGTCACATCCATTTTATTCTTGTTAAGTTGTACTTTGCATCAATAATTTTTATTCAATGAAACCTTATGCAGAATCTTTAGTAACATTTGCATGGAAATCTGATAGGTTCGTTTAGTAATTAGAAACAATCACTTACCGCTCTTCTTCCTTGTATAGGGTAAACGATTGCACTCTAATCAAAGTAACTTCTTATTTTAGAGGGCGTCACCAGCTAGTCTACTTAGAAGAATTACATTCTATTTTCCATTGCTTCAACTGCGCTTACGCAGCTTTTGAATTTAATACCTATTTATTATGCGATTTAATTATCATAATGCATTTAACGACTCGACTGTTATGCATGCATCATGTAATTATAATACATACGTCTAATTAACTTTATGTTAATATTACACATAACCAAAATATGCAATCTACTAGTTACATCTGTCATGCATAATTTTTTTTTATGAGTTACATTACCGTACAAGGTACGACTAACAAGCATGTTTCACCTGACCTGGATGAAGGTTAATTGAGGTACCCAAAGAAATAACAAAATCGACATTAATCGAAAATGACATCATCTAATTTTAAAATGATCTCTATTGCAACTAAAGTAGGAGTTTATGTCCTACTTATCACTGTCACTCGTGAGCCTACTAAAACTTTAAGTCTTCATTGCAATTTCTACACTTGACCACCGCAGTTCGGCAATCAATTTTTACGAGAGAACATTGTCTGATTGTTTCTAGTTCCATTGCTATAATTTACGGAAACGTTACAATCTTCAATACTAAATTGCCAATTTGTAAAGCCAATCAGAACTCCGAAATTCGCATCACCAGTCACGGGTTGTAATAACTTTATCAGTGCGACCTGAAATACTTCGCCAGGCCAGGTCGCCGCTAAATAGTGATGCGCCAAGCAAAGTATCTATATTTTACAAGGTAAAAAAACAAAAGTGACTTCAAAAACGAGGTAGACTCTATATTTACTAACAAATATACGTATTTATTTCAAAGTCGGTCGGGGCCAAGAATGAGACACGCAGAATTACAGACCTACGAGAAACAGCAACGAACTCCATTTGCATCTTACCACTACCAAGAATAGGTACTTAAGGCATTTGATGAAAACATGAAAGTGTATTTACTGTCTAAGTGTATTTAGTACCTATTTAAAGCTAACGCTACTGGTTGAAAGGTATTATTTGATCAAGTGTCAGACATAGCAAAAATATGCTACATAAAATTAGCATAAAATAGCTTACAATGTTAAGTGTAGATGATCACAGAAGTTCTAAAACTATGGTTTTGTTCAATTTTATTTAAAATTTTGTAAGAAAACACGCGAACAAAGACTCATTTGCATCATGAAGCATTTGCATTGTGTTGACAATGCTTAGCTAACCTTTCAGAGACTTGCGCAGAATACTTGACTTGTGTTGACTTTTAAAGCACCCTATCAATTCCTTAAAAACACGAGTCTAGTAAAAATGGAGTTCCATACACACTACAAACATCCCTACTACTGGCCGCGTGGCAGTTAAATCTCTCGAACAATAAATAAGTTTTTATCAGGGCGCCGATCGCGGTCCGAGTTTTCGCTTTTTATAATGTGTCGACAAATCTTGACAAACAATGTAATAATTCTCATACGTGCGTTATAA
This sequence comes from Anania hortulata, assembly GCA_963576865.1. Taxonomy (NCBI): domain Eukaryota; kingdom Metazoa; phylum Arthropoda; class Insecta; order Lepidoptera; family Crambidae; genus Anania; species Anania hortulata. Next base: position 18,291,482 of record OY756395.1, on the reverse strand, counting down.
GGGCGAACCTTTTTACGAATTTTCATATTGGCGGGTTTATAGGAGGGAGTTTTTATGGGACTGACATCATTATGCTTAACAAGCGTTGGACGAGACGCGTACACACACAGCTACTACATTTCCATTGAACATTAATTTAACAGGCGGTCCTTTTTGTAAAATAAATCAATTTATTTGTACAAGCATTGTACAGGTTAGTAGTACAGACAACGGCAAGTCAACCTACCTAAAAAGTTAAAGGTCATTGAACCGATTTTCCGCTTAAGTCCAAGACATAGAGATTAATATCAATTGAGAAAATTTGACGTTTTGTAGTAGGTTGACGTGCTGTTGTCTGTACAGGTGTTGTTACTTTACTACGTATTAGTGCTCGTGCTTAGTCCAACTCGCACTTAGCCAGTCTTTATTCTGCAGGTATGACAAGTAAACATATCCAAAAGCCTTCTGCAGACAGATGATACAAAGAGAGAGAGAGAGAGAGACAGATGATAACTTGCAAGATGTTTACCTATATGTATGATTCATGACGTGCACTTTTAGCGAGGACTAATAAGAGCACGGCCCTATTAGGAGAAAGGGAACGTTGCGCAAGCGCAGCACCGTTAACCGATCTCAATCGCATGTGAGTCAGCAACAAAAGAACCTTTTTGTCATAGACCTTTGGAATAACTAACTTATGCTTGCAACTTTGCCCGCTGACGTTAGCTTCAACTCAATTCAATAATGACCTCTTGTTTTCTAAGACTGCATAAATAGTTCTATCGGTAGGTGGGATATGTTCTTTTATTAATACGTTGAAATCTAAACATTCCGAATTCGGAAGTGAAACGTAACCAAAAATCAATAAAAGAAAAAAAAAAGATCTTTCGATTCGTCAATTTCGGAGACTATTATTAGAACTTTAGGCGTGCTGGAATACACACCATACCTCCTAGTCACATAACTTCCTAGTCCTAGAGACTGGCAACTAGTTGCATCACAAGCGAGTATTGGGCAGACTAAATACTTCAATATTGACACCTAGGCATTACAGATAATGTATTATTTTAGAGTAAGGCCGAGAGTGGGCAAACTAAGGATTATCGCCCCACTCCTCTGACCCTAAATAAGGCCGGAGGAAATGAGGACTTTTCTTCTAATGAATTTTCAAATACAAATAGTTTTATTATAATCGAACTAACTTAATATTGCTGACCGTACCCATTGTAGTCGGTGCAATGAACTGATAAATAAGCACTCATATTCGGCAACTAATTATAGAGTTATCGTTTGTAGAAAATAATTATTGCGGTACTGCACGATGAGATTGTCGATAGATTCTCCTCAATAATGTCTATGTACAGTTTTAATTCTAAAGTGATATGGGCTTTTATTTATTTCTATTCTGTGGAATATTTTATGCACAGTCATTCGTACAAAGTAAAGGTGACCTCATATTTGCCTCACCTGAATAAGTTTTATTATTGATTATTTATTTATTTAGATCATTTTGACCTTCGTATGCGTCTGATCAAAATAAATCAGCAAATTCAAATACTGTATTTACTGCACAGTAGTAGCCTACTGAAAAAGAAAATTTCTAAGCAATATTGTCGTAATTTAGTTAACATGAACAAAGAAACATGCATGAAGTTTGGAAATAGTGTTGTTCCGCTTAAACAAATTTTTATATTTCGGTCCACGTTTCAAAGTTGTTTAGTTTTATTAGCACAACCTTATTCAGAAATATGGCTGACCATTGTGTTACGCGTTATACAATCTTAAATCTTGTCAAAAAACATTACAATCCTTCTTGAGCGCCGAGAAAATAGCATGCCAGATTGCATGCTGTACTTACATTGACAGCACAGAAAAGCAGCAGAACCGTTGTCTTTTATTATTTAGATGTCTAATACGTTGCACTGCACACAGGTTTAACTGGAACTGCATTAAAATGTGTGACAGTACCTAGTTATCGTATTTATTAGGAGAGCTACTAATAGATTTTAGTGAAGTCATGGTTTTGACTTTAACAAGGTAAATTCGGAACTAAAAGTGACCGTCTGGTATAGTGGTTCGGATTACGGTGTAAAAAGCCAGGCGGTTGCAGGTTCAAATCTCGCAATATATTTGTGTGATGATGATTAATGAGCACGGGCATTTATACCTAAGTCATAGATTTTTATGAATGTATTTAAGTATGTTCATCAGCTATCTAGTCGCCATAGCACAAGCTTTGCTTAGTTTGGGGCTAGTTAAATGGTTTGACTGTTGGAAAAAATATTATTTATTATTTACTTTATGTAAACATTCTGCACTAACATTGACAACACAAAATAAAAGCAGAACTATATATTTTTTTACATTTACATGTTTGAAAGGTTTCACTTCCCACAGGTTTTAGCTAGATTGCATTTGTAAACCTACTAGTAACTATCGTATTTCGGAGAGCTACTCATAGAATTTAGAGAAGTCATATTTTTGACAACTTTTACAGGGTAAATTTTAGTGTCTAAGATACCTGAACATTATGATAAACTATAGTGCAGTCATAAACTCCGTTAATTACCACTTTAAATACAATAGAAATATTTAGCCGTCAGTCACATTAGACGTGCTAATCAATCAGTATTGTACAACCGACGTCTCATTATGGCCCATTGTTCAGGCTATCTGTGGGCTCGCTTTCCAGCTCATTGGCCCATAGAAAATGATCCGAAATTAATAGTTCGGACTTACAATGGAACGATCATAATGTTATCAAGAGACGCGTTATGTAAATTCTTTGTAAGTCTAGTAAGAAATTGCCTAGGTATTAATATTGATCTGTAGCTGGATAGAAAACACCACAAAACAACAAGTATGAAGTTTATTTACACTTCCATAAACCCGTGCCTGAAATCGGTAATTACAGACAGACAGCAGACCCTAAAGTTCCCAACGAACAAGAATTAATAACTTTTATCAATTTGCATCTCTTGTATGACTTCATGAATTCTAACATAATGTCATTATGCTAGATTCTGTTTGCCATACAATCTTACTGTAGCATCGACTGATCGCAGTTATTCATCGTAGGGTGACCATAGTGACCAACAAAACCATTTTTTTACGAAATGACAATAGAGTTCAAAATGTTCTGACCATGGCACGTTTAGGTATCACAAAAGATAATACAAAAGCGTACGAAACCAACCCGGCCGCACATTCACGCAAATGTACTGCATAATGAAGAGAATATTTTGTGTGATGGATGTGTCAACTTGTGACATCCGTCTGTTTCTGTGACTTATGTCAAAGGTGACAGCTGACGGCGGTGGTTTTGAGTACAATAAAGATGTAGGCATAGGCTATAATGTTACGACATTTGAGAATTTAATACAAGGTGTCCCTGGAAGTATGGAACAAATCGAACAGGCGCATAGCGGGGTTCATTCCCGAACTTTTTGGCTCTATGAATGTAGATTCCATGTACTTCTTACTTTAAAAAGTTGTGTTTTGTTACTTCATAATATCGCCTAAGTACCTACAGCAGCATAAAAAACTTTAATTGTTTTTTTTTATATTTTTAATTGTTGTTTGCTATATGCTATTTATAAAAAAAAAAAAACTTTTTATCCGTTGAAAATTGAATAGGAAACCTACATTAATAGTTTAGAAATGAACCCCGCCATGCGCCTGTTCGATTTGATCTATACTTCCATACAGAGGGATGTCCCTGAAAGTATGGATCAAACACCGACTCGACTGACCTCAGTGAGTGTAACGTAATACTGCAAACTTATTCACTTTAAAAAAAAAACTACTATTTAAGGTGGGTATTTCTTTTCCTAGCCAATGAACTTTATTAGCCGAGACAGGGGTACGTTTGATCATGATCTTTTGAAATCCAGATTTGGCAAGCCTGGTTATATTACATTTGGAACAATTGCCATCTGACCTTCCGTAACCTATGGATATGAGACGATTTGCTTTTGTTAAGTAAAATTAATTTTTTTGTTATGTAGATCGCTTTGTTGTTATCTTTGCAATATATTAGATTTAACATGCGTGACCTATCACGCTGTGTCAATAAATCTAATTGCAAGTTAATCAGGACAGTCAGGTATATCTACAATGAGGTCCATCAATAATCAATATACAATGCATTGCCAAGTTTTGGGGTCCTTTACTGGACTATAGGGCACAGGTCTCACCTTAACTATAAGATGGTTGGGGCCTTACTCAACCACGACAGCCCAGTGCAAATTGTTAGAGAGGTGGTTCGGGGCAAGTGCAAGCCTCACCTCACTGTCACTATCAACGACTCCAGCTATATTAGCCGGAACCAACTTTAAAACGAGAAAAATATGTACATATTTAAAAAACAATACTAATGTGGTAGATATCTTTTTAATAATCAATAATCACCTACCCATTATTCTCTCACATAAACAATGGCGGCCCAATAACAGCAGTTACTATTAGGTCGAACCCATTAAAAGTTAATTAACAGTTACGAACTCTAATATCGACAATGTTCAAAATACAACTCGCACGAAACTAACACGGAACCACACTGCACATTACAGAAAGTTCCGCTGACCGAAGTTGGATGCACTGCTCCCAAGGGAACCGTTAAAACTGGATGAAATTGCTCGAGTATATGAGTCAAAGTCAAGGGAAATTCATTTATTCTATTAGTTTAGGGAGTTTGTGAAGCAGCTAAATTGCAAACGACTGATGGAATAAATTAATTTGCTTCTGAAGCAGCGACGCGGATATGATGGCACAAGCATTGAAATTTAAGGGAGAGAATGCCTCTTACGATACGTAAGAATTACTATACCTACTTACTTTTACATTTATCATCAGCGACACTGGCTACATCGTGAGCCGCAGGCAGAATATACAGTACAGCAGCAATAAGGCCTAAACCTAGGCTGATCACTTCTTTGCATTAATGTCTGTATAACACAACACAAGATCAATGCCGGAAATTATTAGCTTTGCACTAGTGTACATTCGACTAGAGCATTCTAAATCTATTTATGAATTTTACATTTGACAGATTTTAGTAAATGTATAATGATAATACTTATTATCACACTGCGTTTCAGTATTAGAGATGTCTAGACGACTTGATTGGCCAAGCGGCGCGGTAATTGCGTTGAAAGCGATGGTCTCGGGATCGATTCCCCATTCAGGGCAATTCGGAAAACGAACTTTTCCAAATTGGCTACGGTCTGCGTGTGCTAGAAGACGCCCCTAGCATTTGACTACACTTTCTCGCGCCTTGCAACCATGGAGCACATACCCTATAGAGTAGAAATGACAGACAAATGTTTTGTAATTTTTTCATCTGTATCTGTACTGTTTTTGAATGGGCGAGAGTTGACATGACTTGTTTTTTTCATGACTTTAGAGTTGAGTTGACATGACTTTGATTTCATACTAAATGTAAGTGAAAAATCACTAACTAGTTTGGAAGAAAGATAGTTTGTATTGCTGCTCTATGTACCGATTAATTACTTCGAGATCATAACGTGTGTCCTTGTTGTCTGGCGCATATTTATTCAAAAGTCAACGGTGTGCATGGCCACCCTACCCGCAGCCAATATCCGCCGGACTCGGATACCGCACGCTGCGGCCGGTGGCCGGCAATCAGCGTCATTGTATCTAATTCTAGGTCATTGGAATCAGTGCCTGGCACAACACAATTCTGTGTAGAATACTTTATCATTTTTAAAATTTGTATTTACAATGGGCCAGTTTCCTAAAAAAATCTAATTAGTCCGTCAGTTGGATTAACAGAAAATATTGGACACATATTTTTTCTTTTCTGAATCAAACAAAAAATGATGAAGATATAGCCCGTTAAAGTTCCGCGTAACGTCACGCCTTGCGACACTTTTTAGCAAGACGTGACGTCACGTGCTGACTTTGATGCGCTTTATCTTTGTCATTTTTTGTTTGATTGACAAAAGACAAAATATGGGTCCAATATTTATTGATAATCTAACTGACGGACTAAATAGAATAATCATTTTTTGGCCCAGGAAACTAGCCCATTACCACGCCACCCAGACCCGAGAAAATATAGCAAAGTTCATTTTCTACATTGACCGGACCAGAACTCGAACCCGGAACAACTCCAGCGTGCTTTCGGCTACATTGATCGTTATCAACTAAGCCGTGATAATTACAATGTAAGTTTTTTATAAATTTCCGATATTTCGGCACTATTGCTTGTTGGCCCTTGGGCCTTAATCACGGATGAACTGAAGTCTATGCGGGTGGATGTTATTGGCAGACAAATTTATCGAACCTCCGTCATAGTTTAGTTACTTATTTCCAAAGGTTATGACAATAAAAGTTTAAATCAGGAGTTGCAAATTATTTAACCCTTCCATTACAGTCAATTGTCCTACAGAATTCATACCACGAGTACACCCTTCCAGCATCCAATATCCGTGAGGGTTCAGAGTGTCCGCATACTACTCGTACATCCCGCAAGAGCCATGCCAATCAATACTGTCTATTACTGGGTCAGCAGAACCAGTGATGAACCACAGTATGTCCACAGCACAATATAAGGGCCGGTCAACACGAAAGCGATGCGACGCCGCACCGCAAGTATTTTGCGAAAATTCTGAATAAACAGCTTACCTGTTAAACGTGTGTCATACCATGGATATTTTTACGTAGGACACCGCAGCGACACCGCTCCGGCGCCGCGCCCCCGCCGCAAAGCATCAATAATAAATTATTCCAATAAACACACCAACTATCTAACCCCAAACTAAGTACACCTTGTTCTGGTGACACACAAACTAAGTCAATCTTGTTCTATGGGTTATGCTTATCACACTTTTATATTTATTACATACATATTTATTATAACATCCCGCTAGCGAGATACGAACCCCCAACTGCCTGGCTTTGAGGTCTTGAGTGCGACCTACTTGCCCAGACTGCCGTTAGACAGTGTATGAGGTCTCAATCAAATCAGGCGACGATATCCTCAAAAACGTAAAACTCTCTCGTAACCTATGACCAGTAATCGGAGTAGGTAGATTGATTTGGGGTCATGAACTCAAACATTAATGTTAATATGGACATGCCTCCGGGATTCCATTTTTTGGTATCAGTTTTTGAAGAAAAGGCATATCAATATTATGCTCGCACTACCAAAGTACATCAAATCAATCTACCTACTCCGATCACTGCCTATATATACGGTAGTACTATTAGGTATTCTGTGCTATTACGCTACCGCGCGAGTGAGATAATACGATTGAATTCATGTAAATTCATGCAAACCTTTAACCTTTAACCATTTACAATTGAATTGAATAGGCTTTTTTTTAGTTAGTGTTGCCGCAACCGAAGTACCCAAAAAAGGCACATATCCAGAGCTGAAAAGGTACATAATTATTTCGCCTACTCGCCAGCAGAAGTTGGAAGAAGCAGAAGTTGCAATTTTTTTGGATTCTAGGCGTGAAAAAACGCATTTTATGCAGCGTTCGTATCGTATAACAAAGAGTTTGGGTAAGTTCAAAAGGTCCGTAAAATAGTTACCCATTTCACATTACACAAGTGAGGCTAAATAGATACACTAAATGTGTAAAATGTAAGCTAACGGCAACACTAGGAAGTTTGTGCCCTTATTATCGATTAGTCAGTTTATCCCTTCTTATCAGATTGATATGGATTGATTAACACTTTTACAAGGTAAATTAAATAAATACAAGAGACGATACAATAATAAATGAAAACACAGTTTTTAATACGAGTAGCACAAAATATTTTATTTCACAATTTCAATGTTGCTAAGTAAAAGTTGCTTGAATAGGCTAGGTTAAACTGTGTTTTAATTTATGTCGTATGATCGTCTCCACCAGGTCTAAATAAAACATTGATTACCATATTTCAGTTGTTTCCCGCCGAAATAACAACATCGTGTCAGAACTTTTCAATTTCAATTTTTCATCCCCATTCCGGGCATTGCGCACACACAAAGCCCAGGCGACTGGCAGAAACAAAAACTCGTGTAACACGACAGGGCAACGCAAATTTCCGTGTTCCAGATATTCACTGTTTTGTTGTGAGTTTACTAGGGAAGTTCGATGCGAGAGAGCAAATTAGTAGCGTTCCATTTAGTTATAACACATAATAAATTCTTAATGTTTGTTCTTCTACAGTTACGCAAAGCTTTTTGTTATTCATCATTAAGTTCAGCAAATCTGTTAGGTAAACTTCCAAAAATGTCTTAGGTTTGTCCCCCAAGGAATTTTATATTTGGAGTGACCAAAAATATGTTCGGCCCGGCCAATTATGTGACTAATGGAAAATGACCATAACTATGTTGCTGACGACCTCCGCAGCCGAGAGGCGAGCATACCGGACTCGGTGTCGCTATTTCTGAGGTCCCGGGTTCGATACTCACTCAGTCAATGTAAAAAAAATAACTATTTCTAAATGGGCTAGTTTCCTAAAAAAATCTTATTAGTCCGCCAGTTGGATTGACAGAATATATTGGACACGTATTTTTTATTTTCTCAATCAAACAAAAAATGATGAAGATATAGCCCGTTAAAACGCTCCGCGACGACGAACGACGTTCCGCGTGACGTCACGCCTTGCGACACTTTTCAGCGAGGCGTGACGTCACGCGCTCACTTTGATGCGCTTTATCTTCGTCATTTTTCGTTTGATTGACAAAAGACAAAATATGGGTCCATTATTTTTTGATAATCTAACTGACGGACTAAATAGAATAATCTTTTTTTGACCCAGGAAACTAGCCTATTGTCTCTGGTCTAGGTGTTGTGGTACCGTCGTTGTTTCTGAGCACTTGTGTTACAGATAACACTAGTGCTTTGGCTACTTATCATAGGATCAGAGCAATGTATGTGATGTTGTCCAATATTTATTTACTTTACTTATATTTATTTATACTTACTAAATGAAAGTGACTGGCAGGCCAGAATTAGAATACCTAAGTCTTTTACGAGTGGCATAGAACCGGAACACAACTGGCGCCTGGAGACATAACTCTAACCCATCATTTCAGCCATTTGACGTCCACTGCTGAACATAGGCCTTCCCATTCTAACTCCTTATGCATATTACAAGCCACAAGCTAGCTTAACGTCGCTCTAGACTAAAAGCAAGATGTAACACAAAACATCCTAATAAGTCGACGTACACCGTGGACGACAAGAAAATCCTGAAGTTGTCATGCGAACGACATTGGTCATTTCAGAAAATTGCGATGATCAAAAACCTGAGATTTCTGGAGATATTTCTTGACAGTAAATCCAACCAATATTTTTTCGTACCTGTAACAATAAAAAATAAATAAAAAAATGATAAGTAATATCTTAAATACGTACAATTGGAGTACAATGATTTTAAATTTCTAGCTCGTCGCTACTTGTGTAAACCTATTGTGGTTTAATTGTTGCTATTTTATTATATTTTTATAATGTGTAAATCCTGGTTTTTCCTTAATCTTAATATATAAAACAAAATCAGGTTAGTTACACCATTTATAAGTCAAGAACGGCTGGACCGATTTTTATGATTTTTAATTTATTTAATTTGTCTCCGCCCCGAATAGCAAAATAACTACAAATAACACGGAAAAAGGCACAAACAAAAAAACAATGTTGAAATTTACTTTTCAACGTTTGCTTTTTACGAATCAGTAGCAAATAGAAACTTTTTTATAGCGAACATTTTTGTTGTTTTAAAACATAATGAAAAACAGACAACGTCAAGAAAAAACGATGGCTGCTTTTAAAAATTCCTGAAAATTGTAGCGAAGTTTCTTGTGCGTCTACTAAAAATTAAGAGCTTATAAAATACTAAATCCCAAGCACACAGTTTCCACTTCCACCCTGTATAACAATGTCCGCCACCAAGCTAATTATAATAATTATGGAGTATTATTACATACATACACCCTCTCTAGGGGATGGAGCTAGCGCGGGCAGCAAGAATTTAATAAAACCACGACAGCGAATACGGTCAGCACATGAAGATTAATAACAAGCTACTTTCGTCACTAAAATACAGAGCATAAGAGTGCCGTTTTTGATAGGCGATAATTAATATAAAATATGTAGTCCGTCAGTTAGTTTATCAAAAAATAATGGACTCTTATTTTTTCTTTTGTCAATCAACCAAAAAATGACAAGGATAAAGCGAGTCAAAGCTGGTGACGTCACCTTCTAAGTAAAAATTGCACCTAAGCGGGACGTCATGCGACATTTCAAATCAATATATCTGTAATATTATGATTATGTAAAAAAACAAAAAATACGTGTTCAATACTTTTGATTATCTACCTGATAGACGAAGAAAACAATGTTTGTCGTCATCCCTTTTTGTAGGAACACGTTTTTTTGTAACGTCTACCATATACCAGTAAGGTTGTTTTAGCTTCTTAAACTTCAAAACGGTGTATAAGATCTTATACAAGTAATTATGAAGATTTTTTGTAGTAAAGTGACATCTTTCTAGCTTGTTTAATTACTTACTTTTAGTGGTGATAACCAATAAGAAAATAAAAAATTAAACAGACACCAAATACCAACCAAAAGGTAAGGCTGCAGATACGTATAATTTATATGATCGGACTAACTTACCTAGTGACGTCCGATCCTCAATTATGTGAAGTAATCTCGTCCTCATTGTGTACAATGTAGTACGCACTTTTTGCTACTGCACTGATTACAATCTTCAAAGTTAGGCGCGTGCATGAACGCGTCAATAAACTAAAAAATAAATAACCGGAACGTGCCCGCACCGTCACCTATCAATGTCATCTGTCACCTGTCAATGTCATTATTTCAAAGGATAAAACTGGACACAACTTTCAAAAAGAAGGGAAACTAAGTAGTATGTAGGTATTTATAGCATATAATCTTTTTTGTACTTTAAGGATTGATAAATACATACTAACTGGGTCGGGCTGGGGATAGGATGAGGACGAGATTACTTCACATAATTGAGGATCGGACGTCACTAGGTAAGTTAGTCCGATCATATAAATTATGTTCCATAATCTCGTCCTCATTGTGTACAATGTAGATGTTCAAAGAGGAAAGTTGTGTCGACAAAACAATATAAACATTTATTATGATCATTTATATGATTTGCTAAAGTCTTCGCACATGATAAAACTTTATTTTATTAACTATCTATTGGTAGATGCTTAATTCAAGTTTTATCTAACAAGGATATAGTTGTTTGATTAATTCATTGGAATTAATCAACCAACCCTGTATATCGATACAACCCTGTATATCGATACAACCCTGTATATCGATACAATCCTGTATGATGATACACCTTGTGTGATGATACACCCTGTATGATGATACACCCTGTATGATAATACAACCCTGTATGATGATATAACCCCGTATGCTAATACAACCATGTATATTGATACAGTCCCATCCCATTTGATGACACAAACCTGTACCTATTTTATACCATACAGGTGGGCCAAAAAATGTGTAGGAATTCTATAAAATCGAAAATAGCAAATTTTACTTTAATTGCAATACTCTTTTATTTTTGTTAAAACTGTAAGTCTTTATGAATTTATAGATTTGCTGGGACTGAGACTGATAATCCACCTGTTGTACACTTTTAAGTTTGTGCAATAAAGTTTTAAATAAATACCCCGCGCTATTAAGTAGGTATATTCTTTACGAATAAACTAGAGATCACGCAAACGAAATCGCGGGGCAACAGCTAGTTTAATAAGTTGTCATGGAAATGGAGCCAATGGTTTGAACTATTAATATCCGTCTCATTTATCCAGTAGTATGTACATACTTAGTATATGGTTACCTAACAAGGTAAATTTATCGATGTGCAAGTAGGTAGTTAAGCTGAAATTCTTCTGAAAAGACTTATTTTATTTTATATAATAAGAAAATCTAGTAACCTTTTAAGTTATCATTGTCTGTAATACAATTTTTTATGCAAATAAATTAGTCTTAGGTATTCTTAATAACTCCTGTTCAAGGTGTAGTCCCAAAGTAAAGGAAACTAAAAAAAAAAAATAATATGGATGTTTACTATCGCAAATTTTTCATTAATTATATGTTATAAATAAGGAAATTATATACAAATACTACTAGTATTGTTCCAGTAGGGATCCTATTTTGTTGACAATAGTTTCAACATTATTTTACTGAGAAAGATTGATTTTTACTCATCTTCTTAGAAAACCGTTATATGTGTTACACTTGTATGGCTGGAAATCAGTATAAGACTTCCTGCACTTTATGTGTGGATCCCTGGTAGGGGATATTAATAAGTTAATGAAACAGTCTGAATACTTATTTATAAAAAGATTCAATGACTGGTCAATTCTTGTAAGCTAATAAAAAATAATAATTAAATAAGTAATAATTTACCAATACATCACATCGGATAAGATAGAAAGTTTACTCCGGCTCAAAATACTTGTAGCAGCCTTACAGCCTTAGTCCAATAACAAGGTAAGGCAACATTTATTGCCTGCATTGCCTTAATTATTGCCACTGATCAATGCCCCTATCGTCTCATCAATTTTTTTTTTTTTTTTTTTTTTTTTTTTTTTCATTTAAGTTAAGTTAGAAATTTTCTGTCATTATTTATCATCTCCATTTTTGCTTTACATGGTAATTTAATATCTAATAAAATTATTTATACATAGACTTACATAGGTACTTGACCTTAATTGCCAATTTAAATAATAATTTTAAGTCAATAGTATATTTTTTATGAAGTTTATAGTTTCATGGATACAATTTTAATTTTTTTAATTATGTTTTAATAAATCATATTTTATTATAATCATCTATTTAAATATGAACCTTTGTTATCCACCTGGGATAATTCAGTTTATTTACTATCTTTAGTATCTTGATAATTTAATGATTGGATGATTATTTATCTTTGTCTTCAATTTTTGGTATCAAACATTTTCACAAATAATAAAATGTCTAGAAATATATGGTTTATAACAAAAATATATTAAAAATATATTTAGGTCAGATTTGAAAATTCAAGTTATCATTGGAACTTAGTGTCTAGTTTTGAATTTCTCTTACTTTTCCAAAGGTAGCAGGTACCTACTTAAAAATTAAAATAATTGGTTTTCGACCTTATAACAAGTACATAAGGATCAATTATGGTGCGACATTTTTGCCTGTAAATAAAGCTGCATAAATCTTTCCATGGGTTTTTACTGACTGAAAATATTGGAATATAACATACAGTTACAGTTAAAAAAGTTTTTAATTATGGTAATTTTTATCTTGTTGATAACAAGGAGAATTATTTTTCCATTTCTGTAACAGTGATCTTCACTCACATTATTTGTAAGTAACACTCATCTTGAGTGTGTCTTTATTTCACTTGATGAAGACTAGAAATAATCTAACTAGCCATGGCGATCAGCTAGAATAATAACCTTAAGTCAGTAACAGTGTTAAATTTTAATTGCTTTCATAGATTATTATAGAATCTTGAGAATTAAGCTTGATACTATGAGAATTTAAGGTTTACCCGGTTGTAACCAGATCTAATATTATAAGTTACACAAATGGGATACCATATCAGTTGTATAGGAACATACAAACATGCACCAGCCAGCATCAATTTGTCATGGTCTCCAAACAGGGAGTCAACTTCCCTGTATTATGAGGTACAAGACAATGTATCTCGCCAGGGTCATTCGACCAGAGTATCGAACCTGGGACCTTTTACGTTAAGGCACTTCACGAATCAAGTGGACTAATGATCTTTAAGTCACAGATATCAATTAGCAATGTCAAGTAATGTTTATTTATTTATTTAAGCTTTTTAGTAAAATATAAGAGAAAAAAAAAAAAACTTAATATGGTCATAACTACATGAACTATTGGAGTAAACAGGTTGTTTTCTATGGTATGCTTTATAAAGTCTTGCCCTCTTGGGCCAACATCAAGAAGTATCTCAATTACTTGTGGTAAAAAACTTGTGGAAATCCACACCGAGATAAACCATAATTTGTAAAAGCGCTATTTATCATTGACTTGTATGTATATAAATGGGGCAGAATAAGACAAGCAGATCTGAGACCAACAGATTGTCTTGGTACCATTAATGGTTGCCAAAGGCCCAATTTGATAGTAACAACTGATGAAATTATTAAAAACTTAAAATCTTTATAAAAAGACTGAAATTGTCTAGGTAAGTATATGACTTGTTTACACAAGACTCAGAATTCCTTAAGCCTTCAATATCAGCAGGCAAAGGAGCTTCTTTCATAGCCTCCTTAGAGTCAAAGTGTTAAGTTGAAAAAATTACTAAGACGGAGGGCATTACCTCATGGTCTCGGTACCCATATTCTCCCTCCTCTCTTTTTTTCTTCAGTGGCATTCGAAGATATGTATCGTCTTGATACTTTTGTGTTCGACTATATTTTCAACTTCAATTAATGAAGTCGGTCTCTGGTCAACCTTATAAGATTTGCAGACCCGCAATATTATAACAAAAATTTTAAGCCACAGGCTAACCCCTCGTGAAAGCAAGTGGAAGTGTTATAATTCTGCTGCGAGACAGAAAAGAGGAATAATTGTTCTCTCGGTACATATGATGTGCTAGAAGAATTTTATAATATTAATAACTTACCTTATGCTATTACAGATCCTTTGTAGTATATTTCTGGTGCAACATTGTATCGGTCTCATGGTCAACTCTTCATGAAGACTAGAGCCATAATGTTACGTCTCAGGAGGAACCCCTCGAGGAGACGCTTCAGACTGAACAAAAACCCACTGGCCACTCCATCGTAAAGGCCAGTGCTTCTGTACAGAGCAGTTTCTGTGGAGTCATTCGGAGACATGACAGACAACTAGAATGAACATATTGATCACCAACGGCCAACCTCCCGTGAAAGCTCCGATGTCATTCATTCTGAGACATGAGAGACAACTAGAATGAACTTAATGATCACCACGGCCAACCTCCCGTGAAAGCTCCGATGTCATTCATTCTGTCTCGTTTGCGGGCTGAAGAATAACGCAACTCTGTCACACACACTCCTTGTTTTCATGATTAATTTCTGTCTGATTATGTTGTTGGAGTGGAGGCCACGTTTTGGCGAACGTAGTGTAGGACGCTTCTCAACTCGATGGGCCGACGAACTCGGGAATATGGCTAGATACATTTGTATCAAAGCAGGAGATCGTACTCCTTGGCGCTCTTTGCGTCCTTCCCGTACGTCCAGCGGTGGGCTGTAATAGGCTGAGATGATGGTGATGGTGATGATATTATAAATATAATAACACTAAAGTTAGTGTGCTGTGGTGGTGATAGAAATCGTAGTAATCGTAATAATTGAGCCGAGGTATCGGTCCAACAATTTCACAAATTCAACTGACAAGTTATGTTTTCCAGCCACCATACTTTTACACAAACATCACTGTATTTTCTTCTTGGTTTTTTGCATTTGTATGTAAGCTGTAAATCACTAATTAGTTTAAAAACTAATTTATTCTAAATATTTATGTCTTCAGTGCTGTGTACAAAAAAGTACAATGACATTGACAGGTGACAGATGACATTGATAGGTGACGGTGCGGGCACGTTCCGGTTATTTATTTTTTAGTTTATTGACGCGTTCATGCACGCGCCTAACTTTGAAGATTGTAATCAGTGCAGTAGCAAAAAGTGCGTACTACATTGTACACAATGAGGACGAGATTATGGAACATAATTTATATTTGTTTACAATAATAACACTATGCCAATAACCTAAAAATAAATCGCAAGTTATATAAATAGCATAGTCAATGTTATTAGGTACCTCGTGTTGACCAAAACAGTCAATGACTACACACATTATACGCCATGTAATAAATTATTTAATTTATTACATGGCGTATAATGTGTACACGCCGGCAATAAATTTTTATTCGAAAATATTCTGTTCATTGCGAAGGTATTCTAAGACATCTTGTTCAGAAAATCTGTCTTTGGTGCTTATCTTTATTTTATTTGGATATCTTGGGAATGGAAAACTTCCCAGTGTAGGGTATACAGCCCTCTCTTCTAACTTTCTTGTATTTTTGCAATTAATTGTTAATTACGCTGTCAATTCTAGAGCAATTCGGTTATCAAAACATTCCCATGCAAATGCGGGCATGGTACCTAGCATTCAGTACACAGAATATTTTACCGATTTCTGAAATTGCCTTTAATTTGTTGGTAATGTCATAATAAGCACCCAGAGTTTTTGTTTTATTTTTTAAAGCTATTTAAAAACTATAAAAATAAATTACAAACATTAAATTTAAAAAAGCCCGCCCAAACGCAGTCAGCCGTGATGCACTGTATCGTGACGTCCCCATATAGCATAATATCCATTGAGTTATAGAGTAACCAACTAGAAGAGGCATGTCAAAATACTTCCACCGACACGACACACTGCTCATACAGTTGTACGAGTGTAGTGTGAAATCTTGCTTCGGGATGTCAGTGTCAGTAAAACTTAACTCATTGGTGACGTGCTGTCATGGCGGCTAGCGTTTTTGTCGTAGTTTAATATTAGGTAGTCATTTGAGATTGAAACATTCACAGTAATCATTTGGTATTTTGAATGAATACCAGTTTGTTTCGGTTTCATATGCTACAAACTACATTAATTAATTATAGTTATAGTAAAATTTGTTACAAGTAAAATAGCCTATTCATCAATTTACAACCTTTAACAAATTGAAAGAAACGGTTACAAAAAACGCATTTTTGCTGACAATGAATCTTACTGAGTAATTACTTTCAGTCCAGACCTAGATTTAGCTAGAATACCTACAATGATGCAACCACTTACAATGTAGTTGGAAGTAGAACGTAGGTAGTTAACTTGGGTAAACAGTAAAAACCAATAATTTAGATTCATCGGCTACATTGTTCAGAGACAACGATAAAGTGAGTCGTAAAACAAAATCAGATGTTCAAGCAATATAATATGTTTCATGTTTCTCGTTTAATTTTATGTAATAGCTGAGGTTTATGATTGTCTACACAGAAACAATCTTTAAGATGGATTTATATCTACACAAATTATGACTGCCTGATTAGCGTCGTAGCAGTCCCAAGTTCGATTTCCGGTTCGCGTGAATTTAGAAAACGAACTTCTCTCGAACGGTGTCTTAAGAGTGCACACACACACAGTGTAAAGAGTCAGTAATAAGTAGGTTTCCAAAATCAATGCAATGAAGGTATGGGATGGTTTTTAAGCTTAATTTAAAGGGATATTTTTAATCACGTGACAATAAAAAAGAACTTACAATGGAAATATGAACACAAAGACAGCATTAAAAGACAAGACACACTGAGACATTAACCAAAAGTAAGAGAACCATAAATAGAGATAAAACATTTAAAAAGTTGTTTGTATAAATACAGATAGCCCGATCCCGACGTCCAGTTCGTAAATAGGCAATGCTTAGTTCTAAGTTTGTCCCGATTCCGACTTCCATACGTATTTCTATGGTAAAAGTGCTAAGCAAATAATTGTAAGGCACGGCTCAAAGAGGCGAATACGGACTTCTTAGTTCAAAATCATTCCTTCAATAAGGATTAGGTTTCAGATATGTGAGTTGGCAACATCAGTCGCAGTGGGGAAGTCACCAATAAAATTGTAATGTGTTGCCAAGGTAGCACAAGAGAATGAGCTAGATTCGGTTGTCTGACGTGTCTAAACTGAGTAAATTTCTTACTTACTTCTTTTAGGTAAGTATATCACAGCGAGAATCTTTTGCTTAGTCGGGACCACTTAGGTCCCGACTAAGCAAAAGATTCTCGCTTTTGACCACATCGCAGTTTTAGGGTGTGTATAAGAGATGGATAGAGCCGAGTATACCTAAAACCGTTTTACGGAGTTTCGTGTGTTTGCACCCTTGCGAGGCAAATGTTTGTGTGTTATGAGCAATTGTACCTATGAGTAATGAGAGTACAAAGTCAAATCGTAGACCCTATGGAGACATTCTGGGCACTGGATGACAAGAAACATTTTTTTTCATCAATATTGAGTAATGAATAATTTAAGTATGTTTATTCGTTGTCATATATCAATTTGATTATTTAGGGGGCTAGATAACTTGTGTGATATTATACTGACAGTCGTAAACTTTAAGTGTGACTCGTTTACGCTAAAATACTTCCTACAGGTTACTCAACGGTAAAAAGCCGTCAGCCCAGCAGCTGATGGGTGAACGACATTATTATTACTCATGCGGTCATATTTATGTTGCAGGCAGATAATATTTAAGTCCCATTCAATAAATTTCTAAATATACTCTTGTAACTAGACTAAACATAACTTATACTTGCATAATATATATGCAAGTTATGTAATAATTTCAAATTTTTTGGTGCGTCTACAGTAAAAACGGTAATACAAAAAGTGTTAAACTTTATGTGAACATAATGCGAACCCTAACATAAAAGCTAGCCAACAAGGGTTGATAAAAACCATGTCTTTAAAATAACACATAAAGTTGCGATTTTTTATGCAGATTTTTAAAAATTAAATCAGGTTTTTTGATGGGAGTAGCAGTTCACACGCTGTTAATAAAGGAGATAAATCTACAGCGCTCCAAAGGATTACACGAGGTACTACAAAACTTCAAACTCCTTTAATTAAAAAGACAAACTGAGAGAGTGTTTGTCTTTAAAACTCAACAAAACCCCAAGTTCAATTAAGCTGACCAAGTTACAAGTAGGTACTGTATGCAATAGGCATCTATGTACTGAGTGTGTGTGTGTGTGTACCGCATTATGGTTAATTAATATTTTTACTTAACAGCTAACAACAGTTTATGTTGTAAGCTCTACTACCACAAATTGCCTAATACTGCTCTAATTTTGATAAGCGACGTTAGTTTTTTTTACATGATAAAATATCTACTTAGTTTACAAGCTTGTACCTACTTCAACTACTCAACTACTTTATTAGATCATCTACAAATTATCACAGTATTTTAGTTCAGCCATAGTTAAGACTTTTCTGAAATGACCTATTGCAGTACTATTGCATGCGACTCATCCATGATTGCGGTGGGCGGGAGTCGGTGCCCTAGTGCGCAAATTAAATTCTACATCCCGAGGACCTCTCGGTACATCCTAGTTACATCATGGGAGACAGTAAGCCTAGATATATTAAAGTTTGGCGCGTTTTAAAACCAAATGCCGCAAATTCTAAATATTACAGAGTGCGGTCACCGCTATACAAATAACTAAAACCACTATTTTAAAAAATATTTTCAAATTCTATTTTCAAAAATTCAAAAAACAACAACACATTTATTACAGATCAGCAAAGAGAACTTTTACTTTTCACAGCGTTCGGGAAACTACAAAACGTCTTCTCGTCCAAAATACCTCAGTGTCTAAAGACGAAAGTCTACAACCAGTGTGTGTTACAGTAATGACATTTGGAACAGAAACGTGGATTTTCACTACAGGCCTTATTTGAAAGTTCAAGGTTGCATAGTGTGCTATGGAATGGGCTATGCTCGGTTTTTTTGCGAGATCGAATCAGAAATGACTATATCCGTAAACGAACAAGTCGTTGACATGGCCCGACGGATTAGCAAGCTAAAGTGGCAGTGGGCGTGGGGCAAGTAGCACGTAGAACTAACGGCCGATGGGGCAGAAAGGTTCTAGAATGGAGGCTACGTACCGGCAAGCGCAGTATAGGACTCCACCCATAAGGTGGACAAACGACCTGCTGCTGCTGCTTCTTCCAACCGGCCAATCTGGAAGACATTAGGGAAGGTCTATGTTCAGCAATGGACGTCCTATGGCTGAAATGATGATGATGATGACGTTTATTTTTTAATCGAATTATAAACATAAAATCTCACACTAGGCCCTCTGCCCTACAACCAGAAACCCAACCCCTGTAGTCCGAAGACTCGTGCCGAATACGAAATATTCTATTGTCCCTTCCCCGCCATTACAATTTCACAGCATCCAGGCAAAACTCGCCCTAAGCCCCTAATTAAGAACCAGCTAATATTTTATCGGACGCGTTAAAATTAATAACATGCCTGGCGCGCATGCGTAATTACGGCGAAAAATCGCGACGGTTTTAAGGTGCTTTTAAAATAAGTTTACGGTCTTAATGGCGACAACTGAAACTCTTTTAAGCCTTTTGAATGCAGTGAAGTAGGCAGCTGTAATTCTTATTTATTTTATTCTTTAAGTAAAGTAGGTAAAATAAGAGCTTAAACATCCCTATGCAGGGCACAGACTACGACTATATTAAATGAGGACCTGGCCCCCGATTCAGAACCCTTTAACTACGAATTGACAATAAGTAACTTGATGCTAATGTTAAATAGTGTCACGTGGTTTATCGGTTGACAATTTGATATCGAACGGTTCTGAATCACGGTGCTGGTGTAGTGGCGCGATACTTTGCCTTGAACGCAAATAGTCCCGAGTTCGATTCCCGGTACGGATTAATTGAAAAGAAAATGATATTTTCAAAATTGACTTGAATTTGGGTGTGCTGGGCGACGTCTGGCAAATTCACTGTCTGGTACGTCGTAAAACAAGGCTGTTAATTCCATACCTACTTCGAGAACATGACATTGGTGAGTTAGCTGTCACATATTGATTAAATTATTACTATCTTTTTATAGATATTTAGTCATACTCCACCATGCTCTGATTGTTTGCGTCACTTGTCTCATCGCATCCATCCATTCCATCTGTAAGTCAAGTCTCTAGCCTTTGCATTAGTAGTTGAAGGTTTTTTCAAATGAGTTTTACCTAATGAAAACAGACTCATAACCCGTATCGTTTTATCAAAGAAGGTCAAACGGTAAATTTATCGAGAATATCCTTTAAAGAACGTGATTACGCCACCACGTTGGGCGCCAAGGATGTTGTTTTTTTATCATTATATTATTTATGTTTCTTGTTTTATTATTTACTATCCATAAAGCTCGTATACATACATTATACAACCAGTCAAATGCACAGACGATATAAAAGTTTACTACCTATTTGGATACAGTAAATCATTCCTTTTAATAAAATTACGGTAAATGTTGAACGCACTATTTGTAATCAGTCAAGCTCAAAATGAGGGTACATGTGGCAATAAAATTTCTATTATGTCTCGTTTTCGTGACCTGACGGAATAACTGTTACCAATTAACCATTGCTGCTTGTTTAGGGCATCACTCGATAAGACGAAAAGGGCATTACAAATATCTTTTTATAGAAACTAGTAAGAGCCGCACCGCACGTGGTAGTGCACCGGTGAATGGAGCACGTGGTCCGGGCGCGGCCGCTCGATATCGCGGAGGCTGCGCGCTGAGCTCGCCCGGAACTCTCCGGGACTACGGTATACAGGGTGTGCGACCACTTTTGTCGTTTATTTAGAAGCATAAAGAACTATAAAAACATTATTAGAACGTAATAACAAACTAGAGTTATAAAAAATATAATCTTGGCCCCTCAACAATGGAAATTTTATTATTTATACAAAGTCATAATTATGTGACCGCGAATATATGGCGAGGTGACCACTCGTTAATTAGCTGTCCTATGTGAATTTACCACTTTTGAAAAATTCACATTATTATGAGGTGTGACAGCAATGAACTGGGGTCATTTAAAAAGAGCATTCTGAAAACTAAGAATGCCAGCGTATACAACTATACAATCATTTAATATTTTATTTTGTAACCGTTTAGGTTTAATTTTAATGAAGTTATTTTCAATTGTATTTAACTTACAATCGCATCGATAGACATGTGTGCGTCTTTGTGTGATTTTTAGTAAAAGTAGGTTTTATCATAGTAAGAAAATATTGGTATTTTTTTTAAATACCCAATCAGGGATGTAATCTAAAACATATTATTCGCTATTTAAATCATCGCACTAATTTTAAGAGGACGACATGTATAAATAAATCGTGTAAACTCAGACGTTCAATAACTAATATGGTATCGGCATCAACCGCCAAGCAAGATCTGACTACAATGTCGTTAGTCCCACTAACCGTTACATTACAAGATATGTTGACGGTTATTAGGCGAATTAATTCTGTGGTTGTTACACTAATTACCTAATATTGTTTCAACTGCAAATTAATTTAGCGTGCAGTATCGCTTGATAGTGGTGACTGATTGGATCGCATTTGTCGTTATCATTAGTAGAGTACGATCATTGCAGTGATACAGTTCTGGTTATGTAGGTAGGTAAAGCATTACGACATCAGAGAGGTTAATTTACTATCAAAACAGATTTTAAGAGTAAAGTAAATATTTATTATCATTAGGTAAAATTTTAAATACTCCGTTTTTTTTATAACCCTGTATAGAAAAGCACTGATGTATGAAACGTATGATACATCTAACACTGAAATATTTAATGACTTAAATCTGTTATCAGAACGCTTTTCAAATTTTTTATTCAAAAGTGCTTTTATTATAATGAAATTTTTTATAAACGTTTAGCTTTGTACACTCTTTAGTTTGTAGTCAGAAAAAGAAAATGACACTATATTTTTAAATAAGTTTTCTGTTTAGTCTAAGGCAGGTAGCTTTTCCAGCCAAGTTTGAAACTTTCGGACGCAATCTCAGCCGGTTCACATACTGAAATAAGTATATATATTTGTTCGACACTTTTATTAAATGTCATCTATTTACGACACGAATCACGATTTGGTTCGTTTTATCTGACCAAGAGATCTGGGACATGAATGTCAACATCCATAATACTAAATATATTGAGATTCCACTTTCCTCGGCGCGATAATATATCCCACAAAGGTTCGCGTGATTTACGATCGAGGTGCAGCTATACGAGCAAAACACGAAGGGCAATACTCGGAACGTAAATCGAACACGAAAATGCTTTTGTTTAGGTTGAAACGAGTTTTTTTCACTTATGCTTTTATTACGACAAAATAAGAAAGTCGCTTAATCAAATTTACAAATTAGAAAAAAACTGATTCTGCGATGTGAACTCAATAAATCCATAAACAGAAATGAAATGTTGAATTTGATATTTAATTTAAAAATGCCTAATCTTATCTTATATATAAAATTCTCGTGTCACAATGTTCGTTCCCGTACTCCTTCGAAACGGCTTGACCGATTCTCATGAAATTTTGTGAGCATATTGAGTAGGTCTGAGAACTATCTATTTTTCATACCCCTAAAGACCACGCAGACGAATAGGGGTCGCAAACCGGGATCCCGGATCCCGGAAATACCGGGATCCCGGAACATAATAGACACTTTTAAATACCGGGATTAGATTCACGAAAACCGGGATTTTCGGTATTTTCGGTATACGCGGTTGTAACACTACTGAAGCCCGAAAAGCCAATGAACGACCTGAATAATTTCAGGCCTATCTCCCTATTGTAGGTACCAATCTACAAGGTTTTGTTGTAATAACAACGTGCATGCTTCTAAAACCAAACAGGCTAGCTTCTCG
This sequence comes from Anania hortulata, assembly GCA_963576865.1. Classification (NCBI taxonomy): domain Eukaryota; kingdom Metazoa; phylum Arthropoda; class Insecta; order Lepidoptera; family Crambidae; genus Anania; species Anania hortulata. The sequence goes on along the minus strand of OY756395.1, from coordinate 18,268,001 downwards.
GTATGATTCACTTTTGTAAACCAACTGTTTGTCAGCGGTAAATCACCGATCAGACTTGACACGTCCCACACGAACTATACCATCAGCCGGCCATTTAAGTCCAGGTCTATACCAGCTCAAAATTACGGTAAAGGTTCAGTAGTTAGATAATATTTCAGTAGGACAAATACAATATCTCGAGCCAGTCGTTTTAACGTGGTGGCATCCACGTTAAAACTGTTCAACAACTATTTGGTGCTAGAAAAAATCATGTCGTGGCAAAAATTTTAAGTAATAGCAGCTCTGATGTCCGGAAAGCCAGGAGACAACTCAAAAGTTTCAAATAACCTAACTCCTTGTTGTAATGTTGTAGCTGATCCAAAAAATACGAGAACGTTGTAATAGTTCTTAGAGAATTATCTTTCAACGCCGGTTTCAGGTGCTTCTCTCAATGTAACCTTAAAAAAATGGCCTACTCCAAAAGAACTTACAAGCCCTCCTCATCATCAACATATAATGAATTTTACTCTAAGCAGCGTTACACAACACAGCGTAGATGAGAGGTACTTTTAGCTATTTATACGCTAACGATTGTGTGACTAAAGCCTCACAAGCTGTTTTCTTAAAACAGGTTGACGTAAGTCTGAGAAAGGCACTGAGCACCACTACATGCAAAATGCACTTAAGCCGAACCCGTCTAAAACGCAAGCATGTGCAATCCACTCCCCATTCCAGTATTGCCAAGTGAAAAAAGTGGTAACCCTCACCACTGTTCGCACCATCAAAAGCCTGTCGTAGTTTACCTCTTCCTTTTCTATGGACAGTCCCTTATCGACAGGATCATGTTACCCTCTATTAAATTGCATGATGATGAGCCGTCGTGACGTGACCTTCAGTGCTCGAATACGCAATCCCTACAGCAAGCTAAAGAGCAAGACCGGGGTCAAAAGTCTTCGTGCAGAATCTGGGTCACCACTTTAAATGAAAAAATTGTCGTCTCTAGACCGAAGACTATTTACCTCACAAGCATCAGCATCTCCCCAACATATCGTTGAGGATCATATACCGAAGAGCTGCCAGAAGTCAACTTAAACGAAATTGAAATGGTCCTTTGACAACATAAAAACAGCAAGTTGTTTACGAATGCCCTGGAGAATATGTTTAAGATTCTAAACTGTTACGGCATTAATATTATGGCGAGAAAATAACATCTCACACTTGCGATTCGCAGATGATATCGCCAAAATGATTGAATACCTACAACACATGTTAGACGGCTTAGCTGAATCTTCCTAACGCATTGGTCTCCGGGCGAACCTTAGTAAAGCCAAGGTCATGTTTATTGAACATGTTACTCCGGGCCTGATAGTTCTTAACGGGGTTGCTCTCGAGGTTGTTCAAAAGTGTGTTTCCTAGTCCAAACATTGCAGACACGTAACAAAAACAACTTCGAGAGAGAAGCTAGGATTTCCCTGAAGAATAAAATCTGAGATAAGGTATTCCGACAGAAATCTAAAGTAATAATAAATATAGCTTAATAAATAATTTGCTGTAGAACCGATAATCGATGGGATAGACATTTTCTAGTAAGAAGTACTTTGATTTATAATTGGGAAATTTTCATTGTCCATCTGGAAAGCCTTAAATAGGCTGCAAACCGACCACTGTAAGAAAAAATTTACGAATCTTTTACTACTTTTTAGATATTTTTCTTTTAATATCGAAAATACCGAAAATACCGGAATACCGGTACTGTTAAGAAAGTAATACCGAAAATACCGGTTTTGTAAAAAGGGTCCGGTATTGCGACCCCTACAGACGAAGTCGCGAGCAACAGCTAGTCAATCAATATAAATGTGTATTTCTTAAAATAATCTATTCGTTAATTGATTTAAATCAGTCTGATCTAAAAAATACAATTTGTATCACCGTACAAGCACTGTAGAGACCATCCTACCAAAAGGATGTCAAATAAACATTCGGTTTAAGCCTTAAACGTAAAATGCTAATCAGTTAATTTCTATTTCTAGCCTTAAGTAACAAGTCGTGTAATGTATTTAACATTATGTTAACGGCCTAGTAACAATTGAAACAGCAGCTAAGAGATAAATTAAACAAATAATTAATTTAACAAGCGCCTATAATAATAATTGTTACAGCGATAGCTCAGTCGCAGTCTATCAAACCGTACGAGAAGCAATTTGCCTCCGCTGTTGTGTACTGTCGGCAAAATTCAATTATCATTTTACCCTTTACAGTATACTTAGGGAGAATTTTCACAAACCATTTGTGGTATCGTTTCATTATACTTGCCAGCTTCAACAACAAATGTCCTTTATAAACGACGTTCGAGTGGATACAACTAAATGAGTATTTGATTGATATAGTTAGGCGAAGTTATAGCCGTAGCACTTTGAAAAGGGGTGCGGCGGACGGTAGAGCTTTTTCCCTTAGAGGAAAACCATGGGCTTAATGAATGAATGAGAGAGCAAACATTCCCTCGTTCTTTCATCTGGAAAGTGACTACTATCGCCTTAAAACATCTACTTTGTAACGACAAACAGGATAGTAGGTATGTGAGCTGTGTGGAATAAAATTCGAAGTCCAATGACTGAGTAAAATTATTGCTGCGTGGACCAATTGCAGTGTTGGTTTTGTTAATACTATAATACTCATTTATTCAGTATATAGGCCCTCTTCCGGGCACTTATACACGTCCCAAAATATAGCTTTACCCTACCACCGCTTCGGGACTACATATCGGCTGGTGATGAGAAGAAACGGCGCAACAAACTCAGTCAATAATCAATGTTCTTTCTTACAATGAGCAAAATAAGAAAAACAACATAGTAGTATATAAAGAAAGCAAGTACATAAGTAAGTCGTTTATTACCGATCGATTGATAGGCTAAAGGACGGACAGGCAATAATAGGATTCCCTTTTAAACTATCAATATTTATAAAAAAACAAGATATTATTTAAAAAAACACCGATAAAACCACCAAGGCTAGCTAGGCTAGTTTGATGCTCGTTATAATGACTTTACTAATTAGAAGATATTTAATTAAAACAGATGAAGACTATGCAACCAGCAATTAATTTTACTAATAAAGTCCCTATTTCATTCGGTGCACCATTCACCCTGAGCCAAGTGGAGCACTTTCTCTATTATATTGGACGCAGGCGTCACATAAACTCCCTATTTTATCGCCTAGAGATATTGCGCGGAATCAGTCACATTAATGGCCTGGTTTCATGATTATTTCACTGTATTGTGTGATTAATCAATCACAGTTATGACCTGAATAGAATTCTGAATTACCAGATTGCGTTTAGTGCGATAATAAATATTAACAATAATTCATAAATGACATATTGTCCTATAAATAGGACCTTCATTGTATACATCAATCACAATAAAATACATCCTATTTGAAGATCCAGTCTTGTCTTGAGATTGGGTCATTAAAACTAACTTATTATGGTCCATATTTCAAGTGACACCATAAATAGTCTTTCTTTACATATACTATTAATTGTTATGCAATAGTGTTAATTAATAAAATACAGCGATCCAACTATAAAATTATAGTTGGATCGCTGTAAACGCAGCCCTCCTTTAGGCGGAGACCTTCCCGTTCCCGTTCTGTAGAGGTTCTCACGTTTATAGCAGTCAAGATATGGTTCATTGAATTGTTAAAATAGAATAGCAATAAATATAATGAGTCGTCACGTATCAAAACATGATCAAAAGTAAACAACTGTCGTTTTTTTAGGACAACGTGGAAGACCCTGCCACATTGCAATCATAACTCCATGGAACAAGTCCAAAAGGAGAAACGTTCAAAAACCTTCGCTATCGATTTCAAACGTCAGATATACTGCTAGTCGGATGATAAACGCCACCCTTATCCTGTTCTGTTATCATTTTATCCCGGACGTTCGTAAAAATCCATAGGATCTAGAGTAATAATATAGCGAATGGAGTCGTTTGACCCTGCAATCTTATTTATGACGCGATCTATCTCGCCAGCCACTCCGTAAGCGCTTTCGTAAATTGAAAGAATATTTTGATGTTCACATTCGAAATACAATTTTAAAAAAGAGCTTACGGAATGGCGATTTGCCTTAACGCAAATTGTCAGTTTTGATTTCCAGTTCAGACCAGTCTAAAAGACAAACTTTTCTAAAAGAGATCTGGTCTGGTTGTGCTTGTAGTAGGACGAAGCAAAAAATCATTGTGTGGCACCGTCGTATCGTCGTAACACAAGAATGGTATTTCTTTGTTTCGAGGATCATGACAATTGTGGGTTGTCTGGAGCATAATTATCTATTACAAGCTGTGCCCGCGGATTTGCTCGCGTGGAATACGGATTGTCATACCCTATTTTATTCGCATAGGAGGTGAAATAAAAATAATAGCCTATGCTCTAGGGTTCAAGATTTTTCCGTGTAAAATTTCATCAAAATCGGTTCAGCTTTCACGACAAAAAGTAGCCTATGTCCTTTTCCGAGGTCCCATCTATCTATCTATATACTAAAGTTTATAAAAATTAGTTTAACGGTTAAAGCGTGAAAACGTTACAGACAGAGTTAATTTCGTATTTATAATATTAAATAGTATAAATAGATTTATGTATTTATGATGATGATGATTGCCGTGTGGTGACGCCATCATCATAATAAATAAAGAAAATAATACACTTCCCTGCCGCCAACAGGTGTGTCTTAAGAGTCGACTAATTCTTGTAACATGAGACGGGCAGCAGCGTCTGCGTGCGAAATGTTATAAAAAACTGCGCTCGCCAACCCGCCTGCCAAGCGTGGCGAGTATTGGCAATCCCCGATGAAAATCATTAGGGGAGGCCTGTGTTTAGCAGTAGACGTTTTATGGATGAATTGATGATGATGATGATGATTTACCAATATTTAGCCTATGTCAACTTCCAAGACAGTGAAATATGTTTGTGATTTTTACATTGCATATAATAATTAATCATTATTAACATAAGAGGATTTATAAAACGATCGAATAAAAAAAAACTTAGTGACTGATGACGACATACTGTTTTAATAACTTGAGCGGTATGAATTTGAGTTAGCGAAAAATTAACTTAACTAACGACGAATATTGATTAATAATCAAATCCAGAACGAGCTTACAAAAAGTGCGTTGTGATATTTCCATTTCAGATATTAAAATTCTATCCGTGCGATTACATTACTAAGTGAGCGACTGGAAATACAGAAAGAGCAACTTCAATATTAATATAGATTAGATTCTTCCAATTGAGGTTTTACATAACGAACTACTAAAAAGTTCACTTTAAGCAAAGTTTTGTTAGCTATAAGATAAGATAAGGTTTTCTATTTGACGTCTTATTTTTTTATTTTGATACGATTTTTTAATGAAAACTACAGATTGTTTGATGCGCGCGAATTCGTATGGCGGCGGGGCGACGAATCGATGCAGTCAGTCAGTTTACGATTGCCATGCGCTCGCACCGGGGTCCTGCTGTTTGACCAAAAGTCATTTGGCAAAATTACACTTGACAAACAATGATTGGCAAAAAAATGGTTTCGCCAACTAATCATTTTACTACACTTTTCCAAATGATCAACACTTAAATTTACATTTTATAAATAATTATATTACTTAATGAATATTTAACAACTGAGTTTTCAGAAAAAACTACTATTGGTCTAAAAACGTAAATTGATAAAATGTATTATTTGACAAAGGTTTCGTTTATTAATCAATCTTACAATAGATATGGATGGTATAGATGGTATGGGTCAAATTAATACACAATATTTAGACTTTCCTGAAAGGAAAATAGTATTAGTTTATATATTATATCTAGACAGAACGGAAAATTAAAAGACACGCAGTGTTCAAAATTTTGTCAAAACCATTTAGGTTAGGTTAGTGACCATATACAGCGCGCATAGCGAGCGTGCCGCGGCAGCGGCCGGCGAGCGCTCTATTCTATTTGTCGCTCAAACTCTAATCATTATATTATATCAGGGAGAACCAATCATTTATTTAAATTCATCAAAAATTAATAATTGCATGTCTTCTATCTAATCTTGTAGCTTACCTGTAAATAATTTGCCCCATTCAACAAACATTAGTAATCCGCTCGCACCACCACTGTAAAATGCCGCTCAGTATAAAAATAGCAGTTGCCGAATATCGAAATAAATACAGGACGTAACGTTGACACTTAAACAAATATTAGGTCGCTCAAATATTATGAAGCTTCTTATTTTGTATAATAAGTAACTCAAATTAATGTTTGTAAGTTGCTGTTCTGTTGATTTCTCGTCACTCGCAGTCAGTCGCTCACTTAGTATTAATATAACGTAAATTAATTATTTTTGATACTTAAAACTTTAATTTACAGTCACTCGTTATAATACTACCCTTAACATAACATTAAGTTGTAGGTAGTTGTAAGTATAAACAGTTCTTTTAATATGAGAGGTTCGGTTGATACCATCATCGGCATCTGATTGCATCATTGACATTTACCTTCGTCAAGTTGACGTAATATTACATAAATTACTTTTATGACTTCATACAATAATAATACAAGAACGTATTTTACTGTCAAGGTTTATTTTATTGAAATAACTGTCAAGCTTTATGGCAATGTAATCTAAAGGAGTGGTCGATCTTAAAGCGTAGGATTAAAATGTAGGATGGGAGAGAACTTATGAATTTAGATGATTTAGATTGAGATTAAGTCAAAAAAAGTGACAGGTACATACATGTACGAAAATCAAGCTAAAAACGCTCTTCTCAATGTCCCATTTCACACCTGCCTCACAAAACACCCCAACAATAGCATCCACGATTAAAAGTTTCTCTTAAGTCGTACAAACGTTCCGCCCGAAAGCGCTTTTAACACCACTTTTTATCTTAGCCACGATCACGACAAACTTAGACAGTTTTGGACGCCTTTGTACCTCTTTTCAACAACTAACGACCTGTAAAGCATGATATTGCTTTTTAAAACTTGCGACTGGTCGCATCGCAAATAAAAGAAAAAAATAAGGTCAAGTGTACACACACAGACTTCCAGCGGCAAAACTAGGTAATGGACGACTAGCGTCGAGCTACCAACGGCAACTTTCATCAGTCTATAATAATTTCGTATGTCTTTTTTTATCTAAAAGACTTCTAGCTATTTCATCAAATTCACAGAGATACTGTACTCTGTGAATACGAGTGTCTGTGTGCAAATTTGGATGTGTTAAAATAAAATGTACATTATAATTTTTTATTTTATTTATTAAAATCTTTATCTAGATTTAGGGCCTCTTTCTAGAACTGGATAAGTTCCAGATAACCTATCTGACACTTTTTTGACAGCTAATTGTATGGGTTATCTGTCAAAACAAGTCCCAGCTAAGTAATTAAGGTTTTTTCTTTGATTATGATTTCGGGGAGGGCAATATGTAGTTTACGACAGCGACCTGCGACTAGCAGGTACAGCTTGTTTCACAGAACGTTTAACATTCGTGCAAAGCAATCGCTAAGAGTCGCCCGAGTCGCTGCGCGAATCTTAATTTGTACCTAACAAAGAGATTAGAGAAATTCTCACAGCCGAGTTTATGATCCAGTGGCGATAACGATATTCAAATTTGGAATGACGCAAATATTTTCCGCTACAAACTGCGTCATTTGTGACGTTTTATTCCCTCCGCAATAAGGTTCGTATTGATGTTTGCGAAGAGAGAACGAATTCTAAATTCAAAATATCAAACCAGCTGGGACGTGCTCGTTTAGTTATGGACGTCACGTCGCGGTAACGAGTTTATTGCAAAGACGCCGCCAACGACGCACGGAGCGCGATCAAAACAATCGAATGCACAGAGATCGTCTTTCGAATTCTAGATAAATACCTTCTAACCGATTACGTGATTCGTTCACAATCGTTAATTCATTTATTCTTGGTAAAAATGTAGGCAAACTAATTGCCGCTTTAACACTAGCACCAAAACGTTCTGCCGTCTCATAACAAAACTGTTTTAAAAAAAATATTGCCTTCTTGCGTTTTTTTGTTATTTTTTCTAGTGATTTAGTAGGTAATATAGTTGTATTTTAAAAAGTAAACAGATGAACATAAGTACCTCTATTTATAAGCACTCGAGGTTGTCACTATGTACAAGTCATTTTGCAACTGGTATTTTTTCCAGTACCTAGTAACCTCGAATTATTTTTACAAACGGCGCAGGTCTCGGGACCGAGAGTGCAATAATTTAAAAATGTAAAGTAGGATTTAAATGGCGCCGGTTTTTATCTCGGAGACATTCCCGCGGAGTTGAACGGTTCAACTTGAGGCTGAGTCATATGTGAGTCACTCGTGAGAAAGCGCTAAACTTTAATGCTTCTGATAGTAGTCGAGGGGCTTTTTGCTTTATGGCTGTAATATTTAACTGTCAACTTCTTTTTGTAAGAGTATCTGTCGCAGAACCGATGAAAGGTGGAGTAAACGGGTTCTCGAGTGGAGACCACGCGTTGGCAAATTTAGTGTAGGACGCCCCCCAGCTCGATGGACCGACGACCTTAGAAAGATGACTGGCAGTGGCTGGATTAAAAAAGCGGGAGACCGTGCTCTTTGGCGCACTCTGGGGGAGGCTTACGTCCAGCAGTAGACAATAGGCTGAAATGATGATAATGATCATTAAAAGATGTATCCTACAATATTTTCAACAGCCGTGCAGTCTTAAATAAACATAAAAATTATGCGCCAAGCAATAGGCTAGTTTCCTGGGCCAAAAAAATAATATTCTATTTGGTCCGTCAGTTAGATTATCGAAAAATATTGAACCCTATTTTGAAGTTTGGGAGTAATGTCATGCCTTGCTAAAAAGTGTCGCATGGCGTGACGTTACGCGGAACTCTAACGGGCTATATCTTTATCATTTCTTGTTTGATTGAGAAAAGAAAAAATACGTGTCTAATATTTTCTGTTAATCAAACTGACGAATTAATTAGTTTTTTTAGGAAACTAGCCTATTGCCATGGTTTCAAAGTAAGACGTCCTTCAGTACACCCAGAAGTGAGCCAATTAAAAACACTTTTTAAATTGACCCGAACCGGACATCGAACGCTTACTGTTCAAAGCGAACTACCGTACTGCTGCGAAAATTTGGTCGTCATCAACATGTCTTTTATCCTAGCAACCAACATAAAAATATTTTACATTTCATCTCAATGTCATATCTTTCAAGGAATTAATTACGTATATAATTTAAACATTCATTTACAATAACATTGTGCCTTTTCATTAATTAATTATTACGTTTTGAACAAGCCGAGTAGTCAAACGTTACATTTCCGTGCAGTGCAATGTTTGTGTTGCGGAGTTGCGGAAACTCCTGAACAAACCCACAGGCAACGTTGCCGGCGCTTTGAGAAACGCTTGCTTTGTAAACTGAAAATAGTACTGGACACGGAATTAGCCCCTCTATTGTTAGTAACATTAATTTTATAAAAAAAATAAAAACATAATTTAACTGCTGAACACCGATTTCATTTGCTATTTTTCCACCCTAAGGGGTAAATTTTTTTTCCGAAAACGTTTTACTATAGTATCTTTGAAGTATAAGCTATTTATTTAAAAAAATATCATCAAAATCGGTCCACATTTGGCAAAGATTAGGTAAGATAGATACTAAAATAAAATCAGTTGGCATGGTATGGAGTTCATGCAATGTTTGATGATTTTCTTATAGATCCCATCATCAGCATTTAACCAAATTTATATGGGACCATTCTGAAAGTATTACCTTTCAAACAAAAAAATATTATCAAAATCGGTCAACGTAGTAACGAACGATCGCTGAACATACATAAAAAAAAAGATTCCAAATAATTGAGAACCTTCTCCTTTTTTGAAGTCGGTTAAAAATATATTACGTGTTACAAAAAGTATCAGTTGGTATTGGTGTCATCATCATAAACAGCCCACGTCAGTCCACTGCTTGACAGCGGCCTCTCCTAATGCACGCCACTGCGCCCGATCCTCGGCTATTCTTTTCCATCGTCGCTACATCGATTACTTTAGTTTTCTGTCGATGAACCTCATCGGTATTCGTAGTAGTAGTATCGAGACTAGGATATACGAAAAATATTATACCTTCGTAAGTCCTCCTCCCTAGACTTTATTAAGTACCAACTAATGGTAGCAGTTTGGACCTGAGATAACTGCCTAATGTCCTATTTGAAGTTCAGGCATGAACTATATTCACAGAAACGGGAACTTTCTGTCTCGGTCTAAAGCTCTATACTTTTAAGCACTTTTATAGAAATACACCTGTTTAAAAAAACAGGACTTACAAAGTTTAAAAATCTATTGTTACATTTTTTTTTTTAAATATCCACCCGAAATCATTATTTAAACGCTCGTCGCGGCACGGTTGCATGGTTGATGCGTACAGTTTGCATATTTCATTAACCTCGAATAAGACGCACTAAGATCCAAATTCAGGACTTGTGTGAAAAATTAAAATTAATATTTTTTTATTTATTAGGACAACCAACAAGACAAACAACAAGCAAGTTACATAATACGACTTATAGCTAAGCGTCGTCTTAGTTATAGGCTGCCACGGCATGAAATGTGGACTACAGGTTGATTACTTAAATTGAACACTTCTTACTACGCAAACATTACACTGCTTTTAAGGTCACGTCTGTCTGTCTGTCCGTCCGTATGTCACAGCCACTTTTTTCCGAAACTATAAGAACTATACTGTTGAAACTTGGTAAGTAGATGTATTCTGTGAACCGTATTAAGATTTTCACACAAAAATAGAAAAAAAACAAAAATTTTTGGGGGTTTCCCATACTTAGAACTGAAACTCAACAATTTTTTATTTATCAAACCCAGTATCTATGGATAGGTCAGTGTGGGGTATCTATGGATAGGTCTTCAAAAATGATATTGAGGTTTCTAATATCATTTTTTTCTAAACTGAATAGTTTGCGCGAGAGACACTTCCAAAGTAGTAAAATGTGTGTCCCCCCCTGTAACTTCTAAAATAAGAGAATGATAAAACTAAAAAATATATATGATGTACATTGCCTATTAAAATATCGATCAAAGTTACAACGAACTACAAGAACTTTTATATTAAGTTACTTGCTGCTACGGAACCCTTCATGGGCGAGTCCGACTCGCACTTGGCCGCTTTTATATTTTTTATTTAAAACACGATCGTTAAGGTGTCGGTACAAAGGACTGCAGAATTGTATGCCTGAATTCTTTTAACCTTTGCACACTGAAGGTGGTTCTATTATAATTACAATGGATTTTTAAAGTAAAGAACAATGCCCACTTTCCATACATTTGAAAACCTGATAATGAAAGTTTATGTATAGACCGCAGGTATAGCAGGAATACTGCGTGCTAGATTAGGGAATAATTCCCTGTTTTCACTTTTACCAGTTAAACGCCAGGAATTTAAAAAAATCCGAATTACTACTTTATAGGTTAGGAATTGGCGCGGCCAAATTATCGACAAAAATATCTATGGAAATATGCCGGCAGTACATATGTACCTAGTGTTTAAAAGCTAATTAACTATAACTTTGAATCATTTTACCTATTGATTACAGAGAACTTCCACTAAGGTAAATATGTATGTTGGTAAAGTGCCAAAGAGTGTGTAGGTAATAACTACATTTTGTAAAGTACCTACCTACTAACTGGCTTTTTTTAGTAAAAATATATTTTTATGAGTAAGCACCGAAAAAATTGCAATACTTTATGCTGAACTAGCTTTTCGCTCGCGAAGAAAATAATGTCAATCAAATAATTACCTACAGTACTTAAAGCAACTAATCTGGGAAAAACTGGAATAATAAATGAAACATTAATGTAAGAAGATATATTTTTATTTATAAATCGAAATCTAGATCTCTTATTACAACATCATCCAACTGTTTAGCAGGAGCAGATATATTTTCTTCGTACCTAGCCCATCCAAGGTACCATACCAATGTCATGACGTCATGACAAAAGAGACTGCGCCGATTCGAATATGACAGGCGGCTGTCAAACGTCAAAAAAAATCCGTTTCACTCTATTAGAATAATTAAACGTAAACCTATTTTCAACTGATAATGTTCGTATTATTTGTAATAATGGACTTCAATAAATCTTTATATTAATTTAATATAGAAAGTATAAACTACTAAAAATAAAACAAAAAGTAACAAAACTAGATCAAATAGATAAAGTCAGTCTCCAGTTTTCACTCGCCAGTAACTAAAACGGAACGTAACAACTGTACAAGTAACGTTCAAATACCATATTTTCATTTTTTAAGAAGTTTGTAAGAGTTTAGAAGAATATCAAAAATCTTTTTTTCCTGCGTTTCTGATTAATAAAGGATAAGCGTAATGAGTTTACAATAAAAAAAGCTTAATTTTAAGATTTGTTTCATTTCTATACATACTCAGGTCAAAAATAGGCATTGTTCTTTGCTGAATCAACCTTCAAATAGCTGATACTTTTTTAACATCGTGTTCATTGCATTAATTTCCGTAACTAACGACTGTTTTTGTCATTACTATTACTACCATTGCTAAATTATAAACAAGTTGGGTCTTTAATATTAACAGCTAGGTTTGAAAAGTTAGGTAACTTATGCAATAATTTTTCGACTTAACATTAACTTAACTGATTCTATTTCTATTTGGATGAATTAATTTTATCTAAAGGTCAGATACATTTAACTTTAAAGTTTATAACTGAGCTGAACCATTTTAATGCAAATGTCAAGGAGAAAAGTCAAGTCAGCAGTAACAAAGTATCCTGTGTCTACTTTTATTACTTATTATAAATTTAAGTCTTTCGCCGTTTCGTAGTCCGTCCTGTTGTGCACAGGTCGATCTCCAAACTACTGTATCGATTTTGATACTGTCTTCACTAATCATCATTTCAGCCATAGGACGTCCACTGCTGATCATAAGCCTCCCCCAGTGATTTCCAGATTAGCCGGTTGTAAGCGGCCTGCATCCAGCAGCTTCCTGTAACCTTTACGTGTCCATGTTGTGGGTGGACGTCCTAAGCTGAGCTTGATGCGGCAGGTCCATGTCTTTACTAATAGAAAGGCTTATTTAAATTTAATAATTATAGCTGTCAAAACGTAGCGCTACCCGTGCGAAGCCGAAGAGTGTGCTAGTGTTGTAATAAATGAAATGTCTACTACGTCGCCACAAAGCCGGTATATTGCTTTCCACAGTTTACCCTACTCGGGAACATTGAGTCCGGAACAAAGATGGTGAGTTAGAAAACGTGTATGCACAAACTAAATAGAAAAGCCAGACTACTTATATTATATGAGAATCTATTATCGTTGCAAATATTTTTTAATTTTTAATTGCTTTGTAATCATTTAATACTTCAATATAGTAAAGCTGTCATACAAAATCTATGAAGTATTTTGAGTATTTTAAGATTTGACAAAAATTATGTCGATTAAAGAATAAGCAAACTGGAGTGGCAGTGGGCTAGTTACATTTGCCGTAGAACCGATAACCGAATGAATAAACCGATAACTGAATAAATAAAACGATAAGAAAATGGGGTAGATGTGTTTTTGAGTGGAGATTGCGACTAGGCAAGCGCAGCGTGGGGCGCCCTCCAGCAAGATGGAGCGATGATACGCAAGGCTGCTAGCAGTTGATGGAAAAAGAAAAGCCGAGGATCGGGCTTAGTGTGTGCTGCGGGAGAGTCTTATATCCAGCCCAGCAGTGGACTGACGTAGGCTGATTATGATGATCGATTGACGGTGCTAAATACCCTATTAGTCGTTGCTTGTACTTTTTTCGCTTTTCGCAGACTGTCAAAATCGTGCTAACAGTGCTGCTGTAGTTGTTTTTCTAAAGCCACAAACTATTTGATTCCTGGCTGTTCTGTTTCTCACTTGAAAGTTAGGCGCCCGTTGATCGAAATGTCAATTTGGTGCGGAACGTATGTCGGTTATTATTAACTGTCAAAGTAAAGCTAGCTGTAATGTAAATTCTAATTCAGCGCAAGTCCTGGGGCTAGCGGAATATCGGAAAATCAAGCCTTTGCCGAGGTTATTGCTGCAGCGAGCTACGAAATCAGCCATTTCTCGATTGGCTGCCATTCAGAAGCCGCTATGGAAGTTCATACATTAAGTTTACATGTTACTGGTTTGATATGTAATGAAGTTTAACAGTCTTATTCATAAACGTTACTTAACTTTGAGAATGCTTAACAAAGTTTTGTATTCATAAACGCAATTTTAGAGCTGGTCAACGGGTTAAGCTGTTACTTGGTTAAGAGTTAATCAACAAAAACCGACTTCAAAAAACTAAAAAGGTAAAAATATTATCAACACAAGTACCTAATCAGTTACTTTTGGAGTCGGTTTGAATGTTTTCTTTTGCACCGACTCCAAGTAAAGTAACATATATATTAACTTTTCCCAATAAGCTTGCATCTGCGCTAGGAGACGGAGCCAATAGTAAGATCATTATCAAATTTGGAACAGTAGATCCCGATGTCCTTTTTTTCTCAATTGACCCCAACGGGAGTCGTATCTTGTGACGTATTAGGTTCAAAGCGAACCAATACGCCACTAACTCAATCGAGTCGTCTTATTAATTATAAGTGCAGGCAAGTGCAGGAAAACTCCTAGCTAGGCGTCACGTAACTGATTTTCGCATATTTTCACTATAACGTCTGATTAAATCCATTCCAAGGGTTTTGGCTGAAACGCATAGTAGGCGTAACGGGAGAGTGGGCGGAAATGGATGAATGGACTAATTACCATAAATATAAAGGCAGATAACCCACTTTCAAGCAAACCGGGGCAACACACATTATGTACCCTCGCATTTGCACTACACGAAACTACGAGAATATTTGCGTAAGTAAAATCTAAATCATTCGTATCATGAAATGTAAAGCAGATTCTGCTATGGTAAATAGTAAATACTGAGTAAGATCTTTGATTTATTAACGCGTTTTGGTATTTCTTTGACTTCAGTGAAGCTTTGAATCAGTTTCGAGCATGATAGAGCCAAAGTTTAAACATTATTGAATCCACAATCGGCGTAACGTTTAAGTAAAAGTCTTATGACCAATTAAATCTATTTAACGAATATTCTATTGAGATTTTAATAGCAGAACTGAGGAACACGATAAAAAGATAAAATTATGTATTCATTAAGCAACAATTAAACAACAACGCTACACATGTTTAGCAACAGAGCGATTTAGCCCCAACGTCCCCCAGAAAAGACAGATGTTTGACTAAAGATGTGTCTCACGACATTTCAGACGAAACAGACAGAGACAAGATGTCGGATGCTCCAACTTACACCACCAACCAATTACAACAACACTACGCTTACGAAAAACGCGTATGATAAGATAATACATGTGCCAAATATACTTAAATTATCCTACTTATTCTTATAGGTACCGGAAAAATACACAGTCCCGAATGCATGGGCGGAGCCGCTAGCAAATAGTTAGCTATAACTTGATATTTGTAGTGAAGAAAGTGCTTATGTAGCGTCAGTATTCTAGTTCTACCGACACAAAGACCTGGAAAACATACTTTCATTTCCTTCTAAAAGCCCCAACGCAATAAACCAACCTCCGAAACGGATTCCAAAAGGTGTTTTAACCGTGCAAATGCGCGCGGGGCCTGTTAGTCCTTTGTCCGCTCGCCTTTCGCAGGGCGCGACTAACGAACCACTAGAGATAACGAATTTGTCCCCTCCGCCCGGCCTCAATGTGCGACACGGCATCAAAAATATGGCCTATGAAAGCAGTCGTGGCTCCCTAGTTCTAACTTGAAACTCACTCGTGAAAATGATGCCGCACTACAGAAGTCGGCAGCCTTTTTAGAATGAGTTCAATCTTCCTTTGTTCGGTAAATACATTTGCTGGCTAAAAGTTACTCAAAAATCCATTTCTCTAAAAATTTATAATCATAGTACAATTATTTGCTCTCGTATCTTTAAATATAAAAGTAGTACACTTCGAAATGTGCTCAACCTTAGATATTAAATTTATTTTATTTTGTTCAGCTCCTCCTTAAAAAAGTCAAGACGTTAGAGGGGGGTTGTTACAGCCCCTTTAGAAACCACTTGTGTGTTCAATAAAGTAGAAATTAGGGGCACACGTGTGACACGAAAAAGCATCATTAGAACGCACCCCAGCCAGAATTTATGTGAAATGACTAGTCATTTAACGTTGAAATTACCGTCGAGTCGAGCTTTTGCTGATTGAAACGTGTACTAGGTTAATATTAGTTACTATGACGACCTCCGTAGCCGAGAGGCGAGCATGCCGGACTTGGTGTCGCTATCTCTGAGGTCCCGCGTTGGATTCCCGGTCGGTCAATGTAGAAAAATAACTTTTATATATTTTGGGTCTGGGTGTTGTGGTACCGTCGTTGTTTCTGATTTCTGTAACACAAGTGCTTAAGCTACTTATCATAGGATCAGACTATGTATGTGATGTTGTCCAATATTTATTTATTCTCCTAGGGGCTAATTCTGGTGCTCAATTACATAGAGGCATAGCCCCATGAGGTGTTAAATTTTTTGTGTTTAAAAAATAATCTTTATTTTTTACTAAATGGCAAATTGCGAAAACTTATTGCGAAATGTATTAATGCGAACTGAATAAAATCAGCTGGGAATAAATGAACTTAATTTACTTTACCAACTATGTTTTTTTTAACCTTGTTTGAAATCAAACGTCGCGTAGTAACAATGGTAGGCGAATAGCATAATAGCAACTCTCTTGCCAAATGCGGGCTTCGCAAAGCGGAGTACGAACTACAAATACGTTCCGGAACCCACGACTTTGGAATCTAAATGAAAATATACAGGGTGCTCAAAAAATAGTGAGAAGCAGAAGTCTAGGAGGCTATGAACTATGACTTGAATAAGAGACATTTTCGGTTAGGGAGAGAGACATGAATTATTGAGACACATGGTTGTTTTTTTTTTTCGAAATAGTTGAATAGAAGGTATACCATACAATCACGAAAAATAACTGTGGGACGATCTGATACCATTGCGCCACGAAAAAAATAAATAAAATCCCAGTTAGTTAAAATTTAAGTAAAAAAACTGATAGTGATTCGGATACCCCTCCTTAGTAGGGGTGTACTTCCGCTTGACACAATTTTTTGAGAAACCCTGTATAAATCGTAGTGAGCGCTGGAATTTCATAATAAGCAAGTGACGCAATCCTATTGGAAGTAGGGGAATAAATTCCCGGATTACTGAAGTGCGGGAAACAAGTTGTCGCCGTAAATTAGCCGATACAAAACGACTATTCTCTGGAGACTCTCTTTTGGATTACTTTCTACGATGATTAATCTGGAATATTTGATTGGGATGCGACTAATCGACAAACAAAACAATAAAGAAAACAAGGAAATAAGTTGAAATCAAATCTATTTTATTATTTTCTCATATCTTTATTTCTCATTACAAATAGTAACTTAGACCTATTAAAACACATTTTGCTTAAGTAGAAAAGTGAGCAATGGTCACTGAGTGATAGATAAGACGCCAACCACTTCAATGTCAAGGTTTAAGCAATTAATGATAATGTGTTTTGTTGTATGTAATGTTTCGTTAGTCGAGACTCGTGAGCAAAGTCGTAGGTAAGAAACTTTATGGATACAGGAATCGCATTGTAGGTCAGCTGTTCCGGCACGAAGGTGGAAATCATGTTAGTCGCTAACCTTTAAATGTTACTATCAGGAGACGTATTTTTAAACCATTCAAATTCCAATTCGCGTACGGAATCTCAAAAATTGAACACAATTTTCTAGAAAATTCATGCGATTTCTTATGCGAATTGTAATTTTGATGGCTAAAAAACACGTGAAACCTCAAACGGACACATGAGACTTCGTAACAATAAAACTTCCATCTCATTCCCTGGGATCCTCATTCCAGGAAATGAGATTGTGGACTTCCACGCACAATGTTTACCACCTCTCCATATTCAAAACCCAAAACCAGTGAACCGTTTCCAAACCTGACGGAACTAAGTGCACATTATGTCAAAAGGAGAAAAAGATAAGTTTATGAACTACTTAAAAGGGGCTCAATTTTATTTCCGTCTTTATCTTAGGGGAACTAGTAATTGAGATGGGTGAAAGTTGCCGTTAGTTGGTCTATTTGTAGGCCTTTGCTTCTATTTTATGTCAATGTGACAGGGACAGATAGCCCGGCCTGTTTTATTGATAAACTCTTGATTTAAGAGCTATTAAACCTTATCAGAACGTTATACGTCATAACGTGGGCTTGGAAACGTTTTCTAGCTCTATTAAAATTCCAATGACTTGTATTTCTATATTTGTTGAGTATTTTAATGCATTTCAGATAGTGTCATATAATGCCTTGAACGTGAACTATGGCTCTAAGAAAAATCCATTAATAGTTACTTAACCCTGGCTGCCAGAGAAACATTGTCAAGCGCACTGGTCAAGGCG
Organism: Anania hortulata; assembly: GCA_963576865.1. Taxonomy (NCBI): domain Eukaryota; kingdom Metazoa; phylum Arthropoda; class Insecta; order Lepidoptera; family Crambidae; genus Anania; species Anania hortulata. The sequence goes on along the minus strand of OY756395.1, from coordinate 18,249,499 downwards.
GTAGGTTTTGCTGAAGGAAGTAAATATAATTCAGTCTGTCAATTAAAATATGCGACACGATTATATTACAAGGGTAATTAATGAGAGAAGAGTAAACGAAAGACGGAAGATAAAAAGATCTAGAAAAAGGTCGAAAATGGAGCAAGTAAAGGTAAAGTTAGGCGTTCTTTTGAGATTGTCCAGAAGATGGCGCCATGCCATCTTCTACTACTCGCGCACAACAAAGGCGCACAACAGTTATGAAGATTCTGCGCCTACCCACACCTCGCCTTTTTTATAATGGAATAGAAATATTTATTTGCTTAAATGTATGTACAGGAGATAATATAAATATTATAGTGATTCCTTTGAGGTCCTTTGAGGTGCTTGTAGTGAAGTGGCAGCAGCTCTTTGGTAGTGATTACCAAAGTTAAGCTCCTACGCCACGGTTGTGATTGGATAGGTGACCATTCCAACAATATTTCGTGACATTTATCACAAGCACCTTCGTGCTTTGGAAGGCACTTTAAGAGTTGGTCCCGCCCAACGCTTGGCGCCTGCCAAGCGTTGGCAAGCGAAGTTTTTTATAACATATCGCACGCAGACGCTGCTGCCCGTCTCATGCTATTGGAATTAGTCGCCTCTTACGACACGCATCCTGTTAGCGCTGAGGAAGTGCTTTCTTTACGACCGTCCCCACACGGCACCTTGAATTTTTAATGTGTATAGAATAAAAAAAACATTTTTCAAAGTCATTGAACAAAAGTTGTCCACCATCATGATTAGAATATGTAGTTACATGGTTATCATCCTTGGGGTTACGGGACACCCGGTATATGCATTTTGGCACCGGTTTTAGTTTAACAAACTAGCACTTTGTGTACTTTATTGCTTGACGACAGAGCATAAATTATTTTGTTTTCCCAGCCTATCACCACAGAAAAAATAATAGTTCATATCTGTTGTTATCACTAGTAACAAAAGGCATCTATGGCAGTGTAGTAAACGAGTTTTTTACAATAGCCAGTGTCTGGACGCATTCCATCCGCACGGAACCGGCTGAGCAGGCGCACGTGGTCGTCAGTTTTTGTCAGACGGGTGAACAACCGCGGCCTTGCGGAGAACTCCCGCGGCATTGACGGTAATTCCCAATTATAGAAACGCTTTGTATTGACCGAAATGCCTTGGTTTTGACATAATTGGTAGCCTTTTTAAAATAATGGTGACCTGTGATTCGAAAAGGAAGATTCATACTTACAGCTTAATAGCTGATCGGAGAAAATTCGGTCTACCACTTGTCTTGCTAATAACACTTCAATAACAATGAGGGAATGGTCAATGGTGAATGACCGCTTAAGGCGAGTATAGTCGTTAAATGTAAACTAGCGTATGGTTTCAAAAGCTTACGACTTATTCGTAAGCCCAAATTGTCAGGAAAATATTTAAAAAATATGCTAGGATTGCATTGATCAGCTTTAAACGCAGAGTTCATTATTTTATTCAGCAAATGTTCGGCGGCATTGTGAAGGCATTGCTTGAAATTGTTTAGGTGTATATCAAATTGTGAAATATGCTCTATTGGCATCAGGATTCAGGACATGGATGGCGACAGACTGCTGCGACTTGTGTTTCTGTCTGTTTCTGTAATAAATTTATTCCTTCTGCTGTCTATGAGTGACACAATAGATTAAACCATTGTTATGATTCATAATGTATGTGACAAACCATACAAGTAATCTGTTTTGCCTATTGTTAAATATGGATTATCAGTATAAAAACAGAATGAATAAGCATCACTTTTTAAAATGCTACAAACGCGAATTGCCATGATTGGAATAAATATCCAAAAGAATACTGCATTTGCGCCATCAACACCGCCGTTTACAGTTACTAAGCGGAGATTACATTTCAGCAGCACTCCATAACCTAATGCCGGATCGACCCGCCGTCCCCCCAATATCCGGGCCGGGTCCAGGGCGTAGCTGCACCAATACCGGATACTCTGTGGACCTGTAATCTACGACTATTGAGGAGACAGTTTGAGTATTCAGGATTTCTGAACGCCCAAATGAAACGCACTTTCAAGTCCCATGTTACCTGCAGTAGATGTGATAGACTGATTAACAATCAACTTGATTTAACGTTTTGTCTGTTTTTGTAAATACTCTTGATATAAATAAATAGCCGTAGATCAGGCTTAGTTGCGTGCCTTAGAAGACGCCTATCCAGTCCAACTCCAGCTGTGAACTGAACGTGGACTGATTACGATGATGAATTGAGTTTTCATTCGTTTTGTTAGTAATCTAAAAGCTATACTCGGTAGGTTTTTAACAAAACGCTTGCATCAAGCGGCTTTTCGCAACCTTGATTAGGTCGTCAGTCCACTGGTCGGAGGCCTGCCTGCTTTGCGTCTTCCAGTTCGTATTTGCTACTTGAGTACATCCAACCTTGTTAGCTCTGCGAGCTATGTGGCCCAAGATCATGCATGAAAACATATTACTACTATTTTGTTAAAGTCGTACAAATAGTTACCAATGCATATTAGTGTAAAGTTCATCTCTAATCCACACTGCGCATCTGCCGGCCGGTCTATTTCCGGGCCGGTAGCGGGTTAACGGCCGCCGGCCTTGCACCGGCCCGTGACATTGACACCGTTGCTAACGACTGCCGATATGTCCACCATGGGACATTCAGGTCAATGGGAAAAATCGAAAAAGATATTCGGAATATGTTTAAAACAGCATTATAAATAGAGCGCAGGTAAACTTGTCCCTGCCCAAATAATTTTTTTGTTACCCAATTTTGTATCTTCGTTGTCATATTGTGTACAATAATTAAAATCAGTCAATGGCAAATTAGTTATCATTTTTCGTAATATTGCACGGTAACGAGTTGTAGCTACATACAAAAATTAACAGAGTATTCTGCAGCAAATTTCAAAATGATCTAGGTTGAAAATTCGAGAAGATGAATCGTGCATTTTGCAATTACAATCCTCACATACTTTTTAAAAATATTTTATTATTTATGTATGTGTCGGTTCTGAATAAAGTTTTCATTCCCTTTTAGTAGCGTTAGAAGTAGATTAACTCATGCAAACAGCTAAATAAATAAACACCTCTCGAACGCACTGCTTGCTCCGTTACGGGTTTAATCTCACCATAAAAATTCTGGACTTGACACGTACCTGTAACAATAAGATTACATTTAATCTACCGTTGAACAACTAAAATCAAGCAGATTTGTAATTTGAGAACAATCTCTACACCTTCTTATACGGTCTTAAGTCCACGTCATGAGGCTTACATTAATCGAAGCAACAGAAGTGTATATTGAATAAGTAAACATACTAGTATTCAGTAAGTGTTTAAGGCCAATAAAAATAACACACTCGGGTAAAATGTCCGAGCTCACATCACACAAGTTTTGAAAAAAAAAACTGTATATTCGTTTTGAATTTAAATTTCGCGGCAGAATTCAAACAAAGCTATAGAAGTGCTTAAAAAAATTCAGTTCAAAATGCATACTCCAGTACTCCTTCTTAGGGTAATCGAGTTACGTCCGTAGTCCGCATTATTTAGAAAATTGGCGCGTCAAGTTTATCATTTGTTTTTAAAACCGCTGGGTTCTGTAGCGACATCTATCTCGCTACATATAAAACTGACGTATCCTACATCGCGATATTAAAGTTATCGGAGCGATTGAACCATATATACAAGAACCCGACAAACACCCGTCTGGTCGGAGGATCCTCCCTTTTCAATGGGGGATGAGGAACTTTACACCCTATACCTCTCATCACCCCCCAAACTGCTGTCCCCGAGCATGAACGTCAGCGCAGCCTTCGCAAAGCTACGTCATCGTGACGTCATCATCACTTCCTTAAGCTTTCGAGCAGCGAGTCCTACAGCCAGCCAGCATCCACGGCTACTTTGGGTATCCTGACCACCAGCATGCAGCGGACGCGCATTCCTGGTCATCACCCACAGCCTTCTCAGCGACCTTGGCACAGCACACTGCACTTCGGCCGGTCAGCAACCAGAGACGCACTTCTCTCCTGGTCGACGCAGCAGCCAGCCACTACGCAGCACTGCACCACTCCGACTCACTGGAGCATTTGCAGCATCACCCCGACTCACTGGGGCATCACCGCAGACAGTTCCGACTCACCGTGAACTATGCGGCATCTAGTTCCGACTCACTGGAACATTCCACTGGCCCGGCAAGCATCACAATGGACGACTCAACCTGCTATCGACCTCCGGTCTCGGAGGGGAGTGATGTAGCGACATCTATCTCGCTACATATAAAACTGACGTATCCTACATCGCGATATTAAAGTTATCGGAGCGATTGAAGCATATATACAAAAGAACCCGACAACAACCGTCGGGCAGTTGCCCACCAGACACAACACCCGTCTGGTCGGAGGATCCTCCCTATTCAATGGGGGATGAGGAACCTTACCCCCCCAGTTCTAAATATGAATTTATTTATTACTTTATAATAATAATAAAATCGTTTATTTCGGACAACTTACATCCATATGGGTTAGTAACAATGAACTTAAAAATCTATGGTTAGTATTAATTATTATAAAAATATTAATGTATTTATTGTTACTGCCGGGAAAATGCTGAGCGAGATCCGCAGGGCGCGTAAGGTCCCGGGATCACTCTCTGCACAAAACACCTCCAAAGCGGAGATGTGTACCTATCGGCTAAGGTCTTTAGTATGCTGTTGCGACTGTCCCGCACCCTGCTGATCAGAGATACCGTTTTTTTTGCGGATGATGGCATTGAATCCATCAGTTTGGTATTCCGCAAACATTCCCGATGCACTACAAAAACTTTTTGCTTTGAATTTATTTATTTATTATAATAGGTATGTACCGGTGACAAAAGCAATAAAATCCAGTGTAGTGGATCGCACTCCGAACTAGCAGTCATGGTTTCGATTCCCGAAAGATTTTGTCTGATTAATAAAAAGAGTTTGTCTGATCAATGAACTCGAGCATTTGGACCTAAGTCATGGATGTTATAAAAGTATTAGGCATAATTATGTCTATACGTTTTTTTTTGTAAACCAAAGGCTTTAATAAAGTAAAAAGCACTTAAGGTTGCCCACGGTAGTATCGATTGCAAGCCACATTCGCGGTAAATGCGGTTCGCTTCCTTGAATGTATCCTTCCGTATGCGATCAATAAATAAGATACTCGATAATAATAAAAACAAGTCATTTATTGGTCTTCCATAAAGGATATCATTATGCCTAGACTTTAGTGAATAATACAATTGATAACTAATTTATTTTAACTTTATAGGACAAATAAAAGTGGACTTAATGCTATTCATTGCCAGTCGACCATCAGGCTAGCAATGAGACAGCCAATTTCGTTGTGTCGAGCAAAGCCCTTGTAGCTTAGTTAGTAAAGTGCCTGCTTGTTTAGTAGGAGGCCGGGTTCAAGTTCAGGCATGGGCGAGTTGACTTTAACATATAACTCTTGATTTAGAAAAAATATTATATCTACATATACAAGATACCTTACAGCAGTCTTTTGTTAAAACAGCGCCTTTACTTCCAAGATGAAAAGTGCAATCAGCACTCAACGCTTTGATATTGCTATTGAGAGCGTTCGTTTTCTAGACGACTGGGCGCAAACAATTGCTTGCATTGAGTCTTCATTTCTTCAATAAACTCAATTTGTTATTTATCAAAACAATGAATTCCATCTCAATGAACACTTAACAGTTTTGCCGTTACTCCGCCACCTGTTTTGTACAGTTTTTTTGGCCCAAAACAATTGTTTTCCGTGATAAATGTCAACGGACCGCACAAAAGCGTCTACCCGTGAAATCAGATGACCTCAATTGTAAACAAAGGACCAGTTTTAATTACATTCACAATGTACAGTTACATTTTTTGCAGTTTGTTCTATAAATATTCTGAAATCATACTCTTAAAGTAATGTTTCTACGTGGCATTTAATTCATTTTTGGACACATACGTCTAAGGTCTTCCTTTTCGTCTTATTTTTTTTTTATGATAATAGCTAGCTACAGACGTGTCGCCGAAGAGGTAGACCCGAGAAAAGCTGGTGTCACGATTTGGTTAACCTGACGAGGGATTGGGAGTCATCGGCGATAGAAGAGATTGATAAGAGAGTCTGGGAGAGACCTTTGCAACAGTGTGATTCAATAGGTTTAAAAAAAACAGGTAGCCATCATTACTATCACCGTTATGTCTTGCCGCATGCTGCTGAACGTAGGTTTCCTTCAACTCCCACCATTCCGCAAGATCACATGTTCTTCTCATCCAGCTAATAAGCTAATAATAATACTATCAGCCTTTACCAGGACGTCTGTCTAAACCTACACTGCGATTGCCGGTACGCGGTTTTGCAATCTGCAGATCTCGTCTACTCCTTTGGCAAATTCGGCAATGGGTAGGGTAGACACTAAACACAACCAACTGGTATTAAAACTTTGGAAACAAAAAACAATCATCAACGTAAACTTCAGGAATTACAAACTTAAACTTTAATGTAAGTTACGAATCAAGTAATCGCAAACGACCATGAACTAGCGTCACTATAAGTTTTAGACTTAATTCTGATAATCTCACGATTTAAAATAGTGCATTAAAAATCCGATGACTCATAAAGGCGACATCGTCGCATTGCACCAAAGCCCTTCCAACGACGTTTGTAAAAACCCTTATTGAATTCAAATGAATGGAACTAAAGAACCGACAATTCTTAAGAGGAAGGGCATTGAGCCATTAAACTCTTTAGTTTTGTTTGATGACATCGTTAAAGTTTTATTATTTTTAGTTTTAAAGAACCTTATGCTTTATTTTTTTTAATTCACCACAACGACTTATAAATTCAAATTACAGAGGTACACGAGTAGGATATACTCGTTGCATTTGCTTACATCCTTGCGATGTAAGGAACTGTACTCCAAAATCTTTGTCAAGTGGAGAAAGAACTATATCTACTAAAAAATCGAATAAATAAATTAATATTGAACAACAACACATTGTGATTCTAAGGTAAGTAGCCAATGAGCTTGTGTTATAGTAACCCAGACCCCAGACAATATTGAAAAGTCCGTTTTCTACATTGACCCGACCGGGAATAGAACCCGAGATGGCAATGCCAAGTTCTACGTGCTCTCTCCTCGGCTACCAAGGTCATCAAAAAATTTGTTTCTTGATAACTATTATTATTGCTGAAGTAATATTTTTTGGCAAACATCAGATCTTTCAGAAACTCGTGTGACTCAGGCCGATAACCTCCCGAATGTTTCTTCTTTCGTTCAATTATTAAAACTTTGGCAAAGAAAATCAAGTTGCTTAGGGATCCATAGAGCATTCATGTTTACATTAGTGTGTATATTATAGATTTTCAGTTCGCGTGTCATGCGGTCGGTGACCTCAGCCGATCAATTACACCACACGGAGTTCGCGACACGACTCTATTGTTATGGTATCCAAGTGGTGACCTACAATGTCTTTGAGCATAACCCCAGATTTCTGAACTATCGATTCCAGTGTTCAACGCAAAATAATGGGTCTGACTGGTTTTAATATACCTATACCTTCATCGTCCACACACCTACACACGTTTGCTTTTGTTTTCATTGGAACTAGCAAAAGATAACAGTATCATAGTAGATAAGTAAGTGCTATTAAAACTTTTTATTTTTTTGCATTCACAATAATGCTAGTTTATTTTATCAAGGAAAATATTTTTACTTGAAAAAATGTTATCAAGTGCTTCTGGTGAGATTCAAACCCACGATTTTTTTTAAGCAAAAATATTTTCCTTGATAAAGAAGTTATTTATCTTTAAATAATTTTAACCAACTTGGACAGTTAGAAGACTGCATCTATCAACTTTTGTGGTGTTAGTTATGAGCCAAACTATCAACTTTTAAAACTTTGATCCCAGTGTCATCATTCACGTGCATAGTATCAATCATTGTCTGTCTGACTCCGCAATTTACAAACGAGATATTTGACTTCGTAGAGTTTTTAATGTTCGGGTTCCTTTCTAATTACAATGAGGTCATAATTCTTACAACATGATACGTATTTTTAATAAAACAATCTGTGCTCTTCAGTCTGTTCACCGTCAATACAGATATTTGTTTTTAAATTGTCCGCTACAAGCCTTAGTGTTAGCTTGAAGCGGGATTGTATGTTTAATTTATAAGGCTATCCGTCCAAAGCCATGACGAGTTTATAGTGTCCCGTTGACACGATGGCAGTATCATGCCAGTAAAGTCAATCTTTTCAGTCGTGTGTTGTTGTTACTGTGCATCCTGATTTCCTGAGTCACGACTAACTTGTCTTGTCGCTTACAGTGCTTTGGGATGCCACCCCGTCTACACGTATCCAGTTCCAGTAACTGGCGTCGAAATATATTTACTGGTTCCATTACTGCCATCGTGTAAAGTGGAAACCAACCATATCGCACCGCAAAATGTAAAATATCACTGACAGTGAAATGCTTTTTAGTGCGGCTAAAATTTAAGTTTTCAAAGACATTCAAACAGGTTAGTTAGTTCATTTGATTAGTATATTAGGTGACATGTCATGCTACATACAGTTAATTGTTGAATATTCTCTTCTTTCTAAAACAGTCAAACTAATCTGTATAGGTGTACTGATTGGCAATGCTATTTATGTAAGATATATACACGGCCACAAAGTATATGTACATACGTCGTGTCTAGAAGTAAAACCGACGCTTTTTCATCAATTGAACTGTAACCCAAAAAAATAACTTGGAAAAATAAACTTAGAACGAAAACGAGCACACTAAAACCCTCGCTTCCCCCGCTAGCACTAGAGCGGTCTTCAATAAGCTGTCAGGCAAAAAATGCAATTCATTTTTATACCATATCTGGTGCGATGAACTCGTAGCTAGATTAATTTTATTCCTTTTATTTTCGATTCTAATGTATGCAGAATTGCAGACGCAGTGTTGTGTGTATAACAGCTTAAGCACATAATGTGTCTCATTCGAGTCCCTATTTTATTTTATTATCTAAGATAATTCAGTGAAGGAAGAAGTGAAGGAAGAACGAAGTGAAGTTATTCTGCGCTCAAAGTAATAAAAAGGCAAAGAAAATGTAAAGTACATTCTTAGCCATGTTTTTTAGAGAAATCGCTTGCTCTTGCTACGTTTAATGACATTAAGAGTTCAGTTTAGAGTGTATGTTAATTCCTTACTTCCAGACGATAACAATCGGTGTTTGTTTGGTGCATCTCTATTTATTTAGTTTTTCAATAACCTTGATATTACACACAACACCACTATTTACCTACCTAAGAAATCGATTCCGATTGAATATTGTTCGTCACATCACTACTCACTACACTGGCTGGAATAGTCACAACGCCTAATAGAGTATTCAAAACAGTCTATAGAGACAGTGTTATAATAATGTAGCCTTCGGCTATTGTGCTCATAACAATAATATTTGGGCGCCATTGTTCCCGGTTCGGGCGGCTACGAGAGTATTTGCTGACATACGCCAAATAGTGTGTTTAACAGTTGGTATCCAAAGGTCACTTCACTATTGCCTTCGTTTTTGTTGTTGTTTCCGAGAACTACTAAATAAAACATGTTGGTGGTGGTGAGTTTTCATTGGTTTTGGAGGAGTAAAAATCACATCTTCCAGCTCAAAATTAACATTTGTTTCTTTAGGACCAATATATAAATGTCAAAAACAAATCACTTCGTTCGTTCCCCATACAAAATGACCCATCAGCTATTAAGATTTCTATAAAGGAAGGTTTTTTCTCGTCGTTTATTAATTCATTAATCCTTTATTAACAGAATAAGAAGACTAGGTTAGCTATGTAGGTTTTTACCTAACCTAACCTAGTCTGCTTATTCTGATACATTTAAATATGAAGACTAACACAAAAAAAAACTAGTAAGCAAACCATAAAGGATTAAAAAGGCTCACTGTCGCTCTTATTTAAATAACCCTTGCAAAGGTTACGACTAAACGAATAAAAAATAATACATTATTCACGCAAAAATGTCAAGTAATACTGCGAAAGTTGTTTGTGGACCCTCGACATGGTTCCAACAAAAGGAATACGCACGTGGGTACAAGAAATTTCGCCGACTTCTGGTAAGAAATTGTAACAAAGGAACCTTGAGACTTGCGATAGTGAACCTAAACTAGGCGGTTTTGAGTTTACATTCGACGGGGTTGATGGAAACCAAAAAAGGTCGGTCGCCACGGTACTCGCCATTGGAGTCAGAGTTCAAGCTGGAATGCATCGCTGGGTGTTGGAGTTTCAAATTTCGTCTTTTCTGTTGACATTTAAAGTCGATATTGCAATAGCAGGGTTCAGCAGATGTGTGATATAGGTGTTTTTTATAGGGCCGCATGTCATATTGTGCAGGAGTCGTGCCGTGGTACGACATAAAATGCCGTCCCGTTTATAGTGAGGCTGTTTTGTTTCACGCCGCAAAGGCTCTCTCCGGTTTTTGTTTTTATTTGCCAGTTTTGGTTTTTGCCGTTTTGAATATTCACCGTAGCATTAGCACACGAGACACGAATTTAGGTTAACGGGCTAAACTGCGAATAGCGTATCAAGATTAACACGATCAGTTATGTTCGCACGCATCATAGTTAAAAAAGCACAATTTAGTAGATGCTATCTTATCAATAAATGCCTTCATGAATTCCTAACGGCCTTGACTGTACGGACTCGTGAATGAATAAATAATATCGAGGCCGAGAATCTATTGCCTTGGTGGCCCATCAATTATATTGCCGACAACGCGACCTATAGAAACACGCTATCATAATTGTATTCATGAATAAAATATCTTCCGAAATGTTAAACTTGGAATGTATGTAATAAGTTTAGCGGACGTTTTCTCAAATGTCCGCTTGAAGATGGATGAGAGTTGGAACTTTGCAAGGGATTGAATAGACTTGGACACGCAAAAAGGATCATTGAAACTTGGAGATCTGAAAAATATGGCGGCATGTACGCAATTTTTCGTAGTCCGTTAAAACAATGAAATATTCACAATGTTAAATGTTATTTTCAGTGATTGCGGAAGAACAAAAGCATAGCTCAGGAGAATCGCACTGCGTATTTTTAATTAAGCCAACCTGCTTAATATAAATATCATTAATATTCTACTTTCCGGCATCCTCGTCAGTCGGGCTCAGACATAACTGCTTAAGCTTGTTTTCCGAACCAGTGATTTAATGGCGAGAGAATTAAACGCTCTATACCTTCAAAAGCGCTTAGAACCTTCAAATTGGACTAAGAATATGAAGTATCATTCATTTTAAAGTTTTTATGAACTTTATTTCATAACTTTTGTTGGTGTTATTAAATAAATCTAGCATAATTCTATAATAATGCTCGATTTCAACTGTCTAGCAGTGATAGGCTGCGAGCAAACTGGCTGTGACATGTCATACTTTATATTAAACTAGCTGTCGGCGAACTTCGTACCGCCTCTTTATTCGTGTTTTTACTGTCGTGAATATTTCCGATCATTTGAATTTTTAGATAGTTATTCTGCTATTCGGAGCGGAGACAAATCTAACACAATCAAATATCATAAAAATCTGTCTAGCCGTTCAGGATTTATATAAATGGTGTAACTAACCCGAATTTGTTTTATATATAGAGAGATATAGATATATAAATATATTTATTAGGACAACCTTCAAGACGTAAGTATGTCTTGATGTATTAATACAAGTAAGGTACAACGTATAGAAATTATACAGATTTAGATTCGTCGTTAATAAAGGCTGCTGCCACGGCGTACAATGTAGCCTAAAATACTTAAAACTGGCACTAACTGTAATTTATAATGATATTAGGGTTCCTGGTTTACTGGGTAACCCTAAAAAGAATATCTAAAGACTTAAGCAGTAAAAATGTAGGATAAAAACATGAATTCGAGTTCTGTTTAGTAAGCACACATTTCATGGAACGGGACTCCGTAATTTGTAATAAAGGAGAATGCGTCTAACTTCTTCAAATATAAAAAGAGATGATGAGATCCTCTTAGCGTTTAAATGAGCAGAGGTAATAAATTGTTTCTTTCACAGAAAAATATATCACTATGATTTATAATAAAATGTTCAAGCTGGCTTTGCTGGAATACGATTACATGTTAAGGTTGTTTATACGTAGGTACCTAAATAAATGTTGTTTTTACCCAAATAAAAAAATAAATGTGCGCGGTGTGCGCCAGACTACACAACAATTAGCACGGTTTCTAAGTAAGGAATTAACATAGTTATATCAGTTGTCTCGGGTGTTGCGGTGCCGTCGTTGTTTCTGATTTTTGTAACACAAGTGCTTTGACTACTTACCATAGGATCAGAGCAATGTATGTGATGTTGTCTAATAGTCGTGTTACGAGGTATTGTCGACCAAGAAAGTGGCCTACCAGTTTTTACAAAATTGTATGTGTAAGTAAAATAGCGATAAGGTTGAACTCATGGACTTACCTTTATAACAATGAAAGATATACACAATTATGACGTATATTATTTATTTGTTTTTGACGTAATATGATACAGCGAGCATTAGTAGCCGTCAGAATATTTTTTCATGGGAAAATTAACCCTGTTGTTCTATGACGCGCGATGATTTTCAACCTTAGGGTGATAGACCACTATCTTGGTCGACTGTACCAGACCATGAGTTTGCCTGTGGCGTCCCAGACCATGAATTAGGTCTTTGACCAATAAATCATTTATCATACATATATAAGCGTTTTTAATTTTTTACTAAGAAATCGAACTAGTGAGAATAAAGGGGAAGATTCTCATTTCAATATTCTCACTAGTTCGACGGTCGAACAAATGAGAAAAAAAATTCTCACTAGTTCGACGATCGAACTGATGAATCGAACTAGTGAGAATAAAGGTTTGCCTGTGGCGTCTCCCAGCACACCCAGACCCAAACAACTTAAAAATGTTTTTCTAAATTGGCCCATACTGGGACCCTTTGTGTTCAAGGCAAGTAACCGCAGCACTACTACACATACATGACGACCAATTTTTTTTTTGCTTTTTCTATCAGGTAGATTACCAAAAAATATTAAAAGGTACAATTTTTACTCAGAAGTGACGTCACGAGCCCACACTGCCGCACTTTGACGCACTTTATCTTTGTAATTTTTTGGTGAATTGACAAGTTTTTTTTTTTTGATAATCTAACTGACGGACTAAATAGAATTTTATTTTTTTTACCCAGTCTACATCCCTATAACAGAAAATACATGAATGTGTTGCGTTACTAAAACTAACAGTGCAGGCACAATGTAGGTAGACAACGGCAGGTCAACCTACTCAAAAAGTTAAAGGTCATTAAATTGATTTTCAACTTTAAGTCCGACACGTAGAGATCAATATCAATTGAGAAAATTTGACGTTTTGTGGTACGTTGACGTGCTGTTGTCTGTACCATCCGATCAAAATTTAGCATTATTTTAAAGTTAAATTGTTTTGTACCCCTAGCAGGAAACAAAGCTTAGTAAATCACGTCAAAAACAGACCGAGCGACATTCCTGGGCCACAGACAAACTGGTCCGGTCTTCCTTCAATTAACATAATACAACTTACTGTTGATCTTATTTATGCGATCGTATCGAACCTTGTATTTATAATGTAGTATTAGTTTTATTTGGAAACATGAAGTTGGAGTATTTATCTTATCTATATAATTTATTATATAAAAATGAATTGAAGTATGTTAGTCTCACAAAAACTCAAGAACGGCTGGACCGATTCGGATAATTTTGATTTTGAAATATTTGTAGAAGTCCAAGTTAGGTTTCAAAGGTGAGAAAATTTAAAAAAGATCACTTTTATTGGTGGTATGAAGTTCGCCGGGTCAGCTGGTAATCTTATTTCTTCGGTATCTGTGTTTGTCACCTAACTTCTTTTAAACGGCTAGACTGATCTGAATGAAATTTTATGTATATATTTCAATGGGTTCCTAGATGGTTTGAAAACACAATTGCACCCGGTAGGTGGCGGTGCAATCGGGTTCTAGGAATATTTATCTACTGATAACTGATTTGGACAAGACAACGTCTGTCGGGCGGGACAGCTAGTTTGTGATATTCTGCAGAAAGTTAGGTTTTAAAGAACATTTTGCAAAATTAAGTTTAAAAAATAATTCATTTATAAAATAAATACCATTATTGTAAATAAAAACAAAAATAGGCACTATTGTTTATTATAATAAAAAATTCAAATCCATGTTACCTCTAAAACTATCATTATTTTCTGGCTATTAATAGAAAATGTATTCCATTAATTTAACCTGTTATAGTAACGATAACATGTTAAAAAACAAAAGTAGGTGTTACTATTATTCCTCTTATTATTAAAAAATAATCCCGAATCAGTTATTTTTAATAAAGTCTAAATCTATATTATCAATGATACTACCTCTAAACTACAGCATGCAAACACCCATCCCATCCCATAGATAGATCCAATCACAATTTATGCAGGACAAATCACATGGTGGAAGTGCCAAAAACCAATATTCTACGTCCGAAAAAACTCCAAAACCGCCCCTTGCACGATAAAAGCTTTATTCAATCGCTTCGGAATCAGCATAATAAAAAATAGACGGCCGATGCGGAGGGTTCAACGACCCCTCTTATCTTGGACACCAACTTATCTATCTACAATCCACATCTCTACCTTGCGCCTCTGAACTTAATCGATTTCCCGGCAAGAAAAATTCACAACCTTACTACTAAGAACTTAAAGCATATTTTGTTTGGTAGTGCTTTAGAGAATTAGGGGATTCTGTAGCTTCTTACAATTGGATTATAGTGCACGATTATTTGCAGTGAATATCGAGGCCAAACTTCGCAATGTGCGAAGCGATACTAATATTTGTCTAGATTAGATAAGATTTAGAATTGCAGAGGTAGCCGTGCCGCCATCCGGTTTAATGTTGTGTGAACGGAAATACGGTTCACTATTTGCATTTTGGATATAAAATGTATTTTAGTGGAATGGTACAGTTGGATATCGATATGTGTCACGAAACCTATCTGCATTGCAGTCTCCGGTATCAGAAAAATGAATCAGATACCAAATGTTTGGAAAAAGCTAAAGTGATCTAATAATCTTCGATTATTAAGAAGCTAAGAACTTATCCAGATCCTTTTTGATAGCTTTAACTTTAACTAATATAACTACTACTACCATAGACTAGACAAATCATGTTACCGTTACACAAAAACAAACAAATCATCGTCCTAGCGACAAACGAGTTCCTCATAATTGAATCATTTTCAAATCACCAATCCTGTTACGCAGTTAGACCCGCGGATGGGATGGACTTCCCCCAACGCTTCCTTCGCTCCCGACTAGCCGACCTAAAAATATCGCGAGCCAACCGGGACACTGAGACAATACGCTGCCAGCTACAATCCGATAACTTTGTTAATTTATCAACTCGTTTGCGAACGTCCTTATTCGTAATGTTCCGCTCCATTGCGCGGTCAGAGGACTCATTAGTTTTTATTAGATCTCTTGAATTGGCCAACTGAGAATTGGACGAATTGACGAACAATTTTAACGATGCGACATCAATTCAAACGTTTGTTATTTCAATGTCATCATGCCCGTCAATATTATAAGCTTGTTCAATTGGTTGAGAGGTTTTCAAACATGTTTGATTAGATTTTTGTGCATGTTTGTTGAAGACTCGATTGATGTTAATGAAGCTAAATATTATTTAAAGAATATCTACTTGGAAAGTGTGAGACAGACATTGTGCTGAAAACATTAGATACTGAAATGGACAGGACTTTTGTAATAACTTATTTGACCTCTCAACCCAGCGAAACGAGACTATGTAAATTTAATTGTAATGCGGTCTTATGCATCTGCTTGGGGATTCGAGTTAATAGTAGGTGGTAGGTACTAATTAAAACTGAAAAATAATTTTGGTAAACAAATTTAAGTAGGGATAGTATAATATAGTTCAAGCAAAACGAAACGATTGTAGGATGCATATTATCTCATTTAAATGTACTTACCTGCCTAACATTATATGAATCGATTATCTACAGACATAGAATAAAACATAAACGCGCAGATATCTTAACCCGTCAGCAAGTACGTGTCGGATCTCAAAATAGATCGTGGCAATCGATTTAACTTAAATAAACAAAGAGACTTCAGTTCTGCAGCAGGCGTAACTCTCACTATCGATACCGTATTAATCGCAAGCTAATCACAATATAGGTACCATTAGTACTAGAATTAACCAATTTAGAAAAAGAAAAATATTTTAAGGTTATTAAACTTTTTACTCGTACCGTGTACCGTTCTTACTTTTTACGGTACGGTTGTTCTTATCATTTTTTAAGTATCGAAATTTAATAAAAAAATACACTTTGTATTTAACCTAACACTCTTTATCGAAGCTCGTACGCTTGGTCTAGGAAAAGGGAATCTTAAATATCCAAACGCCCATTGGATTTAGATCCCACGCTGAACAACGGTCACGGACTCGTAGTAGTAGCGTGAGGGGTCTGGTAGAACTGGTGTAATGCGCAGTCAACCAGATATGGGGGAGCTACAGTTTTCCCTTAAGTTTCCTCGGTATTTCGTGATATTTAAGGGCCGAAAGAGGCAGGGCGGGTCAGGCTAGAGTGGTCCGGAGAGAGTTCCGGGCGAGCTCAGCGCGCAGCCTCCGCGATATCGAGCGGCCGCGCCCGGACCACGTGCTCCATTCACCGGTGCACAACCACGTGCGGTTTGCTCACCATTTTACCGTTTTCTGAAATATTCTTCAAAAGATATAATTATTATAATTTAATTAATAAACATAAGATAGTAATCTAAAAATAATAGACTTTTTAATGAAACAACGTTGTTCTTATAAAGACTGAACATCTCAAAAATTTTATGGAGTTGGACGGGTGTTTCAATGGAATAAAAAATGGCGCCCAACATGTAGATGCATGTAATGGATGGGTACTTTACAGAGCATAAATTTATCCAATGTATCCAATCCCATTAATACGGTAAACAGCGAGAGAAGTGAATAAATAATACAAAATATTAAATCAGTGTGTTGAAAGGCATCTCTCAAAATATTTCATCTGAAATCCATTTAGGAATGGTTGATTGATCTCGTCGAGAGACATGTTGCGATGGAAATGAAAGTAACATTTAAATCTGATCGTATCATACCGTCAATCGCGAATATACACTGGCAACACCCGTGCCAATATTGGTTTAAACACAAAAAGCGTAAACGAACACAGCACGATGGAGTCGTACCTAAATTACCTTTTTCATTCAGCAAGTATCGCCACTAAAATTCATCGCCATTTGATATCCGATTTAACAACATTTCTAGAGATTGAGAAATTCTTCTTTGAAGTATAGACTAGTGATGATTTATTAAAACAAATACATTTCGTCTTTATTACGATTACGGTACCAATTGATATAAATATAAAAATGACACTGATATCTGATTTTAAAATTAACCTTATAATGGTTAAGAAATGATGAACTGAGGTCCATAATGGTAACAGTTTTTGGATATTAAAGGTGGCCTTTTTTGCGTTTAGGGGCCATTTAAATCATTGATCGCCTCTTGCGTACTTTTTAAAATCGATATTTAAAAATACTTATAAAATATGTTCTCCTCAGTCAATTTATTATTTAAAAACTGTTGGTATCTAAACCTCACTTAGGTCAGGCAGGATGTAGGTAGGCAAACTTACACAAATAAACATACCCAATCCTTGAACCTATTTGTACTGCAAAAAGAAGGAAAATATTATAGTCTCTTTGTTTAATATTAATAGGACATCGAGAATTAATGTCTGTATCAGTAAGACGATTTTTTAAGTTGCCGTTATAAATCTGTTTCAAAAATTATCACCAGCTACCGTCCAAACACCAAAGTATCTTACAAAGACGCATGACGAGGTATTATTATGTCACGCCAATTACGACGGAGGCGCTAATGCGACGTCGGGGGCCCATCAGTCACATTCCAGGAGCGATCGCAGCGGCGCGCCGGTCTGAGGTGACTGATGGTACATGATGAGCCTTGTAAGATCGAACGGGTGGAATGCTCAGATTCAGTCAAGGGGTGGAAGTTTATATGCTGAAAATAGATTTCGGGAGAATGGGGAAAGAATTTCCGACATTAGCGCTTAGCGTTTACCCCAGGCCATAATCTGATAATGTAGTGGTTTATGATTATTATCGATTTATAGAGTTATTGATGTGAAACATGTAAGAAGGTTTAATCAATCATTAAAACTTTGAGACTGGGCGGGGCATGAAACCAGAATGCATCAAATTATCCCAGATCGTTACTCGCTGGCTGGTAAGATGCACTTTCGTTCCACAGATAGACGCCGTCAGAAAGCAAGACCCAACAAACTATGGTCAGGTTTGTTTTAAGAAATTAGAGGACGGCTTTGTACAGCAGTGAAGGCTAAATAAATAAATAATAAAATAAATAGATATAAATCATATTTGTTTCCGACTCATATTTGTTTCCTGTAACTTTTGGCTTACTGCCGTAAGCATATTTGTAATTTATGTATTCACTTACATACCTACAATTAGAAGATATTCTACCGGTCTACATTTTATAAGACACGTCACCGAAGAAGTTCTTGGGGGCTCGTTCCTATCTATAAATTTTTCGGCCCGTACAAATTTGCAACAACGGCAATAAAAGTTCGATTCCTGAATTGAATCATTCAGTATGACGCGGACCAATTAACTCGATTAGTCCAATGGAGCGAGTAGCCGACCGGTGCGCCGACTTCATGATAAATTCCCTCGTTCCAACCCTCGTCAACTATCAGATACTTTTTGCCCCATTCAGAAATTGGTATTGGTTTTATTATAGCTATTTGACTGAGTAGTTTCTTTCAATCATTGAAGACAACCTTTTCTTTTAGTTTATAGAAGTTACTACTACTACTATTTTCGTAACATTTTTATTAGCTTTCCTATCATTATTATTCTTCAAAGGCATTGTTTATTGACAAGTACGTACATATAGTTCGCCGTTCGACATCTATTGCACACTTCTTTTCAGTGCTGCCAACTTAGGCGACTTTTGCCATTTAGGCTATCTCGAACGGTGTTGGGGCGACCAAAAATTGCGATTGGCGACTGGTCGCTGTTTAGGCTACTTTGAAAAAAAAAAGGGGCGATATAATTTCGAAGTAAATAAGGTTGTAAAAACGCATGTAGGTACTCAATGAAACGCATGTTTTTGTGACAA
This sequence comes from Anania hortulata, assembly GCA_963576865.1. Classification (NCBI taxonomy): domain Eukaryota; kingdom Metazoa; phylum Arthropoda; class Insecta; order Lepidoptera; family Crambidae; genus Anania; species Anania hortulata. The sequence continues at coordinate 18,230,203 of OY756395.1, read as the reverse complement.
ATAGTTGCGTTGGCCGATACCTCTGCTGCCATGTCAGCGATGTTCATGAATAATTTTACAATGAGTTGGAGTTGATAAAAGAAAAAAACTGCAAAAACAATATTATTACTTTTAAAAGTAGCATTTTAGGCTATCTGACTTCAAATTAGGCGATTTTAGGCTACTTTATAGGAAAAAAGAAATCGGCGAATTAAGGCTACTTGGCGCCAAATTTCTGGCGACTTGGACAGGTCTGGAGTTGGCAACACTGCTTCTTTTACTTAAAGTAAAGTTACTCAATCATTACCTTTTGATTATTTGTTTCAGCATTTTTAATAGTGTTTTAGATTTAGATTCATTTCTGCACACAGAAGCAGGGGGAAGTCCACTGCTTTTAGCATTACCGTGCTAAGTATTAGGTTACAAAGTTTTTTCTTAGCGAGTTCTTGCTGGATTTTATTAGTTTAAGGTTTCATCTCGGAGCCGGTTTATACTCTATTTAACTGCAGGGAATAAGTCTGGACTGAATAATCTTAAATCCGCGTTAGACATAAAGAGGTTAAAAGGAACGTTCCTCAGACCAAATCAAACGGGTTTACAATAACAGTTATTGATTTAAAGATTTGATTGAACAGATACTTTGATGGCTTTTATTGGCGGAATCGGTAATGCAACATAAAAGTATATTAATTTTCTAGCTGAATGTTTTAGAATATGTTTGTCTGTTTCGAGTTTGTCTTGAAACCGTTGGGGTCTGGGTTTCGTGAGATTTTGTAGATTAATTGTGATTTAGAAAGTTAAAATTTGATACTGATACTGAACTGATATAGGAAACAATTAAAATACTTGGTTAAAAACTTGCCTAACGTCAAAAACCGAAAAGAAACCTTATAAAAAAGCGACTTCAGAGACTTTAACAATAAACATACCTGTGTAATTTACTGTATCTTTTTATTTGGAAAACCGAACTTATTTGGTTTGGCAGAAAAACATACAAGTTGAAAACAAACGTTACAAAATGTCTGAAATAGATTTACAGCTTTACTGTTTTCTTAGTAACATACAAAGGGATTTTCCTTGGCGTTCAGTACGTAAATCATCGAAATGGTAGCATAAACAACACCATTAGAACAATAATAAATTACGCATATAGTATGCGCTCCACTATGTTTAGTTTAATGTGGTGAATCAATACGACTGACTCATTTTGTGAGCATAATACTCGTATGTAAAGATGTTTTAATAACAGAAGTAAACGTATTCGCGTGTATACGGGCAAATCTTTTATGGCAATATGGGAATTTTACCGATTTGTCCCTGAAATGTTAGAAATCTTGCTTGTATGTCCCAAACAAGGAGTCCCAATTTTCTGAGAAGGCACTTGTAAGTAATTGAAGTACGATATGCAGAGAGGTACATGCTGACAATAGTTCCGTTATCCAATCCAAATTTCATGACTTGGGCAATCTTTTGTCGTAACTTAACATTCCTAATTTGTCTTTTGACTTCTCCGTTTGCTTGTGGATATTAAAAAGTAAGTCGAAGAAAGTTGAACTATCCTTCTTAGGCCGCAATGTAATTTCATCATCTTCTTCATTTTTTTAGCCATAGGACGTCTGCTGCAGATCATAAGACTCCCCCAATGACTTCCAAATGGGCCAGATGAAAGCGGCTTCCTGCAAACTTTACCAGGTCGTTTGTCCACCTTGTGTCCCTTACGCTGCGCTTGCCGGTACGTGGCTTCCATTTCAGAGCCTTTCTGTCCTATCGGCCGTCAGTTCAACGTGCTATGTGCCCCGCCCACTGCTTTCGTATAGGCTGATGTCCAGATATTTTCGGTATAGTGTCGGGTCAGATTAACTTTTGGATCTGTGACTAAGCTTCTAACAGGTTTGTGGCTGAGGTATATAACTACTGCTCATACAACTTTTCGATCTCCATCAAAACTTTGGCTTTTGTCGGCATTATATTCAATTAAATTGACCATAGAATATTTTATTTTACAATTGAATAATGTCGACAAAAAACCAATTTTATACCAAAAAAGCATAAATAAAATTACATTCATTATCTATGATCAGTGTAATAAAGTTGCATTTCGCAAGCCAATCACGACACAATAAAGAATCGAGCAGTGTGGGCGTCGTGTTTTGAACCTGAGGCAATTGATGCTCACGCGCCGGTTTACGCGCGAACGTGACGCGTGCGTCGAATGCAAATTGCTAACGCAGTTCAATTATTTATAATACAAAGAATTATTCATTGAACTATTACATAACTTTGAACTTATAATATTTCCTTCCTATCTGACGCCTAAAAGAAATAATCATATTTCAGAAGAAAAATGTCAAGTAAATGCGCAGAAAATAAGGACGAGAAAATGGTGTAATAGTTCAAAATAGGGTTAACGAAAAAAACAGGCCAAGTGCGAGTCGAACTTTTGCCAACTGAACAGCGACATCTAACGGTAAGAAACAGCGACATCTATAATGCGAGTCGTCTTGCATCCCTCGGGAACTGTAAAATTTTCTGGGATAAAAAGTAGTATATCTGCTATTCCAGGTTATAATCTATTTCTGTGCCAAACTTCATGTCGATCCGTTCAGCCGTTCTAGCGTGATTGAGTAACAAACATCCATCTATCCAAACTTTCACATTTATAATAGGTAGGTAGTAGTAAAAAGTAACATCAGCAATTTGATTGATTGTATCCCTTAGAGACAATATAGAAAAGTTCGTTTTCGATATTGACCCGACTGGGAATCGAAGCCGGGACCTCAGTGATGGCGACGCCAAGTCCAGCGTGCTCGCCACTCGGATATGGAGGTCATCTTAATACAAATGCCTTTAACATTATAATGTTTTTTTTTTCTTCAAACAGCTTTCTTTGCTACTTACGGCATGGCTGAATAATTTAATGCTGACGGCCGAATGACCAAGTAAATCTCGCGTGACCTCACCACGCAATTGGTACAATGGATTATTGATGTTTATTTATTGCAAAAGGATTGTTTTTGTATTTTTATCGCTTCCTTCGTTCGAAGTTACAATGTAAACGTAGATAGAAGGCATGAACATTTCCGCGTGCTACACTGTACATTGTATAAAGATGTATATGTCGTGGTCAGATCGTAAAATTGATCATTTCATGATGTGACCGATCATTTCATTTCATGATATAGAACACAACACGCTGCCTACATCGTGATGTGGTCTGACCAGATCAATGAATACTCAGCGATTGACGATATACACACCTAAACGCGCGAATACTTCATGAAATGGTCAAACATTAGTGATCATATCCTAAAATCGTTACATTACCCACCGGTAGCGGCGGACAAATATTTTATTCTAAAAGTGAATAATAATGTGTAAATTGAAGGTGAAAGTGCAGTGAAATATCGTTACGACACCAAGCCTCTGCCTCTAGATTGCTTTCCTCTAATGTTGTTAGATCCGTTTTTCTAAATATCGGGATTAAAATAAAAAAAACCGGACAGAGATGAAAAGATCGGGACGTAGTAATACGGCCTTCCCTCGCCACAATACGTCAGGGTTGCGTCCGCTTGCCTCGCTTCTTCGTTCGCTGATACGCTGACTGATGACAGTTATATATTTTTAAATTGTGTACCTATTAACTTTTGGTGCATAAAAGTCGTAATTATTAGTCGATTAGTCGTGATCCCGCTCATGGTCCTGGCGGGACGCGTTCTGGAAGGGCTGAAAAACGGGACGTCCCGTCAAAAGCAGACATATAGCAACACTAGTTTCCACCAAAGCGGAGAGAAGATAATAGCTGTTTTTATGCAAATGAAAACTAAAGCGGAGTCCGCTCGGGTTGTCATTTGTTTGAAAACACAGCTCTTATCCTCCCCTATTGGCTTTGGTGAAAACCCGACCCTCTTGCGAAATTATCGGGTATTAGACCAAAGTAATGGACATAGTCCAAAAATGTAGCAAGCTAAAGTAGCAGTGGGCCGGCCACATCTGTCGCAGAACCGATGAAAGGTAGAGTAAACGGGTTCTCGAGTGGAGACCACGCCTTGGCAAACGCAGTGTAGGACGCCCCCAGCTCTTTAGGAAGATGGCTGGCTGTGGTTGGATGCAAGCGGAAGATCGTGCTCTTTAGCGCTCTTTAGGGGGGGCCGGTTTACGTCCAGCAGTGGCCTGCAATAGGCTAACATGATGATGATGATGAACGGAACAAACGAACGTCAATGTTTCGTTCAATGAACTGTTTCTTAACCAGGGCAATTTTGAATAAAAATATCACATAGATAGTTTGCTGAGTTATGTTTCATTTACACTGGTACCTTCCTAATCTCAAGATGGAAATGTCTGTCGGATTAGTATACAGCCCACACCTACTGCCCAATACAGCAATAGAGCTTCCTATTGCCGGCTATCAGCGCCTATTTGGACAGCCGTCCGCATTGGGCGCGTCCGGTCCGCCGGCATTGTCTATGCTCCTTGCTGCTTCCTGTTCTAAAATTGAATGTTGCTGACACTACGGTAAGTGTAGATGTTCATTTGCTTTCGAGATGCAGTTTACATTGTGTTTGGTGTACCTATGTTAAGTATTAAGTAATTATGTAACTTTTTTAAATTGTATGGACACTGTCTGAAATAAATAGATTTTATTTTATTTTATTTATTATTACAATAATAGAACCCTTACGTTTGATAGATGAACTTTAGCTTACCTTTTATACATTTATCGCCTATTTGTAGTTACCAATTGCCAATAGGAATCCAACCGATCGTTTGGTGTAGTGGTTCGCGCTCCGGACTACAAAGCCAGCGGTTGCGGGTTCGAATCCCGCAAGGGGCAAATGTTTGTGTGATGAGCACGAGCATCTGTGCCTAAGTCATAGATGTTTATAAAAAGTATTAAGTAGGTATGTTTATCCGTTATCTAGTCACCAAAGTACAAGCTTTGCTTAGTTTGGGGTTAGATAATTGGTGTGATTATGATTTCCTTTAATATATTCATTTCTCATCATGTCCATTCTCGTCACCCCACACAAAACCCCTTACATTCAATGCCCCTTAACATTTTCATTTCTGCTGCATGCAATCGCTTTTTATCTACGTTCTTAACGGCCTCAGAATCCAACTTGCATTAATAGAGGATATCATAAATATTGTACTACTGTTATAAACTTGCTTAGGCAAATAAAACACCAAATTATCTGTTGTGCAGGTAACAAAACTTAACTTAAATGAGTTTATCATCTCAATGTTAAACGGATCCATCAGCGTGTAGTATCGATAGTCGATACCGCTATCGTAAATCAAGCCCGCGGAGCGTGTAATGGTGCGATCACATTACATCTAGAGTTGTAAAGTGTCCGTCACGTTAAAATGTCTGATCAATATGACCGAGCAAATTGGACATTTTCTCAATGTGACCAGCCATTTTGGACATTTATTGTCACAAACGTCACAATCAATTCTATTGACAAACTATAAAAAAAAAATTGGTCACAAATAAGTGCATTATTATAAGAAAGACAGGCTTTAGTAGTGATGATATACAACGAAATTAAATTTCTAAAATCAATTTATCTTTCTGCACGAACAAACTAAAAAGCGTCGTATCGTTACGCCCGAGTTTTTTTTTTAGTTCTATCCAGATCCAATTACATGTTTTGTTGTATGTTTTTATTGTCAAATACTTAACATTTAAGACTTACTTTAGAGGAAATCTTTTTTTAATTCATACTAAAAAAAAAAGAGCCCATCGTGACAATAAATGTCCAATGTGACCAAGCATTTATCATAAATGACGGACGCTTATAGCATATGACTGTTAATTTACAACTCTAATTACATCTCATAAACGCGGCGTTGTTCGGATATTGTACCTAAAGGAGGCTTTAGGTACGATGTCTTGTCATGAACCGACGTCATTAGAACGACGAATTGATTGTGTATGGTAATCGTATTTATTTACTTCATCAAAGACGATACGGAGATCGCAGCAAAACCATAATGACAAAATTATTTAACTGTCCTCTGCCTAAAAGTCGGGAATCGGGATCGGGAAAAGACCTCATCCAGCGATAAGACCGCTTAAATTGTGCAGTAAATTTTTTTTTTCCCCGTATTTTGTTTGTTTTGTGTGGTGTGCCAAAGTACAGGAAACATTGGAATTGTGTGTTTGTTGAAACAATAAAAAAACATAGTAGCTTTATTAAGTTGCTAAGAAAAAGACACAAATGCTGCGAGGTTTTACCGTTTAGCTGTAAGCTACAGATGGACGTCATAGACGACAAAACAATGTTATACCTACCCCAAAATAAAAGATTCTACTCTGAGGACCTTCAGAAATATTATTCTTTATATCGAACTAGGTACTATTCTTTATCCAGGAATCATCCTAATCATCCGGTGTGGTAAGGATTTCCCCTAGATTTTAGGGGAAGTCCTATGACCTAGGGCCTAGAGCCATACAAATCATACAATGACGAAAGGCCCTTCCTGACTTTCTGAATATCAATAAAATAAGATATGTCTGTTACCTAGTGGATGGAAGCTGTGCAAAGATGGGAATGATGCTGAGAGGTCGAGACTCGAGGAGTAAGGTAAAATTAAAACGACCAGTTTAAGAAACTTAAAAATACATTAATTTATTAGTTGCTCGTTTGAACGGCGTTTTTCGCTAATTTAGGTCATTTGCATTATAATAATTTTATTGCAAGTACGCGTTTTACAAATAAAACATCTTGTACGTAGGTACGATACTGCGGTAGCTCGTGCAGAATACCGATGAATTCATCAAAACCCTTATTAATTGTTAGCTGATACCAAAAGCGAATTGTATATTCCTAGAAATCATCAGCGACAACGACATTTCCTATCCTATGTATTATGAACAATGACATTCTATTAGATACACTACAATGTACAGTATTAAACAATGCACTGTTTATCTTGTGATAAACATCCCGGACGCAACACCCACCCAGTTAACACACAAAGATAAAGTTTAAAGGGAATATTGTAAAAACCTTCACTCTATATCAATGATTAATACAAAATTCGGAGATACCTGACCTTTTAAGGTTATCCCGTAGCCAGACGACAAATAATTATGTTTTTGTGAGGTTTTTATTAAATCCAATTATTATTCACCATCCGGTTGTTATGCGAATGAATCACTTGGGTTTATTTATTAAGATTACATGTGGAAATATTATTCTGCTGTACAAAGGTTAATGTCGAAAAATATTATGTGTTTTTGGAAAAAGCACAGGGTTTTGGTTTATTACAGAACTTTGATGACATTAATACTTTAAATATGGATCTAAATACATGCGAGACCAAAGATACGATAATTAAATTCTACACGGTCAAAAATATTTACAAATCACTGAAAAAACATTATAACCACACATTTGATTGTAGCTATCAAATATGTCAGTTCTCTTTCTTCTCGATTCCCTTAGTTCCGATATTCTGTTAGGAGGATTGTAATCGATCGAGTTTACTGTCAAAAAAACATATTTATCACAATGCAATTCGTAACTTAGGTACATACCTAAGTACTTACTTGGACTAAACTTAGCCATCCCTGACACGGAAACGGAATTTCTTTCGCAAGCTTAATCTAAAGAGCATTAGGACAAAATCCAACAAGAAACCTTACAGAGTCGAAATTTATTTATCGACTTCCTTCATAGACTGCTCTCAGTTTAATGTTTTATTGTGTGGGGTGCAAATCCAATCAGCCACCCTCCGATTGAAGTGGAATGAAAGAATGTGATGGAAAATTTTATTGCAATTGTTTTACGTTCTCTGAACAACATTACTCGGAGTTACAATTGCGCCGAGCAAACGTACAGTTTTCACTACCACCACAAAACGTCACATTCTCACAATTAATATTGAATTTTATATGTTGGACTTAAGTTCATAATTTGTTAAGCAAATTTGACATTTATCGGTAAGGTGCTGTAGGTTGATTTGCCGTTGACTTTAGATTATAATGCGAAGGACTTAGCTATCTATGCAGGGACCTCACGAGATATCTTTACAAGGTCACGGAACAGTGTACGCTTGGAAATTGGATATACGTACTGTGAGTAATTTTAGTTAAAACTTTAGCAGAATTTGGTGGGATGTAAAAGTCTGTTGAGCAACACGAATAAGTGGGATGGATACTGATAATGGGATTTATAGGAACAATGTAAATTTACGTCTAGCACTAATCAATCGATTCTTAAGTAACCGTTATATGTTATTGTAAATGACACATGAATAGTAATACAGAAGCAATGACTGACTCTATAGCCAAGATGACATAAGGTCTGCCCTCAGATTCAGAATGAATTGACAACCGATAACGGACCGATAAATAGGACGTCCACTGCTGAACATAGGCCTCCCCCAATGACTTTCATTGGGGGAGATTGCCAATACTCGCCACGCTTGGCAGGCGGGTTAGCGAGCGCAGTTTTTTAAGATTTCGCACGCAGACGCTAATGCCCGTCTCATGCTACAGGAATGAGTTGCCTCTTACAACACGCCTCCTGTTGGCGGTGGGGAAGTGTATTCTTTACGGCCGTCCCCACACGGCACAACCGATAACATTAATGCAATCATAATTATAGTGTCATGTTTTTTCAGTCGACAATTTATTATTACAAAAGCTTTAGTTCTCCCGAGTAAAATCCTATTACTAGAGTCTGCTCTTCTAGCATTTTAGCATAAGCCAATCGCGCAAAACTCAGTTCTCGAGACGGCAGCACTTAGAGCATTCCAAGGCACAACATTAGCCCAGTTCTCAACAGCTCGTTAGGAACCAGACGTTATATTACAGCTCTATAAGTACGAAATGGGGTTCACATCACTCTCTGTTGTAAAAGAATTACTCTCAAGGCTTAATCGTACGTAAGTGAAAGGTCTGATACACGGTTACCGATTATTTTATTAGTTTTGTAACAAGAGGCTTTGTCGTCTTCAATTTTAACAATGAAGCATGTTTAATGTAGGGTTTGAACGTCTGCGATGTGATTTATCGAAATAAGCAAACACTACACTTTAGATTTATACCCAACTAGCTTCTGCCCGCGACTTCATCTGACGTTGACTTCAAAATAGGGATTGATAATAAGAAAACATCGATGTTGACATCGATTAATATCGATCATCCCTACCTCAAAATTAGGACATAGAGGAATTAATAATCATATAAAAGGAAAAAATATATAGATACGGGATAGATATAAAATTATCCTACGACTACGTTATAACTTTAAGCTAGATCCATATAATGCACTTTTCAGCTAATTTCGTTTAGCCGTTAAAGTAAGTAATTGAGAACATCTAAATATTAATAATATTATGATCGATTCACTTGGGAAACGCGTGTCATAATAATCTTAGAAGGTTATACCTACTAGGTACTTTACTTGTACTACTGTCATTTTCATTACTATTTATCCTTGTTTGGTCTTTACCATCTTTAGCACGCCACGAACGGACAGAACAGCACAGCCGGTGCGTCTAATAATAACTTATCCCCCACGGCCCTACTAATCGCAACTAAATGATTTATGGCCAAATCGACACTTCGGAATAGCTATCCTTTGTAATGGAAAGCGATAAGTATGAATTACGATTTATAATTTATAATATGATTGGATTCCAGTTCCAACTACTATAAAACATGATTTCATATGGTAATGCGTGTAGGGCAGTCGTATGGCTCTAAGAATTCAGGCCTTGTACAAGAATCAAGAGGTGCTTGTAGCTCAGTGTCGGCGCTTTGGTCCTACGCCGCGGTTGTGATTGGATTGGTGACAATTCTAACCATATTTAGTGACATTTATCACAAGCATCTCCGTGCTTCAAAAACAGCTATTAGCGAATGACTTTCGCGACCCACCGTTGCGAAAAAGTTTTTGGAATAGTAAGCTAGTTCGAAAAATACAACTAACTTAAAAATATTCAATCTTGTAAATTAAAATCGTATGGCTGTAAATGAAACAATTCATTTTAAATATGATTTTTGTTAAAAAGCAATTTTTTTCGCAAAAGCGTGCGTCGCAAAAACGACGTTTGAACCTACATATCAGACGCCCCGGCTAATATAGCTTGATACTAGTCGTGAAGCTTAGTCAGAGGCCTTAGGGCGACTTAATAATAAGTTGCCGAAAACCCAAGCTACAGGTAAATTCTAAACTCCTTATTAAAACCATTTAATTAGGTGGTATCGATTTAACCCTGCAAAACATTTCTTGGCATTTGACGAAGGTATCCGTCGGTATTTTCTCCGTCATTAGCGACGCGGTTTCATAAACGACACGGCATTTTAGTTTTTACGCAACGTCGCTCAAGTGCCCGAGGTTAAGCGCAACTGTTTTTAGCCTGGCCCTTTAATTGACGTAAGGTTCAAGCAAGAGAGTTACAAACTAATATCTGGTTTAGGATTTTAAACACTCGTTAATATCGAATTGGAATCGTTTAGATCTGTAATCGTGTTGAGAAATACACGCCCGCTTGACGACTTACTTTACCGATATGTTGCCTTTATTTGCCACGATAATTTAGGGTTTTATGCAAGGAAGAGAAGCTCTTAAGTTTACGCTACCAGATTCGATACAGACCTTAGGCAATATAAAATGTGGCAGTATTCATTAGTACGAGTAATAAGTTACTCTAAACTATAAAGTAACTATTATTTAATCAGAAATTACAATATTCACAGTTGAATAGAGAACAAATTGCTTTTCTCTAATGGGTTTTTGATTCAAAACACTCAAATACTTGGAACTTGGATAAGAGGGAATTTTACTTTGATTGAATTTTCGAGTCTTTGAAAACTGACGGCTTTGTGGGTAGCGTAATTCAGCAATACATAAATATGTACACGTTTTCAGCATTTATGTCTATTATATAACATTTTCAACAAAATGGTCAAACAAAGATAAGGGTTGCAAAATTCGCGAATCCAATAATAACCAGAGTGATTTATACAACCCCGATATTAGTTGCTACTTTTAATATGGCGTCGAAATATAATCCCGTGGCATTACCATATAAAATATCCGACAAAATAATCCGTCGCCACCCTCGCCCTGGCGTGAGTCACTGGGGTGACCTGAGGTAGTAGTTCACCCCTATCCAACTAGGGGTAACAGCGGCCTTGGGGTTCTGGAGTAATTAACGCTGAATGGCTGTTACTTTTGCTATGCCTATATGCAATTTCACCTAATCCAACTGTTGCAGAGGTGTGTTATTTGTTTAGCAATTACAGGGTGCATTAATTTAAACATCCCTTTGTGATGGTAATGACTGCATTTGGCATTCATCATTGAGATGGCCATGTCTACTGTAAACATAAATAATCTAATAGAAAATAAGTAATTATAATAAAATAATATTTTTTTTAAATAAAAGTACTAGTAGGTAATTTCTTTTATAAATTACATTTCAAGTTTAGTTTAGTTTAGTATTAATGATGAATTTATTTTATATGCACAAGTTTTAAAAATGGTTTTATGTAGTAGGTAAATTATTATTTAAAATATAAATATTTTTGTAACATAGGTAACTAATCTAACAATAACACATCTGAACAATAACACCTATTTTATCAAACTGAGTAATAGGTGGTAATAGGTTTTTTGTAAAGTGAAACATGACATAATATACAAAGATGCTTCCATAGCTCAGTTTACTCAAATCAGTATTCTCAAACTGTAAAATGCAGAGTGGAGTGGCAGACATTTGAATGCTAATAAAAAACTAACAACATTGCAGCACAGGGCCACCTGACCTTGTTAACCAAACCAAATGAAGATATTTATAGATAGCTAATGCTGAGGAACAATATAAGCGATATTCACAAACAATATTTAAGGTATCAGAAATTGATAAGGATTAATAAATAACAAAAATTTGGTTGATGCATAATTAATTCTTATAAAAAATTAATTACTTAAATGACTGTTGATTGCATTATTAAATTATTATTTTTTTTAATGTATATATAAAAGTTATTACAATTACCTTTTATTACTTATATAGTCTATTCATAATTAGTGACACTGTATTTATTTAGTTAGGTAAATCTAAAAGTAAGTTAACAGGATGTATTTCAAAATTATAGTTAAGGTCTTTATGGAGCATTGTTCTAGCTTTTTTGTTCTGGAGAAGAAAAGTAGGTAGTAGTCACCAGGTTTGAGTACTTTCCTTGATACAAATAGGTAGTAAGGTAAGTTCCCTGAGTGAACTCACAAGATTAAGTTGCAGCTTATAGATTAAAAGTGTACCTAGAAGAGTTGTTTTCAAATAATATGTTTTATGTATTGTCTTTACTATCGCATTGGGGTAACCTGTAATGATAGTTGTAAGTTTGGTTGCTATAAATAAATTAAAATAAAAAAGTTTGAGATAAATTAAGTTAATTAGATTTCTAAGATCTGGATCATAGACAAAGAGTTAGAGATTGGATTTAGTTTATGTTTTGAACTCTTGCAATTACTTTGCTAGCCCCAATCATTAGACTAATAAATTTGTTTTTGAATGCACTATTACTATACCTACTGATATATTTCTGTAGACACATTATATTATGTGTACTAGGTTCACTTAAAATTCTATGCAAGGTAAGGAAAATTAGATATTTTTAAATAAAGCCATTCAAAAGATGTAAGTCGTTTTGCAAACAAATGGTAATCGGCCATCACCCTCACAATTTATGAAAAGGGAAGGGCCCTAAATAAACCCGCATGGTAAGAATTACTGCCCCTTAGATTACCGTCATGTTTACTCGCCTACATTGACTTAAAAATGTATTAAAATAACATCGTAACTCTTCGTAATATCTCATAATCGTTTTCATTTACCTTCAGAGACTTGTACAACTCGAAATGCTGCAGATAAGCCAAGAAAACGAAGGGTCAAATCCTTGCACAACCACTGAACTGCAATTCAATGCAAATAAATTCCACTGACACAAGCGTTACACTTATAACAAAGAAACAAGTAACACTAAAATATATCACGAACTAATTGTGTCATAAAACATCCAATAACTTGAAAAGAAATAGGAATAATGAAGCATTTCTCAATAAAAAAACCGGCGAACAACCACACACCCGTCACTACAAAAATCTTTACAAAACTGAAAACTACACACGAATGATGGCGCCACTGTCAACTTAGCGCAGGCGCTGTCAAATAATGTAAAGGTCGCACAGTCACAATTAATCTGTGAGTCACATGCATGTAACGCTGAGCTCTAGACTAGAGCTCAGTAATTTTTACACACGAGTTCAAAGATATAATAACTAAAATAACAAATTGAAGTAATTATTATTAAAAAAAAATGTTTATTAATAATCTAGTTTATCCAGTCATAGTGAGTGTGTTATGATGTTTGTATTTTGCGCTCAGATTCTGAAAGCATAAAATATTTCTAAACGGTTCTTAAAACAAATGTCAATCACAAATGTCACGTTGACACCTTAAATCTAAAAAAAACTATTTTGTACATTTATTAATTGTATTATTCTGTGATCAATTCAAAGCAAGTAAAGAACGGAACAGTGTTTTAAAATGCTAGAAGACGTAAAACGTGTCATACTTGTGCTTTCAGGAAAGGGAGGAGTTGGTAAATCAACAGTGAGCACACAATTAGCTTTAACTCTCAAAGAATATGGATGCAAGGTTAGTTAACTTATCATTGTGCTTCTTCTAATCTCTTCTCTCTTGTGCCTTCTACTGTAAGTAGACTGTAAGACAGACAAATGTGTAATTTTATAATGTGCATTTTAATCTTCCAGGTTGGTTTATTGGACATAGACTTGTGTGGCCCTAGTGTTCCATATCTCCTGAACTTGGAGAATCAAAGTGTCCATCAAGGGCCTGAAGGCTGGATCCCTGTGTATTTGGACAGTGAACAGAAGCTGGGTGTCATGTCTATAGGATTCCTTCTCAGTTCCCGCAATGATGCTGTCGTTTGGAGAGGTCCAAAGAAAACTTCAATGATCAAGCAATTTTTGGAAGATGTCTGTTGGCAAGAATTAGATTTCTTAGTTATTGATACGCCTCCAGGTAAATCACAAAAACTTGTGTACTTTACATAGTAAAATCACAATAGTATGTACCTACAATTTTGTTTTTTTACGGTTCGATTATCGTAGTGGTGTGGTGATTTCCCTTAAATTCAGAGATTCTATTCCTGGCTCAGGTCAATTCAGAAAGTAAACCTTTTGGCTTGGATCTAGATGTCCTGGGAGACTCCCCTCTTACAACATTCATTGTCTGGTACCTTAAAACACAAGAATTGTAATTTCTTAGTTCGAGACCAGGACAGTTGGTATATTTATTTATTTATGAAAATATTCAATCTAGTCCGTTTGATAACAATGCACTTATAGGTTATAGGTTTAAGAAGTTAGTTACATTTACTGTCTAATATTGACATTTCAAGGTCAAGACGACAAGAAGAATAGCAGGAATGATTTGGACCAGAAAAGCGAGAGATAGAGATGAGTGGAAGCTCTTGGAGGAGGCCTTTGTCTTGGGACAAGCCGTGGTAGATGTTATTTGATCGAACACTGACAGTTCCGTGACACCTATTACTTCGGCAATATAAGGCTTAATAATTGACATTTCAAGTCTTCTATACGATCAAAAGTTTAAGAAGTTGTAACTTTTACTTCATTACTGACATTTCAGGAACATCAGATGAGCACATAACAGTAATGGAGAACCTTCGCCAAGTACCGCAGTGTTCAGCTATACTGGTCACAACACCACAAGAAGTAGCTATTGAAGATGTTCGGAAAGAAATTACCTTTTGTAGAAAAACTGGTATTCCTATAATGGGTATTATTGAAAATATGAGCGGGTAAGCATCTCATGTACTCCCTTAGTAGTGTTTTGTAACTATCAAAGTATTCTAATCTTCAAGCTCAAACCACCCACTTGTTACTGGGTAACAATAAAATTAATATTTTCTCCTTACAATACATTTCTAATCATTTGCATGTGACTCTCTTTATATTTTACTTATTACCTACCTATAAATGAATTTTGCTTTTAATTTACTTCTGTATTCTATGTATCTGGTGAAACAAATGAATAAACAATATCAAACTCTTTTACTCTAAGTTGGAGTCAACAGAAGTTTCACTGTGTTGACTGATACTATATTTATAAAATCCTTAATTGAAATTCTACACCCCACACTATTCACACAAACATTATCATTTGTGGGATTCAAACCCATAACTTGTAGGCTTTGTTAGCTGAATTTTTATCGAAACAGCTATCATAATGATGTGACGTCACAGGCATGGCGATCTAAATTCGAAAACAAAACAAAATGTATTAAATTCACAATGCCGAACGTAAAACTGGTCCCAACACAATAACTGTAAAAGATGAACTGCTGAACTGAACTGCGAGATACATCTAGTTCCACTACCTTTATAGGGATCACTTTAGATTCCCGTTTGCAATGGGGTGCTCATATTGAGACTCTGTCAGGAAGACTTAGTTCAGCTGCTTATGCCGTGAGAAAGATAAGACAATTGACTGATGTTGGAACGGCAAGACTGGTATACTTTAGCTATTTTCACAGTATAATGTCATATGGAATATTATTATGGGGCTCAGCAGCAGATATTGAATCTATTTTTGTACTACAAAAGAGAGCTGTACGGGCAATTTACGACCTCAGACCCCGAGACTTGTTGAAGGAACTGTTCAAGGAAATTAATATACTAACAGTGGCTTCTCAATTCATTTATGAAAATATCATGTATATTCGCAAAAACCTGCATCTATTTCCTAAAAAGAGTGACATGCATAATATTAATACCCGGAATAAAGATAAACTTGCCGTTCCAAATTTCAGACTGCATAAAGTGGGTAATTCGTTTATGGGAAAATGTATTCGCTTTTTTAACAAATTACCACAGTCCATTGCTGAACTGCCTATGTATGAATTTAAATCGCATATCAAGATGATTTTAATAAAAAAAGGTTATTACACTGTAAATGACTATTTAAATGATAAAAATGTATGGAATTAAATACTGCCGTGCTCGCACAGGTTCATTTTATCTTGTAATATAAACACATATTTAAAAAGAGGCTGACAATAGTGACCGAGTTTCTTGCGCTGCTTCTTCTCGGCACTAGCCCACAATAGTGTCCTGAAGCAGTGGTAGGGTAAAAAAATATATTGGGACGTGTAAAAGAGCTTAATTTAGGCCTATTTACAGAAATAAATTGGTTTTATTATTGGTTTTTATTCAACATGGCGGCTATATCTATCATATTTTCACAGTTGGTGTCGATATATCGCTATATTATATCATATCATATTGTGTTTTGGTGCTCATGCTAGGTAGGCTGGTGTACATCCATTTATAAATATATCGTGTCACGGTGTTTGTGGTCGCACACCTCCGAAACGGCTAGACCTATTTTTATGTATATTTGGTAGGCATGAGAATTGGTCGTAAAGTATATTTCATACCGCTAGTTGATCCTATGGTATCCCTATCCAGTTTTTTCTAAACTAAAGACCAACGGATGTAAGTAAGTCTCCAGCAACAGCTTATTTATAAATACCATTACATTTTTCAGATATGAATGCCCAGTCTGCAGTGAATGTACAAACATATTCTCAAGTGGTGGAGGAAAGTCACTGGCTGAAATTTCTAAGATACCATTTCTTGGCAGCCTGCCAATCGATCCCAGAGTGGGCAAGTTGGCTGGCCAAGGAGTGGCTGCTGTCAAGGAAATTCCGAACTCTAACACTAGCAAGGTTTTTAGTGAACTAGTAAAGAATTTGACAGAATCATTGGCAAATGGACAATGATAGCAAATCTATTGATTAGTGTATAGAAAAGAAAAGCAGAGTTATATTTTTAAAATACATTTCTGCCAAGATTTTTATCTTTGAAATGTTGATTGTGAATAAAATATTAAATAGGATTTATGTACAGTAATTTAGATATAAGTGTATTTCTATGTCGTTCTATCTAAAATACCTTACCTACCTTACTTATTAACATCAAAACAACACAATAAAGTAAGTTGTTTGTAATCATTCCATATGTTTTTTAACTATTGCTGTTTTTAGGTTTCGAAGATTGCCAGTTACGGTAGGTACCCTACCGTAACTGGCAATCTTCGATAAAATGGTTTGAATGAAGTTTGTAAAGCAGACTCAAGCAATTTAATTACAAGTTTACAGACGATTTACAAATTCTCCTTGGAATTTAGTTTTATTACACAATTTTCAGTATAAAATTACGGTGACCAGTTATACAATTTATTTTGCATTTCAGAGCTTAATCGCCAAAATATATGATTATTTTTTAATTTAATCAATCACATACATATCTCTATGGATAATTGTATTAACGTAGTACAATCATCCTGTCAAAGGACATTAATTCATAATGATGTATTGTTTACTACCAAATCATGTAGTTAGAAGAAAGCAATAAATAAAATGCTGATTGATATTAGACTTTTTATTTGGTATCTATTACACATTACCACACCGTAAAATGTTTAAATGCATATAAAATTACATATGTAAATATACATTTCTGAAATAAGTAAATACATACCATTTGTACACTAGTATAACTAGAATAATATTATATAAATTGGTTCCTTTTAGCAAATGTTATTAATGACTCATGAACACTATATGGAACAAGAAATACTACAGTGTGTCCCGGGATACGGTGCAATCCCGAAAAGGGGTGAAACTAAACCAAAAAATATCTACAAAAACATTGAAAAATAGTATCGATGTCATCCAAAGTAGTAGGTCGATGAAATAAACATATTTATTATGCCAAATAGATGGCAGTAAAGATAAAATAATAAATAGTTGGTAAAATCTTAGTCCATCATTAACAACTAAAATTATTTTTGTCGATAAATTTTGTTCTAATTTCGGTATTGCACTTTATTAAGCGACTTGCTGTATACCTACTTATTATTAATACATATTTTTATATAACACATTTATGATATTACATCGCAGAAAAATTATAACATTTTAAAATTACGAATTTAATATTAGACACATTGTTATAAACACTTAAGTATAATATATTATATATGTATAAGAACTAACTTCATCTGAATAAATTCGTAAAAGGGACAAGTTCAAAACCAATTGCTCAATGATTTTCTGTCTCTAAACAATAAATAACATTTTTTAAACAAAATATTTAGCTTAAAAATCAAAATAAATTTCAATATGTAACATCAAATTTTTTAATAAAGTAGTACTTATCACAATGGGTGCGTTTCCCAGCAGCAGATCCCTAGCTTGTTTTATGTTCAACTCTTTCCCTTTTTTAACAAATAAAAGAGATAAGACTACTTATTGAATTTAAAATTCCGTCAAACTCATCAAAGATCATTTATAATTTTCTTTGGTATCATTAATAAAATATGGCAAACAAAATCGCTTAGTTTAACAGTTCACGGTTCTTATTTTATAGTCTTGTCTCTTCATCATCACCATTATCGCTTCAGCCACAGGACGTCCACTGCCGAACATAGGCCTCCCTCGTCTGTCCACCTTGTGGGTGGACGTCCTACGCTGCGCTTGCCGGTACGCGGCCTCTATTCCAAAACATTTCAGCGTGCTATGTGCCCGCTGCCACTTAAGCTCCCCTAGCATGCCCACCAAAACACGATATGATATAGCGATTTATCGACACAAACGGTATTTTTTTTACAAATATGATAGATATAGCCGCCATGTTGATTTTTTATCGAAACAGTGATCATAAAAATTCAACATGGCGTCTATATCTTTCATATTTTTTTCAAAATTGACCATTGGTGTCGATAAATCGCTATATCATATCATATCAGATATGATATGATATATACCATGTGTTTTGGTGGTCATGCTAGGGGGGGGCAGATTGCTAATTCGTTGGGCTATATTAGCGACTTTTGTTTGTTTAAGGATCTCCTCATTTCTGATTCGATCTCGCAAAAAAACACATAGCCCTTTCCATAGCACGCTGTGCGACCTTGAGCTTTCTTATGACGCCCATAGTGAGAGGCCACGTTTCAGTCACGTTTCTTGTCTCTTATAATCATGGAAAGATGGATGCGTAAAACTAAATTAAGTTACTAGCTGCCTAGTCGCTTGGGACCGCTTAATAATAAAATTCATTTTGCGTCTCATATTATTATTTTTTAATTGCGGCAGCGGCAATCATTCGGGCCCCGCAAATCTGTCTAAAACGCCATTCCACCCACATATTTTATTTTAGTAGAGTTGCCCAACGAAAAAAAAGAGATATTTGACCTTGAAAGTTAGTAACAATAGTGCTATCGACAATATCGATAGGTATCGTTACTATTAGTGGACTATCGACAGGCAACACTAAGCTTTAGGTTTAGTCGAGCAAAGAGAATGCGAGCGGAGTTACCTAGGGTATCCCTAAATAACTCTATTATGGGAAAATAGTGTCCTGCGCTTGCCTTGATCAGAATCAAATGCAGTTCTCATAGCAAAAAAAAACTAGAAGATCTTAAGATAAGAGCTATTAGTACAATCTATATATATATAAAACAATGTCGGGTTAGTTACACCATTTAAAAGTCAAGAACGGCTGGACCGATTTTCATGATCTTTGGTTTGTTGAATTTGTCTCCGCCCCGAATAGCAGAATAACTAAAAAATAACGGAAAAATTCACGAAAAAAAAAATGTATACAGGGGCGGTACGAAGTTCGCCTGGACAGATAGTATAAAATAATATTACGCTTGAAAAAAATAACTGCCTCAGATGAGAATCGATCCCACGTCCCATATTTTTAGATATAACTAAAACAACATTAAACATTACAATTACTATTCAAATCAGATCAAAATTCTAATTTAAAATGGAATCTTTTTGGCACTTTTTTGTTTGAATAACACCAATAATACATCTAAATACTAAGGAAGGGACGATTAATATTAGTAGAATATTCATCATCATGATCATCATTTCAGCCATAGGACGTCCACTGCTGAACATAGGCCTCCCCCATTGACTTCCAGATTGGCCGGTTGGAAGCGGCCTGCATCCAGCGTCTTCCTGCGACCTTTACCAGGTCGTCTGACCACCTTGTGAGTGGACGTAGTAGAATATTACTTAGTTGGAACAAAGAGCAGATGAATTTCGACCACACTTAAAATAAAGCAGTAAGGGCAGTAACCGTTGTAGCCAGAGACTAACGTTATGTCTTTAAACTGCCAAAATTGCCCAACCAACATTTTGAAATGTTATACTGAGTTATACTCGTACTGCTGCGAGACTGGAGACGGACAGTGCTATTATGAAGCACTGGATTCGTTTCCAGATCGAAAAAGATACAAGAGTTTACTGTGACCCATTTATTTAAATTGTTACTAACATAGTTTTAAAGTTTTTGTACTAACATTACATGGATCTAGTTGTCCGAAATAAATGATTTTTATTTTTTTAATTTATACTTACTTCATACTTGTTTTACAGTTATATATACATATACATAAAGTGTAACTTTTTGTTTTAATCAAATAAAAAAAATTGAAACTGCCTAAAAACTAGGCACAGTACAAAACTATTGTTTGGGTGACAACCATGGCATCCAAGGTGTTAAAGACTACTTATCCTATAAAAGATTTTTTTCCTAGTAACTTATATACAATATTACATCTCCTTGATTCGCAAATTGTTAAAAAAAAAACAGTAATAAACAAAATGGTCATTTTATTTTTTTGTGTGGTCAAATTTTCTCTAAAATTTAAAGCTTTAGCGGTTAAGGCTCTTACTGCAACTTATTATAATCCACCCTGCATACGCTACCGGACTAAAAAACTACTTAATATTAAACTTTAAACTCATAAGCCTTACTACAAAAAAGATAGACTAGGTTTAAACCATGTCTAAAGAATAGCCATACAATTTGGAATATTGACACATCACACATGTCTCGGTTATGTTACCATTCATTTTAATTGGTTGGCCAATCTTTAGGCAGTGTTTAAACCTAGTCTTTTTTTTGTAGTAAGGCCGATAGTCTCTATCCGTTAGAATTGATTGTTTTCAATTGCAAGCACGCTCACGTAAGAGCAAAACATGGAACATATAGGATTTCTACTTAAAATTATTTTATGATAAAATAACACTTTATTTTAGCAACGCTGCCAGGTCGTTTAACCACCGCAGCTATCATTGGGACGTCACGGAGAAGTAGCAATTGGCCGCGTTTCCACCGCACGTCCGTCATCCCGGCCGAAGTTTCAAATAGTTCGGCGCTACCGCTAGAATTCGGCCCGAGATTGTGGCGGGCAATACAAAACGTGTTAGATCTTGTCAATACTGGAGTGGAACTGCGTAGCTCGCTCGGTTTTTGCTTTGGCAGCAAGAGCAAACTAAACCGCCGCGTCGGTTATGGACATACGATCGCCGTAACATCGCCGTCATAATCTCGTTTCTCTGTGACGTCCCTCCCGGTGACGGCTGCAGTGGACAAACGCCTTAATGTGGACAAAAATATCGTGTATGGGATCTGGTAAAAACATGCTTAACCTTTTTAAGTAGGTAGTGGAAAAATGGACCATACTTTGAACCTTATTCACTTGCCTTACGGTCGAAAACTAATAAAAATATTCAACAGGGTCTGATTAACCGGATAGAAACTATCTCTAGACAAGAGCCCTAATTCTTCTCAATATTCTCTATTTTTCTTAATTGTAGGTAAACTAGATTGTTGAATCCCAAAGTATCGTGTATGACGTCATATGATAATATCGAAGATAGCATAAGCCTGACATGAAGTGACAAGGTAAATGACGTCATCATAAATCCAAAATGGCGTTGATTTTAAAAAATAATTAAATCTTTGATATCGTTGTCACCATCGACATGACTACACTGTTAATCGTCCCGCGTTTTGTGGGTTTGACTAAATGACAATGCTATTCTCCTACTAAATGCCAATTACTCAAACGCCACTTAAGGTGAGTACTTAAATTTTACTCGATAGTTTTTGATGCAATTTGTATAGAAAAGTGAGACACATCTAATACTATACAAATTCACGTTAAAAAGTTAACGATCGATTTGTAAGCTAGGCTAAAGCGTTTAAGTGAAGGGGTTGATTGACATTGAACCATAGGTGAAGGTCGTAGTTTGTAAACGCTTTATGAATACAAATAGCCAAATTTGTTGACGTTTGAGTTATTAGCTGTCATATTGAAGGTCAATTCACGTAGACTCCGCGTTTGCAATGGCCTGTCCTTCCTCATTCAGCCACATAAACTGCCGGATCTCGTCTTCGGACGACGGGCAGCAGTGTGGAGGCGCCTTCTGTAGCATCTGGCGCAACTCCTGGAGAGTATACAATACATTGTAAAGTCAACCTTATTGCTATTTGTTATGGTTTAAATTGGTGTGCTTTTACAGTAACTTTAGGGATGCCGGAGTATCGATTGATGTCCATAAAATCGATAGCGAAGAATGTGGTAATACTATTGACGACTTTTAATATTATACAACAAGTGTTAAAACAAACAACGTAACAAAACTTTTGGACTGACTTTATTGTTTAAATAAAATATGACGACCGTCTGGTGTAGTGGTTCCCGCTACGGGCTTCAAAGCCAGCGGTTGCCGGTTCGAATCCCGCAAGAGGCAAATGTTTGTGTGATGAGCACGAGCATTTGTACCTAAGTCATGAATGATTAATAAAGTATTTAAGTTTGTTTATCCGTCATCTAGTCGCCATAGTACCAGCTTTGTTTAGTTTGGGGCTAGATAATTAGTGTGATTATGTTAACAATTTATTGTTTTATTGAATAAGGAATTTACCTATAGAAAAAACTTCAAAGTATAAAAAAACAGTCAGTCATTAAGTAAAAAAAAAAATAATATTTATGATACTGTAATAATTTTGTTTACAATTTCCGCTCAATTACGCCGGCATAGGCACCTCAATCACACCACCTGCACCCACACTCCGTGAACAAACACAGGCAAAATGCGAAGAGCACCACCCGGCCTCCCTCAAATTGCATGCGAGACTCGAGACATATAAATGCAAAACTTAGTACCCATTTTTTAAAAAATATTTTAATTATAATTTGTTCTCTTTGCATTTTGCCTGTGTTTGTTCACGGAGTGTGGGTGCAGGTGGTGTGATTGGGGTGCCTATGCCGGTGTAACTGAGCGGAAATTGTAAGCAAAATAATTACATGTTCATAATTATTTAGAAGGATTTCCGCAAAGTAACGCGTGATTCTATTAATTTGAAAAAAAGACCCATATGGAAAGTTGTGCTTCAGCAGCAGAATCAGCCCGTTAAGTTTTGTTGTATTTTTTTTACACGTTGTAGATAGTAACATACCACAATCGTTGCTACGCTATTGATAATTTAGTATTAAAAATAGAATGGAAATAGAGAGGAATGAAAGATGGACATCATTTTCCGAAAAGTAAAGTACAATTTGATTAGTTAATTTAAAAATCATAAAAATTTTAGTATTAATATCTAAATTCAATTTTTACTCGGAACAATATTTTTTTTTTGTTTGCGATAGAGAAATTTGTCGCAAACAAAAAAAACTGTTCACTTGATTTTTTTGTGAAATGTAAATCTAATGAGTCTTTACTTTTCTATCCTTAAAGTTAATGAAAGTATGGTATGGTGTGTCGACGCCACGAGACGAGAGATAGAGATTTGTTATAAAACGTACATCATACGAGCGACAAATAAATATAGATGCACTTGAATCTCTTGTTGTATTGTATAATACAGAGTGTCCCGTTAAGAGCGTGCCAAAGCAAAAAAGTCTCCTGTTCCGAAATCAGACTTCGTAAAAGTCGCATAATTTTTACACGAATTGCGATTTTTAGTTGTTTTCCTAAACATTTTTTTTAATTGTGTCGTCTTATTGTATTTTAAACAAATGCGACCAACTCAATGCTTCGTTTAAATTATTCGGTTAGGCCGTATTTGGTTGCAATTACAGCGCGTATTTAGTTACCGACTAGTGTAAACTAAGTAATATTAAGTTTCTCACGAAAAAAGAAAAAGCTTTAAAAAAAAAACTAAGCAACCGTTAAAGGATTCAATAATCTAACAATCAAATGTAATTTGAAGTCTACCTGTCAAACAATGCACCTTACCTTTGATCCCCCGTTTACATTATTCGCTTAAGCCGTAATTGGTTGCAGCTTATATTCAGTGATATACTAGTGTAAACTGTTATTCGGTTTAGCCGTGTTCGACTTGCCCGTTTTTGGTCAAATTCTAGTGTATGTGTATGTAAATTATAGTGGTTGACGCATTTGGCCACCGACAAATGTAAACAGACCAATTCGGTTAAATGAAACCGAATGCGTTCGACGCGTTCGGCCACGGGTCTAAAATAAATTGTAAACGCGCCATTATTTTAGGTGGATTAATATGTAAGCGTGTCTTTCATTATAAGATAGATCATTGACTAATAAAATCCATATTTTTTAAAGTTAATTTTGATACTTTTTATAAAACGAAGGCTCTACATTCCTTTTTAAATTTTGTTTTTAAACGTTGGTTTTACAAGGTTTTAGATTTTCTTCTAAATTCGTGTTTGAAATGAGTTTGATGTCGGTTTAAAATGACGTTTGTTTAAAAATAAACTCTAGTCTTGTAGCAGCGACTATAATATTTATAATAATGATAGTAGTATATGTATATTATTGATATGAACCCGCATTTGTACACAGACGCAGACAAAAATGTACCGCCAATGACCAGACAACCAAAAAAATCCCATCCAATAGTGTGTTGTCTTTAGGTTGATTACTTTGTTCTTTTATTTTTTCATTTTAATTCGAGGGTTAAGATTTCACCCTGTATCATGCACAATAATATACAGGGTATCGCCGCTTACCTTTGCTGCAAGCATAGCCTAAGTGACTATTTCATTAGAAATGGAAAACATCTCTTATTGTCAGAACAATAGAGTTGAATTTAGTGTTGTCTGCGGGTGGATACATGCGGGCTAAGTACGAACCCCTACTATTCTGAACCACTCTGCCCTCAGGGTCAGCTTCGAGATGGAACGCCGTAGCGACTGAGGAAAATCAGATCACTGTCGGCAACTTCTCTTGTACAGTGGACTGTTTATCGTGATGATGATTTAAGCAATCAAAATTGCAGTTTTTGTCTAAACATAATACACATTGGATGTTTCGGAAGAGATTAATCGACTCTCTTTCTAACAGTCGAGGTGTACCTTATTTACTAAATTTCTTTACCGGGTATTGAAATTAGTGGTTTCCGAATCTACTGCAGTTTGTTTTAATCTTTTTTTACACCATCACGTATCATAAACACGGATTTTTAATTCGAGAAGTGTTAAAAATAATAATTTAATCTGTCAAGCTCAAACCCCAGATGTGGCCGCGTAAGAATGAAGATTTTACAGTGTCTTGTGTCCATTTATAGTGTGTGTGTATGGATAACATTATTGAAATTGTTAACCCCTGAAGTACAAACGATTGTTTGACCTTTTTACTTTGAATATTTTAATATTTAATAAGCTCCATAATATACTCTATTATCTATTGCTAGCAGGCTTCGTTTGCGTGGTCTTTACTTAAGACTAAATAAGGACTACACGCGAACGAGGTCACGTGCAACAGCTAATGTAACATTTTTTTTTTACATTCAAAAACTTTCGCCAACTGAACAGCGACGTCTTACAGTTATCTTGCATCCCTCGTAATTTTTTCCGGGATAAAAAGTAACCTATCTACTATTTCAGGCTATAATCTATTTCTGTGCCAAATTTCATTTAGATCCGTTCAAACATTGTGTGATTTAGTTACAAATATCGATCTAAACTTTTGCAATTATATTATTAGTAAATTTTTAACGTAAAAATTATTGGAGAAATGGCATGTCAATATAGCATAAACTAATCAAAAAGAAATGTCAGTTTGACATTGACAGTTTACTTTAAATTTATGATCTCGATTTCAGAATCCGAGTTTCAAACATCCACCGTACATGGCAACATTGGCAACACATGAATAACATTATTAACAAAAGCAAACATATATTTTCATCAAAATCTTTGATACCGACAAGCGCATGCAACATAAATAAAGTCAGTGTAAGGGCGTGTACAGTCAGCACAACAAGGTCCCTTAAATTCTTAAATATTCTCAATTAGAAGTGAACTTTATGCGTTAAACTTTAAGTTGAAAATCGCTCGATGTGTTTTGGTTTATAAGCTGTTGACTTGCGTATGACTCGGATAGTTTTCAGAATTGACCGGGAATCGAACCAACCAGGGCTCGATTCTGGAAGTTGGAGGCTGCGGTAACCAAAAGTGTGCAGCGAATTCGCCAGACCTGTACACGCCCTTAAATAATTATTGCAGTCTTTAAGTGCGTTTCCACCATAGCCCAGTCCGATTCAGTACGCTCAGGTTGTGATTTGTATGAAAATACAGCACTCTCTCTACTCTTTGATTAAAACGCACCCTAAAGCCCGGAACACGTTTATATTTTTTTATCCATTTTATTATGGATAATAAAACAAAAACATTTCCTCAAACTAAATGACTAGTCAGCTGTTACGATATGAATAAAAGTGTCAACCCTTAGCAGGTTAATAGTAAATAAAAAAGGTTATGACGCGATCTAACACGTTGGATATAATGTGTTCCGGTAAATGATAATGTACACCATTCGACAGGTCTATTTTATAGTTTTACTATTTTAGATAATAGTTTCTCACGTAAAAAAGAAAAAACACTAAAATATCAATAAACAAACGTTAAAATTTACGTATTCAATGTAATCTAACAACCCATCGCTTTCCACTTACCCGTAGTAGACCGGAAAAACCATGGAAAATAATAGGAAAAAAATTTTGTGTGCGCAAAGGAACAATTAAATGTAATTTGACGTCTACCTGCCGAACAATGCACCTTACCTATAATGACCCGTTTACATTATTCGGTTAAGCCTTATTTGGTTGCAGCCCGTATTCGGGCACATACTAATGTAAACGTTATTCGGTTTGGCCGTATCCGACTTGCCCGTTTTCGGTCAGCTACTAGTGTAAAGCGGTATACGCATTCGGTCACCGACAAATGTAAACAAATCAATTCGGTTAAACGGAATGCGGTCGATGCATTTGTTCACTGACCTAGTAAACGCGTAAGGGTTGTACACGAACCACAACGTTCACAATCACAATACAACGACAACACGTGGGAGGAAGCTAAGTTGTATGAAAATGAATTGGTTGTTAATTCACATGTGGGTGATACCGATCACATCGCAACCACAACGCAACCAGCGACATCTTTAACGCTTCGGCCACATCACAAAATCTGTCTGATTGCAAACACTAGTCAGAATGAAAACACATCCCAACTACTTGCAACAACGCAAACACATCGACAATTTATAATTACCAAAACGCAACCGCAAGAAGTTGCAACGGCACTTAATGTATGACGCCTTTATGTCGCTGCGATGTGGTGTGGTTGTGGTACGTGTTAAACAATAACCCTAATGTCTGCACACCAAAGGCGCCGACCCGACGCTACGCCCGGTCTTATATGAAATGGAATCATGTCAGCAATAAGCAACCGCGCATGTTACCTACTAAGAAGTCGGCGGCATGTCAGCAACTTGCCTACGCGTCAAGTTACCCGGCGACACTAATGCTGTCGTTGTCGTGAAACCGTTTGTTTTTTTGGCTCATCTCGTGTCATATTTAATTCACCGATATAATGTCACCTAACAAATTGTCGACCGGTGAATCACGTGACACTAATAGTCTATAGTGAATGGTGTCACGTGGTTTTCCGGTCGACAAATTGCTACCGAAAGCTTCTGAATCTGGAGCCAGGTCGGCGGCTTTAATGTTTAGAGCGCATAAGTGATCCCATTTCAGACGACGCCACGTTTCCACCGAATACACAGGCATCCACCTCCGCTAACGTACCCTCATAGCGTGTCTGTTCCTCTGCGCGGCCACGAGATGGTTGACGACCGGCGCGGGATAATCTTTTCCGATGATGCAGTTAGCGCGCTCTTGCACGTCTAAGGGCGCTTTCCACGGCTCGTATCTGTTAATAGTTTGGGTGTAAGGAGGTGTTGAAGAAATATGTAAACATGACGAATATAAACATTTGAGGACCTATGTATTTTTAAAGTAAGTTAATGGTTCACCTGTCGATGGTGACGACTAGTCACAGTTTCGAAAACTATTAAACACACTTTTATATGTGGTAACAAAATCAAATGAGCCTAAACTTGAAGGATTTACTAGTCTCGAGCTCTAGCATCAGATTAGCTAGCACGATTGTATCAAATTATTGTATTACTATCCCAATGTCACATACTTATAAGTTATAGTTTCAAATCGATACACCAGTTAGAATTAGATAAAAATCCTTCCAAGATTTGATAACATAGTTAGATACAATTCACAAGTGAATCTTAATAGCAAGTGTAAAATGTATACGTTTATCTGTCAAACACTATGGATTCTTTATATTCGTCGCTAGTTTAATGATGGCATTGGTTTTTCACGGGGCCCATGTCTATGAATGATGAAGGTACCTGAAGTAGGTATAGGCGCTGGCCGAGCCGCACGAGGCACGCGCACTCAGTATGTGTGGACGTGTAGTGTGCAGTACCCGCAGCATGTGTGGAAGTGTAGTGTGCAGTACTCACATGTACTCGCCGGGCATGCGGCCCAGCTCGGGCACTTAGCGGCGCACGTACTCGCCGCTGGGGTCGAGGCGCTGGCCGAGCCGCACGGGGCACGCGCACTCAGTATGTGTGGACGTGTAGTGTGCAGTACCCGCAGCATGTGTGGACGTGTAGTGTGCAGTACTCACATGTACTCGCCGGGCATGCGGCCCAGCTCGGGCACGTAGCGGCGCACGTACTCGCCGCTGGGGTCGAGGCGCTGGCCGAGCCGCACGGGGCACGCGCACTCAGTATGTGTGGACGTGTAGTGTGCAGTACCCGCAGCATGTGTGGACGTGTAGTGTGCAGTACTCACATGTACTCGCCGGGCATGCGGCCCAGCTCGGGCACGTAGCGGCGCACGTACTCGCCGCTGGGGTCGAGGCGCTGGCCGAGCCGCACGGGGCACGCGCACTCAGTATGTGTGGACGTGTAGTGTGCAGTACCCGCAGCATGTGTGGACGTGTAGTGTGCAGTACTCACATGTACTCGCCGGGCATGCGGCCCAGCTCGGGCACGTAGCGGCGCACGTACTCGCCGCTGGGGTCGAGGCGCTGGCCGAGCCGCACGGGGCACGCGCACTCAGTATGTGTGGACGTGTAGTGTGCAGTACTCACATGTACTCGCCGGGCATGCGGCCCAGCTCGGGCACGTAGCGGCGCACGTACTCGCCGCTGGGGTCGAGGCGCTGGCCGAGCCGCACGGGGCACGCGCACTCAGTATGTGTGGACGTGTAGTGTGCAGTACCCGCAGCATGTGTGGACGTGTAGTGTGCAGTACTCACATGTACTCGCCGGGCATGCGGCCCAGCTCGGGCACGTAGCGGCGCACGTACTCGCCGCTGGGGTCGAGGCGCTGGCCGAGCCGCACGGGGCACGCGCACTCAGTATGTGTGGACGTGTAGTGTGCAGTACCCGCAGCATGTGTGGACGTGTAGTGTGCAGTACTCACATGTACTCGCCGGGCATGCGGCCCAGCTCGGGCACGTAGCGGCGCACGTACTCGCCGCTGGGGTCGAGGCGCTGGCCGAGCCGCACGGGGCACGCGCACTCAGTATGTGTGGACGTGTAGTGTGCAGTACCCGCAGCATGTGTGGACGTGTAGTGTGCAGTACTCACATGTACTCGCCGGGCATGCGGCCCAGCTCGGGCACGTAGCGGCGCACGTACTCGCCGCTGGGGTCGAGGCGCTGGCCGAGCCGCACGGGGCACGCGCACTCAGTATGTGTGGACGTGTAGTGTGCAGTACCCGCAGCATGTGTGGACGTGTAGTGTGCAGTACTCACATGTACTCGCCGGGCATGCGGCCCAGCTCGGGCACGTAGCGGCGCACGTACTCGCCGCTGGGGTCGAGGCGCTGGCCGAGCCGCACGGGGCACGCGCACTCAGTATGTGTGGACGTGTAGTGTGCAGTACCCGCAGCATGTGTGGACGTGTAGTGTGCAGTACTCACATGTACTCGCCGGGCATGCGGCCCAGCTCGGGCACGTAGCGGCGCACGTACTCGCCGCTGGGGTCGAGGCGCTGGCCGAGCCGCACGGGGCACGCGCACTCAGTATGTGTGGACGTGTAGTGTGCAGTACCCGCAGCATGTGTGGACGTGTAGTGTGCAGTACTCACATGTACTCGCCGGGCATGCGGCCCAGCTCGGGCACGTAGCGGCGCACGTACTCGCCGCTGGGGTCGAGGCGCTGGCCGAGCCGCACGGGGCACGCGCACTCAGTATGTGTGGACGTGTAGTGTGCAGTACCCGCAGCATGTGTGGACGTGTAGTGTGCAGTACTCACATGTACTCGCCGGGCATGCGGCCCAGCTCGGGCACGTAGCGGCGCACGTACTCGCCGCTGGGGTCGAGGCGCTGGCCGAGCCGCACGGGGCACGCGCACTCAGTATGTGTGGACGTGTAGTGTGCAGTACCCGCAGCATGTGTGGACGTGTAGTGTGCAGTACTCACATGTACTCGCCGGGCATGCGGCCCAGCTCGGGCACGTAGCGGCGCACGTACTCGCCGCTGGGGTCGAGGCGCTGGCCGAGCCGCACGGGGCACGCGCACTCAGTATGTGTGGACGTGTAGTGTGCAGTACCCGCAGCATGTGTGGACGTGTAGTGTGCAGTACTCACATGTACTCGCCGGGCATGCGGCCCAGCTCGGGCACGTAGCGGCGCACGTACTCGCCGCTGGGGTCGAGGCGCTGGCCGAGCCGCACGGGGCACGCGCACTCGCTCGAGTCCAGCAACGCTTCGAACGCGCTGCTGGACACCCACATCCAGTTGCCGGCGCAAACTGACCTGCGGATATGTTAATACTAGAGATGTGCCGGGTACTACTGGCCGATTCATCACCGTCATAGCATCCTATTGCAGTAGTAGCAGTTGCAGTAAGCGCCACAGAGCACGATCTCCCGCTTTTGTCATCCAGCCACTGCCAGCAATCTTCCTAAGGTCGTCGGTCTATCGAGCTGTGGGGCGTCCTACACTACGTTTGCCAAGGTGCGGTCTCCACTCGAGAACCCGTTTACTCCACCTTTCATCGGTTCTGCGACACATGTGGCCGACTCACCGCCACCGATTAGCCGGCTGTAAAAAAACCGACCGCATCGAACGCCGATCACGGTTTCGGGGGCATTTGCAAATTTCCGTGACGCCGTTTATAGCCGATTCGCAAACGTTGGTTGCTTGCTTTACATTGTCTTTATTTTTGCTCGGAAAAAAGCGGTGTTTTAGTGTAAAAATAAAACAATACTGTGATGCTTTATTTAAATGAAATACTACACTAAAAAAAACATGTCAAAAAGTAAGAAAGATAGTCGGCGCATTTTAACTATCTGCCTGATTAGTCGGAACATCTCTAATAAATACAAACAAGGTGTAATTAAAAACCTCTCAAGGGCTGATTCTACTGCTCAAATAAAGCAACTTTTTCTATGGGAGAAGCATCTAAATCGCAAAAAAAAAACGCTTCCTCATACTAAACCAACGACCAGTCTGACAGGTGGCGCTTGTGTTCCCTTCCGGTGAATTCATTAAGAAGAGGACGCTGTAGCTTTCCGTACAAATGTCCGACGATACAGCATACCGATATAATAAATAACATTGACATTTACGTTGACATAGGTTGTCAAGACCAAACACGCTGGCGCCATCTGAGATTAGCTTTGCTTTTGTGCTTCCCCATTTAAATACGGATGACAACTAACTAATTTTTCTTCGTCTTTCAGATAGATTATCAAATAGTATTGGACACGTATTTTTTATTTTACATGCTTAAAATACTACAGAGATTATTGATTTGGCAATACGTCACGTCTTGTTACGATTTTTGCTTAGAAGTGACGTCACAAGCCCCCACTCCTAAACTTTGACGCGCTTTATCTTTGACGTTTTTTGCTTGGTTGATAAAAAAATTGACCATTATTTTTTGATAATCTAACTGACAGACTAAATATAATACCATTTTCTTTACCCAGTCGCTTCATACTTATTTAAAAGAAACAAAAAAAAACAGACTTCGCGCATGCATTTTGACCTTTACAAAATGTTAAAAATCGTCCCCTGAAACAAGCTTAACTAATAAAATCAGTTCTACAGTTTCACGCGTAAAGAAAGACGCCATAGTGTTGCGGAATGCTGTGTTGTCGCCTCGTTAGCTGTCAAGCTACCGACTCACCAATCAGCATCCAGCAGGTACTTGAGAAAATGATTCAGGCCGTATTCCCAGGACAGCCACAGCGTTCCCCTAGTTAGGAAGGACGCCACAGCGTTGCGTACGGCGTGGTGCAGCCAGCCCTCGGTGAGGAGTTGTCGCATCGCTGCGTCCACGAACGGGTAGCCGGTGCGGCCCTCCGTCCATCTGGATATTTTACATTTACAATAATTACTCATTAATAAGCCTACGTCGGTCTCCACTTCACTCAAACCTCTCCCAATACACGCCATTAACCACCTACATAATAGGTCAGGGAAAAAGTCTTTTCGCATTCACTTTTCGCAAATTTGTAATAAAATCTCTTTGGCTGTACTATTTGTATTTTGTAACATTTACAAAAAAAGAAACAAATAAGTAAATTTTAATGTTGTTTCTAGCTTTTATTCATTTGTTTTTCTTTCTGCCAAAATGGGTAAATTTAATGAATTGATTCATAAAAAAAGATACATCAGAAGCCGCGAAAAACGACGTTTGTGACGTTTATGGACCTAATGTAGTGTCAGTAAGGAAAGGAGTAGCGAAAGGGACTGTATTTTTTTTAAACGGACAAATGCGGTCCGACTCGCGCACTAAGGATTCCGTACCATTATCTATACAACATTAGACGCTATATTTTATTGGAGCAGCGTCTTCGTGCGAAATCTTATTAAAAAAAACTGCGCTAACCAACCCGCCTGCCAAGCGTGGCGAGTATTGGCAAATAAATAAATGCACTTGTTACAGTAATTAGAAACAACGGTACCACAATACCCAGACCCGAGACAGTATAGAAAGGTATTTTTCTACATTGACCGACCGGGAATCGAACCTCAGAGATAGCGATACCCAGTCGGGTATGCTCGCCTCTCGGCTGCGGAGGTCGTCCATATAATAAAGTATACATATAATGTGTTACCTCTGCAGCTCGTCTCCTTCCGGCTTCTTCCATGGTATGTCCAAGCATATAGGGTTGCCGGCCATCTGTCCGTAGTTCGGGTTGTTAACGCTCATCGTGTAGAAGTACTCGCGCCAGATCAACTGACCTAATCACAAACCATATAGGATGTCGACATCATTTACAAATAATACACAATTTGTTCACACATACAGGGTCACCGGTGACCAGGGATCGGAGACCGGTTATTTTAATATGGAAATGAATGAAATATTTTAATATGAATACCTTAACCGGAATAATAAAGGTTTTCGCTAAATTAATTATCACATACTCCAACTACCGACTTAAAAGCTATTTCAAATTTGGTTTTATGGTCAAATCTTTACGACTACTATCAAATATTAGAAATGGGGCATATACATTCTGAAATAAATATTAACCGGTTCCGATCCTTGCCGGTGCCAAACAGAAAATCTGTTCTATTGCGTCCAGTTTCGTGGCAATCACTTAAAAAAAAACATTAAACACCCTATTTTGAGGCAACCTCGATTTATAGGGTGATTCTACTGCTCTTCTACAATAACTTTTTGGGTAGTTTCCTGAGTAAAAAAAAAATATCTATTTAGTCCGTTAGTAAAAATATTGGACATATTTTTTCTTTTGTCAATCAAGCAAAAAATTACGAAGATAAAGCTCGTCAAAGTTTGGGGATGAGAGCACGTGATGTCACGCCTTGCTAAAAAAGTGTAACACGGCGTGACGTCAGGCGGAACTTTACCGGGTTATATCTTCATATTTTTTTGTTTAATTGAAAAAAGAAAAAATACGTGTCCAATACTTTTTACTTTTTTTCAACTTTTTTTCTTAACTTTACAATACTTTTTTTCTGTTAAACCAACTGACAAACTAATTAGATTTTTTCAGAAAACTAGCCCAGGGTTTCAAATGAGTGTTTTTCTAAATGTTTTTTTTTTATATTTCTATGAAACAGGAATTAACGCAATCATTTGAAGGCACATATTTTACCTTTTATTAGCCGGATGGGATAATCAAGCAACGCAAAAGTTTAAAAGTGATTTCTGCGTTGGTCCTATATCAAAAAATATTGTAATAATTATGAGCATTGGGATCACTTAAAAAAGTTGACAAGACGTACTAAAATAGTTTGTAAAATCATTTATCATATTTTTATTAATCATTTATTATATTTATAGAACTATGCGTAAAAATCAATGACTTGGTACTTTTCATCGGTCAACTTACCCATGATAAAATGAGTAGGGGACAAGCTTCCTTGGTGCACTTGACGGAACAAGTCCTGAACGGACCAGTAGAACCTGGAATATTAAATCCACATAGTATTTCCACAGATAACATAATAATTTTATTTTATTCATCGCCATTTTCTAAGTTACAATATTAATTAGAAATAAATTACAATATTACATAGTTAAATTAATCATATAACAGGCATCGTATTAATAATAATATTGGATATATTGAAGTAACAATATTAGTTTAATGACTTTTACTCTATTGCATTACATTTAGTTATTCTTGAATTACACACACTAATTATTAGTGTATATTATATACACATACAAGCACACCATTTATCTAGCCTAGAGTTGTAAATTGACGGTCATATGCTTTAAGCGTCCGTCATTTATGATAAATACTTGGTCACATTGGACATTTATTGTCACGATGGTCACATATATTTTTTTAGTATAAATTTAAAAAAAAGAAGAATTCCTCTAAAGTAAGTCTTAAATGTTAAGTATTTGACAATAAACACATACAATAAAACATGTAATTGGATCTGGATTGAACTAAACAACAAAAACTAGCGCGTAACGATACAACGCTTTTTAGCTTGTTTGTGCAGAAAGATAAAAAAATTTTAGAAATTTCATTTCATTATAGATCATCACTACATTGACAAGCTTGTCTTTCTTGTAATAATGCACATATTTGTAACCATTTTTTTTTCATAGTTTGTCATTAGAATTTGAAGATAAAAGTCGGTTCAATGACCTTAAACTTTTTGGGTAGGTTGACCCGCCAATAACTGTACAATGTCCATGCTCACCACACTAACATTTACCACTTGCATTCGAACCTGAACATGCTGGCTTTGTAGTCCGAAGCGCTAACCACTACACCAGACGGTCGTCGACATGTGTAACTTACTTTCTCAATATATGTAATAGACCTACCTCCTTACTGAGAGGCATCCGAAACGCAGGGCCGGGCTCAGGGATATTGGCGGGCCCAACAAGTCCGGGCTACCGTGCGTCGGTAAATATGAACCACTGAAAATATACATTCGTAAGAATATGGCACCGGGAGTCAATTTTTGAATGACGTACGTATACGATAAGGAAGGAAAAGGGTTACTTAATATATAAGAGAATGAACACTATGCTATAAGGATAAGGTACATTTTCTTTAGACCGCGTTTACTATTTTCGTATACGAATGATATCAACAATGATTGAACAATTTAAAATTAAGCCACCAGATCGAAAGAATTCACATATATATTTACTTTAGAAATCAGAAACAACGACGGACTCGAGTCTTGTGTGGACTACCCAGACTCGACGAGACAATATAGAAAAGTTCTTTGTCAATAATGCTCGGCCGGGAATCGAACCCTGGACTTCAAACGCCAGTCCCGGCGAACTCGAATCTAAGCTACGGAGGTCTACTTTGATGGTAGGTTGATCTTGATACTGATAATAGAAAGAGTCGGAAACATAGGATAAGAACTGAAAGACTGCAATCCCTAGATCCGTACTTGCAAAAGGTCTCATGCTCGACTATCAGCCTCTGCTGCATCTGCTTAAGGGCGGCCGTCTCGCCGCCCACCCAGCGGATCATGCGGATGTCCTCGTTCTCCAGAAACACTCCCAGGTCTTCCGGTTTCGGAGCCTATTACGAAAAATCTAGTTACAGTTAAACATAAACATAGTTCTCCAGAAACACTCCTAGGTCTTCCGGTTTCGGAGCCTATTAAGAAAAACATAGTTGTACATACAGGGTGTTGGGTTATGACCCTATAAAGCCGAAAAAGAAATGTGCATATGCAATTCAGCATATACAAATAAATAATAAGTATTAATAATAAGTAAAGTCAAAAATTGGATATCATCAGACGTGATACATACAGTAAAGGAATAATAGTTAGGCCCAATTATTTGCTACAGTAGAGCGTGCGTATTAAGCAGAGGCGTATTTACCCTAGGGTCATCCGGAACATGGCCCGGGGCGCCAATCCTACGCCTACGCTACGCCGCCCCTGGCCGATTGCATTTTGTTTTGGTTTTGGCGCCATTCAACCAACTTTTACCTACTTTTCATCTTTTTATTTTTTTCTTATTAATCTCAATTTTAAATTAACATAAAAAGCAAGAACTAGTAAGTAAGACTTCTGGAGCGGCGAAACTTATTGGCCCGGGTCGCCAAAAAATTCAAAATACGCCCCTGGTATTATGAGGGTTGTGTGAAGTGCTGATAGACTGCGCGAGTAGATACTTTTTGAAATGGTATCTGTTTCACATCGCTCCGCCTCCTTTTTACGTACAATAGAAAGAGTTGCATAGGAGTAGTATAGTCTTGGAGGCAATTGACTACAAACTACATACTTCTTTTTTTTTAATATTTTGGACGATATCGTTTTATTAACAAAGTTTTAGTCTTCTTCTTCTTCATCTATACTGTTAGTCCCGGTTGCGTCCAAAGCCATTGCTTTGGAGCCCAGGGTCTGCTTT
Source organism: Anania hortulata (assembly GCA_963576865.1). Lineage (NCBI taxonomy): Eukaryota > Metazoa > Arthropoda > Insecta > Lepidoptera > Crambidae > Anania > Anania hortulata. The sequence goes on along the minus strand of OY756395.1, from coordinate 18,193,107 downwards.
CCTTGATTTACTCCTCCACTTCGCGCGGTCTTGAGCGTCTCTAGTTGTGAGATCATTGGCACGCATGTCAGCCCTCACGACCCTTTTTCCAGGACCTAGCGGTGGTGGCATGGCCAGACATTTGTTTCCTACGTAGCTTGCTGGCTTCCGCAAAACATGGCCATACCAGCGTAGGCGACTCTCCTGCAGTTTATCTGCAATATCACGGACACGAAGGCTACCGCGGCTGCGCGAGTTCCTCACGCGGTCCTTCCGCGTGACTCCGCACATCCACCGCAGCATATTCATCTCCGTGAGACGCAGCTCCTGCTTGTGTCACTCAAGTAGCGGCCACGCTTCGCTGCCATATAAAAGACAGGCCTAATGATGGGCTTATAGATCTGTTCTTTCAGCTTAACCGGCATTCTGGGGTCACATGGGGTCATTAACAACATTTTAGTGTATTTATTGATATCCTTACCTTGTCATAAACGGTAAACTCCTCGTAGAAGCATTGAGGCAAGCTGCCGAACTTGACACCGAAGAGGTTTATATCCTCCACTGGTCGCGGCGGGTCACCGATGGTGGCCACGGTGTGCTGTTGCGTCAACGAATAACATAATGCAGAGATACTATATACAGAGATATTTTGTATACACACTGCATAAAACCAAGTTCTAAAAGGCTCCCACTAAGAGCATGATCTCCCGCTTTTTTATCTGCCACTGCCAACTTTTTTTTTAAAGGTCGTCAGTCTTTCGGGCAAACGTTGCGTCTTACGCTACTTCTGCCGAGATGTGGTCTCCACTCGAGACCTCGTTTACTTCACCTTTTATCGGTTCTGCGGCTGCGACAGATGAGGCCGGCCCACTGCCACTTAAGCCTGCATATTTTTGGATTATGTCCTTTTATTATACCTTTGGCCTTCTACTGGATAACCTTGTTCTGGATTTTGTCCGTTAACGAGATACCAAACATCGACCTTTCTATATGACCTTAAAATTACCATTCTTACATACATAAATACATATACATAGGTACATGTACATAGGCGGATTAAACGTTGAGCGCCGTAGGCAAGCATCTTATCAGCGCCTCTATATTAAAAATAACTAGGAGGTACTATAGCTTGACCGAAACCGCTGTACCGCGCCTTAGGAAAATGCGGTACATTGGCGTAACTAGGGATTTTACTTAAGGGGGGCCAGCCTCCGAGTTACTCCAAGTCCGGCAGCTTGCTTTCGATTACATTATTAGTTATAAAATAAAAAACGTAACCCACTGTAATCCTATTCAGTCTGTTAATTGCAATTTGGGCGAGTGCAACATTTTTTTGGGTTTTAAAAATTTTATAGATAAGTATTTTATTATAAATAAGTATAGTGGTGAACAATAAAGTTTTAAAGTAACCGGAAGAAACTGCGAGCGAAGCATGCGCGAAATTTTGCGCTAGCTTATCTTTTGTTATAAATGGAATCAAATTGAGGTTGTACGCAAAAATAATAGTTTTTATTGTGTAAGTAGGTGCTTACTTACTGACGCAATTAATTTTATGCTATATTATATTTATTTTTTATTTATTTTTCCGCCCGCGCGCCCATTTGTACCCTCGCGCCCTTAGGCACGTGCCTAGTTTGCCTTAAGGATAATCCGCCTCTGTACATATATATACTCACGCTTTAAATATGAAAATTAATCTCGTGACCAAAATGTAGAACATTTTTCAAGACAAATAGACAGGTTAAAATTACTTAGCTTTTCTCCTGTCTATTTTTCAACGGAAAGTACCTCAGAACACTTTCGACATCTCTCCCTCGACTTGCAATCGAACTCCCTTTAGTAAAAGGTCGATGGACCGAAGACCTTAGGATGGAAGATGGCTGGCAGTGGTTGGATGAAAAAAGCGGGAGATTGAGCTCTTTGGCGCTCTTTAGGGAAGGCTTACGTCTAGCAATGGACTGCAAAAGGCTGATTTATGATAATGATAAGGTTTAAATTGTCTTGTTGGGGAGTTTCCACTCGCTCGACTTAGTGTCACGAACCAATAAAATATGTGATGTCACACTAGGGAGGGGGAAGTCTCACTAATGTGACCAGTCCTCCTAGCACGACCAACAAAACACGATATGATATAGCGATTTACCGACACCGACTGTATTTTTTTTCAAAAATATGATAGTTATTTCAACATGGCGGATAGATTCAATATTATATTATTTTTACACTTGGTATCGATATATAGCTATATCATATCGTGTTTTGGTGGCCATGCTAAGGGGGCAGTTGTGACAAGGACGGGGGGGGGAGGGGTTAAAAAAAACATTAACAATTCGTGTGACTTAATTATTTATGGATGGCCCCTAAGGTATACTTACAAGGAACATCTGGTAGGTCAGCGGGGGGATTCCCCCATTGGCTCGTATCACGGAGTAAGGTTCCCACAGCGTGTGAGAGACGTGTTCGAAGCAAGAAACCCCTACCTCCCGGCAAGCGTTCTTCACGCTGTCATCTCGCTCGCGCCACACCGGCTCGCAGTCTTGCTCGAAGCACAGCTTGCGGATACCTGGGGCGTAGAAAGTTACACGATCAGTTTTTCACGAGTTCAGTCTATCAATCTTGACTGACGGACATGTTCACCTGATCGGAATCATTTCGACCGAGCATAACTAGCTAGCAGATAACTAGCTTCTGCCTGCGGCTACGCCCGCGTTAAGTTCAATCTGTCACTCGGTCTTTATCAATGACCCATGTCACACTTCAGCTTTATAATATTAACTTAGTATAGATTAGGACTTTAATAGGGTACAGTGGTGCAACCAACCAACCAACGAATTTCATATTGTTGTGCACACAGGGGCGTGCATCCCATATAGGCTATTATGCAGAGCCTACCTTCATAAAAAACCAACAGAACAGCTGACCATAATTATTAATTACGTATTCAACAATAAACAATAAATATTCTGTAACCATTTTGTCGTCTACCTGTACTTATTCCTTACTATAACGCGCAACTTAGATCGTTTCTGTGCAATTTAACCAATGTTAGGCTGCCGCGAGATCGCCTACTGTTTCACGCAAACTTACTCAATTTTCACTCACAGCCTATCCCCATCTGATACCAATGCACGCCCCTGTGCACAGCACTCTACACGCCGCTTCATGTCTCATCAGTCGACTCATTAGTTTTATTTTATTTTATTTATTGATTTAAGGGAGGCTATCGACTTTTACAAATCATAGTACATACGAGTTAAGACATAGAAAGTCATTTATAAGTCTACACTTATAGAAATAATATGTATAGCACAATGTATTGACACAATTAAATAATTTTACGTTATGACAAATTTAACAATAGTAAAATGCGGTTGTAGCTTGCTTAACATTTTTCAAAGCCAAAATAAAAACAATCCATCACAAAGTGCATCAAGTTATGTATATGGTTATCATCTGCTGTCTGCATAGAGTAACAATTTTGCCTCGCCGGTATTTGAGAGGAAGAAAGTGATGCTTGGCACATGATTTAAAATAGTCGCTCTCGTGGTGCCGGGTTCTAAAGTTGAGTAATCGAATAAACATACGTTGTATTCGTTCCAGGCGCTCAATATAGACTGTGTACCTTGGGTCCCAAACTTGGGAAGCGTGTTCCAAATGGCAGCGAACGTATGTGTTATAAAGTATTTTGATAGTTTTAATATTTTTGAAATCTTTAGTTGATATCATTATAAAACCTAGAGATCTAGAGGCCCTACCCACTGTAGAAGCAATGTGACTTTGGAAAATTAATTTCGAGTCATGAATTACTCCTAGATCCCTCATCTCGGACACTTGCTTTAAGGTTTGGCTTTATGAATTTTTTGAAATTGAATAATTGAAGCTAATAGGATTATTTTTCCGTGAAAAGGTCATAACGGAACATTTGTTAACATTAGGTTCTAATTTACTAATGATACAATAACTATCGAGTCTTTTAAGATCTTGTTACAAAGCTTTAGCATCCTCCTCGCTATTAACTTCTTCTTCCTTGCCTTCTCCCATTATTTGGGGTCGGCCCTCCTCGTTTTTAGGCGCCAGGATGCTCTATCCTGGGTTGTCTACGCAGTTAGCTGTGCCCGTTCCATGTCCTTGGTAACGGTAGTCCACCACGTGGCCAAGGGTCTCCCTCTGGCTCTTTTTTTTTCCGGGATGTTCAGAGCCTTCCGAACAGCGTAATTTTCGTCTCGCCTCATCACATGCCCAAACCATCGCATCCGGCCTTCCAACATATTATCTGCGATGGGAGTGACCTTGAAGGATATCCTCCTCGCTATTAACAGATTTAAAAAAATTCATGTCATCTGCAAAGCTAAGTAAAACGGAATTCTTAAAACAAGTGTCAATATCCGATACAAAAATGAGAAAAAGAAGAGGCCCTAGCAGCGACCCTTGTGGAACACCACTCGGAACGTACATCCAATTAGACATATAGTTACCCAGAACCACAGCTTGAGAACGGTTATTAATATATGAGGTGAACCACCTCAATAAGTCCCCCCTGATACCAGTCATTTGAAGCTTAGCAATCAGCAACTGATGGTCTATTCTGTCGAATGCTTTGCTATAATCAGTATAGACTACATCAGCTTGTGATTCCCCCTCCATTGACTTAGTGACAAAGTCATTTAAAAGAACCAAGTTAGTTACTGTAGATCGACCCTTGAGAAAACCATGCTGTGATGATGGAGGGGAGGTCCTCACCGATGAGTACAACTGCTCATGTACTATCCTTTCAAACACTTTGGCGATAACACAGGGTTTTGAAATTGGCCTATAATTGGTTACTTCACCTATAGAACCTTTTTTGTGAATAGAAGAAATAAATGCCTTTTTCCAAACTGCAGGCATATATTCTTCATTGATAGATCTACTGAAAAGAATATATAGAGGAATTGATAGCTCATCTACACATTTAATAAGTAAGATGGGAGGAATTGAATCTGGTCCCTCCGATTTTGAGATATCTAACTGACATAAACCGGACTTTATCGAAGATACCGACAACTCAATCGTAGAGATGTCTGTCGCCATCAGGTGATCCAGATATGCTGGCTGAAGGATGACTATTACTGTGAGGTGTATTTGATAAATTAACACCAGGAACTAAGAAACTTGCGTAAAAGTAATTTGAAAACATATCGCAGATTTCTTTTCCAAAGTTAGAGTTAGTGTTGTTGTAAGACATCGTATTAGGTATGACACCAGATTTTGATAATGACTTAAAATAGGACCAAAAGTATTTGGAGTTTGCCTTAATTGAATCTTCAACCCTAGAGACATATAACTTGTAGCAATCAGCTTCCAATAATTTCGCGCGTGCAGTTAATGTCTCCATAGACTGCCTATCAGTGATCATCCCATAATGTTTGAACCTTGTAAAATATTTGTATTTCTCGATCCGTAAACGAACAAAAGTCGCTGACATAGCCCAACGGATTAGCAACCCGAAGTGGCAGTGGGCGGGGCACATAGCACGTAGAACTGACGGCCGATGGGGCAGAAAGGTTCTAGAATGGAGGCCGCGTACCGGCAAGCGCAGCGTAGGACGTCCACTCACAAGGTGGTCAGACGACCTGGTAAGGGTCGCAGGAAGACGCTTGATGCAGGCCGCTTCCAACCGGCCAATCTGGAAGTCAATGGGGGAGGCCTATGTTCAGCAGTGGACGTCCTATGGCTGAAATGATGATGATGATGATGATGATGATGACCAGATCCATAAGACCCTAAGATAGGGAAACCAGATCTTGTCATTCGTAGAATATTGGTAGGTACCAAATTAATTAATTAATTGATATTGGACAACATCACATACGTTGCTCTGATCCTGTGTTACAGAAATCAGACACAACCACGGTACCACAACACCCAGACCCGAGACAATATTGAAAAGTTATTTTCCTACATTGACCGACCGGGAATTTAACCAGGGACCTCAGAGATAGCGACACCAAGTCCGGAATGCTCGCCTCTCGGCTACGGAGGTCGTCAAAACTTACCAAATTCTTCCCAAAGTCTTCTAAACACGGCGGTTGGTTTCCCCTTAATCATGATGAGCCTGCCTCCGTACTTCCGAAACTGGCTGTCCAGGTCATCCAGCGCTTCTAACAAGTACCGCATACGGTTGTAGCCGACCACTTTAGTTCCTGCAACAATATGGTTTATTAGTGTAAGCAGAGTATCTAAAAATATGTCCTTTCGGAATGAAGCGTATAAATTTATCATTTCGATCGAAGAACAGGTGTTCATAAGTGACAACATGGAACTTTTCTACGTAAACCGAAAATACAGTTACAGTTAGTGGTTCCACAACAGTGGTTCCATCCAGCCGATCCCTGAAACTATGGGGGCCTATGGCGTTTCATTTACCTGCCAATAATATTTGTGATGGGCAAACTTACCAGCGGTTTCACCATCGAAGATGAAGACGGGGAAAAACGGCACACTCCTGTCGGCGAGTGCGGAGTGCAAAGAGGGGTTGTCGTGGAGCCGGAGCCCGTGGCGAAACCATAGCACGCTGCCGCCCAGCATTGTGGAAGTGATCTGCTATCGACACCTAGGGATGAGAGATAATGTAAAACTTCTGCTGTAATAAGATCTTGCGAAGAAAATTCGACATGTACGAAAAAATTTAAATAAAATTAAATTTAACAGCCGCTGTCTGTTATAGTCATAGCCGATAGGCTATGATGATAACTGATAAGTTATCACCACCATGTGAACAGACTGCAGGTAGATATACTAGTGCAGTTAATAGAAGTTAAATGGTTTATAAGAAGATAACGGCTGCACTGGGTTCTACGCTACCTGCCTCGTTCATAGTAGCAGATTAACAAAATGGCAGGTGGAGAATTGCTTACGGCCGATGAGGCAGAAAGGTTTTAGAATGAAGGCCCCTTACCGGCAGGCGCTGCAAAGGACGTCCAACCAAGGTGGACAGACAAACGACCTGGTAAAGGTAGCAAGAAACCGCTGGATGCAGACCGCTTTCAACCGGCTAATCTGGAAGTCATTGGGGGAGGCCTATGTTCAGCAGTGGATGTCCTATCCTATGACTGAAATGATGATGATGATGAATTGCAACATTGGTGTTGCTAAACCGGACTGAATGGACTGACAAGCTCAGTTACGTTAAAGCCAGGGGCCGCTCTGAAGCATCATGTCGTGCTCTTAGGCCGACCATTTAAGGCAAGCCAGAGGCACAGTATATCCAAAGGTAAATGTCCTGCAGACCCTCTTGGGTTCCACATCCAAGACGAGGGTACGGAGGTCTGGAACAATTCTCGCGGAGCACTCGAATTTTATGCCTAGTATTCATCATCATCATTTCAGCCATAGGACGTCCACTGCTGAACATAGGCCTCCCCTGCCTTCATCCAGCGTCTCCCTAGCCTAGCTAAGTATTCACTAGGGGCCAAAATATCCCTCGACGTTTGGACGTCCTTTTGGACGAAATAGACAGAGAGGCAAGATGTCACCAACTGTCACCTTGAGAATACGACCCCGCAGTGCACCCACTCCTCATTGATATCAAAATAAAAACACTGGAACATTATCTCTACGCGAGTATGAGACATAAAAAATTGCGTGTTTTATCATGTATTATTTAACACGAATCTCAATTTCCAAACAAACATGACACATATTGCATAATGTATTTTCGACAAGATTCGAATGCGATGATCATATTATTATTTGCCAGGAGATCGTCTGTCACCAATAAATCGCAGTAATATGGTTTAAATTACTTCTTTACTTAAATAGTAATTAAGAATAACATACGGAACTCCAAACTTACGCCAATTACCTACGTCTGCAAAAAGATTTGTGCGGCCTTGTTGAATGCGATAAAAAGGCATCGAACGAACCTAATTGGCATACCTCAAGTTGCAAGTAACCTTTAATAGCGTTATTTTGGTGTTTTAGTGAGTACTGAGTAGACCTAGATGTGCGCACACCGCAGGGAGGGTCTCTAAATTATTTTATTTATTAACCGACTTTAAAAAGAAGGATCTATGTTCGGCTGTATGTTTTTATAAGCTTATCCTCCGTATAAACAGCCGGCTACATACCATTTAAAAGCCACAGTAAGCGCACACTTAAATTTTCCACGATACTTGATACTGTGCATAATTTAATAACGTCGCATTGCGTTAGAATATGCTGAAAATTTTATCTTGATTTTACCTACGGTTTATTGTAACAATATTCTGGCAAATATATGATTTATTTATATAATATTCAGGACCCTTGGGGTTCGGAAACCTAACAAACTTCCTGACATTGATTTACCATGGTTATTGACGTCGTTTGGATTTGTACATCCGATGTTTATCAATAGACGATGATAAAACAAATGACGTACTAATTTTCAATGTCGATCGAGAGCCTCTATAACTCGCCCCTGGCCTAGAAGTCATTCTCCATGCAGTATTGGTAGGATTGCCAGGGACTTCAGACAACAATGATATTTAAAAAGTCCAGTACATATGATCTGGTAAAGAAAGGTGAAGTAGAGCCTTGGATGAGTGGTTACCGAGAAACGGAAAACGAATTGTTAGTAGACCACCAGCCAATTATAGACATCAAAAACATCGCACTAAATTACGGACAGATATATGAGTGGCATAAAACTAATGTATAAAACTTGTAACCTACGGTGAGTAGACATACACTATGGATTAATGAAGTTGCTCTAGTTCCCAGTCCAAACCCCTCACAGATCTGGCCCGCTAGAATGGAGTCAATCCAAATAATTCGTGGTTGATGTGGGAATATCGGTCTTTCACTTAGGTCACAATCACAATGCAACTGTAAGGATACCGACTTATACGAGTTGTCATTATTGTTGGATCAACTTTGTATTATTTAAAAAAAGATTATTAGGAGATAACTAGTTTAAAGTTCGATATATTTAGCCATTTTGTAGTGCCTTTGCACTTCACCCGGGCCCACCACGACCGCTAGTTAGTTGGTATGGTACATATGGGGTCCCGATGCAAACATCCTGAGTCTTCACTGCTAATAGGGCAGACCTAGGTTAAGCGACTTTAGCGCTCGTCAAATCTCGTCTGGTGAAACTGGGAAGGTCTTTTACAGACCGAGAAAAAAGAAAAAAATGTTGTTCTAGTACTCACTCAAATGCTCTTCATAATTTTATATTGGATTTAAGTAGTACCTATTTTGTCTGTACGAAATCTTTTGCAGTTAAAGAATGAAGAAATAACTATGAATAAAAATCTAATTAGTTTTCGATGGCGGTTCTACTAACCATGGTAAAAAGTATATCCGTAGCAAATAACGTACTGCTAGAGTTAGAAAACTATTCCAATGCACCAAGTATAAATGTTAGCTATATTTAATACTAACAAACGTTATCTAGCGTCGACCCTAGACCGTATTACGCGCGTAATGGCTATTGGCTGGAGTAGGTACGATAAAATGATTGCATAACTTACGTAACGTAGCAGACTGCAGTTGCATTGTTGCTCAGAATTAGAAGTTACTCAGCTGGATGTTGTTATTTTTACGTTAATAAATAGTATAAGCTTGGTCAAATGAATAACTGTCTGGTGGAGATAAATTTAAACTATGAGGGATCATGTTATAAGATTTTACAACAAATTGTAAACTAGATGTGCCCGCGGCTTCGCCCGCGTGGAATACGGTTTGTTACACCCTATTTTACTCGCTTAGGAGGTGGATCAAAATTAGTAGCCCGTCCTTTCCTATGGTTCAAGTTTTTTCAGTACAAAATTTCATGTAAATCGGTTCAGCTTAAAAAAAATTGCCTATGTCCTTTTCCAAGGTTCCATCTATCTCTATACTTAAGTTCATCAGAATTGGTAAAGCGGTTTAGGCATGAAAACGTAACAGACAGACAGCGCTACTTTCGCATTTATAATATTACAAATATGGATATACCTAGGTCAATATAATAAATTTAGGTCAGTATAATTCATAAAAGGTCAGTATAATTTAATCAATAATAATATTGATTGTATTATACATTTATAAGTAAATCTTACTTCCCAGCGCTTTGTCTCGTTTCTAGTCAGGGTACGAGGTACGATCATGATCCTACATGAGACAAGATTGATCTGTCAGAATTAGACCCCCTTAAACCTCAATCAGGGAAACTACTAGACCAATGCTACACACCCAGTGTCATCTGGATATGGAGGATTCCTCACGATGTTTTCCTAACCGCCAAGCAAGTGGATACAAATACAAAGTGGATCCATACTTCGATTCCGGAAAATCCAGATGGGCTGTGGGATGCGAAGTTACGACCCACTGATGTGTTTTACTATCCTATCACGTCTCTAAGCCTATTCGAACTATAAAAAAACTGCTGCTCCCACAAAAAAATTGTCGTACTTATATGAGCAGCTGGTTACGTGCTATTAGGGATTGTCCTATTCTTTTGCCTGCCTGTATAAAAATAACCTGAAGTTGTTGTATAAGAGCAGCTGGTTACGTGGTTCGTTGTATTAGGGCAGTGTAAAAATTTGAGTTTCCTGGAAATTCCTTAAAATTGGGAAATCTGAATGTAATTATTTTTCTATAGTCCCGAGGAAACTAATGAAATCAGAGGATACAATTCGTAAGGTTATGAAAATTGCTACAAATATACCTTGAGGTGTCTAGATAAACATACTAAAAAGGGGGGGGGGGGGGGGAGTTTAAGAAACCTATTTCAGGTTTTTAATCTTATATCGAACGTCTGTACGAACAGCAGTAAGATTACTTCCTACAAAAGATTCTACATAAATTTTCCTACGAATAAAGTCTATTATTTTTTATCTACGATTAACCAATATTGACCACCATTTGTTCATTGCTATGGACCACCGGCCCTATTTTTATTTCATTTTACAATTAAAATAGCTGTACAAATGGCGGACTTAATGCCGAGAAGCATTCTCTACCAGTCAACCATTCCCTTTCAAGTTAAAATCCCCGCAACCCCGCTTCAGCTCGATAATACGCCTACCGCGTCTGCGAACTTTGTCGCATCTTTACATAGAGACTTATCCCTTCGCGTTCCGCTTACCCGTGACAGAGCGGAAAAACAATGGAGATAATTTTACGTGGCACGCGAAAGGAAATATTTATATTTAAGCTTAGGTTCATTAATTAAATCTACCTCTGTGGAAAACGATAGAAACCAATTAGAGACCAACACGGGCGTTTTATCTAAAACACAAAATTTGCTACGAAAAGAATTAATAAAAAGTCAAGACCTTACCAAGAAAACTTCTAGCACTTCTGTCTTGATAATTTCTATCACTATTTAATCTGGATCCCGATTTTATCTCGACTATTTCATCTAAAGATGAAATATTATTTTTAAAAACTATACGTAAAATTTCAAACACCGTCGCGTCATGCCACCTTCCCGTACGGAGTGGAAATGGGGGAGCGCGGTTAGGAGATGACGCTTTTATTAAGGCAATACTTCAGTGTTGAAACTTGAACAATAGCGTTCCAGAATGTTCGAAACTCGAAAGGCTTCGGGCCGTAATTCAAAAGAAAAGAAAATTCAAAGTTTTACTTTGTACTATTTTGGAAAAGGTTGACAAATTTTTTGCTGCCTCCTGGCTTTGTTGAAAAGGTCAACTCTCGAACTTCTAAATGGCTTAAGATTCCGTTTTATTTTTGCCACTTTTGCTAGTTCGAAATATGATCTTAAAAAATTTTAGCTTAAACGGCTGATTAGTGATTACGTGGTTTTAATGTCTTTCTCTTTTGCATGTAGGTATTATCCCTTGGAAAGTAGGAGACACATTGCGCAGCGACGGACTTCCATGAAGCTATGGTTTTATTATGACAACCTGAGATCAAAGCCGTGCCAACAACAATTCAATACAGCAATTTTAATGCAAAGATCGTGATATTAAAACCATATTTTTGCAACGAGAAAAAAGTCTAATTATAGATATTTTGTGGTAGAAACTAAATAAATGTAGGTATTGCTGTTGCTGTGCCATTGCCGATCACGCCTGCTAGTATGGGGCTCGACACGTACGAGTCTGAGGCTTCGCTGCGCGAAGCCTCACACTCGGCCGGGTCGCGGCGACCGCTAGCGGGGCGGACCTAGGCTGTGCCGCCTTCTGCGCACGCCACAACTGCCTGGGTTAAGCTGGCGAATGTCTTCCTCAAAGGCACTCAGCGATAGGTCCGTCCATAAAAAAAAAAAAAAAAGCTGTGCCATTGTTTATTTTCCCAAATAACTAGAAAAAAAGAAATGTAATATGCGCCAGACAGCACACCAATTATGTCGAAGTAGACTTCTGTAACAGCTGATAATAAATAAATGAACCTTCGCGTTTCACTTACCCACGTTAGACCGGAGAAACAATAGAAAAAACTTTTAGTAGCACGCGAAGGAATAATACATATTGGACAACATAACATACATTGCTCTGATCCTATGATAAGTAGCATAAGCACTCGTGTTACAGAAACCAGAAACGGTAGTAACGGAAGACGACGGTACCACAACACCCAGACCCGACAAAAATCGAACCCGACCTGAGATAGCGACACAAAGTCCAGTATGCTCGCCTGTCGGCTACGGAGGTCGTCAATAATGATGATATTTATACATTTAAAAAGGCTAGAATCCTGAACTCTAGTTAAACCAGTCGTAATCGATATATATGTCGTAGCCAGATCGTAAAATTGACCACTTTATGATGTGACCGATCATTTCATAAAATTGTGGTATTTCATGATATGGCCAACTAAAACTGACCATATCGTTTAAACGTCAACATTCGATGAAATTTCAATACACGTTTGGATATATCATTAAAATAAATATACGTTTACAAGTTACCTGAATTTGTTAATATTTGTAGTCTTGGTTAATTAAATATTTTAAATAGTTATTATTTCTAAACAAAAATAATAAATAAAAAGACTCGAATAGCTAACTGACAAATACATATATAACCTCTCAAATTACGTTTCGAACTTCTTAATTTTTTGACATTGCGCTCGTTTTTTGAGTGACTTTCATAAAAATCGCCTAGTTCGGTGTCGTAACGATATTTCACGCACTTTCACTTTCAATTTACACATTATTATTCACTTTTAGAATAAAATATTTGTCCGCCGCCATTATTCATCACAAAAACAAAGCAACATCAGCGCCTCTACCGGTGAGTAATGTAACTTTTTACGATATGATCACAAGTGATTGACCATTTCGTGAAATAGTCGTGCGTTTAGCTGTTTAGTATTCATTGATCTGGCCAGACCACATCATGATGTAGCCAGCAGGTTCTGTTCTATATCATGAAACACCACCATTTTATGAAATGATCGGTCACATCATAAAATGATCAATTTTACGATCTGGCCATGATATATATATAAAACAAAGTCGGGTTATTTACTTACACCATTTATAAGTCAATATCGGCTGGACCGATGTTTATGATCTTTGATTTGTTGAATTTTTCTCCGCCCCGAATAGCAGAATAACGATTAAAACAACGGAAAATTTCACGAAAAAAAAAGGACGAAGAGGCGGTACGAAGTTCGCCGGGACAGCTAGTATATGATAAAATCCAGAATAAGGCTCCAGACTATTGGTGTCACCTGCAGGGGATATGATACCTGTCTGTCGCACGCTATCGATACTTACAACATAGCAAATTCAATGTGCCTTCTAGATACTATTAAAAAATTGAAATTAGATTGTGTAGAAAATAATGTTTTATAAAAAACCGGCAAGTGTGAGTGCGACACACGAAGAGGGTTGTAAGTTTAGAAATAGTTTGTTCATCACACGATAGTTTCATTTTTGACACGTAAATATTATTAATAAAATTAATATTAATTACTAGCTGTTGCCTGCGACTTCGTCCGCGTCGTTTTTAGTTTATTTATAAAGAATTTTCTGCGCAACTTCCATAAAATAAATTCGACATTTTCTCAATGTGACCGGACATTTTGGACATTTATTGTCACTAACGTCTCATTCAATTCTATTGACAAACTATGAAAAAAAAACATTTGGTCACAAATAAGTGCATTATTATAAGAGAGAGACTTTATTGGTCTATAATGATCTATAACGAAATTAAATTTCTAAAATCTGCAAAAACTGTTATTTATTTAAGGTTAACCACTTTCACCACATATCATTTGCCAAATCGCACCTTACGTAATCCAGATCGAACTACATGTTATATTGTATGTTTTTATTGGCAAATACTTAACAATTAAGACTTACATTAGTGGAATTCTTCTTTTTCAAATTTATACTAAAACAAAAAATATGTGACCATCGTGACAATAAATGACCAATGTGACCAAGCATTTATCATAAATGACGGACGCTTATAGCATATGACCGTCAATTTACAACTCTAATCAAGAGTTTTCTCTTTATCTGTGCTCTAAAGCTTTAGACGTACCTACTCTGTCTTATCTGTGTTTTAATAAGGCATTACTTCTTGGCAAATTTTATGATTATCTAGATAGCTAGCTAGATCAACGGTAAATAGGACCTATAAGTTTTAATTCCCTTGCGAGTGTCAAAATATGCGGCAACCATGGTCGTATGTTTTGATTGCTTTGACTTAGAAGTATCATTTTTTAATCTGTAGACCGGCAGACCTGTATTCCTGACAAAAAAATTGCAAACAGACCGACACCGCAGGGTTACTTTTTTCTTTTGGATTACCTACGGAACCCTAAGAATATCAGTGTATTGAAGAAGAAACATCTTTGTTAACCGCGCGGCGCGTAGAGTAGGTATTCAAGATGTCTACGCCTTTAGAAGGTTATTCTAAAAGGCGTTATTCTAAGAATACGAGTACTTGTAATCCTGAATTATTTTATTTTTTTAAGCATACGAATACATGTAATCCGGAATCTATCTTAATGAATATACAGGGTTACATTTCAAGGTAGTGCCAAATTAAAAAAATAAGGTCTGTACTGTAGAACAATATAAAAATACAAATTTATCGTAATTAATTTCAGTCCTCGTATTTAGGAAGTAAAATATACTTAAAAATTACTGAAAATAAAATGAAAACGCGAGATGCACCGTCCTTCATCAGGGATCACAGGCGTGAGGCCGACGCGCCGCGGGCGCTCCAACAAGAACCTCATGCAGTGCACATACGGTGCAATTTAATAAAATAATCGTAAATTTCTACGTATTCTATTTTTTGCAGAATGGAATAATTATTATTATTTTTTTAAATAGTGTTTTAATGTAGATTGATTTCGTTACTGATTCTGAGTGGTCCCTGAAAAATTGGCACAATCGTGAAATGCAACCCTGTATATTTATTGCTTTTAGCGTTTTGTTCCGATTTGCCTAGTTGGGGTGCGCTTGACTATTCGCGTTGCGGCAATAGGGATAACGAATGGGTAAAGAAATTAAAATTCTATTTATTCCGTCAGATAGATTATCAAAAAATAATGGACACTTATTTATTTCTTTTGTCAACCAACCAAAAAATGACAAAGATAAAACGCGTCAAAGTTCGGAAGTGGGGGCTCGTGACGTTACTTCTAAGTAAAAAATGTACCAAGACGTGAGGGTGAAGTCACACGAGATGGGACATTTCAAATCAATATACCTCTGTAATATTTTAATTATGTGAAAAAATAAAAATACGAGTCTAATACTTTTGATATTCTACCTGATAGACGAAATAAAGTTTGTCGTCATCCCTATTGTAGTTATTGCTTCAGACAGAATCTGTAACAATTAGACAGATAAGAGAACCAGACCATTTTGCAAATAGGTCTTAATGGGCTAGTTTCCTTAAAATATCTAATTAGTCTATCAGTTGGATTAAAAGAAAATATTGGACACGTATTTTTTCTTTTCTCAATCAAACAAAAAATTATGAAGATATAGCCCGTTAAAGTTCCGCGTAACGTTACGTGCTCACTTTGATGCGCTTTATCTTCGTAATTTTTTG
The DNA here is from genome assembly GCA_963576865.1 of Anania hortulata. Taxonomy (NCBI): domain Eukaryota; kingdom Metazoa; phylum Arthropoda; class Insecta; order Lepidoptera; family Crambidae; genus Anania; species Anania hortulata. The sequence continues at coordinate 18,177,133 of OY756395.1, read as the reverse complement.
TTTGGTTGACAAAAGACAAAATATTGGTCCAATATAATCTAACTCCGGACTAAATAGAATAATCTTTTTTTGACCCAGGAAACTAGCCTACTATATGCACTTTTACGAGACTTTTTTAACTTACTTCTTTCAGGACAAATGTGGGGCTAGCGCTGAGAAGGAGCAGCGCAAGAAACTTGGTCACTATATTTGTCAGGCTTTTTTTTAATAAGTATGGTATGTTTACAGGAAAATATATTCACGTGCGAGTAGGACAGTTAAGTCCACCCATTTTATCATTTAAATATTAATTAACGCGCTTTAAATTTATACATAAATAAATAAATAAATATTGTACAACATCACATACATTGCTCTGATCCTATGGTAAGTAGCTTAAGCACTTGTGTTACAGAAATCAGAAACAACGACGGTACCACAACACCCAGACTGGAGACAATATAGAAAAGTACTTTTTCTACATTGACCGACCGGGAATCAAACCCGGGACGTGAGATAGCGTCACCAAGTCCGGTATGCTCGCCTCTCGGCTACGGAGGTCGTCATGAACATGAACGTAGTTCAGCAATAGACTGAACTATATGAACCGATATACGGCAGTTCACCAGTTTACAAACATAGGACGACGCTGCGCGCGCGGAAATAGGGCAAATCTGATAAAATGCGCCACTGCTACGTATTGCTAGTTATGGCCTACGAAATACCTTAATATAAATGTACCTAAAGTAAGTACCCACCATCGAGTACATACCCTATCGAATGTACTATCGGTGACAGACAAGGGAGTTCGTAAAAATAAATTTTATTAACAACGATGCAACGATTGCACCGACTCCAAAAGTAACTGATTATTAGGTAGGTACTACGTGTTAATATTATTTTTAAAGTCGGTTTTTTTTTAAAATAAAATTTATTTATTTCATAATTTTTTTGTGATAAATCCTAATCTAACTGCTGAAAACTGATTTCATCCTCTTTTTTCCACCCTTAGGGGTAAAAAAATATTCCGAAAATTTTTATTATCGTATCTTTAAAGTATTAGCTATTTAATAAAAACAGAATCATCAAAATCGGTTTACATTTGTCGAAGATATTGGGTAACAAGAATCACGAACCAAAACATTAACTTAGTTTTTTTTTGTTATTTTCTCAAAAACTGCTTAATTTCATATGGGACCACCACTGAAGTATGATCTACCAAAAAAAACAGGATCATTAAAATAAATTAATAATTGGCGGAGTCATCGCGTAGCATACATACAAAAAAAACATACAGTCGAATTGAGAACCTCCTCCTTTTTTGAAGTCGGTTGAAAATACGTGAAATTTCTAGAAATCGGCTCCGCAAAAGTAAAACCATAAAAAATGGTTTACCCAACTTTAACAAAGAATCCAGTTAATAAAGGCGAGCTAAAATTAAAACAACAATTAATTACAGCTCGAGCCTTATAAGATTTCCTGCACGAGTTTGATATAATGTTTGCTTGGAAGCCAAACAAAATTCGTCTAACGACTGTTTGCAGAAAGTGCCTGCTTCACTTAAAAGTTTTGCAAGAGAATATTTTTTATATTTTCGGGATCCTGCTGAGTGATTATTATAATTCTCGTTAGCTTAATTTGTCTAAGCAGGTCTACATAAACAAAGTCACGCAAAGAAGCTAGTTAAGAATACTTATTGACCTTTACTCAAACCTTTACGTTTGTAGGAACAAAACTCTTCGAACGAGGAATTATTATGCTAATTTACGCCCTATACCTACACGGCATATAATTTACTTACGCCCTATACACGGCATATTTAACCTACATATGTATGGTACCGTATGTACGAGAATATTTCAATTATTTACTCTGATTTGTTTACGCAAAAAATGTCTAATTCGACTTTTTCGACTGCTCAGAATTCTGAAAATAAACAATACTGAGTCCGCATTGAAAAATTTACATAATGTTAGAACCATAAATAAAAAAATTGTCAAAAAAATAAAATAGATATACAAATTTGTTATAAGAACAGTTATTACTCATTACCAGTGATCGGAATAGGTAGATTGATCTGTGGTTAATGATCTTAAACATTGATGTTATTATGGACATGCCTCCGAGATTCCAGAATTTCTTTGTATCAGTTTTTGAAAAAAGGCTTATTCATGTTATGCTAGCACTACCAAAGTACATAAAATCAATCTACCTATTCCGATCACTGCTTATTACATATTGAACTCGGAATATTCATACTGCCTTTTGATTTAGGATGGATCTACCAGCTAGTTCTGGCAACGACTACAAATAGACGATTGAAAGATCAGACATTTCAGACTGAACGTCTATTACGGCAACAACAAGGTAGCCATAATGCCAAACCAAGCTTTACTTTTAAAAAAAAAACTAACTGGTAAAATCGGGGGGCTACAATTTGATCGTGTCAACTGTTTTCTCGATCTCGTGTTAGCAGTAACAACATGTGTTTATTACGTGTAGTATATAAATATAAGTAGTCGATCTACTTAATGTTTCAATCAAATTTTGATTTCTTATTGCATGAGCCGTTTTTGATATATCGATTAATTATGGTTCCCCCAAATCAAAGATTTAAACTTTTTGTATGACATGTTAATGGAAGATTACCTTTCGTTTTTTCGAAGTAGTATTAATATTGTATACCAATTTGCTACCTTTAGATTATTGCAAAGGCTCCTTATACCAAACAAATGCACTTCCTACCTACAGGAAACCTGAAACATGTGACCTAGATTAGGGCGATTGTGCGATTGATTGCTACGGAGTTGTACTGGAAATGGAAACTAACAAGCTTGTAGTTTCTATATTCTATAACTCTTATTACTGTTTTTTATTACTTTTATGAAACTTTTCAGGTCCAGCTTCAGCTAAAAGTGATACATAGTGCTATTTGCGAAATGTTGTATACAAAACTAGCTTAAACTAGCTGTTGCCCGCGACTTCGTCTGCGTGGTCTTTAGGGGTATGAAAAATAGATGTTGGCCGATTCTCAGACTTACTCAGTATGCTCACAAAATTTCATGAGAATCGGTCAAGCCGTTTCGGAGGAGTACGGGAACGAACATTGTGACACGAGATATTTAATATATAAGATAAGGGCTGCTATTTTACGTATCCGGAACTAGCCAGTTATATATAGAACGGTAACAAAAAAGTAATTACAACATTTAAAAAACGAACTCTTTGTCTGATGAAGAATACAATTTTGTTTCATGTAGCTGTCATATTTTGTTTAACCTTAGTGGCGTCATTCTGAAAATTGTGTCTTTATCATCATGGATTTATTAACTAAAACGTAGTATTACTTGTTCAGTGGATTTAACTAGTGAAAATTTTCGTGCAATGAATTTACGAACAAAAACATCGGCTAACTCACTTTGACTTTTGGGGACGAACCACCATTAGAAACTACTGTGATTGATGATTTTTCCGTGTACATAGTAGACGATATTACTTCCCAAATTGCATAGTTCCAGGTCAACGGAAAGTTCCCTATAAATTTTGATGCCCTTGTGTCGAAATATACGTTTTTTTTCGACATAAACCCGTATTCTTTTTATTTTTTAAGTTAACTTAGAAGTTTTTTTTTTAACAGCTTCAAGGGACTGTAGACATGAGTATATTATGGATTGAATTTCAACTCGATACCTCTATGCTTTCCCGAGATAAAGGGTCTTGACAGACAGACAGACGAACAAAAATGTAATTCCATTTAATTAAATAAGGGTTCCATATTTTTCATCTGAGGTACGGAACCCTAAAAACTAAATTTGTAAACAAATTAATCGCACACATGTGGGTTGTACACACAGGTGGGTTTTATAGGCGTAACCAGGGGGGGCAAGGGTGGGCGATGCCCACCCTAGACTGACTGGATCAAGACTATGTGTCCCTAAATCGAATCGGCCCTAAATCGAAGCCAGGATCCGCCCATGGCTGCCCCCCCTAGTCAAGATCCCTAGCTATCGACCAAAGAAGAGCATTACCACACAAAATAGGTATGATCACGAGTATGACACGCTCCGCTACCCATTTTGATGACAAAATAATATTTCGCTAAGGCCTATCATAAGATATTAACGTGATTGGTTAACTGTAAGCCAATAACAAGGCAAAGAAAGGTTAAAGGTGCATACAATTTGAACTATGAAATCAAAGCAATAGAAAATATTTTATAAAAGCAAGAACTGACTTATCATCATAAATCAAAGTGGTTATGCTAAAACCATATTTAACCGTAATAAACTTTTAAGGCGACTGGTAAGGAGAATACACGTAAAAGAGGTGTATTTGCGAAAGGTTTTTTGCGAAAATACTGGATATGAAATGTGGAAATTAATATATCATGTACCTTATATGTTAAAGTTTTGCTCGTAGTATCTAAATACTATTTATTAGTTCTTATTTAAACACAAAAAATATTTCAAAGTACCGCGAATACGGCGATCTTCCGCTGGTCTTCAGTCTGCGAGAAGCATAGCACGGAATAGATGTCGGGCTAGTTGAAGCGAAGTGCTTATGGTTACTTGCCTTCCCCTTCGCCTTATGGGCGGCGAGAATTCGGTCCAACACCGCTAACAGGAGATTTTAGAAAAAAAAAGTATTTTTTTAGTTTTATTTTAATTTTATTTAGTAATAGTGAGACTTGTTTTTTTTTTTTTCAACGTTTGTCTAATTAAATATTACCGCAGAGTTACATAACGTCCAAATACGAATATGTCGCATTATTTGTTATAAAATTATTAATTATTAAAATTATTAATTATTTTGTTATTTTTCCGCGAATTTTTCAAACACATCCTATAAAAGTTTTGTATGAAGGAAGGTATTGATATGATCACAGAACAGAGATGACATACTACGGTCCAATTCAGTGGTATTGATTTTTTTGGCTTATTTTCTTAATTAAGTTTGTTAAATTGATCAACATTAATATTTACTTGTGAATTATGTCTTTTTATTCGAAAATTATTCAAAATAGGGTAATTTTTATGTTTAATATCAGTTATTACTTATTTTAATGGTATTCCAAAAAGATTAAAGGTTTGTTAACATAGATAGAATATTCATCTGACAATATTTTGATGCTATAGATAAAAAAAAACAAAGTGATCTCAATAAGGGTTGCGTTTTTCCCTTTCAAGGTAAGGAACCCTAAAAAAAGCTAATTAAATATTTATTTTATTTCATTTTATTTTATTTAGAAAACCAACTGCGTGACATACAAATATTACCTATGTAGTACTTAAAACTAGGAAAGCTAATAACAGGTTTCCTTTAAAATTACTGTATGCAATGGACGTTATACAAAGTAAAGATTGTATAAAGTGTTTTTCATTAAAAGATATAGACACTACGGCACATAACATTTGCATTAATTTACACATGCGTCTTCTTAGATAGATTATCATTGCCGAAACGAACAAAAAGATGTACAGTACATGAACACATATAAATATCATTATAGTAAATAAATACATATTATTGCTGCCTAAATTCAATTTACAGTATTAACCAAATCAAAACACAAATTACTTTTTTTTTTTCTCCAACTTGCATTTTAATTATTTAAGTATTGCATTTTAAGAATTTTTTTCGCTTCAGATTTTACCTTGTTTTTGTTGTGAGTGAACAATTCAATATCCCTGAACATGCCATTATAAATCCGCGGCAATCGGGAGATGGGTGCGTTACGTGCATAGTATATAGCATATATGGGGAGATTGTTCAAGCGGTGATGCAACTGCCAGGCTGTTGCTTCATTATTATTATTAAGTCTATAGGTTGCTTTACCGCTGGAAGGATAATAAGCTTTTGACTTATGATCTGTCACTTATTGATAACTTAAAACATTTATTAACAAGGAATATATAGTACGTAGAACTTAGAACCTTGTTTATTAAAGAAAGATTCACAACAAAAGGACTTTATTGTCTTTGTAAATTGTTCAGAATAGTCTATGGCACCCAAAGACTCAGGAGGTTCAATAAGAAGCTATGTTTCTATCACTCTTAGTACAATTGATCACAAAGACACTGCTGACGTAACAAAACAAGTTAGTAAAGGAATGCATTACATTACAGAAACAATACATTTAGACATTTTTACTTCAAAAATAAAGAACTACTTACTTCAAACAAAAATCTCCTTTTCACCCCCTTAAAGTTGAAATTCTAATAAACTGTATGAGTTTCAAACCATAAACATATATCTTCATTCTACCCCATCGGGGTTTGAATGATCAAAAACGCTGAGACTTAATTTTCAATCAATCTTCAGCATAAACAAAAAAAAACATTCTAACTTGAAAACTGTCCGACTTTTTTTCCTCATTTTTCCTCATTAGGGGTACAATTTCCAAACATTCTTCTTTAGTGGACACCTACACAGTTTAAGGTATATATGTGCAAATATTCAAATCTCTAGTAGGTCTAGTGGTTTGGAGTGGACTGTGCGTTGCTAATCAACAATCAGTCAGTTTACGATTTTAAATACTTACTTTTCTAGAAAGCGATAAAAAGGATTCATTTTTAAATAGGCATAGTAAATTAAGAAGGTATTGACAGTGTGTATAATTGAAATAGAATAAAAAACATTTTCTCAGAACCATGCAAACTTAATAATAACATAAGTATGACGTAGAAATTTGCTACATAGTAATTGACTTACCTTGAATCCACTAGTGCTAAAAGTTAAATGACGGGCAACCCGGGGTGTGTTTTTGGACTATTATCAGTAACACTAATTCAATTGTTAAAAACAATTTTTTTGAAATTTAATTCATTAAAACGGGCCCACTTGCAAAACTTTTGAAACTGGCTGATTTTGACGTTATTTTTTTTAATTTCTTATGACAGCTTTAACGAAGCGTGATCCAACAAAAGTGCCCAATTGACAGTTCAGTATTTCAACTTGAACTGAACATTACCGAAATATGTCATTCATTCAAATTGACATTTGGTTGGTTTGGCTCACTTAATCTGTGGTTTGGCTACATTTTTGTCAAATATTTGTCTTGATTACTCGATATTTTGGGAAATTCTAAATAAAACATGAACAGCATCAAGATTCTTAAAAACTTGACATTTAATAACCAGCTGCGGACTTTTTCGAGATGGTAAAAACATGGATAAAATTAGTTTTCATGATAGTACATTTTTAGGTTAAATTTAACCTAGTCTTCTTTTCGCAGCGCAATATTACGCCAAGAAGTCATCCAAGCACCGACTCCATTATCTATTCCAGTGCCAGAAGGTGTCGATAAGCCAGTTTCACCAAAAATTGAGAAGTTAGTCGCAGAGATCACAACTCTTAACCTCCTAGAAGTATCAGAACTAAGTCAGGTGTTGAAGAGGAGATTAAATTTGCCTGATGCTCCTGTTATGCCTGCTGGCGGATTCGCCTTCTCTGCGTCGCCTGCACAAGAAGAAGAGGAAGCCGCACCTAAAGCTGTCAAAACTAGTTTTACGGTAATGTTCAGTTCAAGTTCTTGATTTAAATGAAACAATTTTGATTTATCTGGCTTGCCTTGGAGATTATTCAACGTTTTTGTAATATAACTGTTTGTCTACAGGTTAAAATGACAAAGTTTGATGACAAACAAAAAGTGGCCCTCATCAAAGAAGTCAAGAGCCTGTTGGAAGGTTACAACCTCGTTCAAGCCAAGAAGTTTGTAGAGAGTGTGCCAACAGTTGTAAAGGCAGATATTTCTAAAGAAGAAGCAGATAAACTGAAAGAAGCATTATCCAAAGTTGGAGCCATTATTGAAATTGAATAATTTAAGCAGTATATTAATTTAGGTTTTAGCAATATTAAAATAAACTATTAAACCATAGTGTATTGTTGTATTTTGTTATTTCTTCTGCCTTTTGTATTAGTCAAGAGTTTTTATATTGCTCCAGTTTTGTAGGTTAAGTGTTCATCTGTCTCTTACCCGTTTGTTACAAATTTGTGACGAAAGGACAAATAAAACATAGAATTAGATAAGTAACAATCTCTTTTATTAACATATACAATCTTGTGTGTACTCAGAAAATAAACGTATTACATCATACAATAGCCCACACAAATCTTAAAACGTAAACATGACTAAGTGTTCCATCTACTAAAATGATTCCAGAGTCCACAGACACCACAGGCCATTCAGCGAGCTAAGTTAACATGTATCATGTAGCTGTGCAACCATCGAGGTTCATTCACACTCATAACTGCTGCTGTGCCAAAACGGTGCTTAACATGTTACAATAAACACTATGTTATGAAATTAAAACATCTATTTCTTAAAAAGCGGTAGCACAAGATCTTAAGATTAATGAAAGTACAGTACATTCTGCCACTACTGGCATATAAATATTTGGAAATGTTATAATGTAAATTATTTATTACATGGATGCACATATTACACAATAATTTCGATATTTAATAACACTTATTGACACACGCGAGTGTAAAGGGAGGTGGGCAAACCACTTCTCGCTGAGTAAAATGTGCTTAATGCTGACTTATTAAAACAACTTTTGTCCTAAAATTCAGACTAATCTGCAAAACTTAATACAACAACAACAAGCCCCGCCCCAATGAAATGTTCTATTTAAAATAATTGACTTTAAAGCCAATTTTTTTTTGATGCATTTTACATAGGTCTACAAAAAGCGGCAAACCTCTTCAGAATTAAGGCGCGGACCCTGGAAATAATTTTAGTAGACGGGCTATTAAGTTGCGATTAAAAGACCATTCTGACGCAATTGAAATAGCAGCTCTAACCAGAATTGGATCAGCCTTTTGGCAAAATTGACACATTTCCAAGACCGGTCTGTGTTGGAGTGGCAAGTAAACTGTTGTCTATATTAAGGGAGCTGTGCGTATTCATAGGTATGTTACAAAATCCGCGCTGCCCTGCAAGTCGCCTGCGATTCAGCACACACTCAGCCTTGTTATTATTATTCATGCAGAAGTTGTTCTTTACTCTCAATAAAGTGCTCTTAGAAGTTATATTACAATTTGTATTCACACAAGAAAGAGATAAAACATAAAATCTTATATAAAATACAATCTAGTAACTATTGTGAGATAATAACAGAAAAATGCAACCAAAAAAAATAGATGACATGTAAAATTAACTGCAAACAGCATAACATTGCATTAGATTTGGTGCATGTTGGTCATAAAATTTTGATCAAACAAATAGTGCATGCTCACTTTTGTATTTTCACTTATTCTAATAATCTGGTACCAAATGCTTTCGGTTTTTTATAACCATATTTTACATTGTTATTTTCTTAATTATAGAAAGTATCACATTGTTGATTGCTCTGTGAACCATAAATGTAAACAGATACAATAGTAAATCTATTCGTACTGCCAGCAGCTCTGTTTGTGAGAGATAAACATTACGAATACAATTTTTCAAACGCCAGATAACTTTTATCCAACAAATAAAATTGATGCTTTGACACATTTATACAAAAACTGTCAACATGTCAAACTTATTATTTATTTTAACGTTATCCGGATATTGAAAAATCGGCCCTAAATAAACTAATCGCTTACCATTAGTAACAATCTAAAGAGTTCGCTTCCTCGTTATTATCATACAACCCAAGCACATCATCAAGAAGTGAAGAAACGCTTCTTATTCCATCTTTCCATTCCTTTTTCTGTTTAATAATATTTTTACAGTCATTAAAGTCCATATAATGCACAAATAAGTACGGTGAGGCAGCCTTCACCAACTTCATTCTAGGAGAGACATCAGGTACTTCTCGGTTCTGTCCCTGCTCTAAATTCATACGTTTTTGGTATATACTGGCCAACAGATTCATATCATCAGCTTTTAATATTCCCTCAATCACGTTGTCCGATTTCGTAGAACACTCCGCCTCCATTTCTTCTCCGGTATTAACAAAATCATCTCTCCTGATCTGGCAAACGACATCTGCCATGCTTTTAGGTTCCCCATCAGCAAGTACTATCATTTCGGGCACTTTATACTGGTGAAGAATTGCTTGTAGCCGTTCAGCTATGGCTAGAGCCGCTTCAATGACCTCCACTTCAGTGTCTTCGTGTAAGAGCTTGAGTAAGACAGTGAGGCACCCGATCGCTGCTAGTTCGTCGAGTACTCTGAGCAGTCGTTTTCTGATTTCAGCCTCGTTTAATGTGACAATCTTCCGGGACTCCCTCGAGAACGTAACAGGCGGGAACGTGCCGTCCAGCCATCCCTGGTCCGTGAAGTATGACTTCATAACCATTTTCCAAAACTTTAGAGCGCTCATTTGGACTTCCCAGTGGAAATCGCTAATGGCTGAAGACGCCATGTGCTCGTAAAGGGTCAGCTTGAAGGACGGCGTCAGTTTTATATTTTGGTACACCTCACATATGACATTGCACGCTTCCTTGCGGACGATGCCTTCTTGGTTGTTGCAAAGCATCTCTATCAATTGTTCCTGCAATTGAACATATCATTTTAACATATTTGTATTGAAAAAGTATTTGTGGTAAGTAGAGATGGGTTTCCACCAGGGTTAAAACCCACATGTGGGTTATAACCCAATAATAACCCATTTCATTCCACCCAGGGGTGATTATAGCGGGTGATAACAAATTATTTCATAATTTTATCAATTGGTATCTTTTATTGTACTTCTCTCATTTGTTTTTTATTTATTGTGTAAGTCAAATATTAACACTAACATGCATACACTAAAAACAAAAAATTCTAAATCGACCTGAAATTAGGCTCGAAATTTTTGATTAAAAATAATATGCAATTAGTCACAGCCCGGTCTCAGTCGAGAGATGGCTGGGAAGTGCGGGAGGGGGTGGGCGCACACGCAGCGCTTCCCGCGGCGCACGCCCGTTTCGTCTCCCTCCGCTCACTCTTGTCTACGCCGCTGGTTTGAGAGCTCGTGCTGTGTGAATTTGTGATTTTTATCTACGACGACCCGATATTGTTTTACTGCGATCTGATTCTGCTTTAACCTGATTGACCTTGGCTTGAAAACACTGGCTCCGATTTGCTTATCCACTGGATATTTCATGAATTCGAAAAAGTCTACCTATTGGTAAGTACCTACTACTTATTATTAGGTTAAATTTATAACGTATTAGGTTCATTGTGTGTAATTTCATTGCATTTATCAACTCTTACAATTTCATAAAATAGTACCTAATTCTACGCCTATTTCACATGTCGGGTGCGTCACCATTGTAGCTATTTTCTTCATAGATACTATTCTTTATTATTAAATAAAAGTAAGACTCTTCAAATCATATAATTATTTATAGCTCTCTCTCTTTATGGCGTCTAACGGCTCGATCGGCGTCCATTTTTGCCGCGGTTGATTCGCCATTTTGTTTTAGTTTCGCTCCTAACTTTGAATTACCTATGTTAATGTATAATTTATTTTTTAGAAGGTATCAGAAATAATGACCATTATATATTTGTTAATAGTAGTGGCACAGACGTGGATGGCTCAGGACATCAATTAGTCTTTAATCAATTAATCCGGCACAGTCTGACATAATAATACTTAATTAATCTTTGTTTGACGACCGTCGTACCTGAGGGGCGAGTGCGCTGGACTTGGCGTCGCCATCTCTAAGTTTCCGGATTCGATTCCCGGCCGGGTCAATGTAGAAAACAAACTTTTCTGTATTGTCTCAGGTCTGGATGTTATAGTACCGTCGTTGTTTCTGATTTCTATACTGTCGTTATTTCTAAGCAATATATACGATGTTGTCCAATATTTCTTTATTTGTTAATATTTTTTACATTATCTAACATATTAAACTGTCTTGTTTTAGAACAATATGGTGAGACCAAAAAATCTAATAATATGGAAACATTTTCGAGAAACTGAGAATAAATCAGCTACTTGCAAGTATTGTGAGCAAAAATACAAAGTAGCCAATTTGCAAAAACTGGCTAAGCATTTACAGAAATGTTCACAGTGCCCTGAAAACTACAAACAAGAGTTGAGGACGAACACATCGTCGCATTTACCATCTGCAGTGAATCAAATGATTTTGCAACCACAAAATTAAGAAAATCAGAGACCTGAGTCTGAACTAAGTTTGTCGATTGAAAGCAGTGGGTCTACTTCAGTAAGCCAGCCAACACATATAAATAAAGAAAAACTACATTCATTATTAGCTAAGGCTATTTATGTATCAGGAGCACCACTTTCAATAGTCGAACATCCACTATGGATAAAATTTTTCAATGAACTCCAGCCATTATACAAGTTGCCTACAAGAAAAACTATTTCTACCACCATTTTGGACAAAACTTACAGAGAAATGCACCATGAATTGAAAGAAAATATAAAAACGCAAACATGTTTGCATTTAATTTTAGATAGTTGGTCAAATTGCAGAAATGAAGGCATTATAAATGTAATAATAGCAAAACCAGAACCTGTTTTTATTAAAATCATTGCGACGGCAGAAAATCGACACACAAGTGATTATATATGTGAAATAATTTTAAATGTATTAACTGAGTATGGAGAAAACAAATTTGCCACGATGATTGGAGATAACACAAGTAACATGCAAAAAGCTTTTCGACTTGTTAAAAACGTTCATCCAAATATAACTTGTATTAACTGTGCTGCTCATACTTTAAATTTGCAAAAGTATTATTAAAATTGAAGTAATTGACGCTTGCAAAAATATGGCAGTCAATACGGTTAAAACTATTAAAAAAAGTCAAGTTTTAACATCGTTACTTGCTCAAATAGTGAAGGAAAAAAACGCTGGTGAAACTTTAAAGTTACCATGCGATGTTTTAAAAGTATAGAAAACACTAAAGTTGCCTTGCAGACCTTAGCTGTACATGAAAGAGCTATACTTCTACCCTCTAAAGAAAAATCAGCACTATTAGATGAAAACTTTTGGAAAATTGTTCATCAATGCAAACTGATTTTAGAACCTATATCAGATGCAATATTCCAGCTAGAAGGAAATGAAAAAAATGTTCACAAGATGTTTTTGACACTGAAAAATATGAAATCAAAGTTACTTTTCAGTTTACCGGAAATAACAATAATAGAAGAAACGGAAAAAGACGAAATTTTATCGAAATGTGACGAAAGAATCAACATGTGCCTAAAGCCGATCCATTTTGCTGCTTATTTATTAGACCCTATAAATCAAGGATCCGAACTTAATGAAAATCAAGAAGTTGATGCGATGGAGTTCATTTATGAAGTGGGACAAAGCATCGGCTTAAATGTAATGGAAAACCTGGCATCTTTTCGAGCCAGAGATGGTTTTTGGAGTCGAAGATTTTTATGGGACAGTATTACCAATGTAGCGGCAACAACCTGGTGGAAAGGAATATGTGGATCTACTTTATTAAGTAAAGTTGCTATCCAAATACTTACAGCTCCTTGTACTTCCGCGGCTGTAGAGCGTTCATTTAGTGCTCACAGCAATATACACAGCAAAAAAGAAATAGACTGACAACAGAAAGGGCAGAAAAACTGACTTTTTTAACATATAATTGGAATTTAATTATTAAGCACGTGGAAGATTTCAGTGATAATGCTGAGGATTTTGAGGACTTGTCTGAGTCACCGCCAACAATTTACAGCCCACCTCGCGCTGCTAGCCCTCAACCATCTACGTCCGGCATTAATAACATAGAGTTTTTAGATTGCGATCGCATTTCTATTGATAGTGACGCGGACGATGAGTAATATAGTTTATACAGTTAAATAAATGTATGTGATTTTGGATTCAGATTTTCATTTTACAACCTTTTAGCAACAAATACAACTTCTCACTATTAAAAAAAACTATTTTTATTTTCACCCACTAGAATGGGTGAAAATGGAATAAAACCGGGTTATAACCCAAATCACCCAGTTTTAACCCAATCGGGTGGAATGGGTTTTAACCCACTACCCATCTCTAGTGGTAAGTGCATAAAACACAAGGGATTATTGAAATAGGGATGACAACTAACGTTTTTACTCTTCATCTATCAGGTTGATTATTAAAAAGCATAAGACACGTTATTAAAAAAATATTAATATTACAGAGATACTCGTATATTGATTTGAAACGTCGCATGACGTCACGTCTTGGTACAATTTTTACTTAGCTTTTTTTAACGTTAGCTTAGAAGTTTGATTTTTGTACAGCTTCAAGGGACTGTAGACCTGATTATATGGTTTTAATATCAACTCGATACCTCTACGCGTTCCCGAGATAAAGGGTCTCGAGTCTCGACAGACATACGAACAGACAGACAACAATGTGATTCTTTAACAGTTCCGTTTTTTTCCTTTTGAGATACGGAAGAACCCTAACAACGGACATAGTCTACTGTTCATCCATTTCAGCCATAAGACGTCCACTGCTGAACAAAACCTATCATCGGCGGGGACTGCCAATACTCGCCACGCTTGGCAGGCGGGTTGGCAAGCGCAGTTTTTATAAGATTTTGCACGAAGACGCTGCTGCCCATCTCGTGCTACACGAATTAGTCGCCTCTTACGACATGCCTCCTGTTGCCGGTGGGGAAGTGTATTCTTTACGGCCGACCCCACACAGCACTCTAGTGTCTAGTCTACTGTTACTCACCAGTATATTCGGGTGGGCCATTTTCAACTGGTCCCACATGGAAGCGATCTTGCAGGCCGCGCCGACGCACTTCAGCGCCGACACCTGCACGTACGCCTCGTGGTCGTTGAAGGCGACCGTCGCCGCGACTGGGATCAGGTTGTTCTCCAATATCTGCTTCTGGATCGGGGGGAATTCTGGAACGGAACAATCTAACTAATGCAATGTTCTAACTAATCCATCCAGGATGGATCTTTGTTAATCACGCTAGAACGGCTGAACGGATATATCTAGATGGCTTACTAATATTAAAAATGCGACAGTTTTGATGAATGGATCTGTGTTACTCAATCACGCCAGGAGATGTATTTTTGAATCATGCGAATTCCAATCCGAATACGAAATCGCAAAATTCGCATGCGAATAACTAAAATCACTATTTTTGAAAATTTATTTCGTGAATTCTGCAACGAGTGGTCCTACCCACTCGTTTTGCGTTTTCTACTAGTAGAAAGAAGTACGAAAGAATGACATTGACAAGTAAACATATGTTTGACAGAAATTTGACATAATAAATCTGTATTTACGTTCCGATTTAAGCGATTTACTACCGGTTTTTAAAATCAATGAGTTTTTGCATTCCGTTACATAATACTTTCTGCGGAAAACGAAAATAGTTACAAGAAGCTACGAGTGATTTAAAAATGCGTAAAATCGTGAGCAATAGAAATGAATTTCATACACGAATTGTTTTCGTGTTCGAATTCGAGATTCATTTCTAATGCTTCAAAAATACATCTCCTTGACGGCTTAACGTATCTAGATGTCTTACTAATATTATAAATGCGACAGTTTGGATGGATGGATCTTTGTTACTCAATCACGCCAGGACGGCTGAACGGATCTAGAATAAATTTGGCACAGAAATAGATATTATTCTGAAATAAAAGATAGGATAATATAACTTACATACTTTTTATTCCAAAAAAATTTACAGTACCCGAGGGAAGCAAGATAACTATAATTATAGATGGCGCTTCTTAACGTTAGTTGTCAGTGTTCAGTAGGCAAACATTTTTGATGTGAAAAAAAAATGTTACACTAGCTGTTGCCCGCGATAGTAATAATAATAGAAATAGTTATAGTCATAAGTCATCCGGGCACTAATACACGTCCCAAAATACAGCGAAGTCGCAGGCAGCAGCTAGTGAGAATATAAATATTAGACAACATCACATACATTGCTCTGATCTTATGGTAAGTAGCCAAAGCACTTGTTTCAGAAAACAGAAACAACGACGGTACCGCAACACCCAGACCCAAGACAATATAGAAAAGGTGTTTTTCTACATTGACCGACCGAGTGGAAATCAAAACGGGACCTCAGAGGCGCTTAGCGACACAAAGACCGGTATGATCGCCTCTCGGCTACGGAGGTCGTCACGAGACTTCCAAGTCGCTATGTGCCCCGTGCCACTTCAGCTTGCTAATCCGTTGGGCGTCAGCGACTTGTCAGCGACTTTTGTTGGCTTACGGATCTCCTCATTTCTGATTCGATCTCGCAAAGAAACACAGAACATAGCCCTTTCCATAGCACGCTGTGCGACCTTGAGCTTTCTTATGAGGCCCATACAGAGAGACAACGTTTCAGTTCTATCAAAATCATGTGTAATTTTTATGGTGTGCAATTTATAGTATCTATCTAACTTTTACTATGGGACGAACTTTAAATTGTTATGCTTGCAATGTTTGTCCAATACAACAAGTTGTAAAGTTGTTGTACCAGAATTAGCCCCTAGGAGATTTATTATGACTTAAATCACACCGTGTATATCCATTATTTAGTCGCACCGTAACGTAAGCACTGCATACTGTGATTGTTGGTACAATGTGATATTACAATCATCAGCAAGTCGACCGGCTCAAAAATTTCCAATTTTATCATCCCATTTTCAACTTTAAATCCAACACTTAGAGGTTCAATATCAATGACTATGGAGTTTTTGTGGCAGGTCGATGAACTGTTGAATGCACAAGTACAGATAAGCATGTCTCTTTTTCCATATCTATCGCACAGATCGATAGATGTATTCGTATTTTTAACAAATTACCTCAGTCTACGCTGACCTACCTATGTATAAATTTAAATCGCATGTCAAGATAATTTTTAATGAAAAAGGTTATAATCATGTTAATGACAATTTTTATGATAAATTGTGTGGAATCAAAGACTTTCTTGCTCGCACATGCGTATTTTTTTTGTAACCATACCATCATTATTTAAAAAGAGGTTGTAAACAGCGACCGGCCCCCGATTGAGAATCCTTCAATAACAAAATGACGATCGGAAAACCACGTGACAGTATAGGATTCATTGATTAGTGTAGGTTTTTCTTTTCTCAATCAAACGAAAAATGAAGAAGATATAGCCCGTTAAAGTTCCGCGTATCGTCACGCCTTGCGACACTTTTTAGCAAGGCGTGACGTCTCTCCCAAACTTTGATGCGCTTTATCTTCGTCATTTAATATCTATTTTTTGACCCAGGAAACTAGCCTATTGTTGCTAGGTGATTGTAGTTTTAAGCTACAATAATCTACTTGTTTTGTTATATTCTTAATAGATAGCGCAGACAGATAAACAATTACAGAGTAACAGCGAATATAAAGAAAAAAGAACTGAAACCAGTGTCGTCGCCTTTATGGGCCACCACAACATAAGCTGAGTGCGGTCATTTTTCAATTTTATTATTACATTATTGTACAATAATTGATCGAATTTAATTCTATTGCATCCGTCTACAGATTTTTTCTTCTTCTTTGTAACAGTTTTTTTTTTCTTTTCTTTAAATTCGACAACAAAAATGTCCTTCGTTGCTCAGTTGGAAGAGTTTCTTAACAAGCTTAAATTTAGACGTTTGTACAAAGTAACTTAAACGTAAGTAGACGATAGTTTGGCCCCGTGGTTCGCGTTCCGGACTACGAAGCCAGCGGTCGCGGGTTCGAATCCCGCAAGGGAAAAATATGATCATGTAACTGAATCATGAATGTCATAATGTAATGTCTATCCGTTATTTAGTCACCACAGTACACCACCACCAGCTACTATGCTTAGCTTTGAGCTAGATATGTGATAAGATTGTTGGTAAAAAAATAATAATAATAATAATTTGTGTCATGAACATTACGTTTGATATTGCAACAATTAAATCATTTTGCCAAATCTAATCGAGACAAACATTCGCACCAGCCGCGCCCATTTAGGTATATGCGTGGCGTCATTCTTATAGACAGACGATCAAGCACAAGATCACTAAAACATGCGTATAACTTCAAACACGTTGAGAAGTAGTTCTAAAAAAGGAATTTAAGTAACGGTAAAATTGAATTTATTTTATTTGTCCCAAAAATAGGTAACCCCGTATTTTTGCTCGGTATTTAAAATTCGTCCCATAAAATAACCTAAAAAAAAAAGGAAACACGAACACGAACAAATCAAGAAAGACGCATTAAGGCGAGTAGTGACCCTAAATTAGCGACTCGACTCGTGAGAATACGAATATCGCACGATAACTCAGTAAAATACGGTTCATAGCAGCGCGCAATGAAACGTGGCAAAAAGAACAACTGAATCTAGCTTTTCCCGTGGCTCCGTCCGCGTGTAATACGGCTTGTTACCCTGTATTTTACTTCCTTAGTAGAAGGTTAGTTAAAAATAGTATGTCCTTCCCTTGGGTACAATTGTTATGCTTAGAACTGTGCATTATCCAGTATAAAAAGTAGATTAAATCTTTCTCTGACTAAAATACCACTATGTGCTGCTCTGAAAAATAAAAACAAAACTATCTCACGGGAACCGTACAATTTTTTAAGATAAAGTCCATCTATTCCAGTTTATAATCTATCTCTGTGCCAAATTTTATCAAGACCCGTTCAGCCGTTCTGGCGTGATGGAGAAACAGACACCCACCCAGAATAATATTTTCACTTGAACATGTTTTGAATTGCCTCTAAAGTTTTTTTTTTTAAAGTCAAAATATTTTTTTTGGCGTTATTGTAAATGCAAAAAATTTAACAAATTAAGCATCCATCCATATAAGTATTATTTAAAATAAAAGAACTTACTTATGAAGGAGATTTCTGTGCAAACGTGGAGTAACTCGAACGCAGAGTCCCTCACCTCCCAATGCATGTCGTGCATCTTATGAAAGGTCAGCTTGCCTATCTCGTGCATGGCGGACCCTGGTTGCGAGTCCATAAGCAGAGACAGGTTTGGCGGCAGGAACTTAGCCACTGTCAGCCTCATCACGCCTAGCGCTGACACTACAAACTGAAAAGAGATCAAAGCCGAATGAAAAATTACCTTTGTTGAAAAAAAAAACGAATATTTGACAACATCACATACATTGCTCTGATCCTATAGGTAGCTTAAGCACTTGTGTGTGTTACAGAAATCAGAAATAACGACGGTACCACAACACCCAGACCCAAGACAATATAAAAAAAATACATTGACCGAACGGGAATCGAGCCCGGAACCTCAGAGTAGCGACACCAAGTCCGGTATGCTCGCCTCTCGGCTACAGAGGTCGTCAATAAGTTAAAGGATCACTTTGATAAATGGTGGTAGTTTAGTAGTCGGAGTCTCGCCTCATATCCGTGGGTCGAGTTCGCATTCAAGTGCGTACATCGTTAAGAAACCTGCACGAGTAGGTAACAATGGATGTGTAATGATCTAAAATGGTCTGGTTCCGTCTTAAGGTACCATTCGGATCTTGGCAATCGATACCCCAGTCCGCGAATCAGCAGCGACTAACGGGTCGCGACGCACCACTCTGCCCCTAGCATGACTACAAAAACACGATATGATATAGCGATTTATGTCGATAAACTCGATAACCAACTAGAAAAATATGATAGATACAGCCGCCATGTTGTATTGCCGTGTCGGTGACGTCACCTCTTATGATCAGTGATCGGAATAGGTAGAGTGATTTGTTGTACTTGCGTAATGCTGTCATAATATGGACATGCCTTTTTAATGAACTGTTATCGAAAAATTTCGGGATTTCGGGATTTCATTAAATATTATTTAGGTCGTGATTACTAGCCATTGTATTTGAAATTAGAGGTTACAATAGCAAAGCACTTTTGAGTAGTACTTATTTTGCTATTTGTATGAGAAATTAAAAAAACTGGTTAACGAAAACCTATATTTAGACTTAGCTTTAGAAAGCACGGATATCAAACACAGCCAGCTCCGAGATTCGGTGCTGTTGCTGATTTTTTTTTTACAGAAAACTCCAAGTAAATAAATTCGACCCCGGCAGATTGAACCCGGGACCCGTTTCGATAACAAATGAATGAGTCAAGTCAACCGTCGATACTTGGTTCTGATTGGTCGTCCGGCATTATCAAGTGCGGCAAGCACAAAGACTCTCTCCCCGCAGAGGCATAACGGCACGCGTCTCTCCATAATGTACCGAAGATTTATGACATTACAGGTATCCAGTCTTTGACGTCAGTATAGGCCAATGTTCAATACATTTTACTCAAACTTACTGAACTTTAAAATTAGAATATCCATGTAAAACATATGTTTAAAATAAAGCTATTACTTCTTTTAGTATTTAACACCCCGAAAAGATATCTTACTGCATTTTTCATGTAGGTATAATAAAACGATTTTTAAATTAAAAAAATGTTCGTCTTAGGCAGGACACTCAAACAAAATGTAAAACGATTTTTGTTGTGGATCGTACAGAAACATTCATGCAAAGGTAAACAATGGACACCACATAAAATTAAAGCCTGAATCCCGAAATCCCGGATAATTAAAGCCCAATAGTTTCGAAATCCCGAAATCCCGAAGGTTTGTCCATATTAATATCAGCGTTTGAGGTTATTGACCCTAAATCACTCTACCTATTCCGATCACTGCTTATGATCGATGTTTTGATAAAAAATTCAACATATCTATTCACTATCATATTGTGACGTCTGTGACGCTTACGTCACCGCAAGCGTCAATCCATTAAGAATTTCGTCGGCATCTGTCAAGTACCGCCGAGCTGGCCGGCTATGTTCCACGGGCCAAGATAAACGAAGTGACAAACGAAATGACTATCGTAATTAAGGTCTAAAAGGTTCGATTAGGGGTATATAAAGGGCTGCGAGCCGCACTACGGGCAGTTAGTAAAAGTCTAGTAAAGCGGAAACAAGAGGAAGAAGGAAGAAAAGTGAAAGTAGTCAAGTGCAATAGTAAATGTCTAGTAGCGGAACAGTACAGTGCAGTATAGTGCGGTTTACGTCTGTCAAGAGGGCCGTGTCAGTGTATGTCAAGAGGACCACTTTGGGTCTACGCTAGTCAAGAGGACCGTGTCGGTGGTGTCAGTCAAAAGGACCGCGTCAGACGAGAAGACCACGTCAGTGCTACGTCGGAACCTGTGGTCGGAACTCTGTCAATGATCGGAGCTGCGTCGTTGTGACTTGTGGCGAGAGGGAATAAAGCTTCTTTCTGAAAGATTTGTCGTTTCCTTCCAATCCCGTACCAACATCCGTAACAATATTTAAAAAAAAAACAGATGGTGTCGATAAACCGCTATATCATGTCGTTTTTTGGTTATGATGTTTGGTCATTATGACCAAACATCATAATCAGACCACGTCAGTGTATTGTACTGCTGGCTTTAAGCAAATACCTCTTCGGTAAATTAACGAATGGAATGTGCTAAATAATAAATATTGAACATGTCTTCGAATTTGATATTTTGGCAAGTCATGGTAGTGGTATTATTTAACACATCACCTTGTTTTAAAGGTATTTCATAACAAATTACTTAAACACCTTGCAGAACACATGGTGGGAAACTACTCTATAAGGCTAAAGGAAAGATTGATCCATTTTGAATACAAAAGAGATTATTTAGACTTTTAAATTTTAAAAATTAATGGTGTTTCTAACTTTATCTCTACCCTGTTTCCATCGTGTCTTATTTAAACGAGACACGATATTTAAGTTATATTTTTTCAAACATATTGTTGAAAAAAAGGTTTATGGAAATCAATAATTATGGCCATTGCAGCGTCGTGATGGTATTTTAAATATAACAAGTTTAATATTATTAAACACTAACCTTGCACGTTAAGTGTGGTCTTTTTGTCAGGATGTTATGAACAACTGAGTTGAGACATATCACTTCTAAACTAGCATGCCATTTGATGTTGTAGTGCTTCACTAAAGACAAAATCGTGTCCATAATATATGTCATAACCGTGACCTTTTGCTCACTGTCCTCTGAGCTATCAGTTTCCATTTCTCCAAATTCGTTGGTAGGATCGTACTCGCACACAACATAGAACAAGGCTTTAAACAAAAGATTCGCTTGTGTATCGTTTAAATGGTCTCGCAAAGACGTCAACCTTTTCACACTTTGAAGTATTACATTCAAAGTATCGTGCTCCATGATTAAATCTCTTAAAGCATACGCGGCTCTTGATGTGTGCTCACAGCTTGCGTGTACAAAGGTGGTGATATACTCATTGATCCTCTCATTCTTCATACTGTGGCCTCCACTGTAAGTCTTGTTGATATACACCAACAGAGGAACGACGTATATAAACAGCATCTGGTTTTGCAACTTGCCATTCTTGTCGTCAGTTGTCAGGTTTATGTTGTAGTCTTTAGAAAACGTACGCCAAATCATATTACAGTTGTTACAGAAATCGACTACTAGCACCACATTGCGCCTCTGTATCAAGTAGTGTATAATATTGAAGTACAAAGCTTGCACCTCCACGAAATCTTCTATGATATAAGTCACGCCGGGTAAATAGGGTTTCGTCTGGAAAACCCTCAACAAATACGCAATAAATAATAGCTTCATAATAAGCAATACTGTGTGATCTTTGCGGAATCTGTCTGACCAAACCAGCAGATGTGTATGCAGACAAATCTCTTTCAAAAAAATTGACATGACCTTATTTTTCTGATTCATCCTATCATTCTTAGCGAGTAACGTACTGAGTAGTATCTGTAAGACTGGTTCAAAGGTTTTACAATATTCATCTTCTTTTTCGGGAGTTATATTCAGATTATGTGTAAAGCTCACGTCCGTTATCGGCTTTGCTATATGCCCTATGACTATGCTAAGATTATTTTCATCGTCTAAAGTTTCCATTTTCCATAAAAACTCAGACGCGAATTTATACACCAACCTGACGACGAAAATGGTCGTTGTGCTTTCGTATAAACTCAATATCTTCTTCCATAATTCAGTCTTTAATATCCAGGACACACCAGAATTGTGTGTCGTAAGTGCTAAGGCGACTTCTAGGTATGCAACCTTTAAACTAGGGTTAAGAGTGTCCAAGGCAAGTGTTCCAAAGTTATCAAGAAGCTCATCTTCTCTCTTTTCCAGTATTTTGTTGAAGTGGTGCTCTTTCTTAGCTACGATCGCGAGTAATCTCCAGAGAAATACTTTGACTGTGTTGTGGTAAGTGTCGGTATTCTTCAAAGCGTCGATAACCAGATCCCGTAGGAATGGGATGCCTATGAGATTTGATGTTTCTGAAACAATAACACAAATAACGTATTTATACGTTAGCTAAGATGATGTTCGATTCATAATCAATGAAATCGGTTACGAAATGGTGCAAAGAACTACTTATGTACTTGATTTGGTATAGCATTGCACACACACACTATTGTTCTTTTTAGAGAATTTTTAATTATTAGTGCTAATAAATAATAATATTGCAGATTTTTTGTATTTTTTTTAACATTTTACAAGTAATAAAATAGAAGAGACCTCCAAATTTTTTTAAGAGATTCTAAACGGGAAATGTTAGCAACATAACTCTATTTTGTGAACATGAAACTAGGGTATTTTGTGTTCAAACCCTGATATTCAAATAAAAATACATATCTATAGTCAACTTAGCGTGATAATTATTATCTTATTAATGAGATAACGCTTCTTGGTTTCCTGATTAACTCAAGCTGAAGCTGTTAGGTTGATTATAAAATTGCAGATTAGTTACAAGTTATTTTCTAATAAGGGATCCAAAACTAAAAAGGGAAAACGGGAACCTTAGAGGATCAGTTTATTTTCCGTCAACGCATTTCGCACAGGTCCTCTACCTACCACTTGAAATAAATATCAAACGACGGTACGAAGGTCTCTGGAAGATGTAAAAAATGCATGTCTTATAAAATACTAATGCTTATTGTGACACAAACTCACCCAAAAAACCTAGGTAAGGCGGGAGGTCCCCATAACTAAGAAATATTAAAGTTCCTGTACGGAGACACATCCTATATTCATTCATAATTATGACAAACATCAGCTGCGATGGCACGGGTGGTCGAAAGTGATAACACTGACCACATAGTCACTACTACCAAAAAACCGGCTAGAACCCCGAGACACCCGTGGCCATCGGTCAGGCTGTTCAGCCCTGTTGAACCGACCAAGACAACCTGGTAGCTGGCCCATAGGGTGAAGCACTGAGTTGAAGGTTGCAGTACCCGCAATAGGGATCACGACAACTTTTTTGTTCTTCGTCTATCAGGTAAATTATTAAAAGTATAGAACTAGTATTTTTCTTGTTTCACACAATCAAAACATTACAGAGATATATTGATTTGAAATGTCGCATGGTGGCACGTCTTGGTACAATTTTTACTTAGAAGTGACGTCACAAGCCCCTTCCGAACTTTGACGCGCTTTATCTTTATAATTTATTGGTTGATTGACAAAAGAAAGAATATCAGTCCATTACGTTTTGATAACTTAACTGACAAAATAATACAATTTCATTTTCTTTACCCAGTCGTCATCCCTATTGCGGCGACCAATCACCCGAGGAGACGGTCGGCACTCTGAGGAGACGCCCGAGCAAAGGGCTTTCCCCCGTGTCCCGCACCCGCACCCGCCAGGAAGGCTGAAGAATCCGACGACGCATTGGTTTTTATAGATGGACATAGAGATGTGCTGTTCCCAGTAACATTCCCCATGCGAGGAACATTTACTATACGGGGAATATTAGAGAATATTCCCCGGGCGGGGAATAGGCACATCTCTAATGGACATTGGCCGTCGTAGAGGCGTGGTGTCCATCCATCGCAACGAACAAAAGTATAAAAAATATTAGAGTTGTGGAATTTTAGTAAGGATGCTTTGCCAAGTGAGACTCATAATAATCTGTTGACATTCTCGAAAGGCAAGTTTGCTTTTCCCGAAAATAAAGTACCTAGGTGACATAAATTAAAATTACTGCAATTGTATTGTTGGAAAAATTCCGACGAAGAACTTCCTCGTTTTTCAAAGTCGGTTAACAATAGTAAATATTATCATAATACACTAATGAATATCAAGACTAGATATCTATATACATCAGACGGTCAAAAATTTTGTAAATAACTGATAAATAGCCGAATTATTATAAAATATTAACTATTAAGCTGAGTCATCATTATCAGTCACAAGCTAAATGAGGATTGCTGGCACTAATGTCATAATTAAATTTACTTTACATGAAAGCCTATGAAATGCCACTTAAGAATGAGTAATCAATCAAAAAAGGATATTGCAAGTCATTGGTTAAAGACTCGTCGGGGGTATAGAGATCCAGAGAGTGACCACTCTGTATACTCCTGTGATGTAATAAGCAGATAGTTTCCAATAACATATTTAATAAGTTCTTGAAATTTGTATTTTTCTTTAGATTTAGGCGTGCATTTTTCAAATTCATGTCAAGGCAGCTTAGATCAAATCGAATGCAACAAAGCCGGCCCAGGGATTCGGTGGGGGGTAGTCGAACGAAAAGCATGGTCGATCTATTTTAATTGATTGTATTTATCATTTAGAGAGCTTGAGTGCTGTAATGTTTGGTGAAGTGATAAAGACCTGAAACTATTGATATATCATTGTATTCAACGCCGCATCGAGTGTCAAGTGACTTGTCTCAAGACAACTTGCTTTAGACCCGATAGCGCCTTAAAACCTGCTTCTACGGGAAGAGTAGCCTTCACTGAATCCAAGAAAAGCAATAAAAACTAAACACCCGTTATTTATTGTGAACACTATATCAATAATTACTCGACATTGGCAGAATCACCGCTCTGCATATAGAGCGGGATTGGGTCCATATAAAAAAAGCCGGCCCAGTGCGAGTTCGGGGCACCGAGGTTCCTGTATCGTATTCTTAGCGTGAGACCGACTCACGCTTGACTGCTTTTTATTATTTGTGGCTGTTGTTACTGTAGTCTGCACTATAATCACGCCAAGATTGACGCTTGTACGAGAACTACGAAAAGCAATCAATAAGTTTCCGAAATAGTTGAGGTCGAGTAGTTAATAGCATTCTTGAAATGCCATGACAGTTCAGTTTGTATTCTGTGGCGGCGCTGCTTTAGCCGTTCCGCCAAGTACTTATTTTTTATTTACGTGAAGATCATGCATGCAGCTAACGGTCGCAGGCATGACAACCAACAACACAAGTGAGCGTGCAAACTTGACATTACTTGTAGCTCTGATGCAAGCGCCTTGATCACACGCGCCGAGTAAAGCGGCGAGAGAGCGCTCTTGGCCGAGTGCTCTGTTGGTATGTTTCGGCCGAGTAAAATGGCCAGAGTCACTCGGACCTCGTTTTGTTTACTATGCCGAGTCGCATACTCGCACATGCTACTGTCTCGGCCGAGTACCAATTTGCTGTCTCGCCGCTCTACTCGGTGCGTGTGATCAAGGAATAATGACCAAGGTTCGGGAGAACTTCAATTGGAAGGTGCATACAAAACTGATATATCGTTCGGTCGAATTATACCAAGTGTTTAATGTAAGTACCTAGTAGGGATGCGCAGAATGGCTGAATATGTAATTTTTTTATTCACTGAATTTTAGATACAGTGTGTTAAAAGCGATTGCTGAAAAAAATGGCGAAGTTTCGGCGAACCAAATAAATACCTCTATTTTGCGGAATATTCGGTATTCCAGAAATGTGCGGTAACGTTCAAGGTTCGTTTTCATCCCTCCTGCACGGGAAACGGCAAACTCGAAAAAATATATAGGTATTTGACGCATCCTTAGGAAGGCCCCTGCCTCGAGACCTCCTGTCCAATCCCACAGCTGAGTAAAATACACTGAAGCCCGTTGCATCACCGCGACGATGCGTTATCCCCCAACCGTTCGTGTCATCCCAGCCTGGCCGTAGTTCGCCTCAGGCTCACGCTCCTGGGCACTGATGATACAGAGAATAACCAGACCAAAGAACCGGCTAGACCGCCAAGCCGCAGTAAGAAACTCGTGGTAATCATTGGTCATTTGGTTATTAGGCAAATTTTGCACTACTAATAAGAAAAATAATGAAAATACCTTTTTGTTATTACCAACACCACCAGTTTTCTATAGTTATGTATTTTTCTCTTGTGTGTCGAATAAACTTTAATATTTCTATTCCTATAAAATATTTGTGTTTTTTTTCAAACCTCTGTGACAAAAACAACATATTGGTTCAAGGGTTAGGTTTTTTTTTAAACCTTTAAAATCTTGTGGACAAAAACACCCATTGTGACAAAAATAACTTTACAGGTTTGAGGCAGAGCTTCGCGCAGGAGCCTAGCTTTGAGGGTATGTTTTTTTTCCGAAACTATAACCTGTGTATCATATCACTATTAGCGATAAGACTGCCTAAATTGTACATCTTTCTGTAAAAATCACGTGTATTTTACTTGTATGGTGGTAATAAAGAGCATCTATCTATCTGTGTACATATTTGTTTTTACAAACTTAAGCATGTGGAAAAACAGTATGTTTTACAAAACAATAGTACATAACAACAATTTTTTTGTTTTATTTAAATATTTCAGAGTGTTTAGTTGATTTTCTTATGAGCAGTGCAAAACTTCTTTAGAAAAAAATCATTTTGATTTTTTTTAAACGCTTTTTTATAGTTAGGTCCTACAAATTTACAATAATTAATACCTCCTAAGCTAGACGTTTCTGAGATGAGAAGTAGTGCCGGGGGTAGTCCCCGTCGCCCCTTACTCCCTACCCATTAACATCCAAGCGGTCTCATGAGACCGCATAACAATGGAATTTCTATTGTGTCTTGTTTACGTAAACTTGAGCAGTCATTCTAATGACTTTACCGTCATTCTGTCATTAGGTTGAGGGTAAGGTTGGTAAGCTTTTGCTTCATTTTCCGTTGAACCATCAGGACTTATCCCAATCAACATACATGAATGTCCATGAATATACATAGAACTATTGTTATTTCCAGTACCTAGTATTTTTTGTACAGGAAAGGTTATAGCTCTGCGCAATTCCTAAAGAACTCCAAAATAATATTGTGATTTGGGCAAAAGTGGAGTTATACCATAAAATATATATACCTATTACCATGATAAGAGCACATAACCTGTAAATAAATTCTAAATAACCTGACAGCTGGTAACAGGTTTTTTATATAAAATACTTCACTTGTTCAAGGCATAATTAAAGATAATTATTATTGAAGGGCAAACATCTTAATTCATCATTTTGACCTTGAGGTTTGAACATTAATAAAAATGACAAAAGGTAATCTTGTATCAGACTAATGAGAATCAAGTGTAATAAATATTTGGCTTACCTGGATCTGAGGTATTCGATATTTTGTTAATGAAACTATCTGCGTAATAACTGTTCATCACATAGTTTGGCTGTGATAGTTTATCGAAGAGCAACTTGACTTTATTTTGAGTGCGAACACTCTCCATGATAAAAGTTTATGCACAACCGCGGCCACAATACAACTGATTATATCTTTTGTTAATCTATTTTTGTTCCTCTTGTTATCTTAGTCCGAATGATACGCGCCGCTAGCTAATGTTTACCAAGACAAGACAAATTGTCAAATTGATTAATCTTAATTAATCTGTGAAATTAATTGCATAACCGCAACTATTTTACTTGATCAGTGACCGCAACTTTGCAACGCCACAGACAGCTCACAGATTAATATTTATGTGAGAAGCCTAGACAGAAATAAATATAGACTGCCTGCTGTGTGTGACCCTACGTTCCTATTTGATTTTCGCCATTTTGGCGCTGTAGGCCGTAGTATCTGGAACTAAATTAGTGATGTATTAGATGTATTTCGATCTTCTTTATTAATTATGGTTAAAGTGTGACTGTGGGTGGTTGCCTAGAATAGAATACCTGAAATTTCCTTTTACGGTAAAACTTAAGATTAAATATACAGGGTCAAAGCAGTATCAAAACGCGTCCGTCGCTGTGTATCACCTCCTGTTTTGGACTCGATTCTGAACCACAACCAAAAATTTTACAGTTAATTAATGCAGCCAGTCGTAAGTTTAGTCTAAGTGTGTATGAACAAAAGTTTGTTCAAAAATTATTGATAAAACTTTAATTGTACCTAGTTATGAATTCACGTCCCCAATATGTTTATTGTTACTAGAAAAAAAAAACAAACCGATGTAAAATTATACACAATGAAATCTAACATAATCATATCTAATGTGGTATCACAGTCAAAGTATCACAGCAGTGTGTATGTGTGTGTAGTTACGAAAAATACCCAGTTTTAGAAAATATATATTACAGTTTCTAAATCCGATATGAAATATCGATAAATAGTTAAAGCGATACATGGAGCACATACCCTCTTAAGTAGAAATGTCATGATTTGTTAGACAAAATATTCCGCTATTTTTTCATCTGTACCTGTGCTATTTTTGTATGGGCGAGTGTTGACTGACAGTTGTCATTTCATACTAAATGTATGTGAAAAATCACTGCTTTAAAGCGTATGTAATCGATGAAGCGATATTATTACCCACCGCTACATACGTCAAAATTAGTTCTGGGTTCAAATAATAATGGCGCTTCATAAAAATTTAGCTGTCATTTGTACGGGATAGCCAGTCTATGTTATGTTGTAAGTCAATGGTGAGAAGACAGCTACAGTGTACGTCTAATTATAGCTGGTGACAAACGGCGACAGACGCGTCCGACGCGTCTTGACATTGTGAGGTCAAACGCTGTCATTGGTCGATCCTATCGTCAACTCCGCCAGCCCGCCCTTTTCTGTTCGTAGTTTTACCTGATCAGTGCCTTCCTGTTCCGAAACTGGCATCCGGCTGCCGTGTGTCATCGGTTTAAAGACAGATTGGCGACGGCCCTTACAACGGCCCCTTAATATGTATCTGTGAACGGCCCTATGATTCACTACGTTAAACTATGACTGGTCCATGGAGCACATGCTCGATGGATTGGTCTGTAGAGACACGGATCAGGTAAAACTTGTAGAGATGGCGATCTTAGATCGATTAATCGAAGAATCGATTTCTTAACCCAAAAAAAAACCTATATTATATATAGGTACCTAGAGCATCACTCACTAGGGCTATCCAAATCACCATATGCAACGTATATTGGTAGTATTAGCATTTTAGCCCTTACGTGGGATACAATTTTGTTTTAGGAATTCATTAATTTGAGTTAATAATCACCAACGACTGTCTCAAGGGAGGGACTTAGGCTTTTTTTTAAAATTCATTTCCTAAGGTAGTAAAATATAGGGTGACAAGCCAAATCCTCTCAGTAGTCTGTGAAGCCAAGTATCCACGCGGGCGACCGCGGGCACAACTAGTTAAATATATATAATTGTACAAGTAAAAACAGGCTATTGCCTGCCTGTTAGGTTTTCCTGTAATCTATAGGTAAGGATTAAAGGATCTATCTATTGATAGATCCTTTAATCCTTACCTATAGATTACAGGAAAACCTAAAACATAGTAAATTTCTTAAATTTATGCCGCGACGTGATTTTTGTGCTAGAACGGCAATACCGTAGAGAGCCGAATTCATTTTTAGTAAATTATGTTAATTTTGACTTTTAAAATTTGATTCTCTCTGTGTATTTTATTTTTATTTTCTAAGCATGTATTAGAAATTAGTTTAAAAATAAGTTTTGTATTGTTTATGGATATAAAAGATGGATAAGCCGTGGACTTAAAAACAGCTGCAAAACGAAAAGGTTTCTTCGTTATAAATATTATACGAATAAAACAGTATCTGATAAAAATAAATATCTATCGTACTCTACAGTGTTTAAATAATGCATCCTTAAATCTAAAAAACATTCAAACACACAATTCATAAATAGAAGTAAAAATAAATGCAAAGCAACTTGGTCTGTTATTCAAAATGAAACCGGAATCGTAAAACCTGACAATGACATCAATACTATTAATTATAATGACATGATAATTTCAAGCCCTACTGACATAGCAAATAATTTTAATGACTTCTTTATAGATACAACGAATATAAACATACCTACAAATAAACAAAATAACACTATGCAAATAAATAAAAATGCTACTAAAGGCAACTCAATGTTCCTCAGGTCAATGACGGAGGAGGAGGTAAAAAAGGAAATATTGACGTTAAATAATACAAACTCGGTAGGATTTGATGAAATCAGCACTAAAACAATCAAAGCCTGCACAAATGAACTGCTTCCTGTCTTAACACACCTAGTAAACAAATCATTCATGTCTGGGACCTTCCCCGAAAAACTAAAACTATCCATAGTAAAGCCTGTATACAAAAAAGGTAACAAACAGGATCTAAATAATTATCGACCAATTACACTAATTCCGGTACTGTCTAAAGTTTTTGAAAAGTGTATGCAAAAACAACTAATAGGTTTTTGCGCCAAATTTAATGTAATTAAAAGTGAACAATACGGGTTTCAAAAAAACAAATCGACTACGTTGGCAATTTTTAAGCTCGTTGAGCTCGTATATTGACTAATATTAACAACAATCAATTGACTACAGCACTGTTTTTTGACTTGACAAAAGCATTTGATTTTGTATCACATAAAATATTATTACAAAAACTAGAGCTTATGGGAATCAGGGGTCTACCTCTCAAATGGTTATCATCGTACCTACATAATCGAAAACAATATGTTGTCATCGCAAAAATTTATAATAATGAACTGAAATCATACTCATCTCATTATAGGGACAATAACTATGGTGTCCCACAAGGAAGCATATTGGGCCCAATCCTGTTCATTTTATACATAAATGACCTAATAGAGTCAGTAGAATACAAGGGCATCTTATATGCTGATGACATCTCGATAATAGTGACAACTGATAAAAAATTAAATAATTCAATAATTAGACATGAAATGGACGTAAACTCTACAATTGACAAAATAATTAAATGGCTAGAAGACAATAATTTGAAAATTAATTTGAATAAATCCAAATACATTCAATTCAATCATTCCAAGCATCCAAAATACAATTTCAAATTAAATATCACAAAAATCGAAGAAGTATCAGAAACAACATTTTTAGGGACAATTTTAGATCATGACCTAAACTGGAAAAACCATATAGCTAACCTCTGTAAAAAAATCAATAAAATATATCATATTAAAAACATAACTGATAGGAGGACTGCTATTCTATCGTACCATGACTACATTGAATCTTTACTGCGTTATGCAATTGTGGCATGGGGCAATAGCACAGATTTGGAAAAAGCATTTATTGCACAAAAAAAATGCGTTAGGGCTATCTGCGGGATTAAGCCTGACCATTCATGTGAGCCCCATTTTAAAAACCTTGCGCTACTACCTCTACCATCTTTATACATATATGAAATCTGTAATTTTGTATATAAACACAAGAATCTGTTTAAGATGGCGAGTGACATGAACTCTAGAACACATAGAGACCCGCACAGGCTTGTACTTGCTGACGCCCCAAAGTCAGCTAAGTACAGCAAGAGTTGCCTCGTTATGTGCATAAAAATTTATAACCATCTACCCAATGAGATGAAAGTGCAAAATCCGGCAATATTTAGAAAGCATTTGTTCCGGTGGCTGAATGACCACAATTTCTATAGTATTAAGGATTTTTTTGACTGGAAAAAGTAGCTTTATCTAATTTATTTGGTATAAAATTGACATATTGTATTTCTATTAATCCATTCGCAATTTCGGACATCTGCACTAAGTAATTTTAATATTGATTGTGACATATAAATTATTTTTCTAGATTAACTAATGACATTTGCATGCTAATTCCCGTAGCCTAACATGTGACTCAAAAATGTAATGAAGAACTGCTTATACCATGTTTGATGCAAATAAAGTATTATGATTATGATTATGTTTAAAATCGAAAATTGTATTAACTATGTAAGATGGATAAGGCACACATAGGTTGCATCTCGAATGATTGGCGCCATGTGAAAGATTTCTGAAAGAAATACAGTTGCTAAAGTTCTGCGAAAAATGCGAATTTTTTTACCCTGCCATTGGTTCAGTACAATTTGTGAGCAGTGCAAGAAACCTGGACACTATTGTGTCCCTTTTTTAATTTTTTTTTATTTATAAACAGTATACATGATAATCAATATTTTATAAGTAGACAGATTTTTATCATTTATGTAATTTAATAACAGTGTAATAGTCATTTTTCATTTAAATCTTCTAGTCATGTAATTTAAGGTAATACAGGGTTACCGCGCAAGGTAAAGCCAAATATTAAAAACAAAATCTAGGGAACAACACAAAAAAATGGCTTTATCGTAAGTACTTTCTTATTTTTCTAAAAAAATCACTTTAAAATTTCCTAAAAATTTGGAGCTATCGCCCAGACAGCGCAACTACACCACATGTTTAATTCTCACTTAACGCGAGAAAATTAATGTAATCCGTAGCTCAGTTAGGAGAGCAGTCGCCAGACACCAGTTACCAGTGTACCAGTACCAATAACCAAAACCTAAATAAATATAGAATAAAGAAAGAGACATACTTACTAGTTTGTAAGGTGCGCGCCCATATAGCGCAACGACGTGAGTTTGATTCTCAGTTAAGGCGAGAAAATGAATTTAGGTATAGGTACTCCGTAGCTCAGTTCTAAGAGCAGTTGCTCAAACAGCGTAACGACGAGGGTTTGATTCTCACTTAAGATGAGAAAATGAATGTACTCCGTAGCTCAGTTGTAAAAGCAGTTGCTCAGACAGCGTAGCGACGAGGGTTTGATTCTCACTTAAGACGAGAAAATAATGTACTCCGTAGCTTAGTTGTAAGAGCAGTCACCCAGATAGCACAACTACGCGGATTTGATTCTCACTTAAGGCAAAAAAATGAATGTCCTCCGTGGCTCACTGCTGCGGTTTACCGAAAAGATCTGATGCTGCTACGATTTAAAACCGTGATCGAAAGGAAGACTAGAAATAAATCGGTTGCGAAATGTTGTAAGAGCAGCCGCCCAGATAGCAGAAAGACGTGGGTTTGATTCTCACTTAAGGTGAGAAAAAGAACGTACTGCGTAGCTCAGTTGTAAAAGCAGTTGCTCAGACAGCGCAACGACGCGGGTTTTATTCTCACTAAAGGTGAAAAAATTAATGTACTTACTCCGTAGCTCAGTTGTGAGAACAGTCGCTCAAATAGTCAAGAGAAAAAAGGCATGATGGTACAAGAAATTACTCTTAAAACTCTAAAACGCTAGTGCGAGAATAATACACACACAATCACACCCACTCCCACACACACCCAACCACCCACCCACACTTCCACACCCCCACAATCAGTCAATCAAAAATTTGTTATTGGCCGTATGTTTTTAATGTAAGTATTGTAACTGATTGAAAACACGGCTGTGGATTTTGTGCTAAAAAATAAAATAAAATAAATTATGAATGAAATTTCCTAAAGCAATCAAAGAGGCACAGAGTAAAATTGCACACTTCACAATAAGTTGACACCTTTTTCCTGCAAACGCAGCATTGACGCCGTAACCTCTCTTGTTTTTTTGCGCTGGCACTGCCAATAAATGCGTATTGTGCAGGGAAATGCTGCCATGTGCCCTTACGTGCTTGTGGTGGTGTCGGCGGCGAGTGCTGTAAAAGGAGTTGACGTACCAACTCCTTTCTGAAGTCGCGGTGTGTGATTGCGTGTGTGTGTTTGTGTAGAATATAACCATTGAGCACACTTACGTTTAGGAGCCTCTTAAACAATTTCTTGTACCAGACTTTGGTTCTTTTCCGCTCTATGGGGTACATAGCCAGCATCTGGTCCTTTCGGTCGACCCCTCCCATACAAATATTGTAATCTTGGACCAAAGTAGGCACCCGCTCGCCGAGCGAGTCCAGGACCGCCAACCCGTGGTATGTAGACGTTAACGCCACTCGATTCCTGTCTCGCCATACCAACAGGTCGACATCCCCGGAAGTGCACCCGACGATTTGACCTTGCGTCATATTTTGTTTAGTTAGATGATGAATCTGTGTGGGAACAAACTGGCGGTTAGTCCGGATTGTTCCAACACAGTCGAAGCCTCTTGACTTCAACTCCCGGGACAAAGCTGGGGAATTATAAAAATTGTCCATCCAGAGCGTGTGTCCTTTGCCCTCAAGACCTTCTACAAGGTTGAGGACCAAGGACGGTATCGCTCCGGAAATGGGCGTCGTCACGTTGTCTGGCGCTGTTTCTTTACCGGCATGGACTTTGAAGCGCCACAGGTATCCATTTTTCGAGTCGCACACTTCATATGTCTTGATTCCTACAGCGGCGGTTTTATTTTTAATAAATTGGTTTAAATCAAGTCGTCCCTTCCATAGTGTTAGACTTTCGTCTAATGCAATATTTTGGCCTAAATCATATAATGTCTCGAATTTTTTATTAAGGTGGTCGAGGATTGGCCTTATTTTGTATAGCTTGGCCTCAGAGCGGGTCATGCTATCTGGGTCTACGGAAGCGTTGTCCTGAAAATGGACACATTTTAACAGTAGCTTAAATCTGTTTACAGTCATTGCAGATTTAAACCCTGGCGTTATAAAAATGTCATTTTCTCTGTTCCAATATTCATCGAGATTTGATTTAACGACTACCCCGGTAGCCAAGATTATTGCAAAAAAAGTATATAATTCGTTGGAATTTGTATCTTGCCACTTCGTGATGCGGCTATTTGGGAGCAACGAGCCGGTGTCTAACATATTTTTGGCACACTCCTGAGCATACCGGTTAGTCTCGGACACAATGTGGTCCATTATGTCCCTATCCCAAATGGCGGTGAAAGCGTCATACGGAGTAGGGAAGGAACCTACTGGACCACACTGTGCCAAAAACGGTTCGCGTCGCAATAGTGGCGTGACTGGAGGCAATGGTACTTGGTGCCAGTTAAAACACCATTTGCTTGTTGGCCCAAATGGTTGTAGCACGGGCGAGGGTGTGTGATGTGTGGGTGTGGATGGTGTGGATGTGGCTGGTGTAGGTGTGGCTGATGTGGGTGTGGCTAGTGTGGGTGTGTTGACCAGGGTAGAGTCAACTGGCGGCCACTGGTAACAGGGCATGGTCCGTGCTATTCCCGGCACCTAAAAACGTATGGAATGGTTAATATGTACACATATTTAGTATAAATTTGTGTTGTTAGCGTTTTTCATCTTAAAACTACGTACCTGATCCTCATCCGTATCAACGAAAATACGAGCTGCTTTGGTAGGCTGCGGAACCAGCTCCTCGTCGCTAGAATCATTCTCGCTTTCGCTGCCTGTAATAACACAATTCATTCTTATTGTCGCCAAATAAAAACAAACAGAAAATAGATTAAGAACAACTATCTCACCGTAATTATTTTTTATGTTGTAATTTTCATTCTCACCAAGAGGTTGTGAGCGCCGGATTGGTCTTTGGCTTGATGACTGACTGGTGTCAATTCTGTTGAAAACAAAAATATCGTCATCAAAAAAATACGACAATAACTGGGTAATCCGCCTAGCTCAACAAAACTGTAAAATAAAATTATTTTCTTTGTAAGGCATAAAGTTTCTATAACTTTAATATATAACCAGGAGAAACAATGGTGGATTTACCTAGTCGGTGAGAGTACCACGCTCTCTCCCTCCGGGCCATCCAAGAATGCACTTCTGTGGAAAGAAATAATAAATTTAATAACCTTCAAACCGTTTAATAATCACTCGCTTAGATACTAAACAAGTGTTGTCATTACCCCACAGTTTCTGGGTAAATCAGTCGGCGCTTTCTGGGATGGCACAGCGGGGAGCCATTTGGCACTACTCTTGGACTATCCAGTAAGCTAAAAAAATACATTTCAGTGATCATTATACGTTATCATTACATATTTTTACTTGAGGATGATTGTTGAATTTTTCAATCATTAAGCACAGTAGGGCGTAGGGGTTACAATAGATAAACGTTACATACACTGCATCAGCTCGTGGGGGAGTCGCCCGGTTCAGCTCCGACGTGCTGGCCTCCGGAGACGAACTTCTGTGAACAATACAGTATTAATATAATGATTGTTAACACCATTATTTACTTGAGAAGATACTAAATTTACCTTACGGCAGCAGGGAACCCAAATTTCCGTTTTTTTGGTTGACACGGTGTCTCCAGCGGGTCCCCTAGCGGGACTGAATCCACCGTACCAACAAATAGGCTGAAAAAAGAAAATCAGTAATAATGAATGATAATAAATTTGTTTTATTTTAACACCCTTGAGAAATAATAATATATTCCTTACCCTGCTGCCTCTGGGCGCATATTATATTCGGGCTCGCCAACCTCGGCTGTGCCACGGCCACGACCGTTGAAGCTTGCGCCACCGCGTACCCTGCCCGCACCGAGCCCACCACCTCGTGTTAGTGGACCTCCACCACGCGTTCCAGATCCTGCTTGCGGCAACCCACTAAAACACCAAATTAAATAATATATTTATATTTTAAAAATAAGGTCTATAGAACAATATTAATATTAAAATAATAATTTATCGTAATTAATTTCAGTCGTCGTATTTCTGGAGTATAAAACTTAAAAAATTCTGAAAAAAAAAGGAAACGCGAGATGCGCCGTCATTCATCAGAGACTACAGGCATACGCCGACGCCGCTCCAACAAGAACCTCATGCAGTGCACATACGGTGCAATTTATTCGAGTAATCGAAAATTTTTAAAAATGAAAAAAAAAACACTCTTTTTTTTCATTTTTAATTCTTCTGTATGATATGAGGATCTTGTGAAGATAAAAGCGGACTGTGTAATAAATAGGCTGGTTTATTATAGGAAAATTAGGATAACTTATTCTTTAGATATGCGTTGACAATTATGACGTACAAGGAAGAAAAAATAGAATGCAGTAAAAACAAATACAATCGATAAAAGACAAAAATAAACATTCGTCCAAAGAGTCTTAAAAGCTGGTGACAAACTGCAACGGACGCGGCTTCGGACTCGTCTTGACATTGTGAGGTCAAACGCTGCCATTGGTCGATCCTTGGGCTGGCGGAAGTTGTCTGAAGGATAGACCAATGGCAGCGCTTGACCTCACAATGTCAAGACGAGTCCGAAGCCGCGTCCGTTGCAGTTTGTCACCAGCTTTTAAGACTCTTTGGACGAATGTTTATTTTTGTCTTTTATCGATTGTATTTGTTTTTACTGCATTCTATTTTTTCTTCCTTGTACGTCATAATTGTCAACGCATATCTAAAGAATAAGTTATCCTAATTTTCCTATAATAAACCAGCCTATTTATTACACAGTCCGCTTTTATCTTCACAAGATCCTCATATCATACAGAAGAATTAAAAATGAAAAAAAAGAGTGTTTTTTCATCATTTCAGCCGTAGGACATCCACTGCTGAACACAGGCCTCCCCGAAAAGGGGGGATTGCCAATACTCGCCACGCTTGGCAGGTGGGTTGGCGAGCGCAGTTTTTTTATAATATTTCGCTCACAGACGCTGCTGCCCGTCTCGTGCTACAGGAATTAGTCGTCTATTACGACACGCCTCCTGTTGGTGGTGGGGAAATGTATTCTTTACGGCCGTCTCCACACGGCACAGTTTGCTTTTTACGTAGATCGATTTAGTTAAAGTTTAGTTAAATTGACCAATCCATGATGTTGTGTTTTCACATCGGTCAATGAAACTCTTAATGCCAATGTAAGATATCTTCTAAAGACGGACAAATAGACAGACATACAATACAGGGTTACAAAATTGCAAGGTAAAGCCAAATTTCCAGAGGCCACTCAATACTTTTTTTTTTCATAATAATTACTCCTGTCCTCTGTTCAAAAATGGTACGCATGTATTTAATTATTTTCATAAAAAATACGCATTCAGGACATCTGTGCAACAAACTGCATTAGTAGTCTTATGCAAGCGAAAATAAGTCTTAGCATTTACGGTTCAGAAAGGGTAGGGCTTCTTCTTGTATAGTTTTCCCACACACGAAGGGTGAGGAGTACGGTTACGCTGGGCAAAACCTCCTCCTAGCCTACTCACCAAACTACGGCTATAGTTTCGTAAGTTTAAGGGAATGGGATGATTGTTGAATTTTTCAATCATTAAGCACAATAGGGCGTAGGGGTTACAATAGATAAACTTTACATACACTGCATCAGCTCGTGGGGGAGTCGCCCGGTTCAGCTCCGACGTGCTGGCCTCCGGAGACGAACTCCTGTGAACAATACAATATTATTATAATGATTGTTAACACCATTATTTACTCGAGAAGATACTAAATTTACCTTACGGCAGCCGGGAACCCAAATTTCCGTTTTTTTGGTTGACACGGTGTCTCCAGGGGGTCCCCTAGCGGGACTGAATCCACCGTACCAACAAATAGGCTGAAAAAAGAGAATCAGTAATAATGAATGATAATAAATTTGTTTTATTTTAACACCCTTGAGAAATAATAATAATATATTCCTTACCCTGCTGCCTCTGGGCGCATATTATATTCGGGCTCGCCAACCTCGGCTGTGCCACGGCCACGACCGTTGAAGCTTGCGCCACCGCGTACCCTGCCCGCACCGAGCCCACCACCTCGTGTTAGTGGACCTCCACCACGCGTTCCAGATCCTGCTTGCGGCAACCCACTAAAACACCAAATTAAATAATATATGTATATTTAAAAAATAAGGTCTATAGAACAATATTAAAAAACCTACTAATTTATCGTAATTAATTTCAGTCGTCGTATTTATGGAGTATAATATACTTAAAAAATTCCGAAAAAAAAGGAAACGCGAGATGCGCCGTCATTCATCAGAGATCACAGGCATATGCCGACGCCGCTCCAACAAGAACCTCATGCAGTGCACATACGGTGCAATTTAATCGAGTAATCGTAAATTTTCTACATACCTATTCTAGTTTTCAAAAATGCAGAATGGAAGAATTAAAAATGAAAAAAAAAAGAGTGCTTTTTCATCATTTCAGCCGTAGGATATCCACTGCTGAACACAGGCCTCCCCGAAAAGGGGGGATTGCCAATACTCGCCACGCTTGGCAGGCGGGTTGGCGAGCGCAGTTTTTTTATAATATTTCGCTCACAGACGCTGCTGCCCGTCTCGTGCTACAGGAATTAGGCCTATTACGACACGCCTCCTGTTGGTGGTGGGGAAATGTATTCTTTACGGCCGTCTCCACACGGCACAGTTTGCTTTTTACGTAGATCGATTTAGTTAAAGTTTAGTTAAATTGACCAATCCATGATGTTGTGTTTTCACATCGGTCAATGAAACTCTTAATGCCAATGTAAGATATCTTCTTAAGACGGACAAATAGACAGACATACAATACAGGGTTACAAAATTGCAAGGTAAAGCCAAATTTCCAGAGGCCACTCAATACTTTTTTTTTTCATAATAATTACTCTTGTCCTCTGTTGAAAAATGGTACGCATGTATTTAATTATTTTCATAAAAAATACGCATTCAGGACATCTGTGAAACAAACTGCATTAGTAGTCTCATGCAAGCGAAAATAAGTCTTAGCAGAAAGGGTAGGGCTTCTTCTTGTATAGTTTTCCCACACACGAAGGGTGAGGAGTACGGTTACGCTGGGCAAAACCTCCTCCTAGCCTACTCACCAAACTACGGCTATAGTTTCGTAAGTTTAAGGGAACTATTTATTTACTTTGGGCACATTTTAGAGCTATTTAGGAATCAATTATTATTAGTATTTCACCACAACTGTATGATCTAGGATGGTTGGAGTAAGAAGGAAAAGGTAGCATGCCCAATGGCCCAATCAGGAGGCTAAGTGCGGAAACAGCCTAGACAAACTAACTAACTAACTATGACCCGTGCAAGCCAGCCTGAAAATTGCCATAAGTGTTGTGTTGCCGCAACTGAGTTCCCAAAAGATACATAGCCAATGCTAAAAAGGTACATTTTGGGATAAAAATATAGTTCTTAATATTTTTTTTTCAATGCATATGTCTTAAAAGTAGGTAACTAAAATAGTAATCATTAGTTCACCAAAAAATCTGAAACATCCGTTTGGCCCAATGGATAAAAAAGTTGAGCAGCGTATTCAATTTGAATTAGGAATTATTTCAATTTGAATCATTTTAAAGCCTTTACCCTAGTGTTTATTGTCACCATCCCGGGAGTGATCAGAGGTGTTTCTGTTTGTTGGAGTAATGAAGACAATATAATAACACTGGTGTTCCTGAGGGAAATGAGATTTATTCGTAGACAAATTTTTTACCTGTTGGCTCTTTTTTTATCCTTCATTACAGTGTACAGTTAATAACAGACTTATGTTGATCCCAATGTGGACAGGAATGAGGGATGCCTCAGGGATACCTATAAAGATAATAAGGAAGAAAATATGACACATTGAGCTCGGCAACAATTCAAACATTAACAGACGCTAGGCAAGCGAGTATTATGGACTGAACGTGGAAGAAGAGTGGTTTAACATTTAACACTGATGAAGCAATGAAGTTGCACACTCCAATCTCAGTCATTTAAGTATCTGGTTGCTCTGCTCAACAATTTCTCATCGTCAGCCAATATCAGTTACAAATTATCACACACCCAACAAAACAAGAGCTGTTGACGAAAAAAATCGTAAGGAGTATGTCACACAACACACAATAAAAATTACATTACACATTTATTTGCACCTTTAAGTCCTAGCAAGCCAGGTAGTTTTTTTTCTTTCTATGAAATTACTCGATCCTTTGCAAGCCAAACATTACAAAATGGTGGTAGATTTTACTCTTTGGGTGGTAGTTTAGTTAATAAATAAATAATAACAAAACTTACTTAAGTTACACAGATAAAATAATCACCAACATACTCTGTCTAATCTGTGTTATTCACTGATTAATACCGGTGACAGATGGCGGCGGACGCGGCTCCGGACTCGTCTTGACATTGTAAGGTCAAGAGCTGCCATTGGTCGATCTTTGGGCTGGCGGAAGTTGTCTGAAGGATAGACCAATGGCAGCGCTTGACCTCACAATGTCAAGACGAGTTCGCAGCCGCGTCCGCCTCCATCTGTCATCGGCTTAAGAGTGTGTTTCTAATAGTGTGGTAGTCATGTTTAAAAAATCGGATCTCGCGAATAATTTAAACTGCCCAGCAAGGCACGCCACGTCGCAGCAGTTTCTTTCATGTTGAACGCAGAGGTTGAACGCAGTTTGCAAAATATCATAGCTGCCAAAAATTATGTTCCGTTATTCATATATTACTAAACCACATTTACTATTTCCCATATAAATTTTCGATTCCCATTTTGAAAATGTTTTCCCGGGAATATATCGGGTGAAATACTGGAATCTTAGGAGTATCCAATCCGATCCACACAGTTTACATCGATCTAAAGTAAACGTAAAATTGGAGTATTGGACAGCATTCAGCTGACACATCAACGAAAGCACTTATTATTTCCATACAAAACCGCTTTTTATTTGGTTAACAAAAGCTATCGAGTAAAACTATTCAAGCTAATTATATAGGCTAGATTCTCGTTCCGTTAGAATAAAATATCGTTAAAAATGTGGTGAAATATCATTGCTTAGAGGCTGTTATGATAATTTAAAACGAAAAGAAAAGAAAAAAAAAAGTCATTCTGTGAAAATTTGTGATGATCTTTGGTGATTGTCAGTTTGTCAGTCAGTGATTGTTCTAGAATTTGTGATTTGTGCTTTGTCAATTTTACAGAAAAATCGTAAATCGTGCTAAAACCGTGTTTCTCATTATTTTATTGTTAATTATCAATAGACTGAAATTGTGTGAACTTGTATTCGTGACTGAAATGCCTCTAAGAGGACAAACTTTCGTAAGTTTCCTAACGCTGTTATCTGATATCATTTTTGCTTTGCGTTACCTGCTAGTAAATTATGCACGAGTCTCATTATTTTCTAATTATCGCGTCAAGTTTATTCATGTGCCGTCATGTTAACCCCTATAAAGATACTAACCCAATCGACAGTGTACAAAATAAAACCACAACGATTGCATAGATGATTTTCAGTTTTGCTTGTCTCGGCTGCACCACATTTTTGGCGTTTCTCCAAGTATAGTATCCTTGACTGTGTAATAACGTTAGATTAATCTGTATTAATGTTGAAATAATTTGGTGTTGCTATGGAGATTAAATAGGTGTTGTGGTGTTCCACAGGACGGTTGATGCCTGCGCATAATTGTGTTCCTGAGTGCCTCCTAACTGCCTGCTTTTGAGGTTAGTGTTGTCGTTATTTTGGTTTCTTTTTCATCAATGATTTTTTAAAATTTTAATTTTGTATCGATCTCCTGTTCTAAGGCTTAGTGTGCTTCTCATTAACCCTAATGTGTATTCTGTCTATTTTTTTCTTTATCTGATGCTGACTTTAAAATAACCTATGGAATAATTTCGTCTAAATAATTTTTACCTGTTTTTAATTTAATGTTGCTTGTTGCGTAAATAAATATGTTGGGATGATTTTTGATTAGACTCAAAATTTTTAACAAATAGAAAGCCTGTTATCCATTTTCTAGTTTTAGTTGTTTATTTAGATATCAAATGATTTAAATAAACTTCATTGTAGTGTGTATCTCACAAATTTCTCAATTTAATTGATTAGAAATCCTCATGTATCTTGTAAAATACTTGTAATCTCTCAATATACTTAATTAAAATTAGAAACTTGTGTTTTTGTAAAACAATCAATTGCAAATTAATATGAAATAACCTTAAGGCATATTTAGACAAAAATAAATAATAATCAAATGTACTTACTAAATGTGTAAGGTAATAAATTGAATTTAACTCAACAATAGAATTTCCACTTGTTTAAAACTTGTTTCTTGTTTGGCTGAGAGGTCATTAATGTAAACATACAAATCCACAGTAACTAGAATAATATATAGTACCTAGATGCTTCATATACTAATTACCAATAGGTTACATAGCTGTAACCTGTAGCAGTAGCCTGCTAGATGATATCAATTCATATTGTGGTAGCATAAATGTCAAGTCTGAATAGTCTGTTATAGGATAAATTTTCAGTCTTTTCAGTTTAGCCAAATTGATTGGCAAAGTATGATGTCCAATAAATATTGGTATTTCCCAACTAAAGGATAAAAAGATGGATCAAGCCCATTCAACCCGTCACATACAATGGAATTTCTATTGTGTCTGGTTTATGTATGCTTAGTGAGTAAGGTAATCCCATAAGACAGGATGTGCATTTTAAGGACCTAAAATTTTTTAGTTCATAGGCCGAGACATTTAAACATGCAAGTTGGAAATAATGTTGGATCAGGGGCGTGCATTGGTTTCAGATGGGGGTAGGCTGTGAGTGAAAATTGAGTAAGTTTGCGTAAAACAGTAGGCGATCTCGCGGCAGCCTAACATTGGTTAAATTGTACAGTAACGATCTAAGTTGCGCGCTTTAGTAAGGAATAAGTACAGGTAGACGACAAACTAGTTACAATATATTTATTATTTATTGTTGAATACGTAATTAATAATTATGGTCAGCTGTTCTGCCGGTTTTTTATGAAGGTAGGCTCTGCATAATAGCCTATATGGGATGCACG
Organism: Anania hortulata; assembly: GCA_963576865.1. NCBI lineage: Eukaryota > Metazoa > Arthropoda > Insecta > Lepidoptera > Crambidae > Anania > Anania hortulata. The sequence goes on along the minus strand of OY756395.1, from coordinate 18,132,668 downwards.
CCCCTGTGTTGGATGTCCCTTTAAAGGACTAACGTTGATAATGATGACATTGAAAATTTTAAAAATTGACCTTTTTAAGATAACGATTTTGGTCTGGTTGTATATAGCAGAATCATGATTCTTTATGGAAATTAATTAGTAGACTACAAATGACCATGTATATTGCTTTCCTGTATGATTTCGATGTTAGCATTTATGGTTGTAATTAATAAACAATTATAAATTGTTTTCACAATCACACCAATTAATTATCTAGCCCCAAACTAAGCTTATATTATAGCTTTTACTATGGCAACTAGATGAATACTATAAATACTGAAATACTTCTATAAACATCCATGATATAGGTACAATTACTAAAATAATAATTACAATTACTCAATTACACAAACATTTGCTCCTTGTGGGATTCAAACCCACAACCGCCTGACTTTTTAGTCCGGACCGCATACCACTTCACCAGACGATTATCAAATTGTAACTTAAAATAATTAAGCAACCGCAGCCACTAAGAGAGTAACAGTATCTTAATAACCTTTAATAATTTTCCGCTAATGCCGCCATCCATCATACCATCACGATTCACTTTGTATTGTTGGCGACTCGAAAAACTACCTACATTAGGTCGTTCTCGTTACTTATCTGGCCTTGAGGCGAGTTTTTCTAAGAACGCCTCAACCGACTCTGTCATACAGATTCCGCGCTCATTGTCTGATGTTTACTCAGTTCACTCGCAAAACATTGTTTTACATACGGATAAATACTTGACAGTTTACGATAGTAGTCTAAAAATACTTCAAAATTACCTAGAGGACAAGTTTCATTTTAAAACGGCATCAGCCGCCGCTTAATCAATTAATCTAAATCTCTTCAGAACACGAGCCCTGTAAAACACAATTAGGAGAGGGGAGCCTATAATAAACTTACCAGAAAGACTAAGTATTTATGAAGGCTCAGCTCACATTTAATTTCATTTCTCATTCATCAGTGCTGGTGTTATGACTTTACTAACTACCTTAACTACATTATCGAAATATAATGTGTACAGCTCGTCGAGTCGGTGCGCGATACTCTAGAGCTATAGGCGATAGTTGAGATGACATACGTTTGGTATCATCATCACTTATCCATAGGACTTAATTTCAGCCACTGCTGAACAAATGCCTTCCTCAATGATTTCCAGATTGGCCGGTTGGAAGTGGCCTGCATCTAGCGGCTTCCTGCAACAGGTCGTCTGTCCTCGCACGTCTTACGCTGTGCTTGCTGGTACGTGGCCTCCATTCTAGAACCTTTCTGCTCCGTCGGCCGTCGGTTCTGCGTGCTATGTGCCCCGCAGTCTGCCACTTTAGCTTGCTAATCCGTCGGGCTTTGTCAGCGACTTTTGTTCATTTACGGACCTCCTCATTGCTGATTCGATCTCGCGAAGAAACGAGCATACCCCTTTTCGTAGCACGTCCGACCTTGAGCTTGGTATTATCAAGGTGTTAGTAAGTAGAGGTGAGCTTAACTTCCCCACTGTACAACTTGCCGCTTCTACGACCTAGCGAACCTCCTCGTCCCCAGCATCTGTAGCCCTTCATGAGTATCATATACTTGGGTAGGGAAAGCAGTCCCGCAAGAAATTTTCAATCCCGATACTGGCGGAACTAAACATTTTAAATTCCGCGGGATACAGGTATTTGCTGGATCCCACATGGTAAGTAAGACTTTGCAAACCAATTGTGAACGAGTACAATAAAGGGATTAGGAATGGATAAATGAAACATTTGTTTAAGTAATGTTTTTTAAAAACAATAATAATTATTATAGTCTTATTGTTATAATTACACATTACATATTTTATAAGTAGCTCTGCAAAATCATCTGATTCCGATTCCGAGCGTTACACAATCAAAGCTTACATTAGAGGCCGCGCGCTGAGTTGCATTATACGCATGAATTTTGTATCTCGTCAAAACCGCCAGTCCACGCGGGATCCCGTTTAATTAACGGGATCGGGATTAGTTCCGCAAATTGCATGCGGGATCCCGGTATCCCGGTATTGCATTCCCTACTTGGGGCTATAGTACTCGTATACATTGTGTAAACATTCTTTAGCAATAGTGTTGTTGTAACAAGAACGCATTATACCAAATCTAATGAATGAATGTATTACCACGTGAGCGGCCGTGGGCGACTGTTGTGGGAGTAGCGTCGACGCGGCCATGAAGGTGCCAGCATTGCCAGCTATCATGATAGTTGTTCAATTTATTACACACGGGTATTAAAATTCGACCCGATTCTAGGTCGCTCAAATACCTCGCCTATGTCACATCTTCTACTTCTATCGTAATTTCAAACACTAGCTCAGCTAGCACTAAAAGATGCGCAGACGTAGACTTGAGTAATCGCTTACAACCATAAAAGATTAACTTAATCAAATAACATTTTTAGTTAGAATTATAACTTACTAGCTCTGTCCGCGCCTTGCCCACGTGGAATATTGCCATTCCGTATCTTAATTCCCAAGCTAGGAGGTGGTTTAAACATAGCCCCTTGTCTATCGCTAGGCTTCAAGTCTTCTCCGTGACTCCGTGCCAAATCTCATCAAAATCGGTTCAATGGTTTTATCGTGAAATCGTTCCACATCAAAATTTTCATCCCCTATTTTTAGGCGTAAGGCGTCGCAGACAGACAGGATTACTTTCGCATTTATAATACCTATTCATCATCATCGGTATTGACATACTTTACATTGACATAGTTTTTCCGATTTAGAAATCAAACTTTTCTAAATCGAAACCTGGGACCTTTGCAATAATAATTCCGTCACTGCGGCAAACGTTCTGTCAAGTACTTCCGTGCTGTCTGCTATACGAGTAGCTGTGTGCGAAGCAAATTGTCACTCAATGATGCCTGATCGACACTATTCTGTTTATTATGGTAATAATTATTATCCAACTACAGCCTGCAATGATTGTAGTATTTGTCTAGCCTGCAGTCACCTCGTATCTTGGTTATGTAATGCTCCGAAACGTGAGTTGGGTATTCTAGTCACTGCCACTTAAATCGAAGTACCAATGTGCGTCAATAAAAGCTTGTCATTACAAAGCATTTTGTTGTAATGCATTGTTAGATCATTTGTCGTTTAAATATAGAAATAATCTGTGAGATTCTACTCATATTTATCACTTAACATAGTTGTATTGTTGATGGGAGATGTAGTTGTTAGTACCTCTTGTTACAGCAATGATGAAGAGGAACAGTCTATTGTCCTTTTTACATTTGTCAACTCTTTGGTTGGTTTATTTACCTACTGCCTAGTGCAGTGTGATAATAATTTAGTTGAACTAGAGTAGACATCTTTCAAAAACATGGACATGATCAAGTTTAATCGACTGTACCACCACTGACTGTTGATGTCTCGTACAATTAAAACTGTTTGGCTATTCTATAGAACTGGTACAGTTCTGGTTTGAACTTAGTTTAAATATGTATGTTTTAATAAGGGCGTAGGTAGTTGTTTCTGCTTTATACTCCATAGGCAGTCCTATGGAGTGCACCTTTGTCCATTATAGCTTGGTTGTTCAAACTAAATAATAGTCCAATAGAATTCTGTCGATCCACTACGGCAAATGTGTAGGCGCTGCAGCTCTGTTAGCGTGACCATAGAGTAGAAGAACATCAAAAATTACATGTCTAATTCCTTAAATTTTTACTTGAAAGTACAAAGATAATCAGTTTAAATTATGTTTGGAGTTAGATGGCCTAGTTATCTTATCAAATTATATTAGTTTCCAGAATTGATTTTACAATCAAGACTTTATCAAGTCCGTGCGGGCGCGGGGATGAGCATTATGAAGGGTCATTTAGATTACATTGGTCCTCTGGGCTTAAAGAAGTGGCTTAAATAATCATATACTCATTTACTCCTCCCTTACAAAGATGTTCAGTAGAGACACATGAAAAGATGCAACATTGAGCCCTCTCAATGGGAAGCTTTGGCAGTACAGCGCCCAGAATAGCGTGGGATTGTAGAGAGACAAGTCCGCGAGTTCGAGGAGCAGCGTAAAGCTGACCGCGACGCTAGTCGCGATGAGCTAAAGGCCCGTCCTCCTGCCGCCATCAACTATAAATATATAGACGGCGTACTAACGTGCCCTCATTGTGCACGGGAGTCCGCTGCGAAGATCGGCTACATAAACCATCTTCGGGTGCACCAGCGTCGCCATGGCCGAAAACGGTCGGAAAGATCATCATCATCACTCATTTAAAAAAACAACCCTAAAGTGACTAAATACTTTGGCACTCGATGTGTAAAATGTGCATCATCAAGGTAAAACTAAATATTATTACGGCTGAAAGCTGTTCGGTTGTTGGAACAAGTGTTCCACGTTCAGTGATCGTAATCAATTAATGAATAATCACTTGTATGACTCAGTACACAGTCATACAGTATAAAAATTTACGCTTAAATTGGTATTATTTTACGACAAAAATTTAAGATTATTTTATACCTACAGTCTAGTGTTTGCCCCACTCTAATTTGATTATAATGTATTAACATGATTGTGTTAAACCAATTAAGTTCAAGTCGTATCATTATAATTCTTTAAGGTTACATAAAAATAAAAAGATTCTGACGAATTGAGAACCTCCTCATTTTTTTAAGTCGTTTGCAAATGAACGGATTTTTCAAAACGTTATAATGAGAAATATTGTGGTATTTCACTCTTACATAGGTAGTGGTACTGTACTGTAGCAGAAAAGGTAAAGTAAACGGATTCTCGAGTAGAGACCGCGCCTTGGGTAACGTACTGTAGGACGCCGTACAGCTCGATGGACAAACGACCTCAGGAAGTTGGCTAACAGTGGCTAGATGAAAAAAGCGGGAGATCGTGCTCTTTGGGGGCTTATGTCCAGCAATGGAAGCTGATAGGTACTGAAAGTTCGAGATAGAAGGTATTTAAACGGGAGTAACTCGCAATTACAATACATACATACCTATATTTTGCTCTATCCAACAATCTAAGGAATCAAATAAAACTGGGCGTCGCAATAAAAAGTTTATCAAAGATATAAAATCATACATAAAACATTAAAAAAAACATAAAATATTTATTACTGAACATTACATGTAAGTTCCGGAAAATCGTTCTCCATCACAGACACCCAATTAATCAAATAAAAGTGAGTAACCGCAAAGCGTGCCAAATCCGATTGACACGGTGTCGGTGTCTGAGACAATGTCAAGTACGGACATTACGATTTTATTACACATGCATGCTAACCTAGCCTTGTTTCCAGCTGCTACGTACTGCCGGGTTTTATTGGGCGTAACTTATTGTTACGAACAGAAACTATGATTTTTCATATTTTATATATTCTTTAGTTAGATTATTGAAAGATGATGCCATGACGTGAGTGACTGAGTGAATTCCTGGTGTTGGGGCGTTTACAGTGTATTGTTCACACAACAGAAACTATTACCGACCTACTTACTTATTAAAGCTATATACTCAAAGCGACTTATTTAATCAAACTGGACCTAGAGGCACACTTGTTAACTGCAGGCTAACCTAGCCGTTACGAGACGACCGTTATGGGGTGACTGTTCACCCCATTGTCCATTAAATTAAACTTAACAATTATAAGCAACGTTTACCAGGTTTGCGTTGCTGTAAAGATTTCTCGATATCACGAAAACAAAATGCAATTCGCATTCGAAATTACAAAAATAGGCTAGTTTACTGGGTCAAAAAAATATTATTATAATTAGTGCCTAATTAAAATAATATTTTTTACGGACTAATTATTAGTCCGTCAGTAGGATTATCAAAAAATGTTGGACCCGTTTATTGTCTTTTGTGAATCAAACAAAAAATTACGAGGATAAAGCGCATCAAAGTTGCATCAAAGGGAGCACGTGACGTCACGCCTTGCTAAAGTGTCGCAAGGCGGAACTTTAACGGGCTATATCTTCATCATTTTTTGTTTGATTGAGAAAAGAAAAATACGTGTCCAATATTTTCTGTTAATCCAACTGACGGACTAATTAGTTTTTTTTAGGAAACTAGCCCATTGCATTTCGAATTCGTATATGTAGAAAGTTGAATACGATTCTTGGTATTTCGTATGCTAATTGGAATTCTAAGTCTTTAAAAATAAAGCTTCAGGACTTTTTTTCTATTTCTCCATGTAGTCTACCATTACATTCGTAAAACCTGCTGCGCGCGACCACACCTAACTTCGAGATTCTTTTATTATCCTGCAAGACCAGATGCGATAGAAAACTATTTTATTGTCAGTGATTGTATAATTCTTATTGTATGATTTATTGTTGTGTTATGATGAAGTCACCTTGTAGACCAAAACACTAATAGATTGTAATGCAAACATGTGACATAGTTTGCATTATTTACATATAACATTTTAAATGTAATAAGACTAGAAACAATGATACCGACTTGATTGAAATCAAATCGCAAAAGATGATGATGCCGAATACAAACACAATGACAAGTCGATAGAGCATGAAGCGTGTCGTCTCAGGAGTATTGTGTGCCACACAAAATCTATTCAATTGATACTATTGACAATATGAAGTACCTGATGCCGGTATATCATTAATGCCGTTCTGCCGCCTTTGACTATTGTAACTACTGCAGGCTAGGAGTTCACTTCCATTAATCAGCAATAACCATTTTCCTACTTTTACTCCTTATAATCATACAGACAACTTCTTGCACTACAGACAATCACTCGACTAAAGATTATAAAAGCGTTGCCCTTTATTGGACTAAAAATAAGTTTGTTAGCAATGTACAGTTGCGACATTGGTTTAGTCATTGGTCTATTATTGTTGTCATCGATATTTCTCGTGCAATCTTGTTCACGTAGACGTGACCCTAAAATGTTAATTTAGCGATACCCTTGTCTGATAGTGTGTTGAATGCAGTCATCAATCAAGCAAGATCTATCTCGTCGTCTCATCTTCCAGGGTTGAACCAGTTACTGCGCATGACCGCATCTCCAATTCTTGTTTCTTAATATTCTTGTTGTTCAATATTTGAGAAGATATTGATCTTATATCTAATCCAAAGGTTGGAAAATCAACAAACTCCAGAGGAAGCCTAATTATTGCGTTAAAAGTCTTCCTGAAAGTCAAAATTTTTTATCATTCACTTCATTTTCAGCTTGTACCTACTTGGACATATTTAGCCTTCTCTTCCATCAGCTAATTATCACTGTGTTGCTTTAATCGCATCCTAGTGTTTACTCTGCTAATTATAAGAACAGAAAAACAGTAGGCGCCTATGCTTTTAATTTAATTTAAGAAAATAATAAAATAAATTTAAATAATTAGCCGCTTTCAACCGGCCAATCTGGAAGTCATTGGGGGAGGCCTATGTTCAGCAGTGGACGTCCTATGGTTGAAATGATGATGATGAAATAATTAGAGAGCACGAAGTGAACTCAGACAAATGTACCTACATTTGTGCGAGTTACTTCGACAGAGAATAAACGGCAACTTAAAAGCGACTGGAAATAACACAATTGCACTTTTGCATATTGACCCTTGGCAGTTTGGCAGACGCAGCTGGAAAGTGAAGACTATAGTAGGATAAAATTATAAAACCAAAAAATTGTATGTACAGACAACAGCACGCCAACCTACCACAAAACGTCAAATTTTCTCAATTGATATTGATCTCTACGTGTCGGACTTAAAGTTGAAAATCGATTCAATGACCTTTAACATTTTGGGTAGGTTGACCTGCCGTTGTCTGTACATATACCTGCATTATCTATCATGGCTGAGACTGAATTTTTAAATGTGATGTGTGATTAAAACGATTTACTCTATACATCGTTGCCGCAGCTCGTAGGTCACAAGTTGAAGGACAATAAAAAAGATTTGGATGTTAATTGGCGAACAGTGTCCGATCAATTCGTCGCGGACTCGCGAGTTCTTGGATAGAGTTATCATCTCACCGACAAACTTAACGAGCGTATTGAATCACACGATATTTGTCTAATCCGACATCAAAAATACACAAAAAGGTTCTAAAACAAATGTAACACTTAAACTATGTTCAGTTTTGTTTGTTCTATTTACATTTTATTTATTACTATGCCAATTTTTAATAATTCTTTATTTCTGGAGAGGAAAATTATTATAGCATTGTTGCACTAAATTTTCAATACTAATCTCTAATCTATAGTTCCTCATAACTTCAAAAAAATTTTTTTTTTCAGTTTGAAGGTTTTTTGGTTTATTAATTAATAAATAAAGTTATTCGTTACAAATGGCGATCATTGATCGTAGTAAAATATTACTAAATTTCTGTCAGCATATTTAACAAAAATGAGGTCGCAGCTATTTGACAGCGCTGGACCAGTTACTTACTTCAAGTGTTTAGATTTGGATATAGTGGATTCATTATTTAGGACAGCATTCTATTATTATTCTGGTAAACGGTACCAAGGAAACATGACTTTGTAGCGGCGGCGATTGCAATGTAGAAACAAATTTATGGCGCTGTAAACATTATCTGAAGTTTATCTACAATTTTGTAAAGTACATGGGTAACGTTGCAACGTTGGTTTGCTTGGCTGTATTATATATAATTAACTAGTCGTCAACATATTACTATTCGTGAATTTACGATGATTAATCGAAGACATTTAATTTAGGTTTAATGCTGTTGAATATGGGTTTATTAAAGAGCATTTAAATCTAGACACTTAGTTCAAGCGTTACTTTTATAACCGTCTGAGAATTCGAAAAAAAGGTTAAAGAATTTTAAGACTTGGGAGGCCAGGAATTCGTGTTAGCCTGATTACTGGCTCGAAAAAAATAAGACGAACTCAAATTCCACAACTATAACCCCTTTCCTTCGAATAATTTATTTGTTTTGTTTCAAAAGTGTGCTGACTGTTTATAGAATGACTTCACAACATTTTAAACTGGCTGTCTGGTAGTGAGTGTTCCTTAAAATAAATAAAAATATTGCAGAACTCTCGTGCCGCAGGTACGTCAGACACACCTACATTAGGTTCCCGTTCTCGCACCTAGGAAAAGGCTCTATTTTAATTTTAATTACATTTGACCTTGTAAAAACTGCGCATTACGTGTTAGTGTCGCATTATGAGTATAACGACGAAATACGCAAATTCACGCTCCACCTACATGTCGCTGCCTCCTAGAATATCATCCACATACACTTTCGTGGTTCCTGTTACACTTGTTGTGAAGTGCTGTGTTTGTCGTTGTTTTAGTTTCTCAATCCATACATTTTTTTATGAGTGCCCTTGTTCAGAATTTCATACAGTAGTTGTGGGTGGCGCTGATACGCACTTTTTGATAGATAATAGAGGTAGGTAAAATTTGAAGGCTGCCATGATAAATATAGTGTCATGTCCTGAATCCCTTAAAACTAAAATTCTTTTGGTCTGTTTGTATTAAACATCAAATATATGTAGATTGTATCAGTGTGTTTACTGTGCTCGTAGTTAGTTATTATGGCAATAATAGGAATGAATGTTTTATAGATTTGTTAAGTACATAACGAGACAACTCTACGAAGGCTGTGACAATTCGTACCTCATTTATTATCATTAGAACCAGTTGTGCTACCTCTCGCTGAGCTAATCATGTCAGGGTTGATACTGCTTATTTAGGGCTCTGTGAACAAGAAGTACCCAGGGGGTCCCGTTTTAGCTTATGCTGTATGTGGTCTGTCTGTCTGTCTGCCCGTCCGTCCTACCTAAAATTTAATGAATATGCGGGCATACAAGAAACGTTCTTTTTAAACGTTTTTCTATATATCCAAACGGAATGGAAGCTAGTCAGACTTTCGCTTGCCTTGTTTCTTTCATTTATTGTCTTCTTTGTTTCTACCTAGGACTAACTAATCTGTGTGGTCTAAGCGAGTCAGCGGTCAGTCTTCCTAGCCTAGTATATCTAGTACTTAATCAGAAAGTTAGTATTCAAATCCATTCTATTTCATTGTTCATTTCAAAACTTTCGTCTCTCATGTTTAAAATAAGAAATCGAAACCATGTTTAATGTAAATTCATTCATTCTGAACTGTTCTCAGCTTCACAAACGTTTTCAAAACATCTCTAAGCACTGCATATTGATTTATAGAGTGGTTTACCACAGACCTCATTTCTTAAATTAAACAAATAAATTCTCGGTAAATCACAGTCGTGTATTCTGAAGCTGATAACCCTAACCGCGAAGTGTGTCTGTACTTGCATTATTGCAGTGGACGGTTATGATCAAACTACGACTTGCAATTTGTTAGCCGAACGCGTGGGAGCAATGATTCAACACATCGCGGTGGGTTGCTCAAGGACTTTCCTTTTACTGCACCTATACAGAACAGAGGAAGGAATCGATGCTGCACGTGGCTTTAAATGAAGCAATACGCAGTAGATTTAAACATAAGCCATGTTGACATTTTTTTTAGCTTTCGACTGTATGACAGGGTAATAAGGTTTAAAGTATGGTGGCAACTATTTTACCACTGCCTGGTAAAATACGCATAAACAAAATTGAGGATTGGTGACATCAGTCCATTGATAAAAACTAGTAGCTTCTAGAGCTTATCTCTTTGTAAAGAGATGCACAATCCGGATTGATTTTGTGGTCGCCATTATAAAAACTTCATTCATTGAGTTTTCAGTAGATGATTTGAATAGGCGGATGTTGCTTATTTAGTTGCTTGCTGCACCGAATAATAAACAATTTGTTCCGTCCGTTCCACAAACTGTACCAGTAAATTAATTCACGTATGGTATAAATTCTTCACGTTTACTTGCAGTCAAAATAACACCTTTTGTGTGTTGTAAAATAATCATTTCACCCTTGAGTAAATGACGTCACGTCTAAAAATGTTTTGTATCGATTAGCGAAGAAAAGCTGTGCTTAATATACAAGAGTTCCCTACCTTCATTAACCCTACCTCAAAGAATATCATTCACTATGAGGACATGAAGAAACTAAAAATGTTGGTTTGCCGTGGCAGAACTTGGCAGATTATGTACAATCATGAATAAAGTGGCGATGGTGTTATTTTCGTCTAAATTTTGTTATAAGGGTTGATTTTGTTGCTAAAGTAAAGCGACTTCCCGTGAAACCTACATTCATTGATATCACAAAAAATCGCTTCCATATACAAATGTAAATCATAATTGTTGATATGGGATTATGGGAACGAAGAATCTAAATTATTCCAAATGATGTTACTTTTGGAACGTATGCTGATATATCTAGAAGTTTGCTGAAATAATATTTTAAAGAGTTATAAGTTCTTATCTGTAAGTTTGTTTGGATGTGGAAGGTAATCTCTGTAATTCAAATAATTATTTGACTATTGTTGACTATGTTCAAAATTCCGGATGGAAAGGACTGTATCTGCAATAAATGCATATTTCCCGAGGGATGTGAGATAAATGTCAATATAGCTGGCGCTGTTCGGCTGTCAAAACATAGTGTGAAAACAATAATATTTACCACCCGCGTTAACTTAAGCAGAGCACAGGCACAGCTAGTAAGAGATAAATTGAGAGTGAGATAATTATTTTATTGGCACACTTAGACGTCAATTAAGATTTGTCAACAAATTAAGATAGAGCCACTATACGTCGGGTACGTCCGCTCTTGATCTTCGTCTCGTCAGCGCGCCGGTGACGCAAGTAATATAATTTGTGTATGTTATTCCAAAAGTTCTATTTCGGATTCGCGCACCCACCCACAACACAGTGAATCGACTCGCGGTGCACGAGTGGACGCCCCTGAACGAAAAGAAAATCAGTGATTTTTTTGGAGAAACATAAAAAAAACGTTTGTGTCAATAGTTCTGCATTGGAAGACAATGGCAGTGTAAAATGAAGCGTAACGTGAGTACACGCCGCGGTGCACGAGGCATTATAAATATAAAATAGTAATTGTTGGTAACATTGATTACATCGTGTTGCCAACAATCAAAATGTTTTGTTTACCCTCAAGTGAATTCGCTTTTAATGTTCTTCGCGGAAATCTGGCTTTCAGTTTATATCGCGCTCTATTTAATGTTACTCAATAATGTTGTATCGTCAATTCTCTATAATATTTACCGTGTTTATTTTAAGAAATTTGTTATGAGTCTTCCAGTTTTGCAACTAGATTTTTAATTCTCCGTAAGAATTAGACATTATACAGATTCAGCGTAAAATGTATATTATGTATAGTACAACTAAATTTACTTCTACGTCTGCCCTCAATTCCAATCTACTTTATTTATCTTCTGGTCGGCCTTGGAAGTATTTCCAGCGTTTGTTTTTCTCATAATAAGAGACAATTAAATATTATTAAATAAAATACATTCTTATTTGTTATATTAAAGTATAATTACAAAGAAAAAATACATCCAATAAACGGTCCAGTCAGTCAGTCAGTCGGTATAGTCGAATGGAAATCATTCATACCATAACAATGGCAATAACGTCTGTTTTATCAAAGGGGACGACGTCTCTAGACAATGGCAGGTAACGCACTCACCGCTTACAATCGGAGGCGCGTCAGGAAACTTCAATGCCACTTTGGCGACCAATGAACGTCTCGAAACTTACGAAGTAAAACCTTGTTTGACATTCCAAAGCATACTTATAGCACTTAACGGAGAAGGGAAAAAATAATAAATGAGACAATAAATTAAAGATTAGTAAAAGTATAAAAGACTAAACTTTTTGTATGGAGTCTGGAATACCTATGAAACAGAGAAAATAATTACAAACAACAAATACTCTTTGATAAAATGTCAAAAATACCATAACTATAACTCGATTGTTATGATGGGTAAACTTTTACTTATGTAGGTACCTACAGGTTTGTACGGAACCCTCGGCGCGAGTCCGACTTGCACTTGGCCGGATTTTTTTTTTTGTTGGGTAATTATAAATCGGGTAGATATGTGATCGGGTAGAGTTGAGACAAAGCCGAATTAAATGCCAATACCATTTCCTTTAGTAAGCCATGAAGATCATGGGGTAGACACGTAAAAGACAGACGGTGCAAATAATTGTGCGAGTTAAAAAAACACTTGCAAAAATAACGCTGACTAGATGGATGGAATAATATAATATACCATTACCCACACATTTGCTAGGTACAGACAACAGCTCGTCAACCTACCACAAAACGTCAAATTTTCTCAACTGATATTGATCTCTACGTGTTGGACATAAAGTTGAAAATCAATTCAATGACCTTTAACTTCTTGGGTAGGTTGACCTGCCGTTGTCTGTACATAAATAGCACTCATGAGAAGAGCATTATTAAAAAAATGGCATGTATTTCAAGTAATAGCTCTTATTATCTTATATACTTCATCATTCAACGTCAACACTCTAAGCATCCGCCGCCAAGAGCAGGACCTACTTTATCTACACAAGATCATACATTCTCACCTTCTATCACTTATTAACTTTAACACCAGGCCTAATCCCAGACATCCTCGTGCTTTTCAACTTCAAGTGTATAAAAATAACACCTCATTTTACAACCCTATGGTTCGCATGTGCAGGCTGTATAACGACTTGACGTCTCGCAGTGCAGCTGATTTGGATGTCTTCGAGCATAATCGCATTAAATTTCGTCGACAAGTTATGAATGTACTCGGGTCGTCAAGATGCAACAATAACCAAGCCAAGTTAGTCACATAGCTCTCCGTCGAATTAATTGTCATGCAAATATAAATATATATTGTTTTTTTTTTCTTTCTCTCTTTATCTTTTTAATTTGTACGACTGTAGTGTTCAAAATGGGTTGTTGTCCGAGTTTAATTAGTATTTATGATTTCGACTCGGTCAACAACTTGGTATCTTAATTTCTTTTAATGAACAAGTTTGTATACTACAAGTTATTAGCGATGCTTTATACTCTGTAATACAATTAGGTGTATACAATTAGGTTGTCAATCTAGTCCTAAATTACTAACCATTCGTTGTAATACTAACCATCGATTGTCAACTGTCGTAAATACCAAATAAATAAAATAAAAATAAATAAAATTTTAGCCATAGGACGTCCACTGCTGGACATAGGCCTCCCCGAGTGACTTCCAGATTGGCCGGTTGGAAGCAGCCCGCATTCAGCGGCTTCCTGCAACCTTTACCAGTACGTCTGTCCACCTTGTAGGTGGACGTCCTACGCTGCGCTTGCCGGTACGTGGCCTCTATTCCAGAACCTTTCTGCCCCATCGGCCGTCAGTTCTTCATGCTATGTGCTCCGCCCTCTGCCGCTTCAGCTTGCTTATCCTTATATACTTATTGTATACTTACCACAATAAGTGCAACAAGAAACAAAAGCAAAAGTTATTTTATTGATAGGCCTGTAAAAAATACCTTTTAAGTTGGAGCTGACGACATAAAGAAAATATACCAAACAATGACCGAGCATGAAGTAAATGTTTCTTGTGTAAAGACAGAAAGTAAATAAATTAAATCCCATTATGAGCAAAAGAGTGTTGTCGCATTATAGACTCAAGTAATCTCCATAATATGGCGATTTCATTAATCATGCTTGTAAGGACCGCTGAAGGAAAAATATTATAAAGTATAAAATGGAATTGCTATTGTATGTCACAATAAATAAATTACATTGAAGATGATTCATTTATTACAATGACACTTATATTAATTACTACACTTAGTAGTGTTTTCAATTAAGTAGGTGACATTCAATAACAATCCAATTATTCCTAACTAATTCAAAGTGCTGAACGATTCCTCACAAAATGTAAATTCAACTCTAACAAACAGATAAGCTTGCAAATATTTTAAAACGCTAAAACAATAATGTTTTTTTTTTTTCTAGTTCTTTCCACGTGTTGTTTTTCCATATCTTGTTAAGGGTTGAATGCTTTGACGTCTCCCGAAGTTTCCAGAGCAGTTCATAGCGCAGGCGCGTCTCAGTCTCTACCATGAACCGCATCGCATCGATTCGCCCGTCTACATTTTGAGCTTTCCATTGCTGTTTTCCTATCTAATAAAACATGTAGGAACGGTATAAACCATGCAACGGATCGTTCTCACAGAAAAGGTCTGCGACCGAGACTCCCCTAGAGCGGTCTCGAACGTTCGCGTGCTTTCGAGAAGCATCGGGCCCGACCCACCGCACCGGCCGTATAAATACTGTTGGGGGCCGCCGACCGCCGCAGTATATATCGAGATACGATACCGAGCGATTGTTCGACGAATCAATAATCAGTATTATCGTGTGCATACACGCTTCTAAGTGAGTGGACTATCTGTGATACATTCAGTGACTAGGATTAAGTTATGGAATCTCCAGTTGTAGTTGATAAGCCACCGGAATACCACGGGAACGCAAGAGATCATGAGGTGGGTTTACTTTAAAAAAATAACAATAACTTAGTTAGGGTAACATTTTAGAAAACTCTTACCTAATTTCAATATTTAAAAAAAAATACTTGGATAAAGTTAAATTAAATTGCATTCTGAAAACTTTACTGAACTTATAAATTTTAAAAGATATCTACAAAATTTCTAAAATCAGCATGAAGGGATTGCATTGAAATTTAAGGTATTTAGAGCGGTAACAATAACGTGCTGGTCACATATTAGCTATTAGAAATGTTTCCCTTGTTAGCATTTGGAAACCAGCCAGGTGGAGGCATGGTCACCGCGAGGCCATACTTTATTGTTTATATATTTACCAGTCGAAGAACGCGACTCACTTACTACATCTGATTCATCAAAACTATTTCAAATCTCTTCTGCGCTTGACATATTTTTAATTTAATAGTAGCAGTGACATCTTTTGACATTTTAAGACCTAGTGGTATTTATTTTGTTTAGTTGTTTTAATAACTTAATTAAGTAAGCAAAGCATGCTTGCTGGTAGTCTCTTTTTCATTTATTCAAAATAAAATTGAGGGTAATTTAAAATTTCCCGTTAAAAATAAGTTTATTTCTCAAATTACCATGTCTGCTGAAAATGTTTCTAGGTACTTTATATTATTTGTTTAAATCCTTGATGACTGCCGATAAATCATTCCGAATATGTAAACGTTTGTGTAAGTCTGTAAAGTGTATAGTATGTAAACAGTTTTGACGTTATGTGCGCGCGAGTCGCGTGAGTCACCCCAGACGCCGCCTCACGCAACCCGAAATGCCATTTATAGAAGTTAGACCTTACAAAATATATTGAAAAGGGTACAATTATGTGTCACAATCACGACTTTTATGTCTAGGTCAAAATAGTTGGCTCTTACTTGTCTGCTTGAGGAAATTCAAACAGTTAAGTTTTAGAAATTACGTTGTTTGAACAAGAAATTCCATCGAACATAGCAAAAATAGCCATTTAAGAAAAATGAGCGTTTCTTACTCGGCTTTAAAAAATTAAACGACGATCATCAAATTATCTACATACATCAGCAAATACGACCAATTTCAATAAATTACACTTGCCGACGGTTTGATGAACTCCAAATGAGACAGCGATGCTGGCGCCTGTGAGTTTTCGCTAATGATAACAACCCCATCTGCTTTCTCTCCAAGTGCATTCCGACCTAAATTCTGTTCCTTTCCGGAACTTATCCGTACCATACACTTCGCGTTCGATAGTGCTCTTTGATACACTGCACAGCGCACTTTACCTATCTCTAATTATAAACTCTCAACCTTTCGAAAGCAGTTGTGGCTTCGTCTTCGAGTAATCTATTTGTTACCTGCCATCTTTTAACTGGTTTGTATGGACAATAACGCCACGTTTTTCACATTTGCCAAGTTCAGGGTCGAACCGGCTTGCTAAAATCCGTTGACTCGTAAATTCAAGACTTGTAAACATTGGTCCTATATTAGTCGGTGATCTCACCTCAGCATTTATCTTAGATGGCAAAATACATACAGCTTATACCTAAATAAACGGACATAAAGGTGTTTCTAAAGGTGTGTGTCATATGACACCTACACCAGCTGGCTCTGATGCAAATATGGCTTTTAGTTTGGTCTCTTTCGAGATGACTGTGACGACTTGGTCTTTATAAGTAATTCTGTAATTACTGGACTTCTCGAAACACTTTAAAAGGTGATCGATATGTGTAACTTCCTGTGAATTAATTAATAGGTCAGTCTCAAAATAGGTAAAACGGGTTTTCCTACGCAAATATTTCCTGTCCAAGCATTGTTCTGAATTCATCTTTAATGTCAATGAGCCTGGTCTCCTACCTCTTAAAAAAAAAGTCGTAGCAATAAAATTTTAAATCCTCCGTTTTTGGTCGGCTGTTTTGATTTTTTGCGCCACGATGTATTTATATGTAACTGTTTTGTATTGTAGATTTGTAGCAGCTAATCGAAACTATAAGAGTTATTATTATAGTAATAGTATACACGGGGTCGTTGACACAAGTTGCGTCAGATGAGTCAACGGTACGTGCAGTTAATATCAATCAATTATTGTTTTGGGCTTCGTCTTAATGTCATAATATCAATATCAAATTCAAGTTGGGAAGTACTTTGATGATTTAATTTATATCGACGACGATAGCTCATATGATGTAAAATCTGAATGGAATCCGTATCGATATTATCATCGGCTCGATGAATGGTATGCATTCCTGAAAGTATGTAGCGACTTCATTTCAAAAGTCACGATACGGATCACGTGCCACTTGTGTTATTATTGTTATTGCACGTTTTTCCAACGAAACGTCCTCCTCGTTCGCGATCGTATGACGCAACGCGATCGGTTTTTGTTCACCTCTGCCCACCTCAGTGATAATGATGTCATCTTGTAATACACTCGTTTTGCCTAACGTTTATGTAACTCGAATGTGCCTTTTTCTGTGTTCATTGGTTTTCTAGTTCTTTTCCCATAAGGCTAATAATTAACACAAGGATTTGGTTAGTCTACACTTTCTGCCGGATTTGCCGATTTTTATGGCTTTTGCGAAGTGGGTTATCATAATGCGCCAACGCATATAAGGATTTCGTCAGTATGTTCATTTTAGAAGACCAACTATTTACATTAAAGTTGAACAAAAATGGTGTTATAAAAGTAGAATAACAAATCTGGCTTAAATAAAATTTAAAGAAATGTACCTAAATACATCGAATTGCGCAGAAGTTACAAGGTGAATGTACTCTGCAAAGTTGCCATATTTGCCTGACAGCAAAAACTTACGCCTACACCCACCACAATAAACGCGATGGATGCAAAATAATATTTCTTCTCGGAACGTTTTGTCATCATTGAAAATTATTTAATTGTTCTGTTTGTTATGTCTCGATCGGTGCATTTAAGGTGCAAACATCACCGTGCATGCATCGTTTACGTGGTCATCACGATTATTTAAATGCTTGTGGTCATTATTGTCTATCGTCGGGTCGGTGCTAACGTGTTTTACGAGCGTTATCGAACGTGAATGTATGAAAAAAGTTGGTTATCATTCGGGCTCGGGCGCCCAAATCGGTTTATAATTTTGTGAATAATTATAACAAGTTTATTCGTCGTCAAAACACGAAAGTCGCGACAGTGAGGTCGTTCAGCGTCCTTGCCGTATATGGTGATCTCTTCGCGACGTAAGTGTGTACTTTGTGTGTGCCACCTGCGCGCGCGGCTACATCCGCGTCTGGATCTCTCGGAGAAATCGATGCAATGCAATTACCTTACGTTTCCTGCTTCGCGAATGACACTTTTTGTTATTATTACGAATTGAGTTCTTTGTTTAAGACCTCCGTTGACCATGTCACATACAGTTATAAATGCAGAATTTCTCATTTGTCATCGTCATCGCTCTTTTGAATACAGTCTCCACCGGTCACGCACAATTTGCTCGATCCTGTGCTTTCAGTCCCTCGAATGGACTATCTCGATGTCGCGGAAACCATTCAAAATGTATCTTGTTTTTTTATTTTTTATTGATCGTTTTACGTCTTCGGACTTTAGTTATTTTTTCCCAGTGTGGATTCTAATTTTGGTTCAAACTTTTAGTTCAACATTATTTCATTCAGCTGTATTTTGGTCACAACGATTATTCAGTTTCGTCACTTTCATCCTTTAAATGTTGAGGAGATGTATTATAGATGTGTTCAGTCGTATCTTGTCACAGGATGCTGACGTGTTGTTTCGTTTGTTAACAGCGCGGCTTCCCGTTTGATGAGGAGGAGGGCTCGGGCGCGTGGAGCGAGCTCGCGGCGCGGCACCCCGACATAGCCGCGCGCCTGCGGCAGCGGCCCGCCACCTGGGCGCGCAAGAGACGCCCGTCCAGCCAGGACGCCACAGACGGTAAGGGAACACTCTTTACTGTCTAAAGCCGTTCGTCTAACAACAATTGATGCTCTAGTTGCTCGCCAATTGTTGTTGAGTTACCTACTTATAATTTTTTTGTAAAATACATTTTCATATAACTATTCATTCGTTTCAAAGCTATTTAGAATCTAACTTTCTAGGTATGTAAGTACCTATTACACAAGTAAGCTTATTCTATGACTGATGTGTGACCTACGGTCACACTATTTGGAACTAAGGCTACAAAGAAATAAGGTCACAATGAACAACATTACTTATTTTAATATAAATCTATCTGGTATCTTTAAAAACAATCCTTTTTTTTCTGGACCTCCATAATTGTTTTTATCAGTTTCCGGACCCCAACTCAAAACTACTTGCCGACCCCTGCTCTAGTTCTACCCCGCTCATGCATTATCGTGTAACGCGATATCTAGCTACGCCGGGCGTGTGGTAGTTTAATCAGTAACATTAAGTCTAACAAACAATGTCATTGCAATTCAAGGTTACTTTATCGGGTTGTAAATTAAACCTGTCTCATGTTGCACTTTTCCTCGTTTGGTAATTGAGTTGTTAGGTTGGCTATTAATTTCTAATTACTTCAACTAAATACACTCCACTCACTCCACTAAACTCAATGTTAGCAATCACATCAGTGTTAACAGACTCACTGACCGTGACGTTTTACCTCTTGCAGGTTCTGTAAACAAACGTTTCGTTATTGCAGATTTTGGAGAAGGATTCAGCGGCTTCGACAGATTCCCCTTCGACGACATCCCGCCAGAGTTCAGAGAGCACTTCCCTACACATTGGAACCGCAGGTTCAGCGCGCGCGACGAACCTCCGCCGCCGCCGCCGCCACCCGCGCCTCACTCGCCGCAACACAGCACCGCCGCCACACAGACTGAGCAGGGCCCGCCTCACGCCGAGCCGACCCAGCAAACGCACCTGCCCCAGTACGGACTCAGGAACACAGTCGACCTCGGACAGAAGAGCCCGGCCGACCCCAGCCTGGTTGATGCGGACGATAGAAACCAGAGGTCCATGTCCGCACCCCCCGACAGCTGCGCACAGAACCAAAGCAACCCTAAAATGAGCGCACAGAACCACCAGGAGCCGCCGCACCCCGACCAGCCGCAACAGTCGTCCAACGTCCGGCACATACCCATATTCGTGGAGGGGAGAGATGAGCCGGTGATCAACAAATCGGCTCACTTCGGCGAACAGAAGCCGGCGTACGCGCCGCCGCCGCCGCAGCCCCACCCCCACCCCCACGTCGACCGAGAACAGTATTTCGACGACGGCCCCGCGTTTCACGCGCCCCCGAACTTTTCGCGAGCTTTCGGGACGCCGTTCAACAAAGGCTTCAGGCAGGGTCCGCAGCCCTTCGTCCAGCAAAAAGTGTATCCACAGACCGCTTTCGCACGTGGTGCTTCGCCGCAGAGATCTCAGTCGCCCAAGCCTCAGCCTCACCCCGACGAGCACTATGTGAAAGTGCCCGTACACCATGAGCATGCCGCGCCGAAGCCGGAGCCCCAGCCGCGGCCGCAGGCGAAGCCCTCGCCCCAGCAGCCCCCGCACCCCCACCAGCAACCTCCTCACCCCCACCAGCCGGCGCCCCCGAAGCAACAAACACCGCCGCCGCAGCCTAAGCCCCAACCTCAAACGACTCCTTCCTCAAACGACCCCATCACACTGATTCTAAGTATTCAAACCGACGTCCTGAATCTAATGTCTGAAGTAGAAAACTTCACCGGTACCAAAAAAGACAAGAGATATTTATTCCTAGATGAGATGCTAACAAGGAATCTCATTAAGTTAGATAATATTGAAACGGAAGGTAAAGAGAATATTAGACAAGCTAGGAAGGAGGCGATTAAATGTATTCAGAAGTGTATAGCAGTTTTAGAAGCCAAAGCCGAAAAAGGTAGCATCGCAGCGGCGCAGGATGTCGAAATGAATGAGAACACAGAGACTGCCGAACAGCAGACCACAGAGAACGGTGTAGAGGTCGAAATGAACGATCCGCCAAAAGAGGAAGACAAATCCGAGCCCCAGCCAGACCAGCAACAGAATACACAGTCACAAGAGGAAATTGAAGATACCAAACCGGAAGAGGAAAAAGTTGAGGCCGCCGAATCGACCCTAGCGCCGGCGGCGGCCGACACGCGGCCTGAAGATACGGCCCCGGAGCAAACCTCAGATGGCCAAAAAGACCAGGAACTTGTAGATAAGAAAACCAGTCCTAAAAAGGGGGGTAAAAATGTTAAAAAGCGCGATAAGAGTAAGGACAATAAGGAAAAAGATAGCAATAAGGAACAGGCGGAAGAAAAGAAAGTAGACACGGTGCAAATGGACGACAAGGGTGATAAGAGCGGGGCGATGGAGGTGGACGGTGCTGCTAGTCAATAAATTTAGCTTTGCCTTAGTGAATTACTCGATGTAGAGACGCGTATATCCGTCGCACGGCTGCCCTGCCTCCCTTCCTTCGTGTTGATTATTTGTGCATAAATAACACAAGTGTTGACATAGTGTTTATGTTTGTACAATTTACGTTTTTAATATTAAAACAAGATATGTAAAGGAAATTGTTGTCCTTTAGGATTTGAATGGTCGCCATTATTTAAATCCTAATATTTAATTAATTTATTGTTTATCATTACTTGATAACATTTTCGTAATAAATATTGAGTCCACAAAAATAAGGTGTTGTTATTTTTATTATTCCCACACACAAACACACAAGGATCTAAATGAAAACAAGTTCGCAGGATTATAACTATTTTAATCAGTTCTGCTTACAGGATATAATATACACGCAGTGACAAGCGTTTATCAAACAATACAATACATGTAACACTACTACATTGTTCTGATTGAAACTAAGAGCTTATGCAGAGATTGAAACCGGTTCAAAATTGATTTAAAAGGTTTTATTAGGGTAAAACCTGTTTTATTGTAAAGTTCCGTTCCGGTCCGGAACCAAGTAGGAGTAATATTATGAACCTAAATAAACAGGTTTATTACAATTCACAAAATAGGTAACCAACTTGGAAACAGTAAAATATCAATTTTTAATTGCATAAAATCACATAGAAAAAAAACGAAGGTTCTTTCATGTTCAGTTGTTACAGCTGCAGGAAAATTTTTACCGGTTAATAAAAACATAGTACATTTTCTAGAAAACCGGTTTCAAGGGACCGGTTAAAAAACTTCCATGTATAGTTTGGTTGAACTGGTTTCAAGCCCTGTAAATATGTATATGTCATAAATAATGGCATGCTTTTCAGACCTTTTTGCAATTAAAACTCTAAGAACATAATAAATCGTTAACAAAATTATATTTAATTAATTAAATATTGGATACTTATAAAATTCTAATACATCTACTAAAGTAATCCGATGGATTTTTATGTATCACAGCAGAAGCCGACTACTTATCCAATTTTTTAGATAACTTTTATAAGGGCCAGATAACCTTCCTCTTCTTCTTTTTTAAATGTGTCTGTCCCCCAACGTCGACTGTATGTATAGCATATACACGGAAAACAGGTTGAGAAAAATAATAATTAAGGGCCAAGTTTTCAACAGCCAGATAACTTTTATACGAAGAATAACATTTTGACATGTTGACGGTTTTTGCATAGAAAATGTGTCAAAGCGTCAATTTTATTCATCAGATAAAAGTTATCTGGTATTTGGAAAATCGGCTCTAAGAAAAATAATATCCGACAAATAACATTGACGTTTTGACATATTTTCTATACAAAAGCTGTCAAATGTTAAACTTTATCATTTACATGTTATCTGGTTTTGAAAAGTCGACTCTAAGAAGAATAAGTTTCCATGTTGACAGTTTTCGTGTAGGAAATGTGTCTGACCGTCTATTTTTTATAAGCTAACTGGCGTTAGAAAATTCGCCTCTTATTAAAAAACTAAAGACTGATTTTTCAATACCCAATTACTTTTATTTGAAGAATAAGTTTGACATGTTAACAGTTTTCGTATAGAAAATGTGTCAAGCGTCAATTTTATTTGTCGGATAAAAGTTATCTGATGTTTGAAAGATCGGCCCTAAATCGAGTTGTAACACTATTTATACTCTATGATCACTGGTTACTCCCACTCCCGCATGAGGCGGTCCCAGTCGGCCGCGTCTATGAACGGTTTGTCTATGCAGTCGATCATGTGTTCGCCGCAGAACACGCACTCGGAGGCCACTATGTCGTCGATCTCGTTGCGCAGGGCTTCGCGCAGCGGCAGCCCCGAT
This sequence comes from Anania hortulata, assembly GCA_963576865.1. NCBI lineage: Eukaryota > Metazoa > Arthropoda > Insecta > Lepidoptera > Crambidae > Anania > Anania hortulata. The sequence continues at coordinate 18,109,116 of OY756395.1, read as the reverse complement.
GACGTCACAGTCGACAGCTCAATGTTGGACAGCACGGACAGGTTGCGCTGTAAGTCTGCTAGCTTGTTGCGGCGAGCTGGGCCTGCCGTAGAAGTATTATTAGAATCAAGAATGTGGTTCGAGAATGGTAAAAGAAAAGATATGGTCTTAATCTTGCGTTATGTGCTTTATTCGATGGCTTTTGATGCGTAGATTCTCTTGGGGGAAAAAGGTTTTGTTAAAGCGCTACAAATACCGAACAAATTCACTTCAACACGCTCAACTCAAGAACTCATGTTATTGAGAGAGGAATAACACTAGCTGCCTCAGGCGATTTGCCTTTCCAAGTGCGTGTCGGGCCACGCGCAATGTAGGATTTCGTAGTTTCCCATCATAATATGCGGTATTTGCAACGTATTTTTTTTCAACATTTCGCTGGCAGAGGGAGGCGGAAAATAATTAACACCTGCAATATTTTTAGTAGACCTATCCAACGACACCCCACACCATGTGATAGACGAAAAAAAACCCACTGTAAGTGTAGGGGAGGTATCAAGAAAAAAAAGTTTGACCCCATGATCCATAAAATAAGGATTAAATAAAACAATATATATCGGTTAATATATTTTTGAATAGACGAAGGATCAACCTTGTTTGTTTTATATGATTATGACGACTTTTTATTTACATTACCCAATTAATAAGATAACTATATTTCGTACTCTTTAACCTTAATTTTTTTATTACAAGCCTGTCGTCGTTAGCGTATCCAATATGTGTGTGACGTATTGCTTTGGCGATTTTCGTATCTGACCTTTAGCGTATCTCCATAAATTGGGAATCATTTCAATCACAGGACGTCCACTGCTGAACATAGGCATAGATTTTTTAAAATAAATATTGGACTACATCACATTCATTACAAAGCACTTGTGTTTTATCACTTGTATTTATTTGATTGTGGCATAATCAGCGTAGTCTAAAGCGTACTACACACAGAAAGCGTGAGCGGGACGGCGACGGGTCGGGTCTAATAATAAACTTGTTATTAGACCTGCCATTCTCCCGATTCGACATTGTTTTGCTTAAATAAAAAAAAACTCCCCACCTAATATCAGCTGTATCTCGCCGAGCTGGCAGTCGCTGTGGAACTTATGCCCGCAAGGGAACAGGTCTAAATGAAACTACCCACCTAGTATCGGCTGTATCTCGCTGAGCAGGCAGTCGCTGTGGAACTTGTGCCCGCACGGGAACAGGTAGAAGGGCCGCAGCAGCAGCGCGATCTCGCAAAGGCAGCACGCGTCCGACACCATCACCAGCACGCTGCGGTTGCGGAACGACTGGATTTCTGAACGGACCTGAAATGGTTTATAAGTGTTATAATAATAATAATAAATTACTTAAAGTTCGGAGCCGCCTTTCCACTCTTAGCCGCCAACAACAGGGTTGCCCCTTAGTTCGGTCTTGCATGACCTTTAGGCCATGCAAGGGGCCCATTTAGTTGCCGGCGAGTAACCACTTGCCAATTTTTTCAGTCCGAGACTATGAACCAGGCAGGAGACCTATCTCTATCAATAGCCCAGAACCCAGTCCAGTCCATTTTCCTTCAATACACCCAATTAATTTGTCATTCACTGCAATAGTTCCTGTACACATGCTGGGTATATTTTCTGATTACATTCAATGATGTAGTCAGAGATTGGATCCAGCAGTATAACAATTTGAGGTTTGATTATTTGCGCTTAAAAGGGCCTCTTCATGTTGGATCAGTTTCCCCACGCAAGCCTTATAAAGGACCGGGTCACTTTTGGCCCGTGAACTACAAGAGCGTACAATAATAATAATAAATTCATATTTCAATGAAGGTTTTACAAAGGTCTTACAATGCATGGCGCCTTTTGCACCAAAGCATGCTGCTTGAATCGCAGTAGTCAAGTTCCACTAACTTCAATAATGTTAAGAGAATATTACGATTACGCTTATTACACGCAGACAAAGGATAACATAAACCCGGTAATAGTTTTTTATTATTTTTATTTGGCACAAAATATGGCAGTTCCCTAGGTGCCAATATTGATATGTCTTATTCACTACGTAAATTTAAATTAATCTTATCCGATTTTTTTTTGTTTCTGACAGTAAAATTTTTATTTAGGCAACATTGTACTATTTATCTGTGTTTTCAGCGTGGGTACTTTATCAAGTGCTTACGTTGTAAGCATGGTATAAAATGTGTTTTAATAATTTAAGTTATTTTCCAACAACAATATTTTTGTGCATGTCGTGGCAGCCTTTAATTAAGGCAACACCTTGTAATTTATTTTTAAGGTGTATAAGTATCAATGTATGGTGTATGCTTGGTTGGTTGTCCTTAAATAAATAAATAAAATAAAATAAAAAACAACACAGATAACATAAAAATAATGCGTTTGTGCCAAAAAGGTCCCCCGCTCAGTATTAGTCTAGTCATGGCAACTTAAGGCATGCCCTGACACTGGTATGTAGGTGGTAGTTGAAAAAAACATATAGATAAGGGCCTATAGGTTATTGTAGCTTAGTGGTAGCAGCGTTTTGTTAATCATTACTAAAATCTAAATCCGTATAAATTCACCATTCCGTCACCCATTCCGACGAGTAAATGAAAGTCTGGTCTGCTTAGACTTCGTCGAACGTCGAATCAATGGATAACTACTCGTAATTAGTCAAATTTCTTGTCGATATTCCTTATTATTTTAAATAACTTAATAATCCACAAAAAAAAAGTTTAATCGGCAAACATACAGATAGGGTTAGGGATAGGGTTACTTTGTGAAAAATATGATTTACTTCCAAATTAACAAAAGAATAAAATCCCCGGTGATTCATCAATGTTTGTCGAAAAACTCATAGAAGATTAAGCCAAATTCAAGAAAAGATTCCTGCATAAAGATAAACTATAGACATTAACATCAATAGTATGCAGTAAAACTAATTAGCGCTCGCAAAGTCACTGTGCTATAAAAAACCGGGATGTTTACAAAACATTATGCAATCTCCTGAACGAGTCGAGATATTTCGTCACAGCTCGTATGTGGTAGCGTGGCCGAGCGGTCTAAGGCGCTGGTTTAAGGCACCAGTCTCTTCGGAGGCGTGGGTTCGAATCCCACCGCTGCCAGATTTTTACACCTTAAATTTTTATCACGAATAAATTGAAATTGATAATATACATTTGAATGTCGGCATGGCAGGCGCATTAAAAGAGCTTTTATTTTAGCATAATATACGAGTTAGATTCGTCTGTTAAAATTTTTAGATAGGTTTAAAAAACAGGGCTCATATTAAAAATAAAATGCGATATTTAATTTTAGCATGACTTAAGAATAGTCAAAAAATTTGAAAGCGTGTGCGTGCGTGAATGTGAGGCACATTAAATAAAGGTATTTTAGATTTTAATTGGTTAACTATACTCATGAATTTTATGGTTTAAATAAACGTGGTGCTTTATCAAATTCAGCAAAATAATATTTCCTAGATTTTTTTTTCTTTGAAGTGTAGGCGTTGAAGTCAGTCATAAACGTCATGGTCATAGTTCATTTTAAAAAGTTTTTCAAATTGTTCCAACAATCACACCAATTATTTAGTCCTAAACTAACCATAGCTTTTATAATGGTGACTAGATAACGGATAGACATACTTAAATACATTAATGACATCCATGACACAGGTACAAATATTCGAACTTATCACACAAACACTTGCCCCTTGCAAGATTCGAACCCGCGACCGCTGGCTTTGTAGTCCGGAGCGCGAATCACAACACCAGACGGTCGTCAAAGTAAATACTACTATAAAAAAATCGTCTACAATATAAAAATACGACAAATAATTACTATTACTTACATATTCAGCTGACCGTGTGGCCTCTTCCATTTCAGATTTCAACTCTTCGATTTGATTATTGTATTCCTGTAAATAGAAACACAGTTTTATATGTTTAAGACAGATATGGTATTTGTTTATTAGCGTGTTCAAAACTGCAGCTGCTATCAGTAGGAGTATTTGCAAATACCCATAGAATATAAATAATTTAAAGTAACTATTAGTGACGAAACTTAGATTATTTTTACTCAGTAAATAATCGCTTTGGAGCCGTCCATTAATCACGTAATGTTTTTTTTGGCATTTTTAACCAAGGGTTTGTATATCATGACAACAATCAACTTTCCCCAAGAAACTAATGACATATTATCTGAATTTAATTTTGTTAGTGTACGTTTTCCGTCTGCGTTCATGTTACGAAATAGTTTTAAGTACAAATATAATGCAAACCCTTAAGTATTTTAAACTAATAACTATTTACTCTATATGTATATGATTATATGCTGCTGTAGTGATTATGACATTACCTCTAGCGACTGACAGATGGGTTCCCTAAAGTGGTCGATGGTGACGACGTCGCTGAAGAACGGCAGGATGTCCTCGATCTTGATCAGCGAGCACTCCTTGAGGAAGCTCATCGCCTCCTGCAGGTCTTGGTTCTTCGTGATCACGTGTTCCGCTGAAAAATTCTCAATTCTATACAGGGTGAATATGAAGTCTTGTGATTCTAGATACAGACAACAGCAGGTCAACCTACCAAAAAAGTTAAAGGTCATTTAACCAATTTTCAACTTTAAGTCCGACACGTAGTGATCAATATCGATTGAGGAAATTTGACGTTTTGTGTGTGGTAGGTTAACGTGCTGTTGTTTGTACCTAAATACGATTTATAGTCGAATCAGGGGCGTGCATCCCATATAGGCTATTATGCAGAGCCTACCTTCATAAAAAACCGACAGAACAGCTGACCATAATTATTAATTACGTATTCAACAATAAACAATAAATATATTGTAACTATTTTGTCGTCTACCTGTACTTATTCCTTACTAAAGCGCGCAACTTAGATCGTTACTGTGCAATTTAACCAATGTTAGGCTGCCGCGAGATCGCCTACTGTTTCACACAAACTTACTCAATTTTCACTCACAGCCTACCCCCATCTGAAACCAATGCACGCCCCTGCGTCGAATACATAGATTGTTAGTAAAAAATTGCGTGTACGATGTTGGTTGAAAGTTAATGTTAATAAGCAGCGATTTTAGATAACCTAACTTGTAGGAAAAACGTATACACATACAGCCAGTATTAAGCAAATGGTCAAGGAGTATGCTAGAGACCAGATTAAGAGCCGATTTTTTAAACGACATAACTTAAAATTTTATGTTTTTTGCATTCACAATAATGCTAGTTTATTATTACAAGAAAAATAAATTTACTTGAATTTTTTTTCAACTGCCTCTGGTGGGATTCGAACCCAAGACCTTTCGCTATCCGGGCGACTGCTCTTCCAACTGATATGACGGATGATACTAAGACAGATATTCAAATTCAAATTCAAATGCGTTTATTGCCAATTAAGTGTACAACTGAGATCTTAAAGATAACTTATTCGACGAATTAAATTGATCGTTAGACATTTTCTATACGCAAACTGTCAATATGTCTAACTCATTATTCAGTTTCAAGTTATCTGGCTATTGAAAAATTGGCCCTTATATGAATAAAATAATTATTCACCTTCACGAACTGTTTAAAATGGCGAAGACTTAGCAAAGTACAGGTCCATATTAAAAAGCCACCACTGCAGCTGCCACAGCATCCAAATAGAAGTATTTTCATGAATGATTTTTAAAAAATCCGAGTAACTTACCGATGTTAAGCCACATCTGTCGTTGCATCTCCACCTCTTCCGGCATGTTCGCGACAGATTTAGCGAGGCACAAGTCCACCTTGAGGGCCAGCTCGACCGCGGCCTCCCAGAGCCCCAGTAAGGCGGATAGCTTCACGCACGCCTCGGCGAGGTTCTTTTCACGGCAAAGCCTGGATTTTAATAAAACTATCAGATCATTGTTTAAAATTCAAACTTTTTAAACAAGCCACTAGAATTTGTGGAGGTGGAAGCTCATTAGTCGGAGTATTGCCCTTGTATATTTCAGAATCTATTTACTGATCTATCCACTTATTCTGAGGTGAGGAAAAATATCGTAAGAAAACGAACACATTTTGATATCAATGAGTGGTCCAAAATGGTTTGGTTCTCCGGGTCCAAGGGTTACGGAGGTTTGATGGCAATCGCTCCAAACATAATAATTAGACTTGCTGCATCTAGGATCGTGGTCAAGCGAACTTCGAATACGAAGCGCTAGGAGAAATAGTAAGATGGCCTAAACACAAGTTAACAAGACATTAATAAAGTGTCTTATTTTGATAACCCGTAAAAAAATAAAGCATTTTATATTTCTTACCTCAAAGCATAATGAACATCATAATTAACCAGCGTCACGTCCTGCCCTTGGCGCTCTAAGTATCTCATCAAAGACACATGATCGTGTTCCGCGTACAGTGTCAGCAAGTAGTTATGGATCGCCCGGTCCTTTACGTTGAAGTTCTGCTGCATGAATTCTAGATATCTGATAATCTCATCCACATGCAATTTATCGCTTTCACAAGACAAAAAGGCAGGCAGAAGTTTTACAGGACTCAGTCTCGCCCCTTGGGAGATTAATGAGTTGACTGTGTGTTTAGGCGTTTCCCCTATCAACACCGGCGCAAACTGGTAAAATAACTCAGGCTTCTTCAACGTTTGCAGCATGCTCAGAGCCTCTAAATACGCTTTTCTATAAATATGCTGTGCAACAACATTCTCGTAGTCTTCGTTGATAAGGGTGAGCTTAATCAAGTTATGTTTATCCCCGTGTGAAGACATCAAGTCGTATACAACAGATTTAACATGCTGCATACATTTCGAGACTTTGGGGTGGAGTAAAAACACTTCAAAGTCGCTCTGAATCTGATGGTATTGCTCGGAATCTTCTTGCCCCGAACGCCTTAAAAGTCCCAACTGTGATAAGTATAGCTCTGTCATCCAAATGACGATCATAGAAATAAGGGTCTTGTCGTCTTCTTCTAATGTTTCCAAACGCTGATACAAATAAACTTTCAGTGCATTTGTTTGCTCCGTTTCCAAAAACTTAAGGCATACTGTCTCAAAACTGCTTTTGGTTTCGGCGTAAATTTTGGCGCTTTCTTCGTATTTACCCTTAGAGAACAGTAACTCTGCGTGTTTAACGTTAATGACATCGACAAATGCTGGATTGTAATGGCAGTACTCTTTGGCTAATTCAAATTGTTCCCTATCAGTGTATATTCTCCATACGTTTCTCTCTTCTCTGACAACTTTATACCTAAACACAGCTTTTTCGGTCACCGCCCAGATGGTTTTTCTTTTTAGGTCTTTTACTATGTTCTTTAACTTGCCATGAGAAACTGAGTAAGTGTCTTCATAAACTAGTTCGTGGTTGAGAAGAGAGATAGCTTTGACTTTGTCAGAGTACATGAGGAGGACATGAAATTCGGTGAGCACAAATGAAAGAGGAGCTTCATCTTTTGGTTTTGTTTCTGCAGGGTAGTTAATTAACTCTCCTTGGGTGAAAAGTGTGTTTGAATTCTGTTGTGAAGTTGGGTCAAGCTGTAAGGATGGTAAAAATTAATACATTATGAAATTATGAAAGTATTTGGTAATTACTTAATGAAATACCAACCTGTCCATAGAAAACCCCAGGCTCAGTCAACCAAGCGAATGTTTTTGGAACATTATGCTTGTCAAAAAAGAATTGCAATCTAGAATATTTTAATGTTGATGGTATTTCTTGGAACCCTGTCTCTGGTGTAGTGAGGTAAGGGTAGAATATGGACTGGAGAGACATTTTGCCATCAGTGGTTACTGCATTACCGATAAACTGGTATAATCTGGTTGGTGTTGTGATAAAGATAAAGAACTTGCTTGAGTTTCCCACTCGGTGGAACTGTATGCCTGTTATGGGCATGTCTGTTCCATGACCAATGTCAAAAATCTGTTAAATAAAATAAATAAAAACTTTACAGGATGTGGCATACAGGGTTACATTGCGAAGGGGTGCCAAATTTTAAACAAAGTTTTCGTTATTCTCTAACAAAGGGTTAATCACTATTACAGTATAGCACTTGCTATACTCCTAAACTACTTAGATCAGATCACCATTGTGACTATAGTCATCAAACACTTTGATGTCATTTACGAACATTTTTAAAAATAAACTAAGAAACCAACGACTAACGACAATGTGATGATAGAATCAGTGAATCATGGGATTGTAGCTTTAAATTAAAATTTCTCTGTGTTTCAGGACTTACAAATATTAGGGTGAGTTACTGTGAATTTGTTAATAGCCATTGTTGTATAGAAATCGGTGATTATCATTTATAACGTTTATATACATTTATAACACATTAAAAATTGTTTTTAAAATGTGCCGTTACCATGTATGATACTAGATAATACGCACTGTAAGTAATCAATCCGCATTGATAAAATACCATACAGTTAACAAACACAGTTTTTCCTCATGTAGGCATAGAATATTCACATTGCAAGGTTGATATTCAAGTAAGGTTATAACATTAATTTATCGAAGAAATATCAATTACAGTAACAACTTATCAACCTACCACAAGATGTCGAATTTTTTACACCGATTTTTGCTAAAAGTTTTATCATGTTCTACAGGTTGTCTCGAAAGACCATGTCACCTTGACACTATTCATTCTTTGAAGTAGTTTGAACCCCTTTTGTTCATGTCTTTTTTCCAAATTTGCATAAATCGTATTTCTGTGAGAAGACGAATAAATTTTTTGCAAATTTTCGAACAGATCATAGAACAAAAGTTGTTCAAAATGTTGTGTAGAATTTTTAGCGACAAACAAGGTAACATGGTCTTTGCTAGACATCCTGTTAATCAACTATAAGAATTTGAGGTTTTGTAGTAAGAGCTGTTAACTGTACAGAGTTTACATTACCAGTCCATCAATTTCTCTGCTTCCATAAAGAGGCAAGTAATTAGGCAGCTTGTAAAAAAATATATGCATTAAAGCTATATTTATATGTACCAAAATTAAACAAGAAGTTCTAGAGCCAGGGATCGGAAACCGGTTATTTTACTACGGAACCTTCACCGGAATAATAAAGGTTTTCGCTAAATGAACTATTATATACTCCAAATACCGACTTAAAAGCTATGGCAAATTCAGTTTTATGGTCAAATCTTTACAACTACTATCAAATATTAGAAATGGGTCTAATACATTCTGAAATAAATATTAACTGGTTTCGATCCTTGGTTCTAGCATTATCACAGCTGACACAAATGAATAAAATAAACTGATTTAATAAACTCTAAAGATCTGAGAACTGTAAGATCATTATCTTACATACAATGGTCCACCAAACATCATAGAATACTCAATAAAATAAAACATTGGAGAAGTCAGATATGATATCCTTGATCTCTCTTTACCTTTAATTAATCAAAAATTAGGACTGCAGACTAGTAGATCAATAAGCGTATCTAATTTCTCTGGTGTGATAGTGGTGGAAGTTATGACCAAATACATTTTGGCATAAAGCATTCAACGAAATTGTGTAAAATTGATTCTTTCTCATGAATGTAACATACTTTTTCTATAACTATATGTAAGACATTAAGATTCCTACCTGTCTCCAATATTGCTGGTTGGCAGTAAACATCCTGTCACTGTCAGCCTCTAATTCAGTCTCCAGGATATGACCTTGCGAAGTCCCTAGCAGGATCGGCCCAGTGCTATTTTCTGAAGTGTTCTCATAGTTCCAGCCCACTTCGGTTACTTCGTAATTCTTGGATTTGCTCACAGGTTTCAGTTTGGAGCTTTTTCGGTGCAAGTACACCAACTCTGGGTAACCATCTTTGTTTCTAGCTGTGAAAGCTAGCAGCAAGTGGTAGCCAAGAGGATCGAGAAATATGCCTGAGAGCTTGGAATTGGGATGAAATTTTGTGTATTCAATTTCTGAAAGAAAATTATATTTATTACTTAACTTTATTGCACTAATAGTGTACAAAAGAAGGACTCAATGCTAAAAGCATTCTCAGCCAGTCAATCGTTGGTTCAATTATAATAGTTCAGTAAATTAATTGTTGGCTTCGAAATACTGGGAATTTTTTTGGCTAGGACAATTTAGGGCTATTTATTAGCTACTTCTTTATCTTGTCATAAGAAACAAACAATTTTATTGTGTTTGAGGCATAATAGCATTGCAAAAATCAACCAACCATCATGTTGATCAGGTTTCTTCAGATCCAGCCTGAAAATCCTTCCGTTAGCCATGGCAAGCACCAGGTAGTCGCTGGCCACGGCTACGTGGGTGATCAGATCCGAAGGGTTAAAGTTCATCGGCTGCTTGGAGAACATCGCTGTATTGTCGTCCATTTGCATATTAATGTACCCTGACGATGTCATGGGCTCAGACGGCTTGCTGCGCTGGGAAACCTGCGAGGCCTGCTCGTACTGGTCGAAAATTGACGTCATCTTGGTAGTTAGCCTTCTCCAGAACAGTTAATAACACTTTTCGCCACAAAAATAGTCACTGAACTACGTTTATTTCACATTCATGCTTTTCAGTCTTTAAATTACATTTCTCAATCATTTACAAATGCATTCATAAACTCATAAAATATTAAACTAACTACTAGATTCAGGGGAAATGAGTAAGTAATTAGTAAACGAGGAAAAACCTGAAAAAATATTTTCAAGACAACAATCACAAAAAATGTTGTCTAACAAACTTCATTTTTTTTTTTTTTTGGTTCCATTCTTTCCTTCCTCGATGGTTGGAAAAGGCAAAGGCTTTCGCCATACAGCCAGGTCTTATGTTAAAATGTATCTTCAATGTATTTTTTTTAATTTAGAGACGTTCATCAACCGTTTCACAAATAATGTTTAAAGCTCTTCTACAGTTGAAATTATGAAATTATATAGGGCTTTATAGTTTTCTTCATTCTTGAGAAGTTCCTGTAGACGGCGCGGGATGTCTTCAGGCCTTTTATAGACTTCTAATAAATCTTCAATCAAGATAAGTCTTTGAAGTGAGAATTCAGAACACTCAAAGAAAATGTGATGGAGAGACTGAATTGGTTCATTACAAAATGTGCATGACGGGGAGGTAATCATGTTCATTCTATGCAGATGTTCGTTAAAACGACCATGCCCAATTCGTAACCGAGAGACGAATGAGTAAAATTTTCTGTTCTTGAAAGTTCCTTTAAAGAACCAGGGCACTCTTATATCATTATTTATTTCTCTATACCAGGTTCCTTTTGCTTGAAGAGTTTCCTGCCAATGCTCTGTCCATTCTCTCCGTGACGATTCTTTTATAAGAGTAGTGCAATCTGAATGTGGTAATTTAATATTCTTTGCAGGAACTAGATCCGAAGTATTTGTTATAAGTTTAGCAAAATAATCTGCTTGCTCATTGCCAGCCACACCTATATGCGAAGGAGTCCAAAAAAATATGATATCTTTACCCTCATTAATTAGCTCGACATACTTTTCTTTGATTTTTATAATTAGGTAATTTGTTTTAGCATTGTGGCATGGATTAGACAGTGCTTCTAAAACGCTCATACTATCTGATATAATAATCCACTTTTGACTGTCAAATTTTTCTATGTACTGTAAGGCAGCTAATAAGGCACATGCCTCGGCCGTGTATATACTTGTAACGGTAGGTAATTTTATTCCATGACCAGTCTTTAAGCATGGATCATAAAATGCCATAGAAACATTTTCTACCGTTTTTGCACCATCCGTATAAATCTGCCTGTATCCTTCCCAATCATTAAGTTCATTATGTACAACATATTTACAAAACAGTTTTTTATTAATAATAATCTTCATTTCAAAAAATTTACTTTGATAAAGACCACTATAACATGGTAATTCATCACTTGTATGAACATTGTTTTCGTCTTTTAACTTTTTAACATCTCTTAATGCTATATTTAAATAGGAAGTGAAATTAGCATTAAATAACTTTCTTAATAATATACTATTATTTACAACCAATAATTTCATCAAAAATATTTTCCGGAGATAATCAAACCGTATATCTAATGGAGGCAAATTGCATTCAATTTGCATTGAATTAATCGGTGACGTGTTCATAGCACCTAAGATAATGCGTAAATTTTTATTTTGGACTTTATTAAGTTTCTCGACGAGCTTTTTGTCTGATGCAAAACAAAAGAAAGCGTATTCGAAATGGCTTCTCACCAGAGATTTGTATAATATCAGCAGTATTTTAGGGTCAGCGCCCCATTGAGTACCAGTTAGAGATTTAAGAATATTAGTAGCTCTGAGTGATCGTTCTATGAGACAGTCGACATACATTTTCCAGGAGAAGTTTTGTTGGAAAATAACACCTAAAAATCTTGCACACATTTCTGTTGGCAACTCTTCATTATTATATTTTATGTTAGAAATAGGCAATTGAATGTTACGTTTCTTAAAAACTACAACTTTGCTTTTGCTTGCATTTACATCTAAGTTCAAATAAGTTAAATACGAGTGAAGTTTAACAAGCACGCTATTCAATTTGTCTATAAGATTTGTAAGATTTGAACCTTGTGTATAAATAGCTAAATCATCTGCAAATTGCAAATTTGTTATGTCAGGATCAGGTCCTAAAATTTCATTTAATCTATAAATATATAAAATATACAACAAGGGGCTCAAAATACCCCCTTGGCAGACTCCTTTGTAAGACAGCCTAGGTCCATACAATTTATTGTTTATCTTCACAAAAACCTTACGTTTATTTAAGAATTCGTACAACCATGTCACAATTTTATTGGGAATTCCTAAAGAAAGTAGCGTAGTTGATAAAACTGAAAGGTTTACATTATTAAAGGCACCTATAATATCAAAAAATACACATACTAAATATTTATTTTCAGTCAAAGCTTTTTGTATATCTGTAAATAAACATCCCAAACTCTCACGAGCCGAACGACCACGTCTAAAACCAAATTGATTGTTAGGAAGTAAGTGATTGCTTTCAATGAAAAACTCTAGACGTTGCTTTAATAACTGCTCAAATACTTTACCTACGCATGACGTGAGTGCAATCGGACGATATGAATCGGAACTATCTTTATTTTTACTTGGCTTTAAAACTGGAACTAAACAGTCCACCTTCCACTCTTCAGGGATTGTATTACTCTTCCATAACCCGTTAATAATAGAAAGCAATTTTGATAAATTATCTTTAGTAAGTTTTTTAAACATCTTGTAAGAAATATAATCTAAACCGCAAGTAGTGTCCTTTCGCGACTTAACAGCTGAGACTAGTTCAGATAAGCTAAAAATGTCTGTTAAGTAACTGTTAGCTGAGGTATTATTGCTTGAAGTATTATAGTTATTAGGAGGTGGAGCTTCTACATGATCTGGGGTATATTTCCTTAAAAATTCATTAACCCAAGGTGGACATTCATTATTCTGTAGAAACCTAGAATCGCTACTTTTATTAAACTTTCTCAGGGTATTCCAAATTCGAGATACTGGAGTCAGTCTATTAATATTTGAGCAGAACTCTTTCCAGTTCGCACTTTTTTCAGTGTTAATTATGCGTTTTTTTAAAGCCTGTAATTTTTTAAAATTAACATAATTTTCAGGCGAAGGGTCAGTTTTAAACTTTATAAAAGCTTCTTTAGAGTTTTGTACAGCGCTAGCGCAACGTTCATTCCACCAAGGAACCGAAAGATGTTTAAAGTTACTACGAGACGTTTGTGAAACGGAACGATTGGTATTATTTTTGTTGTAATTTGGCATTGACATATTTACAGCAGATTTGATTGTGTCACAAAAAAAATTGTATGCTTCAAGAGGACGATTGTTGTAATTAAAAGTCGGAAAATCATTTAACATTTCATTGACTGTGTCTGAATAGTGTTCCCAGTTTACTAATCGAAGGTTGGGATGATCAGGAATATCAGTTCCTGAAGCAACAAATGTTTGCAATGGTGTACATACAGCAAATAGTTGCATTGAAGTTAAGGTGGGTAAATGATAACTACCTAAAGGATCATCATAGACTTTCCAGTCACAATTTAATGCCAAACAAGAGCTTACCATAGTTAAATCCAAGCCATTCGGTCTCCAACTGTGTGAACCTACAGTTGTTACTTGTTGGTCATTTAACAGTACTAAGTCACAGTCATCTAAATTATCAAATATATTTCTACCTCGAGGGTCTATGGAGTTGCATCCCCAAATTGTGTGATGAGCATTGAAATCTCCAGCTACAAAAATAGGTTTTGGTAAACTATCTATTAGATCTGTGAACTTCTTAATGTGAAATCTTGGTGAGCTGTTGTTTGGACAGTAGACTGAAACTATTGTGTATTTCTTATTATTAATTGTTACCTGGATTGCTAGATTTTGTAAAGAATTATCAAAAAAAGTTGGGAGCCTGACATACTGAATGCTTTTATGAATTATAATAGCAACCCCATTATGCTCATTTCCACAGTCATTTCGTTCTATGTGATAACCTTTAATTTTAAATTTTTGGTGAGGCTTGAGCCATGTTTCTGATATTAAAGCTATATCTATGTAGTTATCATAAATATATTTTTGAAATAAATTGCGACTGCTCAGTATGCTCTGAGCATTCCATTGCATTATATTTAAATATTGTTCTGTGAACTTAGTAACCTTTCTTTCTTACTGAGAGTTTCTGATAGAATACCTAAAATATTTTTTGATGAAATTATTGTCTCATTTGTTTTGTTCAAAGTAATTATTTTAATTATAGTTTCTATTAAAAGATTCATTGCTGATGCATCAGTATTTAGTATGTCAAGTAAGTTGGTTTGAGGTTTTTTGTAATCTTTAACAGTGGTCTTTAGTTCTGGGAAATTTTTCTTATCAAACAGATTTGCATAAGTGGGTGCTTTGTGTTTAATTCTGTTCTCTTGAATTTTCTTTTGTTTGATGGGGCATTGACCAGAAATACTAATGTGATTACCATTACAATGAGCGCAAACAGCATTCTCTTTGGTGATTGTGCAGTCTTTATAATTGTGGTTATTGTTGCAGATTGAACATCTCTCATCATTTTTGCAGTATTTAGAAATGTGTCCATACCTCAAGCAGCGATAACACTGCTTTACCGGTGGTATATATTGCATGATGTTATGTCTCCATCCCTCGAGGTCCACAAAATCCGGCAGGGAGGTTGCTGCGAATGTGATGGCAACTGTTGGAGTTGGCTGACGGACGAAACCATTTGCTGTAGCAACTTTTCTGAAAAAACGACGGATGCTTATAATTTTCTTAGTGCTGCTTAGAAGAGTGTATATTTTCTTATTTGTGTACTTTACTGGGACATTACGAATAATGCCAGTTGTTTCTGTTGATGTTGCTGGTATTGTGGCTGCAAAGTTATTTTCTTTTAAAAATGTTTTATTTATTAAGAATGCATTGGCCAATCCTGGTTTTTCAAAATATACGCCGATTTTGTATTTATTGAGAGCCCTTAAGTACTTAATACCCTTATTATATCTTCTTATGCAGTTTGAAATGGAAAGAAGATCTCTGCTGCCTATTGGTGTCTCACTGCCTACTGCTTGTACAAAGACGACAAACTCTGTTGCATTTGAATCCTCTGGATACATTCGAGTATAGTCGGTAACATAATATGGGGCATGGTTACTCTCCTGCTCTCCCTCGTCCTCCGACTCCGATGTTGTGCTGGTAGAGTCTCGGTTGAGACCCCCCGAATCCTGATCAGGAACATCATCTTTTTTTCTTTTTTTCCCTGCTCGCCTCCCCATCGTCTTAATTGCGGTTAAAACTCTTAATTTAACAACTTTTTTAATTATTGAAGTTAAAAAATTTAAGGAGCCCGCCTTTACTCTTCGAAGTTCCCGCGCTTTTTTCCTAACAAACTTCATTAACGTTAATGTCACTTTGACAATCAGTTTCAACGTTTCGTTTTCGTTAATGGAAATAATTATAATTATTATATTTTGTAATAATTTAAAATAAAACAAAAATTATGTTTTGTACGATAAATATTGATTTTTTTGTTTAACTTATTTTTTTCACTTACATATACATTATACTCCGTCTGATAATATTTTTATTCAAACTTAAAATAAAATCGTTTATCACCATAAGTGCATTTCGTATCAACCCAACGTCATCTTGACACTTTGACTCCATAATTAGTACATGCGATTTTCGACTTTCGACAGTAAACTTTAGGCTGAATATATTCTACTGCAATTATAATCAATCATCAACGGAAAGTCGGAGCCGAGCCTGGATATCCTAAATAATACTCTAAAAAAGGTTTTGATTAAAGGACCAACTAAACATTTATAAATTAAATTTGTTAAGTTTTAAATACGTATCAAACTAGTGTCTATAGTTATTACAATAGTGTGTAGTCATTCATTATCGTACGTGCACCGCCTTCCAAATCTACAACAAAATACACTCCAAAATCCAGAATTGGGTGACCTTGTTCACTATCATTATCGACTATTGACATAATATCTTATGTTTGAATGTCAACTTGTCCCATTTGAGGCGTATTCTTTTCAATAAGTACAGTCGTTATCGGCAGCCATGGCATCTGGTGCGCTCTGGAAATCCACTAAACTGGGCCGTAGGTATAAATTACAATAGCTATTATCAATATAAATAATACTGCTATGCTTCTAGAATAATACTAGCTACTAGTTTGTTAACTCTAGCTAGCACCGCACTGGAAAAAAAACTTTATTTTTTCAGTAGTATCATGGCAAGGAGCAAAGGCGTTGGTATCGCAGAGCCGTACCTTTTCCACAAAGCTGACGGAGCAGCAGCAGGCTATACAGGAGCTGGCACGCAAGTTCACCGATGAGCACTTGAAGCCAAATGCATCTAAACTAGACCTCCAGGGCCGGTTTCCGTTTGAACAGGTATGTAAATGATTTTATCAGTATATTTTACAAGATAATTTCTATATACAAAAATAAAATTTACTGTTTAACATCTATTGATACTTTTATTTGTAAAATATCCGGTCTGAATTATGAAGATTAATTTGATCTTAAAAATTTGTCAACAAAAAAAAAATTTATTTCCCTAGTAACTAGGCTAGCCATGACCACTATTAATCATGTGTTTGCATAAATTATCTATATATATGCTTAATAACACAAACAAATACAAAAGCTTAATGACAGCTTAATAGTTAAAAGTAGACTATTAAAATTATATTTGCTAGACCTACTTACCTACTATTAGTTTTTTTTATACAATATACTATAGAAACCACAATGTTATGTAACATTTGTATCTTAAGTACTGGAGGTTTCAAAGCTAGGCTCGGGAGGCAAATACTTTGAATTCATAGTAAATAAAAAAGTATTCAATTAAAGAAACATATTTAATCTTTTTTTTTGTTTCCTTTAGTCTCTAGTCTAGTCAAACTAATATGAAAAATTTAACATATTGTTTACAATTTACTTGTTGAAGACATTTTTGATTTTTTTGATTTTGATACTTGTGAATTTTTATTCTTATTGTCAACCTTTTATTTATGTTGAATATTACTTTTTTAAGCACATTAATTAATTGTAAAAGAATATGTAATGCCTCTTATCTTTTAGAAAGATTTTATAAAATAAACAGGCTTCCATTTCTTTCTTATGTAATGTGTTATCTTTAGTTGGTTATTGACTTTATTTGTTCTCATTGATTAATACATATTAACAAAAATTCAAAAATTGAACTTGGATTTATACATATAGGGTTAAAAGTTTGATACGATTGAGTTATTTATATTTGTATAAATAATATTAAATTTATATTCTTGTATATATTTAATTAACTTTCTCTCATGAGGTACTATTCATTTAAGGGCTGATTCTGGTGTTCAAAACAACAACTTTACTATGAGATGAACATTGAAATCTTAAAAAAAAAACGACATAAAACGTATCAGGAATTTTTGGTAGGGTCAAGTTTTTTGAGATATCAAGTATCAAGGTTAGTGAAAGTTGTATTTGAGCACCCAATCTGCCTTTGAGGTATTGCGTTAACGAAAATTAATTTTGTAAATACCCACACGGGTTGACTTCTGCGGCATAGTGCCCAACGCGATTTCGTATGTTGCTTTAATCTAAATATTGAATACATTTAGATGTCGATGACGCTCTCAGTCTAATAGTTCGCGTTTCGGACGACGATGGCGTGGGTTCGAAACCCAAGGAGGCAAATGTTTTTGATTTGAACTTGTGACCTGATCGCCTGACCCATGAATGTCATCATAATGTATTGAAGTATGTCGCATAGATAAGTTACTAAACTTATACCCTACAAGACTGACCCACCTTCATAACCCATAGTTAAATGTCTCAGGAGATAGATCACAAAGATAAAATTATGTTGTCTCATCGCCACACTTGCAAGTTGTTGTGATTGTTGAAAAGACTTATTTTATATATGAATAAAAGTGGCAGTTATTGATAGTTCTGTTTTTTATAGTTCAAGCATCTCACAAAACTTGGATTGATGGGTGCTACAGTGGATGAAAACTATGGCGGTTTAGGACTCGACTATCTATCTCTCAGCGTGGCCATTGAGGAGCTATCTCGAGGCTGCGCTAGTACCGGCATGATCCTCTCTATCCACAACTTCTTGTACGCCAACTTGGTAAATGAGAGAGGAACTCCAGAACAGAAGCAGAAGTTCTTGTGTGACTTCACTAAAGGATCCATCGGATGCTTCGCATTGAGTGAGCCTGGTAAGCATTTGGTTTGCTCCTAGCTTATTCATCTTTAGTTACAACCTTCCAAAAACCCGTCATTACTTCAGCAGCCGATTCAGCTAATTGGCACAATTAAAATTAATAAACTAATCAAGTAATAAATCTGGAATCGCATATAACATTTGATCCCTTATTACTCTCTTACAAATAAGTTACCTGTGTTCTTTCCTAGGGTTAAAGCTTCCTCCATATCAAATTTAATGAAAATCAGTTTAGTGATTTTACTGTGAAAGCATAGAAAAAAGCCAGACAGAGTTACTTTTGTATATATAATATTAGTTTATTAAATAGATGATGTCTAACCATAGATAGATTTCTTAAGTACTTTTTTCAATCAATAATGCAGTGTCATTATTACAATTTAAGTTTATAAGTATTATGTTATTTATGGTCACTACGTACTACAGTGATCATTTTGATAATTTAAGTTGCATTGTATCGATCAAGAATTTTATCTAATCAACAACTTTATCCGTGTGATAATATTGATAGATTTCAGAGATGGTTTAGGGTTTTGTGTCAAAGAAGTTCTGTTATGTTTCTTTGAGAATACCTACGTCGTTGTGATGTCACATCTAGAGGCTTTCAGGGGCTTAAAAACCAGTCTTAAATCAATTCGACGAAACTACTTTTTGAAAACGGTCAAAGAGGTTACATTCCTTTGTACTGCTCTTTAAACAGTTTAAAGAAAAACATTTTTAAGATTTATATTTGATGTAGATTAAAATTTTCATTATCAGAACTGAACATGATACAGCGTTTGTTAACCTCGTTATATTCTTTAAATGTATGATATGTAAATGAGTAAGGGGTTATTTGATATTTTAACTGTTTCTGAGTTGGTCATTTTATAAATCATAATGAACCGGTTTATTAATATTGCTCCTATTTGGTTTCGATCTGGAATGGATCTTTACAGGTTCAACTCTCATAAAACCGATTAAATTTGAACCGGTTTCAAGCCCTACTGCAAACGAAGTAAATGACTAAGAATGTACTGATTTCAAAGTATCATTTTTTACATTAAAAAAAGAACCCCAGACATGTCAAACATTAAATATAGTGTTTATTTATTGAATGGTCTTATGTACCTAATATGTAATATGTATGTAATTAATAATGATCTCTTGTTACCTAGACGCTGGCAGTGACGTAGCTAACATCACGACGATAGCCAAGGAAGACGGCGATTATTGGATTCTGAACGGCAAGAAGAGTTGGGTCACGTCTGCTATAGAAGGGTCAGCGACCGTAGTCTTCGCTACCGTTGACCCGGAGCTTAGGCACAAAGGACTTGCGTGTAAGTAAATATTAGAGATAAAATGTATATCCGGTAACTATCCGGTATCCAGCCTATCCGGCGGCCTAAATAATATCCGGCCGAATACCGGATAACTAGCGCTTATCCGGCCGATTACTGGTTTTTTTTTTATTAGTATCACTTAAGAATACAATCAGTAATCACAAGATAATTCTACAACTTAGAAAATAATTAGTACTCATACTGCACTAACTACCTCAGTGCCGGCTAACCCGCTATGAGTAAGTGTTATGTAATTTACGCGTCGAAATGCTGACGCAAGAAAATGACACCTGCCATATCCGCCATTTTAGCGCGCAAATATTTTGCCAAAGCTAGGGTTATGGATGGGCATAGATATACTTGTGTAATGAGCAGTGATCGGAGTAGTTGGATTGATTTGATGTACTTTGGTAGTGCTAGTATAATATGGATATGTCTTTTAAAAAAAAATGATACAAAGAAGAAGTAGAAGTCACTGGGGGAGGCCTATGTTCAGCAGTGGACGTCCTATGGCTGAAATGATGATGATGATACAAAGAAATTCCGAAATCCGGGAGGCATGTCCATATTAACATCAATGTTTAAGATCATTAATCCCAAATCAATCTACCTATTCCGATCACTGGTAATGAGTTAAGAATCCGCGATTGATGTTAAGAATCCGCGATTGATCGAATCGCGTCATGGATGTGTATAAATATATCTAAGTATGTTTATCTGTTATCCAGTCGCCAAAGTACAAGCTTTAGTTTGGGGCTAAATAATTGGTGTGATCGTGGAAAGATTGATACTAGTCATAAAGCCTAGTTAGAGGCCTTTAGCAGGCTAGATTACTTCTGACAGTAAGGTTTAGCGATTAGCCTTACAAAACACCCCTCCACCAATATGCACTGGTCCCGCGTGGTAAGACCGAAACCACTTATAGTTGAGGTAAGGCCTGTGCCATTCAGTAGGACGTATATAGGAATACTTTTACCTGCAATATAGGAAATATGTGTTAATGAAGTTGTTCCCCCTTCGCGTTCCACTTACCCGTGGTCGACCGGAAAAACAATGGAAAACAATAGGGAAAAAAATTGTGGCACGCGAAGCGTTTTGTACTTTATAAGTGGACGAAGTATTTAGCATAGTTTCTAAATACTTCGTCTAAGTTGCTCGTGGCTATGCCCCTTTAGTAAGTCCTTATGAAAAATAAACTACTAAATCTATAACATTGAGAATGTCTTTGCAGGTTTCCTGGTACCATTAGACGCTGAAGGCGTGTTCAGAGGGCAGAAGGAGCCGCTGATGGGCGTCAGGTATTTATTACTCTTGCATTTGATACAGGATGTAATTTAAAAGTTATGAGCATTGAGCCATCTATAGGAACTTTTATTATGGTAGCAACATTGAATAATTTTTGTGATTATCTACCCTGAAAGACCTTTTTAAGTTTTTTCAATATAAAAGTCGTCGATTCACCTTGAGAAACTTTCTGCTTAAACTATAACTCATTCTTTGCGCATATAATAAATCAGTACCGTATTCTTAGTTACGACGTGTCTGGTAATATTAGATGCAGGAAATAAAATGCACCCGACAATTAAAATGCACATTAGGAATGGCCGCATCAAAACAAATCGCAAATATAATGTCAGAGGATTTTGCGACGCGGTGCGATGCGGCCCGTCCAAATGTGCCAGAGCCTTAGCCGCCTTAATTTGCGCGAGCTTTTAAATAACCCACAAACTTTTCTTACTTATCTAAAAAACTCAATTTGCTTCAATCAATTCCGGTGAAAGAGCTTATGAAATAGAATTGAAGCATGTGTCACAGAGCGGCGACCGCGTGCGACATCACCTTCGACGAGGTGCGGATCCCCAAGAGCTACATGGTGGGCGAGCCGGGGGAGGGGTTCCGGATAGCCATGGCGCAGCTGGACCAGGGGAGAATCGGCATCGCTGCACATGCTGTTGGTAAGAACAAGAAGATTTTGTCATCCTATCCTACTAATATATAGTATAATAAATGTCGAAGTTTTGATGTCTCCAGGGTGTCCCAGACCACCAGACGGATATACAATTTTAATAGGAAGTTGGATTGAAGCTTGACCCATCGGATCGTGTCAGAAAAAAATTAAATTTAAAAATATCACCAAGTAATTTTTCCAGAATCAAATGCACTTAATCTCTGCATATCAGTCTGTTTTTTTCCAGAGAGCACAGTGTTTATCTAGTGCCTAGTACAGGGATGGCGAACCTATGGCACGCGTGCCATTAGTGGCACGTGACACAATATTTTCGGCACGTTACCAATATCAACCACAAAGTTCACTACGAAAAAAAATGCAAAATGCAAAAAAAATATTAAATTACACGTAATTTAAAACATACGTGCAAAATATTTCTATTTTTATAACCTGATTAATCTTTTCTTTATGAAAGTGGCACGTCGATACGTAAAGGTTCGCCATCCCTGGCCTAGTATCTAGACCTGCAATAAAAAAAAACGAATTAGTATTGGCAATCCCCCTCGATGATAGGTCATTGGGGGAGGCCTATGTTCAGCAGTGGACTACCTATGGCTGAAATAATAAAAAAATAAAAAAAATATTGTGAGTATGCTGGACGATTTGTTCCTAGTGAAATGACGCATTGTATAAAAGTGAACTTGAATATTATGTTTGTATTTTACAGGTATTGCACAATCGGCTTTGGACACGGCAATAGAGTACGCGAAAGAAAGAGTTGCTTTTGGAAAGAACCTCACCAGGCTGCCTTCTGTCAAGGTAAATATTTTAAGAAGACATTTTTATTTGCGAAGACGATACACAGCACCCTTGAAAATGGAAATTAAAGGGGCTTATGAGCTGCCCTCATATTATGCAAAGAATAAAATCACATTTCGCAGCCACGAATATTACAAACGTCACACATTTTATTGTTGATTTTGGCATGATATTGTGAATCAGCGAAACACGAATGTTCATATTATTGGACGAATGAGAAAAATATTTTGCAAACATAACCTAATGATTAGGTCCTAATCCATAACCCGAGCCACATTTAGAGCGCGAACGTTAAGCGTAGTTTAGATCTTCGACCGTCATCAAAGTGTTGTTTTCACTACAAGTGAATTATGCTTCCGGCGTACCGAGAGACGCTGTAATATTTTTTTTTAGATTTACCTAAAAACCTTTCGCTTGCCATAAGAATAGTTTAGGTTTTCTGTTAACCTTTTTTGTAATTATTAGCCAAATAATTGACTAAAAAAATTATGAAATTGGCTTTATATGTATAACAAATAAAGGTTAATGTTCATCATAGAAGAACCAAAGTCAGAATTGTAAAGCGACAATGGGCCGGCGCAATCGTTTGGGGAAGAATGTTTTTTTAGTGCAAAACGAAGCGCGGACAAGCCTCCCACATGGTAGACTGTCGACCTAGTCAAGGTTGTCCCGCGACCTGCCGCTAAATGCAAACGGCCCAGAGCCGCTGGCTGTGGCGATCTATAAGGAAGGTCTCTCTCTGTCCAACAGTGGACCTCTAGAGGCTAATGATGTGGTCCCGCCGTCGTCGTTTCTGATTTCTATAACACAAGTGATACTACTCACCTTCATCAGAGCAATGTATGTGATGTCGTCCAATATTTATTACTATTATTACCACTGGTTTCCAGGACCGTTTGACGGACATGTGCATTCTAGTGGAGACCGCGCGCCTCCTCACGTACCGCGCGGCCACCGACGTGTGCACCAAGAACAGCGCCATGGCCAAGTACGTGGCCGGCCGGAGCGCGGCCGCCGTCGCCGACCACTGCGTGCAGATCATGGGCGGCAAGGGGCTGTCCACCAACTACAACGCTGAGAGACACTACAGGTACACTGTGACAGTTTGGTACGAGTTACACAGACGACACATGTGCAGTATGACACGTTGTGATACAAGATAGACGGTACAGGTGCGTTAAGGGGTCGTCCACATATTACGTCACGGTCATGTGGGGGTCATGCCAAACGGACAGTGCATGTTATAGAGATCGGAAAAAAGCGTGATATATTGCCAGTTTAGTCGCCCTGTCTAAAATGACAATATTTTATGCGATGTAATATTATTATGTGGATGGTCCTTAAGACACTATGGTACAAGTTACGATACGTGTACAGTATGACACGTTATGGTACAAGTGAGACACACTACAGGTACAGCAAAACATTTTATGGTACAAGTTAAGCTAACGCTACAGGTACATTATGACACTCTATGGTACAAGTAAGACAAGACGTTACAGATAAATTTGAATGACAATTTAAGTGAGACAGATACTACAAAGCCAGCCTGACTCTTATGGTACAAATTAGACAGACGCTACAGGTACAGTATGACACTAAGGTACAAGTAAGACAGACATTACAAGTCCATTATAAATAAATTGTTACCACAATCACACTAACACCCCTTATATATTTTTTAAATAATTTAAGCGCTTGCTAAAGGAAGTACGGACTCCTCTTGACATAACTCGACTTTGCCCCCACTCTACTTTTCTTGTCGTCAAACTGCTGCTATTGGAAGAACCTCCGTCTACTTTCGTCAGTCCGCCAGCCTCCACACTTCTTGTATGGAAACCACACCAAAGAGACTTCAACTTTATTGTATGCTATGGAGTTTGGCATACCTAAAGTTACAAGTACCTAAAATTATTTCATTTTGGTGTACACCTATGAAATATATCAATTGAAAGAGAAAATAATTACAAACAACAAATACTCCATGACAGATGGAATATGTAAAAATGAATATTACTTATTCAAACTGCGATTCTGAACAAAGTATATTATTTATGACATTTTGTTGAAAAGAATTTGTTGTTTCTAATTATTTTCTCTGTCGATTGGCGTATGTTACATAGGTGTACACTAAAATAACGTAATTTTAGGTACTCCAACTATAGGTACGCCAATAAGATTCGATGCCTTTTGCGTAATCGATATTAGTGTTTTCAAACATGCTCCGAGTTTCTGCTCAATCCCGAACAAGGAGGGAAGAGTCCTCGAATGCGATACCGGAAGTGGAGGTTGGCTCTCATGTGTCATACTCATACCCATGAGTCTACCACGTGACAGGTGAGTGAGAGTATATATATTGTCGTGCAGGGACGCCCGCGGCACGCAGGTCTACGGCGGCGTCACCGACATACAGAAGCGGCTCGTGGGACACTTCCTGCTCAAGGAACATGATGCGCTCTGACGCGACACCTCCTTACTCACTTACGACATAGATGGCGCTGCGGACGGTACTATGTTATGTGAAGGGGATCGTTGCGAGTGACGTAAACATCTTGTGATGGTAAAATAATTTATATTTTGTATTTAGGCATTTGTACAGGGTGTTAATAAAAAGCCAGGGTCATACATAATTCAGTAAAAAAATATCTTATTAGTAATTGTCCGGGTATTATTCCGAACCAAAGTTAATGACTTGTGCCTCGGTTGGATACGAAGGTGACTTGTAAAAAAATAAACAGTTTCCTTCGAAAAATATTTTCAAGTTATTTATGACTAGCATTTCTATTTTGTCTATAAAAATCTGTAAATAGACTTTATTTATACTCTTCCGCATTTATGGAAGAGCATAAATGAAGTCTATTATATTTAATAGGACTAATGCTCAAAATAACGAAATTGTATCATTTTAAATATTGTGAATTTTTGATTGACATCTAAGGCCCGTTGCGTCTGCGTCAATATTATTAAAAAAAATTTTTTGTTACTAACTGGGAAAATCACGTTGTATATTACATAATAGTCACAATATAAATCGTCGCGGCGTCGTTTTTATCGGTTGCAACCTTACGGTGCTGTATTTTATAAGTGTTCGGATTGTATGCTATGTCAAATAAGTTTAACTTAATTTTTAATTTAAAATGTTCATGGAACAACTATTGTAATATAACATACGACAAGCTATTAGATTTCTAGTCTTTCGGGTAAATACCTGACGCTAAAAACGTGTGATTTATAGAAGGAAGTGCCTAAAACAGGTACAAAAAATAAGCTATATCTATCTATTATAAGCTAAACTATCATAGTACCTATTTAGTTTGAGTTAAGGACCGAACAGGTAACCTCTATAGAGACCCGACGTTTACGCTTGATCGTTAAATACGGGTTAACCCAATCGTAAAAAAACCGGTTCCGGTATAAGGTTCACTTCCCTTTAATTTTTTAAAACTTTTATATAATCTTTATACTACATTTCCTATCTTGTCCTATCCGATTAATCAGTTATATTATATGGGCTAACCCAATATGTTACCCTAAATACGGCTCAAGTGAAACGTCGGTTAAGGCGTCTAAGCGGTTAACGCAAGGTTTTTCGGTCCTTAGTTTGAGTCAGCTCATAATGGAATTTATATCTAATAATAAATGTATCCGTGCATAAAAGTAATTTAATTATTCGTATTACACTTTCATATACATATTATTAAATGTACTTATTTAATAACATAATTAAACATTCCATTTATAGAATATAGTATTTTATGTATACTCAGTGTTATGGATTTGTTATGGTAAAATGTTGTATTTTTTAGTACGTACTATACTATTTATTGTGTTTAATTTACGTAAGTACAACGAGTACATAATGTTAAATAGAATAATATTGCATTTCAACTAAAGTCAACTAAAATATAGTGCACACATTTTAAATTGACGGCTTCTGTTTTTTTTTTTTGAGACAACTCATAATAGAAAGCTCAGACTACAAGCATCCGGAAATTTTCAGAACTCCATACAAAACGGCTTCGGACAAGCCCGGATTCAATCCGATTTGTATGGAGTTCTGAAAAATTTTGGATGCATGTAGTCCGAGCCTAAAAGGTCCTGTTTTATTCAGGAAGTGATTCTAATTCTTAACACTACAATGTGTAGGTTATTAGTTTAGTCAAATACCTGTCGTTTATTTCCGCTTGTATAAATAATGTCTTGTGTTTTCCAATAATTAAATAATAATGGCAACTTTTTCTAGGGGAGGTGAACATCAAAATGGAAAAAAAACTCGTTCTAATATAAATAATATAGAAATGACAATTTATTTTTGAGAATTCGTTGTTAGTCCCATTCAAAAAGTTGTATTTGTGAGCACAGGAATTAGCACCTAAGAGGTTTATCATTAACACATTGTAAACAATGTGTCTTTTGGTACAGTAGCAAAATCTATGGAGGCGAATGTGTTCATCAATACAAACAACTTTTACTATGAAGTCAACTTCAAATCATTTTAAAAAAATGTGATTTCGATGTTGACCCCGTAGAGGAAGTTGTTTGTATTCTTGAAAACATTCGCCTCCTTAAATGCGGCTACTGTTCTTACACCATGTATAAAAAGTAAAGGATACGTCCCACTGGGCATAGGCCTCATACCTCAAATACGGGGTGATTTATTAATATTCAATGTTCACTTATTTCCTGTAAATTATATTGTATACATGTTCTATTCTTTTTGGGCCATACTACACCACGCGGGCCGCAGCGCGGTGCGGTGGAGGGGTGTTGTAAGGCCAGTGACTAAACCTTACTGTCAGATGTAATAAAGCCGCCTTAAGGCCTCTGACTAGACTTTAGGACTAGTATTAAGCGATATTAGCCAGGATCAACTATTAATCCCCTTTATGCTTCTTGGAAAATACTACGTAAAAAGTCGTCTTTTTGAAATGCGTAGACTATAAATATTTGTGGTCTTCCAAGTCTCGACTGCCATAGTATAGCATAGTAGTTAATGTACATAATTTGCCTATGTAATATAAGTACATGAAGTTCTGTTTAATACCCGCTAACTAAGATTATTTAATTGTTGCATAATAAAGTTTTATTTTTCCTATATTCTTTTTTATTCTAGTTTTTCTATTTTTAATAATGGTATAAGACGAATATTTTAAAATAGCAATAGTAGACAAAATGTCACTAATGTTATCCTTAAAAGACTTTGATATTTATTAATTGATTTATTAAAAAAACTAAAACCTCCCTTCCATATGTATTGAAATCGTCTAAACGAATCAAATGAGCTTTAAAACAAAGGTTACAAGTAGTTGTTAAAGAGTTCCACTATTCACCTTCTGTCTCCATCATCAGATCAGTTCAGTTCTAACGTATATTTGTACATATTATCAGCACGATAGTGTCAAATTCACAGAATTCACGGAATTGTCAAATTAATATATTGTAATACGAATTTCAAATACAAAGTTTTAAATCGATATTTCAGTTAGAAGTGGTTAAAAACTACTTCATTCCAAGATTTAATTACATAGTTAGTTACTAAAGAAGCTTATTTAAAAAAAAAAAATACGTGTTACAATTGGTCGTCAATAGAACGATGATATTCCAAAATGAACTGTATACGAAGCTATGATACAAGGTCATATTTTATTAGCTTCCTTCCTTTTAAGGGCGATTCACTGCTTTGATACAACTACTTTCACTGCGACCAATATTAAAATCTAAAAATTTTATTTAAAAAAATAAAACCGACTTCAAAACACTGAAATGCTAAAAATAATCCTAACACTTAAGTACCTAATCAGATACTTTTGGAGTCGGTGCCAGCCGATGAGAGATTCAATGTTTTTGTTTGCACCGACTCCAAAAGTAACTGATTAGGTACTTAAGTGTTAGGATTATTTTTAGCATTTCAGTGTTTTAAAGTCGGTTTTATTTTTTTTAATAAAATTTACTTATTTCATCTATTTTTTGTGATAAATCCTTATCTAACTGCTGAACACCGATTTTGATCCCCTATTTTCTTACCCTTAGGGGTGATTTTTATTTTTCAAACTTTTTTCATAGCAAATTTGAAGTATAAGCTATTCAATAAAACAAAAATCATCAAAATCGGCTCATATTTGTCGAAGATAGGTACAAGAACCACAACCAAAATATTATCTGGGTATATATTTGTTGATTTTCTCAAAAAGTTCTAAATCAATTTCGATAAAATTTATATGGGACCACCTCTGAAGTATGATCTACCAAACAAAAAAAGAATCATTAAAATCGATTTATAATTGGCGGAGTAATCGCGTAACAAATATACAAAAAAAAAAAAAAAAAAAACATACAGTCGAATTGAGAACCTCCTCCTTTTTTGAAGTCGGTTGAAAAGGAGGTCTTTGTTTTTCGAGATTTTGTTAGACCCAATTAGCAATAAAAACACTTCCTAAAAAAAATGTTAACTAGTAATCTAGGATCTTATATTTTGATCGGCACTCAACACAATGTTGCGCTTGCGACCCTGAGTGACCACCCGCGCGAGTCGGGACCGGATCCCACGCTCACCTAGGACGCTCCAGCCCATTACCGCGCGTCACTTTTAGCAGTGATGAAACCGATCGCGCGATAAGACAACGATATCTCTTATCAGTCCGCCGGTGTTTCACGCCCGACCTGCGCGTACCCGACATTAAACATGAAAGTTTTTTTATTACTATTTTTTTTAATCGACTACCGACTTTGCCAGGACCCCGAACCTTTCAAGGCAATAAAACTGTGTGATGTGTGCGTCTGCAGCGAGATTAACGATTTCGACGGGACAGATTTGGTGTTTAACATACTGTGCTCGGAGTGGGACAGGATAAAGAATGTGACGGACCTGGATAAGATAGAATGGCCGCAGAATACAAATGGACTGAAGATATCAGCGACCTTTGAAGGACTGCAGCTTAATACTCTGGGCAAGTAAGTTTCTTGTATCTTTTGTTTTATTTCCTAGTGCCTTGTCCCGTTCCTAATCGGGGTATGTAGATACCAATGTCGGATTAGCCTATGAGCAAATTAAGCAATTGCTTAGGGCATCACGTTTTGAGGGGCACCAGCAACAGCACAAAAAAAATTTAGTACTTATGGTTGAGCCCTACAGGCGTGGGTTGCTCAGGGCATCAAGTAGTCTTAATCCGGCACTGGGTAGTGGAATGTACGCTTGGCCATGATCTTGGACGCAGCAAGTCTTGTTATTATTACATTTACAGATATTGCCATTAGACCTCAGTAACCCTTTGACAGGCCAGACCATTTTGGACCATACATTTGATGCCTATACACACCCTATCAGTGATGTATTATATAAATGTGCAGATTATTCATGATACTTTTCTTCACCGTCTAGCAAGTGGTATATTAATACGTACATAGATTCCAAAAAATCCCTGTATCTTTAGTTTACTTACTATATACCTACTTTGATGTGTCATCGAATAGGTAGGTACCAACTTGATCTATTAGAAAAATAAAAAAAGCGGCCAAGTGCGAGTCGGACTCGCCCATGAAGGGTTCCGTAGCAGCAAGTAACATAATATAAAAGTTCTTGTAGTTCGTTGTAACTTTGATCGATGTTTTAATAGTGTAAATTGCGGTTTACGATTTATGACGTATTACTAAACTACTTACTAGATCTCGTTCAAACCAATTTTCGGTGGAAGTTTGCATGGTAATGTACATTATATATTTTTTTTAGTTTTATCATTATCTTATTTTAGAAGTTACAATGTACACACACACATTTTACCACTTGGAAGTGTCTCTCGCGCAAACTATTCAGTTTAGAAAAAATATATATTAGAAATCTTAATATCATTTTTGAAGACCTATTCATAGAAACAAATGGGTTTGATGAAAAAAAAAATTTTTTTTTAGTTTCAGTTCTAAGTATGGGGAACCCCCAAAAAAATTTTCTTTTTTTTTTCAATTTGTGAAAATCTTAATGCGGTTCACAGAATACATCTACTTACCAAGTTTCAACAGTATAGTTCTTATAGTTTCGGAAAAAAGTGGCTGTGTCTTACGGACGGACAGACAGACTGACAGACAGACGTGACGAATCCATAAGGGTTCCGTTTTTTGCCATTTGGCTACGGAACTCTAATGTACTGACTGACCCTCTATAAAGATACCTTCAATGATAGTTACATTTTAGGTAACTTTTATAGCCAAAAAGATTTCATTATTCCAATGATAATACAGACTGCTCAGTTAAGCAAATTTATTTAGAAATTACTGGTCCTTTTATCATCTGTCATCAAGAGGTACGTACGAGGTTCCGGTGACTATGAATCGGTTAGGGAGTAGCACATTCGTATTTCGTAAACACTTTAAGCCGCGAGAACTCAGGATATAGTGCCTCAAAAACTTAAGTCTCTGATATGCTGTTTTGCTCGTAACAGAAAATCATCTTACTACTTACGTACTTTACGGGTGGCTTACCAGGGGCTTGGGCTTTTAGGATATGTTTATGGGCCCCAAAATATGACAATGAAGTACCTATTGTCACAGGTACAGCGTCATAATAATCAGGCGCGTATCTTAGCTTCGCCATTGGTCGTTCCTTGTCAACAATGTTGGCACGATTTACAGATTCTTGATTGATGTGACAGTTTCGCAAACTAAAGTTCTTTGCGCAGATAACGTGGGCATTGACCTTCCGGTACCTAGTAAAAAAGATAACTTGGATCACCTACTTTTTAGATTAATTTAAAAAGCCAAAGCAGACGGATAAATAGTGCATAAAGTTAAATATCCGTTTATTTTGCCTACCTACTAAGGAATATAGCGATCGGAGACATATTTTTTGGATAAGAACATGGATTTTATGTTTTTTGGGGTTATCATGGCAAAATCTTTATTTTGAGAATGGTGCTAACATCGTCAAAATATTTATTTTAAAAATGCTTAAATTTCTAATATTATACGGACGATTAGTCACTAAATGCATGAGTAAAGTTAATAAACAGGTGAATCAGATTTGTAAAGAGTCAAATAGAAGTTATCGACATTTATCGTAGGTGACACAAATACTTCTTCTGCGTATCGTGAGTGTCATTATCAATGATAATATTACCTACTTAGACCACTGATAGGTTTATTAATTATTGTATAGTATAGTTGTAATGATGAAATACTTTACGTGTTTAAGTAAAAAAATTACCGAAAGTTTTAAACCGGGCTTGTATAGATAGTTTTCCGGCACAGTTCGTTTATGTAGTGTTTTTAAAAATATTATTGTAAATATTGTAACATGTACTGGTTTTTATGAACAATAGGCTATGGCAGAAATATTAGCATTATAATTATAGTCTGGTTTTCAGGCACCTTTCGCCGAGTCGTATGCCTTTACATATAGGATGTACAAAACAATAGGACACTTCTGGAAACCACGTTATCAGCCCATAATAAACATCATATTTTACTATGGGAGCAACATCTCATCAGTAATCATCATCATTTTTGGACTCCATCCATCATAGAGAAAGCGTGGGGACGTTTTTTTATCTTTTCTAGTCAATGTACAGGAATTGAATTTTTTAATTTTTTTATACAGGTTGGGCAGAGAAGTGATGACGTCCAAAAATTTTTTTTAGCTGCCTCGTGTTAAGAGGTATCTGAATCACGCCTATGTATGTTCTACGATTTTTCGTAGTTTTCGAGTTACGATTATTTTAATGAATTTTTGCAACCGAATCAGTTTTTCAGAAATTTCTAAAAAAAAATTATTAGGTTTCTTCGATTTTTTTTCTTGCAGCTAAATATCTATGAGCTGTGCATTTATGCATAAAATAAACAGCCTCATAACTTTAATGGAAGTTACTACAAAAATTACCTAAAGTTGAGAATTTATGATAAGTGAGTTATCATTTTTTCAAATTAAAATTAAAAATCTAAACTGATAATTTCTTAGTTTCTAAGTAGCTTCAGAGAATGCGCTAGACTCTAAGCTTTCATAAGAATAATAAAGTAGTACTTCATAGGCTTCATAGGCTAATCGTAACTCGAAAACTACGAAAAATTTTAAAACATACATTAATTCAGATACCTCTCAACACGGGCACCTAAAAAAAATGTTTGGTCGTCACTTTTCTTGCCATCCTGTATGTATATGTATAAGTAAGTACATATGTATTAAAACGCAGTCTCCTATTTGTTTACTATTTGCAGGCTACCACCGAATTCTCAGATAGAATCTCTGCGATTCCCCAACAACGCCATCGAGATATACTGGCCAGAGCCGTTTAAAGATGTATCCAACCTCAAGAAGCTGTCTCTCGCCAACAACAAGCTCAAGGCCATCACATTCGACTTGCTCAAGGGCATCGAGCAGTTGGAAGACTTAGACCTCTCAGACAACAAGATATCAGAAATCAATCAGCTGTGTTTTCAGAATTTAAACAACTTAAAGAGACTAAACTTGCAAAACAACCAGCTTATAATGATGCCGATAGAAGCGATAATGCATCTGCCAGCGTTAGAGGAGTTGGACTTGGGGAAGAATAGCATGTTCGATCTAATGCTGCAAAAGACCAGTGGGAATGGCTTGAGTGGACTAAAAAGGCTTTCGTTGAAAGGTAATAAGATTCGGTCGGTAATGACGCACTCGTTTCCAGATAACAACAGCTTGTAAGTAAACCATTTGTAAGATTTAATAACTTTATTTGTCTACCGAAGATATAAGAAGGTAATGTGTTGTAATGTGTTCCTTACAGGGAGTTCTTGGATTTGTCTAACAATAAAATTGAACTTGTAGAAGAGAAATCATTGCTGTCTTTCACGAATTTGAAAGAGTTGAATTTAGGAAGTAACAATATAACGCTAATATTCGAATTGCCGCACAGTTTGGAAATCTGCATCTTAAAGATTAACTCGATGCGACACTGGCCGAGGTTCCCCAGCGGCATAAAGTACATAGATTTGTCCTACAATAGACTAGAGACTTTATACGACGCTGATATAAGTTTCAACTACTTAGAGGTATGTTTACCTACTTGTATTATACTATATCTAATTATGCAAGTAGATTTAGCTATAAAATTATTATAATGCTGTTTGTTCATTTCAGATTTTATATCTTGGAGGAAATCAGATCAAGGAATTTGATATTGTGAATCCCCTACCACAACTGTTCATTTTAGATTTGTCCTTCAATTTACTCAACGAAGTCCCCAAAACTCTCAGTGAACTCAATTTCCCAAATTTGGAAGACCTTCGTTTGGATGGCAATCTAATAGAGAGAATTTATTTTGCAAATGTCATAGTTTTAAAGAAATTATATTTAAACGACCTTCCGAAGCTGGTGAAGGTTGAAGAAAAAGCTTTTACGAATGTTGTTGGTCGAGGAGTGGATGAGAGAGATGATCAATCTAAGTGTTTCTACCTTTATCTAACCAACTGCAGGTCGCTGAGTGCGATACATGACAACGCTTTTGAAGGAACTGATGTTTGTATGGTGAGTAGGTATAACAAGATAATGTATTAAAGCTTTTAAAATCCTGGAACGACTAAATAAGTGCTAGACATATCAGTTAGAATATGCGTTCGTTTACAGTCAACTATATTTTTTTCTTTGTTTGTAAATACTTATCTGCTTACCTTATCTAACCGTGGATCAAAACAAATAAACGTCAGTACTCAAGGCAAGAAATACGCGTAGGGCTTGTGTCCCTTTATGACATTGAACGTAATTTCCATAAGCAAAACAAACAATGTTATCAGTAAGAAAATACCTTCGTATATAGATAAATAATTTCTGTAATGGGTTGTTTGCAAAAAATGGTGATATACAGACACCGTATTCTGACTGATTTAGGTTTTCGAATACTACAATATTCACAACTATAACCAAACGTAGTGTTTAAATCCTCTTTGACTATAACCAACATTAATGTCTCAAAAACTACTCCAAACTATATTAAAGTCATTTACTGTATACGGATCAGTCTACGAGATTCAGCATTTGATAAATGACCATCAATCAACTATCTTTTCTTACATTTCGTTTCGTGAGGCGGTCTATATCCTTAGGGAAATCAAAACGAACACGTTGTATACACATTAGAACTTTTAGTAGTAACATAGAAAAAGGTAAGATATTTTTCTTTCTTTATATGGTACTAACTGTGCCGCGTGGGGACGGCCGTTAATAATACACGTCCCCACCGCCAACGGGAGGCGTGTCGTAAGGGGCTACTAATTTCTGTAGCACGAGACGGGCAGCAGCGTCTGCGTGCGAAATCTTATAAAAAAGTTGCGCTTGATAACCCGCCTGCCAAGCATTGCGAGTATTGGCAATCCTGCCCAGCATTGCGATTATTGTCAATCCCCCCAAGAAAGTCATTGGGGGAGGCCTATGTTCAGCAGTAGACGTCCTATGGTTGAAATGATGATGATGTACTAACATCTTCGTTACAATTTCCAGTTGGATGTCAGTTACAACAACTTGACGGGTCTGCCGCGCGACCTCCTGCAGTGGGGCGCGGTGCGCGAGGGCGTCAACCTGCAGCACAACCCCTGGCACTGCGGCTGCGAGCTGCAGTGGATGCTGGACCAGCTCTTACCTTTGTTGTACAAAACTAACGCATACTTGTTGGACAATGTCAGGTAGGATACTAGTCTAATAGCAGTAATGTTATCTGCAACTTGAAGAATGTTAGAAATCGCTGCTGTAATTACTCTCTCACTCGTTCTCTTGCTATATCGTGGGAGCGAGAGGTTCAGAGTCTTGCAGCTGTTGGTTTATTTGCGCGGATTGCACTGTTTAGTGTTTTAGAATAAATCAAACTATAACTATCGATTCTTTTATTTTATTTTTATTATAGAATTCAGCAAAATATATTCTATTATACTCGTAGGTCGCTTACATGTGGTTACTGCACCATACATCTTAATTTTATTTGGTTTTACTGCTTAATCGGCTTAGTTACTATCTATTCTTTGCTAATAGCGAAGGCGATTATTCATTTACGACATCGGAATGTAGTCTGCTACGCTAATGCTGACTCTAACAACGTTGTACCAGTCATTACGGCTAGAACAATTAGAATGAGGCTAGTAGATAAATGCACTGTAGCCTAAAAAAATATTTATCTTTGAAGGTTATAGGTTTAATATTGTAACTATAACAAAATCTACAGATGCGGTTCCCCACGTGCAGTAGAGCAGCTACGCTTGGTGCATTGGTACAATTGGACCGACCAGACGTTGTGTGAGGACTACTTAAGGGCTGGACCGCATGTAAGTTGATTTTGAAATTATATTTACATTTTTCTAAATGTGTTTTACAAGGTTTCAATCTAAGAATCAAATAAATAGATCTGAATCAGTTGCAGTAATTTACCAATTACCTAAAATATGTATAAAAATGTAGACATCTCCATCTTTTTTTACGTGGGACTACCCCAAGGGACTGTACTTAGTCCACTGCTTTATATCGTTTTATTAATTTCCAACTTATTACGTGGATACAATATTAATTTCTTATTTACAGATGGCATCTTCGACGGCAGAATCGTTCTTTGACTTTAGTACAATGACATTAATTCTCAGCGCTGCTATATTTTTCCTGTCAATAGTCGCAATAGGGCTCATTGTATACCTCGTGATGACGAGGAAGAAGTACACGATTCGACGAGCGGCTATGAGACGGAGGAAGCAAAACGCGGCTGATATGAACTCGAATGGACATACTGAACAACTCAAGGCGCTCAATAAGACGTAAAAGCGAATGATAATGAAATTCGGAAAATTCTTTAGTGATGTTGTTCCTATATTACTTGGAATTGTTGAGAGAGTCATCTACGTGTACAGTTATTCTGATGCCGCTGCGGCAAAAAAAATATATAACTGGCAGAAAAGTTAAAGATGTTACAAGAGCGAATGGTTTTATCTTCCACTGAGATTATTTACATAAAAAGAAACATGATCAGTAACAATCAATTGCGTGGTATCACACTGAAAACATATTGCGTGTCTAGCTTCTGTCCGCGACTTCGTCTGTGCAGACTTCAGAATTGAGCCAAAGAGAAATTAATTTATCATTCCCCGGTAACACAGAACCAGGATAAAATTATTCTAAGATTAAGCTAGAATTTGATAAATGTATTTATCAGTTAAATTTATTGGTTATAACTAATTATAACGGTCAGTACCCACCCTAAGATATAATTCGTGATAATTATGTAAGTATATTTTTGTATTTTTATCAAATTATGTGTTGTAAGTGTTGTAACATAACAATGTCTATCACTTCTTTTAATGTTTTAACGGTAGTGCCTTTTACCAATCTGCTCGTTTAAATCTTTTGGGTTATTATTTTAAATAATTAGCCCAATTTGTATTAAATAATAGCCCGCCGCGTAGAATCTGCTTTCAAATAAGTTATTTTAGAATAATGCATTATTTATTTAATCGTTATGAAGTTGGAGTGTTAGTACCATTACGAGTTCATGTTTATTGAATGTTTTAATAAAATCAAATTTATATCAAAATTACTGTTTAAATATTTTTTATATAGTTTATAATATAGTATTGTAATTAAATATATTATTTTCCAAAAGGATTGATGACCTTGCGAAGCGTTCCTGGCCCGTCCCATTTCCCTGTGATCATTTTCTTCCAATACATATACGGCAATATGTTAGTTTTCATGTGGTAGAAAAAGCGCCGTTCTTTGCTCTGAAAATAATAAATTTGTTTTAAAAATAGTGCCTCCTCAATTTACAGAACCCGATAAAGATATTGAACGTTTTTATTTATATTTATCTACACTGCACCTTTTGGTGGGTAAATGCTAAACGTTCGGTTCTGTCGTTTTTTATATTATCCTACATTAACATCGAAGCCAAGTTTAAATGCGAATAGTATTTTCTTATTACATAAGCTGTGGTAGGTACAGACAACTACTAGTCAACCTACAACAAAACGTCAAATTTTATCGCTATTCAGAGTTTTTTTTATACTTTAACACAAATATAGATTTGAATAGAAAAAATGTATCGTTTATGTACCGCTAGGCGGCGCCACACTGAAGTTCATACTTTAAGTTCACTTTTCAATCGCGTTAAAGATAACAAACTCGAAATATGGCGTTCTAACTAGTGTTGTACAGGGACTTCATGGAGTACATACCCTTTAGAGTAGAAATGTTGTAACTCTATGTATAAGTAGAGTAAAAATATCATTTCTTCTGTTCCGCAAAAAATCCGCCAATGTTTAATCTGTGGCTGTACGGTTTTTGAGCGAGAGTTGACTGGATTTGTCAGTTCATACTACATGTAAGTGAGAAATCACGTGTTGCGGAGAAAGATGGTCCGTATTGCTGCTCTATAGGCCATGGGTATGTGCTCGATCGATTCAACTTACACAAACTTCACCGATCAAGTAAACCACTTCACCTACCTGCCCCCCTAGCATGACTTCACCGGCACGGCGATTCAACATGGCGGCTATATCTGTCATATTTTTACTGTTGGTCTCGATATATCACTATATCATATCATATTATATCGTGTTTCGGTGCTCATGCTAGGGGGGCTGGTCAAAATGGAACGGCTCGAAGGGTTTCTTGCCGTAAATGAACTCTTGAGTTCACTTTTTAATCGCGTTAAAGATAGTTTACTCAGAGTATGGAGCTCTAACGAGTGTTGTTGATTAACGCATTGTACAGTGACTTACCAAACTTCACCTACCTGGTCAAAAGGGAAGGTCTCGAAGGGTTTCTTGTCGTAAATGAACTCTGCCAGTATTCCCCGCGAGTAGGAGGTGAGCAGCGGGCAGGCGCCGTACCCGTTGTACTGCGCCGACGGGTCCTTGCCTTTCATCACGGCTGTAAGGTTCTTCTCCACTACGGCGGTTTGTTGGGCTTGGTGAAACGAAAGGAAATATTTGTAGACTTATATGAGATCAGAATTTTGGAGTTTCATTTGATTTGATTTGCAAACTTTTGAAAGTTAAAGGGCTGTGCTTACACGTCAACATTTTTATCTGTAACACTCAATTAATCTTTTAATTGATCCTCTGATTCTTAATTTAATCTCAGATGGCGTGTTTGGTCAACCGTTTTCGACTAATATTTACGCAGTTTTTTTTCTGTGTTAACTAATGTGACGCAAGTTTGACAAGTTACCATAACTTTTATCGTAGTGATCCATAGATATCAACGTACTTTCTTTGAAAGGCTTCAGGAAAGCCATCCTCAATACTTCAAATCCATGAATTATAAATAAAATTAAAATTAATTAAGATAAAGAATAATATTATAATCAACTGGTCAAGCAATATCCGTTCAGCCGGCGGCCATAACAATAGATAAACTATTGTGTCTAGTTTTTCGTTGCCTGACCAGTTAAACATAAAACATTAACATAAAATTAAATATTGAACATAAAATTAAATATTAGACTAAGTCACATACTTGCATTATGTAGATACTTAAACAGCCTATTTTTTCGATGTCTAACTTGTTTATTGATTGTTTGTTTCTTATTTTTATATTTCACGTTACTTATTAGTTTGTCTGCGTAAGCAATTTACTGTTTAATTGTTTTGTTGAACAGTAGTTGAATTTTATTAAGTTTTGTACAAGCGATGTTTACCTTAATATAGTTATTTACGTAGCCTTAAGAAAAATGGCATGTTGTAAGTGAATGTTATTATAATATAACTGCTGGTGAACTTATCAAATAAATAAAAATAAAATAAAATTTGATCAGTGTCAGCAGCGACAGGACCATTGATCAAATAATCACTTCGGGCAAGACCAAAAACAATGCGACACCTATCGGGATAAATGTGCAGTGTGGTTTCTCAGTCACCACTAAACATCTTTTTTTTTTCAATTAATTTATTAAATTGAACTTTTTTTTTCAACTTTTACGCTGAGAATTGGTGAAGGAATTTGAGTTTTGTGGTAGGTGGGGGCCATCCATAAATTATGACGCTATTGCCCCGAGTTTTTTTTTGGACTGAGGACGAGTTACAGCCAATTTAAATCGAAATAAGTCAGCTTGATAAACTCGTAGCTACAGCATAAGGGACCCTGGCTAGATTTGAATTTCGCACCACCCAAGATCCAAAGCGGAGGCAACCGCTCGCGTGCCTCTAGCTATGATGATATGCATGCAAATTTCTATTGTGTCATGCGGATTAGAATATGGTGCCGTGTGATATACTTAAGATTCATTCCTCCCGTCTATGATATACATTTATTATTACAATAAATAAGGTGTGATAAGTAAGGGTGAACCATAAAAGGCCAATATAAGGAATACAGTTGTTATTCTCTTATTTACTGGATAAATGAAACAAACAAATCTGCCGCCGCGTCTGCGATCTTGACTTCGATATCATTTATTATATTATTCGATATTGGCAATTACTACGAATTTTTAATAAATGGCCTTCAAGAAGCACGGCCTTTCATGGTTCACCCACCATATCTATAAGAGAAATACGATTGTGGGTGATTCACATGAAAACCGACCCACGCGGCAGTGTAATCAGAATGACATTGAGGCCGCGTTTTAGAAAAGGCCTTAAAATTCCCCTCACCGACAGCGGCCGCGGTCTTGCTGTTGGGCGTGCAGAGGCAGTCCCCGACGCCGAACACGTTCCCGTAGCGCTGGTGCTGCAGCGAGCGGGGCTCCACGTGCAAGTACCCTGACTCAGAGACCAGCTCTGCGCAGCGCCGCAGCTCCGCCGGCGGGGACATGGGCGGCGTCACGTGCAGCAGGTTGTATGGCAGGGTCGTACTCTGGGAGAACATTTTGTACAACTTACTTTAGCAAACTTTTGCTGAGGAAGGCCGTAAAGAATACACTTCCCCAACCGCCAGTCGTAAGAGGAGACTAATTCATGTAGCACGAGACGGGCAACAGCGTCTGCGTGCGAAATATAAAAAACTGCGCTCGTCAACCTGTCTGCCAAGCGTGGCGAGTATTGGCAATCCCCACCCCTTCTCCCAAATGATAAAGTCAATGGCTGAAATGACGATGATGATACACTATTGCCCACAAATTGTTCCGAAGCAGTGGTAGGGCAAAAAAAAAATGGGACGTGTAAAGTGCTTTTATGGCCTATTTGCAAATAGGCCATAAAAGCACTTTACACGTTACACTTTACACTTATTTATATGAGTTTGATTTTTGATAACTTTAACAAAGCGTATTTTATTTACACCTGCGTCATCTAGGAATAATAGGAATTTTACTGGCTCAGTAGAGGCAACACTAAAGACGAATTAGGCCTTCGGTTGTTGTGGATAACGATTGATATCCGTAATCCATATAGTAGTAATGCAACAGAAGAACATAAATAAACATTTGCCGACAGCACTGCGCGTTTGGCGGCGTCCCGTATATTTCCATTCGATTATTTTATATTGGGGTCGCGCCTAGACGCCAGCCGCTATGCTAGATTATAACCAATGACAGTTTATGGGTTTGAATGATGATAATTTTAAAACGAGAAAGAAATACTCGTCCCGCGTGTGAAACAGAACGCACCACAGACAGTGCGGTTCGTATGGCGGAATACTGGTTATTAAAAATTTTACAGAATTCCTATCGAACAGAAAGAAGATCAGTGACGTGGCGTAAGAGTCCTTACTCTTCTTTTCTTTTGCTGTCTCTCTTCATAAGCAAGGCATCGCGCAGTTGCCGTTACCTCAGGTTGTAACCAATGACATTTTATGAGTTGAAACGATTATGAATTAGAGTGAGTTATAGTCCCGCTGAAAAGGCTGCTGACCTTCTGTGAAGACCTATGATGGTTGGAGTAAGAAAGACTAAGTAGCACGCACAATGGCCCAATCATGAGGCTAAGAGCGGAGCAAGCCCAGCTAAACTAACTAACCCGTCCCGCGTCGTCCACGAATACGGCCCCCACGCCCGTGAGCTCCACCAGCTCGATGCAGTAGTTGACGGCGACGCGGCGGCTGTCCGCGACGCGCATCAGCGACGTCGCGTACTTCTCGACGCCGAACAACGTCTTGCCGCCGGTGGCGTACGTTATGTTGGCCAGGTGCCGTATTTTGCGCTGCAAATGTACTTTTTTTAAGACTATATGAACAGCGCGTGCTTGTTCATGAATTTGAAGTATGTACTTTCGTATTCGACCTGGATAAGAATCACTTCAATAAGAGCTAGCTGGAGGGAGCTTCATGAGGCATAAGTCCAATAGTGGACGTAACACATACTTATGCTGAAGAAGAAGAATTTTCGTGTGAGGCAAATCGTTAAAGACCTGTTACTTCTTTAGCCGTTATCATGATTACCCAAACTTGCATCCATCCCTTTCTCATTTCCTTCACATGTCGTCGCTCTACCTAGCGCGCGGCGCACCTACGTTAAGTTCTAATCCACCACTCCTACACCTTCCTATCTGTTCTTCGGCAAATATGTCCCTCTCACTTCTACTTTTATCTCTCTCCCTTTCTGGGTTATTATTTTTATAGCAATATTCAAAAAACAACTAAAAGTGTCATATCGTATCAGGATGTAACAAGAGAGGTAGAATGCAAGGAGAGTTGGAAAAGACTCCACCGACAAAAGGAAAGCTCCTAAATATGATAGAATTAAAAGTACAAGTTCGGAATGAAGTCTTAAAGTGAACACAGGTTTACCCTACCTTCCTCCAGTAATCGTCAGCCAGGTACATGATCTTCTGCGCGGCCCCGGAACACTTGCCGGCCGCCTGCGGGAACGTGAACACCGCGTGTCCGCCGCGGAAGCACTTGATGCTGTTCCACGTCTTCTCGCAGTACTCGTGGGAGTAGATCGTGGACACCCCGCTTGTGGGGTCGTCGAGCGCCTGTTTTAGGCCGGTAATCTGTATAATAATGTTTAATTAGACTATCGTTCAGTAGGAGTCTCACATCACACACGTAGATCGTGAACTATAAATCGATGTCAGGATTTATATCATCGCGCTAAACTATATATAAACATACCGCATCTAGGATCGTGGTCTCATCATCATCATCATTCCAGCCATAGGAGGTCCACTGCTGAATAAAGGCCTCCCCTAATGACTGATCATCGGGGAGGATTGCCAATACTCACCACGCTTGGCGTGCAGGTTGGCGAGCGCATTTTTTTTATAAGATTTCGCACGAAGACGCTGCTGCCCGTCTCGTGCTACAGGAATTAGTCGACTCTTACGACACGCCTCCTGTTGGCGGTGGGGAAGTGTATTCTTTACGGCCGTCCCCACACGGTACTACGTGGTCTAGCTCCCTATAATATAAGCTTCACAAAGATATACAGACAGACGACCTGGTAAGGTAGCAGGAAGACGCTGGAGGCGGACCGCTTCCAACCGGCCAATCTGAAAGTCAACGGGGGAGGCCTATGTTCATCAGTGGACGTCCTATGACTGAAATGATGATGATGATGATGAAGGATCCCTCCTTCAATCAAGCCTTTTATGTTTCGTTCCTACTTTGACTCATTAAAACGGACGTGCCGTCGTATCAACTGGTCACCGCTAGCCGCCAACTCAATTTCTGAAAATAATACTGCCAGCGTCCTTGAGAATTAGGTACCTTATCGTAGTCATTGACCAGTCCGACAGCTACCACCATGTACTCATAGCTGATCTTGTCCCCCCCGCACGTGTGCACCACGCAGTTGCCGGGGTCGAACTCCACCACGCTGTCACAGATCCACCGGACATCCTTCGGGAGCACCGACTGTTCTGTTCTGTGGCTTTCTTTGAACTTCTTGATGCCGGCCGCTACTAGCGTGAATAGCGGCTGGTAGTAGTGTACCTAAAAATATTCACAAAGACGTAGTCTAGATATATACATACAAGACGTAGTCTAGATACAAGTCATCAGTCAATCATTACCGACCAACCCCCGATTCAGTACCGTTCGATAGTAGTTTCTCAACAGAAAAAACCATGCGTC
Organism: Anania hortulata; assembly: GCA_963576865.1. NCBI lineage: Eukaryota > Metazoa > Arthropoda > Insecta > Lepidoptera > Crambidae > Anania > Anania hortulata. The sequence goes on along the minus strand of OY756395.1, from coordinate 18,065,375 downwards.
ACTATAATAATTAGGTTTTGTACCATCATTTCAGCCCATAGAACGTCCACTGCTGAACATAGGCCTTCCCCAGTGATTTCCAGATTGGCCGGTCGGAAGCGACCTGTATAAAGCGACTTCCTGCAACCATTATCACTGTCCACCTTGTGGGTGGACGTCCTAGGCTTACGCTGCGCGTGCCAGTACATGTTTTGTATGTGTCACATGATTTATCGGTTATCAATTCGCTGTCGAAGGGATTTGAATCGAGGAGCAGGCAGGAGACGCATTTTTGTAGCGGTAGAATCGATATAGCAATTTCGTATGCGAATTAGAATACTGCTGTTTAAAAAATACGTCGCCAAACATTATCAATCACTATTCCAAGCTTAGACATTTTCTATAACAGGTTAATGAAATGGGTACAGATTTGAATACAAGTACGGAACACCGACCAGACACGATGGCAGACAGGCGGGATGAAATCATGAAGGCAAACATTATTTTGCACCTACGTGAAAATCTCTTACTCTATAGTTTGCATTGCGACACGTAGCCCACCTGAAGGTAAATTTTTATTTTATTTTTATTTTATTTTATTTTATTTAAATTCAATTGCACACTCCACTAACAGCTTATAGCCAAAGCGTGGAGTGAGCCAGTTACAGTTTTATAACATTTTTTACAAACACACATACTATCAATATTAGCCTAAAAAACTAACACAATGATTCACAAATTGTCTATGCTTATTATAAAACAAGTCAGTTTCTGGCTCCTGAGCAATTAGGGCATTGAGCATACAAATAGCCTGCGCTGTGGGAGCGTGCCGCGCCGTGAGCGTGCGCGACAAAATACTGACCTGTGACGGTTCAACAACAATTATGTCGTTTCCTTTAAGTTTTCGAGAGAATCTCCAAGCTATACTACAGCCACCCGTGCCTCCGCCAACTACAAGTAGCTTACACCTGAAGAAAAAACATGATAATGGATTTTTTTTATAAATAAATATTATAATCCTAATTTGAAACTATAATAAAACTAAACACGTAGCGTTAACAACTGTAGAAGTCAAGGACAATGTAGACCAATTGTTTTGGTAGTGTGTAATACACGATATCCTTTGTCTTCTGTTAGTAAATAACAGATATCAGTGAAATAGTGTCTAAGAACGGTTTTACATCAGGCAACCCGGCCGCATGCCAGCAGCACTGCACAAGTAATAAGTATAAATAATTATGGATGCTTTTTTATAACTGCGGTTGCATGTACAGCGTTTTGAATCGGTGTAGAAAGATAAAGCTGTCATATTAAGAAATGTCACTTACTTATGTAGTATGTTACGTGAACAGTCCTAGTGGCGTGCTTCTGCGCAGCTGCAGCGCTGTCATGTCTTATATAGGGCCTTAACTTATTCGATAACTGCCTTCTAAGAGCTGCCAAATACAACAACTTTTTCTATAAGACCAAATCTAAATCTCAAAAAAAAGTACTCCATACAAACTAATAAGTACCAGCTAATCGGCAGTGTAGTACGGGGTAGGTTGCGATTTCGATGTTCGTTCCATAGTAAAAGTTGTTGTATTTGAGCCATACAATTGCTCACTAAAAGAAGGTAAACTAAAAAAATACGTACTTAATAAGGTCACCGGCCGCGCGACTTAGCAACGCTGCTAATTCACCTAGTGTAGAAGGGCTTTAATGAAAAAAAATCCTCTTTTCCTCTTTTTTTGTTTACAATCATGAAATATTTTGAAGTAGCTCATACCGGTGATTCGTTTTGCAAGACTGCACTCCGTAGCGTCTTACTGCGTGTGCGAAATAAATAAGTTTATTTGTCTTTATGTTCATTTCATTTCCACTAGAATTTATTTTTACTAGAATTCATTACATTTTTGTTTAGATGTGAAAATACGTCCAAACGTTGAAGCCAACTAGATCTTATTTCAATGATCTCCTACACAGCTCAATAACTAAAAATAATACTGAAATAAAAATACAATAGTCTACAGTCTATAGTTTAATCTAAAGGTTAATCAATAACCGTCTCTATGTATTTATTTTTATTTTGAAAAAAAATTAGAAAAAAAAACCGCCTGATCAAAAAAACAAAGATATTGTAAATATTATTACTCGCTTTTTAGTTTAATATCGGTAGGTTATTATTATTATTTTTTGTTTTTTAGTGATATGTAGTGAGTAAGATGATAGTGATAGTTGATAAGTCAATGGATGTTCTCACGAATCGTATGAATCAAAACACAATTTGTAATGTCTAGTCTAAACACAAGTTCTTTACTGTATAAGTATATTTCATCTTATTTTTCCACTCGTAAGGTTGTTTTTTTTAAATTTTTGGGTCTACCTCTTAGTTAAATAGAGCTACTCAATAGAAATAAAGTTCCAATAAAAATAATATTATCATTTCAAGTTAGCAGACAAAGACAAACCATAAAGGAAAATTGTTATTTATTTAAGTTAAAAAGTAAATAGCAACAACAGTATCTAAATAAATCTCATATATTCATAATAGTAAAATATAACATATTTACATAAATCACTACAAAATAATAAATCACAGGTCACTTTAAATTTTCTTAGTCTTAACAAAAGTTAGTCATTCGTGATTCCTTCAAACAACTACAATAAACTCTTCTTATAAATAAAAGTGTATAAAAGATAAAAATATAAGTTCCAGTAAATAGCTATTATACATAAAACAAAGTTCGTATTTGCAAGTAATATTCACAATTATATATACTAATACATATTATAAATAGGTAAAGTTTGTTTGAATTCCATTAAAGGGATTTATTGACCAGTATTTCAGAATAGTCATAGGGTATATTTTATCGCGTAAACATACTTATTGCTACCCTAGTGAAGCCGGGTGGGTCACTAGTGTGCCACGATGTTATACGCGACTTGTCTCTTGGATCCATAAAATACACAACTTTATTAATTACACTGATATAATATTATTTCTATCACGATTGTTTGTGACCGACAAAAAAAGCATAAATTCTATATTTTTATTCATCGTATCTTGTAGGTATGTGTAAATTATCAGTCACAGTCAATACTCTTCACCAGTCAGAAGTAGGTTTGTTGAGACAAACTATTTATATACCACGTATAATTGTCTTTCTACAAGATAAAACAAGATAGTTCGAGTGGAGTATGCGGTGTGCCAAAGCGAAGCTTTTTAATAATAATCCCAATTCATTATCGTATCTCAAAGGGACCTCTTCGTATTGGATCTGTATCCCCACGAACGCCTTCCAAAAGGACCGGCCTCCGTGCCGTGATTTCCCGTAGGAGAGATACAATAGTAATAGTTAAAAGCGGGAAGATTCGACCAGTAAAGAGTACCTCCCGAATTCCCGACTGTAATATAACAACTTTTAACTGATTTACGACAATATTAAAGTCAATTAACACAAGTTAAAACTACAATTTGACACTTTTATAAAGTTTTATTAAAATTTTAATCACGTCATTTGAGCACCGTTTTCAACGACTCAGTTTAAAATAAAATACAATTTCAAAAAATGTTATCACATAATTCAGTTTTAATAGGTAAAGAATTTATGAAACAACGGACAAATATTGTAAAAAAGAAAAGTGTTATCTGGTTCCCCGATGTTTTACTAATAAGCGTAGGTTTTAAAACTTTCTGGGTGCCTTTAATGTTAGATTGGTGAAAAAGATGGCGATGGGCAAACATTAAGTGGCTGATACAGGGCTAGTTCGTAATTCCCTATTCTCTGATAAATGTTTCAATCTCATTGCCTTTTAAATAAGTGTCATTTAATTAGTATTGGAACCTCATTTCTTGTGATGATGTTTTTTCTAGTAGACAACTTTGGCCGTTACCGAGAGAAAAAAATACAGTGCCGAAGAAGCGAGCTAATGCATTACGCGCTTTGATATATGCCATGAGGTTGACACGCGACCATCTTAGTAATGTATGTATCCCTACTTCGGGAACGTTAATACATTCACGTAAACTATCTTTACCCCTATAGGTTAAGCCGATAGCCACACATATTACCATCTCATTTTTATTAAAACAGTAAAAAATACAGTAGTAAAAATCTTAAAAATCCTTTAGAAAACGTATAGAGAACACTTTCTCTTCAAACTCTCTAAAATACATGATACTATTTTAAAGTCATTAAAATTGTTCGTGTAAGTAAACTAGCCGTTTCTGCACGGTTCTTTGACGAAGTTGATCTTTATCGCTTTCTCACTTGACTTTTCTTTACGATACGATGGAACTGAGATAGATAAACAACGCACACCTTCGCCTAAAGCTTAGAGAGCCTATTCCAAAAGTTTTACTTTATGCGACAGAAAATTAAACGCGGTTTTGTATATCAAAAAAAACTTTGCCAATGTGCCACCAGGCGGCGCCACTGCAATGGGATACAATATCGCGTTTACGTTAAAAGCGATCGAGTAAAACTCAGAATAGGACCCCCAGCTCGGCTGAAAAATAAAAATAATAAGTTGCTTATCTTATGGTATAACGTGGCTACTTGGCGAACGGGTTGACGATCTTCCTTATGAACTCCGGCCCGTGGTAGTAGCCCTTCAGCATCGCGTGCCAGTACAGGAACGGGAAGAGGTCCTTCTTCATGTAGTACGCTATCGTGCTCTCTCGCGACTGAAACAATAAACAAAGAACGCAATAAGAAAGAAACAAACGCATTTGACACACGTTAAAGCCTGTGCACACCACGTTTTGAAGCGCGCGTTTATAGCGTATATACAGCTATGCGATACACATGCAAGTCGGACGGACGCAACCTTTGCACACCTGCATAAATTCAAACGCGCGTTTGAATCGATAGAAACGCGCGTTTGAATCAATACAAACGCGCGTTTGTAGCGATACGCGACCCGATGCTAACGCGCGTCTGTATCGACACATATGCGCTGGTCAAATGCTTTGAATATCTTACCTAAATTATTTTTTTATTTATTGGTTTTTCTTTAAAATTCTCACAAAATAGTCTACATATTTCTTACCAGGCATTTTGCTTTAACACTTTGTTCGAATAATCCGGCAAATATGAATCGAATAATCCGGCAAATATGAATTCCATAATACTGGTCGGTTTTGAAATTCAGTAATGAAGTTTTTTGTGTTGAACGGCTCCATTTTTTTGTTCTAAAGACGTGCTCCTCCTCTTTGCCTCTTTTTTACCTCGGCCGTAGAGAAGTAGCCGTGTTGCGCATTTGAATCGATACAAACGCGCCGTAAAAAACGCGCAGGTGACGTGCGTTTGTATCGCTACAAACGCAAACTGCTCTGTAGGAAAAAAGCGCCGTCGACGCGTTCAAAAAGCGTGGTGTGCCCTGTGCACACGCCCTTACTATCGTAATTTTTAAAAAAAACGAAACACGGTGGGTTGGCGATCTGGCCAAGTTTGCGGGAAGTCGCTGGACGCAAACGGCCTAGAGCCGCTTACTGCGTTATATGGGAGAAGCCTATGTCCAGCAGTGGACTTTCTAAAGCTGATTGATCACATGATACCTTTGACACTAAGAGTGTCACCAGGCGGCGGGGCGGCAGGAAAGGTAGATCCTCCCCCTCCCCCTCTAGACATTAAAAAATATCAAAAGCCCGTGGAGTTTTACACATTGGACTTTGTACAGTTCTTATTACAAATTACGTAGAGATAAGAGCACCACAAGTGTGAAGCACGGGCTCAAGACTGTACCTACAATTTATACGTTCCTCACCCCCCCTTTTTAACAACTTGCCCCCCTCTGGACCATCGACCGGCGACGCCCTTGTCACACTCACCTGGTCGATAGGTAGCGTCTCGTGCGGCACGCCGTCGTAGAGGAACTCAGCCAGGATGCACTTGCCGTACTCGGTGAGCAGCGGGCAGGCGCCGTACCCGTTGTAGCGCGCCGACAGCGGCTGCGCGCGCATCGTGTTGACCAGGTTCAATTCCAGGACGTGGCACTGCTTTGCTGCAAGTCAATTTTATTCGATCATATATGTTATCATAGTCTCAAAGAAAATTGCTCAACACCTAAAGACCAAGGTGTTCAATCAGTGTGTTCTGCTGGTCTTCGTGTATGGGATGGAAACCGCGACGCTGACAGAAAAGTCTGCTTAGAGGCTTCGCGTTGCACAAGGAGATGAGCAATGGAGAGACATGCTTGGGGTTTCTCTAGAAGATCACAAGAGAATCGAGTGGGTTAGAGAAAGGACAGGGGTCAGCGACGTGGTGCAAGAGATCGAGACCCGTAAATGGAGATGGGCATGACACATTGCACGGATGAACCATGGTCGCTGGGCCAGAAAGACCTTAGAGTGGAGACCCCGCAATGACACCCACGGCAGAGGAAGACCGCCTAAAAGATGGGCAGATGACATCCGCCAACAGGCTGGAATTAACTGGATGCAAGTGGCCAGGGACAGAAGTCGGTGGGAGGTTGAAGAGAATGCCTATGTTTAAAGACGAACCCAAAGGTTGATAAAGATAAATAGATGTTGTAGACTTCCTTTGCTTGAACTTTGACCACTTGTTTTTGAGCTGAGCTCGACATTTGCAAACATGCCTAATGACTTATTTTTAGAAGTTGTAAATATATATATATTATATCATAGCCCCGTTGGGCTATGATATAATATATATATATTTACAACTTATGCCCCGTCCACTGCCACTTTAGCTTGCTAATCCGTTGATTAGCAAGCTAAAGTGGCAGTGGACGGGGCATATAGCATGTAGAACTGAAGGTCAATGCGGCAGGAAGGTTCTAGAATGGGGGTCACGTACTGGCAAGAGTGGCAAGCGCAGCGTAGGACGTCGACACACAAGGTGGACAGACGACGTGGTAAAAGGTTGCGGGTTGTGGTAAAAGCCTCTTCCAACCAGCTAATCTTAAAGGATAAAACGTAAACGACGTATAATTTCTGGCTATTTTGTATAATCTTTGCATTTAATTATAATTGAATTATTTGGATGCTCAATGTCATATTATTGTAATTAATTAATTTCCCTTATATTTGCATGCTATCGTATATGGCTAAATAGGTGCTTCATGTAATATTATTTTTTAACATCGACTTTGTATTGTCTTAACCCTATTTAATGGCAAATAAACTATTTGTATTTAATCTGGAAGTCACTAGGCCTCCCCTATGTTCAGCAGTGGACGTCTTATGGCTGAAATGATGATGATGATACTAGAGAATAAGGAGATTGTTATAAACTAGATTCGACACGAGGGCTAGAATATATACTGTGTCTGTGGTCGTCGCCAAAAGCTTATCAAAAAAGTAATTTAGCAAGCGTATTTGAAATGCTAGATAAAAATTAAAAAACTCACCTATAGCGGCAGCAGTTTTGCTGTTCGGCGTGTTCGTACAATCCCCGATGCCGTACACATTGGGGTACTTCTTGTGCTGAAGCGTAAACTTGTCCACGTCCAAGTACCCGCCCGCGTCGGCTAAATCCGTGTTCGATCGGAGGAACTCGGGCGTTGACATGGGGGGTGTTACGTGCAGGAGGTCGTAAGGCATTGTCGTTAGCTGAAAGGGGAGATCGACTTAAACAAGTTAAACTTTGAGCTGAGACCACGTCTTTAAGTTTATCCCACGCTCTGACTACTCGCTTGCCCAGGATTAATTAGATTGGTTATTTTAGAACAAAGTGATCCTTCATAATTTCTTACATTAATGAGTGAGTATGAGTATGAGAGTGGACTCCTTTTTCCGCACTTAGACTCAAATTCGGTCCTTTGTGCGTGGGGGATGTAATGGTTACGGATGTAACCAGCCTAGCTCTGCCCAGAAGCGCAGAAGTTTCCTGGGTTTTTTAAAGGCTTCGCAGAGCGACCTTAGGTTGTCAAGGGTTTCCTTGCGTTGTGATGCAACTGCCGCGCATTCCAGGACTACGTGGCTGGCTGTTTCATCTGTAGTAGAACATGCCCTGCAGAGAGGGCTGTCTGTGTTGCCTATGGTGTAAAGGTGTGTGTTTAGGAGACAGTGACCGGTCACTATCCGCACGATTATGCGCAGGTCTCGTCTCTCGAGACTGAGTATACGTCTGGTCAATCTGGGTGTGACCCCTGAAAGTCAGTTTTGATTGCCTGCATGCGGTACTCAGTGTCCACCGTATGTTTTGTAGTGATAGTGTACATTAATGAGTGAATGAGGACTCACCTTATCCTTATTGTCAGCATTGTAGAACACAGCTTCCCGTTTGTCGTGGCGCACCTCTCGCAGCACCGTCTTGTAGTTCACATGGATGTTTTTCCGCTCGACCACCTTCATGAGTGTGGTTGCGTACTTCTTCACGCCGAATATGACGGGAAGGCATGTATTGTATACCACTTTTGACTTGCTCCGAACACCAGTCTAAAGAAATAAATAGGCTTTTAAAAATATCATATGTGCCAGACAACAAAGTATTGTCAGTCTTAGTGGAGGAATTAACTGTTCATCATCATCATCACCATTTCAGCCATATGATGACATAGGCCTCCCCCAGTGACTTCCAGATTGGCCGGTTGAAAGCAGCCTTTACCAGTTCGTTCAACTGTTCAGTATACATTTTTAAACTCGAATCTATTAAACATAGGGACTGACTCTGGTGCCCACAAGTTGTATCGTGAACAGTTCCGTTTTTACTATAAGGGCACACGGGGTTTGGGCCCCTGGCCTCACGGGGACCCCAGACACTGTTAACTAAAAAGAAAGATAAGAGGGTCAGAGCCTAGAAAAAAGAAGGACACATTAAAAATATACTTTTAACGAAGATGTGAAATTATTTTTTGGAAGTCATGAATTCATACCGACAGCATTTATTTTCACTTTGCAATCAGGCCCCCGAATTCTTGTGTACCCCAGGGCCCCCGGATATGTTAAGACGGCCCTGATCGTGAGATGTCAAAGCGTTCAATTGAGACATCTCTCGATACAAAGGCTGGCTTATAGTGCTTATACCTAGGCAAACGGATTGGCCTAGCTATCCAGCGTGGTAATGTAACCAGCCTTTTGGGCACCTTTCCTAAAAACAGCGATCTAAGTCAGATATTTTATTTATAGGTTCTTTTCTTATTAATAAACTACCTAACTGCATAAGTATAAATAGTTTAGGTTAAGATTATGTAAGTACATATAATTAGTTTTTTTTAAATGTTAATAATTAAATATAATATTATTATAACACTGACTAATTTTGGTAAAGCAATAAATAATTTAAATCCAAAAACTCATTATTATCATTCCTGCCTCTGTCCAAAGTTGCTGTGCCCTACTGGGTCCATATTATGTAACAGCCAAGAGTGTAACACCTAACTGCTAATATGGTAAAGCAATAAATGATTGAGTATTGAGTATTATTGATTGTCCAAACTGTTACTTGGCAAGTACCAGCAGAATATGTTAACCCATTATTATATACCATGCACTAAAATCAAAATTCGCTATCATTATAATAGCGAATTTAGTTACAACCTTTATTCTCATAACTTCATTTATCCTAATAAACTCATCATAATTACAACGTGGCCGCCTGCGACCAGGCACTAATAATAACTATGACAATTCAATTGTTTTCTAAATGAATTATGACATATTATAATACATTCCCATTCCCATTATTATTGAATAGAGCATTGGCAGGATATTCCGAAACATGAATCATGTAATTTCAGTGATCTCAATCATGTGAGTCAATGCCAGCATCACACTATTGTGTTTTTGACAAAAGATTGTTTGGTTTTAAAAAACTAGCTCTTAAAATGACCTTAGTTCCCGGGATGTATTAAAAAGATAGATAATCTTAATTGCACATCATACGAAGAAGTTACAGTTGCTGTTTACAGAAAAAAAAATAGTTTTTAGTGTTCTAAAGTCAGTTTTTTTAAAAAATAAAATTTACTTATTTCATCTATTTTTGGTGATAGATCCTAATCTAACTGCTGAACACCGATTTCATCCTCTTTTACTATAGTATCATTGAAGTATTAGCTATTCAATAAACAAAGAATTGACAAAATCGGTTTACATTTGTCAAAGATATTGGGTAACAAAGATACAAGAATCACGAACCCAAACATTATCTGGGTATATATTTTGTTATTTTCACAAAAACTGCTAAATTAATTTCGATAAAATTTATATGGGAACACCTCTGAAGTCTGATCTACCAAACAAAAAAAAGAATCGTCAAAATCGATTCATAATTGGCGGAGTAATCGCGTAACATACATAAAAAACAACAGTCGAATTTAGAACTCCTCCTTTTTTGAAGTCGGTTGAAAACTAATAAACGAACAATAATCTTTACGTAATTAAACTGCTAACCTGACAACACGCTTTTAGATTGACCGGCTTGATTTGAGCGAGTCTGTTAGTTTAAAGTTTTTAATTATTATCCATATAGGTAGGTAGGTAGGTAATAGGTACATTAATTTAAATCGTACTTAATATGTAATCATGTTATCGTACCTAATATAGAAGTCAATTCAACATGAGTATAAATCGATCTAACTAAACTCTTTTTAAACACACTATTTAAATACGTTTAAAATTTTATTGTACACCTTATCTGTGTAGGTTTTACGCATAATGTTTATAACTTCCTAAATAAAATGAATTAAGCCGTCCTCCGTGAGCTACATGCCATGCTGGTAGGGTAGTTAATGGGAACATACATTATATTAAACAACTAAAGGCAAGATAAGAAATAAATAAAAAGAACCTAGTTCATCTAGAATGTAGTCTTTGAAAAAATACCTATTTGTAAGTAGGTAGGCTAAGTGTATGTGACTGTGTGTAAGTATGTGTGTTTGAAAGAGTGTTTTCAGTGAGCTTTGTGCCCTTACATGTGTATGTGTGATCTGCTAGCTGCGGTATGCTTACTTGGTTTATAGACAAAACAAAAACGGAAACGGAAAATGGGAAACTAAGACAGAAATTTGCTTTCGAATTATTAAATTATTGATATGATCAGTTTTTCTGTGTCATCAATTAAGGGTTTTTAAGAATTGAGTCAGCCTTTGTTTTAAGTTGATCTGAGAAGTGGGTATAGATTAAGATTATGTTAAGTTTGTTATAAAGATGTGGACCGAGAAAGCAGAAAAAATTTGTAAGACAGTTTAGTGTGGAACAGAGAGAGACGTGGGGCATACGTTGCGTCGCTTATTCACCACCAGAAATGGGTCATTATCAAGTTGTGAATGTTGTTTAAGCATTGTGTGGAGTACAAAAGTTTTTCTGACAGTAAGCACACCCATCTCTTGTATAGTTCTGAAGTGGAAAAAAGTCTGAGGAGACCTGCAGCGACTTTTAAGACAGCTAGTTGAACTCTTTCGATCTCAATTAGATGTGTTTTGGATGCACCTCCCTAAGATATGATACAGTAGTCCACAAGTGATTGGACCAAGGCATAGTAAACCATGATGATTTCCAAAATAATTACTGCTGATCTGGAACCTGTTGTATCCTGAACCTCAATTCCGTACAGTTAGTACTATTAGGTATTCTGTGGTACAGTCCTAGTGTTAACAACTATAATGGGGCAGGTGAAGACACTCACCATCCTGAAGTAGGAGTCAGTCAAGTAGGCGATCTTCTGCGGCGCTCCGGGGCACTTGATGGGCGTGTCGGGGTACGTGAACACCGCCTCCCCGCCCCGGAACCGCTGCAGGTCCCGCCACGTCTTCTCGCAGTACTCGGAGGCGTATATCGTGGAGACGCCGCTGTTCTCGTCAGTGAGAGCTTCGAACAGACCTGGTATCTGGTAACAATATAAACATAAATGAGAATGTACCTCTATGTTATTCTATAAGTATCCTATTTCTGATATTGGTGCTTAAGTTCGACGACCTCCGTAGCCGAGAGGCGAGCATGCCAGACTTGATGTCGCTAACCCAAGATCCCGGGATCGATTCCCGGTCGGTCAATGTAGAAAAATAACTTTTCTATATTGTCTCGGGTCTGGGTACCGTTGTTGTTTCTGATTTCTTTTACACGAGAACATTAATTTGCCATTATTACAGGATAAGAGCAATGTATGTGATGTTGTACAATATTTTACAATAGTATTGGATGAGAGGTGAAATTAATAATTCAGGGTCATCAACTTGCCATGAGATCAACAGCGTGTTTTTTTGCCTCCCTCATACGAGCGTTTTCAATTCTAGGTTATTACAATCTAAAAAGTCAAAAGTCAAAGTCAGTCTTTTGACTTTTGACTTTTATGGGTTCTACGGCAAATGTAGACCTATAGCTTTTACTTTAGTACCTACTCTGTCTCGTAATCTCATTTCTGATTTTACTCTATTGCATTCGCTTTAGCAAGACAATTTTTTACTCGTTAGGAATACAGGTTGTTCATTGCGGTACTGAGTAAGTGCGCCACCGATATACGTGCGTGTCCAGCTAAACAGTAAATCGAATCGTCATGACTATGACGACAGGTTAGTATTTAATTAATTTTTATAGAGGGCCAGTCTAAAAGCCCAAGGTTAATTCGTGCAATGCATCACATCAAGCAATCTTTTTTTTACCTTAGGAAGATTACAAAGGAGCGACACTTAGTCAGTCGCCGACTCATGGCTGACGACAAGCATTAACGCGCTAGCGTCCACCGGCGACTATTGTCTAATTGTCGTAATTCATATACGATTTTTGCGATTTCGTATGCGAATTGTAATTCTAATGCTTCAAAAATACGTCTCTTGATCGTTTGTTGTGGCATAAACAAATATTTTTAAAAGTGTCATAATTACTTACCTTATCATAGTCATTTTGCAAGCCTACTGCTATAATGACGTACTCGTAGTGTATCTGGTCGCCGCCCTTCGTCTGCACGACCCCCTCCTTCGGGTCGATGCTGACCGCACGGTCTCTGAGCCACTTGGCGTTGGAGGGCAGCACGCTCGCCTCTTGCCGGCGAGTGTCGGCCACCGTCTTCACGCCCGCGCCTACCAGCGTCCACAGTGGCTGGTAGTAGTGGTCCTGGGAATTTAAAAAATAAATATCATGACATAAAGGTTTGTTAGGTTGTTTGTTTGGTTAGGTTACAATTTAGCCAATAAGCATTGTAAAAATCATGATTGTAATCTATTATGCATCTTGAATAAATAAAATAAAGGTGCCGTGTGGGGACGGCCGTAAAGAATACACTTCCCCACCGGCAACAGGAGGCATGTCGTAAGAGGTGACTAATTGTTGTAGCACAAGACGGGCACCAGCGTCTGCGTGCGAATCTTATAAAAACTGCGCTCGCCAACCCGCCTGCTAAGTGTGGCGAGTATTGGCAATCCACCCCGATGATAGGTCATTCATTGGGGGAGGCCTGTCTTCAGCAATGGACTTCCTATTGCTGAAATGATGATGATGATGTTGATGTCATAAAGAGCCTACGGAGGTGCTTGTAGCTCAGTGGCGGCAGCGCTTTGGTACTGATTAGCAAAGTTAAGCCACCTACGCTGCGGTTGTGATTGGATAGGTGACCATACCAACCATATTAAGTGACATTTATCACAAGCATCTCCGTGCTTCGGAAGGCACGTTAAAAGTTGGTCCCGGCTAATGTCGCTCGATACTAGTCGTGAAGCCTAGTCAGAGGCCTTAGGGCGGCTTAATAATAACTGAAAGTAAGGTTTAGTCCGTGGACTTACAACACCCCTCCACTAATCCGCACAGGGCTCGCGTGGTGGAGTATATGGCCCATACCACCACATAGTTGAGGTGAGGCCTGTGCCCTGCAGTGGGACATTAGGCATACTTTAAAGAACCTACGGAGCCGAAACGACCCGACTGTAAAGCTGGCCTACCGATTCACCTCGCTTGGCTATGGAAAGGTCGATGCTAGCTAGCATAAAAAACCTTAAAAATCACTCATATAAAGATAAAAGCACCGTTTGGCACCCTTGTACATCTTTAAATGAACTTTAAGTTCTAAATGAGCTGATTAATGGGCTAGTTTCCTAAAAAAATCTAATTAGTCCGTCAGTTGGATTAACAGAAAATATTGGACACGTATTTTTTCTTTTCTCAATCAAACAAAAAATGATGAAGATATAACCCGTTAAAGTTCCGCGTAAGGTCACGCCTTGCGACACTTTTTAGCAAGGCGTGACGTCGCGTGATCACTTTGGTGCGCTTTATCTTCGTATTTTTTTGTTTGATTGACAAAAGACAAAATATAGGTCTAATATTTTGTGATAATCTAACTGACGGACTAAATGGAATAGTTTTTTTTGACCTAGGAAACTAGCCTATTGTTGTTGAAAACACTTGATTGCTGCTTGGGAGGAATCTCGTTAAAGGATAAAATCCGAGACAAGGTCATCTAGCAGAAAACCAAATTAATGGACATAGGTAGTCCAAAAATATAGAAACTCAAGTAGTAGAAGGCCGCTGGCCGGCCACATCTGTCGCAGAACCGATGAACGGTTGAGTAAACGGGTTCTTGAGTCGAGACCACGTCTCGGCAAACGTAGTGTGGGACGCCCCCCTGCTCGATGGACTGACGACCTTAGGAAGATGGCTGGCAGTGGCTGGATGAAAACACCGGGAGATCGTGCTTATTGGCGCTCTTTTGGAGGAGCCTACTCCATCCATCCATCCGGAGTCCATCAGTGGACTGCATTAGGCTGACATGATAATGATGTCATAAAGAGTAGGTAGCTTAGTGGTCGGAGACTCACCTTACTTACCGAGCGCCACTTTAAAAACTTTTACTTACTCAACCAAAGCAACGACTTTACCTCAAACACATAATATAATTATTAGCTTAATAGTGGCTTGATATGCCGTTGACTGTACCTGCACACAAGGCCGCAGCACCATTAAGTGATTGAGTTAGCTGTTTGTAATGATGACGATGACTATTCAAAATCAACAAAAAATATTGCATTCAGAACTTGTTTTTTGTTGACATAGTTGAATGTTGATTACTTGTAATAAAGGTCAAAAGCCAGCTTTAGATTAAAACATATAATATTAAATGTTGTATAACTTTTTGATGTCACTGAGTAGATACATATATGAACTGTTAGATCAAGGGTCTACTGTGTTTTTTTTTTTTAATGTTAAAAGACAAACACAGAAAATCAGCCAAGTGCGAGTCTGACTCGCGCACCGAGCGTTCCATATAATCTTATAAGTAGCCTTATACCAATCAAATGAAGAGATTAAATAGATTAAACTTCTTTTGAAAGACATAAAAAAAAGTTGATTACTTACGTACTTTATGTATAGACTATATTAAGGGATGTGGGTTCGTTATTTGTGTCTGACAAGCATGTCGCCGGAGCATGAGGAATTTAAGCGGTTGTCTAAGTAAAACACGTCGGCCAGAATCATGGCATATAGTTTATATTGCTGATCAGAGGGCTTACATCAATAAAGTAGTACCGTGGCTTCTAGTCCAGTACAGTGTCCCAATTAGGACGCACAGGCTGATACAGGAGCGTGGTTAGTATTCGCAGCGTGAGGAGACCTAATATACGTTTGACAGTTGTTGAAAAGAGCGCACTTTGATGCCTTTGCTTTGAATTGATTTACAATCGATTTCATAGGGAATAATGACTATTCGAAAAACACCTACATGTAACTTTGATATAGGCCATCTAGCGAAAAGTCTCCCTGCAAGGCACAGGCCTCACTTCAACTATGACATACTCCATCACGCGGGCCCATTGCGGATTAGTAGAGGGGTGTTTTAAGGCCAGTGACTAAACCTTACTGTCAAATATAAGCACGCCGCCTTAAGACCTCTAGCTGGGCTAGCTTTGCGACTAGTATCAAGCTATATTAGCCAGGACCAACTTTTAAAGTGCCTTCCATAGTGGAGATACTTGTGATAAATGTCACTAAATATGGTCGGAATGGTCACCATCCTGCGGCATGTGGGCTTAATTTTAGTTATGTATATATTTTTTAAAGATTTTAATCTGCGATACATTTTTTTAGTCAGTGTCATAAATATGAATACACTTTTGACAAACGTTGTTACATAATGCAAAGGAATAAGGCTGGTGACCTAGTTAACATATTTTTGGCTTTGACTTTACCATGACATTGATTTTGTCATATTTTAAAAATACTGGTAATTAAGTAGGTAGTTATGTAGGTAATTAATATTATTTGTACATTTCTATGAATGATTTTTTTTTGTATAGTATAATGGTTTATCATTTAGATAACATCATGAAATAATCTAATCCTGTTATTAACATCAGTGTAATTGGGTTACTATGCCATTACTTGTTGATAAAAAATACATATACAATTATCTTAACATTATGCTGTTAGTCAACACTGCATTGATTATAAGTATACTTACAATAAGTAATAAACCATAACCTTCAGTATGTAACGCTTATGATATATGTCAATATTTACAGTCCATTGTTTGACTTACTTTATCACTTCATTCCAATTGAAATCTTTCTAAGATATAACGGTAGGATTTTTTTACAATCTTAAGCTATATCTATTTGCTCTACATGGAAATGGAAAATTTTAAAAAGGGTTTCTTAACTTGTTGGATGCCGAGCGGTCGCATGAGACTGCAATTACATATCTTTTTGCAAGCCTGAAGGCAAATTTAGTGATTTTTTGGTATTTTTCTGTTACAAGCAGGTATTCTTTGAAATGATAGCATATAGCGTTAAATAAATGTAAATATATTATATTCTTACCGCACTCGGTTCAAGGACGAATACGTCGTCTTTTTTAAGTTTTCTAGCAAATTTCGCTGCCATGGTACAGCCTCCAGAGCCACCGCCGATCACCAGTAACTTACATCTGTTACAAGTAAACAAGTTTTATTTTCATGATGCACAATCATTCAAACTGAAAAATATAGCTTACGTACAATGTCTGTTGTTATAAAGTAATCTCGAATAGCTTAAGTACTTACTTATAATTAGCGTTAAAAACTGGCGTAGCTGAAAAATTTCTGATAATGCCGGGAGATGATACCGAGCCAAGTTTCCGTAAGATATTCATTGTGAGAGAGAAGCGTAAACGACAAATCGATACAACTTAAATTACACTAATATATGAACTGGATGAAACACGACCAATCCTGAGAGTAATACTAAATCGTAATCAAATTGCTAGCTTTTTCTGCCTGCCTGAACTGAAGAGAGAGTAAAAATTGTTGACAAACTTGACATCAGTCAGCTGTCTTTGGCCATATGATAGTGACATATCACAGATTAATATATGTCTAACGTGTGACGTTAATTGGTGAGTGAATGAATGATTACACAAGATTAGTGGCTACGATAATGCAATGGTTTTATTTGAGACAAAATTATTGAAAGGCAAAAAATTATCCAGTTAACAAACACTAGTTTTAGCAAAACGTGCTGCTGCGACTGCGAACTTTAACAAAGATAATACTCTCCGTTCCTCCTAAGTCATGGATGTTTAGAAAAGTTCTTATGTACATACTTAGGATAGGCCTTCCCATTATACTTCTATGCATTTAACATCCAACAACTTGTTTACTACATGACAGCAAATAAAAAGAAAACCTGAACAAATCGGATTTAGGGCCAAGAATCCTTCTCTACCAGTGCCCAAACTGAGAATATTAATAACCTAAATATTTCATTATTGTGTAGGTAAGTATTCTTTCTAAGTTTTTTTTTGTAGAACTCAAACTCAGGGGTCTACTTTCATTAACTGGTCAACATCCAAGAGGTTGGAGACTATATAACGACGGAGTTTCTATTCTGTCTTATTTACATATGTAACCATGCATGATGTGGTGGATGGCTTGGCCAGCTAATACTTTGGTAAGTATTCCTAACCTTCTGGTTAACTACTTATAACAGACATCAATGTATTTGATGTGACAGTATATTTTTGGGAACAAACTTCCTATAGCTGAATTGAAACATAAATTTGTTTTCAACATTTACTATAATCATGATCATGTTTTATTTTTTGCTGCTTGTCATAATCCACCTGAGGGAACTCAACAGGATCTATTTTAGGTATTGTACATTGTTGCAAAACCCACTTGTTGTTTTCTGTTTTCTCGTATATAAAACCCATCTGTTTAAGACTTTTTCTAAATGTTTCCATACTATTAGTGTAGCCAATTTGTTTCCTCACTAAAGGTAGTAATTTTCTTAATGATGGCCATTCTTTATGTTCATTATAATATTCATGTATTAAGTCCTTTATAATGTCCATGTCAAATTTACTAAATGTGATTTTGTCACTCCTTTGTTTCCTTTCCTTTCCCACACCTATCTTAGTACCATTTAATGCAGCTATTTTGCCTTCTTTAGTAATATTTTTTACAGTGTGTAATGAAACTCCTGAAAAGATTAATTATTAAGATTAGTAGGTAATAATGTGAATTCATTAGAAATTGATGCGACAACTACAGAAGAGAATGGAACAGAACAAATGGGAAACCACAATCACTCAATGGGACGCTCAGGACAATGCGGCAAAGTTATCACCAAGACTATGTTTATCTAACTCAGGACATCATAGGCATAGGATGTCCACTGCCGCTGTACAAATGACTGATCATCAGGGGGGATTGCCAATACTCGCCACGCTTGGCAGGCGGGTTTGCGAGCTCGAGACAATATCTCTCCAAATAGTTTCGACCAAGAAAGGGTAGGTAAATAAAACTTGGCTTCGAGCTCGACCCTCTCTATACTATTTCATGTAAAGTACCTACTTACCTGTTGCAGTAGCCACTCTTAGGTTAGCTTTTTTTAGTGGTATTATCGGTCTACGATTATATTTTTCTTCCTTGCAGAACTCCAAAACCCTGAGAATAACTTCTTTGACATCATTGCTAATATGAGATGCCATGATTCTAGAGCTATTAGTGTATCAAGGCTTGGTCTGATCAGAATGTCATCTACTAAAAAGGTAACATAATTTTATAGAAGGTACTTTTATGGGAGGTACAAGTCTCATCAACAATTATTTTCAATTTTGTTAACTTAATATTTTCAATTTATCAAAACAAAATCATAAGAATGACAGCCCAGCAGAGGCCACAGCGGATGTGAGTGACAGTGACAGATTGACAGATAGTCAATTGCTCTGTGGCTTTAGACATTATGTTTAATCCGTGACAGATTCGGTGAGGGTAGTCATCGAAAAGCATGGTCGATCTATTTTAATGGTTTATCATATTGCTATCGATAATAAAAACCAAAAAAAGATAGTCAGACAAACGGAATAATATCTTCTCTTGACATAGTTTGACTCTGGTTTTACTTGATCAGTGGTTGACTCTTCAGCCGGTGACAGATGGAGGCGGACGCGGCAGCGGACTCGTCTTGACATTGTAAGGTCAAACGCTGCCATTGGTCGATCCTTGGGCTGGTGGAAGTTGACTGAATAATAGACCAATGGCAGCGTTTGACCTTACAATGTCAAGACGAGTCCGAAGCCGCGTCCGCCGCCATCTGTCACCGGCTTTAGTTATTTGTTCCAGATTAAGCACACATCGATTTTAGCTTACTGAAACTCGAGTAGTGTAGGCGAATATAAACTTTGACCATGAAATTTTTTTTTGTCTGTATGGAAACATCCGAGGCTGTAAAACTTAGCATAATTAACCTACTAAGGTTCCTCCATACGCTTGGTGTTTGCCACAAACACCAAACACGTGCCAAACACCAACCACAAACACCCAACACAAACAGGGCATCCACATGCTTGGCAAACATGTAGTCTATTCATTGAGTACATCATACCCTATAGAGCAGCAATACAAATCATGTTTCTCCGAAACTAGTAAGTGATTTTTCACTTACTTTTAGTATGAAATGACAACTCCTGTCACCACTCGCCCATACAAAAACAGCACAGATACAAATTTAAAAATGGCGGAAAATTTTGTCGAACAAATCATATTACATTTCTATGTAGATGTGTGGGTATGTGCTCCATGAGTTCATTCCAAATTGGCAAACATGGCGGACGTCAAGCTTGTTGTGGCAGCGATTACTTTCTGGTTAACCTACTTTTATTTAAAAAAAAAAAACAAAATGAAATTCCCCTCCCCTCCTTAAAAAAAACCCTTCTTTGCTATCTGAAAGAAAGAATAGGAAAAGTCGCAACAAACTCCATCTAGGATTTCATCTAAAACCGTTCAGCCGTTTTTGCGTGAAAGAGTAACATAAGGAAAGTTGCAATAAACACCATCTATGATTTCATCTGAATTCGTTCAGCCGTTTTTGTGTGAAAGAGTTACATACTTTTATCCATCCTATAAATTTTCGTGTATCGGATCAGGTATTTGGAATAGGTATTTTTCGATCCTAGTCTATACTTACCTAATCCGAAGCGTCAAATATTTCGGGTATTAATTAGGTATTTATATACAACAGGAAAAGTTGCAACAAATGGCATCTAGGATTTCATCTAAATCCGTTTTGCGTGAACGAGTAACATACTTTTATACATCCTTGCAAATTTTCGTGGTAAATCAATAGTACAGGGATCGCAAAGAACAACAATAAACATGAAGTAAATAAAATCATAATATTATACATACATACTAGAAAGAAAGAAATTCACAGTATAAAAATATTATATTAATAATATATTTTATTTACCGAGGATAGAAAAAAAAAACAGGGAGTACATGTTATTTTCCTAATCCGACCCATCTCTACTCCGTCCGCGCCCGCTAGCTCGCGCGTAATACTGATTGCTAAACAAGCGTGTGGGTGAATGCATCGCAAACACGTTTGTCGAACACCCTTTGATTTGTGCACGAAAACCGACTTATCACTTTGCTGTTTGCCAAGCGTGTGGAGCCGGCATTACATTGGCAGGAGAGGAGACATTTTTATGAAAAAAATAAAAATTGATTGTAGTGATGTGCCGAGTCGCTGTTTTTGTGTATCGAGTCAACTCGAGCCAGTTTCTACGGTATTCGAATCATGACTCGATTCCGCGATTCGAGGCAGTACTCGAGTTCTATGTGTGGTATTCGAATGTTGACTCGAGTCTAGTACTCAAGTCTAGAAATTACAAAATGATCTTGATGAGCTTTTTTTCAAATTAGTTGTAATTTTGTAATAAAATTAATTAAAATAATTTTATAACAATTAAATTAACTCACAGTAACAGCTAACTGACACAAAACAAAGAAATCATATCAAGAAGTTGCAGGTTCAACCTTGAATTTATTAGGCATCACTTCATTGCCTAAGTAAACCGAGATCGAGTACGAGCGAGTCAGTAAGTACAAAATCGATTCTTCCTGACTCGAGTACCAGAATCGAGTCCGGCGTACTCGAATTAAAATAAACCGGTATTCGAGTAGCCGAGTCCAAAGCAGGAATCGAGTCTGACTCGAATCAAGCCGTACTCGGCACATCACTAATTGATTGTTTGTGGTTAAAATGGCAGACGAAGATGAGATTGACGTTTTAGGAGATTTTTCGTTTAATTCTTGTTTTGCTCTAAATAATCAAGGAATGTAAGCCATCAGACAACATCTCCTTTTCTTTATAACTGTATCTCTTTATTTTGCTTATTTTTAGAATATGAAAATGGTGTATACAATTGTTCTCTTAGTTTGTCAATTCCCTTGACACCCAAAACAATAACAAAGAACCAAATCAAAATATTTTGCGTCTAACTTAGTTAATAATATTTTTATCATAATTATTAAACTGTTGATGTTTTAACCATAGTTAACCACAGTTAATGAATCATCTTTGAGACAAATTAATATTCTTTCAGTCCATCATGTTCTAATCGTGAAGACACAGTTCACCCTCAATGGCTAATGGATTCAACTGCGACGAATTGGTATGATATTCAGGCTAAAAATATTAATAGGTATGTTTAATTATTAATTCTCCATTAAGTATATTTTACGTTCTACTACTAAGAATAAAAATAAGTTTTGTTTTCAGAGAAAAAGATGGTTACACTAAGAAAATACAAAGTGTCAAAAAGGATGTATCTACAGAACATGAAAGAATCGTCACATGGAATCAAAATGAAAGGAAGTTGCTCATCACAGAAATGGTAAGTGATAGTGATAATGATATGTAGTATGTAGCAGCTGAGAGGCTTGGTGTCGCTATCTCTGAGGTTCTGGTTCAATTTCCGATCAGTCAATGTAGAAAAATAACTTTTCTGTATAGTCTCGGGTCTGGGTGTTGTGGTACCGTCGTTGTTTCTGATGTCTGTAACACAAGTGCTTAAGCTACTTATCATAGGAGCAGAGCAATGTATGTGATGATGTCCAATATTTATATTTATTTATTTATATTGTATGAAATTGATTTTGTCAAAATTAATTGTTTAGTAAGGTAAGTTAAAAGTAAAAAAAAAATATTGGAATTCTTATTTTATGCAAATGCTTCTTTACATCAAAGTGTCCAGACACTAGATGTTTTATATTAATTTTTTTACTTGTAGGCTAAATATGGGAGGAACATTAGAAAAATATCAGAAACTTTAAAAACAAAATCTGAAGCAGAAATTCAAGCTTTGATAGAAGCCGAATTCGGAGTTAATCTGGATACGCCTACATTTGGTCTCGAGAAGCACGAAGATCATGATGATGTTCCAGCAGTGGTACAAGAAGAGATTGTGATGGATGATGCATCAGTTATTGGTGCTTTGAATACCATAATTAAAAAGCCATTCAGAAAAAAAACTTACACTAAATCCAAAAATAGCTTAATAAAACCTGGTATTTTAGAAGAAAATATTAAAACTGATCTCATAGATATAAATCCTTCAGATATAGTTTATGATGAGGAACTTATTATAGGGTCAACGGAATCAATAGGATCTGATTTGGATGCAACAGATATAGTTGTAAATAATATACATAAGATGCAAAAAAGTAAAGGGAAAAAAATTGGTAATCATAGAAGAAAAGTGTCAAGGAATTACGACAAAGGCAGGCCACGACATAGGAGTACCGACACGCTGAAGTCTCCGCAGTGCCAGCAGAGGAAGGATTCAAGCTTATCTGAAGACAGCACAAAAAGTCCAAAGATGCATATTGTTTTAGGATCTGGGCAAGCACTAACTGTTTCAGAAGGAGAGCAAGTGGTAAGAAATTATTGTATGAAACATGCTGTCTTTGTAATTTGTAGCTTACCTAAAATATCAAGTAAATATTGATTACTTTTGCCTTCTAGATAAAAATTAAGAAAAAGGATGATTCTGAGCCTGAAAGCGACATTGACATTGATGTTGATAGTGACAAAGAGACAGACACCTGTAAAAGCAAGCAAGAACCGACATCATCAAAGTCAGTTATAGATGATGCCCCAATTGCTGTCCCCCTGAGGAAGTTCGAGCCCATGCCTAGAAGGAAAAAGAAAATTAATCTGGTAATTATTTAGACCTTTTTTTAAAACCTAGACATAATGTTGTTGTTGATTTTTTTTAAAACGAGGCTGATATTGTTTAAATATTCCATAGAGATCTTAATATATTAAATAAATAAATATTAATATTGAAATAGACATTAGAATATTTTTTTATGAGTCTCAAGTGACTGTACTATTGTTTGTTTCGAAAGAAAAATATTGCCCATTTTTTCCTTTTTATTGTTTTAATATTTATGTAGCAACAATAGTTGCTGCAACTATCAGTATTTTAGCTTGTTTTGACATACATGCGGCATTATAAGCTTGATCACGCACAGAAACGACTGGACGGTCTGTGGTATGGTGCGTTGGTGTGGCGTGGAGAGCGCACCGCTCAACGAATCGGTTCGGCCGTGTGTTTACGCTAGAATAATGTACGAATATGGTCCAAGAGCGCACCAGATTCGTGGTTCGGCCGCACCGAATACCATCGTGTATTAATGCTATTTAGGCCGGCGGCGGCGGCTGCACGATCATGCACACGGCGTCGGGCGACCTGTACGAGCTGGCGCCCGAGCCGCGCCGCGAGCGCGCGCCCCGCCGCCCCCCGGCGCCGCCCGTGCACCTCATCCCCTGCAGGCTCTACAACGCGGAACACCCGGTATACAGCTTGCTAGTGCGATTTATAAAAACAATATGTCATAATGCCACAGGAACTGAAATGTCATAAATGCCTTATTAAGATGTGCCAATTTTTTACGAATTGAATGAATCGAGACGAAACCCAGACACGAAGATTTTATTAGTAGTCATTGAAGAGTTCTATACAAAGTATACAAAGTATACAAAGTTTTAAATCGATACGTCAGAAGTAGGTTAAAAACTACTTCCAAGATTTGTGTACATAAATATTAATAAATATTGGACAACATGACATACATTGCTCTGATCCTTTGATAAGTAGCCAAAGTACTTGTGTTACAGAAATCAGAAACAACGACGGTACCACAACACCCAGACCCGAGACAATATAGAAAAGTTATTTTTCTACATTGACCGACCGGAAATCCAACCCGAGATCTCAGATATAGCGACAACAAGCGCTTTGTTCACCTCTCGGCTACGAAAGTCGTCATCCTACATATTTAGCTAGTTACAAGTGAAGCTAATATAAGGCGCTGTGCAGACGACAAGGCGAAGCGGGCCGGACAATTTCACTGAACGATAGAACAAAGGGAAATGTATACTGCCAACGCACATGGCGGTCAAAAAGACCTCGCTCCGTCGCGTGCCCGCGGGAACTGGCGGCGCGGCATGACCGTGGCTGCCCGCTGTGGATCGCACAAACCAGTTTTTATACACTAACCTAGACGGCGGCGCGGGCGACTAGCTTAGTCCGCGCCGCGCGCTTTGCTAGAATGATCGTCCTGAACTGATCGTCCCCTTTCGTCGTGTGCGTTGAGTAAGCGGCGTGGGCAGCCGCGGGCATCGACGGACAGACGCGGTCTTTATTGCTTCGCGGTCAAAAAGACTGCCCCGCCCCGCCTAAGTGTAATAAAAATGGAGGTCGTATGTACCAGGCGCCGTACACGGTGAGCCTGCACGTGTCCGCACTGATCAGCATGGACGTGCACGCGCACGCGTCGCGGGCCGAAGTGATGGGGCTGCTGGGGGGCCGCGCCGCGCCCGGGCGAGTGGCCGTCGCGGCCTACCGCCCCGCCGCCGCCGCCGCCGGGGGCACGCACTGCGACATGGACCCGGGTGAGTGCCTACCGTCGCGGCCTACCGCCCCGCCGCCGCCGCCGCCGGGGGCACGCACTGCGACATGGACCCGGGTGAGTGCCTACCGTCGCGGCCTACCGCCCCGCCGCCGCCGCCGCCGGGGGCACGCACTGCGACATGGACCCGGGTGAGTGCCTACCGTCGCGGCCTACCGCCCCGCCGCCGCCGCCGCCGGGGGCACGCACTGCGACATGGACCCGGGTGAGTGCCTACCGTCGCGGCCTACCGCCCCGCCGCCGCCGCCGCCGGGGGCACGCACTGCGACATGGACCCGGGTGAGTGCCTACCGTCGCGGCCTACCGCCCCGCCGCCGCCGCCGCCGGGGGCACGCACTGCGACATGGACCCGGGTGAGTGCCTACCGTCGCGGCCTACCGCCCCGCCGCCGCCGCCGCCGGGGGCACGCACTGCGACATGGACCCGGGTGAGTGCCTACCGTCGCGGCCTACCGCCCCGCCGCCGCCGCCGCCGGGGGCACGCACTGCGACATGGACCCGGGTGAGTGCCTACCGTCGCGGCCTACCGCCCCGCCGCCGCCGCCGCCGGGGGCACGCACTGCGACATGGACCCGGGTGAGTGCCTACCGTCGCGGCCTACCGCCCCGCCGCCGCCGCCGCCGGGGGCACGCACTGCGACATGGACCCGGGTGAGTGCCTACCGTCGCGGCCTACCGCCCCGCCGCCGCCGCCGCCGGGGGCACGCACTGCGACATGGACCCGGGTGAGTGCCTACCGTCGCGGCCTACCGCCCCGCCGCCGCCGCCGCCGGGGGCACGCACTGCGACATGGACCCGGGTGAGTGCCTACCGTCGCGGCCTACCGCCCCGCCGCCGCCGCCGCCGGGGGCACGCACTGCGACATGGACCCGGGTGAGTGCCTACCGTCGCGGCCTACCGCCCCGCCGCCGCCGCCGCCGGGGGCACGCACTGCGACATGGACCCGGGTGAGTGCCTACCGTCGCGGCCTACCGCCCCGCCGCCGCCGCCGCCGGGGGCACGCACTGCGACATGGACCCGGGTGAGTGCCTACCGTCGCGGCCTACCGCCCCGCCGCCGCCGCCGCCGGGGGCACGCACTGCGACATGGACCCGGGTGAGTGCCTACCGTCGCGGCCTACCGCCCCGCCGCCGCCGCCGCCGGGGGCACGCACTGCGACATGGACCCGGGTGAGTGCCTACCGTCGCGGCCTACCGCCCCGCCGCCGCCGCCGCCGGGGGCACGCACTGCGACATGGACCCGGGTGAGTGCCTACCGTCGCGGCCTACCGCCCCGCCGCCGCCGCCGCCGGGGGCACGCACTGCGACATGGACCCGGGTGAGTGCCTACTACATACTCACGGCCGCGCCGCGCCCAGGCGAGTGGCCGTCGCGGCCTACCGCCAAACCAATGCTAGGTTTTTATCAGTTCATTTCAGACCCCGGGTACCCTGCTACTGCTACATGGACCCGGGTATGGGCTAAAATGACCGAACATTTAATTGATTTTATTCGTTGTGATAGAGGGGGATTGCCAATACTCGCCACGCTTAGCAGGCGGGTTGCTGAACGCCGTAAACAAACATAAGTCGCTGACACAGCCCAACGGGTTACCAAGTTAAAGTGGCCGTAGGCGGGGCCCATAGCACGTGGAATTGACGGCCGATGAGGCAGGAAGGTTCTAGAAGGGAGGCCACGTACCGGCAAGCGCAACGTAGAACGTTCACCCACAAGGTGGACAGACGACCTGGTAAAAGTTGCAGGAAGCAGCTGCAATTCATTGGGGGAGGCCTATGTTCAGCAGTGGACGTCCTATGGCTAAAATGATGATGATGATGTTCGTTGTGAACCTTTTCTATGATAAAAATCACCAAGTCAAGACTATAATTGTCTATTCTTAGTACTAGGTAGGATGTGAATGCGTGTATTTTCATTTAGTTGCGTATGTTTGCTTTCTACATCTTCCTCAACTGTCCCTGTACTTCTCGTATGCTGTGTTGCGACACCTGTCTCGATATACGCTCTGCCTTATCGTGAAACATGCATCACCTCAGTATACATACTTCTTATCGTCCGGTACGGGCTCTATGTCGCAGTGTCGCAGTGCCAGGCCGCGGAGTCGCTGCGGCGGGGCGGCTGGCGCGTGGTGGGCTGGCACCACTCGCACCCCGCCTTCGCGCCGCAGCCCTCGGCCCTGGACCTGCGCACGCAGCGCGCCCTGCAGCGCGCCCTCGCGCCCGGCCTCGGCCTCATCACCTCGCAGCACTGGCCCGTCGGCCGCACCGCCTCCATGTACCGGTACCGCACCACCACCACCACTCACATACGTACTCGTACTATACTTATAACATGCCTACTATACTTCAGTTTTGCAATATCTTTCTGTCCGGACACGCTTAACGTTTCCACCGTGTATATTGTTTATTAAACACCACACGAAGTAAATAAGGTAAAAGAAAACATTCAGAGCTGCCTAATGAGGAAACTACACTGCACATTTATCCCGATAGATGTTGCATTGTGTTCGTTATTTGATCACTGATCTACGTTACGACTACGTTAGAGGTTCTGCTAAGTTGTCAAACATTGGAAATTGGCCGACAATGTGTATGATGACTGTACGAGTTACATCGTACATTCATCTGCTGCGCCGTCACTGACCTAAAAACCGGCGAACGACCCATGGACCCTGCACATGCACCGACGGCACACAATAGAAAACCTTCACATGTTAACAGACTGTAATTTTTATATATAGACATAACTTTTTATTTAATAAAGCAGATATCAACCGTTCGTGTTGGTTCTCATTTCCCTCCGCTGCGGCCAAGACTACCTTAGCCGTCACTACGATCAGTCTGGTGAGTCTGCCAGACTGGCAGCGGGTCCACACCGCCTACCTACCGTCCTAACGCTGACTCCCTGGGCGACCTGGGAGCAGCTCTTTACTCCTCTTTCTACATCCTTATTATATTTACGTATCTATTGTTAGGTGGGGCTAGGGCTCTAGGGACTTCGTGTCTTGGTGTAAAAGGGACTCTACGCTCACTAGAGAGTTAGTATCCTGTCTGACCTTATATTTTGGACACCCGGAGCGGTGCCTTACAACCACTCGCTTTTCGCCTGTTCAAAAACAAACACGATGGCGCCATTCGAAATAGCTTTGCATGTGCTTCCCTATTAAAACACTATTAATGAAAACGATAAATTTCATTCACTCAATATTTCTTCAAAAAAGACTATCATAAATGGCCAGATGCATCCGGGTCGAAGACGAAGACGACGCGGACCCGGAGGCCCTGCCCATCGGCTACCAGCTGCCCGTGAAGCTGGTGGCCGACCTGACGGAGGGCAACGTGGACGCGTTCCTGAGCGAGCTGGCGGCGCGGCTGCTGGACGCGGCGCCCGCCGCGCCCCTCGAGCCCGCCGTCTGCCCGCACGCGAAGATCACTTACCTGGAGAAGGTGAGTTGGGTCCGATCAGGGACGAGACGATGTTCAGGGTATGGTGGGGTTTCTTTTCGCGTGATTCGTTCACACCTCTCGTGTCTGCATCTCTCAATTTTCAATCCGGAACTTTAGTTATTTGTTTCAACTGTGGTGGATGAAGGGATGGGTAAGAAAGATGTCACACTGCTCCGTTTCTTAACAGCCCTAGGTTAAAGCCAATTTATTTTTTAAATAGGCCTAAATTAAGCTCTTTTACACGTCCCAATATATATTTTTTTTCTTTACCATTGCTTCGGGACAATATTGTGGGCTAGTGCCGAGAAGAAGCAGCGCAAGAAACTCGGTCACTATTGTCAGCCTCTTTTTAAATAGTGAGTTTACATCACAAGATAAAATGAACCTGTGCGAGCATGGCAGTATTTAATTCCAAACATAAAACACAGTTATAAATTTGTAACGGCGTCTCGGCGTTTGTAGCGGGACTTACAAGGGTTGTGTTACAGCCCGCGCATATTACGGATTTTGGAAGGCAAAACATGTCTGCACTTAGAAAATGTAACGTCCACCTTTAAAACCAGGTTTTCTTAGTAAATTAATATTTTCAATTTGAATTCAAATCGGCCAATAGGTGGATAGTTCTTTAAATATCAATCTATTGCGAATCTTTATGCAGTCTGGTGTGCGCGGAATCTGAGTTTTGCAGTTCTATGAGCTATATCTATTTGTATGAGTTGGGACCCGGTGATCTATAGTGGCTACAATACAGGTTTTATCATACCTATTTTAGGCACCAGTCTTTCACAAGGAACTCGCTAGTTCAATACGTAGTTTAAATATATACTTACTATTGTATAAAAAAAAACTAGCCTGACCGATTACCAAGCTAAATAGGACTACCTATTTAGCTTGTTTTATGTAGGACTAAAACTGACAGACAATTTGGCAGAAAGGTTCTACAATGGAGGCCACGTACCCTCCCACAAGGTGGACAGACGACCTGATAAAGGTTGCAGGAAGCCGCTGAATGCGGGCCGCTTCTAATCCAATCTGGAAATCACTGGGGGAGACCTATATTCAGCAGTGGGCGTCCTACGTCTGAAATGATGATGATGTGTAACGTTGTCAGTGCACGTCGAGCGTGGCGCACCACCTGCGCGCGGCGGGGTACGACGCCGACGCGCCCGCGCCGCGCCGCGTGCTCGCCGCGCTGCGCGACGTGCTCAGGTAGCGCGTGCTCAAGTACTGAGGTAGGTGACTGTTACATGCGCCACTCATGACTACACACACAACTTGACACCTACTACTAACTAAACTACTTGCACTAAACTCTATTTCTTCCGAGCTAGCGAAAAATGGAAGCAGACCATTGATCTAGCTGTAACTAATTTTGGCAACGTAATTAGAATTCTCAATATAATATAGTTTATGTGCCAAAAAAGTTGTACAATCACTGATACAGATTATTGGTATTCTAAGTACATACCATGGTTTTTCGATATCCAAAGTCCATTATTATATAATTTTACACCAATCATTGCACTGTTTTCACTTAGTAAAATCTTTATGCATTTTGGATAACGTTTTGAGGATCCTACACATTGTTCCTTCGGCACAGCTGCCGGGTTTTTGCCGAATGGCTACACCGCCTTCATTATCAAGCCTCTAGCACTGTCAAATTCTGTCAGCATGCCCGGCGGCCTATGCCATTGGTGAGCCGCCGGCATGTGTAGAAAGGCGCCTTTCGAGATATCCACTTGTCACGACTAACAGAATTATACTATTAATAACAAGACTTGCCAGTTCATACTAAATGTAAGTGAAAATCGCACATCCTACTAACTATACAGTAGTTGGATTTCTTTAAAAACGCTAAATTACACATAAAAAAGTTTTTTTAAATTTATTTAAGAGCCTTCCTTCTATTCGCTTACATGCTGACAATTTCATATAGTGCCATCTCGCAAATTGTTACCAGAGGATGACAATCAACTGTTTCCACAAGATTTTGTGAAATGCTATATTATGACAGCGTGCACAGCTCGGTCACCCATGTGACTGTTCCTATGGAGGGAAGAGGTAAGGAGTACAATCTCTTACGGGCGGAAAGTTGAAAAAGTGACCAGCTAAAACAGTAAAACAGTTCCAAAACCCTCCAAAATGGAGCTAACGTAGGCAAAGGGTATGGTATGAATGTAGCAGTTGTTGAGAAATAGTACTCCTTACTTTACCCTTCATATCTGTTGTCTAGTAATTGTCAATTCTAATAATAAAATGAAGCCATGTTTATTTTTCCAGTTCGAAAAAAACCAGACTCCACACATGCAGTGCTCCGCGGGAAAACGCCCGCCCGGTAGCGGGCACTGAACTGGTGCAATTTCGCAAGCTTTATATTAGTTTTTAACAGACTTAAAAAAAAAGGAGGTAATCCGAGTGTATTTTTTGTACTTGCTTATGTTACGCGATGTCTCCGTCAATTTTGAACTGATTTTCAAAATTATCTTTTTAATGTATTGTGTTGTACAAACAGTATCACAGTTAACTTCAAAAATGCCTAATGAGCTTGGGCATGCGAGTAATCTTTTACTAAAATAATTATTATTTTAAGGGTCGAATTTTCAATACCAGGTTAAATTTTATTTGATGAATAAGTTTGACATGTTGATAGTTTTCGTATAGAAAATGTTCAAGCGTCAATTTTATTCGTCGGTTAAAAGTTATCTGGCGTTTGAAAGATCTAAATAATTTGCACTGATTGCTGCCATCATGGCACTATTATTATTTTCTGTCTTTAGCTTTGATGCAGCAGTTTATACGATTAGCCGGTCGTACAGATAATTTATTATTTAGCGTAGCAGTATGATTAGGATTCGTAAATTATTTACTTACTTATTAGATTTTTATTCAGGCAACATTATGATTCTGGTTAAGATTGATTGTATGAACCGTTACCGACCAGTTGATAGATGTATTATTTATTATTATGCCAGTATTAGCAAAGACATATGGAGGATTGTTACATTAATTAAATGTATGATAGAAGTGTGGCATTTGACTGAAAGACAATAATATACAGTATAAAGATCAAATGAAAAACCTATTGGAATACTGTGATTGATATGTAAAGATTGCTATAAAATAAATGTCTCGAAAGATATATTTGTTTTTATACAAAGTTCACACTTGTTAATTAATTACCCTGAATACTAATAAGTTACTTATTTCTTGTGGACTAGAGGAAACATACAAGGCGAGAATAAAATCTCCACAATGTTAAAAAATCTATATTATATAAAAATGAATCTCTATTTCCCTTGGTCATCGCATCACGCATGAAGGGATGGAACAATTTCGCTAATTCTTTTTTTGTTGTGCTAATTACTGTCAGGAGAAGGTTCTTTTAATAGAAAAAAAATAAGAAAGTAGCGCAGAAAATACTTTATGAATAAACTTAAGACCACGCGGACAAAGTCGCGGGCAGCAGCTAATAATAAATAAAGATGTGAATTTGAAATTACAAAATCAAGACAAAATCGGAAAAAACCTTTCTCAATTAAACAAAAACTGATGAAGATATAGGCTGTTATAGTTCCGCGTAACGTCACGCCTTGCGACACTTTAGCACGGCGTGACGTCACAAACTTTGATGCGATCTTCGGTCATTTTTTGTGTTTGATTGACAAAATATGGGTCCAATATTTTTTGATTAATCTAACTGATGGACTAAATAGAATAATCTTTTTTTGACCCAGGAAACTAGCCTATTGAATGCCGGAAAGCAAGTAAATTGGATTATTTTTTTTGTTTTTCCCGATGTTCGATTTTTTTAAGCGCCAGTCAGTAGGTCCAGCGATCGCCTTTCTAAAAATCTTTAGAATGCAGTGTATTTTTAAAGTTTTTTATTTTATATTATAACTTTTATGAGGTAAATAAAAAACGGAAGCATATGGCACAGTTCCAGTTTATTTTTTATTTTTTAAATGTTACATGTGCTAGATAAAAAAATAATACAGTCCGATTAGTGGAATTCTTTACTATTTATTGCGGTCGTCGACCGTTACATGTATCATTGCTGAACGTAATACTTTAGTACTTTAATATTTTAATACAAGTCGTTTACAGTTCCCACATCTGCGTACACTCTAAACTTGGAAAACATTATATTTTATACAATTTTTAACAAGCAATTTTAACTTGACATAATTTTGAGCCCTCGAGGACAATTTGGTATTAATATAAAGGTACTTTTCGAAACGCTAGTGTGGGGAAAGTGCCTTATATAATTTAAAAACGATATAGTTCATCTATTTATACATATTGTCGCACCGATACGCGGTCACGTTTGTGATCTTGGCATGTTTAACGTGTTGGACGTCTCAGACACAAGTATTTGATACCCGCCACGTTTTCGTTACATATAACATTTAATATACAGTTTAGTTACAAAAAATAACTTGTAATTATACTAAAGCATCAGTATTTTCGCATAAAACAGCAAAACGTGACAAGCACAAAACCAAAGATTTCCAAAGTAATGCAAGCCGTCTTTGTATAATGGAAAGTATCTTGGCAGTGACAGAAGACAACATTTATCGAGGAGTAACGAGGCTCCTCGTTGGCAACGAACTACAACTCAATAAGTAAAGAATTTTCACATAAAATTGGCTAAATATTGGCCCTCACTGGGGACAAATAGATGCAGAACAATTCATTTAATCTGCGTCCGAGACGTTTTGGGAGGCGCTTAAACGCAATCTTAGGCAATAAATAAAAAAAAAAGATTTTAATTAAATTAATAAAAAATAGAGTTCGAAATCGAATCGACGTAGCGTTAAGTCTATATTTACAAGTGTTATCTTACATCTAATTAGAAGCATCAACTATGAAAAATTTATCAACATTGAAGGCACATGTTTCCGCACCCGATTCTCATAATTGTGCATTCGTTAGGTGCACTCGTTTCGCTGGCAACACTCCTATATCTTTATGAGGTACGGTCGGCGACCCAGACGCGTACGACAAGAGATATAAAATAAAATATCTAAAGAAAAATAGTGGCAAATTTAAACAGTAGTAAAAATCGTTACTCAAAATAGAGAATAGCCCCCGAGGCACGCCTGCGCCACCGACCGTGCCTATGGACCGGACATGACAATCTATCTTACTTATATTTTACAATATGCAAGTAATAAGTACTGTACGGAACGGCCCGCCCGCACGCCGCACGCACGGCACCAAGTCAGGATCGATATATCTAAAGTTAGAATCGTTATGAATAGTACTTGAAATCTGTTCATTTCGTAGTTGCACGTACGATGAGTTGGACAACGTTTTGTGTTACGATTACAAATTCTGTGTTATTTACGTTATGCAATAGATCAACTAAACAAAGTCCTCTACATGATTCTGGTAATGAGTAGTACCGGGCGCGCGGGGGGCGGGCGGGGGGACTAGCTATCGAACTAAGCTGACTTAGGGAAACTCAGTCTGGCAATTATTTAGCAGTAGCAAAGTTTTTTTACTATAACAGTCAGCGTTGTTGCATTGTTTGTTCAATATTATGGTGGAAACTATAGCTTCTACTGAAGTAATGAACTATCATTTATTTCTTGGGGAACTAAATTTGAAAGTTAATTTATATTCAGTCTGAGAAAATATGAATGTGCCAACAAACAACACAACGACGCTGACTCGTCACAAAGGTAGCACAAACAATTTAATGTATCCTTACTCCTATCTGTCTAATTAGTCCTATTCACAGCTGCAGAACGGAAATAATTTATATTTACTGTCCACTTAATTCATTAGAGCATAATTGATATTGATTGAGATCCCGTTAAGTGTACCGTGATATACAATTTTGAATCGAGCTGCAATCGGTCACAGAACAAATGTGTATTGTTTTCAATGGAACTTGTTGTAAAAGATTCTATTCCAAAGTAAAATAGGCACAAGAAACATAGTCACAAGATACTAAAATAAATTGGACTAGCAAAGATTCGTAAAAAAGATGTACAAACAATAATCAAATGTTCTGTGTCCGATGGCGGTATTTCATTGAAAGAGTCACAATTTCCGAATCCCCAATTATAACGAAAGTATATATTTTAAACAGAACACATCTTGTATATCTAACACATTAATTTAAAAATATACAAACTAAGCAGTCATTCATGTAACACTAGGAATATTATTTTAAGAAATCGCACAACTGTCGTACTCCGAAATAAAAATATCGTACAGTAGTAAGCGTACTCAACTAGCTCAAGTATAAAAATAATTAAAATGAAAAGCTAAGAGACGAGGAGGAACAGAAGTTTATACAATATACTGTGGCCTTCCGAGGCTTCGTAATAATCCTAAGTTTAAGTTGTTTTAAATAAATAAATTTTATAATTCTAACGTCGCCCTGTCGCTTGTCATGACTCGGGAACGATTCGATAAATGCTCAAAGCTGAACAAGCAAACAACATGCTCCGTAACACGCTGCCACGATACTGAACGCTTAGTAAATTATTATAATACATCCATACTTCAATGTATCTTGTAATCGATCATACATTTACAAAACTTATTGTTTTACGTCACATTAGAAATTAGCATAATAATAAATATGAATTGGGCTCATTCATCATGCTACACTTCATCATGCTACACTCATAATATTAATTGATATGACATTTTGAATAATAGTAAATAACGAAAATTACCTATGTAATTAGTGATTTGGAAGATTTTTAA
The DNA here is from genome assembly GCA_963576865.1 of Anania hortulata. Classification (NCBI taxonomy): domain Eukaryota; kingdom Metazoa; phylum Arthropoda; class Insecta; order Lepidoptera; family Crambidae; genus Anania; species Anania hortulata. Next base: position 18,030,121 of record OY756395.1, on the reverse strand, counting down.
TTGTGTTGGCCACACCGGGGTAGCGTAGCGTGTGACAGGGCGACTGGCGACTGGAGACCGACTGGTATTCGACTGATCGGCATTGCAACTGATAATTGCAACCGATATGTTAAATTCGGGACTTAATAACCCCACCTGTGACTGGCATTTAACATTTGGCAACCAGCATTCATATTGTGACTGGGGTCGAGCGGCGCTTTTCACTTGGCAAACTATGATCGACATATGACTGGATATAGCTATAGATATGTTCCTGTATTCCCTGATGCAGGAAATAAACATTTAGAACTAGTTTCACGCACAAAATAATTCAATCTTCGATTTAGCGGCAACTGGTTATTCCGACTTTGACAGATAGATGTCAAATAATTATTTTTTTGGGTTGTAACACTCAGGTACGAAACGACCAATAACAACAAAACTTCTATTGTCTTATTTTAACTGTTAGTGTTTTGGGTTACTGGGTTTAAAGTCAATTGTTTGTTTTGAATTTTACTTTTTTTATTATATAAGTTATGGTACCTAGTATATCTGAACAATATGATCGCACCCAACTCGATCTATGAAAATATTTTCAAATTAAAAATCACAGTCATATCTTGACGTTTATCTGTCAAATGGGCTACAGAAGTATATCTTTGACAGCATTTAAAGTTTCAATATCTAATAACCGAGTCGAATGAATAATGTAGTGTAGCTAGTCGGCCGAGTGGCAGCAGCCGGCAGTCAGCGGCGGGGCACAGCACCTACTCGACGGGCTTGACGCGCGCCATGACCTTGCCCTCGAACATGGGCAGCGGGTCCGCGTCGTTGCTCACCTCCTCCTGGATCACGGTGTCCAGGTCCGCGCAGTTCGTCTTGAAGAAGTATCTGCAATATTCATTTGTTACTATAGTCCTTTCGAGGTAAGCAGGGTTTTGTGACGCTTCGGATTTTCAGTTGCACCGATACTACTTACGGTCATATTTTACAAAAAAAAAAACATTGCAGAAACACAATAATCTTTGCCTTTAAAAATCTAAGCAAAAATTGCAAACCAATTTATCTTAATTATTTTTAAAATAAATTATAGTTCTTTTAAGATGAGCAAGGTTTTATGACACTGGATTTTCCGTTTCACCCATACTACTTACTTTAGTATTAAAAAAAAAAAAACAATAATCTTTGCCTCTAGAAAACGAAGCAAAATTGCAAACCAAACCAAAATAATATAGCGTAATGATTTTAAAAATAATATTATATGATTTCTTACGAATACTTGATGCGCGAACGTTTACCTATAAGGATTGACAATACATAATCGAAACTAAATCGTTTCAGTCATTTAGTGAAAACCTATGTCATTACGAGAGCGTCTGCTTTGTATGTGGTGCGGTGTTTTTGTTGTGCTTCGCGTAGTTCCTGTTACTAGGCTTAGTACTGCTATAGGCTTGTGTTACTGTTTTTGTTGAGTTTTTCGTGAAGTTTTTGTTAATATTTGGTAAATGTTAAAAAAGCACAAAAGACTTGCCAAAAAACTGTATACAGCACTCTTGGTGGAAAAACATTGAAGTATATAGTTAGAAGAGGTCACTTGAATAAAAACCGGTAAAACTTTTTTATAAACTTTCTCTATTTCAAAAATAATCGATAGGATTTCGTTAGGGCACAACACAATGCGTGTCAACAGTGAACTGTCACAAAACCCTTGTTATCTTGAAAGAACTATAAATGTCTCCTATGAACGGTAGAGGTAAGGAGTACAATCTCTTACGGGCGGTAAGTTTAAAAAAGGGTCCAGCTAAAGCAGTAAATAAACAGTTCCAAAACCCTCCAAAACGGCGCTAGCGTTGGCAAAGGGTATGGTGTGAATGTAGTAGCAGTGGTTGAAGGATTAAAGAAAGCTGAGTAATGCCGAGTTAGAACATTTTAGTGACTTTTATAAAACGTTTTTAATAATTTTAACAATTCCCTGATTTTATTTATGTATTTATTCTTGAAATATAAATAGAATAAGAATAAGAATAAATTTTATTTATTTAGCACAAAAAACACATCACAGTGACATTATGTACATAAAAAGAAATGTGCCAAAAAGGGTCCCCCGCTCAGTATTAGTCGTGGCAGCTAGAAATAAATCATTAAGAAATGATTGTTTCTTAGTATAAAAAGTGAGTCATAACGTTCTGTCCTTGTTTATCCTGTTGCTACTGAGGCGCCACGCAGTTGGACGGACACTTTCAAAACGAAGATTGTACTCCCTTTTGCCTCCATACTGTCTCCGAACAATTAAAAAGATTCGGTGGGGGTTAGTCGAACGAAAAGCATAGTCGGTCTATTTTAATGGTTTAGGTTCCAGGTTAGTGTAGTTTGTGTTCTAATGTTTGATGAAGTGACAAAGATCTAGAACTATTCAAATATCACTGTATATAATCATCGGGTGTAAAGTGACTTGTCCCGTAGACAGCTTGCTTTAGACCCGATGGCATCTTGAAAATTGCTTACGGGAAAAATAGCCTTCACTGAATCCATGAAAAGCAACAAACACTAAACACCCGTTCTCTGTGACTACTTCAAATATATCATCGACATTGGCAGAAATAAACCTCGCGCAGAAGATTGGTAGCCATAAAAAAAAGACTGTATTTTCACATCAGGCAGCGCAAATACATAATATGAGGCTTCACTGAGCAGTGGTGTATGTACCTGTAGTTGCCCTTGCGCGGCAGGTAGTCCTTGAACAGCTTGAGCGTGAGCGGCGCGGCCGGCACCTTGAACCGGTACGGCACCGCCTCGTCCAGGAACGAAACCACCACCACCGTGTGCGGCTCGGGCCCGCTCCCACTGCCGCCTCCGCCCCCGCCCCCGCCCCCGCCGCCGCTCGTGCTGCTCGACTTGCTGCCGCCGCCGCCACCGCTTGTGCTGCCGCTGCAGGCAAAATGTTAGTTAGATCGCATGTAACATTAATGGATGAAAAAAGCGGGAGATCGTGCTCCTTTGCGCTCTTTGGGAGAGGCTTACGTCCAGCTGTGGACTGCAATAGGCTGATATGATGACCATTAATTAATGTCTAAACACACCATATGACGCCGGATGTTTATAAAACCGCTGGACAATAGGGGAATTTGACATTCTGGACTTGAACCTGCTGTCGGTCTACATTTGGGTCTAGAATGTCAAACTCCTTTTGATAACTAAACATTTTGAAACCGCTGGACCTTATGAGAATAGGACATTTTAGCATGCATGCAGCTTATCCAGCCGCAGCAAGCATAATGATCATTAGGTCAGCATAGAGCCTTCACAGCTGTAAAAGTTTGGCCTTGCTCGAGGCGCGAGGAGCCCTCCGCCCGGCAGAGTATAGCACATAGTCACTGACCGGGGTCGCTGCTGCTTGTCGCGGCGACGCTCGGCGGAGGAGGCGCGCGAGGAGAGGTCGCGGCGGCCGCGCTCGAGGCGCTCGAGGCGCGAGGAGCCCTCCGCCCGGCAGAGTATAGCACATAGACACTGACCGGGGCCGCTGCTGCTTGTCGCGGCGGCGCTCGGCGGAGGAGGCGCGCGAGGAGAGGTCGCGGCGGCCGCGCTCGAGGCGCTCGAGGCGCGAGGAGCCCTCCGCCCGGCAGAGTATAGCACATAGACACTGACCGGGGCCGCTGCTGCTTGTCGCGGCGGCGCTCGGCGGAGGAGGCGCGCGAGGAGAGGTCGCGGCGGCCGCGCTCGAGGCGCTCGAGGCGCGAGGAGCCCTCCGCCCGGCAGAGTATAGCACATAGACACTGACCGGGGCCGCTGCTGCTTGTCGCGGCGGCGCTCGGCGGAGGAGGCGCGCGAGGAGAGGTCGCGGCGGCCGCGCTCGAGGCGCTCGAGGCGCGAGGAGCCCTCCGCCCGGCAGAGTATAGCACATAGACACTGACCGGGGCCGCTGCTGCTTGTCGCGGCGGCGCTCGGCGGAGGAGGCGCGCGAGGAGAGGTCGCGGCGGCCGCGCTCGAGGCGCTCGAGGCGCGAGGAGCCCTCCGCCCGGCAGAGTATAGCACATAGACACTGACCGGGGCCGCTGCTGCTTGTCGCGGCGGCGCTCGGCGGAGGAGGCGCGCGAGGAGAGGTCGCGGCGGCCGCGCTCGAGGCGCTCGAGGCGCGAGGAGCCCTCCGCCCGGCAGAGTATAGCACATAGACACTGACCGGGGCCGCTGCTGCTTGTCGCGGCGGCGCTCGGCGGAGGAGGCGCGCGAGGAGAGGTCGCGGCGGCCGCGCTCGAGGCGCTCGAGGCGCGAGGAGCCCTCCGCCCGGCAGAGTATAGCACATAGACACTGACCGGGGCCGCTGCTGCTTGTCGCGGCGGCGCTCGGCGGAGGAGGCGCGCGAGGAGAGGTCGCGGCGGCCGCGCTCGAGGCGCTCGAGGCGCGAGGAGCCCTCCGCCCGGCAGAGTATAGCACATAGACACTGACCGGGGCCGCTGCTGCTTGTCGCGGCGGCGCTCGGCGGAGGAGGCGCGCGAGGAGAGGTCGCGGCGGCCGCGCTCGAGGCGCTCGAGGCGCGAGGAGCCCTCCGCCCGGCAGAGTATAGCACATAGACACTGACCGGGGCCGCTGCTGCTTGTCGCGGCGGCGCTCGGCGGAGGAGGCGCGCGAGGAGAGGTCGCGGCGGCCGCGCTCGAGGCGCTCGAGGCGCGAGGAGCCCTCCGCCCGGCAGAGTATAGCACATAGACACTGACCGGGGCCGCTGCTGCTTGTCGCGGCGGCGCTCGGCGGAGGAGGCGCGCGAGGAGAGGTCGCGGCGGCCGCGCTCGAGGCGCTCGAGGCGCGAGGAGCCCTCCGCGATCCACAGCAGGATGCGCGGCTCCATGCTCGCGCCCTCGCTCACCACCGACACGCCGCTGTCCGTCAGCTCCGTCACGGTTTTCTTGCTGAACGATCTGGGTGGGAACGGTTACGCGGATTTTAGATGCTGACGCCGGCTGAACGATCCGGGACGGATCGTCACTCGACTCGGGCGCAAAAAACCGATGCCGGAGCGAGAGCGAGACCGGGGAAGACCGAGCCGGGCCGAATGACACGCTCCCATTAGGTCAACTTCGCTGTCGCTCGGTAAATGTACCTCGTGTGTTTATAAGTTTTAAGACGAATTTCTACACGCGATTTAAAAATAAAGTTGTACTAGCAGACTGCTTTTAACTTAAAAGAAATAAGTTTTGAATGTCACGAATCAGAAAAAGACAACTTTTGAATTAGTTTTATATTTTTCTTGAAAATGGCGCCAGTTAAAAACTTGCGTGCGACTGTTATCTCACTTTTTAAGATGTAGCCGAAACTTAATTTATTACACCATAAAAAGGTATAAGGAGACTAGATCTTAATGCAAGATGTGACCGCCCGCGGTCCGTCCATCCGAGCAAATTCGTCGAAATCCGTGTCACACTCAAAAGAAATTGGCTCTGCAGACTAACATTTCACGGATATCGGTGAACAGGATACTTAAATATGATCTAAAATTAAAGGCCTACAGCCGAAGAAAAGTGCACTATCTGAACGATCGCCTTCGTGAATTGCGACTCGACCAATGTCGGAACCTTTTGAAGAGACATAATCCAAAAAAAATAATGTATACCGATGAGAAGATTTTCACAGTGGAAGAAAAGTTTAACCGGTAGAACAATAAAGTTTACGCCAAAGGTTCGAAGGACGTTCAGCCTTCTGCGCGTAATGTTCAGCGTACTCATCATCCGGCAAGTGTTATGGTTTGGTGGGGCGTTTTATACTCATTAATACTAATACTCATTTATTTAGTATATAGGCCCTCTTCCGGGCACTTATACACGTTCCAAAATATAGCTTTACCCTCCTACCACCGCTTCGGGACTACATATTGGCTGATGATGAGAAGAAACGGCGCAATAAACTCAGTCACCTTTGTCAGCCTTTTTTATAGGAAATACAGTTACAAGACATGTAGTAAGTGCGAGCTATGCAGGTTAAGTCCATGCACACTTGTCGTTTAAATTATCATCTACTTTACTACCCTATACCCTTTTTCCATAAGGTTTTTTAAAAATTTGGATTTTGAACTTATGTACAGGTAGTTCAACAATAAGAGTCTGTGGTACTTTATTGAAATAATATATCCTCAAAAATTAAATATCAACTTTGTGTAGTTTGAAGCTCGGAACGTCAAGTACTTGCCTACAAGCCTTGGGTCGCACCCATAAGTAATGGAGCTCCAGAGTGTCAGTTCCATTGACATTAACTAATTGAAAAAATTCTATCTATGAGGTACGACTCTAACAATTTACCTGAATCATTTGAGACACCATAATGCCGTTATTTCATTAATAATCACTTGTGATCTACACAATCGAAAGCCTTAGACAAATCACAAAAAACCCCTAATGCGTCTTGCTTTCTTTCAAAAGCATTAAGGAGTGCAACTCCAGCATCAGTTGTGTTTCTACCTTTGGTGAAACCAAACTGCTTCTCATGCAACAGTTTGTTAGTTCTAAAATGTGATTAGAGTTGATTGCAGACTATCTTTTCAAATATTTTACTAAATAGGTCTAAAGTTGGAGGGATCACTCTTATCTCCGGATTTAAATAATGGTTGAATTTTACTGAATTTTATTAAATTAGGAAACGTGCCTTCATCAATACACTGATTAAATATACTAGCAAGATGAGTTGCTATACTATCGATTATACGGTTGATTATATAAGTCGAAATGCCCCATAAATCTTCTGTTTTTTTTTTCATATTCAACTCACTAAAAGTTTCAACAATAACATCAGGATTAACATGTCTTAACTTAAGGGAAGAATTGCATTCTTCCACATTTGATTTTTTTTAATCCGCAAGACCTGGCAAAGGTTTAATTTATTGGTTGTAGCAATTGGTATCTTGAAAAAGAAATCATTAAACACGTTTGCTACTTCACTGTCTGATTCAATAATTTTATTGTTAATATTAAGGCTAATTGTGCGATCCGATTGTCTGTTTATGCTTGTTTTTCTATTAATAATGCTCCAAGTATAATAATACAATAATATCACGAATATAATTGGCTTTAGCTACTGAACAGACCTTTTTGAAAATTTTTGAGTTTTTTGACTTTTTAACATATTTAATAGTATTAGGGTCTAGAGTGTGCGCTTTTAGGTCGTATAATTGTTTCCTACTTTTATGAATACCAATCGTGGCTCAGTTACATAATTAACATTTATTTGTGTTTATTTTAACATGGTTTAAATATATTATTAAATTCATCTTTGAATACGCAGGTGCCACTTCGCTTCATTTTTGCCAAAAAGGGGTCAAGGTCTAAGCACAAAATTACCAGAATGACATCTTGGAAGCGGTGGTCAAGCCGTTAAGTGACTCTATTCGCCGGTAAGAACTGGGTTTTCCAATAGGACTCTGTACCGTTGCTACCCAACGCTGGCTGGAGACCACTTTGCCAGGCTTCATTCGAAGTGAAGATTGGCCCTTGTTCAGAGCACTGTGTGCAACCGAACAGCTCAGCATTTTACTTGGCCTACTTTTAGGTCATGTACGTGTAAAATAATTAATTATAATTCAGTACGTAATAAACCACCATACGCAACGCGTGCTCAACCTTTATACCATTACATCTTTTTATAATATATTTTTAATTAACCAAAACTTCAAGACTCGTTATTTCGGTACCAAACTAAACAAAGAGGACTGTTAGCCAACCAGAAACCTAACGGGCCCCTATACATGGTCCTTCGAAAAGGAACCTCGGTTCGCGAGTGACTAAATCTAGTGTTTCGCGTCATCGAGGACTTAACAACCAGCAAACCAGTGCCTATAGTGAACAGTGAAAAAGAGGATTGCAGTGTCTATACCAAGGAGAAATCGTAAGGAGAATATAAGGTCAGGCCTTACCAATTATATTTTGTAAATTTGCGTACCATCCAATCAAAATGGAAAATCTATTTGATAACCAAACTGAAATTTTCGAGTTTCTGAAAAAACTTTTAACCAACTTTAAAAAAGACGGAGCTGATCGTAAAAACATTGATTATTGTAGGCGAAGATTAGAATCATTAGAGAATTATTGGAAGGAGTACCAGGAAAACCATAGAAAAATATGTGAATTGGCACAATTTGACCATGTATATTTCAAAAACAATTGTTTTGAAATAGCCGAAGAACTTTATGTAACCATTCAAGATATAATCAATCAGACTATAAACCAGTTACAAACCAAGCAACCTTTACTTAGGCCAGACGAGCAGAACCAAGCAAGTCTTTCCCCAAACAAAACCGATGCGCAAGAAGTGTTCCAACCAAAACCATTAACTCGTTCTGAAATAAGTCAACCACAACGTGCTTCCACATCAGTAAGTTAGACGAAAGGTTAAAAAAGCAGTCAATTAATTTTAAAGCCTTTTTGCGCACAATAGGTACGATATAGAGATAGAACTGTTGCAAAATAAATGGGAGTTTGTCATCGTCAAGTCCCGATTTGAATCCTTTGGATTATTTCTTACGGACTGGATTGGAGCTAAGGGCGTGCGAAAAGTCTCACCCGATTCCCTCAATCAAGCCCTTTTTAAGGAATCAAAACGAATTCCTATTGAAAAGATTCGTGCCGCCATAGAAGATTGGCCCGCGATTAAGGGCCTGTGTAAACAAGGAGGCCACTTTGAAATAATACGTTGTAATTTTTATAAACAACTAGCTGTTGCCTGCGACTTCGTTCGCGTGGGCTTCAGTTTATTCATAAATAATTTTCGGCGCAAGTTTTTGAATTTTTTCATTCAAAAGAACCTTCTCCTGGCAATAGGTAACACAACAAAAAAAGAATTACCAAAATGGTTCTATCCGTTCATGCGTGTTGCGATGACCAAGGGAAGAGATTATAGACTTATAAGATAATAGATAGAGATTCATTTTTATATTATATATATAGATAATTAATAATTTTCTATTTCCTCAAAAATATTTGAGTCTTACTTTGTCTCAAAACTTATGAACACACGAGGTATACAGCCAACTCGACGTAACAATGAGGCGGATACATGCGTTAGCAGATCATCCCCCATAATCTGAAAAATTGTGGACCATGGATGCTGCAGATTTTTGATAAAAACAGCATAAAGATTATTTCTGACTCTTTGACCGATAGACTTTTGATAACTTAGTTCTTGAGAAAGAAGCACTTGATAAATATTCACTCCTCTCTTCCTGTGTAGACTATTCAGTTGCTATCAAAATTTGTAGGACCTATAAAGTATACTACAAATCTATTTATTGCTGCCTGTAAATAATGAGCCGCATCCGACTGGGCGTCATAGCGACTATGAAAACCATATCCCAGGATGATGATGTGGTGTGATATATCTATGTTGATGACGCAATATTCAATAATGCTTACATACTACTGTTGAGAATCCAAGTCGATGTTGCGAGTATTTACAAGAGTACATACCTCTTAGATGCCACATGCGAATGGAGAGCTGCGTCCGACTGCGCGTCGTAGTGCCCCGAGTCCGCCGAGAGTGCCGAGGGCGCCCGCCGCCCCGCGTGCGGGTGCGGGTGCGGGTGCGGATGCGGGTGCGGGTGGGGATGCGGGTGCGGGTGGTGGTGCGGGTGCGGGTGCGGGTGCGGGTGACGGGCGCGCGCGCGGCGGCCGCCGGGCGGGGACGCGCCGGGCGTGCGCTCCGACCAAACGCGCGACACGTGCTGATCTATAGTGGAATAATGATGGGTATCAACATTTTAAACATTGATAGGAATCCTTGATCTTACAAGTCGTAGGTCAAATACTTGATTAATAAAATTATAAACAAACTATTCTAAATCTAATATGATTACTAGCTTAACCCGTTGAGGATTATAAGAACGCCGGCGGTCGCATAACAATGTAATTTCTATTGTGTCTCGTTCACACATGCTTGACAGGTTAAATGTCATTTTGCTTGTAAAAATAAATTTAACTATGTTTAACGAAAATGCGAGTTACAGGAATAATATAAAACTTTTTAGGTGGCCGCCATTTCGGGTACAGTCGAGGTAGTTTGCGGTGCACCAGTTTACCGAGTAAACCGTTTGATCGGCGCACAATTCGCCTGTCCCCGCCCATTATTAGACGCCTATCACTAGTCGACTATTATTAATTGAAACAAAAATGAGAGCGCTGCATAAGCACATACTTAAACATAACAGCAGTGATCAACTGACGCTGGCAGTAGCAGCGCGCCCCGGACCGTTGATCGTTCAATATATTTATTCAGTTGGCGCTTCAGCTTCCTTGATTGCACTTTGTCCTAATTGCGCACGGTTAGAACAAGAGAAGGAATGTGGAAATGCAGTTGCCCAGCACCGGATGGTGCCCGCGTAAGTTGAATAAAGGGACAAAGAAAAAAAGATAAAATACTTTATGTGAGTCAAGAATTGCACGCGCCGGAGTGCACACTGCCTGGCAGACGCAAAATCTGCGTGTACCTCTCGCGATTCGGCCAGTATAGTTATACTGCAATGTTGGTATGGCCATAGATGGCACTAAATACATACTAAAGGAAATGTTTTTAAACAGAAATCGTAAGCATTCGACGAATGAAGTGTACCTACTAACTATTCCAACTTAATTCGACGTTTGGTGCGTCAAATGTATGTGTTACCGAGTATGTCCTGGTCGTTGTCGTCGTCCAGCTGCAGCTTCTCCCGGATGGCGGCGGCCACCAGCTGCGGCGGCAGCGCCTGCGTCGACTCCTCGCCGTCGCCCTGCGCACCACACATCCCTTACTCGTATAGCTTGCCTTTGTTACGGCGAGTATAGTCGTCAAATGTATACTAGTATGTGGTTTCAAAAGCCTCGCCTCCTACACGAGTAGTTGGCTTAAGCCTAGTTAGAGTTGTCAAAACCTACACAATATTCTGAGCATAGCATTTGTTTCTGGTACACTAGGCCAAGAAAGCGGTCTATTATACCCTAAGGTTGAAAATAATTCGCGCGTCATAGAACAACAGGGTTGATTTTCCCATGCAAAACTATTCTGACAGCTACTAATGCTCTCTTTATTTACGTAGTACGTCAAAATTGTGCATCTCTTTCATTGTTAAATAGATAATAAGTCTATGAGTTTAACCATATCGCTATTTCACTTACGCATTAAATTTTGGCAAAACTGGTAGATCACTTTCTTGGCCGACCGTACCTATGCTACAGGAGAAAAAATATATTGAAATCATTGAAAAAAAAACCTAACAAAACAGATGCTAATTATCTTTAATCTTTTTAACCGCCTGACCGATTTAATTCGTTTTTACAACGATACGCGGCCTCTACCAGCCCCTGGTCCCGCTCGTGCCCAGCCTCACCTCGGCGAGCCTCCTCTCCAGCCGCTCCTTGGTCTCCTGGTCGCGGCGCACGCGCTCCAGCTTCTCGATGAGCAGCGGCGCGAACTCGTCCGGCGGCAGCACCCGCAGCTGTTCCGACTGCATGCGCTGCGTGCGCGGGATCATCTGCAAACGGTACTCATGTTAGTTTATTGCGGTAACACGATCAGTATTTCATCAGTATTGACCGGTGTTTTTCAACCTATTTCACGACTCGACCCCTAGGTATAGCATAAAAAATTATTTCGCGACCCCCCGACCTTTCGTTTACAAATATTTAATCTATACAACATTTTTATGGGTATTGGTTTGGAGTAATGGATTTTCAAACATGGTTCCGCTTGCAATCATTTCCGATGAGTTTCTATCGATTGTTAGCGAAAGACTATAATTATAGCAGTAAGGTAGAATTTGCAAAACACTCTACACACAGCTCTACGTCTGAAACTACTACTACTACTAAATAATATGTTTTTTAAAAAAACGAATTGCATATAAAATTTGTCGAAGTTTTATAGTCGAAGGATCCAAGATGTAATCTATGGAAGCACATTGTTCGTTGCTTTTAAAAGTCTATCAGCGCCTAAAGAAAAACATTTCTCAAGTGCAGAGAACTTTAAACCAGAACCTACTCATACAACAGAGATGTGTTATACAGTCATCGACATATAGTAATTAGTACGTACCATAGCGGTGTCCTGCTCCTTGTTGAGGGGCGCGTGGCGCTCGAGCCCGTGCAGGCGGTGGTGGCGCTCCCGCGGCCGCATCGCCATGCCGTCCCTGCCGGAACATACTCTACCTCAATATGCATGCCAGGAATCTGACTATTTGACTACTGACTGACTTTTTCATACCAGAGAACGAACATACTTTATTTCGACGACTAAATTGGGTCGATAGTTAAAAAGTAGGTTAGATAACTATTTAATAAACAATTTTCACTTTGATTTTTTGTTTATAAACTAAAAAAAACAAACACAATTTGGCAACTGGGAACACTAATGAAAAGTTAATTGTTTCATCTTTTAAATAACTTCTATTGCAGTTCTATAATTTAAGATCATATAATGAACAAATAGGTGATGATATGATGATGAATATGACGTTAGTGACTGATTACAAAGTATTACAAAGAAAATCTAAATCATTCGCAAAATTAAAGTAAAATAAGCAATACTCATACAGCCTAGGGGGAAAATAAAAAAGGGATGTAATAAGCAACACTTTACACTAAGTACAATTTAATTTTGAAATTACCTTTACTACCAACTGCGTGAGTTTATTTCGTGTTGGAAAGAAAGATAATATCCTGTCTGTGTACTCTTCTGTAGAAGCTCTCTGTGTACTTACTCTCAGGGCACAATATGAGAAGTAGTGGGAATTTTTCGTTTTTAGTGCGGGACGCGGCAGCTACTGCGTGAATTGCGGTCCGAGTCGTGCCGCGAGCCTGGACAGTACCCGGCGTGCGTCACGTACACTACACTGTGCAGTGTGCAGTGTGCAGTGACACACAGTAGAGGTGTACTCACACGCTGCTGCCAGAGAGCGAGATGGCGTCGCTGTCCGCGCGGCCGCTGCTGAGCGACGCGCAGTCCGAGTCGTGCCGCGAGCCGGGACAGTACCCGGCGTGCGTCACGTACAACTACATTGTGCAGTGACACACAGTAGAGGTATACTCACACGCTGCTGCCGGAGAGCGAGACGGCATCGCTGTCCGCGCGGCCGCTGCTGAGCGATGCGCGGTCCGAGTCGTGCCGCGAGCCGGGACAGTACCCGGCGTAGGTCACGTGGGCGCTATACACCGAACGCTTGCGGTGCCTGCACCGGTGCCGTCAATAGTGGAACGTGGGGCAGGGTGTTCATAGTGAGGAGAATGGGGTTAGGTGTACATTTGTATGTTTTATGTGAAGTATTTCAAACGACATAGCCGCAATGAAGAGCAGCACAGATTTTATTATACATGGAAACGATTTGGAAAAAACAAAAATTACAATATTTTAAACAACAAAGCGTGTATTTATTATTGTGATTTAGATGACGATTGAAAAGAAATAAAGGAGTTTTGATTTTAGTATGATGTTTATATTTTCAAAAGTACGGAAATATGATTTTAGTGTGATATTTTTATTTAGGAAACGATAAGGGAGGGGGTAAAATGTCGGCATGGCACAGGTGGGACAGCCCGTTAGCGTAACAAGGCGCGCGGCATGCAGCGAACAAACATGGGGGCAAACAAGACACGCGTAATGAGTTAAGCTGCGGGGGTAAATCATATTAAAATTTGGGTAAAACATAAAAAAATGGGTCAAATAAGATTAAAATAGGGACAAATCGAAGTAAATTGGCGTCGAATAATGCGTAATAAGGGCCTATTCAAATACACTTAATTTTTAAATGTCGAATCAGTCATTTATCGTCTTCAGCAAATGTCACTCATATTTGAACAAGCCCTTCAAAACAACTTCAAGGGGGGTAATTAAGGATGAGGTAAATTAAATCAACTGTTGGGGCAAATCATACAATTATGACGAAAAATTATGTGCGCGGGGCTGCGCATGCATGGATTGGGGTCACTCGATACTTAATACATATTTCTAATATACATTTTTAATTCTATGCCAGTATGACTTTCATAAAATAAAAGCTATTTTGGAACAAATAAATAAACATTCTAGCCAAAAAGATTTCGTACAAACTAATGTAACCAATAAATTTTGAAAAATGAACTGCCTCACCATTTTCTTTGATTAGAAGATAAAATTTATAAATACTGTAAGTAGGTAAGTGTAGTTATTTACAGATGTAATTATTTGATGGTGAAACATTTCTCTTATTATACTGGCACATATTACTATCATCTCTCATAAGTTTTAATTTAGAAGAAACATAAAGATAAGCTCACTAAAATAAGTATTCCGTTTCACTAAAACAAATGAAAGATGACTTCTTTTGTCACTATACAATTTAATGCTAAATCTAAGAGCAGGGGAACGCATATCAATGAATTAATTGTAAGCTCAAACATACACCATGTTTACCATCTACAATTTTCAGTTTGCGTGTTTTTCGTAAAGGTTTTGTCGTATTAATAAGGACCATTTGTATGAAACGTTCGAATTTGAAACAATTAAAGAATACATTTGGTGTTTACGTTTTAAAAACTCAAATTGAAAAGCATGTAGGATAAGAAAAAGTGAACTAAACGTTAACAGTTTTTACCCTGATACAGGAGGAGGGTAATGTTTTTCGAGTTAAACTATGTTCGTGTGATCCGCTTGCTTGATGGATTTTGACGACTTGCGTGGTCTCGTTAGATTGTATTTCTTCGAAGTGTCACATTCACAGCAATAGGCTATATTCTAAGTTAAAAAAAAAACATACTGTTCGGTTTTCTAATTACTAATTTTGGCTCGTGTACGAAACTGTTAATATCGTGGTGGCAGGTCAACGAATACAAGGCATCACAACATCAGCGGCTACGCAACAAAGGTTCCCACTCACGGAGCGACATCGGCGTGCAGGCGGCGCGACTGCGTGGCCAGCAGCGCGTCGTGCGTCAGCCGCGCCGGCGCCGCGTACCCGCCCGCGCCCGCGCCCGCACCCGCACCCGCACCTCCGCCCGCACCCGCACCCGCACCTCCGCCCGCACCTACACCCGCACCCGCACTTAAGCCCGCACCCGCGGCTAACTCCTGGCCTTCGTGCAGCGTGGCCAGCCCGCCGGCTACCGCCATCTGTGCGACACGAAACTAGATATTATTTGTGGACACCACACAATGGAAATAGACATAACACAAGACTTGCTTTTTATGTCGTACGTTCGTTTGCGTACGTACATATATTTGTGTTTATATGTTTTGTATACAGGGTTACATTGCAAAGGGGTTCCATATCTTTAGGAGTGGCTCAGGATCAGTAACCTAACCGAACTATGCAAAGATCAAAAACATTTTTTTCACTTTTAATTATTCCTAAATCGTATGCGTAGATTCATGAAAAAATTGCACCGTATGTGCACTGCGTAAGGTCATTGTAGGCTCGCTGCACCTACGCCTCTGATAAATAACCGCGCGTAATCTCTTTATTGACGTTATTTTCGGATATTTTAAAGTATTTTTTCTATTAGTAACAGTCGATTTTTTAATAATAATAACGATTAAGACGCTTCTTAATATTGTTCCCTGGATCTTATTTTTTAAATTTGGCACTGTTTTTTTGCAATGTAACCCTGTATAATACCGTTTTTGATATTAATGGACCGGATCAAATCTGGATTTTGACAACTTTTAAATTATAGATATAGGCCTCTAATCTTGTTTATGGAAAGACGTATGTTTGCAAGCGTTTATGCCGTAGCGTAGCACGTGGCGGTCATAGATGAAGCTTACACGTCGTTGACGGGAAAGTTTGAAGTATAAAATTATGCACGTAAAGGACATTTTCAGCCTCGCTATTGGACTCGGTACAGAACCATTTGTTTTACGGCTGACGTAGTCCCCGTATTAATGGGATGTTACAGAGTAGAGACAGTAAACGGGCAGATTCTGCCGTCAAGATTACAAGTAGCCGCTACTTTTGGTACACATTTGGTACGCCTCGGTACCTCTCTCGGCTGGTGCGGCGGGTGCGGCGGCGAGGCGTCGGGCGAGGACAGCGGCTGCGTGGCGGCGCTCACGTACGACACGTACGCCTCCGAGCTCAGGAACGCTTGGTACGTCGTCTCGTTTATGGCAAGGGTCACCTGCGGACGAATATTTTTGTTGAATCATCATTTCAGCCAAGGGACGTCCACTGCTGGAAATAGGCCTCCCCATTGACTTCCAGATTAGCCGGTTGGAAGCGATTGAATATTGCTTCGGAATTTCTTAGGTCCTTATACATACTCTTGAACATATAAGATCGGGCTCAGTAGCGTGTATGGGAGAGGCCTACCCAGCAGTAGACTAACGTGTGCTGATTATAATGCTGATCTCTTTAAAAACGCTTTATTTCTTAAATAATTTGATTACTATCAATTTAGCTATCATTATAAATATTATTGTAAAACCTGCCTTAGAACGTGAATGTGGTCTATTGTTGAGAAGTTACTGCGAAAGCCTGTCTGTTCTTTCGGTTGGTTTTCATTCAAGTATTTTAGTCATTCGAAACAGTAGTATTTTAGAAAAAACTTTATAAACGTTAGCCATTAGGCTTATCGGTCTGTAATTTCGAATGTCTCCTTTATATCCTTTCTTATAAAGCAAAATTATTTTTAAAAAAATACAAAGTTTAGAATAAAGTCTACTAATTGGGTTTCGTCGATTTTAACAAGGCATTCGATTCACTAGAGCACGATTACATATGGGTCGCCCAACAAAAACAAGGAGTACAGGCAAAGTACATTAGGATACTCAGAAACATATACTCAAAGAGTACTGCACAGGTTAAGCTGGAGAAAACGGGGGACAAGTTCCCGATAAAAAGAGGTGTTCGCCAGGAAGACCCTGTCTCTCCGAAACTATTTTCAGCAGTTCTTGAACTGATCTTCAGGAATATGGATTGGAGTAAATGCGGACTCAATGTGAACGACCAATATCTAAACCACTTACGCTTTGCAGACGACCTGGTCTTGTTTTCGGAATGCCCAATCCATTTGGAAAAGATGCTGCAACAACTCTCAGACGAAAGCGCTAAGGCAGGGCTATCAATGAACAACAGCAAAACTAAAGTAATGACCAACTCTTGCCGTCCAGTCACTATCAAAGTAAACAGCGAACAAATTGAATGTGTTAAAGAGTACATTTACCTTGGCCAATTGATAGCTACAGACAACTTAATGCAAAAAGAGACACAGAAGGGTCGCCAATACTTGGAAAAGGTACTGATCCCTAAGCGAAATTATGAAAAACAAAGAAATGCCTATCAAAGATAAACGTAAAATATACAACATGTGCATCCTACCATGCCTTACATATGGCTGTCAAACATGGGCACTGACAGAACAACTACTGATAGAGTAAGACTACAGAAGATAAAACACTTTACAAAATTTAGAAACGTGGAGAAAGTGTTTAAGTCATTGAAGTGGAAATGGGCGGGGCACATGATTAGAGATACAAGAGAAAAATGGACTAGACTAATAACAGAGTGGTACCCCAGAGATAGTAAGAGAAGTAAAGGTCGACAGAGCAAACGAATATGGACCAGAATGGCGAAACTTCGTGAGAAGTGGAAATCTTTGGAGGAGGCCTTTGTCGGAAGACAAGCTGACAAAACAGCATAAAAATGAAAAACAATGTAAAACCATATAAGCAGCAATAAAGGCAATTTTATTTTATTTATTTATAAATATTAATATTTATTACCAGACGTAGGTATCTAATAATTTAACTTGTTTTCTAAGTTTAGACAAAAACTGACAGAGCTTGCTATATAGTTATTTTGGTTTAGTAATTGAATCTTTATTTAGCTATAAGTGTCTTAAAAATATGTTCGTTATTTGTTTATGGTCAACTATGCTGTGTGCCTAAAATAGGTATATGTTTAAGATAAATATATATACGTAATCTAAAATCTTTCTTCAATCTTTTACGCAGTGCTTGTGTTCCATTTTAAATAAATGAAATTGACTTTTGAATTCGAACTAACCTCTTTCTCCATATTGTCGAATATAGTCCGTTCAATGTTGGAGCCATCTTTGAGACTCAGCTTCACATGCTGTTTCAGCTCTTCAGGCATCGCTAGCTGAGACTTGCGGAGAAATCTGCAACAACAAATAATGAATAAATGATGTTAGCAGACTGGCAGACGAGTTGCTTAATGAGGAGTGGTCATCGTCGCCTATTATTGTCAACCATATTATGCTGACAACTTATGCCCTGCCTAGGCTAAGACACAAGATTTATTTTATTTTATTTAAATTCAATTGCACACTCCACTAACAGCTTATAGCCAAAGCGTGGAGTGAGCCAGTTACAGTTTTATAACATTTTTTACAAACACACATACTATCAATATTAGCCTAAAAAACTAACACAATGATTTACAAATTAACCGGATAACCTATCTGGCACTTGTTTTGACAGATAACCCATACAATTAGCTGTCAAAAAAGTGCCAGATAGGTTATCTGGAACTTATCAGCAAGTGGTGCAAGAGGCCCTTAAAGTTTAGGTTTTTTAAAGAATAGTAACACCACTTCATAGTTGAGGTAAGGCCTGTGCTCTGCAGTAAGATACGTCTTAGGCATACTTTACTTTAGTGACAGTGAAAAGAAAGGCATATCAATCTCACACTTAACGATTTACGAAGGTGTACGATAAGACTAGAACAGACAGTTCGTTTACAGCACCTGGCAGCGATATTCGTCTATCGCTACAAGTAGCTGAGACAAGCAACCGATCTGACTAGCTGATTGGCTACTCACTCGTACCAATCATAGAACATCATAAACAAGCGATACTCCTGTAAAGTCACGTCATGGTTCAACCAGTTGCTAGCTTGTCTAGCTTCTACGTAAACAGACTCAGTCCCTGACCTGTATAATTGCACTGGCTTTTCCATACAAATGAGAGCTAACTTTGTGTGCCAATTAAAAAAAATTAAGTGTCCCGAAAACTAATTCTCCTAACTCCATGTGGCTGCCTATCTTGCGGACATTACTAATTGTAGTTGCATGGAAATTCGCATCTGCCTACAGTGGCCTACAGCGCCAAGATAGCATCCATCGAAAAGGCACGAATTTAATCTGACAGAAGCCTATCCAGTGTATTAAAGGTGGACTCACTTGTATATCGCGGAGACGACCTGCCGTATCTTGGCCGCGTCGGTCTCCTGGCGCAGGCCCTGCACGGCGAAGTAGAAGTTGAGCCGGTCCACGTGCAGCCCGCCCGCGCCGCCCACGAACTTGCGGAACAGGCGAACGCCTTCCGCGTCCTGGATAACAAAACAAATCAATCATGACGACAGTTTTCGTCAAATATGTTACATTTCACTATAGGTGCAGCGGGTGTTTACGAGTGAGAGCGGTAGGGAGAACTTGACTTGTTTGTTTTTTTGTGATGCATCGCCCCAGGCATACGCCGCTTTAGCATACTGACGATACAAAGCGTTGGACGTTTTGTTTCCTTTATGTATGGAGCAAAAGCAGCCACTCTACCGTCGAAGTCACCAATACCAATTACCATACGATGATGTTACATACAAACATATATGTGTTCATGCACTTTAGTATCACGGTAATACGCGTGAGGAGTTTTTTTTAGTAATTAGGTTCTGGATTTGATATCACTTCTTATCAATAAATAGACAAAGGTATTTACAAAAGAATTACGTACAATGAGTGCTCTGACTTTCTCCTAGAGCTTTTCGTTCCTATCCTATTCCTGGTGAAATCCTCATGGTGAAGCATACCCCGCTTCACTTCACAAGTGTAAATTGACTAAAGCAAGATTCCGACCACTAAGCTATAATCTATTTAAATAAAACAAAGTCGGGTTAGTTACACCATTTGTAAGTCAAGAATGGATGGGCCGATTTTTATGATTTATGGTTTTTTGGAGTTGACTCCGCCCCGAATAGCAGAATAAGTATTAAAACATCGAAAAATTCACAAAAAAAAAAAGAAACAAGGCGGTACGAAGTTCGCCGCTACAGCTAGTCTCTATATAAAAAACAGTTTCCTGTCGTACTCACAGACAGGGGGAAAAATAATACAAAACTTCAACAAATGGTTTCTGGTCTGGTCCACTAAAGATAATACAAAATACAAACAGTCTGACTTTAAAAACACAATATTATCCTGTTACCTTTAGATAGAAATAGAAATATCTTCCTATTAGTTTTTTTTTTTTAGTTTTTTTTTATTTAAACTTTTTGCATAAGAAAGTACAATTGGCGGACTTAATGCTATACAACATTCTCTACCAGTCAACCTTGAGGTAATGCAGATAATGTAGTCAGTGGCGGAGTATAAAGTATCCGACAATTTTTTTAAGACGAGTAAAATACATACACATACCTAACAATTTAGACAATAATAAATACATACTATAATACATACTATATAATATATTAGGGAAGTCGATGATTATCGTTTTGCATTACATATATTTTTTATCAAAGTGTACCTAGTTCCTGCTCCTATAATGATGATCCTAGACATTTAAAGCACAGCATCTATTGCATGAGTCCCTTCTATTAACCTCTCAATTGGATAATGGCCCTGCGCAGGAAATTAGAGAAACCGATAGATAACGCCCGCGCCCGACTCGTTTGTTTTTGCGCTCGTCGCTGTCAATTACAAGCGATCCCCTGCCTACATAGGTGGAATTAGAACAGGTATCTTGTTCCATAGTATATGAAGATAAAAAATAATATAGGTTTACAAAAATGTTATCAAATGTAAGGGGTTTTTGTAGAAAAGTTTGTCTCGTCACATACATATATAAAGATTTTCCATTGTTGGCCAACAGCGTTCAATTAAATAAGATCCTTAAAAGTTTAAACTAAGATATGCAAAATAATACATTAGACATGGGCTACTTTTTATTCCGCAAAAATGCACATTTCCTTGGGGATGCGAGATTAATATATCGCTAATCATTATTAAAAAAAATATGTGTGAACGATAATATCATTGACATTTGTTTGACGCGTACGAAGCCGTGGCCAAGTTAGGTTGATATAAAATAAAAAAATAGATCAATTATCGTTTGATCACTTTTAAAGTTTTCGATCAAGAAATATCAACTGTCCATGCAGCGCTATCATTGGAATAAACAAGTTTTGACTTGTTCGTCTTACACGGTTGACTTCGGACCGCTACGCACGAGCTCGCACCGCACCTTTGAAGTTACCGGCTCGCGGCGGACAAGACGCGCGCACTAAAGCGTCTGCGTCACCACGGACGACTCGTCCGTTACTCGTCCGGGACGAGTATCTTACCTATGGTGCGCAGGCTAGTGCAAGCTCGTGCGTGATGATCCTTAAATTACGAATCATGGGAAGCGACTTTTAGGCACATATCCAACCGCCGACGTAGAAGTTAACGATCGACGATCTTTCGCTCAAGAAACGTACAATAGCTATGGATTCCGTGTGAATAAAAGCGATACATATTAATATTTGTTGATTTCTGACCATACACACTGCCGACGAGAAGTCTAGCTCTCTTTCTATTAGATTATCGAAGCCACAAGACCTATCAATAAAAGAATCTCGCTCAGCGATGGTCGCTTGGCGGTCAGAACACGCGCAGAGAGACGTACGATTATTACATATTAAATATAAATATTGGAAAACATCACATAGATTGTTCTAATCCCTTGGTAAATAGCCAAACCAGTTGTGTTACAGAAATCAGAAACAACAAACGGGACCACAACACCCAGACCAGAGACTCCGCGTTCCACTTACCCACGGTAGACCGGAAAAACAATGGTAAACAAAAGGGTTTTTTTTTTTGCGGCGCGCACAGAAAAGTTATTTTTCTACATTGATAGACCGGGTATCGAACCCATGACCTCAAAGATGGCGACACCAAGTCCGGCATGTTCGCCTCTCGGTTACGGAGGTCGTCAAAACTTGTAATATTGCTTGCAACCAAGTTTTTAGCTCTGGTAAACTCTCGCTATCGCCGGCCGGTGCCACGGGATAGGTGGGTGGGGGTGGTCGTACGCAAAATGCAGTTGGACAACAGTATCTGCTACTCGCTACGGTCGAGGACTGCTTTACCTCGAGCAGTTCGGGCAGGCTGCGCGCCCAGCGCATGTAGGGGGGCGAGGCGGGCGAGCGCGCCGAGCTGCCGGACGAGCCTTCCGTCTGCTCGCGCCATACCATGCCCCTGCACACAAAAACTATATTTAGAAAAACAAACTTACTCACATTTTCAGCGTCATTTTAGCCGTAGGACGTTCATGTGGGTGGACGTACTAAGCTGCGTAAACGAAAAAGCGTAAACCTCAGAGTGTTGTCATTTAAAATACATATTTAAATGAGTAATATTCGATGTTCGATGGCTGCAATGCTGCTACAAGCTTTCGAACAGCGTCAAAGAGGCGAATCGTTGCTAGAATATCACAAAAAATTTGTATAAAATAATAATTAAGGCATTAAAAACGAGTTCACTTACTTTGGATGTGGTTGTGTGAACACATATTTGGACTGAGATTTGTTTTTCTCCTCCCCTGAAGCTGGCGGTAGCGACGACCTGTCAGCAAGCTTGTGATCCCAACCTACGCAAAAACAAACATCTTAGTACCAATGCAGTAGTCTACGATTTTAATGTAATATACAATGTGTTAATTTTACACTTGTATAGTAATTAACTAATTTATCAAAATGATAGTCTAATAATAAAGTTAGGGTCAACTTTCGTTGGCCAGCCAGACTATTACGGATGGAGTAGGCACAGTTAATCGGTATCTAGGTAAGCAAAAAAAAAAATTTTCTTTGTTACTTTTTACCACTTTTTTTAACATGACTAGTTTTAGATGTTCTTATTTGTCAAAGGATTGACACAAGTGAATGGTTATTTTAATTTATAAGGTTTATACGTCCCAACGAACGACTTTAGTAGGCCTACAGTTTCTGATGGACGTATAACCGTTTTAAACGAAATCAAATCCGGGCGGATTCACGTATAAAGGTAACGATTACAAAGGTGTTTTACCTTGCGGGTGGCCGCCTATAGGAGTGTGGCTCATGGCGCACAGGCCCTTCTCCCACCCGCGCGCTGCATGGCGAGAAACCACCTGCCAAAACAATAATGCACAAAATTTATAACAGCTTTTCGGGAGCCTAATCTACGGTTTGACAATATTATAAAATGTAATATTATGAAAAGTGGCGCGATTTTTACAATTTATGATCTTCCACTAACAAGGGTCTATAGAATTACAAAAATCATTTTTGAATGGTTCTTACTATATAGTAGAATAATAACTTAATGTATAACTTGTAGAACTAAAACAGAAGTAA
This sequence comes from Anania hortulata, assembly GCA_963576865.1. NCBI lineage: Eukaryota > Metazoa > Arthropoda > Insecta > Lepidoptera > Crambidae > Anania > Anania hortulata. The sequence goes on along the minus strand of OY756395.1, from coordinate 18,006,834 downwards.
AAAGTAAAAGACAATGATAACAATTTACAAGACAACAACTTTTTACAAAGATTTGATATGAACATCTTGCAGTTTACTGTATGTATGTGTACTGTATGTTTAAAAGATTTTGTAAAAAAGACATTTATGACATTCAATTAACAATCAAAATAATGAAGTTATACCTTTTCAATATACTAAGTCATATTGGAGTCAATATCACATACAAAAAGTATGCTTTGTTGGCATGAATGAATTCAATGCTTCCGAGCCCGGTACAAAAATTTTCTACGCATCAAGAAACCAACAAGCACGGATAAAAAATCAATAAGGCACACAATAAGGGTCACAGCTATGTATTATATTTGTTTTGTATAAGTTAGAAAGAGATAGAATACAAAATGAGAGAGCGTGCCAAAGTCAAGAGTCTCCCATCATCGATCGGCTTGGGTAGGAAACACCATCCCGAGCGTATTGGTATAAAAAGCATTGTGTTATGAATTATAACCTCAACTTAACAAATAAATCTTGTATAGCCAATAATAACATATCAAATTTCCAAAATAATCATCACATAATAATTTAATAGGCTTGAACATCAACAAAAAAAATGTTCTTTACATACAAATTTTACTAATCTTGCACAATAGGAACACTCACATTATGAGCATGTCAAAACAAATTAAATCATAACTTCACAGTTCAATAAGCAAGTTATGGAAAAAATTATAATGGGGCAAAAAAAATTATAAAGACCTTACCATGTTCATTGTGCCTGAGCAAACAATGCACTGTAGAGGCACTGCACCAGTTAATAGTATTATTTTGTAATAATGAAATAGATCTTTAATATTTTTGATTGCATAAAAAATTGTTTTAAATATGAACAGCACGTCTGCGCAACGCAACGGGACTGGTCCGAGTGAAAGATCCGTCTGACACTGAATGCTGAGCACAATGGGGTTCGATCGAAGGCAAGTTGAGCCCTTATATATTATTATGTGGAGCTTCTATTTGTGATAGGGTTAGTTATGAATATGAAATCAATAATGGTGAACTTAGTATGAATTGATGAGAACACATTTTTTTGGTTTCAGTACACTTGTCATATTACACATTCTATCAGTGAATTTTTATTATAATTGTTTACATTATTACTTAAAACGGAACTGAAATATGTGTACATTACTATACTTCATCGTAAAATTAAAACAAGTTAAAATAGTCTATAAACAAAATAGGCCTAAGACAACTTACAATGCAAGAAGTTATGGGACAGCTTTGTTACTGGTTGGTAAAGTGGTGTTATTGTGTACCAATTTCATGAAATTTTCATTGAGGATGAGGAGGGCATACAGGAAACAAGTTGTAAACAAAGACGCAGCTCGTAAAATTACCGCTGACAACACACTCGGGCCGGGCGGCAACACGATCCGTGCATGGGAACACTATAAGCCACTTAGCATTTTATACTAGCATATCATCACGAGGCGGTGCGGACAGCAATTAACACCATTCACGCCGAAAACCTACGCCGATACCCGGAAGGGCCATATTTATAGAACGATACTGAAAGAAACACCACGTGAAAATCAATGAGCTTACTTAAAACAGCAATTCCGGAGGCTTTCGCGAAGGAAGACTGAAGACATTAATTGAAAAGTTACTTCGAAATAAATAATAAATTAGCTTGGATCGGATTTGTATACAACAGCGAGTTTGACACATGACAAGACGTCAGTTTATGAGTAGCCATGATGACAGTATGACAGGGGAACCTGCAGCTGTCTGTTAACGCCATCTAGCAGCGGTAACCCGTTTTACAACGAAGCGTGAACTCGAATTTGCATAGACAAAACACTACGCCAGATGTCGCTACACGCCCCGTTAATTTTGTGGTATTTTGAGCGGGAAAGTTAATGTAAGTCTTGTATGCCTTATTTTAGTAAGTTAGTATGGGAAATAAAAGAAAAAACAAGAATGGAAAACTACAAAATTTTATTCAGCTAAGTCTATAAATAAGTGTAGGATGTAATTTTGGTCTAGATACCTGTGTAGCAGCTTATTGCCGCTGCATTTCTATGATTGTGTCGCCCGTCGTGTCAACATTAACTGAAACAAAAAAATTGGTTTAACATTTTGATAAAATAATTTTGGGATAAAAAGTATGCTACCTAAAATACGATCTCAATTAACAGTTTGAGACCATACCAGTTTTAGTTATTTTAATTTTAATTTACATGTTTTTACCAGTTTTTACAAGAACTTATTCTAGAAATCTTTCAAATCATTAAAGAAAAAAAAGAATGAAAAAAAGTCCAATGCCCATGTTGCGCCCTACCCAGTATCAGTTGGGAGCTCTACTCTCGAAATTGTTAACAAATATGTCTACCTGGGACAAGTGATCCAGTTGGGTAGGTCAAATTTTGAGAAGGAGGTCAATCGTCGAATCCAACTCGGCTGGGCAGCGTTCGGAAAACTACGTAACGTCTTCTCGTCCAAAATACCTCAGTGCCTAAAGACGAAAGTCTACAACCAGTGTGTGTTACCAGTGATGACATATGGAACTGAAACGTGGCCTCTCACTATGGGCCTCATAAGAAAGCTTAAGGTTGCACAGCGTGCTATGGAAAGAGCTATGCTCGGCGTTTCTTTGCGGGATCGAATCAGGAATGAGGAGATTCGTAAACGAACAAAAGTTGCTGACATAGCCCAACGGATAAGCAAGCTGAAGTGGCAGTGGGCGGGGCACATAGCACGTAGAACTGACGGCCGATGGGGCAGAAAGGTTCTGGAATGGAGGCCACGTACCGGCAAGCGCAGCGTAGGATGTCCACCTAGAAGGTGGACAGACGACCTGGTAAAGGTTGCAGGAAGCCGCTGGATGCGAGCCGCTTTCAACCGGCCAATCTGGAAGTTACTGGGGGAGGCCTATGTTCAGCAGTGGACGTCCTATGGCTGAAATGATGATGATGATGATGGATTCTAGAAATCTTTGCCTTTTTCATACTCGTTGTATACCGTAGGCCTATTATCAGTCAATATGTTATAGGCATGTATTTACACAGTACATGCCATTATTACTGATCGATGTAGAATTAATTCAGGGATTCCAATTCGATTTGAAGGTGAAATGAGCAGATATCAAAGACATTTGTCTACGCGTATGCCAATGATATTTGATTTTGAAAAGATCACAGGCTATGGAGTAAGTGCGACATGGGTACAGGGTACAGGTAGCAGCATATTAAAACACTAAACACCAACAGACACCGTAAGGTACACTTAAGCTATGAACTAGTTTGTTATAATATTTATCCAGAAACTTAATTTAGCCTAATTCCTGTGGCACGGGATGGGCAGCAGCGCTTGCGTGCGAAATCTTATAAAAAAACTGCGCTCGCCAACCCGCCTGTGTGGCTAGTATTGGCAATCCCCCCCAGTGATAGGTCATTGGGGAAGGCCTATGTTCAGCATTGGACGTCCTTTGGCTTAAATGATGATGATGAGGAATTTCAGGACTACCGTAAAAATGGATTTACAGTATGAACTGCGATTAGAGCCGCTTAACTTATTTATTCCGTGGCCCGTTATTATTTGGTTATTGGCTGAAACTTTTGTCATTTAGGCTATTGAAAAAATAAATATGTAATTACTTATCGATATGCTAAGTGATTTTTTATTCAGTTACTAGCTGTCTCAGCGAACTTCGTACCGCCCCTTTTTAAGCATTTTCTTTTTCCGTGTTTTTAATAGTTATTCTGCTATTCGGGGCGGAGACAAATCCAACAAATCAAAGATCATAAAAATCGGCCCAGCCGTTTTTTATTTATAAATGGTGTGACCAACCCGACTTTATTTTATATATATCGATTATAAATACTTTGGGGTCGTATTTTGACTATATCAGTCCCACATTGTGAACATCCCTTATAAATATTTAATATTATTTCAAACTACTAAACAAAACTTGCTATTAACAAACAAGCCAAGTAAGTGACGAATAAAACATTTTTATGAGACGCATTGTACCTTTCGTTCAAGTCAAGTCAATATTGGTAAAAGTCTATTACGATGTTCAGATTGCATTTAGCTAAGTTCAGTGATCTTAAAATTAGAATTGAAATAAAACTAAAACATTATAGGTTTCGAAAATTATGTCAAAAATAAGATTAAATTGAAAATTTTATTTGCTATTTGTTGTGCTACACTTGCAAAGGTGGGTATTATAAAACAAATGATGGTAACGTTCGCTTCGAAGAGATTTTTTTGTTATTTTTTTGATATCTCTTCAAAATGTAAATTCATTATTGGCTGTAAATTCTAGAATGTAAGATTGTGATTCTTCTTTGTATTAAGAGCTGTGAATTTTGTAAAATAAATTTAAAAAAAAATTATCTCTAGGAGTGAAGGTTTAAATGGGAGTTTAGAGTTGTGTCCGTTTCATATTTTGTGATAAACAACAGCTGTTGTATTACATTGATAACTTAAGCAAAAATCACAAAAAGTGATTAGGGCCGTCAAATCGAAAGCTATAAGCAGTACATTCACAAACGTGTTATTTTTACTAATTGTGTTTATGTTAAAAACTGTGTTTGTTCAGATATTACTTAGGTAATACTATACTATATATTTTTCAAATCAGTAAGAAATAAAACAAAATCATTTGAGGGAAGAAGGCGAAGCTAATTCACTTTGTTCCCCTGCAGCTCACAACAAGAAAAATGAATCAGTACTCTTTGCGCGGACGTGCTTTATCTCGAATCTCATAATCTATCTATCCGAGGAATACAAAATTGAAACCCGTCAATGAGAGATGGCTTAAATAAAAAGATGTATGTTTTGTTTTTATTAAATCCCAGGTGATATAAACCTACTTTACAAATCAATATGGCACACTTGACTTTAGTAGTTCGTAGCAATCTTGTCGGTGACCCTGGTTTCATTGGCTGATTTCAACTGTCTCTATCGTGATAAAAAGAACGGAACGTAGAAGCATGAATAGACAGCCAGCGAGATTAGCGGACCCAACACCAAGGTAGGTAAGTGCAAATTTTAGGAGATATATATAAGCTTGCAGTTACGAACTGACGACACAGTGTGCAGTGTGAATAAATATCTCAAATCTATATATTTCCATCCCAGGAAAATTATAAAGAGTAACTTCATGCGTAGGTGTCAGCCCTGCACCATGTGGTCCAGCGGGGAGGGCGCCCTAAATCGCCATTAGCCAGCACGCACTAAGCGATTCTTTGATGTGCACAAACTTTCCGTTTTCCTTTGATTGCCATAATGGAACTGCGCCGTTATTACACTAATTGAATTTCGCTAGTCCGGTCGCATTACGGACCTGCCGGGACGTACCTGTCTGCCGGATAGCTTTGTGACACACCGTATCACGGTTTTACGCGACCGCTTACTACGTTACGTGAACATGATGATGTTAAAGTGCTATTTAAAAATAATAACAAACATTAAATACGGAATCATTCAATAGAACAATATAGATTACAGTTAGCTAAGTATTAAATTCATACGGAAATATGTTTAATGTTTTGAGGCAATGCGTTTTTAAACATTTTTTTTAAATCAAATTTTTAAGTCATTGTGGAGCACATACCCTATAGAGTAGAAATGTCATATGATTTGTTCGATACAATTTTCCGCGATTTTTTAATCTGTATCTGTACTGTTTTTGTATGGGCGTAAGTTGACAGGACTTGTCATTTCATACTAAATGTAAGTCAAAAATCACTTAATAGTTTCGGAATAAGATGGTTGCTGCGTTATAGGGTAAGTGCTCGATGTTTTAAGTCCACGTCTATAAGTCAAGTGGATCTACTCTATCTAACTAAAGCTTAGTTCGCACTGTATTAGTAATTTGGTGGAGTAACAAGTTTTGTTAACTAAATTAGCTCGACTAAAGTGCAACTGCATACTTAACTATCTTGAATGGGTACATTTTTATTGTTTGGAAACAACTGGCGTCTACTAAAATACCTTTATAGTCCGAACTAGGCTTAAAAGGCAGAGCGTCAAAATTTTTATTACTATTTCATTCATAGTAGATTAATTTATCATGAAAACAAAGGAACAAATGAGTTAACGAGTACAAAGCACCGGTAACACCAGCAATTAACAAGTTCTTCACTAATTGTTGGTACCACCTACGTTTATCGCAGCAATTACTACGTTAACACTTCTTTGATTGACTTTTTCCGCGCACACTTTTGGGACGTTAACCTCAGGTATTTTTCGTCATACCTCTTAATTAAGTAAGTATCTTAAAAATTTGAAAAATATGTTCAGCTTTAGTATTTAAAAAATACTAAAACGCAAGTATGTTAAGAAGAAGCAAATTATAGTATGAATATTAATTAATTACATCGAAAGTAAAGTTTACGTAACCTTCGCTCTTATATGTATGTCTAAACGAAACAGTAAGCTTTTAAAGCCGTTAGAGAATCATAATTACAGTACAAGTTCACCGATAACCCTTAACGGAGACCAGAATGATAAGGGTGCGGCATTAGCGATCAGTCATCAAAGGTCCTTTGAGCGGCCGCTTCCTGAGAAATTCCTTTGGCACTACATAACATACTAATCAATTGGGTACATCCAATCGGAAAAGGCATTAAAGCCAATAGTTCCAGCTTGCGGTAAACTGTTTGCGAGGTGGGAGGGGCGCCAAGAGCGGAGGGGGGATGTTCTCGGCACATCAAAGGCGAGCCGAGACAAAGCTGGGAGAGCCTTTTAACTTTATTTAGCGGAGTGGTAAGTTTAGCCGGTCGCGAATCGCTCAGGTTAAAGAGTAACACACTCACTTTGAGCTAGCGGGGGGGCTAGGGCTGCAGAGCCAGACCTACCACTCCGCACGTCGACTATGCAGTGGTTCAGACAATTTAATTAATTTAAAGCTTTCGAGAATTCCCCCATTTTGTGTCCCGTTCAAGTTATTGGAAATTTCATGGGAAATTATCACCGATTAAATTTTCACCACTCTATTTTATTAAGGTGTTGTTGCCAATTAAAAAATAAATAGGGTTGAAAGTGATTGTTCCTATTTTTATGTATTAAGCAACTAGTGCTAATGTTGATCTTTAATTGTTTTCATAAAATATTATATCTGCACAAGTTGGTTCCAAAAATCAAAATGTATTTATTTCAGTAACTAAAATTACATTAACTACATATTATGTCCTCTTTTAAGTATTATTTATCAATGTAATTACTTATCAAGTTTTAGTTGTGTATTTTATTACAATACAACGTGTATTGTATTAGTAATACATCCCCGAAACGCTGTCGTTTGACCTGTGTCAATCATCACATTTGCCCCTTTGGACCAGGTAAATTATTATGTTTCTCACTTTGGGTAATTGGGTTTCCATTTCGTTAACAAGCTAATTTATAAACAACTATGAACCTAATATAATAGTCAAATTTATATAATTATTATGCTTCATCTCTCAATAAAAAAATTAAGAATAGAAAGGAGATTGGGATGTTGACATCATTTAATATTTTTTTCATTTATCATTTTCAATTATTTGTATGAAATTAAAGTGATTTCATTGTAACTAATTGTGTATACAACGTGCACTAAATGACATCTAAAATATATGAGAATATCGCGTTTTGAGTTTTGACAGCTCAATTAAGCAGTAAGTAGCGTAAGTAGTGTCGTCATTATCCCCATTGAATGATTTTAGGTTGTACATTTTTTCTGGTTAAATAAATGCAAGTTCAGAAATACTACAACAAAAAAAAACAGGTTTAGAAACTAGCACACTCAGTACCAAGATAGTGACGGTAGCCTAGCTCTATACATAATTGCATTGATTTTATTAGCACTTACAATATTTTTACAATGCTGTAATAAAATTGTTAATAAACGTTTAGTGTGGCCTACATTTTTTTAAAACCACTACCGTACTCATTGATTAACTTAAATTATGTACTTGCATTGTGAAATGTAAAAAAAAAGAAATCCGACGTAATATTTCTCTGATGTCCAAAGTTTTCCATTTTCCCAGCAGTGTGCAAAATGTTCCGCGAGCACTTGTGACTTTCCGGCTACGGTGTCAACCCTGCGCCAGGGTGGGGGCATCAAACGGGCCCGCTAATGCCGCCCGCGCGGCGTCTCTTTGTCGGCGTCCTTTGAGTCGCGGGTGATACCGCGCCCGCCCGCGCGAATTGCGCGATCGGTGCGTTTGCCTCGCGAAATTGCCACGATACCGACGATTTTCATGTTTATGCATTTCCACGCACTATCTGTTGTGTTTAGAAATTTTCAGCAACTGTGCGCCGTTCTTTGTTAATAGTTAGTTTCATTAGTAGCATTTCATTAGTAGACACACTTCATAGTTTTATACATTATCTCTATCTTGATTTCGGTACGTACAATCTGAAATCTGATTGATGCTCTTAAAACTCTAAACAGTATTTAAACATTTTTAGGAATTTCATAAATTTAAACCCCTTTAGCACATGGTGAGCGATTATATATGATGTTACAATTTAAATAATGCATATAAAATATGATAGGTCATTGCGGGAGGCCTTTGTGCAGCAGTGGACTTCCTATGGCTGAAATGATGATATAAAATATGTAACTAACTACACAAGCAAATAGAAAGCATTATGTTAAAAATTTCAAACGTGTTGTGTAATTTTCTGCCAATCTGTTAAGGGGGAAACAACCCCTTTGAAAGTCTGGACAATTCACACATTAAATGGAAGGGTAGCAGGTGTCTTACAAGGAACGGACCGCTTTTATCCATTTGCAGACTAGGAATAGGTATAAACTACCAAGAAATAGTTTGTAGCTCTAACTTTATATTTGTATGTACATATTGTGTATTGTGAAACATTTAGAACCCTTGCAAAATAAACATAATAATATAAACAAGTTGTCCTGTTATTCAAGGATAACCTTGTAACTACATTTTCTATACATCATTGGTGAACAAGTTTTGTTGTATGACTTTTGCAAATTTGCATGAAAATGTATGGATTTCAAACACAAAATACTAAATATCCGATTGAATTTGAACAGAAAACAAAAAAACACATGCCTAAAAAGTCATAGAACAAAAGTTGTTACAACTATGATGTATAGAATATGCAGTTACAAGGTTATCCTTGAGTTATGGGACACCCCTTAAATAACAACTAAAGTACTCATTCACTCAGTTATCGATCATATCACGACAACACGTAACAAGCAAATTTTTAAATAAAAACGGCGAGATGAAAGAGAGTCGAGACAGATAATCCACAGCCCATACACAAATAGATCGAATTGAATCAGTTAATAAATCCGGTCGTTAAATGCAAAACGCGTACGAATCAAATCCGCAGAGCGGGCCCGTTCATTACCATAAGCGGTACAAAGGGCGAGCAGTGCCCTTTGACGAATTAGCCTCACTAACATTACCTATGTTCAGTTCTACTCAATGTAGATAAAACGCTCTACCTATGTTTGCTAGGATCCTTTAGCGATTTATTTCATGTCTTTCAGAGTGACCTCTCTGATAGCGCTATCTAATTACCTACACGTCTGAGGTAGGGAGGTCATATTTCTTGACTTGTGATTCTAACATAACCTGTGTGTGTTCTACTTTGATGTAGTAAAAGTTGGCACTCAAGTTATACGCAGTGCCAGTTGAGCCACAAAATATCTAAGCAGTGCTTACTACTGCTAGGAGAATCCGTTTACTGAATTATTTCACATGACCTTTGCTAGAGCACCATCTTTAACTTATTAAGTGAAAATCATTTGTAACATCAGCTAAATTTCCTCTCTAATAGATAATAAACGCTCTAGTATAGGCAATTCATTTAATTTATTACTGATATGTCTTTGTGTGAATTGGAAATTCGTATTTCCTCTACAACCTTCAGCCTTACAGTATTATCTAGAGTCTAATTTGATATAACGCTACACTACTCTAACTTTGCGCTCAGAATACCTAATAGTACTGCTTTGCGTTCTAAGAGCCGATCAGAACTTAATTTTCATATACTTCTAAGAAAGACCTATTTCTTTATCTACTTAGCAGTAGTTGACGACCGTCTGGTGTAGTGGTTCACTCCGGACTTTAAGGCCAGTAGTTGCGGGTTGGAATCCCGCAAGGGGCAAACGTTTGTGTGCTGCGAGCACGAGCAGTTATCTAGTCGCCGTAGTACAAACTTTGCTAATTTGGGGCTAGATAATTGGTGTGATTGTGAGATACAATTTACTTAAATATTTATTTACTTAGCTTTTTGGGTCGACGTCAATCCTAACGGTATGTAGGCTGATCTCGATTCAAAACTGTTCTACTCGTATTTATTAGTATCGATATACCTATATACAGATTTACGAGGAAAGTTTTGTGTATATTTTTATTTATATTATACACTCTGGCGCTGCTAGGTTTTCTTTAATAATTGTTATATAGTAGATAGATAGATAGATACTCTTTATTGTACACCATACAAAGAAGTTACAATTTGTGTTTAAAGAAAGATGCACAATTTAGGCGGTCTTATCGCTAAAAGCGATCTCTTCCAGACAACCTTTAGGGAGAGGACAGATAAGAAGAAAGGGGAAAGTGGTGCGTAGAGCTTATTTTGAAATTTAATATACCTAATCGATAAATATATAAGTCCAGATAGAAATGAACATAACAATATACTTACATACATAATAAAAATATATATAATATAATATTAAATACATACAATATACATGTGTATATATATATATATATATATATATATATATATATATATACATAAAATGATACTTGATACATGCCAGGAAATATCGTGACCAACAATGACCAGTGACAATATTAAAGTATAGTATAGTACTAACTTCTTCTAAATGTAAATGCATACTGAGACTACACAGTATTATTTTCATAATTTTACTTTGAATCTTACTAGAGGTGGGTTATACTAGGTAAAAGTCAATATCTGTTATCACTGTTACTATTGCAGAAAAATAACAGTTCCAAATACGTGTTACAAAATAACAAGCAAAAATTGCATGATATTTGGTTCACTGTAAGAAGAATGTGGCTGAAATATGGCTATCTTCTGCAGTGTTTGATAGCAAGCCTTACAGAATATACCAGAATACTCCACAAAACTACACCAACATAAAAATATCTTTTCATATGTTTTTCGGCTGCCCCATTTCAAAACCTAGTAAGTCTCCAGGATGCGATTTTGATATTTTTGGCTAAATACCATTTTCTAGTAAGCCTCTAATTTATGCAAAAACACCCACATCGATAGCTCAAATAGATAAAAAGTTACGGTCTAGTAAGTGGATGTACCTTTTCGAATTGAGCCGACTTGACCATTTCAAAACATAGCAAGTCACAAAACCATTTCAAAAGCCTAGCAAGTGCAGTTCACTTACTATATTTTGAAATGGTCATTTGACATACTAGGTTTTGGAGTAGTTACTACAGGTTTTTAATGATTTTTAAGTCTAGTAACTGGAAATATAATGCTAGTTCCTTGTTTTTTTAAATGAGTATTTCGTAGTTCTTGTAAGTGTTAAATATTTGCCTAATAAATGCCTTAAACTTACTTTAGGAACAGATTTATCTTTTGTAAAGTAAAATACATACTTATTTAGTTTTTAGGGATTTAGGGTTTTTTTTCCTTTTACCTAATACCTAGTGATGTTCTGAATAGTTAAATAATAATACCTTGTTTTTATTGTTTATTTCATAAAAGCTTTTTGTTTGCGTATATGTGCGAAAGCTTTGTTGCAAACATATACCTAGAACTTACCGACTTTAAGGGAGAGATTTCTATTTTGAATCTACAAGAAATTAATTAATCGAGGTATGAAATTGACAGATTTTATTGCTTATCTAACTTGTGCTTATACGATGTCGCTATTTTTGCTATTTTTATGCTGTTTTTTTATTATTTCTACCTTAAACCTACTAGTGATGGCATGTATAGCTGCATAGTAATACTTCTTTTGTTTCATTGAAATATTGCTCGCATTAAAAGCGAGAAATATCTACCTAAATCTTATATATTTTTTTAAATTAATAATTACATATTTTATTGTGAACGTGTTTGTCTATTAATTGTCAAACCGAAGCAAACAAACGACTGAATACGAATACACGATTATTATATTTTTTTCTGAAATCAATTAGTAGTAGTAGTAGTAGTAAGTAATAAAATAGTAGCGTCCGGTCAATTGTAAACCACAAACCCGGACATTTTTTTTCCTAAGAATTGTATGTTTTTCTATAGTAAAATTTTATTGTATTATTATTATAATGTATTTAAAAGTTGAAGTGCATCCGCTTCCCTCATCAATTCAATACAATAGGGAATATGCATGAGATAAATATCGATCACCGTATTTGATCGTAAGGTACTTGTATTAAAAAGAAGACAATAGTGAAAACAAATTAAAATTGCCCAAATATTTGCTGAGATACACACCGTTTAAAAAGTAATCTCTGATTGTCTCTATGAAAGTCGTAAACAAAATAATAATATCAAGTCTATATCAGACATTTCTGTCTAACTAACCACTTTAAGAAGAAAGAAAGTTATAAACTTTTAGACCGATTATTAATTATTATTTACCTGTTGTGGTATTATTTTTTCAAATTATTTTATATTATTGTATGTGTGTTACTAGAAATTATATATAATTATATAAGAACGTGCATATTCGTTAAAAAAAAAGGTTACGGAAAAAAAAATTGAAAAAAGTGGTAAAAAATATTGTTATTGTTTACAACTTTAATTAAACTTATTTTTTCTAATTCCAATTTGACTTATTTCTCCATTACCCACATGCCTGCGGGTATATTTCATAAATATTTTCTCATCTCTAGAGCTCTTACTAGGTTTTGGTCTGGATAAATTAGTACCTAAATGATAAATTTTACTATATCAAAACCCAGTAAGTCCTTTCTAGCAGAGTTACTAGGTTTTGAAATGGTATTTTTGCTCTTCTTTTTTTAAGATAGTCAATTTTAAAGTCAATAAGTCTTATAAAACTTGTACTATTAAAAGTAAATATGTAATATACACTTAAAAAAAAGCTAATTTTTTTCTCTATTTTTTAAATACAAACATGTAATTAAATTCTTTATACTTTTGGAAGGCTAGCATGAAACACGTTTTGCGCTCTCCTGTAAAGTTGTGTCAAACACACTTACTAGGTTTTGAAATTGGGCAGCCGTTTTCTATTGAAATAACTTGTTTTTCATTTTATCTTGAGACAGGAAAATCGGAACACAAATATCTCAAAAAAATATTAATTTTTATCACAAGTCATATAAATATTCATAGTTTCATAAATCAGATCAAGACTGTCTTCCTAAAACAATTTTTAGTTCAAGTTTAATTACTCTGAAAGATTACAGACAAAACTCGTTATTATTCGCAAAAGTTTGTAACTTCAGAATGAAAAAAATAGATCAAAATTTTTTTTAACAAAGAACATTTAATAGACAATGAATGAATCACTGACCTGTGAAAACCTGGACTAGCCGCTGTCAAAATAAAGTCATCCCTACTAGACGATCGCAATTTTAGTGCCATAAGCTACAGTTTAAACAGATGCGAGCGAACCATGAAACTAATTTAGTAAAGGACGCAAGATAGGCAGTCTTAAGCAGTATTCTCCAAAATTAGTTCTCAGCACTCTCACTTTGTGACATTATAAAAGGTCCACACAATTAGCTGTCATTCGTATGTGTGGCGGGACTGCCAGTCTAGATAGAGACCTAGTATGAGTCCTAAAAATAAGCACTTTACTTAAATCGATTGAAAAGTAATACAAATTAACGTTTACTATTCGATTGATTTAATCGAAGTGGTTTGTTTAGTTTATACAGGTCAGTGATTAGAATACAGAAAACAAAAGCAATTGGCAAAAAACAGAATTGAATGAAGCATGATTTTAATAAATCAGTTAATTTATAAAACAGAAATAGGTACTAATATCATTCATCTTAGATTTGTTTAAAATAAAACAGAATTAACTGTCTTTTTTGTGAGCTGAGCTCCTTTGAGCTCATCTATATCCTATATCCTATGGTGCGGTTTGGTGTGTATCCGAATGAAAAAAATAAGAGATAACATTAGTCTTTTCACACGCTCACATCAAATTATTTTACGTAAACCTCATATAAGGCGTTTCAAAGTAATGAATAGGTATTGTCAAAATTACCTTTCGTTTGTCAGATGTCTTTGAAGCTCATGTTGAGCTCAAATAATGTCTGTCTGTATTATGGTATGCGTATCCGAAATAACCTGAATGAGAAAATAACAGATATTTAATGCATCTAGATTTAGAAGTCTCTTAAGCATAAAACTTGACATTTCAATCTAGTCGTATAAAATAACAGATACACAACCTTTCTAAATTAGGAAGTCAATAGTTGCATACACTTACCTATGATTTTATATTTCATTTTAATTTAGTAGCTTGAAATATCTGTTCCTTCACCTTTCTAAATTACGAAGTTGGAAAGTAGCCTTTAATTACACTGTATTTAGATACATTTTAAGTTAGTAGGTTGAAATATGTGTTCTTCGGACGTAACAGCTGTAACAATTGTTACTGTTGTGACTGCTGTTACTTGAGTAACACTTGTTCCAGTGGAACAACTGGAACTGATGTTACTTCAGTAACAACTGTTTCGTTGGAGCAGTTGTTACTTCTGGGACTGCTGTTACTTGAGTAACAACTGTTACGTTGGAACAATTGTTACTACTGTTGCTGCTGTTACCGATAGTAACAAGTATTTAGCGTATGAGATAACAAGTATTGCTGGTTTCTTTAAAATATCTGTTCTAAATACCTGTTTCGATAAATACGCCTCACTTCTAAATCTTACTCAAAGACGCGTGTGTGCCTAACTAACGGTGTGAATGATGTTATTTTTATCGTTATGCAGCGATGTCATCGAAAAGTCATCTACTTATGTTTTTGAACCTACCAACTCAGTGATACAAGCAGGGAATCAAACGCATGACATGATAGTGTAGTGACGCAATTTCCCTTAGACTTACTTCCTATTAAATTAACAATTATCAAGACTAATAATTTATTTTTTATTTTCACCTTTTTTGAAACGAAAATGTAGTTACAGCGGAACTTTAAAAAATTTACATTACCACAAAATTAAATGGTATATTTTATCCTTTGACAGTTTAGAACATCAATAAAACCCATTAAAAGCCAATCAAAGTGAGCGCTAACACTTCATTCAGCACACTTCATAATTCGGTATAAAACGTTCATTTTAATCGGCAGGCCAGTGCGGCGCGCGGTGGGGGCACCGGAATTGATTTTCCAATGATCAAAAGAATCAAATTCGCAAAGGGAAGGAAGGTAATTTATTTGACCAGAGCGTCGACAGACCGCAGCCGCCAATATTTCTGCGTGGACGCCGCCGTTCACCGCGTGAAACGAATGAAAAAAATTACAAAACCTTTTATTAAAAACTCAGGTGCGTTTTGCAATGCGAAGTACCGGCATTTAATTGCATAAGGTCTGGGTCTGCGTAAAGCTTTTTGTGACTGTGAACGATATTAATCGTCATGAAATTGTGGCGATGTGTCACATATGTTTAATTCTGATTTTTGACACAATAATGTCGTAATAGAAAGATAGGAACGGGAGCTGTCCCAACATTGATAAATGGCAATAAAGTGACCAAAATCGGCGAGCTTACCATCTCCTATGCTGTGGTAGTAGTAGTTGGATCTTGTTTTGTTTTTTATGGTTTCGTACCTCAAAAGGACGAATCCTTATAAGATCACTTTGTTGTCCGTCTGTCTGTCAAGATCCTTTATCTCGGGAACGTGTAGAGGTATCGAGTTAAAATTAAAACCATATACTCAGGTCTACTGTCCCTTAAACCAAATCAAAGTTCTAAGTTTACGTAAAAAAAAGATACGGCCGTCTGCTGCGAAAAACGTTGACTTAGAACTATGAAATTTGGCAACTAATATGGTATTAAACTACAAGTACAAAAAAAGGAAAAAATCTGAAAATTTCTACATTTGTAATTAAACTGCAAGACTCGATTCCTGAACTATTTATAATATGTACCTTCGAATTTGTACGGAACTCTCGGTCGGCGAGTCTGACTCGCTTGTCCGGTTTTTTCCATTTAGCGTTCGATGATAATAATTATCATGATGGGGTTCAGGAATGAGGTTATCTGATAGAGCACTAAAATTAAAATTCAGATTATTAAGTTAAAGTGGCGATGGATTTGCCACCCGTATATCCCCTACTAGCTGATAGAACAGATGACTTCGACGAGTAAAAACCGCGTAGCGGTTAACGTAGTGTGGAACGCCCAGTGGCTCATAGGACAGACGACCTGCCTGCCTAGCATGACTACTAAAACACGATATGATATAGCGATATATTGACACCAACTGTAAAAATATGATGGATATAGCCGCCAATTTGAATTTTTATCGAAACAGCGATCATAATATGTAACTTAACCGGCACGGCGATTCAACACGGTGGCTTTAACTATCATATTTTTACAGTTTGTGTCGATATATCGCTATATCATATCATATCATATCGTGTTTTAGTGCTCATGCTAGGCAGGCTGGTAAAGGCTGCTGTTGGCGATAGCTGCATCAGAAGGGCAAGCAGAGCAATCAGGATCGCGCGCGTTTGAAGAAGACTACATACAACACGTCAAGTCTTCTCAATTGATATTGGACTATATTCTTACAAGTTTAGGTTGAAAAACGGCTGTGGAAATTTGTTTGTAGAAGGTTGATAAGCCGTTAAATATAAGTTTAGCAGAGAACGACAAAAGGTTGATAGTAATTATAAAAGAAACTATTTACTTTAGAAGTCCTACTTTTAAAAGAAAGTTATAGCCTTTTTTCTCCTTTTTGCATAGAAATAGTTATACTACATAAATAACTACTTCATCAACTTGTTTTCTACGAAGGAACAATTAGGCAGGCCGCACACGCAAACTGAATCAAGACGTAACGCGATTTGTCGGAGCACATATCGGCAACTACCTATTTGACTACACTATGCATACCACGTAATTTCCTGCCTTACCTGATTACTCTAACCGTGTTAATAGAGTCTTCCACGAAGTTCATTGGTGGAACATACGCCTATACACTAATTAATTGGTAATCAGCATATTAAATCAGAACAGCTTTGTCATACAAAATAACTATTACTGTGATTGTGAGCTTACGATCAACACGACACTGGAGAATTTGAGTTTATGCAAATAAAAGTTATAACGCTTTATGCTACTATTATATTTACAGCAATCTTATTTTGTATTCTACTTATATTTCTTAAGGTAAACACACACTGTACGTACTCACCGATTTTAAATTCTTTGATAGATGGATGGATTATCTTTATTGTACCACACAAAATAAACAATCACAGAAAAAAAAAAACATTTACAATAGTAAGATTCAGGCAGTCTTATCGATAGAAGCGATCTTTTCCAGGCAACCTTCAGAGGTCAATAGTCAAAAATCATTTTGATTCATCATTCATTTGAGGCCTATGTTCAGCAGTGGATGTATTGTGTGACCTATGTTCTTACGGCTGAAATGATGATAAAACAAATTCGGGTTAGTTACACCATTTTAGTGGTTGTTTTCCCGCGGGAAGGTGATTCTACTCATAAAGAACGACCACTAAAATTTCACGGTGTATATTCTTATACTTTCTTCTGTCCAAATAGCAGACAGAATGATAGCTGTTAAAATATACGAAGAAATTTACGAATAACTACTGCTTAAGGATGTTAAATAAGGGATAACAAGCACTATTTGATGAGGCCGAAGCCGCGGGCACAGCTAGATTTAATATAAAACAAGAATGCAATACTCTCACAGAACACCACTATCATGTCGGCCTATTGCAGTCCACTGCTGGACGTAAGCCTCCAAAGAGCGCCACAGAGCACGATGTCTCGTTTTTTTTATCCAGCTTTTTTCACAGAACACCATAATGTACACTTATTATGACGCAATAAATGAATATGAGTTAAAATCTCAATATTAAATTCAACCTGTAACGCGATAACATTTTAACAGTAACTGCATGCTAACAAACAACATAATAGTTGACCAAGTCTGTCCAGCATTTTCAAATCGGTATTTCGCGATACTTTTCCAAGCCTCCAACACATCGATGCATCGCGTAGTGCTTAAATTCACGAGTGCAAATTCCATTCGAAATTGTATGCAGTGTCCCTTCGGTGGCGGCCGATCGAGCGAAATTTTGCCTTCACGCATCTTGACCGCGGTCGCCAAGATATTCTGATTTCAATGTCTACATGTCATATAATATCGCTGACTGGGAATTCAAAAAGGGGACTCGAAATTCCGAAATTCGTACTAGGAAATGTGGTTTATAAGTTTATTGAAATTGTTAGGCAATGTATGCATTTTCTATTTCAACTTTCTTACGTTATTATTTTCAATGACTTAAAAAATGGTAACTGGTAAAAACTTTCGAATGATCAAATAATTCAGGAAACAAGAAATCATTCTAAAATAATTGAAATTAGTGCACTATTGCTTATCCACTTGAATGAGGAAACAACGGAGGCATACAGCCGGTTGATCTTTACAGAAACTTTTACTAGGTGCGCGAGGCAGTTTTACAAGTCAACGCGTCCAATAAGGTGCAACCGATCCGAGTGCCCCTCTGCCCTCTTGAGCCAACACAATTTGCTTTACCCACGCACTAGGGAAATTGACCATCGCACGTGACTGACGCCCACACCTGTATCAATAGAACCGGGTAGGTAACGCAGTACCTAAGGTCCAAAAATCCAAGTAACCAGCCGTAACAAGCCACGTGTCACCCCCGAAGGAACAGTTGCTAAATTCGATAGAAAACTATTCGTGCGAAATGTCTTATAAGATGAAGGATAAATTGTCACAAGGGAATAGGGTTTCAGTAAATTCGTGAATGTGAATTCGTTACTTGAAGGCGAGACCACTTGCGCAAAGTTACTTTGCTAATTCGTCGTCCGTCTAGTTGGAGAAGAGAAAAGGATGTACCTACGCGAGTTTTTGTCTCGGCGCAATTACATGCAACCCTCACGGAATCTCGGGTCCACGAAAAACAATCAGCGGAACATAAAGACGGAGCTAGCCGGAGGGCTCTCAGGTGACATTCAATCTGGTGTCTCATTGTTTTTCTCGATTGCGCGGCTGATTAAACGTCTAAACTGTCGGTGACGTAAGCAGGTGAGGCCGAAGGAGCGTCTCCTGCAATCAGCCGTGGAATAGGGTTCCGTAGCCCTCGGGTCCCGTGAATAATGGACGAGCCCCCGCCTTAATCTTCGGAACAATAGCGTCGTCTGCACGCGACGTTTTGCATACAATGACCCGTCTCGAATGAGCCCACAGTAAATGCGAGCAGAAACTTTCATCTGGGATTTTTTCAGGCAAACAGACAGTTAGGCTACGTGAAATTTACATTATATTGGTTCAGTGGAGATCCAGTTCGGTTTACCAATAAAGCAGTTTATTGAATTTAATGTCGAAGGTCTCCGTGAGCTCTGCTTTTTTATTCTATAATCTTGAATGGAACGCATTCTGTGTGAGTCATCACAAGCGCATGTTAATTAATCTTATCTTTGGCATTTTATGTCATAGGAAGTCAGACAATTGTTTTGTGACAGAATAAAGCTATTTGAGTAAACTTAGTACGATGTCGCCGCGAGTTGTCAGCCATCAGCCCAAATCAGCTGTCAGAGTCCCGTGATCTGTTGCGGCGAGACTTAGATAGTTTTGTTGTCGAGCGGTTTTTTGACGCCTGAACGTCATCCAGTCCAATAGCACGGGACCGCGGACTCGGCGACGAGATGTGATAGGCGGTTAATCGACAACGAATTCGATTTTCAAATACCAATATTCAATTTAAACGAAAACTAGTTTTGAAATAATAACCACAACTGTCGATACTCCAAACAATTTGATATCTGAAACGTTTGTAACAGGCACCAGACCGGAACATATCTTTAAAATTTGTGAATACAATTGTGAAAATGATAATAAATCGAAAGAGAAACAAGAAAATCTCAATATGCAATGAGCAAAAATCTATGTAAATGGCCCCATAATAATGTGATACAATTATGAAACAGTCAGTACATCATTAAGTCCGAATATTTAAAGGCAACGAAGCATCAAGCCCTCGACGGAGTCCACACAAGGCACTGGGTAGATGCCAGCCTCAATGAAAACAGTGGTTAACTAAGCTAATAACTCGCGGTCGTGCTTCAACAAGTACCTACATAACAATCTTTCATCTCTGTCACACAGCGCAAATTTTAACAAGGTGCAATAGAGAGGGATACCGATAAGTGATATATTCAAACTCCGACGCCTTTCGACAGCACTCTGGATGGATGATTGGACCTATGAATAAAAGATCGTCAATTTGTCTTAAATCAAAATGCGTGGACAATTATTATGCGGTTGGCAATTATAATACCAAGATTTTTGATCTTTAAAATATAAATGACCGCATAGTAAAGTGTGCAGAGCAAATACATTTGAATGAATATAAGCTTATGAGTCGGTCGGGTCATCAGGATATTCAGGACCGCTGCCGAGTTTAGGTAATTCGTCAACTTAAAAATCTTAAAATATTTGCTAGCTAGGTACGCCAGTTTCTCGAACTCGTTAAGAGAGATCCATTGAAGTCTAAGTTTTAAGTAAACATAGTATAGAAGAAAATTTAAACTGTCAAGCTTGATAAGTACTCGATCTGTAAAATCGACATAGATTCATAAACAAATCTTAAAACAGTAAACATGCCAATAATAGTATCAAGGTTTCCAATATCAGATAACGTGAACATGGATCTTGACAGTGTTGTCTTCTTTGTAAAAACATGACATTATCTGTAGAATAACTGATTTCAATCGTGTTAACATATAGTTAAGGAAGAGATATTTTAGTTGACAATCGTTGGTGGTAAGAGTTAAGACACTAGTGAAAGAAAAAGTATAGAAACGTCCTTATAAAATCGATTTTAATAGCAATACCATCTCATTGCCGCAAATCCACAACATTGAATACGTACGACGACCATATTACGTTCGTTATTTAGGATTGTAATGTTGACTGGCACACATTAGAGGCACTGTAAATATCCTTTGCATTTATGTCGTTTTCTGATAATTTAAAGAGATTTAAGTGACCCTTATGTAAGCCTTTAATTAAACTTTATTTTTACTCACATACTCTATGGGTGATGTGACACCCCGCTTGCACGCGTGTGTTTGACGCTTTCAATGCTACGGTAAATAAAGGGTTCAATTCGACGCAGGGAGTCCCACTTCGCAATATCCAGTCTATCGTAGACATGTTGCAACGATTTGTTTACGTTTAGGTTTCTGGTTGTTGTGTTAATAGTCATGCTCATGTCCTGGACCTGTTTATGAGAAATATCTGTCATATCAATGTTATAAATTAAATAAAAATATGTCAGTCGCTATCATAACAAATAAACATTAAACAAAAAGACACTGGATAACGTGCAAAACCTGCAACCACAGAAAAACTGAACTTCGCCTGAAACTATAATGCCACCCTAACTGTTGCCCTGTTGGTTTTTCAGCCAGTTCCTAACTTACTTACGTGTTTTGAACAATCACTAAACTGCCGCTTAATCCCTTTTAGTTTCGGAAATAGGGTGTCAGTCAGTAATCAGTATGTCTGTATGTGCATGGAAGTTTTCAAACGTTTTTAGAAACGTTTTTTTACCTTATATTTTGTATGTGAAAATTTCAATGGTGATTTAATTAAATGACATTGATAAAGACCATGAACCGGATTAAAAGAAGCCATTTTCACCCCAGAAAAGAACAACCCAGATAGAGTAGGTTAAAATGACGCATTGGAAATTTTGTTGGCAGGGATATCGGTTTTTATCAGCTATTTCAGAACATATGAAACTCATATTTATTAAACTGTTTCTTCATTTCATTCACTTCAATTTGTCAATTACAGAAACGCGATTTTTCAACTTTTTTAACAGAGACAAAAATATCGAAGGAACCTCTTTTAAAACAGAGATTTAAATTTAAAAGGAAATCCAAATTGTTGATGCCAGAAAACATAAGCCAGTTAGATTTTTTTAAATATTGTTGTTTTTTCTGAAACGATAAGAACCGTTTTGACGTATACGTTTGTATGTCCACCTTATGGTAAGCGTATGGTATAACTGTGTATGCGTCGCCTTAATAACGTTTTGCTGTAGCAACTGTTTTATTTTACTTATGTAATAAATAAGGACCTTTTTTATAAGTTTGATATTGACTGTAGCTCGTTGAGGTCCTATTCAGAATTTCACTCGATAATTATTGAGGGTAGCGTAAACGCGAATTTTTCGAAAACGAAAACTTCACGAAAACTTTTTCTATACAAAATTATCAACAGTGATCGAGTGATGATCTGGAAGCACAGTTTTGATTATTCAGCGCAATAATAGGCCCGCGTGTTAACATTTTTGTTACGAAAAATACGAAATACGCAATCTAACAGATTGCAACTGTCAAATAATATTGTAATCGGTAAGAAAATAACATTTTCCTAACCCGAAGGTAGACCAATATTTGTCGAGGGTTACATTATGAAGAGCCCCATTCATGTCTACCGCAGTCACGTGTCGGCATGAATATTGTGCGTCATTGATGTCAACTGCAGACGGGCCGCAGCGGGCGCCGAGTCTCAGCCAGTTCCTGGCATTCTCGCAACGATGCATAGTAGATTCTGTCACAATGTCATTTAAAAGTTTGGAACGAATTTATTAAACGAGAGTTATTTACAGGGCATAATATGGTTCACGTGACAATGCAGCAACGGTTGGAGAAGATCGCTGTTGTCTGTAGAGATTTTGGATTCTGCTGCAATCAACACAGCAGTTATTGAAGGGTTGCAGATTCTTGCGTCTCTTTTAATGCCACGTTGAAAAACTGAAGCTGAATTTTCTTGTCTCTTGACTACAAGTTATTCAACTTTTTTGGTACTACATTTCATGTCCATGTTTTAGGAAATGAAACCTCGAACCTTGACATCTCTGATTGATTGTCTACTAAACACGATTGGTATTTTATTCTGAATACAATTCAACATAAACAGAAATAGTTCTTAAGTGTTTTTCAAGTGCCTATCCCAAGAATATACAAATACCTATACTTGCAAATGTCACCGTCTCATAACTCAATAGCGACTGCGGGGGGCGATCGCAATCGCATCGCGTAATGACATCGCGTCAACACACACGCGGAGACATGCGAGATGAAACGAGAACTACTTTATTTCGAGATTATTACAGCGATATTACGCTTCGAAACTATACCACACGTTGATACATAGCAGTGGGTTGAAGGCAAACAAATATGGAAGCATCACTTCGATACTCACTCATACTTTGATAGTCACATCGAGGTGACAGTGATGCGCGATAGAGAAATGTTAGCGTTAGATGATCAGGTTTCAAAATCAAACGATAAGTTTGGTCAAGATGACAATTACAGAATTGATACTGGAAAATCTTTTTTTTTAAGATAAACAACTTCTACAATGCAGAATAATTACAGATTATCAACATGTTCCTTGCAGGAGGAGATATAGCGGCAAAAAATAATACAACAATTTTCGACAAGACGTCATCTATTTACGGACACAATAACTTTAATAAGTCAGCTCTAGACTACACCGTCCGGGCCACAATTCTGGGCAACAATGGTTAATCTTGCCGCGCATTATACGCGGAAGACGGCGAAGCTAAACTCCTTGGTCGGGGTAAGCAGGTAAATTGGACTATTGTACTGCCCTATTGACAGGTAACTCTTGAAAGAAGATACAAAATTGATATTGAAAATCCTCATATTATTCTCATATAGTTACAACAGAGGTTTATTTTTTATATCGGATATGGTAAAAAATAAGAAGTGATTGGGTTAACAAGTATTTCTGGGGCAAATTATCCACATATTTATGTCACAGTTGAATAAGCTAAGGCACAGCAAATACTTTTCTGTGTATTCCGTAATTAGTAGAGAAAACTTATTTGCTGTATTTATTTAAGCATAAGCAATATTTTAAGCATTTAAAAGGGTTCCTACTGTTGTTATTTGTTTGCTTTATTTTTAGAAAATTTTAACACGGGTTCCCCACAGAACATTAACTGGATAAAACACAGTAAAATGTAAATACAAACCCAAAGCAACTAAAAACAGAAAACAATTACTTACGTTAATCAAAAGAAATGAGAAAATTAAACGATGAACTGAATTTGAGAACGAAGAAATGAGTTGCAGCTGCCTCCGCGAGAAATCTGTTTAATGCTACAAAAAGTGTAATTTATTGAATAATGACACAATTTAAGACACTCGTGGAACACGATTGGTTTTATGTTAGGCTTCACTGGTTAAGTTACATAGAAGAAGAAATTTCGAAGAAACGACTTGCTGTGAAGGTATATCTCTTTTGCAATCAACAGTTTTCTACATGATGAGTGTAAACCATATTTTGTTTAGAAGTATTTTGCCTCTGACAGACCCTAAATAAAAGATTCGTAGGAAAAAAAAGGCGTTACCAATAAAAGCATTTTATTTCCCTATTAGGCCTGAATTAAGCTCTTTTAACTTCCAATTGTTCCTTTAAATTCGTGCAACTGTCACCTTAAATATAAGTTTCTCAGAATCATCGCAGCTGAAGATTTTCTGCGAAACATTGTAGGTAAACTAATACATACTTATCTAGTTAATAATGTATTGACAATAATATCTGATGGACGAGGTGGGCCCGCGTCTTACTGTTTCGGAGTTGGCGACGGTATGCGGTAAAATCTCGGAGAAACTCATTGACGTGCCTCAATTCAAAGGCGCTGCCGCTAACAAAGCGCTTTTAAACATTATAGGAAAAAGCTGCCGCGTATTCAGCGCTGCAATATTTTCCAGCGACCGGCAAGGTCTCATCTATCACAGATCGAATAGAAAAGCCAGCATTACATTGACATTAAGTTAGCAAGACAGGATAGCGTTTGTGTGTTTGCGAATTGTAACCCTTTTTAATGTTATATCGAAGGAATTACATGCTTTGAATGTTATATGGACAATGACCTGTAGCTAATAATTGCAAGCGTGGCGGTGTGGCCACGCAACAAATACGCCTAAATCTTTTTACCTGAAACTACAGAACCAGAAAAGCTCAAAGCGCAATTTTCAAAATGATGTAAAACCACACTGGCCGTCCCGTATCATTAATATGTTTTAGTTTGTTGAGAGCACACGATGCCAACGACGACGACTAGACTGTTCAGTTAGCGCTGTGCGTGCGCGGTGCTTGTGGGTCTAGCGTTGCGCGCCCACTCGCTTTCGTCTCCGTTCCCGGGCATTATGCCCTAATGTCACTTAATTTGCCGTCTAGGGCCCCTCACGTGAATGCAGCCTACGAGAGCCGGTTTAATATAAAAATTCGCTCGTTTTTCCCCGACGCGAGATTTAACGTTAAACTGTTGCCTCTTTTGAGAGTAAACGCGTAGAAGTAATGGGATTATGAGATCGGTAGTTTTGGTTCTCGTCGGCTGAAGTCGCAAAGGAAATTAAATTGCGAAGTCGTATTAACATTGTACTTGTATGTTCGGTGTGAGAGCTACCGTTTGACATTCACTTGTTATTGAACATGTAGACGTTTTTCCAACAGAAAAAAAAACTTATTCGCAGTGGCAGAGTCATTTCGACTGCTTCATAGTGTTTTGTCTCATGGACGACTATGAAATTGGTGAAAACTGATTTTAAAAGTCCTTGCGTTTGGTCTGAAATAGCAATAAAAAGAACAGAATCTTTTATAATAGCAATAAATTTACTATTTTCTTAATACTTTCCCGGTGCAAATAGAAAACTATTAACGAAAAGCGATTACCACAGATTGGACGCACACTCAGCAGGTGGAACTCGGTCGAAAGCGTAACAAAAGCGAAATAGCTGCTACTATATTGCGAACTAATCGCTATTATATCGGTAACGAAGTATTGTATCGTTAACGAAACAATTTCTTAGCGACCAGGTTTGCCGATTTCGCGGATTATGTTACGTGCAGGAAAACCATGACATAATTGGTATCACTATAAAGCCGTTATACTCGGAAACCGAACAGATTTGTGCACATAACAATAAAATTTTATTGTGTCTCTTTTCCATAAGCATGAGGACAGTGTATACCTAATAGTAGTATAACGATATGTATACTATACTGTTTAGTTAAAAGTTGTACCAAATACAAATGTAACTGCTTTTCTAGTATTTAATGAACGATTTTATTATTATTAATATAGCTATTGTAAATACCGAGCTCCACCCATCATACAATATTATAGTAAATGTCATTGGAATTTTATTATTTAATAAAAAATAAAACAATATCTCTGTATTAATATCGAATATAGGAATATCTTTGTTTACGTTTACTTGACACGCGTAGGTAATAAATTAATTTTTAAAGTTCGTTTTAATATACAATAGAAAAAAAATCGTTACCAGTTAACAAACAACTACTTGTTTACTAAAGATGATACCTTGATAATGTAAAGTAAGGAAAAATATCCAGTAGTTTCACAGCACAGCCCTTTCAGACCGAGGGTAGTAAGGTAAAAACAAATAAATATAGTAAAATATGACAGTTTTAAAATACTAATTGAGTAAATTATATGTTTTATAACGTGTGTTAAGAAATGTGTATGGAGGGTTCTCTATAGGAATGTGTAAGTGTGAGAATGAAGTTTTGATAACAAGTACTTTAAGAACTTACCTTTATTAAAACTTAGCTAAAAGGTGCCGGGTATGAGGATAATATCATCCTGAAACAATAAGAAATATAGTTTTAATTTAAAAATGACCAACTTAATACTTTACTTGAATACAGGCAAGCTTCATAGATCATTATTTAATACGAGTACATTATTGTTTGTTGCTATACAAAAAATGTAACAATAAAATATATACGAATAAGTGTCAATCACGTAATGGCTGATCCTGCCTGTTTGCGCAGCCATCGAGGCAGGCTCTCGACGAGTCTGCTGAGAAGGATCTACAGTTTTACCATAAACAACCGAGGCTTTTGAGATTTCGTTAAATAAATTAAAAGCATGTATTCTGTAAATCGAGTACATACCCTATAGAGCAGCAATACGAGCCATCTTCCTCCGATACTAGTAAGTGATTTTTTATTTACATTTCGTATCAAATGACATGTCCTGTCAACTCTCGCCCATACAAAAAAGTACAGATACAGATTAAAAAATGGCGGCAAATTTCGTCGAACAAATCATATGACATTTCTACTCTATATGGTATGTACTCCATGATTCTGTACCACAATGAACTATACTAGAAATAGACACTAGAGGACCCTCGGAACTACATACGCGTAGACGTTAAGGCATATCCTCCTTTCCAGACCGATAAAGATTTTGAAGTTTTTGCAAGAATGAAATAAAGGATAGTACGGACGACAGACAAACAAGGCGAGGAACGCAAATTCATATAATAAGTCAGTTAATGTTTTAGAAAATATTGTATTTTAGGTTTATAACTGCAGTCACGTTTTCAATCCCGAAGCTGCAAGTGTTGCAATGATTATTCGAGACATGGTTTGCGGCGCACAAAAAGTGTGATTGCCCACACAAACTTTAACTTTCTACATGTCTTGTAACTGTATTTCCTGTAAAAAAGGGTGACAAGGTGACCGTCTGACCGAGTTTATTGCGCCGTTTCTTCTCATCACCAGCCAATATGTAG
Source organism: Anania hortulata (assembly GCA_963576865.1). Taxonomy (NCBI): domain Eukaryota; kingdom Metazoa; phylum Arthropoda; class Insecta; order Lepidoptera; family Crambidae; genus Anania; species Anania hortulata. The sequence goes on along the minus strand of OY756395.1, from coordinate 17,979,016 downwards.
TCCCGAAGCGGTGGTAGGGCTAAGCTATATTTTAGGACGTGTATAAGTGCCCGAAGAGGGCCTATATACCGAACTGTGGTATTCTTGCGCAATTTATACTTTTTTACTATATTGGTTCACTGTTCACTAATTTATGCTATTTAATAGGTGGCGCTATTTTGGACTCATGTACGTAAGATTAATTAATTCACAATTTATTCACAACTCTTTATACACCTTCGGGCGCTTAAATAACATCATAAGAATTCATATTTACAGCGCAAAAAACCATATTACCAACGCCTAATAGGGATCTTTAGAAATACATACAAGCAAAACACAGCCCAATCTTTTGTTTAGACGTTTAGTGTTTCACATTTGCAAATAAATCCATTTTTCATTAATAAAACTATCATTTCCGCCACCTCGATTCATGTAATGTGTTTGCCGTGTTAATTTCAAGCAACTAAATCTTTTATTTAAATTCATTATATTTGCTGCTATAAAAAATGGCAAAATATCAGACACATAATTTTGTCGACGTTTAACATACAAGATAATTATATTTTTTATCACAGTAAATCTAAAAATAAATAAACAATTCGTAATTTGTTCCGAAAAATGGCGCTAGTTTACTATGGATTTTTATGTAAAATGTTGCCAAGTTGAGATCATCATCATAATAAGGCACGCACTGTCAAAAATTTATCAAATCTCATGTAGAGCCAAGCTTCTAAGTTACGCTGACGCTTAAAGACGAGCCAAGCAAAGCCTATGGGCACTGGGATTTGCTTAGCTCGTCTGGACAGTAGATTTTTTTGACAATCAAATCAGGTAATTAGACCCAAAATTTTATGAAACCACCTAATTTTAAGATGCACAAGGACGCGCTTTATAATAACGTCGCGTCTTTGTAAAATGGCTCTTAATAGTGATGCTTTTCCTGTCCTTGTAGACATGACATTGAAACTTCAGCTTGCTAATCCACCGTCGCTGGGCTATTTCGGCGATCTTTGTTCTTCAACAGATCAATGGGGAGAGCTGTAGAAGAACAAAGATCGCCTTATTCGTATTACTTTCGCATAACTTTTTAACTACACGTGATTTTATCTACCTACAGAGAGTGAAAGACATAATATTGTGATTTATGGGATTGTGAAGTTGTAAAATTCGTGCTAGACACAAGTAAAACACACTTGTGGTCGTACAAGCAAGGAACATCGCCATCAAATATTAGCAACGTGTCCTTTATCGGACATCAACGCTGCGCCGGCGCCGGCGGCCGCGTGGGCGACGCATCCAAAGCAAAAAGCCGCCAACAGAGACTGCGCTTAGGGTTGTCTGAGCAAAAGGGTCTTTAAAGAGAGACAGATGACCAACATAGTGGTCTTATAGTTTCCTTTTTTAATTTTGACTCGAAGAATCCTAAAAAATAAGCGTTAGTAGGTTTCGAATTCTATGAAGTACCACACTGCATATTTATCCTGATAGGTGTCGCATTGTTTTTGGTCGAGACACAGACTCAGAACCACTACTACCACCACAACCACTAGGGCCTCGGCCCTATGTTAAATAATCACTATGATTCTGCTAAGTTGTCGAACGTGTGTCAAACTTGCGTCAAACACATAACAATATTATGTGAATAAACACAAATGTGATGTGATTAAACGTGAACATTGTTTGACAATGTGTTGATAACACCAAACACGCTAGCGCCATCTGAAATTTGCTTTGCCTGGCTTCCCTATTAGGAGCGAATATACGCTTAATAGAGTTCTGAAATGTGTAGCCGAGGATGAGACAGTTAAAACACATTTGGAAAGTCTCATCATTGATGATATCTTCTGTCTCACTGATGTGCCGATTTAACAGCCCTATTGCGCCAGCGCACCGCACGCCGCGCTCGCGGCATTCCGGCCCAAACCGGTCTCACTCAATGGAAGCCGATACCAACCCTATAATTAGAGCTCGATACCGGTTTTGGTAATGCTGAAACCGATATACCGGAACAAGATATAAACGTTTCATTAATTTGGACTAAGACAAAAAAATATTTGCATTAGCTAAAAATAGACCGATAATTGATTTTGAACAAAACCAATGTTTTAATTAGTCATTCGCAATTCTAATTTCAGAGCGATATCCTGAGAAAGTCACACAAAACATTAATTTCTATCGTTGTCAGAGTCTTAGATTAGACTCTGACAAATAGAGATTAGTGCTAGCTAATTGTTATAATTATTTGATAGGGACTAGGATTGTGTAGGTTCTCATTCTCAGGTTTCTGTTCGGTACAAAGTTCAAAAAAGTTGTATGCTCAAAATATTTTTATTAAATCTTATTCCGGTATTACTACCGATAGTAGTTAGTACCGAACTACCGATACAAAGTCCCGATCACCATGCTCTACCGCTACAACGACTAAACAAAATAAAATCAACCATTACCAACCAATGGCGTTAAGCTTAATATTATAGTTAAGCGCAATGGCGCAGCTGATACTCGGAAATTATAATCAGATTACAACTGCAGTATAGCACAAAAAGTTGTATAATGGCGATGAGGCCGAATGTCGGACGTTACATTCTGAGTATCAAGTGATGTGGATGTGATGGATGGGCCGCAGAGAAAGGGAAATTAAGACAAAAAACTGGCTATTGTTATGTTATTATTGACGATATATAGCCTTCCAATTTCGAGGCGAACTTTCAGTGTTAGAAAAAACACCTCGTAGAGCTATTCTGATTTCATATTGCAGTAGCATGACGAAGTACCGTTTGGTTTCATGTATAAACTTAAAACATTCCAATTGAGTAACAAACAAAGAATGTAAAAATGTAAAACAAAGGGAGCAGTGAGGCAGTGACTGTTATCGCGCCATAAAGTAATAACGAGCTTAGCTAAGCGGCTTATCGTCACAAAGCAGATCGCCTAATATGCCCAAAGCCGACTTGAGTGGATCGAATAACGAAGAGCAAACAGCGAGGCCTACACTAAACTTCAATTAGGGTGAACCGAAAGTCAAATATTCGTGTTGTGACGTCACAAAGGGACAGCGGCGTAGGTAGGCGCGCGCGCAGCTTCCAGGAACCGACCGGCCGCCTCGTAAACTCCAGCACAATACAGCCGAGCATTTTCTAAACGTGCTTGTGTGGGATTTAAACATTTTTGTGATATTTTTTTTGGAAATTCTTACAAGGTGATAACCAGCTGTAAAGTCTTACTTCAGTGTGGCAGCAACAAACTAACCTCTGAAGTAACAATGTCTAATGACTTCCATAATAATATCGACATCTTTGATTTATTAATAACCAGTTAGCTATGTGATAATTTCATTTTAATTTTAATAGTTAACCTATATTACTTTTATGGTGCAATGAAAGCTCTCTTATTCTTTTTGTTTTTAAGAGGCTTTATAATTAACCGTAATAAAATATAGACAGATACACCTGCTTCGGATAAATAAAATAATAACCTACTTATAACAAAAGACATCTAAGTGGTTGGGCACCACTTTTTAAATAAAATCACCCAAGCCTATTTCTGTATCTCTCCCCTCGTGCCTACCTTTAAAGCGTTGCGAAACATTCGAAAAGGCCATTTTCAACAAATAAGAATACAACTGCCAGCTTTGTGTTGGGAAACTAAAGTTTAGTCCAAGTTGAAACTCGTTTCTAAGGCTTCAGAACTTTGGGAAACCTAACCGAAGCTCTTTCATCTCTTTTCTTAATTTTATTCAAAGCAGCACTCAGTGCTTTCCATTTCGAAATTATGAAAAAACTTGAATGTACGAACAAGTCCTTACGATATTTATAAATAATTAGATTTTTTTGTATGTTTTGGAATACACTTTAGTATCTCAAGCTAAATTAATTTGTATGGTCTTTTATTTGTTAGTGTTTTTATGCCGAATACTTATATTATCAATTATTATTATAATACATACGAATACAAGGTGGGCGAAGAAGTGAAGTCCAATGTGGAAAGATGTCTTGTCCAAAAAGGATATATAAAGTAGAGGACAGATCACTCATCGGGAGAGACCTATGTCCAGCAGTGGACTGATAAGGGCTGGTATGATTCCTTGTTCTTCCTAATATTCTGTTTATATTAAGAGGTAGTTAATTTAATCACCCTCGTGTATGTTGCTCGTTTTGTTTTGTTATACGATTGTTTAAAGTTATTTGAGTAATAATAACGCTGTATGTGTTTTTTTTTTAAATATAATTATCTCCTGAGTTTCAGGTTGAGTATAGTCATAGGATCTTTGTGTAAATTGGGAATAAAATTTATAAACTAATCTAAATATGAATATAGAGTGGCTCTGGAAGGTATTCGAATCAACTAAAATACATAATACAAAATACTCCGTTTAGGTTGTTAAATAAAACCATTTTCATACTCCATCGACAAACTAGATGTCCTTAATTAAAGGCAGCGCGTTACAAGTTTGTTCGTACACATAGGCACGTAGAAACATATCCATGCGATTAAAGTTTCCCTACAGTCGATCCGTGTAAGTGTAGCTGCCTTGTGGGAGTTGGAAGTTGATAGGACATTTCGTATTAATTAACTAAATAAGACTGGTAAAGCGAAGCGAGCGTCTGAAACAGTCGGCGCTGGCGACTTGCGAGTTGTCAGTCGCGTGTCAATAAGACGGAGACACGGCGGATTTAAGTATGGGGCCGGGGGCGCCGGGCGCGCCACCCCAATGTGTGGTTTCCTTTTGATGTCATCTTCGCGCAAACTTTGCTACGGATCGGCTTTGAGATAGAGAGACGGAGAGTGACTAATTTGGCCCAGCATTTGATCTCGAGAACTCCGATGGCGGCGTCCCGCTCGCACCCGCCTCCCGGCCCGCCGCCGCCGGGAAGCTCTTTGCAAAATTTCGCTTTGATCGCAAAGTTAAATTATATGGGAATTGAGCATTAAATGGATACACATGTGAGGGGTACGTGCGAGGCCCGCCAGCGCCTCAGCCGCGCCTCGGTCGCCGTATGCTCGGACCGAACGGGTAATATTGTCAAAAATAAAACGCGGAGAGTCGTTTGACGATTACGTCGACTTACATAAATAATGAGAGAGGAGTCACTTTCAAAGTTATACATTTGTGAGAGCGGCGCTTGTATTTAACTCCGCCTAATTTGCCGCGAGTACGCGTACCTCAGAGAGCTCCGTTTTTACTAGTTTACGAAACAGATATTTGCGCCCGCCTTTCCTTTGATACGGCACTTTGTGGAGCATTTTACACGAGTTTCTTTTGAGGCCATTCAGACGGTGAGTAACGAAAGGCTGTCTTTGATAAACACGTGCGAGGACTCTTCAGTACTTATTAGGGGTGCTCTCTTTGAAAGTGCTTCTTGTGAAATCTATTTGAAACGTTCACAATCTCAAAGCGGCTCCGATGAAAGGTGCTTTAATTAAACTGTCGCTAATAAAATTATGTAAAAAATTGAATCTACGAGTGTTCTATTCGTCATTAAATGTTCGTGAAATTTCGAACGTCAGAGGGACATATTGCGCAGCTCTTGCCCTTCAAATATAGTTAAGGTTTGATGTTAACCTAATAATAACTAGTACAAATAATTCAAATGGCGCTCATTCACAAGAAGATTATTCAAAAGGATTCTAAAGCGATAATCCTGACATAACCTAATAACGTATATATCTTCAGAAGTCTAGATGTGGCGAGGTTGCGAGCTCAGAGACCTATTAGTAGGTTATTAATGTTGGGTCACACACTCTTGTGAGTCAAAGACGACTCCGCAAAGTGGCGCCTTTGTGCGCGCCGCCGCCGCCGCGGGAAACGCTCCGTGTGTTTCAACTCGCTCCTCGCGACAAACTCTTTGTCTCGCGACACCTTCACAATACACCGCTCGCATTCAACACAACCAATTTATAAACAAAATTAAGCCAACAGTTAGTTCCAATCAATTTGTTAGTTCATTGGATTCGACGTAAGACTTCCATCAAATACCCCTGATTGAGTTCACATCAATAATTTCTTTGTTTTTGTTTCGCAAAGCAAACCATATGAGTTTTATCCAATAACATGGCCCCACAAATACCCCGGTCACAAACAATGCGTAATCATCAAAGGGCAACCTATGTGACCGTGTATTTCCTTATATTGATGATCTGATAGAGATCAAAGAGATTTGATGGACTTTGATGTTTAAATCTGAAAGACTTTAACTGGTGTCCTTGTGATGGTAATGTTCGGCATGGGTTGTGTGCTTTGGTAGACAGAGGAACTTTGTGCCGGCCTCTTGGCGCGCCGGAACTTGCTACAAAGGCTCCGAGTGCCGAAACAACTGACGAAAAACTAACGACGGACGGCAAACACTTGCATAATCAACATCTTAATTGTGAGCCAAGAACTAAGCGACAGTAATTTTAATTACGTTTGACAATTAACAATGTAGCTTACAACTCACGGGAATCTCGTTTCGTGTAATTAATAATTTACTGGAACTACTTATTTTATGAAGTCAGAATGATATCGGGTATTTAATGATACTTTTATTTTGATTATACACTTTCCATTTCTATTACGATTTACAGAAAATATTAATTAACATTAACAACTATACTCGTTTAACAATGAATTCATTTAAACGTTGTAATTTAGTCTCTAAATAAACACATAGCAAGTGGGCCTGTAATCAATCCACACTAGACATTAAAGAGACCGCCGGCAGAACAACGTCAAAGAGAACCGAACTACAAAGGACACAATCATATTTTTGAAAACAAGCGTTTCTAAGGAACACTCGAAATCAAAGGGACACCTAATTTATAAATTGCAATTACAACCGGTAGCTCACGGAATGGAAAAAAATTTAGAGCGAACAGATTACCAACACTAAATTTAATTACAAAGCGAACTCGAATATAACAAATTGGAGAGGATAAACGCGACAAAGTAAAAGAGAAAACACACCAAAAGGAAACTCGGAGCATTGATATAAACGAAATTTAAATTAAGTACAAAGGGAAAGAAGATGAAAAAAAAAATCCTTTCATTGAAAGCTCTCATCCCCGGAGTCAGAGGGCCGGGCGGCTACATCAAAGACACCTTCCTCCCGAGTCTATCCTTATCTGTGCGAAACCGAGTTTGGAAATTAGCACAGAGCGATCCTTTTTCTGAGACTGGCTCAAAGACGCCGCGTGCGCACCTGAAAGGGTGCTTTTAGCATTACGTTTTCATGAGGGCGGTGGATGGCGCGATAATGTAGCTAATTAGGTATTTTGTTTACCCGACGCGTTATAATTCGGAGCGTCCGGCTAATAGTATGCAGGCTCGGCTTCGACGGTCGTCTAATGCGAGGGCGTAACAGCACTTTGAGGAGGGGTTATAAAGTTTTTTTTGTATCGTAACTAACATGTAAGTAAAAAGAAGCATCTTACGGTATGCAATATTGAATCCTTTAGGAGTTATTGGCACCCGAACCACACCTGCCTCGTAATAGCTCTAACACTCTCGAAATGGAACACAGACAGAAACTTAAAAGGAAACGCGAAGAGCTCAAAAGTAAACCACAAAACACAAAATGATAACTATGCAAATAGAACCCTCACGCGATATTGTGCACGTATTTTTAACTTTTACAACTAAGAATCCGAGCTCATACATTTATTGAAGCTGCATTATCGCCCGTAGCCGACACCGGCATAGATAGTGATGTGATGAACTAACTCGCTAGCAAAAGCCGCATAGTAGAGATACTTTTGCTTGCATTCACAGAGGCATTTAGGATTAATTTCGACTTATAGAAAGACTTATAGTTTTCTCCGTCCTTATAAATCAGCAAAATTATTAAGTTTTTCAGCCCTCTATGACTGAAAAAAGATTTAGACTAATTAAAACCCTGCTCCTTTTTTTAAAGTCAGTTGAAAATGGATAAAAATTATTTTATTGTACAGTACAGCAACATAGCCTCATAATTTAGACACTTGTTTTGGTATAATTAATGATAAAGAAAAAGTTGTATTATAAATTGTAAAATGTTTTTTTATACATAATACAGTTTAAGTGGTTAGCGAAAGTAGCTTAGTCATTTTGTTTAATATTTACATGATTTTGCACTTATACGTAGTCATGGGTACAAAGATTAAAAAACTTTCATGTTTTCATTTATTCGCAACGAAATATAGATATTCTCACATATGAGTACCTATATCTCTTAATTATTTAATAAATAACCATGCCAGTTAAAATAATACGCGACCTTGTCAATTTTACGTTTGCTTAGCAAGAAGCTACCATTTTCAATATAAAATGTGATCTTACTTATCAAAAGCATGATCGTGTCGCGCCCACGCCTACGCAGCTAGCTGAATGAACTAAAGAGCGCGTTGATGTCTTTTATATAAGATGCGCATACGCATAACATAACATAACATAACATAACATTTATCTATAACATTTAGTTCAATATTAGTGACTGATGCGATAGATGTTTTGTGCATATGAAGTACCTAACATCAGTAAGATCTATTAGTTGACCTTAATATTGAAAAATATAATCATCTCTAAATATTTTGTTTAAGTTTAAATAACGCCATTACAACACGATCATTGTATTATTTTACTTGAAAAATAAGTCGTGGATACAGTTTTACAGATCACATGTAGGCGTGTTGGTCCGAGGTCTTCGAGAGATAATTTGTTTTGCATTTTTTGTAAAACATAAATTAAAGTTAAAATGGTCATGTGCATCAACTTACAAAAAAGAAATAATGACTTAAGTACCTATATATTTTGTAGATAAGAATAAATTAAGTTAATTTTTAACAAAACATTATTTACAACACTAACATTATGAATTTAAAAATTATTTGACAATACATTGGATTCTATTGATTTAAAATTGACATTCACACGTCAGACAGTGTATACACTGTTTCTTTCTGTATAAACCAATTTCTTTGTAAATACGAGTATTTTGTGAATAAATAATTTAAAATTGAAATTAAAAAAAATATAATGTAATAAAAATCTGAATCTAATACTAACTGATTCAAGTATATTATAGTGTACGTAAAATATAATATACTTTTCCTCCTTAATTTATAATGCGAGATCTAAACAATTAGTTACGTTCACCATTATAGTAAAAACAAGTTACTTGCGTCTTTTTTGTATCGATAATATAATCTACTCCAACATGCAAAACATGAATACACTATTCTATACTATTGACCTTCGGGCTTAAACAGTGGCCTAAGAACTTAAAATAACACAATAACTTAAAAAATCATGCAACGGAACCCTTGTTTTAACGGCAACAAAACCAAAACAATGTAACCGAAGTGAACAGGACCCATAAAAGTGCCATTAAAGCAAGCTAGGGCGCAATAAATTCATATCGAGTGCACTAACAGACGAGCGAACAACATCCTTGAAACAATGGCGACATTCAAAACAATGGGGCATTCCAATAAATATTTAAAATACGCTACGGGCTCTAACAAAAAACTTGCCGTGACCGTACCGAGGGATGCCGACACTTTGAAAAACTTTTTGTTACCACACCCGGCGGACAAACTCTGTTACAGTTCAAAATTTAATACCTGCAGTTCGAAAGACGATAATTTTAATCCAGTTTTATCAAATGAATCCATAGTTTGCAACACCGAACTTTTTACACTTTCTCACTAAATATTACGATTATGATATTATTATACACTGATTATGATACGTTAACACTCGATATAGTTAAAACTACCGTACTAAATACACTGGTTATCAATTCTACTGATGAATAATTATATTTAAAAGTTTTGATGGCTTTCACGAACTCCGCGAACGCGACGTAAATATTTCTCGGGGAAAAGCAGCGTCCCGTCCCGGAGGGAAGCTCAGGAGCAACTGTCAGTTTGGAGCCGGCAATGTGCGCGCGCAGCACGTGGCCTTAAATATGGGCGGAGCGAAGCCAATCTGAGCCACGCTATTGGCCCAACCTGCCCTTTGATCAGCCGCCGACGACTAACTACATCGCTCTGCGCCTTAATCTCGGTAGTAACGTCCTTTTAAAACAGGTAATTTCATTACAAAAATGTAGATACTTTTTATGGTCAGTCGAGCAAGCGTTGCGACGGCCAAAGGGCCGCGGGTCGGATGATATTTTCCACATGCACGCCGCACTACGCCGCTGAATGCAATCCCGATAATACGCCAGCGGGTCAGTTACGCAGTTACGGTCAAAGCCTCAAAGGATAAAAGCTACACGACTTTTTTGACACACTAAAGCATTTTGCACAGTCTACGCATCTCTTTGAACAGCACAGATCAAAGGGTATGAATACCGGCGTCCTATTAAATCCATTTCTATTATGATGAGTGCTCAAATTAAATATGCCGTAATTCAATCACGCGATCGAAGACTCTTTGAAGAGTTCTATTTAAAGAGTCTAATATTACTAGTTCAATCACGGCTTTTGATCTCGTAGACTGCCAATTTATTATGTACACTCTACACTATACTAGTGTTTAGTCACAAATTGCGTATTTGATGCTATTAACAGTGATCTCTTTTATCGTAAGTTTCGTAGTTTACAAATTTAATTAAGGAAATCTTAAGCATAGCGCAGCAGTTGGCTGACGACATTTATAAGATGCAAGTCTTGAGAGTGTTTGCAAAAGTATCATTAGTGTGTTTCGCAGTCGGCAAACGTCCGCGGGGCGCGCGAGGACGTGCGATACCCGCGATCGCTCCGATATTAATAAACCGGCGTGCACCCGTCGCCGCCGGCTCGTCTCCGCCTGCATTATTACCCCACACACACAAACACACCCGCGCCCGCCGCCCCACATATAATGTCAAAGGGTGAGCCCGCCGCCTCACAAAGCGTAAGTGCAACCACTAAAAGCCAATCCTAAGTTTTATTGATACACATTGTATTGCGACAAAGTCTCCGTCGACGGCGGCCCCACTCACCCCACGCGCCGCACAAAGACAATATCGCGACGTCAAAGGCGCGGCGGTCCCGCGCCCGCCCGCCCGCCGCCGCCCGCCCGTGCCGCCTAAAGGAAATGAAAAATTAAATTGTCAACACATTTAATATCTGCGAAAACGTGCACGGCGTCGCCTTTGAACGCGCCTCCTTTGCGGAACCTCCGCGGCTCCGGCTTTAAGTATTAAAATTTCAGACGTAAAATTGAAATTCAGTTTAAGTTTAATTAGACGTCGCTAGAAGTTCGAAGTCGCATTAGATCAGTAGCGCTAATGAGGCCCGCGACGAGCACACGTCACAGGTGCGGGGGTGGATGGCGGCCGCCGCCCCTCGCGTTTGATCGGCGCCGCCGCTTTGACAATTATTAAAATTTGCCTCGTACCTCTCGGGCCTCATCTTTTTCCGTCGCCTCGATTACGCCACGGGTTTGTCTCATTAGGGCTTTTGTATGGTATCGCGGGCGGGCCTTTGATGTGCGGCGGAGGCGCGGGCGGCCGCGGTCCACCTGCACTTTTATTGTTCTCGCTCAGACTCGAATTTGCACGCTCCACTTTGAGTAGTCTCTTTGCGATTAGGCCGCTCGACGAACGCGCTTTGACCCTTAACCGTTCAAACGATAACATGTCAACTGTTTGCTCACACGAGTCGTTTGTCTAAATAATTGACTTTTTCTTTAGTACGATAACAATAAATGTAGCGTATTATTCGGTCACGCGTGAGCCAGGGTAAATGTATTGTTCACGGCGGAATATCGTTCAGTTTGTCGGCGCGAGGGCGAGCCTGAACTATGCGAGTTGTGAACACTCGACACCCCTTTATTACTTCTGCGCTTTGTGCGCGCACTATCATCAAACATACGAGTCGAATTAAAACTTTATACAGCGACAATTTGCCTCCCGTGCGTTTTATTGGCACCCAACGTGGGGTTCGCCCAAACAACGAGTGCTCAGTCCTGCCTCAGTAAAATTGAATTCAAACGGTATCACCGTGCTTTGACGACATAATTATGCGAATTTATTTAAAATCTGGCGGTGCTTACAAAAGCAATTCTAGACGAGTTATCATAAGGCTGATATAAAGATAACAAAGCGAAGACGTATTAAATAAAGCTTTGCGAGATAAAAGGAAATTAGCGCTGTTTGTATTAGTAGGTAGAATACAATGCGAAGAACACACACTACGCGGCGTCCGGTACTGAACGACCGGGCCAGTTTTGTGTGCGGACACTATAATACACGACAACTTTATTATTAACGTGTACACCCTTTTACCTTTATATTTTATTTTACATATGTACAGACAACAGCTCGTCAATCTACCACAAAACGATACATTTTCTCAATTGATATTAATCGCTACGCGTCCGACTAAAGTGGAAAATCGGTTAATTGACCTTGAATTTTTTGGGTCGGTTGACCTGCCGTTGACTGTACCTACATATTATTATTATACAAATCTTGAAATACAAATTTATCATACAGTATACGTTAGTGAAAATAAATGTATTCAATAATTAATTTTATAACAATTTCGGAACCACAAAAGAAAAATCGTAAACCATATCACATCGTTGTTCGTCCCTCTGTCCATGTCAAGAAGACAAAGAGAGAGGTATCAAGTGTAAATTAATATCAAACGCTAAGGTTTGTGGTCCCTTGAAGATTGATTTGTTTACACTTAGGGTGTAAAAAAAAGTCACTGGGGGAGGCCTATGTTAAGCAGTGGACGTCCTATGGCTGAAATGATGATGATGAGAGTACTTCCAGTTGTCCTAGAATCATTTTTTTTCACAAAAAAACAAAGTATCTTAGTACAATGTTAGGTCAATCTAAAATTTTGTTTTGATTTTACTTACATTAAGACAAAAATTTGGATAGTTCGAAAGGAGTTGATGACATGAACTACCAACCTACTTACATAATTATTTTTTACGAAACCCTCAGCGCGCGAGTCCTACTTGCACTTTTTCGGTTTTCACTATTATTCCACTTTGTTTGTGGTGATGTGCAATAAAAGTATCTATCTATACCTGTAATAATAGGCGACGAATTAAATATATTTTGCTTTACACTAACTTTTGTAGCATCAAGAGCACAAACACACGGAAATCGTACCTTTGACCGTCGCGCCGCGAGTCAAAGTTAACGCGCGGGGCGTGAGGAGACAAAGTCCTTTGTCGCGTCGAATGCGGCCGGGCCTTTCATCTTCCGTCCTTCAGCGGCCGGCAGCCGCACCGCAGGGTTGCCTCCTTACTCACATTTTTACAAATATGTTTTACCCTTTATACAAAACGATTTGTATCTTCTTTCAGGATACATATCATTCTTACACGCACCGCCTAGTTCCGTTTAGAGTTCTTAACATACAGCTATTGCTTTGGATTTTTTGATATCGCTACTCAGATTTGGGAGAGCTCAGACTAGATAAATAAAATAAGCTTTATCACGTCCAAACAAAGATGTTACAATTACAATTGATGTTTTCAAAAAGATTTACAATGTAGTACAGTACATCGAGTACCACATTTTGCTAATGTATAAATTAGTAGCAACTGAAGACAAGAATAATAGTTGATAAGTACCTTGAGCCTATTTAACGCTCTTATTCTTGTGTCAATTTCTCTTTGTTCAAAGGGAGAAATCTAATCTCTGAAATCTAGCAAATTCCGTATGCTAGTTCTGTGGAGGTTCGTAAAGTAAATAGTAACGCAGCAAAAACAAGTTGATGAAACACTCCAGAGAATATTCATGCGGCGCAAAGTGGACATAATTAAAAACTACTGCGTAATCATGAGCCCGAACCCGTCGGGGCTGCCGGAAAAATAAACATATTTGTCAAAATCCACCAAGGCACTAATTCTTAAATTGGATCTTTAGGTAGTAAGAAATAGATTGAGAATATGTCACAAAATGAATTAGCTACGCTTAAATTGCTATTTTCAACATCATTGAAAAAAATAATCACATATTTCTTATTTTCTGGAACTCCCCTCTAAAGAAAATTTGATAGGCTTCAAGGGGCATCCTGTGTTTGTGTGTAATATGGTAGTCGCCATAGTAAAAGATAAGTTATGTGATTGTTGTAAGAACTTATCTTTTATCTTCTACTAGCTGTCCCCGGCGATATTATTATATATTCTGCCATATTCTGTTATCGGGGCGGAGACGAATCCAACAAATCAAAGGTCTTAGAAATCGGTCCAGTCGTTCTTGACTTATTATTAACTAACCCGACTGTTGTATAGATACTTTATAAATAAAATTGATAATTGAAATAAATAAAAATAAAATAAATAAATTTATGTCACAATAACAGCATTTTACTAAGTGCATATAAAAGTCTATCTATACGGCAAATATAAAAAAAACAATCAATTTCTAAAATTTTAGGCTGTCTGTTTGTTCCAGCTTTTTAGACAAAAAAAAATTATAAATTATATTATTGAATAAATTCAAATAGAGAAGTTATTTAATTGATTTAAAGACAACGCTAACGAAGTCGCGATCTGCAGTTAGTTAATATTGCGTCCGTGTCCGGTGGCAACCCTACCGCTAGTGCATTCCGTTTGATGTGAAAGAGTGTCCTTTGGGCGAGGCGCTTTTCTTATTATCAACTTGCCCGTGAATTTAATATAAATATCGTTCGCTTTTATCTAAGGTAAGTGTGGTAAGGGTACAAACAGTACTTTGAAAGCAAGTAAGTATCGAGAATTTTTTTTGGTTTTTAAAACACTTTTAACATCTTCGATTGTAACTGTCATAGTTGGTTAGTTACAATGGTTACAAGTGACTAATATAAACGATTAAGCGTTGTAAGTCAGATCTTGAAAGTCGTTGTTAACCTACTTCAACTGTTGTCACATCAGTTAAAGTTTTTGTGAGCTTATAAGACCTGGATGAAGAGATAGATGCAAGTTTTTTTTTTGTCAAAACAAAATAAAAAAAACCATTTAAACGTGGTCTCTCTGCCTCTTGTAAATCTCTCTAGTTCTCAACGTCTTGTCAATCTCGTGCATTTCCCCACTAATGCTGAACATGCTAAAGTATCCAATTGTCGTGGCATACTCCCGGAGTCGCGAGTCGCGTCGTTCGCTCAGATTGAAATAGTAATTTGGACTCGCGCTCCGCCACGCTAAGTCAATTCGCTCGACTCCGAGAGCATATCGCAGCCGCACTGAGCGTATCGTAACTGAAATTCGAAAAGATCTGCTGAAAATTAAAAGGCAAGAATGACAACGTATTGTAATGCGAGAGCGTCCCCGGAAAGTTGAACTGACTGTTAGTGCCTGGCAGACAGTATACAAAGAGGTTTTTGGTTTCTCTAGCAGTGGCGATGACAGAATGATTTGATTTTGGTAAAAATGATATTCATTACCCTTTTTAAGGTTCCGTACCTCAAAGGAGAAACGAAATCTTCATAGAATCACCTCGTTATCCGTCTGTCTGTCTGTCTTGTCTATCAACACCCTTTTCATTAGGAGCTCATGAAGGTATCGCGATAGTTGACATTAATATCGAATACTCAGTTCTGCAATCCCTCGGTGCTGTTAAAAATCACACGTCTAAATCAACGCAATCAAAAGATACGGCCGGTTAGGCTGCATATTTCGAAACCCGCAAGAGAATCATAACTTTATAGTGTACTTTTTGTTGACCTACAATCATGAAATTTGTAGTATAGCAGAAAGTAAAGGAAAAAGTGTGAAAACTTGTAGCTACATCCCATTTTTTTCAAAAACTCGAAAATAAGTTGTAAAATTCTTGGGGCTCGATTTCCGTTATCGACGATCTATTGACATACCTACAAGTTTGTACGGAACCCTAGCCTCGGTGCACGAGTCCTACTCGCACTTAACCGGTTTTTTTAATACATGTTAGGTTATGTTATCCTGGTAGCGCGGTAAGGCTTAAAAATAAGGGGACATGAGAAGGGCCCTTCAGGGAAACTGATAAAAAAAAAACTTTAAACTTTGCAAAAGCAAACTTTACAGCCTCTCCAGCTTATGTTTAAAAAATTGCCATTAGCATCATATGCAAAATGCGAAAATTGTTATCCATCGACATCGACAATACACCTATCAAAAGTTCTATCCAATTCAGATAATACAAGTGCATGACTGCATCATACGCGTCTGGACCGAAGCATTGTCACATCTGATTGTGCAAAATCAGCTTCGTCTCGTTTCGCGAGGGCGGCCGGTACATTTTTCTATTCTCCAGCAGGCAGATGTTTCTCGCGGATTGAATAGGCAATGCGATAAATTCGGTTTGCAGCCCGCGCCCGCGCCGTAGCGCGCTACTTACGCCACAATCTACATAATGTACCGGCCGTAGGATTGCCAGGCCTAAACATCAAAAGGTCGGACTAAGAAGATAACAATTGTTACCGGTCGTTTCCGCCTATGCAACTGCTAATATGCAGGATCTACAGCTTACCGCCAGAAACTCATCCAACAAAGGAAGAAACAAGCGTATTAGTCTAACGTGGTACGTGGTCTACTCAATAGCTTTTCATGAGAGGGTTTGAAATTACCGATTTGCATAGAAAAAGGATGTTCCGTCAACGTGACACAACACACAGCGCCACCCCAAATGCCATAAGACTTCTCTTTAGTGCAAAGCGGGATACAGGTGGCAAATAGATTACACTGTTTCTTTCTCTTTCTCTCGTCTTCATCAGTTAGGTGGGAACACACTTATTGGTAGTTGCTGTCTTATGCGTCCATCGAAAGTTTGGTCAGTCAATATTTGCAAAAGGATTTGACTATTTTGTCGAGATTGATTTTAAAATACAACAATAAAAACGGGAATTATTTTTTACTTCGTCGTCTGTATATACCATACTATCGGGTTTTTGTTATAAAACTTTGTTTTTCGCGCAAATATTTTCAACGTTTAATGGGTTTTTACTGTGTCGGGGGATTTCAACATTTATTTCAAGGTTTTTGAGAGTATGCCTAGGTACTTTGAAGTCGATCACACGAGTGAAGGAATGTTCAATTTCCATTTTACAGCTGTGGTTTCTTTCCCAAAAATCTTCATTACACCTAAGAATTATCTCAGATAACCTAATAACTAGGTTTTAATTTTTTTTATATAAAAAGTCCGCGTCCGAATATGGCAAACCGTTTGGAAACTACGATGATCATGCCATAGACAGACATAGGCGTTAAACTTATAACAAAAAGCAGGGATTTTATGTCGAGTATTATATAAAGGACATCATCCATTGCATGGAAAGACAGCCGAATGCCGCGAAAAAATTGACACATACCAGCAACACTTTTAGCTAGACCAGACGAAAAGTTTAATATCTGAGTACATAATTATCAATATAAATAAAATTAAATAAATATATCCAAACGCTTGGCCACCCTCACATAGGAAATCGAGGCCTCCATTCCTGCTGCACCAATCCCGTGGAAAGCAAGAAAGTGCTCGATGATTTGTTTTCAAATTGTATTATTCTCTCCAGACGGCATAGATGGCGAGGGTATAAGATTTTTTTTTATATTTTAGATTACATTGATAATAAAACATTGATGACAAATACCTATTCAAAATTAATGTTAAACAAATTGACAAGACCAAAGCCCGGTCTAACCGTGTAGATTTAAATACTTTTGCGAGTTATTGGAGGATTCATCAACCATGTCGAACTGAATACAATGACAAAGACAGAATATTACTATCATAATGATAAAACTTTTGAGACTTGATTTTATTATTTTAAGTTATTAAGTAAGGCTGAAGTAGATTACACGATAGATAAAGAACATAAGAAAAAACAAAACACAAGCGCTTGATAATAATATAGTGTTTAAACAAGAACCCTCGAAAGTCATCTAGTTACAGAAGTCAATGTTAATATCTGCGATATCAAATTGTTGTTTGTGTACAGACAGCGGCTTGATATTATCAAAGTTGCGACTGCGGCGGCGAACTCGCGAAGACGGGACGAAACTAATCCAACTTCGGCTAAGCACGCGAATGTGTCACGGCACTCTCGGCTCACGGCTAACTGTTCGCGAGTTAGACGCATCTTGCACTATTTGATTTAGGTTCATTCATACTTGTAAGTAATGAGGTGCTTCATTACTAAAGTTAGGCAAACTACGCCGCGGTTGAGACTGGATGGGTGACCATTCACACCCACCCATGTACTACGCATAGTCCTTGTTGGCTCGCCTCTGATAAACAACCGCGCGGATTTCGTAGTCTCTCTATTGACTTTATTTTCGGATATTTTAAAGTTTTTTTTTTCGTAACATACGATTATTAAAAATAATAACGATTCAGCGGCTTCCGAAATAAACCGAACCGGGAATCAAATCCGAGACCTTTTGTATTCAAGGCAAGTCACCGCGCCACTACGTCAATTGGGTCGTCTGAGGAAGTTAGGTGCCAACTCAGAAAGCCTTCGAGCAATTTATATTTTATTGCAAACCATTTAAAGTAATTACACTTGATTTTTACAGAAAGAAGAAGAATTATAGCTTCCAGACCAGCTTCAGTTTCAGGTAGAGAACAATAATAATAAGATAATAATATAACACTTGGGAAAAAACGAAAAACACTTGCCCGGCATGCAGTAAAATGTGTGTTCAATTTTTACCTAAGGTCGATTTTTTTCTCAGCATGTAATTGCTAATAACAATATTGAAACAATAATAAAATTCTTTTATTTAGTGCAAGCCCTCTTCCGGTCACTTAAACTCTATATTCCGGGCACTTATATATTTAACAACTATTTTAATAGAGAAAGGGGTAAGTTTTGCAAAGTGAATCAAGAGATAAAGAGTTAATAGAGAAACTTAGAACAGATTTACGCATCGAAATAAGAAGCAGATAGACGTTGAATTGAGAATCGAAGATATCAAATAAGAAATCCAGTACACGTGTCAATGATGTTCTATTATTAGAACTGTATTAAGGCGCTGATCAAAGTAAGCAGGCGAAATACAACCCTAAATTAACCTGTCAATAATGCGTCGCTCCACTTCTTTAAGAACAGTACTTCAAGAGGTAATAAAACATTCAATAATTTGCTGATATTGGAACATATACAAAGGCAACCTGACGCCACTTCCTCATACCACCTCTGTATAGATAAGGCGAGTCAAAAGGCTCACTTAACCTTAGCGAAACTCAATAACTTTCACTTTAAATAATAAATTCTCCTTTGAAGCTGGCCGAAGCCGACTGGTTTAGGGGTTCCATAACTTGTTGCATAAATTCAGGACAGTGTCCTATTTCTTTTAGTATTAAAAAATTAAATTTTAGGAAGGTAAAAATTGTATCTATTTATTTATGATGAAACTTACGACGGGATAAAACAAATCGAATGAAATCTGCCTGCCTAGGACACAATATACTACATAAGTTATAATAATGAAAAATACTTGAATTGAGAGTAGATATGAGACCATTACCACAGTAAATATATTCTATATAATAATATAAACTGTGTTATTACATTGTTACTGGCATCCAATAGTATCTATAAATCAGTACAGGAGGAGGACGTTGTCTCTCTACATCTTAACGATTACACAGTTCTACAACAATCATTTTTATGTGCTAGAATAAAATTTAATCAGCTTACGCAAAGCATTTAAACGGCTATGTTAAGTAGTAGACTAGCCCTATGGCTGTAATGCTGATGACGAAACCATTAAGTACATAATATAAAACATTTGTAGTTTCTCACAATAATCAAGAAATTCAGAGAACGGCTTACGGCAACAAATGCAACAAAATATACAATCTAATAAACGATATCAAAAGCTCTTTGAAGAAGTAAACAGTCGACAGGGAGATTAAGGCGACTATACGTACTAAACGCATACTATAATTATTTTTTATAATCTTTTTCCTCCTAACAATTCTTTTTCTGATAAATATTAAACCTTTTATGTGAACTTTACTTTTATTCTCAATTTAATAACATTATAGAACGCAATAAATATATTGAATTGAATTTAAATTTGTTTTCTGATAGAAATGCATGATTCTAAATCTGTAAAAAAACAAGGATCCATTACACAATTTTAACATCATTTACGTAGAGGTGAATTATGTAAAAATTGTGCAGTAGTAGTAGTAGTCACTATCAAAGTTGATAATGAATGTATCTTGGGGTAGCGATCAATCTACACGGTGGAGAAGATTATAAAACCATAAATGAAAACATAGTTTTTACAATTCTATTCAAGCAACTTTTCTTATAAGAGCAACATCAAAATCGTAAAGAAAAAAAATGCTTAGTACAAATAATTTACGTCAATGATTGTATATGTGCATCTTAATTATTTTTCATGATTTCTATTTTGTTCCCATAGACTAGTGAAAACTGTTTTTCACACTTTTATAATAGCTTCACTTGTAATTAACTAACAGGTGAAAACGAACAATGTAATCAAATCGCGGAAGTACTCTTTAAGCTATTGCTAGCCAACTGACGTATCGATTTGGAACTTTGTAAGTATCTGACATTTAGATGACAATACGATAATTTGACCCCATCGTGCTAATCAAATGATAAAGCCAAAAGGTGGATAATAGTAAACGTGGTCTTCAAAGACTAGTAAAACCTTCGTGTTTAGTCTCAATTGATTCGTTTTGACGAGTCCGTTTCACGTGTTTTATAATTTTTTAAACAATGATATCTATTATTATTAATTATTTTCTGATGATCACTATCTTGTTTATTTCCAGCAATGGACTGTTAAATAAGAGTAAGAATAAAAGCTTTTGTAACACTGATTCCAAAATTGGTCTCGTTAACTTCAGTGCCGCATGGTGACCCTCTGCTCGCAAAAATTGGTGCTATCGAAGGAGTCGGTGGAATCCCTGTAATACAGAGAATTGATTGTGAAGAACAGACAAAGAGTACCGCCCGATATTAATTTATTGCCACTACTAGCTAGGGACTCGGGGGTTTACTTGGAAAAACAAAATTTTGTTTTGTTTATTTACAATTTTATCGATAAAAACGTTTTATCTAATTTACTTGATACTTCCGTATAAGGCATTAAGTGCGATTCTCTGCAGGCACTCTATAAACCATATTTTAAGTTTACCTGTTTCTTTTCCTAAAATAAGAATAGTATTAAAATAAAGTGATCAATTTAAACATTTCCGAAACATCATTTAAAGACAATTTTGGAATGGAAACAACACCATCACGATTAAAATTTACGGTAAGTTAACATTCATATGACGTATGATAAAGGCAATTTGCGCACCAGACTACAAAACCAAAGGGTCGCGGGTGTAAATGGGCAAACAAAACCAAAAGTATTTATGTTAGTCGCTATAGTACAAGCTTTACTCATTTTGGTTAAATATCTAACTCCTAGATGAGTAGTGTGATTGTAAGTTTATTTATTTTTTAAATCACATGATCTAAATTTGACAGTCATAAATCGTAAAATTTGTCTCTTTTCCTTTATTTACTAAAGAGATACGTGAAACAAATTTATTAAGAGAGTAGCGGAGCGGCAGTGAATCAGAAACATTCTTAACGTTTGTTACACACTAATCATAGCTAAAGAGAAATATAAAAATGAAAATAATAAGCAAAGGATAGTTGTTAAAATTTCCTATAGAGAAACAAGCACTCAAAAAAATAAACCCACGCTCTACATCACAGACGCTGATTTCAAAGCATCTTAAATACATGTTTAATCCTCACAAAGCCTCATTAGGCACTTCACACACCAAACGTAAGTCTCATCTATAAAATATTCAGCAGGTCCTTACTGAAAGGAGTGAATGCTCTCATTTATATCTCCCTTTGAACTTGAGGTGGCTTTTTCATTCTTTCTGCGTCTGCGTGGAATCGTGTTGCGACTTTGTAATTAAATCATTCCTGGGATTAAATCTCCTTTGACAGATATCGCCGTATCGAGCGCCGAGTGCTCGTCAAGTGCCGATGACGTTTCGGAGAGGTCCCTTTTACTGTTTTTTATTAAAATACAAATTGGAAAGGGGTTAAGAGGCTCCATCAAAGTTGTTCCTTCAATTATTGACTGCTTGAAATCAAATTGATATACAAAGGTTTTGTTAGGATCCTCAAGCTAGATAATGTAGTGACAGTATAACACTTATTTGTTTGTTTCTGTTTGTTTGTATTGACAGTACGGTGACAGTATAACTCAATTATCTGGCGACTGTCAACCGGATGACAACCGGAAATAACAGCAGTTTTCCCTATTACGTCTACTCATCGGCAGGCGAAGGATTATGACCTAATATACTAAACCTTTAAGCAGGCTATAGAAGAATTGTATTTGTTATGATTTACTTTAAAATACTATGAACAAAACAAAAACGAAGTAATATGCATTCGAGATGTTTAATGTGATCTGGGACGAGTCAACGCGTTAATGGAGCAAGCGGTCAACTCCAGAGTTTACCGTAAGCAGTTTATCAAATTATCTGAAATTGCATTGTGATGCGACGGAGTGCACCAACAAAGAGTTAAACGCAGCTAACCTCCAACTCCTCTCAACTGCATTAAAACTTACAATAAGTTACATCCGTTGAAACAGAAAACGTCGAGCTTTATTCCACATTAGAAGAAACAGTAACATAGTGAGTTTAAGGCTCTAAAAAATGTAACGCCCAAGGTATAACTTTAATGACAGAAGATCATCTACGTATACCTTTACATTTCGTATCCTCTTCTGGGGTAAAGCGGTGGTTAACACGAGGTCACTTCAACAAGCCAGAAGAGTGAAGTTGAGGCTTGTTTGATAGAATGGTCATTGGTCACTGAAAGATGGTAGTGGTATGATATTATGATGGTAGCGTGGTGGTGCATAGCAATCTCTGTAAATTATATTTTTTTCTAAATCTACACTGCACTCTCGAGTTTGAACAACCTGTTTCCACCATAACCATGACTCAACTCGACAATCTGCACTAATGGAGCGGAGCGGTTTCTAGCTGCCCGCGTAATCAGTTTAATGCCGCGGCCTTGCCCGCGATCGAATTAACTAAAATTGCATTGTCCGCGATGCACCAGAGTTAAACGCGGCTCGGTCACTCTCGTTATGCTGTTACGAGTTTAGGATAAAATGCTTTTAACCTAGGCCGGAGCTTGGATCATCACAGTAACTATGCATTTTGTTGTAGAAAAAAGACATTCTAGAAAATTATCTAGGTTTTTTGATGATGACTTGAGGTTAATAACCTTGTAAATACGTTTTACAAACGATTGTAATATCGATGTAGCTTTACAAATACTCATCTCACCGAATTAAATATAAATAGGAGCTGAATGTATATGAATAATAAACAATATACATATTAAACCTATACAAGTTTAATATAATGTTTCAAAACATCAATAACTTGGGAAGTTTATGAAAAGCCATTGAAGAAACTGTAGCAATCGTCTTTCGCCGGCGGAGACGGAGGCAACGTAACGCATCGATTCAGCTTTGGTGTCTCATTCTGATCTTCTGGCAAACAAAGACCGGCGTCAAAGGCTCTGTGTAAAAAGGAATCCAGCGATAGAGGCAGTCAACAATGGGCCAGATAAGGGGTTGTCCCGAGTGTGAAGCGATAGTGGGTCATGTGACTGTTTTTCCAAACATTCACGCTATTATGAAAACAATTTGTTATTATCCTTAGGGTTTAGAATTATGAAGTAATCTGCCTTCATGCCTTGTCATATGAGTAATCAAATTATGCAGTGTTTTATAATGGACCTACCTCCAAGTTTTTTTCATATGTTTGTTAACCGATAAGGAAAATGATTAAGGTACAGACAACAGCTCATCACCTACCACAACACGTCAAATTTTCTCAATTGATATTTATCTCTACGAGTCGGATGATGCCGATGAAGCCGATGAAAATCGGTTCAATGACCTTTAACTTTTTGGGAAGGTTGACCTGCCGTTGTCTGTACAAAACATACTGGCCCGGCACTACTCGATACGATGCCAAATATTCTTTAAAGAAGTTTGTACGGAGCAAAGCGCACTTGAGCGACGGGGCAAGCAACTACTAAATTACGTGCAGCGCAACGCATGCAAGTGCGTTTTGGCCTAAAAAGAAAGAAAATGAAAAAAAAAAGTGTTCGAATCAAAATTATTTAATTTAAATATCTTATTTCTCTACCCTCTATTTACTTAGTGTGAATATTCTTACGCTTAATATGATTAATTATTTCGATGCGAGACTTATTCGCGTGAATAGGCGAATTTATCGCGCGACTGTGTAGTGAGTATGAGACTGGACTACTTCCTTTTCCGCACTTAGACTCAAATTTGGTCTTTTGTGTGGTCCAATGTGAAGTAATATTTTTTAATAATCAATCCATGAATATCTAAATTTTTGCAAACACTTTAGTATAGTTCAACTCTCACTCAAACGTAAGTAGTAAATCATAGACAAAACGCCGTCGCTCTTCGCTTGGAGCGAGCGATATTGTCGCGCGGCGGCGAGGTGGGCTTCCGGCGTCGCTTTGTGCCGCATTGATACAGCGCCGATAAATATTGTGGCGGCTTTGAGCGGCCGCACGCGCTCATATCGCCACTCGAATTATACACTTTGTAACAATAAATCGCAGCGAAAACTTGCTTTGTTGTACCGAACATTGAAGACATGCGTCTGACAAATTTACGAGTAGAGAGATCGTTTGAAATTATATCTTATGGCGCTGCCAAATTTTTTACAGCACTTAAGTATTTCTGCGGTGAAATGCGCACAAGGTAATGAGCCTTTTATTATGATGTACAGAAGCACAATAGGCCATAAATATGGAGACGTATTTATGAAGAATTAGAACTTCGATTCGCATACAAAATCGCTAGAATCGTGTATTTATAGTAAATTGTATGCAAATTAGAATTCAAATGCTTAAAAAATACGTCTTCTGAATTATCGCTTGCTTCACACAATATGCTATAGTAGAAAGAAACGCTTTACCACTCCAGTTCCAGTGCCTGCATACCTCTTATGTACCACGAATCAGGGCACAATAATACCACAGAGTACCTTACTACAATACAAATGATGAGAGCTTCGGCACAGAATTTATCACTATGCTGCAAGGTCTGGCGTTATTTATTTCACATTTTTACTATGTTTCTTAAAGCCTCGACTCTTTTGTCTACCTGTTTGCAATACACTGACAAACAGAAATGATAGAATTTCTGTACACACTTATGTACAAATAGTCACCGTATCACTGAACAAGCGTGCTCTACCTTAGACTTCATCAAGGGTGAGATTGAAGTCGTCGCAAATAAAAAGTAACAAAATAGCAGTACGAAGGATTTTCTTTAGACACAAAATTAAAAATAAATTTAATATTTAAAGAAGGTACGTTTTCCAATGTGGAAAATTTTAAAACTTTTCTAAAAATAAAAACTAGTCTTAGAATACTACAACACGCAATACACTTCAATTTTAAAAACACACTATGATGTATCAAAAAACCAATAAAATAAGTCTAAACTCGAAAGGTTTAATACGAGTACTTGCTACTAAAGAGTTTCACTATCTATCCATATATCATTCATTCTGGCTCTATGATCAGTTCAGCTTGATAGTACACACATAATCGTGTTATCTGAATTACATACATTTGCAGTTTCAAATCGATAGGACGACAGTTAGAAGTAGATTTAAATAGATTTGTTACTGTAAATAAAAGCGTGTCAAAAATGTCACGAGTTAATTTAAGTTTCCAAAAAATATGTAACACTATCTCTAGCCTTTGTCGAGAGAACATTTGCTCCGGTTTTTTTGTCAGGCGTGTCACGTGCTCCACAGAGGGATATTTTTTACGGCAGCTCATTACCGGCGTTAATCTGATAACGCTAGTTGAGCACCTGTCTGCATCTTGACAAACAATCGTTTGTGCTCGCACAAACTAAAGATCATGGTCGGCAATTGTAGTTGACGATGTTTTTTGGATGGAGCAGTTAAATCATAGTTAAAATCTTTTGTAATTTTGTACACAAACTAGCGTCATCTAAAAAGATTGGAAAATCAAAGATTTAAGACTCTTTCAAATACGACCATTTGAGCAGGACTTAAGTGCGTTTGCAGGTCCGTACATTAATATTGGTAGTTGTCACATTTATTTCAATTTTCCGTGTGCGGTTCTGCAACTGCACGTTAAACGTCTTTTTATTAAAAATGTATCATTTAAAAGAGCCCTTAACTAGTTAACTAGTGGAAAAAATTAAGACAAGATGAGATTACTGTATATGTTAACATAGCATTTTATGAGTTAACAGTAAGTTTATTTGTATTTATTTTTTGACGAATGATGCAGATGCAAAGAGAGGTCGACATCCACAACTTCGCGAAAGCCCAGAGATATCTGTACAAACCAGAATTCCTAGGATAGACACGTTTAGAGAAGAATTACGAGAGCCGACTCCAAATAAAACGGGATAAGCAAAGAGAGATGCGGATATTAAACCGTCCTGTGGTATGCACACACATAGAGAGGTTTCTGTGGTGGTTATCAAGGAACTCCTCAACACGACTAGACAGCAGTGTAAAGAAGACAAGCTTTTAAAATAAGTGTTTTTTATATTTAACACTGCTATAATAATCTTTTCTTTCAATAGTAATGCAGTACGTACATTGCAAATACATCTGTATTAGTTTTATATATCATACAGGTAACGGCATGAGACTAGTGATTAATAATAAACTAAAATAAGGCGCAGGAGTCAAAACAAACACTGAATCCTAAGATTTTAGTCGGCCTGGTCTATTTCAGCCCTTACCTAACTACACCAGACAGTATTTTTTTAAACTGAAAATTTAAAAAAAAAACGTTTTATGAACTATAAAATGTGTTGATTTAAAAACTCCCCTGCCCGAAACGGTACATTCGACTTATTCCTTTGAGAAATTAAAGTGACCGAAATTTTATTAGTTTTTAGTGGTCACCAAATAAAATACTTTCTTAGCCGAACAACACACAAAATAAAGAATGCACATCCAAAGAAATGTAAAAATGATTATGGTGTCGACAATCGGCACTTCTTGCTCAGCACAGGCATGTCTCATGAGTGGCGCGTGCGGAGTAGGCGGAGGGCGCCGTATTATCAGGGTTGCCTGCCAGTAGTTAGATCAGAATCGGAAGACAAACAACAAAGTAACACCAGTATATAAGGTTAGTTTGATAATGATGATGATGAAGAAGAAACAAGTCTGAGATCATTATAACGTTATTACAAGTTACACTTTAGTTTTCTTTTGCCTCAAAAGAAAACTAAAGTGTATTCTTGTATTATTCTCGACATACTCACAGCAGAAAACTGAAATACATAACACTCAAAAATAAGGTTTGATTATTTCGCTTGTAATGTTATATCGAAAACATAACGTTAAACGAGGAAAGGATGGCAAGTCAGTACATAAAAAAGAACTATCGCCCAAGTGTTTGTCGCGATAACATGATAAAACCAATAATAAAACCAATAAAACCAATTTATTTCTGTAAATAGGCCTAAATTAAGCTCTTTTACAAGTCCCAGTATATTTTTTTACCCTACCACTGCTTCGGGACAATATTGTGGGCTAGTGCCGAGAAGAAGCAGCGCAAGAAACTCGGTCACAGTTGTATTGATAAAAACAAGAGCTTAAACTTTAGGAGCCGCTTTTTGTGTAGAGGTATTGAGCAATAGATTTAATTAACTGTTATAAATAGACATTATTCACAACAAAAATAAGATGAAAGCACGAGGTAGCCCTACGCTTAACCCTTTGTGCCTTTGATGTCGCCGGCTCACGTCGCGCCTCGCGCGGCTTTGATTGATTTCACGTTTTGTTAATTATGTCGCCGGCTATCGCTAGCCGGAGATAACAATTGAGACGTGTATTTTAATAAACGCCTTACTTGTTAAATGCTTTCGTGTCGTAAAAGTTGCCCATTTGACCAGTCATCATGTATGGTTACCGCCGGACGTATAACTTGGATCCTTCAGTGTCCCACGCAATAAATGTATGCACGCCAATCGTTTTAGTATTTAATGTGCTTTGGGGACAGTCAATGTGTATTTACGTATAATTGTTTTGCACTTTACGTGTATTGGCATAACATTACTGAAGTCCGTTTTGCTTTGCTTGGCAATTATTGTTAAAAAAAAATACATTTCTTTTTAACAAAATTGTTTATTTAAAAATAAGATAAACACTGAAATAATAACCAATTAAAGTACGTAATTCTTAACAAAAAAACGTTTTTATTCTAACAGTTTGTTAAGTTTATGTAACATTATCATTTTTGTACTAGTTACACTGAGGCACCGTGTGGTGCACTGCGCTAAGGTATCTTATTTGTTTGCCCCCATCGTTTTGTGGGTAACACGCATTTGTTGGCAATTGTAATTTACACATGGATTGTTATCCAGCATAAGTATAATTAATAAATTTGCGCCAGAAAACACACTGGATAGTGGTTATGATCTCAAAGTAAGGAAATAACATCCTTACGTAGCAAGGTGCAGACAATGAATTTTGCCAGGGGCGTACCCAAGCACACACAGACCAATCAATTAAGAAAAGTAACTTAATCAAGTAAGAAAATATCTTTCTCTAAATCAACCCGGCCCAGGAATCACACACTAAACTCTTTGCATACATTCAAGGCGTATCACAATTTAGGTTAGAAACTTAGTTAATTATGTAAGTAATTTTCAGTCATATCTATTAAACTTTTTTTGCATACATAGTATACTTATAATACAGTCATATTTATGTTTGTCGCTTATTGCAAGTAAACCCAGAAAAATAAAAATAAATGTAAAGAGACTAACCCTAAAAAATAAAATTGCATTTTTCGCCAAATACGTTTTTTAAGTTATTTGAAATACCCTACAAAATAAAACTGCATTTTAGCATTAATGCCAAATACTTTCTCTATGTCGCACCGCCCCCAAAATATTTCTGTTAAGCCTAATTGTCGACTGGCAGAGAATGCTTCATGGCATTAAGTCTGCCTTTTGTAATATTTCAATCAGTGAAATAAAGTTTAAATATAAAAAATATACGAGTAATACCGATAAACGTGTTCTAAAAAGTGTTGATGCCACGAGGCAAAACGCGTCACTAAAATGGGCCCGCTAGACACGAGGACACGCAAAACCGCGTGACAAACGCTACCCGCACGAAAAACTGTGTTACTCACTATCTCCGTGTCCGTAATACTGGACCAGTTTCAGTTGTGCTCGTATCAAAATCGATCAAAGGAATACTACAACGGAACGGAAGTCATGGATAACAGCAACTTAGTTAAACATACTAATAGTATTAATTTAACTGAACTGGAACAATTTTAATTAATATAGACGCGGTGATAATTTAGTCTTGTATGCCACCATATTTAATTTGAACACTGGGGGAGAAACTAAAACTTTTGTGCGACAATTGAGACGAAGGCAAAAGATAAACGAGATAAGAAAAAGATTTTAAAAAATCAAAGATATATCACAGTCTTAGAAAAATATTCTGCGAACAAGTAAAACTCTTCCAATGTACGAATGTAAATTATTTTAACATTCCCTCAACGCAAGCCAGACAAGATTGGCACAAAAACAAAACAATACGTAGGTAATTTATTTCACCCTCCGACCTCACTGCATTGGCTGGTGCGAACTGCGATCTTAGAATCAAAGAACAGAATTCTCAAACACGAGAATTTTAACCGAATTTATCTTTTCTACGGTTTTCCCCTTTGATTTTACCACAAGTGAAACAGTGCTACAAATATAGCAAATTAATATGCGCCAGACAAAACACCTACTTTGCACAGCGTGCTATGGAAAGGGCTATGCTCGGCGTTTCTTTGCGAGATCGAATCAGGAATGAGGAGATTCGTAAACGAACAAAAGTTCCTGACATAGCCCAACGGATAAGCAAGCTGAAGTGGCAGTGGGCGGGGCACATAGCACGTAGAACTGACGGCCGATGGGGCAGAAAGGTTCTGGAATGGAGGCCACGTACCGACAAGCGCAGCGTAGGACGTCCACCTACAAGGTGGACAGACGACCTGGTAAAGGTTGCAGGAAGCCGCTGGATGCGAGCCGCTTTCAACCAGCCAATCTGGAAGTCACTGGGGGAGGCCTATGTTCAGCAGTGGACGTCCTATGGCTGGAATGATGATGATGATGAAAACACCTACTTGTCATGGTATCGAAGTAAAGAATTAACATCCTTGTGTTAAGATGGACCAAAAAATTCATTTTGCCAGCACACCCAGACTATATAATAACAAATTCATTAAATTTTGTTTCTTTAATTGACCCGAACTGAGAATCGAACCCAGGACCCCTTGTGTTCAAGGTGATTTACCGCCTTACTACGACAATCGGCTCGTGAAACAATTTTTACAGATTCTAAAAAAATGTATTACCTGGATTGATTCTTTGTTTTTTGGGATTTACGTTTATAAGGTCCAATTGACGACCCTAATGTTTACTATTTTTTGTTTGTTTAAAGTTCTTAATAACATTATGATGTTTTAATTCTGGTTCTGACTGAATCTAGTCTAAATTTAAGGCGCAAGTAGACCTAAGTACCTGCGGTTCTACGCGACTGGTCGAATTCTCTATTAAATGCAAATTGCCACCCTTCATCATACCACCCGCTTAAGAGTTAAATTTCCAAACATCCTTCGTTAGTGCTCACTTAAGGTCTAATTTCTAGGTCCAGCAGTTTCGACTTCGCCTCGATCCGTCAGTCAGTAAGTCAGCCTGTCGTTCAGCTTAGCTTTTACTCGTTACACACGAAAATCATTGCTTTATACCACGAAAAATAATTGAATGATCAACACCCGCCCTGCCATTATTTACCGCATGAAAGGTTAATTAGCATCCTCGAACCTGTTATTAAGAACCATTATTATTGTAAGATAAGGTTTTGGGGAGCAAAAATCAAGAGGTCATTAATTAATACAAAGTCTCGTAATCGACGGAGCTCATTACAAAATATAAAAAGATAAAAATAATAAGCAGCGTACGAAATACGAGCAAAAGGATAAATGAATGACACCAACGACTGACTCTCACTAAATTTAATGATAATTCTGTATGGTATTGTCCACGCACGGGCTCAGTTTCACAGACTTGTAAATGATCATCGGCGAACAGCGGCGAACGACGTACGGAATTGGCAAAAACAAAAAACCAAGAAAAACGTATTTAGACGTCCCTTTCGTGACACTATATTAACCCATAAGGGTATTTAAAGAAAAAATGTCGACAGTATAATTATTTATTAGTCGGAGGCATTGTGAGGTGCGAACCGGCATACAGCCGTGAAATTGCACAAATAAATAGCGGTAAAGATAATAAATTACAGGGAAATTGCTAATGATGAACGCGGGGGCCGCGGGCGGTGCATTAAGCCGGCGGCAAACATCAAAGGGCCCTTTGACCGAGCCGACTCTCCCACACCCCACGCGACTCGCGCGCCACGCCACGATCTGTGTGAACTAGTGATATCAATTAATCAAACCTCCTTTTAGTTTGACTTCTGTTTTGGGACAGTATCCGCTTCCGGTAATATTTTTTATTTAATTTTAATTTAGGGCTGTTGCGGCGGATTATCGTTTTAATGCAGTTTACTTCTTTTTGTTTCCCACCAAATGTTATGTTACTGGACGATGTAATGTTATTGGGATAAACTTTTTGAAAAAGAAGTTATTTATGTATTTATCGAGTACAAAAAAATAATAGCCCCCTTTTTGGAGTAAAACAATCAATAAAAGCGTCGAATATAATAATCAAAGTATTTTTTACACTTTGTGCTAAAAATCAATGACGTTCCAATACACAACGAATTAAGGATTACCGTTTTGAGTATGTCGTGATTGGATTAAAATCAGATTTGGATTAATTGATTACAAAAAGATTACATGTTAAACCCTGTAATATAAATCTGAGGATTTGACTGTATGTTTAGATTTTGACCTACTTTAAAACACAATATCGTTAGACGTGAACTACGTCCGATGCGAACTCAATCAATTTGTTTGACGTAACATATCGGAAAGTATTTTTGAAGGACTGACTAAGAAAGTTAAAAAAAGAAAATATTCAAATATAATTACTTAACCTAAAATCGTTCAAGTAAAACTTAACATTACCTACTTACAAACTAGATTTGGTAAATTATTGCACAATATTTTCTCTTCAAGTAATTCATATCGTACTGTGGTAAGAAAAAGTAGAGCTAAAAGAAACATTGTAAGTATTTAATTTCTGTAAATTGATGTTACTTATGGTTATAATCCATTAAGTGTCAAGTTTTCAAGGGGATTCTTATGTTTGCATAAACCTCGTTTTACAATTTGTTTACGACGCCATAACTGTTCGTCGAACACTTGAGTTTATCGCTGTCCCGCGCAGATTACGCGGTCGCCAGACATTTGGCTAATCTGCTTTAATCCCAATCCAAAATAATCGTAATTAAGAACAAGGCAGAATCAAATTCACATGACACCTTATCACCGTAAACAAATATTGCGGTTTTTTGAGTCCAAACGAAGATATATCACAGTTTATAAACGATGTTTGATAATGGTAACCGCAAATCGTTAAAAAAAACAACCGAAGATGCGGTGAGGCACCCCACATCCCAAACACAATTTTGTTTCCCTCACAAACTCGCATTTGTTGGAGATGAGTGTACGAATCAACTTCACCATAAGGCTTGGTATTTATAAGCCAGAAAATGTATTACCTAAATGCGTACTTCGTTAGACTTGTCCTATGACAAAGCTATTTTTTTAGGGAATACTCTTGTCGACAGATTTGGCTATATACATTTTGAACTACAGCTCTCACTCTCAGGGACTTTCGTGAACTCCAATGTTGTATCGCAAGGAAAACACATGAGGCGGCGGGACTCAGTAAATCATTCCATAATTGCACCTGCGAAAAGATATGATACTTGGTAATTGTGGCTTTAAGGAGGGGGAGAAGTTACAAAGCACATTATTTTCTGAACAGACACGCTAATGATATATTATGCCTTCATCTACCTCAGGCTATTCAATATAAGGAAAATACACTGGTATTTTCCTAATATTGAAAAGATCACCGGATCACCATCAGCCTGCCGCGACTTGAATTATTACACTCACTATTGCGCTGATATATTGAATTACATCATACCAAATTAAAAAGTAACCAGCAGGGCGCTACCGTACTTCTTGTATGGTGTTACCCAATTTAGCCGATTCGTCCCTAACCAGAGTATCTTACAGAGAACTTTGCAGAAAAGTAACTCTGCCGGCGATCCGGCACTCCGAGGTGTCGTTACGTGTGAGTGACGTATCACGAGGGCACGGTAACGAGCCACTCCAGCCAAACGGGTAGGGTTGCCGGGAGCCCAAATAAGCCGGACATGGATGGAAGAACCTCGGAAAAATTTTGCCCACACGATGCACAATTGCCTCAGATAATAATTACTAGACAACTAGTACAAAGCGTTCCATCCTTTTGAAATCCAATGCTTGCGTTACAGCGACACACAATTTATACTAATGTATATTTATGTTATCGAGTACATACGACCCAAATGCTTTAAAACGACAAGAGTAACTTAGATTCACCGTAGACCAAATTTACAGTCGGCAAGTAGACCCTCTGAGCACTGGCGCGATTGCAACACGCACTTGTATTTTACAGTTTTAAAACTTTATGCTGCACGGGATGGTAATTGGTACCCTTTGTGTAACAGATTTGGCCCGCCTTTCCTGGGGTATCCTGCTTACGTTCCCGGGATGCTATGATTTTGATTTCCGTAGATGCATTGTCGAACAGGACAATATAGTCTACAAATCGGAACTTCACGAGCCTTTTACCTCCAACGTCTATTTCTTTTACTCTCTGAGGGAGCCAGTACTCGAAATACCTCTTCCTAGAGTTCTAAGGCTTTGATAAACAATTTTTCCTGGGGTCTAATTGTTTTACGCTTTATATGATTTATAAAGATAGTCCGGATTACTTCGCATAATAATTATAATAATAGGTTAGGTTAGGTTAGGTTATAATAGGTTTTGCGAATAACATCGTGAATTCGAGTCCAATTTATAGACTAGTAGTAACCCTACAGGATCCGCGTCCGCTCAGCACGATCACTTCACCATTGCACCAGTGCAACTAGCGCCCTGCGCATCGGATTGTGTAAAGGGCCCTTTTAACACCTATACAATTTGCTTTGACAGCGCGCTTTCAATATTACCGTCTGTTACATGTTTTAATGACTCTTATTTCACTACACAGTTACTGCTGCATTGGGTAGACAACTGTAAATAAGTACAAGTATCTATAGCTCAAAAAAGGGTATAATAGCCAGCATCTCCAGTTCTTGTGCTGGAATTGATTCCTTTTCCTGAAATCTGTGGCACGTAATAATTGGCGAAGTCGTCTAGAGGGAAGGTGTGCAGTAAATAACTTGAGCCAGAGACGCAGGGTTGGTCATAGGTTCTCAAACATAAACCGAAAGTAGATTATTTATTATTTTTAAAAAAATTGACTCCCATTTAAGTGTGGACTAAGAAAAAAACATTACAGGCTACCACAAACAGCAAGAAGATTTTGAGATGCTATTATGCTATCAATATTCAATTTTAAACATAATTGACAAGTTTGATATTATCATCAGGATCTCAGGAAATGTGTAGATGCAGATAGTACCTTAAACCTGGTCATAAATAAATAAGGAGCTAACAATTCTCAGAGAGCATTTAATTTTGAGAAGCTATGGTGTTTTCTGTATCGACCGCGAGCCATGATTGCGGCGCAATCACTGGCCGCAGCCGGAATGCGGAGACACGCGGCGATTTAAAACTAAACCCGTAATTGGTGCGCATTGTGCGCGGTCTTGCTGGCCAGTGCAGCCAGTGCAGCGCTAAACCGATACCAACCTGCCGCTATCCACTATTCACTAAGCATAGGTACTTTAAACGCTGAGTACTTAACGTTTAAATTTCGAAACCTTCGCAGTCTTGCAGGTCAGTGCAGAGCCAGAGACCATTAAAAATATCTACAGTTATGAAGCGAAATAAAAAACATACCTAGTTTTTTTTTGTATATTATGCTCTTAAAAAAGCTCAAGTGATTTCGATTTTGAGATAACATTTTGCTCAGACAGAGACGCTCAGAAAACTCTTGTTGAGTGTTTAATTTTATTTGATTCTATCTTCTCCCTTTTCGAAGTACCTTATTATGAGGATAATTCAGGGAAAACCGAAGATGTATTTCTGAACTAATTAATTACCTATAAACAGTAAAGCTAAAAAGTAGGTTTTCCTAAAAATAGGGATAGGATCTGTTGTAAGAAATGAATTTTAATTTAAGATCTATTCAAGAAAGAAATATAATATTATTATAATAAATCTTTAGGTTTATTTTTTATTCTTATGTCAAATGCCTAATAGTCTAGCTACAGTCTGATGTCACGAATGATAACTGAAACTTCAGTTTATTGAAATAAACTGAACTGCAAGTAAAAAGCTACTTTAAATTTATGTTAGGGGTAAAATCAGTGATGCGTCTTTACTACCGAACATCCGAAATCGAAATAATAATCGTCAGCTACTCTAATTAGTGTGCACGTCCGCCGTAATCGATTGGGCACCATCTCGATTCAATATCAACAGCGAGTGGGCCGGCAGATGTTCTCGGCGGACGCACACGCCTCGAGTGACACTAGACATGCTGGCTCAAAGGCGAGTGTTTGCCCCTTTGTCTTACCGGGCAATTAGTGCAGTCCGTTCATTTAATTCCATCGGTCGATTAGCAGCGGAGCTAGGTGGCCATTAATTGTGCCGTCAATTTGCCAGGAGCTGGCAGCCGGCCGGCACGGCGACGCACAAAGTGCATGCCTGATATGTACAAGATATCTCTGGCTATATGATTCCCGAAAGCACATGGCATAGATAAGCTGAGATTTATATTATGAAAACATAGGTTCGACGCCAAGTTGCTATTAACTTTATATTTACTTTATACATAGGTACATTTTTTTGAAGTCTTAATCAATTCAAAGAAAGCTTGATGTTTCGTAAAGAAAGTCTAACAAGAAATACAATATCTTTAAGATTAAGGAAAGCATAATAAAAAACAAATAAAACAGAATTGCAATCAAGTTCTAAAAATAGTACCCACACTACCTACAGCCAGACATAGATAGACCCGCATACTACAAGTAGTAGAAGTTTAACATAAGTATTGCAAAATGGTTCGATATTTGTCTTGCCCATCGGAAAAACTCTTCCAAACTTCAGCCGGGACCGGCATGCGAATTTGCAAACTTTTATTTTTCGGGA
Organism: Anania hortulata; assembly: GCA_963576865.1. Taxonomy (NCBI): domain Eukaryota; kingdom Metazoa; phylum Arthropoda; class Insecta; order Lepidoptera; family Crambidae; genus Anania; species Anania hortulata. Next base: position 17,942,755 of record OY756395.1, on the reverse strand, counting down.
TTAGTAGAGATGTTTTCCTGATACCAATCCAATATTTAATTCTTTGAGTAGTATTAAGTTTTTATTATAAAACCTGATTTATACACAGAGCCGCGTCCGTAAAATAGATAATATGAGTTGGTACTTGGTTGTGAGAGGCGGTATGGGATTTAACAATCAAGAATGAACTGTCGTTTATGCTTGCCAAGTGCGAATTTGGTGAAGTGCTGGCAAGACCTTACAGTCAGATGTAAACAAGTGAAGGTCTCTGACTAGGCTAGAGTGGACAAACAACGTATTTTTCGTTTGTAATTGAGTAAAAAGAGATTTTACAAAGACTTTTGACTTTTGTTTGAGACCCAGACACTTAAGAAAACCTTAATCTTAATGATAATCTCTCCTATATGTTCTTACTAAAAGTACCTAACTTCTTCAGATCTAATAGAGATTGAGACTACTACTACTACTACCTAGAATTACTTAAACGCGAAGTACGTAGACAGGGGGTTACTTAACGTAAAATAGATATCTAGTCTACCTTCCATGCCTATTCGTTACAGACGTAAGCCCCACTTTAGCGGCGACCCCAGACTGTTTGCACAGTTATTGAATTGTTACCAAGCGGTGGGTATTGAAACTTCGGTAATTCTTTGTTAAATACCCTTGACAGAGCATTAGGTCTGCATTTCTTTAAATGTTCTTGTCAAATAGAGGACTAATCGACAATGAATATGTTTATTTTGCTCTGGCATTACCTATATGGTTCATGTAGTTAGAACGCATGCTGTTCCATATTTTTAGAATATAAGAACCTTCCAGAATTCATGTAAAGTCCGACATTAACTGACGATCCAATTGGTGTATTGGAGCGGTAAGTCGCCTTAAACGCAATGGATCCCGAGTTTGATTCCCAGTTTGGGTCAATAGAAAACGACTTTTTTTAAATGGCTCTGTTAGGTATAAGGATAAGTGCCTTAATTATTAAAGTCTTTTTTCTAATTTAAAAAATTAATGGTACAAACATTCTTGATATTAACTGAAAAAATGCAGAATCTAATATACATTTGCGTATAATTTTTATAACTTCTAAAGACAAATGATTTTGATCTGAATTACTCTGATTAGTTGTTCTCCTTCACGGGCTGTGATTTCACAACAATAGTTGACTCATCTGAATAAGCGTCTAAATTAAGAAACTTTATCACCACATTCGCATTAGGTGACATTGTAATTAAGTTCATTGTCTTGTCCAAAGATACATTTTACTTAGGTAATACATTTCAAATGTAAGCATGGACGTAAATGGGACTCGCCACTAAACTAACAACAATAGTAGTATAGTATATAAGTTATTTGGGATTAATTCGCGCCCAAACGACAGGACTGGTTAAATTCGCATAGCATGTCCGCATAAAAATGCTTTTCCGGCAAAACCTAGTCTATTACTTAATTACTTATAATTTTTCCAGAAATGCTTTCTTTGATTCTATCCAAAAGAAGTCTACACCAGGGCGTCGAGTCCGGGCCGGTTACTTCGTTCAGTCACGATACAAAATAAGTTCGCTCTCAGCTCTTATCGCTTCAGCATAAGGACGATATTTGGGTGATATTTCAACGATCGACTGTACCAGTGTCGTCTTCCGAGGGCGGCGAGATCAAAGGATAGGTACACAGTAACCGCTTCCATTGATGTCGCGCACAAAGGGAATTGATTGTTGCAAACCTCTTTTTTTAAAGGAAAGATTGATTACACATCTGCTTTTTTATAACATTTCGCGTTTTCGTTCTGTTTAGTAGACAATTTTGGTGGATGTATGTAATGGGAGCAATGCTTACTTTTTTAATTAATTGGTTAGATTTAATCCACTAAGGATATGTTTTGCATTAGATGTTGAATCATTTTAAATTGACATGCACAAAATGCCATTTTAACATGGACATGTCATTTTTTTTTATAATATTACAGCTTTCATTCTTAAGAAGGCACATAAATGTTGGTCACAACAATGCATGATTCTGGTTGTGAAGCCTAGTCAGAGGGCATGATTACATCTGACCGTAAGGTTAGGTAACCATTGCACTGGGACTGCGTTGGTGGAGTATGGCTCAAACTACCTCATAAGCTTATGCTTTGCAGTATATTAGCTTACTTTACTTTGAAATAGCTAAAAATTAAATTCTAAGCAAATAAATTACATTTTAGAAATTTAGAAAAGGCAATTTAGAAAACAATTTACTAAACAAGTTGCAAAAAAAATATAGGTATATGAATGAAAGGCTTATAGTTAGCTAGCTGTGCATGCTTAATGGTTGCATGGTTTTCTTAAGTGGCTTAGGCCCCGTGTAATACATCTTGTCACCCAAAATTTTACGTCCTAAGGAGGCGGATTGGAAATAGTAGCTTATGGAAAAATAAAGAAGGAACATTGAGTTCAAACTTTCTCAGTAGGTACCAAATTTAATTAAAATAGGTTCAGAGGTTTTGCAGAGTTATTTTTGTATTTAATATTTATAATATTGGTTTGGATTGGATATTGGAGCCATTTAACTAATTGAAAGTTTTTGACATGTTTCTTATGCCAATCACAACAAAATCAATTAGACTATGTGCATGAATAGGGACTTATTTATTTTATGGTGATAAACAGTTTTGTTTACAACACTCAAAATGATGTTTGTTCAAAATATGACAAGTAATAGGTTTGATTCCAGAGAGTCGATGCTATGTTTGACAGGTGTTTAGTTTAACTTATCTCTTTCTCAAGAAGAGAAAGTAAAAGGTGATATTGAAAATTCCATTCCTTTCATCATCATCATCATTTCAGCCATAGGATGTCTACTGCTGAACGTAGGCCTCCCCCATTGACTTCCACGTGCTTTAACTCCAAGTATTATAACAGTAAATACATTTGTAAGGAGGTCCATAAATGTGCCTTAATAATAAAAGATGACCATCTATTAATCCTTCAGGCCACAGAACAACGATGTTTTTTTACATGACATGTGGGTAAAATAAGCGAACCGGCCAAATAAGTAACTGCAACAGATTTCTCTTTATAATTCAACTTCCTTTGTCTTTTAAACTTGTCCCGAATGCCTTAGTGATGATATGCTAGCAAAGGTGAATAACCCCAGGAATTACAGACAGACAAACAAATTATATCTTCTACTTGTGACATTTGATTATTATGATAAAATTAGTAGGATTACATACTAGTGTTTAAACTAACTGCATGATACAGATTCAATGATTACAGTTACATCAAAGATAAACAGATTAGTAGGAATTAGATCTTTACCATTATAGGTATTTTCTCATCAAAATCATTTAATCATCAAACAAACCAACATCTTAAAATGATTGCAAGATTTAAATAATTAACTTGACACATACATTAAATAAATATTCTTCTAACGCATTTTTGGTGAGCTGGTAACTGATCACTGTTTTTCTTGTGTTCAATGTCAATAATTTTCATAGCAAAAGGCTCACTTAAATCAGCTTGGGCTAGATTTAATAAAATTGTGTCAATAAGTTTGGTAGTTGCACAAAACTTTTTAAAAGTTTGAAACTTACTTTAAATAAGATATATTTAACGTCTGTAGACCTTAGAACGCATCTATTACTATGAAATATTCTTACAAATCGAAAAACAGCTTGAGTTATTGCATACAACATAATCCTAACCTTTCTGTGACTGTGAATTATTTATAACTATTACCTGGGCACTTTGCAGTGCCTCCACAGTAAGTTGTTTGATAATTGAATTGCAAAGTTTAAAACCTAACAAAAACCATTACCACCAAACACTATATAATTAGAAGTTTCTCTTTTAATCTTGAAATAAGCTTCAGTGTCTTACCTCGTTGACACCTGAATCCCAAAGTGATCCCAGAGTTCGTTACAATTTCACACACTTATTTAGCAACTTTCAATAAAAAGTCAGGGAATTTGATTTATGAAAAACACTTTTTATAACTTTTCCAAGCGTCTTGTAACACATAAACGTGACGAAAACAATGTTTTCACATAGAAAACAAAAATATATTCACACGACTGACATCGTTTTCGCCATGGTGTTGATGAACTTTAACGCATTCTGTTGGCGCTTTTTGAAACTAATTTGTTGTTTCTGTTTCAATGCATGCAGCTGTTGTACAACGTAAAATATTTATTGGAAATGCAACTTCTATTTTCATTTTGATTTAAAGTTTCAATTTTGAACTACCAAGTCCTTCACATGAATAGCACTAACTACTACATTATCCACGTTTGAAAAAACAATAATGTATAAAGTTATTAAAAGCCTTACTAATCTGTTTATGTAACAGAAAATTGATCAAAAAGAACCATGCGCTTGTTTTGTGGCACTCACACTAGGCCCTCACTAGACAAATACAAAGAAAAATGATGAATGATTTTAAAAGTAATATAAAATTTAAGCTACCTTTAACCAAAAGGTAAGCTACAATTGATGATGACGATTTTACTTTACCTCTGTCAGTTTTAAAAATCAATGATGTATCATCTGCAAACAATACTATCTCACAAAGGTCTTTAGTAAGGTATGGAAGGTCATTTATGTAAATAGATTTAAAAGAATAGAGGTCCCAATAGAGAGCCTTGGGGCACACCCATGAGTAATGGAGCTCCAGAAAAGTCAGTTCCATTGACATTCACTTTTTGCATTCTATCTTTGAGCCTTTGAGGTATGACTCTAACAATTTTAATGAATTATTTGAAACACCATATTGCCGTTATTTCATTAATGTTTTGTGATTTACACAATCGAAAGCCTTAGACAAAAAAAAGCATCCTGCTTTCTTTTAAAAACATCAAAGATATTATACTCCCGCATCAGTTGTGTTTCTACTCGATGTTTCTACTTTGGTAAAACCAAACTGCTTCTCATGCAATAGTTTGTTGTGATAAGAGTTGATTAAGACCATCTTTTTAAATATTTTACTAATCTGGTAATATTGATGTAGGTCTAAAGTTAGAGGGATCACTCTTAAGTGATAATAATAAGATAAGTTTAAATATTTAAATAAAGCTATAAATTTACTGAACTTCATTAAATAAGGAAGCGAACCCTCATCAATAATGACATACTTATGTATAATACGCGGCATAAAGATATACTTGTCGTATTATTTTACTCTTTAAACTTGTCGTTCCAAATTTCAGATTACACAAGGTAGGAACTTCATTCATGGGAAAATGTATTCGTATTTTTAATAAATTACCACAATCTCTTGCTGAACTGCCAGTATTTGAACTTAAATTACATGTTAAGTTATTACACTGTTAGTGATTAAATAAATGATAAAATGTGTCGATTTAAACTGCTTAGCTCGCACCAAAACTTGCAAAAATAATAATTTTAAAAGAGGCTGACAACAGTGACCGATATTCTGTCTGTCTGTACAAATTGTCCCGCAGCAGTGGTAGGGCAAAAAAATATATTGAGATGTGTAAAAGTGCTTATGTATAATATGGCCTATTTGCAAAAATAAATAATTAAGATTTTTTGGTTTTTAGTATCAATACAATTGACAGTTTTTGTGTTGTAGCTTAACAATACGTGAACAATGCTACCATTGTATCGATACTTTTGATAGCTATTATAGTGCAATACTTTCGATAGTATTGCTGCGTATCAATAGTATTGGTATATTTAGTGCTATGGATAGTGTAACTGATTTTCAAGGACAACAACTATTGATAGTTCGACAACGCTGTGTTACAGTATTTCCCTAGTCCCTACAGTAAGTTTATGGAGGGTAGAGGTACCCTACCCTCCATACCTGGGTCACAGCATTATATATTAGATATAAATCTACTGTGCTGTGGTAGTAGAAAATATTGATTAATCTATTCATCACTTTATTTATTTATTTAGACTTTATTGTACAGATTTTAAAAAATATGGGCCATCGGCTGGCGACGCCCTTGTCCAATCCTCTTTGTTGCCCAAATTACTATATTATACAATATAGTAGTAACACCATTAGGCCTGTCCTTTCATTTGGCAGCGAAGCGTAGCTGCTACTTGAGCGACACAAGCAGGAGCTGCGTGTCACTGAGATGAATATGCTGCGGTGGATGTGCGGAGTCACGCGGAAGGACCGCGTGAGGAACTCTCACAGCCGCGGTAGCCTTCGTGTCCGTGATATTACAGACAAACTGCAGGAGAGTCGCCTACGCTGGTACGGTCATGTTTCGCGGAAACTGGCAAGCTATGTAGGAAACAAATGTCTGGCCATGCCGCCACGTCGTGAAGGCTGACATGTGTGCCAATGATCTCACAACTAGAGACGCTCAAGACCGCGCGAAGTGGAGGAGTAAATCAAGGAAAGCAGACCCTGGGCTCCACTGGCTTTAAACGCATCCGGGATTGACCGTATAGATGAAGAAGAGGAGACAATATAGTAGTATCACGACAGTCAAATTTTTTTGCATTCACAACATAATATTGTTTTCCTTGATATAACACGACAGTCGTCGTCCCATAACATACATTTTTCGTTTTGTTCTCCTCCCTTTTTGCTATAGCCATAAATAATACAACAGTTTGATGATAACTTTTTCTTTATTATGTAAATCCAAACACAAATCACAACATAATAATGTGGTTAGAAAAAAAATACAGATTCACATTAATTACACGAAGAAAAAGTGTGATGCTCAATATCACAAAAATACGCAAATGAGAGGAACAATTTAAAGAATGGTTCCATTGCAGACTTTTTATATGATCAGCCATTTAAAGAGTTTTAAAACCTAAAACCAATAAACACTAAACGAGTTTTAATACATGCAGTTTCACACGAATACACTGAATTTTATATAAAATACAAATCGGTTTGTTATTTAGTTGAGCAGGTACGAAATAGCAAACAAATCAAAACTTAATATCGCGCCACCGACGCGTCCTACACTAACAAAAATGACTAAAGCAATTTGACTTTATTTCTTAAGACGCTAAACAATAAATAACTATTAACGCAAATGAAAACGAAACATTGAGGTATTCTTACACAAGGAACTTACATTGAACAGTAAGCTATTAATAATTTTACGTAGAAGTGAGTAAATAAATAGTTTTTAACTTAGAAATAACATCGCTTAGTGATGTAAGTAAGATGTTTGTTGATAGTCATTCCTTTTGGCTTGGTTACTTGCGAGTAGAAACTACAAAAAATAAATTATTCTATAACTAACCTAGGTCTCATTAACTACTACAATGTTATTAAGACCAATCATCGAATTTCTTACATTTAAAATGTGAAAAATCCCAAAAAATAGAAGTTTAATCACATAATTTCTAAAGGACATAACTCAGAAGTGCATTAAGTGTAATAATTTCGCATTGTCAAAATGTTAGGTGTAGTCTAAATAATTTACGTTTATGAATATCGAAGTACGTTTCGACAATCGGACAGCTTATTTATCAACTGTCAATAATCTTCCTATGGCTCTATCAGCCTCTCCGATCTACATGGGACTACTTTTATGGGCTACTTATACCTACGCCTTGCATATCTATTTAATTAAAAACGCAAAAAATACCAAGACTGTAGACCATTTAAAATCCGAATTTGTGTTTCAAAATAATACAAGTTTGAACATAGATATTTCTCATAGCGATCGTAAATTAACTTAATTTTGTTGATACACATAGCAAGCTCAACCGGAAAGAAAGGAAATTTGCTATTTAGCAGCTGTAGTTTATTGGACCTACCCATTTTACAGACAGTAATTGTTATCTTATTTTATGTATTGGTCAGGCTCCAAGACAGTAATAATTAACTGTGTGACCTTGCACTCTACATGGATGCCAGGGACCACCGCCTATCACTACGATCGGGATGTTGACAATATCCACAAATAATAACAAGAAATGACATCATAAAAATGTATTCTCATTCAAAATTAAAGAGGATATCGCGTTTTGACAATTCTTATATGCCCAATTTAGTAGTATAATTATCTCTATTGGTTTAAAATCAATATAGGTATAGTTAGTTTAAAAATGACTTGATAGGCTGCATAATAGGTTAAAATCGCATTCGACAGCTTATAAAAAGTAAGTCAGGTTGATGGTGTCAAGTACCCTAATTCCTGTCTCAGCATCTAAGCTTACTACCGCCAAATCCCAACAACGGCACATCGGGGAGGACCGAATAGAGGCAGCGTGCCTAGCTGCCGCTGATTTTGTTGAGCCCCTTGATAAAGTTGGACATGTCGTACTCCTCCTCGTACTGCTTGTCGTCCCACAGGTCGGGCAGGGCCTCGAGCGCGCGGCCGGCGGAGGGCCCCGCGAGCGGCAGCGCGGGCCCGAGGCTGGGCCCCGGCGGCCCCGCGGGCCCCGCGCCGGGCCCCGAGGGCCCCGCGCCCCCGCTGGACAGCTGGAACAGGTCGAGCAGCTGCTCCGTGCCCATGGTCTCCATGGCCGCGTTTTCGCTGCTGATCACTGTGTTTGCTGTTTGCAGCTTGAATTTTTGTAATCTGAAATAAGCGAGAAAACATAATTTGTTAATTTCTTTCATCCGGTGTGTGATTAAAATGATCCTGTCCATATGTACATGATCATAATGATCACTCTAAACACGGCTTTTATGCAAGATTAACTACGCCCAGGGCACATTGATGTGACTCATTCTGTGTCACCATTGACACCATTAGATAGCTATTTTACAACAATTATTCTTATAAGAAGTGTTAGCTGCGAATATTTTTTCGAAGATTTTGGATGCTCATGGTGTAAAAAGGGCGGGACTCTAACTCTATTCTTTAAAACTGTATTCATGATTAAAAATAGCAATTTGGAGATCACGTTATTCGTGATTTTGTTATTTATTCCGATTGAGATAAAAAAAATTAAAAATTAATAAAACTGAAGTGTCTGTAATGGCAAAATAACAGCTTTACTAAATGGATATATATGAAAGAATACAATACTTATAACAAAAATACTTCTGTCTGTCTATTTATTCCGGCTAATCTCGGAAACGAAAGCTAAGGGATGCCTTATGCTCCCAATCCCAACTATATTTGTTTGCGCTTTCCGTGGCAACCTGTAATTAAGGCCGCACCATCCCTTGTATCACCAATCTTCTAACTTTTAGCTTTTAAGGTGTATGATCTTGTTGGTTGTCCAAATAAATAAAATAAAACGGCTGGACCGATTTTGACGGGACTTTCACTGCCAATTAGCTGATATTATGAGTAAATTAGGCTAATTTGATTTTTAAAAAGATTCAGGGTTGCGCGCAAAAAGAAACATAAAATTGTGAATTAGGTCTGATACAAATAGGAAAGTTAGAATCGATTTAAAGACCACGCAAACGAAGTAGCGGGCAACAGCTAGTGTACAACTAAAATATGTGCAGGTAGTAAGTAAGCAGGTAGGGTAAGTAAGGTACCCCATGATCTTCTCCTCGAGCGTGTCCCTGGTGATGAGGCGGTAGACGTTGACGACCTTCCGCTGGCCGATGCGGTGCGCGCGGTCCATGGCCTGCAGGTCCTTCATGGGATTCCAGTCGTGCTCCACGAACACCACCGTGTCCGCGCCCGTCAGGTTCAGGCCCAGCCCGCCCACCTGCCAGGGGGAATAAATCAACATTATACTCAACTCAATTTAAAAAAAAATATATTATGATAATATGAGATAGGAACGCTCCATCTGGGAAGCTCTCACCGCACGTCAAATACTCACACCAGACCTGCCTATAGTCAAGACGACTGATTGCAGACAAAGACAAAGAAAAAAAGAAAAAAAAAATATTATGAGAATAATTGTTTCCGCAATCACACTAATTATCTGCAAACTAAGCAAAGTTTTTACTATGGCGACTAGATAACGGATAAACATACTTAAATACTTTTATAAACATCTATGACTAAGGTACAAACGCTCGGGTTCATCACACAAACATTTGCCCCTTGCGGGATTTTAACCCGCTACCGCTGGCTTTGTAGTCCGGAGCGCGAACCACTACACCAGACGGTCTTCAACGATAGTGGCATGTTTCAATGGCAACTAATAAAACCTTCAAATTTATAATAGCGTGTTGCATAGTTTTTTAACAGGACCCCCTGTTAATTTCACATACATTGCTCTGATCCTGTGGTAAGTAGCCAAAGCACTTGTGTTACAGAAATCAGAAACAACGACGGTACCACAACACCCAAACCCGATACAATATAGAAAAGTTATTTTTCTACATTGACCCGACCGGGTTTCGAACCCGGAACCTCAGAGATATCGACACCAAGTCCGGTATGTTCACCTCTCGGCTACGGAGGTCGTCTGTCGTCGAGATTTATACTCCAACTACGTCTAATAAGCTATGGAAAATTTACTTGTGGTCGAATCTTTGCGACTTCTATCAAATATTCGAAATCGGAATAAAATTATTGACTGGATTCGATCCTTCTTAGGGTTCGTACCTAAAAAGGAGAAAAACGGAACCCTTAGTTATCCTAACTTCGTTGTTCGTCTGTCTTTCGTTCGTATGTCTATCAAGACCTTTTATCTCGGGAACACGTGGAGGTAACAAGTGGAAATTAAAACCATGTACTCATATATATACGCCTATAGTCCTTCAAAGCTGTAAAAGAATCAAACTTCCAAGTTAACGTAAAAAAAGATACGGCCGCTTATGCAACAAAAAACGTATATTTCGACACTCTCAAAGGAATCAAAATTTATAGGGTACTTTCCGTTATCCTAGAACTATGAAATTTGGCAAGTAATATCTTTTTACACTACAAGTACAGGGAAAATCTGAAAGCTGTACATTTGTAATAAAATTTTGTGATTTATTTGTAATTAACTGCGACACTAAATTTCTGAACTACCTATAATATGTACCTACAAATTTGTACGGAACCCTCGGCGGGCAAGTCCGATCCGCACTTGTCTTTTAAAAAAAGTAAAATTGCACAGTGATCATTCAAATACTTAATAATAGTAACACTCACAGCGGTGGTGAGCAGCAGCAGGTCGATGGAGACGTCGTTGTTGAACCTGGTGACGATGGCGTGCCGCTGGTGCGGCGGCACGCTGCCGTCCAGCCGCAGGTAGGTCACGGCCGGCAGGTGCCGCTGCAGCAGGTCGCGCTCCACGATGTCCAGCATCTTCTTGAGCTGGCAGAACACCAGCGCGCGGTGCTGCGACACCACCGCCTCCGCGGCGTCCGGCGCCGCCGTGCCGATGCCGCAGTCCAGCAGCAGTTGTCTGTACCACGGATTCGTTATAATATTTAGTTGTAGCTATAGATTATAAGTGTATCTAGAATACTTGTTTTTAAATAATATCTTATATGTATTGTCTTTACCGTCGCATTGGGGTAACCTGTAGTGATAGTTGTGAGTTTGGTTGCTATATATAAATAAATTTATTGCCTCGTAAGTGCGCAATAACGAGTTTACAGTGTGTTAAATCAAACTTATGGACCATAGACCCTGGTTTGTGTATGGGTGTGTGTGCGCGTGAGTGTTTGCGTGTGTGTATACTGACTTGAGCGCAGGCAGCTTGGCGGCGTGGTGTATGTCGTGCAGCGAGGAGTTCTGGGCGGCCAGCTGCTGCGCCACGCGCGCCGCCTCGGGGTGCTCGCCCGTCAGCACCAGCTTGGGGTGGTTGCACACGTTCTGCAGGTAGTGCAGTGCCTGGGGACAATACATTCCTATTACTGTAGTGCTGTGTGGGAACGGCAGTAAAGAATACACTTTCCCACCGCCAACAGTAGCCCGAGACGGGCAGCATCGTCCGAATGTAAAACATTGTAAAAAGATGCGCTCGCCAACCCGCCTGCCATGCGTGGCGAGTGTTGGCAATCTCCCCTAATGAAAGTCATCGGGGAAGGCCTATGTTCAGCTGTGGACGTCCTATGTTTGAAATGATGATAATAATGACTATACGCCCGGCGACACACCGAGCGTCATGGTCTCCAACTAAGGAACAACTAGCGGCACCGATGTTGAGCGCTGGGCGAAAGATGCGCAGTGATCGGTCCGCACCGCCGCTCGGGATTAGTTTCTCGCTCCGCACACACGCGTCTCTCATACGATGATCGTCTCGTAAGATGCGGAAAGCGATCCCCAATCTTTCTTCCAGCGCTCAAGATCCATGCCGGGGATCGTAGCAGATATCCTAGAGGTTAACATAGCCGGGAGAGTGTATGTAAATACCTGGAAGACGTGCGTGTGGCTGGTGATGTCGGGCGGCAGGTGGTCGCGCGAGAAGTGCTCGTAGAGGCGGCGCTGCAGGGCGCTGAGGTCGCAGTAGTAGTCCTGCGTGATCTTGGGCGGCAGCTCCTTGAGCACGTCCTCCTTCACGCGCCGCAGCAGGAACGGCAGCACCTGCCGACCGGAACATCGGTATGTTAAACCGCTTAGAGCAGGGGCTTCCAACCAAAGTGTGCACCGCGGGGCCCTAATGCGCCGTAGAAAGTAAAGAGGGGCGCCGTGAGTCGAACCTGTGTCATTATCCGAAACCTTAAGTATTCGTAAGAGGACCCCTCTTTATAGAGGTGCTTTATTGGTGAAATAAGAGTTGCAGTGCCTTTTCCTAGGAGATCACTTAGCTCACCCGTCACATTGATTTGACTGATTATGACTCGTAAGTGCGCCGCGAACTAAAAAAGATTGGGAACCCCTGGCTTAGACTAAATACAGATTACCATTTAAGAACTTGCCCCTAGCGCCCGCCTAGCAATCGGTAAAATAATACCTACAAAAAACAGGAATGTTTTCTTATGCTCAAAGTATGGGCTCGCAAATATTTGTCGAATGAATCTGACAGAAGCGGTAAATGGAATAATGCCGTCCTTAGTCAGACCATCGATTGGTGCAATAGTATGGGAAGTCAATTATTATTCGGTCAATTGTAATTTCTTTCCTATGTCCCACTGCTCTCTCTTAAGTCTCATTATGCTTCGTGTCTCTAATGTAGTAAGCTCAAGCAAGTGGCAGTGGGCCGGCCACATCTGCCGCAAAACTTATGAATGGTGGAGTAAGTGGGTTTTCAAACAAACGTAGTGTAGGACGCCCTCCAGCTCGATAGACTTACGACATTAGGAAGATGGCTGGCTGGCAGTAGATGGATAAAAAAAGCGGGAGATCGTGCTCTTTGGGGGAGGCTTACGTTCTGTAGTGGACTACAATAGACTGATATGATGAAGTACTGTATGCATGGCACGCCGAAAACCGAACCGTTTTATTGTAGTAAATTGTTGTACACCAAGAATGGTCTCTTCCCAGCGGCGACTGAAGCGGCGTCGGCGGGGGCACGGCACGCTACTTGGGATCACTCGGGTCGGTTCGGCCCCCACCATCACCCGCCATGCCTACGATGTTGCCCGAAAGAAAACAACATTGTGCGAAAAGCAAAGAAAAAGAAATCTGTGTTTTGTTTTAAACTTCTAATAACTGTATTGGAAACCCTATCGGGAATATTTAGGTAAAAGTCTATTTAGAATTAAAATAAAGTCTTATTCCACAAACACAGATTTCCTCATATAAATACAGAAAGATAATAGTTCAACGTACACAGAAGGCTAATAGAACTAACAGAAGAAGATACTAGTCGAAAGTCAGGAAATTAATTATTTGCACAGAGATGTTATCTACACGCGCGCGCGATGCTAACGAGCGAGCGAAATTCGTGCGTGCATTCGTCGTCGGATACAGATTCGGACTGTGGTAATGCAGCACTGTGCCTATGCGCAGGCGAAAACAAGAGCCCGTGTTTCGCGAGCGTAAGCAGTTGTGCTAAACGAGGCGCGCGGCCTGACTTTACTTGTGAATTTAATTTTACTATTAAGTTTTATAGAATGCCATAGATTTTGTTTAAAATATTGAATGAATGAAATAAATGATAAGCTTATTATGCTAAACGTGTGTGTGCCACCACAACTGTAACTATTGAAAATATATTCCTGGGATTCAGAGTTGAAATTCGCTCGGTATCCCGGTATTTTCGAGAGTCGGGATCCCGGTTTGCGACCCCTACTATCCCTATTGTGGCAGTCCTGTGCTATAGTGTAATCAATGGTTTAGCGTGTAAGCGTGTAGCGTGGCGGGTAACCGACCTGTCGGTGCAAGGCCTCGCAGGCCAGCGCGCCGGCCTGCAGCTGGTGCGGCGTGGCCTTGGCGTCGCGCGCCGCGAGGATGGGCCGCGAGTAGCGCGCCGTGAACTGCCGCTCCGAGCCCAGCAGCCCCGGCATCAGGAAGTCGAACAGCGACCACAGCTCCAGCACGTTGTTCTACGACAGTTATTAGATAGATAGATAGATAGATACTCCTCAGAACCAATAAAATACCAATTTATTTTTGTAAATAGGCCTAAATAAAGCTCTTTTACATGCCCCAATTATTGTTTTGCACAAATGTTTGTGCTTATCACACAAACGCTGTAGGATTCAAACCCGCGAACGCTTGATTTGGTAGTTGGGAGCTTGAAGCACTATACCAGCGTAATCGTCAATAAAAAAAACAACTACAAATTACATACTGCAATGGACTACACTGAATTCAAGTGCTCTACACTTATTGTATTACTAAAAAATAGTTCAATAGCAAATGTTTGCTTTAGCGAGAAATCACTACACAGAGAAAAAAGTATTATTATATACAAAATATTATTTCGAATGACAACCATTTAAAAGGTTCATCGACAAAACATTAACCCTGTTAATTCACTATCGCCAAAATGTCGTTATCGCCTCATAAAATTCTAATAAAAATACCAACTACACATTACAATATCAAAGAAAAACAACGAACCTGTATAGGCGTCCCCGACAATATCAGTCTATGGTTCGCCACAAGCTGTTTAATCGCTTTAAAAGCTTTCGTCTTCCCATTTTTGATGACGTGTCCTTCGTCCAGCACGCAGTAGTTCCACTTGATGCTGCTGAAGAAGTCGATGTCCTTCCTCACGATGTCGTACGACGCCACTATAAGGTTGTAATACTTGACAAGCGCGCGGATCCGCTCGCGCTCGACGGGCGGGCCCACGTATTGGAGCGGCTTCAGGAATTTCGATGGGATGAATTTGTTCACTTCGAACACCCAATGACCTGGAGGAAGTTTGTTAATGAATCTCCTTGAAAAATATGTTTTTACTTTATACATATTATGTACGTGTGTGCGCGTGTACGTGTGTGCTTTTCGTATTGTATCGTATTTTCTGATTGTAGGTAAGTCTGCTACAGAGTGCAAAGCCTGCGTTGGAAATCTACGTTTTTTTTAATACATAACCTTAAGCAGCGTTCTTTTAGCTGGTTCCACTTCAAGAAATATAGTTTACAAAGTCTCTCAAAAAGTTATTCTTTGGTATAGGATAATACCAAAGTATTTAGTTGTTGCTACTTTTATAGAGGGACAGGTCTAGGTAGCATCTTTGGCACAGCCATGGTCATGTACATTTTAATGTTAGTTATTATTCGGTTTAGATCTGTTACAAATTGAAAAACACGATGGTTAATTCGTTTTTTTGGATGTGTAATGACAGCATCATTCAGCCTCAGCCCTTACTGCTTCTCAAGAATCACTAGTAAAAACCACGGCGGTATCATAACATCTTGGCGTTCCCAAATTTTATATTGCAGAGGTCGCTATTGTAAATCCCCTGAGATCTTGAGCCCTGCAAGAAAGAGTGGGGCTTTGCGCATATTACAAGACCATAATCGTATCAGAGACGCGTGTGCGCAGAGCGAGCAACCAGTCACGTAACCGTAAGGTCTTCTGCGCATCTTTCGTGCAGCGCTCAAGATCCGTGCCGCAGGAGTACCGGTGAGCGTGGGCGGGCACACGACGAGCGACGGCAGCGGCGGCGCGTGCGCGCGCGCGCGCTCCCAGTGCGAGCCGGCCACCACGACGATGGACTGCAGCGTCTTGCCGAGCCCCATGTCGTCGCACAGCACCCCGTGCAGCTTGTACTCGTACAGGAAGCGCAGCCAGTTCACGCCGGCCTGGCGGCAACGATTTCAAATTTATTTTACAAAATATGTCTCATGTTTTTGAAGATTTCAATACATATTTTGATCAGCCACAAGGAAAAAGCACAATGGTCCACTCAAGAATCCAAGAGCGGAAACAACCCAGCAAAACGAACTAACAGGTACAAGGAGCAGGATGTAATTGGTACTACTATATGAATTCAACGTGGTATCGAGGCAGAAGAACCCGTCAAAATTCTTTTCTTTTAAAGGCACAGTAAAAAATTGGATTTCAAATAAAATTATTCTCTATTCACCTGTAGCTTAAAAAGAAAGAGAGAATGACCAGAAAATTTTCTTTTTTGCTATAGTTTAGTTAGAAATAATATATTACATATTGTAGTATGTGACATCATATTCGGGAAGTATCTTAGTTATGAAATCACAGCGTGTGTGAGCAGTTGCGTCCATGAATGAGACAGGACAGGTTGAAACCAGGAAGCACAAATAAAAGAGTGGATTGATCGACAGAAGTGTCTCAAATTAGTCCTACAACTATCTTTTAATATATTATACTAAGTCTTATGCTATGCAATAGGGTGAGGTATACATTACAATATATTCTAATTGATTGTGAATATGCAAAAATCACCTGCTGATAGCTCCTTAGTTCAGCCGACACAGGCACCGGAATCTTATAATCTTTGATCGATTTTGGGTTAAATAGCTTCTCCAAGAACTCTTTATCCTTAACTCTCCTGGCGCGCATGTCTGCGGAAAGGCCAGGCGGCTCGGGAATGGCACCGTCCAGCGGCATGAGCTGTATGAGGGACGCGAAGCAGCGGGTTGACATCACTCGGACGGCTTCGCAGTGGTCACTCATGCGCCCTAAAAAATTTTTAAAATACAAATTGATTAGCGAGTATTGGCAATCCCCCTCAATGAATGTCTTAGGGGGACGTTATGTTCAGTAGTGGACGTCCTACTCCTATAGCTGAAATGAATTAATAAATGAAAAACAATTGATCGACGGTGACAGAAAGAATAGCTGGCTATAATAGAAGGAAAATGGATGTCAATAGATATTATTGAAACGCGCTCTGCGCGCAGAGTAACACGTATGAGCTTTTCTGTAATCTCGCCAGTCCAGCATCATCATGGTTTCAACCATAAGACGTACACTGTTGAACGTAGGCCTCCCCCAGCGATTTTCAGATTGGCCGGGTAGAAGTAGCCTGCATCCAGCTGCTTTCAGCAACCGTTCCCAGATCGTCTGTCCACCTTGTGGGTGGACGTCCTACGCTGCGCTTATTTATTTATTTATTTAGACTTTACTGCACAGATTAAAAAACATTAAAAAGGTGGACTTAATGCCATGAGGCATTCTCTACCAGTCGACCATTAGGTTAAACAGAGACGTTTTGTGGGCGGTGCGATATAGGCGATACAAATTCAAATGCGCTTGCCGGTACGCGGCCTGCATTCCAAAAGCTTTCTGTCCCATCGGCCGTCAGCTGTACTCTCTATGTGCACCGGCCACTGCCACATCCACTCGCTAATCCGTCGGGCTCGACCTCCGACGGAGATGAAGCCCGCAAAACGTATGCTCACCCAGCAGCGGCACGACGAGCAGCACGATGTAGGGCACGACGCGCAGCTGCAGCGCGTCCACGGCGCGCGCCAGGGCCTCGGCCGCGCCGCAGCGCGCGCGCTCGCTCGCCGCGGCGTCCAACAGAGGGATCAGCTGCCGCCGGAAACATACTCGCCTTAATAACTAGGACTCCAACAAAAATACGTTCGAAACCGGCCGAGACTTCCGTACTATTGCAGCATCGTACCATTACACTCGGCCGGTTTGTACTATGTGGCTTTTACTTAAATTTGAAGATTTAACATTTTACCTCCTGGATGATGGATCAAAATTCGGTGAGAAGTCTCAACTCTCGGGAGAATCTCTGCAGGTTATAAAGAGGCACCGAAGAAACCCTACTGTCGCTTCTACAGAACAGCGGGCTTTGAACAGGAAAATTACTAAACTGGTAAGATGTGACCTCCGGTGCTCGAACACGCGTTCCATACAGGAAGCTATGGAGCAAAATCAGGGGTCAAAAGTTTTCGTGCAGAACCTAGGTCGAAGCCATCTGACGAAGTTCGTCTATAGGCCGA
The DNA here is from genome assembly GCA_963576865.1 of Anania hortulata. Classification (NCBI taxonomy): domain Eukaryota; kingdom Metazoa; phylum Arthropoda; class Insecta; order Lepidoptera; family Crambidae; genus Anania; species Anania hortulata. The sequence goes on along the minus strand of OY756395.1, from coordinate 17,924,659 downwards.
AGATTGTGGCGGAAGTTAAAGATTTTTACGGAGGGCTATAAACCTCACAAGCATCCCGCCTCCAACGAGTCGACTCATCGATTGGGGCGGAATCCTAGGGCTACAGTGATTCGCCACTACACCGAAGTGCTGCCAAAAGTCAGCCTAGACGAAAATGCAATGAACCTTCGACAGCTTAAAAATGGAAAAGCCCCTGGTAAGAACGGAATTCTACGAACGGAGCTACGGCGCTGCTAAAAGCAAGAGGGAACCCGAAGCTTACACAGCTACAACGCATATTTTATTCCGCCCTCTTTTCAGGGAGAACTCTATAGGCGTGAAGCAGAAGCGTGGTCAATTTTAAATAATTATTGACCAATTTCCCTTCTGAGCTCTTTCCGAGAGTCATAAGGAATCGTCTTGAGCATAGACTCCAACCTCCCGAACAAGCCGGTTTCCGATAAGGATATGGCACCATAGGCTACATTCATACAGCGCGGCAGAATATAGGAGTATAAACAGTCCCTGTTAAAATAAAAAATGAAATGTATTTATTTGCTTTAAAAGTGATAAAAGTGATTTACACATACAGGTGATAATATAAATTGTGGTTCCTCACATTTCACCAGACACTGGCATGCAAAACGTTTTAAAAAGATCATTAGGAATTGAATTTAATTGAATTGATTTTTTACTGTGATTAGCGTTTGTGGATTATGAGAAAGCCTTTGACTCTATAAACACCCGGCCAGTCTTAGAATCGTAACAACGGTGCACAGTCGATTGGCAATATGTCCAAGTTTATATAACCCTGAAACTATGACGGTCCAAGTATAGAATCAGCAGTCTTCTTCACGTACATCGTGCAGTGAAACAGGGGAACGTGATCTCCAAAAAAATTGTTCACAAATGCCCAGGAGGATATGTCACTCTGGGAGTACAATAAACATGTCACTCTGGGACTGATAGCTGTTTACTGAGCTGCTTTCGAGGTTGTTCAAGACTATGTTTATTTCGGGCAAACATTGCAGTTAGGTAATAACAACTTCGAGAGAGAAGCCCGCAAAAACACATCTGGGTTAGGTAGCGTTTGGGAAACTTCGTTGAGTCTTTTTTATCGTCAATCCCAGTCTGAAGACGAAAGTTTTCAACGAGTGCGTACTGCCGGTCGTCACGTACGGAGCTGAGACTCGGACACTCACGGTGCGACTAGTAAACCGGTCGCTCAGCGAGCTACGGAAAGAGTTTCGCTCGGGATTTCTCTGAAGGATAAAATCAGAAATGAGGCTGACAGAAAACTTAAGTAATCAATATAGCTAAAAAAAAATAAGCAAACTCGATAAAAGTTCGATACACCCTCACAAACTTTCGCGTTTACAATATTAGTAACGATACAAATAAAGAAATACCTCGTGTATCAAAGTGTGCATGACCGCAGTGGGGTCCCTGGCGGCCATGGCGGCGAGGGCGCGCGCCGCCATGTGGCGCACGGCCGTGTGCGCGGCGCGCGCCAGCACGCAGCCCGCGCGCGCGCCGCCCGCGCACAGCCGCGGCCACAGCGCCTCGCCGATGTGCCCGCACACCGCCTCGAACACTTGCAGCCGGGATATCAGCTCCTCGGCCGGCTCCACTTCTTGGTTCTCTAGTTCTAAATAAATCAATATTCGACAACATCACTTACATTGCTCTGATCCTATGATAAGTATATGTAACATGAGGACTTGTGTTACAGAAATAAAAAACAACAGAATTCTAATACAAAACATACAATTTTAACAGTAACAAATAGAAATGTTGTTTTAGGTTTTTCAATATTATAAAACATACAAGTTTTGTATAAATATGCTCTGTAAATTATTAGTTTGTAAAGCGAGATAATTTTGAGTAGGGATGTCACAAGCCCACTCCCGAACTTTAATATAAGCGTTTTATCTTTGTAATTTTTTGGTTGATTGACAAAAAAAATGTGTCTATTATTTTTTGATAATCTAACTGACGGACTAAATAGAATTTCATTTTCTTTACCCATCCGTCATCCCTATTGGCTAGGGTTGGCAAACCGAATATCTTGACGAATACCGAATATTCGTCATAATAATTGATATTCCGGAAATGGTTTAAGGTTCGCTTTAAACCAGCAAAACCGAAAAATAGAAAGAAAGAAAGAAACGTTTATTCGACACACAAGAGAAAATAATATAATAATACACAAAACAATATAAATTAGATATTGTGTCGAAAAGGTGCTCAGCATTTGTCGTGACAGCCACAGACTTATCACGACGCTGATAAACTACTACTACTTTTAATAAAATAAATACTACTCTTTAGTAACTTTAAAACACAATTTGTGCATAAACTTTAAATAAGGCATGGTGGCATCTTTTTTCGGTCAATCAAGACTAAATATTTAATGAGTCCGGCATTGAAAATTAAATGAAGATAATGGTTTAATTAAAGAATCACTTACCAGCATCAGTCATTATTTTTGCTAGTGGTTCAGTAATAAACTCCCAGAGTTTAGGTAGTTTTTGAGGTAGGTCATTGTTGAAATGTTTGGTCAGACTTGTGAGGGCGTACGTCGCTCCTCTTCTTTGAATCCTTAGTAGTTTACGGGCCTGAAAATAACATTATTTAATTTTTTTCACTAATTTTGTAGATCATATATGTTTCTTCTTATGGAACTATATAATTTGGTTGATCGATCTGTCAAAACAATGTGGAATGTGAGGTCAAAAAAAAATTCGAAACTTTCATTGAATATAATAGATTCGGGAGTTAGGGTTCCCAACTTTTTAATTAACTCGGTTAAACACAATATTGAATTCAATTCAATATTTTTTATATTTTACTAAATAGAGATATAGTATAATATACGGTATATTAAGATTACTAAAGGAACTTGAAGTCATTTCTGGTAAAATGCGTAGTGTCAGAATGGCCAAGGCATGAGGGAAGTGCGCGCTGTTAGGTGTAGTAGCTCAGTGGGCGAACAATCGGATTTATACTACTTGCACGATGTTATAACCAGACTTGCTAAATATGCAGAGGAGCATGTCAACGGCGAACACCTCACGCACCTCCGCTTTGCCGCTGTGGCGATGACATAGCATCATGGCGGAATCGATAAAGGATTTGCAAAAATTGGAACATAGTCTCAATGTTGCCTCGCGACGTGTGGCCTACGAACTTGGACAAGACTAAAGTCATGTTCAATGACACATGTCATCCCCGGACCGGTTTCCGTCGAAAGCGTAGCTGCAGTTGGGTAGACACAGCTTTGAACGGGAAATTGCTAGACGAGTGAAGCATGGCTGGGCAGCATTTGGGCAAGGATAAAATCCGAAACGAGGTTAACCGGTAAAATACCAAGGTAATGGACTAATTCTAAAATGTAGCAAGCTAAAAGTGGCAGTGGGCCGGCCACATCTGTCGCAGAACCGAGGAAAGGTGAAGTAAACAGTCATTTAAAAAACCCCACAAGCACTTTTTTAATAACAGAGTGATCGAGGCATGGAACAAATTGCCACCAGAAGTGGTGTCAGCACAAACTACTAACCAGTTTAAGAACAGATTAGATAAGTATCTGGAGGAAAAGATAACTTAAACTATGACAACGAGATGCAGGCTGTTATCAGTTGTTTCAACTGCTTGCCTGCCAATAACATAATAATAATAATAATAAAACAGGTTCTCGAATGGAGACCATGCGTTGGCAAACGTAATGTATGATGCCCTCTAACTCAATGGAACGAAAACTTAGGAAGATGGTTGGCAGTGGTTGGATGAAAAAGTAGGAGATTGTGCTCTTTGGTGCTCTTTGAAGGAGGCTTAAGACGCAACAAAATCAAAAGCAGACAATTGCTTTAGTAATATAAAAGCCATAATTTTGCCTAAGATCATCAACATTACTTATGGACAAGTGAGAATTTTTTCAATGCAGGTACTTGTAGAAGCAAATTTATTTATGTTTTCCATAGAGTAAAGTTTTCGTGTGAAGGAATCGCAATATAACCTTGCCTTGGTCTTTTTAAAATAATAACGCCTATAGATTTAGCGCAAAACCTTCTTTTGTTAGCACAATTAGTATTACAGCTACATTCAGCCTCTTAAGTCTAGCATTGGACTGCAATAGGCTGACACGATGATGTCGATGGCGGGTAGTACCTCGTCCTCGTGCGGCAGCAGGTCGTGCGGCGGCGGCGGCGGGGGCGCGTGCGCGGGGGGCCGCCCGCGCCGCGGCGCGCCCGCCTCCGCCGCGCGGTGCTGCTCGCGCAGTGTGAGGATGCCCTTATATTTGTCCACTGAGACAACAAACATATTACTCTTATGATCTACGACTGAGTACTGAAATATACACTTGCACATTTACACACAACAATAGCTTATTCGAAGGAAATACTAGTAATTTATTTTTCAAATTATTATGCTATATTTTCTGTTTGCAATTTTTGCTTCGATTTCTAGAAACAAAGATTATTGTGTTTTTGCAATGATATAAATTAAAAAGCATTTTGTAAAATATCATCGCAAGTCGTATGGGTGAAAAGTGTCACATAAACCTTGTTATCTTGAAAGGACTATAAGAATCGTTAAATTTCCACTTAGGTAAAAACACATCGTAGAAAGTGACTGCTTAAATGTTAGATTATTATTGACTCTACCTTCAAGTACAATCAACACTAATAAAGTGATTTATAACGAACAAAATTACTTAAATTTCATCCCGTCCTGAGCCTGCCGGAACTTTGATACCATAAATTTGAACATACATAAAGCAGTTACTGGATTTCTGTATAAATGTTACTTACTTAAAGGCCCATGACTGGTGGCGGCGTCCTGTTTGACGGTCTCCGGGCCACTGTCACTAGCCGAGTCACCTTCTTCCGTATACTCCAATGACACACGCGGCGTCACTTCTGGATCACATCTGACAACAAAAAACAATGGTAAATAACGAACAGTTAAACAAGGCATATAGCATAATGTTAGTAAGTTAGTGTGACACATTAATGCCAAGTGAGAATCTGACCTGGATTTCGTAAGGGAATTAAATGGGGATTTTTTTAACCTAGATGGTGCTCCGATAATAAAAAAAAATTTATATCACCACCAGAGCCAAAGTTTTTAAAAGTGTGGCAACTAGCGCCCTCTGTTTGTCTGTTAAGACTTACACAAAGCTCACTCAGTCTATGGTTTTATATTCCTTGTGTATTATTATAAGCATTCGTGTTATCATTTCTTAATAAATATTCTCTATTTTAATACAATGAGCTACTAACCTTAGGAACGCCTTCAAATTGACGAGAACCTTATTGTTCGGGCACGGGTCTCTCGCCACCAGCTGCGCCAGCAAAGCAGCCAGCGTGTCGGCGGAGATCTGCTGCAGTTCTTCCGAGCACTCCTTCTTGATGCTCTCCATGAGCGGCCGCACGACCGGGTTCAGCTTCTCTGGTAGCGAGTGGAGATTGGCGCACGCCCCCGCCAGGGCCGCTTGGACCCTACGAGTACACAACTAGAGATGTAAAATGACTGGATCCGACCAGTCACGACGGTCAATTAATACGATAGATGACTGGTCGTTTACGGTCAAATTTTCTCAAACATTCCTGTCTAAAGTATGCTTTCATACGTCCCACTGCAGGGCCCAGGCCTAACCTAAACTATGAAGTAGTTTATATTTAATTAGACATGAATGTTTGAATCAATTTGACTGAATTTGATTGTATTTGACCATATTGCCCGGTCAGATTTAGATATTACATCTCTTATACACAACAATAACAGTTTTTTTTTACCCCTTTAAGGCTCTATTTTCACATGAAACATCATATTGTAAACCTACATTAGGTCGTTAACGAAATGAAAAACGAGATGAAAATGGTCAACATATTGTGTCGTATAGAAGGTTAAACTGTTCACTGCCCAAGAGGAGACACAATAAGCAAAACTTGATAAGAATCATTCATCGGACCCGGAATCTGTTACAGCTGTACTTACTACAAGATTGACAAAATATAAGTAAAGTAGGCAGCCACAGTGCGTATGAAAATCAGTTTTAAATTAATTTTTTAGCTTCTAGCTGAAAAAAGCTAGAAAAGGCTGCAGGGTTGAAGTGGGACTGGGCGGGTCATGTCCATATGATGGATTCTAAAAGGTGGACAAAAGTCGTCACGCACTGGCTGCCTACTGACGGACATCGTTCGAGAGGTAGACCTCGAAAGCGATGGCGCGATGACTTAGACAATTTTCTCCAAGATTGGCAGGCCCTAACCACCGACAGGGATAAGTGGAGAGGTTTGGGGGAGGTCTTTGCCCAGCAGTGGGACAGAAATGGCTAATAAAAGAAAGAAAGAAAGAAAAGCTTCTAGCTAGTCGCGCGGATACATGTAACGAGACTGTTAAGCCGCACCGGACCAGGAGTCGAACCCAGGACTTTTTGCGTTCAAAACGAAACACCGCTCTACTACGCCCATGGGGTGTCAAAAGTGTTAGGTTTTTCAGTAACTTACGAGACATTCAAGGTGTTCTGTTCCGTGCTGCATTGGTTGACAGAGGACTGCAAATTCTTCCGCCTCTCTTCTAGAGTTTGCGCGACGCGTTTAATTTTCATCGCGGCCACCATTGGTTGTGTTACTTGCGTTAAATGAACTACCTGTCAACAATTAATATTAAATAAAATTCAGGCTAAAATTATCAGTAACCATACAGAACTCTCTGTAACTAACTTGTCTTCGACAAAAAAGTTGCTGATATGGCTAATAGGCTTTTTGTAACACCTACCTGTTCCCGCGACTTTTTCCGCGTGGAGTACGGGGTAAATAATATTATCGTTTTTACATATGATTTTGACAATAACGACATCCAAGTAGCAAGTTTACTAACACCATCTATAAAAAAATAAAGTAGCTTATGTCCATCCGGAAGGTTTTTGGTCAAATAATGACTTAAATCGAATAAGTAGATCCGAAGATAACCATAAACCCACATCCAAACAAACTTTTTTCTATATATTATTAGTATACAAGGATAATACGTGATCTAAATACCTGTTCTAGCCTCAGTATATTGTTGAACTCTTCGCCGTCAACAGGCAGTTTGTAGTGCTTCATCATAGCGTGAAGATCACGAGCCTCTTGTAATATCCTAGGAAAATAGACAATAGACTGTCAAATTGAAGGCAGATTTCATATAAATTAGTTTCGTAACTTTTTCATTTTATTTGAAAACTACATTAATAGCACTTAAATAGAGAAAGAAACAAGCAAAGCTTCTAAAGAGTATTGAATATACTAGGTGCAGACTTATAATAGGTATATGGTCTGCCACTTTTGGGTACTATCATTAATTAAGGTGCAAAAGAGAGACATGAACAAATGATTAAAACTGCCTTTAGCGTGACACAGAATGCCGGAGAAGTCGCCAAGTTTTGGCCAAAGTCTACCTAGAATCACCATTGAACCACTAGAATAAGTAGCGCCCTCATATCATTCATTGATTTGTTGTTAGGTTGTTCATAACTCACCTATTGCAGTTCATGGCGACCTCGTCGTAGTAGAGAGCCTGGTTGAGCGCCGCGCCCAGCGTGCGGCTCAGGGACTCTGGCGCGAGCTTGCTTATCCTGTCTTCCTCCTCTGCTGAATCGCTTGGAAGTACCTAATATATATCGATTTATATAATTCTAAGACTGACTTTCTTTAGTGGGGTACAGACCGCCTTTACGGGGCGTAATGTAATTCGCAGCGAGCATGTTACGTTACCCCGTTTGGTCAATACGATGAACGAGCAGCTCGTTGCTCGCTTGTTCCCCCTACTGACTGAAAAAATGCTCGTTTTGTAATACGTCTTGTAACGCCAGTCAATACCTACCCACCTTAATACTAGAAGTCAGTTTTTTTATATCGATGATGGACATAGATTTCATAGATAAGTTTAGAAATTATTTACAAGCACCCTAAAATTATAAACGGAATGGGTGGACTATATTTACCTAAACTTTATGGCGAGACACCCAATTTTAAATAAATAAATTAATTAACTTAAAATTAAATAGTTTTCTAGTTAAAATTCAATGCCACTATCGCTATATTTCACTGTGTATTACTATAACCATTCATAAAGCGAAAATATTATTCATACGAATGAATAATGGGAAAAATACAAGGTGAAATACATATAAAAAACTTAACTTTCGAAAGATACATTCGAGGAACTGTATGAAAGTTTATGTACTTTATTGAACATACAGCGGTCGTTTAAAAGGCATCAAACCTAATCTGCATACCTAAAATTACCTTATTTTGGTGTACACCTACGATACATGCCAACAATGCCAAACTTAGAGAAAATAATTACAAACAACAAAATTAAATACTTTTTGACAAAATGTTGTGAATTATATACTTTGTACAGAATTTCAGTTTGAATATGTAATATTTATTTTGATTTGTAATTATTTTCTCTGTCGATTGACGTATATTTCATAGGTAGATTAGGTATGCGAGGCTCCATACAAAAAAGTTTGAAATCTTTTCAACCCTACAGGATCCTCAACCGCTGAGGGAGCTATGGACGGTGACTGTACCACTGTAGAGTGCAGAGTGGAGAGTGCAGAGGGCATACCTCAGCGGCATAGGGCGGGTAGAGGCCGCGGGCGGCGGCGTGGCGCGCCCACATGGAGATGACCAGGCTGGCCACCAGCCGCTGTAGCGCGCTGCCCGACCGCAGGTACACTATCATTACCTGCACACAATACGTACAAGATTGTTTCTTTGCTCAACAAATATTAGAAACAATTTTGATTTTACTATTAATTCCTTTCCGAAATCAAAAGCTGAACCAATATTACTGAACGTTAGTAAGTAAAATATTTATAAAGATGTTTTTATTAAAGAGTATAAGAGTTAGCGATACGAAATATGAATGAATGAAAGTATGAAGAAGAGACTTGCGGGGTCCGAATGGCGTAGGGAGTATGTTTTTCAAAGACGTTATAAGATTTATAAAATAGAACGATTTAAGACAGAAGTAAAAAAACGAGTTTTTATTCAAATGCCTCAATCCTACATTCATTAATTAAGAGTTAATAAAAAGGAATGTCGTCAACATAAATACACACGGATGCCAGAGACACAATAGAGATTATGATGGTGAAGCATGGAGGAGACTTGTCCAAAAACGGGTTACTGGATGGACAGGTAGGAAAGATAATTTAACGAACTCTTAACACAATAACTGAATAGGAAATCGCAAGCATTCTATTTTTAAAAAAAGGAATATTTTAATCAAAAATATGACACAAATATGAACTCTGAAATCGTCAACATAATTGTGAAAGCCAAAAGCGTATAATATACAACACACCTTAACATAACAGTCTATTGGGCTCTCATCTTCTTCTTTGTACTCTATACCAGGTGCAGGTTGGACTAGGTAACATGACAAGTAACCTGCAACGAAAATACAATTTATGTAATCTGAAAGTATTTTGCAGCCATTTATATTAACAAAGAATTGAGGTTTTCTTTCAGCTTTCATCTTAAGGATCCGCTATATTCATACAAGTTATGTGGTACAAAATTGTCTAGTCTGAAGTGATCAAAGTCGAAATAAGAACATGTCTAAATGGTGCAGACAGGATTTGCAGTTTTCATTTAAAAAAAAAAGGTTGTTATAGTTATATTGTTGTATCCATATTTTGAGTAGCCAAATTTTTTGTCGGTCTTATGAATAAATAAATAAATAAATAAATAATTTATTTGCAGATACATAGTATAAATTTAATGGAATTAAAAGCCAAGTCCGGCGCTCGCCTTTCGGTTACGGAGGTCGCCATCAATAATAATATGCGTTTGTTCAAATGTTCAAAACTCTCTGTCTCCCTCTCTCCCAGTGTACAGTGTAGCTGTGCAGGTACCTAACACATGCGCGGCGAGGCACCTCGCGCGGGTGACGTTGCGGTCCCTAGTGGCGGAGGGCTGCGACTCGCTGCCGCCCAGGAACCACTTCTGGTTGGGCCGCAGCTCGGCGGGGAGGGAGCTGTCCGACGATATCGAGCTAGTGCGTACTCGCCTCTCCTGTATATATTAATCATCGTTTCAGTCATAGGACGTCCACCTATCATCGAGGGGGAGGGGGGGCGGGGATTGCCAATACTCGCCACGTTCGGCAAGCGCAGTTTTTTAAAGATTTCGCAAGCCGACGCTTATGCCCTTCTCGTGCTACAGGAATCTGTCTTCTTTTACGACACGCCTTTTGTTGGCAGTAGGAAAGTGTATTTTTTACAGCCGGGGACGGCCGTAAAAAATATATTCGAATATATATCGAATATTCGACACGAATACTAATAAAACACGGCACGAATACGAATATTCAAAAAACCTCAAAAATAACGAATTTTCATTAAAAATTCAACCATAATTTTTCGTTAGAGAATGCATTTGAAGGGAAGCTACCCTTACAATTTCAGTTTAGCAGTCTCGGCGTTGATAGGTAAGAAATAAAATGAATGAGTCAATCAGCACAACTTGTTTTATATTTATAAGTAACGGTTGCCCGCGACTTCGATCGCGTAGTCTCTAATTCAATTCAGAAATCTTCTCTAGCATGCGCACAACTACACACACCAAGTTATTATCAGCTATGAAAGGTTTAAATGTTTTTATTCACACAGATTTCAAAAATAACTGAAGAGGTCGGTATGTTTGTGTAAAAAATATTTGTAGCTTTTTGTTTTTTTGAGGTGGGATTTTATTAATTACTAGCTTTTGCCCGCGACTTCGTTCGCTTGATTTTTAGTTTATTTATAAATAATTTTCTGCGCAACTGAATTTTTTGTTTCAAAAGAACCTTCTCCAATAAATAACAACCGGCAATAAATAACACAACAAAAAAAGAATTAGCGAATTTGTTCTATCTGTTCATGCGTGAAAATGCGTTCAAGGGTAAATAGAAATTCATTCATATATTTATAGATAAAAAATACTTTTTCTTACAGATAATTTTACCTTAGACGGTGGGTGTATGAGTAGACTCGGCTCGACCGGCAGCCGCGCGGGCTGCATGGCGAGGCACAGCCACGTCGCCAGCATGGGGCACGCGGACACCAGTATCACGCCCAAAGACGCGTGGCGGAGGAAGTTCTCCCACACCTGCCACCAACATTTTACATATTTACGACGCCCTATACTCGTACCTTGGTAGTTACAGAATAGAATAGAATAGTTTATTTGCGTTTAAGTTAGGTGACCTGCCCCTAATTCAAAGAATCTATAGTTTTTTCAAGATAAAAAGGGCTTTGAGACGCTTTACTGTTGACACATATGTGCCCTAACGAAATCCAATCGAGTATTTTTGAAAATCGAGAAAGTTTAAGCGATTTTTATTTCAGTAACCTTTTTTTAATGAAGTATACTGCAATGATCTAGCCGCCAGAGTGACGTATACAGTTTTTCGCCCTTTTATGGCCTTTTACCAAATAATAACAAAAACAGTAACAAAAGGCAAAACAGGAACTACGCGAAGCACAACGAAAACACCGCACCGCATACAAGGCAGGCGCTTTCGTATTGACGTCAACGCATGAGTTTTCACGAGACAAGCGAACCGATTCATCGATTTAGTGATGATTATGTATCCCTTTATGTAAACGTTCCGAATTATGCGTCAAGTTTTTGGTATATATATTAATTTATTTTTAAAAACAATAAGCTATATTATCGATTTGCAATTTTCGCTTATAATTTTCGAAGAAAATTATAGGTATTGTATTTTTGCGGTGTTTTTTTTATTTTTAATATTACCGTAAGAAGTATGGATGAAACGGAAAATCCGAAGTGTCACAAAACCCTTCTTATCTTGAAAGAACTATAGTATAATGTGTGAATTTAACTCGATAGCTTTTGCTTTTGCTTTAGCACACGGCGCTACATGAAGTCTATAAAAAAATCTCGTTAATTTTTATCGATTTATGCGATGTGATGACTATTTATAAAACTCACCCTGAAAACCGTTCAAATGTAAGACAACCGACCAATTACGCGATACAAATGATAAATCAGATTTTGTCACGTAGGTTATTGTTGACAATTTGTTATCGAACGGTTTTGAATCAGGGTGCTGGTAATATGTTTACTAAGCATTGCAGCAGACCGCTAAACATTGTTCAGCTGCCGCAATGGCGCGCCGTATTGCGGCTAGCCGCCATTGCGTTGTTGACCTAAACTAGTAGTAGGGCCCAAAAAATAATGAGACATGTTCTGGCCCCCTAGGGGCCTATAATGTTATTGTTGACGTTCATAAGTGGCAATTTTGTCCTGAATTGAATAAATGATTTTTGACTTTGACTTTGACTAGATGCAGGGCTGTTTGATTGACTTATAATTTTGACGACCTCGGAGCCGAGAGGCGAGTATACCGGACTTGGTGTCGCTATCTCTGAGGTCCCGGGTACGATTCGCGGTCGGTCGATGTAGGAAATTAACTTTTCTATATTGTCTCGGGTCTGGGTGTTGTGGTACCATCGTTGTTTCTGATTTCTGTAACACAACTGCTTAAGCTACTTATCACAGGATCAGAACAATGTATGTCATGTTGTCTAATATTTATTTATAAAAAAATAAATAAAAAATAGCTTAATTAGTGCATTTGCGAACGGTGGAATCGCGTTAGGTCCATTACTACACACCGTGCGTCATATTATGACGTCTACGCTACCATATGATGAACGTACCGCTTGCCGAAAAAGACAAACGATACGTTTCCAAAAATTGCTTTACCGATACAATACTCCCACTTTAAGGTAACATAATACGTATGATCGTTTTCAATTACGGTCCCCTAAAAAACGCTATGCTACCGCGAAAAAGCCCACATCGACATAATCTAGTGAGACGAGATTCACTATGCTTTACAGGGTTCTTCGCAAAACTAGGCTTTGTTGTGTTTTATGTAAAATAGATGGCGCTGTAATGGGCTAGTTTCCTAGGTCAAAAAATGATTATTGTATTTAGTCCATCAGTTAGATTATCAAAAAATATTGTACCCACATTTTGTCTTTTGTCAATCAAACAAAAAATGGCAAAGATAAAGCGCATCACAGTGAGCACGTGGCGTCACGTCTTGCCTTGCGTCGCAAGGCGTGACGTTACGCGGAACTTTAACGGGCTATATCTTCATCATTTTTTGTTTGATTCAGAAAAGAAAAAATACGTGTCCAATATTTTCTGTTAATTTAACTAACGGACTAATTAGATTTTTTAACTAGCCCATTATTTGCATCGCAACTTTCAGTTATTGATTTATTCATCATCGTTTCAGCTCGTCTAGCACATACCCTGTAGAGAAGCAATACGAACCATCTTTCTCCGAAACTAGTTACTGATTTTTCACTTACATTTAGTATGAAATTACAAATCCTGTCAACTCTTGCCCATACAAAAACAGTACAGAAACAGATTAAAAGATGGCGTCAAACAAATCATATGATATTTCTACTCTATAGGGTATGTGCTTCATGTTTCAGCTCAACGGGAACGATCCATAACGGCCTGCACGGGCCCAGCTATCTATATCAAGTCGTTTGTCCATAGGGCAGGGGATTATTTCATGCTTCGCGTGCTAGTGAATTGTCGCTGTACGAGAATCTTTCTACCTCAAGTTCAATCACAATCAAAAAGCAAACAAAACCAACCTGTATCGCGATCTCTTGTATATCATGAACATGCTCAAACAGTATTCTCTGATAAACATGCCGCATAGCCTCTTGCAATAGTTCCGGAGTCCACATCAAGTATTGGTCCACACTTTCATCCCCGTTGAGAACATTTTCACCGCCATTCCCAACCCCGTTGTTCTTCGGTTCGGTGGTGACGAGGGGTCGAGTGAGAGTGCGGAGAGTCTGGAGGGCGGCTTTGCGGACCGAACTGGTAGAGTGGTCGAGATACGGCCAAAGGCGGGGCAGGACGTCTGAGAGGTCGATGGGGCTGTGGACAATATGGGGAATATGAAGGAACAGACAGACTAGTAATAAAAACAAATAAAACACCTGGCAATGATTAGACAATCCTAGTAGAATATGATATTGTATTTACGCAATTGGCATAAGCTAGTATAGAATTTACGTTGTCATATATGTCGTCTATACTTTATCAATATGCGTTATGTAGCGTGTATCCACATGAGTAGAAAAAAGAACAGAGACAAAGCTTCACACAATCGCCCTGTCATAGTTAAACAACTACAAGCGGATGGGGCCAGTTTACGTGAGCACTGGCTGTCCGTAACGTACGTTTCGTGATGTCTAATAACCGGTTTGTGCCGGCTCGGCCAGTGCATAAGCTGAGGGTTGGGCACTGGCCTAGCCGACACACGTGCTAAAGGAATCAGTTTTGGGTTTTGCGTATTTAGATTTACACGTTGTAGTTACACGATTTTATAGTCTGGCAGTTTAACGCCGATGTTTTGACGGGCGGATACAGATTAAATTCATCTTTTGCAATAATTACTTTTAAACTTAAAAAACTTCGCGTTGCATGATTAATATACACTAAAACGGGAATTAACGCGATCAGCAATAGGTACATAGTTTACTTTTTATTTGCCTGACGTTTCGGCCGGGTTACACCGATCGTGGTCACAGGGTAACTGGAACAGCGAGGTCTTCACCCCGTAAGAGAAGTGGATTCTTAATACCTCACTAACCCTCATAATATTATTTTCACGACAAGTACCGTCACACACTACACTAACTGTGTCCTATTCTGCAAACTAACTGCCGCGTCCGTATTCTGGTGATTACTCGATCGCGAACCAAAAGTGAAGACCTCGCTGTTCCAGTCAGCCTGTGAACACGGTCGTTGTAACCCGGTCAAAACATCAGGCTAATAAAAGGTAAAATATGTACCTATTACTGATCGCGTTAATTCCCGTTTTAGTGTGTATTCATCATCTTTTGCACATTAAAAGTGGCAACAAACTCGGACAGAAAGTAAGAGTTAAGCGGACGGACTATAGCACCAGACTTTTATAATTTGCCTTCGTTCGCAGCATATTACAGTGCAATTAATTAATTTGGGACACGAGGCAAAGTATACTTTAATGATTGATGGGGTAAAACAACGGAAGTTCGCACGGTATTTTTTTATTTTTTTTTTTTATTTATTTAATAGGTACACCAACAGCATACATATGCAACATAAACAAATGAAGGTGAAGTGTCTTGTTCTTATACATATGCCTATTATAGGTATACACAACACTGTCTTAGAAGAAGAATTTACACACAGATAAAAAAGAACATGTATTTAAAATCTAACTAATGTTTAAATTAGTGTTTCGACAAATGCCTCCGGATCCTATCCTTAAACTTATAAAGTGGATCGAAAAACACGTCCAGATTTGGTACAGCCGCGTTAATGCTATTGTACTCTGCACACATCCTGCCAAACGGAGAATGTCTACCTAGATTAGTTCTGAAGACTGGTATCTGAAAAATTTTGCTTACAGGATGTCTAGGCATGTTATATGGAACAGACAGAGAGACATCATTCACGACCCTCTCACATCTTAAACACCCGTTGACAGTTCTGTGCAGAAAATCCAAATCATGGAGCTTGCGTCGGTCGCGTAGGAATAACATTCCAAAAAAAGATGCGCGCTGCTCATAAGCACTTCTGTGAGAGACACCGTGTGAGACAAAAGCTAGTCGCCTAGTAAATTTTCTTTGGACATTCTCAAGACGCTGTGAGTGTACAATGTACAGGGGGTTCCACACGACGCTGCAATACTCCAAAAAAGACTGAACCAAAGCGTTGTAGGCAAGTATAATCGTGGAAGGAGAGAAGGGTTTTAGGTTTCTCATCACAAATCCAAGCATTTGAGAGGACTTTTTAACTATTTTGTTGATGTGAGATGTAAATTGAAATTTTGAGTCAATGATGACGCCTAGGTCCCGTATCTCGGTCACTTCCTGCAATTCGACTCCGTCTATTTTATACGAGGATGGGAAAGGTCTTATTTTTTTGGTGTATCGAATAAAGGAGCATTTTTTCGCGTTTAGTACCATTAAGTTGGTGTCACACCAAAGTTTGATTTTATCGATTTCAATTTGCATTAGCTTTACATCCTCATAACAATTAATTTTTTTATAAATCTTTAGATCATCCGCAAAAAATTCGAATTTACAATTTTGAATTTGGGACGTTAAATCGTTAACATAGATAACAAAAAGTAATGAGCCAAGATGAGAGTCATAGTCATTTGACAGGTTAGTTAGATTATTTAGCTATTCAAATCTCTTTACTTAAAAGTTTTCATTAAAAATAAAATTACTATTTAAAATGTTACGTTTCTTTACTGACAAAGATTGCTAATATTAAACAAATTCAAGAAACTAGTAAACGTATTTTAATTTTAATGATAGGGATTGACTTATCATCAAATGAATTTAACGAAATGGTCAGTTTTAGTTGGCCTTATCATTAAATACCGCCTTTTTATGAAATGATCGGTCACGTCATGAAGTGGTCAATTTTAAGATCTGGCCATGACATAATATACTGTGTCGAAGTGGTCTCTAGAAACGAAATCGTTTGGAAGGAAGTAGTACTGACTGTAGTAGTGTTGCGGCTTGCGGTAGGTCGCAGAGCGCGGCTAGCAGCGCCAGGTAAGCGTCGGCCGCTTCCCAATTGATGTAAATCAAGATATATAATGCAAGGTAAGATACTGACAGATCTATAAGTCTATCATTTGGCCTGTCCTCTCATATGGCAGCGAAGCGTGGCCGCTACTTGAGCGACACAATCAGGAGCTGCGTGTCACGGAGATGAATATGCTGCGGTGGATGTGCAGAGTCACGCGGAAGGACCACGTAAGGAAAAAGGACGCGCATCTGCGGTAGCCTTCGTGTCCGTGATATTGCAGACAAACTGCAGGAGAGTCGCCTACGCTGGTACGGCCATGTTTTGCGGAAACCGGCAAGCTACGTAGGAAACAAATGTCTGCCCATGCCGCCACTGCCGGTTCCTGGCAAATGGGGTAGACTCAAGAAATGCTGGCTTGACGTCGTGAAGGCTGACATGCGTGCCAATGATCTCACAACTAGAGACGCTCAAGACCGCTTGAGGTGGAGGAGTAAATCAAGGAAAGCGGACCCTGGGCTCCAAAGCAGGCAGATTTTGAACGCAACCGGGATTGACCGTATAGATGAAGAAGATATTAAATCAAGAGAAAAATATTAATTGACTCGATCAACTTTATGCAATAAAATAAAAAGTTTACAATCAAAACCAAGATTAAAACACTTACAATCCTTGGTGTAATCTGTTGTTGTACTTGTAACACGATAACTTCTAAAATATGTGTATGTAGCCGCTAGATAGATAGATAGGTACTGACTGCAGCAGCGTGGCGGCCTGCGGCAGGT
Source organism: Anania hortulata (assembly GCA_963576865.1). Classification (NCBI taxonomy): domain Eukaryota; kingdom Metazoa; phylum Arthropoda; class Insecta; order Lepidoptera; family Crambidae; genus Anania; species Anania hortulata. Next base: position 17,907,258 of record OY756395.1, on the reverse strand, counting down.
CGCAGAGCGCGGCCAGCAGCGCCAGGTAGGCGTTGGCGGGCGCGGCCAGCTCGTCCTGCGCCTGCAGCAGCGCCCACAGCCGCGCCGCCAGCCGCGCCGCGTGCGCCGCTAGTACTAGATAGATAGATAGATACTGACTGCAGCAGCGTGGCGGCCTGCGGCAGGTCGCAGAGCGCGGCCAGCAGCGCCAGGTAGGCGTTGGCGGGCGCGGCCAGCTCGTCCTGCGCCTGCAGCAGCGCCCACAGCCGCGCCGCCAGCCGCGCCGCGTGCGCCGCTAGTACTAGATAGATAGATAGATACTGACTGCAGCAGCGTGGCGGCCTGCGGCAGGTCGCAGAGCGCGGCCAGCAGCGCCAGGTAGGCGTTGGCGGGCGCGGCCAGCTCGTCCTGCGCCTGCAGCAGCGCCCACAGCCGCGCCGCCAGCCGCGCCGCGTGCGCGCGCGCCGCCGCCGCCTGCGCCGCCAGCGCGCCCGCCGCGGCCGCGGACACGTCCTCCGCCGCGTCCTCTAGCCCCGACACTAGCTGCTCGACCGCGCCGCACTCCACGCCCGCTTCCTGCGTCGACACGTCTTAATCAACTATAGACATAGAAGTAACTAGACTGGCTCCTATCAAATTAAATTCGTGCCTATTTGATTTTCGCCATTTTGACGTTGTAGGCCGTAGTGCAGGAACTTGGAACTAAATAAGTTATGTCCTCGAGTCGATATTCGTAACTTTTTTCGATCTTCATTATTAGTTATAGCTACAGTGTGCTGCGTGCCTTTCGTATATTCTAGACTCGATTCTAAACCACAACCAACAATTTATTTTATTTTATTTTTATTTTATTTATTTTAGGAAAACCAAGGTTTACAATTTTTCAATAGGTAGGTATACAAAAATAACACTAATAAAACCACTTACAGGTCCACACAGATAGAAATTGAGTAATATAAAAGAGAAGGAATTATACAATTTGGAGTACTACATTAAGCAGCACATATACCAGCCAATAACAGAATAGGCTACTATTATTATTATTGTCTACTTCGCTAACCTAAACATACAAATCTATAAAAGTATTTATTTAGATAGAGGATTTGGAAAAACGCTCGCCCAGCAGTCGCCTAACCGCTGCTATGCTAGTACAAAAAAGGTCTAAATCAAAATCATTACTTAGCTTGTTGAATTTGTCGCCTACACGCCACAAATAACTGTTCTGCCTATAGTTAGTTGTCGCTTTCGGGAGGAATATGAGTGAGTTAAACCTGAGGGGCTTCGCGGGTGCTCAAGGAGAGCCCGGCCAAAAGTTGTGGGCAATCAATTTTGGAGGTAGCAATCTTCAACAGATAATTAATGCAGCCAGTCGTAAACCTAGTTTAAGTGTGTATGAAAGAAAGTTTGTTTAAAAATTATTGATAATTCTTTACTTGTAAGATACTACCTAGATAAGAATTTATGTCTCCAATGTTTATTGTTACAAGAAAAAAAACCCTCAATTGTTATAAAATGTTACAGTGATATCATATTTATATTCAATTTTGTATCGAAACGTCAAAGTATCACAAAAGTGTGTAGTTATGAAAAACATACAATTGTACAGAATATAAAAAGTTTAAAATCGATATGTTACGGGTAAGGTTGGAAGATAGAACAAACTTAGGTTTACCCGGGTGTCCACGCACGGGCATAGTGCTACAGACGAGGGGGGCTTGTGAACGAGGATCGGCTAACGACCTTGTTAGAACCTTCGGTGGTGGGAGATATTAATTATAGTAAAAAGCGGACTGTATAATAAAAAGAGTATAATCCCAGATTGATCGCAGGAAGATACAGTGACCGCACACTTGAAAGGCTATGAAGGGAGTGTTCGACCGAGCAACGATGTTCGCTCGCTGTCGTTCGCCGATCCTCGTTCACAAGCCCCCTCGTCTGTAGCACTATGCCCGTGCGTGGACACCGGGTTGACTTAGTATTACCACTGATTTGGTACTATATTGTATTGTATTACCCAAAGATTTTGAGTACTAATAATAGTAAAAATAAGTTTTGATTCGGGATTTACCCACCTATTTACTAACTGACCTAGGTGTATCCAATGCTTACTGGGTAATGTTAGATTAATGACTGAAATTAAAAACTAAGGAAATATAAAGTTTTAATTTTTTTAAAAATATGAATAGAATATAATAGATCTAAAAGCAAATAGCTTTAATAGCACAATATATTAAATTTTGTATTGTCAATTAGTTCTAAAAAATATTAATCATTTTAAACAAAACATATATTATTTATTTGAGCACGACAAACTACTGTGACATTTTGAATTTTTCACCAGCATTGCATGAACACTTCTTTTTGGCACATTTAGTTTTGCAATTACACCTTGTATAGCCCTAACCTCCTGAAAACGACTGTTCATTTGCAAGTTCTCGTTACCTTTTCTCAGGTTACACACAGAAAACTGGCGGGCAGGCGCTACGCCACGTGCTCAAAATGATGCAACACCTAACATTACCCAGCTAGAATTGGGTAAACCTAGGTGTGTATGCAATGCAAGTGTTAAACTTAATAGGAGAGTTCCAATGTACTTGTTACTAAAAATGATAAAATTTTAAAATGAATAAAGAAAAGAATAAAGAGTGTATGGGTAAATTCCGAATTAAATTTATTTTACTTAATATTCGAACTTTAAGCAAAACGTTTGGGTAATTAATACTTAGTAATTCCGGGTAAACCTAGGTTTACTACATCTTCTAGCATTACCCATAACAGATATATTGTTACACAGACACTACCCACAGCTTTATACGTCAAAATTAGTTCTGGGATCAAATACTAGTGACGCTTCAAATGGGCATAAAAATTAAGCTGTCATTTGTACGGGATAGCCAGTCTCTATTAATTTCTAAGTCAATGTTATCAACTATAGTTTTTTCATGATAAGAAGGGTTTTGTGACAATTTTACGTTTCACACATACTACATACTATACAGGAATATTTTTTTACCACTAGCTAAATTTTTTCTAGGCATTAGGAATCCTTCATAGAACCCATTTATAAAAAAAAATGATGTCAAGTTTTAACCATAAAATATTTTTCCCAATATAATTTTCAATGTAATGTGGTTACTGCTTAACGTAAACATTACGTTAGATACATGAATGAGAGGGCGGCGCGAGGGCAGCGGCGCGCGGGCAGCGGCACGGGGTTGCTATGACGACGGCCTCGTGTCGGCATCGATGGCGCGCCGGCCGGTGTCAACAAACACACAAATCAGTCGCCCGCGCAACCTCGTGACGTATGCGTGCCTTATTACCGCGTTTCCGCCGTCTCACACGCTGCGTACTATCGCGAAAATATGAAGGGAAAGTCAACAACTTAAGGATCGTAAAAACATCAATGAAAAGCGGGTGCTGGGAGAGGCGTCGACGCTAGCGCGTAGAGTAGTTTGCGTACCGTGTCCATACTCTTAGTATTTGTTTAGACAATTTCCAGGTGCTTTATCTCAACATTTTTGTACTGGGCGATACCAAAAGAGAAAACACGTGTATTGTTTTTTTCCTCATTGATTTATTTCATTTAAATTTGGATGGTGATAAAAAATTCTTCCTGTATATCATCTAAACAAAAATTGCAAACCAATAATAAAGCTTATTGATTTTAATAATTAACCCGTTATCATCCAAGCGGTCTCATGAGACCGCATAAAAATGGAATTTCTATTTTGTCTCGTTTACGTATGTTTGATCAGTTTAATGGTTTCCTTCAATCACCTAATGCGTAAAACGGAAATAATCGACACTAAATCGATGAGTCTGTCGACTTAAACTTATGCGTTGATATCAAAACGAAATCGACTCCCTTATATGCGGTGCGATGTTTTTGTTGTGCTTCGGGTAGTTTTCTTTGACTTTTGTTACTGTTTTTGTTCGTTTTTCGTGAAGTTTTTGTTATTATTTGGTAAAATGACAAAAAAAAGCAAAAAATACTTGTCAAAAACTGTATACGGCACTCTGGCAGCAGAATATTGCAGTATACCTCTTATTTAAATAAAGGTTACTTACTTAAATAAAAATAGATTAAACTTTTTTTCTAATAAACGTTTTTTTTGATAAACGGTGCGGATCAGCCTACAGCGGCAAATTCAAACGTATGAGCGTTCATACAGATGTTTAATAAAACCTACTCAATATGGTATATTAAAAATACGACAAAACTCCTTGCGTCTCCATAACAGTGTCATCATCATCCTTTGGGAGTCCACTGCAGGACAAACGCCTTCCCAATAGAATGCCACAGCGAGCGGCCCTGGCCCATTTGCGTCCAGCGGCTTCTTATCCTTGACTAGGGCGTCAGTCCACCGGGTGGGAGGCCTACCTACGCTGAGTCATTTATTTCGTGGCTGCCACTCAAGAATCTTACTACTTAACTTGTACGCAGAACTGACGGCCGATGGGGCAGAATTGCAGAAAGGTTTTGGAATGGAGCCCACATACCGGCAAGCGCAGCGTAGAACGTCCACGCAATAGGTGAACTGAAGACATGGTAAAGATTACAGGAAGCCGCTGGATGCAGGCCGCTGGATGCAGGCCGCTTCCAACCGGCCAATCTGGAAATCACTACGGGAGGCCTATGTTCTGTGGAGGTCCTGTGGCTGAAATGATAATGCTGAAAAATGTCTCAAGAATCTTCGCCAGGTCCGATAGCTACTGAAGTAGGATAGCTGAATTCAGTCCTCACCTGCCTCGCGGCCAGCAGGTACTTGAACCCGAGCAGAGCGCCGTGCCGCGCCTCCCACTGCGTCTGGCACGCCAGCACGCCCAGCAGGGCTGCCACCTTGCGCACGCGCTCGTGACGCATTTGCGCGAACGCCACCCCTAGCGTCTGAGCGCACGTTTCCCGCACTGGCGCTACTACCTAATTAATAAAGGGAAAGTTCATTAATAAATGTTGGACAACGTCACATTGTTCTGATCCTATGGTAAGTAACTTACCATAGGAAGTAATATTGGACATTGGACAACGTGACATACATGGCTCTGATCCTATGATAGGTAGCTTAAGGCGACGGGTAAGGGCGAATACACGTAAAAGAGTTTTCTGGCGAAAATACTGGATAGGAAATGTGGAAATTAATATATCATGTAACTTGTCCTCTTGAGGTCTAATGTAATAGGTTCTAGGACAAAATCATATAGTACTGAACGCCTAACAAAATTCACAAGTGCCGTAGAATTATAATAATGACCTAATGTTCTAAATAAAGTAAAAAAACATTATGGCGTTTCTTTTATTTATCTAGCATGCCTAACTTTATATTAAAGCACACTTAAATATCCAAACTTATTTCATTTTAACTACGCAGATATAGCAAGGTTTTGGTCTGGGCGCTCGGGACTATAATAATTATGTTCTAATATTAGGACAGTGGGTCTTTCTTCTTTGTACATTCTTTTAAATTGGGCCGCAGGAGGTTATATATTAAAGTTTTGCTCGTAATATCTAAATACTACTTATTACTTCTTATAAACACTAAAAAATATAAGTACCGCGAATACTGCGACCGTGTTTGTTTAGTTTCAAACTTGGTATAGTTATTAGCATTCGTGCCTTTTGTTTGTGTTTTATTTGCTTCAATTAATCAACAATAGATTCCACTTTTTGCGCCTTTCCACTTTTCCGTGAGCGGATACTTTAGACTTTGATAATCAGGCGTTTTTGTGCGCCACAAAAAGTCGACGATGCATGCCCGCTCGACCGCCACTTGATGTTTACTCTGCGAGAAGCATAGCAAGGAATAGATGTCGCGCGAGTTCACGCTACATGCTCAAGGTGACTTGCCTTCTCCTTCGCCTTAAGCACTTGTGTTACAGAAATCAGGAACAACGACGGCTCCACAACACCCAGACCCAATTCAATATAGAAAAGTTACTTTTCTACATTGACCGACCGGGAATCGAACCTGGAACCTCCGAGATAGCGATACCAAGTCCGGTACGCTCGCCTCTCGGCTACGGAGTAGGTAAGTAGCCAAAGCACTTAGATTACACAAATCAGAAAAAAACAACGATACCACAACGATACCACAACACCCAGAAACAAGACAATTATATTAATATTCGAATATTATAGTCCGTTTCAAATGAGCTGAAGCGAATGGGCAAATGGAACCAATTCTTATATATCATTTTGGATGGATTATTCTTTTATTCGTCAGCAGCTACAATATTTATGTCAGATGTTTTATTAGAAAAACACCAAATATCACTTTCGGTGTAAGGACAACTTGTGCAGGTGGTGACTGTGGTGCTATTGATAACCTCGACATACGAGTGCGGATTTTTTCTCTTAACATGGTATACCTGCTCACGCAAAGACGTACTTTGCGCCTTTGAAAATGCTGTCCGAGAAGCGAAGTATTGGTCACATAAAAATATTTAGTTTGTCTTCAACACAACAAGAAGAATAGGTTTTGGCCAAATACAATTTTTATGGATTAATAAATATTAGTTTCGTGAATATTCATCGGCATAAATATCGTTGATGTTCTATAAAATAATCAATAATATATATTTTTTAAACTTTGGTTCCACCATTCTTTTTTTTTCGCCAGCTAATAAGTAGCAAATAAGAAACGTGTAAATAAATAAAATGTTCACCTGATCAGAAACGAAATCGCCAAATCTGTCAAGGGCCAAGACGCACAGTAATCGAAGCGCCATGTCTTCTAACCACTCTTGGTGAGCGTCATCCATCTGCAAAAGAAAATCATTTCAACTCCTTTTAAGGATTGTTAATTAAAAAAAACTATTTATTACTGGTCTACGAGGCTCCATTGAAGCAATTAAAGGAGTAGAAAGGTTGTGTCATTTTGCTGAATATCACTTTGGCAAATGTTCACATGACCAACCACGCATGTCACGAAGTCACAAGGGTTTGTGAAGGTATGTAGAGATTCATAAATATCTTGTATGGCAAAAATAAAGCATGCTGTCGGTCCTGTATCGCTTTCCAAACAGCGCGGAAAAGAGAGCTTAAACTGTCTCATACATCTATTACAATTTGATGGCTACTGTACTGTTGATATACCTGTTCCTTAGTCATATCTGCTTGAACGCCCGCGGAAGCGACGATCCTCGCCCGTAACAGTTCTCTAAGCGCGCTAGCGGCCCCGTGTCTCGCTTCCCAAGCAGCGCTGAACAGCTGCGCTTGCAGCGCTGAGCACCACCAATCCAACGGCCATCGTACCGACTCGCCCCACACCCCTGTGCAGTCTGGCACTGGACTACTGTTTTCCACTGTGACAAAAATTATGTGAGATCGTCAGTTCGCGTTCCATGACCATCTTTATGTATAAGTGTTTAAGATTTTCGACCCATTTTCTAGTTTCCTTTGCAAGTGTCGTTATTACAAATTTCTTGTTTTTATGTATTGTATGAAGTAAGAAGTGCAAAGAGTGTGTGAGTGCGTGTAAGAGTGGTAAAGCGAGAATTTCAATAAGAACAAAACTTTTTAGGATTTAGCTGAGGGTTTATTAACAAAAGTTGTTGCAATTTTGCTCCTCTATCAGCTATTGAGAGAAATGTATCGTTTTATCAATCGCCCTGTATACTGAATAAGTGACTATTATGACAAAATTGAACTTTTGACTAAAATGTATCGTACTTGTGTCAAAGAAAGGGTCAATTTTCAAGGTGTCAATTTTTATGCAAGAAGAATACTTCATAGCAAACAAAATAATAAACCGAAAAAACACATAAAAACACAATCAATTAACCTGCAAACTACGATAAGTCCCAAAAACATGAAAAATATCATAAGTCGAAAACTACAAAGTATCGCTTAACATACATTCGGATAAATCTCGGAACGAGGAACCTAAATAAATTTTAGAACGTCACTTTACATTGACAAAGGGAAAGTCAATGGGGCAGCTAGTATGTAATACAAGTATATAGTGATCATATAGAATAATTCATTTCAATAGACACAAATGAGGTAAATAAGATGCAGTATGTATGAACAATAACGTATTTGACGTATTTTTAACAAAATTAAAGAAGGAGTTTGGGCCAGCCTGTATACTTATACTTTTCTTACCACATTAAAAGTCTATCCGCTGCAGAACGTACATATATTTTCAAAGAATTGGGTTTAAATAAATACATGAGCAATGAATAATAATTGTAATCATTAATGTCAACAATAGGAAAATGTAAGAAACTAATTTATTTATTAATTTCAGTGAGCACATGACTTTATTGACTATTGTTTATTTCTCACTCACAATGGAATATTTTACCACATTATTAGCTAACCATTCTTGAATTTATTGCGAAAAATTACATCAGCAATGATAAAATTTATCGGTACCATACCAATTCCGGTCAAATAGAACGATTGCAATATATCCTCTTGATAGTCGGCGCAATAAAAATATCAAGGTTCATTGCGCATCCCACACATAACACTAATAATTAACAACGTTATATTTTTAACTGACTACATACGGAGCTCAATCGAAGGAGTGGTTTTCTGTTTCTTACATAAACTTTTATCATGGTTAGTTTCTTTTTGTAGAACAAAGTTTTAGTCACAACTGTAAAAAAAAAATTTATTAAAATGTGCAACTTGCTATTCACTTTTGTTTTGGATGTAGCCCAGTAAAAGTTGGAAAAAGTACATCATGCCAAAGTTTACTTATTCTGTTTTTGTTTTGAGATACCTTTATAAAATTAAGAAGTCTGTAGAAGTATACTTACATGCAAACTCATCCACAGGGTCTAATGTGGTCTTATTACTGTCAGGCTCTATAGTACAAGGGAGGTGTAAAAGGTCCTTCCTTCTACATCACTGCTATCTCGTAGAGTTCTACTTGATGAACGCTTTTTGTAATTCATCGCTGCGTTTACGATATAACCTTAAAAACTTCTAAAAAGAGACTTACCAGCAAACTCTACAACAGGCTCTAATGTGGTCTTAGCACTATCAGGCTCTAAAATAGGAGGGAGGTGTGGAAGGTCCACTTACATCACTATTATCTCGTAGATTTCTGCATGTTAAACGCTTGTTGTACTTCATCGCTGCGTTTACGATATAACCTTATAAACTTTTAAAAATAACTTACCAGCAAACTCGTCTACAGGCTCTAATGTGTCTTACTAATGTCAGGCTCTATAATAGGAGGGAGGTGTGGAAGGTCCTTCTTCATCACTACTATCTCTTAGACTTCTGCTTGTTGAACGCTTTTTGTACTACATCGCTGCGATGTAACCTTAAAAATTTCCCCTTCTCCTCCAAAAACAGACTTACCAGCAAACTCGTCCACAGGCTCAAGCTTGATCTTCTTTCTCTCAGGCTCTATGGGCGGCGTGGGGGGCGCGGAGGGTCCTTCCTCGCTGCAATCCCTCGATTTCTGCTTGCTGAACGCCGCGCGCGCTTTCCGTTTGGCGAGGTTTATCTCTCGGGAACTGAGGGTCTTCGATGACACTATGGGGACTAGCTCTTGAACTGGCCTCTAGAAATAAAAGAAACCGGCTAAGTGCGAGTCGGACTCGCGCACGAAGTAACGGGGTACAACATAAGATACTATTTTATAACCTTTTTTTGTTTACCAAAAAACGGCAAACAATCACGTTTGTTGTATGGGAGCGCCACTATCATATTTATTTTATTTTGTTTTTAGTATTTAATGTTATACAGCAACAGAAATACACCATCTGTGAAAAATGCATCAAACCTAATTGGCATACCTAAAGTTGCAAGCACCACTTGGTTGTCCGTTTCTCATAAACAAGGATCGAAACCGGTTAGTAATTATTTCAGAATGTATAAGACCCATTTCTAATATTTGATAGTAGTTGTATAGATTCGACCCTAAAACTAAATTTGCCATAGCTATTAAGTCGGTAGTTGGAGTATGTCATAATTAATATAGCAGAAACCTTTATTATTCCGGTTAAGGTTCCATAGTAAAATAACCGGTTTCCGATCCCTGCTCATAAAAAATTACATTAATTCACTTACTAAGATAAAACGCTTTACATTCAATAACATTTGCTGCTAACTTTTAAAAAAATAATTATAGTGTTGTTCTTGTTATTTGTTATATTATATGTTTAAAGTAGTTTGCCCCTTGCTCAACCTAATTATGTAAAGGTGAAAACTTTAGGCTTAGTTTCATATTTACTGTTTTAACTAATGTTGTTATTTTTAAGCTGTTTGTTTTCCTTTAAAAAAAAAAACATAATGAGCGCACACAGACTAGATAGAAGTAACAAGTCGAAATTTAACAGGGGCGTCTCCTGTCACACTCAACCTAAGCCAATTTAGAAAATAGCCTTTTCTGAATTGACCCGAACAACAATGAAAAACAATGTTAACAAATACTTTATTTAACCAATAAACATGACTAAACCACAAGCAAAACACTATTATTATTTTATTTATTGGTCTACAAACAATTGTTATGAATACATATTGGTCTAAAATAAGGTTGGCAATAGCAAATATTAACATTGTGATACAATAGAAAACGAAGTAAATGTATGTTTAAATTGGAAACAATAAATTGTTTACATAACTTATTATTGTAACATATTGCTATTAGATTTCGTTTGGCCGACAATGGTACAAACGTTTATTATCTATATGTACACACTTTTACACTCTATTATTATAAATGCAAAAGTAACTGTCTGTCTGTTACGTTTTTACGCCTAAACTGCTAAACCAATTTTGATGGACTTTAGTATAAAGATAGATGGAAGATAGATATAAGGACGTAAGCAACTTTTTGTTGTGAAAGCTGAACCTGAAATGTTTTTTTTACGGATTAAGTTTAAACCCTAGAGAAAGGAATAGGCAAATATTTTTATTCCACCTTCTAAGCAAGTAAAATAGGGTGTGATAAACCGTATTCCACACGAGCGAAGCCGCGGTCACAGCTAGTAGTTTATAAAGTATGATTTGGCCGTATTACAAAGGACACATCAGGACACAATGAATATTTAGTTTAGTCAAGCATGACATGATGCAATTACAGACTGACAACGGGTTTACAATATCTTATATGGATATCAGATAAGAAATATCACCTCATTGAAAGACTTCAACAATATTTTTCAATCAAACAAACATCACCCCATTTTGTCACTTCCGTGGTTACATTGGTTATTTCAAATGTGTTTGACATTGGAACTTGGAACATGACAGCCTCCCATAAATACCTACGGTGGTGAACCATACATGCATCGCTATCAACTAAAGAAGAGGAACACTCGACATTAGCAGAAACACCTCGCTGCCAAGATAGAAATTTGAGTCTATGGCAGAAAAGTTTTTAGCGTCGTAATGACAAGATACCACCAGACAACAAATATTATGTCCTTTAGGTATTGAGCTGAAACAGAAATAAATTGCACGCTATTTCGATGTTATTCTACGTTTATTTTTACGGGGTTGAGTGTGTAATTACTATTTGACTGCTCCGTGAAAAGACGATTTAATCAATGGCTATTAGCAAGGTTAAGCAAACTTAAATAAATGCTTACCTACGGACTAGTCGTTAATAAAACATGATAGCAAGTTGACCTACTGCCGTCAGTCGAAACTAGGAAATCCATTTCTTTATCGATTTATTGATTAACTGCTTCCATTTTAAGGCCTGCTAATGATGAATTAGGTATCTATACTGGTAAGGCATTTATTATTCCAGAAAAGATATGGGTCAGTGAATAAGTAACAATGTTAGGTAAGGAAAACAGATAGCTAGAATCAGTATTTAAACATTAAGTCTTTGTCTTTAAACAACAAAGTTTTAAAACATAACCTGAGTAATTGGGTACATGTACCTACCCTATTTATTACTAATTCTAAGACCTTGACCACCCTCTAGTATAGTGGTTTGCGCTCTGGACCACAAAGCCAGCGGTTGCAAGTTCGAATCCCGCAAGGGGCAAATGTTTGTGTGATGAGCATGAGCGTTTGTACCTAAGTCATGGATGGTTTATAAAAGTATTTTAATTATTTGTAAAAAAAATATTTTATATATTTTGAAATAAACAATTCTTGCATACGAAATCGCAAGAATAGCATACGAATTCCTAGGAAATTGGGTACGATTCTTAGGACTACGTATGCGATAACGAAAACTGGGCCAAGCTTTTGAGAACTGCCCATAATTATGAGGTTCGATCTAGACCTGACTTACCCTTGGCATTTCAGTCTTGTTTGTTTGCTGCCGCGCAGGGCACAGATCGTCATTGCTGTACATCGAGTTGAGGTCCACTCCAAGGTGTGCGGCCATGTCCAGTCCGAGACGCGCGTTTAACTGCTGACGCTGCTTCAGAAGACTCTCTTTTATTTCTGGCGCGGAAACAAAAACACTCGTTTAAACTGTGACGGTGGAACAGCAAAAAGTTACATTATACATTTGCACATTAACACACGTGAAGAACACACTGTATGCCTATTAATATATAGGAAACACTTCAAGGTTATTGCTTTACCCTAAAAAATAATTACTTTAATTTAGGTGAACCAACTAGGGGCGGGCGCGTCTCTTGTCCAAACCTGACTCGAGGCAATTCGTTAAAGTTAGTTTGTAAATTTATTTTAATTACACTTTATATTAGATAGGATCTGACCCAAGTGTAGTGTTGATGTGATATAATATGTTACCTGGAGACGTCTCTTCGTGATCATATAAGAAACAGAGATAAGAAGAAAAACCAAGCTCACCGACATAAGCCTAGAAATAGTGCGTAAGAAGTTGAAGTGGGCAGGTCATATTTGCCAAAGAACGGATAGTAGATGGGGCAAGAGGGTGTTGGAGTGGTGGCCTAGAACTGGACGTAGGAGCGAGAAGAAAATGTTACCGACAGCGCCAGAAGGCAACATTGTTATTTACTTGACCTGATAGACAATTTGGTATATAAGACTGAATACTATTAGGCTTCGAGCTCTAATGAACGGGTCGTTTTTATTGTGACGCAAAAAAAAGACGTCATCATGACAGCGTGACTGAGCAGACATTAATGCAGTCTATTTTTAGACGTCATCTATATCTTGAACAGATTTTATTTAAGACAATTTGTGAGTGAAAAAACAATCGTATGTTTATGGTACACATTATTTGTGTAATTTGTGATATGTCACACTACACGATACCTAGGACACACTGGATTTGTGGATAATCAGCGTGTTAAACGTCGTTCTCTACCTGCCTTTTAGATTTTTTATCGAAACAGCGACCATAAATGTGACGTTACCGTCACGGCGATTCAACACGGAGCTATATCTATCATATTTTTACAGTTGGTGTCGATATATCGCCATATCGTGTTTTGGTGCTCATGCTAGGGAGGCTGGATCACTATTCTGTTTATAACCACAATGGGCACTCACAGCAGCAGACATCGCCTCTTCGTCTAAGTCGTATTCATTCCCATTTGAGAACTTGTTGTCATTGTTTCCATCACTTCTCTGTTTATTCTCAAAGTCATAGGCACTTACCAGCAGCAGACATCGCCTCCTCGTCCAGGTCGTACTCGTTCCCTTCGGAGCCCATCAGGTGCGCCCCGTTGCGCAGGACGCGCTCGATGTCAAACGTCTCGCATCGCAGCCGCCCGCTCTCTTCCAGATCCATCTTGTCTTTTTCTTCTGTAAACAAATAGTCCAGTTACAGATGTTTTGGGAAACGGATGAGTTTGAAAAATGGATGTTTTAAGAAACGGATGATGATGATTTAGTAAACTATGATTTTGGATCGGATGTTTTGGGAATTGATATTTTAGGAAACGGATACAACGTTCCAAAAGGATACGAAACAAATGCATTTTCGTAGGTGGAAAATAGCGGTAGACCTAACACTTTTATCATTTAAGAAAGGCATCATTGTACTTCAAGTTTCTATGGTTATAGTGGTGATACACTAGCACAATTCGACAAAATAAAGGTACAAAAATAAACAGACATTTATCATCATCATTTCAGCCATAGGACGTCCACTGCTGAACATAGGCTTCCCCCAGTGACTTATAGATTGGCTGACATTGACTATTTATTTGATAGCTGAAATATTTAAAATTTAGCAAGACAAGCCGCACATATTTTATATTCTCTATCTCATTAGAAGATAGCTAGCATAGTCGGCGATTTGTTAAACGACGCGGAAAAGGTTTCTCAATCTAGTTATTTAAAAATGTCAAACCACAGACAAAATATACATTAACCCAGGAATGCACTAAAACGTCTCTTTGTAAAATAACAAATCAAATACCAGGAGGTAGTAACGAATAGTTTTCAATAAATATTTCAAACTAGTTATAGAAATCAATTCGACAACATTCACTTGTTTTGTCTGTTACATTAGTTACACACACACTTGGTTGGTATATTGGATTAAATTGTAAGGTTTCGTAATATCAAGTGTAAAAAACCATAACGAATCTCCTCAGCACGTATTCTCTTCATAACACAAAATTCCGCTTTTCTTCTGGGTCATACTGAGACTCTACAGTTACCATAGAGTTAAGGGCTGTGAGTGTTATTACCTTAAGTCGATTAGGTTTTTGTTGTAATATTATGAACCACATGACTTTTTTTAATAGGTTAAATAAATGGAAGATTATTATTACTTTGGACGATCATCTTATGTACAGGTAAATGCACATCAGCCTACAACATATTCAATTGCTAATTATTAAACTTTATTTGTCAGACTTTATAGACTTTAAGCTGAACGGTTAAGCAAACTTAGCATTTTAGGCAGATTGACATGACTGTACAGACAGACGATCAAAGTCCTGTATTGAATCCGTAATTTTCGGTAGGTATAGTAACAAAAATAATAATTATCTAAATGCAATTACTTGCACAGCTGAGCTCAAATGACGTAAATGCTTTATGCTTAAAACCAAATTCAAAAATAAATTTGGTCCCACGAAGCAAGTAGTCATGTAAAGTGCGACTGTTTAATTGAGACTCTTCTTGACGAAATGCGCGGTACGGGAGGGGTGGGACGTAGCAAGCATTAGGTACTTTAACGCAATCTCACTTCAGTTCGTAACAGTTGGTCTAAAGTCACGTTCACTTCCACTTCGCACGGTCTTGTTGAGCGTCTCTGATCTCACAACTAGAGACGCTCAAGACCGTGCGAAGTGGAGGAGTACATCAAGGAAAGCAGACCCTGGGCTCCAAAGCAATGGCTTTGGACGCAACCAGGATTGACCGTATAGATGAAGAAGAAGGAGGTCTAAAGTCACGTTTTACCAAACTGCTAAAATATCTACAAATATCCATCACAAAAATCTTTCAAGGATAATTTATACTATTTATTTAGCGCCATGTTAAATAATGTATTACTATTTGCTAATACAGTATTATTAGTTGATGTCACAACAAGCATTTCACTACAAAGCAGACTTCCTCCACAAAGAATAAGAGCTAAGAACAAAGAATAAGAGCTATGCTTCATTATTATGCAGATTAGACACCGAAATGAATGGAACTAGAATGCCTGGTATGTAAATTACTGCTCTGGGTGAGGTTAAGCCGGTCACGCATACTCAGACAGATATTACATTGAGTCTTCGACTTTCAATATGCACGTAGGCACTTTGAGCGAAATTTGAATGTCAAAATTTTAAATAGACTTATTTTAGAGTAATTATTTTGCTTTATTTAAAATAGATAAGATAAATACTCTTTATTGTACACCACACACAAGAAACAAATTACAGAAAAAACTAATGTACCATCAGGGAAATAAAAGCATGAGACAAAATGTATGATTACAGTACAAGCGAAAAAACGCAAAGCACGAATTGGGAGAGACGAAATACAGCAAAAGACGTGATGCTGTCAAGTTAAGCTAAGAGACATCTTATTGAATGCGACGTATTAAGGATAGCGACATAATAGTTATGACGAGCTGTCATCAGAACCGTATTATTTTTATTTATTTTATTTTATTTTATTCGGAACACCAACAGCATTGATACAATCTATGAGTACAGAGTAATCATATAAACGTAGCTATTAACAGGCATTCTATGAATATGTGTACGAGTGACTACATTTCCAAATAGATTACAATAAAAGACTGCAAGGTCGAGTCTACAGACTGATTGATACTCGCTTCCTTCCTTACTACTCCAGATCTGGGTCGCAGCCTCTGCGATTGCGAATTACTATGGACAATTTTGTCTATGAATAGCATTATCAAGAATACCAACCAAACAACGTAGGGTTTTTACCAATTTAGCACTTGAGCAGCTTAAGACCAGCACTTGCATTCTAAGCTATTTTTTTTTTATAATCACCTCTCCAGTAAACTTGATAAAACAGGCAAAGTAATTACTGCATTGGCAAGAAAAACATAATTTTTAATTATATTACCCATTATTGTGTTATATGAATAAAATTATTAGAATCTCCTTTGAAATCACAAATAGTAGGTAAACAAAAAAGATGCTAACTGCTTGACTTTAAAAAAAATCAATAGTATTTTGACAAAATCAGCCACGTAACATCTCCATAAATAAAATAATAACAGAAGATTACGAATAAAATCTCCAAGGTTATCGACTCCTGCACAGTGCACACTTTAGTAACAGGTCGTTAACTTGTTAAACTACAATTACCTACTTACAGTGGCCCAAGGTTACCAACCATTGATTTTTTTCTATTGTGTTATAATTTTATTAAAAATTGTTTAAATTAATTAAATGCCGTTCATTTAATTTAATCTAGGCTTGCAAGGATTTACTTATTTTTAATCAGAATTCTCAAAATTTCTACAACAACGGGATCATTTCACTAAAAGATGGCAAAACGTCATCGAATAAAAAGGCATATAATAAGGGTTTTCATATAAAATGCGAAGACACTTTTTCCCCACCCTAATGGCCGTCCGAATCTCTATCTAGATTTTGACATGCCCTTAATCGCCAAATATATGAAAGAAGCGTCCCGGCGCTTATTCGATAAGGCGATAAACCACTCCAACCCGTTGATAGTCAAAGCCGCCACGTACACGCCCCAGAAGGATGTCGCATTCCGATTCTGTCTGCCCCGGCACGTTCTGGACGACCTGGATGATTTCTACACCGTGTATAGATCAACAGCCAACACCGCCTTAAGCACATTAGGTCTACACAACACAGTAGCTCTCATCAATTCACCGCACCCGCCGACGGGTGCGAGGTCTCGTCTTTCATTTTGGCCGACACACACAGACATGTGCCTGGCCGTTTTTCCCCTGTCCACTCTACGGACGACGGCCCAAGCCGAGGTCCGAGCTTGCAGAGGCACCCTTGAGGCCCGAGTCCTACTCACCCCCAGATCGGGTCCGCTAAAAAGGAGCCGCTAGTGGGGCGGCCCTAGGCTGTGCGCCTTCAGCGCACGCCACAACTGCCCGGTAAAGCTGAAGAAGCCTTCCTCAAAGGCAATCAGCGATAGATCCGTCCGAAAAAAAAACCCTACCCTAATAGTATGGTCAGTAGTAAACAGATTCAGATGAAATTGGGAACTCTTTATAATAAATGTGGCATAACATAACAATTATTCCATGTTTTCTCTTATTATGCAGTATAACTATCCCGAATTTCTATATTATTCTTAATTAGCATTGTATTGTATTGTAGAGGAAGGAAATGTGAGAAATATGATAGCTTCATAAGATTATTCAAACCATTTTACATAAATAATGTTTACCAACGCTAAACACATATATAGCATTTTAAGTCATCAAACAATAACGTGCAGTTTAGTTAATATAAAAAGTTTGACATCTGACAGACACAGTGAGTATTACTCGGTAATATTGTTTTTCAGATGTGACAGACAACCCTAGCTCTAGTAGGGTCACATCGCCAGAGGTCATACGTTGACTCACACATATTATTACCAATTCTGTAAAGAGAATTTAATACTGAGATAAATGTGATGCGGTTCTCGTGTTAAGTACCTACCTATTTATTTTGGCAACGAATTTAATAAAGGGATTAAATAGTTTTATTTTTTGTTGATTTGGCTGATTTCTTTATTATTGTGTTCGTAACTATCAGGACAATGTTTGTTTAAAAAGTAAAACTGCAAAGGTTACCCTGAATTTTTTTAAATCGGGTTAAAAAGTTTTCTTGTTTCCTGCAAATTCACGACGAACGTCCTGCTAAAAAAGTCTTAATTAAAAGAGCCAAATGTGTTAATTAAATAAGAAACAAAAAACCAACCAACCTTTTTTGCCCGCGAATGGAGACGGGTGCCATTCTGGTACGTTTGCCAATATAGCTTCCACAGCCTGTAGACAAAAAAAAACATTTTATTATATTTTGTTATTCATCTATTGGTTTACAGTAAAAGCTTAGCTTAGTTTCTTCTCGCTAGATAATTGTTAAATATTAAGTACATCACACAAAAATAATAAGTACTAGTATTATTTTTCATTAATACATCATTTATCTTGGAGAATCACAAGGCTGCTTAGGCCAACTTTAGTTTATAAATCCGCTTAGCATGTCAGGATTTTCTTTCATTATACTAACTGTACCAAATAACATTATACCAATTGGCTTGTTTCCTGGGTCAAAAAATATTATTCTATTTAGTCCGTCAGTTAGATTTCAAGATTATCAAAAAATATTGGACACATATTTTTAACCGACTTCAAAAAAGGAGGAGGTTCTTAATTCGTCGGAATCTTTTTTTTATGTATGTTCAGCGATCATTCGTTACCACATTGACCGATTTCGATATATTTTTTTTGTTTGAAAGGTAATACTTTAAGAATGGTCCCATATAAATTTTGTTAAATTCTGATGATGTGATCTATAAGAAAATCATCAAAATTGCATGAACTCCGTACCACGCCAACTGATTTTAGTATCTATCTTACCTAATATCTTTTCCAAACGTGGACCGATTTTGATGATTCTTGATGGAAAAATAGAACATGACATAGAAATTGACAAAAGACAAAAAAACTAAAACGCTCAAAATAATCTTAACACTTAAGTACCTACCTAATCAGTTACTTTTGGAGTCGGTGCCAGT
The DNA here is from genome assembly GCA_963576865.1 of Anania hortulata. Lineage (NCBI taxonomy): Eukaryota > Metazoa > Arthropoda > Insecta > Lepidoptera > Crambidae > Anania > Anania hortulata. The sequence goes on along the minus strand of OY756395.1, from coordinate 17,888,216 downwards.
CGATAAGAGATTCTATGTTTTCGTTTGCACAGACTCCAAAAGTAACTGATTAGGTACTTAAGTGTTAAGATTATTTTGAGCGTTTTAGTTTTTTTGTCTTTTGTCAATCAAACAGAAAATTAAGAAAATGAAGGGCATCAAAGTTTAGCAATGGGAGTACGTAAGTAACGTCACGCCGTGCTAAAAAGTGTCGCACGGCGTGACGTCTCGCGGAACTTTAACGGATAGCCCGTTTCTTCATTTTTTTTTGTTTAATTAAGAAACGAAAAAATACATGTCCAATATTTTCTTTAATCCAAATGACGGACTAATTAGATTTTTTTAGGAAACTAGCCTATATAAGTTAACCATAATTATAATACAATCCAAGCTGTTTACAGACATACACCAAACACAATATACTTCGCTTTCACAATACCGGTTTAATCGCATCGCACGAAATTGAACATGAAATAAGGTAAACATTATTATTATAATGTTTAACATGAAGTTTCTGAATAGGCAATCAGTTTTATTTCACAACCAGATTTGTCATTGTTCGCTCTCATTCAGTAACAATAGGTTATTACATTAATTCTGTTGCATTATATATACTTATTATGTGACCTCTGGGTATTTTCAGAACTCATGTTTTTCATAAACACATAAAATAAATGTAATGTACATAATATCTAATGACATACTTGGCGTAATGGCGCGATGGTCACCCTTGGATGCAAAGGGCCCCGGGTTAGATTTTCAGTCTGGGTCCATAATTATTTTTTTTTTTTTAATTGGATCGGGTATGTATGAATTGAGTGAGACGCCCGGGGGCCCCCGTATTCCTTGTCTGGTACCTTGTAACACAAGTATGGTAATTCCTTACTTCGGGACCATGATGATTGGTTGCATATTTATGTTATTTGTTTTCTGTATGGAGTAATTACAGGACGAATTATTTGTTTTATAAAAAGTACAACGAGACAAATCAAAAATAGCAAACTAGTTAAGAAATATTTGAAATTACTTACACATAAAATTCAAATCTAATTAAAGTGTTAGAAACAAATTTTGGTGTCATGGTAGCTGAGGCATATTAGTAAACTCTTCGCGTGCCACTTACCCACTGTGGACCGAAAAACCATAAGAAAAAAAAATTGAGGCACGCAAGGGGGAGCCCATAATGATTTACAGAATTACCCTTGAACGATATAATGATAAATAGAAGAATGATAAATATTTCTTTCGGCGAACTGAGCTGTCGGTAAAAAAAATATATTTGTATCGATGAACGATGAACAGTGATTTCTATGTACAATTATATCGTTCAAGGGTAATTCTGTAAATCATTCGGAGCCCCGCAAGGGGCGGTATGACTAAGGAGAGGCCTGTGACGGAGACGTATTAGGCTTACTTTACTAACATACTTATACAAATTCGAAAACGTGAATACTAAAGCAGATCAGCTAAATGGTTATGATTTATATAGGAATGTACACCAGAATCAACCCTTCTTCTTCTTCTTCTTGTGTCTAACTATAAGTTGCCATCGTGGTGGAAAGATCAGTCAGTCTGCGTTACCGATTAAGCTATCCTCGTAAATTTTGCTAAGGGTGCGCCGGGCGCATATGGTAATGATGCGCATGCGCCGCTCTGGGAGGCTCATTCCGTCGGTTAGTTGCGCTATGCACCAGTCCCGCTATGTAGCACGCATAAAATACCTACTAAAAAGTGGCGCTATATTCGCAACTAGATTTTCGGGCAGAGATGAAGAAAAGTTTTATTTGTATTTTATTAAATCATTAATTATTTGTTTTTTTTTAAACATTTAATATTTTTAAATAGATTATTATTTGTATTTTTAAGATAGTTGATTATTTGTATTTCATTTGTGTTATCAATAAGACTGAAACATTATGAATAAACGTGATTTTACTTTGAGATTATTATTTACTAGTTTTCTATTCTCTAGTATATTTATTCAGGATTTGAGCTATCCAAGGAACGAACACTTTTCTTTCAAACTGAAAGTTGAATGTGGTGCATAGCGCCACTTTTTCGTAGGTATTTAAGAGTGGTACATAGCGGGACTGGTGCATAGCGCAACTAACCCCGCATTCCGTGCAACCGCTTGAACTTGTCCGATTAAATATTCTGTGCCCTTGGTTTGTTTTAACTGCGTCAAATCGTAACAATATAGGACGAACACTGTTATAAAATTTATTGCTTTTAAAAGGTGAATACAATGACAAACCAGTTGCAGACATTAAAAAAGTTGATTTTACATACACATGTAAACGTTGCGGTCATTGCAGGACACCACACACAGATGCGAGTTTGAATTCTTGCTCGAATAAAAGCATAGATACATGAAAGTAAACTTTCCATTAGTTTCTTGATTATCATTGTGGTTTTAACTTTTATGTTAACTTCAACAATAATTACTTCGTTCTATAATGAAAGGTGGTAATTGTTTGTGGTATACAAACAAATACAATTGGATATGTCGTACTATTTTACTTTACCGCCTCCTTCTCTCAATATTAATTCAACTTTCCTCTACCTGAAGGTTGTCTGGAAGAGATCGCTTCCAGCGATAAGACCGCCTAAATTGTGGTATTCACTAACTACTTTCCTGTGATTTGTTTGTTTTGTGTGGTGTACAATAAAGAGTATCTATCTATCTATCTATCTATTTTATACATAAGCAAGCAAGATTTTTTCAATTATCCATGGAATTATTATTATTAAAATAAAAGAAGGTTTCTAGCACTGCTTCGGGACAACATTGTATGCTTTACTTTTCACCTGCCCCTCTATCATGAGCACCAACACGCGATATAATATAGCAATATATCGACGCCAACTGTAAAAATATGATAGATATAGCCGTCATATTGAATTTTTATTGAAACATATGTGACCGTCACCGACACGGCGATTCAACGCTATACCATATCGAGTTTTGGCGCTCATGCTAGGGGGTTATGACGCAACCTGTATGTTTTTTTTTTGTGATATTATAATCTTGTATAGTCCCAGACAGTAAAAAAACACAAGACGACAAATAAAGAAACAACTTTATATTCCAAATATTTCCATGACAAAAATAGTATCAAAATGTAACACATAAAATCAAGCTGAGCAAAACAACACCCCAGCTACATAATGCATGATAATAATAAAAGTACCTAATACAGACGATTACATAGTCTGGTTCGTTTCCTGTGCAGAGTGTAAGTTTGATTGCCATAAGGTTCAAGTTCATTAATAACAAATTTATTTATAGAACTACCGATAACGTCACCATAACGAAATGAAATAATTTACTACCTACACTTGATGGCATTTTTTTGCAATAAATTCTGAAAACAATGCTATTAAAAGGGATGATGAATACTGAATTGAAAATCTAGAAGAAAACATAACAATTATTAAGTAAAATGCTACCTAAAAGATATAATAAAAAAAAAAGTTATCTAAAACTTCGAGATGAAACAAAACACTATCGGCAATCAATGTTTCTAAACACAGAAGTGCATGAGGACTTACTCTACAAGTCTCTCTTTAGAGTTACGAGTAGTATGTTACTAAGGTAAAGGTAAAACTAAGTATACTATATAAATCAGACCCATGTGCCCGTTCAACCGGAGAGTCATACGCGTCTTGAAGATTAATATCTCAATCAAACATAACAATGTAGTCAATTATGCGTCAACAATGGCGGCCAAACAAATAAGTAGTCTGCAGTCTGCAAGCGCACCGCAACCATTGAAGACAAATCGAGCGTAAAATCACTTGCTACAATATTCTACAGTGGACCAAACGTTGCCTATGGTAACATTGTGCATGGTAATTCTAAATATGTACAATGTGAATGAACAAATTAGATAGCTTAACGTAGGCTCAAGCCTCAGTCTACGGACGCGACTGATGTGATGAGTAATAATGGTCTAGTCAGGGATCTGATGTCGCATTTACACCATTAATGAATTAACGTGACTATTCTCCACTACCTATTAAAATCTTTCAAACATACCTAAAAAAGATCATTTTTTCCAATCGGGTGCTAATTTTATACAGTATTAGAGGTGACCAAATTCTGGATAACAGGATAGAGGGGGTCTTCAACAATAGCTAAAAGACTTATGTACTACTTTTGTTAGCCATGTACTACAGCTCCTCTATGTGCGTCGCCACGAGACAAAACGACCAGAAACGTATGTCAAATTTTATACTAAGACAAAATTAAGGCTAAATCTAGAAACAATAGATATGCGTGGCGCTTATGCCTTCTTTATTGCAACTTCTTAAGGAACACCTTTTTCGAAGCAGAATGAAGTTTTACTGCAAAATAGGAAGGTCGTGCAGGAAGACCTTAAGAGTTTTAGAAAACAGAGGTTAACGTTTAACACTGTTTAGTTGAATCTCAAACGAACCAGACTATGTATCATGGATACAATTGGAGTATAAATAAAATGTATTTTTATTTATAGTTCCAAACGTGTTAAAATAACCGAGGCTCAAACAGGAGCGGTCGTGTAGATTGCAATATCCGTTGCAGAGCTGCAGCTAATATCAATTGCCGCTCCTAAACACATCCTGCCGCGAGATATCCTGCGTCAGACCACTTGTATTTTGGGACACGTACCTCATTCGAATGGCAAAATGTTTTTAGTGATGCGCAATGGATTGCATGCACAATGCGAAAATAACTTGACATTGCCCGTAGACAGGATGATACTGAATGGCGGGCATTACGATAAAGATTTTATATCCTGATACGAAGGTTTGGACATCTATTCGACACAATGTTAATGTTAGTTTATCTTACCTGGTTTTCATTTTTAAAAAAGTTTCTTGACCACTCCGATTATAATATTATCAACATATTTACACAATACGATAAGCTTTTATGTTCTACCGATCGGTAATTTTAGACGCGATAACATATAAATCCAATTGGCCCCACCCAACTCTTAACTGATTAATATAATCTTCATCTAAAATATTTTCGTACACAATCCAATGTTACTTGTTCCCCACAAGTCTGCCATGTCGACGAAAGCAGAAGATTCTGCCTAATTAGAATGCATCGTTGCATGCATCATACATAAGAGTATGCACCATGCAACACAGGGATTGCAATACTCAGGTACACTTCCTTTTACAATATCACGCACACAGTGATACCGCCTTAGCCCTACACAGCAGGGTTATAGTGGATTAGTGGGTATGCTTGGCTTAGTGTTACATATCATGTCAGGTAGTTAAGTAGGTATCTAGTTACTTATAATAAATACTTTAATTAGAGAAGCATATCCTGTGACACCCTGGTCTCTCAAGCTGGCGAACGCAAATGTTTTATGATCTAACGATAGAAGTAATCGTTGTCTTAGGCGATACCTGACGAGGTACCGCCTACGTCAACCAACGCGTTGCAACGGTAGCGTATCATACCTGTAATTCAGTAGAACACACAAACTATAACAATGTAGCACTGCGGTTAGCGACTGGTCTTAAATCTTGACTGCTAGGCAATCGACGCAACTTTTAAGGGTCCTTAAGCACTACACATAGGTACAGGCCCTGCGGACCTGTTGGTGCTAGTTTAATAGTATAGTAGCGTGTCCATACCTGTGATGCAGCGACTCTTGTCTCCCAAGCCGGCGAGCGCAGATGCTTCATGAGTCTGCTCAGCAGCCGGTGCAGCTCTTCAGGGTGTGCCTTCTGCACCTCGCCTAGCTGTCTAGCGGCCGCTCGCCTAGTCGCTGCCCCTGCTCCCGCCTCTAGCAGCACGAATAGGCGGTCTAATCTGGGTAATAAATAAAACAATACGTTTATTATTTGACTATCATTATCGAGCAATTGATAAAAAGAGGTAATCGCGCCGATTACCTCACAGTAATTTAATATAGCACCTTTTAAAAGTTTCGAAGTAAACAAGGAACTCTTATAGTTTTGTTAAATTTGTGTACTGTATTTTTATCGCAGCCTATCAGTGCTAGAAAGCTGTTTTGGCATGATTATTATAAGTGTTTATAACGCCAGCAAACTAAGGAAACTAAAGGGTACCTTACATGTGAAGTGTGGCGTGGGGAAAATTTATGTTACTCCAGGACCAGGTATGTATCTTTGAATATAGCCAAGAGAATATCTAGAGTAGCTGCACTGGGCTCTACTAGTATCGAGAGTTTATTGACAAAACGACTATGACTACTAGGTGACAGAATCGGTATCAGCCAGTAGGCTAAAGGACACGTGACTTTTAATCAGCGCAGTACAAATCGTGAACCTACTAATATTTACTAGATGATGATGTAAGCAGCATTAAAAATAATTTTTTTTAGTTCATAAAAATTGCGTTGAAAATTTAACATCTATACTATGCAAGTAGTGATTTTTACTCCGTTATAAACTATTTGTTTGACCCAACTGGCCCCGAAATGTCGGTCATTCTGACTTTAGACATAGTAATGTACTTTGTCACATAATCTCACAAATATTATAAATGTGAAAGTTTGTATATGTTTGGATGTATGTACCCGCATGGCATCCGGCGATCCGGCGAGCCGCACTGGCCCGCTGCACACCGTCTAACCGTATAGTATAGTGTGTTAAATCGCTATGCACATGGAGCAACTTTAAGTTTTATTTAATTTTAAGCAAGTCAAAAGTCAAAGTCAAAAGTCAAAAATCATTTATTCAGTTTAGGGCAGAAAACTGCCACTTATGAACGTCAATAATAACATTATTGGCCCATATGGGGCAGAACATTTTTTGGGCCCTACTAGCGCTTCGAGACACGACACAGACAATCTGGCAAGTGCTGAGAAGAAACGCCGGAACAAACTCAGTCACCACTAGCTGCCACAAAAAAAAAGGAAAAGAAAATAACCTGTGCGAGCAGGGCAGTATTTAATTCCAGACATTTTTGTCATTTAAATAGTCATTAACAGTATAATAACCCTTTTTCATCAAAATAATCTTAACATGCGATTTAAACTCAAACATGGGTAGTTCAACAATAGACTGTGGTAATTTGTTAAAAAAGCGAATACATTTCCCCATGAACGAATTACTCACTTTATGCAGTCTGAAATTGGACATGGTTACGCAAACTAGAACCAACCCACATCATGTTAGTTTTGAGATATTTAAGTTTTTAACTTAAATGGATGCAAAAACAACTGCACAATTTATTTTAAAATAAAAAATTTACAGTGTTGTAAAGAGAATTAAGGCCAATTTATAGAATCTATACAAGTATATTTTTTTTTAGTTTTAGTACATTTAAAGTTGAAATTACGCGTGGTTCCTTATTGCAAAAATACCATAATTGTGGGTTGGTTCCCGATTGCAATTTGTATTTAGTTGTCTAGTTTATCACATTGATGAAAGAATTTCATTATTTTCATCGAAAAAATTTGTTGAAACAGCGTGTTTATGAAATAAAATTGCTTCTTGTTTCTTTCAGCTATCCATTAGTGAAGGAAATATTCTTAATAAAATAAAATTGATGGAATTTATTTTAATCATTCTGCATTCATGTTATTGCCGTCTACCTCAAAATGTACTTTTCTAGAAAACCCATAGATGTCATCCACTACGTTTTCATAATATTATTTTGTAAAAGCCATCAGCATCTTTCATCGAAGTCATCCGCTATGTTTTCACTACTGATATTTTTTTAGAAAGCTTTGATCATCTTTCATCGATGTCATTTACTACGTTTTCACTACTGCCAATTTTTGGTGAAAACTGAGTATCTTTCATCGATGTCATCCACTACGTTTTCACTACCTTTTATTTTTTGTAAAAGCTTTGAGCATCTTCCAGTATGAGATGCAATACACTTTTGAGGTAGTTAAATTTTGCTTAAGTTAAAAGTTTTTTAACTTTTTCTTGTATCGATGGCAATTCTGACAAATTTTTGGTGACCAGTATTCCGCCACACGAACCGCACTATCGGTGGTGCGTAACAGGTCTTGGCATCTGCAGCGGACCAGACACGTGGGTCATAGCAGAAGGTGGCCCGGGGTTTGTGGGAAAGCACCGCAAACATACTTGCTGATGGCGTCCATGTAGCTCCACTTTATTGGTTTTTCTTTACTATTGTTCGCAGTATGTACAAGAATTTCCAGATTGGCCACGGGAGGTCTTTGCCTGGTTGGATACTCACTGACGGTGGGAGCAACAGTGCGGATTTTCCATTCATCTTGTGACCCTACATTGGGGAGCATTCTTGGTGATACAGCAAGTGTTTGCCATAAAGCTCCGACGCTCTTAAGTCTTGGTGGCACTATGTAATACCAGATCATTGAGTGGTGGGAACCATATTTTGCCTAGGTTATTTCCACGGAGGAGAAGTAGCTAGACTTCTCTACGGACATCTGGGTGGTGCTTTTCCAGACAGAGAATACTGCATGCTTACCAGTCGGATTCAAGCAGCCCATAGTTATCAGGCAAGTATTGAGAAGTGCTGCCTCCTGTTTTACGTATGCTGAGCAGTTCCACACAATGCAGGCATACTCCCCGACCACGGAGCAGAAGAAGATTTGTATTCGACTTTCGACGTAATTTGGACAGTGACTATGTAGAAGTAAATTTTAAAAAACATGCGAAGCAACACTGCGTGTTTATTAACCATGAAATTAATGTACTCTTTTTGGAATTATTTTATTTGCAAATTTTAATTGCAAATACGAACAGAGTAACTCTGCAATGGATCAAAGGATGGAAAGAAAAGAAAGGAGCAAAGGAGAAGGGACGAATTGGCTAAAAGAGGATCGAAGGCATGAGTTCACAGATCGGAACCACAACTGCCCGTACCTCAGGCCCAAATAAAATCATGGTTGCGCCAAAGAACTAAAGAAACTCATCTAACAACATGGATAAACAGTGTGGTATGCAGGCAAATAAAAAATGCAATTCGGGTGGCATCAAATATGCTTGTCCACAACCTCATCAGACTAACAAGGGGCAATCTGCAAGGTTATAGATGTTATAACCAGCCATTTTCATCTGAACAATCACTTGCTTAACATAGATATGACAAACAGCCCCATGCATACATGCAAAGGATGAATGGAGCACAGCACATGCTTAAGGAATAAATAAAAATAAAATACATTTATTTTAGACAGTGTCCATACAAATTTAAAAAGTAACAGTTTTACAAAGATATAGTCAGTTCAAATTAAAATTCATAGTTCATGCAGAATGCAGGAACATGGCATGGATCAACAGGCACGGATTTTCCAATCACCAGGATTGTTCCTGTAAGCCTGCAGGAGTCTGAAAAGGCTGCTGACCTACTGGGATGACCTGTGTTGGTTGGAGTAAGAAATAACTGGTGACACGCAATCAAGAGGCTAAGTTCAGAAACAGCAATAACTATTATGGAGTGAAAACGTAATGGATGACATCGATGGGTTTTCTGGTGAAATAGATTTTGAGATGGATGTAGAAGGCGAGAACATGAATGCAGAATGATTAAAAATAAGAAAATAAATATTTCAATTTTATTGTTTTAACAATAGTTCCTACATTAATGGATAAGTAGCTGAAATAAACAAGAAGCAATTTTATTTCTTAAACACGCTGTTTTAATAAAATTTAAAATAATGCAATCGTATCATTATTGCGATAAATGGGAAATCTAAATTCAAATTGCTATGAAGAACCAACGAAACAATAATAACCACGCGTAAATTCAACTAAAAATGTACCTACTTAAACTACGAAAAATCTAACATTCTTCTGTATTTAGTTTCTTCTACACACAACACTGCTAAGTTTTTATTTTAAAATAATTATCCAGACATTTTTTGTTTACTTTGAGAGTTGTTATCGTTATTGTTTAACTACTCACTTCTTGTTCAAGTACTATGTTGGTAAAATATGAGTAACTATCAAGAACATCTTGGTTTCCTAGAATTAATAGTTGTTACTTGATATGCAAATTAGAACCAACCAACATAGTTCCTTCCAAAAATAAAAAGAGTACCCTTTGCCTATTTTTCTTGTGATAACAAGAACCAAGCAGGATGGTTCTCGTTTGCGTAAAACAAATACTAAAGATTTAAAAGAACCATGCGTTATGGTTCCATTTTACGTATCGAAACTGCAGTAAATCTGGAACTTAGCAGCATGGTTCTTGTTTGTTTTAATTAATTGGAGTCATTGTGGGTTGGTACCCAAGGTGACATGTTTTTTTTTATTACTTGGAGTTGGTGTAGGTCTATGATATTTTTTGAGCACATAAAAAAAAATTGAGGATATCGACTGTGTACGTAACTCAATTTCGACCAAGGTGTGGGTTGGTTCTGGTTTGCGTAACTACGTCCAATTTGAAACAGCAAGTTTATCTTTATTCCGGGTATTAAAATTATGTTTGTCACTTTTCTTAGGGAAAAGATGCAGGTTTTTGCGAATGTACATAATATTTTCATAAATGAATTGAGAGGCCACTGTAAGTATATTAATTTCCTTAAACAGTTCTTTTAATGAGTCTCGTGGTCGAAGGTTGTAAATTGCCCGTACAGCTCTCTTTTGTAGTACAAAGATAGATTCAATATCGGCTGCTGAGCCCCATAACAATATCATCATCAAGCAAGACGTAGCAGCAGTTACGAGTTTCGGCCATCGGACTTTCGTTTGGTCGGCCTGGATGACTCCTCGCCAACATACAAGTAAGCCGGTTCAGGGTCTACAGAATAGGCACTGAGTCGTTCGATGCCTATTTGCAGCGGTCTTCTTGCAGTCTTTTGTGGTATAAAGCATGTATCAATGTAAGGTACACCAACCAAATTTAACAAAGTTCGTCCTTAAAACAACTGACGTTATTACGCTAATGCAATGTGTTAAATTTTATGATTCAATTATAAACAAAAAAGAAATGCGTATAACCTAGGCCTCTGTTTGTGTCAAATAAGTTTAATATCTATATAAGGTGTTAAAAAATCAGTGTCAAATATTTTAAGGGTAATGAGTTTACGTTGTGACTAACAATTTTTGTATGAATTTTTTTTTAATTTAAGCCTTAGTTTTCGAGAAAAACACGATCGAAAGTTTGATAATAAACTCAAATATCAACATCCTATAACACCTGATCACTACTACGGACAAACTACTCCGTACAGCAAGAAACGCTCGCTTGTGTGCGTGCTACTATGATTTATTGCCAAAATCTGCCGAAGGACGAACGACTTTTATTCAATTATAAACTCTAAATCGATGTAAATCGATTTAAATTTCAAAATTTTAGTGTAAAGGCGGCATTTGTCCAAATACGAGTCAAAGATACCGCTTTAAAAACAGTCGATATTCAATTTTAGATTCTAATTCGTTATCATAAGGTTGATTTTATTTTTTAAGTTTCTGAGGGCGGCGGAACACACACGATTTAGGAAATGCCGAAAGACCGAGAAAGTACTGTTAACAAAAACAGTTTCTTATTTTACATTTCTTATGAATTAAAAAAGGATTGATGGCAAAGTGCTTTTAGGGTAAGGTTAAGGTCTTGGATCCGATCCCCGGTAAACTAGTTATGTTTCGGAGTACTCTTACTGACCTACTGAATTGACTTACTGAATAAATAACAATTAATTTGAACCTGCTTTTAGATGATTTTTTATGCTTTGTGTTGTGCGTTGGTTTATTTACTAAGGACTAAAAGTAAAGTCAATGAGCCAGACGTTGCGTAGGTACGCAATAATTTATAGGTATCAATAAGGTTAAACTGGGGTATACCCTGTACAACGAAACTGTTATTCGTCTCCCAAACACTCAAACGGGGCATAATTTAACACATTATTCTGAATCCCGTCTGGAAGTTGACTGCGACTACTTCACCACATGTAGATACATAGTAAATTTACATGATAAATGCATTTTAGTGATTAGACAGATACATTTTTGATTGCTGTTTATTCAACGTAAAGGATAAAATGTTGAATACTTGTACTTACAGTATCCGGCAGTAGGGAATGCACGCACATGGAGCTAAAGAGGGAGGGAGGGAGGGTACAACTGGCTAGTACCTTCAAAACTTAAGATTGCTAAGCTACTAGTTAATACCAATTATAACAAGTTAAATAATTAGTAGGTACAATACGCGGCGCTAGAATGAACATCAAGCTAACGAGTAAGATAATCGGTTAGTTTCGGCTTTCATAGAACGTCGTTTCTGTCGCACGGATTATCTCTCTTTTTAGCTCGATGTGCATACTGCATACTACCGCCGCGTACTGTACCTATTATTTGATTTGGTATCACTGGTAAGAACTAGTAGCAATCTTAATTTGTAGTTTAGCATGGTAATACAAGATTCGAATTGATAAGTAAAAAATAATTACACCAAAAAAACAATAACACCAAATAATTGAGTGATTTTTTTTTGCTAACGCTACACTTACACGTGCCATAGGTATGCGCTTTTTATTTATTATTACTCCTGCAAATTGCAAAACAGTCACAACAATCAATCAATCGGCGCTAGACCTTCTCTTGTGTTTGACGTTAATTGCGAAGTCTCACCATGCCATACAGGTATTCGGACTCTGATTACCTCAACATGGTTAAGTGCTACCATGAGGCAAACTACAGTTTAGTGGAAGCAGTAAGGCTGTTCCACAAACGGCACGGTGTGCGCGTGTGTCCACGCACAATCTTAGGGGCTGAACAACGGTTTCGTGAAAGTGGTAGGTTCATGCCTTCTGGTGATGCTGGCAGACCTCGCACTTCAGTACAGCTTGAAGAGGACGTGCTGAATTTCTTCGAGCTCCACCCGACCGCCAGTACGAGGGATGCTGCTGCCGTTTTCAACACTAACCATGTGTACGTGTGGAAAGTGCTGAAGAGGGAGCGAAGACACCCCTACCACTTCACGAGAGTGCAGGAGCTGATGCCGCAGGACTACGCGCCACGCGTGGAGTTCTGTCAGTGGATCCGGCGTAACAGCCTAGCCAACATATTGTGGACGGATGAGTGCACCTTCACCAGAGTGGGCATGTTCAATATCCACAATGCTCACTACTGGTCTGAGGAGAACCCACATCTGGCGCGTCCAGATCATTTTCAGACGCGGTTCAGCGTGAATGTTTGGGCTGGGCTACTAGGACATCAGCTGATAGGACCAGTATTTTTTAATCGGCTGAATGGCGCCGTTTACTTGGAATTCCTTGAAAGAGAGTTGGAGGAGTTGTTAGAAGATGTGCCGCTAAATCTTATGCAGCAGATGCACTACCAACACGACGGCGCGCCCGCGCATTACGACCGCCATGTCCGCGAGTACCTGACGGCACGTTTTCAGGATCGGTGGATCGGACGCGGTGGGCCTATTGCTTGGCCAGCACGCTCGCCAGACCTGACGCCGCTGGACTTCCACGTCTGGGGCCGTGCTAAGGATCTCGTGTATGGTCAAGATGGCCACACCATCACCAGTGCCGAGCAATTAAAAGCACGAATCATTAGTGCTTTTGAAACAATGCGCGGCGACAGTGAAAGTTTAGTGCGTGTGCATAGGCATATTTTAAAAAGGGCTGCGCTTTGCATTCAGGAGAATGGGGGGCACTTCCAACAACTATTGTAAATAATTTTGTAAATAAGTGACTGTGATTTTGTACATAATAATGAACTACCTTTAAACACGCCAAGTAAGAGTAAGTAAACCTTGTTATCTGCATTGACTGATAGAAATAGCCTAGTAGTACCTATCTCCATAGAATTATGTTGCATTAAATCAGGTGATGAGTAATAAATTATTTTACGCTTACTTGCCAGTCCAAAGCCTGGATAAGTGTGATGGGAGGTGGAAATTCTTTATTTGTTTTGTGTTCTTAAAATAAAAGTGATATTTTTAGTAATAAGTGTATTTATTAATTGTCAACATGTGTAATTTAATTAAAAATGTTTTTTTCAATTTAACTGTATTTTTATTTTACCGTAAGAACTGATAGAAGTAATTAACATTAAAATTACAACATAAAGTGACAAACTGTCAGTTGCTGAAGAATGTATTATCTTTAAAGACAGCATTAACACTTATTTTTCTATTTTGTGTACGAACGTTATGTTACAGACCTGCATTATAGCTATAAGTCGTCTTTAAAGATAATAAGGCCCAGTTTCAATACTTGCTGATAAGTTCTGGATAACCTATCTGGCACTTGTTTTGACAGATAACCCATACAATTAGCTTTCTTAAGCCTTTCTGCAACTCGCGGCAATTATCTAAAAGGAGTAGGTACGTCGCACATGCACACACACACACACACACACACAATGACATGAAACGAGTGAGACAGAAATGATAACAGTGTTTCTATCTCAAAGAAAATTCATTCATACACACACACCCAATGTCTAGCATGAGCTTGTGTGTCGTATGATTTTATGTGCGCATGAATGAGATCCTAGGGATTATGAATGGGTTTTGACTAGTATTAGCATCGTGCGAGAGTGTTTGTTTGCGTTTGTGGGAGTTTGCGATCATGTACAGGATGATATAAATTATTTATATCAATAAACATTTTCTTTTTTCGAATTATTCAAATCCGTTCTATAGTTTTAAATTTCTCTTAAATATGATCCATGTGGTAGTCTCAGTTACCCCTTAAAATATTTGACATTGATTTTTTAACACCTTATATATATAAAAGAAGAAACTGACTGACTGACTGACTGACATATCAACGCACAGCCCAAACCGCTGGTGCTAGAGATTCCAAATTTGGCATGTAGGTTTCTTATAAGGTCTAGGGGTGCACTAAGAAAGGGTTTTTCAAAATTCACCCTCTAAAGGGGTGAAATGGGGGCCCAAAGTTTGTATGGGGAAACAAGATTAGTCAGACTCTTTTATTCAAAACTTCACAGGAGTGAGTTCTCCTTACGATAAATGAGTAAACATGTTTCAGATTTTTTGAAAAGTCAACTCCTAAAAAGGGGAAGGGGGCTGACAAAGTCTGAAAATCAACATGGGTATTGTTTCTATCGTCGCTGATTACGAAAACAACAACGATTTTAAAATGTAACGTTGCGGACGTGAAATTCCATCTCCCTTGTTGGGATGCGATGGGGTTGAAATGTCTATCAATATGGGTGTAGATTTTATGGTTTTTTGGAACTTTGATTTTAAAATGAATATTGTGAACATGAAAATTCTCGAAATTATTTGTGCCAAATTGCAATCCAATTGGGCCAGTAATTTCGGAGCTAATCGGTTGTAACAGACGGACTGACAGACAGCCATACGTGATCCCAACACAAAGGTTCTATTTTTGCATTTGATGTATACCCGCGTTATCCTAAAATTGATAAATCGCTATATTATATCATATCATATCGTGTTTTGATAGTCATGCTAAAAATATTGTCTAGAAGTTTTGTAGTTTTTGAAATTACTGAGTTTGACATTCATACTTCACTTAAAATCAAATCTAACGCGAGCGAAGCCGCGGGCAAAAGCTAGTTACTAATAAAAACGTATCTACTCGAATAAATTTCCCACGGGTGGAATCATTGGGAATAGTCCTGGGTATTTTCCCATTTTGGGTATTTAACCGGGATCCTACCATCTCTACTCACAGATTTCGAAAGTTGATTTAAAATTATAGCAACCAAACTGAGCCTTCATTGCTGTTGCGACAACTGATGTTGTTCCGTGTGCATAGATCCTAAGAGGACGCCGCTTCCTCGAACCAATCGGATCGGTAGTTTAGTAAGTTGGCTAAGGCCTAACACCGAAATCCAATGAGAAGTGATATTATGATGTGCCTTAAAACAGTTTATGTGTTCTCACGACAAAACAATTACCTACATTTTAGGTAGGTTAAATAAACGTGTTACTGTTGACCTATCACCAAAACTACAAACAGTTACACTTAACGCAACGGAAATACATTCATCACTCGGTTTAATAACGTAGGTAAGTACTATAAATGCTCGGGAAAATTGTAACCGATCTGTTTGAATGGAACTTGTACCAATTAAATCTTTATCGGCAGCTATAACAGGTCCAGTCATAAAGATTTCACTACTTTGATACGGGTAAAAAAAAATAGATTAAAAACAATGGTGAAAACTAAGTATTATAGGTTTGAATAAATCCAAAGAAAAAAGTTCCATAAGAATACCACTAACTACTTTAATACAAGGAAAAACACCAAAAAGTAATGCACCATCGATGTCCTCGAGATATTTTATACGTCAAGGATATAATTGATGTCCGTCCAATAGGAGAAAAACATAATATGTACATGGGATTTTTCTCACCGCTATGGGTCATTTCTATAAATCCAAGTGCTTATGTGAAATACGTAATCTACTTATACAGTAAAGGAAGGCGCTGAAAGAGATTATCAACTATTATTTATTCTGTGCCAATATGGCAATTTTTAAAGTGCTTTTACACTAGGTGAATTACCCGCACGCCAACTGCTACGCTGCTTAGGCGCGAAGTTTTTTCGAAGCAGTTCAGGCTATTTTCGACCCCCTATGACTGCGTTGTGGATTAAAAGTCTTTATAAATTATGTAATAACAATAAAGTGTTATTTAAATTGGTAACGCGGTTAAAAATATAAGACAGAATAACCATCTTTTTTGTTTGTTTTTACAAAGATATCTTTTTTTTCTTAAGTTGGTATTATATGTTCTAGAAACAAAATGCTATGCTAAAAAAAATTGGGTAAAAATCAGATCACTGATGATAAAATCAGTCACGGGTAGGTTTTATTTTATTAAGGCATATTTTTAAATAATTTTCTGACAATTTGGTCTTAAGTACATAGTAAGCTTATGAAACCACATGCTAGTTTACATTTGGCGACTACGAGTATAATCCGCGCGCCCGGCTACAACAGAAGCGCGACTTAGCCGAAAAAGTCACGTAGTGTAAAAGCGCTCAAAATGTATTTACTTCAAAGTTCTGCAACTTGCGTGCAACGCTTCAGCCTTTACCGGTCGTGGTAGACTAGAAAAAATTCGAATAAATAATTATCCTATAAGGAAAGTGGCACTTACCTCGAGGTCATGATGGCAGCTATTAAGTCGTTTCAGATCCTATTTATCCTGTAACAAAAAAAAGTGTAAAATTATTTTCCTATCGATTTAAAATCATGACTTGTTCTTACAACTCCTATCTTTGACGTAGAGACATTGACATATTGATTAATGTACTAAATCAGCCATACATAATTAGTAATTAAATTATATTTGATTAGGAATAAGTTAAGAAGAGTAACCTGATAGCTTTTCAATAAGAAGTCGTAGCTATAATATTCATTTTATTAAATTAGGAGCTACGTTCGTTTTTACGTATGTTGCAATACTGTCTATGTAGTATGTATTTGTTTATACCAAATAAATACTACATAGACAGTTAAAATTCACAACTCTTCCTATTGGCTTTACTACGGCGAAGCCAGTCAGGTCAAAAAATAAAGAAGTCATGTGTAAGCGAGAAGAGTAGATATACTCGTTAATTGTGTTTGTTGACGACGAAAGTACGAAACTTATAAACTTATTCAAATAATATATATATAGCTATTTACATATAATTAACGGTACAAAGCCAAACTTGATGCTTTTGACTGCACATTTTGGAAAGAAAATAATACGTCCTGCTTGTAAAGCCTGCGATAAACTGTAACAATGAAAGATAGACGGAGTCCCACGCAGGGGCGAAGCCACAAGAACAAATACAGCACACATAGAGTTATCATCTATAATATAATAAGAAAGTCGGGTTAGTTACACTATTTATAACTCGAGAACGGCTGGACCGATTTTTATGATCTTTGATTTGTTGAATTTGTCTCCGCCCCGAATAGCAGAATAACTATAAAAAACTCGGAAATATTCACAAAAAAATATACAATTGTAGGGGCTGTACGAAGTTCGCCGGGACAGCTAGTTAAAGATATATTGTAAAAACAACTTTATAACCTCCTGTACAACCGCTATCAGACGGAGAGATAAGGCAAACCATATCCAATTCATCATTTCTCAACTTAAGAAATACGTTAGGATTAGATGCGTAAGTAGAACATACTTTCTAAGTAAACACTTGAAGACGCATTCTTGCCGCGTACGTAACCGCTGTTTATATTCATAAGCAATTTGGATATTATTCTTCTTTGTCGTAGCGCATTATCCCGTTCCTAGTTCGGGTACGCAGTACGCTTGACCATGACCCCGAGATGCGACATATCTATTTTAAAATTTGGAGCGATTACCATCAAGCCTGCATAACCCATTAGACAGGGGGGATTTGAGGCAAGATTCCGGCCACAGAACTACCACCGCTCTCGGTTTCCAATTGGGCTCTTAAAAATTCATAAAAGCCTATGAATTTTTCAGAGCCGAAAACCAATCAGGTAGACAGCAACTCGATCAAGCCTTCATTCACACGGGTCAAGATTAGCAACAGCCAAGATAAAGCTAAGTTGTTTTTAGTGGTGCGACTAAAATCTTATACCT
The DNA here is from genome assembly GCA_963576865.1 of Anania hortulata. Classification (NCBI taxonomy): domain Eukaryota; kingdom Metazoa; phylum Arthropoda; class Insecta; order Lepidoptera; family Crambidae; genus Anania; species Anania hortulata. Next base: position 17,869,756 of record OY756395.1, on the reverse strand, counting down.
TCCTCATGGTATAATTCGGATCTTGGCAGTCGCTGCCCAGCAGTCGCGACCCAGCAGCAGCTGCCGGGTCGCCGCGCACCGCTCTGTAGGGATTTGTATGCAGCGCTTTCCGATGTCGGCAGCTGTGTCGCGCGGCTGGCGAGAAGACCACACTCCCGGAAATCCCGGCAACCGCTGCCAGGTCGCGACTGACAGGTGGCGCTAAGAACTAACTTGTACCTTTAGAAGAAACGATAACGCGGCTCGGTAAAGCCGTAAGCGGCTACTGTCACACGCCAAGCCTACCAAAGGTTTTGCGTCTTCCATAAGACCGCTATTAGCGGGACGAAACGGACAAACACTACTCTGCATTATACCAAAGCAACAAATCACTCTAGGATAGCGTAAAATGACTGGCGAAACGGTAAAAAAAGCTGCGGTTTGGGCTCGGTGGTTGAATTATTTATATGTCAAGCAGTTAACTTATTGGAGTTATTGGCTGATAGGCAGATCTTATCTTATTAGGACGCACAGATTTGTGCCGACGCGGCGACACAGGGAAACTCGACTCATGTGTATTTTTGTCCTCTTTCAAAAGAAAGAGTAGAAACTCTACAGAGCTTTGGTTTTTCCTACAGTTTACCTACAGGTCTAGAATGCCTTGATATTCTGGGCGTACCCAAGCCCCATCTAGAAGAGCATAATATGGTTATTTATAGTACCTAAAATAAAGATGATGGCTTGGTTCACAGATGGTCTCGGATCGCTGATATTTCGAATGTTACGGCACTTTACAACAACTGTGCCGATATAACAGACATAATAAAAAAACAGGTACGACATACGAAAATCAATTTACTTTTTTTTTGAGTGATTCATGGGCAAAAACCAGCATTTTTGTCGGAATTAATAATTGCTCTCTCTGTGACCCAACAGACATCTTTCTGCAACCGAGCGATAAAAATTGGCGTGGTTTATGTGGGGAATTATGTCGTAATCTATGTGACCAACAGGCCAAATATTCAGCCGATAAAAAGCCTTTAGAAAACGGTATTTTTATTTTGAAGTAGGTTATTACTAATTAGCCATTTAACAAGCTTTGAAGAAATAGTGAAAAAAAAAAATTTAATTTTCCAGAAAAATATAACATTAGAATAGTAGTTTAAATAGAAAATTGTATGACCTTCGTCATTGACGACGGTTCAGTACTTTAGTAGTTTGCTCACTAGACTGCTAAACCAGCTGCAACCTTGCGGGTTTGAATCCTACAGTGAGAATGCATGCATAGATGAGCATGAGTGCCATAGATAGTCATGAACAGAGCTATAGATCTACTTGTCATAGTAAAAGCTCTGTTTTTTTTTGCTAGGCTATAAATAATGTCTGTTTAAAAATAATAATAATGGGCTAGTTTCCTAAAAAAAACTAATTAGTCCGTCAGTTGGATCAACAGACAATATTGGACATGTATTTTTTAATTTCTCAATTAAACAAAAAATTATGAAGATATAGCCCGTTAAAGTTCCGCGTAACGTCACACCTTGCGACACTTTTAGCAAGACGTGACGTCACTCTTAAACTTTGATGCGCTTTATTGTCATTTTTTGTTTGATTGACAAAAGACAAAATATGGGTCCAATATTTTTTGATAATCTAACTGACAGACTAAATAAAATAATCATTTTTTGACCCAGGAAACTAGCCTATTGTATCAATGATCAAAATTATTTTCTTAAGCTAACAAAGATATAAATAAATCACAATATAACATTCTGTCAAATCTAGCATCAATATAAGAATCTCACTAATAATTTGAAACTAAGTAGGAACCCAGTTAGATCAAACAAATAACCCATAGTAAACAAGTGGTTAGCAACATGTAATATTTTACAATGTTTGTTTTACACCAGGAGGCCTAAACAAACTATCTTGTGTTCCATGACAATCAATCATGTTGCACGAGATAAGATATCTAGCTGTAGGTGTGTATGTAAACTGACCTTATTATTAGTAATAAGTCCACAGATTTCTCAGTTGGATGAAGTAAAACTTTTTTTTATTATTATTAATAAGCATTTATTGCTGATATAGGTAACATGTTACGTTTAGCATATTATACATATAAACTTTTTTCTAACCAATCAGCGTGTCCTGTGACACATAGGCCTCCTCCAGCTTCTTCCATTTTTCCCTGTCATATGCTGTCCTAGTCCAAATCGTAAATCAAAAGTAATATAAAATAATAATAATAAATATTAATATCCTCCATAAAACCACCTATTTAGAGTATTTTATATCAATTTTTTATCATGCGATCAGTGCAATGACTATGCAGATGTATGTGCTGGACGAGTGGCGATCTCGTTAGGAATATTCTCTACTTAGTTGTGGCTTTGAAGCATTTAAATGATTTATTTTTGATTTGATGCTAAGAATGCGTCGGAACAAACAGAACTCACCAACAATAATAAAATTATTCTCACACATAAAAACAAAGTAATTAATAAAATAAATAACTACATAGGTAATTACTTTATTTGTCACATACAATGTAACATTGTAAAATAAAGTAATGAAAATACAATAATGGGCACAGAGCCAATAATTTCACTTTTTTACATTGAAGGTAGACAAAAAATAAACACCACAATACCATGTGTAAATATATAATTTACATGTGTATAAAAATTTAAATCAATTGTTTTTGGCTAAAGAGGTCAAATGTAAATTACTCATTCATTATATTATGCAGAGAAATAATTAAATAGTGTTAGTAACTACATTCATTTAAAACATAATAATTACTCCGCTAATGAGGGAATAAAAGTAAACTCTGTAACTAAATGTAAAATGCGTTCATTTTTCTTTATCAAGTGGATTATAAACTGATAATAACAAAGGTCAGTCAAAGTGCACGAACTCAAATAGCAATCATAGATTTGTCACTGAGCTCATTACTAGTTACAGTGAGTTCAATTTGGAAATATCATTTTCTTTACAATAGCCACTAAATGTTCATTCATAAACGACGACGAATAATAAAAATCTATCATAGAACTACATACACGTAACGGTAAAAGCAGGAAAGGCGACCCTTTCACGCATGCTAACATATGGCTGTGCAAATTTAATCGTATTGATTATTCCAACTAAATACACTCGCACTCACATTTGAGACCTTTTTATTCGACCTTGAATTGACCAAAATACATTCCGATCAAAAGTATACACGTAGTGTGTCTCGCATTGATTTTTTGATGGCACAAATTTTGCTAAAACAAATTTTCAAGAGGCACTGTATACATTTCAGATGAATATTTTTATTATGTGTATCGTAAAATCTGAAGCTTACCTTGCTCTACAATGTTGGTGTTAGGTCACTGCATCCAAATTTCTCCATAATTGATGCCACACAATATCACACACGATAACATTTTCGTCAAATTGCACCAACAAAAAAAACCAAAGCGACGAGAGGAAGCGCATCGTTCAAGCTTCAAATTTATACTGACAGCCATGCTGCTGATGAGTCCGTCTTTATTGTAGACTTCGGCGCTGATTGGCTGAAAAGAGGCTCATAAAAAATATTTATTGCACCTATGGGCCAATCAGAAGCCTGGAATTCAAAAATTCTTGACTGTTTGCCAAAAATCGTTTTTGTAGGCAATATCGTCCTCGACCACGTTTAGTTTTATCAATGTATGTATCGATCGAGTTAGTTTCATTTTGTTATTTTATAAAACACTGACACTGAGATAGAGTAGAATAGAATAGAATAGATAGAATATAGAATAGATACGCTGGAACTAAAACTAAAAGCGCTGTAAACTATTTAGCAACAAATACACTTGTTATAGAATATATTGTCTTATAAATGGTTTATTACACATATATTAATTTAGTTAACCGATACCGGTAAACATTAAAATACTTCTTACTTCTATTCTGGGTTTATCGGATTAATTAATAATGGATTAATCGGTGGCGTGTGGGGACGGCCCATAGATTACCCCCAATCTATGGGACGGCCGTAAAGAATACATTTCCTTACCATCAACAGGAGGCGTGTCGTAAGACGACTAGTTCCTGTAGAAGACGGGCAGCAGCGTCTTCGTGCGAAATCTTTTAAAAAACTGCGCTCGCCAACCCGCCTGTCAAGCGTGGTGAGTATTGGCCTGGATGTCATTGAAAAAGGCCTTTGTTCAGCAGTGGACTTCATATGGCTGTAATGATCATGATGATGATGATGATGAATCGGCGTTACGTAACGTAATGCCGGCTCCAGACAATCGTCCAACAACAGTCCAACTGTTCGTCCAACCTTACACGTGTAGAGGGATAGTTCGTGCATGTTGGATGGTGTTGGATCGTGTTGGCGCGTGATTGGTCCGATGGCGGTAAATCGTACACAGATCAAAGGAGTTGGTCAACTCACACGCAGGAGACGTATTTTTGAAGCATTAGAAATCTTGAATTCGAACATAAAAACAACTCGTGTATGAAATTCATTTCTATTGCTCATGATTTTACGCATTTTTTAATCACTCGTAATCATTTTCGTTTTACGCAGAAAATATTATGAAACGGAATGCAAAAACTCATTGATATTAAAAACCGGTAGTGAATCGCTTAAAACGGAACGTAAATAAAAAGTAATTATGTCAAATTTCTGTCAAACATATGTTTACTTGTCAATGTCATTCTTCCGAAATTTCTACTAGTAGAAAAAGAAAAACGAGTAGGTACGACCACTCGTTGCAGAATTCATGGAATGAATTTTCAAAAATAGTGATTTTTAGGAATTCGCATGCGAATCTTGCGTCTTCGGATTGGAATTCGCATGATTCAAAAATACGTCTCCAGTTTTAGGTTTCGTCTTGTAAAGCCGGTGGAAAAATGAAACAAAAGCCGCATTAAATTACGCCGAATTTGGACAATCCGCTATGCTATTACCTTGTTTTTTTTTCCAAAAAGCATTAAATGATATTTTTCCTATCCTAAAAATTGCTGAGGTTGTGTCGCAGTCAGTCGCGGTACTTGCAACAAGATTGAGCAATTTAGAGATAGTTGCCCGACACACGATCACTGTTTAACAGGGTTGGACAAATGATTTTAACCCTAACTATTCCTTTGCAAAACGAGTCAGGTTTCATCTAAAATAATTAAATGCGTCCGGCCACCTCCGGCTTACTACAATGAATGAAATTGAACGAAAATCAACCTTAATTTAAGGTAAAATGAGAAAAAGTGCAAACAAGATTTACACATTGTTGTAGTAGTAGTTCCAAAATTAATAATTTTATTTATTTTTATTTATTTATTTATTTTATTTTTTACAAAATCCACAGCTCATAAGTACAGAATACATTTTCTTGGTGACAAAGCAGACAGCCAGTATTGGATTTACATTTTGTTACATTTTATACAATATGTGTTAAAGAGGTGAACGTGAACTTACACCATACAATCAACAATGTGCATAATATGTGTGTGTGTGTGTGTATGTCTAGTATTAATATTTATTTATTTATTTATTTTTCCTATCACACCCAAAATGCCTTTCTTAAATAACTGTTTACTCGAAATAATTGTAAAGTAAAAATGAATAGAACTAATTTTACGTAGAATCTTTAGTCAGCCACCAGCCCAAGGATTGGCCAATGGCAGCGTTTGACCTTACAATGTCAAGACGAGTCCGGAGCCGCGTCCGTCGCCATCTGTCACCGGCTTAAAGCTCACAATATCGTTAACAAAACGCAGTGCGGAGTGAGCTGTGAGAGTGAGTGAGACACAATACAACTGACAAGGCAAATGATGAAATGTCAAACAAATTCAACAATCAAACAAATGTCACTGTTTGTGCATGTGATATTTTAAGGTTATTCATTTGTGTTTTGTTGAAATAAATATTGTTTTGTAACAATTTATTTCAAACTTTACATAGCTATGGGGAAGAGAAAAAATAAAAACCAAGATCGTAAGAAGAAAATAAGTTTAGTTTTCGACGAGAATAAAAGAAAGTAATGATTGGAAAAATGTGCATTTAACAACCATTAACAAAATAATGTTCTTTCTATTTAATGTGAGATATGGTTTTCAGAGACTTTCTGTGCGGATTTCGTAAACGTAAACTCGAGCGTAAGAAAAAAGCTCAGGAGGAACTACAGCGGATGTTAAAGGAGGAAAAAAAAAGAATAAAACAGGAGGTAAAAGCTTTTGTGGATTGAAACTATACTTAAACTTGTCTTTTTTTAGACTTGCCTTTATATTAAATTGCAATTTCAGAACAAAGAATCATACAAGAAACTTATTGTATCAAGCAGGCCGATACCTGACATTGAACAGTTACTTCAAGATGAATATGAAGATGAAGATGTCAATGTAAAGATAGTAGAGTTGTCTTCAGACACACTTCAGAAACGAGATTTGGTCATAGGTCAGAATAAACCTAAAGAAACTATTGTAAAGAAAGAAACTCCTAAAATGAAGGATAATGACATACAAAACATTACTGGAATGGGTTCAGACGAAGAAGATAAAGAAGTGTCAGAAACAGAGGAAAATAAGGATGATAATATGAAAACTAAGAAAGAAATTAAAAGAATGCTAAAGAAACAGGCTACTAAGAAAATACAGAAGAGCAAAGTATTCCAAATGAAAAGTAAACTGGATAGGGTCAAGAACAAGAAAAAATCTCAGCAAAAGAAAGGATTCCAAGCAAAAATGCAACCTCGCAAGGATAATAAATCAAAGAAAAATATAAGTAGACGAAAACATTAATTAAACAATACACACTTGGTTAATTTACGAAATAGTTTTTATTTCAAATAAAACAATGCAATGGCCAGATAAAGAGACATGCTGATGAATGCACATGATTATTAATAGGTATTCAGATTAAATCTTAATCAACTAGCAACAGATCTGTCTTACAGAACTCAATAAAATATAAACCAATTAATAAAAAACTTAAAATTACTTTTATTACAACATTATTTAATTTTTATTAGCTCTTGTTCTTTTATTTTGAACAACTGATTCAATAGAGCTGTTGTCAACATCTGGGTTATCAGCTACTTTATTGCGTGGAGATTTTCTTTTCATTGGTGATCTCTTAGTGTTACTTTTGATTTTAACATTTAGGTTTCCTTTGTCTTTGGGGCTCTTTGCATCACTAGGCTGCCTAAAATCTTCCAATATTTCATTTGTAACATTATCATGTTCATCTTTGTTTGTGAATTGTTTCATAGAAGTCTTACTTTTGATAATTTTTTTAACGGTCTTATCTTCAACACTATTCATAGACTTTTGAGTGTTGCCTACTTTTTTGGAAGTCACTTTTCTTTTGTTTGGTTTTGTAGATTCAAGGTTTAATACAGGAATGTTTTTCTTCTGTTCAAAGAGATCTTCTTCTAGAGCTTCTGATTTAATTTCTTGTTTATTTGGTGATTTTTTAGGAGATTTTCGTCCTTTGCCACTAGAAGGACATATATCTTTGTTCAAACATTCATTGCATATAGGGCTGATGGGTAAGCATATAGTTTGCCCAAATCCCACCATAAGATGATTTACTTCACTCCACAGTTCAAAAGGGAGCCATGATTGAAGTGCTTTTCTAGTGTCCTCAGGAGTTCCTGTGGGTTTCTTTACCCAACCAATTCTGTTGCTTATTCTATGCACATGAGTGTCAACACCTAGAAAATAAAAAAGGCGAAATAGTAACAAATAAATAGTTTTTACAATCACCCCCACCCTATGTCATTCCCACAACAAAGACAAATCTAATGACGTCCCAAAAGTTGAATTCCATTAAATAGTTTAGGCTGCAGAGCATGCAAAATAATTAGACACATATCGCACCTTTAATCAAAAAAGGAATTAACTGAAAAACAGCAACTGTTGGGAATGACCGTTTAAAGTTTTGCTCTTATTCTGTGGCGTCTTTGAATGACAATTAAACATTATATATTACGCTTTTCATTATTTTAACTACTGTTATGATTAGGATAAACTATCTAGATTTTAATTAAAATACAAAATATGTGATAAAACTTTAGGTTAGTTAGTTAATTATGTTGTTAAAAAAAAGTTTTGACTTAAATCTGTTTATGCAAAAAAATCATTAGCACATGAAAAAAAATTACGTAGTAAGTCGAAAAAAAAAACACTTTAGTTTTAAAGAAAACGTGATGGTTTTGAGAACATTTGAAATTAAATCTTTTTTTTACTTTCAATTTGGATAATTGATATTGCTTTAGCATTTACATCACTTTTTAAGAAAATATAAAATGAAGATTCATGATATTGTTTAAAATTAAACAAAGTTTCAATAATCATCTAGCATTTATTAAACGCTGTATAACGTTATCATAGGTAAACATTAACCTTGATGTTTTATTTTCATGAATTCGACAATAATAGTCTTACAAAACGTTTATTAATAACAATCAAATTGGTAATTAAACTTAACTACCTACACAAAATAATATCAGAACTTTTTCATTTGTTTAGCTTAATTTTCTAATGAGTAATATTTTTATAGGAACAAAATCTTGAATTACTTCTTGTGTGTTTCCACAAGATTTATAATGTAAAAATCAGTCTTAACAGTCATACTGTTACAATAATTACTAAAAAAAAACAATAAAAATCTTCAAAATAACATTTAAAAATAAATTCTTGTTACGTTCTATTTCCAAAACTAATCAGTCCTTTTAATGTTATAGTTTTTAAAAAATATCTCAAAAAAAAAGGTAATAAAAAATTGCTACCTATTCTCGTAACAATAAGCATTAAAATTAAATTATTGAATCATAAAAAGTGGAATAAAATGAAGGAATCAACTTCTTTGTTAACAACTCTTTTAAATCTTTTTTTTTATTGTCACTCAGCTGTTGCCTTTGATTATAAGCTTGACTTAAAGAAATTTCGGATATTTTAGGCATTTTCTTCCTTTTATTCCTAACATCAACTTGTTTGAAAGTACTGTCACTATATGAAGTCTTGTAGTAAAAGCTCAATGGCTCTGATTTTAACATTTGCAAAACCTTAATATCATTCCAATTTACAGTCTGTCCATTATTGTCAATATTGAAATTATGACCCCACTGCTCTTGAAGAACTTTGAAGTTCATAAATGACTCAAATGTTAATTCGTGTACATTAATTGCAGGTGCGCTTCTTTTTGCACTTTTTATTATTGTAACACATTGGTCTGGACTATAAATTGGACCCGATTTTAAGTTTTTCTTAACTTCTCTTTCGATTAAGCTGTGGACACTATCAGCTTCGTTTTGAGTGTGTCCACGTATTAAAAATTTATGTGTAATACTGGTTATATTTGAATAAGTTACAGCATACAAGTATAATGTTGCAATATATTTATTTTTGTTCTGCCCACAGCAGTTGTCTGAGTAAAAAAATATTTCTTTCGGTTCTGCATTTTCCGCGCATATATTTCTTAAGTAGTCCCATACACATGATCCTATTTCATTTGCACCCCGTTTAGCGTCTAACTCTGTCCAAAAATAGCAATGTACCGTATCATAAGCATTTTTATCTCCTTTCAATAATTCTGTTAGAGTCAAATTGTAACTATTCAACTTCGATTTATAATAAAATGCTGACGTGTCCCCACGCGGACATTGCAATACAGCTTCTAAATCGTAAATCACAACTTTTCTATCCTTGCTTACATTTTGACGGTCACTTCGTTTTTCAATACGACTTAAATTTTTCTCTGTTAAGTGCTTTTGATACTTCTCTTTCAGATCTTGTTTTTGCTCAACATTAGAATTATCGTACGATACACATAAATCGCACTGATCTTTTTTAGGTTGGTGAAAGCCCAAGTTAAATTCATTGGTAAACATTTTATAATAGGCCATATTTTTTTTTGTCTTTGTTTTTCTCAATTTGCTGAGCTACAAAATCATTGTATAAGTCTTTTATTGTTTTATCGCCACCAATATACTGTTTTGAAGTCGAGGACCGTACATAATGTGACTCTATTTTTGGAATCTTATCAATATGTTTTCTGATATCTTCTTGTAGTTCTGAACTAAGTCTCTTATGACTGTTGTGTTTACCTCTGAAGTCTTTCATGGAAAATCCCTCATTCATTTTTTTTTGTATCGTAAAAACCATTCTTTCGGAAATTGATAAGGTATTTTTAAAAAAAGTTTTACAGACCCTAATTTTTTTCCCCTCTACAGTAAAATAGTAGGCTTTGTTAGGATTTCTGGGCTTTTCGGCATTAGAGTATTTGTACTTAGGAGTTACATCTACCAAACATGTTCGAATATAAGACCTCTGATCTTCTAAGTTACCAAGATCATAAAAATCAGAAAAAAGCTTGTATCTATTATCAGAAGAAATATTCTGTGCACATTTTTGTTTACATTTTTCTGTACACGCATCTTTTATATAGCGAGCTGGAATCATTTTACGAGATTTTGCCATCGAAACGTACGACTCGCCTCTATTTCTTCTTCGTTTTGACACACTTTGTTGCCATTTCTCAACATTTCTAACCCGCTTGCGACCTCTCCGATTATTTTCTTCTGTGTTACAATCTGAGTCAGAAGTTGATGCTTCACCAAATAGATAGTTTTTCTTTTTGGCAGTCTTATGAAGAATCGTGTTAAAATCAATAGTAGGATCATCATCACTGAGATCAACGTCACTTACATCAGTGTATATAGGAGAAATATTGTAATTAGCTACACTGTTATTATTTCTCCGCTCTCTTTGTTGTGTTTGCTGTCCCTCATGGGAACAAGATGGCATATTTCCCTCACATCCTGTCAGAACATTCTGTAATTCGGTATTTGGTTCAGATATTAATCTGTGAGATCTAGACGAAACTGATGATGAAGACAAACTAGAAGAAGTGGAACTAGATGAAGATGAGCTTGAAGACGACGAGCTAGAAGAGCTTGCAGAACGCGAGCGATTATTGTTGTCGGCTAAGGTCAAATTATCTGAGACATGATCAACATGGTTAGGATTATCAGTTTCATCTGTGTTTTCAATTTCACTCAGAGTTGCATCGCTGCTATAATCAGGAACAAGGCTTCTGTATTTGTTTTCAATTTGTAGTAATTCTGGTATCTGTGCAGTGTCTTGCTCTTTAATTGTTAAGTTGCGCTGTGGACTCATATTTTCTTGGTGTTCATCAATTTCAACATTTTTTTTGTTTGACTGAAAAAACAAAGAGCCCAATTATATCCCAATCTGATTGGTTTAACTGTGATAGTGACAAAAAGTACAAGCCAAGAGCGACTCGCACGCGAAGGGTTACAGAACCCATGATCCCAAGCCGTTATGAATATAGAGCAAAACAGCAAAAGAAATTACGTGTTTCTCATACAACAAACCTAATTTTTACGGCTACAGAAATACTATCATCAGTGACAATTTCAATTGTCTAGCTATCACGGTTCATGAGATACAGTCTGTGACAGACAGATAGACAGATGGACAGTGCAGTAGTGCAAAAATCGGGACCCTATTACTAAGACTAGTAATAGGGTCCCGATTTTTCTTAATGGGTACTTAACCATAAAAACTAGTCTTCTGTCAGTCAATTCATCACCATGATCATCTACCATAAGGAAGACGTCCAATGCTAAACATAGGCCTTCCTCCTAGACTTCCAGAGCGATCGGGATCTTAGTAAAAAAAAACTAGTTTATTTATATCTCTCAAGTAGGTAGAATAAAGAAAACACCGGCCATAAAGAATGCACTTTCTCACCGCCAACAGGAGGCGTGTCGTAAGAGGCGACTAATTCCTGTAGCACGAGACGGGCAACAGCGTCTGCGTGTGAAATCTTATAAAAAACTGCGCTCGCCAACCCGCCTGCCAAGCGTGGCGAGTATTGGCAATCCCCCCGATAATGGAAGTCATTGGGAGAGCCCTATGTTCAGCAGTGGATGTTCGACGGTTGGAATGATGACGATGATGAGGTAGAATAATTACATATTAACTAGATAATCGGCATTGGTTTAAAATTGTTAGTACCTACCACACTTAATAAGTATTTTTTAAGTAAATTTAGTAAACAAAATTATTTACCTCTCTGTAACCTGTTCGTTTGATGTCCTCTAATTCTTCATTTTTAGAATTGATCTCAGTTTCGGAAATCAAGCCCAGAATTTTTCTGGATCTCCAAGATGACGTCATTTTTATAATCTTCAATGGAAAATAGTAAACAGAATTAAAACTTTCTTATAACATGCCATTTAAAAATAAAAAAGAACTAATGTTAAAAAAATTTGGCCATTTTAGGTCATTTTCAATTACAAAGCGAAACATATCAAAATACTATTTATTAGATTTAGTATTATTTGCAAAACAGTGATGCATACTCAATTACTCCTGTAGACAAAGTGGAATTTTTAAAACGAAAGTGAATTATTACGCATTAGCTTTGTAGTTTAAACAGCTCTTTTAAAACAAAACAGAATTAACTCCTAATACTTTCAACATTAAGTGAATCAGTTTTCGAAGATAAAGTAGTATTTTGAAAATGCCGCTTTTTAGTTTTAAAAATACGAATATTATAGAGTTACCTTTTAATCAAAAACAGAACTATTCCATGTTACACAAAAAAACAACACGTCCTCCTTCATTCACTGCCGGTGGATCACTGAATCACGCCACTTTTTAAGAACCGACTTAACCAATCGTTTTAAATGAAAGAGAAGTAGGATCGTGCATCTCGCTCAATTTGATCGGAAAAGCGCCGGTGTCGAAGCCTGCGTATTCTTTTCGTCGCGTTAATGCGTTTTATTAGAAAATGTCAATATTCATGATTTTTTTGTTAATTCCTTTTTTGATTAAACGTGCGATATATATATACGCTAGAAAAATCTAGCCCCAAACTAAGCTTGTACTATGGTGACTAGATAAAAAACAAATTCCCTTTCACCACTTGCTGATAAGTTTCGGATAACCTATCTGGCACTTGTTTTGACAGATAGATAACCCATACAATTAGCAATCAAAAAAGTGCTGGATAGGTTATCTGGAACTTATCAGCAAGTGTGAAACTGGCTCTTAATATGTTACCAATGTTATTGATTTATTCTTACCAATTCCAGTAACCTTGTTCCAAGCAACTTTCATACAAATATGAGCCATCTTTGGCCCTACTCCAGTGAGTTTGCACAGCCTTTCAACTGAGTCAGGAATGTCACTGTTGTACTGATCCTTCAGTGTTTGTGTTGTCTTTTTGATGTACTTCACTTTTGTCTAAAAAATTAATGTGATAGTCAAATATTAGATCATTGTCACTGCACTCATGTTTAAAACTTAGGTATTTTGAATCAGGATTCTTTGTTCAAGTTATCTATGTACCTTCCAAAAACCAACAGGATATATTAATTGTCCCAATTCCTCATCATTCATGTCTAAGACATTGTCAACAGTAAGTCCACGGGCCCGCAGACGTTCCATTGCAGCAAATGTGACCTGGTCTTTTGTTTGACTAGACAGCATAAGGGCAATAAGGCTTTGGTACCTCATAACCTGTAGACAAATGTTTTTACGTATTTTCTTATATACAAGTGAATATATTTAATGGAGAGATGAGTATGATATGACTTGCCTTAGGAGGAGCATTTTCATCCATAGCCATGTGGCATCCCATTGAGTCTACAGGTGCATCATTATTTGACCTCATGTTCCTTAGATTAACCAAAAACTCCCGCCAATTAGGTGGCTCCCAAAGACCTGCTCCTTCCTAGATGATAAATGTAAATTTACAAACATTTATTAGTCCAAAAAGATTGCCCAAGTAATGTTCAATACAGTGTACTTTAATTTACATACGGATTTTGTAGGAGAATCTTTCTCAAACTCAATTTTTACATGTGGTTTCTTCTGAAACTTAAATTGATTTAAATCTGGTGCGGTTCTACTTGTCGTAGGCTCTATTTCATCCACTGGCTCAGATTTTTTAACCAATTCTTTGGTATTATCAGAATCATCACATAGTTTTGGTCCAGTAACCGGTTTAACGCTTTTTGTTACGGTCTTGGTAATTGCCTTAGTTTTCTCACGCGGCATTTTCAGCAGTAATCTTCCGATAAATATGTTTGTTACAAAAGCTTGGCAATCAATCACAAAAATAAAAGACTCGCTCAACAGCGATTTAAATGTCTTGACAGTCACCAAATAAATACTTTATGAATTGAACAGAAATTAAAGTTTGTAAAGTAAAAAGGTTCAAACTTTCTAGATAAATGCAGATTTAGGAACCACCAACCAAACAGGATTTAAATACTATGATTTACCACTAACTAGTGTTGCCGCTCGATAGGTCAATATCGATTGTCTATCGATAGCCTATCGATAGTTGAAGGAAAAACGATACTATCGATGAATTTAGCGTTCAACTATGGATTTTGTCGGCAACACTACCACTAACCATAACAAAAAACGAATGATGATTGATTGATTATTGAAATAATTAGTCTGTGAGTGAATGATAGATAGATACGTCATTTGTACTTCCTATTCACCGATGTTGTGCATTATTTTTTTCATCTTGTCTCGATTATGATGCGGTGAATAGGCTAAGCTCTAAAAAAATTGGGACCTCACTTCTAAAGTCGATTGTAAAAATAATCTGTGAAAATGGCATCAGGAAGGAATGACATTTGTTTGTTCTGTCAAATGCTTAGTCAAGTCCACAGAGTACTATACAATATAGGAAAGTCGAGTCTTTAAACATATATATTAATCTGTGATCAAAATCACGATCAGTTTTATTCAGTGTGACGTGTAGAGGTGGGTTATACTAGGTAAAAGTCAATATCTGTTATCACTGTTACTATTGCAGAAAAATAACAGTTCCAAATACGTGTTACAAAATAACAAGCAAAAATTGCATGATATTTGGTTCACTGTAAGAAGAATGTGGCTGAAATATGGCTATCTTCTGCAGTGTTTGATAGCAAGCCTTACAGAATATACCAGAATACTCCACAAAACTACACCAACATAAAAATATCTTTTCATATGTTTTTCTATTGAAATAACTTGTTTTTCATTTTATCTTGAGACAGGAAAATCGGAACACAAATATCTCAAAAAAATATTAATTTTTATCACAAGTCATATAAATATTCATAGTTTCATAAATCAGATCAAGACTGTCTTCCTAAAACAATTTTTAGTTCAAGTATAATTACTCTGAAAGATTACAGACAAAACTCGTTATTATTCGGCATGTGACGATGCACAGCATCTGTGAGAGAGCGTCATACTTCCCCTTCGATTTCCGGTCAATTGCATTCCCTTCCGGTCCGTTTCAGCCAATCAGCGTTGAGTAAAATGTCACGTGGTCTCCGTTGGCCGCTTGCGGTCGGTTTGCTCCGATTTGAATCATAGCGTCGTTTTTCTCCAAAGAAACAACATCATTGCAAAAGTTATAGTTTTTAGTTAAATAGTGATTATTGCTTAAAAAGTAATATCGGCAGTATAAATAGTGGTTCTTTCAACGTTTCACGATGAGTGATCGTGAATTTAGTGATTACGAATGCACGGCTAGCGAACGTGCCAATCTCGTGGCGGACGTCCGCGTCTCGCCCCCTGCCGATGACCGCGCCGGGTCGCGGACCCGGCGCAAGCGCCGCGCCTCGACCTCGAGCGCTTCGAGCGAGTCGAGTTCTGCAGAATCGGAATATTCTCAACCTGAGGTGAAACGAAGCCGACGCGGTGAGTCATTTATTGAGAATTTAGCTTATCAAGTGAGCAACCTTACAAACATATTGTGGCATAAATACGCTTCGGACTCGAACGCGACCGTGCCTCCGCCGCCTGGCGCGCCCCCGCCGGCGCCCGTCGCACCCGCCGCGCCGGCGCCGCCCGCGCACGCTGTGCCCGCCGCGCCGGCGCCGCACGCCCTAGCTGCGCCCGCCGCGCTTGCCGCGCTGGCGCCATGCGCGCGGGCCACCGGCGTCGAGCCGACGCCCGGTTCTAGTACGCAAGCTTTTACTTTCATGTTGAATCGGCCGGCTGCCGCTACTTGCCCGCCCAATACATTACAGTTAAATTTGAGCTCGGTAAATACTGTCGTGAAGGATCCTAAAGTACCGATTGCGAACCCTGACCGTGTTAAGCAGCTCGAAGTCCTCCAACGGTTTAACAATCCCGATTGGAAGAATGTGCGATACTCGGACGCCTTGAAATCTCATAACGCAGCGCCGGGCTTTGTAGAATTAGATATAAATGACGAGTTAAGGCAATTCGTTAAAGGGAAGGATTATACGGCTAACTCGGAGAGAATTGTGGCAGCTTTAACCAATGCGTTACTTGCACGACGTGAACTTTTAAATAGGAATTTACAGCAGATAGTTGATTGGGCAGCAGCTCCGGACACAGTTTTATCACCGACGTCCGTGTATGACACAATTTCGAGTTTATTCCAACCCAATTCTAAATTTCACAAAAATGATGAGGAAATTATACAGCTCGTGTGTGGAAAGCGGGCAGAGTATATAGAAAACCGTCGGGAACGTATCCTAAACGAGTTACCGAATAAGAACTTGCGAGATGGTCTGCGTAAGATACCTCCAAGCTCTAAATATCTGTTCGACGAGTCTCGGCTACAGGCGTTTATATGCAGTACAGGCGGCATCGATAAATGGGTTCGTCCGTGGTACAACCGAGAAAAAGAAACACAGAAACCAAACAAAAAGTCCACCGTCCCTAAGCCAAATAATCGAAATCAGTCCTTTCGATCACGTGACAACGAATCCTATAATAAGAAGGGTAAACCCAACTCCAACAACGCCAAGCAATCTTTTTCTGCAAAGTCCAAGCAACCTTACAGAAAGGATGTTCAGGCAAACAAAAGTAAAGCCGATCAATGACTCGATCCTGCGTCCGAGCCGAAGCGGGTTTTACGGGGGCTGCCTGCGAGCGTATCGCAGGGAGTGGCTGGCGCATCGGGCTCCGGAGGCCCTTCTCGAACTGATTACGGGAATGCGTCTGCCATTTACCTCCAAACCTCTGCTGATCTATCCATCACAGAGATTAATTCGCCGGTTCAAAACCAACCAGTCTACCGAAATGACGCAACAAATCGAATTACTGCTCCATCAAGGTGTGTTGGAAATTCCAGATCAAGAACATCTGGGCCCCAGTTTTTTGTCGACCATGTTCCTGACAAAAAAGAGCGATGGGAGCAACAGGCCAATATTCAATCTAAAAGACTGAACGATTACATAATACCCAAGCCATTCAAACTGATATCTCACTTCCAAATACCGTACTTCCTTCAGGAGATGGATTGGATGGTAAAAATCGATTTGTCATCAGCGTACTTTCATGTGAACATCAAAGAGTGTCATCGCAGGTTCCTGAGACTGGTATACAAAGGTCGGGTACTTCAGATGACGTGCTTACCATTCGGTCTGTCATGCGCACCCAAGAACTTCTCTTCGCTGACAAACTGGGTGGCCCAGCTTCTGCGTTCTCAAGGCATGCGGATCATCGTGTACTTAGACGACTTTCTGGTAGCCTGCCAGTCAGAAAATCTGTTAAAATCACAGGTACAAGTAGCCCTGAACACCCTCCAGTCATTGGGGTGGACCATCAACTACGAGAAGTCGGTGCTCAAGCCAACACAGGTAATAGAGTATCTAGGGATAGTCTGGAACACGAAGCAGAACTTCAAGGACCTCCCGCTGAAGAAAGCACAGGCAATACTAGCTTGAGACGAGCCGTTCTCAAAAAGACTATGGCCTTGAGAGAGACTCAAAAATTGTTAGGTACTCTGAACTTTGCCAATTTTGTCGTGCTAAGGGGACGCCTGCACTGTCGTCATCTACAGCTGTTCTCGAGGGATCTTCGCAGACTATCACCAAGAAGACAAGCACAGCTGCCAGCTTCGACTGTGAACGATCTGGAATGGTGGGTTTCAGCCCTAGAAACATCCCACGAGAAAAGCAGCTTGTTCCCAAAGTCAACCCAGCATTTTCTGACGACGGATGCATCCGACTACGGGTGGGGGGCACAGCTGGACGATATGGCAGCATCAGGCAGATGGCAACTCGATCAGCGACATTGGCACTGCAACAGGAAGGAGCTGTTTGCTATCATAGCTGCAGTGAGGCATTTCAAATTTCGATTACAGGATCGCCATGTGACGGTACAATCGGACAATCGCACAGTCGTCTCATACATACAAAAAGAGGGTGGGACGCGATCCATAACCCTGCTCGAGCTAACTTACCAGCTTCTGAACCTGCTCGACAAATGGAATATATCAGTCTCTGTGGAATACATTCCAGGGAAATTCAACCATATTGCGGACAGACTGTCGCGAG
The DNA here is from genome assembly GCA_963576865.1 of Anania hortulata. Lineage (NCBI taxonomy): Eukaryota > Metazoa > Arthropoda > Insecta > Lepidoptera > Crambidae > Anania > Anania hortulata. Next base: position 17,851,436 of record OY756395.1, on the reverse strand, counting down.
GGAAATGTCCGTCCGAGTGGCACCTCCTTCAACCAGCGGTTATGGAAATATTCCTTCACTTTGGTACTCCTCAGATAGACCTCTTTGCCAGCAAAGAGACGACCGTAGTAAAAGATTATGTGTCGAGGGACAGTCGAGATCGGTCGGCCCAATTCTGCAATGCTTTCAGCCGCCAGTGGCGGTTTCAACTGGCGTGGTTATTTCCTCCACCGAGTCTCATTCCGCGCATCCTTCATCACCTGAACTCGGCAGTAGGAGTGTTCTTACTAGTGGCTCCAATGTGGAAGAGAGCATTTTGGTTGCCAGATCTACGTCGTCGGGCACTCGGCAGACCAATGAAAATACGACAGCTGGATCGGGTATTGATAGATCAGACCACCGGGCTACCGCCTCCTCGAGTGCAGAGCATGGAACTTTATGTCTGGAAAATTGGGGCTGGGAGGATGTTACCAAGGAGTGGTCTGACGCTGAGAAATCTCTACTCAGATCAAGTTGGAGAGAATCTACGTTAAAGACGTACCAACCTGCGTGGAATCGTTGGATTAGGTGGTGTAGTTCAAATAATTTTGACTTTAAACACCCAAACGGTGTCAGTTTGTCTAAATTTTTGGCCCATTTATTTCTTGTACAAAAATTAGCTTATCCTACTATCTTGTTGCATAAATCTGTCGTTTTAACTTTTGGGAAAGCTAGTAATAATGAAAATTTAAATTCTAATTTCTTAGTTAAACATATATTGAAAGCTATTTCACTTCGGAAGCCTAAAGTAGAAAAACCTCCAATTTGGGATCCAAGCGATTTAGTTAACTGGTTGCAAAATACCTCTCCAAATTGTGAATCCTTGTTTGCAGCGTCGCGCAGGCTAGCATGCATACTTCTCTTAGCGTCAGGCAGACGTGTGCATGATCTGACACTTTTAAAAGTTTCTCCTGAACATTATGTTGATTATGACAATTATTGTATTCTACACCCATCATTTGGTTCAAAGACCGATACATGTTCGTATAGACAGTCGGGTTGGAAGTTGATACAGCATAGTAATTCTAATGTATGCCCTATTTATTGGCTTCGAAAAGTTATCAATTTAGGAGCCGAAAGGCGCTCTGCCGAGTGTGATAATGCCTTATTTATTTCAACACGGGGTAAAAATCAGGCTGCTTCGCGAACTGTAATCGGAAATTGGGTGAAATCGGTTCTTAAGGACGCAGGTATATCCGCTTCGCCAGGCAGTGTACGCTCAGCAGTAGCATCTTTAAACTGGTTTGAAAATTAGCCAGTAGAAGAGATCCTTGCGCGGGGTAACTGGCGTAGACAAAACACTTTTGCGAAGTTCTATCAAAAACAAATTATTGGTAGATCAGGGCCCTCAGAATCAAATCTTGCTGTTAATTTTGAACCAGTTTAGACAAGATGATTTAATTTAATATTATACGAGTATTTATATAATAGAAAAATATGTTTTGTTATCAGAAGTAAGAATTTACAATTTCTTTATAAATATACTTGTTAAATTATACGGATGATGATTGATGTTTAGTGATTGTTTATTATGAGAAAAATACAAATGGTTTACAATTACAGACTTTTCATTGTTCTAACTGAACTCTCATCACATAGCGTCGTCGCGTGGTCACCAGGAGCTATAAACAGGTCTCTCACAGATGCTGTGCATCGTCACATGCCGAATAATAGTGCAAGTTTTACATAACAATAAAACTTGTATTATTTAGCAGAGACGATGCACAGCATCCCATTAAGATCTCCTGGTGAGAGACTTCTATGATTCAAATCGGAGCAAACCGACCGCAAGCGGCCAACGGAGACCACGTGACATTTTACTCAACGCTGATTGGCTGAAACGGACCGGAAGGGAATGCAATTGACCGGAAATCGAAGGGGAAGTATGACGCTCTCTCACAGATGCTGTGCATCGTCTCTGCTAAATAATACAAGTTTTATTGTTATGTAAAACTTGCACTATTATTCGCAAAAGTTTGTAACACAGATTAGACAGAGTTTGTAACTTCAGAATGAAAAAAATAGGTCAAAACATTTTTGAACAAAGAACATCTAATACATCAATGAATGAATCACTGACCTGTAAAAACCTGGACTAGCCGCTGTCAAAATAAAGTCATCCCTACTAGACGATCGCAATTTTAGTGCCGTAGGCTACAGTTTAAACAGATGCGAGCGAACCATGAAACTAATTTAGTAAAGGACGCAAGATAGGCAGTCTTAGTATTCTCCAAAATTAGTTCTCAGCACTCTCACTTTGTGACATTATAAAAGGTCCACACAATTAGCTGTCATTCGTATGTGTGGCGGGACTGCCAGTCTAGATAGAGACCTAGTATGAGTTCTAAAAATTAGGCACTTTACTTAAATCGATTGAAAAGTAATACAAATTAACGTTTACTATTCGATCGATTTGTTCGAAGTGGTTTGTTTAGTATAAACAGGTCAGTGATTAGAATACAGAAAACAAAAGCAATTGGCAAAAAACAGAATTGAATGAAGCATGATTTTAATAAATCAGTTAATTTATAAAACAGAAATAGGTACTAATATCATTCATCTTAGATTTGTTTAAAATAAAACAGAATTAACTGTCTTTTTTGTGAGCTGAGCTCCTTTGAGCTCATCTATATCCTATATCCTATGGTGCGGTTTGGTGTGTATCCGAATGAAAAAAATAAGAGATAACATTAGTCTTTTCACACGCTCACATCAAAATAATTTACGTAAACCTCATAAAAGGCATTTCAAAGTAATGAATAGGTATTGTCAAAATTACCTTTCGTTTGTCAGATTGATTATTTTGTCTTTGAAGCTCATGTTGAGCTCAAATAATGTCTGTCTGTATTATGGTATGTGTATCCGAAATAACCTGAATGAGAAAATAACAGATATTTAATGCATCTAGATTTAGAAGTCTCTTGCATAAAACTTGACATTTCAATCTAGTCGTATAAAATAACAGATACACAACCTTTCTAAATTAGGAAGTCAATGGTTGCATAATACACTTATGATTTTATATTTCATTTTAATTTAGTAGCTTGAAATATCTGTTCCTTCACCTTTCTAAATTACGAAGTTGGAAAGTAGCCTTTAATTACACTGTATTTAGATACATTTTAAGTTAGTAGGTTGAAATATGTGTTCTTCGGACGTAACAGCTGTAACAATTGTTACTGTTGTGACTGCTGTTACTTGAGTAACACTTGTTCCAGTGGAACAACTGGGACTGATGTTACTTCAGTAACAACTGTTTCGTTGGAGCAGTTGTTACTTCTGGGACTGCTGTTACTTGAGTAACAACTGTTACGTTGGAACAATTGTTACTACTGTTGCTGCTGTTACCGACAGTAACAAGTATTTAGCGTATGAGATAACAAGTATTGCTGGTTTCTTTAAAATATCTGTTCTAAATACCTGTTTCGATAAATACGCCTCACTTCTAGTGACGTGTGTGGTGTGGATCAGTCAGTGTCATCAGTCAAAATCATCTACAAAACTCAATGAATGAATTTGTCTTAGAATTTAAATTTGTGATAATCTAACAATGGCAGAACTACTTCTAGATCCAAAAATAAGATTATGGGTTTTCCTCCCAATTGTCATCATCACTTTCCTAGTTGGTATTGTGAGGCACTATGTTTCGATTATTTTATCTTCTCAGAAGAAAATCGAACTTTTGCAAGTACAAGACAGGTTAGTTGTTAAATTAATTTAAATATGTTTGTTTCCATTGTAGTTTTACCTAATAAAGTATGAAAAAAACTTTTATACCTATTCTTTTATTTCAGTCAAGTGATGATAAGAGCTCGCTTGCTTCGTGAAAACGGGAAGTACTTGCCCAGACAGTCTTTTGCAATGCGTCGGCATTGGTTCAACAATGAGGAGACTGGTTACTTCAAGGTTCAAAAGAGGGCTGCCGCCTCTCAGGTGACTTATATTAATTATATTTTAAAATTCTAAATATATTTTAAATATAAAAAAAAAACTGGCCGCATTTAAAAATAATAATTTTTAATGCGGCCAGCGTTCTGGGGACTATGTCGCTGTGTTCAGACGGCGATCTGGGACCCGTTATTTATTTGTAATTTATTATACAAATACAAAATACAAAATTACAAAATTCTACAAATTCTTATTGGAATAGTAGCATAACATAAAACAAGAATAAAGACTTCTAAAATAAAACTGAACTTACATTCTCACAGTTTGTTAACCTGTTATTCCTCGGTCTGTCAGGCAGGACCATTCATTTATCCCTTAATAGCTTTATTTTTCCACACATCTGTCTTTTTGATTAGCAAGTAACATTATTAGGCAGGACCATATCAAAATTTAAATTAATTCTAATCCCATGTAAAGAAATTATTTTCAGATTAGAAGGGGTGTGTTTACTGGCCTCTTACTATGAGCTCATAGAGTAGCATTGCATCTGAATTGTCCTACTTTTTCATACTATCATAGGTATTATTAAGTATTTTTTTCTATAGAGTTCTGAAGATCATATACCAATCTATATCAATGTAATATCTAATATCTTCATTTTTTTTAATCTTGTAAAAGACAACAATATGTAAAGTTAATTAGAGAGAAATGAAGTGCACTAAGAGACTTGTAAAACTCAAGTGCAGTACTTTAGTAACCTCGTTTTAGAGCTCATTGATTTTCTATCTTTAAACAGAATCCCATGACAGATCCAGGCATGATGACTGACATGTTGAAAGGAAATGTTACCAATGTACTACCAATGATAGTAATTGGTGGATGGATTAACTGGATGTTCAGTGGTTTCCTAACAAGTAAGTTGAGATTAGACATATTATGCCATTCCCTGGAATGGCACATCTCTAGTTGTGATTGTCTTGGTAATTGGCAACTTATGTTCAACTTCATAATAGTATATACTTAGCTAAATACTTCTGTTTCTTTCTGAAACACCAAGTTTCTTCTTCAGTTACTGCTAATAATAGTTACTACTAATAATAGTAAAATAGCTTCAACATCTTCTAGAGAAACTAAAAATAATTTCGCATGGTATTTACGTCAGTTTGACTGAAGCTTTAACATAATTTTATACCTTTAAATATGTTTACAGATTTAGTAAAATAATAACTAATAATCTTTGTTTTATTTTAGTAATAGGTTTTTTTAAATTCATTTTTTGTGTTTTTCAATGGAATGATAATTCATTCCTCTTTAGGATTGTAAAATTGTAAAGGCTATCTAGATGAAGTTGCAGGCAGAAGCTAGTTTGAAATAAATGTATCTAAAATTCTGTATTATTTTTCAGCAAAAGTGCCATTCCCACTGACGTTGCGCTTCAAACCAATGCTTCAGAGAGGAGTGGAGTTGGCATACCTGGATGCATCATGGGTTTCGTCTGCCTCATGGTACTTCCTTAATGTCTTCGGTCTCCGGACTATTTACGCCCTGGTTCTTGGGGAGAACAATGGTATGGAACACTTATTTGTAAAATGTTTACTTTATTATAGTTGGTTAGTTTGGTTACAACAGACAAATAAGACAGCACGACTTTTAGCATCAGCGATCGAAAATAAAACAGTTGTTGGAACTCAATTTCTTTTAAAAAGACGCAAATCGTGATGCAGTCGCCAAGTTGCCGATCGCAAATAGAAAGTAAGTAATCAGTTAATCACCGATCGCTGATGCTAAAAGTTATAGTGTATGTAGCTCTTTAACCCGTTAACATCCAAGCGGTCTCGTGAGACCGCATAACAATAGAATTTCTATTGTGTCTCGTTTACGTATGCTTCATCAGATAAGTACTGGCAAGCAAAGTAATTTCGAAAATGAAATTAGTAATAAATCATACTACAATTTGGACAGTCTAATGAAAGTTTCTTACTGGTTGTAAAAAAAAAATTACTTTTTTTTAAATATAAAAATTGGACAACATCACATACAATGCTCTGATCCTATGGTAAGTTGCCAAAGCACTTGTGTTACAGTAATCAGAAATAACGACGGCACCACAACACTCAGACCTGAGACAATATACAAGTTTTTATTTCTACATAGCGACATTAAGACCGGCCGGCATGCTCGTATCTCGGTTACGGAGGTCGCCATTACTACTCAATATACATATTCTCAACTCTGCACTGATACTTTATCATCTTTCCCATAGCTGCTGACCAATCAAAGATAATGCAAGAACAGATGTCTGGTGCGGCTATGGCAATGCCTCCAGACCCGAAGGCAGCCTTCAAGGCCGAGTGGGAAGCCCTTGAGATCACCGAACACAAGTGGGCACTCGCGACTGTCGAGACAGATTTACTTACCACTTTCGCTGAGAAAGAGAAGACACATTGATAACTAGTTTATTCTCGAAAGTGTGACAGCTGTTGGACGCGTATTATCATTTTTAGATTCTACTATGGAGCCATCCATAAATTACGTCACAGTTTAAGGGAAGGAAGGTCTCGATCTCGAAATCGAATATAATATCTAGCAGTAAAATACGAAAATTTTGTTTTGTAAATTTATTAAAATTTTAATGAAAGTAACACTAAGTTCGGAATTGCTTTGGTAATTAAATAATTTGTGACGTCACACTAGGGAATCACGAATGTGAATGGCCCCTATGCACTATTGATGAGCCTATGTGAAATACATAACAGGATGTTTTAGTAGACTTGCATTAATTCATGTAATCTTGTTATCTTTCTGTTCAGTGTCTGAATTTGATATAAAATACGCAACCGAAAGTCTGCCACCACAATAGCTAGTTAATGTTTCCTGTACCTATCGAATGTTTATTAAGTATTTATGTGGTGATTAGTATAAGTAAATAAATTTTATTGGTTACTTGTATTGTTTTATTTACACTGTACTACAAGTAGTTAATAATAGTAATAGTCCCTGTACTATATTTATAGTAGGAAATCTAAAATTGGTATGATGTTGCAGACGTTACATGGACCATTAGAGCATACATTTGGCCTGTCAGCCAACTGCAAAACTATAGTTTTGATGCAGTCGGCATACAACTAGCGGCACCGATCTTGAACGCTGGGCGAAAGAAAAAAACGATTACGATTACGGGATTGGCCAGTCGTGTAACGGCCGGCCGGGATTGGTTGCTGACTCCGCGCACACGCGACTCTGATACGATGATCGACGACTAGACTCAGGTAGCAGATTGCAGTCGTTAGAACTGCGCCGACTACAAGCGGACGGGGCAGTTGATTTGCAGTTTCCATTGTTATGCTTCCAAACTGCAGTTTTAGAGTTGGCTAGCAGTCTACTAATGCAGTCCATTTACAATAATTCAGTTAATTCTACAAAAAATATTTCTTCCTAAATAGTTATATACGTAGGGGTTAATATTTCAGAAAAAAAACAACAAAAATGCATTTACATAGTATTTATTTCAATGCAAAAGTATAGTATATACAATGACCTTAAATTCCTGTACAAACACATTAGTAACAAATGGAACTAAAACTACATAAATGCTTATTGCCGAATATAACTAAGTGTTGATTATCATGAAATTTTTCAACTATTGGTAACATTTTGGTAATTTATTATTAGTGTTTAGTTTTTTTTTTAAATCTGTAGTCTTCTAATCGATTGGAAATAAAATAAATACCCAACACACTATTTTGATATAAAAAAAATATTGACATGAAATTTTAGATAATGTTTTGTGTAACTAAAAAGAATGATTCAATAAATTGTTATCTAGCGACAATTAAAAAAATCTATTATTGTTTGAGCACATTTTCTCACACCTAAAAAAAATTACAAACCACTTCTGCCAATCTATCGATTTCAAAAACTGCCTTCGGGTACAGAATTAATAAAAAAAAAACAAAAGAAATTTATTTGTAACACAAAAAAAAATCAGTTTATATTTGTATAAAATTGAAGTCTCAACTGTTGCAAAAGCTAACCATATGGTACAACTAATTATTTGAATAACACATCGGCTTTACCAGTCTAGTCTTTTTTTGATGGTTGAATATGCAACATGTATGTACGGTTAGTTCCAATTTCTACTGCATGGAGTTGAGTTAAGGAAATGTAATTTGTGCGCTTGGAATTATGTACGTCTCGCTCGCACAATATCGCAAGCAATGGTGTAAGGGATAAATAACCGCAGTCTGACAAATTATAATTCATTTATTACTTTAAAATTTAAGAGATATAACTGTTAGAGCATAATTCTCGACCTCAGAAGCCTAAGGTCTGATGTGTGCAAGGTTTTCAATCACACATCAGACCCTATGCTTCTGAGGTCAAGAATTCATCTTGCAGTTTGCCAGCTAATTCACTGGAAGGCCAGAGTGCTTTGGACTCGCAGTGAACACGCCGCACAAACAAAATTAACTTAATCATAACCTGATAAGCCTAGCCTAGCTATTTCTACTGAAACAAATAATATTCATCATCATCATTTCAGCCATTGCTGATAGGCTTCCTCCATTGACTTCCAGATTGGCCGGTTCGAAGCAGCCTGCATCCAGCGTCTTCCTGCGACCTTTACCAGGTCGTCTGTCCACCTAGTTGGACGTCCTACGCTATAATATTAATTCACCGGCAATAATATTAATTTGTTATATTTGGAAGTCAAGTTTAGAGACCTTGTAAAGTGTAAGTAGTTCCGAATTATTCATTGCGGCATTTGGATACGAATTTTGAAATAAATAAAACCTAGGATTCAAACAATCATAATGCTTTTTTTGCCTATAACTGGATGCTCTGATCATTTCAAAACAACAAAAAGCCATATCGATTAAAATAAATTCAATTTCGATATGTAATTTTTATTAGTTTTTATACCTGGCAACAAAAAACTTACGCGTAATGACCATAATGTAAATACGACAAGGGTTAAATAACAGTAGAACTTATAGTCTGATCCAATCCATCCTACCTAACAAAGAATATAGGCAATCATTTTGAATATTAAGGGTGTAATTTGATGACAAACAAAAACAAGCTACTGATTAACAGATTTTGCTATGAGATCAACATCGATATCTTAAAACTAATGTTCAATGTTCCCATACAACTTACAATACTGATCAGCTATTTAATATGGGGTCATAAAGAATATTGCGATTTCGATGTTAATCTTAGTAAAATTTTGTCTTGGAGCAGTAAAATCATTCTCTAAAAGAAACTAAGAAAATAGAACGTAATGAGAACGGCGACGCGTGTTAGTGGCGCCGCCATTTTGTTTATTTTAATTTAGACCGTTTAGTAAAAAACGCTTTTTAGTGCAACATTTAGATTTGTATTTGAAAGATCTGTATAGTATAATATTATTTAACTAGTTTATGTATCCAGAAGCTTGGTGAATGCGTTAAGTGGTCACAGTAAGCATTTTTTTTTTCATCCTAGTACAGAGATAATAGACACAAAATATGTCTATCATTAACTATTTATCATATCATTACAGACCGTTTTTATTTCTAAATGTATTAATTCGTCGTAATTAAGCGCTCAACAAATCGCGCTCACAAATATTCGCTTCAGGATGCATGCCAAACATTAAATACATATTACCTTTTTGTAAAAATTTTTTTTTTTAATGGCGACGTCACTATTGCGCGCCCTCTTAGGGTTGCTACACACTTAAGCGGGCCGGCATTGTCGGTTCAGCAGTATTTGTCGAACAACAAAGTCGACCCGTAGCAACTACTACATTACGTTCGGCTTTATTCGGCAGGTGCCGGTCGGGTAGTCATTATGATTATGTGCGGCAGTCGAGCGGTTCGTGGTTTCCGGACATTCATACTTACATTTATTCGATTTTACCGTCCGTATTTGCCGATTGATGCCGGCCCGTTTACGTGTGTTGCAACCCTTATGCAGCCTGTGAATATTTTATTTAAAGGGCTTTTTAAAAAAAACAACCAATGTTAAGGAAAAAACTAAATCGAGATTATCTATGAATAAGTCAAGACTTAACCTTTAAAAACGCTCTCGTCTGTAGATATTTCTTGGATGTTCGGTTCAGTAATTGGAAAAAGAACGGTCAATGTTAAAGATGACGGTCTCCTTTTTATTGGTAGAACACCGTCATTGGATTCAAAAACGTTTTTCCCCCTGTAAAATTTCCTATAGGTTGTTTTTTATAACCCTCCCATCGAGTACTCCGCATCAGACACCCCGCCTACTTCTTGATGAGCTGCACCACATCCTCGTCGTTGACGGTGTGCGCGACGCCGACGCGTTGCGGCGAGTACTTGGTGCTGGTGCCCCACACCAGCGCGTACTTCAGCTGCGCCGCCAGCGTGCGGTGGATCGCGTGGCACACGTGCTCCACGCTCACGCCCTGGGGCCGCAGGTGTGGATGGTAAAGATAATGAGTACTATCTTCGTTGTGAAAAAGTGGCATGTCGCAGGGCTCGCAGGTATGGAGCGTAAAGGTAAGGAGTACTATTTTCGTTCTGAAAAGTGTCCGACAAACTGCGTTAAATTAGGTGGCGCTACAGTAGCAACAGGGTAAATTAAAAAAAAAAGCGCCAACGTTATTGGACAGAACTTCCGCTCCGTCATGGCGCACTTTTCATAATAAGAAACAAAGAAAAATTATCACTTGCTTAACATTTCTAATGGCTAATTATATTTTATATTAAAAAAAATAATGTAACAAATATAAAATGAGGGAATTGTTGAAATATTTTAAATAGTTTCAGAAAAGTCACTAAAATGCTACAATCATACCATGACCTTTGCCTATACTAGTGCCATTTTGGAGAGTTTTGGAACTGTTATTTACTGCTTGAACCGGACACTTTTTTAACTTTCCGCCCATAAAAGATAGTACTCCTTACCTCTACCACAGAACCACACTTTAAAAAATTTAAGCCAACTAAGAGCAATATTTTCTTAGTTGACGTTAAATTAAATTAAATTACTGATAATTAATTAATCAAAGCTTAATAGTTATAAATAAATTAATATTTTTTTCCACGCAAATGCAAAGCTTATACTATGATACTACGACTAGATAACAGATAATAAACATACTTAAATACATTTTATAAACATCTATGACTTACATACAAATACTCGTGCTCATCACACAAACATTTGCCCCTTGCGGGAATCGAACCCGAAACAGCTGGCTTTAAAGTCCTCGAAACACTACACCAGACAGTCGCCAAGTATTAAATAATAAAAAATATGTTGTTAGGTTATTTATGTTTTTCTTTTCATACTTATCATGTACTCTTTGACCTCTAGAAATATTGAGCACTATTCTGCTTAGACCTTATATAATGAGTGTTGTTACCCTTCGCAAGATGAGTCCGTCGTCGAAGTCGGGCGGCTGGCCGGGCTTCTTGGTGTACACGCGGATGAGCGAGAGGTACTCCCACAGCGTCTCCAGCAAGAAGTCCAAGTTGAGCTTCATGTTGCAGCTGGGGACATTACAGAATTGTAGGCGGTATGCACACGGAACAACTTCACTTGACACATGGAGCAATACACTATCTTAGAGTGGAAATGTCATATGATTTGTTCGACAAAAATTTTCGCCATTTTTAGGGTTCCGTAGCCTAATGGCAAAAAACGGAACTCTTATGGATTCGTCATGTCTGTCTGTCCGTCCATATGTCACAGCCACTTTTTTCCGAAACTATAAGAACTATACTGTTGAAACTTGGTAAGTAGATGAATTCTGTGAACCGCATTAAGATTGTCACACAAAAATAGAAAAAAAAAAAATTTTGGAGGTTTTGAAACTGAAACCCAACCACAAACCACCCAAACCCACCCAACACCACAGAACTGAAACCCAAAAAATTTTTTTTCATCAAACCCATACGTGTGGGGTATCTATGGATAGGTCTTTAAAAATGATATTGAGTTTTCTAATATAATTTTTTTCTGAATCGAATAGTTTGCGCGAGAGACACTTCCAAAGTGGTAAAACTAAAGTGGTAACTTCTAAAATAAGAGAATGATAAAACTAAAAAAAATATAATATGATGTACATTACCATACAAACTTTCACCGAAAATTGGTTTGAACAAGATCTAGTGAGTAGTTTTTTTTTAATACGTCATGAACCTTTCATAACGTTATGGATTTCATTTTGCAATAAAAATACCATAACTATGAGTCAATTGTCGAGATGGGTGAACTTTTACTTATCTAGACACCTACAGGTTTGTACGGAACCCTCAGTGCGCGAGTCCGACTCGCACTTGGCCGTTTTTTTTTAATCTGTATCTCTGTATCTGTACTGTTTTAGTATTAGGAGAGTTGACAGGAGTTGTCATTTCATTCTAAATGTAAGTGACTAACTATAGTTTTTTCAAGATAAGAAAGGACATGTGACACGTCACGTGACTTCACTGTTGACACTTAAAATGATGTGCCCTTACGATCTAATCGATTCTTTTTGAAAATATATAAATTATTAAATTCTTCAAGGTTGATCGATTTTTATTTAAGTAACCTTTTATAAATAGGAAGTATACTGCGATGCGCTAGAGTGCCGTATACAGTTTTTTGACAAGTCTTTTTTGCTTTTTTGGCATTTTATCAAATAATAACAAAAACAGTAACAAACGTCAAAACGGGAACTTCCCGAAGCACAAAGAAACACCGCACCGCATAAAAGGCAGACGCTTCCGTATTGACGTCAACGCACAAGACGACCGAATCGATACATCGGTTTAGTGTCGTTTATGTATTGTCAATCCCTTTATGTAAACGTTCCGTTTTACACATCAATTATTTGAAGGAAATCATATTAATTTATTTTTAAAATCAATAAGCTATATTATATTGTTTGCAATATAAGCTTAGATTTTTAGAGATATTGTGTTTTTGCAATAATATAAATTAAATATATATATTTTTAATGTTATCATAAGCAGTACGTATAAATCGCTTCATATCTTGAAAGAACTATTGTTTCGGAGAAAGTCTCTCACTCAAACTCACCTAACTACTATGGAGTGCGGCTCGCGCGCTATCCTGTCGACCTCCTGTATGGAGATCTGGTCGATCTTGTTGTACACGTAGAGGCAGGGCAGGTACACGCGGTTCGCCAGGATCACGTCAATCAGGTCGTCGGGGGTGCAGTCCTCGCGGAATAGCACCTGGAAGAGTTACTACTTGGTGAACGAGCCGATGTAGGGGTTAACAGAGGGCTTTGTGTGACTGCCACGTAATAACTGCCTCGCTCAAAAAGTAATATTGGAAAACCTTGGACAACATCACATACATTGCTTTGATCTTATGGTAAGTAGCCGAAGCACTTGTATTGTAATACAGAAATCAGAAACGACAACGGTACCGCAACACCCAGACCCGAGACAATATAGAAAAAATATTTTTCTACCTTTTTCAACATTTTTTCACCGACCCTGAATCGAACCCGGGACTTTCGAAATAGTGACACCAAGTCCGGTATGCTCGCCTCTCCACTACGGAGGTCAACAAGATACCTACAAATTTACATATAAAGTGTTTTTTACAATCACACCAATTATCTAGCCCCAAACTAAGCAAAGCTTGTACTATGGAGACTACATAACGGATAATCATACTTAAAAATACTTTTTTTGTCCATGGCTTAGGTACAAATGCTCGTGCTCATCACACAAACATTTGCTCCTTACGGGATTCAAACCCGCAACGGCCTGGATTTGTAGTCCGGAGCGCGAATCACTACACCTGACGGTTGTCATTAGAGCAAAAGATAAGGAACTTGGAAGCCTCTCACTATGGGCCTCATAAGAGAGCTCTCACTATGGGCCTCATAAGAGAGCTCAAAGTCGCACAGCGTGCTATGAAAAGGGCTATGCTCGGTGTTTCCTTGCGAGATCGAATCACTAATTTGAAGATTAAACGAAAAAAAGGGATGAAAAAGCCCACAGGATGAGCAAGCTGAAGTGGCAGCGGGCGGGGCACATAGCACGTAGAACTGAAGGCCGATGGGGCTGAAAGGTTTTGACATAGAGACCACGTACCAGCAAGCGCAGCGTAGGAAGTCCACCTGCAAGGTGGACAGACGACCTGGTAAAGGCTGCAGAAAGCAGCTGGATGCGGTCCGCTTCTAACCGGCCAACCTGGAAATCACTAGGGGAGTGCTATGTTCTGCAGTGGAGGCCTGTTAAAGTATATAAATAAAACTTACCTCTGCATTGAAAATTTTATATTCATGTAATATCATTTGCACCATTTTTTCGTCCACTTTTGTGAGTTGGCACGTAGAGTTGAACGATAGACCACCGCCTTTCTTAACCTGGTAACAAAAGAAACATTATACATACAATTGCGACTAGCAGAGCTAGTTTCGCGACTGACTGATCGCGATGAATTTAAGTAATCAAAGCATGATTGATATTCTCTATAGGCCTGTCTCTTTCCCTTATTTGTAACTAATAAAGACAAGCGTTTTATTTACAGATGGTTGGCAGTGGCTGAATGAAAAAGCCTTTGTAGGTTCGTTTGGACATATCGGCTTGAGCCGTCAAAATTGTCTGACAGAGTGGATGTTTCATATCTATCTTCTATTTATATACTAGCTGTTGCCCGCGACTTCGTCTGCGTGGTCTTTAGGGGTATGAAAAATAGATGTTGGCCGATTCTCACACCTACTCAATATGCTCACAAAATTTCATGAGAATCGGTCAAGCCGTTTCGGAGGAGTACGGGAACGAACATTGTGACACGAGAATTTTATATATAAGATATATATATAACAAAGTCAGGTTAGTTACACCATTTATAAATCAAGAACGGCTGGACCGATTTTACGATCTTTGGTTGGTTGGATTTGTCTCTGCCCCGAATAGCAGAATAACTATTGAAACATCGGAAAAAAACACAAAAAAATATCAGAGGCGATACGAAGTTCGCCGACAGCTATGTTGTAATAACTTTATAACAGCGTTTTACAAGAAATGTTTTGGAGTTTGGAGCCAGAGGCAGCTTATTTATAATTTATTGCACATTTAAAAATAATAGTAAATACAAATGGCGGACTTGATGCCAAGATGACTTGAGGCTCGGGACGTCACATCTAAGTAAAAATTGTACAAAAACGTGACGTCATGCGACATTTCAAATCACATTACATTTTGAATATGTGAAAAAAGAACAATACGGGTCCAATACTTTTTAATAATCTATCTAGACGAAGAAAAAGAGTAAGTCGTCATTCCTATTGTCATAGCAGGCATTAGGAATTTATTCTCATGCAAAAAGAAAGCTAAAATCGTTTAAGCTTATGTCGGTTTCCTACGTACACTCCTTTTTTACGAAATTATTCGTTTATAAATAAAATTAATAATAAAATGATAACGAACAAAGAGAAACGTGCCGTGTGGGGACGGCCGTAAAGAATACACTTCCCCACCACCAACAGGAAGCGTGTCGTAACAGGCGACTAATTCCTTTAGCACGAGACGGGCAGCAGCGTCTGCGTGCGAAATCTTATGGAAAACTGCGCTCACCAACCCGCCTGTCAAGCGTAGAGAGTATTGGCAATTCCCTCCCTCCAATATCATTGAGGGAGGCCTATGTTCAGCAGTGGACGTCTTATGGCTAAAATGGCTACCTTAAAGTAGATGTTGGGCTTGGGCTTATTAAGGCGGATGCCGACGCTCTCCAGCTCGCGTTCAAGCAGCTGGCGGTGCACGTAGGGCTTCGTGGCGTCCAGCATCATGAGCACCAGGTCGGCCGTGCGCGCCACTGCGATTACCTGCCACCCACGACATATGTTTATTTATTTAGGTCTTATAAAATACTTTGAACTTTTTTGTATAGAGCCTGGTTGGTACACACCTTGCAAGTACGTAAAATTACGTTATTTTGGTGTACACCTATGAAACATACGCCAATCGACAGAGAAAATAATTACAAACCACAAATACTTATTGACAAAATGTCGTAAATGATATACTTTGATCAAAATTTCAGTTTAATTAGGTAATATTTACTTTTATTACAGTTAGCCTTAAGCCATATAATTGTTAATTTTGAAATGTATCTTTCGTTGGTAATCCATTAAACAATTAATCTATTAGGATTAACTACATTTATTATTATTAAAAAGATTGAGTAATACCTGTCTCCCTCTACCCTTGCCCTGCGCAGCACCTTCAATGATTCCGGGCAAGTCGAGTAGTTGTATGTTGGCACCCCTGTACTCTATGACTCCTGGGATGCAAGTCAGCGTCGTGAACTCATAGCTAGCGGCCTCAGAGTGTGTGTGTGTTAGGGTCGACAGGAGTGTTGACTGCGGATGATATTCGTTCAACTTATTTGATAGGTTCTGTTATATTTTTACTGTATGCTGATGACTCAAAAATTTACTCGGTTATTAGATCTTTGGAGGACTGTAAGAAGATGCAAAGTGATTTAAAACGTCTGTGTGAATACTGTACTAATAATAAATTATTCCTAAATGTAGACAAATGTCATACCATAACATATACCAGAAAACCAAATCCTATCAACTTTAATTACACACTTTATGACAAGCATTTGAAAAGGGTCCAGGAAGTCAGAGATCTGGGAGTCCAATTAGATAGTGGATTATACTTTGATTCGCATATCAATATGATCACCTCAAAAGCATACAAACTGCTTGGCTTCGTTTTTCGACAAAGTATAGACTTTACAAACGTTAACACCCTAATTCTATTGTATAGCGCTTTTGTGAGATCTCAGTTAGAATATGCATCAGTAATGTGGAATCCTCAATATTTAAAGTACATTGACCTTATTGAGCGTATTCAAAATAAATTCCTTAGACATTTAAGATATAGATTTAAGAATTTTAAATTAGATAAACTTCAATCTCTAGTAACCCGCAGAGAGCAAAGGGATCAAATATTTTTATACAAAATTGTTAATAATATAGTTGATAGTCCATATCTGCTAAGCAAATTATACTTTAAATGTACCAAATTTCGCACTCGACATAGGAGCACTTTCGATGTACCCATTTGTAGAACTAAGTACCGTAGAAATAGTTTTATTATAAGAGCTACAGACAAGTATAACTCGAAATTCTGTCACATAGACATTTTTAATGAGCGGTTGGTTCGGTTTCGTCATCTCCTGAGATCAATTTAACAGTATTGAGTCTTTTTTGGCCCACTGGATTTTAATCGATTCATTCAATTTATTTTATACTGCATATTCTCTGTTTTTTTTTTTGTATTATGTCTCCATTTGGCATAGCTGTAATAATTAGCGTTGGAAACTTAAAATGCTAATGTAAGATCAAATTATTTTTAAGCTAAATGAAATATTGTAAAGCTGTTTGTTTCCTTGAATAAAGAATAAGAATAAGAATATTTGGTACTCTTAAGGTCACCTATCACAGCACCGCAGTATGCGCACGCGTCGCAGTCATTGGATATCCCACCAAAAAGATTTTCATGTGTTCAAATGTTGCCAAGAAAAGACCATATGGCATGCACTGTCAATAAGCTATCAAATCTCATGTAGAGCCAAGTTTTTGACTCTACACTCTCTAACTCTACAGCTTAGTCAAAATATGTGGCTTGGCCATTTCGCCCGTCACATAGGCGTAAGGTGATGGTAGTGAAGCTTACTTTTCTAGTTTACAATAGTTCTTGTAGAAGGGTCCATACAAAATAGGTTGGTGGTTTGAATCTGGATTATGGTCCGCCATTTGGTGAACTGCAGGATTCACCAAATAATTTTTTATTGTTATAATTTTTTTACAATTATTACAATTATTGTATACTGCTATAGGACAACAGCAAAAAAACAATAATTAATCAAAGATTCTCACCTTACCAACAGAAGGAAAACCAATCAGGGCAACCCTAGCATCACCAGACTTTAGCACATCAAACCCCTCTCCTTTGTCGCCACCCTTTTTCGACGGCTCCAGCAACTGTGAACGGTACTTTGCTAACTTAGCCTTAAGTAGACCCAAGTGGTATTCAGTTGCTGTGAAAAACATACATTAAATTACTAAACAATTTTGTAAAACTAGAAGTATGGAAATTCTGTTGATAACTTGGATTTACTGTTAGATAATTAAGGAACTATAATCAGGTATTTCCTATCGAATTATCTAATTTTACATCGTTGCAGCACACAAACAAATTAACTACTGTAATTTAATCACTCTTCTGTATTTTTAAATGTATTGTGCCAAAATGTTTATCAAATAAATACTTTATCTATCTATCTGGTCTAGCGCTTCGCGCTTCGGATTACAAAGCTAAACGGTTTCGAGTTTGAATTCTGCAACTTATGCAAGGGGCGAATGATTGTGAGCTGACCATGAGCATTGGTGCCTAATATAAGTCATGGATGTTTATAATGTAGTTAGGTATATCTATCCGTTATCTAGTACAAGCTTTGCTTAGTTTAGGGCTTGCTTGTTTAATTGTTCCAGTGTAAGAGTCAATAATAAATAGCTGCTCTACGCATACTTGTTGTTAAGAAATGTACAAATATTTTAATGCACAAACATACAGCACCTTATGTTGATTTAAATACAGTGTATAGTAACTATTAGATGTTGTGCTAACCTTTATTTTTTTGAGTTCTAGCGATTTCCTTCTCTATCTCAGATATTTTCTCCAAAATTCCCATGTTTTATCAGAAGCCGAAATTAGTTCAACAATAAAACAATGGTTGCACCTACTTACAGTAAAAAAATATAACTAAAAGATACCCCTAAGAGAAATTCGTATCATTTCGCTTTAAATACGACAGTATTATTTGAATTTTAATTAAAATTAATAATTTTTAAAGGTTATCGTATTTTGTCAACGACGTGACAGTTAGACATATTAATTAATCTGTGGTGGTGACTGTTGTAGTTGAACTCACGTTTATTTAAAATGTGGTGAATGACAATTAGAGGTGGGTTATACTAGGTAAAAGTCAATATCTGTTATCACTGTTACTATTGCAGAAAAATAACAGTTCCAAATACGTGTTACAAAATAACAAGCAAAAATTGCATGATATTTGGTTCACTGTAAGAAGAATGAACTGAAGCTAGCTGAAATATGGCTATCTTCTGCAGTGTTTGATAGCAAGCCTTACAGAATATACCAGAATACTCCACAAAACTACACCAACATAAAAATATCTTTTCATATGTTTTTCTATTGAAATAACTTGTTTTTCATTTTATCTTGAGACAGGAAAATCGGAACACAAATATCTCAAAAAAATATTAATTTTTATCACAAGTCATATAAATATTCATAGTTTCATAAATCAGATCAAGACTGTCTTCCTAAAACAATTTTTAGTTCAAGTTTAATTACTCTGAAAGATTACAGACAAAACTCGATTCGCAAAAGTTTGTAACTTCAGAACATTCAGAATGAAAAAAATAGGTCAAAAAATTTTTGAACAAAGAACATATAATACACAATGAATGAATCACTGACCTGTAAAAATCTGGACTAGCCGCTGTCAAAATAAAGTCATCCCTACTAGACGATCGCAATTTTAGTGCCGTAGGCTACAGTTTAAACAGATGCGAGCGAACCATGAAACTAATTTAGTAAAGGACGCAAGATAGGCAGTCTTAAGCAGTATTCTCCAAAATTAGTTCTCAGCACTCTCACTTTGTGACATTATAAAAGGTCCACACAATTAGCTGTCATTCGTATGTGTGGCGGGACTGCCAGTTTAAATAGAGACCTAGTATGAGTTCTAAAAAATAAGCACTTTACTTAAATCGATTGAAAAGTAATACAAATTAACGTTTACTATTCGATCGATTTATTCGAAGTGGTTTGTTTAGTTTAAACAGGTCAGTGATTAGAATACAGAAAACAAAAGCAATTGGCAAAAAACAGAATTGAATGAAGCATGATTTTAATAAATCAGTTAATTTATAAAACAGAAATAGGTACTAATATCATTCATCTTAGATTTGTTTAAAATAAAACCGAATTAACTGTCTTTTTTGTGAGCTGAGCTCCTTTGAGCTCATCTATATCCTATGGTGCGGTTTGGTGTGTATCCGAATGAAAAAAATAAGAGATAACATTAGTCTTTTCACACGCTCACATTAAATTATTTTACGTAAACCTCATAAAAGGCGTTTCAAAGTAATGAATAGGTATTATCAAAATTACCTTTCGTTTGTCAGATTGATTATTTTGTCTTTGAAGCTCATGTTGAGCTCAAATAATGTCTGTCTGTATTATGGTATGTGTATCCGAAATAACCTGAATGAGAAAATAACAGATATATAATGCATCTAGATTTAGAAGTCTCGTAAGCATAAAACTTGACATTTCAATCTAGTCGTTTAAAATAACAGATACACAACCTTTCTAAATTAGGAAGTCAATAGTTGCATAATACACTTATGATTTTACATTTCATTTTAATTTAGTAGCTTGAAATATCTGTTCCTTCACCTTTCTAAATTACGAAGTTGGAAAGTAGCCTTTAATTACACTGAATTTAGATACATTTTAAGTTAGTAGGTTGAAATATGTGTTCTTCGGACGTAACAGCTGTAACAATTGTTACTGTTGTGACTGCTGTTACTTGAGTAACACTTGTTCCAGTGGAACAACTGGGACTGATGTTACTTCAGTAACAACTGTTTCGTTGGAGCAGTTTTTACTTCTGGGACTGCTGTTACTTGAGTAACAACTGTTACGTTGGAACAATTGTTACTACTGTTGCTGCTGTTAGTGCTGTTACCGATAGTAACAAGTATTTAGCGTATGAGATAACAAGTATTGCTGGTTTCTTTAAAATATCTGTTCTAAATACCTGTTTCGATAAATACGCCTCACTTCTAATGACAATGCCTAAGTAGTAGCGTCAATAGAAAAAGCGTTGCTAGGCAACTTAGATGGCATCGCGCCGTCAAGCTGCCAGCCAGCTACATCAACATCTTCTCTCGGCGTGTATGCCTACAAGTTGCAGCGTCTTCACTAATGCAGGTCTAGGAATCGCCTTTGTAAGCATATCTGCCAGCTGCAGATTACTTGTAACCTTCTTTATTTTGAGCTCCCCATTTGTTACGAGTTCACGAACAAAGAAGTGTCTGATCCGGATGTGTTTCGTTCTTTTATGGAACTCCGGATTTTCTGCTAGCCTTATAGCTGCCTCATTATCCACCTTAAGTACCGGTGGTGGAACATCCACATTTGCGATGTCCTTTATAAGTCGTGTCAGCCAGATGCACTCTTTAGCTGCTTCACTTGCTGCCACGATTTCAGCTTCTGTGGTAGATATAGCCACAGATGACTGTCGTTGACTCATCCATGATACAGCGCCTCCTGCATATAAGCACAATACTCCAGAAGTTGATCTTCCAGTATTTATGCAACCGCCGTGGTCTGCATCAGAATAACTTTCTATAATACCGCATTTATAGTTTCTTCTGTAAACTATTCCGATATTGGAAGAATACTGCAAGTATCGCAAGATCCGCTTAACTCGTTTACAGTCTTCTACTTCGGGGTTCTCAAGGTTTCTTGAAATGACGCTTACAGCATAAGCGATATCCGGCCTGGTCCCAACCATCAGATATGCTAATGCTCCAACTATTTGTCTGTAGTCCTTTAGTATTGCATCGTCTCCTTGCTCAGAGTTGTCAGTATCTTTAACAATAGGAGTCATTACTGGTCTGCAATCTTCCATGCCAAACCGCTTTAAAACCCTTTTTGTATATGACGCCTGACAAATTTTCAGACAGTCTTCTCCTGTTTCAATCTCCACTCCGAGGAAAAAGGACGCTGACTTTGTGGTTATTTTAAAGTAACCTTTTAAGTCACGGATAAACTCATCTATGATCTGTTCATTTGTACCAGCGACTAATCCGTCATCAACATACAGGGCGAGTATGATCCGCTCACCGTTGCTCATATATCTTAGAAAAAGACAAGCATCTGCTTCACTATTACGGAATCCCATTTCTTTTAAGACATCCACGATTCGTTTGTTCCAGCATCGAGGTGCTTGTTTCAAGCCATAGAGACTTTTCTGGAGCAAACAGACTCGATTTGTTCCATCTTCGAACCCTTGTGGTTGCTTCATGAAAATTTCTTCATCCAAATTTCCATACAAAAAAGCCGTAGAGACATCAAACTGCAGTAATGAGAGACCTTCGTTTGCCGCTACGCTCAAAACAGCTCTTATAGTCCCCATCTTGGCTACTGGACTAAACGTTTGATCGTAATCAATACCTCTCTTTTGCGAATACCCCTTAATTACCAGTCTAGCTTTATATTTGTCTATCGATCCATCAGCATTCCGTTTAACTTTGTAAACCCATTTGCTTGGAATGGCCTTTCTGTTTCTGGGTAAATCCACCAAGGTCCAAGTCTTTGATTCGTTCAGTGAACTTATCTCACTTTTCATGGCCTCTTGCCAAAAACTACAATCTCGACTTTGTATTGCTTCATTATATGTCGTAGGTTCATTACTAAGTACGAGATTGTTTGAGAACTGCATTACAAAATCTTCGAATTTCTGTGGAGCTTTCAATTTGGAGCGGTCTCTCAAGACTCTATCGACGTCGACGACGACGTCATCTCCAACAGAATTATTTTCATTTGCATCGTGGAAGACTGGATTGTCATCATTGACATCATTATCAGTTTCTTCATCCACTGCATCTTCCCCCCTAAATTCAAAATTTTCATCAGTTCGAACAACTTCTTCATTTAAGCTACATTCAAATTGGTTGTCATCATTAGTCGAAACTGTCTGTGTTTTTTCTGGAACGGCTAAGAAAACCTCATACTCATTAAATTCCTTTAATTGTTCGGAAACTACCATTTTTTCCATGTTGATATCCAGTTTTGTATCTAAAGGTCTTTCGTCAAATGTTACATCTCTCGACCTAATCAAAACATCATTTTGAGAATCCCACAATCTGTATCCGTCATCATTGTCATAGCCAACAACAATGCATTTCAATGCCTTTTTCTGCAACTTTTTCCTTTTTGTGCTTGGTATATGTGCGTAGCACGTTGATCCAATAATCTTCAGATGCTTAATTCCTGGTTTTTTATTGTACCAAAGCTCATATGGGGACTTGTTCTGTACACTCGGCCCTGTTCTATTTAAAATATAAACAGCCGTGTTAACAAGTTCAGCCCATAGTTTCTGAGGCAATTCCTCATGAGCATGCATCATCGCTCTTGCACATTCTACAATGGTTCGGTTATCACGTTCGCAGCACCCATTTTGTTCGGGTGTGTAAGGCATCGTTAATCTTTGCTTTATCCCATTTTTCATCAAAATACTTCGAACCCGCTCATTATCAAATTCACCGCCATTGTCACTCAGAAGTTCTTGAACGATATGTCTAGCTGTTTTACTTTCCGCCAGCATCTGATTCAACTTCTCGTAAACTTCAGACTTATGCCGTAAAAAGAATACATGACGATATCCAGTAGCATCATCTTTGAATAAGAGAAAGTATCTATACTTTGAGAAACTTAATGGAAATGGTCCACAGACATCAGTATGAATTCTCTGTCCAGGTACTTGGGCTCTTTCTCGTGTACCAAACTTTAAACGATGTGATTTTCCAAAAATACATCCTTCACAAAGTTCACTGTCCCCCGTAACCTTAATACCAAGATCACGTTCAAGAATATTTTTGACGTGTCGCTTGTTTTGGTGACCCATGCGTTCATGGTACAACTGAAGCATATTAGTCTTATCTATCATGTTGATTGTAGCATTTCCTAGAGGAATGGCTTTGAAGTCCAGCAAATACAGCCCTCCAAATCTCTGCCTCCTTCCTGTAGCTACTACTTTTCCATCTACCATGATCTCGCAGCATGTTACTTTCGACCGAAAAAGACTTCCAGGATGTCTATCCTGTACTGCAAGTATTGAAAACAAATTTTTGCTTAATTGAGGTACATACCATACATCATTTAGAGTTGCATCTTCTCTTTTTCCATCAATATTTGCTGAGAGCTTGACTGTTCCTTTGCCTATAGCCCGGATGACAGTCCCATCTGCAGTAGTGACTGTATGAGAGTCTCTAAATGTTTCAAAGTTCTGATAAAAATCCCTTCGCATAGTGACATGATTAGTTGCACCATTATCTACATACCAGTTATCATAATCTGCAACGGCATCCATAGAAAATAATGTTAACATCATGCTTGTACTAGTATTCATATTCTTATCACTTTGTTTTTCGGGACAGTCCTTTTTATAGTGACCAACTTGCTTACATTTAAAACATTTTGCTTTTATTATTTGTTTCTCTTTGTTGTTAGTCCCTCTTTCCTGGTTCCCTTTCTTGAAATCTTTTCTTAGTGATTTCATAGCAAAAGCTTCACTGTTGTTTTCGCCTTCCTTGCAATTCAATGCTTTTTCATGCGCGCATAGTTGACTTGTGATGTTATCGACTGTCCGATCCTTTGTAGACATTAACAGCCATCCCGCTTTAAACGAAAAAAAAGATTCAGGTAAGGTATCCAAAATTTTACATATTAATAAAAGCTCCGGCAAATCTGCACCAGCGTCCGCTTTCCTTAATTCTTGTTTTAATTGGAACCAAAGATTTTTCAATTTCGAAATATGCGTAGCCATGTCATCAGGGTCTGCCTTAGAATATCTAAAAAATTCTAAACACAAATCATAGACCCGGTTATCATTTACACCGTCATACAGTTTGTGTAATTCATCCCAGACTTCTTTAGGTTTAGACAGTCGTATCACCTTGTCTAATGTTTCATCACTAATATTATTCGTGATTAAAATAAGTGCAGTGCTTTCCAATCTCTTGTGTTCCTTAAAAACAACATTATAGCTCGCCAGCGACGCTGCCGCACCTGCTGCTTCAGGTCTCACAGGCTCTTGTGTTCTCCCTTCGACAATATCTAGAAGACCGTCAATGCCCGACAGTAAAGCGGTCATCCGGTACTTCCATTGTACCCAGTTGCTATCTCCTAGCTTCGCTATTTGTACTCTTGCGAGATCCATCTTCCGTGCAGGCCCATAACCTGTTGTAGTTGAACTCACGTTTAATTAAAATGTGGTGAATGACAATGCCTAAGTAGTAGCGTCAATAGAAAAAGCGTTGCTAGGCAACTTAGATGGCATCGCGCCGTCAAGCTGCCAGCCAGCTACATCAACAGTGACAGTTCTAGAGAGAGAAGTCTAGAACACAGATTAGACAGAGTATGTCACTGGCTCAAAGTCAACCCAAAAGTGACAGCAGTTAGATGAGCAAATTTTTTTTTTTTAACTTTTTTAGATGCACTGACCTGTATGCACTGGCTGCTATGAAAATGAAAATAAATTCATGCATATTTGATTACTCGCGATTAAACATTTTATGTGCAGAACTTAGTGTAGAATTAAGGAAATAAATCAGTACAGTACAGCTGCTGATCCATGGCTTGAAACAATTACATGTATTTTTTTCATTGAGAAATGTTAGAGGTACTGCAACAGTAGGTCAACCTACCCAAAAAGTTATAGGTCATTGAATTGATTTTCAACTTTATAGCTAACATTTAGAGATCAATATCAATTATGAAATTTTGACGTTTTGTGGTAGGTTGACGTGCTGTTGTCTGTACCCAGCCCCATTAAAGCGTACCACACACAGAAGGCGTCAGCAGAAGCGGAGTTGCGCGGCTCGTTGTCTTTACACATAGAAAGGGTCATCGTCGAGCGCAGAGCGGCTCGGCGGCGCGCCTTCGTGGGTTCGTGGTCAATAACGCTCTAATATGAAGCTTCTTTACCACGATCACTTTTCCATTTAGTCACTAAACTAGAGGTTGATTTACCACGGTGACCCATTCTATTAGTGATCAAACTTGAAGTTGCTTAACCACGGTCCTATCCATTTAGTGATCATACTTAAGGTGGTCTAATCACGGTCACCCATCCGCTTTTATGACATTGATATTTCGGGTGATGGTGGTTTTGCAGCCTCGAGTTTGGTTGTGGGCGCCCATTTAAACGTATATTAATAGACCCGCCGTACTCTCGTCGTGACCCGTCGCCGTCCCGCGAACGCTCTCTGTGTGTTTACGATTAAGCGTAAGCAAGTAAGCAACTTCAAGTTTGGAAACTAATTGAATAGGTGACCGTGGTAAATCAACCTCTAGTTTAGTGACTAAATGGAAGAGTGATCGTGGTAAAGAAGCTTCATATTATACGCGTTATTGACCATAGCACGAACCCGAGACGCGCCTTCGAATCGATTCAAAACCGCCGCTGTTCCGCTCACGACCCGTTCTATGTCGACGACGAGCCGCGCAACTCATGTCCCAGCTAAACAACCCGTTCCGCTAACGCCTTCTGTGTGTGGTGCGCTTTAGGTAGTACCTCTAAAATCTTAACCGCTTTATATTACCACACCTTATGTATAAATAAGTACAATATTGACTTAACGAATTTTGATGAAAAGTTATAACGGATTAGGATTTTATCGTTTTTACTTGTAACTTATTCATCCGCGGTGAAACCATCCACCATCTAAACGCGTGGGTCAACCAACACACGCACTTGCCAGGTACCATATCGAAAAAATCGAAATGTTAACGATTTTAGGTAAGTATCATAGAACCTTAGTGATGAATATCAGGTCATACTATTTTTTAAATTTTATATTATTATAAATATTCTTCAGGCAGCAAAACAAACCTAATCTTCAGCAATCATTATGGATATCGTTACCAGCTAGATTTAACAACATTATGTTATATAAAATATAAATAAACTTAGTAGGTAAACATGATGAGCTTCGAAAAAATCATAAAACAATTTATATTCGCGTTGTTTACCGTAAGATTATCACAGGGGTATGTATATTTTTGCATTTTATCGTACTTATAGATTCACCGTTAATAAATTGAAAGTGACCACACTTTCGTATTTCAGTAGACTTTGAAATTACTTTGATGCACCTTGCCAGGCCAGGACCCTTACTATGCAATCAATTACAAATACACTGTGCAATATAAACTTAAAGGTAACAAAAATTCACACCTGGCCCCTACTATTAACTCTTCCAGCAGGCCTGCTTTTCCGTACTCTCATAGTATGAAAAAGTAGGGCAGTTCAAAAACAGACCTGCTAAAAGGGCTCACAGTTCATTTGTGTTACCTTTAGGTTTATATTGCACAGTGTATTTGCAATTAATTCTTTAATCACTATCTCTAAATACTCGTAGTATAAAAACAAGTCGCTATCCGCGTCTATTCCACAATTATTGTCCCAAAGCAGTGGTAGGGTATAAAAAGAATTGAACTGAAAAGAACAAACATTTAAACTTCATTTACTCCTATTTGCAAAAGTAAATTGGTTTTAAGGGTTCCATCTATTTGTAGGCTTTGGTCTTTACGACACGATTTCTGATAGTTTCATGATCTTTTACAGAAGGTAAATTTTTTGTAAGCATGCCGTAAAACTATATTTTCGTGCGCTTATTTTGCTAGCACTGGCAAAACTTTATAAGATATGCACATAAAAATAATGTAATAACTACGGAATGTTATATCGTAAAAAGCCCACAGAATATAAATCTACTGTGGTAATGTTTATCTTTTTAGGATAACTTTATTTCTTACATACATACATTAAGGGTTATTTTCGAAGCCATGTTAACAATATTATAATTATTATTATCCAATTAGTTTATATCTTAGAGATCTGTGTAAAGTTAGGGTTGGTCCTAGCGACCCGGAATAAATATTTCAGAAAGAGTTGAATTCGGTACTTTAATTTCTTTGTTTTTCATATGATGTTTGTTGTGTTGTACTTTGAGTTATGTACGTAGGTACATAACACAAAATACAACGGTACAGGCACAAAAATTTAGACTACTTTTAAAAATCAGCCATTTGTGCCTTACAAAGTAGCGTGCGAAAGAGCTAACAATGACTCCTAGTAATAAAAAGTTTATATACTTAATCAGATAACAAATCATAGTCATCTTTCTAATTCTAAAGTTTTATAATTGATCTCGTTTTAAGTTTTTTGGAGATAAATTCAATAGACAACAATGAAATAAAAAAAGTAACAAAATCTATATCAGAAATGGCTCTTGATTACGAAGATGATAAAAACTCCGCAATTGCAATAGCTGACAGAGGTATTAAAGCTTACGTATTATTTGAAGTATACATAATACATATCTAATTGTGTAAATACATTATTATTATAAAATTAAGTATGCAATATGTAAAAAATGGCTTAGTTAGCGTTTGGAAACAATAAATATATTAACGAATTATATCTTGTATTATTATGAAACCATTTTGCCAGACAATACGGACATATACGAAGACTTCTATGAAGAACTCGATAATAGAGTGAGAACAGAGCAGTCAATGAATATCATTTACTATGGCCCACCGAATGCCTTCTTAAGGATCGACCCTGAGACAATTTTACACATCTTGGTATATACCAAAAAGCATTTAATTCCGATAACAAGAGTTTTGTTGGCATGGGATGTTATTACCGGTACAATATTATTATTACGTAGTTTATAATATAACATCAGCCAAACTTACTTTTAACAACAATGCTCATTCACCACAATATCTAGATGGGAAAACTGCAGCTTTTTTACAAGGAAGAGAACTGTTAGCATTTGGAAAACTGTTAAACATAGTGCCAGAAGAAGATTTGTATTATTTGAATTTTGGAGATCCTTCAGTGCTCAGATATTTCTCAAGTTACTCTATAGGTTTACAGAGACGAAAGGTATATATTTGAGTATTGCTTACAATTTATTTATTTGTGAGAATAGCTAAATATTTAACTAAACTTGTTTTATTGTCAGTACGGAGTTTTGATAGCAGCTTACCGACGTTATTATGGTGACAATTGGTACACTAACGGCACATACATCAATGAGCTCGGATATCTCCTTTGTGGATTCCCATCATACGAGCTAAGGAAGATAACGCCACTAACTTTTAGAGAAATAAATATTGATGTAATGAGTAAATTAGTAAGATGTACTGTTGATCAAACTAAGGTACTATTACCATTTAATACTGATAAAAAACAATCACACTTAAGTAACATCGTGTCGTAGTTTGATAAAAAATGAGAAAATTATAATATTTTATTGCAGACTCTATACAATATAGCAACTCATCCCGATGCATATGGTGAACCTTATAAGTGGTCATCTCATGAAATAGGAAGAATGAATACATTGTTTACCTGTAAGTTAATAAGTCTTACTTGGAAGAATAATATGATTAAAGTTAGCACTCTCGAGTTTGCATTCCACAAGTACCTACTTAGCAAGTATTTATCAGCAAGTAGTAAGTTTAGGTGAACACGTACATCTACATGATAAATGTCGTATAGTTCAGTATCATCGAGCTTATCCGGTCATGGAGTCAGAAGTTGGGTAGCTTAACTTTGCTTTGGTCATTAGTCAATTTCTGACTATGTGGTGGATAAGTAGTTTATAGAGGGAGACTAATTTGGTTTATAACTTAATAATTAGTCTATAGGGACCGAGTTAATCAGTCCACTAGTGACGCTCCACTGCGGTACAATGGATAATTAACCTGTATGAGGAAATTTAATTTAAATATAATGTTATTTCAATAAATGTTATGTTAGTAATGGGTTCTGAGCCTATCGCAAACTATCACAAATAAGGTAAGGTAAGAACACTGATTTGGTATTATGTAATAATTTAAGGTTGTTCAGTCAGGCAGTAGACCTTTTAAGCGAGGACGCGTCGTATCGCAAAAACAATTTCAAATAACTAGAGGGTTTTTGGTTAATTATGGCCTTTACTAAATAATAAGAAGCCAGAAACAGGCTAAGCTGTGCTCTGAACTTTGTTTGAATTTACAGATAGTATGTTAAAATAATAAAAAACAAATGAAATTAAATACTGCCATGCTCACACAGGTACATTTTATCGTATAATGTAAACATACTATTTAAATAGAGGCTGACAATAGTGACCGAGTTTCTTGCGCTGCTTCTTCTCAGCGCTAGCCCACAATATTGCCCCAAAGCAGTGGTGAAGTAAAAAAATAATTGGGACATGTAAAAGAGCCTAACTTGGGCCTATTTGCAGAAAAAAATATTGGCTTAGTAATGATTTTAACTTCAAAATTCTTAAATCAATTATTGTACGAATTAAAATTCCAGGTATTCCTAAAGAGGATATAAGCTCTATACAACTGGAAGCCGTGTCTGCAATAAGTGTCAAAGTGATTGAACTGATAAACCAAGATAAACTGCAATATTTTGCAAAGCAACAAATATTGAGAATGAATCCTAAAGCGCGACGATTGTACATGCTAAGAATGCTATTGAAAAGCAGCCTTGATATGAGTCAAATTGCGAGAAGAGGTGGTTTTAAACAAAGTCCAACTGTCCAAACTTTAGGCCTTTGTGTGTTTGTCACCCTAGTCTAGTCACAAATCACAACAAAAAATCGCAGACCAACAAAGATAAATCCAAGCCTTATTCAAGCCATCCAATCCAAACATTGCTGATATTTTAGTTTACTTTCAACCATGTCCACAACCTTGCTTTTTATGATTATTTATCATATTATTAACTATTTTTTCAAATAAAAAGACACTACGTACAATCTGTATTTTTTGTTTTGTTGTGTTGGCAGCACCCTGAGTACCGGAAGTAAAAAAGGCGCGAATACAATGATTATTGAATTCTTATTTTTAGCTAACTTCAGTTAGTTTTTTTTAGTTATTTTTAATTTGAATTATTTTTGTAAAAGTTTAAATTAAATAACTAAATGTTTAAAAGTAATGACTGAATTTTAATACTATAAAAAAAGAATAATCTACATCCAGAGACGAACAAAACTCTACACCGGAAAACACAATTTTTTTAGTTCCATTTTCAATTTTACTTCCTCATCCGGTAGATATGTCGTGTTTAATTACTATTAAACAGTTATTCACAGAGCAATTAACGAACATTTAGAAAATGTTTGTTGTGAAAAATTTAATTACGTAGTGAATTAGTAAATTTATATAAAAAAGTATTCAATGAAATAATAAAATAAATTTTAAATACACAAACTGACTTTCGTTCTGTCAAGGTTTTAGGTTACCGATTCATCCATTTTGTTTACATGGCCGCCATTTTCT
This sequence comes from Anania hortulata, assembly GCA_963576865.1. Taxonomy (NCBI): domain Eukaryota; kingdom Metazoa; phylum Arthropoda; class Insecta; order Lepidoptera; family Crambidae; genus Anania; species Anania hortulata. The sequence continues at coordinate 17,820,351 of OY756395.1, read as the reverse complement.
TTTTCTCTCTTTTTGAGAAAGTGGACTCTTCTTTTCGGAGTCTTCGCAGAAAGTGCGAACGTTCTGCGTAATATTTTACAAACTAATATTATTCTAAGATATAAATTTATATTGGCTAAAATGCCTCCAGTTAAGCATTATTCGTCTAGTGAAGTGAATCAGTATGAATTGTCGTCAAGATTATTATCATTAACAGAAAACAACACATCTTACACCCTTACACAAATAAATGGTCAGAGAATTTATAGGAAAGCGCCACACGCATGGAGCGGACCGGAACCTTCAAGGAATTGTGAGGTAAGTTCATTAAAATTAGTATTTTTTTAAATTGGCCGCCATTTGCAGAGATGTGAGCGAAGTAATGATAAGTCAATGGATGTGATTTGATAAGGCACCCTTGTAAAAACAAATGTCTGTAGGTACCATATTATTCATCTGTTAGCTTTTATATCTTCCTTGTTTCGCAGACAAAACCCTACCTAGGTACCTACCAAAAAAGTATGTATGATGCTGTGGTGTTCTGAACCTAAACTTACACACCGGCATACATACATGTACTTAGGTAAGTCTTATGTTTTCCAATTAAGTTGGGTGTTTCATAAGTTTACTTACCTATTTATTCACTTATTTGGCCGCGGTCCGGTCTATTGAATAAGGTCTAAATTGTTTTCGACCTTGACCTCGTTTTGGGCCAATAGTAGGTAAAAACCTGTAGAGAAGCCGTGCTCGCAGTCGCAGCAGTTGCCAGCAAGTAGAAGCTGGTAGCATTCATTTTTACCTTCATCTTTTGGTTGCTGAGCCGCCCAGCGGAAAAACTCCCACGCTGTAGGAGGAGGACCCCGCCCGTGTGTGCATCTTACGGCAGGTGCGAACCCGCGCCAAACATTTTCGTAGTGCAACAATGGTTAAGTAAGTAGTAAAATGATGTTCACCTGTTCGGCGGCATAACATCTGTTGCAAATTTCTTTGCGCCACATGGAAGTAAACCTTTGATTTTTGAGAAGCATTAAACATGTAATCATTTGAAAATAATATGGATAACCCTGACCTTGGTTTGATATTTGATATGCACGTAGTAGAAACCACTTGCCAGTGCGACGGCATCTCTATCTAGCTACCACGCTAGTACGTCAACAATCAATGAAATCACTGCCCAATGGGTAAGACAAATAACTTAGTATATTTTTTCATGCCTAGCTACATCATCAGCATTCAGCTCACGTCTGTCCTCTGCTGGATGTTGGCATCTCGATCTCAATACGCGCCACTGAGTCTGATCCTTTGCTATTCTTTGTCTGCCTGGCATGCTACTACGTGTGCAAATTCGTAGTCATCATCATCATTATCATCATTTCAGCCATAGGACGTCCACTCCTGAACAAAGGCCTATCATCAGGGGGGATTGCCAATACTCGCTACGCTTGGGAGGCGGGTTAGCCAGCGCAGTTTTTTTATAAGATTTCGCACGAAGACGCCGTCTTAATTCGTAGTGTCTGACCGAAACTAGTTACAGCCGAAACCGAATTTCGGTTTCTGTTTCGGCCAAAATAGAAACTTATTTTTAAGGCAAATTTTATTGTTTTTTAGTTTCTGTTCATAAGCTAATCTAATGTGGCGGACCTAGGTTGAGCGCCTTTAGCGCTCGCCACAACTCCAGGTCCATTCCGTCTGAAACAAAACCGCGCGGTCGATTGTTAGGCGCGAGGAAGCGCTGCGTTGCGCCTGTGAATTAGGATAGTATGTCGTCAATACGCCGATCGCTCCCCAAGGCCGCATAAAAGCTTTGCGAACATAGTATCGGCAGGTTCTCTATCGAAACCGAAACTCGAATTTACCGTCAAAACTTGCCAAATCGAAAGTTTAATCAGACTACAAAAGTACAAAGTAATGCACGAAGGTCGCATTTCTTCACCGCTACTACGCACAGCTTTGTCATTATGTCTTAAGACTGCTGCATGCCACGGTTTTATCAGACGATACCTACGACTATCAATCGAGATGACGGGATCTGTATGCACATGTTCTGGGCGCGCTAACCTGCACTAATAATGTAGGTTTTTGAATAATAATTAGAAAAAAAATCAATAACTAATTGGGTAACCCGACTAACTCGAACTGTCTCGCGATAGTTACCAAAATGATCTTGCAAATTCTGTATGTGAAAGTTTCGTTAAAATTGGTTAAGCCTTTTTAAAGATTAATTGTGGACCCCCTTAAGGTTGTTTATACAGGTGTGGAATTTTCTGCCGCGGCAGCGACTTTCTGTATAACATAATATTATGATGGCGGCAGCGAATTCCATTCTAGAAAACACTGGATTATATTTAAAAATATAAGCAAACAAGTGAACATTCATAATAAAAAAAACAAATGAACTTCGAAAAACCAGGTGAACATGAAGTTTGAAGTTGTGTTCGCTTGTTTTTCCGTTATTCATCGGTTTTTTCCTCCGGAGTTAAAAGTGTTATTTCGTAATGTAATGTTGTTGTAATGTTCCAGTACTTCCTCCAGTCGGTGTTTACTTCTCCTTTTTACCCCTTTCGACGACCTCCGTAGCCGAAAGGCAAGGACGCCGGACTTGCGTGACATCTGAGGACCCGGATTCGATTCTCGGTTGGGTCAATGTAGAAAACTAAGTTTTCTATATTGTCTCGGGTCTTGTGGTACCGTCGTTGTTTCTGATTTCTATAACACAAGTATTGTAGCTACTTACCTTAGGATCAGAGCAATGTATGTGATGTTGTCCAATATTTATTTATTTCATCATCATCATCATCATCATCATTTCAGCCATAGGACGTCCACCTCCCCCATTGACTTTCAGATTGGCAGGTTGGAAGCGGCTTGCATCCAGCGTCTTCCTGCGACCTTTACCAGGTCGTCTGTCCACCTTTTTAGTGGACGTCCTACGCTGCGCTTGCCGGTACGCGGTTTCCATTCTAAAACCTTCCTTCCCAATTGGACGTCAGCTACTCCGTCGTCAGTTATTTACTCTTAAAATAAAATATCAAATCTTATTAAAACTCCTCGCTTTTAGGCCCGATATTTCGATGTCGCAGTACCCCGGTCTATTCTTAATATATTGTTTTGTTGGCAGGTATTCATTGGAAGAATCCCTCATGACTGTTTCGAGGATACTCTGGTGCCGCTTTTTCGTCAAGCTGGCGAACTATTTGAGTTTCGCCTAATGATCAACTTCTCTGGATGGAATAGAGGGTAAGTCAGTACTCAGGAGTCATCTTTATTACCTTCGCTTATCCTTTTAGGAGTAGAAGCAATAGTTCTCCTATTAAATTCTTTTGTTCAGGTACGCGTTCGCGATGTACACGACCGACGCTGAAGCTAGCAACGCTATACGGATGTTCAACAACTACATGATAAGACCATCTTGGCAGTTGGGTAAGTAACTTCGATGTAGGTATTTTTAGGTTTAACTTTATATGAAATAGGTGTTACTAGAGTGTAAGGATATTACCGCCGCATTACAGTTATTTTCACTTTTATTTTGGATTTTGAGCTATACGTCTGCTCTGAACACCCGTCGCGCGTAATGAGAGGCCCAATTCCCGTAATTTAACTGTAGTCGGAATCCAGTGACGATTCAGTCCAATTAACATTAAGATCTAAAACGGTGTGCTCGTAAACCCAAAAAATGCAATTATAGTTCGTAATGCATTTGAAAAAAGACGAAACCAAAATGAGATTGTCTGTTCTGTATTTCGGAGTAAGCAGACATTCTTTGCAAATATTACCATTTAAGCGCAACTAACACAGGCGTGAGCGGGACGGCGACGGGTCGGGTCAGGAGCACGGCGGGTCTATTAACATACTTTTAAATGGGCGCCCACAAACAGCCGGCGTGAGCGGCGAGCGACTTTTAGATTTTTAGATTTTTCCTTACAAGAAGTGCCAAGGTGTCGTGAGCGTGAGCGCCCACGCAAACTTTGACTTCCCTCACATAGGAAGTGCTGTGAAGTGACGCGCTTTTACCTTTCAAGGAGTCTGCCCATCCATCAACAACTGCCGCATATTCATATCTCGCATCCCGCCGACCACACCCTCGGCGGAGATCGTCCGCCTGCTGTACGCGCTGACGGACGAGGTGCAGGAGGTGCGCATACGGCGCTCGATCGCGTCGTGCGCCGCCATCGTGGAGTACAAGTCGCACCGGGGCGCCGCCATGGCGCGCAAGGCGCTGGTGGCCGCTGCCGCCGCGGCCTGGGGCTGCGGCGCGCGCCCCGCCGTCGACTGGTCGCTGCCGCAGTCGCCGCAACTGCTCAAACAATATCGAGAGGTAACACTGCCCCTCTTGGGACACTGAACGTTAACCTTGTTATTGTGACGTACATAATATGCATTTGATTGATCATTGAATAGAGGTAATACTGCCTGCTACTCTTGTATACTGAATTTTAAGTTTGTTATTTAAACGTACCTAATAATTGACGACCGCCGCAGCCGAGAGGCCGACTTGATGTCGCTATCTCTGAGGTTCGATTCCCGGTCGGTCAATGTAGGAAAATAACTTTTCTGTATTGTCTCGGGTCTGGGTGTTGTGATACCTTCAGTGTTTCTGATTTCTGTAACACGAGTGCTTTGGCTACTTACCATAGGATCACAGCAATGTATGTGATGTTGTCCGATATTTATTATTAACTAGCTGTCCCGGCGAACTTCGTACCGTCCCTTCACACTTTTTTTTTTCGTGAATTTTTCGGTATTTTTTATAGTTAATCTGCTATTCGAGGCGGAGACAAATTCAACAAATCGAAGATCAAAAAAATCGGTCCAGCCGTTCTCGACTTATAAATGGTGTAACTAACCCGACTTTCTTCATATAAATAGATATGCATTTGATTGATAATTGAATACTGTAATTGTGACCATAAATTACAATGTCTTAGCTATAATCAATTTGACGCTTTGCAATGATAGGAATGGGAGAAAATAACAGAGCGTTATTTGTCTATGAATTTGATTACGATTTTCTATTGGTGTGTGTTGATAGAATCGAGAGGTTTGGTTGCTTAGGTACTCGTCCCGTGCGATACACATTTGCACACTATTTTGCTATTAAAAGGAATATTCATATGTTTTCTAGCTCGAAATCCATTTCATATCTGCTGGAAAGCAGAACATGCTGGTCGGGTTTGGGCCTCGGTGTTTTATTGTATTGTTTTGCATGCAATTCGAATGAATTGTAACTAAAATCAAAGGTTTCTGTGTCAGCTTTCTGGCCATCGCACCGCATGCGCTGACGCCCTTTCTGCACGTAGGTGGGTCGCTGGACCCCCGAGCGCGGGGTGGAGCTGACCCGCGCGCCGGAGGAGGCGGCCGCCTGCTCGCCGCCGCCCGCCGCGCCCTCCTACACGCTGGAGCCCTGGTCGCAGGCGCGCCGCCTGCGCATGATCCACGAGGCACAGCGCAACGCCGCCGCCGCAGAGTGAGTGCACACACACGCATCGCACTGCTTAGATCTACACTCTGCTGCAGTACACAGCCCCCGCACTGCTTACACCTACACACTGCAGTAGACACAGCCCCGCACTGCCTACGCCTACACTCTGCTGCAATACACACATCCCCCGTACTGCTCACTCTTACACTCTGCTGCAGTACACAGCCCCCGCACTGCCTACACCTACACTCTGCTGCAGTAAACATAGCCCCCGCACTGCCTACACCTACACCCTGCTGCAGTACACACAGTCCCCGCACTGCCTATACTTACACTCTGCTGCAGTACACATAGCCCCCGCCCTGCCTACAACCTTCACCACAGTATATACCCACACAAACGCAGACTTTGTCAGGAGAGTGAGCGGTCGTCTCGCAGTGCTGTCAGCCGAGACGATCTGGCAGTTGTCACGCTTTGCGTTGAGAACCTCGTATCTTTTTTTTAGTGTTTTAGCACTCGCACACATTTTTTTGTACCGGCAAGCGCAGCGTTGGAAAGACGACCAGGTAAAGGTTGCAGGAAGCAGCTGGATGCAGGCCGCTTCCAACCGGCCCATCTGGAAGTAATTGGAGGAAGCCTATGTTCAGCAGTGAACATCCTATAGCAAAAATGATGATGATGATTTTTACAATATACTATTAAAATTTAGTTTGTGTCAGGCTTAGAATCTTATCGAATTTCGAATGGGTAGTAGGTTCGACGATAGCTGGAAGCAACTGTAGCACAAGTCGACTTTGTTACGGGTTCTTGACTGAAGACAACCCTTAATTCCTAAAGATCTCTAGCCAAGACCAGGCCTTAAGTCAAGACCCGAAGTAGAAGTCGAAGCTAGCTGGCCATCGGCGCCAGGTATTAGTGGCTAGACGTTTAAGAGGCAAATAACCTTGTATTAATCCATTAGTTGCCTAATAAGAAACGCCTTAGTCATTTACTCTGCAATCAACGTCCTAGTTTGACTTTTGCTAAAAAATAATTCTGGGTTAGATTTCGAAGCCGTTTGTGCACAGGTGTACCAATTAAGAGTTTCCTAATATAAGTGTATTTTGGTTGGTTTAGGGTCACTCTTTACTAGATGTCCAGTATAATCGTAAACCTCTAATAACACAGATTTCTTGATTTTCGCAAAACAAACGAAGAAAGACGACGAAAATAAAACAAAACTTGTTTTTGTGTACTGCGTTCTCTACAATGATACTGTACCGTCCGCCTCATTCGTATCAGGTAGATTACAATTAGGTAGACAAATACCAAGCAGTGTAATAATTGCTACTCCCTGACTACGGCTCAGATGGTCGAGCCGCATCTCCAACGGCATGGAATCCCTCATGTCGTCGATGTCCTCTCTGAACCTGGGCCTGGGCGGGTTGGGCATGGGCGTGGGCATGGGCGTGGGCGTGGGCGCGGGGCTGGAGGCGGGCGAGCGCGCGGTGTGGGCGCCGCCGCTGGCGCGCGCGCCAGCGCCCGCTCAGGACTTCAACCCCTGGACCACGCGCCACCCGCTGCAGGAGTTCATCGCGCACGCCAACACTGACCAGTGAGTGCCGCTGGCGCACGTACAACCGGCGGCACGGATCTCGAGCGTCGGGCGAAAGATGCGCAGAACACCATTACGATTACGCGATTGGCCAGTCGCGTGATGCGCCCGCACCGACGGGATCGGTGGCTCGCTCTGCGCACACGCGTCTCTGTTACGATTAATTGTCTCGTAAGATGCGCAGAGCGATCCCCACTCTTTCCTCCAGCGCTCAAGATACGTGCCGGGGATTGTACACGCCTGGATACTTATGCAGCTGCCTATAGCGACGGAAACTTCGTTTCCGCAAACCGATTCGGTAGACCCTATCTATCTGTGTCTCTCACCCTGAGATGTTGGGATGAGTTTAACAGATAAAACCGATTTATCGATATCCTTTTTCAGAGTACCAAGCCTGAAGTCATTTTTGAACAAACTATCTTTGGTTTGAATACGAAGTAACGATACGTGCCGAAAGTTTCTAATTTGCAATGAATAGGTATTTAGTTGCTATCTCAAACTAGTTTTAGGTACTTATGAAAGGTCACTTAGATGATGTTACCTGTTTGTCCGAGCTTTTTATGGCGGCTCGTGATCAATACCGATACCAGCCAACGATTTTATTTCTGACGTATATTAATTAACATCTTACACTTGTACATAAATAGACCTTGCATCATCGAAGTACCTTTGCGTCCATCTAGTAAACAATATGTATTATACTACCGCTGCGTAATTATCCATGCGACGTAGTCTTAACGTTTTCTTTTAATTTTTGTTTTGCTGATTAACTTATTGCATGAATTAATTAAGAAAGCCCATTTGTCTCGTTCGCACCGCACGCTTGGTGTTTGGTTTTTGGAGTGCGGGAGTGTTGCACTGTTTGCATCTGTGTTATAATAATGCTAAAAATATCGACTTTGGAACATCGATTTGCAAGATTTTTCCTTGTCGTCAAGTTTTGAGCCCATTTGCATGTTGGCCACTGAACGTCAATAACAAAGATCTTATTTATTTCTGATAGAATCATGGTTTAGTATTTATTAAATACTAAGAATTTTGAGACGATATTTTTAGCGAACGTGACGCATTTTTATTTTCAAGTATACATAACTGCTATTGCTTTGAGAAGTGCTTAATCAGAATAACATATTCGGCGCTTGAAATAAAAATGCACGCGTCTATCTCAATGTGGTGCACTTAATGAAAATGACTAACTGAGTTTGGGTTTGTAGATAACTTAAAGCTAATTAATCCTTATTTGCTATATTTAACCTACTAAGGTTAGTTAAAAAAATTGACACTCAGTAGCATACATTTGCTCCATCTCAAGTTTAAGTTGCCATTGATTGTGTTCTCTGTTCGCTATAAACGCATACTGAGTAGCAATTTCTGTAACTAGTATCTATTAGCACATAGCTTTTTACACTTATTTAACTAACAAGTTTTTTTAAGTTTCCAAAATATATTCATCAAATGGATGTTAACATTCCATCGAACGAATCATTGAGCAATCCTTGCACTCCTTGTAAGGCATAAGAGAGGTAAATTTTAATTTTAGACATTGTTTTAGTATAATCCTAAATGTATTTTAATTAAGAATCCAATTGAATGGCATAATTATTTATGTATTAAATTCGAAGCTTTTTTAAGACAATATCGGTATATTTAAGCATGTTATACGTTATGAATTAAGGGCAACTAGGCGAGGCCACGCGCCGCGCTAGGGTATTGCACAACTGGCAATCTGCATTTTTTGATGTTTTTTCAACGAAATAATAATATTCATGATGTTGTAGTTTACTATTTCTGTGTACGAATAAGTCTTATTATAAAATCAGGTTTTAAGTAAATCAATTTGGAACTGTTTTCTCAGCAATGATTAACACAGCATTATGAAATTATCTATCTATCTACAATAATTAACAAAATCTAGACATTTTGTAACGAGACAATATGAATTTATCTCTCGATGTTTTATGAGATTTTTAAATAATATTGCATGCCAGTCGTATTAGTTAATAAATTTAAGTATAATGGTTTACGTGTGGCGTTTTATTTGATGTGCTTGCACCGTGATGTCCAAAAAGCTTACTAACACAATATTTTGTTTGCTAGTCATGTTTTGTCTGCTCTGTTTTCATGTTGCATAATAATAACACATGCACCTTACATATACTACACACATTTTAGCATACAGTTAAGTAGGTCATTGTTCAGAGCATAGATACTTCAGCTAGGTACTTATAACTGAGCAGGGCTACTAAAGTTTGGTAGGTATAACTCATGTATTCTGTGATTCAACATTGAAATGCTATACTGAAAATAAAATCTTCATTGAATTTTCTGCATATGAACTACCTAAGCGTGACGACTAAATCGCTTCAAAAGACCAAAGACCTTATAATTGTCTAGTGTTGTCATTGTATTACTTAGGCACTTTAGTCATGCTTTTCGATAGACATTTCCGCGCGGTCTAAGCGCTTGTTTTCCTCCAATGTCGCCGAGACGCGCCGTGAAAACGTCTTTCAAACAAAACTGTGCGCCCGCGCCGCGCGGCCGCCTCGCCCGCTGACACCAAACCCGAACTATGGATTTGACAAGGGACTCTTAGCTGTTTGTAAACAGTAAGCGGTGGAACAGTGGTAACAGTGTGTAATCGTGCGCATCTTATCGCCGCTATGGCGGTCTGCGACAAGTGGGTCGCGCTCAAGATAGTCGAGTTTGTAAGTAATGTTTATGTTCTTTTTGAGAATATGCATGGTAGGTAGTATTGTACTAATAATAGTTAGTAAAAAGACTACACTTAGTAATTATTAGTAAAATGCTCTTGTAGGTCTACAATCTTTGTCGAAATATTAATAAATAAACTGTTATTGACCATCGCCATAAACAAACTGATGCCGACTGTACTGGGGAAGGTATTCTACGAAGGGTAGTTCCTAGTTCAGTGTTTTATATCGAATATTTTTCTTTAATATTGTAGGTACAGACAACAGCTCGTCAACTTATACAAAACTTCAAATTTTCTCAATTAATATTGATCTTTACGTGTCGGACTTAAAGTTGAAAATCAATTCAATGACCTTTAACTTTCTGGGTAGGTTGACCTGCCGTTGACTGTACCTATATTTTTAAGATACGATCGTTTTTTACAACATTACGTTAAATTAGCAGTTTTTTTCTGCAGCTTTCGTCCTAGAGAGAAGTTAAAGAATAATATTTATCCCAGATTATACATAGATCAGCTAAACCCATTCCATATTTTTCCAACATTAAGTCGACATTCATCCATCGCAAATGCTGCATTCGTGGCTTACATACGAGGATTACCTAATGGGATAATTTGATGAATATCTGTTCTAAGGCAATTACCATTATCAACGAGGAATGTCGTTATAACCGATCACTAATTGGTCGAACACCTAAGTGTACCTACATAATAGCGCACTATACATAGATGTAACTTTTGTTTTCATTTACAGAAATTATTGTTTTCCCGGTACCCGATGAGGCCAATCAGTTGTTTACAATATGTCGGGTGTTGTCTAGCAGTTGTAAATCTTCTACACTCAACTAGTTTGTACTCTGACTGTATGCTCATTATTTTCCCATCCTAGACGATGACGAACCCATAGGCGTAGGAGCATGGTTATTAGCCTTGAACGGAAAGGGTCCTGGGTTCGATTCCCTGTTTGGGTCAATTCAGAAAACTAATTTCTTAGGGTGAGTAATTTCTTGACCATTGTAATTGGTATGTTGTTTTTTGCATATTTATTTATATTTTACTATCTGTTGTCTGCGACTTCGGTCGCGTGGTCTACAGTTTATTCATAAAGAATTTTCTGCCCAACTTTTTTATTTTTTCGTTCAAAAGAACCTGACAATAAATAACACAACAAAAAAAGAATTAGCGAAATTGTTCCATCCGTTCACGCGTGATGCGATGACCAAGGGAAATAGGGATTCATTTTTCAACCGACTTCAAAAAAGGAGGAGGTTCTCAATTCGACTGTTTTTTTTTTTTTTTTTTTTTTGTATGTTTGTTACGCGATTACTCCGCCAATTATGAATCGATTTTAATGATTCTTTTTTTGTTTGGTAGATCATACTTCAGAGGTGGTCCCATATAAATTTTATCGAAATTGATTTAGAACTTATTGAGAAAATCAACAAATATATACCCAGATAATATTTTGGTTGTGGTTCTTGTTACCTATCTTCGACAAATATGAGCCGATTTTGATGATTTTTGTTTTATTGAATAGCTTATACTTCAAAAATGCTATGATAAAAGTTTGAAAAATAAAAATCACCCCTAAGGGTAAGAAAATAGGCGATGAAATCGGTGTTCAGCAGTTAGATTAGGATTTATCACTAAAAATAGATGAAATAAGTAAATTTTATTAAAAAAAATAAAACCGACTTCAAAACACTGAAATGCAAAAAATAATCCTAACACTTAAGTACCTAATCAGTTACTTTTGGAGTCGGTGCCAGCCGATGAGAGATTCAATGTTTTGGTTTGCACCGACTCCAAAAGTAACTGATTAGGTACTTAAGTGTCAGGATTATTTTTTGCATTTCAGTGTTTTGAAGTCGATTTTATTTATATAGATTGTCCTGTATTTAAATGTCAAATGTTCAACAGATTCCGTGTGTTCACTCTCCCAAGGGTTTTATTTGCAACTTAAGTTCAACTTAAAAAGATTAAAAGCACAGCACTAAAAAACTTCGAATAACAACTTTAAAATAGAAGTTTGCACGCTATTCAAGCCGGTGATGTTAAGCTATAAGCTTAACGTTGGATAACTTTTATTTATTGCCACTACCTTAACCTATTACGATACTAGCAGTTCGGTATCGGTGTTGCGACAACCGGGGACTGATATGATGTAACCACACGTGGCCGCTAAGTGTTTGTACGATTTTGAAAGTGGGTATTGACTCGAACACAGATGCTTGAGTCTTAAATAGTTATAGCTAGAGCTGATTGAATGCGAAGCTGTTAGCAATTCGCTTGTGAAATAACTTCATTAAAAAATGCGTACTGAGAATTTATACAGGGTTGGCAAAAGAATGGGACACCTCTTAAAACCACGATGTTGCTCCCATATAGAGTTACCAGATGAAAACATTAAAAGTCCGGTAAAAATGGCCTGATTTACATTGAAAAATCCTGAAATTTCGTTACAGTTTGATATGCTTTACCGTACTTCCATTATAAAAGTTGTCATAAGGGTGTAACAACGACGTACTACCCCCCAGACCTGAGGCAACATAGAAAATAATATCGTTTTCTACATTAACCAGACCGAGAATCGAACCCGGGACCTCAGAGATGGAGACGCCAAGTCCGGCGTACTTGTTCCTTGGCTATAGAGGTCGTTAAAAAATATTTTACTTTCCACACAAAAATAACAGCTAATCGACTTCGTTTAAGCAAATATTCAATTAAGTCATATAAATAAAGTTTGGTAGAATGATATGTAATGGGTGGTGACAAGGTGGTCTTTACGGGACAACCTGTACATCAACAGCTGATTGTGGTTTCAAAGAGTGTTTTATTCTTTTGTGCAACCTGTATAGCTTTACTGACACTTCATTAGTACACATATTGACCTCTTTACTAAAACGTGTAAGGTTGTGACTAAGTAAATCATCAGCAGTGTTTTTGTGTTTTTGCTTTGCAATGAGTACCACCAATTAGCTCACTATACAAGAGCTGAATTTAAAACTACTCCTTAATGCGAAACCACTGCTTAGTACAATCGTACAGTCCACAAGCTAGATATTATTATTATCAACTGTCGAAACCTATCTTCTGCTTTCTATAAAAACCGGCCAAGTGCGAGTCGGACTCGCGCACCGAGGGTTCCGTACAAACCTGTAGGTACCGTTATGAGTAAAAGTTCACCCATCACGACAATCGAGTCATAGTTATGGTATTTTTATTGCAAAATGAAATCCATAACATTACGAAAGTTAAATTGCGGTTTACGATTTATGACGTATTAAAAAAAAACTTACTTGATCTCGTTCAAACCAATTTTCGCTGGTAGTTTTTATGGTAATGTACATTATATATATTTTTTAGATTTATCATTCTCTTATTTTAGAAGTTACAGGGACACACATTTTACCACTTTGGAAGCGTCTCACACGCAAACTTAGTTTAGAAAAAAATGATATTAGAAACCTCAATATCATTTTTAAAGACCTATCCATTGATGGGTATGGGTACACGTATGGGTTTGACGAAAAAAAAAAATTTCGAGTTTTAGTTCTAAGTATGGGGAGCCCCCAAAATTTATTATTATTTTTCTATTTTTTTGTGAAAATCTTAATGCGGTTCACAGAATGCATCTACTTACCAAGTTTCAACAGTATACCTAGTTCTTATAGTTTCGGAAAAAAGTGGCTGTGACATACGGACGGACGGACAGACGGACAGACAGACATGACGAATCTATAAGGGTTCTGTTTTTGCCATTGGCTACGGAACCCTAAAAATCGAGTGTAATTTATCTTTGTATGTGTGCGTGCAATAAGGAGTAGGTAGGTGTGGAATCTATCTATACATTACTATTATATTTGAACGTTTGTGGTAAGCTGTTCATTGTACATTGCATCGTATAAAATGTGTGTTTAATAATCATCAAAATCAAATCATCGTGGTATAAATCTAACATGTTAAGGTATTCGTCAGCCCAGTTCCACCATGCACTAGTTCAAGTAAGTTAAGTCTGTGTCCTCGAGTTAAAACCTTAAATAGGCATGTTATTTATAAATAACGAATAGGATTTTGACGCTTAATGATTTTCTATTCATTTACTAATTGCAGTTATAGTTACTGTCGCATTTAGATGTAAATGTTAGTAATGTTACGAATTGATTATGCAAATTCCTGTCAATTGCTTACTTAAAATTATAGATTCTTTGAGGTAAATGACCAAGCTCTGTCAGTTATATAATAGAGTTGTCATTGGCACCAATGTGTGCTTTGCAGCAGTTGCTTTTTAGGGCTTTTTAGGGTAAACGAGGAACACTTATTCACCTTGTCCGTCTGTGCGTCTAACGTTACGACGTCCGACTGTAATTATGTCATAATTATGTCACAGCCAATTTGTTCGCAACCTATCCAGATACGTAGTCACTGACGTAGTTAAGAACAATGCGCACCCCAAAAATGTAAAAATATGTATATATAAATAAATAAATATTAGACAATATCACATACATTGCTCTGACCCTATGATAACTAGCTTAAGCTCTTGAGTTACAGAAATCAGAAACAACGACGGTACCACAACCAGACCCGAGACATAGAAAAGTATTTTTTTTACATTGACCGACCGGTAATCGAACCTGGAACCTCAAGAGATAGCGACAAAAAAGTGCTGCAGGGATGCAGCCACTTGCATTTTTCTAGTTTTTCAAACAAAATAGGTACGTTCATAAATCATAACAAATATTTTATTCCAGTTACGAAAAAAATTAGGAATTTCTGCTACGACTGTATGGAACGAATTGTATGGAACAATTGCATACATAATGTTGCCTACGGATCTTGACTAAGTATAATACGTAATAATGTAGCTTCAGCTTCATAGTAAGTAATGTAATATGTGAATCACCGTACCTACAATAAGTAATTGAACCCGCTCCATTCACCCGTGGCGCGTAATTACAACGTCGCATCGCTGCGGCTGAGATATCCCGAGATAATCTCGATCATTGCCGCCTAGTACTCGACAGTGATAATTATCTGCAGTTTTACCTGCTTCCCATGGTTTATTTTAATATGTAGGTGTCGGGACTTGAGTAAAAAACATTTATGGGTAATGTGAGTCGTCAGTCAGTATCATCGGGGTAAGGATAATTGATTTATTTTCAGGGTTCCGTACCCAAAGGGTAAAAACGCCTTCGCGTGCCACGTAAAATTTTCTGCATTGTTTTCCATTGTTTTTCCGGTCTGCCACTGGTAACCGAAACGCGAAGGGTGTATCTCATCGCATGAACCGTGTTATCTAGGTTGTTGAAATTTACACAGATGATGTATTTCAGTTGCCGCAATAACAATAAATAGCTAAACTACATTATAACTAAAAACAATAAAATAAATATTTAAGGAGACCGCCCATACAACAAACGTGGTTTTTTGTCGTTTTTTGCTCGATATAAATAACGGCAACAGGTAGACGCTTGAAATATTCACAGAATAATTAGTTGTATATTCACTTTAAAAAATAATAGTGTCTCTAATTTTGTATAGATAAGGGTACGGAACCCATCGTGCGCGAGTCCGACTCGCACTTGGCCGGTTTTTTTCATAAATTTAAACAAAAAAAAAACGTTTGCACATTAAATGTAGTGGTCTCTGGTATTGCTAAACCGATAGATTATGATGCGTTCTAATTTTAAAATTGTACTTACATTAAAAACAACGACGTAATGAATGTTAAATTTATTTCAAATTCGTAAGGTTTGTCTTCGGTGAAACGTAGTACAAGCTTAAGCTGTACAAGACCTTTAATTCTTGAGTGAACACTGAAGGTCGACTTATACACATGTCATTGTTATAATGCTCGCGTATTGCATATTCTTAGGTAATCTCTTTCGTATTCTATACTTGGTCGCTCCATTTACAGCGACGGTGGAGTAGTACAGTCTACTGAAAAAGTCGCTGAAATTACTATTTAGCTAATCGAAGCTTGTTTCATTTATTTAACGTAGAATCTGTCTGCAATAAGTAGTTAATTGTGGTACTAGTATTGACTAAAGGTTGATTTAATTTTGTGATACGTTAGCTGAAAAATTGACCTTGTGTGGTAGACGTGTTTTTATCCGACTGACCCAGAAGGAGGATAAATTTTTTGCCTAGATTTTGAGTTATAGATTTCGATTGGTAGGACGATCTGTATGCGCGTTAGAGGCCTCCAACAACGTAGAGCGAAATGGAAGACATGTACGAGTACGGTCAGGAGTTAAAAAAAGGATAATAAATAATCGGACCCAGTGATGCCTGGTGAGATCGATGGCCAGTTAGTGTAAACTAAAGTATGCAGATTTTTGTATCTGACTGTACCAGTAGCGTACGCTGCGCGTGAGTCTTCAATGTCGCTCCCACGACGTAACGTCACAGCGTGACAATCTTAGCTACCACTTGACAGCTATTGTTTATAGACAATACGGGGATGTGCTGGTTCGCTAGTGTCGCTACAGACAGTCGACGTACCTACCTACAATGATAACTGCAGCATTTTTATACGGGTAGGTAGGAAAAAATTAAGACAGTACTCTATGGATATTCTTTGAAGGCGCGACCATAGATTACCTACTTTCTTATAATTGGAACCTAGATTGGTACCCAACAGTCTAGTGGTAAAAACACTACATGTCCTGCTTGTTCGTGAGGTCATGCAATTGATTCCTTGCCCTAGTAGTTATTATTGACGTTCATAAGTGGCAGTTTTCTGCCCTAAACTGAATAAATGATTTTTGACTTTTGACTTTGACTTTGACTTCACACTAAGACTGGAAAATGCTTTGTTTGGATTCGAATTGGCTGATGGCATGCATTTTTTGAGTAAACATTACAGAGCTTGACGCATGCATGAACTTTTGGATGGACTGCTAGCGCTGTGCTGCGGGCTTGCGAGTGGTTATCCATTAAGGATTATTATCATAATTTACTATAGGAATGTTGCAGAAATTTAAACCCTGGCTAGCCTATACTAGCTGAATAGAAACATTTTTTCTTTACTGCATAAAATATAGTAATAATTACATGTTACATCTATCTACTTTAGGATGCTGCAAGCCGTTCACAATTCCTTTTCGCCACATTTTTATATGAATCTCTCGGGACTGGAGTTAGATTAATGTTATCAATCTGATATAAACAGCCCGTATTTGTCGTTGATATCTTAACGTTTAGATTGCATTGATTGATAAACGACTTTTTACCATTTAAACTTTATTACCTTAACTCTTTTACCTTGGATACCTATAGACAGATATTGAAAGCGTAATGTTGAGACGCTACTCGTATTTTCTAGCATTTTCATACTTAGTAGGTTTAAAAAAATACAGATGCTTTTAGATAACTGTGCGTAGAGCTAGAGCATTATGTATGTATACCTAGTAGTAGGTATTTTTAAAGGCAAAGGCAAGGCCGCAATAAAATAATATTGGGTAAGTAGATGAAACCTACAAAAAAGTTGTGAGTTTGTTTGTTGCGAAAAAAAAACTACTTTTCCCATTTTATCAGATTCCTGGCTTACAGATTCCCAGTTTGATTTTTAATTCGATTTTATTTTATACTCTTGTTTAGTAGTAACTATTGCCTTTAATCTTAATTTTTTCATCTGTTGGGTATACAATAGGCAAAACGCCCAAAACTAGTTAGTGTTATTCCCGGTAGCCGGTCTGGCAAAAATCTGGCTCATTAAATTATACTTACCTACTAATTACGATATTCTTTTTCTCTAAAGAAGTAATCAAATAAAGTCTAACCAAGACCACATATACAAGTAGTTCCAAAGTAAGTTTTAGGAGGAAACCTATAATTAAATTAAAAATAAATAATATTCAGTCATTTAATTAATGAACATCCAAAAAAAAAGGTTGCTCAATAGAAGTTCAAACACAAATTATTTTATCCTAAGATTATTTTAATGGATATCTTCGTTCTACAGCTGGTATGCGTGGCGTGTCTGGTCACGAAGCGCGTGTCGGCCGACGACGAGGTGCGGCTGTCGCTGCTGCTGCAGAAGCTGTCGCGCGAGTGGTCGCTGCTCACCTCCGTCACGTGGGACTCGGTGGGGGGAGCCTTCGCCGATGCCGTATACGGAGGTAAGGCCATTACTCGGTGCTTTATTACATCAGGACACCATGTACCAGCAGGCACAAGTCGCAGCCACCAAAATATAAATATTTGGTTGCGTAACCAATTAAGCCAACAAAGTGTTTACAAATAGCCATTTGTATTAATTTGTGGTGAGGCCGCCGCGTTTGCTTGCTGTAGGTAGCTGTCACGCGAGTGGTTGAAAAAGAAGAATTGAAAATAGCAGAGACACACCATGATGACTCATTAAAATAACAATAGGTATATAAAATCAAAAGAAATTACAAACCAACACAATAACAAACAAGAAAAAGAAAAAATACAAAGAAAATGCAACTTGTAAGTAACGAAATAACAAGCAGTGTACAGGATAAAAAAAAAAGTAAACTGACTTCAAAAAACTGAAAAGCTAAAAATAATATCAACACATAAGTACCTAATCAGTTACTTTTGGAGTCGGTGCAATCCGATGAGAGTTTGAATGTTTTCACCGTCTCCAAAAGTAACTGATTAGGTACTTATGTGTTGATATTATTTTTAGCTTTTCAGTTTTTTGAAGTCGGTTTACTTTTTTTTTATAAAATTTACTTATTTCATCTATTTTTAGTGATACATACAGTGATAATCCTCAACAAAACGAATCATTTGAGTGCAAACATAAGTTAACGGCTGAACACCGATTTCATCCCTTATTTTTCCCACCTTAGAGGTAAAATTTTTCAAAAAAAATTTCAGTATACCATCTTTAAAGTATAAGCTATTCGATAAAGAAAGAATCATCAAAATCGGTTCACAAATGCCGAAGATATTGGGCAACATAGGTACAAAATCAGTCGGCCCGGTATGGAGTTCATGCAATGTTTGATGATTTTCTTATAGATCCCATCATCAGAACTTGATCAAATTTATATGGGACCAATCCGAAAGTATTCTCTTTCGAACAAAAAAAAGAAGTATCGAAATCGGTTAACCTGGTAACGAATGATCGCTGAACATACATAAAAAAATAAAAAAAAGATACTGACGAATTGAGAACCTCCTCCTTTTTTGAAGTCGGTTAAAAAGAAGGTTCTTGACCCATGCGTGGCCTGCGAACGACTCTGGTCTTGGTGCGAGCCCTGCCGTACGGAGGCTAGGCTAGGTCATTACGTCTACTGTACCTACTGGCTTGCCTGGTGTGACCTGCCTGTTCCTGCATGCAGCTTAGCGCGAGTTGCCAAGGTCGCAGCCATGTACAGGCACTTGGGACCGCTGATGTCTCTATTTTAGATAAGTGTTTTCGAATTTTGGGCCAGTGCAAATGTGCTGTGCCTTGTGGGGACGGCCGTAAAGAATACACTTCCCCACCGCCAACAGTAGGCGTGTCGTAAGAGGCGACTAATTCCTGTAGTAGGAGACGGGCAGCAGCGTCTGCGTGCGAAATCTTATAAAAAACTGCGATCGTCAACCCGTTGGTGCGACTTTAATATTTTGTATTAATTTCATTGATTTCATCATCATCAGCCTTTGGAAGTCAGCTAGACAAAGGCTTCCCCTATATAACGCCACAGCGAGCGGCTCAACATATTGTCTTCGCTGTCTAGCATTTATGGCGACCATTTATTAAACCACTAAACCGATTTTAATGAAATTTGGTAACGAGAAAGCTCGAATACTAGGAAAGGATACAGGGTACCTTTTCTAATCTACCCACACATTAAGGGTAAAATAGGGAGTGACATCCGTATTTTACGCAAACTAAACTGCGGGCACAGCTGGTACAGTCAACGGCAGGTCAACCTACACAAAGTTAAAGGTCATTGAACCGATTTTCAACTTTAAGTCCGACGTGTAGATACACGTCGGACTTAAAGTTCAAATTGTCAATTGAAAGTTCGTCAAATTGTCAATTGAAAGTTCAATATCAATTGACAATTTGACGTTTTGTGGTAGGTTGACGTGCTTTTGTCTGTACCTAATACTCACTTAAATAATAAGGTGTACATAACTTTTAATGACAACAGGTGCACAGCTATCATAATAACTTATTGTGGTCCTGAAAGAGTAAAGTAATAGTAAAGCCCGACTAATTGGCGATTGTATTGTTTTCCCAGGTTACGTGATAATAACCTTCGGGTTGGTGTTGGCGCGAATTTTCCAAGAAATACCCAAAGGGCGGCGGATATTGGAGGGAATCTTCCTTGGCTTTGGGATGCTGTTTTTTATTATTTTAGGTAAGTTTTCCGTTTAACATAATACAATAAATGGATATAGTATCTTAACAATATACGAGCAATTGTTACGGTACAACAAAAATATCGTATACTTATATATTTTTTAAAGTAGGTGACCTCCGTTTTTATGTTCAGATTTGAATTATTTATTAATTTTTAGTTTTTTTTAGAACTTATACCATTATAACAGAATATAATGAAGACAAATTATGTTATAAATTGTATTTTGTTCATTAATGTTGTATCTCCCTTACACATAATCTACACGAGATTCCCTTCATTAAAATAATTTGAAATTGCAACCATTCCGGTTTTTTCTTCGTGGGCGATTAAAAATTACTTACCCTTTGCAATGAAATCCAACATAAAAAATATGCGCCAGTGGGGTTGGGCTAAATCGTATTCTAAGACCTAATCCTACCATTCACTTCTTTGCCAGGCGGTCTAGAGCTCGCATCCCTGGACTCAGTCCCAAAGAAACTGGTCGTAAACGCGTCCGTGCTGGGAAGCCTTTCACTATTGGTAGCCGCGCTCTTCCTCCTCGACCTCATGGGCCCCCGGGTCTACACGGCCACGCGCCACGCTCAAACCGACTCCACCTCAACACCAAAACCAGACAAGAAACTATCCACCACCACACAAGCGCAAACCTCGCCACCGCTCGCCAACGGGAACGGCCACTTGCCAAGCGACAAACAAAATGGACACGCCACCGAAAACAACAAACAAAATGGCCGACCTGAAAGACCAAAGGACCTAGACCTAGAAAAGAACCAAACAGAAAAAAGTGCCAAAAAGGAAGACTCGATACTCTTCGACGAACCGAAACATGGCTACACGAAATTCGACGACGCTGAAGATGTCTTAGAGAAAACCAAGTTTGGATCGCTAAGATCCGGCATCGAAGGAGGGAATTACGTCAGACTCTCTGATCCACTAATCGAACCGAATAGACTGCATTATGAGCAGGAACTTGCCAAATTCAATGAGAAGTACTTCAGAGAGTATCTGGATTCGTACGTCGATGGGAGCAAGTTGTCCGTGATGAAGGAGGACTACTTGCCCGAGCTGCAGACGCCAGTGTTCGCGAAAGTGAAATCCGGGCGATTGAAGACTCTGTACGATGACGTTTCGCCCACGTACGAGCAGAAGCGGCAATCGAAATCGCCGTCTAGGGTTAAGACTGTGCCGTCGCCGACGTTGCAACAGTTGGAGGATTATCTGCGGTCTTCGTCTAGATCGAGGAGGGGCGACACTCCCGCTCTGTTCCCGATGGAACCGATCGAGGAGAGGGACCGCGAAGGGCCCGACGCGGAAGGACGCGCGTCGGGGACTCCCACCGACCCGGGCTACGTGCAGTACACCGCCGGAAAGTGGCCCGATAAACGAGAAATACGGACACCGAGGCATAGTCCCACACAATAAGTTTTTGTAAGTAGTTTTAATGCATACGCAACGACTGGTGAATCAAGTACGCTTGTTAAGTGTGTGAACTAATCTAAAATTAGCCATTGAATTAGGTATATTATAGTTACTAATATTTTTTGTATATTACGTTCAACACAATAAATTAATTTGACTACCAAAACGGACTTTACGCTATTTAACTTTTAATTAATCTTTATTATAGACAGATGGTTTATCTCGAATAACAGAAATCGCTTCAGGCGTTTTAAGACAAAAGAATTGACGGACAAGGTAAAGTCGTAAACATATTTTCATGGTATTTGTTAATTTATAGGAAGTTCGTTGCTCCAACACTTAAGTGGGAGATTAAAGTTAATTTTAAAATAATGAGTTCTGTGGCACATGCAGTGGCACAAACACGGATGGTCACACGCGAGTTCTGAAATCATTGTTCCTCAAAAATTTGAGTCATGTCATTGTGTTCGCACCCGCAGAAAATTAATCAAATACCCTTATTCATATCTCTCTGTAACCAGTCACAAAAACAAGGCGCAATTACCTTTTTTTGCTGAGAAACAACATGTGCACTACTTTTAAAACAATAAGGTTAAAACGTGAATTGTATTGTACTTTATAAATGGAAAATCACTGAATGCAACACCTTTGACAACTCTGCGACCTTAGACCTTCACGCCCACGCTGTGGTACGTTACACGCGAGTGGATTTCGCAATGATAACACTAAGAGAACGAATTGAGAGTGCACCGCTAATAGACCTCCAAGTGCATGGTTCAATGAGTGCTACAGTTCATGTTGAAATAAATTAGCGCCGAAACCAAACCAATGTCAAAGGCCAAAACAGTGATGGTGCTTAATTATATCGATGTTAGCTGTCGCAGACTGGCATTCACTGACGTGGATATTAATTGTTTTTGAATAGTTTATAGCTTTAGTTACAAAATTCTTGGCTAGTTAGTTCTATATAATACATTCTAATATCGAATAATGATATCATATTATCTAATTCGCCTTGCAAGTTACTTAGTAATAATTCTAGTAATGTTATTGGTACCGGATCGAAACTGGATTGACTTGAGCTTCAGGAGGAGGTAAACATCTCGAAAGGAACAAATTATTTGCATACAAAGACGAATCGTCAACTAGACGGCAAAGAACTGTTAAAAAACTTCCGTAGGCGTAACTCATAAGTCGTAGCTGGTCACCTCAGATTGCGGTCGCAAGACGAATTACGTCGTTCTGTATGACAACTGCTTTAATTACTTGGCTAGCTGGTTACATTGTGCTGCGTGTGACACTAGCGCTATTATGGTAAGTGGCCGTTAAAGTAGATTGCTCAGGGCGTCAACGTTTAGTTCTGTTACAAGTGGTGTTGCAAATATTTGGGGGTTTTCCGGTACTATGTAATTATGCCGGTAAGCTTTTAATCTGTCACTTTGAAAGTTAATCAACGGCTGGATAGAAACTTTTCTATGGGACATTTTTAAACAATTCTGTATAGGGCTTGCTTTTACAGTTTCGGTCGCGTAATACAACACAGTACCGCGTTTAAAAATTTGCTCAGCGCCAACTATCGAGTTGTTATAGAAATAAAACGTAAAGGGCACTTTAAAATACTTACTTAAGTTACGACAATTTTGTGAATTTTGTAAATAATTAAGCCATTTTAAGATATGTTAAGGCCTAAGCTAACTCGGGATCTGTGTTTTATTAGGATATGAAATTCCCCACAAGCTTTCTTTTCGTTTTTCTGTACTACAGGCGCCATGGAGCAATGTACTCAGTAGCAGAGTTGTTATGCCGTCTAAAAGTTATTTTTCTTTTTCTTGGGAACATAACTTAGGTGCGTTTTTTCTGCATTCCGATTTCATATCATCCGATTTAGTCAAAATTAGGTTACGGAATTAAAACTTATTCGGTGTATTGGACGATTATCTGGTGTAGTGGTCTGCGCTCTGGACTACACAGCCACTAGTTGCGGGTTTGACTCCCGGAAAGGGCATATGTTAGTGTGATGAGTACGAGCATTAGTACATAAGTCATAAATGTTTATAAAAGTATTTATGTTAGTATATTTATCCGTTATCTAGTCGCCAAAAGTCAAATCATCAGCTCTTTTCCAAGTTGCTTATTTTTTTGGTTGATCTTAAAGTTGATATTTGCTAAGTGCTTAACTAGTTTATTCGGTCCTCCATTCATCATGCTGTCCAGTGTCCACTGCTTAATGACATAGTTGTAGGTACCGCATATGACTCATATTAAATTATAGTTAATTTATAATGCACAATGAATAAAATTATGACACATTTTATTGCTGTGCGCGACTTATTCTCACGGCAGCCTCGCGGCCTCGCATAGGTACCGATACCTACATACAGTCAGTCTTCTATGAATTGTGGTAAGTAGTGGTAAACTTTTGGCAGGTTTGGGGTCAGTATGAATGGGTAGTATTTTTGTTGGTAAACGGTTGTTTAATTTACTCTGAATCCACATGACTTTGCGAGGCCACATCAACCACCTATTGTCTTTTAGTTTTGCAACTGTGTAGTAGAACCTTATATAGAGTTTCTTAAGGAGTCATCATCTGCACAGTATGTTAATGACCTACTGGGTTTGATCGGTGGGTAATAAGTAAGATTTTCCGAAGGCCATTAGATAACTGATAGGGTGGTCGTTGACACCAGTACAAAATCTTATCGCTAACAACTGGGTGCATTTTAGACGATGTGGCTCGTGATTTGGAAAACCTCTTACTCTGTGATATTTATTAATACATGACAAAAGATTTTAACGAAGGAATAAAATGATACTTAAATAAAGGTATAAGTTGAAATTAATCCAGGTTTTAATTAACTTATGACTTCTTTTATTAATTAACATTTACCAAAGTAATTGTTAATACAGATGATGCCCCGTATATGATTTTGATTTTTTCAAACCCTTTCTTTTCCCAAAAAACGCGGTTCAATCTTCATTTCATCATCACCATTTCAGCCATATGACGTCCATTGCTGAACATAGGCCTCTCCCAGTGACTTTCAGATTAGCCGGTTGGCGGCCTGCATCCAGCGGCTTCCTGCAATATTTAACAGATCGTCTGTCCTTGTGGGTGGACGTCCTACGCTGTGCTTGTCGGTACCTGGTCTCCATTCTAGAACTCTCTGCCCAATCGGTTCGGTTCGATCATTAATTTAAAAATACAGCTGCCGCCTGGAGCCGACTAACCTCGCTAATCCGTCAAATGAAATAGAAATTTTATGAAGGGTCTACTATGTGTCTATGTAACTACTATCTGCCCTAGATTTAGCTGTTAGCAAAGCAAGGTTAGGATAGTTTACGTCGTGCTATTGGTATTAGATATTTCCACCTGTTCATATTAGCATTCCATACAGTGGCGAGAAATGTAAATTTTGATATTGCGTAGTTGGTGTGTGATATTACTCAATGCATGTGTATATACAAAATAAGCAAGTGACAACAGGTTCTTGAGATCAACCTACTTTGCTGTGTTTTCCTTAGTTTATTGTTGACGGTTTCACAAAGGTACTTTGATCAATTTGTTTTTTTGTAAATAGTTTTCAAAATCACACTAATTAAGTAATGATTTAGCCCTAAACTAAGCAAAGCTTGTACTATTGCGACTAGTTAACAGATAAACATACTTGTATACTTTTATAAACATTCGAACCCGCCACCGCTTGGCTTTGTAGTCCCAAACGTGAACCACTACACCAGACGGTCGTCTAAATGTTAGATTGTAAGTACCTACTCAGAAAGATTAAATTTTTACTGATTATTTGATTATCCTGACAAGGGAATGGGGTCAATGACGATTAATAGAGATCGGTGATAGTGTCTGGAAAATATCTTTGCCCAGAAATGGGATTACCTATACAATGTATATCTCCAAATACGCAAAACTTTCTAGGGCATAAGTTCAGCTGCCTAAATGCAAAAACGTTTTTTATGGAAAAAAAATTCGGATTCCAAAGAAAAATCTGTGTCCCATATCAACTTCTCAGTTACGTGATATCATAGAGCCTATTTTAAAAATTATATTTTGAAGTTCAACATGGTGTAACAGAAAGGTGCTTCTTCTTCTTCTTCATCTATGCGGTCAATCCCGGTTGCGTCCAAAGCAATTGCTTTGGAGCCCAGGGTCCGCTTTCCTTGATTTACTTCTCCACTTCGCGCGGTCTTGAGAGTCTCTAGTTGTGAGATCATTGGCACGCATGTGTAACGCGTTTACACGCATTTTAAGGGGTGTCTACTAAATACAAACACCTTTATATGCTACCAACATCAAAAAGAAAAAAAGTTTACTTCACCACCGCCATCAGCTGGTCGGCGGTTGAGTATGCGGAAGTGTTTCTTTTTAATTTCTTTTTAATGGTCCTATACAAAAAGTTATTGTTTTGAAGCAAGAGAATGCCAATATTGAAGCTATAAAAATAATGTAAATTCACCGTGTACATTTGTGTAAGGTCCTATGCAAAATAATGAAGCAGTACGGGGTATGGGTCATGCATGTCACCCGGCAGCCTTGGGGCGGCGCATACAAAGGACAGTTTTTACAGCGCCGTGGGAAAAAAGCGGTAGCCTTCGCGCCAGCTGATGCGCCTTTTAGGGTTGACAGGGCCGTGTTATTTAAAATTACGCTAATACTTAAATATGCAAGGCGTGACACTACGAGTAATTGTCATGGTCTTGAAGTTAGGAAACATCCTTGTATCACGATCGAGGTACTATAACGTAATTTTTTCCAGGGTGGTCTATTAAATTTATTAAAAAAAAAACACTAAGTAAGTGTTGTTTCGCTAGCTAGCTCCAAACAGGAAGAGGACAATTATCTTAATAAACAATGTAATTGGTTAGGCTTTTTCTATTATTCGCTTTTTGGCTATTCCACTATTGTGAAACTAAAGCCTCTAAGAGAAAGAAAATGAACATAGCTTGTAGGTACTAATGACTAAAGTTGTCTCAAAAAATCTAGGCGTACCCAAATCACCCTCACGTACCATTTGCGATTTTTTTTGTAGTTTCACGTGGCTAGGCAACAGTCACATTGCTTCTGTTCTCGGAATATTTTAAATGGAAAAACTATAAATTGTAAAATTATATCTAATATTAAAGGTGATTTTGTTAATATTTGTATGCCAAGGTTATTGTGTATTGTTCTTTAAATATAATTATTAATAACTCTTGTATGTCATTTAAGCAAATAAATATTTATATTATAAACTTTACACTTGAAGTAATGTCTTGGAGGTACCTACATAACGCTTTGTTGCAACCCTGAGCGCCCAAACAATACTGAATGCACCGCCGGACACACGGAAAAAAGAATTAGTCACCGAAAAATGGCAACCGCGATCCTCGAGATAAACGTGTTTATCAATGGAACGAACAAATTCGCGTATTTAGCAAATTGTTATCTTTGTTTCGGTTGCCAGTTAAGTTTTATGAGAAAACCCAACACGGTGTTCCGGTAGATACGGATATCTCCGAGTAAAATTAATTTTTAAATGAATCAACATTGGACAGCAGCACATAAATTAACAAGACAATGAAATTAAATTAATAAATTTTTATTCAGGAAAATTACTTGTACACCCATTCACGCAGATATTCGCAAGTCACAACATATTTAAGTAAGTATGTAATTGCATTATAAAAATATAGAAAAGTTATTTTTCTACATTGACTGACCGGGAATCGAACCAGGGACCTCAGAAATAGCGACGGCAAGTCCGGTATGCTCGCCTTACTTATTTTTATTAAGTTTATTTGTAATAACTATTATATTTTACGTCTTGCGTGGAGTTAATGTGACTTGTGATAATAACACGTCCTTGACTATATTATCCCAAGACAACCAATTAGATTTCACTAAAATCAGTTAAGCTTGTTATGACAAGTTTTCCTCTTGCTGGTGACCCCCTTTTCCTCTTCCACATCTTTGAAAGTTTTGTAACCTATATTAGAATCTAACTACTAGGTACTTACTGCGAATATTTTTGCATATCCTAACAATACGCGTGAGGACTGAGCATGCACTTTGTCGATGTCCTACTCAGTTATCTGTGTTTATTATTCTATCGTCGTATGTTTATCTATTCTGTAAGAATATGTATTACCATGTTACAATGTTCAACTGTAAAGAATTCTTCAGTATTAATTATGCATGTGATATTATTAAGAGGCCATCTCAACAGGATCATTTGACTTATAAAAGAGTACACCTATCATTGATAGTGATGCTGCTTGATAATATTATCGATGCATGGCGATTGTAAAAATATCGTTATTGGAATATTATTAATGATTTTTAATAGCCTAATACAGCGCTGTACTCCGATTCTCGTACATAGGTGTTTGTAATGAATATTGTAAATTCATACCAACGGCGGTTTAGGAAATGAAGGCTTGTTCAGATATACTTAAAAGCGATATTCACTACCGCTGTGAGTAGCGGAAACCGAGTAGGTGGGTGGGTGATGCGGTATACCTACTGAATAAACTTAACATCTGCTTAAGAATATTTCAGGCTATAAGCTATGGCTTATCGAAATTTAGTTACATCTTAACTTACCCGCACCGTCGTTTTCTTGGTGACATTTATATTAAGTTCGGTCGAGTTTCATTCATGAAATATTAAAAAAAAATATTTTTTTTTTTATAAAATCGCTAAATGTAACGTTATATTTTATTCAGACACCCAACGTGAACCCATAAGTCCCTTAGAAGAAAGGTACTTCCCTTATAATTAACGCAACGTTATATAAGCTCCCATAGTCCCATACCATAATTTATCGATATCCAGCCTGATTCAATGTTTCGCAACAATAGATATAGGTTCATAGATAGAACAACATCGTTTGCATTGTTGCCGAGTAGGTATTATGCAAGTATCTTGCTGTAGGTAGCAGCGAGATGCGCAACGTACAATAAATAATTCATCTTCACAGGCTGTTGCTGCATTATAAATGTCGGTTTAAACAACAACAATATAACTTGTGGTAATGAACAAAAAGAAAAAATGATTTCAAAATAAAACTTTTATTGGTATCTACAATATAATTCTCGTAAGTACATCGAATATTTTTAAATATATTACATGACAAACTAAAACAAACATGACTGCGACCTTGCCGGTCTTTGGATAATTTCATACAAGATAAAACGTGCATCGAAATAATAAGTACGTTATAATAGACTTCAATAATTATAAATAGCACCTTTTGTTTGAATTCGAGGAAGACAGTCATTTTAGATAAGGCACGGAGTACTATAATAAGTCGTTACAGAAGGATTTATTTTGTCGATGGAAATTAGCGATACTATTCAATTATCATAATACGAATTCCATACAAAACAAAATGTAACCTCTCAAATCTACATAATTACAATAATAAACACTAAAATTATGTACTGTACCTACAAACGTGTTATTAATAATCTTTAGTAGATCTTTTTTCCTATGATGCAAACGGATTATCAGATAGCCAATATTCTTTGTAATCATAACATAATACTATACATAGGAGTTACTTCTGAATAGACATTACTTGTTAACATTAACTTCTGCTTAATTTGAGGTTCAATGGAACTATAACAAACTGTTGTAAGATAATACTTAATCTGTGTAATTTGCATCATATGTACTGAAATAAAATGTAATCATAGTTACAACAGACATTCAAACAACTTTCATGGTGATCTAGCCTATTACATATTTATGTACGTGGACGCTTAAGTAGGCTAATTATGTTTAATAAAAATATATGTACTACATAATAACAATTGCATTGAATCTTGATAATATCATGCCAAATAAAATATTTACTAATAATATTAATAAAAATAATATCATGTTCGATGGTTACAGTTTTGGAATGTTTAGAAATACTCTAAACCCTAGACTAATTATTATGAATTGAAATAAAACATCCCATATTAAAGAATAAAGTAAACAATAATAATGACTAAAATGAAAATAGAAGATTTATTTGTTTTGCATGCACTTGCATTGAATTATATTTGAGCCCTAGCAAATCCTATTCTCATTTCAATCTGGTTTACATGTTTAAATAAAAATATACTGATCTACATGACCAATGTTATTAGAGCCTTGTGTGGATTGCGGTGACAGCCCACACCGTCTTCTGACATCTACCTGTCTCTTATAGTCAGCACAGATGAGACAGAGACAGAGTACCGTCTTATTCAAGACGACACACGTTTAGAGCTCTAATTAACATGTGTAGTAGCGCTACTTCCCCACGATTGGACGGAATCTGTTGATATGAATGAGGTAAACGAACGTATACATGCAAACAGCTGATTTAGAAATATACACTGCACATCTTATTAGCTAAGGCCGCATCTCCTTAGGAGCTGAAACCTGAAAACAAACAAAAACAAAGTTCAAGCTAAATAAAATAAGTCGTTGTTGAGACTACAGTAAAATATTAATCAATAGATCATAATCGTAGGGAAACCTGCAAAATCAGATAACACAGGGTGTGTAGCTAGCCAGCTAAAGGTCCAAAACTGTTACGAATTGTAATAATTACACGCGAAATCTAGGTTCGATCGATGTCAAGTGTACTCCAACTAGGAGGGAAAAAAGCTCTACGTTGAAGAAAATATATTTCTAAAATGCCTGTCGGTACAAATACTCAAAAATGACACGCCAGACTGACACGTGAGAATTTTAGTGTTAGTCTGGCGTTTCATTTTTGGGTCACCCTATAATACGAGTAGATCCAACTGAAACAGAGTCCGGCCAATGAGAATGTCCGCCACTCATATGCCTAAGTTTACTATTATTAAGACTTGTAAGCATACACCTCGCGTAGTAGGTATTAATATAGTTAGTAGCGTAAGCATAATTATCTAGAGCTATCAGCACATTCTTTATTTTGTAAATATAATGTTTTTATACAATGACTACCTCAAGGTTGACTGGTAGAGAATGCTGTTTAGCATTAAGTCCGCCAATTGTACCTACCTGTGCAATAAAGTTTAAATAAATAAATAAATAAATATCAATGTATGAGCTTAAGTTTTTATATTGAATAAACTTTTACTTTACTTCACTTTACTCAGCGGAACCATTGTCGGTCGGTCAACTGGCTGAACAACGGGTGCTCACGACGAACAAACCGAATGACACACACCTAATTGTAAATGTTTCGGGGTTTTAATTGACTACAAGTTTAAGAAAGGTGTAATTTCGCAACGCCTCGCACGAGGCGCGCCACCTCGTGCGCCTGCACAGCAGTAACACTGACCTGTGGGCTCGTGCCGCTGGTCCCGCTGCAGCGCCACGTACTGCCGCACGAGGCGCGCCACCTCGTGCGCCTGCACAGCAGTAACACTGACCTGTGGGCTCGTGCCGCTGGTCCCGCTGCAGCGCCACGTACTGCCGCACGAGGCGCGCCACCTCGTGCGCCTGCACAGCAGTAACACTGACCTGTGGGCTCGTGCCGCTGGTCCCGCTGCAGCGCCACGTACTGCCGCACGAGGCGCGCCACCTCGTGCGCCTGCACAGCAGTAACACTGACCTGTGGGCTCGTGCCGCTGGTCCCGCTGCAGCGCCACGTACTGCCGCACGAGGCGCGCCACCTCGTGCGCCTGCACAGCAGTAACACTGACCTGTGGGCTCGTGCCGCTGGTCCCGCTGCAGCGCCACGTACTGCCGCACGAGGCGCGCCACCTCGTGCGCCTGCACAGCAGTAACACTGACCTGTGGGCTCGTGCCGCTGGTCCCGCTGCAGCGCCACGTACTGCCGCACGAGGCGCGCCACCTCGTGCGCCTGCACAGCAGTAACACTGACCTGTGGGCTCGTGCCGCTGGTCCCGCTGCAGCGCCACGTACTGCCGCACGAGGCGCGCCACCTCGTGCGCCTGCACAGCAGTAACACTGACCTGTGGGCTCGTGCCGCTGGTCCCGCTGCAGCGCCACGTACTGCCGCACGAGGCGCGCCACCTCGTGCGCCTGCACAGCAGTAACACTGACCTGTGGGCTCGTGCCGCTGGTCCCGCTGCAGCGCCACGTACTGCCGCACGAGGCGCGCCACCTCGTGCGCCTGCACAGCAGTAACACTGACCTGTGGGCTCGTGCCGCTGGTCCCGCTGCAGCGCCACGTACTGCCGCACGAGGCGCGCCACCTCGTGCGCCTGCACAGCAGTAACACTGACCTGTGGGCTCGTGCCGCTGGTCCCGCTGCAGCGCCACGTACTGCCGCACAAGGCGCGCCACCTCGTGCGCCTGCACAGCAGTAACACTGACCTGTGGGCTCGTGCCGCTGGTCCCGCTGCAGCGCCACGTACTGCCGCACGAGGCGCGCCACCTCGTGCGCCTGCACAGCAGTAACACTGACCTGTGGGCTCGTGCCGCTGGTCCCGCTGCAGCGCCACGTACTGCCGCACGAGGCGCGCCACCTCGTGCGCCTGCACAGCAGTAACACTGACCTGTGGGCTCGTGCCGCTGGTCCCGCTGCAGCGCCACGTACTGCCGCACGAGGCGCGCCACCTCGTGCGCCTGCACAGCAGTAACACTGACCTGTGGGCTCGTGCCGCTGGTCCCGCTGCAGCGCCACGTACTGCCGCACGAGGCGCGCCACCTCGTGCGCCTGCACAGCAGTAACACTGACCTGTGGGCTCGTGCCGCTGGTCCCGCTGCAGCGCCACGTACTGCCGCACGAGGCGCGCCACCTCGTGCGCCTGCACAGCAGTAACACTGACCTGTGGGCTCGTGCCGCTGGTCCCGCTGCAGCGCCACGTACTGCCGCACGAGGCGCGCCACCTCGTGCGCCTGCACAGCAGTAACACTGACCTGTGGGCTCGTGCCGCTGGTCCCGCTGCAGCGCCACGTACTGCCGCACGAGGCGCGCCACCTCGTGCGCCTGCACAGCAGTAACACTGACCTGTGGGCTCGTGCCGCTGGTCCCGCTGCAGCGCCACGTACTGCCGCACGAGGCGCGCCACCTCGTGCGCCTGCACAGCAGTAACACTGACCTGTGGGCTCGTGCCGCTGGTCCCGCTGCAGCGCCACGTACTGCCGCACGAGGCGCGCCACCTCGTGCGCCTGCACAGCAGTAACACTGACCTGTGGGCTCGTGCCGCTGGTCCCGCTGCAGCGCCACGTACTGCCGCACGAGGCGCGCCACCTCGTGCGCCTGCACAGCAGTAACACTGACCTGTGGGCTCGTGCCGCTGGTCCCGCTGCAGCGCCACGTACTGCCGCACGAGGCGCGCCACCTCGTGCGCCTGCACAGCAGTAACACTGACCTGTGGGCTCGTGCCGCTGGTCCCGCTGCAGCGCCACGTACTGCCGCACGAGGCGCGCCACCTCGTGCGCCTGCACAGCAGTAACACTGACCTGTGGGCTCGTGCCGCTGGTCCCGCTGCAGCGCCACGTACTGCCGCACGAGGCGCGCCACCTCGTGCGCCTGCACAGCAGTAACACTGACCTGTGGGCTCGTGCCGCTGGTCCCGCTGCAGCGCCACGTACTGCCGCACGAGGCGCGCCACCTCGTGCGCCTGCACAGCAGTAACACTGACCTGTGGGCTCGTGCCGCTGGTCCCGCTGCAGCGCCACGTACTGCCGCACGAGGCGCGCCACCTCGTGCGCCTGCACAGCAGTAACACTGACCTGTGGGCTCGTGCCGCTGGTCCCGCTGCAGCGCCACGTACTGCCGCACGAGGCGCGCCACCTCGTGCGCCTGCACAGCAGTAACACTGACCTGTGGGCTCGTGCCGCTGGTCCCGCTGCAGCGCCACGTACTGCCGCACGAGGCGCGCCACCTCGTGCGCCTGCACAGCAGTAACACTGACCTGTGGGCTCGTGCCGCTGGTCCCGCTGCAGCGCCACGTACTGCCGCACGAGGCGCGCCACCTCGTGCGCCTGCACAGCAGTAACACTGACCTGTGGGCTCGTGCCGCTGGTCCCGCTGCAGCGCCACGTACTGCCGCACGAGGCGCGCCACCTCGTGCGCCTGCACAGCAGTAACACTGACCTGTGGGCTCGTGCCGCTGGTCCCGCTGCAGCGCCACGTACTGCCGCACGAGGCGCGCCACCTCGTGCGCCTGCTCGGCCTGGAGGCGCGTCACGCGCTGCTGCAGTAGGGAGCCGCACTTCACGTCCAGGAACAGCGTGCCGTCTTCCGACCGCACCTGCCACACACAAACGCTTTAGCTGCGGGGAACTATGCCTAGATGTTAAAGACCTGCACAGATTAGGGACAGTCCTCGAGATACTTTTTGTCAGTCGAAATAGATCACTTTCAACTGTACCGGCTAAATAACGCGAGGGATTCAAAGTACCGCGTTTAAAAAGTCCTCCGCACAACCGAGGACATCGACAGACCGGACCGCACAAAAGTACACTGAAGATTTTAACCTTAAGTAAACAGACAGACGACCTGGTAAAGGTTGCAGGAAGCCAATGGACGCAGGCTGCTTCCTACCGGCCAATCTGGAAATCATTAGGGGAGGCCTATGTTCAGCAGTAGACATCCTTTGGCTGAAATGATGATGATGGTGAAGTAATTAGCGAGAAGATAGCTGACCTTCCTGGTGGAGATGAGTTCCGCGTAGGGCCAGTGCGTGTCGGTCTCGTGCGTGTGCGGGTGCAGCAGGTGCACGCCGCGCCGGTTGAGCGCCAGCACGTGCTCGCGCCACTCGCCCCCCCCTCCGCCGCCCCCACCCCCCACGCGTCGCACCGCGAAGAACGACGACCCGAACAGGGGCCAGCGGGATAACACCTGGTGGGTATTAAACATTTCAGTAGGATTGGTATGCTATTCTCACTACTTTATATTCAGTTCAACTGCATTTGGTATCTTTTTTTTATATTGGACAACATTGTTCTGATTCTATGATATTGGCATATTAGTTAAAGTGTGGGGTTCCTCTTTGCATTGTGACATACGAGTTTTCAGGTAGGTCTACAAGCTTTAAGCTGTGGTGTAAGCGCTTTAGAATACTTTTCTTTAATTATGTTCAGCAGTTGGTGTCCTATAGCTAAAATTATGATGATGATGATTGCCAACAGGAGGCCGGTCGTAAGAGGCGACTAATTCCTGTAGCACGAACGGGGCGAAATCTTATAAAAAACTGCGCGCTCGCAAACCCGCCTGCCAAGCGTGGCGAGTATTGGCAATCCCCCCCCGATGATAAGTCATTGGGGTCACAGTCCTATTTTTACAATAGGTACACTAACAGGATACAGTTACAGACTATACATAATTGAAAATAAAACGAAAGAATCTGAGCTGGACCGTAACCCATAAACAGTATACACAACATCGTTTATATTATATATGACGGTGGGTAAATTATATAATATATATTATATATATAATAATTAAGTTTTGTAACCAAACAATTGGTAAAAATTTAGTTGATTGAACTTAATTACTTATTAGAGAAAAAGAAACAAATTTTTATTAAAACTCAACATCAGGAGGTAAAATCGCCTCAGCCTTAAGAATATCGGATACAGCTTTTTTGTACAGAGGGAATTTACTGTTAAATATATAAGAGCTGTGGATTTTGTAAAAAATAAAATAAAATAAATATATTAACGTCTTTGGAACCGCAATCCAACTCGATGTATGTTCAGCAATAGACGTCCTATGGCTGAAACGATGACGGTAATGATCGTGTAAACAATTAAAGCGAGGAGCGTCGTAGATACCTGCAAGACTTTCGACTTGGCGGCGGCGGGCGACAGCTGCCTGGCGTGCGGCCACTCGGCGGCCACCCAGCCGTGCCAGGCCTGCGCGCGCGGCTCGCGCAGCGCCAGCAGCGGCTTGGGCAGCAGGAACTTGAGGTCGCGGCCGTGCGGCGCGTCGGGCAGCGCGGCCGCGCGGTGCAGCAGGGCCGCCACCAGGGCCGCGTCGCGCAGCGCCGCCGCGCCCGGCGCCCCGCCGTTGGGCAGCACCAGCAGCAGCCCCTCGAGGTAGTCGGGGGCCACCTGTGTGCAGGTGCGACGGTGTAAGGTAGGGAACCGTTGCGTAAAGGAAACACCGTTGTTCTGTCTAACGATCCAGTATTATGTCTCATAATTAGGCGTGCCTCCGCTTATGTACTGGGTGCTATTGGGGTGAAGTGAGCTACATACTACAAGGTTGAGCATGGGGCATCCTACTATATAATATTATGAATACTAAAGTTTGTGCTCAGTGTTTCCTTGCGAGATCGAATCAGAAATGAGGAGATCCGTACACGAGCAAATGTCGCTGACATAGCCCGACGGATTTGCCAGCTGATTGGCAGTGGGACACATAGCGAGTAGAACTGACGGCCGATGGGGCAGAAAGGTTCTGGACCGGAGGCCACGTACCGGAAAGCGCAGCGTAGGAAGTCCACACACGAGGTGGACAGACGACCTGGTAAAGATTGCGGGAAACCGCTGAATGCAGGCCGCTTTCAACCGGCCAATCTGGAAGTTATTCATCATAGGCCTATGTTCAGCAGCGGACGTCCTATGGCTGAATTGATGATGATGAAAGTTTATGAGGATATGTGGATCTTTGTTTCTCTTTTACGCAAAAACTGCTGAATGGATTTTGATAAACTTTGGCATGCTCATAGACCATGGTCTGGATTAACACACAGGATTCTTTTTATTCGAGTTAGGTCAACGCAGGCAGAAAGGCAAAAGCTAGTACTTTTTTTAGTTGTTCTTGTGATGAATATCTAGGTCCGTGGTGACACACGGAGCGGCAGAAGATGTTTACCTGGTTGAAGAGTACTTCTGTGTAGAGCGGCGGCGCGTCCTGGCGCAGCGGGTGGTGCCACACGGAGCGGCAGAAGATGAGGTAGAAGGGGTGGTGCGCGCGCTGCAGCTCGGTGGTCACGTCCAGCACGTACTCGTCGCCGGCCAGCGGCATCGTGAGCGCGTCGCCCGCCACTATGCAGTACAGGGAGAACTCCGCGCGCTCCGCTTCGCTGGTCACGCCGATCTGGGAGATATAGGACTTGTTAAGGTTTTAAGGTTGACGGTTTTAGCTCAGTGGTCGAGTCTCATTTTACATCCGTATGTGATGGGTTCTTATCAATTACGTGTCAACGCGTTTGAAGATTGCATTTGAAGGTTATTTTATACGTTACTAATCGAGTGGTTGACTATGGATATCGTTAATAAATTTAAGAAAAGGTTTTTTCGTATTTTTTTACTAGTTCGTGATCAATAAACGATACTTAATCAACTTCTTAAATATGGCGGGGATTAATATCAACAGTCTGTATAGTTAAAAAGGAGATGTAGGAGCTGCGCAGACGACGGGGCGGTACGGTCTTTTTGACCGGGCATGCACGTCGATGCACGCGACGCGAACTCAAAGCACACGACGAAAGGGGGTGGTCAGTTCAGGACAACCGTTCTACTAAAGCGCGCGGCAGGGACTAAGCTAGCCGCCAGCGCCGCCGTCTGCGTTAGTGTATACAAACTGGTTTGTGTGATTCACTGTCATGCCGCGCCGCCGTGTACCCACAGGCAATGGCGGCGCGGTCTTTTTGACCGCCGTGTGGGTTGGCAGTAAACGATTCCCTTTGTTCTATCGCTCGCTGCGAAATTGTCCGGTCCGTCGTCTGCACAGCACCTAAATGTCTCTTTTGAGTAGGATAGCAGTACTAGCAGTAGAGTGTTGGGTACTGACCAGCTCGCAGAGGTCATCCACGATGTCCTGCACGACGGTGGCGCAGCGCGTGTTGACGACTCGCTCGGCGCCGCCCGGCAGCCGGTACAGCTGGCGCCGCGCCGAGCGGCCCGCCGACACCGCCGTCACCTGCACCCGGCATGTATACACTTTACTCTACTATACATTATTTTTTAAATCTTTATGTTATAAGAGGTTTTTACTAAAATAGACATGTCAGCATTATCAAATCTTAGCCTATAATTTAAGTGTCATTTTTCACAACTATTAATTATGGAGGGTAGAGGTGAAAGGACTATATCTTACGAGCGGAAAGTTGAAAAAGTGTTCGACAAAAGAAGTAAATAACAGTTTCAAAACTATCCGAAATGGCGCCAGCATAGGCAATGGATATGGTATAAATGTTACAGATGTTGACGGATTAAAGTATGCCGAGTATTGTGTGCCAAGTTAGAACATTTTTAAACTTTTTAGTGATTTTTAAATATAGAGGATCCTTTAAAAAACATTTAAACAATTTACCCTGTTGCTAATGTGGCGCCACCTAATTTAACGCACTTTGACGGACACTTTCAAAACGAAGATAGTACTCCTTCCTCTACCCTCGATACTATTAATATATTCGACGCCCTCCGTAGCCAAGAGGCGAGTACGCCGGACTTGGCATTCGGTATCTCTGAGTTCGATTCTCGGTCGGGTCAATGTAGAAAACAAACTTTTTTATGTTGGGTCGAGTCTGGGTGTTGTAGTTCCGTCGTCGATTCTGATTTCTATAACACAAGTGCTTTAGCTAGCTACGTTAGGATCAGTGCAACGTATAAAAAAATACTTAAGTAAGAGAATCAATGGTGCAAATCATTTAAACCAAAAGTTTTGCTGCTTCACTTGTTGGTTCTACCAAAATGCTCAGAATCTACCCTGTTGATTCGTTGATGTTAAATTCCCACTATCTCAAGTCTCTTTCCTTTTTAAACTAAACACATTACAGTAAATCGATAGTTGTATTCCAGTACAGAGGGCCTCATGTGAGTTTTTAACTTTTAAAACGATCGAAAATTAACGTGAATTTGTGCATTATTTGGAGTTGCGCAGCTGGTGTTACGTCAATAGATTTTCATTAAAAATCCGCATTTACAATATCATCAAAAGCAATTGAGTAAAACTCGAAATGGGCACTTAGTTCTGTACTTAAACATACGTGGAACTCGTGAAACCTAACACTTTTCGAAGTTATTCAAGAGTATTTAATACATATATCAACAGTACGCGTCTCGATTTACGCCAGAACGTTGGTCACACAAGCATAGCTACTGTTCGATATTTTCGTAACTTGTCTCGTCGCCATGCCTTACCTGCCTTAGATTGGACCCTTGATATGTTAGAGACAGAAAACTTTACCTCCTCAACGCTGGGGACATTCTTCCTCCCGCCACAGCGTAGGGTCTTCCTTAGGTTGGCGAGGCAGACGGCCGCGGTGCCCTGGCACGGGCGCCGCCTGTCTGCTGCTGCCGCCGACAGGTATTCCACTAGGAATGGCCTGCAAAGAGAATCACACATTCAGGACATCATGGCTATCACGTTTATTGACGTTAAGAGGCTTTAGCTCTTTAAGCAACTAGAGTTCTAAGCTCCTAAGTAGAGCTAGTAAACGGTCATGAGACTTTTTGGTCTTAGTAGTTCGGTGTCTAGCACCGGACTGTTATTAACCTTCGTGATCATTTTGTAAAACAAAAAATAAAATACTTGGAAGAACAAACCCCGTGTTTGAGTTCCTAAAATCGATCACATGGACTCCTTGTAGCGTGGTATGCGCTCAGATACACTGGAATCTGCTGAGATTTCATAACCGACTTATTCAGTTGAATTAAGGATACCGACCGATCGCATGGGACCGCGTTTGGTTCTATTTCTTTTTCTATGCCATCGTGGTATTTTAGCAATTTCAAATGACTTAAAATTTGCAACAACGACTGATCAGTGTCGTGTTCTTAAATGGAGACTACAACTTAGCAAACGCAGTATAGGGCGGCCTCCGTCAAGGTGGAGCGATGATAGATAGATAGATAGATACTCTTTATTGTACACCATACAAAGAAGTTACAATTTGTGTTTACAGAAAGATGAACAATTTAGGCGGTCTTATCGCTAAAAGCGATCTCTTCCAGATAGATAGCTGCTGAGAGCGGATGGAAAAGAATAGCCGAGGATCGGGCTCAGTGGCCTATGCCTCCAGGCTGGTGTGGGATGATTATGATGATCCGTGTACCTGAGTGTGTCTGAGCAAGTGAAATATGCAGCCAGTATGGACATGAGCCGCCAGGCGCGCTGGCAGGAGTCAGGCGCCGGCGACCGGTTCGACGTCGTCTGCTTCATCAGCTGGCAGTACACCTCGTCGCGGAGCTCGGGCACTGAGTGGCAATGCTGCACCAAGACAAACAATACATTATTAGTAAACTTGTAACGCGTCCTTCTCTTTCAGTATTACTGATGATTGAGAGAGATAGATGGAGCATAACCTCCTCGCAGAATGTTTCTCAGTGATAAAAGTATCTAGAGGACGCAATCATGTTAACAATTCGGACAACATTTTGTCGCTGTCCCTTAAATTGAAATTTCTTTAGCTTCATAATGAAATTACTATGAATGAATTATAAAAATATCCATTAAATCACAATATGAAAAGTGAAATCTGGGCATAGATTACAAACGTGTTTTTTAAAATAAATACGCTTAACGGTCTAAGGTTAAACTTTTTTGCTAATGGACGGCGTCGTATGCCTAAGATACTTACCATAAGTACAGTGTAGACACACTTGACTTCAGTGAGGTCTTGGTGCATTGGTCTCTCGGGCAGCGTGAGGTCGCCGCAGTACGCCCGTATGCAGGTGAAGCACTCCAGCGCAGGCGGCGCGAGCGCAGGCGGCAGGCGCAGCAGCGGCGCGCGCAGCGGCGTCGCTTGCCACTTCACCACGTCGGTCTGGGCCTTCCACGTCCATTCGTTCCGCTTCGCTTTGCTCTTTAGCGACGAATCGGCTTTTAGGATTTCTAGTCTGTAAAGGTAAGATTCTCTTTGAAGTCAAGTTTAACATATTGGATGCCGAGCGGTCACATGACAGTGCGTAAACGTAAAATGTCTGTTGTTTCTTGTTATGCTGGGCCGAGGTGTTACATTCAGAAATTAAACAAACGATACGATAAGGTTTGCCACATATTTTGACTAAGGTGTAGATTATGT
Source organism: Anania hortulata (assembly GCA_963576865.1). NCBI lineage: Eukaryota > Metazoa > Arthropoda > Insecta > Lepidoptera > Crambidae > Anania > Anania hortulata. The sequence continues at coordinate 17,779,984 of OY756395.1, read as the reverse complement.
GAAGTTAGGGCTTGTAGTGTTAGGGTATGTAGAGATAGAAGCTTGGATCTACTTGAGATCTGTCAGCTTTTTGACAGTGCGAGCCATATGGTCTCGTCTTGGCAACATTAAGCATGACATTCTTTTTGGTGGGATAATATGTACATGTCATGTTTAGTAAATAAATTATTAATTAAATCATTGTAGGTTTGTTAGACGTAATCGTAAATGAACCAATAAAATGTATTTCATTTCACAGACGTTTTTGTTTGTGTTAGAATTAAATTTTAAGTAGCCGAGAAAAATATGTAAAAATATTCTAGTTACCTACAGCAGTATAATTTTATAATTACAATGATTTTATGCTGCGCTTAAATTGTTACTGCATATTGGTGTTTACGCCTCATTGCCCCGCAAATGTCCGAGTGCAACATCAGTGATCGAGTGCGTGTAGCGATTCGTTATCGATTGCGTTTCTTTTTATTAATTATTCGATTATGAAAGGCACGTTGTTTTTTTATTAAGTCGGCAACAAAATATTTAGGTAACTACTTACTCTATACACAATAGATGGGTTATCTAGTACATAACATTATTACAAATTTTTGTTGCAATAAATGATTTGAGTTTTATTAAATAACGTTTCCTTTTTTTTATTTTTTGGATTGTCTTATTTTTTTTAAAAACTGACTCAAAGTAACTGCTATGGAAAACACTATTGTTTATTTTGTCTTAGTTGCAATTACCATCAGTCTCCCGTAGTCATCAGATAGTGAACCAATGAGACACGATCATATAGTCAGTGATTGCTTGTCAATTCTCTACCAATAAATCAACGTTAATGTCATTCTGAAATTAAGTTATTTTACGGGAAACGGATTAACCACACGCCTAGATATTATACAGGGTGTAAAAAATAGGAGAATGCCTCAAACCACGTAACGCGTTTACAACAACCTTCACTCGCAATAGCAACATCAAAATTGTAAAAAACTCGTCAAGAAAACCACGTGACGTGATCTGTCGATTCATTGTCAAGATTCCTGAATCACGAGCGTCTCCGATTCAGAACCGTTCGATAGCAAATTGTCGACCAGAAAACTGACACTATATGAATGATTTAACATTAATGTCACGTGATTTATCTTTTGTCAATTCGCTGTCGAATGGTTCCTGAATCGGGGATTTCAAACTGCAGGAGTTATTGTCAAAATATGATCGAACTCGTTGAGTATGAATACCTTGCGGCAAAGTTCGCATCAGCATGTGATCTATGTATCTTGATAGGACCTATCTTAATCATTTGTAACTTGACGTTACGAACTAAGTGCTTTTTGATATCCTAGATCTGATGGTAATGTAGGAAATAATGTTATATAAAGTGTAGTTTACATAATAATGTCAGAGCTACGCGAATGATAGCCCAGCGTGAATCAATCGTCATCTTGCAACTCAGCTGCTTTCAACTATTTCTGCAGCGTCATCCCGAATCTGTATTTTAAACCAATTACTTAATGTGATTTGAGTAATTTAAGACTTCGTATTTCGTAAGCAAATTAAAATTGCTAATCTTTTATATTTTTGATTCCTTTTTGTTTATATTATGTACAGTCAACGGTAGGTAAGTCCGACACTTGGAGATTAATTGTGAGTATTGTAGGTTGACGAGCTGTTGTCTGTACATAGGTTAGGTTAGGTTAGGTGAAGTAGTCAGGTATTGTTTGTGGAAATAATGTTTACGCTGTAAGTATTCTAATTGGATGAATAAAATAATATATATAAGGAAGAATATAAAATCGTGAACTTTCTTAAAAAAAGTTAAGAATTTATATAGTTTAATCAGATGTTTCATACATTCATTTATAGTCAAGGTAGTATTACAGAAAGTAGGTCAGGGATTGGTCGAATGAGTAGTCTGTAGTTCTGGTGACTCTTTATTCCGGCAGAGCTTCGCCTTACAATCAGTTCAGGGTGGAAGAATCAATCTGAATGAACTTACATCTTTCGCTTTCGCTCGCTTCTAATCGCTTTTATACAAATATAACTGAAGTACTATGGGAGTCAAAACAATTACATTCAAACTATAAGACAAAATATTCTAAATATGAAATTATTACAATAATCCAAATATAAATAATTAAACAAGTTTTACGAAATGATTTTATATCTAAAGTTAAATAAATACGTTTAATAGTAAATTATATACGTTTTAAATATAAATGAAGTCGTTGTGATAATTTAATATGATGGCGCTAGTATTCGATGTCCGGTTGTCATATTCTCTGTAGTAGGCGAGGCGTACACCGGCTGTGACGTCGAGTGATGGTGGTAGATTGTAACAGTAGACAATAATTACTCGTATGTATAGAAATATTTATTTTTCGGCTATTACGATATCGACCTGATATTTGAAATTGTTGACTTTCAACAGCCGATTACGATCTTTCAAGAAATACACGCTCATGTTAAGTCACCCTGTATACCGTTCGTGAATAATGCAGTACTTACCCATCTATTTAATCAAACCAACTGTAGTTTTGGTTTACAAATGGCTTAAGGAAGTAGTTTACGCAATTCTAACGGAAACATCAACGGAATCCAAATAAACTTTCAAATGATTATTTGACAGAACACTACTAACTCGCTGGGCTGTTTCCTTTGAATGTAAATGTAGGTCTAAGGCAGTGGTTGCTAACCTTTTAGTAATTAGGGGACATTTGACAAAATTTTGGTCTTGTCATAGACTACTGTTTGGAAGAATATTATGTATTTGTAAATGAATAAAGGATTTTTCTATCTAATTTTAGGGTGTCTTTGCCCACTTCTGGTGCTACCAGGGACCACAAGTGGTGAAGGGCTCCTGATTTCTGATTTATGAGAGTTAGAAAAAGCAAGTCTTAGGTACCATCATGAGACTGATTTTTTGCTTCAACGGACACTGGACTGTGTAATAGTGGACAACATCATATTGGACAACATCACGTACATTGCTCTGATCCTATATGGTAAGTAGCCAAAGCGCTTGTGTTACAGAAACCAGGAACAACGACGGTACCACAACACCCAGACCCGAGACAATACAAAAAAGTTATTTTTCGGAATCGAACCCGGAACCTCAGAGATAGCGAAACCAAGTCTGGTATGCTCGCCTCTCGGTTACGGAGGTCGTCAAAAGTGTGTAAATAAACAAATAAAATGCGTCAGAGATTATCCAATAGGCTAGTTTCCTGGGTTAAAAAAAGATTATTCCATTCAGTCCGTCAGTTAGAATATCAAAAAATATTGGTCCCATATTTTGTCTTTTGTCAATCAAACAAAAAATGACGAAGATCAAAGTTTGGGAGTGACGCCACGTCTTGCTAAAAAGTGTCGCAAGGCGTGGTGTTACGCGAAACTTTAACGGGCTATATTTTCATCATTTTATGTTTGATTGAGAAAAGAAAAAATACGTGTCCAATATATTCTGTTAATCCATCTGACGGACTAATTAGATTTTTTTTAGGAAACTAGCCCATTGTCATTGTCTCAAAGTCTCAAAGGAAGGATTTAAATCCTAGTGGTACGAGGTACCAGACTATAAAATATTGTCAGGGGCGTCACACAACCGATGTCTTTAAGACAATAGATAAGAAATATTTTTTCTCAATTGACACGAACCGGAAATCAAACCGGGACACTTTGCGTCCAAGGTCAATCACCGCACAACTACACCAATCTGGGTGTTAAAAGATTTATTTGAATAAATAAAGGTTAACATCATCATCTGAGATTATACGAAAGAATTGATCTTTAGAAAAGGGAAATCGCTTTATCATTTTAAAATTAAACTGCGTTAATCCAAATTACATGCGGTAAAACGAAATTTTTTATATATACGTGTATATTGGCAAAGGCGTTGTTGCGAAGCATCCATGCGCCGCTGCGCGTTTGACAGCTCAAAGCGGAAGCGCGCATTGGATGCAAATTGCGTGGGTGCATACATATGCTACATACTAGTACAATGAATAGAAAAAGTATTCTGTTGTTATTTACCTTATTATCGTTAAGTTATTGGCTTTTTATTTATTAAGATATTATTACACTCTGTTTTTGAAGGGCTGTGGATTTTGTGTTAAAACAAAATCATAGACTATTTAAGCCCGCTTTACCACCTACCTTTACCATAAAACAACTGTGAACTGTTGGTTATGCATGGGAAATTTAAAAATCAATTACGAAGCAGCTTATCAGCCATATTGGGTGCGATCAATTTGGCAAGTAGTATTTTTGTATCTGAGTATACGTTTTGCGTATGGCGGCGTCTGCGTGGCTTGTTACTGCTTCTAAGAGAAAGAGGACAGTGAATTATGCATGATTTCATTAGGTCAGTAGTATGTTTTTATTTTTATGCCTAAGAAAAACATAATAACTTTTTTTTAAGTTTAAAAAACTCAGTGATCTGGCATTATTTAATAGCAATTATGGGTACCTAATTAAAATGTATATAAAATAACTGATATGGGTAGGTATTTATTTATTTAAGCTTTATTGCACAAAATAAAATCGTACAAAAGGTGGACTTAATGCCATGTGGCATTCTCTACCAGTCGACCAGGTATAATAGCAATAAATATTTTATGGATTTTTCACCCTGATTAAAATGTTTTTTCCAACAAGTGTAAGTCGTATATCTCAAAAGAAATAAAGTATTAGGCATGTTGAAATTTTCATTGAAACGGAGGACGAAGGAATTGGCAATTTTACCTTAAAAGGTACCTAGGTAATTAATAAGGAATTTTAACTAAGTAGGTACCTACTCAATAGTAGCGATTTCGCGGAAATGAAGAAAAAGCGGTAATATCGGGAAATCCTAGCTGTAACCACTTTGATATAATAACCGACTTAATAATTGGTCACTGGTGTGAACACTGGACTAGGACACTGGTTTACTTTGACGTTGCCGTTAACAATTTAGATCACTTAAATGCTAAACTTAGAAAATCAAGTCATAAGGTTTTCGTAATTATTAATCATCTTTTCCAAATCGTTATATCAAGTAAGGAATTTACTTGATATAACGATTTGTTGATTAACGATCTTGATATAACGATTGAACGATTAATTGAGTAATGTGCCTATACAGTAAGAATGTCGCAAAAGTTCAAGTTCCTAAACTGAATTTGACTGCTCTCATGCTGGCAGATTTTAGGATAATTTAGTTTTAATTCTTTTATTTTATTATTATTTTTACTAACATAATATAAGTAGATTATTAACAAATATGAATGAATGATTATCTGAAATAAACATTTTTATTATTATTATTATTAAAACTAATTTAGTGGTAAGTACGAGTATATCATTAGAAATTGGTCAAAACATAGACCAATTTATTAAGTGCCAACTAAAATATCGCACACTTTTCCTTGTCATATTCGGTTTGCAGAAAGCTGAGAAATGTCATAATTAGCATAATACTAGACCTAGCGTGTAGCTTACTCGATCGCTTTAACTGACGATTAATGTGATTCGTATCTTACTTCTATAGAAACAAGGTTTGTTATTGAACGAAGCTATTGATATCGTGCATTTGTTACATTGTATCGCATGCTCTTCCTAGTTGGATGTAACTGCTTGTTTCGCACACTATGTTATGTACGAGAAAAATGTGACGTAGATAGATGCATATTTTAATAGTAGGTCACAGATTGCTTGCTTCAGCTTCAGCTTCAGCGTGCTTCGGTATGTCAACGGAAAAACGAACCCTTGACAAATCAACAAACAACTTTACATAAAAAGAACCACAAAGTGAAATAAAGCATCAGCTAGGCTACCTATAAACTATCATTTTTCGTAAAAAAAAAATATTATGTTCAAAAATACTTACGTCTTACTTTGCGTTTTATTAATAATTAAGGTCAATTACTTGTTTGGTTACTGTTTTTTTCGTCTACATAGACAAAGAATACCAAAAAAAACCTATCTGTGGTGCGCCCGTAGTTGGTACTAGGAATATGTTAATCTGGCCAAATACTGAAACTCTAAGTTAAGGTGAAATTACATCTTGCGACTGTAAAACAGTGAAACTTAATACTAATCTTACTGTCTTTCCATAAATCAGCAGGATAATATCATGTTAGTATGAACCAGTAGAGAGTGTGCTATGTCTATAACTATCGATTCAGTATTCGACAAAGGATAGTCCCAATTTCGATAACGCTACCAAAGCCTCAACGGATCAAGACAAGAGATAGTAATGGCGTTCTCTCTTGAAAACCCGGTTTCTATGTATAATAGGACCACAACAAAGAAGACTTATAGCATCTCACAAACCACAAAACCCTAGGAGATTGATTTGGAGATCAGCTCATGCCTTCCTGGAGTTCCTCACTTTGGAAATTCAAACATGTAAAATCCTGACATTACTGACCACGAATTGAATCTCACTAAAATGTAAATGCTCACAGTATCGGGTTGTCATCGTCACAGCAATGCCCGTCGTCTGACAGACTGTCGCCCGACATGTCTCGCGACCGCGTCGACATCACGCGGCGGCCGGCGAACGCACACTGCCCGACTGAACCGGCAGCAGCGGCGAAAGTATCAGGAAGACCTGGCTAATGCTAAGGCTCTGGTCAGACGATGTAACGATACTAGAAGCGCCATAAAAAAGTGCGAGCACGTAATATTATTTTAAAAAATCTGTTTGTTTTTGCTTTCCAGTAAGTCCTAGTAACTTATGTTATTTTAACTGATTTGTCCTATTTGATTGCTGTATAGCCATAGAAATAAATAACTGAATGAAAAAGTAAGGAACACCTCATCTTAAGGAAAGCGGACCCCAAGATAAGGCAAAACTGAAAAACTTGATAAAAACCAGTGACTGTCTGACTCAACAATAACAACAAACAAGACTAACGAATAAAATGCAGATATTATATAAGTTCAACTTAGCAAGGTTTGTGCATGCTGCTCCGGTGTCAGATGGTTGGTGCGTTTGTACGCGACCTTAGTGATTCGATTCGGCTTTCGTTTGTTTGTTTACATATGCCCAGTCACGCCGCTTTTTGCACGTTTCTTGCTCCAGCGATATAAATAGAAAGGTCATTATAGCATGCAAATTTTATGGCTTTGCCGATTCGGGGGGTTAAGAAATACCGAAGGATTGTATACGATCAATGTCAAAAATATTACTTAATAAGCAACCAAATTTGACTATGGTGGATACGACGCTCAAGTAAATCATATCGTTAAAGAGCATTATAGATTGCTCTGTTTGGGTGCAGGTGGGATGGGTGTTTTTAATTTCTGATGGATGATAATTATCATATTACTTTTAATAAATTTGAGTTGATCCAGTTCATCTATACAGATATTAAAATGTATTCGCTTCCTTCGAACCCGTGAACTTGGTGCTTAATTTATAACTATTTAAGCTGAATTTAATCCTATTTATAAAATTATTAAATCATTTTAGTTATTTTTACTTAATTTGATCAAAAAGTGTATGTTGGCTGCTAGCGACTAGCTTTAATTTAGTTATGCTATGCTATAGCTATGTTATGTCCGCCATTTTATCTAGCTAGACTAGCTTCCGGGGTTTTGCTGGAATTTGTTCAAGCCTGGTGCTTCGCTAGATTACATCCTTTTGAATCGACGTAGTTAGGTAGTAACAGCTCTCGTAAGCTATGTTTGCAACAACCTGATATTATAGCAAGTAGTACAGTCACAAGCAACTCGAAGTAAAGCTATTTCATTGTTTCAAGTTAGGTATTAGATTAAGAGAAGTTGATTATCATGTTTGCTGAAGAATCGATAACCACTGATCTGGATGTGCTGTTAAGTTGAGACTATGATTTATTATGCTTAAAGGTCTGTGGGACGCCATTTTTAAAAGTGGACTGACGACAATACACAGAGCAGCTGATGGCCGCGGCGGCGCCGCGCCGCGCCGTTGGGAAAGAGCAGTCGATGATTATTTGTAGCAGTAACAGTTTAAAATAGACTGGGAAAGTTTTGTGAACTGGAACAGTTGAAGAGTCTATTATTATGAAAGATATAATTAAGTTTTAAACCAATCCAGACAGAAGGTAAGATCAAACTTTGTAACGTTCGAATATTATGTCTAGCAGTGGACTGACACAAGCTGATTGTCACAACTCGCACCGGATCTATCTAGAGTCAGGTTTAGCCAGTACAGAAAAGTTAACAGATGTTAATCTTTTTGATCGTGACTGTACGTACAGTGTTGAGTATTGTAGAGCTTCGGAGCAGAAAATCGCACACTTGAATGATCTTCTTGTATAAACGTTATTGTGTAATTATGATTAGGTATGACCGTTACTCTGGTGCAACGATTACAACGCGTGTGAACTGCGCTTTGCGCAATCTACACAAAAAGAAGATTTGGAATGCATCTTTGCGTGAAGGCAAATATTTTGACCTTTTTAATTAGTTTTTGTCACAAATAATTACCAGTAATTTGTACTCATGACTACTAGACGTAATCCAAATCGCCTATGAAGAAAATTTTTGCAAACATGTTAGTGAAGATATTGCGATTCGGCTGCATATGGTTGCGTGATGACGATGTTAGCAATCATCTACTTCCCTTACCATAATAATAAACGCTTCATGTAAGCTAATGAAGACCTTGAGTAATAGAAGGTTCTAGAATAGTAGTATTTTATAGAATCCGTATGTACCCTTAACAGGCTGGGGACTCAGGACGGTCGATGCAAGGACAACTTGTGTAGGTGGGGCTACTGACAATCTCAACAACAGATATGCGAGTGCGGAGCTTCACGCAAAGACTTACTTCACGCCACTGAGAAAGCTGTGGCGAAGTATTAGTCAGTAGTCATTTTGTTGCCTTCGACACGAGAAGAAGAAGAAGTAGAGAAAGTCTCACATCACAATGAACTAAGAACAAAATAGTAAAGGGGTGTTGTCCAGGAAGGGGTTGGTATATGCAAGGACTTGATTTTACACATCATCCGAGAAAGGACATGAATAAGAATATTGATTCAGGATCTTTTTGTCAGGTTTATTGATCAGATCTTGATCAAAACATCTTGAAGGACGAATTCCATTTGATCCATACACTTCCGTTCCCAAGATTAGCTGTTGTTAGCACTAACGATAGCTATATCGATATCAAACCACACAAAACACTGTCACAGGTATTTTTACACAAAAAGAAACAATAGACGCACTCTCATGACAAGTGAAACGTCAACTTTCGCGACAAACACAGGCCGTGTGCGAGCGCCTTTATGCGGAACTTTTAAAAAAGAACGATACTTGCATTCTGTGCTTGAGCCTCGAAGCGGCAGAGCACGGCATGGTCGAAGGTTACCAGCCTACTGCGACAAGTCGCGTCGTTGTCGCGCGCGTTCCGCCCGACCGACGTCCGCAAACTGCCAGGGCTGCTCCACATTTTTCCCAAACACTTTTTACGGCGCATTGTTTTTGCAAAGTTGCACTCAACATTGGGCAAGAACGTAAGAACATCTCGTTACGAAAATGCGTTCGTCTCACAATGGTTATTATGGTACAAAGAAAAATATTTGGTTGTTAACGAGAACACAAAGGGCCGGTAACTGGCGTGGCCACGGTTGAGTACGTCGCATGCAGCGGTGCGTGGAACATTGTCATTACTCCATATTTGGAGCAAAGTCACTTTCGTTCATATCTTTATTTATCAACTCTAGATCTCCAGCTTTCGTTATTGCTAACTCAAGCCGATCAATCGCTAAACTTTATCCCGGTGCTAATATCATATAATATAGCTAATATCGGTGCGTCATAATTATTTAGTATTTCCAGTATCTTATTTACCTTTATCTTGTATGGTGTGCAATAAAGTGTACCAGTCTATTTATTACATCGAAATAGTTCTATTTTTTTTTTGTCAATTTTCAAATTACCGATGGAGATAGTGCATGTGAAAACTGTTATAAAACTACGTTTATTAGTACGAGTATTACTTTCTAGACAACCCTACTGATATCATTAGCAAAAATTACCCAGTGCATCAGTTCAAAGTCACACAGGACACATTCAATGTAAATACGTGTAGAGCTTTTTTCAAAACCATTGTGTAAGAGTGGAAACGCTTCATGAAGATAATTAAAAAGTCATAAAGCAGCTATTTATTACTACGATGATTGCTGGATCGAGATAATATAGAAATGAGTTGTTTTCTGCGTTATTACATTTCTATCACTATCTAGAAAGAGTTTTTAGGTTTTGGCGGCGAGCTTTTTGCAGTCATACACAGAAGAAAGTAGAAAAATGAGAAGGTACTACCCCGGCACTACAGGGAAGAACTGCTGTATACATACTGTAAACACTGCATACAACGTCTACGGATTTTGATCTAATTAATTACAGAGTTCAATTTAAATAACCAAAAGTGCGAATTTAGATTATTCAATAATTAATCGATACTTGCGGATGTGGCTATCATGTTGGCAAAAATTATGAAATGCACTCGGATTTTTTGTTCGACATATAGACAAAGTAGGTAAATGTATTTATATTAGGATTTATACAAGGTTTCTGCTTTCTTCACTTCCATAAATAAACTCATTTTTTGTTGTCGATTTCAAGAATATTGGGCACTTGTCAGGGGTACAACAATTAGTACGATGCCTACAGTGAAAACAAAAGTCTCGATTCCCCGAATCATTTCAGTAACAAAGCAATAAAAACGAAAGGCGATTTTCACACCTCAAATCAAAGGCACATTATATTTCAAGTAATCGCTTTGATGACCAGAAGATTTTGATGAGTACCGTCACTTGAGTACTCACTTCAAACTCGTAAGTAGTCATTATCGAGAGTGAAATGTTAATGTACCTGCACGTCCATTGTTGACCTTTAGTTTTGATTTTTTTCTCTTTTGAATTACATGGGTATGGTCAATTGTTGTGGTTAACAAGATGTTAAATAAAACATATACTTCTAGTTATACTCGTAATAGAGACTAGTAAAGTAACGAAGAAAAAAATGTAGTCTGTTGTACTTATTTGAATTTAAAGTACAAACACCTACAATATTTTTTAACAACCTATCCAACGAAATCATCTACCATGGGATCGATGCGAAAAAAAGCATATCCACTGTACGTGTAGGAAATGTATCAGAAAACTTTTATTAAAGATTTTTTCACCTACCACTTTGTCGGAATGATTAATCTGTAGGCGTTGTGTATATTGTGCGTTATAATAATTTACTATAATCTATCTATACATATAAAACAAAGTCGGCTTAGTTACACCATTTATAAGTCAAGAACGGCTGAACCGATTTTTATTACCGGTTTGTTGGATTTGTCTCCGTTCCCAATAGCAGAATACCTAATAAAAAATCTAAAAAGTAAAAATAAAGAGGCGGTACGAAGTTCGCTGGGACAGCTAGTTATTATACTAAAAAGATGTTTTTCAATAAATACTTAATAATACTAGGAGTTGTTGCAAATATAATTGTTTTTCAAAATATCTTAGTAGTTTATTTATTTTTTGGTTAGAGTTTCTTAATAACACTTTATTTCTTTAAGGTACATTATTTGTAAGCGAAAGTAAGTATAAAGCTCGTAATGAATCCAGCCCTTATCGCGCCATCACTTACAACAATACGATGTTGTACAATAAACCTACTTATCTAAATCTTCCTCAGGTAATTAATTTAATTCATACGAGCCGAGCGCATAGCAAACTGTATCAAAATCAATCAATAGGTACTAAGTTTAGATGTTACAGCAGAATCCCACTTCATCAATATTTGTTATCAGCTAACAACGGATTAAGGAACCATGGGTTTTTAATTGCCACTGTACTATAGAGTAGCAATATGAATCATCTTTCACCGAAACTAGTTAGTGATTTTTCACTTACATTTTTATGAAATGGCAAGTCCTGACAACCCTCGCCCATACAAAAACAGTACAGATACAGATTTTAAAATGGTGGAAAATTTTGCTGAACATATCATACAACATTTTTACTTTATAGGCTATATGCTGCATGCTTGTGACTAACAGAGCTTGGTGAAACTGTGAAGTTTGTTTCATAACTTACGAGTAAATCTATTTTAAAAGGCGTAATATTAAAATAAATGCGACAGAAAACATACTAGTTGTCATTGTCGCGAAGTAATGAGTTGACAACCTTTGTGTTACGAGACACTAGACAAGGAATTTTGCTAGGGGCGTCTGCTAGCACACCCAGATCCATTCCAATTTAGAAGTTCTTATCTGAATTGACCCGAACTGGGAATCGAACCACCCTGGGCGCCATAACGCCAATCGAGTCGTCTATCTAATGTGTAATTTACAGTGATCGGAATAGGTAGATTGATTTGGAGTCAATGATCTCAAACATTGATGTTAATATGGACATGTCTCCGGGATTCCGGCATTTCTTGGTATAAGTTTTTGAAAAAAAGGCATATCCGTATTATGCTAGCAATACCAAAGTACATCAAATTAATCTACCTATTCCGATCACTGGTAATTTACCATAAAATTTATAAAATAATTACCATTGTTGTCATTATAAATGAAGAGTAAATAGAGCAACTGTTGTGTGTTATATCCAGTTTGTCGTGCCACATTTTCAGGTAAATTTTATTACAAAAACACTAAGAGCGTGACGGGCGGCACGCGTGCCTGCGCCTGCGCAGCCCACTCGGTGAATTAAACAGGACATAGGGCTGGCACAATAGCTTACGATACTAAATGCTGACATTTTAAACTTTTTACCAACCATTGGCAATTAGTCTTCAAAATAGGAATAGCTGTGAATAATGCTGATCCACGTAAAGCGTAAGTACAACATTTTTATGACTTCTTGAACATATAGTATTATAAATGTTACGATTTACTTGTGTGGATATTTTATGAGTGACAACATGCAAACAAGCATTTTGACTGACATGAGTGCACGACTATATAATGCTGACGAAGATATTAGGGTACTTACTGTGCAAAATTCCTGTCTAATGTAAACATAATTATGCCAATAATTTTTAGCATGTACACGTGTTAACATTGTCATAATTTTACCGAACACAATTTTAAAACAAGCTTGTGTTGCTTTTGAAATTTTGCAGTCATGCTCTATTATATTCTTTGCTATGGTTATAAACAAATAAATCTTTTTTTTTTCTCTTTATACGACAAACGATATTTTCCTGCCTTCATTTGGTCCTTGTATTAAATCTATCTTGTTTATAATTGCAATAGTTTCTAGAATGGCCTACATTTTAGATTGGTTTACTGCAGAATTCTTTGTAACAGCCCTACGAGCTGTGTTAGAATATTGACCGTTATTCTGTTTGTGTTCATTACTGGGTACGGTCATGCGATATAATTCATTTGTTTTATATGAGAGGAAGATACATTACGATGCGAATAAAAAAAATTAAGTCAACTTTGTAGTGATACAAATATCAACCAGTAAAAAATATTTCACTTCTCTTTTCTAGCATTTAAAATCTATTAATAAATGAACATTTAAAAAAAAAAACAGCCAGATAACGTAACTCTTGACATAAGAAATTAACATCCTTCTGTAACAAAGTACTTATCAACGACTCTGAAACTCCCCAAGAATTCCAAGACACGAGCGCGACTGATCGGTGACTTGACGGAAACGTGACTGTTGAGTGTGTACTAACCCTTAGGTCACGGCTGTACCGCTAGATGCCTTGCTGAGCGCCTAGCGTCTAGGCAGAGAAAATAAACGTACGAAAATATAGAGGACCAGCCACATTGCGTGCTATGCGGCATCGCCTGTTCGGCCGGTCCCGTACCCGTACCGTTATATTATGGGTTTTTTAAGCGCTAAGCTAGACATTCAGCAGTGCAGACGCGGCCTAAAATCTAAGCTTTTAATCATATTTTTTTGTGTAGTCAAGTATATAATCAGTTTCCTAACAACATAAGCGGCGTTTACCTAGAAACATTTTTTACGCCGATGGCGTGTGTCGCAGTCGTGGTAGAGAGCGCGATTCTACACGCCACCGTAGGTATTCGATTTCTACATACGAGTAGCTATACAAAAACTACGGGGTGAAAGAACAAAGTTGCTAAACACAAATATTCGAAGACGGACATGTTTGTGATAAGGAGAAGAAAGTATTTTTGTAAAATCCTGCACATAATATATGCACAGTTTTTCATTTGTATGTTCAATAAAAATATTGTTGTACGTACGCAATCTGTCCTTATTCCCTAATGGCAGGGATACTCTATAATGCCTGTTTTGTGCAAATAAAAAATATTTACAGGCCTATATCACTATTTTATAAGGGGTAGGCTACGCGAGCAAGTAGTTGAAGATGCACCTACGAAACAAAAGTGTAACAGTGTTGTTACAGATTAACAACGGTTGAAAAATACCCTGAATATAAAAACAATGTGTGAATATGACTTACTCAGGACTCTGTCGGAAGTGATCCACGGCAAACTGCAATAGTGGATGTCTGCCGTCATGCTGTGGCGTCGATTGGTCTCTCCGTTCCTCTCTTATGTCTCTTTCTCTGTCTCGTTCTCTTTCCCGCTCCCGGTCTCTGTCTCGTTCTCGGGGAATCGGCGACGAGGCCTGCCGCCTCTCAATGATTTCGGACTCATCTCGCGAATCGCGGGAGTCTCTGCTTTCGCGCATTTCTCGCGAGTCGCGCATTTCCCGCGAGTCGCGCGTATCCCGCGATTCGCGCGATTCTCGACTCTCGCGTTCTGGTATTCTTTCCTTTGCAACTCCATTTGTCGTCGGTTTCGGTTGAATCTGTAACAAGTGTAAGGATTCAATTAATATTACTACGAAATGGATACCAAAATACTCTGATCCAAAAGAAGATAGTTTAACTTTTATATTTTTAAACCTATCGGCTACTATAGAGCATAATGTCAAATAGATTGAAAAGTAAACATACCTACTGTCTAGAAATAGAAGTATTTATTTTATGCATTATTAGCTATTTAAGTATTCTGTGCGAATTTAACTTTAAATTTATGCAACATGAACGTAATAAGCGGGTTTTATGGTCGTAGGTGTAGTCATTTGAAATTACACTGGTACTTACAAGTATCATTAACAGTTCTTTGCACTAATACTAGATGTAAAAAATACTAGAAACTGACGATTATTATGATGCTAATAGTAGTACTGTTAAGACCGTTTCATCTTTTTGAGTGATGGGCACAAATGCTAAATCTACGTGTTTACTGACTTTTTTGATTTTATCGCATAAATTCTAAATATTGTTGGAAAGTTTCAACCATAACGACTGACATAAGTTGTAAATCATTTTTATAGGTAGTCTCTGTCAGTGTCTGTAACGTTCTTGGCGTTGGCAGTACAAAATGCAAAACATCTAGTCTATCCGCTAACAGGAAATAAATTAAAAAGCTGCTGTAAATGGGGATATTGCTAGTAAAATGCACTCAAAGTTTACTAATGCAGGTGAACGATCACCAATTAATCGGATAATCCAGATCTATAATGCTAAGTTCAACTCTGTAGACATCATAGCGATAAACCCTAAAAACTTAAAAAAATATATAATGAATCTGCTATAACGCCCCTGCCTAATGTCAAAATATTTTCTTCTAATTGTAATATGTGTTAAACGGTGCTGGTGGCACAATTATTTAAACTCTTTTGTATTACCGTGTGTGTAAAAAGTTTATTTCTGTGCTTTCGGCGCTTTTTCATTAATTTGGCATTTGCGTTACTTTTCATAAAAACCGTCGACATAAAGAGATTATTTAAATAGCGTGGCAGATGATTACGCCTCGTTTCGATTCGGCAATTAAGTCAGCGGTGCGCGGGCGCAGGAAAGCGTGAACCTCGTCCGGAGACCGGCGGCATTTCATTGAGAGATTCATTAGGGCTGTCGCCTGTCGATTGAAGTAATCAGTCTCGAGAATGCAAAAATAAAACAAAAATGTGATTCGATTGCTGGTAAAGCAGCCGGTACGAGCCAAGGCGGAGGTTGGCCGGTTAGCAGGTTCTTATCATAATAAAATACGTTATTATAACGTTTAAATACCAAATAACCTTAGTAAGGACTACTAATACTACTAATTTATTTTGTTTGTTGTGTACTTTACACCAAAAATCATGTACAACATCCAACTAAACAGCGTCAATCTTTTATAACATTTTTGTGTAAGTAAGTAATAATTTTAAAATTTCAAATCATTAAATAAAATCTTAATTGTATTTTTCTAAACAAAAGACAATTACGTAGAAATCCTTTTAGTCAAAGGCAAAACACACCTACGATAATTAGTAAGAAGTCAGAAGTGGAGTGCGACAGCCCTGCGCGTCATTCGCGGATGGGTTACACCGATCGGCGATAAGATGTCTCGCTTTAAGCACGAGTTACTAGTAACAATCAGTAATTGAATTATGGTAAGAAATTACGTTAATTAGTTCAACATACTAATAATAAATTAAAAAACTAAAGTACAATGAAATTAAAATTAAAATAAGTACTATAATATGACTAAAAGAAAATTAAGTACGCCAAATGGAGAAACTGATTGACTTTGAGTAAAATTGCAAATCCGATGCAAGTTTTACGACACTTTGTTCTTTGTGTTTGAAGCACAGGTTCTACCTAGTTCAAGCAAAGATAACTCCTTGCGCTGTATATTAAATTCAATTCAATTCAATATTTATTAATTTCGGGCAACATAGGTCCATGGGTTAGTGCAAATTCAAAACTTAAAAATAGGTGTTAGTATATACATATTTTAATTTAATTTTAATTTTACTTTAATAAGTATAGTTTGAAGTTGTACTTATACATATAAATGTATCTGCTCTTCTTGTAAGTATTTAATAAACGTTTATTTATTTATTTTAATTATTTGTCTCGGTTTTATGTTGATTTATAACTTTAAAATTATAAATCGTAGTAACCATAGTTGGTCGTCTCTTTAAAGACTTAATAAATAAATGAATAAAAGGCTAAATAAATGAATATACAGCAGTCAACACACTATTATCATGGTCTCGAAGTAAGGAATTAACATCCTTATGTTACGAGGTACCAGACAATGATTTTTTCCAGGGGCGTCTCCCAGGTCACCCAAACTTGAGCCAATTAAGAAAAGTCAGTTTTATAAATTGATTGAACCGGGAATCGAACCTGAGACCCTTCGCATTCAAGGCGAATCACCGCGCCACTACGCTAATTAGATTGACAATTGGTATGAAGCTGTAATAAATAATTAAGTGAAATAATTAAAAGGTTTTTAGGTTAACTAAGGTTGTTATTTCAGTTTGCTGCTCAGCACATGTCCGTGTATGAGCATTTATTAAATGCTGAATTTTTTAACTAACTTGTAATGTAGTAGTGTAGTCCTATGCCATTTAATAATTATTCGTGACAATAATAAGCAGTAGTTAGACCTATTTACTGACAATTACATTAGAAGTAAAGTGAAAATGATTTTTTGCAAGCACTTATTAGAGTCAGGAAATTTTGTTATGACAACAAGGTACTCAAGGTTAGAATTATCATTTACTATTAAGTTATTTCTACGTCTAAAAGAAAATAGTAATAACTCTTGTATAAGTTTGTAGTTTTTGTTATAAAAGCGCAAAAAGCCGCTTTATAAATAACATATAATAGTTAAACATAAAAATAATATTATTGGATGGTGTTTAAACCAGATTGTTTGCCTTTGAAAAAGCTTCTGATCACGATAAACGTGAAACTGATCTTCTAGGCAAGCGATGAGGTGCTAACTGATCAGTATGCGATTAATAAACACGACGATCAATTTCGAAATGCATCCTCTCCAATATGAAGAAACAACCGGTGATATGCAATAAATACATTATTTATATAAAATGCAATAAATGCCGTCTTTCCGATTGAATAGGTTGCGTTATTTTAAGTTAATAATCTAAAAGGTAATATAATAATGAATATAAAAGGCAAACCGGACTGAATGACGGATAAACGCGCAGCCAAAACCGCTGGATCTATCATAAACTGGACAATATGCAGAGGTTCCTAACAGAGTGCACTTAGGAAGGATTATTGAAAATTTAACCCTTAAGGGGGAGATATGGAGGTGTAATTTATAACCGAGAATTAATATTTGGTCGGGCGATGTCGCGCGCTTAAGATAGCTTAGTCGTTGTAGTTTCATATTACATGTGGTATCAAAATCACGAGCCACGAGCCGAATGAGTTCAAATCTTAGCACATATGGATTTTTCCAAATCTATGGAGTGTTAGCGGGATTAAAATCGAATCTACACAACACTACTCAATCGATGACTCATGCACGTCACTACGATCTGTCACTTGACGTTTTTGCTTTTCGCGCGCTTACGGTGCAAAAATATTGTAAAAGTCTTGTGTGATTAAAAGTGTTTTGAATTTATTTGTGTCTTAATATGAGGTACCTATTACAGATTTATACCGTTTGCAGTGAAGGAAAATCTAAACAGTATTTTACTGTTTACTGTGTAACTGGATATGGCACAGAACAGAATTATGTGGTTTCCCTGTCGGGTTACGGAGGTCTGATGGCAACCATTCCGAATGTAATAACTAGACTTGTCACATCTAGGATCATGGTCTAGCGTACTCCGTCTAGAAACGGGGCAAAGCGCTAGGAAAAAGAATATTAAAAGGCCTAATCATCATCATCATCACCGAAAAAACTATTGTATTAACTTTTTGCAAACCTACTTTTAAGCACATTTCTGTGATTTTCTGGTAATTTCCCCAGTAACTTTCAGATTAGCCGGTTGGAAGCGGCCTGCATCCAGCGGCTTCCTGCAATAATATCTTAACGTAATGTTGAGTTTATGCCTGTGAGTCACACTATAGACTGCCATTACTCATAGTCATTGAGCACATACCCTTATAGAGCAGCAATACAGACCATCTTTCTCCGAAACACGTTATTGATTTTTCACTTACATTTATTATGAAATGACAATTCGTGTCAACTCTCGCCCATACTAAAACAGTACAGTCACAGATTAAATATTGGCGGAATTAGTGTAAAACAAAATGAATGAAATTTTTACTCTTTAAGGTATGTGTTTTATGCTCTTAATATACCTATAGTTTTATGCCATTTAAATGAGGTCTCAAACAAACTGTATGACTGTTGTAATACAAAATGCAATTATATTGTATCTTTACGTAAACTTTTATGGTGTCTTTGTTAAGTAATAAGAACATTCTCATCGTAATAACACAATAATGACCACCAAAACCATAGTTAGGTACTGAAACATACGTAATAGAAGTTTTTTACAATTTATTTTATTTAAATACGTTACACACAGACAAGTTAAAGTCAACAATACATACTCGTATACATATGTACCTTGGAAGATTTGTTGATAATACAATTAAAATTTATTTTCAGTCGAATTTGGGGACGATTTTTCAAACGCCAGATAACTTTTAACCGACAAATAAAACATTTTCTATACGAAAACTGTTAACATGTTAAACTTATTCTTTAAATAAAAGTTATCTTATGTAAATATTCTAAAACGACAGAGCTGTAAATAGTGTACATATACGAGTAGTAAAATTAGTAATACGTTACAATTAGGAATTTTAAAAACATTTTAAGAAAATTACCATCAAACCAATCTTGTTTGAAGCCTTATTTTCAGTATTAATAGTATTAAAATATACCTTTTGTTTCCGCTTCAAAGTTTTCCTACTTAACGTCCTGATAACACCGTAAATATTCTCCATCGCAAACTTTTATCCCACACCGATTTAACACTAATCGAGCAATCACTTATTTCACTGCTATTCACAATCGATTTCTTTTTGCTGTGGTGCGATTTCCGCGCTGCATCGCCGAAGTGCAGCCGCGATATGCGCGCGCGCAGGCGGCGTGCCGGCCGACATCTTTATAAATATTGATGCAATCTCGATGTGTTCGCTCCGATTAATCGTTAATTTCTTTCGTAATTAAGCCACGCTTAAGTTTTACGTCGTCGCTTTTTTGCGATAAAATGATTAATATTGAGAAGCTTGCGAAGTTGCGACAAGTGATCACAAATAAATCTTTTATTAAATCGAAGTTACTTTTTGGTCTAATTGATATTAAGAATTTCGTAAAGTAATGCCAGTTTAATTTAAACAGGAAGCCGCTGGATGTAGGCCGCTTCCAACCGGCCAATCTGGAAGTCACTGGGGGAGGCCTATGTTCAGCAGTAAACGTCCTATGGCTGAAATGATGCCTAAATGATTGGGACCTTAGTCTTATTGCTTATTTATTTTATTTTATACATTCGTTACTTTTGTAGATTTAGCTGAATTATTTCGATAAAACATGTAGGTTTATATATTTTTAAATAAAGTGAGAAGATGGGTATAGAAATAAGTTCTTTATAAGTTCAAAGCCCCCACGTGCGTGTTAGAAAGTACTAAATCAAGTGCTTTATGGTATTCCTATACTGATAGAAAAACAGCGTATCATATTTTCTGTAATTAGCTACTGTTTTTAACTAAGTAGGCCTCAATTCCCAGTGTTTTCTTAAGGCTAAGATCATAGAAGTAGTGTTTAGTCTTCGCTCGACCGCATCACGTAATTACTTTAAATCAGGCCATCTTAGCTCAACTTACAAGATGAAAAATGTTGGTACAGCTACCCACAGAATAACTAATACTACCATGGCATGAAAACTATTAAAAGGACAAAATGTATCTATATAATCTGGTCTCAACATGACAATGAGTAGGTACTTATTATTATTACGCAAAGGCTCACTTCGATGAAAAAATCGCATTTTCGACGCCAAAAACCGAGATATTTCTGTCACATTTTTCGCAACTCGCTTTCATTAGCGTGTGGAGAATATAACGTTATGTATGTACCGACCGGGTCGACAGCAAAACTTAGGTATATTGAAGGCTGTCTGGGAGAGATCGCTTTTAGCGATAAGACCGCCTAAATGTATTTTTTTTCCTGTAATTTGTATCTTTTGTGTGGTGTACAATAAAGATTATCTATCTATCTATGACTTGGCACGAATATATATGGAGAATATAGACATTCAGTGCATAATGATAACACATAGATCCTTTAGATTTGAAACAATTCTTGCAAAAATTTACAAAAAAATTATCGGTAGTCATATAGTGTTAGATAATTTATGGTTTTCAATTACCCCATTGTGCCAATTGTAGTTGTTACGCGTCATTGTTCTATGAATATTAACGGAACACCAATTGCCAACTAAACCATTGCATGTTACACAATCTAGACTGACAAATAAATAATACATACACTGTGAGCCTGCCATGTTTGTACTATTGTGTATTCTGTGGCCAAAGTATAAAGTATGCGCATCATCATCATCGTTTCAGCCATAGTAATACGACGTCCACTGCTGAACACAGGCCTCCCTCAATTACTTTCATTGGGGAATTACTTTCTTCGCACGCAGACGCTGCTGCCCATCCCGTACTACAGGAATTAGTCGCCTCTTACGACACGCCTCCTGGCCGGCTCCCCCCCGTGTATTCTTTACGGCCGGAACGGCGGAACACGGCACGGCAAGTATGCGCATACTAAATACTTTTGATCGGCCGAACTGGGACCTTGCTACGCGAACTACCGCTCTACCATAGGGTCATCAGCACATTTACAATTATAACAACAAAAGATCTATCTTTGATTAACGAGTTTATGTTCCATTGAATGATAATAATAATATATAAATAAACTGTTTCCACAATCATATTAATAAGCTAGCCCCAAACTAAGCAAAGCTTGTACTATGGCGACTAGATAAAATAAAATAAACTTTATTTGCCTTAAACATGGTATACAGAGGTGTTACAAAAAAATTAAGTACTAATCATGTTTAGCCAATTACATAGACATACTTAAATACATTTATAAACATCCATGACTTAGGTACATATGATCGTGTTCATCACACAAACATTTGCCCTTTGCGAGATTCGAACCCGCAACCGCTGGCTTTGTAGTCCGGAGCGCGAACCACTACACCATACGGTCGTCATTTACATTTAATAAATGATCTTAGTTAACAACGATATTAGTGTAAAGCCAGGCTTACTTGCATACTACAAAGCAATACTAGAACTGTTGATAAAATATATGTATAACTCTACCTTTTGTTATTCAAAACTGATAAGATAACGGTAGAATCGACCCGATCAACGAACTTAGTACTTTAGTAAGAAGGGCTTGCGCACGCGCCTCCTCCGGGAATACTATACCGGACGAAAGCTTCTTAGGGGCTTTGTTATATTACTGTCGTAAATGCGAGGCACGCAGTACAACCTTATAGAGTAGAAATGAATGTCATTTAATTGTTTTTTTTTTCCAATTTTTAGTTTGTGACTTTTTTTTTTTTTTTAGTATGGGCGAGAGTTGACAGGACTTGTCATTTCATACTAAATAAATAAATGGTTTTCACAATCACACCAATGTAGGTACCAAATGTAGGTAAAAAATCACTAATGTGTTTTAGAGAAACATGGTCTCTATTGTTGCTCTATCTTTATGCTATAGGATATGTGCTCAATGATGCAAGGCGACGCTAAGATAGATAGGATATTATAATATAGGCTACTTTCTATCCTGAAAAATGCACAGCTTAATAAAGATGGCGATAATTAAAGCAAATGTCACTTCTGTGACAAAACAAACCCTACGCAAACGAAGCCGCGGGCAAAAGCTAGTATTTTATCAATCTAATGCCTTCAAGACACGAATGAAGGCTTGTTCTAGAGCAAAATCCTATCATAGACCACAGGGTATATATGCGCAGGGTATATGCACAACAACACCCATAGTCTATGATAGTTCTATTGAGTCAGATTTTGATTTGTAACTAAGATGAAGTAATTCGTCCATCCGCCATCAAAACTGAAAAAAAGCGCAGTATTTCCTATTCCGAATCAAGTGGATATTATTTAATATCTTTCTAAATTTCCTTGACAAAGTGGATCATTTAACCGTTCACGCTAACACCGGCCTTCCTAACGGATATCGTGCACATAATTTCTTCCTCCTTGACAGTCGCTTTGCATGCGCCCGCGCCCAGTCAAACGGAGCGAGGAGCACCAAGAAGTGCGTATTGTGATAAATGGCTTCCAGTTCTACATGGCCAGGCATAACGGGCTGTGAAAGGGAAACGGATAGCTTTGAGTTAACCAACTAATTGACTATGCGGTAATCTGGGAGGTTTAGGAAATGTGATACGTAAGAGGTAATGTTGGACATTATTTGATAGTCAGGAACGCTTAGTCGAAATAAAACGATTGACAAAATCTTGTAAGTCAATGAATACACGGTTTCGATGTTAGTCCCATAGAAAAATTTGTTGTGTTTGAGCAGGAGATGTTTTAGATATACTGTTTGGTTTTGCCATATTTACTGTGGTGTATCCGTTTAAAAAACAAAAACATTTCTTGTTTTATTTGAATTTTATATCTAGATATGCAAAAACTGTCTTTGAATAAGTCATTTGCAACCAATAAAATGATAACAAATAAATAAAAATTTTAAATGGTAGTCAGGTATTACATGTTTTTTTACAGGCATAAAAGTATAGATTATCCAATATCGGAAATTTCAGATTCTCAACACAATTTTCCAACTCTTAATTTTATCTCTGAGAGAACGATAATCGTTAAATCTTTTCATAGCTTACATTTTTTTAAAACTGTATTACTCTATCAAAAAAGTCATGTTTCTGATAAGAATCGTATGAAAAGCATTCAGGTTACAGAATCCAATCATAACCTTTTAGAGCAGCAACAGTAAGCAAATAACCATAAAAACTAAAGCTCTATAAACTCATATCTAAACAAAACTCAATTTGCAAATCTGGGTCATGTAACTGAACTGCACGACATATCGCATACCTAGATAGAGAGTAGCACAACTCGAAATAATTTAAAATCGAGTTATTGCGATTGTCGGAATGTGCGTGGAATCTACATTAACTCTAAAGACACCCGTGTACTTGAGACGTGCTACTATTTATAGAAATAGAAACGTTTATTCGACCCACAAGAGAAAAATACATAACAGTATAAAACTTTAAAGAGATCATGTGTCGAAAAGGTGCGCCCGCTCAGCATTTGTAGGGACAGCAACGGACTTACGCTGATTTTCTGCGGAAACCTCCGACGCTAGTACGTGCAGCAGTGACGCAGCGGCATCTTTTTTTAATTAATTAATTTTATTTGATCTTAAACTACATTAACTATTTAAACTCCAAACTTCCAAAGACACACATTTATTTTGTGTTGTGCCATCGATTATTTCGAGTTGTGCTACTCTTTATTAAGGTGTACGATATTTGAAGAGCGACTGACGAGGTTTCAGCGCAACCTGCGCCTACGCAGCGCCGCGTGGAAACTCGCCGCAATGTGCTAATCGTGCGATAATGAACTATGTAGGACGTAAGGTGTTAGCGTTTGTACGGTGTCAACAGTGTCTGAGCATATAAAGAAAACTAAAAAATATTATTTTGAAACCAAATGATTGTCGGTGGAATGAATAAATGAATATTTATCAGACCCAAGTTTTTTATTATATTTTTTTATCGTAGGCATCTCAGTTTGATTCTATTGCCAATAGGGGCAAAAAATAAAAGACATGTATTGTATATACTGCTAGGATTACGTCGAACGCGTTGTGAAAATCAATTTAATAAAAAAAGAAAACAAGATTCTTTAAAGGTCATAAAACTCTTAATCTATATAAATAAAAATGAGTCTCTATTTCCCTTGGTCATCGCATCACGCGTGAACGGGTAGAACAATTTCGCTAATTCCTTTTTTGTTGTGTTAATTATTGTCAGAAGAAGGCTCTTATAAAAGAAAAAATAAGAAAGTTGAGCAGAAAATCCTTTACGAATAAACAAAAGACCACGCGAACGAAGTCGCGGGTAACTGCTAGTTAGGTAAAAAAAAGATATTTTTGTCATTTTCTTAAAAATAATACAAAGCCCAGATATTATTTTTTAGTTCTAATCAACACCGCCAAGAACATATTAGCACAATATTACTATCTCGTTTGATCATTTCAAATTGTCAGTGCTAAATGCGTCAACTGTGATATCGTTAAATATTGTACATGTTTTTGCTGTACAATAAATCGATTTCACGTAATATACAAGTTCACTTTCCTCGATTAAGAGTGGGCCGGCCATGTGTCAAAGACCCAACTTTCATCCCGTATAGAGGCGGCCTGGACCTGTTTCAATTAACTGCCGCGATTCTAGCGATAGTTAGACCTAGCCTGAAGTTTATAGGTTTGATTAACTTTATAAGCGATTTTTTTTAAATTGTATTAAAAAAAATGTATTTTCATTTCTACAAGACTTTTTACTTTTTACAAGACTGCTTAAAAAAGGAGTGTAATACAAATACAAATATTTTTATTTGCCATTAAGTAGGGTAAAGGTACATGGAAATTGTGGTAATAAGTTAAATAAAAGTGCATTAACCTACTTAGCCAAAATTTTATAGCATGCAAATATTAAAGAAGATTAAACAAATTAAAAAAAATTATAATAATAATTTTATGCAAGGATTCAAAAGTTTAAGTTCTGTCAATATTTTATAAGTCAGTATTACAATAAAAGAAAAATAAATATATTAAAATACTTCCATTTACTAGTGGCTCAGAACCATGCATCGACTATATTGTTTGTTATGGTTCTTTATGTTTTAAAAACTCATCAATTGATTAGAATGATTTGTCCAGCAGCCATTTACGCAACGATTTCTTAAAACTATGGAATGGAAGTTCCTTAATGTGTTTTGGTATTTTATTGTAAATAGTTTTACACATAGAAT
Source organism: Anania hortulata (assembly GCA_963576865.1). Taxonomy (NCBI): domain Eukaryota; kingdom Metazoa; phylum Arthropoda; class Insecta; order Lepidoptera; family Crambidae; genus Anania; species Anania hortulata. The sequence goes on along the minus strand of OY756395.1, from coordinate 17,754,166 downwards.
AGCAATTGTTTTGGAATCTTCGCGTTTTTGGGACTATGTCTAACACCAGTCTATGACGATTTCGCGTTGATCTTTGGTAAGAGTATTTTGCTTGAATGAACTTATCGGTATTAGGTAATGTTTTTAGGGTTTCTTTATTCCACCTTGCTTTAACTGATTTTGATGAGGCATCGTTGGAATCCTTGCGTTATTCCGGGTGACATAGGCTATGTGACGACATCGTAAAAACAATATTGCGAATTTGATTTTTTAATTTATTATTGGAATTCGTCGTAAAACAATGTGTTGATAAACCGTATTTATTTTCTAAACTACTATTTTAATCTTACGGAACTGTTATTCTTTTTATGTAGAATTGAAATATGACATAGAGTTCACGACATCGAATGACTGCCTTATTAAACTTAAAGATCGACTGAGCCCGTAGCGCGGTGACTAGCTTACAGATCGCAAAGAACCTAGTTTCGATACCCAGTCAAGTCATTTTGAAAACGAGCTTTACTAAATTCTGAGTATACTGGTGAGGCACCCGGCAAAAGTCGGTAAAGTACCCCTAAGTATAAGTTTATTGTTATTTACGTCTATATGAAGATATTAATTATAATCATTTTATTTACTTTAAATATAATTGAAGAAACTAGTTCAGTAGTGTCAACCGTTTTATTTAAAATAAATAACCTACTTGTTGTTGAAAGACAGATGAGTTATAAATGCGGATTTATAGATATGTTAATGAAACCACATATTATATGTAAATCTGCGGAACTTATTTATTTTCAAATGCACACTCCACTAACAGCTTTTATCCAACGCGCCAGTAAGTAATCCAGTTACATTTTAATGGTTTTACAGGTTAACATTTTTTAGACATAGATATGCGCTATGCTATAAAGTAAATGATATGTACAACTTTGCCTTTTTAGAAATGTTATTCAAGTATTACCTACACGCTTATGAGGTATGATTTGGTCTTAGCATACATGTTAACCCATGACCACGTACCGCGGCACGGGCGTGGTTGAAACATTCATATAATTGACAATATTAGAACTAATTGGCGCTCAAAGAGAGCGTGACGCTCTCCGCTTTCCACGGACAATAATCAAGCGAGCATGTTCATGATATGGTATCACTTCACCTTTTGTTTGTCGGACGAGAGTGGATACCCGTCCCGGGTACGCACCTTTTGTTGGTCGGACGAGAGTGGATACCCGTCCCGGGTACGCAACAAACATATATCTCATAAAGAAATAATTTATTTTGGATAAAGTTGCTCTGTTTTGTGTATGTATAAAATAACATTCAGTGACTTGCTGAACCTTTGCCAGATCGTCTGTGTAGCAAGCATAGCCCTCAAGATGTATATGGTCTGGTAATGTGGTTACACTGACAAAGAGTTACGGGGTACTGATGGTAATCGCTCTAATTGTTTTCGCATCAAGAATCATGGTCCTCTGATTACCCCAACTGAAAACAGGATGATTATAATAAGACACCTAATACTTTTTTCTACTCATTGGTGAATTACTTTGGTCTTTCAAAAACACACACAAATAATATTGATGCTTGCCAACAGAATTAGGCTGAAAAGTGATTGAAAAACCAAGTGCAAACTTTACTAGTGGCTTATGTATACTTTTTTTGTTAATGTAAAAACAAGTAACAATTGCTATTTTCAAAAAACAATTGTCATTACGTAAGTTGTTAATATTCCGCTTAAACAATAAAAAAAGAATAGTAAGGTGTAAAACAAGCGTTACGCAGTTGTTGTGACTTGACGCAAGTTTTATATTTAATTTTGAAGAGTTCGACTCACAAAAAATAGTAAAAAAATCGTAGTTTTAAAAGTAGAAATCAAAATAACATGTATTTTAAAGATAAAAATACTAAGAGTTTTTATAACATCAGAAGCATATTTTTTATTTAAGTAGCAGAGGAAGTAACTCATTATGCCAATTACTTCACAAATGTCACGTGCTCTTCTTGAGAGACACAACGATTTCATGCCTTTAAGATAATGCTATAGATATTGTCAGAATCACTATACAAAGTTCAAGGTGCTTCCAAATTACGTATAATTTCGACATTGCAAGTAATGATGACCAAATAATATTACTTCAACACGAAATCTAAGGTTTATAAGGGCTCGCAACAATATAAATAAAGCGTATGCGTATGTATACTCAACGAAGGTAGAATTCCCTTGAAGTGCGTAAATATGAAAGTTTGGCATTCGTTACTCGTGCTTCTTATTGTAGAGTTTAGCTTAGTGGACTTAGTTTAGGTTAAATGTAATAGTTCAAGATAAATTACGTATCACCTGTACTTGAAGGAACATTCTAACGAACCTTTACTTTAGAACAAATATATTACAGTGGACATTTACAATTCACAAAGCGTATCTAAAAGAAAAGATACTTAGTAAGTTTACAAGACCTTACTTTTGCGACTCTGTCCGATTGTTTGAACACGTTTAGCTACTATTCTGCAGTATGGGGACGGCGTTAAAGTATACACTTTCCCGCCGCCAACAGGCGTGTCGTAAGAGGCGACTAATTCCTGTAGCACGAGACGGGCAGCAGACTCTGCGTGCGAAATAATTTTAAAAAATGCGCTCGCTTGCCTGCAAGCGTGGCGAGTATTGACAATTTCCCTCTTTTGGGAAGACCTATGTTCAGCAGTGGATGTCCTACGGCTGATATGATAAAAAATGAGTTACATTTATACGAAAAACTTAGTCTTGAGTTGAAGACCGTGAGGACCAGTATTTAGATAATACTTGATATGTACCCATACTTCAAAGCAGGGATAGGAAACCGGTTATTTTACTATGGAACCTTAACCGGAATAATAAAGGTTTTCGCTAAATTAACTATCACATTCTCCAAATACCGACTTGAAACCTATGGCAAATTTAGTTTTATGATCAAATCTTAACAACTACTATCAAATATTAGAAATGGGTCTTATACATTCTGATATAAATATTAACCGGTTTCGATCCTTGCTTCAAAGTGGTTCCTCTTTCTAAGAGTTTTGGAGGTCTGATGGTAATCGCTTAAAATATACTCTAAATAAACTAGATTTGCCATATCTATGAGCATGTCCAAGCGTACTACGATTAGAAACAGAACTATTGTTAGAAAGAAACAGACGACATACCTAGTTTAACTAGATACGCATCTCCGAGTTAGAAATCCGCGGTTTACAACAATGTTCCGCATAGATATGTAAATAGAATATAAGTGATGTTACTCAAACGCGTCTATGAGTGGCGCTTTTTGTAATAACGCGCTTTGATCCACCAGATAACGGGTGAAAGTGGTTTATTTCGGTGCAGTACCGGAGCCGACAAAATAAATAAAAACTACTAGACTGCCGTAATTATAGGAAATCTCGTGGGAAAATCGTTTTACAGGGCTACGATTTTTATTTGTTTTTTATTTGACTACGCGGAAATTATTTGCATAACTATACATAATTTTAACTTATAAAAACGTGTGTAAAGCCTGAATTTCATTTGTTTTAATTAATTCTACTTCTGTAGTTGTATTCTACTGAGTAATTTATTATAGCTTTAAATAAATAAATATTGGACGACATCACATACATTGCTCTGATCCTATGGTACGTAGCCAAAGCACTTGTGTTACAGAAATCAGAAATAACGACGGCACCACAACACCCAGACCCAAGACAATATAAAAAAAAATGTTATATATTGACCGACCGGGAATCGAACCCGGGACCTCAGATATAGCGACACTAAGTCCGTTATGCTCGCCTCGCGGCTGCGGAGGTCGTCAGATAAACCGTATATTTGAGTTCCAATGTGCCTAAAACAGTACTGGTCTAGATTTTGAATAAGCCTTGTATAGTCAGATAAATATATTTAAATAAATTATACAGTTTCAAAATATTTATGTATATAAAAATATCGTATAGAATTATTTTGAGATACTACGTAGCGCGTTTATGTCTAATATAGGAAAAGACATCAACGCGTTACGGGACTGTGCACACAAGCAGCTAACAGAACTACAAAAATTGCTCATTATTTTTATTATATAAAATTTTTATTTTTTAATATTGTCTTTAATGTGGGCCTTATGGCCAATGCGCTACGTTTAACTAGCTTTTGTGTAACACCTTCAATTACGATTTCACTTAACCTTTTATGTCTTGTTGGTGTTAATCAAATCTTTACTAATACGAAGTGTTTGTTTGGCTAGTTGAACGCGCTAATCTCAGGAACTACTGGTTTGAATTGACAAATTATTTTTGTGTCAGATAGTTCATTTATCAAGGAAGGTTTTAGGCTAAGTAACATCACGCTACAACTAATATGAGAGGAGCATCAATCAAAAAGGTTGCGAAACCGGGAAAATATTTCTTTCAAAAGCTTCCGTTGCGTGCGCTGCGTAAACGGTTAAAGTTACGCATACAATATTATAAATTGTTCTCCTTTACAAAAAAAGTCCGTGACAGCATATGTCATATGTCTATCTTGACTATGGTTGACTTACTGTTACCTTTTTTATGGTGGTCAAAATTCTAAAATAAATACTGCATTATTTGGTGATTGATAAACACTAAGAGTGCAAACCGAACTCCACGCGGGCAAAGTCGCGGGCGGAAGCTAGTAAACAAATAAAATGACTTATACATATCTCGTGGTTAAAATATTATATGTGTGTAAGTACAAAACAAATAAGTGTGTTCTTATATCAACCAGCGTTCAAACCAAATTTACCTACATTTCTTTAGTAAACACTCATAGAGTTCACTTGATATTAACCAAATAATAACGTGCGACTAACAAGGGACCTTTTAACCTGTGGACAGGAAGCGCGGATCATGGCGCGCGCCCGACACGGCTTCCGAGTGCGGAGACAATGCTCAATGATGAAGCAGACGCGGCCATTCGCTGCGCCTACAACAACCGTGGCTGTCATTGCCGGTATCATTGACAGGGGACATCTGTCCTCTGTCAATATCTATGTGGATATTTATTCACATACGCTATCAGAGGAAATGCTAGATTTTATAAACGAATAGACTTTCACGAAGATGAAATAACATAATTTATCATAACAAAATCTTAATGAAATCTAAAACAATGTAGTCTAGAAATAATACTGCATTTAAAAATCCGTCAGGCCCTGAAGGCAAAAGCTAGCAACAATAGTACATTTTATACATAAAACTAAGAACTTAATTTAACTTGATAAAACTGTTTTGGATGAGCACAAGTTTAAGGATAAGTAGTCTCGAAAATATCTTGACGTGTTTCTCCTCAACTAAATAATATTGCAATGTTTAAATATTGAAAATGTTTGTGTGGGCCATAGCCTGTAGCCTCTTGGCATCTAGTGGATCCATACGTGCCGTCGATGTACAAAAAGTATACAAAACCGGTCAAGTGTGTCAGACTCACCTACTGAGGGGTTCGTACTACCATACGTTAAGTTAAAGATCCTTATTACTCATCAGATAATCACGACGTAAATTTTAATTTTAAGGCAATCCGACTTTTGTTTGTTTTACTTTACAGTTTGCGCTATAATCCTGCCATTTTTGACGTTTACATTATTACTGGTCTGGTCTAGTGGTTCGCGCTCCGGACTATTAAGCCAAGGTTTAGCGGGTTCGAATCCCACAAAGGGTGTGATGTGTGTGTGTGTGATGAGCATGAGTTTGTACCTAAGTCATTGATGTTTATAAATGTATTTAAGTATGTTTATCCGTTATGTAGTCGCAATAGTACAAGCTTTGCTTAGTTTGGGTGTTATAGTACTAATTGGTGTGATTGTTGTAAGTATTCATATTTATTATTACCGTTCACACAATATAGCTAAAGCAAAAACACGTAGCTTTTATAAGGATCTACGAGTCTACTAATAGGATACCTTTTAATCCGTTATAGATAGCCGGTTAAAATTATCACAGAATATGGTATCCTAGCGGATATTATAAACTTATAACAAATGAAATAAATAAAGAAGAAAAGAAGTCTGCAAGATCTGGATGGATAAAAAGATTGCGTAGGCTTAGTAACACCTTTGACTAAGTCTACGTAGTTGAACCCCAAATATAAAGTAAGTGTTATAACAATAGGGGCTAATATTGTCATTGACCCACTTCCCAATAATTTATGAACGTAATCGCCACCAAAGTAGGCGATTAGACCAAATCACCTATTCTGACTGATCATTACACGAACGTTGCAAAAATACCGGACGCTTCTGCATTGAACACTAGAATAATAACGTAGCTTCCTGTATACGTAATACGGCTAAAGATACAGGTTTCGAATAATAGCGCGGTTACTAATTCAAATTCAAATTCAAACGTTTATTGCAAATATACTAAATACTAAATACCAATGAAGCGAGCTGCAAGTTGTTCTGAAGTCTACAAGGCGTGTAAGGCGCTTGTAGCTAGTAGGTGTAGGTGGGAGTATACACGACACTGAAGCAAAAAAAAAAACCTTAAATTTTCATGGAAAAATCCATGAAATCAGGAAAATATGGTATTATTTACACGGGCGAGCTATCGGCCATTCTCTCGGGGCGGCGGCCCCATATACTCGGTGGTGTAGCGGGGTATGCGAGGGTAGCACTCGTAGCATTATCGCCTCCCGTGCGTGTTAGTCACACGTCTCAAAGGTTTTAGGATACTTTTGAACAAGGTTTTTTACTAATGAAGTAATAGTTAAATATTTATTTCTTGTAATTACTTTCATGTGTACTATCAGCCCTGAGTCAAAACTAAACCCTGTATTATCAAAGTTATTCCGACCATATTAGTATGCCTATACACAGGGGTGCGCATTGGTTTCAGATGGGGGTAGGCTGTAAGTGAAAATTGAGTAAGTTTGCGTGAAACAGTAGGCGATCTCGCGGCAGCCTAACATTAGTTAAATTGCACAGAAACGATCTAAGTTGCGCGCTTTAGTAAGGAATAAGTATAGGTGGACGACAAAATGGTTACAGAATATTTATTGTTGAATACGTAATTAATAATTATTATGGTTAGCTGTTCTGTCGGTGTTTTATGAAGGTAGGCTCTGCATAATAGCCTATATGGGATGCACGCCCCTGTATACACGTCCCACTGCAGGGCACAGGCCTCACCTCAACTATGAGGTAGTTGGGCTATACTCCACCAAGCGGGCCCAGTGCGGATTGGTGGAGGGGTGTTGTAAGGCCAGTTACTAAACCTAACTGTAAGATGTAATCACGCGGCATTAAGGCCTCTGGTTAGGCTAGCTAGACGACTAATATTAAGCGATATTTGCCGGGACCAACTTTTAACCTGCCTTCCGAAGCACGGAGATTCTTGTGATATATGTATACGATCGGAATGGGGTAATATATCTTACTTTCGAAACTCTTCTGTACAAATTTCAATGTTTCGAAAATGGTTAAACGAAGTTTTGAATACCAGGTAGTTTTATTTTACATAGTATTGTAAGTAATAAATTTATTTTAACGATGTTTCATTTTGTAGAAAAACAGATACCCGCTTATGAAAACTATTTTTTTTCGTTTTACCGTTGTTTTTTTACAATAATTTTTACTTCTAACTAAATAGTAGTAAATACTGCGTATATAATAAGACGGATAAGGTTGAAGGATTAATTATTATAATATTGGAAGCATTTTTCTGGAAACTAAATCATCTAACATTAATAGCTTTAGCAAATGTTGAGTAAGATTTCAAAACATATAGTCCTATGGCTGAAATGATGATGATGATGATGATCAATCGAAAATCGGAATATCAGAAATATATCAATTGTGTTTTCGGTATAATAAAAATATGGGAAATGAAAAAAGGGCAAAACTTTTTCGGAAAAATTAAATTCGTACTAAAGCAATTCGGATTTAAAATAGGTGACCTCGGAATGGTCACACATCAACTCACAACCGCGGCCTGGCTTGCTAAACTTTGGTGGTCACAACCAAAGCCGCTGCCACCACTGATCTACAAGCACTTCATAACATTATTGTTGTATCTCTCTTACGGGAAATCACGGCACGGAGGCCGGTCCTTTTGGAAGGCGTTCGTGGGGATACAGATCCAACACGAAGAGGCCCCTTTGAGATACGATAATGAGTTGGGATATGTACACCTAGCGGATACTATCTCTACCTCTACTATTGAGAAGATACAGCCAATGACAGCACCCGCTAGGTGCAAGGATATTATAATATTATTATTTTTATTCTAAGATATAATTTTTGAACATAATGAGGAAATAGAATGAATACATATTTGTTTTTTAAGAAGGAACGGTAGTTGTCTGTTCTGTAAAATTCATTAAAAGACATGAATTTACAAATCTCTTTCGTAAAGTGCTTCTAAATAAGCAAAAACAAAGCGAGCTCACGATTGCTATCATCATTCTTTAATTACAACCTCATTACTGGCAAAAACGAACGGACTGCGAAACGGTAACTGCGACGGGCATTAAACAATATGGCTATTAAAATAATACTGATATATTATTTATTTAACACTAATATCTATCAAATAAAGATTCTGGAATAACATTTGTTTTGTAATTAATAACACTTATTCAGATGTTCCCTTAACTCTCATAAACTCAATTCTCCGTCTTTAATCTGTGACATCATTTAATTTATGGGGTTAAATGCAAATAATCCGGCATGCATGACATACCGAATCATAAAATGCTTATATGTAGATACTTGCAATGTAACTTTACCAAAGTTCGCGGTCTGATTTTACTTAATTCGTAGACATTTTACACATTTTTTCCATTACAAGTCTACAGGACTTTTAAAATTAAATAACAAAAAATAAAACGTAACCTGGTGCAATATGTTCAACATTGATGAACGGGTGGGTAGATAAAGATCCAAATCCAAACAAAGACGCTGATAAAACTAGTACGACTCTAATATTTACTATGACACAGATGTCCGTCAATCGCAAGAACAAATGCGCTCGATCATTTCGCACCTAATCGATCAACGGTAGCCACTCCGCTTTACGATGTGTGTATCGTGCCAATCATCTTTGTTTTTGCTAAGTAGAAAAATGAGGATTGTCATGCGATGAAACACAACAGAGCAATAAAAACTTGAGAGTTTAAGACCAATTTATTATTGTTTACGTTAATGTCATTCTGCACAATGACGGTCCTACCTTGATGAAAAGATACCTCTTTTGAAATGTTTTGTTAGTGTTCCATTTTAAAGCTACTGTCAGGCTTTAAATAATAAATCAACTAAACACACAACAATTAATTAGTACTACATTCTACTAACAGGGCTTATTAATCTGTGAGCTTAGCAGACCTACAGTCTATTATTAGATGGTTTAAACAAACACGTTTCGAAATGTATGTCTCTACATTTAAGATGACTTAGTTAACCTTCAAAAGCATGCATAAACATGTTAAAGTTGTATGTTAAAACATGCACTTAATTGCTATGTATTATGCAGCAATAAATCGCCATCCAAGGAGGAACCGTACGCGGAATCGAACGGGCTCTAGCGGAAAGGCGGCCGCGCCACACTTCCATCATTTCATGGCGACTACTGGGCTAATCGACTGCCCGGTTCGGTCAGCGATGCTTCTAGACTTGAATAACAAGGAAATGGTATCGAGAAGTGTGTTTCTCAAGACACAGTGTTCACGTCTCAAAAGTACAAATATTTTAGCAAATATCATATAATTCCCGAATTCATTCATCAAAGGCCTTACAGCCCCTTAGCATGAGTACCAAAACACGATATGATATCGACACCAAATGTCAAAATATCATAGATATAGCCGCCATGTTAAATCGCCGTGCCGGTGACGTCACATGTTTTGATCACTGTTTTGATGAAATTTAATAAAGTAGCTATATCCATCATATTAAAAAAAAATACAGTTGGTATGATAGGGGGTTGGGGCCCCCCCCAACCAGATTAGTAAATAAGCTTTGTCTGGGTGAGCCAAGCTCGCTTTATGCTTTATCATCTTATCATCGACATCTACAGCCTTTGGGACACTTCCTCTTAGCGCTTTGTCTCGTTCCAGTCGGTTGTACACTTGATCTTGATGCTTGATTGAGGCAAGTCTAGTTATTAAGTACATTTAGAGCGATTGCGATCAGACCTCCAGAACCAATACCTACTTCATCTCACCTCAAATCCATAGGTCGCCAGTTCGAACCCAGCATGACCTATGGATTTTTGAGAATTAATGTACGGATTATATATTTCCTCGGCGATGAGCGTAAACCTGTACATTCAGATAACACTGATCGTCTATTGAGATCTAGAAACGGGACAAAGTGTAATAATTAGACTGACGTATGATGTTAAAAAGCAAAAAAAGATAAGCTCCTTTTAATCTGATTTATACTGCAAAATGTAATCCGCATGCTGTTCTCGTTAATACAAATGTCAACATGTGATTAGCAAACTAACCATTGTGATGCTCCAACAACACGAACCAAACATTTCACACGATTTAATTCGCTACAGATTCATATTCATGGCACATCACAGTAACGCCTTACTTATATCGCTTTATGTACCTTAATCGTTCAAAAATACGGTTGAAAACAGCTACATGCGCGCACGCATATGATTCGGAAACGGAAGCACGCTCGGATGCGCGCGATTGTCACCGGCCGGCAGCGTTGACGGCGCGGGCGCTCGTAGCGAATTTATTTGGCGACAACATCAGTGAGTTCGTTACGTAACCGAAGGATATTGACGTGGCAAATTCGTTATTGCGACAGTTTCCCAGGCTTCGGATGAATGACAGATGATCTAACGTATGGGAAGTAGTTAGTCCTATTGGCTACGCATACAATGCATCATAAAATCAATTGAAGATGAGAATTGAGGTACTGCTGGTGGGTAGAGTCCAGAATAACATCCCACTATGGTCTAATAGATGTAACATTGCAAGGACAAACAATATAAGAGCAACAACTTTTAGTATTAATTCCATATTCGGCTGTATTTTTTATTACGCAATCCGTTGAAATCAAAAGACGTAATGATGAACGGCCAACCGTAACTTGTACAAAGATGTTTAAAATAAAAAAGCCCTAGCGTAAAATTTCACATGTAATAATAATTTAAAGAGTGTATTTTAAGGGTCTCTATCAACAATTTTCCATGCGACCACGGTCCATAACGGCGGTTTCTCGCAAATTACAAGACAACTCACATTACACATAATAGCACGCAATTCTTTACTATTGACATCTTTGTCTGTCTGTATGTATGTCTGTGGGCACACGCATATGATCAACTTTCCCCGGAGCATTCATTGTGACGATTTTTTTTCACTTTTTACCATAATTACAAAAGTATTGACGTCTACCATTGTTGCGCCTTACGACATTTGGTAATTAAAATAGATTGATGTGAGGGATTGTAAGTGCAACTCGCAGGATGTCGTAAGTTAACGGAGATGTATGTGTTCCAAATGTCAATAGTTTAGTTTACATAACAGCGTAAAAAGTAACAACAATTTAATTGGTGAACGGTTATTGCTTCATGATGGATCGTTACAGTCAAGCGAAATATGCGCTTTCAGCATAGTTCACATGTGGAAAACGAAAATCTCTCCGAAAGTAAGAAAATAATTCTACCAAATTGATCCAAATTCTAGCTATTTATTTTCCGTAAATGATTCTAGGTTAATCACAAAGAGGATACGAGTTAGCACTCGTATTTGGTAGTTGCTTTTGCGCTGCTTGCTCAAACTGCTTTAACGGCTTTTTGTGTAATGATTGTAAGTGCGTACACAAAACACGTATTTTTATGGGTTTTTATGTAACCGGAAAAAACTCTTCACGATGGGATTGTAAAATTTCGTAATGTGATAAGCAAATTACGAAATCAGACTCAATTCGAGATTGTTTTTTGCGTTTATTGGTGTTTTCTTTGTTTTTATTATGTTAAGAAACAATTAATGCTAGGTACTTGGTATTAAATAAGGACTGGTGATTTAATCTTACTTGAGATGTTGATTGAGATATATAGTTATACAAAACCTTTTATTGGGTTATTCTACCGGTTAAATACAGCCACTTTTTCTATAGAGGCAACATCGAAATCCCAAAAAAAAAACACTTCCCTATACTAAGCCGCGACCAGCTTGTATGGAGTGCGTTATTTCATTAACACTCTGTATACTCTATATTGCACACCATACAAAAAAGTTACAGTTACAGTAATTTTTACAGAAAGATGTATAATTAAGGCGGTCTTATCGCTAAAAGCAACCTCTGTGGAATACATATAACAGTAAAACAGAAATTAAATTTTAATTCGCCTACATCTTCGTTACAGGGGTAAAATGCTTGTCATAGTAATCTTGCTGTTGCAATATATCTATGACAACGTGGAGGTGTCAGCCTGTGCTTACACATAGGATTAGAAATTCCTCAACGTCAATTAGCATTATCTCAACCTGCTAGGCCATAAATCACATCTGCATCTTGACTGCGGTGACATGACAAGTATAAACGGGAGAGTAATTTTAATCCAATTTGAACTCTCTTGTTAACGTAATAGGGTGATTAAAATAATGTTAGAGGTTTGCCTTGACTTGTGAAGGGTCATGTTCACGCCTAGCTCTTGCCTGCGCGAGCGCAGCTAGGGAGTTAGAGTTAGATAATATTTGAGAATTCGCCGGAGGCTGTGGGCGTGCGGCGTGCGCTATTGTAGTGAAGTCATACTAAATTATTAGTTATAGGTTATAGAAGAATAAAGAGATTGTTTGAAATGATGCGGGAATTTTCAAAGTGAAATGACATCATTATGCAACCTTTCCTTTTAGTTATGTACATTAGATTAACATCTATCTAAAAATTCTAAATGTATTGTTTCTCTGTACTGTTCGTTTTGTGTGGTGTGCAATAAAGAGTCTCTATCTATCTATCTACAAAAGAATTAAGAAAAAAGAATGTACACTTAAGCCGGTCCTAATGCCAAGAGCGATCTTCTGAGATTAAAATGATCAATGTTGTGAAGTTTGACGTTTTGCGAGGGCAAAGAGTAAGTGACAATATCAAGATTGTATGTTTTTTAAAAACGACTTTTCTTGTATTGTTAGACTTAACGAAGTTAGCGAAAACAAAGGTTTTTTTTCACCATAATACGTGGTAAACAAACGGCACCTCGGTTCTTCATGATAAATTAATTAGTTCAAATTAATATTATAATGAAGGTACGAAAGTGTGTCACGGCGCACGGCAGAAAGTGTAATGAAAATAAACTGTTACGAAGAGAAAAGTAATTAATAGCAAGCAGCAATATGGTATGGCCTACTCAGAGTAGAAACTATCGTAGACACTGTGATTGACTCTTGATTCAATATACATACGAGTACGGAAGTGCTATCTGTTTCTATAGAAAATCAGCCTCTTACTGAATATATTAATATACTAGTTAAAGATTAACTATAAACCGCGATCACTACAAAAAGTATTAGAAGGCGTCTTTAGAATCCTAAGTTAATTCTCGATATTTGATTTAATGTTTAGATGATAAATTATTTTATCAGGGACAGAAATTAAATGTACACATTGGCTTTTTATAAATCAAATAGCATTTTAATGTTCATCTACAAAGCCTATAAAAATAAAATGGTATTTTGATTAGAAGATTCCAGAATGAAATTAAAGACCAATTATTACGACTAACAGTACACCAAGCTGGACGCAAGTATGGAGTATATTCCACTAACAATTAATTATTTTTCGGTTGCGAGAATACAAATTATAACAAAGTTTTGACATCACGCGTTAAGGACTTTTCATAATTTTTGAGCAACTTTAAAAGATACATGTACATAATTCGTTTTTTTTAAACTGAATATCAATCTACTACTTTTTTTGTTTATATTAACGCATTGCTTTAGAAGTTAATATGTGGCATAGTATATTTTTTTTATAAATGTTGTCTCATTCAGGGTACCCAACTTTAACAGGTGTAAACTTCACAGAACTTGAGGGCAGGCAAGAGAGATGAGTTTATATCAACCCTGGTAGATAAAAGTTTATACAGACAAAAAGTTTATAATTTATACGTCTAGTTTTACTCTTGCAAAGACAATGAGATTGAATCAGGAAGCAAACGGTAAATTAGCTGGTGTACCTTCTATTATTGCAACTTTCCATAAAAACCAGGAAAGGAGCAGTGCACATAAATAAATGTCACATAGTGACTGAACCATTTGCAACATTTATACAACAGAAGGCGAGAAAAAATACTTACATTAGTAGTTTTTACCTATTATGGCTAACTCATGAATAGATCAATGTAGCCTCGAGAGCATCGATCTAACATTGGAAAGTGCTCACACACGCTAGTAAAGCAAATAACCGATTTATAATTACCATTTGTAACTACAGTACCGACATGAACTCGAAACGCGAAATATTCGTGCCGCAAAAACTATAAAGCACCGATTTTGTGAATCTGTCACAGTTGTGAAATGTCCATCAATATCTCAGTTTCGAAACAGCTGATTAAAACATTTTCGACACCCTTCGTACGCGGACGATGGATAATTTCGACACAAAATGTAGCAAATACCTAAAATGGCAATGAGTACACATCACAGGCGCATTTCTGGTAAATGGCTAAAGGTCCGAAGGTATGCTGTGTAAGGTATTGCATCCATTCTAACATGGTATAGATCCAAATTCCAAAACACTGTTTAGGCACTAATTACCTGTATGGGGGTGGTATCAGTCTTTTCGGTCAGATTCTCGAACCTGGCTAGGATTTCTTTCACAGACACTTTAGGTTCCATGGTTTCCTCGTGTATCGTCTCCATGTGTCCACTAGACGAGGACGAGTAACTTTGGGGGCATTTTTTGCGGTCCTGGTTTTTTTTCCGGGACGGTTCGGGTTCGCGGGTGTCGGCTCCAGAGTCGGAGTCTTCTGGGGCGGAGGCGTCTGCGCTGGAGGCTGCGCCCTCTGATGAGTTGATGAGGGAGTCTAGGCTGGGGGCGCGGCGCGGGGGTGAGCAGTCGTCGCAGTCGAGCTCGAGGCCGTAGAGGCGCTGCAGGTGGCGCCAGTTGTCACGCATGGCGAGTGAGAGGCGCGGCCGCTGCATGGTGCGCGCGGGGCCGCGGCTGCGGGCGGACTGCGCGCGCGCAACTGTCGCTGTCGTCTCGGGTTGAGGTCGCACGATTATGGTGCCGGACGGTAACTTTGTGGCTTCGATTAAATTTGTTATCCATTATCAAATGCAGCTTACCAGAATTTAGGATCTGATGCGCAACTGTTTCTCTCCTTCGTTCGTCGTAGAAATTCCAACCTCTGTTAATTAGTTTCATGTTGTGTGTAGAGCACGTTTTCAATTTGTATGGTGGTTCCGAAGGCATATTTCTAATTTTAATGTAACGAAACAAAGCAACCCTTTTAATCGAGCGCAACAAAACTGAACATGAAATTGCTATTACAACTTCCGCATTTTCTTCAACCTTTTTTCAAAACGCTATAATTGGGTAACGGTACAGAATACCTGTTGGTTGTCGTTTGGATTCACTTTCAGTTTTCCTTCGGTTATACAACGCAGATCAGTGGGCATGTCAGTATGTGTAGGAAATCTCCAGCCATTGCATCCGCTTTTCTACGGTTGACGGGGCGATGAGGTGCGCTCACCATTCCTTTCTCTATGCTATGGCTAATGTACAATGTGATACCGCGTTTTGTTATCTGCAATTAAGTCGCATTTATTTTGCCGTGAATTGTTTTTTGTGGAGCATCTGCAGTGCAGTAAATAACAGCGCACTGGGGCTAAGACATGCTTTGTACCTACATTGTTTTGAAAATCTACGAAGTGTGTTGTAACATTGACCAGAAGTTTCGTTCGTTCGGACGTATAAACCTAAGAAATTACAATATCATCTGCCTACTTGTGTCACACTTTTGACAATTTATGAACAACTAGCTGTCCCGGCGAACTTCGTACCGCCTCTTTATAATTTTTTTTTCCTGATTTTTTGTGTGTTTTTTATTGTTATTCTGCTATTCGGGGTGGAGACAAATTCAACAAACATATTATATAGATAGATATATAGATGGTGGTAGTGGACAGGTGGAGAGACGACCTGGTAAAGGTTGCAGGAAGCCACTGGATGCGGGCCGCTTTCAACCGGCCAACCTGGAAGTCACTGGGGGAGGCCTATGTTCAGCAGTGGACGTCCTATGGCTGAAATGATGACATAGATAGATAGATCATAAAAATCGGTCTAGCCGTTCTTGACTTATAAATGGTGTCACTAACCCGACTTGCTTTTATATACAGGGTGGCCAGAAAAGTGAAGTACAAAAATTTTTAGGTACCTCGTGTTCACCTACGTGTGAATCACCCCTATGTATGTTCTACGATTTTTTGTAGTTTTCTTGTTACGATTTTTATTAAATAGCCTACGAAGTTCTACTTTTTTATTATTATTATGAAAGCTTAGAGTCTAGGGCATTCTCTGAAGCTACTTAGAAACTAAGAAATTATCAGTTTAGATTTTTAAGTTTAAGTTGAAAAGTTAAATGATAACTCACTTAACATAAATTCTCAACTTTAGGTCAATTTTGTAGTAACATCCATTAAAGTTATGAGGCTGTTTATTTTATGCATAAATGCACAGTTTATAGAGATTTAGCTGCAAAAAAAATCGAAGAAACCTTCTACTTTTTTAAAAAAAAAATTCAAACTTCTGGTTGCAAAAATTCAAAAATCTAAAATCGTTACTCGAAAACTACGAAAGTGAGCGTACGATAAGAAAACGAATGGAGGAGGTGAATCTAAAAGCGCGCAGACGGTAAGACGGTAAAAACGGTAGTGTTTTTTACCCGACTAGTTTAAGATGTTCATATTTTGTCAAAGGATTGACAGAAACGATAGTTATTTTATTTTATTAGGTTTTTATGTCCCAACGAACAAATCATTTTCGTAGTAGGCCTTCAGGAGCGGCAGGAGGTGCAGTAAGGAAGTTTATCACTTCCTTACTTACTTAAAAGCTAATGCCTTGACAACCGTCTGGTCTAGTGGTTCGCACTCCGGTCTTCAAAGCCTGGCGGTTGCGGGTTTAAATTCCGCAAGTGGTAAATGAGCACGAATTCAAATATAGCTTTCTTCCCTTTTAATAGTCGTCTCAAAAAAAAACTCAAATTTCTGTAGTTTCTGGTTTCATATTTTTGTAGCTTTTCAATGAGTACCTAAAATTTCACCCTGTTTTAATTTACTCGGAATAAAAAAACAACCTTCAAAGATAGAACGAACGAGCCCTTTGCTAAGTTTAGTACGACAAAAATCTTACATAAAATGTAAGTTTTATTTTATCCACAATTATTCGGTAAATGTAAATCGAAAAAGTCTAGCAACAGCAACGTCCAACAGAGCCTAACTAAGCTAATAAAGCGCAGGCGCGTAGCGGAACGGTGCTCTGTGCGCGGGCGCAGCGCGGTCGCTGTAACGGGCCGCGAGATGCGCTAACGGCGGCGCGAAGTGCCGCGATTATCGGACAAGGATCTTGCTGACCAGTCGTTTGTGTACGGAAGAGATCTTGCTCTATATCTTAAGAGTAAAGTAATACAATCTAGAAGACGCCAGTGCAAATTCTTTATTCCAGAAATTTATTGGCATCCCTAAGTTGCAAGTACAGTCAACAGCAGGTCAACCTACCCAAAAAGTTAAAGATCATTGAATCGATTTTCGACTTTATGTCAGACATGTAGAGATCAATATCAATTGAGAAAATTTGACGTTTTGTGGTAGGTTGACGTGAAAAACTAGAAATTACGTTGTTTTGGTGTACACCTATGAAACATACGTCAATCGAAAGAGAAAATTATTACAAACTGTCGGCTGGCGTATGTTTCATAGGTGTATACCAAAATAACGTAATTTTAGGTACTTGCAACTTTAGTTATGCCAGGCTCCATACAAAAAATGTCGAAGTCTTTTATAAATGCCGCTTTATTGACTTGTAAGTATGTCTGTTCATCCCGCTTAGAGTACCGCTAAACGTATTTAGGTGATATTGACAGCGTGAGTTAAAATAATTGTGTGTACAAAAACTGCATATCGCAGATTGATACATGCAGGTAGTATACTTTTTACTGCGATAATTTTCTTTCGCATTGCTTTTCGACGAAGTATGTTTTAATAATTTCTTCTCTGGCGTTCTCCGCGTATGGCGTGGGCAAAAACTATTCTATAAGTATAAATTACACACTTGCTTGACACATTTACGTGAATGATATTACAGATTTTTGTAGTACCCTTTCAAATGAAAATTATGCGTAATTTTTTAGCAAGTCAAATTAAGTAGGTATTAGGTAAACAAGATTGGTTATCTATAAAAGCTGGTGCATGCCGTCACGGCCTTGACCACACCATGTAGAGCCCGCCTTACGCGTACTAATTACGAACTTAAGAAATCTCATTGAATTGTTAACGTATAGGTTTGTTTTGCTTGGTTCTAATTTTAACCTTCACTAAAAGGATTTCATTTAAACACTATCACCATCATCATTTCAGCCGTAGGACGTCCACAGCTGAACATAGGCCTCCCCAAGTAATTTCCAGATTTGCCACTTAATAAACAATATATACTGAAATAAAATCTAGTGTAAACTAAAAGTTAGTGTTTATATTTTTCCTAATCGTTTATTACATAAACTTTATTATTAAAAGGCCGTCCTAGAAATCGTCTTATTTCCGTAGATTTTGTTGTCTGATTGTAAAGACGTGAATGATAATTGAAACAAAATACACAAGTGATATTAAAAGATTAGTTTTTATACTTGCATGTAGCGCGAATGGATTTTTCATATCATTTCAAAAATAAAGGTAAATCACCAAAAGAACTACCCTTATTTCAGATAAATGACGTTCGAGTTACGTTTGAAAATCGGTTTACAAGAGACTATAAGTTATCCTGACAATTCGATTTTGTCATTTAATTGAAGATATGGTCTATTTGAAAATGGGTTGAATACTTTTTTTACTTTCTTACAAAATATAGCCGACGAAAAATTCTGAAATAACATACAATTTTAGAAATTTCTATTTTTTTTTCTGTTGTTATGAACAACTATTATAAGATTTAAACACTACACAATAATACTCAGGTATACTTTTAAAATAATAACATTTTTTATTTTATGAAAAAAAAATAATTAATTAGTAAACCTAAGTCCAAATTAACTATAAAATCAAGCGCGCAATACCGATCGTTTTTCAAATCTAGGTAGGACGTCCACTACCTAATAAATTATCAACATTATCTAGTAAAGGATCAACATTGTTGACGCTTTATCCCTCATCATAGACGCACACAAGCCTGGAACTGTATTTAAATTTTGCACTGATATTAGGTGCACGGCCTCTTAAACGGACTTGGTTATGAAAGAGATATGTATTTATTTATCATAATTGAGTTATTTATTAGTTAACAGCATTATAATTTAAATGTAAATACAACTAATATTCAGAGAAACACAAAGATTCGAGTGAATATGAATAGACAAAAATTAAAAATTATAATTATTAGGTCTCGTGTGTTGGATAGTAGACTGGTAGTCGTGTCATTGCAATTTGTGTGACTTCTTTGTTTTTAGAATGTCGTAGAGCTTGGCGATACCTAGGTTCTCTTTTAATATTATTTTGTTTTAGGACTCCAATGTAACGTGGGCGATGAATCTTGCGGTCACTGTTACTTTCTATCGTGGAACAATTAAATGACTCGTATTCTGTGACTTGCAATGCAAAATAACTCGCACGGGTTCCGTCTCAAATATGTCATCGCCGTACATTATTTTTCCGTAATCCACCTTTGTTGGTGTATTACCTAGTAGAAACTGCTTTATAGAGAGTAAGGAGGGGGGAGGGGAGGGGAGATTAATCTATCGTAACCCCCCCCGGGTTTCGATAGATTAATTAACTTTATAAAGATTTACTAATAATCGATTAGATAATAACATTTGACGATCCGATTGGCGTAGTGGCGCGGTAATTAGTTTTGATCGCAACAGGTCCCGGGTTCGATTCCCGGTTAGAGTTAATCAGAAAACGAACTTTTATAAATTAGCTTAGGTAGCCCATATTCATGTCAATTGTGTCATAGACGCTCATGACTCAATTGACTGTCTGATATCTCATATCAAAATACAAGAATGTTAATTTCTTACTTCAAGACCATGACATTTTGTGCGCAAATTATTAATAAATTAAAATTAAGTTATTCAATGTCAAAGATCCGTTCGAAATTGGGGCGGTTCATAATTTTTTACGCACTAACCACATTGTCAACACAAAAACCTGGCAGAAAAAGTAAAACTTAATCATGAAAGTAAAATCTTCAGGAATACCACAAAATTATAAATTTAAGTCCTTTATCGCGGTTGTCTGTCTGTTATAGGTTAGTCTCCGAAGGTAGGGATGGTACGATACAAGTAAATACAAATACTTAGTCGATATTCTTCTTCCGATACCAGTATAGCATATTTATGTATCGGTCAAAAGTACTTGTATCAGGCAAAGGCACTCGGATCGGTTATGATAATGTCACGATTTTACATAATATAATCGCATATTTACACATTCTTTAAAATTTTAATCGCATATTTTCCAAATCCCTAGTTTTGCGCAATTGGGAGGCTTGTTTTTCATATAAAATTGTTTTATGAGTTACTTACGAGTATGTCTTCATAAACTAAACAATATCAATATTAGTAACTATTTTATTTTATTTATTTGGAACACAAAACAGAATAACATCGAAGAAATACAAATATCTAAAAGTTAAAATTACAAGCTAGACTTTATTCTAAAGCATGTGTTACACATCATGAAAGGTAAGCTTAAGTAGCAACTAGCAAGTTAGTAAATAACTAGCGACTGTCCCCTTCATAATTTTTTTAGTGATTTTTTCCGAGTTTTTATTGTTATTCTGCTATTCGGAGCGGAGACAAATTCAACATAGCAAAGATAAAAATTGGTCCAGCCGTTCTCGACTTATAAATGGTGTAACTAAATGGTGCACCTAGCCCGAATTTCTTTTATATACAGGAATACTTTTTTACCACTAGCCAATTTTTTTCTTAGACATTAGGTATCCTTCATAGAACCCATTTATTAATAAAAATAGGTATGTCATGTTTTCACCATAAAATATTTTTCCCAATATAATTTTCCATTTTATGTGGTTACTGCTTTTAACGTAAACACTACGCTAGATACATGAATGAGAGGGCGGCGCGGGGGCAGCGGCGCGCGGGCAGCGGCACGGGTTGCTATGACGACGGCCTTGTGTCGGCATCGGTGGCGCGCCGGCCGGTGTCAACAAACACACAAATCAGTCGCCCGCGCAACCCCGTGACGTATGCGTGCCTTATTACCGCGTTTCCGCTGTCCCGCGCGCTGCGTACTATATATCGCGAAAATATGAAGGGAAAGTCAATAACTTAAGGATCGTAAAAACATCAATGAAAAGCGGGGGCGAGGAGAGGCGTCGACGCTAGCGCGTAGAGTAGTTTACGTGCCGTGTCCATACTCTTAGTATTTGTTTAGACAATTTCCAGGTGCTTTATTTCAACATTTTTGTACTGGGCGATACCAAAAGAATAAACACGTGTATTGATTTCCTCATAGATTATTATATTTAAATTTAGATGGTGATAAAAAAGTCTTCCTATATATAGATTACAGCCCTATTCAAGACAATCAAACAAAAAACAATCTGATATTTTTTTTTCCACATGAAAGTGCTTCTTTGTAAGGATAACCATTATTGCCCTTATGAACCTGGGCAAGTTATCGTTAAATATGTCTATGGTCTCATTGTTTACTATTAATAGCTTATTGTAGAGGCGAACCATTCTAACTATGGGGTTGTAGTAAGAGGTATTATTGTAACTGTTTGTATTAAACCTAATTTTACTTTAAAATTCGCTTGATAAGAATATGGATCGATAGTTTTAAATCTATAACCAGTACTTACTGGTTATCGAAGCTTTACGGCGCTACCGTATTGAGTTAAAGTATCGACACCTGTTTGGTATCGTTTCAGCCTTATCCGAAGGTGCTGTAGGGAATTTGATATGGTTTCGCTAACACTTGGTTAAAACCATACCATTATGATGAGGAACGTTAGTGCATAATGTACTAATTTTATTACCATAGACACTTAGTGCTATCTGTGCTAAGTCGGGTCGCCAGTAAGAAATAAAATATTCTAAGCTAAGTACAAAATATTGCACTAAGTCAATGCCGTATCAAATGTATATCTCTCGTGTCAAACACATCGTTAATGTCAAGTCACAGTTGACCTCAAAGATGCGGCCGCTTGCATAACGCATTCGCTCGAGCGTTGGGTAATTTCGGAAGTAGGAAACTGGTTCTTTATTGTATTTAAGCCGCATTTTAGATTTTGGCATTTAATGGCAATATGATGCTTTGTTATTTGCCGTTTTGGTTTAGACTTGTGATGTAAGATGACACATATTTATGACCTTCAAGATTTTTACATTAATATTAATGTATGCAGGTTACATTATACGTAAAGTCTATTCTTGAATCCTCTTGACATTTTTTTATCCAACTTTTACGTTTTAATTATTTAGTCAACTTACATTACATTTATTGTGACTTTACAGAATCTATGTTGCTCTGAGGGAAAACATCGTAAGTAAAGTTGCAGATATCACTGGATTTGTAGCCACGGCCAAAAATGGTCTTGTTCTCCTGTCGCTGTCGATTACGGTCTCATCGCAATCGGTCCAGGCACAGAATACCTAATAGTACTAACGTACAGAAGACTCACTTCCTAACAAAAGTCAGGTTTAGGTATAAAAATATACCTAGACTCGCCAGAGCTACCCGCCTGCAAGCAAAATTGAAACTTATAACCGCGCGCGAACCACGAATTTTCTTTGCGCGCCCCAGTTTTATGACCGAGCTGCGAACGACGGCACGGGGTTGTCACTTGAGAAGTTTTTGTACCTAGTTGATTTATTAGTTTTACGATTAAAATAAGTAGATTAAGCATTACAAACGTTGATTCTGTAAACATATAAATTCCATCTGAATGTCGCGTGTTCGATTCCTACGGGTGTAGGTATTCCTTTGTAAACATTATCCTATCCTATTCTTAATATTGTTTCTGGGCTAATATAACTAATTAAAGATTTTTATTTTAACTATTACTACTTATTATGGACATGGAATTAAAGAAGAATAAATATTTCAATATGGTGTGAAATTTAACAAAACGTTAGCTCTGATTCACTATTCGTTTTATTCAGACAACCGGTAAATCACAACATCTTTTATACGCATTATCATATTGACGTTTAGGCTAAGTAGAAGACATTGCGGGTCAATTTTCAAAAGCAAAAAAAAAATTATCAAGTA
The DNA here is from genome assembly GCA_963576865.1 of Anania hortulata. NCBI lineage: Eukaryota > Metazoa > Arthropoda > Insecta > Lepidoptera > Crambidae > Anania > Anania hortulata. The sequence goes on along the minus strand of OY756395.1, from coordinate 17,730,747 downwards.
TGCGCTCGCGCGACGTGACCGCGACTGTCGTGCGAGCCGAGCGACAGCCCACTGGCATACACCGCTTCGGTCGGCGCGCTGCCCGAATATACCTAAACTGCGGAGTGACACCCCCCTCCCTGGTCCAGGCCCTTATTTATGTATAACTTGCTATGCCCTTGCAGAGTGGTTCATGTAATGTACTGTACAAGTATTTAGTACCTGTTAACTACACATGTAATGCAAATAAATGATTTGATTTTAAATCACATCCGTTCGATAAAAATTGTCGACTGAGAAACCACGTGACAGTATATGATTTAACTTAAAACCCAATTCGTTATCGAAGGGTTCGGAATCGGGGGCTTGTCACAACTAGACTTGCCTCATCCAGGATTATTGTCAAGTCCACGCTAATTAAGAACGGGATAAAACGATTTGATAAGAATATTTTGCAATATTTGCGTATTTTTGTGTCACACCTTAATTGAAATAGGCTACGTTCGTACGCTAACTGATCGGTTACTTACTAAAATAAAGCAATATTTGCAACGTATCTTTTCTTTTCTATTTGTATTAACTGTGACCTGTTTTGTATAATTTTCTTATAAAAATAAATAAATAATGTTTGTGACGTTTTGATAAAATAGGTGTAACTCGCCTACGCGTTCTTACATAAAAGTTTATATCATCAAGCAAATGTTTAATAGATTGATAATATTCATGATAATCATAATCCCATGGCGGAATATTTCGCTTGATGAGCTGCTTCTAGGTGAAAGCTACACATTAGTTTATATCTCTAGGCTAATATAAACGTGTATTATATGGCGTCAAGACTCACGGAGATTATCACTAAGTATCATCACTGTGCCGTAATCCCATATCTAAACATTTTGATGCTATTATGTTATGTGAACATTTTACTTTGATCGTACTGTTATAGGGTCCCTCGGGAAGATCGTTTTAAAAAAAGATTTAAAAAGTTAACACAATTATTTATTAAAAATATAATACAAGGAGGGACCCGGCAGCCGTACCCGACGGAGATCGAAAGCAGACTGGCGTGCTCTGGGCCGACCCAGAGTCAAGTCACAGGGATGCGGGGGACTGCGGATTTAGCAGTTCAGCTCTTTATGCTGCAGAGTCAAGGTATAACACCTCCCCCTTTTAGAGGAAACTTCTAGGGTAGAAAAGGAGAAGTTTCAGAAGGGGTTGAATCTGGTCTTGGTTAAATTCTAGATCTAATGGTAGGTAAGTGAATGGATTCGTGGTCAGAGTCTTGTCTGTCTGGTTCTATGTTGTCATTGGGCACCGAAGGTGCGGTTGCTGCTGGTTCTGTGTTTCTGGCAGGCACTGAGGGTGCTGCTGCTGGTGGGAAAGTAATTTTGGGAAAACATGAGAGGCTGCTGCCGGGTAAACATTTTACACACAACAGGTAAGTTCTATACATAATAAAGGAAATTACAATAATACTAATAATAAGTAATAAAACTGAATAATGCGTCCCATATTGAATAATATGCGGTTTATCAATAATTTTATCCAAATCGGATGAAGTTTCTAATAGAATATCGTTTTTTAAATCTAAATTGTCTAAGTCAATGTCCTTGAGTTCGATAGGAGACATATTATTAATTTTCGTATTTAACTTAACTAAATTACAGCAGGTGTCATTAAGAAGGTTAAAATCGGGTATCCTGATTGGAGAGGTGACATTAATTGCTACATTTCTGGGCAAAAGAGTGGTGCTTCTACAGAAGCCGGTGCAACCGCTCGGGATAGTGATTATCCCTGTTCCAGAAATGCTATTTTCATACAATTTTGAATTTAGACAATCTATGGAAATTTTATTAGGTAGTGTTTGTATAAATATCCACTTATTATTACTAATGGGTTTCCACACGTCTATTTTTCCGTAGATAAATTTCGTTTCGCACTGAACTGGTATTTCACTGATCACTTTTGACATTAACTCACTTTCACAGGACGGTCTGGCGTCGGATGCATAAACGTTGGGGATATCACATATGTAGTTGTTGGCCGTGGGGGTTTTACAATAATCGAGATTTTCTAAGTTGCAGTAATGGACTTTGTCCTTGGTCATTGCTATATATTTTGAGTTTGGTATGATTAGACTAAAAGAGTTAGGTCTGTCTGAACTATGAGGTGTTGGCAAAGCCACAGAATGGAATAACATAAATTCTTCCGTAGAAGCTAGAGGTATCTGTAATACAAATATAATCTTATTGTCTACATAATAACATATTATCTTAGAGATATTTAAAATGAAATGAATAGAACTTAATTCTAGTACAATTGGTAGTTTAGAATCATCGGGTAAGTGACGGTAGCTTTCGGCAAGCTCTTGATACAACTGTTGTGGACTTAATATCGAGGGATGTAATATATTTTGACTGCTAAAAAGAATAGCACTAATTATATCTTCTATTTGAAATGATAACACTAAAATGGCTGTTTCTAAATTTAGTAAAATCTGATCCGCATACGACCGGATTATTAATTCATCCGTTTTAATAGAGACATTTTGTAAACCGAAAGAGAGCTTGTCGATAGCTTTGATCACGTTAGCTTCATTGTTCTTTATTTTATTTATGGTTTCATTAAACGTAGATATTACTGAGGTTGTGACTAAAATGTTTTCTTTCATCAATGTAGCTAACTTCTTCTGGTCATTTTGTACTGATTCTATGGCTTCATTATATCTGATGCCATCGTCTTCATCCAACGTGCCAAAAATATACTTGAGGATGGTTCCGCCGCCTCCTATCCAAGCACTGCGTTTGCTTCGGCTATCAAGGAGGTGAGAAATCGAGGTAAAATCTCGTGCCATATCGTGATATAGTACTGCCAGAGGTTCCAGCACGCTGCGACATTCTGACGGTTCTATGGTACCGATTTGGTTACACAATGTTTCGGCGGATTCTAAAGCGGTTCTTATGTTTTCTACGTGGGGACATAAGTGCGAGATATCTATGGGTATCAGAACATCCAACTGACCATTTTCAATTCTAAGTTCACCAAGGTAATCGAAATAGAGTCCCGGACCTGCTCTGATCGGTTGTATGTATTCTTGCTGGCTATTGACCTCGAGGGAGATGCTGAAAGTGGGGTAAGTTTAACTATTAGCTATTACTGTTAACGATACCTGCCTAAACTAACCTAACTTAACTAGATATTTGTATATAAACTATTTATTCTAACCCTTATTCAAATTTAAGTACCTTTAGTTTTTGTATATATATATATATATATTTTATTTATATACTTAAACTAGTATATTTTATTTTATTTAAGTTTATGTTTTATATATTGTTTTACTTTATTAAACTATACTTACATTTATTAACGTATTATTAATTTTTTAGATTTTGCTTACAGATTCCTTTGGACTTCTGCAAGTTTAACCTGGTCATAATGGTGTTTAACAAATCGTCGATTTATGAGAAGTGAGAGAGTATTATTCCCATGTATTTTGACGACTTTATAGGGGCCTTTCCAGACTGGTGACAAGGCTTTGCGTAACCGAAGGTGGTTCTTCAGGTACACGTAGTCGCCAACCTTATATTGGGCTGGACGAGTGTGTGAGTCGTAATAGTTTTTTGATATAGCTTTAGATCTTTGTATATGCTCAATTGCCTTTTCACGTGAGTATTTTAGGCGATTTTGTAACATTCTTACATATTCAGGGTAGGTTACACTTGAGTTTTCCTCAAAGATGGAATTTGGGATAAAAGGCTTAGTGCCAAACATTAACTCGTAAGGAGTGTAGTGTGTTGTTGAATGTGTTGCTGTATTATAAGCTAGCATGGCAGTGTATACATAACGAGGCCAATTATCTTGTCCTTCGTTTACGTAAGATTTTAAATATTCTTTCAGTGTTGAATGACTCCTCTCGAGTGCACCTTGAGTCTGCGGGTGGTATGGCGAAGACCATAGTTGCTTTATCTTTAAGAACTCGCACGTTTTCTTAAAAAGATCGGAGGTGAAGTTAGTCCCTTGATCTGTCAGGATAATTTTCGGTATGCCGAAAATAGAAATATAATGCAGAAGACATTCACTGGTTTCCTCAGCGGTCGTACTGCGAAGAGGATAAGCTGATGAAAATTTCGTCAGGTCATCTTGTATGGTAAGAATAAATCGTAGCTTCGCTGGCCCGGACTCAGGAAGTGGGCCGACTACATCTAAAGATATTCTTTGACAAGGGGCTGTGGAAGTACTGGTTATTTGCATCGGTGCACGATTTATTCTCCTAAGGGCCTTATTTTCTTGGCAATGTTTACATTTTTTTACATAATTTTCGATATCAGTGCGCATCCCTTTCCAGTAGTATTGTTCTTTGATTCTACTGAGCATACGAGCAGACCCCAAATGACCTGCTATGGGGATGTCGTGATTTTCGAACATGATTTTCTTTGTTTCACTCGGAGTGGGGTAGATAATGTTATTGTGGTAAATGTTTACAGTGATGTTTGTATTGTGGAATAGATAAAGAAGAATATTATATATTTTTGTGAACGAATGGATTTCGAAGGCATTTCTGAAGTCTGAAATGCTGATCTCGAGGACATCTCCATCTGATACAAGTGAGTTACGGACTTGTTTTATTGTTTCGAGAATTTCAGGGTATGAAGCAACATCGAAATGGTTTACTTTAGTAAAAAGGAAGTAATATATTTTGTTGTTTGATTCCAACTTGCAATGTGAATAGAGTTCTTTTTCAGCGCCGAGGGTGTTGTCAGGCGAGTTTCCGAGGATTTCGTAAAGGTAGGGGTTGGATTCATCTAAATCGATGGATATAGGCACGAGAATAATCTTCGACGCGCTTTTAGTAAGGGCTTCATTATGTTCGATGATGTGAGTGTTAAGGATGAGATCGTGATTTGATAGAGTTTTAAGTAGTTGTGGGTAATCGCCGGAGAATGGAATAGAGTTAGAAGTAGAAGGACCGGGTATGGCTTCGACTTCGTCGTTAGGTTCTCTTTCAGGGCTATCGGGGATTGAAGGTAAATCGTTATTTTCTAGGAGATCTACTGATGGAATATCATTACTGTCTATGTCGACTGGACTAAAAGGGAGTTGAACATCAAGATCCCCTAAGGTTATAGGGCTAAAAGACGGCGATGCCTCAGGCTCAGGACGATCTTCTGTAGGCGAGGCCTGAGCTGGTACTTCGTTAGACGTGTTTTCTTGTATGATAGGATTGACTGGAAAACGTGACAACGCATCAGCATTGGTGTTCGTTTTTCCTTTTTTATAATGAATGTCGTAGTCAAATTCTTCTAGTTTGAGTCGCCAGCGGACGAGTCTCGAACCAGGGTCTTTACTGTTAAAGAGCCATTGTAGTGGCTTATGATCGGATAAGATTTTGAATCGATTACCATAAAGGTAAGGGCGAAATACCTTGGTGCCAAAGACTATGGCAAGACATTCTTTTTCGGTAACACTATAGTTACACTCGGCTTTATTAAGAGTGCGAGACGCATAAGCAATTGGTCGATCTTGTCCAATCGGCCCCTGTGACAGAATGGCGGAGATTGCGTGGTTTGATGCGTCGCAGGTTAAAAGGAAAGGCTGTGTGAAGTCCGGATAAGCAAGGACTGGGGCAGTAACCAGCTTTTCTTTTAAAGTTTCGAATGCCAGTTGCTGCTCGTTTTGCCATTTAAATGGGGCATCCTTTTTCAAAAGTGACGTCAAAGGTTTAGCCAGTTTGGAGAAATTTTCGATAAAACGTCTATAGTAGGAAACAAGTCCAAGGAAGGATTTTATTTCTTTCGGGGTTTGAGGCGCTGGGAAGTCTGTGACTGCCCGGATTTTGTCAGGATTAGGCTGGACGCCGTGCTCGTTAATGATGTGACCCAGATAGACGACTTCCTTTCGGAGAAATTCGCATTTGTCTGGCTGGAGTTTTAGATTGAAACTTCTGAGTCTGTCAAATACACCTTGGAGGTTATTTATATGGGAATTTAGATCAAAACTGTAGATAACAATATCATCTAGGTAAACAAAGCACCTGTTGCCTTGCAAGCCAGACAAGCAGTTGTTCATCAATTTTTGGAACGTAGATGGGGCGTTCTTAAGCCCAAAAGGCATTCTATTGAATTGGAAGTGTCCTTGCGGCACGGAGAACGCGGTTTTAGACGCGTCTTGAGGGTCTATAAGGGTCTGATGGAAGCCAGATGTCAGATCTAAGGTGCTAAAATATTTACTTGATCCAAGCTGGTCAAGGATTTCGGAAATTTGAGGAATTGGATAAGTTTCTCCTATGGTTATATTATTTAGCTTTCGGTAATCGATGACGATCCTCCATTTCTTCTGTCCCTTTGAGTCTAATTTCTTCGGAACTATCCAAATGGGAGAGCTCCATGGGGATGTAGAGGGTTCGATTATGTTTTGATCGAGCATTTGATTAATTTGAGTTTCCACTTCGCTTTTGTGGCATTCTGGAAATCTGTAGGACTTTGTGTGTATGGGCACATCCGTTGTAGTTTTAATTTTATGATCTAGTGCTGTAGTATAGGTTAATTGGTCACCTGGAAGGTGAAAAATATCCGAATACTTAGAACAGAGTTCTTTTATGGCAATAGATTCTTCTTCGTTTAAATGGTTAAGTCTCAGAGAATTTATTACTTCTTTTGTGCGACTAGAGGTGTTTTGTGAGTCTGAGGGCACCTGGATAGCTTCGGGATATAAAGGTTCAATTTTAAAATCAAAATTAGAATTAATTTTTACAGGTGACTCGGACGTGTTTGCAACCGTTAGGTTTATTCGGTTATTTTCTTTTACTTTGACGATGCAGTTGGCAACCAATAAGGATTCTGAAATATGCTGATCTAGAATAAGCCCCTGTTTTAATTCCGGATTCTGAACTGTACATTCAATCACCGTTTCTGAACGAGGAGGAATAATATAAACCGGTTCATTAAAAAGAAGCTTTATGTAGATGCCCTTTATTTTAAGAACATCTTTTGTATAATCAATGCTACAACCAAAGGTCGTAAAGAAATCGGTGCCTATTATGCCATCATAGGGTAGGTTTATGTCCTTAATGACATGAAATTTGTGTTTGATTTTCTTTCCTTCGGACAGTTCGAGTTTCAACTGGAAATGGCCAAGAGTGGGGGTAGCTGCATCTCCGGGGTCAATACCTTTTAGGTTGACAGGTTCTTTTGTGAGAACTGGTTTTTTATCGATACAGGATTGTTTTAGAAGCGAGATAGCAGAACCAGAATCTACCAAAAGCGTTACTGGAATATCAGAAATTTGAGTCCTTACTAGGATATGGGGTAACAACTTTTGAGTTGTGTCCATATTTATTTCGTAGATTTCTATTTTAGGTTCGTGAGATAGGGCACTTATTAGGGGCTGGTTACCCGTGTGGTCCCTGGATTTAGAATTATGAGATAGGGCGCTTATTTGGGGCTGGCTACCCGTGTGGTCCCTGGATTTGGAATTATGAGATAGGGCGCTTATTTGGGGCTGGTTACCCGTGTGGTCCCTGGATTTAGAATTATGAGATAGGGCGCTTATTTGGGGCTGGTTACCCGTGTGGTCCCTGGATTCGAATGTGGTGTCATTGGATGTAGAAGTTTTTATTTTATTTTTTGTATTGGGTCTCGCGAGACACCGTCGTGAGCCCCTTAATCGTTTAAAGGTGTGTCTAGTTCATCGTGACCTGGATCTTCTTCTTCTTCTTCTATGACTTCCTGGACATGGTTGACGCGCCTAGGCGTCGGTTGGCCCGAGCTATGACCCGGGAAACCGGATGAAGAGGGTTGCTCTCGGGATTTATTATTGTTATATTGTCTTTTCCTGCAATCTTTTATGTCATGCCCTGGATTCTTACAGTACCGACAGAACAGGCCTAAGGGATTGTTATTTTGAGTACTACTAGATTGTTGATTTGGCTGTGATTTATTTTGAGAAAATCGTCTGTTGTTGTTATTTTGGTTGTTTTTCAGGTCTGACTGAGGAGTGGTCCTCTTGTATAGGGATTGTTGAATACGTTCCTCAGAAATAGCGAGGTTAATTGCTTCATTTAGAGTTCTAGGTGCTTGGCACCGAACAATATTTGAAATTCTTGGTTGGAGTCCCATTAAAAAATGGTGAAGGGCAAGATCTGCCATGGCTGCCGTGCGACCGGCGACCTCTTTTACCTTTGAGGTTGAGAGTGAAATTTCGGTCAGCAGTTGGGAGAGGTGAGTTTCTATTTTGAGCGCAAATTGGGATACATTCTCATTAGGGGCCTGCCGGCTCTCCTGCAGGTCCATGAGCAGGTGAGCGTAATGTTTACGCTCACTGAATTGAGTTTTGAGGAAGGTTTTTAGTTGGTCCCAATTTTCGAACTCCTTAATAGAGCAAGCGGTTTCCGCTTTGCCCTGGAGCTGGCAGAGGATGTACTTAAAGAGTACATCCTTTTGCTCGTTTGAGGCAAGATCATACGCATTATTACAATTTACAAGGAAGGAATTCAATGTTTCTCTATTGCCATCATATGGCTTGATGAATTTAAGAAGGACGCCCAAATCCATTTCTATGGTTTTGGCTACTTGAGTCTGTGACCTAGTTTTCGGACGAGAAATCGGGGAGCTAGGCGCAGATTTAGAACACTCAGCTTGCTGGTCCTCTGGAATTTCTATCGTTAATTCCGGCAAATCTTCGTTTTTTGCTTGTTTTGGCATGACGGATTTATAATATACACAATACAAGTTTCATAACATCCCGTACATTAATTAACATAAAACGTAATCGTTTAAGCTTTAAGCAGAAAGGATTGAGACAAACACAAACAATAAATTAATTAAGATTACGGATGAGCAATGACCAACGACTTACAAATGCAACGTTGCAGCAGCCAGCGACGCGACGAACGGAAATGCAGCCCGCATTCCGGACCGATAAGGAGGTGTTGCTTGGAATCGCAGCTCGCTGCGACGACTGATGACGGGGCTCGTTGACGCGGCTCGTGGGGAACCGATGGAGAGCTCGTTGTTTTCGGGATGTCGACAATTAGCGAATATGAACGCTGAGATATGATAACTAGTGCGTAAAACACGTAAACACACACGTAAAACAGGAACTGGTAGATACGTATTATAACAGGAACTAGTAGACAAATGAGTGATTTTCTTTCACTATCACTTGAGGATGTTCGGGCACGGCACTTGAGACTGCTTTTATTAGTTTTTCACAATTTTTAAGACACTGGGGATTTTCGTATCCCACCGCTGCCACCAAAATGTTATAGGGTCCCTCGGGAAGATCGTTTTAAAAAAAGATTTAAAAAGTTAACACAATTATTTATTAAAAATATAATACAAGGAGGGACCCGGCAGCCGTACCCGACGGAGATCGAAAGCAGACTGGCGTGCTCTGGGCCGACCCAGAGTCAAGTCACAGGGATGCGGGGGACTGCGGATTTAGCAGTTCAGCTCTTTATGCTGCAGAGTCAAGGTATAACAGTACGTACATAATACGATATCATTTTAAGCCTTTAAGTCGTAGCAAACAACCGTCGTGTCAAAAAAGTCGAGTCGTCGAGTAATCCATCCTTTTTAGGGTTCCGTACCGGTAGTCAAAAGGTGGGTTAAGTACTTAAGGTTCTAATAAAGTAAAATTAATAACTGGATAATGAACGACTAATAATAATAATACATTTGATGGAATTGGCAGTTAGAGAATGCTGGTTTTTTTTTTGCATTATTTATTAATTTCACATACTAGTGTTGACTAGAAGTGGGTGTTGGCCCAATCAGTGCGCGGTGCAGTATTCCCCACTGTTTTTTGATTTAATTTTAATTTTGATGGTTTTAAGCTGACTCGAAGTAGTCTGTAAATTAGATATAAATTTTGTCACTTAATGTCGCATTCCGAAAACAAGTTAGGAACGTAATCCTTACACGAAGAAAATCCAAAACTTTAGACCGGTTTATGATCTTAAAAAATGCAAATAGATGCATAGACTTCTTATAACAGTCCGTAAATAAATAAATAAATATTGGACAACATCACAGACATTGTTATGATCCTATGATAAGTAATAAAAGTTATTTTTCTACTTTGACCGACCTGGAATCGAACCTAGGACGTCAGAGATAGCTAAGCAACGTCCGGTATGCTCGCCTCTCGGCTACGGAGGTCGTCAAATAAATATAATTATCTTGTTAAAAACAACTTAGTGTATTATTAACAACTAAAGTACCTACGATTTAAAACCAAGGCGGTATTCTTGTGAATAATTCAGCCAAGTCCTAAGTAATTCGTTTTAAGTGAGGCGTTCTAAAACGTTTATTACGACGCTTAGAACTTTCATCTAATAATATGCACATGTTTATTGAAATTACGTACAATGACGTGTTAATACAACTCCACTCTCATAAACGCGAACGAGCTTGTTAGAAATGTAGCTTAATAAACGTATCTATAAATTGTTAGACAATACGACATTTTTCTTGTAGACTTTCACACTGTCTGTGTCGTTTGTGACAGTAAATAATGCTATAACGTTGATGTATTTCATAATTAAGTATGCAGAAAAACTACGCGTACAGCTAATATTTATTTATTTATATTTATTTATTTAAACTTTATTGCACAAATAAAAAAATCGTACAAAAGGTGGACTTAATGCCATGGGGCATTCTCTGCCAGTCGACCATTAGGCTAAACATAGATGTTTTGTGGGCGGTGCGACATAACGTTTAAAAAAAATAAAATAAATAAAATCATAGCTTAAACTACACACAGTATAATATAATATATAGACAAAATTCATACATCATAAATATGATGACGATTACTGGAAAGTAGAGAAGCAAGGGTTCATGATGACGATTTCATTTTACCTAGAAAATGAGTGCGTGCAAGTATCTTAAAAGAGTATCTATTGGGAGCTGCTTTGATATATTCAGGGAGGGAATTCCAGAGCCGTATGGATTGAAGGAGAAAAGAGTTGGACACGAAACCGGTGCGATGTGAAGGGGTTATTCTTATTTTGATTGTTTACAATTTTTGTTAATCAAACTACGTGGTGGGGTTTACTGACCATTAACTTCATAGAACCTAACTAAGCAGTGCGTTTAAGTACCTACGTCAACCTCAACAAAAAACCAAACAAGGTTTTTTTTGAGAACTTATTAATAGGCCTTTGACTGACGAGCTGCTGCTGCTGCGTGTAAATAAAAAAAGCAGTTGAGTTTAGTAGCCAGTGACGGCAGTGTTCTATTGGTAATATAAGACTGACTAAGAAGACCGCCTCAGGTGTAAATCGAACTCACGTCTTATCGCGGCCCGGGCGAGTATTTTTAACTAAGCTACCGAGGATGTTAGGTAACCCGTCTTATTTATTTTGTCAAGTGTTTTTCACTGTCGAAACAAGAGTTTTTTGTGATAAATTATATAAGAAATATTTAAGACAGTGTTCTTTATAGCCATACAAAATATTCGAAATAGGTGATTTTGACAAAAAGTACGTCGATTGATTTGTCGTGTAGTTACATACATACAAAGCGACGTTTCACTGCATTTATCACAACTCAAAAGTAATTTTATTCTCTGGGCCTACCGAACAGATGTCATCATCTCTATTAACGGTAACAACTAAAACAAGCGAGGCACATACCTGCGTGTGCTGCAGCGCGAACTCTGCGATGAGCGCGTGCGCGTGATGCGCGAGCGGCACGTGCAGCGTCAGCGGAGCCTCGCGCGCGCCCGCCAGCTGCAGCGAGTGCGGCGCCGGCGCCGACGCGCGCAGCCCGCCCAGCGGCAGCGAGCGCCGGCTCTGCAGCCCGCCGGGGCCTGCGCGACAGGGAACGAGTGAGCACCGACGCGCCCCCGCACGAGTGCGAGTGCGACACTAAACTGTACCGCCCGGCGGCAGCGAGCGCCGGCTCTGCAGCCCGCCGGGGCCTGCGCGACAGGGAACGAGTGAGCACCGACGCGCCCCCGCACGAGTGCGAGTGCGACACTAAACTGTACCGCCCGGCGGCAGCGAGCGCCGGCTCTGCAGCCCGCCGGGGCCTGCGCGACAGGGAACGAGTGAGCACCGACGCGCCCCCGCACGAGTGCGAGTGCGACACTAAACTGTACCGCCCGGCGGCAGCGAGCGCCGGCTCTGCAGCCCGCCGGGGCCTGCGCGACAGGGAACGAGTGAGCACCGACGCGCCCCCGCACGAGTGCGAGTGCGACACTAAACTGTACCGCCCGGCGGCAGCGAGCGCCGGCTCTGCAGCCCGCCGGGGCCTGCGCGACAGGGAACGAGTGAGCACCGACGCGCCCCCGCACGAGTGCGAGTGCGACACTAAACTGTACCGCCCGGCGGCAGCGAGCGCCGGCTCTGCAGCCCGCCGGGGCCTGCGCGACAGGGAACGAGTGAGCACCGACGCGCCCCCGCACGAGTGCGAGTGCGACACTAAACTGTACCGCCCGGCGGCAGCGAGCGCCGGCTCTGCAGCCCGCCGGGGCCTGCGCGACAGGGAACGAGTGAGCACCGACGCGCCCCCGCACGAGTGCGAGTGCGACACTAAACTGTACCGCCCGGCGGCAGCGAGCGCCGGCTCTGCAGCCCGCCGGGGCCTGCGCGACAGGGAACGAGTGAGCACCGACGCGCCCCCGCACGAGTGCGAGTGCGACACTAAACTGTACCGCCCGGCGGCAGCGAGCGCCGGCTCTGCAGCCCGCCGGGGCCTGCGCGACAGGGAACGAGTGAGCACCGACGCGCCCCCGCACGAGTGCGAGTGCGACACTAAACTGTACCGCCCGGCGGCAGCGAGCGCCGGCTCTGCAGCCCGCCGGGGCCTGCGCGACAGGGAACGAGTGAGCACCGACGCGCCCCCGCACGAGTGCGAGTGCGACACTAAACTGTACCGCCCGGCGGCAGCGAGCGCCGGCTCTGCAGCCCGCCGGGGCCTGCGCGACAGGGAACGAGTGAGCACCGACGCGCCCCCGCACGAGTGCGAGTGCGACACTAAACTGTACCGCCCGGCGGCAGCGAGCGCCGGCTCTGCAGCCCGCCGGGGCCTGCGCGACAGGGAACGAGTGAGCACCGACGCGCCCCCGCACGAGTGCGAGTGCGACACTAAACTGTACCGCCCGGCGGCAGCGAGCGCCGGCTCTGCAGCCCGCCGGGGCCTGCGCGACAGGGAACGAGTGAGCACCGACGCGCCCCCGCACGAGTGCGAGTGCGACACTAAACTGTACCGCCCGGCGGCAGCGAGCGCCGGCTCTGCAGCCCGCCGGGGCCTGCGCGACAGGGAACGAGTGAGCACCGACGCGCCCCCGCACGAGTGCGAGTGCGACACTAAACTGTACCGCCCGGCGGCAGCGAGCGCCGGCTCTGCAGCCCGCCGGGGCCTGCGCGACAGGGAACGAGTGAGCACCGACGCGCCCCCGCACGAGTGCGAGTGCGACACTAAACTGTACCGCCCGGCGGCAGCGAGCGCCGGCTCTGCAGCCCGCCGGGGCCTGCGCGACAGGGAACGAGTGAGCACCGACGCGCCCCCGCACGAGTGCGAGTGCGACACTAAACTGTACCGCCCGGCGGCAGCGAGCGCCGGCTCTGCAGCCCGCCGGGGCCTGCGCGACAGGGAACGAGTGAGCACCGACGCGCCCCCGCACGAGTGCGAGTGCGACACTAAACTGTACCGCCCGGCGGCAGCGAGCGCCGGCTCTGCAGCCCGCCGGGGCCTGCGCGACAGGGAACGAGTGAGCACCGACGCGCCCCCGCACGAGTGCGAGTGCGACACTAAACTGTACCGCCCGGCGGCAGCGAGCGCCGGCTCTGCAGCCCGCCGGGGCCTGCGCGACAGGGAACGAGTGAGCACCGACGCGCCCCCGCACGAGTGCGAGTGCGACACTAAACTGTACCGCCCGGCGGCAGCGAGCGCCGGCTCTGCAGCCCGCCGGGGCCTGCGCGACAGGGAACGAGTGAGCACCGACGCGCCCCCGCACGAGTGCGAGTGCGACACTAAACTGTACCGCCCGGCGGCAGCGAGCGCCGGCTCTGCAGCCCGCCGGGGCCTGCGCGACAGGGAACGAGTGAGCACCGACGCGCCCCCGCACGAGTGCGAGTGCGACACTAAACTGTACCGCCCGGCGGCAGCGAGCGCCGGCTCTGCAGCCCGCCGGGGCCTGCGCGACAGGGAACGAGTGAGCACCGACGCGCCCCCGCACGAGTGCGAGTGCGACACTAAACTGTACCGCCCGGCGGCAGCGAGCGCCGGCTCTGCAGCCCGCCGGGGCCTGCGCGACAGGGAACGAGTGAGCACCGACGCGCCCCCGCACGAGTGCGAGTGCGACACTAAACTGTACCGCCCGGCGGCAGCGAGCGCCGGCTCTGCAGCCCGCCGGGGCCTGCGCGACAGGGAACGAATGCGAAACGACGCGCCAGCATATCCTTTAGTTTTATTTATTAGCTAACTTTCTAGCGCTAAAAGATTTATACTTTACCTAGCTAATGAAATGAATTACCTTTGACTCCAATAGTGACTGCGTTATGCGACACAGCAAGCACTGCGTTCTCCCCGGGCGGGACTCGCGCGCTGAACAGCCTCGCGAAGTAGAACGGCCAGCCTCTGGCCATCTCTACGGCCTGGCGCTTGGTCTGGGCGCGCACGGGCCCGGTGCCCTGGGATCGGAGCCAGGCCTGGCCGGCTCGCCGCTCGCTTGAGTTGATGCGAAGCGACGGCAGGGTCGAGTTGATGTCGTGAATTATCTGTTGGGAAATCGGATATTTAGCTTTGGTGTCAGGTTGGCTAACACAGGTTAGGACATAATATTTATGACAGCTGTAATGCATTTACGAAACATCAATAAATAAATATTATGCGTGGGACAAAACACCAATTGCATGGTCACGAAGTAGGAACTAAGCGTTACAAGATACCCGGTAATGAATCAGTGGCTGACCGGGATCCGGCACACCCAGACCCGGGCCAATTTAGAAAAGTTTGTTTTCTAAATTGACCCGGGAGTTCAATTCGGTGCCCTTTGCGTTTAAGACGAATCACCGAACCACCATGAGTATTGGTTTGCTGGTTACAAATAGATTTCTCAAAAGCACAAAAGACGAATTCTCACTGTATTTTTATCATATTTGTAAAGTAGCTTCTCGTTTTTCTTAGTTTCGTTTCTTACCTGTGCATACAAGAGGTCTAGTACAGCCGGGTCGTTGTAGTTCTCGAGCGGCGTGAACAGTTCCTTGCGCACGCGCAGCTTCCACGGCACGCGGCTGTACGTCACGTACGCGCGGTCCGTGGGAAGTAGGGCTGCGGGCGCCGGGACGTCTCCTATGCAAACAATTTAGCACAATACTGTTACCAACATTTTAAATAAATGTAGGGCACTTGGCTTAACTAGAACATAGCTGATACGAGAAGACACGCCCAGAGAGAAAAAGAAAGATATATCATTTTAATAAAAAGCTGTATGATGTATCGTCTTAACCGCCTCGATTAGGACGTAGATCAGTAGGTAGACAAAGTAATCCATTGTTGAAAAAAAAATTGAGTACCAGAGGGAGCGTTCCATAGCGGTCTGCATCCAACCGGCATTATAGTCCGTTTTTAATTTCTTATAAAATATTGTACACAATCTTGAAATTCCTTTTTAATAAAATTATTTACTTAAAAATAAGATAGACACAAAAATAATAACCTACTATTGCACAAAATCCTTTTAATTCTAATTGTTTGTTGATTTTATACGCTAATAGTTTTGTAAAAATACATGCCAAGATTGTTTGCAATATTCGTCAAGCAAAGGAAAACGGACTTTTAGTCGACATGTGGTTTCCCCATGCTAGCCAATGCATGGTTTCGAGTTGGTTGATTACTGGGTCTGGGTTTGATAATGTTTTACTTACGTTCAATGTGTTCCGTTTTATCCGTAACATGGGTCGAAACAGAATGTCTCCTCTCAGCCTCCATCTTCCTGTCTCGCTCCTTTTGCTGCATGTGCGTTTTGAACGTCGCTCTCTCGGTTCTCTTCGCCGAATCACTGTTATCTGGCGGGAACACCACATCGGATCGAGGACTGTCGCGAACACGACCGACTAACATATCCCGAGAATTCTTTCGTCCATCAAACCGTTCGAAGTCGTCATAGAAAGGCGATCTTTTACGGTCAAAACCGTCATCAATCCCATTTTCTTCTTTTCTCCTCTCAGCTCTAGCGGGGTGTATTTCGTAGATCTCTGACGCGTCTCGCCCAGAAAAGTTGTCTCGATCGTGGCGACCCGGCCCATCTAATCCTGACTCAGAATCCCATTCGTCACGACTGTGCTGTCTTTCTCTATCATCGTTGTAACTTCTGATGTCCGATTCGTCACCCCAGTCATCTCTGACCTGTCGCTCCCGACGATCCGACGTCATGAATCGGGTAGCTAAATCGTCCCGCGGAGGTTCAGAATCTTCCCTTCTTCGAGAATTCCAGTTAGCAAGGAAATTATGGCGGTCGTCTGCTTCTCTGTTTTGGTGAACGCCGAACGTGTCTCGGTCTCGGCGTAATTGAGCAAATGTGGATGAGTCTGGTATCGGCGGGGGAGGGGCAGGCTTGTCAGGTGGGGTCGGAGGCGATTTAGGGGGCGGAGGAGCCGGACCAGGGGGCGCAGGTGGTAATGGAGGTGGAGGGGCATCCCATCTCATTCCTCCACCTAACTGACGTTCCAACATCAACTTTCTAGTGTCTTCTAATTTGTTAACTGTTCTAGGCGTCTCAGCAGCTGATGACGAGCTTCGAACAGAATGGTTTGCAGTGACTCGTTCAAGTCGTTGCCTCATTTCGGAGCTAAGTTTCAACTTGCCCACACTTCCCGGAGAAGGTCTTTGCGCTCCGATTTCGAAGCTTCTACGCGCAGTTCTCTGATTAGGTGGTTCTCTGCTCGGGGAAACTGGCCCACGCCCATCTACTTCGAACTCCTCCCATTCGATACTCGGAGAGGCTTCGGATCGTGATCGTCCTCTTGGTGGCTCCTGGTGTTCGATGCCGTTGGTTTGCGCTTGAGGAGTGTGTCTTCGTTGTATTTGGCGCAATTTAAATTTAGTAAAGTCCTGGTTGATATCTTGGCCGGCGGCGTCTTTTGGCGGGGGCCATCTCCATTTTCCTATGCGAACGGTTTTGGCCCGGCCGTACGGGTCCATAAAAGGCCTTACTTCAGAGGGGTCTATATCATGAAGCGGTGGGGGCATTGGTGGGGGTGGCGGAGGAGGTGCTCCAGTTGATGAACTCTCATTCGATTCTCGACGAATTTTTGGAGTGCTTCTCGGAGGTGAATGAACTTGAGCGTGTACGACTGTTGAAGCTCGAACAGGTGACGTGGGCTCTGACTCCGATGGTTCGACAACTTGACCAGCTAAGAGCGTTTGTAATGCTTGGTTCTGAGCAAGTAGCTGTTGCTGAATTTGCAAGTTTTGGGCCATGGCACTTTGCAAAAAAGCTCTTTGTAGATTCTGATGATATGCGTTCATGTCTACTGTCCCTGACGGGGGGAAGTGAAGACCCATTGCCGCTGCTAACGCTTCAGGCGTCGTAGGCATAGATGGGATGGAAAGAGCTCCAAAACTTAACGCAGACGTGTTCGCTGATGCTGCTCTTGGCGTCGCTCCACCTCCCTTGATAGCTTCAGACAATCCCTCGCCATCCGTCAGTCGTTTTAGACTATCATTCATGAAAATCGGATCAAATAAGTTAGTGATGTAATCATCTACAGAATCGACACTCGATTGTTTTCTGCTAGTCCTTTCCTTTTCTTTGTCGTCTTTCCCGCCGCCTTTGATCAGGATTTCCAAGTCGTTAGCGTTGTTTAGGGTTTCAATTTGTTCGTTGTAGTCGCAGGAAAGTATCTGACCGATGAATTGTGTGTAGCTGCAGCCTCCTTTGATGCTGGCTGCGAGCGATCTCGCGTCGGACAGTTCGTCGATGTTAGGGTCTAGGACAGGGGAGAACAGGTCGTCTAAGAACTGGTCGACGTCGGACGCCTGGCTCGGCACGCGGACGCGTCGCACATGAGAGGCGAGCGAGGGGGCTTCGGACGTGTCCGACATGGCTGATGATCTGGTGGCAAAAGGATAAATAATGTTATTACGTAAAAAAATGTGTAGGTTCTAGTAATAATATATATCTGTTACTAACTAAACTGTGGGAAGTTTGAAATAAAAAATAAGAAGCTATGATGTTTAACGGGAATATTGTTTCTGTCCGTAAAATTTTGGCTAAACGAGTAATATACTACATTATAGATCATATCATATTATATGTTTGTTTTGTCAATAGATATTATTAAAAAGACTATCTACATAGGATTGATGCACTTCAACTCAATCCCGGATCGGTAGCGCCTTACCTCTTCTTTTCAGGCCGAAGCAATAAATATGCGACAATATTTCAATGCTATTCTACCTTTGTATGGTTTAAATCGAGGCCACTTTTCGTATAAAAACACTGTTATTTTAAACGAGCATAAATACAAATTGGATCTCACCTTACACCGCCGAATTCAGAGCTCTTCTCTATATAAGCGCGACTAGACTGCGAGCCGGCCGGCGCGCGTTTCCCGGCGTACTGCGACTTGATGTAGCGCGACGGCACCGCGCGCGACCCTGTCCCGTACTCCATCTCCATGGCCCCCTTGCTGCTGGCCACGCTCGGCGCGCCCCCTAGCCGCTCCACCGAGTGGTACCGATCGTTGAGACGCGACTGCGAAAGACCCAAGTCGGCTAACTTATTCGGGGGCGGCGCAGGGTTGTCACCCAACAAGTTATCCAAAGACCGACTCCGGACTTTATCGTTGCTCTGTTCGAAGTAGCGCTCGTTCAGTGCGGACTCCCTGGACAGGATGTCGTGGGAGACCTTTCTGGAATATTCGTTGTGTTTCGTCATCGTGGCCTCGTCGCGTTCGATCTTCCAGTTGTATTCCGAGAGGCCCTCGTCGATCGATTCTTGAAGAAGACGTTGGATGCTGGGTGAACGAGATTTTGGTGGTTCTGGTGGAGGGACCTGGAATAAAAAAAAATTGTAATTTTTTTTTGAAAAGAAGAAATTAATGTCACGTAACAAAATCTTTCGTTTAAAATAGTTTATCATTATCACACACAAACAAAACCTTCTTTTGCTGGCACAATTGGATGGCTTAATTCTAAAAGTCACTAACTCCCATTTTTATCGTAATTGGGATTCCCAGGTCAAAAGAGTCTCCGATTTTTTCTCTATGTATTGATCGAACCCGTTATTCAATAAAAAGTCTTTACTGATTTAAAAAAATCACTAAATCCTGTCAAATAAATTCAGCCACTAAATTCAAGTGTTTTTGTTAATCATTTTGTTGAGAAATCTCTAACTCCACATGTTAAACAACTCATACTAGGCATAATAATTGAGATATATATATTTATATGAAACGACACTTTAAAGGTTACCAAATGTAGCATTGTTAAGTTTTTTTAGATTTTTTTATTATTGACCCACTGTCATAAAAACATTATTTTTCGTTTTAAGTGGCATTATCTCAAAACAAGGAAAATAGACTTACGTGACTTTTAGAACTAAGCCATCCAAATTGGCTACATTCGGCCTCTTAACCCACCTGTGGTCTCGTAGCTCGCTCAGCGTCGACGGAGGAAGCGCGCGGCGGCGGCGCGGGCGGGTGGCGCGCGGGGGGCAGGGCCGCGGCCCCCGCGCCTGCCGCGCCCCCCGCGCCCCCCGCGCGCAGCGCCTCGCCGCGCGAGCTGGGCAGCGCCGCCCACGTCTCCACCTCACCCACTGCGTCCAGGGCGTATTCGCACCCCGCCCATTCTATGTGCAAGGATAATAATGATAGTAAACTAGTATTGGATAGAGAGAGAAAAAGAGAGAGAGATAATTTTTATTAGACACACACTACGATACAAAAGTATAAAATATAAGAGCACAATAAATATCTACTACAATTCACCAAAAATAAGATGACATTTAGTATTTTGGTCATCGTAGCGATGTGGTGTCCGATGGCCACCAGCTCGGCGAGTGCTGCAGAAAATTGCAGCGCTCAATTTTAACTGGAGCCCCTGGTGGCTTAAACCCCTAATAAAATTCATAGGTTTTATCGTCATTTCGATCCATTTGCATGGTACAGGTATAATAACATACCACTGGTATAATATGGAGGATTAAGGTAAGGTAAGGAGTACTACCTTCGTTATGAAAAAGTATTCATCAAACTGCGTTAAATTAGATGGCGCCACAGTAGCAACAGGGGTTTCAAAGAAAGCGCAAAAAGTTATTTTCCTGTTGTTTATTTTCCTGTCCAATAACTTTTGATGCTTTTTTTTAAATTTACCCTGTTGCTACTGTGGCGCCACCTAACTTAAAGCAGTTTGACGGCCACTTTTTCGCAACGAAGATAGTACTCCTTACCCAAATTTACCCTGTTGCTACTGTGGCGCCACCTAACTTAACGCAGTTTGACGGCCACCTTTTCGCAACGAAGATAGTACTCCTTCCTGTTACTCTCCATACCGTGTATGCTTACCGGTGAGTTGCCCGTTATGCTCCATGCTGAGCGTCCAGCCGGGCGCGGCGCGGGCCACGCCGGCCGCCGCCAGCGCCGCCGCCGCCGCGCGCTCGCACGACGTCCACGAGTCCACCTGCACTACGTGCACTGTTTCTGTGAACAACAATTACGAATTACAAAATATTTTGTTACAATATAATAGAGATAAAAACGAAAACATTCAAACTCTCATCAGCTGGCACCGACTCCAAAAGTAACTGAATAGGTACTTATGTGTTAATACTATTTTTAGCTTTTTAGTTTATGAAGTCGGTTTTATTTTTTTATTTCATCTATTTATAGCGATACATCCTAATCAAAACAAATCATAAGAGTGCAAACAAAAATTTACTGCTGAACATAGATTTCATCCCCTACTTTTCCACTCTTAGGGTTGGAATTTTTAATATAGTATCTTAAAGTTTAAGTTATTTAATATAAAAAAAACATCAAAATCTGTTCACATTTGCCAAAGATATTAGGTAACATAGAACCACTAACCAAAACATTATCTGGGTAACATAGATACAAGAACCACGAACCAAAACATTAACTGCTCATACAGTTGTGCAAGCTTACGGCGCAACGGACGGCTTTATAGGGTATAAAGTTGAATACACTAAAATAAATAATGGTCATATGCGACCTTCCGAATAATCTTTTATTTAGGCTCACCATCATACAGGCGCAGCGGCAGCGCCGGCCGCGCGTCGCTCCTGGCGGCGCTCCACTCGAGCAGCGAGGGCGGGCAGCGCCGCGGCACCGCGCAGGCCCGCGCCGCGCCCGCGCCGCCGCCGCACACCAGCCGCAGCAGCAGCGAGCGGTGCGACGCAGGCGCACGCTCCGATATCAGCCGGACTAGGTATCTGGGGGAGAAGATTCTATTACAATCCCCGGCACGTATCTTGAGCGCTGGAGGAGAGAGTGGGCGTAGCGAAGCTAAGATAAGATAAGATAATTTTTATTTACGTAAACATGTGTGAGATATACAAAGCATTGGCCGACATATTTAATTGGTGTTAGTGTCATTAGTATCGACATGTCTTACCGATATACGGTGTGTAAAATTTATAGCGTTAGTTCGTTAGTTCACAGTTAACATTAGCGATGTCCATCAATATACAAAGTCTATAAAATTATTACTCAAACAATCAACAATTGAAATATATTATATAAGGAAAGCATGCATGCAACTAAGCATGTTACGAGACGAGAGTGCGTCGAGCAAGCGACTAATCCCGGCCGGCGGTGCGGGCGCGCGACTAGCCGATCCCGTAATCGTATTGGTCTTCTGCGCGTCTTCTCCCGGCACTCAAGATCGGTGCCGCTAATTGTATAATGACGACTAGCTTTTTTCTTCTTCTACTGGTACTGATAGATTATGAAAAAGAATTGGACAGGTATTTCTTTTAGATCAAAATATTACAGAGATATATCTGAAATGTCGCATGACACCACGTCTTAGTACAATTTTTACATAGACGTGACGTCCGAGCCCCCAGTTCCTTTGACTTTGAGGAGCTTTATCTTATCAATTTTTTGGTTGATTGACAAAAGAAAAAAATTGTGTCCATATTTTTTTTTAATCTGACGGACGAAATTCAATTTAATTTTTTTTATCCAATTTATAGTGATGACCCCTATAAATGCAAAAGGTAGTACTCGGTTTCACAGGTTTTTTAGTCGTCGAAGCGCAACCGAAGCGACAACATCCCTCCTGAAAGTGCGATGTGAAGTGGCGAAACACGTCTAGGTTTTTATGTCGGTGTTAGGTACTAATTTTTGCATGCATCTGTCTCGCATGCTCATTGCATTTTGCTTGTTTAGTATAGGTGGTGTGATTGGGGTGGCTATGCATGCGTAACTTGTAACTTGAGCGGAAATTGTAAGCAAAATAATTAAATTTTCATAATTATTGAGATTCTATTAGGCCCAGCCTCAACTGACTGACGACCTAGTAAAGGTTACGAGAAGTTGGATGCTAATCGCCCACAGCCGTTAGCTGTAGAGTTTTATAGGAGAGGCCTAAGTCCAGCAACGGACTTCCAAAGGCTGCAGATGATAATGAATTAGGCTGTTATCTGTTCCGGACAGGCAAACGTGGATGTTAGTTTTTTTTAAAATATTTATTTATTCAAAGAAACATACAGCATTTATATCTCTTAGGTGTAAGAAATATGTTATTAACACATTAGCCAGAGCAGTTTCCAACATTTTACATTGCGAAGACTTATGAAATAGTTAAGTTTTATACATGCTGATGTGCATGGTAAGTTATTGTTTGAAAGAAAAAAGTTGTCTCATATGCACGTATCATTTTGATATGCTTCGAGAAAAGGCATAGTTTCGTTGTTTGACCAACTACTCATGGTCGATACGCAGTTGTATAAAGCGCGGCGTAAAAGCAGGTTCGGCGCGAGCTCGTGAGCGACACTAACACGCACCAACGTGTAAATACGTCGCAAGCGCTTGCTGCAAGCTGATTTGGATCTGTCTTCATAAACCGACACTAGTCCGAATCGGTGAAAAGCTTAAGTAATCCAAGCTTGGTATATGGTACACTTATGGTATACATATGGTGCTCAAATACAACAACTCTGTCTATGGGACCAACATCGAAAAAAAATCGATGTCCCATTAATTTCTTGGTCACGTTATTTATATCATTCGTATAAGGAATCTTTTTTTATGTTGATCCCATATTAAAAGTTGTTTTATTTGAGCAGCTGGATTCGCGAATTTGGAGTTACACATTGTGAACAAACATTGCAAGTTTAAAAAAAGCTCTTATAAAAATGACTTACTTATGTAGCGGTGGTCCCGGTTGGAACACTTCTAGGCAATGTGCCATCAGTTGCCACACGCGGTCCGAAGTCTCGGCCCCACTGGCCTGGTTGCACAGCT
Source organism: Anania hortulata (assembly GCA_963576865.1). Classification (NCBI taxonomy): domain Eukaryota; kingdom Metazoa; phylum Arthropoda; class Insecta; order Lepidoptera; family Crambidae; genus Anania; species Anania hortulata. Next base: position 17,707,322 of record OY756395.1, on the reverse strand, counting down.
GCACCAGGATCTCGTCCCTCAGACCTCGCGATGCCAGCCCTCGCGATGCTATGTAGTCTGCCAATACCTGGGCATCCATAGTGAACGATGAAATATAAGAAACGTTCACAAGTTAGGTTACGCTGGCTTGGACATTATTTCCACCACTGTAATTCCTTTGCAGAAGACGACTGGATTAGCTCGTCTGTTTAAGGCACAGGTACAGTGCACTTTTTTTTCTGGCAGACTTGATTATAAACATTTTCACACCCTTGATCATAGTCTTTTTATTGCTTGTTACACTACTATATAACTTCACTTCATATCAGCTGGAAGGTTTAACAAGAACTAATATTATATACACTTGTCGCTGTCGTTGTTGTTAAAGCAATTTGCTAATTAAATAATTTATTCTTTATTGCACTAAACAATTGAAGCTCGATAGTAATGCTTCCAAACTCTAGTATAAAGCAGATAGGGTTACGACACAGATAACCACCAATAGATAGGGCATGTCGAGAATTATGTGTCGTTCCGAGTTCACCATAGCGGAAGGAGCGGGTCGCGGGGAGTTTGTCAGGGGTACTATGATTGGCTTTTACAAGGTCAATTTTGCTCTTATCACGCCCAGCAGCACTACAAATAGTAATAGGACCAGGATGTAGATTATCGACTAGAATTAACGAATAGATTGGTAAAAAAACTATTTTTACCCGCAACAAGTTGGCTTAATCCATAATATTTATCTCAGGGCATTGAGTTAACATAAAATAATAAACTCTAATGTTAATTCATTAGGATTGGGAGTCATTGGCGATAGATAGAGATCGATGGAAGAGTCTGGGGGAGACCTTTGCCCAGCAGTGGGATTGAAAAGGTTGATTAAAAAAAAAACATTAAGCACCATACGACACTATCGATAAATTTGGTTTAACCGAGTCACAGACACTACAACATAACAGGCACTAGCGTTACTAAAACGGAAATGGCTTATTGTAAAAAAACTCATGTGGAAAAGAGATTTCAAAAAGACATCAACGGTGTTTGTTTAAATGTTTAAGCATAATTATTTCAATTTGAGTTCACGTTGAATGGGCAAAGCAAATTATTTTACTTACCGGTGAAATATCATACCAATATTTTTATAACTAAATGCTTCAAACCAATGGGTATTCACCGTGTATATATTAATTCCAGATCGCATTATGCACAAGTCAAAAATTTGGTCGAAAAAGCAACACAGAATCTAGCTATTTGTGCAAATTCACATTATTTCTTCGATTGCCCATGCCGTATCTACTAGGGGTTACGCGGTACATGCGGTAATCTGTGGGTCACGAACAAACGGCAATTACACAATCACGTTAGTTAGTTAGTTAGTTAGTTACGTTAACAGGACATCACGAAGGCGTGCCTCGCCGAAAACTGCGGAGTTGGCGAACAAAATTACAAAATAACATCAGTTATACCAGCGGATCTAGTAATGCAATAGAGCGGATGATTTATGTACTTATAAATGCGTAATGGAACCTTCTTGTGTAACGTCGGCATCGTTTTAAGTGTTACAATGTGTCTTGGAGTTTTCACTTGTTTTTTCAGTTGAGTAAAAAAAAAAATGGAGATGCACACTGCACATTTAGCGCGATATATGTCGCATCGTGTTTGATCTGCTCATAGTGATTATTTGATCATTAATTCTGCTACATATATTGTTGGTTCTGCTCTTTACCAATCAAAAGTAGTTTTGACGGATTTTAGTAAAAGCTATTTTTGACCATGGTATTGGTTAGGTTAGAACAGTGACCACAACACTGCGCGAGCCGAGCGAGCGGAATGAGCGGTGCTGCGGCAGCGGCCAACAAAGAAACAAAGTCAAAATTTCCTTGTTTTAATAGTACAATTAAGAGTATTGACAAATTTTAAAAAACTGTTCGGACCGGTAAAGATATGTGACTATGACATAAAATATTCAACTGACATTAAAATTTACTTTTGTAAGTAAATTAGAAGGACTGGAATCAAATAAGTGCAATGAACAATATTCTCACCTTTTGCCTTGCTTCGTTTCCTGCTGCAGATTCGTCACACCACCTCAAGATAAGTTTAAAGGTCGCTACAGCGTCATTAAAGTCTTGATCTCTGAAATAATAAAAATATTTTAGCATAGGTATTTATCGTACATAAACTCTTCAAACTCATCAAGTCAAGATAAACATTTCCATTTTAAGATGAACTATTATTGTGTATCCAAACTCTAACTAATTGGACCAGCCTTTTACTGTGAAAGTTTAGTTTATATTATAAATAAATAATAGAATAAAAAAAGGTACATAGTTATATAAATAGGCAAATTATAGAGGTGCTTGTAGCTCAGTTGCGACGGTGCTTTGGTAGTGATTACCAAAGTTAAGCCACTTACACCGAGGTTGTGTTTAGATGGCTGACCATTCCAACCATTTATTGACATTTATCACAAGCATCTCCGTGCTTCGGAAGGCACGTTAGAAGTTGTTCTCCGCTAATAGTCGCTTAATACTAGTTGTGAAGCCTAGTCAGAGGCCTTGGGGCGGCTTTATAACATCTGACCTTATAGGTCACTGGCCTTACAACCCCACCGCACCGAACTGGGCCTGCGTGTTGGAGTATGGCTCAAACCATCTCATAGTAGAGATGACACCTGTGCCGTGCAGCGGGGCGTATACAGGGTGTAACGAAAAGGTGAAATAAAACCTTAAGGTGTTATTCTACGGCTAAATTACATCAACTTTTTCTATGGGACCAACATCGAAATCGCAAAAAAAATACCACTTGATGGAAACGTCAATTTTTTTTTTGAGATTTTGATGTTGGTCCCATAGAAAAAGTTGATGTAATTTAGCCGTAGAATAACCCCTTAAAGTTTTATTTCACCTTTTCGTTACACCCTGTATAGGCATACTTAACCGGTTAAAGTGATTTGGTCGTTAAACCTGTGACCCTGTATGTGTTCACCTGACGGCCGCCTTGGCGAGGAAGGGCCTGGTGATGGGGTGCCGGCGCGGGCTGAGCCGGCCGCCGTCCGCGAAGTACACCGAGCTGAACTTGCTGAACGCGAACTGCTGCAGGTCGCGCGGCAGCTGCACCCGCTCCTCCTCCGCGTACACCGAGCCCGACACCTGGCGACGGATTATCTAATGAGTTGTTGCTGAATCTATCTAATTCTTCGTCTGCGACGACCTTACCTGGATAAAAAGTTGCCTATGTGTTAATCCAGGCCATGGTCTATCTGTATCCTAAATTTAATCATAATCAGTTCAGTAGTTTTTGCGTGAAAGAATGACAAACATCCATACATACAAACGTCAGAAAGACAACGCTTCTAACGACAAGACCGCCTCAATGGGCTAGTTTCCTGGGTCAACAATGATTATTCTATTTAGTCCGTCAGTTGGATTATCAAAAAATATTGGACCCATATTATGTCTTTTGTCAATCAAACAAAAAATGACGAAGATAAAGCGCATCTAAGTGAGCACGTGACGTCACGTCTTGCTAAAAAGTGTTGCAAGGCGTGACGTTACGCGGAACTTTAACGGGCTATATCTTCATCATTTTATATTTGATTCAGAAAAGAAAAAATACGTGTCCAATATTTTCTGTTAATCCAACTGACGGACTAATTAGATTTTTTTAGGAAACTAGCCCATTGTGCAATAGGGATGACGACTAACTTTTTTCTTTTCGTCTATTATTTAGATTATCAAAAAGTATTGGACACTTTTGTTTACATAATTAAAATATTACAGAGATAAATTGATTTGAAATTTCGCATGACGTCACGTCTTGGTACAAATTTTACTTCGGAGTGACGTCACAAGTTTTACGATTGCGGTAGTAGTACCATAATAAAAGTTGTTATAATTAAGCAGTAGAATCTTGAACGAAGTTAACTAATAAAAAGACTGAAAATCTATTTAAAATTCGTATCATACATACAAAAAAAAAAACACTCGAATTGAGAGCCTTCTCCTTTTTTAAAAGTCGGTTGAGATATACCTAACCTTATAAAATATTATAAAAGCAAGAAGCTCATTAATTTATTAACGAAAACTCAGAAGCTTTAAAATTAGCAGGTGATGTTCCGTAAAAGATATCGCATAAGAAATTATTACTATTAAGGATGTTTATTTTAACAAGACATACTGCGCCGACCCCAGATGACCTGGGAACAGGGCAGGCAAATGATGATGATGATGATGATTTTTACCAAAGACAGCAATAGCTTTTTTAAAAACGCTTAAAGGTTCTTTTTACAGCTTGTGAAATTGCTCTGATCCTATGGTAAGTAGCTTAAGCACTTGTGTTACAGAAATCAGAAACAACGACGGTACCACAACACCCAGACTCGAGACAATATAGAAAAGTACTTTTTCTACATTGACCGACCGGGAATCGAACCCGGGACCTCAGAGATAGCGACACCAAGTCCGGTATTCTCGCCTCTCGGCTACGTAGGAGGACAAAAGAGATTTCTTTACCTTAGTCAAGTTCTTTTCTGTGTGCGGCGGCTGCCACTCGTCGAGTTTGGACAAGATGAACGCCAGGTCAGCCGGGACTTCGAGGGCTTGCAAGCTCTCCGCCTTCGCCTTTTGGGCTTTCTGTTCTGCTGCACGGCGCCTGTTAGGAAATAGATGACATAATTTAGCGGGTAGTCAATAAAAATTTGAACAAGTGAGTGTTGTGTTGTGATAGACATTCAGTGTCACTTTGACTACGGGATGCGGATTGCTGGATAAAAGTAATAACTAGTGATTATAGTCATTAAATTTTATTCAGCATAAAAGCCCTCTTCCGGGTACTTATGTCGTAATTTTGGGACGTGTGTTCGGGACTACATATCGGCTGGTGATGAAAAGAAACGGCGCAACAAACTCAGTCACCTTTGTCAGCCTATTTTAAAGGATATACAAGTTTCAAAAATTGACGTTCCTTTTTTTGGCGTCCCATTTTGACACCAGGCGCTAAGCGAGGCACCAAGCACTGCGGCCTTAAATTTGCAAATAGAAGGAAGTAACAATCCATTAAAAATATGGCGAAATACGCTATGGTTATAGATTAATACCAAGATTGTACAATAGGGATGACGACTGGGCAAAGTAAATGAAATTCCATTTAATCCGTCAGTTAGATTATCAAAAAATAATGGACCCATATTTTTTCTTTTATCAATCAATCAAAAATATAGCAAAGATAAAGCGCGTCAAAGTTCAGGAGTTCATGACGTCACTTCTAAGTAAAAGTACCAGGACATGATTCCAAATTAAGATAATATCTCTGTAATATTTTGATTATGTGAACAATGATAAAATACGTGTCCAATACTTTTTGATAATCTCCCTGATAGACAAGGTAAAAAAGTCAGTCGACATCGCTATTGTTTTAGTATTTTTTTGTCGTAGCTGGTTTATTTCTACTCACTTAGCTGCTTGTTGTTGAGCTTCCATCCTTCTTCTGTGCTGTTCTTTCAGCGCTGCGAACCGTTTTCGAGCCCGCCGTCCCCTGACCACCGCCTGGGCCTTGACGACGCCGCGCCGCGCCACTACGAACCTTCGCCGGGCCATCGCGCCGCGCCACCAGGACTGGACCTTGACTGTTGACCTCTTCAGTTGTTTGTAGCGTTTTCTAAGAACAATGGAACAATTGATATGATATGGCCAATTATTTGCAGTAAATTTTTCACGGGTTAAGGAGAAAAGTAGTCTAAGTAGTCGCGATTCTCGCGAAGAAAACAAAACCAGATTGGTTGGTATCGAATTGTGGTTTTGCACAAGAAAGAAGCCACTATGTATACTACCCTGACCGTTGCGATAAGCACTGTGCAATGACAATAGCATCACATAATGCTCTTTTTCATCGACTTTGGGCCGTTTTTATCTGGCGGCCTCCCTCAACCTTGACTTAGTTGTTAGGTGTTCGCCACTCGAAAACTTTTCTTACCCTACGATTGTCACCACTGCAAGCGATGTGGCTAAACCATAACCGCTTTAGCTTAGCAATTCAAATAGCTTATATTCGATAGTTTTAAATGGTATATAACTGACCTCGCTAAGTATCCCCGGACTTGCACCTCAAGCTTGGTGACAGCGGCCCGCAGTTTATCTACGCACGCACACACCAGCGCTTCGCGGATGAACACCCGTTGTGGCCAGTTGTTAGTTAGAACAGTAATCTGTTACTGACCTCGCTCAGTAACCCCGACCTTGAGCCTTTAGCTTAGTGGCCGCGAACCGCCGTTAGTCCGTACGCGCGCGCACCAGCGCTGCGCGGATGGGTGTTCATCCGCATCCGCACGTTGTAGCCAGCTGACAGTTGTACAGTGCCCAGTCACTGACCTCGCTAAGTACCCCCGGAGCTGCGCCTGCAGCCTGGTGGCGGCGGCGCGCAGCTTGTCCGCGCGAGCGCGCTCCAGCGCCCGGTGCAGCGCTTCGCGGATGAACACCCGCGGTGTAGCCAGCTGACAGTTGTACAGTGCCCAGTCACTGACCTCGCTAAGTACCCCCGGAGCTGCGCCTGCAGCCTGGTGGCGGCGGCGCGCAGCTTGTCCGCGCGAGCGCGCTCCAGCGCCCGGTGCAGCGCTTCGCGGATGAACACCCGCGCCGCGCCCAGCTGGTAATCTGCGCCGACTAGAAAACATATCGTACAAGGTCACGCAGGGTGTGATATGCGACGGACCTCGGGCCACCGACTCGGGGGTGTCGGTCGTCCGCTAAAGGAGGCCCTGCGGCGGTGATGCGCGTGTTCGGCGTACCGTTAGCAGGAGACCGGGTGGGGAGACCACCTACTAAAGCCGGGTTGACGTTTGAATAGAGTTGATGACACATAAACTCGCGCTTTGCATATTTTTGGGCCAATAGATCAATGATCATTATACATGTGGGTGCCTGATGGTGTCTTGTGAATTCGCACATTTCTTTGAAAGTATGGACAACATGAATTTTCATAATTCAGATAATAAATTAATTTTCTTTTATTATTTTTACAATCACATTATCAAGCCCCAAACTAAGATAAACTTGTACTATAGCGTTTAGTTATCGGATAAAATTTAAATATTTTTTATAAACATCCAAGACATAGGTACAAATGCTCGTGCTCATCACACAAACATTTGCCCTTTCCGGGATTCGAACCCGCAACCGCTGGCTTTCTACTCCAGAGCGCAAACCACAACACCAGACGGTCGTCATTGCTGCAATAAAGAATGATTTCAAGTCCTGCATCGATCTAACTGTGTTTGATGAAATAAAATAAAGAAATAAAATTGTTTAGACAGGTGTCTGCAGCTGCTGTTGGATGATGTGGATTAATAAATTATTAAATAACATGATCACGATCATGATAGTAAAAATTGTATTTTAAGTAAACCCACTTGCAGAACCTTACAGATAGATTTAACCAAAGCCTCTTTGACAAGTTGACAACTAAAAATTGTTATTGATATTTTAAAACAGATTTGGAATAAAACTAAGAGGCCTTACTGATTTATCTGAAACCTTTTAATTTAGTAAACAATAGCACTTACACAAAACCATAGCTCTAAACGTATAGCTACGCTTTTTAACAACCTTCCATAACTTTCCCATTTTATAAATCTAACTAAAATATCACAACATTTGAGAGAACACTCATTCACTATGCCCATTCTATGACTGTATTTCTTTTGATGGAAATAAGAAATAGATAAAAGATCCAATTAGGTTATTAAATGTGTCGTATAGATCTCAGGAAAGGATTGATAAACTAATATCTTAAGTAATTTCGTGTAACGGTTTCTCCGTGTTATCAGCGTCTATCATAGATCATTAAGTCTGTCCGTGATATAACCATGACATAAAGTATCTTAGCAACACTGCAAGCTATAATACATGATTTTCGTTGCATATAAAATACATTTAAAATTAAAGTGTGTATTAATTCTATTAAACAATGTATGGTATGTACGCTGTATGCGTCATTTATATGATGAGGTACTTAAATTATATGTAGAAGTACATAATATTCCGTGCAGTCTGTAATGGGGTCTTGAGGTCACATACAAACAAAGGCTATCACAATATAGTCGAAGGCGGAATATATTTCAATGCTATTAGTCCTACAGCTCTCATTTACATACGTATTATTTCTGCCACACTTGAAACAAGGGTTCTATTAAATACGTAATTTGCTATAGTTAACTAAATAATGTAACAGAAATCCTCTATTCGTAAAAGCGTTTTTATTGAATTTTTGAGGTAAATAGACAACAATAGTAGTTTCTAACTATAAAAATCACCTCTGTCTACATATGTATATCATCCATTCAATGTAGAATTTTCAATAAAAAATAATAAGTTCTGTACAAACTTTCGAACCTCGTTAATAATAAATGTCGAAAAAACCTAGCCTATACTCATGAGAAAAATATTATTTTAAGTCAAATTTAATTTACTTTATTTTAAAAAGTCGCGGTTTCCGCTTCCGGTTACGCGGAGGCGAAAACTACGACGGGCAATCGCGTTGCAAAGGGACGCATTCGTTGGCGAACCGTTGTGATAAACAACGGAAGAATCGAGTTATTGTATTCCGTGTAAGACTGCTGGACAATTTATTGAATAAATACTGTTGGATTATCAAACTGAGTGTTTGGACTTTACGTAAAAATAATAATATCTAGGCGGAGCTTAGGAAAGCTGAACACATTTTCAGAAACCCGACACGTCGTTTGGGGTGCAGGGTTGAGAGGAACTGAGTACTACGCTCAGTTTCAGTCATTCAGCTCCATCTCAATGGAGTTTGATAACGGAAAAAACTGGACAGCTCAGCCTCAATGGAGTCACTCTGAAGCTCAGTTTACATTGCCGCGAAATGGAACGGAACCGTTAATTTTGCCTTACTGCAAGAAGAAGACACCGACAGTAGCTAGGGGGACTCTTGAGAATGCGCAAGGATTTCCGGGAAGACGCGCGGCCTCTTTTTTAGCTCGTATTTAGTTTGTATGTTGACATAAAGTTCATAATACTTTGTACAATTTCGTACCAAAAATTCGCTTTTATTCCATTCCGTGGCAATGTAAATTGAGCCTTACTTTCTTATTCAAACATTGGCTACACTCACCAGCTCCCGTAGGTGGCATCTCGGCGAGGATCGAGTTGCAAATCTCGCGGTACGGCGTCGAGCGCGGCGGGGTCGACTTTAGGAGATACCTGCACATGGGAATAAATATTAATCATTTCTAGTATTTCATATTAAATTCGTCATAAATTAGTATAGGATATTTATCTATCCCTATTTTATGTTTGCCCCGTTTTATGAGGTAGTTCTTAATACTGCTCAAAAGTCAAATATAACGACTTTTAAAAGGATTAGTCTCATAGTAAAAGTCCGTAGGAACATCATCAGGCATGGAATGCATGTTAAGTGTTCGAACTTACCATGAAAAAAAAAACAGGTTGTATGGGTATTGTAACAGCTGCCTGGCCCAGTCTGCCAGCCGCAGACTGGGCCACTAGTCGCGACCACTTGCGGATAAGAGCTGCCGCTCATTAAACCACTAGCCGCGACTACTAGTAGCGAGCGACACTTGCAGCTTGTGGCTAGAACGCGACAATTCGAACGCTCGGTTTGCACCGATGCCATTTAAAACGTATGAAAAAACGCGGCCGCAATTTGTGGCGGCCACTAGTGGCTGCTATCGGTACCATGACCGGTAGCGGCAGCTATAATAGGCTGTTTAGTATGGGTTTTTTTAAATTATTAGGACAGGGGGATCGGTCTTCCGGAGTAGAATAAACAAGCCAACAATACAACACGGTGAGGGTTTTCACCGAGCCAACACTAAACAACACACCAATAATTGTAACAGTCTTGAAGTAAGGAATTACTATTATGGTGCCTATTTTTTCCAGGAAAATTATCAAGCACATCACTCAAGCCAGTTAAAAAATAGGTTTTAACATTGGCACTTACCTGTATCGATCCACGAAGTTCTGGAAGGGTATCCTAATGGGGTATCCGGTCTGGCGGATCTTGATAGTATCCAGCATGCCGGTATACCGCAACTGTGCCAGGACGCACGGCATGTCAAACTTCATGGGAGACTTGTCTGTGTTCGGCTTGATGCAGCGCACGAACCAGGGGTTGCAGCGAGACATAGATTCCAGGAGTTGGTGAAGGCTGTCGGAGAATCTGGAAGAACGTTGTCGCAGTTAGAAACTATTATGCATTTAACAATTGACTTACAACTTAGATATAAACATAATATCTCGTTTGGATTAAAATCTAGAAGGTTTAAAATATATGCCACGTTGGATAAGTAAAATACATGTAAAATTTTAAATTTGCCATATTAAAACCTAATGTAGGCATTTCAAAAACCTCACTGCTGCATAACAGCTATATTGAATAACATCAGATACATTTATCTGTTAAATAATATTTTACTGGCCTTGCCTTTAGACAATAATGTAAGTAGCCAAAGCACTTTGTTACAGAAACAACGACGGTACCACAACAAACAGAGCTGAGACAATATAGATATAGAAGTTATTTTTCTACATTAACCGACCGGGAATCTAGCCCGGGATCTCAGAGATAGCGACACCAAGTTCGCCTCTTGGTCACAGAAGTCGTCATGGGCGACGGGCGTATATCTCCACCACCAAGCAGGGTCACTTTATTACCGTATAACAACTGTATAACGTTGGCGGGTAATACCATAATATTAACATACCTAGCAGCTACCGTAGGGGTCCTCGGCTTCATAGTCACAAACCGTCCGTTGGCGCCCCTGGGCAAGGTCTTGTTGGCGTCATGCTGGGCGCGCAGCTGGGCTGACATCTCCGCCACTAAGGGCACTTCGCTGCTGCATAAGAGCTCTATAACGTCTGCGCGGAGAGCATCCCGGTTTTTGTCTAAGAACCCTTCTACGTTGTACCACACTTGGCCAGCGTAGTGTTTAATCTGTAAATAAAAACGAAGGTGTAAAGGAGCCTCAAAATCGTATAGCAAATATTTGTTCCAATTTTGTTTTGATGTAAAGAGTGCTGAATACTGTGCGGCACTATTGCGCACACTGGTAGGATATTAACTCCAAGAAGTACTCAAATATATTGGTATAAAGCCTGGATGCTATAGTACAATGTTGTTTCACTTCAGTTACTAAATTATTTACCACGTTTCTCAGAAGTAAGTTTTCTGATTGAGTGTAAATAGGGTAGCCTTTGCCCTGGGATCCGAAAAAAGCAAGCAATAAGCAGCAGTAAGGATATCAAGGGGATTTATTCCATGTAATAAAAATATACTTCCGAACAACTGGTTTAGATTGAGTTGATGGGGGTTGATTTATCACCGGACCACTGATACCAAAAGGAATAATCCCTTGAATGTATTTTATACAGTGTTTGTATAAGACTTACCCCAAATTCATTAGCTCCTAGTCGCGGTCTAGAATACAATTCGTTTAAAGCGTGATTATAATGGCACTTCTCAAGGAACGACGCGTCGGAGGCGCGCGGGAAGTTACTCTCATCGTCCAGCAGATGAAGGATTCCCACTGGCTTCTTACTTAGCAGCTGGATTACTGCAAAACAATATAACTATTATTATCAAGTATAAATCGACATGCATACATGGTGATTTTTTGTTAGGTTTGGAGTCGAAGTTTTCACTCTCTTCTGCTTAAATAAAACTATCTTTACTATGCGACCAACATTGAAATCTATAAAAAATTATAATAAAAAAAATATTTGAAATCTCACTCGCATGATGTCACGTCTAGGTACAATTTTTACTTAAGGCGCCGGGTAAGGAGAATGCACGTAGAGGTGTTTTTGTGCAAGTTTCCTGGCGAAAATACTGGATATAGGATGTGCAATTTAATATATCATGTATGATGTAACTTAAATGTTGATGTTTTTCCTGATGTATCTAAATACTAGTTAATATTTCTTATAAACACTAAAAAATATTTCAAAGTACCGCAAATATCGCGAGCTTGTACACATTTATATTTTAAACGACGTTTTTGTTTAGCTTCAAAGTTGGTTTAGTTATTTATAACATTCGTGCCTTTGGGGTGGTTTTATTTTTTTTCAAATAGTCAACCAATTAGGAATAATAAGGTTTTTTAATGGATTTCACTCTTAGCGTCTACTTTTTCAAGCGCGGATATTTTGCTCGCAATGATAATCTATTTGCACAGGAGCGCAACGGATGTATGTTTAGCCTGCGAGAAGCATTTGTATTATCTTAGGCACGTAATTGAAGTCTCATTAGTCGACGCTTCATGTTCAAGGTCACTTTCCTTACCCGCTTTAAAAGTGACGTCACGAGTCCCCGAAATTTGAGAGCTTTATTTTTAAAATTTTTCGGTTGATTGACAAAATTAAGAGTCCATTATTTTTTTATAGCTGACGGACTATATGGAACTTCATTTTCTTTACCCAGTTGTCACTCCTATTCACAATATTTACATTTATATTGAGTTACGAACAGACACAGATACTGCCGTCTATTCTGTACTACCTTCTAAGCTGAAACTTTGTTCTGTCCGTCTCTGGGTATATGTTTGTATAATGAGCACGAGCTGTGTCTAAGTCGTGGATGTTTATCCGATATCTAGTCGTCATAGTACACGCTTTGCCTAGCTTGAAGTTAGATATTTAATGTGATTGTTGGAAGGATGTAAGTAGGTATTTACTTTACTAAGCATTCACGAAGACACAAGTACACTATGTTATCTGTTGTTGATAATAAACAGTTACCTACACTTTAAAAGCAACATCAAGATGGCATTAAAAACTCCATACAACTCGCACACATGAACAAATTGAATTGGAAATCGCCAATATACACCTCTTGCTCTCACAGTGTAATGAGTGGGCGAGAGGCCAGCTTAGACACGTGACTTCTAATCTAATCTCTTTCTTGCAAATGGTTCGTTAATTTTGAATGCACAGTTTAATAGTGAATGATGTTCTACAAGTAAATTCCATAAGCATAAAGAAGAAACAAACCTGGAGAATTATCATTCCATGTCAAATTCGACCACTCCAGCCGTTCCTTCTGATACTCCTGCTGCTCCAGCTTAAATATGTGCTTATTGAAGTAGTGCTGCAGCGTCTCGTTCGCGTAGTTTATGCACAGCTGCTCGAATGAATTCTCCTCCAAATCTTCAAACCCGAAGATGTCGAGGAGAGATATGCGGTGGGCGTCGTGTAGCCCAGCGCGATGCACTATCGAATTTATTCGAAGGACTAGCCAATTGAATAGCGAGGAGTACAAAGCTTTAGCAAACGCGTCTCTCGCGTCTAAAGCCTGGTCGATCGGCAGCGGCGACCTCATTCGCTCAGCCCTTGCCGCCGTGACTCTTGTCGTCAACGCTCTCGCCAATGCCTCTGCAGGAACCTTCAGCAAATGCGCGGCCCAACGCACTTCTGCTCCTCCACCTAACTGCACCCCTTCCTGACCATGTCGCAACTGTCTTCTATGGAAATACACATTGCCTAAATGTAGAACAGCTGCTAACACTCTTATAATATCCTCTCTTTCCGAATCTCCGATGCCCAAGACTTGCATTGCACCGCATAAGGCAGACCAGTCTGCTCCAGCGCCGGCGCCTCCTGAATCGCCTCCCTGATTGAGGTAAAAGTAATGCTCTGCTGTTAGAAGACCTCTCGATCGTCTCTGTTCCTCGTCCAATCCAGCTAGCAGTTCGTAAAAGACGTGGTAATTTCTTTCTCCCGGTGACTGTGTGACTATTCGAGATTTTTCTAACAAGTAATGCGCGACCCGAGCGCCAGCTAGAGCTCCATCTTTGAAGTATAGTTCCAGTAACTTGCCGAAGCGACTAGAGTTGTGGTTTTTTGGTGTTCTAGCGTTACCAAAAGCCTCCAACAAGGGTGCTGCTTCTAATATTTGTTCGGAGACAGGCGCTCTGCCAGGCGGGGCAGGGGCGACTGCTGCGAGGAACTGGACGGCTAGCTTAGTGGACTCTGTCTTTCCCGCCCCGGATTCGCCGGAGATGAGTATGGCTTGCGGCTGGGGTAGAGAGGCGCGCGCAGCGGCGGCTATGGCAAAGAGGTGAGGTGGAAGGTCTCCTAGGGCTTCCGCTGCGTGGTATCTGAAACACAGTGAAACTATATTTAGTAATCTAAGAATTGGGGAATTCTACTGAAGATAAAAATAATCAAGGACTCAAAACATTCTACATGACATTAGTTGACTGATTTATGATAGTTGTAAGCTGTAGTTGTAATGTAACCTATACTTGTGGTTTTACAAAACCAATGCTTATCATTGATTATCGTTTGATTCTATAGGCACCAAATCAATGTCCGGACAAGCCATGAGGTATAGCCTCGCCATACACCGGCCACCCGCGACAGCCACAACCGCCACAAGTAGCTCCGCCTCTTGAAGCTGGAAGTCGCTTTCAGGTTCAAGTGGCGCGTTTGGCACACAGTTGTAGCAGGTTGTCGCTACACTTGTGGCGGCAACATCCATATGTTGCGTGTGGCCCGTGTGCGGCGAGGAATAGTGTAGGCTGTGTAGGTATCTGGAACTCCTTCTTCAAAGGAAAATCTACAAGCCAGTTCCTCTAACATAGTTTGTATATTATAAATCACAATAGAACTCACCTCCTAGCAGTCTGCAGTCCATACAAGGCATCCACGGGCCGGTACGGGTTGACAGCCACCAGTATGGAGCCGGCGTACGTGTAGATGAGGCCCTGCTCGTACCGCAGCTTCAGGTTCCAGAGCAGGGCGGCCTCGTGCAGGTCGTGCAAGCGGGTCATGTCGTCCACGCCCGTGGGTCCCAGCTCCTCGCGGGGCCACACTGGGTCGCCTTCTTCCTCGCCGTTGCCCATTTGGAGGGCGAAGGTTTGGGGCTGCAGGGAATTCATTTGAATTACATCATATTCTTATGTTTCATGACCATAATAGATGGAGCACAAATACTATAAAAGTAGAAATGTCATTTTTTTTGTTCGAAAAATTCTGTCTTTTTTTAATCTGTGACTGTACAGTTGTTACTAAAAAGTAAGGGCGAGGGTGGACAGGACTTGTCATTTCATACTAAATGTAAGTGTGCTTGCACTAACGTGTTTCGGAAAAAGATGGTCTGTTTTGCTGCTCCATTATGGTATTCTCGATATTTCAACTTCTCTTCGATAATTCAACTTAAACTTAAAATTTGTATTAAAAATAACATTTACACTCATTATGTTAATCACTGCACTATTTGTATACTTACCTATTTATCTAGTACAGTTACACCTCGTAAACATAATCAACGTTGTGAAACTCTGTTATTGGCTAAGTGTTTTTTGTAAGATTTTCATTTAAGCATGATTGTTAAAATAAAGCTGTTGAGTTTCCTAATAAATAAAAAAAAAAAATATTACACGAGGTGGTAGATAAGGCTTAAAACTACGCTTGTTATAGACCCTGTCGGGCACTGCAGTTAAAAGAGAGGAGGTTTAATCAATCAGATTAAAAGAAAATAACGCAAAATTTACGGCCGTAAAGAATACACTTCCCCACCGCCAACAGGAGGCGTGTCGTAAGAGGCGACTAATTCCTGTAGCACGAGACGGGCAGCGCCAAGCGTGGCGAGTATTGGCAATCCCCCCCCGATGAAAGTCATTGGGGGAGGCCTGTGTTCAGCAGTGGACGTCCATGGCTGAAATGATGATGATGATGAACGCAAAATTTTATACATGTATCATGTATACACCTGCATTGACGACGGTCTGGTGTAGTGGTTCGCGCTCCGTACTCCGCGCGGTTGCGGGTTCGAAAATGTTTGTGTAATACGCACGAGCATTTGTACCTAAGTCATGGATGTTTGTAAACGTATAGGTCGGATAAACCTATACGTTCTAGTCGCTATTGTACAAGCTTTGCTGAGTTTGGAGCTAGATAGTTGGTGTGAATGTGGAAACAATTTATTTATTTGTTTCAAAAAGCCATCGAGCCCATACCTATAGAGCGAACCATCAAAATTTTATCACTTATATTTATAGATAGTAGTATAATAGAAATGTATTTTAATCTAACAAATCATATGACATGTACTACTCCACGCAAAAAGTGTTAAAACTAAAGGAAACTAAATAATGTAAGTTACAACATGTTTCGTAAAGTAATTAAAAATGAAAACGAATTCCTAATTTATCATTATAATATCCCCACCTAACCTCGAAATGATTATTTTAATATGTTAAGGTATAATCATATTAAAAGAGTTGTTTTATGTGCAGAATCAAGGATTAAGAGAAAAATAACTTTACTAACATTTCCAATGATTCATTTCAGTCTGATAGACAGGTTTGAAATAACAATTAAATTGGGAGCAAGAGGTCTGTAAAATGGATATAATTTCTAATTGCCTATAATATATATCCTAGAAGAACAGAAAATTTCACGGTGCTAAAGATTTAGTTAAGCAGTTAAATAAGATAATGATGCAAGAGAATTATGGTTACGACCAAATGCTAGCAGACTAGCAGCTAATGATTCCTCTACTTTCATAGTGAAAGTAGGAGAACTGTACCAAACGTGTTATCATGAAACGGGAACCTATAACATAAGGAACACGGAAACAATGCGCATTAAATGTTATTTTTTAGAAATATAGCTTCTGCAGGTTTATTATATATGTTCATTTAATTTTAATTAGCACCTTTACTTTAGTT
This sequence comes from Anania hortulata, assembly GCA_963576865.1. NCBI lineage: Eukaryota > Metazoa > Arthropoda > Insecta > Lepidoptera > Crambidae > Anania > Anania hortulata. Next base: position 17,690,629 of record OY756395.1, on the reverse strand, counting down.
GTGTAAGCAACATTCTTTGACATTCACTGTTTGCTTTCAAATGCTCAAGCCATTAAGACAAATTGTACTTATTAAGGAATTAACGATCATAATTAATTTAATCATTACAAATTCATTACATGCCGCTCCAAATGTTATGCTACCTAGTGGAGTAACTGAAAATGTGACATAACCAGACAATAGGTACAATCAACAAGAATTTAACACAAAGTAGGTACAATCAAGATTGCCGAGAATTTATTAACTTCCCACTGGCTTACTTCTGAAAGGAATAACGAAACGTAAATCTGCAGCCAGACGGAAAATTATAATGTCTTATCTAGCAGCCAGCTGTACTGTGACATAACATTATGACGGTTCGCGATTTGTATCAGACCATCTTTCGTGACCCGCTGCCAGCCTTTCGCTCTCGAGATCACCGCGTTGTTTGCAACTCATTACGCTTTACATGCGTACATTAATTCTACATTATCACCTCGAATATTCAATGGAGGAAGCATACATTTTAATATCGCTTTACTGTTGACGAACTAGTGGTGGCACCACCAGTCATAATCCGAATGACGTAGCAGATTCGGTCGAGTAGACAGGATCGGTGTGGCCAGTTGATTATCTAGGTACTGTTAAGTGACCCCCATTTACTCGAGGCATACATTAAGCAAATAGAAATGTTTATTGCATGGTAATCCATCAAAGCCAATTACGTTTGTACATACGATCTGATAAGACTGTGGGATTTGCATCAATTATGTCTTTGCTAAGTAAGTAGAACTTAAAGTTATAAATACTGTTGGTATTTAAGTATTTACGTTGTTGACCAGGATATCCAAGCACAAGTCCTTCAGCGAGGACACGAAGAGTGGTCGTCCCCGCCTGCTCTTAACGCTTGAACTTGACCTCTTTGAGGTATGCGACCTTGATGACGCCTGCATTTTTGCGGTCGGCGAATTACCTAACGCCGGAACTTTATGCCTCTTTCTCTGGCGTGTGACGTTGTACGAGACACAAGAGTCGCAGGAACTTATGGATAAATAAGATGCAAAGGATCTGAAGGATTCAGGGGATGTTTGGGGAGTGGGCGCGAAACGCACTCGCATGAGACGGTTTGAGAATTTTGTGTCTTTTTCGTAGCAATTTCGACTAATGATTTTTTACTACGCGCTGTAGACTATGTATTAGTGTATTTTAATATTTTACACATGCCAACATTTGTCACTTTCTTTGCTACCAACATAACTGGACATTTTATACATCGACAAGCCGTGTAAATGCAAACAAGCACACTCTTGAGACAGCGAATGATCTCAAACACCACCACGTTATTTTGAAAATATTCCGTCAAAGTGTATTCCATCGAATCATAGCCTTTGCACACAGGTCAGAACAATTTTCTTTCACAACATAATGACACACCGCGTAGTGCAGTGGTCGGCCAGTCGCGGGTAACTGATTGCCCATACCACTATCTACCCCGGGCTCGTATAGTTGGTAGTCAAGCACTGTTATGGTGCTGAGGATAACGGGCGGGCCGCTTGACCGAGGACAGGAGTGGTACTAGCTAGACTACTATTAGAACTACTTTTGTTACAGCGTCTTTGTTGCTGGTGAAAGTTCAGTTTAAGCGTCTTTTGTTTACTTAGAACATTTAAATTAACAATAATTGTATGAACTATTTACACCAACACTAAGATTATTGACACTGTCTATTGCACATTTATTCGTACTTATTGAAATGAATATCGAAAAGATATAATTATAGTGAATCAATGCGAACTCGTTTTAACTGCGAAAATTATTTAAATTTTTTTATAGTGTACAACGTAGTCTAAAATATGCAACCTACAGAAGAAACTTAAGAATTAATAAATCGTTAACTTTATAAAAATATTAATAGTTTTAGGGTGTATAAAATTATATTATAACTTACATACTTGCTAAGGTATTATGTAGAATACCGAGAAGTAATTATTACTAGCAGAATTGATCAGTACCGTGGGAATTGTGTTTTTATTTGATCAAGGAAGCGCATAACTTCTTGCATTATTACAAAATGCGTCGTTCTGATTCACGATCATGGAAATAGTCGGTTAACAGCACAAAATACATTTTACTATAAGATAAATATTATGTTTAAAAATACTTCAAACTCAGAAAGTTTTAAACGTGGAAAGTCATCCACTCGACATCAAATTAACAACTCCATTGACGATAATTTTGTTTGGAATTTATGTAAACATACGTCTGATAAACACCGTACGATGTTACAAGATCATCAATTACCTACTTATTTTTTATAAGTTTTGTTTTTACAACCTTGACTACAAAACGAACAGTTTTATGAGGATTTTATTAATTTAATCTTTATAACTCTGTCAATATAAAAAACTAACGTAAGTAAACTCAAACGTAAGAGCTCGAGCCGTGAAATACCAGGCGAGCATAAATTACAAGCGGTGTTGAGTCAACTCTCTAGCGGCATTCCGGCTGCGGCCTTGCGACGCACGCCTTTCCAAGATGACGATATCTCGACGATAGCTTCTACCTGGGATTCGCTAAGTACCTTTAAATCACATATTTATTGAGAAGTTTGAGAACCAGATTTACCGGATTTTAAAATATTTACTAGCGCTAAAAACTAAAGGGCCAATTTGTCCCATTACCACGGTTTCACAAACTAATGGGTAAGTTAATGTCATCTCTATCTTTAGCTACATACTACTATTAGCACCAGTTGGTGTAAACTTACTTACGCAGTCTATTGTAATGAGCTATTGTCAATTATATTATCGATTTACTTAACGATACTTTGACAGGTGACAGGTTTGACAGGGCTTTACAAGGTGGTCGAGCATAATACTGTACCAACTGGTAGTCTCTATTGTTTAACTTTAGGTCTAGGTTGTTTCCGTCAATCTAGGCAACTAAAGCTGGAGATTGGCGCTTCTATTAATCTTCTTCTCGTGTCGATGACAATTCTGTCAAGTTCCTGGTGACCAGTATTCTGCCACATGAACCGTACTATCAGTGGCACATGACAGGCTGTCCGAACACGCGAGACATGATAGAAGGTGACCTGTTTTTTGGGTGAAGCACCGCAAACACACTTGCCGTTGGTGCCGTCAATGTAGCGCCACTTTATTAGATTTTCCTTACAGCGGCCGACCTGTGTTTGCAGCCTGTTCAATTCAGGCTTTCAGGTCGGCCAAGGAAGGTCTTTGCCCGGTGGCTCTCTATTAAATTTATCATGCTATAAAAAGTGATTGTTACGATTCTCATTAAAATCCCTCCAACCTCCAACTGACTATTAATACTAATTCATTGGTCTCACATTCTACCTTCAGCCTCATGGTCAAACTGCAAAACCACATGACCGCAAGTTCAAGGCGAAGAGTCAAATGCCGTTGTTCATTTACAATGTATTGTCATGCATGTCAGCGGTACAAGTTTAAAAATGTTGCTAAAATGTTTTCAAATCGACTGAGTCAGCCAAAGGTGAACATATGACTAACATTGAAAACAATAGATATTTTTTTTTTCGATTTTAAGCAAGTATAAATAGTATTTTTTCGGTATATTAAATACGTCAATAATCAACAATTTTGATAATTTGTAAAGACAGCGTTTTGGAGCTATGTATTTCGTTTAAAAAATATATAAGTATGAATGGTGTTGTCTAGAAATGATTTTAGCACACAGTTTAGCCATGTTTCAGTACCAACGCTGCAAATCGTAGTAGGTCACAGTATGGATGGAGGCCTTTTTTTGAGATTTTAACGTTGGTTCCACAGAAAACTTGTTTTAATCGAGTAGAAGAATGTGACTTACAGCTCCAAAACCGATAAAAATTCACCGTGTATGGCAACAAGATGGCAACAGATGTGCCATTATAATTATTTCCTAATAGACTCTCACTAGTTCCCAATCTAAGTATAAGAGTAAATCGCCCAAGTTGACTTGTGAGTATCACCTAGGCATTGCGTACGTGTTAACATCCCTATTTCGTAACAAAGTATTACTGCATGCGTGTGATAATTATTATAAACCGAGTAATCACGCGATATCATTATGTGTTGTACTGGGGCTACTTGTCATGCAATTAACTAGTACTTTGCATAAATAAGTGGGTTAAGCAATTTCCTTCCGAAACTACTGATATTGACTTGTCAAATTTTACTTTTTCTCACTCATTAAGTCTAATTATACCGGTCCTAAATATTAACCGGTTATTAACTTTAATCGGCATCCAATGGTAACTACAACACTATTAATTATGTTTTCGATTAACCGTAATTGTTAATTGTAATGGCCTGACATGTTCTATAATGGTATTTTATACGGCAACGTATAATTTCAGCGTCAGCACTTAGCACGATCGTAACTAATAACAGAATCTTAATTTAATTATGGCGATAGAAATTACATCTTTAAACCACACTGGTTTCTGCCATGTCCACTTTACGATTTTAAACGGGATCCAACATAAGGCGATGTACTGCATAATAGGGTTGATACTCCTATGGCTGAAATTATGATGATGATGATTTTAAATTTACGTCTTATGGATTCGTATACATGATATAAGTGACTTTTTCGAATTATACTTAGATATGTGACTTGCTTTTATAGGCATGTCAAAAACTGATGAAGATTTTACAGTCAAAGAACGACGTGTAATTTTCTTCAAATCAAATCAAATCAAATTTATTTCTTAGAAAATGGTACATACAAGGTCTTAAAAAATATATTAAGTTCAGCACATTCTGCCACTAGTGGCGTAGAAATATTTATATGTTAATAATTATACATTTTAACACTTTTTCTTGAAATGTTTAGTGTCTCAGATCCACAGAATCTGTTTATGAGGTTTATATTTTACAGGTACTGTTGTGCTTTTATAGTAGGGGTGCTAGACAGAACTGAAGCAAAAGATTTATCCTATTTATATTCTGTGAATAAAGACCACTTTCTTTACTTAGTAATTGAAAGAAAGAAAGAAAGAAAAGACATTTATTATACATTGGACATCACACACAAACAGTAAAAGACACAATACATTATGTAAATTAAAAGAAAAAAATAATTGGTACCTAGCGCTCTGTTCCATCAGAGGTACCGACAGCCAATCATGTTTCTGAATCTATATCTATTTATTAAATATAAATTTAATTACCTACCGTGCGTTTGTTTCGCAAAAACTCGAGTCCGGCTTAACGGATTTAGCAGATTTATTTATTTTAGCAGATAGATTTATTTGTATTCGTAACTGTTAAAACAAGGTTTGTATGAAAAGAAAAATTGAAAGTTTCTCGGATTATTCTTAAATTCGGGAAACCTAAATGCCATTTTTTATTGGAACGTTGCTACTACGGCCGCAAAATTTAGACAAGATAATGTTTGTCGGGACAGCTAGAAATAGATACTGCTATATTTGTTATAATTGACAACCCTAATAGCAGTATCGCAAGAGGCAACCAGTTCGATGGCATCCGATCGATTCCAAGAAGAGTACTATTCAGTACCGCCCGCATAGGGTCTTGATTGCCGCAATCTGTCGTTACGTTTGCAATAGCCCGCGAATCCAGTCGCACTAACATGAAGTGCCTTTATACGCCTCATCTGAATTTTTATTGCATTTAAATGCTTATCGGTATTAAGTATCTGTATGTTTTCAGCAAATAAAACAATTTTAATTACATACATAATTTAAAAACAATAAAACACACATTAATATTTAAGGGGCTTGTAAAATGATTCGAATGGGCTCAGACTCGAAGGCGTTACTAGTAGTTATTGAAGAGTTGCAATTATCCACGTCCTGGCTTCATCATCAGATTAACTCGATGGTATCAACGATGGACTGTAATCCAGATAACACATACTTCCAAAATTAATTCAAAAAGCGAGATTACAAATTAGAGTAGGTTAACAAGCGATTTGTCTTCAATTAAATAAATCTAATAAAACCATGTTCAAAATCCTGCGGAGACTGCAGAGTACAGATCTCCTCTTACAGATCTATAGAAATAAATAGGGCAAACATTTTTTATTCGATTTAGCTCATCTGATGGGTAGATGAAAATTCATTACGCACCTGCGGCAGGCAAATAAATCGAGCAAATATTATGTTTTGTATGGCATCAACGCTAGTAACTCGACCAGGTAGATATGGTTATTTTTATCCCAAGAAAAAAGTATAAAACTTATTGGTCGTTATTGAATGTTTGAAGGTGTTTGAGTCTTGGAGTTAAACATGCATGAGGCATGAGGGAAATAGCAGAAACTCTACTTACTACCACCGGGAGGACAGATAAGATTGCACCCTATGGCCATGAATTTGAGGAATGTGTCTCACTCTTTGTATATAGGCATATAGGGCTTTAAGTTTGTACCAACCTGTCCATTGACGATGGCGCTCACAAGGAGCACCCTGGCGGCTCGGTGCACCTCAACGAGCGAACCAGGGAGCGGGGCGGGGGCGCCGGCCGGTTGGAACCACACCGACGCACCCTCCGTCCATTCTGACAGCCCTCCGGAGGCCGCCATGCTGTGGACAAGGAGAAAGTAAAATAAGAACAAAGACTTTCTTGATTGTTTTGAATAAATTAAATTGAATACTAACTCTTTAAAAAAAAGGAACCATACTAATGGAAAATATTTGAAAACAAATAAATGGCAGTTTCTACGCTGATTAAAGATGACGCATCATGCTTCAATCAACCACAACGGAAGTCGATATGACGAGCTGGCGAAGCTGGAATCGAGCAAAAAAGCAAAAAGCAGGAAGGAAACGACAGGCTTCCAGAGAGACGCTTAAATTCACCTCTTGCCAGAAGCTACACAGACGCAGTCCCGATCAGTGACAGAGTACCGTCGTAGCACTGACGTGGTTTCTTTGTCTGACACGGTATTTTTGACAGGCGGCACCATAGGAAGTACAACATTTAGGAATATATGTGCCTCTTTCCACTGGAGACTGAATGAAGGTTATGGTTGTAGACTTGTAGTCATGAAACTAAAAAACAATGCCAAAAATAAATTTATACTTCATCAATCACGTAAGCGGGCAGATTTTTGTAAGTTAACCTAATTTTTTTTCCTATTTTGATTCATGTTTCATAAGCATATACTTGTTTAATTTTTAAGGGCAAATCCATGTCCTAAAATATGGCTGAACCTTATGAACACTTTTTATATTGAAATAAATAATTTTTACGTGGAGTGTTCTCTTCATGTATATGACTGACTATGGTATTTAGTGTGCTGTGTGGTTTACCGTCCTAGTTCTGTAGAGGAATTTTGAACCTGGGGTAACCTGTACTGTGTGCATTTTGGATGACGTCTTTTGAAAAAGGGTTAATACGTCGCGTACGATCGTGTGGATTGCGTAATCAAATGAAACACAACATAATTTTTAATGTTTACTCATAAATAAAATAGAGCATCTACCATAACAATACTTCAATCTCTCATAACATTTCAACAATTCTTTACAAGTAAATAGGTGCTACTGGTGGCGGAGGATATGGCGAGTACTCATAAGGATTATGATGAGGCGGCGGTGAGGAGTTGCAGCAAATGGGAGGAGGGGAAGGAGGCTGCAGGCACAACGGTGGAGGCGGAGGAGGCTGCACGCAGAAAGGCGGAGGTGAGGGAGGTTGGACAAGAATAGGTGCGTACGGTGGCGATTCCAACCAGATGGGTTCAGGGGCTGGCGGCTGCACTGTGAAGGGGGGAAGAGGGGGTGCTGTTAGAGTCATTGGCGGAGGGGACGGCGGCTGGACGCTGATAGGAGCGGGAGGCGGCGGCTGGACACAGACTGGCGGTAGCGGAGGTGGTTGAACCATGATTGGAGCCATCGGAGGCAGCTCAACCGGCACTGGCGGTAAAGGCGGAGGTTGTATCATAATCGGAGCCATTGGTGGTGGCTGTATAACGATCGGTGGGGGAGGAGGCAGTTCAATCACGACTGGAGGAGGCAGAGGTATTTCTACGAGCATGGGCGGGAGCAGCGGCGGTTCTATGTACATAGTCGGGGGAGTCGGTGGTGTCACGTACACTGGAGGTGGCAGGGGCGGGTTAACGCATATTGGTGGTAATGGGGGCGGTGTCACTGTCATCGGTGGCGGCGGCGGAGGGTTAACGACAAACGGAGGTAATGGAGGAGGAGAGACCGTCATCGGTGGAGGAGGAGGTACCTCAACTAGTACTGGCGGAGTTGCTGGTGGCGTGACGTAGACTGGCGCAGGTGGTGGGAGAGAAACGTATAAGGGTGGAGATGGAGGAGTTTGGATAGTGATGGCTCCTGGGCAGGAAGATGGCAGAGGGGGGTGATGAGGATGCGGCAGTGGGATGGGTGTGGGCATGGGCACAGGCACTGGGGCGACTGGGTATTCATAGGCAGGACCAATTGGGTACTCCAGGTACGTAGGCGCAGCTGGATACTCCAGGTAAGTGGGCGCAGCTGGATACTCTAGGTAGGTGGGCGCAGCAGAATACTCTATGTAGGCGGGCGGTGCGGCAGGCGGCGCCACTATCGCTGGCGGAGGATAGGACGGTGCCGGATAGAAGTGCCCGTGAACTGGGTACTGAAATACCAAGATAACAAGTTTTATTATGTTTCCAAATTTTCACAATGTTCATATATATTTTTATAAAAATACAACTTACCTGGGCAACAAGACCCAGCACCAGAAATAACGTTTTGGCGGCCTCCATTGATGACCGAGTTACAACTTGCCTCCTGTGGCATATTTACCCTAATTTATACTAACATATTGCCCCAGATATGGTTGCAATGCTACAAAAATGTGTAATATTATGTTGGCAACTATTATCGCAGCTTATTTTACTTTTCATCTTCATGTTCGCGCTTGAATTTATTATATTGAAAGTAGTGAAACAATAGATAAGTCACGTATTGACCGGAATAAGTAATGTGTAGGTTGCGCAAAACTAAAGGTAAAATTATAAATTATTATGATTCGTCTTCATTTATGAGGAGACGGACGCGCGCGACGTGTCCACAATTTCGATAGGTAGCAAAATAGTTAATTATACAACAAAAAATTAAATAACACTCAACTAGGCTTAATATAATTTATTACACTAGTTTAGATACGCATCGCTTCAGTCAGACAATATAAAAACAGACCAGAAGATTTATTCATTCACACATAGCAAAGATAATAAAATATCTGATTTCATTTTACATAAATTAATTAAATATTAAGATTCATTGATTTCTAATAGGTAAAACTAGTTGTACTAGTTGTTCAAAGATAGATTACATTATTACTGACAAGCAACATTTCAATAAGGATGCCACGTTTCGCTATTGTATTGTCAATTTGTCATAAGTATAATTGATTAAGATCTCACTATACAAACTTAACTAACGTAGATCAGTTTTACTCCCAGTTTTTCGTACGCTGATCAAGTGATCGACTTGACACATCTAAAATTAACTGCTTTGATTGGATACCAACTTAAAGCGAAGTGCTGTTGCACGGTGGTGGTGACAGGGCAATGGATGTTCGTTTGCACACGAAAAGTGACCGCCTCGATAATATGCGTTTCAGACAACTGGGTAAATAAGCCATTCACGGCTAGCTTGCTCATTGATTGCTGTCATTTAATCAAATGACTAAAATACACTCAGTAAGGTCGTTAAATGCTCTTTACGAAAGGACTTCAAGACCGTCGACAAGCCACAACTTTATAATCAGTGTAGGAGAAACCGGCAGTAAGTTACATATACACTGCAACACGTAATTTACTATGGGTATAGGTCTTGACCGTCTTGACCTCTTTTATACTGTTCTATCTATGCATTCTATATTTACACAACTGGCCATTTACTCGTCTAAAATATGAATTCGAATCGAAACTAAGTCGACTAGTTTATAATAATCAGCGCACCTATGTCGACCTACAAAGGGTTCATTGAATCCGGGAAACAATGGACAGCGAGACACTTCCGCTCGCCACTCCAAGACATGCTGCCTCTTGAATACCAACCATGCCCTATACAGAATGATCGCAGTGACAGCTACCCGACAAGGCTATTGGCGCGCACATGTTTTCGAACTTAAACGTCACTTTGACAGATTCATATTGGTCAGTAGTGTAGTTAGAAAAATAAACAGATTTTGTGTGATTTTTCTACGTAACGGTTCACGAGAGTGACTGTTATCTGTTTTACTCGTACCTAAGAACTGGAATTTGATCATACAATTAAGTAACTGCAATGGTGGCATTGCCTAATCATATAATTATGTATGTACATACTTGCCTAAAAAGTGCCTATGGGCTAGTTTCCTGGGTCAAAAAATGATTATTCTATTTAGTCCGTCAGTTATGATAATTTATCATACATTCACCATACATACATTCATTCAAAAAAGTACAAAGCGGGGATTCATTTATCATTGATAAATGAATCCCCGCTTTTTACTTTTTTGTCATATAAATTAGAGAGAATTAGATTAGTGGCCTAATCTCACCCACGTGAGACCTCATTAACACGTCTTGTAGTTTTGACTGTCTGCTTTCGGGTCAAATTAGAAATTCTTAAGTAAATCGTACTAATTATTCACGATTGAACCCGGTATGATTAACCAGACAATTTGCCCTTGATGACCAGTTCCTAAGTTGCATTAAGATAGTGGTTTTGCATTGTGCTGATTGTACCTTTTGATATGCAATCCTCGGTCGACTATGGCGCTCCATCTAACTGCAGAGAAATTATGTTAATTCAAGTAGTATAAGACTGCAGATGGATTCCGTTATTAGATTATTCATAAAATAAGTAGTAAATAAATAAGTCAAATAAAGTTATGGAGACACATGTAAATTTAATATGTGAGAAGTCACAAATGTTAGACGGATCGTGATCATGACACTGTTACGTGATTTGATTTGTAATCATATGCGACTTCTATTCTCTACTGCGCACACCATACACACACTGAATTATTATGTGTATATGCAAAAGATCCATTTAATCTACACACAATAAACATTAGAAAGGTATTGGACAAGCAGATATTGTTTTAATAATATATAATGCCTTTAAACTTTGGCATGGCAGTGTGCAGTGTGCTGATTTCACGGACTTAAGAGCAGCAGATAATTCTGACAAGTTGCCTTGCCTCGTTTGCAATATAGCTACTAATACTTTTAAATTATAATCCGTTGACTGACTTTTACATTGTTTGTGCAATATCTAATATAAATTTTCGAATTATCATTTTTACCAAATGGAATCTTAATTCTTAGCACTTCATCATGTCACACTATTTCAGTCCACCGCTGGACGTAAGCCATAGAGCGACAAAGAGCACGAAAGATCGTGCTTTGTCATCCCGCCATCTTTAAGGTCGCGGTCTATCGATATTTTTTATTTAGAAAACCAACAGCGTTACAATTTTACTCAGATTCTACCTAAATATTTTATTCATAAGGCTTATAATAGTTTTTTTAGAGTAACAATTAGTTGGACTGCCGTAAACACAGTCAATAGTACACTGCACTGTTAAAAAGTGAGAATCAAGTACGTTAGCACTTAGCAAATACCAAATTTAACTTATAGTCTTTGGTTAGGTTAAGTAAGTCTGTCTTTCTGTCCTTAGGGCAATGTTATTTTGTGCCCATAAATTAAAGATGAAATGAGCCTGATAGTTCATAATAGAGAGCTACTAGATGCAGTGGAAAGCGAAATTATCTGATTGCATGTTGGCAATAATTCAAACGCATAATTTCCAAGTCTAAAGGGCTGTAGGCCGTATAATAGTCTTGTTGGTGCGTCGTTCCTACATTTGTAGATGACGTATACAAGCTTATAAATAGACTGATAATGATGATGGAATGATAGATGATAATCCCCCCCCCCCAATGATAGATCATTGAGGGAGGCCTATGTTCAGCAGTGGACTTCCTATGGCTGAAATGATGATGATGATGGAATTGAAGATATTATTAAAATTTGCGTCTTTTATCAAAATTTGGTTGCAAATTCTAAACAAGAAGTTGCTGATTTATTTTCCTATACCAATCTCATTAGATTCGATCTTATTCAAAATTTGGAAAGTAGACCATATGACATGGCAATAAAAATATTGGCAAATCGAGGTACCAAGATCCCCTTAGTTGGGAATACTTGTTAATATTTTGTTTCAACGTACAAAATGTCTAAAAGGCCAACGCTCTGATAACTACAGGAACCATAACCAAACATTGAAAAATTATATGCTTAATTATCAACATAAATAATAATAAAAAAATAATAACCGACCGATAACTTTTATTAAATTATAAATGCATTTTAGATTTTATATTCAGCAACAAAATTAGCAACATCAAAATTTTTTGTAATTAAATAAGCATTCCAATTGTATACATACGGATTCTGATCCTAATAGACGTATATAGAGAGAAGATACCGTTCAATGTTTAGGTTAGATTGCTAACTCATCTTCTATTATTAATTAATCAACGTAAGCCCGAGGTTGTACAATTACCTTCATTATTTACATATTATCACCTTCCACTTCCAAATGATTTGCCAAATTTAAGTGATATCTTGTGCTTTGATGCACACACAACACAACATTCGCCAAATCGCGAACGGTAAGGCTGTTCGTGAATTTGGGAATGTAATGTATTCAATGCATCACGGGAGTTCCTTCTAGTAGTTTTAGGTAAATACGCTCATGCGGTCAGGTCAGGCTAAAACACAATTTCAAATTTAAACACGGATAATAAAATACCAGACTACGGGTATCATAAAAGCTCCAACATTAATCATTCGCTAAAATGAATGTGTTACCAGGACCTAAGAAATCTAAGAAAATGGATGGACCGATAACTTGATAACTTTTATAAAATGTTAAAAGCTTGTCGGAAATTGTATTCAGGAACAAAAATATAAATACTTACCTAAATAATTTGAGCAATATCTAATGAATTCATGATTTTCTGAATGCAACATTCGACGGTGTATATTAGAAAGACGCGCGAAGAAACTACAGAACTTTATGAAATCCTCTCTTTATGGTACTAGGTAAGTAAGTAACTAATTGTTATCTAACTAGTGGTTAATGAACGTTCTGCTGAACTATTGCGCTCACCTTACGTCACTGCATTTATTTTATTTACGTAAACGGCTCGTGAGAATTATGGATGCCGCCGAATTGTCTGCCATGAAATGTCAAAGTTTACGTACTGTGAAAGCCAAATGCTTAGCATACCGACTCGTGCCATTAACTAATTCAATTCTGTTATGTTTAATAACAGCAATTGTACGCTGGGGCACACTGGTTGCCAATGTCAAGTGTTAAAGAGACACGATTAATTAATTTAATTAATTTTATGTTAATGTTAAAAAGACATTCTATTGCAATTGCAATCACAATTCAATGGACTGAAATCAATGTTGTCAAATAGGTTTTTTTTGCTTATATGCTATGCCTAGAACCATGAGCCTTAAGAGTATAAAAAAACTGCTAATAATTCTACCAATCATCTAATTAAATACATTCTTTCAACAATCAAACCAATGTACTTCAACTTAATTCTACGTTGACAACATCATTTAAAGTAAGAAAAATCCATAAGGTATTGAATTTGTTGAAGTCAATTTTACATAGCTCTCTACATTGGTGGAGGTCTTTCATCAGTCTAGCATTATTTACTAACTAAACCCTCTATTATTGCCATTAAATGTGATAAATTCCCATAAAATTATAGGAAATCGGCAATAGTTTGATTGACAGAAGAATGCAGGCGTTGCATAAGCGAGAGTCTTCAGCATGGGATCGGGGGCATACGGGAAGCGTGTCAGTGGGGCAGTGCTCAGACCAGCCTACGGGGGTATTCACTTTAAACACAGAATACTAAGTATTAAACGAATGACAGGTTATCGTTGAAACTGTTTTGTTACATTGCGTTTATTTTCCTTTTGTTACATTGAAAAGGGGTGCCAAATTAAAAAAACAAGAAAGTAAGACGCTTTTTTATAATGTTCCCTAGATATTAATCGTTATTATTTTTAATAATCGTATTTTACGAATTATGTTACTTTAAAATATCCAAAAATAAAGTCAATAACGAGATTACGAAAGCCGCGTGCGTGGCCGTTTAACAGAGGCGTAGGTACGGCGAGCCAACAAAGACCTTACCCAGTGCACATACGGTGCAATTTTTTCATGAATGAGTTAAATTATCTACGCGTATGATTTTTAACAGTGGATAGGAATAATTAAATGTGAAAAAAAAAAATTTTTGTTCTTAATTATATACTTCGATTAAGTTACTGATTCTGAGCCACTCCTGAAAACTTGGCACCCCTTTGCAATGTAACCCTGTATAGAAAATTAGGGGCCGATTTTTCAAATGCCAGATAACTGTACTTAGCTAACAATACCGGTTGCTAAACAACACTCATTTGTTTATAAAATAGAGAGCTTATTTTCCAGGCACTTATTTTTACGACTTTAATCGTTGACCCCAGGAAAACCCAATAGCAAAAACCCGCAGAGCGATTCAGCCTCGTTTAAAGGGTAAAAAGGTCAAAATTATTAATTATCCAGCTTTTTTAAATGTTTAATGTTAAATTCGTTGATAATAAATACTTCGGCTTCGACAAAGACAAAACGAAAAATTCAAAACATTAGTTACAGTCTTGTAACTAATGTTAATTTCAAGTTGGAAGTTCTATCTGAAAAAAAAAAAAGTGAAGAATACTACAAAAAAAATGTTTGAAATGTCTTACTCAAGTTCCAAGGTTAAGGTCAGTTTATCTGTCTTGGCATATAAGATCTTACCTCCGCCAAAGCCTAAATGTAGGTTAATGTACATAATGCTGTTCTCAAGATAAAATACCGTTCGATTTTATGGTTGACGAATAGTGACGATAAACTAACAGAGTTATTAACACATTTAAAATCTTAGATATTTGGAATTTTACACAAACATTTCCAAGAAAAGATCTAAAACTGGTTTTAACATTTATGGTTAATAAAGCTGCGAGTCCCATGGTCGTTCATTTGCACAAAAGCCTATGGGATTTCAATAAAATTTCTCGTAAACCCTAATAAAGTGCTTACACTAATTCACCTTCAAATAGTATTTTTACGTTACATTATATGTATTAAAGACAACGTGTAAAGTAAAATACTGTAGGTATATTCCATTTCCTTTGTTATTATTTCATGCCTGCAGGAACACAAACCACGAGACCACGCACCCTAGTGAACCAAAATGACGTAAATTCTTGACGTAGCTTTACATCGTAGTTAAATTAAAAAATAAATACGCACCAGACAGCACCACGCCAATTTGTCACGGTCTTCAAGTAAGGAATTAACACCCTTGTGAATAGAATAGAGTAACATACAAGAATACATTTGAGTATAGTTATGTTATACGTTATGAGACTTACGAGGTATCTACCAGACTATGAATTTTACTAAAAGAGTCACACACACGAATGTCTCTATGAAAAAAAAAAAACTGAAAAGACCCGTACCGTGAATACGCCAATGGGGACATCGATATGTGTTTCTGTTGTTAGTATTGTCCACGGAAGATAGAAAGGTTAGTACATCATAGTACTAATTATGAATTTTTCTAAGAATGTTGCATTGCAAGCGGAACCTAGTCCATAGAAAGTGAAACAATTGCATTTTAAACCTTGGCCTTGACACAAAAACATTTTTCCAAATAATCAAATCGCCGGTTTGACGGCCTATAAAACAATTTGTGTGACAGACAAGGCAAACGCAGTCAACGTGAAACAGCCAACAGACAACAGTTTTTCACAACCGATGTTAATTGAAAATGCCGTGGTTCCGGGAATTTCTTACTTTTGTTAATTTGACAAATTGTTAGACGGTAACAACACTAATTACAAGTTAATGTTGTTAAAAGTTAGGTTTTATTTTTAAGACACCTTTATTAGCTTCACTTGTAAATAACTATGTAATCAAATCTTGGAAGTAGTTTTTAACCTACTTCTAACGTATCGATTTAAAACTGTGTAAGTATTTGATATTCGGATGACAATACAATAATTTGACACCATCGTGCTGAACTGATGATGGAGTCAGGAAGTAGGTAGTAGAACTCTTCAATTACTACTAGTAAAACATTCGTGTTTAGGCTCATTCGATTTGTTTGACGAGTCCAGTACATACACAGTTACATTGCAAAGGGGTGCCAAATATAAAAAATAAGATCTAGGGAACAATATAAAGAAGCGTCTTAATCGTTATTATTTAAAAAAATCATAAATAACAAAAATATCCGAAAATTACATACATTTATACATTTTAGTCTTTCGTAGGTTTTAAATGTAAGTCCATCGGGTACTTTCGGGTTTCTTCAATCGATTTTGGGCTTTTACCAGTTATGAGGTTCGGCATCTGTTGGAGTGATTTGAGAGCTGATATGCCGTTGCTTTTTTATACGACCTAGCGTGCAGCGTCGGGGTCTCCACCGAAAATCAGTACGTCATCATTAGTCACTGTGTGGCTGTCACTACTAATGCTAAGCGGGAACTTCTATGACACATAGTTTCTTTAATGTTATTTTTAATGTTTTTTCTTACTGTTTGTTTTTCGCTTAATTTGTGTCCAATAAAGCTTTCTTTCTTTCTAAATGTGTGCTCCCAATTAAACATCAGGTTTATATTCAAATAATTATTAATAATACATTATAAAATGGCTTAAATCTTTACAATCGCATACAATCTTGACTGTAATTGAGATAGGAGCCTTAACTTTTGACTATTGTTTCAGAATTGGACCGTTAGCCAAAGAATTACTAAATGCAACATACTTTAAAATTTCTGCTCTGGTTGATGATGATGATAATTATGATGTAAGTAGAACTAAAGTAAATCATTCCGTTTCACTTCCATTGCCCTTTTAGGGTAATGCAGGCTACAAATAAATAAACAAATAAATCTAATCAATTAATCGATTAAGAAATCAATTTAAAATGTACGAAGTGAATGTTATTATAAAACGCTGATGCAAAGATTGCTATATACCAGCAAGAATACCTCAAACAAACAAATCCAATCTATCGTTATCCACACATAATTTAAACCAAATAAATACCATGTAATGAGCAATTTGTTTCGCTCGCAATAAACTAATTAAGATACATTTCAAAACAAGGTACCGGTTGTTGATATCGGACCAGTCAGACGACATATCGAAAATTGCGGAATATCGATTGTGAAATGATCTTGAACAATTGTCGTGCTGGCAACATTATAACTTGTTACACGCTATCATAGCTTTGCCAAGAAGTGGCGCTGCTAGCGGAAATAATAACTTCATAAGGTTACACAGTTTATTTTTTCACCAATGTTAATGTATACAATATGCATAAACACTGAGGTGTTATGTCATGTTTAACAAACATTATATGATTAAAAGCAGATAATAAGTTTTCTTTTATGTTAGTTTTTCTTTGCTTATTCGGTGCCTTAACAGGGATATAATTTTGCAGCAGTTAAAGTTGGTTGATATAGACAAGTCTAAAATATTCAAACAAACAATCAATAAAATATGAAAACAAATAAATGCTCATTGTACAATGGAAAAACGCAGACCCAAAGAGACAATAGGACATCGATAGGATGATGATCCATCCTCAGAATCTATCAGATGTTTAATTAACGAGTGGTTATTTAACAAAGCTTAATAAGTGGACACAAATTAGAAACAACTAACATTACTGGACTTCGCGGTAGCATGTTGGAAAAGTCGAAGTAAATTACGTTACCTGAGATTACTCGTAAATGATTTCGATGGTCAGAATTCGGAACACAGCCACAAGATATGTACAAGTAGATATAGACAATTAGTTAGGTACAGTTATTCGGATATTTAGTCATTAAAAAAATAAAATGCCACAATTCGGGGACTAAATCCCATGCTCCGATGTCTAACTCGACTGCCAATTCATATTAATTACGCAATTTTCACCATTTTTTGAGTAGGTACAATCCGCTTGCAGCCAAACAATAGGCTGTGGGATGAACACAGCATTATGTGATTACTTTAACCCTAGTCCGAGGTACAATGGCGCATTAATTCAAAGCTTGCGACGAATATCAAGTCTACAGCACAATAAAAGAAGATCCAGAAGCACCTCTTTACTCTAGCGGTGATCATCTCCGAAGTTATCGTGAGACGGAGGCTGCGGAGCAAACTACTGAAGAAGACACTTAGGCTTCGAGGAGCGGACTGTTGTTCCACTGCGTTACGATCGCTTCCTACACCTTCCTCTGGTGGTGGTGGGAATGTGAATGCATGCCTTGTGCCCAAGGCATCTCCGAGGATTGCACTGACGTGGGTGCGCCCAGCTTCAGCGGCTGACACCACTACACGACAAAATTCAACAAGTCTTAAACTTAGACTTGTTAGATAACAATAACTGCTTTTGTTTATGTATTTTCTCCACGTAAAATATTAATGCGTACGCATCCTAGATCGCTCTCCTCTTGACTAGATACCATAAATATGTCTTATAAGCGCCTTCCAACGCGCCCATTGGTACCACTACATCTACCTGCATTGTGTTCACAGCCAGAATTGAAAAGACGATTTTAATCTCTGTCACTTTACTAATACGACTCTATCAGTAAAACGGAAAGAACCAATGTAGCTGAACTGCTTTATGTATTTCAAAATAGTTTTACACAGGTCTTGGTAAACTGGTACATAAATTGAAGAGTCAAATGCTTCGAGACAATGAGTAATCGATTACTCAGTTTATCATTTAATTAATGAATTGAAAAACGTTTTGCTGATATGTGCTGATACGATTTTCTCATAGCATCATATTAGAGTTATATTACCAACCATGATGAACCTAGACATATCGTGGTCTGTAATATTATATATAACAAGTTAACGATGAACGTAATAGATATGGCTTATGATATTATGACACAGACAGAGTTTAAAACACCGACATTGTTTCAACAGCTATTAGTCTTCTCGGTTTCACAAGTGATGATTCCAAAGAATAAGTTAACAAAGACTGAGGTGAGAAATTTGATTTAAATTCCCAACTCACGAGTGCACTTGAAAAATTTAGCACATTTCGCGACTGTTGCGGCGCAAACGCAACCCGACCCACAAGCAGGACAGGGTCAGTTTCAAGTGTGAGAAATTACCTAACAAAGTTTTAAAACGCTGAATTAACCTATCGGAGCTAACGGAAAGGTTATCTTTTTCTCAAGAATCGCTTTTCTCATTGATCTTGCGTAATTGTTTACACTTTATTGTTTTTAATTACTTTATCATTTGTCCAGTTGATTTATTTTAGATATTTTGTGTATGATTATACGCAAAGCTATTACGATTTGTATGATACACGCATAGCCGATAGAAAAGAATAGCCAAGGTAGGGTTGTTACATTAGGTTCTCTAATGATAAATTTATGTTTCAAGTACATTTTTAAACGATTAGTTTCTAAGAGAAGAGACCATAAAGGTCACTTTAATAATGTTGGTAATAGTAAGAAACTGTTGAACCCTTAAGGTTATAAAAGGGAAAAGTGTTGTGGGTCGGAAGTTACATAAGCCGATACGATCATAAAACAAAGATCGACGATATTCCTTATGATGCATTGTCTGCAAACGACATTTTCTAAGAAGAAAGTGTTAAAGCCTACGCAATGTTTGTTTTACAACTTGCGAACTTTTCACTGCTAATAGCGTAGGGACATTAAAATAGAACCAAAGAGTTACTTAATTGGCAAGAACTCTTATACTTACAACTAAAACAAGTCAAGAAAACAAGAATGTTTTAAGAAAAACAATAGCTACCTATAGTCTGATTTCTATTGAAATAATAACTGTGAAGGACCCGCCAGTGACACTCTTACACCAGCTGTCAAATGCCGTAAAAATATAGAATTATATTTTGCCGTCGTTAATAAGTTTTATGCTCATGAAGTGGCCGGTGTTTTTGTAATTATGATCAGATAGTACTCAATTTCTCTGTAAATTGTTTGATTGAAAGGAATTTCTATTTAAAAAAATGTGTGGAATTGAATACACTTTCACCCAAATAAAATAATAACTTCCGACGTATCTGAATGCATTCTAGTAACTTTTTACCATCATCAGACAGATAATTAACAATTCCAATTGGCATACATTCTTCATTAATATCTCAGAGACAGAAATGACCAACGCGTGACACTTTCGAAGCAGCTTGATGTGGAAAATCGCCCCACCACAGTCCATGTCCGATGTAGGTACCTACGAGCTCAAACAATCTCCCAATGTTTAGAGACATGTCACACGGCGCAGTTTCACGGGCTTCCGTGAATCGAATTTGAGAGGCGTCTACGATTGCGTTCGAGAAAGTCACCGCGCCCTCCGATACCGTTTGTGCATGACGGATTGCCACATGTCAGTCTTATAACACTAGTTTTATTATGTAACTGACCTTTGAGCCGACATTTCATGGGTACGAAACAACACTTACGTTCATCGTAATGTAATAACTAACCTAACAAGGTAGCGGCATATAATGGACTACCTCAAGGAACAGTCTTAGGACCACTAGCTGTATGTTACAGGCCCAAAAGAATTAAAATGTCTTAGCTTAGTCATGTAATAGTATATTAGCATGCATTTCTGTTAGTTCCTATTTTAGCTGCTTATAATTTTAGTATCATGAATGTAATAAAATTCTCATGTCGGCCAAATTAGAAAATTACAACAGATGTTCGCACAAACTTTCTAACTGGCGGTCGCTAACTGCGTAACCATTTCCCTATTATTTATAACGATAGTATTACGTATAACAGTATAGACAGACATTCGATGAAATTGTGGTTTAAAACATGAGCGAGCTATGATATTTTAAATTAATTATAGGAAATCACGCGAACCAATTTCACAGATAGTTTAAAACCTTGAAGCTCGTAAATCGAAATAAATTGCAAACTATTTTTTAAATAATTGATTTACCAATAAATCTATCGTTTTTATCAATGAAAAGACTTACTGCTCGGTTGGATTATTAGAAATAGTGCTCATTGCTACTAAACTAATATTAAATCTAATGTAGAATTTAATGGTGGTAATAAAATACCTTCGATGTAAAGTTGAGACTAGTTGGACTATGAGATCATTACACTGCTGTTATTTTTATTGTATACATAATATTACCATCTATATCATCTTATTATGATTGCACACTGAGTATTTTGCTGATATATTTTGTTGTTTTGTTTGTATATAAAATATATCAGCAAAATACTCCGTAAGTAAAAAAAAACGAAGATTAGATATTTTTGAGACAGCAGCGCAAATAATACATTCTCATTTGCAAGATTTGTCGAATCGTCATCTTAAAACAAGCTGTTAGTCTTGTGGTTTGAACCACACGATGGCTAACAAAAGCCAATTGTCGTCCAAGAGGTGCGTGCGCGCAGCGATTAGGGGCAACCAGCTCGCGCGCGAGACATCCGAGAGAATCGCAAACATCGCGCCTGAGTACTCAACCGCTGCGGGCGCGGCTACCAACAGCTTTCTTTTAACTTTTGGAGATATTGCAGAGTTGTTCCAATGACTTTTCCCTTTTAGACCTTTCTGGAAACCCGTTTAATAATGATGCAAGATTGTAGACGAGTTTTCTGCTGACGAAATAAACCAGTCGAAAGCAGCGAGATTCAGAGCACTGATTAAAAGAATCGAGGAAAGAGCACTAGTGAAATTGAAATGACTGACCTTAACTTACGAATTACGATGCGAATTCTGAAACATTCAGAATGTAAAGTTCAAATGGAAAGCTTTCTTCCATCAATAAAAAGGAAACTAAATTAGATCATTACCAGAGTGAAACCCACATTACACGAGCGTTTTATAGATCATGCTAAAAGTGGTAGTTTAGCGAAAATCTGGCACACTTGTAATCCTCGCTCATTGAATCAGCCGCGAACCGCAACATTTTTTATCAGACCGCTTGTGGCATAACTGTATACATTGACATAATTTCTTCCAGTCAACTGGTGCACGCTAATGATGGCTCGTGGTAGCGGGTCTAATGACAGGGGACGTTGAGGTGTGTCGCAAATGATGGAGTGTCAACTATCATTGGTGCGGATTGCAAGTGCTTAGATGTGACCAGGTCAACCGTGGAATACATACTGGTAATTTGCAGTAGCTATAATACTGATGATCAATGATAAATGTGTGTTTACAAGGAAACTTGAAGGAGATATGGTATTTAAAGAATGTAGAAAACCTTCGTTAGCTTCAAAACTGGGTCACGAACGATCCTTCTAATTCCATTTTATACTGATGAGATACCTTTCGGCAAGATGGGAAACAGCATCTCGTAAAATATAGTAATAGTGGCATTCAGTATGAAAAACAAATAAAAAGTAACTTTGTAAGGGCCTAATGTCCTTTTAGTAGGTGATTCTACTGCTTATTTAAAAGAATATAGGACCCTCAATATAAAAAGCGATCTCTATACAAGATATATTTTTTTACCAGATTTACTGACAAGGAACATTGCACAGTATTTACAGTTGAATAATTAAGTCGTCCAAAGACTGCAGTTTCCATGAGTGAGTTAGTGCAAGTTGAGTCAGTGGGCGCTGGGCAATGATCGCCTTGACCGCAGCGGCGCGGTCACGTATCGCCTTCGTCGCGTATCACTGCGCACGAGCAAGTGTTACATGTGGAAAGCTTGGGAACTTGCAGGACATGCTGAGATATAATCTAGAAAGCGGTGTAAAATATGTAGATGATTTGGTCTAGTTGATATGATTTTGTTACAGTTCTAAATTATAATATCAATAACACAAGACATAACACATAAAGCCTAGTCATTTTTTCCGCTTTATTAGGCTACGGTAATAAGGCTCCTTTTTATGATGGTGCTGATGGACGGAATAATTAATCGTTTAGTAAAGTTACATAAAACTGAGCTTAAAATAAAAATACTACTACATGCGTAATATTAATGAAAAAAATTGAGAAATTACACAAGTACGTGGAGAAAAAGCATACCAATAACATATTTTGTAAATGCGTCACCACAAGCCAACACTTACAGTCGCAAAGTAGTTACTGCATTTATTATCCGCACTATAATATAAGATTGCATGCCGTAGCCAATTTGTATACTTACGATCAAACAGAGGCATGAATTTATGTGCGCAAACACAACAAGGTTCTATTCAGATGCAAATAACTTCCTTAGAATAGGAAAAGTATCCGCCTGGAAGCAGTCATGAAACGAGGGCTGCAATTCTGAATGGAAGCTGCGTGCGAGAAAGCGGCCATTGATACTTTCAGTTGACGTTTGTTGCGCACGCGTCGGCATCCGCCCGGAATCGGGACGAGCGATTTAGGCGCGCGTTTAGTATGCGCAAGGGCTCCCGGACGCAAATATTTAACATAAAAAGTATTTTCGCGAACGAAAGTGCAGCCGGAAACATTCGTGGGCGAATCTTTACGAAGTTTCAAAAGTGTGCCCCTTTGTATAAGGTGTTTACTATACCTTTTATTGAAGAGTCCAGATATTAGTAATATTTGTGCCGTGTTTGGTCACACATAATAGCACAGGTTCGGTAAATAATGTGTAGCTAAAATGCCAAAGACTTTAATACCTTTTTATATGACAAAGTTTGTCAGAAAAAAGCAGCTAAGCGGTTTTGTTTTGGATTCAAAATATGTGACATAAGTGATTTGTTAAGGAATGTTTTACACCTCCAAGGCACGAAAGGCATCGTCAAATTTAATACTATTAATACCGAGGTATCAAGTTTTGAATGAATGAACATTTACCCGTGGCTGAGTAAAAAGGTATCGGGAGATGGACAACAAAGGTTCAATTACTTATTACCTTTTTAGCTACGGATCTTTTCAAGAATTGTACCATACTTAGTTGAATTATGTAACAAATGGGAGAAATGAAATAAAATTCTGTGTTTAAACCATCATCTAAGCTGAAACTGAACAAATCTTTTAAAGAAATCGTTAAAATGCAGATTTTTAGTCCCTAGGACTGAGCTACTCAACCACAGATGTGTTCAATCAATAGATAGAATAAGCTAAGGCGCAACTGTGTTGTGGGTGGCGGACTGGCGGGTACTGACGGGCGTGTCTAATTTGCAATAAGGCGATTGTTGCGGTCGCGGACCCAAACTGTTACACATTCCTTAATAGACACGCTGGCTGGTGCATCAGCCTTACAGTGACATCGGATTAAGGCTTTCTATCGATTTCAGATTTTCGCGTTTTAAGATAATAATCCACACAGATTGGCACAGCTAGTAGCAGTTTAGCTATTTTTATTTTCTAAGACCTAAGAGCAATCCCCATTTTTGAAGTAATATATTATTCTGTCGGCCTCAATATTTCAATTGAGTGTATGTTTTACAATCTATGAGTTCCATTTCAAACGCATGATAATTTTGTGGGTTAGCTAGTTCCACAAGTTCAAGTGAAAACAAAAGACGATCACAAGCGAGACTAGAGTTTCTGCGAACAATTATCCATTAGCGAAGAGCAATTTTTAGTTTCAAATGTAACTAAAACGTGTCACGACGCCTGGTTCAATTTGAGCAGCCCACGTTCGCTGGCTTTGTCTCTGTTCAACAGCAGAGACACGAATGACTGATGTATTGACAGAGTAATGATTTCTCTTTGTGCTGTGTTGACAATGGTTGAGGAAAGCGGTAATGCGATAATAACTTTTCAACTACTTACAGTTTGGATATTAAAAGATTGTATCGTCCGTCGGTAGAGCATATGTTACGTTACAAAACGATAAATCTAACGTGACTTTTAATGAGAGTCTTTTCAATAACGGAGTTTTTGTGCGTCTACTCTGTTCTATTTGTAATCTTGGTTAAAATTTTTTGATCGACATTAAGCCTAAGGACTTTCAGTATTCTGTGGATTAAAATTATTGTAATTAATTTCAATAAGTTTGTACTTACCTAATCTACGAGTATATATATAAAAGAAATTCGGGTTAGTTACACTATTTATAAGCCGAGGACGGCTGGACTGATTTTTGATTTGTTAAATTTGACTCTGTCCCAAATAGCAGAATAAGTATAAAAAATTCACGAAAAAAAATGTATGAAAGAGCGTTACGAAGTTCGCCGGGACAGCTAGTTATGATTAAAGGGTGTTGTGTGGAACATATTAGTTAGATAATAGTGGTTGTGGTACCGTCGTTGTTTCTGATTTCTATAATACAAGTGAATTGGCTACTTACCTACCTTAAAATCTGAGCAATGTACGAGAATGTGATGTTGTCTAATATTTAATTTATTTAATTAACTGTAAATTTTATTTTATTAAACTTTTTGAGATCAGATATGACAAAGGCCAAATCAGAAAGCTTTAGTGGGTCACAGGTTTTGAAAAGTTTTTGTTTATTACAAACAACAAAACACCTATTACTACACAAAATAAAATTAAAATCGTGAATCATGTTGAAAAACTAAATTTGGTTTCAAACCCTGCTGGGCGTGATATTGGCTTGGATTCGTGACCCGCGGGCGATGAAATAATATAAAATAAGTCATTAACAGTCAAGAGAAAGTCTGATTAAAAGAAGGTACTTGTCAAACATATTTAGCAGTGAGTTGGTGGTCATTTTAGGTGGCTCTTCGAAATATTTACCTACCTATCAACTCCTCTATTACACTATGGTGCCACAAAAGTGAGTTGGTGTGTGAGATTTGTCCAGTTTATCTAGCTATTGGGTTCTTAGTCAGAAATTCGTACTGGAAACTGTGGAGGGCGCCACTTTGCTACTCGAAAGCAAGAAAGACTGAAAAGATTTGTAATTATCAACGAAGAAACATAATACTGTTGAAAAACCTGAAACCGAAATACTTTAACTGCTTGATGAATGCTTCATTAATAGTCTTGATATAGCTACTTCATCCTAGTCTTATGAAATGTTGTTGGTGCAACTTCGCAACCTTCCTACACTCCTACCTCATTCTGACATGGTTACTAGCGCCATATCAGTGCACTCAAGAAATGTCGCCAAATGCTTTACGCTCTAGTGGAGCCTAGAGTACCTATATGTCACCATATCGTAATAAGTGAATCTAAATACATAAATGGTTGTATACATACCCTAAATGTTAAAAGATCTCCTAAATGTTTAATGGATCTAGAAAACTTAGGAAATAATACACTAAATGCTGCTTGCCTGACTCAAAGTTCATAGCCTGCTCATTAAATTACTTATGATAATCATCAATCAGGACACTAGATAATATTCCTATCCTGAACATACTAACCAAGTGTCCTATTTCTGTTATTAAAGTTAAATAGCCGTTTCAGAAGAATAAAACTTAACAATAACAAGTTGCTTTGGACTGGAATTTGGGATTGTCGTCAACTTTAAAGGGCATTCGTTCGTATTAACATAGATTGCAACAATAATGTCACGAATACGGAAATACTTGACTTCGGAATACAAAGCTTAAATATCATGGAAGATCTAAAATACTTACCTACATTTAATTCGGATTCAGCAACGCATTCAGTTTTCGTCGCAGAACGTCATACTCGCGTTAATTTCGCAAGGCCAAATCAACAACCTCTAATTTGACACGGTGATATAATGATATCATATCAATGTTTTACTAAAAATATCAAATAAAATTTGGTTCTCTTTAGTAACGGACTCATTTAATATGTAGTTTTCATCTTTGAATTGAATAACAACCGGTCTGGGCAGTGGCATTTAGCCACAGACATCTTACGGAGAATATTCAGATGTGCGAAAATGTTCGTCAAAACATTATTGCTGTTTTCAACTGCTTAATGAATTTTGTTTTTGTTTTGAGATGGCCAAGCCTTGGCCGAGAAGAAGCAGTTCCCTCGATACAGCTGCTTGACAAGACACAGAATCTCTTAATTACAATATACTTAAGTGTACCATTAGTCAGTCTAACTACTGGCCTGATTGAAATTACTCATATTTGTATTGCTTATTAAAAAAGCAAAGGGGGCACCTAACCAATACCCGCAAATGAGTAAACATTGTGATTGGTTACTTGTTAAAACATAAAGGTTAAGTGCCTGTTTAAAAAAATCTACAACTAACTTTATTTAATATAATTATTATAATGATGAGAGAATCAATATTCTAGCCGGTAAAAAGATGGTTAAGATTTAAAAGTATGTTAACTTTTAAATCTTAACCATCTTTATACCGAAAGACATGAAAATAATGATTTTGACCCCAATGAAGACGCAGAAGGAAAAGATGCCATTAAAATCGGATGATGTTTTAATAATCTCACTTGTTTCCTAAAGTTGAATGGAACAAGCGTTAAGACGATACATGGAAAAATCCTACTACTTGCGTAAAATCTCAAAAAATTTTGGAAGTCCAGATGTAAGAGCACCCCTAGGTATCATCAGATTTCACCATTAGATTTTACCATCAGATTCTTAATTTAATCAGAACTACAACAAGGCACACTTTTCACCTAATTCGGATTTAAAGAAATAAGCATGTATTTCTAATTTCAATAATTGATTAAATCAAGGATTAAAAAACTCTAAAATTGAAAACTACCTACAAAAAATCGCAGAACTTACATGGGGATTAAATGGGTACGCCTAGGGGTGCTGTATCTCTGCACCTCTGCTTGATATATTTTTCCTAGACAGCCTATATACGAGTATGACACTCACTTGTCACATCATAACTCAACGCTATCCGTCGAAATATTAAAATGCAAACAATACAATCCATAATGAATATGGACGAGGAATGAATGAACGATGTAACCGCAAAGGTCATGGCATCGAAGTATGACTAATACTAAAGTAACACCGAGTTTATTTTAAATAACTAATCATTGTAATCATACACCTACTTCAAAATCATAGCCATTAATTAGGTGATTTCTCAGCATAATTATGCGTTGAAAAATTTTATGAATTCGTGGTTGATTACATTATAACTAAGAATAATGAAGTTTCTTTTAGTCGCGAAGTCTGGCCAATGATAGACAATTTAAAAAAAAACTAGATAAAAAAATGTTCTGGTAAGGATAAGTGTAATTGTGTAAATGTATAACCAAATTGATGCTTAAACTTTTGTGATTTATATATAAACTACTAGTTTCAGTAAACTATTTATTACACTTATGCAATGATGAGCGCTAGTTAGCATATTCAGGTCAAAGGTAAAGAGTTGGTGGAGGTCGGTAATAAAATGATCACAAGCTGTAATTTGAACACATTTCGCACAAATAGATGCCGGGCCATTAGAGCCACAAAAACCTTAATCTGTAGGAAGATGACATCATTCAACAAGACTCTGATGAGAGCATGAAACTACGCGGAATCAAATATGTATTGGAATATCCCGCTAACATAATTTACTATGTGACTGTATTTATTTATTTGCTTTTGGCAAAGGACGTCCAATCCAACCATTAAAAAATAAAACAAGTTTGGCAGAATCCTAATTCTTTAGCTAATGATTATTCAATGGGTACATACAATTCTCCCTTGTATAAGTTAGTTTTATGCATGCGTGTTACCCGTCATGGCTTACGAAACCAAGATGTATACACTTACGGTACGACTAGTAAACCATGTTTTTAAGCGAGCTATAAAATCATAAATGAGGTTATTCGACAAAGTACTAAAGTATTCGTTAAACCTTAAACGATAAATAGCTGAAGTGGCAGCAGAAGGCTGACTTGCCACAAAACCGATAACTGAAAAGTATCTAGATGTGTTTTTGAGTGGAGACTGCGACCTGACTGAAGTAGGGTCTCTCCGACGAGGTGAAGCGATGATATAAGTAAGTAAGAAAAGAATAGCCAAGGAAGGACAGGGTTTAATGACGTGCATTAAGAGAGGCTGTGTCCACAGTGGACTGACGTGAGCTTATTACAATAATGACATCTATGGAAGACTAAAGGATCTCGATAATATTGAGTATTTTAACCAGTTTTTTATCATTACATTTGACTTCAAACATCGCACGCTTAACACGGTATACATACAGTAAAGCAATGAATTCATAGTTGTTACGTTATTACCTATGTTTATTAGATTAAGCTTAACTTACCGGTAGTTTCGGACGATTATAATTAATTTGTGGTATATTTTATTACGGAAAACAATTTCCACGAAATCATTCAATTTACTTTTCATAGTTTATCGGTTCGTAAACCAGGTAATTACGATCGCAGAGATTAACTTGGTATAATGATGCAAATCCGTATCCCGAAAGAAATTTTTAGAATATTTAAGCAGCTGCATGCGTGCGAGCAACTAATTCAGAAGCTGTTAAGATATCCGCCAGCATTTGAAATCGTTAATACATCCGCGAAACCCGATGCAGATACAATTAATGATAGCTTTCTATAAAATTGTTCGCGAGACAACGTTTTGCTCGTCATATTTTAAAGAAAAAAACAATTGATTTCCTTTAGCAAACTTAACAAATATTTTCGCATCACAGGATTAGCGAATTTAATACTGTACTATCCACTAACACAGTTTTGAACATCATTTTTATAATATTGACAGAGAAAGAATTATGTCTCCATCCCGTACTCAGCTAATCTGGTGATGCGCAAGTCCATCTGAGGGATTTTGAGTATCATCATGGATTTCCCGGCATATGCGTACCACCCGCAACCCTATTTCTCCTTTGTTTATTTTTGTTGTTGTATGTTTTACGTACGCGTTCTACAAGAGAAATAGAATTGCGGGTGATACGATATGTGGGCCAATCCCGCGTGCGTGCAGTAATCCAGTAAAGCCTGAATGAAGTTTAGTTAGATTATGAAAGATCGAACGATCTTTTCCTTTAACAAAGATTTGCCTTCAGACTAAAAAGTTATTGATATATCCTTGATGCTAAACTGCTGACTATAAGTGCTGCCACTTCTTGACGTAAAAAATTACTAACATTGACTCCTGACCCTAAAGATTACTAATATTGACGACGCACTTGTCACATTAAACTATCATACAGATTCCATAATATATCGTATTCATTTAAACTTTAAACAAGTGACTACCTGACGGACTTAATGCTATACACTGCTTTAATCAAACTTTAACAGTAGGTGGTTGGTGATACAGCGCTGCAGCGTCACAAACAATTTATTAACCTCGTAAGGTTTCTTGCTTAATTTTTGCCTAAGCCTTTGATGTGATTAGTAACATTTCACAAGAGACGATTTAGGATCAATTCAGCAATAAGTAATTGTGCAAACTAATGGTTAAACCGTAGGCGTATAATTAAAAGTTGCACCTTCACATCTTCCAAAGGCAAGACACCGACTAGAGAACCTGGCATTGACACAATCAATTGTTCATACGTGGGTAATTTGGATAATAATGTTTGGCATTGACAATAATGCCTCGCCTATTGGAGATCGGTCTACAACCGCCTATTACCTAATTAAGACATCTTATGAACAGCTCTGTGGTTGTGCAAGAAATTTAACTAAGTAGGTACTGTAAGCAGAATGTTTGCTGTGACTTTCAATTTGTATAGTAACTCGGCCATGGACGGTAGGTATGGCTTTTTACATTTGTCGAGTTATCCGTCAAGCTCTGACTCACAGTCACATTTCAGAGTCGGGCAAAAGCAACTACAGCATGTATTACAGTTGTATAATATTCTGTAACTACTTAGTTATACAGGGTTATTTGTAAAACATCAACAACCTCCTAAGGGCTGATTCTGGTGCTCAAATACAGCAACTTTTT
Source organism: Anania hortulata (assembly GCA_963576865.1). Taxonomy (NCBI): domain Eukaryota; kingdom Metazoa; phylum Arthropoda; class Insecta; order Lepidoptera; family Crambidae; genus Anania; species Anania hortulata. Next base: position 17,659,853 of record OY756395.1, on the reverse strand, counting down.
CTATGGGACCAACATTAAAATCTAAAAAGTTTTTTTTGCGATTTCGATGTTGGTCCCATAGAAAAAGTTGTTGTATTTGGGCACCAGAATCAGCCCCTAGGGGGTTGTTGATGTTTTAAAAATAACTTTGTATAAATGCTGTTTAGTTTGGAACTTCGGGGCTTAATAATTGGTGTGATTGTAAGAATAATTTGTTGTATATTTATTTTTATTTGTCCTCACGTTTTAAATTTTATTATTTGCAAGGTTAGTAGTTATCCGTGAAATTGGAATTACAATTATGTCATCAGCACAGAGAGCAAATTGCTAATCGTCTCCAATCGATCAGTGCTAGCTCTCAAGTCTGAATAAAGAATTTTGTGGTTGTATTTTGTTGTATTATTTGTACTGAGGTTAAAAATTACGTAACAAATTTATAATTTTGAGATTTCTGCTCTAAAAAAGTGCATGTTAATCTACACTGAAAAACCCTTCTTCCTGAGCAGTTTGTTTATCGCTAGATGCCCTGCCTGTTCCCACTTCAGCTTGTTAATCAGCTGGTGTTACGATCTATTCTTCGACGTATATTCTCATTTTTATTTGACCTTGATAATATTTATTATGTTATTGTGTCTCGTCTGTATGGTACGGTCAGAGACCATCAGAATGGTACGGTATAACTAATGCACTGACCGTCATCCAACAGTGACGTCACTTGATTGACTTTGATCCTCATTACTTGACCTAGCATGTCAGTCAATCAAAATAAACTCAACAAACAACTTCTACTTCAAAGATCCGAATGGCGGAGTGCCGCGATCTTTCGCCTTGTACGGAAAGGGATTCGATACCCGGTATGTTTGTCAGTCAGTCGGTCAGTTTGAAAAGCGACTTTTTATAAATTGACTCAGGTCGATATCAGGTGTGCTGGGAGACAAAAATATTCTTTGTCTGATTGGTACCTGGTAACACATGGATGTTTAAAATTCCTTAGGTACTTCGAGACATTGGAAATTGGTAAAATTCTGTCAGGGGCATATTAAAAAAAAAAGTTATGGCAACTCTATTATTTACGGCAATTGATATGATATTAAATCTTGATAAGTTTGTCAGGTTGTCAGTCTTGTCTTGTCTGTCGCCATATTACAAAATAAATAAATAATCTAGAAATTGTAAAAATGCCATAGACGGCGAATCTCCATACGGCGAATCGAAGGTTTAAATTGGTTTCAAGGGTTTCTGGGATCTTTATTCTTCATTAGAAATAACTCGTTAAACAATAAACCTCCTATCATATTCATACAAAACACCTATCTAAGTAACTACCTACAGTCTTTGTATATCTGCTAAATACTTACTCAGATCGTGTTTACCCTTTTTTGTCACTAGTAATTTCAAATTCAACAGAAGAAAGCAAAACATTGTATAACTTACCATAATGTGATATACCAATATGGATAAACGAGGGGATCGTAAGTCTGTTTTATGAAAAAGCATTGGAACGTAAAAACGTGACCTTTGTCTGACTATCAGCGATCGAATAACGCCAGTTATAAAATGAAATACGTAGGTAATCTGCCTTCTAATGCATTATATCTTGATGATCAAAGCACGACGCTCTGTAGGTAGGAACATTCTTCAAGATTACGCGTCATATATGAAGATGGGAAAATCAAACGATAGTTAATAGAAGCAAAACGTTTTTGTGGTTTCTATGCTTGAAGGGTTCTTGTAAGGTATGTCTGTTCTAGGACTAAGAATGACCCCCCCTCATGAATTCAGTTTAATATTAACTTTCAATTAATTTGGCGCTTCGTGTAGATCTTTTGGCTCTTTGGTGGATCGTATGCCTGCGGCACATAGTTAGGTTTAGGTACTGGCATTGATTTCTTGGACCTATTAGAGGGATCTCCTCTCATCAATTAAAACAAAAATGAGGACCTTCTTTTGTTTTAATATAAGCCTTTTCTTGCTTGAGCCCTATAAATCGATCGATACAAATGCGGTTAACAATAAAATGGTGTAAGTTTGTCCGGCCGGCAGTACCCAGAGTATTCTACGTAATTTATTGATCGCTTATATATAAATTCTAATGTTTCTGAATTTGTTCCTGAAAACACCACTTTAGAAATGTAAACATTGTTGCTAGTGCTGCTACGTCGCGCTATACCTTTTTTGTGTCAGTGTTGTGCCTAATTTCAATTTTGGCTTCGTTCAACGGTATCGCCTGTCACATTATCATGAAACGCAGATTATAGACATGTGCCGTTAAATTGTGGACAGTCTTCTATTTCGATTCCATTGTCGACTTAAATTAGTATAATAACTACCATAGTGTTAACCCACGCAGTTTTAATTAGAAGCTTTACAAATTTGATATCTCGATCGTGGGAAATGTAGAATGGCAGAGAAATGGCGCAGGTTTTTTATATATTATACTAATTTACTTAAATGTACTCAGTAGTTATTCTCTTGATTCTCTACTTTTACATCCATAAAGCTACAGGTTCCAGTCGAAAAGTTAGTTCGGGTTTAAATCGATTATTATAGACCCATAGATTGGGGGTAATCTATGTATAGACCTCATAAAAGTTTATGCAAGTGCGAGAGATGATGTATTTTGTTCTTTAAAACTACATCTTGACTAAGTAGTTACTTAAAATTGCAGAAAGTAAGAGAAATGGCTTTGGTTCATCAGGCAGCATGCAAATTTTTTGTTTGTACTATTTTAAGATAAGAAGCGAGTTCCTTGCCCGAAGGTCAGTGACCGGGGTCAAGAAGACAGGCTGTGCAGGGAGGTTAACCTTTCTTAATACGAGTTAATAGGGCTGACAAGACTATTGTCTGTGTTTTTTTAGATAAAATGCTTGCCTTCTCTTTAAAGATTACTTACTTTCAGCTGATCTACGTCAACATGACAAATTGCGCCAGAAAGTACTTTTATTTACAATTCGGAAATAGGTATTTATAATAACGCCTTAATTTTTAGTCTATTGCATATAACAAATGCCCTACATTTTCTTACATACACAAACTTCTAAGACTTTACGTGTGATATTCCTCTGCTGTGTCTAATTAAAAATTATGATCAGTTTACGAAGTTCGCAAAAACATTCCACTAGTTTTTATTATCGCTCCTTGGGTCTTCACAAGACGAAAAAATCGAACACAACAATACTCAACAAACTATACAACGTCACCCAGACACGTACACCTCAAGAAGTAGACTTACAGGTAAATAAGCGACGAACACCCGAAGTTCTCGATAGCCTCCGTCAACTTTCACAAAACTTCATAACACAAGTGTTGAACACTGTTGTCACAATATTATTCACTTAGAAATAACAAATAAACACTCGTATAACGGCAGTTTACACTCATATTTTGATTACACCGTAGTTTGCGGAGTCGAAATCGGCGACCGCCGTAGACGCGGGCGAATGAAAAGACTGGTTGTCCGACTGGAGGTTGCGCGAACGCAGCACCGCATTCCACGAGTTCTACTCGAGGCACGTAAACTATGTCTCTCTCTATCCTGCCAGCGCTATTCCATCTCGCGAGACAAAGACCGCGATATCCGCTCATACTCTTGGCGCTGCCCGTATAGGTAGGTAGGGCCCGTTATTCATACACAGGTAAACGCAGTTTTAATAAATAATTAAATTGCATTACAACTAGATTGAATGTTAGATTTGCAAGTCATAAATGTTTAATTAAAACAAAAATATGTGTCGTCTATCACTTTCAGTGGCAGACTTTGATGCTGCCTACTTAGAATTTACTAATATCATACAGCGATAAGTGGAGCGGAACCACCACATACACTTTTTGCGAAGCAATTAACGTCGTCGTCAGCCGGTACGCTTACTGTCAAAAGTGAAAGCCCAAAGGCAATTAATCAACAAATATTAATTGGAAATTAAAATGCTTATTGTTGACAAATTCGTTTCTTATTTAGTCAGCGCAGTTTGTTTTGAGATAAAAAATTGGCTTATATACAATCTTGTGTGAGATAGTTCATTACAGGCATGGAACAATCACGCATTAAACTGAATAAAGATTTATTATTAGTTTGAACGAAAGTTTTACTAGTTTATTTATAATTCAAGCACCACCAGAATTTCAAACGCCTGCTCTTTTACCATGGGAAATCATTGCACTCCTGTTGATTATTTACAGATAGGATTTTACACGGCGCTGCAGCGCTGCTATATCAAGACTAGTTCAATATACAAATTACCTGATCAACTTTCTGCAGCAAAGTAGTTTAACTGACACTAACAAATCACTAATTAGGGCAGCACACACACCATTTCTTAGCAACTTTTCTTCTATGGGACCAACATCGAAATCTTGAAAAATATTCCTCATACAAATAGTTCTAGTTGGTCAGTTCGTGGTTGTAAGTGTTTTTTTGAGATTGTGATCTTTATCCCATAGAAATATTTAAGTAGAAGAATGTGCCTTTTGCGGCTCCAAAACTAATAAAAATTCAACGTGTATTGTAGAGCTAAGTATCATTGTAGTGTTCAGTCAAGTCATTCAGCCACTTACTGTCAATGCCAAAGCGGCTCTGTAGCATTTGAACATGAACGCCTAATTTTATGAAGGTTTAATTTAGGTACCTAAATGAGCAACCCACATATTACATCCAAACAGCCAGACAAAACTTTTTGAAATGATTGTACTGACCGATTACTATGGAATCTTACTGCATTATTCGCTGTTCCGAGAAACGCTTCATTTCGTAAACACTGTTCATCAGTCCGTAACAGAATTATGATAATCCAGTTTAGTTTATCCTAAACTGAACTAGTAGTGCGTAGTAGGTTGCTTTACACGGCAAACTTTTTTACCGAGGAGAAATACATTGGTAAAGCTCTCCTGCCCATGGGAGTACTCGGGAGATCAGACGAAATTGGTCGGAATCACTTTAGGGCCGGAGCCGGAGCAGACACAATAGCAATATAGCATCACAGCAATACAAGAAACGATATGAACTTTTCAGTATTCGTCTTGTAACTAAATACTGGCCTGACAAATACCAATCATGCTAGGTACTAACAGTCGCGATTGCGCTACACCCACTCCTAAGTTCCAGAAGGCCCACTCTTCCAGACAGTCTTTGTTGGTGGATTATGAGCTTTAGCCTCTCCAGATTAGGACAGCATTCAGCCCCGTGTAGGGTTTTCAGTTCCCAATTGGGCATCAGTATCCCCGGTTGGCAGATAGGGGAACTGGCCTCTCGGGACTACGATCACAGGATCATCCTGTCCTGCGACTTGCATCGGTTACCGCAGGCACAGTCATAGTGTCCTTTTTATTCTAGGGGGCTCACATTTTATTGCCCTTGAGGTAGTAGGTGTGTTGCTAATGTGTTCGGGATTGTGTGCATTTTTCCTCGTGCAAGAAAAAAATATTTGCAATTCGCTTCGAGACGGATACTAAGGATTTTTTTAAAGCAAAAGGCTACGCAACAAGACCAATAGAAACATGTGCTTAAGCTTTGCAAGTGTAGTAAAAATCACAGATTTTTTACTTTGTAAAAATATCTTGGGCTGCACGTGTTGTGATTCTTTGACGTTATTTTCAACTTGAAGTAAAGTAAACTGTCAGCGTCAAAGTGACATTGACATTACAGGGCATCCGCGTCAATTTTTGGTTGGTTGGCTTGTGTGTGGTTTTTAGTGAAATGTAAATTTTTTCATAAAAGTATCCCTTTATTCAAACAATTAACAGTTAAAATGCCTAAAGTACGCCGCAGTCGAAAATCTCCACCAGAAGGATGGGAGTTAATCGAGCCTACTTTGGAGGAATTGGAACAAAAAATGCGAGAAGGTAACCGTGTTTGTACTTTTGTTTTGACTAATCTGCAATTTACATTTCTACCATTAAAATTTACTTATTTATATTCTCATGCTTCCAGCTGAAACTGAGCCTCATGAGGGGAAACGCAAGCAAGAATCTTTATGGCCGATATTCAAGATTCACCATCAAAAGTCGCGATACATCTATGATCTCTTTTACCGTCGAAAAGCTATCAGCAGGGAGCTATATCAGTACTGTCTCGACGAGAAAATAGCTGACGCTAACCTCATAGCCAAGTGGAAGAAGACTGGGTATGAAAACTTGTGTTGCCTGAGATGCATTCAAACTAGAGACACTAATTTTGCCACCAACTGTATCTGCAGAGTGCCTAAAAGCAAGTTAGAAGAAGGAAGAATTGTGGAATGTGTTCACTGTGGGTGTAGAGGATGCTCTGGTTAATTTTTAATCTTAGATGTAGAAAAAACTGATAGGTATATTAATGCCTTTAATTAAGACAGTATGAAATTACCACATAATTTTTGTCATGATAATTAACATACTATTACTATCAACATCACCATGGCTGGGCTCTCAAAATGTGAGTAGCCTACCAAAATATCAAATAGTATTCTTTTGACCAAATAACATGTCAAAAATTGTTGTGGGAATGGGCATGTTCGGTAATTATTGACAAGGTAACAAACAATAATTTAAAACAATGTGAAGCTGTAAGTTAGCTTACTTCTGTGAGGCAAACTGTTCACGAAGTGTCCACAACTTACTAGTAATTGTAATATTATTAAAGTCTCTTGTAAGATTATTTGTTTACTAGTTTTCTTCAAATCTAATTTTTCCATTAGTATAGATGCATGGGTGCATGTTAGGAATTCCAATATGCAAAATTAAATATATTTTTTACACAGTAATAATCTTTATTAAAGAACAATTTGTTAGCTACATAACTTTCACATTATTCTTAACTTTTAATTAAGAAACGGCAACAAAGAAATAAAAATTATAATTTCAATGGAATGTTATAAATCACAATTTCCAACGTTAAGTATTATTTTGAGACAATATTTTTACTAGGTAATTATATCACCAATAATTTTTTAACATCAGACTTAATTCAGACTACTCATTTTAGTATTATCTTAAAATGACAAGAATCAACATTGCGCTACATAGGTAGTTCCTAATGGTGGGTTCTGTCCAGTTTTGCATAGCGTAATGAAACATTCACAGCGAGCATGGTTTGATATGTCATATACTAAAATGTGTGTGTGCTTCTTTCCCCGCACTAACTGCACGAATGCTTGCTTTGTAACTTGTTACATTGCGCTACATAATGCTGGGTAGTACTCAGTACCCACCTTAACAATTCTTATGAATATAAGAAAAAAGCAAAACAAAAACCAAACATCCTTCTGGAAAATATTTCTATGTGCACATAGAATATCAAATTATCACGAAAATTTAATTTTGGAACAAATATTTGTGGATTTTTACAATCAACCTTCTAAAATTCTTTAGGCAAATCAGGTAGGGGAAGTTATGATGTGATCATGGTAGAAAAAATATTTAAAATATTTAATTCTAATCAGTCTTTGATAATTATTTACACTTATTATTAAGATGCAATCTAATCACAAGTCACAACCTCCTATTGTTACAATTTATCAACAATTATCAGACCATAACAGTTTTATGCTCTAACTCCTTGGCCAATTCTATGAGCAACTCTTTATAAATAATCGGATTCATGTTATTGCCCAGCAAATAAAGAATGAACCAGTCACCATATCCAAAGTGCCTTACAATTCTATTAACGACTTTCCTGTTGATATATCGGAGTTGGGCCATGATGAGAGCAATGCGGAGTGGGGAAAAAGAGAGAACTAGTAATCGGAAGAGCACAGCAGCAGTGGACATGAAAGCAAGAAAGATCAGCCAGAACCAGAGTATGACGAAGATCTTTTCGTTGACGATGTTGAGTGGTAAGACGCAAAGGCGATCTTTAAGTTGCAAGGTACCAGTGGGGCCGTAGTTTCTTAGCCAGCATTTGGTAAGTTTTGGGAAGAACTGGTCCATTGGGTTGACGGCCGCGAAGTCGATCATGTTGGCGGGAACGCGCGGCGTGTGCGTGAATGCAGCGACTGCGGCGCCGTAGTTGCGGAATGCTCCACCCAGGAACAAGTCCAAGAGGAATATTTGGCCAACCTGTGTGAATATAGATTTAATATTAGCCTTAAACCGAAGGCTGCTGGGTAAACATAAGCTTCTTCTGTCGATATATTATTGCAGACAATTGGTACTGTACCAATGTGATTGTCATTGTGTAACTCAAGTTGAACTCGACAAGTTATTAAACTAATTTAACTCGTTCTGTAAGTAAACAAGTGTTGTCAAAGCTACAAAATCTACTTGTTACTTTTAAATGTAACTTACCACATTGGCAAGGTTGAGAATCTCACAGAAGGCATACCGCAGCGCGTACATATTGTGTGTGTAGATGTTGGTGTAGCTTAGGTAGGACACCAGCTCCCCGCGACGGAACTCTGACCAGTCTTTGGTTACTAGAGGGCTACCTGAAAAATGATTACTTAAATATTTTATATGCCAAAGATTGGTATAAATAGTTAGCAAATGTAAATCCAAAGGTTTCAAAGGTGAGCACTTAGATTAAAAGTTTATAGCAGCTGTAATATTATTACAAAGTCATTCTAAAGTGTGATATCTACTTACCTAGTCAAATGACAAAGAAATTCTGTGGATTCTTGCACAACTAAACTAGTCTACACTAAGTTTTGTTATCACTAAAGTTGTATTCAAAATCCACGAAATATGTTTTTGCCACCAAAATAGAAAAGGGACATGTTGTGACATAAACGCACAACAAAAAAATCAATAAATAGTATGGCTTAGTGCCCTGTATTGTATCCTTCCAGAGTAACTGTATTATGATCTTTCAATAACAAGTTTGTTGTCATTGTACACTGACTTCTTAAACAAATACTATAAACAAAAACAAATATCCAATAATAACTGTAAAATCACAACCACTCACTTAAATCTGAAGCCAAAGCCTTTAGCCGTCCACCTTCCCAAATCTTCCAAAGGTATCGTGGAGTGTAGAACATGACGGACTGGCCAAGCAGCACAAAACACACCCACTGATAGTAGGTATGCTTGATTTCTTCATCTTTTTCTGTCTTCAATGGACCCACTCCAGGGTAAGCCATGTTTTTACCTATCAAAAAGTCATAAGTGAGCACTTAGAATCAAAATAAGGTTATATTGCATGTTAAAACTACATTAACTAAACATTAACAATAGTTACAAAAAATGATCATAATTTTGTGATATTAATAAATGTATCAAAGGAAACTCGTTCTAGGTATAAAATAAGTAATTTAATTAAGTTTTGCTTGTTGATTCGCTAAATGCCGACTTTTCATAAAATTTGCTAGAGTTAAAAATATTTGCCGAATCCCTTGTGTGGCTAAAGCATTACGCCCAGGTACCTCGCACTTGGAACTTTTAAACTATGTTACTGCTTCGTGTGTATGCAATATAACATGATATTTTTAAGCACAACTTACCAGCGACTCCATGAAGGCGGCTTTTCAGAGTGTACGTTCCATAGATCCAGCAGTAGCTGTTAATCGCGTCCTTGTCGCTATCCTTCTCACTGTCGCTCATACAGTGAATCGGCTCGCCGAAGAACTGTTTCGAGGTAACCATCAGCGTGAACACGAGTAGCATTATTACAGTAGCTTTGTAATGCATCCGAAAAATGTTGTTGTCAGTACACACATTCTCGAACTTAAGAAAAGCCCGAAAGGGCATGAAAAGGTCTATCATTTTGACTTACACTCGCCGCCTTACTGCACGAACTTAAAATTGAATACGAAATTGTATCACAACTACCCACAATCCCTCAAATACCATAAAATATTTCACCGCGCTCTCAGTTTGGTGCAACAAACAAATATGAATGAATGACAGACAACCGGAAAGCGGAAATGAAAATTTACAGATTTGCCAAGTTTAACTGTTAAAAACGTTTGAGTAATACTGTTTAATAAACGTCGCGGCATAAAAATTACGCTATTAGTCGCGTGATGTTACTTGCAAAAAAAAAAGTGGGGTAGTTGAACGAAAAGCATGGTCGAGCTATTGTAATGGTTTTTATTTACCATTTAAAGAGCTTTAGAGTGCAAGTTTGGTGTAGTTTGTGTTCTAATGTTTGGTGAAGTGATAAAGATTAAAAACTATTGAAATATCATTGTTGTATTCAACGCTGCATCGAGTGTCAAGTGACTTGTCTCAAGACAACTTGCTTGACCCAATAGCAACTTGAAACCTGCTTCTACGGGAAGAGTAGCCTTCACTAAATCCAAGAAAAGCAATAAAAACTAAACACCCGTTATTTATTGTGAACACTTTATCAAGAATCACTCAATTAGCAGAATCACTGCTCTGCTTTATAGCAAGCGGGATTGTCCATCAAAAAAAAAAATTGCTGACTGCTATTTATTTATTTTAGAAAGACCAAGATTGTCAATTTATGAAGTGCTTATCTCACTCATCATTCATTCATCGCATTTGGTTTTAGTTTTTGTCTATAGATCTAAGATATAATGAGACAGCGGCTTTTGGAAGCTCAAGAGCTACCCAAGCTTACCCAAGGGTAAGCTTCAAAAGCCGAGGGCTCGGGGTTTTCTTATAGTCCCATGGGGTTCATTAGACCCCCAAGCTCCTCCGTATAATACAAGCATACGGAGGGAAGATCGGCTGAGCTAAGAAGCTACTGGAAGCTTCAGTCGCTCACGTTGAGTGTTTGCCGAATTGAACATGTCACAAACAGATGCAGCCTACAGCTACGGTGGCGGCTTACCGCAACCACTGCTCAAGCCGCTACAAGATCACATCGCTGCGGTGGTAGCCGCGGCCTGGTAAGCTATTTGGTGTCCACTTTTCATCATGAACGGGCGTCTTATGTGACTTTGGAGACAAGACAAAGCTTTTGTTTGCGCTTTGTAAAAGTTAACAACCAATGTAAAAATAATGTTGTATCCCAGTTATCCTGCCACATAGCTTGAGTGTATATTATAATAATACTGTTTTGTTTAATTTTTACGTGAGTGGAGTATAGGTTTATAATATTATTATTAATTTTATAACCCTCGAGAGCTGTGTCGAGTAACCCTGGACAATTTCTTAAAGACTCAATAAAAAGTCCTGTAAAGTTGTCTGATGACATTTTGCAAGCAAACGTGCGGCTTGTAACAAATCGCAACTGACCGCTTGCTGGCCGCACTGCCGGTCGCGTGGAGTCACCTCACCGACGCGGTGGGCAAACCCACCAATCACCCATGGCCATACCAACCGCGCGGTTATACTGGCTGAATCGCGAGAGATGCAAGCGGATTTTGCGTCTGCCAGGCAGTGTGCACTCCGCCGCGTACAATTCTTGACTCTCTACGAGTATTTTATCATCTCATCCTTGTCCCTTCTCTATACAACTGTCCCCCTTCTTGGGCTTGACGACTGCTTGACGGGCAGCTCATGAAAAAATGAGTTAATTTTAACAAAAATCTACCAAAGATTTTAATTCACTACATCCTACAACTCGAAACAACAAATGAAGATTGGATTGCCGCTTTCCCGCCTATTTTTTTTTCTGCGGCCGGCCAGCTATTCAGCCATAATTTTTCATTTTCATCATTGAAAAAATGGTAAATATTTTGCCCAAATCTATGTCTTATTAGAGAAATTGTTGAAAGTAAATAATTTAAAATTTAAAAATGTATTTTTTATTAATAATCATCTGTTACATTGCGTTTTTATTGAGTGGCTGTATAGAAAGTTGGGACATGGTTTAATAAAAAAGTAAAAATAGAACATTTTTTAAAAATAATTTGTCAGTTGTCAGTAGAAAACAATTCTACGTAGTTTTACTTGATCAGTGCTCCCTAGGGCTGAAAAGTATTACTTTCAACCCGCTCCTCCGGCAAATTCAGACCTACTTTTCGAGTATGAGTGATGAAAATTTTTTCTATTTACTGGACTAGCCCTTAAAATTTGGTTTGTAGGAACTTTTATTATCACTCTGTAAATGTACAGAATGATTATATTAGGTGTTTCATTTAATAAAATATTTTACAATGAAGAACGCTTTATTCCATGAAGAAATCATCTATAATTACCCTTTTTTACATAATTTATCAACACAATTAAACACGATACAAAGGAATGTTATATTTAAATTAGTCAGCTTATCAATAGTGTTAGTCGACTTATATAAAATTGAGCAATTCATATGCTATTAATTTACAATATCACAACTAACAAATGACATTAAATAAGCATGAAGAAGACCAATTCTAAATGCGAATAATATCGGAATAAAAAACTTTACAAATCAGATTTGTTTGTTATTTTCAATATTTAGCCAGTTGCAAAATAGCATTTAAGTAAGTTAATCTACAGTCAAAATGTATTGATTTAAAGTGATTTAGGTGTTTTAATAAAGCAACATCATGCACTCACTCAAAAAGTGGACTCAAGTGAAAATAAAGTAGGTAAAGTTAAGTATTCATTAAAGAAATTATGATTTACCATACCACCATTTCAATCTTATTTCACCGTTTATTAAATAATTCCTTGACTAGGTAACATTTATCGTTGGGTAAAGTAATACACAACCCTAAAAGGTTTAATTAACCCTCAACAAATTTGTTCATACGCTTATAATTTACTTTTAACTAATGTGTCTTCAGTGTCTTCTTCATCAAATACCATATTTCCTACTGCAAAAATATTTTCTGGGTCCAAAGCTTTTTTCGCTGCTAAAAGCAACAATCTGCCAGGTACACTGACTGTATCAGTGTACCATTTTTTGCGAAGTTTGCCGACGCCATGATGATGCGAAATCGAACCTGGAATAAAATAAGTCTGAATTATAAAAAACTAGTCAAATCCAAATTAGTGTCTCAATTTTAGTGAATGATTTTCAAAAACTGATAACTTAGTAGTTGACACATTAAAATCATTAATTGTTAATATTTAATAGTAACATAGGCCAAAAATATCGCATACCTAAATGACATAAAAACGAGGAACATTCGTCAGATTGACACGATCCATGCATAATCGTACTACTATCCAGACTAAAGCATAACCGTACGGAACCACGGATGGTTTTCAGCTTAAAATGGAAATATAGAATTTGACTTCGTGTGCAATTGTGTACGCACAACACCAGCAATTTATGAAATCTATGCGTTGACTTTTTGAACTCAAGTAAAAAGTGAACGAGATTTACTTAAAAATTGCACGATCATATTCAGCATAGCTTATACGCTTTAAGTTTTCATGCATTGTTGTGTTGATGTAAGTTAGAAAATTTAATAACGAGTACTTTTTTTTGCTCGGGACTGTACTGTTTATCTAAAAAATCATTTTTTTAAATCACAGTATTACTTAATCGTTTACTTTCAACTATCCTTTTTACAAAATACAAAAGCGCCAACATTCAGAAATCACCAAATGCTGCATTCTGATTGGCTGTTTTAGTGATTTATGAGTGGATCTTTGTCACTCACCACCGGAAGCAATGATTTCGTTCCTGGCAGATTCTTCGATTTCCTCGTAGGTGGCCACGGGGTCAGCGCACTGTGCTGAATTGTGAGCGAAGTAGAAATAGATGCAACAGCCAGCGTCGTATCTGCAACGTAAGGTAAGAACTTCGTTATTTTTATATGGTGTAGGTACTGTATTTGTTATTCTTTTGAATTCTGCAAACCATATCTCTAATAGTAGTATTACTTCAACCTTGTTTTGTTTTACTTTTTACATACAGTGTGACTTGTAAACAACAGTATTTTTACCTTATACTATGGCACAGTCAGTTAACAAAATGTGTATTCGCGTGTGCGAGTGTGTGACGGATATTATTACTCTCCTGGCATAAATAAATGAAAATATTTTAGAAACGTTCGAAGAAGGCCAGGTAGACCACAGTCTCATCCCAAAAACATGACCGATAACATTGCATGATGAATCTCCACGGAAAAAGAGAAAGAGAGCATAGAGTCTAAAAAAAAGTGGTCTCACTTGCGTTAGAAGTTATTCACTTACGTCTGAGTGAGACGGCAAGAGATGAGGTGGTGGGCAATGTTCCGTCTCTCGCACTCTTCCCGCACGCGCCGCTTCACGTTGCGGCACAGAGAGAGCGTCCGGTCCCATGGAACTGAAGTCTCGAAGGATTCCGCTACCACGTCGTAGTCCATACCGACATCCTGAAATTAAGACGTCCAAATAATCTGGACTGCCATGCGAACTAACGAGTGCGATATTAAAAGAACTCAACATCACTACGCGGCTCTCCACCATATGCAGAAGGCATACACTCAGTTTCTTCGGGCTCATTATTCGATCGTCTAGGCATTGCCTGGAGAAACTAATTATCTTGGGCCAAATAGAAGGTAGACGTGCTCGGGGTAGAACACCTACGAGATGGTCAGACGCGGTGAAAAAAGCATTAAGCGGAAATATGCATCGTGCGGTCCACACAGCGTATGATCGCGGTCTGTGGAGGAACATTGTGTGTGGTACTGTGGTCGCGGTCCTCATCAGTAGGACGAAGAGATCACCGAGGAAGAAGAAATAATCAAATCATTTACGTTTATTTAAGAGAAGGTGAGATCACTGAGTCGTTAACGACCCGACGATCTCCGTAGCCAGAAGCGAGCATCTCGAACTTTGGTGTCGCTATATCTGAGGTCCCGGGTTCGATTCCCAGTCGGTCAATGTAGAAAATTAACTTTTCTATAATGTCTCGGGTCTGGGTGTTGCGGTGCTGTCGTTGCTTCTGATTTCTGTAACACAAGTGCTCTGTCTACTTAGAGCGACGTATGTGAGGTTGTCCAATATTTAATATTCATTTATTAAACTAAATCGGCCATGCCAAAATTGCTACCGGAATCACAGGACATACAAGCCGGGCAGGTCTTTTTTGCAAGACGGTTTCTGTATATTCGGCGATTAAACGGTCAGCTCGCGTCTCACTCATTTCATGCAATCGTCCCAGGGCGAAGGACACGACGAATAGGGACGAATTTAATCTAAAGTTTCACACATTACATTATATTGAGAGCTTTATACATTGAATAATAATGACGATAAACTCACCCTAAGGTAAGCAATGACGAAGGTGAGCGTATACCCCCTCTCCCCGTTCTCAGCGCCGGCGGGCACGCCCCCGAAGCGCGCGGCGATGCGGTTGAGCCGCGCCTCGCGCGCCGCCACCTGCGCCGCCGAGCCCTCCAGCAGCAGCGTGGCCACGCACAGCCGCGAGGGGTCGAAGCCCTTGATGCGGGTGATGTACAGCCGCTTCAGCCCGTCCAGCACCACCCCGCCCCACGACGACTCCGCTTTGAGGGCTTGCCCGAAGCGGAACTGGGAGAGTTATGAAAAAGAAGTATGCCTGTATAAGGTGCTTTAAAAATATCTGCCCCGGCTGAAACGGGTTAAAGTATTCCTTATACACAGGATGTCCCAAAAAATAGTGTCAAGCCGAAGTCTAAAGGTAGAGCATCACTAGGGCTATCCGAATCACCCCCATGTATGTTCCGCGATTTTTGATAGTTTTCGAGTTATGACTCTTTTAATAGATTTTTTTGAATTTTTGTGTTGAGGCACTTTTTTGGTCACTGTGGCGCGAATAGTTAAGGTACATGCCTGTTTTTTTTTTCTTTATTAGATGAATACTAGGACTAGCTGATTCAGAAGTATTTTCATCCATACCACTAATGTAACCCATTAAAATAAATTATTGAAACTAAAAAAGTTATAAATCCTGTATTTTTTCTAAACTTTGAAGCCCATTTAAAAAATAAAGTTACATAAAATTTTTCATTCAAACCTTTTTTTAAAACTTAACTATTCTATCAGCTATTTATCATGAAAATTTCATTTAAAAATTTCATGAAATTATTTATAATTTCATTTCAATTTCAAAAATTTTATATAGCCTGCCTGTATATAGATTACGATTGTGAAGAAATTTTATGTCTAAAACATCATTAATTTTTTTTATTAATGACTAGTCTTTATTTAGTCTCAAACCGTCCACACTCATCTAACCGGCCCGCTTGTACTACGTCCCACGCGCTGCGGTTACGGATTCGTTCATTACCGCCAAAATGCTAACGTTGCCGTCTTTTACTGTCTTTTCTCAAACAATTATAACCGATCCGGGGCACGTAATTCCTTCACTATCGTAATCTACATGAGCAATACTCTCACCCATTTCAGCCGTGGCAGATATTTTTAAAGCACCTTATATACGTCCCACCGATGGGCACAGGCCTCACTACGAGGGCCCAGTGCGGTTTGGTGGAGGGGTGCAAAATCAAATTGAATTAAATTAAAATTGTCATTGAATTATTAATATTGATTGAATAATGTGCCTGTATTAAAATGTATAACTATTAACATATAAATAATGTAAATATTTCTACGCCACTAGTGACAGAATGTGCTGAACTTACTATATTTTGTAAGATCTTTTATGTACCGCTTTCTAAGAAATAAATGATTTGATTTGAGTTGTCAGAATAAGCCTCTGACTAGACTTCACGACGGCTTCACGACTTCAAGCGATATTAGCCGGGACCAAAATTTAACGTGCCTTCCGAAGCACGGAGATGCTTGTGATGAATGTCACTGAGTATGGTTTAAATGGTCACCCATCTAACCACAACCGCGGCGTTTGATAATCACCCTTAGCTTAATAAAATACGCTCTATTATGAAGCATAAACAAGACTGTATTATTGAGCTTCAAAATCTTTATAGATAGTATTTCGGTTATTTTTAACCTTAAACCTTGTTTTCCCCAGTAATAGTAGATCGCTTACCTGTTCGTTGTCCATGAGCCGTATGCTGGAGGGCTGCAGCCGCTGCCGGGCCACCTCCCACTCGAAGTAGAACCCCGACTCCCAGTCCGGGAACACCAGCGACCCGTAGCGCGTCACGGGCGGCAAGGGACGGATCTTTATCGTCACCTGCAAATATTAGTTAATATTTATTAGTATTTACGTAACGTTGCCAACGTTTTAGTTCCATTTGACAATATTATTGTGAGTGATACGCTACTCATTCTCCAAATAATCTAGGAGTTCATCTCAGTCTCTCTGAAAATAACGTTAACCAGCGATTTAGCGATCGTAGGCAAGCTTACCACGTCTAACAAAATTCGTAGTAGTTATGGGTATCATACCTCCGCCCTGTGGCACCACGTGTTACATCATGCGATCGCTAATTTATACACAGAATGATATTTTGATTTAGTCTAATCTAGAATCAGAATCAGAATCAGAAATATTTATTGTGGATCATAGGTTAATTGTAGGTATACAATTGGTGATAGTATCACTATGTTCCGCCCGATAGGCATACAATAATTTCTTAATAATTATAAAAAAGAAAAAGTGACAGTCTGGCATGCTTGAATAAAAATAAAATTTAACACAAAAATTTGATTGTTAATTGGTAATTTATAAAAATTATACATGTCGATATCTTAAAAATAATAAATAAATTTCAAGCTGTACAATACAATGTCATTATTGAGTTATTATAAAATGTAATAGAATTTTTCGGTTAGAATGTCAACAAAATTCCAAAGCAAAAAATAAAATAAAATATTAATCAAATCGAATTTTATCTCTCAAAAAGTCATCAACACTGTAGTAACACTTTGAAGCTAGAAGATTGGTTAATTCTAATTTAAATGCATTTACACTTAGTTCTCGTATTAATTTATCTAGCTATCGTAATACACGTCAGAGCCACGCGAGTACGCGAAGGAGGATGATATAGACGTAACCATTGGGTTTTCAATCGGGCCCTACTTAATGATCAGCAATCTCGTAGTATAGAAGAAAGATATTTTTTCAAGAAGATTAATTAAGATGAATAATCAAGGTCCGGTATTATTATTAGTACTTCTTTGCATCGCGACTGGTCGCAGCCGCGCGCGCCTTATGCGACAATACAAGCATTATGAAAGCATATGGCAGTTGGCATCTAATAAACGATCTGCGTTCCACAAAGACAACCACAACTTAACCCTCTATTGCTACGCACAGTGCTACAATCCCCGGCACGTATCTCAAGCGCTGGAGGAAAGAGTGGGAATCGCTTTCATCGCTTTGCGCATCTTACGAGACGATCATCGTATCAGAGACACGTGTGCGCCAGCATCCCATCCCGGCCGGGGGTGCGGGCGCGTCACGCGACTGACCGCGAATCGCGTAATCGTAATCGTCTTCAGCGCACCTTTCGCCCAGCGCTCAACATCGGTGCCGCTAATGGAACTCCTCACCGGTACAATGATTAGTCGTTGCTATCGAACTCAACACGACTAAGGCCACTTACTTCCGTCACGACTCCGAAGCAGCCCTCGGAGCCCATGATGACGTGCTCCCACTCGGGCCCGCACGAGATCCTCGGGACGCGACAGCTCTTCTCGATCACACCGCGACCTGTCACCATCTGTTAGGAAAGGCAGAACCAAAGATTAGTAAATGATGTAGAGAGCGTAGAAAATTCTTTATAATAATTTCTAGGTTTATGATAAAACCACATGCAAATGCCGGCTTTGAAATTGTTTATTATTTAAAGAAAGACTACCCTTTTCTTGTAAGGTAGGTCTGTCGAATTACGCCTATTAAATGATCAAAAATCCTAATTACACTGTGTATCGCCCAATTTAATTTTACGCACTAAAATATCAAGTCCCTCATAGTTTCGAACCCTTCGATGGTTTTCTTCTACAAAAGTTTGAACTTTGACAAAAGGTTCAACCTTCAGTAGGCGTAATTCGACAGATCTACCTTAAGAAGGCGTAATTCGACAGACCTACCTTATATTAGTCTGTCTACTTTCAATCACTCGTGTTAATAATTTACTCCTTTTGCATTGGCATAATAGTATAACCTGAAGATATTTTGCCAACCTCATCTCCCTAAGCGGCGTTAACGTGCGATTTTTCAACGATTTTAAACCGGTGACACACGGGAGCCGGACGCCAGATTTGGAACAGGAAGGGGCAGAGTCTTGCTAACGAGCTGGCGAAGTTGACGAAAGGATCGACCAATGACAGCGTTTGACCTCACAATGTCAAGACGCGTCCAGTTTACTCTCCTTGGGAATGTTCATGTTGTGAAAAGAGAGGCAATCACACCGCTTCGGAACTACGCGCTTTAATGCAAGCCAATAGCCATCCTTATATACTTGAATTATGTATGAGGTATTTCATACTGGATGCTGGAGGGTAATACATTGAGAGGTTGAAAAACTAGTGGCTGAACCGTACAAACTCGGCGAGATAAAATATCACGACTTCGCTGGCTCGAGCACGTGAAAAAATCGTGCAGTAAAAAGAGCATACCTGGGACGATTGTCCAGACGCCGCGGTTGGTCGTCCTAGGTATCGCTGGATAGATGAAGTCACGAAAGACCTATGAGAACTTTGAGTGCCCGACTGGACGGAACTGGTACGGGATAGAGACAAGTGGCGAGCTTCATTCGATGTCGGAGGCCAAGATCTACTTCGGGTTGCAGAGCCAACGAAGTAACTAAGTAAGTTTTTCGTACTGCAGGTCAGAAATAAGCCAAGTATGTTTTAAACTGGCAGCAAGTAGAAAAAAATAATGCAGTTTCTGGATCACAGGCCTGTGCAGGAAGAGGCTTATCCGTAGAAATGGACTGACGTGGGATGATTACATATAATGACGTACTTTATTTCCTAAAAGTTGTTATCTTACCTTCGTCTGCACTACCAAATCCTCGATGTTGCCATAGGTGTTCTTCTTCATCCCGCTAGCCCTGGTGGCGACCCAGCCGCCCAGCGTCGAGAACTCATACGAGTCGGGCTCGTGGCCAACTGTGAAGCCGCGCGCGCGCATCTCGCGTTCCAAGTCTTGGCCGACGATACCCGCCTGGAATTAAATAATAAAGCGGTAAATGATGAGATTATTAGAGCTCTTCGTTGAAAAATTCTGTACATATTCAAACTTTTACGAAAAACTGGTTCGTTTTCGTTATTTGTTAAAAAGCCCACCCGATGTAGTTGTGCCCTAGTAGATGATGTTTTGTCCCTTTGTATTAATTTTTGATCGTATTTTTACTCATCTTAACAACTTGTAATGCTATAATACTACACATTATTTCTAAACTAAATGTAACATTGTTAGCTGTTTGTTTCCTTAAAACTGGATACAAACGGGAACGGACGCGACTTGACATTGTGAGGTCAAACGCAGCCATTGGTTTATCCTTTTTTCAGTCAACTTCCGCCAGCCCAATGACAGCATTTGACCTTACAATGTCAAGACGCGTTCAAAGACGCGTCTGTCGCCGTATGTATCCAATTTAATAAAGATAAATATCGCTTTAGTTATTCCTTATCCGAAAGTTCGGAAGTGCTTCCTCTAGGTATGATGAGAGTGTCTGACGAAGCTAAGCCTGATGATCTAGATGATCATTAGACGATATTTTCTGTCTGATCTCCAGCCCAGAGTTGTTTCTTGTCCAGTTACTATGCTATGGTGTTTATTTTATTAGTGACCAAAACGATGGACCTGCGCTCCTTTGCTGGACAACTTTTTTATCGCTCTTGATTATTCTAATTAATAACAATCTGTAGTAAACAATAATCTAATCGTGTGTCTGTGTTAGCCACTGGACTGTGCCATGTTTAGGGTGGAGTCCATTGACGCTGTTGCATCCAATTTGCATTCTTGAAATTTCCAGTTTTGTAATCTTGAACTTGAGCAAGTTACTTAAGTGCTCATTAGATTCCGGACTGATAAATTTTCATGGTGTGTGAGTTGATCCTATCGGAGACTGTAAAGTCTTTCTATCTCTTCTCCGACTGTTTTGGTAGCTCCAAAACCTAGTATATAAGCGGGACAAGTAACCGCGCCAGATGAAGAGTCTCCTAAACAGCATTGCAGGATATGTCTGCTTAAGGCGAGTAGCCCCTAAATTAGCGACTCGATGCGTTTTAGTACGAATATCGCATAAAAACTCATTAAAATACGGTTCATAACAGCGCGCAATAAAACGTTACGTACGTTACGACAACAGACTAAATTTTTTGTTGGGGTTTTAATGATTTAATTTTTTTTTCTCCTGACTTATCAAAATATTGTGTAGGTTTTGACAATTCTTAGCCAATTTTTATATTTTTTTAACAGTTTGGATTTAAGTAATATAGGCTTTTGAAACTACATGCTAGTTTGCTTTTGTCGACTATACTCGCCTTAAAACATGACACGATATACAATTTATCTCACCTGAACTCTAGCCAAGAGTTGTTCCTTGTCCAGCCAAAGTATGGCGTTCATCTCGCTTGTGTCCAGAACCACGATGGGCCTACGCTCTTTCGCGGGGCAGGTGACTGCGCCGGACACAGAGGTGCCTCCTCCAAATGGGATGATGACGAAGCGATGTTTTGACGCGCATTGCACTATTTGTTCCACCTGGAGTGACAAGTAGTTTGTTACTTTATAGGAGATAAAAATTCCTAATTTAAATTGGAGATCGTTTGTTTTGACTGATTGAGTAACTAAAATTATTGATTTTGGTCATGCTGACATATGATTACACAAAAATAATATTAGTATAACCAACGGAGTCAGCTTTAAAAATAACCTAAAAAGTATGAAGCATTAATTTTAGTAACATCGACTATGCGCCGACGCATCGATCTACGATAAAAGTGGTCGCATTTATACACCCACTGTCAATGAGCTGGCGTTTGCCCAGTTCTAGGTCGGTCACCGTAAACACTAAAGTGCTAAGTCTTATTTGCTGTTGCTAAAAATAAAAACCGACCAATTACGAGTCGGACTTGAGCACTGGAGGTCCGTACATAGTGAGCTCCGTGAGCTCGACTTACACTCAACCTGTTTTTATTTTGTTGTCTTACTTTAGACTGCCCTAAAATTAAACCAAGTTTTAAGCTTTACGTTTTACTGATTTTACGATAGGGCAAAAATAATAACAACAAACAAAAATTATCTACCTGTCCATGATCCTCAGGCCAGATAACAGCGTCAGGAATCCTCGGGAAGTTATTTGCTCTCAAACAGGATATATCCTTGAGTGTCTGACCGTGCGCTCGGATCAGCCTGTCCATCCCTTCCACGCTGACCGGAGCGATCTTCTCCAATTCCTGTCTCACGTTCCCTGACAGTCTGCTCTCAGGGAATGATGTGGGAGTCTCGGGTATTTTAGGCGGCGTATCCCCGTTTAGTCGGAAGTTGTCGTATGCCCATTGCTTTAGGTGTGGCAGAGGCTTTTCTCCGATCGCGTATCTGAAAGATAGGTAATGTCATTAAGTCCAATATGAAATCAATTAATTCACACCATCACACCAATTATCTAGCTCTCAACTAAGGAAAGCTATCATTTCATTATAGTGACTATATAACGTTCATAAACATACTGAAATACATTTTCAAATATCTATAACTCAGGTACAGACAACAGCACGTCAACCTACCACAAAAAGTCAAATTTTCTTAATTTACATTAAGAAAATTTAGAGAGAGAAAAGAAAATACGGGTCGGACTTAAAGTTGAAAAATTGGTTTAGTGACCTTTATTTTTTTAGGTAGGTTTATCTGCCGTTGACTGTACCTACACTACATACAAATACTTGTTCTCGTCAAACAAACATTTGCCCTTAGTGAGATTTGAAAACCGCGACCGCTGGTTTCGTCCGAGTCGAGAGACTGCCTAAAATAAACAAATAATTATTTGACAACATTACATACATTGCTCTGATCCTAAGGTAAGTAGCTAAAGCACTTGTATTATAGAAATCAGAAACAACGACGGTACCAGAACACCCAGACCCGTGATAATATAGAAAAGTTCGTTTTCTGAATCGACCCGACCGGGAATCGAACCCGGGATCTCAGAGATGGTGACGCCAAGTCCGGCGTGCTCGCCTCTCGTCTACGTTGACATAAATCCAATAATACATTGAGGATCAGGAAGAAGAGAAGAGAAGCTAAGCGAATTTTCGGAAAGCATTTTGCACTTATCTTCGTTGTGTACGCGTTTTTGACCAATTAAAATATCTAAACGTACAAAACGTTTAGGGTTCTCAGTGCTTCTTTTAAAAACTATAGCCTTCTATGAAATGTGATTTGACACTAAGAGCGCAGCCAAGAATATAAGTCTAGCCTACCTCAAGACAGCAGCACAAACTTAACGTTCCTTAGTCGAATGATAGATGACAAAGATAACAATAATACATAATCGTAGCTCTTAGTGTTCGAAATCATTGGATGTGAATCGCAAATATGTTCAATAAAACAAACACTATGATTCTTGCGCTTTGTCATACATTTGTAGATGTAATAAATTCATAATCGCATTGTGGTAGTAGACTGCAGAAATCACATTTATTCGATAATCGAGTCGTGTTTGTTTGAGTTCTTATTACTACCTACCCAGACTTCGCAATATTTGTTTTCTGCTACTACCTTGAAGATCCTTTAAAGATCACCTCTAATTATCGAGTTACGACGTGTTTTGGACAGCCTAACTTTAGTTTAACGACTTATATGGCGCGGAGCGGCGGTTCGCTCTAAACGCAAAGGGTGGTTCGATTCATTCGATCATCATCGTCATGTCAGCCATAGGACATCCATTGCTGAACAAAGGCCAATGACTTATCATCAGGGGGGAATTCCCAATACTCGCCACGCTTGGCAGGCGGGTTGGCAAGCGCAATTTTTTATAAGATTTCGCATGAAGACTCTGCTGCCTGACTCGTGCTACAGGAATTCGTCTCTTACTTTATGTGTTATTATTTCGTTGTATGTTCGTTCTTATTCTTTATGTGTTATTATTTCGTTGTATGTTCGATTCCCGGTGTAGGCCAATTCAGGTTTTTTAAATTTCCTCCGGCCTGGGTATGCTGAGAGACGCCACTGGCCAAATTCACTGCCGTAACCAATGGGGGAGGCCTAAGTTCAGCAGTGGATGTCCTATGGCTGAAATGATGATGATGATCAAATGAATCGAACCACCCTTTGCGTGCGGAATTTAGCTCCTTATTTCGGGAACATGACAAATGTGTTGTCCGGCGCTAGCTTGCTTGCTTGTTTAGTAACCCTCCATAAAAATCCATGTTTAGGCGCATCCTACTTCCAGTAACTTCAACAGTTACGGTATTTCCAATTTATAACTATCGTATAGTCATAAAAATTTATTGTTGTTTCATTTAGTTGACATTCAATGAAACCTCATTTAGTTAACTTTAGACATTCTTTGACTTAGAATACCCGATTGCAGCAGTGGCGGTAATTCGCTTTGAGCGCAAGAGTTCTTGTATCGATTCTCGGTCGATAAAATGCAATTGAATTCTTTATCTGCATGACCATAATGTTACAAGAGGTAGTTTATAAGGCTTAAAGCTATACAGAACATTATGAATCGTGTCGGGTACTGCAATGAGAAAAGAGGAAGAATAGTAAAGTTTTTGAAACAGACTTTTCTAAAATCGCTTCAATACTGATGGGGGAAACCCCTGGTAATTAGTTGTCCGTCTAGTTCCTCATAACATAAGGATGTTAATGTCTTTTTTTAAACTATGATAATTGCTGCTAAACTTGAAACTTTTTTGTATGGAGTCTGGCATACCTCAAGTTGAAAGTAACCTTAAATGACGTTATCTTGGTGTACATTCTGAACAAAGTATATCATCTACGACATTTTGTCAAAGAGTGTTTTTTGTTTGTAATTATTTTCTCTATCGATTAACGTATGTTTCATAGGTGTACACCAAAATAACGATATTTAAGGTTACTTGCAACTTGAGGTATGCCAATTAGGTTCGATACCTTTTATTTAGAAACTAGCTGTCCCGGCGAACTTCGTACCGCCATATTTTTTTTTGTGAAAATTTCTTGTTTTTCATGGATATTTTGCTATTCGGGGCAGACAAATTCGACAAAACAAAAATCATAAAATTGTTTTTGTTAACTGTATAGTTTTACGAATCCCTTCCAACAGATTTTTTTGCGGTATTTATATCCGTGAAATTGTTCAATAATAATATTTGAGCAATCGTGACTAAAATAATGAGTAAATATGTATTTCAAATCGTCAAGTGTTAAATATTTGGCAAAGTACACTTATACATGCGGCCCATTTTGGTAGACGATAACAAATCTTGTGATTGATCGATTGCGGATATTCTGGGTTAGCGACAAAGACGACAGTCTGGTGTAGTGGTTCGCGTTCCGGACTACAATTTCTAAACTCCGGAGAATCTATAGGTTTTAATAATATTAAAATAAAATTTCAAAATATTAATATCGCCACTTGACAAGCAGCGTCTTCAGTGGCGCAAAGCTCGTCTTTGCGTAAGTGTGTGAGTTTGTAAAGATAAACACGACAAGACAACAAGCGTGTGTCCGCGGGACATAATATATATATAAAATATAAATATTGAACAACATTACATTCATACATTCTGCATTAACCGACCGGGAATGGAACTCGGGACCTCTGACAGAGATAGCGACACCAAGTCCGGTATGCTCGCCTCTACGGAGGTCGTCGATAGTAAGAGATGGACCGCACAAGTTGTCCTTTAATCAACTGGTGACCAGTTAGTTCTTAAATAATAAAATATATGAAGTGACACAAAAACCCATATCATTTGACTACGTTGACTTAGAGCATTTACAACACCTAAGAAAAAAAAACTTCCTTAGTAAAAAAAGAGTCTTGCTTGACTTTACTGACGAACGGATGGAAAAAAACGTAATCTTATAATTATAAGGTTTCTATTTTGTTTTTTTTTAAGTACGGAACCCGTATAAAATGTATAAACGTATAAAATGTACAGTCAACGGCAGGTCAACCTAACCTAACGTAAAGTTAAAGGTAATTGAACCGATTTTCAACTTTATGTCCGACATGTAGAGTTCAACATCAATTGAGAAAATTTGACGTTTTGTTGGTAGGTTGGCGTGCTGGTGTCTGTAGTACAGACTGTACTGTCTACTAATGTTGTTACGTTTAGAATAAACAATCGAGCTCTTTGTTTCCACATGACAATCCCATTGATACTAAGTCAATTTGCTTTACGGATGGCTAGTACGCAATACTGTCAAGGTACAAATAATATGTGAATTCTTGTTATCCGCTCGTGTACAGTTGACCACGAGTACCACGACGACATTTACCCTTATGTCATTTACATAGGATTGATAGTTGTTTATTTTTTTTAGGCAAACTGTACTCAAAGATGATTTATGCCTTACAGAATATCTTACTATTAGGTTAGTGTTATTCAAATTAACTGCATACTGGTTGTATTGTATATTGTAACTCGTATGTCACTTGCCTTAGTTTTATTACGTGGTATTTGTAACAAAGTAATTACGTATTATGTCTCTGCATTTCGTAAATATACCTTTTCATGTTACTAAATGACTACTAATACGAGTAAATAGCAAAGACCGAAAAACCGGGTTTGAGGGTTAACCGCTTAGACGACTAACCCGGCCGTATTTAGGGTACCTATAACCTTTTACATATCGGGTTAACCTTTTTAATATTGCTGATTAATCGAAAAGCACAAGATAGAAAATTTAGAGATTACATGAAATTTTGAAAAAAATAAACGGAATCATTTACTTTATGCCGGAATCGGTTCCTGTACGTTGGGTTAACCCGTATTTAAGGATTAAGTGGTTTTCGGGTTTCCAGCCGAATCGTTAAAATTTACCGATTAACCCTATATAGCGGGTAACCTTTTTGGTCCTTGCTAAATAGTTGATAAACTCTAACTTAACTTGTTAAAATAACCAGAAAAATATTTCAAAGGTTAACTATAGACAATTACTATAATTGCTGCAGATGTCAGTGGCATGCGGCCTAGGTGGTAATTAAGCATATCAATTTCATTAATCAGGCGCCATGACAACTAGTCGAAGAGCTAGCTAGAGTCTTTATTTATTCCATTATCAGGCATTGTCTTATTTGTTAATCTCTGTAAGTCTATTTAACGGACTTCAAAAATTATGGAAGTTTTTAATTTGTTAGAATCTTTTTGTTGTTTAAAAAAAAAGATGAACGCTCGGCCTAAGCCCCAGATGAATTTTAATTAGTGCATGCAGTAGTGCTGATTGGGCTGTGTGTACCGTCAGTAAACGTGCAAAGTGACTTGTACATTGCACTTATATTTGTCACTTGTGCTCCACTTTCAAAGTGTAAATCGGTCATCAGAATCGATTCGAGATTACCTACCCAGGTAGGTACTTAGTAAAAGGAGTCAGTCAAAGTGCCAAACTATATTGTCTCGAAGCGCCAGTAAGGCCCAAAAAATAAGGAGACATGTTCTGGCCCCTTAAGGGCCAATAATGTTATTATTGACGTTCTTAAGTGGCAATTTATTGTCCTGAATTGAATAAATGATTTTTGACTTTGAATTTGATATTTACTGATATTAGATCTGGTCTGAACTTGGTTAAAGTCATGTTACCACTGTATGCCATTAAATGTTTTTGCCTCGGGGCTTCGTGTAAGGTAAATCAAATTATAGATCTTGGTTTTAAACCTACTACGCCTTCGCCAAACAAACCATTCGACAAGTATCAATGTTTCACGGAAATCAAGGTAGAACAAACAGCTTCTTGTGGTTATCTTTAGCGTGTATTCGCCAAATATTTTCAATATTATAATTCATTGTAAATAATTAAACTTCGTCCAAGGGCAACCAACTGTACGAGTTTAGTTGGCAATTGATTATACTGTTAAAATTAGTGTTTTAGAGTAGGTAACACGCATTGAAGGAGCTTGGACTGTGAGTTTAAAATACCGGCATTTTCGTATACACCCGAAAATGTCGGTATTTCTATGGCAAAGTTGTTTATTTTCATGACCACATAACCTGCTCTCAAATATGGTTAGATTATTACGTTTCTACAGACACTTATTATAACGCGTTTCGTTTGAAAACAAATGATAATTCAAATAAATGTTATATTGTCCATTTGTTTCTTTCTATCTGAAGTATGAAGGACGATTACTTGAACTATAATGCGGACCGCAAAGAATTGAAGATGGTCTATGTTAAAACTCATTCAGACTATATTTGAGTCATATTATTTTTCGAACTAATAAAATTATAACTAAATAATTCATAATTTCATAATTAATTGTATTCATATTATTTCTGTATTTATATAAGTATTTTACTATATACATGTACTAGGAAGTATGTATTGTATTTCTATTTGTTCTTATTTTATTTTATTTGTTTGTTTAATTAGTTTGTTAAATTTTTGGACTTTTATGTTTTGGAACTCTTCACCGCCTCCCTTCTCTCAATATTAATTCAACTTTCCTCTACCTGAAGGTTGTCTGGAAGAGATCGCTTCCAGCGATAAGACCGCCTAAATTGTGCTATTCGTAACGTATTTCTTTTGCGTGGTGTACAATAAAGAGTATCTATCTATCTATCTATCTATAATAATGATTACTCCCTTACTAGGTTTCCAAAGATTGGCAACATTATATTTGATGGAATTTAATAAATTCATACATACAGCGAGTAACAATACTTTAACCCCTCTCATGCAAAAAGGCATTTAAGCAATAGCCAATCTATCCCCTAGAGTACATATTCAGCGGCTGGCATCACCACGAGAGCGAGCGGGAAGTGCCAATTTGCCACTACCCGCCCACGGGTGGATGCCGGAACGCACTGGACTCATCTTGATAGCTCCACTTTCTATCTCATCTGTAGCACACACCTATTTATTGTTAAAGCAATAGTTATCCAAAGCTTAGTATAACGGAAAACGGGTTTTCGGCAAACCGAAATTTGCATTAGAATTTGAAATAAAATCAATGATGACCTTATGGAATTGAAGTCTGACACGTTATAGTACTAAACTAAATCTCATCCTCCCTAATCCCCTACCCGATCATAACAAACAAGGGATTGTCTATCTCTCTCACTCAACAGCATCCTAACAACGCAAACAAAATCGTGATGCCAGTATTTCTATATAGATATCAAGGTCGATAGATGAACGAATTTAAATATGGCTGGAATTAGTCTTCAATAAATTTCAGACATCAAAAATGCGCTGGGCTCATCTAGTTGAATATAACGTTTTAGATGACTAAACTGAGTCTCTCTAATTTTCTACTGCGTAGCGTAGCTTATACTAAATTGAATCCATTGATAGTTTTTTTTTATACTGGCAGATGAATAGTGATACTGTTTGTAAGGAGTACGATCCTGAGATAATAGTGTGACATTGACCATAGTGATATTTGCAAAGACTGTTTGGTTTGTCATGGATAGATGCAAGCGCGGTGCAATGTTCGCTGCTGATTGATGTCTAGGCCAGGTTTTGTTGCACATCACATTGTTGGATATAGTTTAATGACACAGATATGTTACATTATCATCACTTAGTTAAAGTTCTTTGAGACTTGACAATAAGCGTTCTGGCTTTATTTAGATAAGAAAATAATTAAACGTTTTGACGCAATGTCAAACACTTTTCCTTATGGTGGACCAATTTGGAGAGCCAGTGGTCTAGTGAAGATGCATTTTTCTAGTGCGATAATGTAGTACCTATCGACTGTGCCTTAATTATTGTAATAGGTGTATAACCGTTATCATTAAAGTAAAATAAATAAAGCAATAAATAAATACTTAAATCTTTTCGATGTATGCATCTTTTTGATATGGTGTAGTGTTAGTTAACGATGTTTTAAAGAGTATTCGAGTATGTATTTTGTTATCTCCCTAAAAGTAAATAATTCTGATTTCAATAGGGAATATGCATGAAAAAAAATATTGTTTTTACTAATGTGATCCAATTTAAAAGCAGATTGAGGGCGTATCTTCTGGAAAATAGTTTTTACAGTGTAGAAGAATATGTTAATTCCAATTTAAATTGTAAGAAATAATAATATTGGACTTATGATAATATAGTTGAATAATTGACATTTTCTTTATTGCAATTTTTATTGTTTTGATCTTTGACATGCTTTGATAATGTAATTTCATGATTTTGACATAATATTTTAAAAGGGAATTTTTAATAATTTGACATAGGTATTTTTTATTGTAATTTTATTATTTGGATGTGGAGTATTGCATGAATTTATTTTTAAATCTTAAATTAATTTCCAACACAATGTATTTTGTTATTAATGGAATAAATGACTTATGACTTATGACTATATATATAGGAAAATATATGAAATTATAGTGCTAGGAGTGAAAACAATTATTTTAGGTAAAAAATAACCGTTATACAGTAATTAGAAATTAAGGTATACGTATCTCTTTCTAAAACAACTTTTACTATGAAAAATTTATGGCGGACGTGTAACGTGAGGTCACGGTACATATCGGATCTCCTTGTCTAAACCGCGACTTTAATGGGCTGTAAGTTAGGTATTTATCAATATTTTTCTAAAATTCTTAAAGTTTTATCAATTATAATTAAGTACTATGTATTTGAGGACCAATTAAAAAAACATGCATATTCCAAATTGTGTTAAATTAGCATTTATTATCCCTATTTCTTACAGTCACTCATAAGAAACTCTACTAATGTATTAATTTCAATGAAATAAAGTGATAATTATCTCGGAAATAGCATTTAAAAAAAAATTGCAGCTAAAATTGTACTTGTATGCGCTTTTATTAGCTTTTGGGTTAATGGATATTTTATCTCGATTATATTTTTCAGCAGAAAAACTGTCAGTGTCAGTCAGTTTAGTCGAGTTTAGTCGGCCCAATCAGTCTATCTTGTTAGTTTAGTCTAATTTAGTTAGTTTAGTTTAGTCAGTTTAGTCTAGTTAGTTTAGTCAGCTTAGCCTAGGTAAGTCAGCTTAGTATAATTTGGTCAGTTTAGTTTAGTTTAGTCAGTTTAGACGAATTATAAATTTTCAATATCATAGTAATTACCTGACCAGTTTGGTCAGTTTTAGAGAGTACGGCTTGCTCTTAACGCCATGATAATTTGGAGTCCCTAAAACAATCCGTACGATAGGCAGTGAAGAATTTTCCCATGGAAAGAGTGCGTGTTTCTATTGATAACTGGCCTCAACGTTCAAAGGACTGTATTGCAGCAAATGGAGACCACTTCGATTAAGCTTTTTATATTTTAAATTGTTTTATATTTATGTATTAAATTAAAACACTGTAAAAGTACTAAATGTTAATTATTTGCAATAAATTTTTTTTTTCTTTGTTTCAGTATTTATGGCAAGACTAGGTACAGTATAATCTTTGCTTTTATTTATATCGGATTCTGCATTTTTAAATTTAATAAAAGTAAGCATACCTTTAGACCTCAGAAGCATAAGGTCTGCTGTGTGCAAGGTTTTCAATCACACATCAGACCTTATGCTTCTGAGGTTAAGCTATAAATATGTACATAATGTATATAAATTTCTGACAACAAATAAAATTCCTCAATATTAACGTCATGAAAATGAGGGGTTTTGTTTAATAACTAATTAATAATCATACATCGCCCGAGAAATTTATCATGCCCGGTATCATTCATTCTGTGTAAAAAGTTTGCAAGGTGAAAGGGAAATAATGCTAATTATTTTGCATTACTGAATGTGTGACAAAACGATTTAATAAACACACTTAACAAAAATTTTCAACAAAAAATAACAATATAAAGTGTATTCAAAGAAAACAACACGATTTGTTTTATTACCGGTAAAGGTCAATTCAGATAACGATTTTATATGAATTGGCCGGGGTCCGTCCGGAACCGTCCGAGGTGTTAGGACGCTGCATCTGGGTGCTGCTTCTGACAAATTTATTTATTATCATCATCATCATCATTTCAGCCATAAAACGTCCACTGCTGAATATAGGCCTCCCCATTGACTTCCAGATTGGCCGGTTGGAAGTGGCCTGCACCCAGCGTCTTCCTGCGACCTTTCCCAGGTCGTCTGTCCACCTAGTGAGTGGACGTCCTACGCTGCGCTTGCCGGTACGCGGCCTCCATTATAGAACCTATCGGCCCCATCGGTCGTAAGTTCTACGTGCCCCATATTTTTTATTATAGAATGCAATAAATATATTGAATTAAATTGAGTTCTTGGTACCTCGTAACAAAAGATGTTCATTTATAATTTTGAGACCATGACATGGGTGTGTGTCTAGTGCATATTTTTATTTATAAAATTTAATTATAAACCCTGTTTGTCTGTCTGTATATAAATAGGCACAATAAGCAGGACTATTGTACATTTCAGCGTGCTGCCAGTTAAGACTTACGGTACTGGATCAGCTTCTTCACTCAAAATCAGCTCAGTCACTCTTTGCGAGATAAGATCCGAAGGGAGGATATCAGTAGAAGAAACAAAGTCACCGACACAGCTCTTCTAATATTTACAAAGCTAAAGTGGTAAGCAGGTCAGGTAGAACTGACTGCCGTTGGGATAGAAAGGTTCTGAAGTGGCGACTGGCAACTATTAACTGGAAGATGCACCTGGAACAGGTCTTCCATCCAGTGGACAGACGAAAAAAATGGCACAAACTGTAGCGTTGGTAGGCCTGTGTAATAAACCAAAGGCTGATGGATGATGGTGAGATGACAAGCCCGCGATTTTAGGTGGTGTGGTACATTGAATTCGTGATGCAAATTACCTCATCGATAATTTGCGGCCAGAGGCATCTGGGATTTGCGATTTTGATTGTGTCTTGGTGTATATTTGAAGCGGTTCGTATTACATCGTTAGTGCTTCTATGTCGCGCTTTCCATGGGAACTGTACGTAATTACTAATTATTTACATATTTTAAGGTAATAAGTGTATAAATATTTGTAATTTAATAATATGTTAACATAGGCTTTTTAATAACATTGGAAACAGTTCCATAGCTATAGGGCGAAATAGCAGAGAACGAATTGGTAATAAATTTACTCTTTGACAATGTTAGATGTACGTACGCACTAAAGAGCAGTGTCTGAAGAGCACCTGAGCGAATAGCACCTGCGGTATTCTTGTTAGCGCACCTACCAATATTTGTCGCAGGTGCTTTCGAGGAATAAATATGCCAGCTAGCATATCTGTTTTTTTAAACCGCATTATTTGAACGCACTACCGGTAGACAGCACGACAGCAAGGTTAAATCACGGTAAACTTAAATGTCTTCTGCGATTTGTGTAATAATCCAGTTTCGTATGAAAACAGACATATTGTATGCGATGCGACAGACATATTGTATGCGATGCCGCAACGGCGCTCGCGCCGTGTTGCGGCTGACCGGATAGTGCGTTGTTAATGTTTCGCTTAGTAAATATCTTTAAAAAAAAACTCATACCTTTGACCAGTGAAATACGCGGCGTCTCCTTCTAGTGTGAACATGGAGTCCTTGTAGCCCCAGCCGTACCATTTCAGTAGGTCTTGTCTGAAAATAATTTTATTGTGATTAAAATATCTATAACACACCCTGTATAATGCATTCTATGAAGGGTTTTAGCAGTCTGGTCACGACTCGAGAATCCGTTTACTCCCACCTTTCATCAGTAGTAAATAATGTTATTGTTTTCACATTTATCATTATTACACGTACTTAGCGCCTTCTTTAATAACATTTGAACGTAAAGCATTTCTGGAAATGAAATTTTTTTCGAGTTAGAAAGTAGACTATGTCCATCCGGAAGGTTTCTTATAATCTAACTCATTCAAACAATTCATCATCTTCATCATCATTTCAGCCATAGGAGGTCCACTGCTGAACAAAGGCCTCCCCCAATGAGTGATCATCGGGGGGTATTGCCAATACTCACCAAGCTTGGGAGGCGTTGGCGAGCGCAGTTTTTTTTATAAGATTTCGCACGAAGACGCTGCTGCCCGTCTCGTGCTACAGGAATTAGTCGTCTCTTACGACACGCCTCCTGTTGGCGGTGGGGAAGTGGATTCTTTACGGCCGTCCCCACACGGCACCAAACAATTATTAAAACGGAATTTTTAAAAAGCGGTTCCGGAGTTTACCTCCTACATCCAAACAAACTTTACCTCTTCTTTTTATTGTTGCTACATTGAAGTTGTGCTTCATATTTATATAGGAAGTAATTTAGACGCACCCAAAGTTATTTTAGCCATAAAATAACCTGTTCAGAGATAAGATAAGAGTACACTGACCGATTTAAGTAAGTTGAGTGTTATGTACTTATCAGATTACATATTATCATTTATGCAATGAAAGGTTTAGCAAGATAAGAAAATAGTTTTTTGTCACTCAGTTAAAAAATTTTGCCAAATAATACTTATAGATTTAGACTAATTTCATTGGTTTTTTATCAAACAGCGACCTACCTATACATATTTTTTATATTTTTGAGAAAGCGTAAGACAATTTTTTTTGAGATTTTGATAGATAATACCGCCTAAATTGAATCATTTTAAATTTATTGTTTCTCTGTACTAATTGTTTTGTGTTGTGTGCAACAAAGAGTATCTACGAGTATCTAATATACAGGGTTACATTGCAAAGGGGTGCCAAATCTTTAGGAGTGGTTCAGAAACAGTAACTTAATCAAACTATGCAAAGAACTTTTTTTTACAGTTAATTATTCCTATCAGCTGTTAAAAATCGTACGCGTGGATAATTTAAATCATTCATGAAAAAATTGCACCGTATGTGCACTGCGTAAGGTCCTTGTTGTCTCACCGTACCTACGCCTCCGATGAATGACCGCGCGGCTTTCGTAGTCTCTCTGTTGACTTTATTTTCGGTTATTTTAAAGTTTTTTTTTTCGTAGCATACTGTATTATAATTATTAAAAATAATAACGATTAAGATGCTTCTTTATATTGTTCCCTAGATCTTATTTTTTAAATTTGGCACTTGCAAAATGGCTTTTGCAATTTATCCCTGTAAATACATAAAAATATATTTTCATGTATCGATAGTAGATAGAGAGATACACACAAATAAATGACAGATAATAATAAAAAATAAACAAGAAATAGAAAGTTATGCCGTCATAAACTTGCACAATGTTCTTATTTACTTTTCAAGCCAAGTGTTAATTCGAAATTCTTTTATTTGGCTAGTCCAAAATCTACCATTGAAATAACCTTGGATTTGTTAAAGCGAGTGCCTGATTGTACACTAAGCAAACTGGGTTTCTTTGTCTGTCAAGTCGTTAATTGACTGTTCCAATAAACCTTCAAGTATAGACGAAATTACTATAGCGGTACCGACATCCGAAGTAAATAATGGTATGGGTTACAAAATATGGTACGTATAGGTAGAGTCCATTTTTCTATGTTTATTTATAGTATTGCAAACAATGTACTGGCATGTCTTTTTACAAAAAATATAAAAAATATAAGTGCATAAAATCAATCATCGTCATCATCATCATTTCAGCCATAGGACGTCCACTACTGAACATAGGCCTCCCCCAGTGACTTCCAGATTGGCCGGTTGAAAGCGGCCCGCATCCAGCGGCTTCCTGTTACCTTTACCAGGTCGTCTGTCCACCTTGTCCACAAATGCAATAAACTATTAGAATAAATTGGATTTGGTGTAAAATAATTAAGTACAGTACTAAATAAATAAATTTTTGACGATCTTTTCCAGACAATTTAACCTTCAGGTAAATTATGTTTCGCTACAATACCTAAAGTCCGTTTTTCTTAACTTGTCGAATATTGTAAACAATCTACTTGACATTCCTTTTCAACCGACTTCAAAAAAGGAGGAGGTTCTCAATTCGACTGTATGTTTTTTTTTTTTTTTGTATGTTTGTTACGCGATTACTCCGCCAATTATGAATCGATTTTAATGATTATTTTTTTGTTTGGTAGATCATACTTCAGAGGTGGTCCCATATAAATTTTATCGAAATTGATTTAGAACTTTTTGAGAAAATCAACAAATATATACCCAGATAATATTTTGGTTGTGGTTCTTGTTACCTATCTTCGACAAATATGAACCGATTTTGATGATTTTTGTTTTATTGAATAGCTTATACTTCAAAGATAATATGATAAAAGATTGCATAATAAAAATCACCCGTAAGGGTAGGAAAATAGGGGATGAAATCGGTGTTCAGCAGTTAGATTAGGATTTATCACTAAAAATAGATGAAATAAGTGAATTTTATAAAAAAAAATAAAACCGACTTCAAAACACTAAAATGCTAAAAATAATCCTAACACTTAAGTACCTAATCAGTTACTTTTGGAGTCGGTGCAAACTAAAACATTGAATCTCTCATCGGCTGGCACCGACTCCAAAAGTAACTGATTAGGTACTTAAGTGTTAGGATTATTTTTAGCATTTTAGTGTTTTGAAGTCGGTTTTTTTTTTTTAATAAAATTTACTTATTTACGAAATTATTCATTTATAAATAAAGAAAGGCACAAAAATGTTAAGTGGTTGAAGAGATGTTAATATTTTTAATAAAATTAAAAAGATGTAAATATTTTTGTGCCTTTTGACAAGTTAAGAAAAACGTATTGAAGTATCATTAGGGTTCCGTAGCCAAATGGCAAAAAACTGAACCCTTATGGATTCGTCATGTCTGTCTGTCTGTCCGTCCGTATGTCACAGCCACTTTTTTCCGAAACTATAAGAACTATAAGAGCATTAAGATTTTCACACAAAACTAGAATAAAAACAAAAAAATTTTTTCATCAAACCCATACGTGTGGGGATGGATATGGATGGATAGGTCTATGGATAGGTGTTTAAAAATCCGACTCATACTTGGCCGATTTTTTATCTAAAGGTTGTTTCGAAGAGATGGTTCATAGCGATAAAACCGCCTAAATTGTGCAGTTACATAGAGAGGTATACAGCTGGTCGGCGGCTTAGTATGGGGAAGTGATTTTTTTTTGCGATTTCAATGTTGGTCCCATAGAAAAAGTTGTTGTATTTGAGCACCGGAATCAGCCCTTAGGAGGTTGTTGATGTTTTACAAATAACCCTGTATAAATATAAATGTCAATTGCCAAAGTAAGGAATGGATGTTAATACCAATTATTAAAGATAATAATTGGTAACAGACAATGTAACTTTCCAAAAGCGTCTCCCAACACACCCAGACTCGAGCCTAATTATAAAAGATCGTTTTCTGTATTGACCTGCACCGGAAATCGAACCCGGGACCCTAAGCTTTGCGTTCCGGGGAATAACAGCGCCACTACACCATTCGGTTTACCTAATAATACCTACAATATCGTCATCTAATCAGTTTGCGACTTGTGCAAGTTGAGGTCCAAGTATCGTTGGTCTGTATAAACAATGGGATAGTTTCCTAAAAAAGTCTAATTAGTCCGTCAGCTGGATTAATAGAAAATATTGGACACGTATTTTAATTTTTTCAATTAAACAAAAAATTATGAAGATATAGCCCGTTAAAAATACACGTAACGTCTTAACAAGACAACACTTTTTAACAAGACGTGACCTTACTTTGATGCGCTTTATCTTCGTAATTTTTTGTTTGATTGACGAAAGACAAAATATGGGTCCAATATCTTTTGATAATCTATCTGACGGACTAAATAGAATGATCTTTTTTGACCCAGGAAACTAGCCTAGAGCCCCTGTAAAGTATGTCTATGTACGTCCTGTTGCAGGGCACAGGCCTCACTTCAACTTTGAGGTGGTTTGGGCCATACTCCATCACGCGGGCCGCAGTGCGGTGCGTTGGAGGGGTGTAATAAGGCCAGTGACATAACCATAATGGCAGATGTTATTATATAAGCCGCCCTAAGGCCTCTGACTAGGCTTCACGACTAGTATCAAGTGATATTAGCCGGGACCAACTTTTAACGTGCCTTCCAAAGCACTGAGATGCTTGTGATAAATGTCACTTAATATGGTTGGAATGGTCACACATCCATTCATAACCGCAGCTTAAGTGGCTTAACTTCCATCAATCACTACCAAACCGCTGCTGCCACTGAGCCACAAGCACCTTAGCCTGAAACCTGAGCCTGACCACCCTGAAACCTGAGCCGCCCTGATCAGGCTGACACCTGGGTCCATCATCTTAGGATGTCTAGCTAGTGAAAGCTAACCGTTGGAAAACCATAATGAAAACAAAACATCTCTGCTTAGCCTAATGGTCGACTGGTAGAGAATGCCACATGGCATTAAGTCCACCTTTTGTACAATTTTTTTTGTGCAATAAAGTTTATATAAATAAATGAATGAATGATAGAAAATATTATTGGCATAAAACACGATACACATACTACAAACATGTGTTAGAAGTGTAGTGTTTGTTTATCGAACGATTGATTAAATGTACCTAATTTTTAAATTGATAGTAAATATTTTCATTGTTTACCTTTGTTTGAGTGTGTTGATATATTTTGTGTTACTTTAAATGAAATTATTGTAAACAAATAAAAAGCGAAGTAAAAGTATAGTTACGATATTCAGGAACAACAATTAAAATTAAAGAATTAAATTAAATAAGGTTTCATAAAAAACAATAAATGAAATGTCTATTACATTAAAACTAAAGGGCCAATCAATAATGCAAGATGGGTCATTGTGTAATAGTACTAAATCAACTTTAAAAAAAATTTGATAATGACTGCAGCGCGTGAGTATTATCGTAACAAATTTCGATGAACGGGTATGGATTGGTGAATTATTATTTATACAGGTTATTAAGAAACACTTACAAACTGAATATTAATGAACATTTAAATTTAAATAATTTATTACTAGCAGATAGGGTTACTTCTTTGTTATTTTACTTTCTTAATAAGCATTGTTTCAAATCATTTATGCAATTATTTTCGATTGATAAATACCTACAAAAAATTATTCTTCATCCTAAACGATGTAGGTATAGAAACAAAGCCATATGGCTACTATTGATAAAATTTACATGAGCAATAATTATTACAAGCAACAAATATAGTGTTATGAAAAACGATTCAACAAACTGCAACTAACTTTGTTTACCAACATCACACACGGTGTACAAACATACGTATTCTTGAGATTATTAACCCAACTATACACAAGCGCGTACTTGTTCATTGCCTTGTTATTTTTAGACTGACGCCATTGTAATTATATTTCTGGAATCGGGAGTGGGCCACAGTTCGTGGCATGCTTTTATTTGGATTATACCAGAGCCAGTTGTCAAGGATTTCGCCAAAGAAAATATGTTTTCTTGTGAAGTGGCTTCAGTCTGACCAACAAAAAGTTAGAATTATACTACGTTGATGTATTTATCCATTGCTCTTCTACTAGAATACAAATATTTTTCGCAAGGCAATAGGTAAGTATATTATCCAATCCTAGTCTATTGTGGTTGTGAGCGACACCAGTCGTTTGTTAGACTATCGTCGCTTTCCTTATAGGTGTTCGTAACTCGGGAGTTGTTATAATGCGTTGCTGACCGTTCAGATACTTGTAACCTCGATTTTTAAGGACCCCAGTTGAATCTGGCCGGAACCAGGATAGAACCTGAACTTTTGAAGTTATTTCTCTATTTGCACCGGGCTCTGCCCTCGTTGATTCGATTACACTAGCTATATATATATATCATTTAGAAACTGCGATGACATAAAACGTACTTCTTAAATTCCTTTTTTATGTCTTGTTTAAACTGTATGATCTTTTATCAGATCAAGAAGGCTATTATAATCGTGTTGACGCAGAAATATTTTATTGAGCATCCCCACGAAATGCGTCGGTATATTTTCGGCATAAAAAATAGCGAATTTCATTTCGAAATAATACAGCTTTCTACCAGTGTAAAGATTTTCAGATGTAGTTTCAGAGATTATCACAAACTAACATACATTCAACAACACAAACAACCTCTGTGTGTAAATTTTTGGTTTTCGTCAGGACTAAAACAAACAATACAAAAGCGATTTCTGACAATTCACTAAAAACGAAAAGGAAAACAGTGTTGTTTTCGCAGTTCACTATGAAGGAATTCGATAATTTATCAGGCAAATATTTGACCGAGATCGATTTGGTGTTCTTAACGCTCGCCTTTAAAAAAATGTATTTCAAACTAACTGTAGTACTACCTATGTACCTATATTTCATGTGAATCATATTTATCACTGATAAATAAACATATATCACTGATAAAGATTCACACGAAACATATTCGTCAGTTTGATATTTGCAGGGCTCAGGCCTCACCTAATTGCAGTGAGACGTATATAGGCTTAATTAAAACATATTTATCGCTGATATGACTTATCATTTTGTAATATCATTGTCCTCGTATTTATGTGACACTGTCCGTCATACATCATGTCTTTTTCGGGTTTTTTGTATGGATTTATATCACTTGTTTGGTTGTTAGTCAAATAACAATGGGTGTGTAAGTAGCCGTTGTCCGAAACGGTCTGGTTCTCCTATCCAAGGAATATATATGGGATACCTAGACTTACCGTATGTCATGGTCAGTTTAGGTTCTCCTACGTTAGTGTAGTGCAACATCTACTGAATGTTCGGCTTAACACGTTTGCAAGATCCTGGTCAAGTTAAGGTTCTCCTACTTTAGTGCAACATCAGCTGATCGTTCGGCTTAACACGTTTGCAGTGTTTTTTAAGAAACCTATGTCATAACAGCCGAAATTTTGTGGCGTAGTGCGGAACCTTTCGTCTAGCGACTGTTTCCGCAAGAACGCATTTATGATTACGTACATATTTTGCAACAGCGCGACTTTATGCGACGCCTTTCGCGACTCAAAAAGCGGTAACTCAAGAATAACCTTCTAACCAGGGGCGTGCATTGGTTTCAGATGGGGGTACGCTGTGAGTGAAAATTTTGTAAGTTTGCGTGAAACAGTAGGCGATCTCGGGGCAACGCCTAACATTGGTTAAATTGCACAGAGGAACGATCTAAGTTGCGCGCTTTAGTAAGGAATAAGTATAGGTAGACGAAAAATGGTTACAGAATATTTATTGTTTATTGTTGAATACGTAATTAATAATTATGGTTAGCTGTTCTGTCAGTTTTTTATGAAGGTAGGCTCTGCATAATAGCCTATATGGGATGCACGTCCCTGCTTCTAACCACATTAGATAGATAGATAGATACTCTTTATTGTGCACCATACAAAGAAGTTACAATTTGTGTTTACAGAAAGATGCACAATTTAGGCGGTCTTATCGCTAAAAGCCGCACTTTATAAACATCATGGAGAACAACTTTCGTTCTAGAACTATTAAAATAAAAAATATTAATTTATTTGTCTTTCTATACAAAATCGGCTGTTTGTTAATTTTGTATGGGAAATCGATTATTTTTTATGAAAATTTGCCAAAGTCAGAACAAAAGTTGTTAACCATGTATTTAATATGTGGTTAGTTGGTTACGGTTATCCTTGAGTTACTGGACACCCTGTACATTTGAATGCTATTATTTATTATGTATGATTTTAAACTACTTGTGATATATTAAAACCAGTAAATAATTATTATAATAAATAAAGTACCAGTAAAATGTTATTTATTTACTGTCCAGTACCTACTAAGTTAGCCACTCTCAACCTTTGTCAAGGGCCCTCTGACGCCGAACAAACATAATAACTAATAATATGGTAAGTAATCAAAGCATTTGTGTTACAAAAATCGAAAACAACGACGGTACCTCAATATTTCTACATTGACCGACCGGGAATCGAACCTGGGACCTCAAAGATAGCGACACTAAGTCCGGGATAATCGCCTCTCGGCTACGGAGGTCATGAAATAATCCGCGGACCCCTACGAACGCTCGGTCACATTACGCTCTTCTAATTTCGCGTGTTTTAGAACTAGGTACTATATTTGGTCAAACGTGCTTCCGGGTTACCGTTATTCGGTATTATCTTTTACGCTATCTCATATACCTAAGTACTGTAAAAAAACTAATTTTACTATGAGACCAACATCGAAAACTACTAACTCAAATAGCTACTAAAAATTTCAGGTGCCCCTAATAATATTGCCCTAGTAATGTCATATTATATTTAGATTATTATTTTATTCTTATTTAGATTATTTCCTTATTTTTAAGGAAAAGCGATATTTTTATATGTTTATCCCTTAGTAAAATAAAAGTACTTAAATTTACCTATTATATCAAGAAGCAGACAACAAAACGTAAGTATTTCTACCAGTAAACTTATTTCAGAAGATTTTAGCGAAATAGTGCTACGCTACGAAAAGCTACGAGTTTATTGGCGAGTGGTGACCTACATTATGTTGCCGCGCCGGTAGCTTACAGAATTAACCTACTAAAGGAAAGTAACTTTAATTTTCCTTGTATTCAATTAACAAATTCGAAAATTGTAAAGAATTTATTTCTACATCTACTCGCGCCTTTTTTTCTCGAAATGCAATTAGGTAAAAATTCTTTACAAATCAACGTGAGTGTATTGATTTTGTTCACTTACCTCTTTCTAGGGATGGTTTTTTTCACTTTTATAACAGTATCCGCACTAGTATTTTCGTTAGTTTTATCACTTAAAGTCTTTTTTGCATTGTTAACTATACGCTGCTTAGTTTGCGTGTCTCCCGACATATTTTTCGGGCTGCTTTCAGTTCCAGCTGACATTTTTACAAGACGCGACGATTATAGATTTGGGTCGGAAAGCATTTGGTACGATTTTTATAAATCGCGCAGCCTGCCGCGCATCTGTTGACAGTTCGTGTCGGCAAAGTAACATTGGGGTGACGGTAGCGCCATCTGTTGGATACGTTCTGCATTGCATTCTTTCTTTAAAAGTCATCTTTCAGCGTTTTCATTTACCTGCCATCATGTAATGCATTTTGAAAGATGTAGAGAGCGCTGTTTGAATAAATTTAGCAAATGTAGAGTTATTAGAAAGAATCTAAAGAAATGTAGTAAGGCAGTACATACTGTATAAACGTTGTGATTGATTTTTGCTACAGTAAAATGCAAAGGGAACCTGACCTGATCAAATACGTGTCAGCATTTTACAGTGCATCCTGCAAAATCTATATGTTTGTGGTGTTGTTTTGCTATCGTATTATTTTGATCTCATGTAGTCAGATCCATATTTTGAGTAATTTTATTAGTGTCAGCGTTTATGTAATAAGGAAAAAACTGAGATAGGTAAATCGCGTATTTTATAAAAGAACAACATTTTCACAACCAAAAAAAAAACCTACGGTTGATACTATTGTTAAAAAATATATTTGATGTTTAAAAAGGAATATAGGTAGTCGGTTTATTTACTTATCTCATTATTTTTAGACATTTGACATTCAGTTGTAATCATTTATTTTATTGGACCTAAGGAAGTACTAAGAAGAGGGTAAAAAATACGAATACATTGAAATTAAATATTTATTATTATATTTTATGTTGTACAAAATAGGTCTTACAAAATTACATACAATTAAAGCGTTACTTTGTCGTAGGCAGTTACAGTCAGTAAAAAATAAACGTCCTATATAATCCACGTAGCATTTATTTATTTACTTACTGAGTTCGTAGTTTGAAAAACATATCGATTTTATAAACTATTTAAACAGTATTTTTTTTCCAATAAGATAGACGATAGAGTCACTTAGTAGGAAAAATAACATACACTATGTATCAAGTGTGTGAATTAAATAAGATCGTTAAGATAAGTAATACAAATCAAACACAACTGTAAACTTAAGGAAACATGGTTTAATTTTAAAATAAAGTTAGTTTAAAATAAATATTTAGTATTGTTGTTGAATTATATATTAACTGACTAATCTGACTATACGCATTCATAAAATAACTATGATTTTTACAAAATGCCTCAACTTGATGGCTATGATACGAGTGAGGTACGTTCTCGTACGATTAAATATTTTTTTACTAATTAGTCCAGTTAACTTACGATAAAATTAGATTCTATTGAAAAAGTGGTTCGATACACAATATTTTATGTTTTAATCAAATCAAGAAACGAAAAAAAGCATAGATATCTTTACTTCTGAATTTATTTAACTTATTTTTAAACCCCCCCTCAATCGGTCTACCTACATCGGTAGGTGTACCTACATCATACTCTTAGTTACCGTCTGATAGATAATTAATTTTTTTATAAGGTACCACCACCTGTGGTACCCTAGGAGGCCACGCCCCTTAAAAGGTCAAATATTAAAAATTCATAGTTATTATGTGATGACAAATTCCTTTTACTCACACTAGCACCCATCGAACTCAAGACTACAAACGTGACAGCTGATTTAATTTCAGGAAACAAACGAATAATAAGTGTTTATTTGTTACAATGTTCACCCAACTTACTAAGAGAAGAGAGACAACTTTTCGAAATTTTGAACGGTTTGCGTGCCTTGACATAAACTTAACTGAAAAAAAAAAGAGCTCTATGCTTTTTTCATTCGCTGATTTAAGTCGAATAATAAAAATTAAGTAGGTAATATTATAAGATTCTATAACTACCGTCGGTTTTCGTTGTCTGTCTGTTGTATACAAACCCAAACTACGAGTACAACTAGTAATAATTTAAATTCGTTTCGCAGTCTTACTAATGTCTAAGCACCTATCGTTTACCTAAAACTAAACGCAAAGCGGCTATGTACAATGATTATACGATATAAGTATAATTTAGCGCTAATAACTGATATAGTATTTTACATAGTTTGCTTTATATATTT
Source organism: Anania hortulata (assembly GCA_963576865.1). NCBI lineage: Eukaryota > Metazoa > Arthropoda > Insecta > Lepidoptera > Crambidae > Anania > Anania hortulata. The sequence continues at coordinate 17,615,332 of OY756395.1, read as the reverse complement.
TATTAGTTAGTAAAGCAATAATTTGTATCAAATTTTTTGCTAACCTCAGAAAGAAATATATTAATATGCGGTTAAATAATTCATCAATATAAAACAGAAAAAAAAATCCAGGAAACATATTAAGCATCTTAAAATATTACAGCTTGTTGTAAGATTTTTTTCGTATAAAGATATATTTTGTGTCAAAGCCTCAAGTACGAGCCTCATAAAAATTAAGAATTATAAAAATAAATCAACTCAAGTTAACTTAACGGAGAGCGAGTGTGCGTAATGTTCAGAAATATTTAAATGTGTCGAGTTTCCTAATAACCTTATTTAACACACGTACTCGACAATTATACCGCTATTAGGAACCGAGATAAATAATATGAATGTAGCCGTCGGCAAGGGAATATTTTATATAGATGAACTTCGGAAACTATCATTTAAATGCCATTAGTAGTGATGATAATTTTATCTCTACACATTAGATCAGTACTTTGCAGATTTACTAAATACAGTCCAATTTACAATGATGGAGAGGGAACGCAAATTATGGGAGTAGCCTGTGATATTCCGCAGATTTCTTGTTCTTCTCGATGACGTAGAAGGACTTGGGTTTGCCGTTGCCAGAGAAGTATTTCCTGAAGGAGGTCTTCTTCGCTGGGACGTAGTAAGCTAGTGCGTCAAGAGAATTGGGATGGTTATTGGTTCCTTTGGGCCAGGTGGGTGTGCTTTCGACATCGACGATTTCATCGTCAAATCTAGCCTGCGGTCTGTTCTTGGCGAGTTTCTGAAGCACTGGAATGTTCCAATGGTAAACTCTCGCTGGTTTTCCGTTGCTGGTCATTTGGAGGGGCAGAGTGCGGGCAGCGGCTGGAGCGGGGTCTGCGTGTGTGTAGTAGCTGGTATTGGGCGGCAGTTTGATGACGTACATTCTTGAGTCGCCGCTGGCATGCCTTCTTCCCTGCTCCGCTAGTCTCTTGCGGTGGTGGGCTGCCGGTATCCTGAGCTTCTTTAGGCCGAGTGAGCTTAGGAGCTCGTGTGTGGAGGGGTCTTTTAAGTCACTGGTAAAGTGGTTGTCATGGCTTGATGATGAGGCAGGGGCAGTATACGCTGCAGCGATGGTGACGAGCAAGAAGGTCGCAATTCTGAAACAAAGAGAAATAAAAATTAGGCGTCTTATTTTTATATAGAACTAAACTGAATGGCTCAACTTACGAATAATACAAGGAATGTAATAACTAAGTAAGTTTACGTAAACAGTAATTTCAATAATGTATGTTTTATTAAGTTCTCAGTCTTAAGCTATTATTCTCTCAAATTATACATTTACTACTTCTAATAGAGGATAATGTTTGTCGTTAAGGGCTATTCCACGAAAAGCATTTCTCTTGAGCAACTCCAAAGAGCATTGACACAGCGTTGTTTGCGGGCTACATCGAAAAGGCAAACAGTGGTACAAAGCCTATGGCTGGCGTGTCCTCTTTCAAGTCGCAATTAGCATATTCTTGCCTCTACTGTGATGGCTAGAATTTTCCACAACGGTACTAAAACAATGTTGTTTTATCACTTTACGGTACTCACAAAGTGAATTTCTGAATTCAGTAATTAAGACAAACGTAAATAACAATTTTACTGCCGGTGTGTCGAGGAAGTAATGTACCTACTAATCTCGATCGTGTGAGGTCTTCGTTTTGTATGAATTAGTGAGGTGCCAAAGTTGATCAAATGGTTAACATTATTTGTGGTATTAGTATAATATTAACGGAATACCTAACTAAAGAAGTGCTACTAATTGGTTAATAAATTAATTCTGTGTAAGTACAGCACTAAAATCATTTACAAATATTTAAAAAATCTGATTCCCTATGTCTGCTTAATTCACAAAGCTCACACGAATATGATTCTCAATTCGTGCGTGGTTCTATAGAGTTAAAGTTAAAAACAAATTGTTTTCAAGTCCATTGCATTCTCGTCGTCATTGGCGGCGGAGTTTCTAGGAAAGCGAGACAATGAGCCATAAGTTCGCAGCGTGAAGTAGGCATAGCAAGGAGTACGGACGGACACGTCGGTATGCAGGACTTTTGTGACGGATTGCTTGAAACTCTGTTTGTTTTTATTTGCTATTTCTGTCCGGATTGTCTCATTTTATACTATGAATTTTATGGTTTGTAGTTTTTACATTCTGCCTGTGTACATACGAAGTAAAATGTTCAACGGACGTCTAGTGATGTATTTTGTAGTCTTGCACCTTGGTATGCTGCACTCGGTAGAAATATCTGTATTTTGTTTTCGTCGTTTTTAATTGAAGCAACAAAAAAATTGTTATGAGTTGTGTAGGCACGTAGTGTACAAGTAAGTGCTTCTTGGTTATGACGGATAAATTGGAGAGTTATAATAGTAACTATTAGTGACGCATTCGTTAGCTTAGATTTGCGTTTAAGTATCACCAGAGTACAAAAAAAAAAGAAAAAAAAAACAATATGTAGTATGTACTTGCAAGGTTGTTTAAACCACATGGCATTAAGTACACCTTTTGAACGACTTATCTGTGCAATAGTGTTTTTTAAAAATAATAATTAATATAAAAGCTTTAATCCAATAGCAGTTAGATTCAATACCATTAAGTGTTACACTTCACCTTATGGAATGTAAAAATATAAATATATAAATATTTTATATAAGTAGTATAAATATTAATTTGTGAATAACGTAGTTGGTTACAAATTTAGTAATAGTATTGTTTATGTTTTGGTTTACGCAATATTTTGTAATTGTTTGTTGTTCCGAATAAAATAAAATAAAAATATCTTACTTTAAAAAAATATATTGATAGTTTATTGTGTGACATATAATACCTACATTATGAATCATTTGTAAGTTAATAACGTACATAACAGATTAGTCGAGGCGGAAAAGTTAACCAAGTGGCAGATTAATTACGTAAGTTGTAAAAAATGAAAACTAAGTTAGAAAATGACCCCTAGGCTCATTTTGAGACTCGAAATGATCAGATAATGATCATGCGCTACTTTTAGCATGCGTGCGATGGCCGTAATAACTGTACTTAAACTTACACAAAAACTGAATGTTTTTGAAGTATGTAAATAATAGAGATTACGGCCAAATACCACACGTTGTATTTTTTTTATTTTTCTCCTGCTTTCTTTTCCTTTATTACGAGTATGGAAACCACATTAAACATTGTGCCAATGGCGACGAAGTTCTCCCTATTATAGAGCATACGAAATGCATTTTTTTTATTATAGTTATATCGCTTTACATCTCTAGGAAGCCTATCCCAATTTTAGCACAAAATTAGGCGTTCATATTTTTGTTATTGTCTTGGTAACGAACGATTTATTCAATCAAATCAAATCAAATCAAAAAAGAAGTAGAAAAATAGTTTTTCATATATATATGTATATATATTTTTGGTGTTTTTACTTTACTTTATTTACTTTTAAAATATTTGCAAGTGAGCTTACAGAGTACTCCAAAGCACTCACATTGCCAATTTAAAAACATACATTCATTTTGTTAGCAACTTATATTAATGGTTAATAGACAAAAACAATCTTAATCTATTTACAAAGTAGTCTAAGGAATTGGCAAACAAATCGACGTCTTGGACAGTTTGAATAATCGAATAATCGAATCGAATTTGTTTACGATACCTTTCGAGGGAGTTTATGCAATAGAAAGTAGCGCATTTCCTAAACTTAATCTTATTACGAGTAATATTACAAATGCGAAACTTTAGATGGATGTTTGTTACTCGATTACGTCAGAACGACTCAACGGATCTAGTTGAAATTTTGCAGAAAGCAACTTTAATCCCGGAAAATGCAATGTACGGTTCCCAAGGGATGTAACAATATAACTGTCATTATAGATGGCGTTCATCTTACTGTTACATGTCGCTGTACAGTTGACAAAAAAAATGTATGTGGAAAAAAATATGTCTTGCTGTTGCCTGCGACTTCGTTTTCGTGGTTTAGTTTAGACTAACTATGGTTTTGCAGACCACGCGAACGAAGTCACGGGCAACAGCTAGTAAAGTACACAATCTTGTGTGTGTCATTAATTAGAAATAATTTAAATCTGTAATTTAATGTTTACTACATTAGTAGCAAAATCTGAAATACTAATAGTGCGGATCTTAACACATGATTCAATGGTTTACCATATATTCTATGCCGTTATTTTTTTAAATCTATATTTTGCGGACAAGGGCAAATAAAATAAAAAATCTTTCAGTGTCGTTTAAAGTAAGGAAAGAGACAGCAAAATGACAAGTTGGTGCATACATTTTCTTAAGTTTATTAACGACTGGTCTGCGAGTGCCGAGACTATTCAAACTGCAAACACTCAGGGTAGAGGCAAATGAATAGATCCCATAATTACTGAAGTTAGGAACGTAATTTGAAATAAAAACCGGTCAAGTGTTAGTCTTACATGCGCACCTGTTTTTTTTGTGAGGTATATGGAACCGATAAACGAAAGTTAAGAAATTTGCTAATCTATAGTGTATATAGGATTTTTCGCAATTCTTTAAAAAAATCTGCCGTCTGCCCTAGGCCCTATCTTAATAAAGATAAAGCTGGATTGTGCAGCATATTTTTCATATTTAATCGAGTCTTACACTAGTTCTAGTACTTAATAGTAGTTATTGGTTTCTTCATTTATATTCAAATGAAAATGAAATGTAAAAGTGAAAATTGTCGCACGATTACAACCATTACCGCGATTGGGCTGGTCGCTTTTCTCACAGTCGAAGTAGAAGCAGTAGGCTTCTTCAGTTCTCATCTCATTTATATAAGTAAGCTTAGTGTGTTAGTGACTTTGTATATATCTAATCTTTGGCATAGGCTCCGAAGTGTCTATGCGCTGAAAACGGCGAATATACTCTTAAACATTTCCTTGACATCAACATTCAAGGATAAAATTTCGACGTTTCTTACCCCGCAAATGTTAACTTTTTCCTCCACTTGACATTTTATCTTACTCAAGTTCCTGGAGTTAGCATGAACGTATACCTTCAATAAGCTGTAAATAAATGAATACCATGTTGCGTTTAAACGTAATGCAAGCTTTGACTGGATGCGTCATCACGCCCTTCGGTTCGTCAATCGACGTAACGGATCGTGATTAAAATGTGTGCGTGAGCTTATGAGTATTAACTAGCTTGTCATCACGATTTGTGGAGCTTCACTTTCGTACATAGTGGAGTGAAGTCTATCCTGTTCTGAACGTCAATGTAGACCGTTGGTGGTTAAAATCCTCGTGTAAATTGAGAATGAGCTCACTGCATCTTTATTTCTAATCGCGCTTGTCTTTGACACTCCACTTACTAACTAATCGTGTTACTTACAGTTAATATACATAATCAAGTTAAACGGATGAAAGCCGTTTATTTAGTCTAATTAATGGTTTGTTCAATAGAGATTACTGGTTTTCCCTTTAGGATAGAGTTGTATAATTTTGTTTTGTTTTTTTAACAAGTAACGAATTAGTTTTTATGATTTAATTCATCTTAATGGTGTGGCATTACTGATTTCTGGGTGGCAATAAACTAATGCTACAATGCAATTTGATGTGGCTTTTACAGCAAATGTTTCGAATACTCTGGTAAGTATTTTTAGTGTAACAAATTAGGTTGTTTGAATTCATAAGTATAATACATACTCCTAAATAAATTATTTTAAATCCTATACAGTGTGATTCTTTATAAAATGCACATAAGAATGCTGATAATATTAAATTAAAAATCGCTGATTTTAAGCTTCATACAATGCGCCTTAGGACAACGCACACATGGACATCATCATCATCATTATTATTTCAGCCATTGGACGTTACCTGCTGAACATAGGCCTCCCCCAAAGACTTTTATCGGGGGGATTGCCAATACTCGCCACCCTTGGCAGGCGGGTTGGCAAGAGCAGTTATTATTAATAAGATTTCGCACGCAGACGCTGCTTCCCGTCTCGTGCTACAGGAATTAGTCGCCTTTTACGACACTTACGACTTCATATTGTCGGCGGTGGGGAAGTGTATTCTTTACGGCTGTCTCCACACGGCAAGGACATCGCTTAGCTCAAACTACAGAGAGTTCCGAGATTTCGTGTCCGTGAGTGTTGGCTGTTTGCGTTGTTCAAGCGCACTTTATAAAACGTTACTTTTGATACCCATAACTGTTATTTATTCTGTGGTAATACTGATACATCGATCTCTGAAATTTGTTCGTGATTTTTCAGTTAAACTTAGTAAGAGATGACAAGTCCTGTCAACTCCCGCCTATAGTAAAACAGACATTCACATCACAGATTAATTAATAGCGGAAATCAAAATAAATGTCATCTATACCCTATTGGGTATGTGCTCTATATTAGCTTATTTATATACAGTATCCATATCGTAAAGGTACTAAACCGGTGTGGACTGAGGTAAGTATAAACCTCAGACGCTCATGTTTATAGCAAATTCAATAAAAAAGAAATAAAACTTTAGTGCCAACATAACTTTCAATAGCAAATTTACAATTTGACGACTGTATTAGCCTCATACATTTATCGCTTGTAAACGTTGACACTATAGTAGAACAGTTACGGGGCCTGCACACTATCCGTCAGGTTATAAGAAAACCGGCTGAGTGCTACTTTCAATCAGTAATAAAATCATCAATAATTGAACGAATAATTGAATGCATTAAATTGGGGTTTCGCCCAAACGCCCGTCAGGGGCTTCATTCGTTTCTTGGGCTGAGGGGTAGCAAAGTAGCAATAGGGATTGTTTTTAAGTATTAATAGGTACAAGATAATAAAAATCATGTAAAGTTTCTGTAAAAATCATGTGTAATTTACTTGTATGGTGTGCAATAAAGAGTGTTTATCTATCTATCTATAATACCAAGTCGTCTGTCCACCTTGTGGGTGAACGTCCTACGCTGCGCTTGCCGGTGCGTGGTCTTATGTTTGTTTACGGATCTCCTCATTTCTGATTCGATCTCGCAAGGAAACACCGAGCAAAGCCCTTTCCGAAGCATAGGTTGCATTAAGACGCTGGATACGCAGGCCGCTTCCAACCGGCCAATCTGGAAGTCAATGGTTCCACGTTCAGCAGTGGACGTTCTATGGCTGAAATGATGATGATGATGACATGATAATACGATTACGATACGTAATGGCATAGACACGTTTTCTTGGGCTGAGGGTTTAAGCAATAAAGTTTGTTTTTAAGTACCTAACAATACATTGAATGATAATACGTGTAGCTACGATAGGTAAGCATAGACGGGATTGGTTTAGGTCCATAACTTGAAACCCATAAACATGACCCTCCTCAATTCAAATTGGCTATCCATTGTTAGCTGCCAACAGCGGGTATCAATAACACTGCCGGCGGTGCGGCGGCCCGACAGTGGGTATGTTTGTATTTCGAACTATTTGGGATAAAATAAATACCTAGAAACCGCATCTACATAGCTACAGTGTAAAACTCAATAAAAGTCAGAGCATTTAATTGCAACAGGTACATTGTGTTGCAAATAAATGGTTTGCGTCACAATTTCATTATCATAATCATCATTTCAGCCATAGGAAATCCACTGCTGAACATAGGCCTCCCCCAATGACTTCCAGATCGGCCGGTTAGAAGTGGCCTGCATCCAGCGGCTTGTGGGACGTCTTATACGCTGCGCTTTCCGGTACGTTTACGTCATTCAAGGAGGCTTTGTTCAACTCATGGATCATCATTTGGAGATCAACAGGATTATCACTCACGAATAACGACATCTTCGGCGAACCTTAGGTTGTTCAATCTTGTTTCTGGTAACGTAAGACCACGTTTCTGCCATGAAAGTTTTTTTAAAGACATCCTCTAATACGAGGGTAAACCACGTTTGTGAAAGAGTGTTTCCCTGTTTTAGGCATTTTTTAATGTCGTGTATTTTAATGTCTCGTGTTTGGTCGACTGTTGTAACTTCCATGGTAGCGTTATTGTTTAGAGAGCAAAGAAAGGTTAAGAAAATTAAGGGTGCCTACACGAAACTGATTGAGAATGGCTGAGAAGTAGAAGAACGCCTGATAAAAAATTACCTATAGCTTGATTTATAGCCGTGCGTAGAGGTACTATGCAAGTCTGTAAGTCATTTTAATGTTAATCTAAACCGTTTAATCCGGCAAGCCCGAGATCCGATCCATCGCTGCTTATATTAACCAACCTGCTACAAAGCTGAACCAACCGCAAACGCCACAAGTGACCGATTTCGTTAATACTTTTTGCGGCAAACCGTGGAGGTTCTATTACCGTTGCTTAGGGTGACCAGGCAGCTTGCTAATTTGAATAGTATTTTGGGAATTTTTACGGTCAGTGATATTTTTATCTATTTGATTTTATTTAAATGCGACTATATTTAGTCTCGTCTGATGGTAAGTATGTAAAGTCTAAACATGATGTTTGGCAGTAACAAGCAGGATGGTGGAACATAGGTTCCGCCTATTGTATAGACAGGCGAGCCCGCGCAAAGCCTTTCTCGTTCATTGTTTGGCAGGAGACACCGCGTGCAGGCCAGGATAGCTTGGATTATTTGCCTACAATGCTTTACACGACAATAAGTAAAATGGATAACTAAATCAATAAAAATATAATGTAATTGTAAGAGCGGCTTCATTTGTTAGACTAGACTATTAGCGACATCGCAAGCTGGCCAGTAAGGATTCTACAAAATGAAAATTAGTAAATGTTTATTTATTTTAAGTTTACGACGTGTACAATAGTACTTTGTCTTTTAAAAATACACCTGTGACATGTTTTTATCGTGTGCTATAAGGGCACGCTACCCGCATCATGAGTTATTCAGTGTTTTGTCTCATTGCCCTTTCCTCGTTCTTTTTTAAAAATTTTAACAAAGTTTCTTGGTACTGTTTGTGTGAAAACAATGTTTTGCTGATAAATAAACTATAAACTCTTTTTATAGAAATTGGAATAAAACGGTAGGTTCAATGGGCTTAGTATCTAAAATCAAACCTAAAGACAATGTAATTTAAGAGCAAAGGCACACTTGTTTAGTAAAAGCATAAACAAAACTTTATTTAGGTTATTTGTTGTTTTGAAACTTACAAATATTGTTTACAAACCAATATTTTGTATTTTATTAATTATTTCTTTTTATGCTGCTGTCTGTATTAAATTACAATAAATCATAATAACAAAACTATGGGAAGAACCGCAGAATGATTTTTTTTTTAATTCATGATTAATTAGTTATCCTATTGAAATTAAAGGGTCATGAGACGAATATTATCCAGCATCATGAGCATAATAGACTAGTAGTTAGTCACCTAAAATATCAAGTAAAATAAACACAAATCAATAATGCATATTCGCAGCACGAAGAACACGCAAACATTAATTATTTGAAATCATACATACATCTCTCAAATATCGATGCATTTATGGATTTCAGGAAATCCTGCATATCTTGTGATTAATAAGTACACCCTCCGCGAACATGCTGACTATTTTAAAAGTGTATAATTAAGCACGTTAATCGGACAAGGTGGTCTGCATTGGTTGCGTTCTGTGGTGTACAACCAACCACATACGATGTCCCTCACCTTAACACATCTTTCGTCTTTAATTCTTCCTTATAGATGCCGTATTTGCATAACAATGCATATTTTGCAGGTTGAATACCGCTGGTTACACAGCTCATCAGCCTACCATATAATTGTCATATTTCCTCAACCGATTTTAAACTTTAAAGTCCATCATGTAGAGTTCAAAATATATTACGAAAATGGTACTGTGCATAGCGACATTCCATTAAGGTACAGCACCCCGTTGGGATATAGTAGCTGGCAGTTGAAGAATGCTAAGACCTGCATTTTCATTAAGATGAAATCGAGATGTCCTTCAAGTCTAAAGTTATTTTTAAGATTAAAAAAAACATTGTTGTCTCTACTTTAGCGCGCATTATTTTAACTGGCTTAAATGACTGCTAAAACTTGTTGAAAAATAACCGGCTAAGTGCGAGCCCAACCCCACGAATAATGCGTTTTCGCATTACCGTGTTTTTTAATTTAGCTTTTTAATATTTTGTTGTTTTACCATATATATAGTCTTCTGCTTTATAAAATCACAACAAGTGACGATTGTATTTATTACTTTACGGTAAAGCATAAACAAATCCGTGCCGTGTAGGGACGGCCGTAAAGAATACACTTCCCCACCGCCAAGAGGAGGTATGTCGTAAGAGGTGACTAATTCCTGTAAAACGAGACGAGCAGCAGGATCTGCGTGCAAAATGTTATAAAAACTGCGTTCGCCATCCCTCCTGCCAAGCGTGGCGAGTATTGGCAATCCCCTCCCACGACCCTTACACGACCATGGTTGAAATGATGATGATAATAAACAAATGTGCTATTTTACTTATTATTTGCGCATTAAGAGACAAAATACTTGTAAAAGGTAACCTACAATGAAAATATTATTATTTTGCATAAAGACAAAGGCCTATCAGAATTCATAACGGCTCATCATCATTTTAATAGTCACTTAAATATGAATATCAGATGTGACAAACACCCAATAATTTTCATTACTATCTCTGCTTAACAATTTACAACGTTCGATATTAGATTGGGTCAATACGTTTGCCATAAAATGTTTACTATTCCGTGAGCGTGAATTATGTTCCCAATGGCGTGGCGCACGCGCAAGCGGTACAGCATAGTAGTGATGCGCCGGGTCGATAAGGAATAGGAATAGTATTGAATCATACCTCGAATAAGTGAATAGATAATGTTGACAGATAAAAAACATGTTGAATACAAATCATTACTTGCTTTTACAAATAAAACAGTAAATAACTAATCATAAACTAAAAAATAACAATGAAAATGTAAATCTTAAACCTTCATCGTGATCAGTAATATCAATTAGTGAAAATGCTATTAAAATTTCTACAACATTACAGTGATTACTATTACACATAGACAGGATAGACGACACAAACGTGGCGTGGCTTTGATTTCAGGCCAGTGACTATGTATGTAATGTATATGTATATATGTGTAAATAGAAATAACAATAGTTCTGAATGCTCTAGACACTAAGATTAAAATAAGAAAGAAAACAATACTGAGAAAAATTATAGGTGTATAAAAAACGTATCTTAGAAATATTATTAATCAAGCATCGCATCTGGCTTCAGGACTTCTGGTTTTTACCTAACGTTATACCTACAAAGAAAAAACAAAAACGTTTAAATATAAATAATACTGCTATAAAAAGTCATGGTTGTCCCCCTGATTTCAAAAACAAATTATTCAATATTTTCAGCGTTTCTGGCGTGGCTACTCACACGACATACCGCTTATTGAAGCTCATTCTACTGACCCGACTTAACCTATCCGAGATATTCACAACGAGATTTATGGTCACCGCCGCCTCACATATTTGGTTCTAAGTCTAAGCTCGCTTTAATTTATTGCTCATTGCGATCTGGTCGCAGGCACATAGTCATAGACACGCAAGCAGTTTACGCGGGTATGCATTTTGCTATTTTCTATCTATGAGAATTCATGACTAAGTAATTACTATTAGTAATTAGGAAGTTAATTGATATTGATACCGGTACAAAGTCGTATTTCGTATGTTGTGTGTATAGTAATGTAGAAAGCGAACTTTTCTATGTTATCTCGGATCTGGGTGTTGTGGTACCGTCGTTGTTTCTGATTTCTTTAACATAAGTGCTTTAGCTACTTACCTTAGGATCAGAGCAACGTCTGTGATGTTATATTATATATTATTTTATTTATTTAGTTATAGTAAAAAGTTTACGTTGTAATATATCATACCTACGTGACTACTCAGTTCCATTGATATTTTCTTTCTTATTTAAAACAATGGAAAGTTGTAGAAATTCAACAAAATGATTTTATGAAATGTTAATATTCAAATTTAATTTATTTAAAAAATAAAAGAGCGGGATCTTTGTGGGACTTATCATTTGTAAGAATAAACAAACTGTAAACATCAAACATCTAACTGCAAGAAATTATTTAAATTGGCTATGCTATCACGCATGCGGTCACATTGGTCACTTACAACCGATCTAATGGTCTACTATTTGTGACATTATAGAACATGTGCCAGGGCCGTAATTGGAATAAAGTTTTTAGAGTAATTAAGCGCTATACCCAAGTTAAGTTTTCGCGGTGCTTTTGCATATTGATTTACTTCATCATCATTATTTCAACCATAGTAGGACATCCCTTGCTGAACAAAGACCTCCATTGACTTCCAGATTGGCCGGTTGGAAGGTTAATTACTTACTTAAATAATTTTACTGAACATAAATATATAACTAAAGGCAAACTTGATGTCGTAAGGCATTCTTTACCAGTTAACATTTGGACAAATGGACAAACAGATATATCAAGACAAGACTTGTGTTTTAATAAAAATCGTTTTTGAAGTTAAAATTTCTTAATAGTAATTAAAAATTTTCATATAAAATTAAGTAAAACAAAGTGCCATTTAAAAGTTTCTGTGACACGAAAAAAAATTATTTGAGTAAAAAAAAAAGTGTAAATCGTGCTTTGCGTAGTATCCCACCCTTTTCTATTCTTTTAGCCAGGGCTAAGGCTGAGATTTTGAACAGTGGCCAAATAATGGAGGCAATGGGTTTTTAATACAAACAACTTTTACTGAAGAGTCAATATCTAAATCGCATTTTTTGTTTCTCTATTCTATACTAACTATCGCTCTAGCTCGTTGATAACGTATGAAGCAGCGACATTATTTTTCATGGTTTTGATGGTGACCCCATAGTGTAAGGTGTTTCTATTGATGGACACATTCGCCTCCTTAACTTTTACTAATGATCAAAACCAAACCCTATTTACATGCTCACAAATAGTGAAAAATACATTTTGCTATTCCGCAGCCGGTCCTGGCATTAATGCCAGCGCGTTCACAAATCACACCTTACTTACTAATGAGAGAATCAACTCTAATCAGTGACTACGCTCCACCACGAGCCCGTGCTCATTCCGGCTTCTTCAATTACAGGTTAATTATCCCAATTTGTTAAAACTGGTAAGAGCGAGCTAAATGTCCAGCCGTAGGCTTTACAGGTGCAGTGTGTAAGCTCGCTCAAGGCAGAATTTCGTTTTGATTGCAATGCAATTAATTTGAATAAATCGACGTCTAGTCTCGTGGTTTGCGCTTCGGATTACAAAGCCGGTTGCTGGTCCGAATCCGCCATGAGGCAAATAATTGAGAGATAGGCACGAGAGGAAATATCCCCTCCTTCATACCACACACATACCTCCTCAGCATACTAGTTACTAAGAGTTCTAGGATTTTAATGTAAAGAGAGAGAACTTTCTTATTTTAAATTCAGCTAACTGCGTTCTGAAATTAAATTTATACAAGGTCACCTTTTATAAACGGGTGAAACTTTAACAGAACTTCTAATTATATTAGAGAAACCGGGCCCTATTATTTTCGTTTTTAAAAACGGGCTAGTTTTCATTTTTATTATTCCTTACAAAAAAATAAAATAATAATAAGAGCATCCTGTCTAATCTGAAACATTCCTACGTCATCGCCTTTGTCTCTCTCATTTCAATCGTGCCCCACTCTTCCCTCGGGGTGCACGCACGGGGCACGGGGTGCTTTATTTTACGTTGAAATCAAAATAGTTTTTGGCATTTTTCTCGAAAACTATCGTATTCTAATAATTTTTTTTTTTTAACAAAAATGATTCATTTATGTTTTTGTAATTGCTCTTTTAATTTCACCCGTTTATAAAAGGCGACCTTATATGTATAACTTAAATAAATAGGTACTATGAAAAATGTATGTTAACGACGTACTTCACGAATTTAAAATATCTAAGTAAGACTCAATGTTCATCTTAAATAGCCTTAAATGTAAAAATTTGTTTAACATATTCATTAACTTATTTAGTTTTCAACACACGTTCGCCCCACCTGGCACATCTCCACCGTCTAAACTGGACGGCATAGTTGCGCGGACGCCGATCGCGCCAAATGGAGCAATAGGTCATCCGGGTACACGCTTGCAGGAACCCGACATGATCATGTACTTGTGGTAATTGAAAATGCCGCGCCGTCACATTCTAAAGACTCCGTTTAAAGGCTCAAGTTAATGATTGCATTTTTGTGTGTTAAGTTAGGGTTTCTTGCTTCTATGTTGCTGCTACGCACATAAGTGGGCCGGCATTAATCGGCAAAGCCGGGAGGTGAAATCGAATATCCAAAGTGTCCCAAGAAGGTAATATAGGACACTAATACCTATCGATTGGACCCCCATGTATGTTCAGCGAAAATGAACGAATCTCGAAATATTTAGTTTAGAAATGATCTTTTGACCTGATTCCAAATTGATCCAGAAAAACACGTTTGACGACTAAACGGTTAGAGCTAGTGCCAATTTATTTACTAAAATAATAAAATAGTCTAATAATGCACCTTTTTGAGTAAAACATCATTTACACGTTAGCAAATTAGCATAAAACATTTTGCGAAAAATAAATATTCATCTATTATTTTGTTAATTTCGATAATTTATCTGTAAGGCTTGCTCTAATACAAAATAATGTACATAAATATTTTCTGTTATGTATCTTAAAAACTTCCTTACTTAGTTGACTAACAGCTCAGCAGTACATTTATTTATTACTGTGAAAAATCCAAGATAAAAAAAATTGCAATAAAAAAACATGATGCGCAGGACGTTTGACACACGACTGCATTTCGTAGTAAACGTATTTCACTTAGTAACAACATGGTAACAGAACATACACTGTTATCTTAAAAATACCACTAAACTGTTGCCAGTTTGTTACGGAGCCCGTAAAAGGGAGTGCCGTTTAGAGGGACTAACTGGAGGTGTACAAAACGAGACGTTTCAAACGTTCCCCGCTGACACATTGTGCGCCAAACAAGGTTGCAGGAACAGAAAGCTCTTTACTTTGAAAATGCGTCTTGAAGTTTGTTACACGCCACTAAAATACCATATTCATATTTTGCCAAAGCGTTTTATTTATTCAACAAGCAAGGCAAATAAGTAAAGTATACTGTATGATTGTAGCTCAGTGGCGGCAGCGCTTTGGTAGTGAATTGGATGGGTGACCATTCCAATCATATTTATTGACATTTATCACAAGCATCTCCGTGCTTCGGACGGCACATTAAATTTTGGTCCCGGCTAATATCGCTTTATACTAGTAGAAAATCCTAGTCATAGGCATTAGGGCCGCTTAATAACTGACAGTAGGGAAATCACTGGCCTAACAACACCCCTCCACCAATCTGCACTGGGCCCGCGTGGTAAATGATGGTCCAAACCACCTCATAGTTGAGGTGAGGCCTGTGCATAGTCCTACTGCAAAAGTAGGACTATAAATAACGCTTAAAACGATTTACGGTACTTTTGTCGATGATGTCGCATTGTTAAAGAAGTGAAATGACGACATCCTTAGGAATATCAATGAAATGCTTTCTTATATATCGTACTGTTCAAGGAGCTGCTCTCCTTCTTTCCTCTTGCTTTATCCCGTTACTATTTGGGGTAGACGCTTGACGATGTGATGATCGTAGATGCGGAAAATCAGTCACATTTGGAGCGATTGCCATCATACCGCCATAAACCTTAAACAGGGGAATTAGACCCTTTTTGACCATGGCTACATATCCAGTGTTATCTGAATGTGAAGTTTTCCTTCATCATCATCATCATTTTAGCCATAAGACGTTCACTGCTGTATATTGACCTCTCCAAATGACTTCTAGATTGGCCGGTTGGAAGCGACTTGCATCCAGCGGCTCCAACTTTTACTAGGTCGTCTGTCCACCTCCAGAGTGGACGTCCTACGCTGCGCTTGCTGGTACGTAGCTTCCATTCTATAATCTTTCTACCCCATCGGCCGTCAGTTCTACGTGCTATGTGCCCCGCCTACTGCCACTTTAGTTTGCTAACCCATCGGGTTATGTCAGCGACTTTTGTTCGTTTACGGTTTGTAAGTTTTCTTTACGATGTTAAACCCTGTATGGGTTATTTGTAAAAAGTCAAAAACCTCCTAGGGGCTAATTCTGGTGCTCAAATACAACAACTTTTTTTATTGGACCAACATAGTAATCTAGAAAAGAAAAACACTGCTTCATACAAACTAACGTCTGCTGGTCGGTGGCTTAGTATGGGAAAGATTTTTTTTTGCAATGTCGATTCTGGTCCCATAGTAAAAGTTGTTGTATTTGAGCACTAGAATGAGCCCCTAGGGGATTTTTGATGTTTTACAAATAACCCTGTATGTGAGCCAGTCTCTTATTCTCTCGTCTCGTCTTTACAGCAGTAATAGTTCTACAGCGTATGTCTTTAATAGTTAGAAAAGCTCTAATCAAGACTGAATGGTAGGTATTAATTTATTAAGTGGGTCATTTATAGGTAACGAATGTTATTGCCTCAATTAGCAGCAATTATAGTGACCACAACTCGACTGCCTTCCGTGATTTAAGGCATGAGGTGGAAAATCAGCGTGTTAATGCCGATGGCAAATTACGTCTAGAAACGATTAATGTTTGACGGAGGCCTTCAATTACACTGCTCATTTATCAAGTGATCTTTAGAAATGGCATTACAAAACATGCTAATTAGTATCGATTACTAATTGGTTCTATGGGTCTTATTCTTGACATTATTTATGAAATTTTATCAATTTGAAAATAGAAAATAAATTCATAATGTAAAAGCATGTTACTTGTTATGCGTCCGTTTAAGAGCATTGTTCTTTTTCTTTTGGTTATCAGTTTTTGTTTTTGTAAAAAATGATATTTAACATTACTTAATCAACGTCTCGTAGCAGTTAAACAGGTGCTACGAATTTTCGTAGTCGCTACGTTTCGCTAGGAAATAATTAGATTATCTCGAAAGGTACCTTTGTTGTATCAGAAGACTTCGACGCGTTAGCAACACTTTTCTTTAGTCATGGGATTCATGAATAAACATCGCGATTAGTTTTGTCTGTTTTTTTACTTTTGAAATTAATACGGTGGAAAATATAGTCAAAATAGTGAGCAAAGTTTTTTTGATATGGGGTGTAGTTTCCTATTATTGCTGTCCGTAATGAATAGCTTTTATTGGTAAATCAAGCCCGTCGTTTTAACCTGTTAACAGAAAGAGGACTGGTAGCAAGTATTAATTAAGGCCACTCCTTAATCAGCTGTTTGTCCTCTGCTATAGCTTCACTGAGCCTTTCTTTCACCGTTTATCATCGCTCCAACATGTCGAAGGGCGCCCTACTCTGCGTTTGCCAAGTCGTGGTCTCCATTAAAGAACACGTCTACCCCATCCTATATCGGTTCTACGGCGAATGTAACCAGCCTATTGCCACTACAGCTATTGCCAAAGCTCGTGGAGCAACTTTCGTCGTATCGTGAGTCTGCATAAAATTCAAAATTCAAAATTTAGTCTAGTAGTCATGATGACAGGCAATACGCACTCGCTGAAAACCACTCAGTGATAATGCAACGAAGCGGAGAAATCATAACATAATAATAAATGCTTCTAAGCCGCAAGAGAAAATGAAAAGATAAGTTAGTATCTATCTTAAGCCTTTATTAAACGGTTAATCCACTATTGCTTTCTCAGTAACCACTTTTGACATAAATACGCAGTATAAAGTCACTACAAGTGTCAATACCACCAATAAGTTACAGAAACTTGTTTGCATTTACAGAAACTAATGATAATCTCTGTCGGGTTGTCTGATAAAAATTAATTGTTATTAATAATTCAGTTTAATATCTGATACGAGCTTCAGTATTTCCTTTGAAGTGGAATATACTACAAAATGGTTATGAGCCCCATTCCACGATATAGGGTTTGCAGTATCTGTTGTATGTAATTGAAGCTGCAACAATGTACTTCATAAATTTTTCCAGGGGCGACCCAAATTAAATTAGAAAGTCATCTCTAATTGATATCATAATTTAAAAATTTGTACTGGACTCGTCAAAACGAATCGAATGAGCCCAAACACAAAGATTTTAATATTAGTAATTTAAGAGTTCTCCTACCTACCTCATGCCTGACTCCATCATCAGATCAGCACGGTGGTGGTAAATTATTGTATTGCCATCATCCGAATGTCAAATATTTCAACATTTTTGAATCGATACGTTAAAAATAGGTTAAAATCTATTTCCAAGATTTGATTATATAGTTAGTTAGTTACAAGTGAAGCTAATACAAGTGTGTTAAAATGATCTGAACCGAGCATCGAATCACCGCCACTACGCCAATCAGACTGTCAATTCACACGAAAAAAAACTTCCATTCTTTTGTCATGTATAAATAAACTTAATATTTCTAAGCCAATGTGTACAACGCCCCTAAACAAAACAAGATCCCTTCGATAGTAAATCATAAGGGCCAACCTCCGGGTCCCGTTGGTGTTCCATTCCCACAGTAACTCGGCCGGGCTGTAGCCCTGGGCTGTCTGGTGTAGGCGGGACTAGAGCTGCCTTTACGCTACTCAACCGATCGACTAGGACCATTTACGCAACTATTGTAGTGGAAAAGTGACGAAATTATTTTTAATTATACAGGTTGTACAAAACAATAGCCATTTAATCAGCTGCTAATTAATCTTTTAAACAACAAATTTAACAATGGGAGTATGGGAGCGTTTTTTTTAATCCAATGCTGGGCCCTTTGGCCAGCATTAGATTAAAAAAAATTAAAAATTAAAAACAAATTAAATGAACTAACGCAAAAAAAATATTTCATTGTGGATTTGGCAAGTGTCTTGTATCAGCAGTGTTTTTAATTTTAGTAATATACCGCATTTTTGCGGCGTCAATTTTTTGCAATATATTTTACCTGGGCCTGCAGCACCAAGTGATTATGATGCTGATGGCTTGTACTATACTATACTTTGAAAACTAGCCTACAATGAGTTTTATATCTTGTCTTAGTCAGATTGTTGCCCTTTTTTCCTGAGGAAATGCTGTCACGCACTATCCTCCAGCAACGGGGAGACGGTTGGAGGGGTTGCTGAGCTACACCCGTAGCTCAGAGCATGAGAAATATCCCAAGCGTTTAATATGCAAATGAATAGTCATGGTGTAGTAGTATTAATATGTGTTATTTTCCTATCGCTAGTTATCGACGTTAAAAAAGTCGTTTACCAACGAACTGTTATTAGAAACTAAGAAAGAATGTATGAGTAGAATCGATAATTATATTTTCCGAATGATTTATAGTTCGAAAGCACACGAAGTTCGATGCTTCAAAACTATTTCCACGGGTATCTAATAAAGCGTAGGTATGTGAAATCCGTATTTAGTGACAAATTATAGCCTAACGAAAATTTGACCCAGTTAGAGTCGATAGACTCACACTTGACCAGTTAATAATCTTTGTTCTAACTAGAGGGTTAGCAGTTGTAGTAGTTGCATTACTTAGGTCATACTGAAAGTATCTGGTTTCTGGTAAATAAGGCCAAATATTAAGACATATTATGATACATTTATTGCTTTTCAAAGTATATAATATATATGCCCTCATCATCATCATTATTTCAGCCACAGGACGTCCACTGCTGAACATAGTCCTCCGCCAGTGATTTCTGTTTTTTTTTTTAGATTCGCTGAAACCGCTGTAAAAGCAATTGGCTAGCCTAGTCTTCCTTAGGGATCTCTTCAATAGCTTCGTGAAATGACTTCACTGCCGATTCAGGGCTCGTAAAACATGTGCCTCTAAGTTTGTATTAAATTTTAGAAAACAAAAAAAATGCCCAGGTTGCGAGGTCTGGGCTGAATGGCGGATGCGTTATCAGCTCTGAATTTGAAGCCTTTAAATACGCTTCCGTTACCTGACGGAATGTGAGCAAGCAGTATCGTGAACTCTTTTCGCACTTTTTCTAAGAATCTGGGAAAGAAAAGTGTTGACCTATCTGAGGTGACCGTCTATCAGTCTAAGCGACACTGTTGTCATTTTCATACCAACGCTTAGACTTTTGTCGGCAAGTCTTCAAAAAGGAGTATTCTTCACCCTGACGACTGGCTTTTTATTTCCAGTTCAAAGCAGTACACCTAGGTTTCGTCACCTGTCACAATATTATAGACAGCCAATGTTTGTCCGCTATTAAACTTTTTTTAGTTGAGTGATGCGCACTCGACACGACATCGTGTCTGGTCTTCCGTTAAATCATGAGGTATCCATCGAGTGCAAAGCTTCTGACCCTTACATGTAAATTTTTTTGCACTTATCTCATTGCAATGCCCAATACAATACAAATTAGCTGACAAGTTTTTTTGTCAATATCAATCAGCTGTCGTACGGTATCAATATTGGATTCTGTAACACGCCCACGTCTAAATTATCCGTACTACGACAAATAGGAAGCTGTGACATGGGGCTTCATCACCGAACGTCAATCTCAACGAAGTCTCTGACAACTCTCTTTTTGACTTAAGCCACAGCGAAAATCATAAAAAAATATTGACCGAAAATAATTAAGAGTTACATTTATTGTAGTAGAGTCACTCGATTTATTAAAGAACGCCACAATTAAAAAAAAACAAATGACAGTCCTGCAAATTAAAAAGTAACTTGTTCCCAGAGAGTTCCTTTGAGAGTTTTTGAATTCCGTAATCCTTTTTTATTTTTTGTTGTGGCCAGCTCCATGGCTCAATATCAAATTGCCTACTTATCAGAACGTCTAAACTCATAGATGTCCTAACAGCAAAAGCAAAATAGAAAACATTTACTGTCTCGAATGTGGTATATGGCTATTGTATAACTTAATGTGTCTGTTTTGTGAACTGCTAAAACGTTTAGATGTGACGTCTCGGCCAGTGTTTATCGTGAATTAGCCCTTACAAGTTGCATAACGCGGCGCAGCACTGACCGCTTGACCCGGCTGCGCGCGCGGTCAACGCACCGTGTCGCGCGCCTGCGCTTTGAGCGCCTTGACAGCCTGCCATGTTGGAATGAGCTTTTGTTATGCGCCGCGAACTAAGGCTGTAACACACGGAGCGTTTTTAAAATAAATACAGTCGAAAGTTAAAGCCAGTTTGTAATTTATCATTTACTACCTAGCTGTCCCGGCTAACTTCGTATGTTGTTTGTTGTTGTATTCGGGGCAAAGACAAATTCAACAAATTAAAGATCATTAAAATCGGTCCAGCCGTTCTTGACTTATAAATGGTGCAACTAAAACGTAGTATTACTTGTTCAGTGGGTGCAACTAACACGACTGTTTTATAATATACCTCTAGATATAGATTATGGGTAAATTTTAGTCATTTTAGTGGATTGCGCCCATAGAGCGTATACCCTGTAGTAGAGTAGAAATGTCATTCAAGTATTTAATTCGACAATAATTCCGCTATTATTTGATCAGTGACGTACTTACTAATGCGTGCAAAAGTTGACAAGGCTTGTCAACTTATACTTAGTTCAAGTAAAAAATCACTGATCACTCAGCTTATGGGCTCAATAATTGCACCACGTGTCATAGTACTAAAATCGAATCGTCAAGCTAACAAATGTGTAATCAACTGTAGAAGCAGACAAGTTATGACCTAACGTCGTACTGCAAGACTGGACTAGGACTGGCCCCATGCAGATGACTAAAGTCAACATCTGTAAATCATCTTTAACTGGGCCAAAAAATACTTTTTATATATTTATATTGTTAATCAAGAAATCAGGAATTAAACCGTTCGGTGTAAAGCAGGCTTTAAGTGCGGTTTGGCGACTTATGAAAATATAACTTTCGGATTTAGTGACATTATTAATTCTACCTCGAAGCTTCAATTGAAGTATTGTTATTATAATATACGTAATTTACATAGTTAATAATTATGACTAAGTATGGTTAAAGTTTTCTTAAAGTCAATAATAGGTACGATTACATCTGGATATAGTTTTTGAGAATAAACTTACGGTAGCGATGGCTTGTGTAGTTAGTAAAAGCCGCAAATTGGTATTGTCAGAAGTTAATTATTTATCTTTGATCCGTGAGGAATTGAGGGAACTCCTCAAATATTATAGGCATACATTCGTAAGTTGCCTGTTGCATATTTATTTATGCCCTGTTTTATAACTTTTAAAAATTAATATCTCTTGCCTTGGCGTTCTATTGTTGGCTTCTAAAGGCTAGTGGATGAAAATAGTGAATTTCTTCAAGTTTCGGCTACTAATTGAAAGCCTCTATGACACTGTCACAATGTCTATGGTCTGTATATTACTACAGTGTCTACAGCCTTAACAATATGAGAACAAAAAAGTTCAGATTCCGATACATTTCAGGTTATGGTTGTGCCTAATCAATTGCATGATTAATTGAACAAGTTTGATTTTAAAAAATAGTTTTGTCCCTCCCATACAACCACCCGGTCAACTGACCAATAATTTAATATGAATTGTCCAAAAATATTTTTTAAATGTCTGCCTAAGTTTCGTTAGCGAAATTGTTTCTTACACATTGCCAACCATGTTCTGCACAAGATAACATAAAAGTTAGGCTTATGTATTACACGTCGCAAACTACAGACAGTGTTATTACTTTTGCAGAATCAAGTAAGTATTGAAGTAGACTTCTAAATACAATGTCCCTCATGTTAATATTTATAACCAGCTCTGATATAATCCGCACCCATACTAATTCAACTTCATAAATCACTCATCTGTCATGGGGCCATAAAAAGCGGCGCCACCGTGCGATCTAATCCATCACTAGACACAATTAAACCACAGCATAGAGTAATACAAGTAATACTATAGTCTATGCCAAAGGCTATAGGCCCGTATTACAAAAAGTTACCTACTCGGTCGAGAATATAGTCTCAAGTACACAATACTTAGAAGTCAACTTTGACTTTGCGTGAATTAACTTTACAGCTAAACTTTGCGCGCTCTGATGACGGCATAATGAGACTACTTCGATTAATAATCCTCGAATATCCATTCGATGTATGTACTTAGTGCATAAACCCTTTTAGCAAGTACTTGGTAGGGTTAAAACTTTCTTGTTGGATTTCTGTATTTCATCTGATAATAAATGCAATCCTTCTTCTTGTTTGAAATAATAGTGTTTCTTGATTAAATGTATTTTTGAAGCGGTGCCGAAAGATTCAGAAAACTCTATAATTTTTAGGGCTAATCTCAAAATTGAGTCTAGACTTATTCTGGATAATCTTCTGCAATACGGGCCTTAATTAAACGGTGTTAAAGTCCCACGCTCTGAGCTTTACGCATTTCAAGTGGATTAATCAACGTTCAGCGATAATGGCAGACGCCTACATAGCGCTTTTCTTGTCATACTTTTATAAATCTTTATTAAAAGCTCTAAAAGGAACCATCAGAACACTAAGAAGACTAACAACTTATCAAAGTCTTTAGAGAAAACATGAAATAAGGAAAAAATCGCAAAACAGTATTTTCTCAGTAATATTGCATACACACATGGGCAACATACAAATCTTTGGTCACAAAATACACACAATCCAGTGAGGCATTTGCAAAAACACGGTTTGTTTTGTGCATTTGAAATTATTGTCGGATGCATTTTTAGTTTGTGCAGGTTGGCGTTAATTATGTAATGCCATGTGTAATGCCATCTATCATTAAGAGAAAGGATATTTTAATTTTAACGTTTAGTTCACTCCTTCAGTTGATTTAAGAAGACCTATTCTCAATCAAAAGCCAGCGTAATAAATGTTTGTTATTAGATGATTTTATGCTAATGAGTAATGAAACCATCCATTAATCAATTCGATCTTTAAATGTGATCAGCCATTAATGATTCCTGGGTGGTCTTTACCTCCAGTAGAATAATTCTGACGACAGAAACATAAAGGCGGAAAAACGACAGGTTAATTGTTTTAATTAATTGGCCGGCTAAATGAGCATTGATAGATCGTAAAGATTATTAAGATAGGAAACGAATCATCATCAGACGAGCGTGAAGAATAACAGTAAATATTAAACTTGTACAGCTAAATCTATGAATAAAATTAATAAACAAATCGATCATGAATCAAATCTAGTGAATGTAGTTCAAATCCGTGATCACGATGCTGAAAACATTGATCAAATAGGCCAGCATTCCGTAGATATTGGCTTAGATTTTTAAGTTAGTTAGGATTAATATTACGTTGACATCATACTCGTAGTTCATTATTGTAAATTACTAACACAGTTTTAAGTAAATTGTTAATAACCAAGTTATAATATATAATATATAATTTGCCTAAAATAAAAGGTTTTATAAAAAAAATTATTTATAGTTGCGGTGTGACCTGTGCTCTACGTCTTACTGCTGCAGTGACACGTTTACTTTATACGCACTATGATTGCAATCTCGACCGATCGACGACCTCCGTAGCCGAGCACACTGGACTTAGTGTCGCTATTTCTGAGGTCCCGGGTTCGAGTCCCGGTCGGTCAATGTAGAAAAATAACTTTTCTATATTGTCTCGGGTCTGGGTGTTGTGCATGGTGCGTCGTTGTTTCTGATTTCTGTAACACAAGTGCTTAAGCTACTTATTATAGGATCAGAGCAATGTATGTGATGTTGTTCAATATTATATTATTTTTATTAATTATTATTGCTATGCATCATTTTTGTTGATTTTGCTTTGTGAATTTCATTGAATTAAATTAGGATATGTAAGACTTTTCCGTTATCTTTCGATGTTATCTGATCGATTTCGTATGTAATGTATCCCACAGTAAAACATGTTATATTTTAGCAGATAATTATGTATTTTTAAGGTAATACACGATTTCATGTCTATCCCGATAAATCGAGAGCATTATTATATTAAAAAATCTATTAAAAAGACGAAGGTCTGAAATGAGCTCACTTTAAAGGCTCATAAAAAGTGGCCATAAATAAAAATTGTGACTATTATTATGGAGCTCTTATGAGTTTAAGACCTAGCATTATAGTCATTATTCACAATTTGGCCTGCAATTTTTCCAATGCACCGTTTAGCAAACGACTGACAACATTCTTGACAGTGTCCATTTTAGGGTTCAGTCCTGCAGACTTAAATAGGTCATAACTCAAAAAATTTAAGATTTAGTGAAATCTCAGAGTAGATAAATACTTACGCACAAGTGAAATGAATGAATTGTGGCTAAGAAGTGAATGAATGGCAGAGTGCTGTCTTCTGCCACAAATGTCTTTATACTTAAAAGTAGTCCTCACAAGTAATGTAAATAAATAAATGCGTTTATTTGCCAGAAAACAAGATATAAAGGTGTAAACAATAGCTTATTTAGGTACATGTATTCGACCTAAGCTGCGTGCAGGTGTGCAAATTCATTTCGTCAAGTATGTGAGCAATATTCATAAAATAAATTTTAAGTTAGGTATTATTACAAGGCAGAGATTTTATTTGTTACATGTTATATTTTTATTATTTATAAATTCAGTTACGCTGTAAAAACTATATTCCATTAGCCATGCAGTCAATTTAATTTTAATTTTAATGTAATAATATTATGTATTTTTGGGTAATATAAATATTTTTGGATTTAAATGTGTTTAAGTTTGAGTGTGTTTAAATTTATTTTGAGGAATACTCTACTTGGAATACTCTATTTTTGGCGTTTGGGCAGAATGGTAGGCCATAAAAACCTCGCTAAAAAAATTCATGTAAAAGTATTGAATATAATATAAAAATGAATTGATGTTATTTTGTGGTGACAGACGATAGAGCAAAATCAAGTTGCTGTGTTTCAGTATAGAAGTGTCATTTAAAATAATTTTCTTTCTGTGGTAAGCAATAACGATTCCGCTTTCTAACCAATATCTTGAAAAATATTGAAGTATAATATTAAGTAACAATTTAATAATACAGAACACTAATGCCCAATTCCGATTCGCCGATAGCTGTTTCTGATTTTAATAACAATGTAATAAATTTAAGAAGTAACACTTAGGGTTTGCCCGCTTTTTAAAGTAATTGATATGTATTAAACCGTTTTGTGTCGTTACCCGTTATTACCGCGAGGTGGCGATTACGTCGTCTATCAATGCGTACACTTTTTCTTCACTTTTCCCTTTACAACACATTACTTTAGCGTTTACACGCTGTATTATTAATTTCTTAGAAGAATGTAAAACCCGATAAGCCCATAACTTGCTGTTAGATGTCTGGGATGGCTAAATTATCTTCAAGTTAAGGTAAATTCTTTTTTGCTTACCTATCTTCGACTTCGTGTGCTTTGACCTTACCCGGATAAAAAGTATCCTATGTGTTAATCCAGGCCATGGTCTAACAGTATGCCAAATTTCATCAAAATCAATTCAGTAGTTTTTGCGTGAAAAAGTAACAAAGATCCATATATCCTTACTCACAAACTTTCTCATAAATATTAGTAGGATATAATATGTTGATATTATTAAGCTGAAGAGTTTGTTTGTTTGGTTCAACGCGCTAATCTCAGGAACAACTGGTTCAAATTAAAAGAAATGTTTTTGTGTTAAATAGTCCACTTATCAAGGAAGGTTAAGCTATAAAAAAAAACTACAAAAATCGTAGAACATAGGATGATTCAGATACGTCTCAACACGAGGCATAAAAAAAATTTTTTGGACGTCACTTTTCTGGCCACCCTTTATAATAGCGCGCTACAACCAATAAGAACGGAGCATTAATGAAAAATGTTGAAAAAACGGGAAAAATATTCCTTTTAAGAGCTTCCGTTGCGTACGCTCAGTAAACAGTTAAGTTACGCAAAAATCATATATGACGGAATTGTTCCCTTTAAAAGTTCTAAAAAAAAGTCTATGATAGATATCATATGGCTATCTTTTGAGGTAGACTTACAATAACCTTTTTTATGGTAATCAAATGTATTCTAAAATAATGCTTTATTTGGTCGTTAAAAAAGACTAAATGACAAACCGAACTCCACGCAGGCAAAGCCGCAGGCGGAAGCTAGTTTTAAATGTCTAGAATTAGTTCAAATTGTTTTTAACTCTGCCAATGTACCTACTTCGAAAAGGAATATGCTAGTTTCCTGGGTCAAAAATAGATTATTCTATTTAGTCCGTCAGTTAGATTATCAAAAAATATTGGACCCATATTTTGTCTTTTGTCAATCAAACAAGAAATTACGAAGATAAAGTGCATCAATGTGTGCTCGTGACGTCACGCCTTGCTAAAAAGTGTCGCAAGGTGTGACGTCGGCGGAACTTTAACAGAGTATATCTTCATATTTTTTGGTTGATTGAGAAAAGAAAAAATACGTGTCCAATATTTTCTGTTAATAGACTGACGGACTAATTAGATTTTTTTTAGGAAACCAGCTAATCTTAGTTGTACTTTTAATAAAGGTTCCGTAGTAGGATTTTCATCCGTCTGGCACAGGAGAAATGTATCGGCACAGCTATTTTATTCGCAGAATAACTGCCGCACTTAGAGACTTCATTTAACTTTAATAGTTACTTAAGAAAAACCTGTAATACTAAAGTCGCTACAAATAAAGACGATAGGACTGTAGGACGTCCACCAACAAGGTGGACAGACGGCCTAGTAGAGGTTGTGGGATGCCGCTGGATGCGGGCCGCTTCCAACCGGCCAATCTGGTAGTCACTGGGGGAGGCATAGGCCTCTATAGATACGTTCAGTAGTGGACGTCCTATGGCTGAAATGATGATGATGATGAAGTAAAGACGATAATTATTGAATTAACAAAAATGTTAATCAATACTTTATTGTTAATTGAAGTCTCTTAGTGCCGCAGTGAGTGTGATAGAGGGCAAAAAATGGGCTTGATTTAATGGAAATTTATTGCTCTTCAAAAAGATGACACATCTTGCCTTGATATAATTGATATGATATTTTAATCGAAAATGAATATGATACTTCTGATACCTAGGTACCTACTAGCGGGCGCGATGCGTCCAACATCAATGATGAATCTGGACTCACTTTGCTTACCAACAGCTATCTGTTCGATGGCATCGTCAGATGTTTTTAATTACCTGAAACAAAAAATCAAGTTTATTATCTTCTTCTATCGGAATATAAATTTTTATCCTAGTCGTATTCCTCAAGAGTATAGTCATGACTGAGGGGCAAGATCAATTCTTTTAATTCCTTCTCCACTTCTTTTCGATTGGCGTAGTGGTGAAATGATTCGCCTTGACATATAGGGTTTCGGATTCGATTTCAGGTTCGGATCAGTTCAGAAAATTCATTGTCTGTTACCTCGGGCAGAAGGTTGGTAATAATATCAAATTTTTATTTGATTTAGATTTTTACTTGAAATTTTTCAACTGCCTCTTGTAAGATTCGAACGCACGACCTGTCGCTATCTGGGCGAGATGTGATGTTGGTCCCATAGAAAAAGTTGATGTAATTTAGCCGTAGAATAACCCCTTGAAGTTTTATTTCACCTTTTCGTTACACACTGTTTACTAACTTTGTCTTAAATGAAATGCAAACTTTTTGCAACAAAAACCCTGCGGTATCAAACAAAGTCACGGAGGATTAGTTTCGTGTAACTTTATTACTTGGTTTTTAGACTTTTTTCTAACCGCACGACCGGTCAACGTTCGTTCTAAAACCGCACGGGCTAATTCGCTCCATTCTTCCCCGGTATAAATAGCGTAACTATGTGAATTTGTCGTAATTTGCTAGATTGTCTTCTTTATTTTAGAAGCGAGATCATCATAAATGGCGGCATGTTGCTATTTTGCTACTTTTTACGCTCAGCTAATTGTGATTTTTAAAGGTTCTGTGGAATATCATTCCGTTTTAGATGTGGGTAATATACGATTTCAATATTAGTTAAGAGTTTCTACTTGAGCAGTAGAATCACCTCTAAAACGAATTTAAATAATCAAATAGGCCCCTATTCACGTCCCATACCAATGTGCTGTATATCAGCTTATTAGCGATTCAGCTGATATGCACTTCTTAGTCTATTGTGGACAGTGGTCCACCTAGACTCTTTAACTGTACAAGCCTGCTGGATAAGAACGTTAGCAGCGCTGTTTCAGAAATTAAACAACTGTTAGCTGAACAACTGTACCAAATTGCGTTATATTGGCATTATTTCAGCATTAATAAGGGTAAAAGTCATATAAAGGTCCTCTTGCTTAGCAAATTTTACTCCAAACTATCGACTAACACGATGTTTTTAGCTGGATATGGACGTAGACAGAAAGATGTCCTAATCTCGTACAGTCAGCATCAAAAGTAGCTGATCAATAACTAATTTTCAAAACTTCTAAATGTCACAATAACCTGACTTCTTTACTTGAGTTATGTGTATTGATTTTGTCATACTATAGTGATGTGGTTTGCAATAAGATTATTTATTAAATTTAGATACTATAAGCTACTTTTAATGTGGATTGTAATCAACTAATTCGGTAGTGCGTGATTAAAACTGACATGGACATTGACTTGTCCATGCTATAGAAATTTCCGAAGTTACTACTCTATAGAGCAGCAATAAGAACCATCTTTTTCCGAAACTAGTTAGTGATTTTTCACTTACATTTATTATGAAATGACAACTCCTGTCAACGCTCGCTCGACAAATTTATCGAAAAAAATATATGAGATTTCTACTCTATAGGGTAGGTGCTCTATGCCAATAGAATAGTTGCCGTTAAATTAACAAGTTAGTGCAACGTACATCAAAGCATTGGAATATTGCGAAATTAATAGTAACATTTATGATTTTCATTACATGATAATGAGTATTTGATTTCTGTGTTAGTAAAACAAACCCAGTGTTTATAACTTGTATTACGGTGCTTGCCTGTTTTATTGAAGTAGATACCGCAACACACATAAGCTATGCACATTGTAGGACGTCCATTATAATGGACAGGATTTTTTTGACCTCATATTGGAGGTAAGACCTGTGCCCAGCAGTAGGACGTATAAAGGCATAGTTTACTTTATTTACTTTAGAGATTTATCGCAGGTCAAATACTTATAATTTGCTATGCGGATTTAACATCCCAAAAATAAATTTACCTCCCCATTCAGAACAGACGGATCAGCTGTTACGGTCTCCGATTCGATTCCTGGTTTGTGTCAATTTAGAAAAAAAACTTTTCTGAATTGTCTCGGGTCTGGATGCGCTGGGACGCTCCTGGTTCATTGTCTGGTCACTTTTTATGGATGTTTATTCTTTACTTCGAGGCCATGCCAATTTGTAGATTGTCAGACGCTTATTTATTAATTACAAGTACAGACTCGTCGTAAACCTACCACAAAACGTCAAATTTGCTCAATTGATATTGATCTCTTCGTGTCGCACTTACAGATAAAAATCGGTTAAATGACCTTCAACTTTTTCGATAGGTCGACCTGCCGTTGACTGTACCTTTTCTGCTGTTTGTCTTTAAATAGTTGATGATTCCTTTCGACATCTTGCTTTGAGGTAAGCTAGCTATAGCCCAATTCGAATCTTGACCCCAAATTTCAGAGACAGTTTGAAAGTAGGACATTTCTATTCTCAAAAATATCTCTTCTTATAGACGATTGTTTCCATAACATTAGGTCAATTATTCACTGAAATGGAGCAGCCTAAATTGTACACCAATAAAATGGTCTTCACATGCTAATGTGGGAATCTTTTTATTTGCTTATTGTCGTGGGAGGTAAAAAAGACCCAGTCGTCAGTAGGTCATCCAAATAATTTACTTTAAACCAGTTATTGCAGTTTTATAGTTAGCTTGCTTACTACGGGTATTAACCAAATAAAGAGATTAAAAAAAAAAAAGATAACTAAGACATTTGAAAAAATCCGGCCAAGTGCGAGTCGAACTCTCGCACCGAGGATTCCGTACAAACCTGTAGGTAATACGTAAACCTATATACGTAAAAGTTCACCCATCACGACAATCGAGTCATAGTTTTAGGTATATAGGTATTTTTATTGCAAAATGAAATCCATAACATTACGAAAGGTAAAGGACGTGTTAAAAAAAAACTACTTACTAGATCTCGTTCAAACCAATTTTCGGTAGAAGTTTGCATAGTAATGTACATCATATACATTTTTTTAGTTTTATCATTGTCTTATTTTAGAAGTTACACACATTTTACCACTGGAAGTGTCTCTCGCGCAAACTAATCAGTTTAGAAAAAAATTATACCCCCCACCCAATATCATTTTAAAGACCTATCCATAGATACCCCACACGTATGGGTTTGATGAAAAAAAAATTTTTTGAGTTTCCGTTCTAAGTATGGGGACCTTTTTTTTCTATTTTTGTGTGAAAATCTTCTTTAAGAATCGGAATAAAATTTACAAATCGGACCAATTATTAGGTCAAGCTAAACGAAAAGATAATAAAAATCGAGAAAACTGACAAATCCCAAAACTTCAGGCAGGCACATATAAATTACATTTCTCCAGATCTTCGCGATTTCTGCGCGTGCGTTCTGAAATGTTACTTTTTCACCATATAGCTACGGACATGCAACTATCATGTTCGTTCACACTCGTACATGTATTTACTAATTTATTGACACCTATTAAGTGAATTAAGTTTTTACGATAATTGGCGGTGAGAACAAGAGGTTTACATTGTATTGAAGTTGATTGAAGTAGCAATAATTATGTTCTTTAAATGTCAATACAAATACGCAATTTATCGCATGTACGCATGAGAATAGGTCGTATTAGTACATTGCTACCCTAGGGGTGAAAGTAACTTATTTAGTCCCGAGACGACCCTCGGGCGCCGTTAGTCTTTAACCCGAGGTAAACACTGTGCTTTTTGTTACGAATACAAGGAAAGTAAAATTTAAAACATGAATTAGCTATAGAAAAAAATTGTGAATTTTAACAAAACTATACCAAAGAGTTTTTTCATTTTCATCATAAAAAAATGGTAAATATTTTGCCCAAATCTATGTAATTTTAAAGAAATAGTTGAAAAGTAAAATAAGGTCATTTAAAAAAAACTCATTTTTTAATTAATACTTAACTTTATGTTACTTCATTCAATTTTACATCGCTCATTCAGTGGCTATATAGAAAGTTGGAACATGGTTCAATAGAAATGTAAAAAAAATAGATCAATTTTTATATACTACATATACAGACCTACTTTCCGAGTATGAGTAATGAAAAGTATATTTCATACCGCCAGGTAATTAGGGTGTCCTTATCCAGTTTTTTTTTCTAAACTAAAGACCACGCGAACAAAGGTGAGGGCAACAGCTAGTATTGCTCGAAAATACTTTCTTTGTCGCAAAACGATACGTAGCTCTTTTGTATAAATTAAAATATTACAATGACAAAGATAAGTAGACCGCCCGATTATTTGACTATTCAGAGCATAATAATTGCTTAGCGGGCCTACATAATAGGCTTGTTTTGTCCAAGTCCAAACGCACACTACATACTTCGTGTAATCAACGATACTGCGGATTATCTTTGTACCTAATAACTAGTGGTAAAAATATTGGCACCTATATGCGCTACTAAATTAGACATCTCTGTAATTAAATTTGCCCAAATTAACACTTGTCATCAATAAAGCGTCGGATTAATTTTATAAGGACTATAGTAAAAAGCTCATATGTGTGTCATCTGTGGTACTGGTCGCTAGTCGGGCTTCATTAGGTGGCAAAATAATTTTATAATATGGTCAGCAGCTCATGTTTGATGATGATCAGCCAACGTTTTTTCTTGCGCTTTCTCGAGGGGTTAGCAAAAATGGTAAGAAAGTTGGAACAACATGAAGTGTTGGCTACATTTGCAATGATAAGAGGCGTGATATGTTTTAATTAACTAGCCTGACTTGTTTATCTCACGTTGGTCGTTTTTTTATGATATAATCATATTCGTTTTTAAACAGAAGTGTTTTTGAAGACATCGTGTTTTATTTACTCGATAACGAATGATAGATGAGGATGATTTAATGTGTTAGTGATAGGAATAGGGTGACTATATTTACGTAAACTTTGATGTAAGACATCACATAGAGTTGACAAAACCACCAAATTTCCGGCTTACCGAAAAATGGCATACATTAGTTTTCACTTTACAGCTTACATACTGACAGTATGCGAAAATGTATCTGGCTCATTCGTTAATTTAATGTCGTAATGTGTTCCGAATTAATACAATTTGTCAATGTTTGAACATCGACAATAATATTGTCAAGTGTGCGCCCTATTCTGACACGACTGTGCTCTCTCGAAAACAAAACTCGAGTAGTTAAGTCCGTTCTTTATTTAGTCATTCAATTCGAAGGCGAACCTAATTCAGCACTTAACGTCTAAGACAATCAAAGCGACTGCCATTTATAGTAGAGTGCTTTCCGCTAAAGGTGAATATAGTTTTAAAGTTTTCTTAAAAGCAACAGTGCACTAACGGGAAAAGTAAGATTATTTTAGCTTTAATATTATACCTAACTGAGAGCACACAATAATATGGACTTAGTATATTGCTTAAGATAGTGAAAATTGAAACTTTCTAGCATACTTTTTAAAATAGCGTAATAATAATATATCCATGTCCAGTGTCCATGAAAATAAAGGTAATACAAACGCGTTTCATTTAGAAACAAACTATATATATTTAATTTAAAATAGCTAATATCGATGACCATAATAATTACGTTTAATCTCTCCGCTTGCCGATTGCCTAAGTTTATTGTAGAAAATTGAATCTAAAAGATTGGTCTAGCTAGGTTAAAACTAATTGACTTCAAACCGAACTTTTTACAATTGGGATGTTAAGACCATTGACACATTATTTCATTCCTAATTCTTAATCATTGGCGAAGATCAACTTGTAATCTTTAAAATCAACAAATATTTAGTCATTTGACCTCGTTTTAGGCAACATAAAAGTCACGTCACAATTGAGTATTCCCATACAAAAGCTATGAGGATATCGCATTTTGATAGCTCATAAAAAGTGTGTCATTTGGTTGGTGTTGTCATCACACCTCTTCAACCATTGATTGTAAAAAGACAGTTGCCGTCGTCTATGCTAATTTGTATTCGTCAAGTTTGCTTGCTTGTTTCAAAGAAAATAATTTTACTTGAAAAAAATTTTCTATTACCTCTGGTGGGATTCGAACCCACGACTTCTTGCTTGATTCTGATTTTTTATACGCATTGTTATATTAAAGTACAAAAAAGAAAACACTGCTATTTTTTTTATTTAATCATTATTTCTTCAACGAAAAACTCCTTTATATTTTATTGACAAACCAAGGCCTGTTAACTTTGGACTATAAACCGAAAATATACTAACAATAACGATTACACAAATATAAATATTAATTTCTAAAATTATACTAACATTACTATACCTAATAACTAACGAGCTTGAGATCTTGCAAGTTGTAAACAATTAAATCTAATTAAAGCAAAACCTGAGTAAATGCTACTAAACAATTTACATTTTAGAAAAGTATTTCTTGTAAGTAAAGCTAGTCTTAACAGCGAATTCCTAAGGGCGAGATATGCTAACGAGGTGTTAGGGAATTTATGTGCTAAGACTTCAAATAGCGATAAAAAGTCTAAGTGCTCAGAAGGATAGTTAATCTCAAAACATAAAAGCTTAACTAAACATTAAATTAAACAACAGATTTCCGTCGTATACTAGTTGTTAGAAAAGTACTTAAAATCATGTAATCAGAGGCCTAATTTCCGTAATTTGACAATAGTCGCAATCCGGTGTCGATCCGCCCCCAGTAACATTACGACCACAAACGGAATTCTCGTAAACTTTTAATTTGACGTAAAATTATCAAAACTATCCCAATAGGACTGAAAATAGTTTTTTTTTTAATTTCTTCCATTTTTATTGCGAATTACATGGGGCAAACTAAAAGTTTTGCACTTCTAGCTAATAGGAACTATTTGAATTTCGAATGTTATATTTTTTTAAACGTTGCAACCATCTTAGTAATAAAAAAAAACAATTGGCGGGAAATGATTTGTCAATTGTTTTTTTATCACACATCAAAGTTCTACGTACGCAGCGAAAATGGAATTAAGTCGAAAAGATTTTAGAGCGATGATTTTTTATGATTTTTAACTTTTAAAAGTTCTCTCTCTCCGCAAGACTGTGCCGCTCGTCTTCAAAATGCTTTTGGGAGAGAAGCACCTTGTTTGAGCACCGTGAGGCGATGGTTTGCTGAATTTGAGAGAGGTCGAGTTTCTTTACATGACGAATTTCGTGAAGGGCGGCCTTCAACTACCGTCAACGAAAATAATGTAGTTACTGTTAAGCGGCTAATTAAAGAAAACCCGCGGATTACCTATGAGACAATTCGAGGACTATTGGGGATTGGTATGAGCCAAATTCACAAAATTTTACACGAAGAATTGAAAGTTCGGAAACTTTGCTGTCGTTGGATCCCTCATGAACTGACAACGGAGCAGAAGCGAGCTTGCGTGGAATGGTGCTCACAGATGCTACTGAAGTACGACCACGGACATTCTAATGCTGTTTATGACATTGTCACAGGAGACGAAACGTGGATTTATTGTTTTGAACCCGAAAAAAACAGCAATCTTGTGAATGGGTGTTTGAAAATGAGAACAGGCCAACAAAAGTGAGGCAAGCGAGAAACGTTTTTTTTAACCGACTTCAAAAAAGGAGGAGGTTCTCAATTCGTTTTTTTTAAATGTTTGTTACCTCAGAACTCCGCCATTAATAAACCGATTTGAAAAATTATTTTTTAAATTGAAAGGGTATATATCCAGATTGGTCCCATTTTTTCAAAATTAAATTTTGATTATGGGATCCATGTGGAATTGAGGGAACTCCTAAAATATTATAGGTATACCTATAGCGATTTTAGTATATTTAACAACAAGTCAAGCATTTGCATTCAGAAAGTATTATTTGCTAAGGTGGAACTGATGAAGGACACCATAGTTGGCCACAATAGTCTTCCACGAGTAAGGTACGCACGTCCCACCCACGCGATAAGATATTTTTATTAAGACAGTTAAGCCTTGCCATAG
The DNA here is from genome assembly GCA_963576865.1 of Anania hortulata. NCBI lineage: Eukaryota > Metazoa > Arthropoda > Insecta > Lepidoptera > Crambidae > Anania > Anania hortulata. The sequence continues at coordinate 17,579,318 of OY756395.1, read as the reverse complement.
TCGACAAATCAAATTTTAATAAATGATTCTGTTGATAATGATATCATCAAACTGATCTGATGAAGAAGGCTGAAGGTAAGCACCGGAACTCTGTGATAAAACAATTTAACATAGCCGTGTTTGGACTTATTTGAATCGTCATGGAAAGCAATTTAGCTATAATTACATCACAGATCGCCATTTAGAATGTAAAAAGACACTAAAAAACAGACAAATAAAACGATTTTTTATATGAAAAGCCAAAAATAACTTTTAAACAATCATAAGAAACAGTTATTATTGGAGTCGGTGCCAGCCGTGGAATGTTTGAATGTGCTTGTTTGCACCGACTCCAAAAATAACTGTTTCGTATGATCGTTTAAAAGTTATTTTTGGCTTTTAAGTGTTTTTGAAGTCCGTTATTTTTTTGTATATTTTTTTATATATTACCTAGCTACACGGATAGTGAGAATCTATGACCTAATCGCACTGATTGTATCTGGTTAAATATGCTAGGTCCCAGCAGCAGCAAACTTACTTTATTTTCTTTGTGTAAGGTACAAAATAAATAAATCGGCCAGAATTATTCATGGCCTATGGAAATGTGCAGTGTTTACGCAATCCTCAACCAGAATCCTCCTAACCCGTATCTTTGAAGAATAGCCGTGAGTCGCCCATTTCATTGCTCACAATCAGACCCCAATGCGGATACTCCAGAATGTAAATTCAACCCGCCTGGATCTACCCACAAACATATCCGTAGACGAGCAAGTTCCCTTATTTGCGTTCGGAAACTAACGAGATTCTCACTGAAGCAAATTAAATTCAACTTGAATGCGCTTCTCACGTCATTCCGGGCACAGCCGATCGAGAACTCAGTAAGATTCCCGATTAACTTGTCTCTTGAACCGTGCAATACGTACTTGATCGACGTTCCGACCTTAATAAGTCATGAAAATTGATAAAAACGCATGGAAGTGCTAACAACTGATCAAGTAAAACTGTGCTAACAACTCAATAACTGTACCACCATTCCTGTCAATTTCAAGTTTGGAACTTCGCCATTCCTGCCAGTTTCAAGTTTCGAACAGTGGTAAAATGTTGTCTATACCCTACTTTCTTCTTTAAAAATGCAACGGCGTCAATAAATGGCAGCCAATTGACTCGTTCATGCAGTTTTTATTAAGCGATTAACTGTAATGGCGATACTTTCATGACGCCTTCCGTGTTTAATGCTAGTTATTGATTAAAAACCAAATTATAGTAAGTATTTAAGGCGTGTTACAAAACTATAAATTGGCCATAATAATATGATCTACTATGTTATTAACGTTCCTATTAAAACAGAGTCTCGCTGACTAGACTATAACGGCTTTTTGCAGTTTGGTTAGATATCCATGAATTGACTTTAGACTCGTAAACATAAAAAAATAGTGACACGGAGTTTAAATAATAAACCAATCGTAATTTACTACTAGCGGCACGGATCTTGAGCACTGGGCGAAAGATGCGCAGAAAAAAATTACGATTACGTGATTGGCGAGTCGCGAGTCGCGCCGGCACCGGGAATAGTTGCTGGCTCCGCACACGCGTCTCTGATACGATGATCGTCTCGTAAGATGCGCAAAGCGATCCCCACTCTTTCCTCCAGCGCTCAAGATCTGTGCTGGCTATTACCAACTGTAAAAAGTGATTTACTTTTTGCCTATATGCCTTGTTTTTCTGCGAATAATAATTTGTATTGCGTCCATTAATCTTTATATTATATTATATAGTATTTATATTATATTCTCATGAAAATCATAAGATAATGTACGACCATAATGAATATAATAACTTTTCAACTGTTGTACAGTAACCCTGTATTTTAAATAAATACTTGCACTAGGGCACACACCTCGGGTGTTCACTGTCCACTTTACACACGGTATCGCTAATCTAAACCTGGTTTACTATTTATAATTAAATGTACCATTCCATTTGAGCCCGTTTAGCTGGCAACACCGCTTCTGCGGTAGCAATTAGCACTTTATCTTCTGCCCACTGTTGCCCGGAAGGGACGTGTGGGCGTACGCAGGAGCTGATACGCGTACTAGGTTTTTGTTTGAGTATGTTAATGAAATTTATCATAGTGATAAATCGTGCCGTCTCACACAATAATATCTTAACAAGTCCCTTGTTTTATGAAACACATATGAATTATAACATGGTTTTGGCTGTTGTGTCTATGTTGGACAGATAATGGGTTAATGGTAATACCTTTGTTATACAGCGAGTTACTGGCTAACTTTATAGTTGGGTTTAGTACCTTTTAGCATTCGCATCAATTAATTGTTGTTAGCATGCAAAATGTTAATAAATTAATAAACTGAATGAAGTTGCGGTATCTCGCAAACTCTACAATGTAGGTAATGTATTGCCTGTTGGAACAGCACGCACAAAATGTTATCTACACTATGACGCGCATTGAGCGATCACTTTCGCATTCATATTCGTGGTTCACGTGGCCAGCTAACTAATCTGCTGTTAACAGGTCAGTAAAAGCTTACTATTTTAAAAATTTTATGTTAGCATAGCAATATTACTTAGCATGTTAGGACATGAAATTTTGGAACGCTTATTAAATTATTGAAAATTAATTACACACGCGCGCACGGCACCTTGAAAGCGGTAGGTATCGCAGTAGGTGAAGCGCTTAGCAACGAACAGACCAACGCGCCGTCTGTAATCATTATCCTCAAGTAAATGTAAATACTTAAGGATGATGATTTTTACAGAACGTTTAAACGACTTTATGTAAATGATGACGTATTGACATGAAGTCATTTGGAACAATTATAATAATTGCTACTCATCATCATTCACCCGCCCTGTTCCCAGGTCATCTGGGGTCGGGGCAGTATGTTTTTTTCTTCCCAATCGGGATTTCCTATACTCGCCACGCTTGGCAGGCGGGTTGGCGAGTTGGCGAGAACTGGTTGGCGAGCAGTTTTTTATAACATTTCGCACGCAGATGCTGCTGCCCGTCTCGTGCTACAGGAATTAGTCGCCTTTTACGTTAGCGGTGGGGAAGTGTATTCATTACAGCTGTACCCACACGGCACAGTGGTTTTTCTTCAATGCTAACTGGTGATTCGTCATCGAGTCATTCACTCCCTTCTCGGTCATATCACTCCTCACACAATCCATTTATCTTTTCTTAGGTCATCCTCTGTCCTGTCAATAATCATACCACTAAAGAGAAAAAATAATAATAGGTATATTGCCTTAAAAATAAAATGTCACAACGCAAAATATACTAGGGACAGGCAGAAATTAACAGAGTTGCTTAACACCAATAATTTAAAAATCTATCGAAAAACACGGGTACTCTTTTGTTACCTTTTAAAGATAACATTACCAATTACTGGTAATAACTCTATTACAGCACGCACATCACTAATTTCAATCGCGAATAAATATCTCGGCCAATCCGGCCGGTAGCACAATGTTAATCGCTGTGTTTGTTTATTTGTCTCTGACCTTTCGCCGCCCGCATTGTAGGCGCCAGCGCAGGCGGTACCTACTTAATTGCGAAGATAGGGCTGCTATTTCTAATCACCAAATGGACTTATTAGCCAGTTAATATTGTTCTATAATTGGGTAACAAGGAGAAACTGATGAAAATATGTTAAGTTTCTTTTATCTGTTATCACTCATTGTTATCGCAATATTCGCAATATATTTAATACATTGCGCGCAATGACACCTGACTCTTCACGCCACAGCACTTGCTATTGGAATGCAGAAGCGTTCCAGATCAACGGGCACGGATTCTCTAATCACCAAGATCGCTCCCGGAAGCCTGCAGCAGTCTGAAAGGCTGCTGACCTTCTGGGATGACTTAGGATGGTTGGAGTAAGAAAGACTAAGTAGCACGCATAATGGTCCAATCATAAGGCTAAGTGCGGAGAAAGCCCAGCTAAACTAAATAACCTGACTCCTAGAAACAAAACAGGCAGTGTTTTTACAGTCCTTACTGATACCAGCAAACTTAAGTGTAGGTATATTTCAATGGCTACCTCTGTATCGTTCGTGATGATACTTTATACACAGTTAGTTTTCATTGGTTTTGGAGCCGCAAAAGTCACATTCCACTGTTTAAATACAATAACCATAGGGACCATAGGAAACTATGGGCCAACATGTGAATCTCTTTATTCTGAGATTCACATGTTGGCCCATAGTTCACTTCAAATCGTAGAAAATAGTTGGTAATTTTGGATGGGGAAGTTATTATTTTTAGGATATGTTTTTCGGTTCGAAAACCACGCTTTCAACATGTACTTACATCACGTGAGGCTATGGGATAGTTAAAAGCCTGTCAGCATTCGGACACATCGAACTCTATTGTTTGGGCATGCTTTCAAAAAGCCTAACCATGTAACCTTCAGATACTCGGCAATGCCGCATGGTTTTGTCTCGTAACTCAAACATTCGTTTTGTGCAAAAAGGTTGTGTCGCGTCGCGCGGAGCGACACGTTTTTACCGCGAATTTTCTGAATAACTGTCACTCGACTAAAATTATATTTGCAAAATGGTTAACGAGCTGCTGGCACGCCATTTTTTATGGGTTTACTAAACCGTCGATGGGCTACATTAAGTATTTTATGAAGATTAACTTCACAAACCCATATAGTTATTTATTTTAATAAGTTATCTATAATAGCATAAAATCGCTTTGCCGTCGTTGTAATTGTTTAATGCGTTTTCATTTCCTTTCTCGCGTCTGGGTGTGATAAGGGAAAAGTATAAGGCAAAAAAACAATGTTATCCTCTACCTCATAACTATAAGTGTGTCGTCTGGCGTATTTTATAATTTTTAATAAATTTACTCCTATCATTTTATTTTTTTTTGACACGCAATCTACGTTCCAAACAACATTCCAACAATTACTATCAGCGCCACAATTTTATTCTATAAATGAAATCGTGTAACAGCAAATTATCTTGTAACCAATTAACTTATAATTGATTCTGTTAACAAGTCTATGGCATTTCCGACATCCACTAATGTCGTGAGCTTAAATTAGTGAAATCTCTGATCGTCCGCAATGACACGTTCCATCGACTCGATGCATCATTCATCGATACTCGGAAATTCTAGAGACTATTATCGATACATCGTAATTGATCGAAAGTCTCATTTCTAATGAAATTGTGAGCAAGATTAAATTGTTGTAAATCGAATTTTGAATTATCTGTTATAGTACTGTCAAGATTGATGAAGAATTAGGTACATTAACAAAGCGCTTTTATTAAACTTTATTTAAATATGATATTTATAAGATCAGTATGTTTATTTCATATTATATTTATTAAAAAATTAGGAACAATGTATTTTGTTTTAAACAAGTATTTTAAGTGACACGATAATTGCATACCCATACAAAATGTCAAAGAATAAAATTGTTAGCGTAAACGCTCGCATTATATAATAATACCGGTTTGTAATAATCGTGGTTGTATTTTTAGGAAGAATGCTTCTATTCTTATAATAGAGCACAATTATGTACAACCTATCTCAATTATGATCAGAAAAGCATTCTATTAATTTTTACTGACAGTTTGCATACATACTCAAACGTGTTTTGTTTAATTTTTATCTAAAAATGCACATGTAGAGCTAAAAAAAATTTTATTTTAACCGGTTTTGTAGAAAATACACTTCAGTTTTGATGCAATGCGTGTATGCAAAAAGTGGTTAACATTTTGCGTGGGATATCACGATATCTCTATCTTGGATGATTCATTATAAGCATCTGCATAACATATAAGTACCGGCTTTACTTCTAATTTTACCTTTGCCTGCTATATTTCTATTTTTATGGCTATTGCTTTGCCTCACGAACAATAGAAAAATAAAATCTAGACCTACATATTAAAATAAGCAAATATATTGATCTAGCTAATAAATATTAATCTTTGACATACATTTCCATGTTTATTCACTGATGTTTCTTCTCAATTTGACTAAACCATAGATTTATCAAAGTACAAATGAAACTGCTTAAATTTTCAATTTCTATTTCATTATTGTTTGAACAAATATCCTAGTTATTTTAGATCAATTTATATTTGAAACCAAGTACCTAGTTATGTGCATGCGAATTTCGAACATCTCTGTTATTAATAATGTGAATATCTCTTAAATGTGGCTTTATGACCTTACGTTGCTGTTAATAGTCGTGCACGTCTAGATTTTCTGAGATTCTAACATTCTTTGTCGAGTGATGCTGAAATATCACGCGAATGGAAAACTTTATTTGACAGTAATGAGAGTAAAGTGGTCGAGAAATTAAAACGAGTATTTTTGCTATGTTTTTCCGCAAATACCACTTCTGTTGAATTTCGTTAATATTTTTTCGTGACTTTCAACGAAGACTAAAAATGAAGATTTCTGTAATAAGGCGGTTTAAAGTTAAATTCAGCGCAGAAAATTGATTTGGCGATACACACTACACTTACTTGATGTTCATACCGTGTTTTTTGTTGGAAAATGTTAAGCAAAAATGAAGCAGAAGTGATTTATCTGTCACTATTGATTTGTATTAATTACCAAAGAGGCGTATTACTCAAATGTAAATTGATTGTTATTATAACGTATTATAAAAAATCACACAAAGGTGGTAATTTAGTAAAGTGAGAAGAAAGTTACGAGAAAATTACATTAGATCTACTGAAAAATTACTTTAAAAAATTCATACAAAATCATGGAACACTAAATATTTTTTGTCAATTACTCTGAACGCAGCCGTATCCGGTTCCGGGTTTATTCTTTGAGCATCCATTCACAAAAATTTAATTATCCAAATACCGTTTCTATCAACTTGAAGTGGAGCAAATGAATAAACATGGACAAAAAGACTAACTATCGCTTGTTTATTTTGCAAAGATCAACTTTCAATTTTAAAATGTTTTAACTATGACTAAGGAATACGGTGTAAACAGCCCGAGGGGACACTTCAATTAAAGAGATACGTAAATCAATTAGCTTCAAATTAAACCAATTATGTCTAATTTGATTAATGTAACTGTCTACAGTAAAGTAATTCTTGGTATGGAGGTAGGTATTATAAGATGTAAGTACTTTCCATTTTAGAATCAGTGTCATGAGCTACAAACTTGCTGTTGATAAATCGAAAAGAAGTTCTTTAGTATAATATTATTTATTATTTATTACAATTTAGATCAAAATGGCCAATTAGATATGCTAACATAAATAAATGTAAAACCATTTACGATAAAAAAAACATTTAAATTTAAAGTTCATATACTTTTTCATGAATTAGTGACCCTTGCTGAATGAACAATAGGTAACTAAAAACACTATTAGTAGTAGGTAGTATTTAGTTTTATGTTAGGAATTAATTAACGAAAATCGTTTATTTCAACACGTAATGTTACTATAGCGTCCATACATACTAAAACTATTCTCATATGAAATAAAAATGATTGTAATTTTAAAATATAACTAATAAATAGTAAACGTCCGACTCGTCTCTCACACAGTGAGCGAGAAAGAAAAGCGACGTTGCCAATTTGCGCAGCGCAAATACGCAAGTTACTGTTTCGCTATGTCAATGTTATCAATAACTAGTATTGTTTTTATTGTAATAAACTAATAGGTTAATATCATGAAAAAACAATTATTGTCGGTTATAAAATAGTTCATCAAATGCGTGTGCACACAGGCCGTGTCTAATCAGTCCGTTCCACACATTAAGAGTTAAAGAGATAGCGATCGGAAAAGTATGAAAGTTTTTGTATTGCTTTTACGATATGACTAATGAAATAGTTTTATTTTTACTCTCGTTTGATTGTGTTTATTGTTATAGGTATATTGATATCAATCCAAACTTATTTCTACCAATAAAGGCTATATATAATAGTATCTTAAATTTTATCATTATCTTTATCTATACTTATTCATGTCATTTACGCCAAATAAAATACATGATGCATACCGGAGTTTTTCCTCTATATAAGTTCAAAAAATAAATTTGTTATAGCATTTATCTGTCTTTAAGGTTCACTTACCTATAACTTTTTTTATGGTTCATATGGTATCAAATTTGTTCTAAAATAATGCATTATTTCGTCGTTATTAAAGACTAAGTGACAACCGAACTCCACGCAGGCGAAGCCGCGGGCGGAACCTAGTGAATAATAAATTACAAACAACGCAGTCCTTGTGAACTCACTCAGGAAACAACAAAATAGATCCACTTGACCTGAAAAGCGTTATTGTGTGAAATATTGTTGTTTGTTATCGTTAAAAGTAAAATAAACAATTTCTCTATTCATTCTCGCTATTCTGAAACATAACACATCGCATGTAGACGTAATCCTTTTTAGGTGAATTCTAACAAGAAATAACGGAATCCTAAATAGATCGTCGTGTATTTGTCAGATGTTTTTAGTAATTAACTGCCAAATTGACAGGTGTACGCGAATAACGAGTAATCGCTATTAATCTCGAGCCAAATGATGCGCAAAATCAACACTATCTAGCAAAACGACTACATTCGATCTACTTTAATACTTTGTCTCATTAATGTCATATTTATTTGGTTATTTATTTAGTTGTAGGTACAGTTTTTTCGCACCAAGAGTTTCGAGTTTTTACTATATTTATCTTGGTCTTATAATATTGATCTAATGCTTCGAGTACTTTTTTTTTATTCTAAGCAACGTGTTCCTTTTTTCCCAAAAAATTTGGATCCTTTAAGTCAACCGAATCAAGGAACGACTTGTTAAAAGTTTGTTTCTAAATGATCACTTTTATCCTACTTTTTTTTATTTCAAAAAAATATTTCTATGCGCTGATAAATGACAAGTAGCCATTTTCTAATATTTTTTACCATATACATTGACCAAAGCGCCTATATGCGTAACTTGTACAACTCCAACAAAGTAGGACTGTCATTTTTTCTTTTGACAAACACATTATTTTACGTTATAGAGCACCTTTGATTAAAGTTATGGGAAACCAAAAAGAACACGTTGCGTTTGAGCTATTGGGTGTGGCTAATTGCTGTATGTTTTTTTTTAGGAAGACGGCCATTGGTTTTCAAAACTATTTGCGTCGGCCTCTTTGAAGTTACAAGGTAGTAACTAAGGTCTGATGAAGATTCCTTTACAACGTGTCAGCCGGTGCATTAAAGTTTCCATAAAACTGAACAGGTACCAAATGGTGACATAAGGACAAACACCGAACCGGCGACCCCGAACGAGGTCGCCGACCGCGGGTAGCGGGAAACGCGCCTACTCTTGCGCGAGTGCAAATGGCATACCACAAAAATATTGAATGCGACAAATCAATCTTTTGGGTCAAAGCAGAGTAGTTTTGCGCAAAGTTTTACGAAAATTGATAGATTATTTAGATTTATTCTACCTGTCTATAATAAGAGTGGGCGTCTATCCTTAGACAGAGAGGTGGGTTTACAAAGAGGTGGTGTAACTCCACCACCACGCTCCAAAAGTCCGAATACGCAAAACCTCATAGGGGTTAATTAATTTGCTCAAATACAATACAACTCATCGAAAAAAAGGATTCCCCACACAAATGATGTCACGTGTACATGAAGTTAGTTTAAAGGATGTCCCATTGATGATATATAGGGACATTGAAATACAGGGTGTCCTGTATCTCAAGGATAACCTACTCAAGGATAACCTACTCAAGGATAACCTACTCAAGGATAACCTACTCAAGGATAACCTACTCAAGGTTAACCTCGTAACCTTGGTATTCAGAATAAATGTGGTTAAAAGGTTCACCTTAATATTCTAAATATCATTGTTATGGTCATGGTTATCATAAACTTTTGTTAGCATGTCCCGACACGCTGTATAATGGATTCTATAGAAAGAGTTGTTGTATTTTAGTACCAGAATCAGACCCTTAAAGGTTTTGCGTACTTGGAATTACACTTTGTCGAGTTTAACGTAAAAACATCATTATTTATCGTTAATGGTTAGAAGCCGGTTTATGGTTTCGGCTCCACTCAAAGGCTTTTAATTGCGATCTATTGATGTTTTGTCTCTATCTTATGCAAATTGCCTATGGCTGCCATGTTTTGTCTTTATCGCACTGCGGGCCCAAATGCGGCCTAATGGCCCGTTAAAAGCAGACAAATATGGAATACATACGATCGACGCTTCAGATAAATATTTGGCACAGATTATAGGAATTTCCTAGCTTACGGATATGTATGAAACACTGAACACACTTTTGTGGATCTTCTTCATCTATTGTTCATTTAAATATTAAAATAAAATCTCCTTTGAGGAAAATTTACCATTTTGGATAAAAAAAAAACTAAATAGTTCCGGTGGATGTTTGTTGAACTTCATGTGTTCCAACCTCTATGTCAAACAATCAACTTATAGCTTTTTAAGTAGCTTTCCTCATCAATTAACTTCTAAATATACTTTACATACTTAACATACATACATATTATATGTACTCATATGCGTATAATTAGTAAGTTTGAGCATTCTACATTCTGCATCTAGCTAGTTATCAAAGATAACAAAAATAAGTATTGAGTACGTTAAATTAAAAATCTCTTTATTTCAATAAACAGGCTCCATGAGGCACTTGCTTACACGTCCCAATATTTTACCCTACACTATTGCGATTTCAATGTTGGTCCCATAGCAAAAGTTGTTGTATTTGAGCACCAGAATCAGCCCCTTGGAGGTTGTTGATGTTTTACAAATAACCCTGTATCTAAAGTCAAAAACAAGCAGCGCAAGAAACTGTCACTATAGTGTAGTATAACACACACGCCTTAACTGTTTGTAGAAAGGAATCATCTTAGTCATATACTAAAGAATGTTTTTCCTTAGTGTTAACAAACGAGCGTAAGGTGCAACTTACGATTAAGTGCCCCTGAGTCACAGCACACAACCCCGATTTTTGCACTGGCAATATGAGTCACTGCCCATTGTGAATCAAGTCTGTGAAAGGGAATTTGTCAGATGAATACAGGTTCATCTACCGGTAGTGAAGCAGAAGAATAAAGGTACATTCTTTTCTTTATTTTTCTGCTTTAGTTTATTAGTTTATTTGCCAATTAATAGATTTAAGACGATACAATTAGTCGATGTCATAATCCTATAGGTACAGTCTCTACGATTCTTTTTTATTTTATATTGAGATCATTTCAGCCATTTTGGTTGGACTTGTTAAGAATAAAGGATCTTCATTACGTATGAAAGTTGACCCATAAAAAGTTATTCAAACTACTACTAGTAACGTATTGTGCTCGAGTTTGCGCTTGTCATTATGACCAAATATGATAGCTAAATAAAAGTTTGAACGTATTCATTGATGATCGCCTTCAAAATAACGGATTAAAGGTTCTATTCCCGGTTTGACGTATTTACAATACAGCAATTTGTGACGTTCCGATTTATGTTTAATTCTAAAGATTGGATGGAAATGGATACAATAAAAAAAGAAAGAAGAAGACAACCAGGAGAGTGATGAGTACTCATGTATTGATGGGTGGAGAGGTAGAGGACGACCTAGAAAGAGATGGATGGACTGTCTGAGAAGCGATATGACTGAGAAGGAAGTGAATGACTCGATGACGAGTGACCGGATTGCATGAAAGAGAAAGACATACTGCGCCGACCACAAATGATGGCAGGGCAGGCGCATGATTATGGAAGAAAATCGTAAATGGTAGCATGTAGAAAGTCTTGATGAAGGTTTGTTCGATAAACATTAATTGTGGCACATATAAAACAATGGATATTTATGTTGTAGCTACCTCGAATGAATGTAATCGATATTCAAGCTCACGTCCAAGTGCAGCACAGGAATAGCACATAAAATTATTTTCGCAAAGATGACTGTAGGTAACGTTTAGCTTTACTACGTCTGTTAGAATAAATTAAAAAAAAAAAATTTATACATACAATTTTATAACCGTGTTGTAAGAAGTCTGTGATTTTTTAAACTAAAACAAAAATACCTTTCCCTCAAGAAATTAATGCCCTATCCCACTGTAATTTTAAATCCAATTACTGTAGTAACTAAATTTTATTTATGCAAAATTTATAATGTTGTGGTTATGAACCAGTTTTTTATCTTATTGTAAGTGTAGGTGTTTAATACAATAGAATCCAAGTCCATAAACTTTCGTCCATTTATCGCCTTTGCGATTCGTTAAGAAGAAGAAGAAAGATATTTATTTAGTACCTACCTATTGGATATGTCATCATGAGGTATCAAATATTGAACTGTATTACATTCTTTCTCTTTTAAGACTGGTATTTTTGCCGCATTAACTCTGCGGTTTTCATACCATAATCGCTGCGACTTGCCGATCATAAAACTGAGGAATGCCATAACTTAAATTCTCATGTACATTCACGTAGATTTATTTGTGTGAACCTACGTGTTGCTTGCGAGGAATAACTGAATGCCAGAAAACCTTAGAGCTCTGACTAAAGATAATAAAAGTAGAGTTCGACAAACCAATTGTCGCTTATTCATCATATATAATCATCTATATCATAGACTATAATTTAGATGATTTAGCTATCCATTGCTCTGCTGCTAGGTTATAAAAATGATTATTTTTATTACTACGAGTATTAGCTTCACTTGTAACATTTTTTTACAACATCACATACGTTGCTCTGATCCTATGATATGTAGCTTAAGCATGTGTGTTACAGAAACAACGACGGTACCACAACACCCAGACCTGAGACAAAATAGAAAAGTTATTTTTCTACATTGACCGACCGGGAATCGAACCCGGGACCTCAAAAATAGCGACACCAAGTCCGGTATGCTCGCCTCTCGGCTACGGAGGTCGTCTAAACTAAGCATGTAATCTTGGAGGTAGTTTGTAACATACTTGTAATTGACGTATCGATTAAAAACTTTGTATGTATTTGCTATTCGGATGCCAATGCAATAGTTTGAGACCATCATGCTGATCTGATGATGGAGTCAGGAGTTTAATAGTAGAACTTGTCAACAACTACTAGTAAAACCCTCGAGTTTGTGCTCATTTGATTCGTTTTCACGAGTCCCTTAAAGCAAATCTTTTTTTATATTAAAAATAATATTTTAAAATCTAATAATAAAATCGATGCCATCAAAAACATAACTTGCAAAAAAAAACAAGTCTCGCAACTCAGTTTTTCTGCCGTAAAAAGTTAAGAGATCCCTGTAATAGTCAGTTAATTCATTCAGTCCCTACTTAAGGGTCCCTTCTGTCTTAAGTTATTACGTAATGAGCTAACTAAACAACATCTTACAGTGACCATATCAATAATCTTTTATGTTTAAATAAATAGATTGAGTTGGGCATCGCATGAAAACACAATGTATCTTACTAGTAATACATATTATATTAAATTAGATTGTTCAGTGCGAAAAAATAAAACTAGATCGAAATTGCGAAATATTTTAATTTTTCTTTATTTATACACTAAGCACTAATTGCATTTAAAATTTTAAGCTTTTATGTCTGCTAGAAGTGCCTAGTTTTGATGATCGGTCAGTCAGTGAGTAAGTGACAAAATTAATAAACTTTGACTAGTTATAATTCTTAAACTACTGGTTCAAATTAAATGAAATTTGAAAGATACCGTGTTTATACAATGCCTCCTTGCTCAATGGCTTCTAGTTTAATCCACAACGAAGTTATAGGAGGTCGAAAACGATATACTGAATTTTGATGATTTAGTTATTTATTGCTTTAGAAAACATTTTCTGGGGGCACGGCGGCCAAGTCAAGCAAAAAAGCGGCATGGCCGTACTATACTTTTCTCGAAGCAATTCAGCCTGAATTGTAACCGACATCCACGACACCTTTCGGTAAGCGATTAATATTGCCTTTGCTGTGTTAAAAAAAGATGTTTCAGAGAGCTACGTTTTTTTCATTCGTAACTCTTTTCTCTTTTGGTTTTCGTGGTTTTCATTCGCAAGGCTTTTTTATTTTACCCTGTCTACTCGCACGGTCTTCTCTCAAATTGCTTTAAAGACAATCTTTATTATTTTTATTTTATCTACTAAAATGCGACCCGACCGTGACGGTATCGCACGGCTGGCCTTCGAAGCCATAGCCATTGTAATGAATTTGATCGTCACGATAAGGGTGTTTTATGAAGTCTGCCTGTTATTGTCCTGTCTGGACGGCTGGACGGGAATTCGCTATTGTCTTAGGAACTTATTATACCTATGGCCATGTTAAAATTACTTTGTATCGTGTAGGAGGAATTACTTATGTTACTAGTCAAGCATGACGTTTAAAGATAAATATTTAGTAAATACTATCTGCTGTCCGCGACTTTTCCTGCGTAGACTTCAGAATTGGAAAAGAGAAATATATAATTAACCCACGGAAACATAAAATGGGATAAAAATATTTTATAAGTTAAGCTGATCTATTCCTTTCTAATACTAATGGTATTTGTCTATTATCGTAATTAATTTTCTATTCCGAACGAATACCAAATTTTACATATTTCAATGAAGTACTTACTTTATTCCCAACGAATACCAAAACATAACTTTTGGTACAGTCACAGAAACAGTTTAATTTGATTTTTAATATGTTCATGTTCGTAATGCAATCCTAAATATCAACATATTCACTTCATTTCGGCATTTTTATTTACGAGCGAACTTAAGTTTGTTTTGGTATTCGATGGGAATAGATTACCTAAGTACGATTGAAATATGTCAAATTTTGTATTCGTTCGGAATAGAAAATTAATAACGATAATAAACAAATACCTTGGTATTCGTTTTTGGTATTAGAAAGGAATAGATCGTTAAGCTAGACTTTTGTCATTCAGTAATTCCGTTCAGCCAAAGCTTGATTGAGTGACAATCATAAAAAAATACATTTATAATGTTAGTAAGATCTTTTTTGGGTTCTGTACCTCAAAAGGTAAATAGGAACCCTTGATCACTTCATTGTCTGTCCGTTTTTCTGTCTATCAAGTCAACTCAGTCAAAAAATACGGCCCCTTAGGCCGCATATTTTGACACTCGCAAGGAATCAACCTTTTTATTCGGTACTTTCCGTAGACAAAGAATCATAAAATGTCGAGTATAGCTATGCCTTTTTTGGATACCAAGGCTCTCCACACTAACATTTTTGTATTTAAAAATCATACCAAATTGTCTATATTAATATGTATAACCTGTATTTCGTTTGAGACTATGCGATGTTAATCGATAAAATGACTGAAATCACTAAAAATCATTTTGATTTTACTAAAATTGTATTTCGTAAATAAACATTATGTTTTCATCCACTTTCTCAACTCAACAGATGTAAGTCGAAATAAAAAACTAACAATTTATGAGTTTAATGAGCTCGTTATCTTAATAAAAATAAATCCAATGACCGAAATGAGATATGACAAAAGTAGAATTATGTGTAACCAACGAGCATTTGTAATAAACATAAACATTCGTTACACATAATGAATAAATTACTCCCGCTTTATAATACCAATAAAGTATAATGTCAGTTCGTTTTCCGCGGGACCACAATACAGGGTGACCCAAAAAATTGTGTCAAGCAAGCGGATGTCCAGACTCCAGAGATAGTGGTCCAATCATACTTCGTGTATTTTTATTTAACTTTTATTTTTTATGGTGCTGTGGTAAATATCGTTTATTATACCTTCTTTTTTTGTTTGTTAGGGATATTTTTCACCTATATCGAAAATAAGTGTCTTAATAATAATTCATGTGTTTGTGACCAAAAAGGCAAAGGAATACATGATTGAAAGGAGAGTAACTAGATATTTATAAAAAACGATTGTATTAAGTAAAAAAAGATTGTTATTATTGTATAGTTTATTATGCTCGAAAAATAAGTTTCTTCGGTAGTAACACTGAACTCACGGATTTAATAAACCAAGTGAGCCGCGTTTCCTGCGTTGGGATCGGAAACGGAATCGTCCTGCAAGAATTTTATGACTGTGTTAAGTATAGCAGTCGTGTTCTCTGAGATGTGTAGGTTAGGGCTTCAATTAATATTTGGGGATGACTCCAGTACTAAAAAGCACTAGTGGCACGATTATTATTATTAGTAATGTCTCTTAAATCTAGTCTAATCCAGACCAAAAACTTGCTTAAAATAATACGTAGGGGTGATTTAAGTACACCTAAGGGTGCTCTCAGTCTTCCGCTTGACACTATTTGTTTGGGACGCCCTGTACATTGTAAATACTTATTGGCGTGCATTTTATTACTAGCAATATCATCTGCATGTGTTGACGGCTTAATTAGCGACTTTACAACATAATCTTGAAAGTAAGTATCTTAATTTTGACGTTTATGTCCGACGCAGCAAGCGTTATCAACATTTACCGCAGTCGACACGATTCGAAGAATTTATTGCATTCACTGTTAAGTTTAACTATGAATAATATTAAGGCCAGCAGTTTTAGAGAAATTAGGTCAAAGATGTTTGCGTCGATAATTTTACTAACATTCATAATTGTGATTAGAAACGAAGCCAGCTTATTGTTATTAGACGGGGATAAGACCTAGGCTTTACATAGAAAAGGAAGTCGCCATGGAGCACATAATATAATACCAAATCAGTGCCCTTAGGTATAGAAATGATATATTATTATGATTTGTTTGAATTTTTTTCACCATTTTTAAATCTATATGTACTGTTTTTGTATGAGCGACAAGTCCTGACGACACTCGCTCATACAAAAACAAATTTTTATACTAAATGTAAGTTAAAAATCACATAACATTCCGGAACAACCTCGCCAAAAAAATTAATTGCACCCGTGTAAAGCCGGGGCAGGTAGCTAGTTTTAAATAAAACGAGGAGAATTAACGTCTCTACAACATGATCAAAACAATTAAGTGAATAACGCAAGACGACATTGAAGCAAGGGAGGAGAATAACATGCCAATTGTTGAAATAAATTATTTAGCGGTCAAGACGTATTGTCACTATGCACTGCCGAGAACGAGCACATAAGTTAAACCTAGATTTAGAATTCTTACTATGTTAGTATTTATATGACAAATATTTATGTGACAGGTATGATACAACATTCTCCAGTATCTTTTTCTGCGCGAAATATACCTACATACTCTCTGACTAGTCCCTGGACACCTGGATAGGTAACATATTAATATGAGTCGGTTAAGTGCTACTTAAAATGTAATTTTATATTAACTAGGCTGTCTACCATAACTGTATTATAACAGCATGTTTAATATTCTGCTCTAGCTATAACAATAAAATAAATAAGGTGTTAACAGTAACAAGTATTCAACATAATGTTATGTATTTATTCACACATAAATCGATGATATAAATTAAATTCACACTCATGATAATTATATAATTACTTACCGCTATTTTACATTGACTATGTTGTTATTATTTATTAATACAAAAATTGTATATTGTACACAAATATGACTTAACAAAATGGCCGTTTGACAGTCTCTACCCGTCAATTTAACCCTTAAAAGCTTAGTAGATAAATTAAGAAGACTGCTTTGTGATAGGTACCTACATAGTTACACAAGTTTTCTTCTAATTAAATTAACAATATTCACACAAAAGTAGTATTTCTTTAGGTAATCCTTCTAAGAAAACTTGCTTCGAAGGTTGTATTACGACAGAATTTTCAAAACGGAAAAATGAATATTGCTACAAATATTTGCGAATTAGTTTATCGGTAAATCACAAGGATCGGAAACCGGTTATTTTACTATGGAACCTTAACCGGAATAATAAAGGTTTTCGCTAAATTAATTACCATATACTCCAACTACCTACTTAAAAGCTATGGCAAATTTATTTTTATGGTCAAATCTTTACAACTATTATCAAATATTAGAAATGGGTCTTATACATTCTGAAATAAATATTAACTAGTTTCGATCCTTGGTAAATTATAGTGTAGGTAATGTAGTACAAATAATAACATCACTTCTAGTGCCTTATATGTCATTTTGTGAATATTACGTAACGAACGAAGTTAAATGTAAATAAGTTCTTTTAATTCCTTTGAAATGAGAAGAATGCAAAGCCCAATGAACATCGTCCCACACAAAGATCCCATTATAATTGAAACGTGATAAAATTAACCCGTGTAATCGACCGATTACACAACACGGCTCAAAAACGACATTTGCTTCTGTATAAAGGAGTAAATAAAATTAAAAAGATAATGTGGTTATAGCACAATTAAATTAGCTAACTGACAAAGAATAGACCAGTAACAGACGTTACGTAAGACGCAAGTCATGGACAAAATTACTTTCCTGAGTGAAAACTCGATCAATACCTTAGTCTACGAGTATTTAAACTTTCCATGACATTTCTGAAAGTAAATACTTACAGCATTACTTATTAATTACCGTAACAACTTAAATAATGCATCAACAGATTAAGTTACTTAAATACATGACAAATTGAACAACTTTTACACCTCTCCTAAGAGTTAATCAACAAAATGGCGTCCATCTAACAGCTGGCACATGATTCTGAGTTTAATAGGCTAGTTTCCTGGGTCAAAAAAAGATTATTCTATTTAGTCCGTCAGTTAGATTATCAAAAAATATTGGACCCATATTTTGTATTTTGTCAATCAAAAAAACAATGACGAAGATAAAGCACATCAAAGTGAGCACGTGACGTCACGCCTTGCTAAAAAGTGTCGCAAGGCGTGACGTTACGCGGAACTTTAACGGGCTATATCTTCATCATTTTTTGTTTGATTGAGAAAAGAAAAAATACGTGTCCAATATTTTCTGTTAAATCAACTGACGGACTAATTAGATCTTTTAGGAAACTAGCCCATTGTATGTCAAACGTGTCAAACATATTTTTTTAATTTGACATTTGGCAAGAATAACTCGCAAATAGCAGATTACTACCATTCCTACCAAAAAAGCAACAATTTGGCGCATATGAATACAATATTTTTATTACATATTAAGTCTTAAATTGTTACTTAGCTAAGTAATGCGTAACAAGTATAATATCAGCATAATATGAATAACGCTGTTAAAATAAACCAGTTGTCAGAGCGCTAAAATAATATTTTATATGACAATAAATTGAAATATCATCTATCTTTGACTTCGTCATCTTTAAAATCCAATACCAAACTCGAGTATCGAGTTTCGGGTTCAATTCCCGGTTTAATCAATACACAAAATGAACTTTTCTAAATTGGTTTGGGTCTGGGTGTGCTTAGTTAAAAACGCCTTTGGAAAATACGCTGTCTGGTACAGACAACAGTACGTCAACCTACCACAAAACGTCAAATTTTCTCAATTGATATTGATCTCTAAACGCTGGACATAAAGTTGAAAATCAATTCAATGACCTTTAGCTTTAGGTTGACCTGCCGTTGTCTGTACAAGGATGTTAATTCCTTTGAATTTGTTTGAACGCCTACTCAAACGAATACGTAAACCAAATTCAATCATCTTTCGAGAAAATAACGGGGAGAAACAAATGAGCGGTGCTTATTTAACCATTTGCATCGCAATTAATTGATTTGCATTTCGAATGTGGCCATTAGTAATGTCACACGGTTGACAACGGGCCGAATGTCCCGTTTGACACGCTGACATAATCGCGCGGTCACCTCAAAATTTAAACGGAACAGTGGGGCTACCACGAAAATGTTTCGTTCGTTCAGACGTTTATCTTAATAAATTAATATAACCTTTCTTTTGTGCCGTGTGGGGACGACCGGAAAGAATACACTTTTCCACCACCATCCTGTTGGTGGTGGGGAAGTATATTCACAGGAGGCGTGTCGTAAGAGGCGACTAATTCCTGTAGCACAAGACGGGCAACAGCGTTTGCTTGCAAAATTATACAACAAAACTACGCTCGGCAACCCGCCTGCCAAGCGTGGCGAATATTGGCAATCCCCCCCGATGATAGGTCTTTGGGGGCGGCTTGTGTCTATCAGTGAACTTGCTATGGCTGAAATGATGATGATGATGAACATTTCTTTAATCCTTTGAAAAAATATGAACATCTGAAACTAGCCGGGTAAAATATTCGTACTATTTTATTTTGTTAGGTTTATAAGTCCTAACGAACGAAACCTTTTCGTAGTAGGCCTACAGACCTTGCTGTTGATCGGCCACGATGAATGAGTTGACTAATCGGACATTAACACCGAATAATTTAAGACTACCGATAACCTAGAAAAAATTGTGATCATTGGTACAATAGCAAGAGGATTGTTTTATCATATAATGATCATCTGTTTGACGACTATCTTCTTTACATAAATAAAAATCTTCTTTAAAACATAGTTTATAATAAAATGGCTAACTGTACGCTTAGATGTTTTAAACTGATTTTAAAATTATGAGTTATTTTATTAAATTCCGCGCAAGAGGTGAAGAATCTTTAAATAACTCCGATAATTAGAAGGAATACCTATATTGTGTTGAAACTTTACGTCCAACAATATGTATATTGTGTTGTAACTTTACGTCATACAACATACATATTTGATGTTAAGCAGTATTTAAAAAAAGGGTTTTTTTCTGTATGTGCAGACAACAGCTCGTCAACCAACCATAAAACGTCAAATTTTCTCAATTAATATTGATCTCTATGTCTCGGTTGAAAATCGGTTTAATGACCTTTAACATTTTAGGTGGGTTGACCTGCCGCTGACTGTACAAGGTGCAATATTCCCAATATTAATTTTGACTTGCTAGGTACTCGTAATATCCAAATCCTTTGGGATAATTAGTAGTAATAAAAAGAAGAAGCACAGCAAACTCAAGACCTTGTTTCAGGTACAACCATACAATAAATAATTACACGTATTAAGTACCTCTTTCTTTTGACCAATCGTTCAAAGATTCATGTTGAAATTGGTTCGTAACGAACTTACTTATCCAATTTACAAACCATAACCAAACCACAGTCGTTCTGACATCATCAAGGTGCCTACAAACCTGAGCACTCATTCGAACTTTGAGGTCTAGTGTATGGTTTGTCCAACTAATCGAGCATTATGAAGATGTTTTGTGAAAGCTAACTTTCGTTACTTTGATATACAACACAAATTTTTGTTACCAAGTAATTTCAGGTTTGTAATTTTAAATCTTTTTTATCTTTTTATTAGTTATATAGAGCTACCTTGTATCTTCCCAGTTTCAACCCTCTTTTGCGGGTTTTAACAAAAGTATGTTTTGGACAACATTTTTAAATGATATAAAACTTAAAATGTTAAGTACTTTAGTTGTAAATTGCGTAGGTATAAAGGTTATAACAAAATATTGGTGCTTTGCTCATGGAGCCAAAAAACATTTCTAAACGTGGTTAACTAAAAGGTGGGCCGTTATTTAAAAAATACTTTTCGACCTTTCACGGATACTGAATCGTCGATTTAGTTTAGTTAGCAGATCCAGGTAACCGGGTTAGTAATTTGTATGGAAGGGCCAATATTTTAAAATTAAAAACCTTGATGAATGCCATGGTCACTTTCGTGTTTACTTACCTGAAATATGGCCGAGCCTTTATGTGACACCTTGTATAAATAACACTTTTAGCTTCATAAATCATCATTAAAATATGTTTTCGTGAGGATATGAATTTAAAATTGATTGTTTGAACTTAACGTTACTAAAGAAAGCTAAACTATTTTTTTTTTCGCAAGAAATCTTAAATTCATCGATTGAGCTTACTATTACATTACAAAGGAACGCTCAAGTGTAGACGCACCTTCATCCCGAGAGCTGCCCACACACGCGCTCCTTGTGTGGTCACTCAACTTTGTTTTTCTACTTAGACAATGGTCAAACAGAGCTGCCACTTTATTCCGCCTGGCTGGTCCCAACGGCCCCGTGGAAACTTCTAGAACTTCTAAAAACTAGTTTCTTAGTCTTTGAATGTTCATGTCTGCAATAGTTAGGCATTAGGGAATCAACGATAGAGCTGTATTTTACCTAAACGACTTTCAAAGTTTTTTGTGTTTTAATTTCTACATACTGACCGGCTGGTTGAAACCTGATTCGCATGAACTACAGGATTACAAAATTTATATGAATATTTGTTCAGCTACCATACCAATTTTTGAGAACATTTCAGACACACGCGGCTATACAAGCACTTAGCATAAATTGCTGTTAACAGTCAAAAATATAAAATATGTTATTAGCTACAATAAAGTTAGATATGAACGTGTGTGTCCTAATGAAATGGCAGCATTTTGAACCAATGAGTTAGCTTTGGCCACTGTATTACATACAATTTTTATCTTTTATGAGACCTTGCATTCCTCCAGTAAACTATACCACTTAAAATACTAGTTCTTTCAAAAGCTAACTTATATATGCTTATTAAGACATCTCAATAAACCAATGCAAGTAGTGGAAGAAAACTCATTGATATCCACTCTTCCTTCTAGATTTTAAGAGTAAACTTTTTTTTCCAAAATACAAACTTAAGTGCTCCCAAACCTTGACTCTCAAGTAAGATGTTACGCAGTGTAAGCAATAAATAAATTGGTTGCTCCAATTTACAAAGACAAAAGACGGCGCCGCGCCCACGGGGCGACGCGCACGCAACAATGCAGCCGGCGCGTACGCACGCAAACCGTTATCTTACATACTTAGCCAAATATTTACTCTGAATTTTCTGATCTTGGCCACATTTTTGTATTTTATATTTTCCTTATCTTTTTTAGGGTTAGCGTGTAGGTAAATTTTCGTTTTGAGTAAGTAAATATTTATTATGTATTGATGTCTGAATATGTAACCACCTTTTCAACGGATCTTATAAAATTCAAATGGTAAGGCGTATATTTTATGCCGTATGCTATAATGGGTTTTTGTAGACAATTTGACGTCATAATACGAATAAAGATGCCAGTTCTAAAATAACACACGTAATTAATTATTTTCAGTGTAAGGCATTTTTTCACTTAATTTTACATGATTTAGAACATAAATAGTTAAAGCTCACGGTTAAGCACAGTTTTTTTGTATTGTATCGTCGTTAGTTAAGCCCTAGAAAAAAACGAAAAAGGGTGGACCCAATCCGCAATGATTTTTACTGTTGAAAAAACACTTTATACTGGATAAGTACAGTTACCGAAGAATATAAGCACATAATACCTACATATTGTATACGTATAGATAATTGTTATCATAATAATTGATAGAGGTGTTATTGCGTAACGAAGGCGAATAAAAATACAGAAGTCAATCGACTATGATTTGTTCTAACTGTTTTACACTAAGACTTGGAAGAATGCGGATTTTTTAATTTCTCACGGTCTAAGATGTGAGCCTAGGTAGTGTGGTTAGAGTTTAATGGCGCTTGCAAATTCAAGAGTCGTGCGAAGGCGGTCATAGGCCGATCGGTGAATGACAATGAAGTCTACATAAACAAATAAAAACCTACATAGTAAAAAAATTATACTGTCGAAAATTTTTAATGATGTAAAAAATATATTAGTCGCTGCTCCAGTGTGTTAATTGGCTGGGCCAAGCCTGAATAGATCACACTGGTTCATGAGCAACCTATCTAGTATCAAAAATATAACAAACAGATGATACTCTCTATAAAAAAAATAAGTCTACTTACACATTTTACGGAAAAAATTGCCTATGTGATTTGAAGTTTTAAACTGCCTAAAAACTAAACACGATAGAAAATTACCGGTAAATAATAATATTAATTGTTACTTGTCTTTTTTTAAATTCCTGTGCTTAATAGAGCACTGTGTTATAAATCTAGAATTTTATTTCCAGTGTCGCCATTTGATATGTGCGAACTGTTTGTTAAGCCCGCTTTGCGTGTAAACTCACGCGCATCGTGCACTAAACATACTAATGACTTTGATCTACTGAGGCCTACGAGCACATATTAACTATCCTATTCGCTGTGTGCGCGATGACAGCGCCCCTAGTGACTAAAATTATTGTGGACTTAAGATCTTTCAAATTATGGCAACTGGATGGTTAGAGAATGATTTTCGGATTGTTTTTCTTCGAAATTAGATGAAAATATCTTAAAAGTTTGTGCATAACTAAATATTAATATTGTAATACGTATGGGATTTGGAGCAATACAACATGATATAACTTTCCAACCTCAAACTGTGCAAAAAGGGGAAAAAAATTTATTAGCACAGCATGTGAGAGACGTTGAAGAGCTTAGAACCAACGGACAAAGCTATTTAATAAGAGCTGTGATCATAAAACAAACGTCTGTGACACAAACTCCCTACAAACTTTTTTCTCTTCACTACAGCTATGCATTTATGTCTTTGCTCCATTTTGGTATTCCATATTGGTATTGGAAATAAATAAAACATGCACGAACTGTTTTTTTCCATTGTTTCTACACTTTATAACACAACACGTACTGTGACCCATATCGCGAATTTTAACGTTTTTACTTAAAAATACTTAATAATGTTAGTATGGAATTCTATGAAAATATAGCAATTTGACACTGACAGTCCCGAGTTTTTTCACATTTCTGCCATATTGCGTGCTGCGATCGATTTGACGGCCCCCACCACCGACTTTGCACACAGCGAATAGAGCAGCAATACAAACCATCTTTCTCCGAAACTAGTTAGTGATTTTTCACTTACATTTAGTTTAAAAAGACAAGTCCTGCCAACTCTTGCCCATGCGAAAACTGTATAGATACAGATTAATAAATAGAGGAAAATTTTGTCGAACAAATCATATGACATTTGTAATCTACAGGGTATGTGATCCACTGAGGCCTACCTGTGAGCTGTAGCTCAGAATACAACTGTTTTATATGTTTTTTTATGGTCCGTTACCTGAAACAATACAAAGATTTATAATTAGTTACATTAGCAATAAACAATGAGAAATAAGGAATTAGGAAGTCATTTTCGTGTAATTTTCCGGTAACATAAATGCTGGCAAAATAGCTTTTAATGAGTAAAAAAGTGTATCTGATTATACCTAAGCTTATTATGGTACTTACCTACATAATTATGATGTTTTACGGTATAAAGCAGAAGAGAAGGATTTTTGCATTTTCTTCAAAAAAATTGCATTGGTCTCACAAGATTCGATGCAAATTTTTGTAATAACTATTAACTTTAATTATCTCTACCAGACTTATAAAATTCACAGCACTTATTATGGTCAATTTACACGCTGAATATTGAAAAGACGGCATCAGATTTTTTTGATGCTTTAAAAAAAGTCAAGCACAAATGAGTTTTTTCCGAATAACGAAGACCGTGACTAATTATTCAAAGAATTGTCCCACGTAATCATTGTTTACTGACAATGATTTGTCAAAAGCTATATTTCAGAGGCTTAAGTTTGCTAAAGAATTGTATAGTCATTTTCTAGCCTAAATTATCATGAATACCTAGATCAAATCCAAACCGGTGCCGCGGTGTTTTGAACCTGACGGGTAATAGAACCTAAAGAAACTATTTATTGCGGTGCAATGTTGTGATTTGTATAATTTAAAGTAAGTAACTTAAGTTTAAGTCCTCTTACTCCAGGGTACAGGCCCCACCTCAACTATGAAGTGGTTTGGTATGATTCCATCACGCGGCCGGGCCCAAAATCGATTGATGGAGGGTGTTGGAAGGTCAGTGACTAAACCTTACTCTCGAATGTTCTGGTTTCGGGACAAATATCAAGCTATACCAGCGGGTACCAACTTTTGAAAATATTTAAAAAATCCCTACTTAATATTATAAATCCGAAAGTAACTCTGGGTGTCTATTTATTACGCTTTCACGCCTAAACTACTGAACCGATTTTGATGAATTTAGTACAGAGATAGACTAGAGGCTGGAAAAGGAGATGGCTACTTTTTGTAGTAAAGGCTGCACCGATTTTAATGAAATTTTGGATGGAAAAGGCTTGAGCTCTAGGAAAGGACATAGGCTAGTTACTATTTTTATTTCTAAGCGAGTAAAATAGGATGTGACAAACCATATTTCAAGCGAGCGAAGCCGCGGGAACAGCTAGTATTCCTTAAAAGTCCTACAAATTAACCAATTCTTGTTTTATACGTTACTTATTCCAATGAATTCCCATCAATTACCTAAATGATAACATTATTTTTGCAACTAGACAAAAAATAAACTTTGCCTTTTATGTTTGCTAAAATAGCAAAGATTCTAAAATTTAAGCAAAGCTAAAAACAGCCCTCCGCGAGGGTTGCAGCACTGATTCGCCAGAAGGGGTTGAAACAAAGAGAAATCGCGGAATGTTTCGTCCTACATGGGGCACGATTCTTTACAGTAACATTCTAAACTTTATTTTAAATTTACCTATCTTCGTCTTCTTACAAGACAGAGTATAAAAATTAGGAAAACAAAATCTGTGAAACATATCATCCAAATACAATTTCTTTAGGATAATTAATTATTACGATTAATATTATGGAAATTATGGCAAATAAAGGCATCATTTGTCATACGTTAAACAGTTTTAGAATGTATATTGCCTGTCGTTCGTTAGGGAAAGAAAGAGATAAGATAAACCTCATTACTATCGCATCAGGTGTATGTTGCCTGTTATTGATAGATATAAGTTTATTGAATAAATAAATAAACAAATAAAACCTGATTAAGATAAGAGAATGGCAACAGAGAATCGGGCCCATTGTAAATCTAAATGCCTATTTCAGAGGCATCAACCGTACATTTGGAAGATCATGTCATGTCAGATCTTGTATGAAAAGACATCTCATTTGCAAAGAAGATACAGTAGAGTAATGTTTATTGTTTAATGTATAAAGATAAATTAATTAACATAAAGATCAAACTATCATAAAGTAGCATAGTAAGCATTTATTTTGAAGTTCTGTTAAATAATATGGTAAGTTCTCTATGGCTCATTTTAGCTACTGCTCGGATGGCTGAATACTAATACAGTACATAATTTATTAAAGTTAAGGGAAATGTTACCATCTCTAATTGAAATGTCACGATAGCCACCACACTGCACATTTATTCCGATAGATGTCGCATTTTGCTTGGTCTTGCTGGGTCTTGCCTGTAGTGATTTGATGAATCGTTCTGTCACTGCTGCCACTGGTCAAATAATCACTACGATAAAATGTGTCAAACTTACGTCGTACTAGCGAGCAGCGCGCACGCGAGCACAGAATAAATGAGCATTGCCATTGACATTGAGCGTGGACATTCGTTGACAACGGTTGACAAATTGTGATTACGATTTTACCATCATTTCAGCCGTAGGACGTCCACTGCTGAAAATACCAAAGTTCTTCCCCATTATGCTAAGACCTTAATTTTTTTAATTACAAGGTAAAAAAAGGAAAGGAAAACTGTGCTTCTAGTCTGTGATGTATATTCGTCATTTTTTGTTACTGATGTTGAGTTATGTTGTGATCACTCACCATATCGGAATATACCATGCTCGGCATTGGGCAGTTTATCACATTGTTCATCCATCACTTGTACAAAGGTGATATACTGGGTGTTCCATAAAGAGCGTGCCAAACGAAAACTGTTGATAGAGCATAAAAAGTTCTATCTGTTGTCCAAAAATAGTCCTAAAGAAAGTTGCACCGTTTTTGGACAAATAGAGATTTTCTAAAAAATATACTAAGGAAAACAACTCAAAATCGCAAATTGTGCAAAAATGGTGCTAAGGTACTTTTAAAAAGTCTTATTTCGGACAGGAATAAGAGCCTTTTTTGCTCTACCTATGGTTTCCGTTTGGCACGCTCTTAACGGGACACCCTGTATATTGTATTAAAGTCATACTAAAATCTACTAACAAACTTCATTGTTCTCGTTGTATTGACTTTCGTTTGTGTCTAATTGAAAAGCGTTTTGGCTAGTGGAAAGGCCCTTTCCCATAACCCACGCAATTTGTAATTCTATGCCCGATATCAAAACGGATGACATGAAAAGGAAAGGCGGTCGTGAAAGCCCATAAATCTGCGGTATAAGAACTAACCCCACAAAATGGCAGTCTAGTTTTTGTTTCTGTATTGGTGTGGCCCGTTAGCCGACCGGTCTGTTTGAGACCGCGTTAATTAGCACTCAAGGACGGGATCTGAAAGACGTGCATACGATACTGTTAATTTTGTGTACAGCTCTTTCATAAAAAAGGACAGAGTGCTTTTTGTTTTTTTTTCACTTATGAGCCAAATGTGACGAGGCAAATTAAATATTTTATAGACATGACCGTTGTCGTGAGAGCGCTAAGGGCAGCATTTGTATTAAAATAGAAAAATAAACCAGTCTTTGACATAATCATCTTCAATATTTCAATGTCGAACCTAGTTTATAATAAATAATATTAAATTGTTTTTACAATCACACCATTTATTAAACAATGACTTAAAACGAAACCTGAACGAAATCAATGGTATGACGACCCTTACTACTATGTCTGACAAATATATATTTTTTTAAATTTAAATACATTGGCTGGTTATTTATTACATGGCATATGCAAACCGTCCTTTTAGCACTTGTCGTAAGTTTGTCTGGTAGGACCGAAAAAATAAAAAAAACATGTAAAAGCCCGTTTAAACCTCCCTGTTTTTATATTAGTTTATTTTTCAATCGCTTAATTGAATAATTTTTTGTCATTAAAAATATAAATTACAGTCTTAAGTACTAAGTTATTTGTGCCATGACAAAATGCTATAAACAAGGCTATAAATATGTCCAAGACTGGATACATTTTTATTTTTTCTCTTTAAACTAATGAAGTTAATTTGAAAATCATAAAGCTGTAACGAGGGTCTTGTAAAACCGACCAAATCCATTGCTTTAGATAGCCTAGACTGTCTATAGTATACTTCTAGAAACAAGACATTAGATAACAATCTCCTAATTGAAAACAAGTAGAAGTAACTTTATTCCCCAGTGCCCCCAGCAGAATCATACCAAAAACAAGTCCATCGTTTGTCATTTGTCATTTGCAATCCATGAGGTGGTACTCAATTTGCTACTGGTTGCACTTGCAATCGGAAAGCTAACGGCTTCACTGGTTTCTGCGACTGGCATCGATCAACCGGTCACTAATTATATAATAAGCTGCACTGTCTATTACTTACACGCTTAGCTTTAAAGCTAGCCGAAGACGGAAGCTTTAACTGAACATAATCTAAACATTACTATAGGTAACCAATAATGGTTTATTATTAACTAGCTGTCCCGGCGAACTACGTACCGCCCCTTCATACTTTTATTTTCGTGAAATTTTCCATATTTTATAGTTATTCTGCTATTCGTGGCGGTGATAATTCAACAAACCAAAGATCATAAAAATCAGTCCAGCCGTTCTTGACTTATAATTGGTGTAACTAACCCGACTTTGTTTTATATATATAGATTCCTATCACGACTTAGATTATTCAGTTTAATACCATGTGATATGTGATCATATTTATAAAACTAGTAAGATAAGAAAAAAATCGGAGAATCGGTCAGTGGACTGTATTGGGAGAGTCAAAATGTAACCCCTAAACGGTGGGATGAAACTTACGAGCTTTATAATGCGGGTATGGTGTCTAAATTGAATTGCAAACGCATGCTCAGCACACCTACCTTTCATAGGACGGAGGATGGAGCGCTAGCACATCAGCATATAAACACGAGCTCGCTTACCGAACCAAAAGTATCAACCTTTCATTTGATAGGCGTGCTCATAGCTTATCATCATGCACCCTTACTCATGATTGCCGTCCTAATTATGTACCTATGTATGTATTTGTCTATGTAGTCAGTGTATTAATAGTATGTAGTTTATATTATTTAACGTTTTTAAAAGTTCATTATTATAATATTAATAATATTATTAATTCAACTTTTCTCTACCTGAAGGTTGTCTGGAAGAGATCGCTTCCAGCGATAAGACCGCCTAAATTGCGCTATTCATACTGTATTTACTTTCCTGTGATTTGTTTCTTTTGTGTGGTGTACAATAAAGAGTATCTATCTATCTATCTATCATTAACCATCCATCTCTTGAGGTCCCGGGTTGGATTCTTTGTCGGGCCAATATAGAAAACGAGCTTTTCTATGTTGTCTTGGGTCTGGGTGTTGTTTCTAATTTCTACTATTATTAACGTCATGTTGTGTCTGTGGTCGACTAGCAGAGAATGCATCATTCAGAGCATTCAGATCACATTTTGTACTTTTTTAATCCATGCAATAAAGTTTCAACGAAAATAAATAGTTGTGGTAAAGCCTACAGATCACTGTGTATTACTCGGCTTATCAATGGTATTTGGTCCAGTACTGTACCGTTTGCCTGCTGCCTAATCCGTTTATTCCTGCCACGTTGCGCCCGCGCCGACGCACTGACACCTTGATGGCACCCTTAGAGCTCTGATTTATAGTCCGCGCTTGACATAATATTGGTTAACCAGTATAATTTATAGGCGCCCTGCACCCGATTATTTTGCTTATTTAATAAAGTCTGATGATATCAGTATCAAGGAAAGAGATTATTGTTATATCGAATAGATATTAAAGGTTAAATAAATTACTTGGACTATTTTCTGTACCAAATGATGTCCGTGTCTGACAGTGATGCGCGATCCGGATTACTAATCCAGGTTCTATGTTAGCTTGTATTTATTACTCTGTAACCTGCCTGCAATAATAGTAAAATAAAATTAAAATAAATAAAAAAGTGGCTGCGGAATTGAATCCCGCAATGGGCAAATGTTTTCGTGATAATCATTCATATTTTTACTTAAGTTATAAAAATATATTGAGTTAGTTTATCCGCTGTCTAGTCGCCATAGTTTCGCTTTATTAAGTACTACTTTAGTAAATAATTGTTATGATTGAAAAAAATATATGACTATAGGTAATCGGTACAGTTTGACCAAAACGCTGTACCGCTCTTTCGGTGTTTTTATTCTGTTTTTTTATTTTTTATGTGCATAATATGAAGTACACCGTCGCAAACGTCGTCGGCCAAGTGAGAAAATAATTTGAAATAACCTGCGCCCGCGTCTCGCAACAACTTTTACATATAATATTTATATATACTGTGAAAATAGCGATTGTGGTTCAATTATACTACATCCTACTGCACGAGCAGGACAGGAAAGGTAAAGATTGCGACAAAACAAGGTACAGTGTAGATCACATTATTGTTAATTACACACATACATGAATTAGAATATCTTTAAAAGTAAAAAGGAGCCAGCTACCTATGTTTAGATGTACATTACTCCAGCACGCTTTAACGGCTAAACTTATAATTTGCCGAAATGTAGCACAGAAATAGATATTGATCAAGCCTCAACTCTTAGTATAATTAAAATCCTGTTTCTATATTCCCGTGGGATGATTAAGTATACATTCTTCATTGGTTTAATTCTGAAATCTCCGCAGACAGAAAAGAGACAAAGAGTCGCATGCAGAAGCTAGTTCAAATTAAAGATTATTTGTTAAAACAGTCTTGATAACACCACTTCGGAGTAACTTATGCTACGCTTATTTAACATCGTAGCGACAAAAAGACACTTACCTAATTTAATATGACGAGAAAAGTAACTTTAATTTCCTAATCTAAAAATGTAAATAATATTTTATGTAAACTATGACAACTTTATTGAACGATAAAAATAAATATCGCTCTCTTAAACAAATTATTGGTTCGTTTAAATTATTGGTACATAACTTGGCATTAATGCTAATATAATATGACAATAATTAGATTCGACTAGTGACTCCAGCTATAAATGGAGCTTAGAAAATAATCTTAAATCATCTAACGGTGTATAACTCATTATCAAAGGCTAAAAAAATAGGTCTAGCCCATAAAATGGTAATAGATAATCTCCTTAATCGGTACCGTTTTACATACGTCTTTTACTTAAACACAAATCAGCAAGAAGGTTCTACTTTACCATCAAAATAACTAATGTAACTTCATTATTAATTTAAGCAACTGACCCCGACATCGCATAGGTACATTTTATTAAGCCATAATAATTAAATCGACAATAACCTCAAATAAGGCAACCCATTTACGTAAATAATATCTAATATCTAATTTAATAATGAAATCGTATTAATACCCCTCATTACTTTCTGAGATCAGTCTATTACAGACAGCGTGTCGACAGAAAACACAGCGGGGTGAACTTCAATTTATAGAGCAGGGTAATTTTTTACCTTCAAGACCATTCTCAAATATTGTAGCAAATGTTTATCATATTAACAGAAAATTTAATATCATTTTATTCATTCGTTCTTCTCTCTTATTGTTGTTAAGTTACACTACAAATAGGTACCTATATCAAATCGTATTTTTCGGTAGGTCCACGTTTGTTAACTTGAAGTCTAAATCTTAAGTCAGATTAGTTCAGTAGGTTTTAAAAATGTTTTAAAATCAAGTCTACTAAGTTTTTTAAAATTTCGCACGCAGACGCTGCTACTCGTCTCGTGCTACAGGAATTAGTCGCCTCTTACGACACGCCTCCTGTTGACGGAAGGGAAGTGTATTCTTTACGACACATATTGATATGTGAAAGAGTATTAGAACACCAGTATCTATTAGGCGACATTAAAATAGTTTCAAAGAGGTAATGCATAACAACTTTGGTGAACGGCTATTTTATGTCCAGTGTGTAGGTAATAATATCAACGAACAAAAGCGAAAAATTTAAACTTATTCAACTAAATTACTCCGAGACTTCATTCACCTAACTCTATCCGACTAGATCTAAGAAAGTGTACATGTCAAACTGGACTACCGAGTAATAAAACCATAATAAAATTAGAATAATACTAGAACTGAATTAGACCTATCTCGATCGAGGCACTAAATCTCAGAAATTATCTTGTTCTCCCGAGATAAATGTTGTCAACTTCTGTATTTGGTATTCGATTAAATTCTTATCGATTTTATTTTTTCTTTAAAAGGGAGTGGTCTGAAATGTGTGAGAAAACGGTCAAGAGTGTGTCTGCGTGGGCGACCGCCATTAGAATCTTAGCGCGCCGTCCAGCCGTGTACGCAAACAACTTGGAATGTTTGTAGACAATTAACTGGTGTTGGAAACTTTGCAAAATATATTTATAAACCAAGCTAAAGTAGGTACGTTGACTATTTGTTGAACTACCTGTTTTTTAGTTTGAAAATAGACGGTTGGACTATTAGTTCTCTATTACAATTTCTTATAAAAAATGGCTGAAAAAATTGACTAAATTTCTTTGAGACACTGAGAGACCGGACAATCTGTGTCTTGTTGGACGCTTCTTATTTATTATTTATTTATTGATATAATAGTAATTGTATGTAAAGCAAGATTATTAAATTGAGTTATAAATGGTTCTAAGTATTTTAGACAGTTAAAAATACTCCCTCTACCGTGTCTACAAAATCGGGACAAATTCATCAAAGCAAAAGATCAATCAAATAGACAGCTCAGAAACCTGGACAGGCTTGTGTCAAACACGTTTCCAAAAACACAGCAGTTCCAAAAAAACTGTTACGCGATGTGTATCAAAATATATAACCAAATAGCCGAACACATAAGAAAACTCACAAATAATACATTTATACGTGCCATGCGGGAGTGGCTAATAACAAACACTTTTTATTCAGTGGATGAATTTTTTAAGCACAAAAAATGACTCAATATTAAAATTGTTGATACATGGATTTAGATTTGCTGTTAAAGTGTTGATTTTTGTAGATTGGGTAACACTGATATAGATTTTTTGCACTTAATTTCTTCTTATGACTATTTACATATTTGCATGTCATAACCTATGACTAGATAGGTCATAAGCAACTTGTAACTATATTCCATCTACCAACTTTGTAACCACCTATTTAGAGCAAATAAATGATTTTGATTTTGATTTAAAAAAAATGTGATCCTGCACAGTCTTTTACCAAAAAAAAATATAATATTACATTTACTTAAAAAAAAATGTTATGCCCACTTACATTAACCACACATCAATAAGTACGAGTAATATGCATTTAACGTTTATTTTTCTTGGTTATGCAGTTATTTCACACAAACTTACACTCAGTAAAGTCAAATAAGCTCAAGTTTACCGCAATTAGTTATAGCTTCTACTTAGCTCTCTCAATATTACATCAAGGATTGTTTGGCTGCCGCCGGTAAACTGCCTGAAACTTTGCAGCTTCGTCTAGAAATGGATTTGAAACACAATCCGCGGTGTCAAAGTTAGTTTAAATGTATATTCAACTAGACTGATAAATTATTGACTTTCAGTGTCTTCATTTGGATTTAGTACCCAACTCGTCAAATACAAAGAAAGTTCTAATTAGTCAAGCGTGTTTTAACCGCACATTTTGGTTTTGATTGGCCAATCAATGCAAAAGTATTTATTAGTCAAATATTAATTTTGTTTCGATTTTCTAAACCTTATTTTTGTTCCAACTGGTCAAGTCAATAAAAAATTTCTGATTCGATAAATGCTGAAATAATAGTATTAATAAGTAAAACAATAATTCCAACTTTTGTATTAGTACCTTTTAATAAGTATACCTATTAACTGAGCCTAAACAAAAAGCCCGGATAATTTTTGATATGTATATAAAAATCCAATTGTCACATTATTTATGCTGAAATACTACTACTACTAATCATCAATCACTTATCAATATTGCTTTTTATTTCTAAATAAGTTAAACTATTTAAGGACATATTACGCTGGCAATTACATCATTTTTAAATCTCTAGGTGTTAATAATATTCACAATAGAGATGAAATCTAACTAATATCCACTTGGGGCCTATTGGAACTTATCAAGACAAAAGCAAACTCGTGAATAATGAAGTTATGAAGACAATAAACTTTCATTGCGTAGTATAACTCTCTTGGATATAATTTAATTTAGGTAAGCACTCAGACTTGTCATAAAAAGCACAAAGTTTTTTTAATTTATTTATTTATTGATAGTCAAAACAGCAATAAGCTTTACCTCTTATATATATTTAGATTACTAATGTTACAGTTTATATGTAGCAGATAAATCTTAGAAACTTACTACTTGTCGAATTAAAAAAAATATTACCTACACCAATATTGAGAATGGAGGTTCAAGGTGAACATAGGCTATATTTTATATCGTTAAATTAGTCATAAAACGAATACCATGCGGGCGAAGTCGCGGGAACAGTTAGTACTTTATCATTTAGTTATTGCAAAGTTACGCATAAAATGATAAAGAGGTACTAAATATTTTAATCAAAAATACCAACTAATAAGCCCTTTTTATGGCCTAACCCTAAGTCTATGTGGTCTTCGGCATGGCAGGTGAATGCACGTATTTACATACAGCTTGTTACGTGGGTTGTTAGGTCACCGAATGCTGCGTCCCCCATAACCTAATAGGGCGTGGGAGACCGAGTTGTCGTTTAATCCATATTTGCTCGGCTCTGTCGACCGATAAATAACCAAACGACCTACTCTAACGTGACGCAGCCAACGGGTTAACGGTCCGGTTGTGGGAAAAATGATTCATTATTAACCGTTTTGGGAAAGTACTACCTACTTCCTTATTGGAGGAGACATGCCGAAACACTTTGTTAGGCAAGTGGATGCCTCACTCGCTCTAATTAATTTATGCTTTGTCGTAAAAAGTTCGCTTTGCTGAAAAAGTGCAACTAATAAATTAATTAATTAGCACAAGCGTACTCAAAAATATCATCCATAATTATGTCAAAAAAACTCTCAACGAATCTGCAGACATTGAGTTATGAGTTTTGTCAGTTTTAATTCAGATGCTAAATTCAAAGAGGTACTCAATTTACTTACAGAGTGTAAGTACGTACACGTAATGACACACACGCACGCTTATTTTTTTAATACGTAAATACCAAACCTACGTGTTTTGAGAAGTTTTTCAAATACGTAAGTAGCCATGTACCTAGTTTAAGTTATGACAGTTTTTCTGCGCTCCCATTTCTTTAATAGAATTAGAATTTGGTAGACGTCCACTTTCAGTGACAAGATAATTGTAAATTATTACTGTATATAAATCAAAGAACGGACAGATTTATGTCAGCAATAACTCTGATTTGAGATGAAAATTGCAATATGTAATAACTCTGTTCGCATATGAGAAAGATTTTTTTAAATAAAAAACTCGTATTGGATCTTTATTACCGGATAATTATAGTAACAACTGTAACAAGTTTCATATGAAAATCAGCGCTGCTGTTTTCTGCAGCACACGCTTAGGTCACAAAATATAGAGAGTACCTAACCATTTTAACCCGTTCAGTGAAAAAGAAAAACAAAAAACTAACACAACTCTTTTTTTTATTCATCGTCTATTTTGTTGCTTGTACATGACATAATAATATATAAGGGAGGTAGGTAGGTGAGTGAGTTATACATACCACTTCTCGTCACTATAACATTTGTTTTCTGTGTAATCGTTTTGTGTTCTGTTTTTGAATTTTTAGTCTTCGTCTTATCGTTGTGCTTTTATTTTATTTTTGTACTGTAACATGTGTGTGACTAACAAAAATCTCTCACACATTTTAAATTCAAGATGAGGAGAATGATACATGTCGAGATGCCACGAAGTTTCTCATGTTCCTGCACAGTCATTATCGTCCATAAATTAATTGCACGTTAAAAATAATAATTGGGTCCGTCTCGGATGCATTTAGATGAGACTTACCAAGATAAGAACTGAGTGCATATTTCCACGGGAATGAGGAAACAATACAGAAAGTGTAGCAATCTGGTACCAGATCTATATTACAACTAAGCGGAGAAATGATTTGGTGCCAATTTTTCAAACGCCAGTTAACTTTAATTCGACCAATATAATTTACGTTTTGACACATTTTCTATCAATTAACTTAACTGTCATTATATCAAACTTATTCGGCATATAAAAGTTATTTGGCTATTTAAAAATCGGCCCTTAAACGAATAAAAGTAATATGTAGTATATGCGTTTAAAAATGACAGTTGCAACTCTTGTAAGAAAATATTAATAATTACTGTCAGATTTGCAACCTAGAAATACAGATAGAATTAAATTAACATTGACGACCTCCGTAGCCGAGAGGCGAGTACTCGAGGCTTGACTTGGCGTCGCCTTCTCTAGGTCCCGGGTTCGAACTTTTCTATGTTATCACGGGCCTGGGTTTTGTGGTACCGTCGTTTCTGATTTCTATAACACAAGTGCTGTAGCTACTTACCTTAGGATAAGAGCAATTTATGTGATGTTGTCCAGTTTTTATTCATTTGTTTTACTAATAAAAAAGTAGGTCAAGGTGGTTTTTAGAAGAAAATCAAAAAAAGTTACTAATAAGATTTAATAATAATTCAAATAAATCGACAACTGAAAGTAACAGTTATCGTGTAAGACGTTTTATGAATCAAATAAGCTGTTTTATAGAGAATCTTAACATCAAAAATTTTGTTTTGATCATAAATTTTTACCGATGCTACGGTCAAATAAATACAGAAGCCGAGCCATAATTGTTCCTTACTGCAAAATTCTTTTCACGTTTTTTAATGTTTTTTCACCCTCTTCATCTCGTTTGAAATATCGGTCACGAAATCGCGTGGTGTGATCTGAGACACGCAAAAATTAACAAGTAACCATCATATTATCACGTCAAATAATTAATTTACATAGGTTTTTGCTATGAAGACCACTTGTTACTGTCACTTTGTCGCCGCAAAACGATATGATTTATCTGTTTTGCCTTGCAAATTGACAAATATTTAATCATTTCTGTTGCACACGCCTTTATTAAGCATTGCTTGTTCTAATTATCAAGAAGAAAAATGTTGTTTTTACACGTGTTCACAAGTAATCTATTAAATTTACATTGCCCAAACACTTATGCTACGTTTAATTGTGAAACACAGTCAAGCAACATTTGGGACATCTTTTTTTTAAACTGTAGATAATATGACATTTAATTTGTTGTGACTTTTTAAAGAACAGTCGATTTATTTACACAATTTAAATAACTTATGATTTATTAACCTCAACATTTTGGCTAGTTTTTCCATACTGTCATCTTATATTTGGCTAATCACCTTATCTATCATTTTTAAATTGTTATAACGCAAGTTATATTGTATAGGTTCTATTAAGTAAAAAAATATCGAATACAAAATTGCTTTTTGATGTATAATGCGGTTTTAATCTTAAAATAGAAACAGTTTTAAGAACAACTGGCCGATAGTTAAATTGAGGAAATATCTGCCGTTCCATTTTGGCCAATTTTTCTCTTACTGCTTTTTTAAATTATTTAAAAAGCAAACACACATATACACAACGAAATAACGTTTTAATTTACGTTTAGCAACACTAGCAACTGACTAAAGTATTAAATTGTAAGGAAAAAATACGCTTTAAATAATATTAGGTTTGTTGTAGGTGTAAATTTATTTTTCAAAGTTCTAACAAGTACTTCCTTCTCCTCAGGATATAGACTATTTAGATGGTAGGCTAATTACGTCAAGGCTGTAGAGATGTTAAACGAAGGCTTGAGATCACTGTATAATGAAGTAACAAGCTACGGCCCGTATTTATAACCAAGCATTAATTGAACATAGATATTATGTGCCGTAATTAAACTAGACATAAATAAATTGCATTGGATCGTCTCTGGCCATGAACATAATTTCGATAAACTGATTTAATTGTTATTTACTATTAGACTTACCTACTAAAAATAAGTATTAATAATTTCTGACAATATTGTGATTATCTGTTTCTTGATTTTATGAATATAACCCTAATATTTGCAAGTTCACCATATTGCGATCAAAGGATAGTCATTTATATTCAAAAACATCGTCAAAAAACTTTTGCCCTTCAATGCCTTGATCAGTTGTTATTTGTTTTATATATTGGTGTAAGCCAGATTACAGATTGACATACAGATTTTTGAAGTTTTTTGAGATTTTAATATTAAATCTCAAAAAACTTCAAAAATCTGTATAGATTGTTTAATTAGAGCAAGATGTAGAGCCAGTAGAATTCATTAATTCGGGAATATAACCACATATTATAGAATCAAGTTCAGCCACGATACTTTGCTTCATGGTTCATTGGCATTAAACGTTAGCTGGGACGACATCGGTACGTGCAGTGTTATCAAAGTATTAGATATTAATAAGTAGGAAAGTGCTTCGCTTCCCTACTGCACCACCTGCCACTGCTGATACCTAGCGCCTCGTCCCCGTCAGCGTCTGATGTCCACACATGATTATCGTGCACGAACTTACGCTGTATGTACTTTATTTTAGTAGACCCTTCGATATTTGGGCACTAATAAGCGCCGTTAGCACGGAAAAAATAAGTAATAGTAAAATCAGTTTAAAAAAACCGGCCAAGTGCGAGTCGGACTCGCGCACCGAGGGTTCCGTACAAACCTGCAAGGTTTACAAAGTTCGTTCATTACGACAATCGAGTCATAACTATGGTATTTTTATTGCAAAATGAAATTCATAACATTACAATGGGGAAAGATGGAGGAGCATAAATTTAAGACAAAGATCTCTTTATCGTTTAAGTAATCCTTTATTTTATATTAACACATATAAAAGTAATAAGTTTATATTTATTAAAAAATATATATTTTGTAATGTAACTAAAAATTTAAGGTTTTCGGAATTTTTCCTTTATGTATGCTATAAAACGTTGCTTCATGCCAAATTTCAAGATTCTAGGTCGACTGGAAGTACCCTTTAGGTTTTGATTCCCTTGCGAGTACTTGCGAGTTTCAAAATATGCAGCTTAAATTGCTGTTTCTTTTGATTGCGTTGACATAGAAGTTTGATTTTGTTACAGCTTAAAGGTATTATAGACCTGAGTATTTGGTATGAATTTCAATTTAATACCTCTACGCGTTTATGAGGAAATGGGTAGTAAGGTTAAAATTATTAAAAAAATATATATTATGTGATGTAACTAAAAATTTATGGTTTTCGTAATTTTTCCTTTATCTATGCTATAAGACGTTGCTTCGTACCAAACTTCAAGATTCTGAGTTCACGGGAAGCACCCTGTAGGTTTTGATTCCCTTGCAAGTGTCGAAAATTTGCGGCATAAATGGCTGTATCTTTTGATTGCGTTGGCTTAGAAGTTTGATTTTTACACAGCTTCAAGGGACAGTAGACCTGAGTAATTGATATAAATTTCAGCTTCATACCTCCACGCGTTCCTGAGAAAAAGGGTCTTGACAGACGGACGGACGGACGGACAGACGGACAACAAAGTGATCCTATAAGGGTTCCGTTTTTTCCTTTTGAGGTACGGAACCCTAAAAAGTATTTTATATCACATGTCTAAGAAATGAGCATGGTTCTTGAATACGGGTCTAAGTGGAGATACGTGCGATTTTCATCGTACCTCCACCACCGGGTATGGACGGAAATGTCTGCCTAATTGCTAAAATGTCTTAGATCTCACATGTTTAATGCGCGCTGAAATTTTAATATGATGTCAGCATGCGCAGTCCCACATGCACAGAATGCTCGAACGTAAACGAGACTTCAGTTTTATGTCAATCAAGCATGCAGGCTGCTTCTGGGAAGCAGGGAACCAACAGCCATCATAATCATAAATAGGATTTATGTATAAAAGAAAACCATTGACAATTCAATTCAATGTAACTCAATATCTTAATAACATTATTAGTATGTACAGACCTACCACAAAACGTCAAATTTTCTTAATTGATATTGACCTCTACATGTGGGATTTAAAGTTAAAAATCCATTAATTGACCTTTAACTTTTTGGGTAGGTTGACCTGCCGTTGTCTGTACTAACTACATATTGTCATTGTGACGTCCTACAATCATTGTCATAAAAATGAATTTGACGTACTTATTCGACACGTTTTGTACGATTTGTAGAAATTTTATTTGACACAGTGCCGATGTTCCAAACGCAAAATAATTGTTATTGAACGAATAAAATTGACGTTTTGACACATTTTCTATACAAAAACTGTCAACATGTCAAACTTATTCGTCATCTAAAAGTTATTTGACTATTGAAAAATCGGCCTACAATTAAAACACTTTATGATAAATCTGTCATATCTTTAGAAACTTTGATGTACTTAGTAGGTCTAATGAAAAAGTTATCTTAAATGAACACCTGAATTAGCTACAGGTTGCCAGTTAAATGTAAAAGATATAGTTTATTTCTACGTGCCTCTAACACGCTACGAGTTCAGAGCAAAGGAGTTTCTATAATAGCTGCTACTGGTCGTCGTCATAATTAGTGTCACGTGTCGTACTTAATCAAGCTTAAAAAGTAAGGCCTTTGTCTCAAAACATAAGTAAGTAACAAAGGATTGCCTAGTCTAGACTATGAAGCACATACCCTAAGGAGTAGAAATGTAATTATTTTTGTTTGACAACAACCACGCCATTATTTTATTAGTGACCTAAGTTAGTAAAATAATGTTTTAAAATGAGTAAGAGTTGACAAGATGTCAACTCATACTGTGTTTAAATGAAAAATCACTGAGCAGTTTCGTCTAGACCCTGCAGTTGACCGAACTGACACTAAGTGTACACCACACATGTCCCGCTCAATCACTTCGCGGAATCCTTCGCCACACGCACGCGATGACATGAAGGCCACACAAATGTAAAAGTACCTAAACACAAATTGCAAAGGGGTGACCACTCTCCCATGACCCGAGAGTAAGTTATCTGTGACTCAAAGTAGTGATTAATTACTGGACATCTTTGTTTTGTTATTTGCAGATTAAAGGGATTCGCAAGTCAGTTGTCATTTGTAACCATGAGGACTACATTTGGGTGCCTGGAATTATAAGGGTTACTCTGGCTTCTTATTTTATTGGCTAAATTCTAAAAACGCGTTTTTTAGATTCTACTAGTCATAGAGAAAGCCTGGACACTGTTTTTAATTTTTTCTAGTCAATGTACAGGAATCGACTTTTTATAGTTTTATTATATGTATAGATTACTTTGTTCTTTCTTATGCAGATTGGTATTTAGGACTGGTTGCGCAGATAAAGAAGGAATACAATCGAGAAAAAAATAATTTTGTAATTAATCTGATAAAATATCGATACAAATGTATACTTATGTTAAGCTGACGAAAAATCCTTATTCTTCGTCGCAGCAGCGGGCGCAGCGGTTTTTAAATACTAGCTTAATATAATTTACGGTATTGATGCAGAAACGAATGAAGATGCAGATTCTAACCATGATCTCTTGTTTTTATAAAGTTTGACGAAATAACAACACTGCTTACGCACGGTTTAGTTCGGTCGTTTAGATCATAGACCTATAATGAAGTAAAGCAAACAAACACAGCAACTGATTCAACCTAAATTAGGTACGTCACGTGAAACTCTATTTGTGGTATTTTAGAACTTGTGTTTAAGTGCTCACAAGTTCCTACTCGCACAAAGAAGGTTTGGAAAGGAACACGTGTTTGTCGTTGAACCATTTATTTGCGACTGATTAAGATTAAAAATTATTGCTACTAATTAAACGTTGGCGGGCGCAGCAGTCAACACATACTTATTAGGTTAATATCAACACATACGCTAAAATAACATTATTAATGCGTTTTATGTGACTCTACAATAAAATTGTGAATAAATGAATTTAAATTAAATACCATTGATTTAAATAGTAAAGATACGGCTTACAGAACAAATCGCTCTACACGTTTCCCTCACATGACACACTAACGCCATCTATTAGAACTACCCTGAACTGTGTTGTAAACGATTAAACAGCAACACACCATGCGTTGCTTTCTATTATGCCAAACGTTGAAAATTCGGAAACAAAATTTCTAAAACAATGTAATTCAGTTTCATAATTAACATATTTTCGATTTACCTGTGATATTAAATATCATACTTTATGTTAGTTGTGCTTTTGTTGTAGTAAACACGACAAAACTTATCATTTTCCTAATTTTAACGTACCTTCGCTCTCGACGACAGCCGACAGCCGACTACGTCACTTCGATCTAAAGAGGATCACTTTAGGGCCACGTTAGTGGCAACAGTTTAACATGCGGTCCGCCCTGTCCTTACGAAGTAATATATAAGTCAATGTTAAATACAGTATCTCACGACCACGACGTGTTGCTGCCTGAATCAACTCTGTCCAAAAATCGGAGTTGCGACACGCAAGGTAAATTAACTTGTGTGGAATCTACAAAAAAATGTGTCGCGCATAGTAAGGCCCGCGGCCTTTTGTTTGGAGTTTGATCTCGTCACTCATGCTTCGCAGAATCGGCCACACGCGACTCAATGAAATGGGGCCGCTCACTTTTCCGTGACTCTCCATGATTGATTGTTTGCTTGACATCTTTTTATAAGTATTCCAAAACTGAGTTGGATTGCATTTAAGCTTTCAATAG
This sequence comes from Anania hortulata, assembly GCA_963576865.1. NCBI lineage: Eukaryota > Metazoa > Arthropoda > Insecta > Lepidoptera > Crambidae > Anania > Anania hortulata. Next base: position 17,535,917 of record OY756395.1, on the reverse strand, counting down.
GAACACCTAAAAATATCCTTAGATTGTATCCAACAAATACATTATTATGTCAGTTACTTGACAAAGGAGCTCAGAGCAATTGGGAGTTGACCAATTATATTTTTAATGTACCCATATGTCCCAAAAATATAGCTATGCCCTACCACCGCTTCGAGACTACATATCGACTGTTGATGAGAAGAAAAAAACGCAAAAAATTTAGTTACCTTTTTTACAGGAAATACAGTTACAAGACATGTAGTAAGTGCGAGCTAAGCAGGTTAAGTCCATGCACTCTTAAATATTCATAACATTATATTATAATCTGGCTACTAAGCTAAAGGCGTGAAATATAAAGTAATTAAACAACACGTGCCTACTTTTCCAATCATTTTAACGTGTAATCAGACACCCAGGAAGGGTGGGTGATAAGATAACATCAGTTCTACCTTCTAAAGGGGTGACAACGCTCCTTTATGCATTCTAGTTAATGTTTAATTACGCTACAATTAACACTTAATACGCTACTTCCTAATAAGGTTATTCTTTCATTAACGTTATTGAAACTAAGATGTAATATTGCGTCGTGTTTACATAATTTTAGTTTAAATTTCTTACTACCTATATTCCATGGAGCACATTGTATTATAGAGTAGAAATGTCATAGGTATGATTTGTTCGACAAAATTTTCCGCCATTTTTAAATCTGTATCTGTGCTGTTTTTGTATGGGTGAGCGTTGACAGGAGTTGTCATTTCATACTAAATGTAAGTAAAAAATCACTTACTAGTTTCGGAAAAAGACTGCAAGCTAAACAAAAAGAGTTTTGAGGTGACTTTTATTATAAATAAATATCGGACAATTTACATTGCTCTGCCCCCCTAGCATGACCACCAGAACACGTAATGATATAGCGATTTATCGACACCAACTGTAAAAATATGATAGATATAGCCGCCATGTTGAATCGCCGTGCCGGTGACGTCACATGTTATGATCGCTGTTTCGATAAAAAATCAACAAGGCGTCTATATCTATCATATTTAAAATAATATACCGTTGGTGTCGATAAATCGCTAAATCATATCATATCATATCGTGTTTTGGTGCTCATGCTGATCCAAAGGTAAGTTGCACTTGTGAGAAATCAGAAAAAATGACGCATGGTACAACAACTCAGACTACGGAGTCGGACGGACACTACCTAGCCTTCAAAGTGCTGAAAGAAAATATTATTTTGCTTCTACACATCACTTACAATTCTTAACATAACAACTGAAATTAATCTTCGACGTCAAAAGTTTCACAGAACGAAGTATTAGTCTTTTCTAAACACTGTTAATATGAGTAGGAAAAAAAAAGTGTTAGACACCTAATTGCATAAATAATCATGAGTTGTCCGAGTAATTCGCACGCGAGCAATGATATCTATGATTTCGTGTAAGAGAAGCTTTACGAAAATTCTTATACAGAGTGTTGAGAGATGTGCCGTTCTTGGGAACATTCAATTCAATTTATTTATTAAACATTTCGTTAAATTAAATAAATAATATTAGAAAACATCACATATATTGCTCTGATACTATGATAAGTAGATTAAGCACTTGTGGCACAGAAATCAGAAACAAGACGGTACCACAACACCCAGGCCCGAGACAATAGAGAAAAGTTATTATTTTCTACATTGATTGACCGACCAGGAATCGAACTCGGAACCTCAGAGAGAGCGACACCAAGTCCGGTATGCTCACTTCTCGGCTACGGAGGTCGTATTGCATAACATTGAACTCAAAATGTACAATTCCTGGCGTCTGGGTGTTCTTGTTTTCTGATACCTTGTAACACAAGGATGTTAATTAATTCTTAGACCATGCATGAAAAGTGATATGTTTCCTGCCGCCTACTCCAAATGTCAACAAATAGTCCTAATTTATCCACTAAACTCATGGAAAAATGCTGTATGCACCTTTTGAACTTGCTTATTTATCTACGTTTATGGTGTATCATCATCATCATTACTAGTGACTTAAAATACATATATGTATAATACATACATTATTTTTACAATCACACCAATTATCTAGCCCCAAACAAGCTTGTACTAGGGCGAGTAAATAACGGATAAACATAATTAAATACTTTTTTATAAACTTCCATGACTTAGGACAAATGCTCGTGATCATCGCACAAACATTTGCCCCTTGCGAGATTGGAACCCGCAACCGCTGGATTTGTAGTCCAAAGCGCAAACCATTACACCAGACGGTCGTCGACGGTTATCCAATAAATAAATAAGTCTACATGAGTAATAAAGGTATCTTGTCAGTTGAATTCATTTAGTCACAACATAACATTATAGAATGCAATAAATATATTGAATTGAATTGAATTGAATAGTCATTCGCCACACACCCTGTATGCAGAGCTATAGGTATCATTTCACCGGCAATGCGGTTGAACACTGCAGTGTGTTCCGACTGCAGTTAGAGTTGTGATACAGCACAGCACATGTGTATCAAGACATGCGATTGTTTCTATTATAATATACATTTATACATAATACTGAAACATCACGTAGTGGGTACCATTTAAGTTTACACTGTTCATAAATATCTTTATTTTACCTACTTGAAAACTATCAATTTTAATCAACTACTTATTACTTTTTATCCCCCGACGAAAAGAGGAGTGTTATAAGTTTACCGTGTGTGTCTGTGTTTATGTGTATCTGTCTGTGACATCGTAGCTCCCAAACGAATAGACCGATTTTGATGCAGTTTTTTTGTTTTAAAACTGATATTACAGAGATGGATCTTAGCTATATTTTATGAAGATCTGTTTAGCCGTTTGAAGGTTATCAGCTTATTTCCTACTTGACAAACTTGTTTGGACTCATATGAATGGTTTCAATGAGTCGGTGTTAGATAAAACATGATCGAGGCCTTGAGCCATCGAGTACCTATAGAGCAGCAATACAAACCATTTTTCTCCGAAACTAGCAAGTGATTTTTCACTTACATTTAGTATGAAATGACAGCTCCTGTCAACGCTCGCCCATACAAAAACAGCACAGATACAGATTAAAAATAGCGGAAAATTTTGTCGAACAAATCTTAAGACATTTCTACTCTATAGGATATGTGCTCCATGCCTTAAGCTGATGCTGCATATTTGTGGCGGGAATTTAAAAAATATATAATATTCAAATTTAATACATAGTTTTTAATTTTCTTTAGATATTGTTGACATTAGTGTTGAGTAGGTAGACCATCTATATATTTTTTCTTCATTTTTTTAATTGAAAATGCCACAACAGATTAAAAAAACTACAACTATTGTGAATCAAAAGAACCTCATTAAACTAGCACTAATGTGTTTAACTGACAATGTATGTTTATCAATAGAAACGGTATTTTGAATCATTCACTTCTAAAAACTCAACATAAGTAATAAACATATTCATCATCATCATCATCATTTCAGCCATAGAACGTCCACTGATGAACATAGGCCTCCCCCATAAACATATTATTCTCAAATAAATGGAAGATCATACTACAATTAATTGTAATATTTGCAATGCTTAGTCGACCCAAAAAAAAAATACATACAGCCAAACATAGAACCTTCTCTATATTGATGTCGGTTAAAAAGGGATGCGCGCTGAAATATCAATTTTTAACACGATCTAATGATCTGTTTATCATTTTCGTGGTCACGTGAATAATCCAAAAAACGGATACCAAGGTTTTACAATTTTAAATAAAATACACATTTGGGCGCTTTAAATATATATTTTCGATGTTAATATTAATTTATTTACAAACGTTCCGTTTAGCTGTCGACTATAGAAGAACTACGAGTACACATGTGCATCGATTTATTAAACATGTTGCGGGCTGCGGCTGTGCGATGCAGTAGTCCTACGAGTATTACTCAAATAAGATTAAACTTTAGACTGGTGTGCCTAGGTTTAAAAAGTTAAATTCAAATTCCGAACTATCCTCAATTTTTCTCTTCTTTTTTAGATTACTATCCGTGCTAACTATTCGATTTTGTTTTGTTTTGTTGAGAACTTGTGCTTCATCCAAAGGACACTGAGGACAATTTATAAACGCATTATAAAAAGCAGCAGTGGACTTGCAAAGGTCCGATAATATTTGAAATTATTGTTCAAAACATAATAGTAAAAACTCCTTAGAGTTTTATACTTTTTAATTATTTAACTCTATGACTGATTAAGAAAACATTCTTCGTCCTCTTCCGGCAGCGGCCACGAACGCGTCACGCTATTGTAAAACATTTTATATGTATAGTCGTCTTATTGGAAGAAATAAACTACAGTCCACTGCAAGCCATTGTATTATTTAACAATTATATTATTTAACTTAGGTATTGGCTGCCGACCGGTTGCATTAGACAGCATAATAATAAAATTATATTGTGTCTCGTTTGGCTCGTGATCTCTTTCGGCTGGGCTGAGGGGTTCAATAAGTTTTGAAAAAGAGTATTTTTTTGAGATTTTGATGTTGGTCGCATAGATAAAAAAATTAAAAAAACGTTTAATTTTTAATTTAAATTTTTTAATTAATTTTAAGACAGTCTGACTTTTTCGACTCCAAAACCAATGAAAATGCACCCATATTATTAAATATTATACAGGGTGTCCCGTGACCCAATGATAACCTTGTAAATACATATTCTATACATCATAATGAAAAACTTTTGTTCTATACATATAACAAAACAAATCTAATAAAACAGCATAATGTAATACACTAGCTTTACATATACATAATATCTAGACGGACAGTCGAGGCAGCGAACACTGCAACAAAAATTGTTCCAGACCCTGGTCGTTAAATGTGTCAGTATGTTTTATAACTGGAGACGTACATGCCGCTAGGCAAAATTGAGGTGTCAGAAATGGCGATTTGTCCTAATAAAGTGTGAAGAAACTATTAAGAAGGAAGACAAATAAAAAAAGTAAAATACTATCGCTGAGTACCAAATTTTCGCTCAATCTAGACAATGTAACATCATTGGTTTTATCGATACTTTTTTCCAACTTATCAATCATGTCACTTGCACCACCTTTTTTCCGCAATTCCTTCGTCCCTCCCTACTTCATGTATACTTGTGTACCCACGTAATTACTCCCGTGGTTCATTGCTAGGCTGTTAGATAACCCAGCGCACTGGGAGCCAGATCACGTAAAACTGGTATTAAGAATCCAAGCGCATAGAATGCTTAATTTCACTATCGGAAGTCGCGCGCACGAAGGCTCCCTTTATGTGTCGGTTTATAGAAAGGATCGAACTTCATATTAACTGTTGATAACGACTGAATAAATATGTTAAATATTATTACAGATTTTACACACTTTTATTAGGTTTTCCTGTAACTATAACTAATCCCTACCATATCCATACTGCCATACTTTAATATTATAAATTCGAAAGTAACTCTTTCTGTCTGTCTGTTACGCTTTCACGCCTAAACTACTGAACCGATTTTGATGAAATTCGGTGCAGAGATAGACTAGAGCTTAGAAAAGGACATAGACTACTTTTTGTAGTGAAAGCTGAACTGATTTTAATGAAATTTTGTACGGGAAAAGCTTGAACACTAGGGAAGGACATAGGCAACTATTTTTGTTCTATCTCTTGCGAGTAAAATAGGGTGTGACAAACCATATTTCACGCGAGCTAAGCCGCGGGCTAAGCTGGTATAATATAATCTTCGAAATTAAGTGTACATATACTGTCTTGTCTGTACTTCCTACAAAGAGAGGTTAGTAGCTTCTAAATCGTAAAAGGTATATTGAAATTTCCTCAGAATGTGTTATTATTACGGCAGATATATCTTGATAAACATTTAAAAATATAGGTATACAACTGAATACTAGTTTAAAATACTTTATAACTCACTTTTATGTGTATTAAACTCGTCAAAACGAATCAAATGAACCCAAGCACGAAGGTTTTACTAGTAGTTGTTAGAGACTTCTACTACCTACATCCAGACTTCATCATCAGATCAGCAGGATGGTGTCAAAATATTGTATTGTCATCCGAATGTCAAATACTTACTAAGTGTTAAATCTTTACGTCAGTTAGAAGTAGGAAAACGATATTTCCAAGATATAATTATATACTTATCATACGTCCCGGCGAACTTCGTACCGCCTCATTTTTTTTCGTGAATTTATTGGGCCGGAGACAAATCCAAAAAAGCATAAATCATAAAAATCGGTCCACTCCTTCTTGACTTATAAATGGTGTAACTAACCCGACTTTGTTTCATATATATACCTAGTTAGTTAATTATAAGTGAAGCTAAAAGTGGTGTCCTTTGGAATAAAAGCGACTCACTACCACTGCGCTAATCAGGCTCGGTCAACACACATTTATTTACCAAAAGAAAATGTTTTAAAAAAGCTTGCTTAATAAAAATATTTTCTTTGAATGAAACCAATACAAATCATTTATTTATGCAACGAGGCACTTCAACACTTCCTAATTTTTTACTCTATGTACTTTGGGTAATGATCGATAAGACGGTAAGCTATATATAATCCGAATAAACACCTAGGTAGGTCTTTGAATATTTGACCTTTCAATTAAACTATTTAGGTAGCAGACAACAAACGATGGGAGTGTCATCTACCTCAAACTATAATTTCTACGAAAACCATGGTACGACTAAATAAATTTCAGTTTCACTACAAGCTATTAATTATTGGTAAAGTAACAGTTAGTATTCAATCCAGCAGTGTTATAAATTAAACATTCAACATATATTCAGACAGCTGTAAATGTTATTAGTACGAAAAATCAATAAAACTCATGAATAATGGACACTTCCAACGCGTGCCAATCAAAAACATTTACAGTTCACTTGACTTCATGTAAGTGCAAATGTTTTGTCTTTATGTTTTTAAAATGTAAGCATACAATCAACGGCTCATCAACCTATAAGTACAAAGTGCTAAATTTAACTCATCCTATTTTCATCTTTTTTTTAGGATTTCCTACCTCAAAAGTTAAAAAGGAACCCTTATACTCTCTGTTGTCCATCTGAATACCTGCCTGTCTGTTTGTCTGTCGGTCTGTCTGTCAAGACCCTTTTTCATAGGAATAAGAAACGCGTAAAGGTGTGAAGTTGATATTAATATCGAATACTCGGGACTACAATACCTTGGAGCTGTGAAAAATTAGATTTCTAAGTCAACGCAATCAAAAGGTACGGCCAGGTAGGTATGCCGCGTATTTCGACACCTGCAAGAGAATCAACAAAATCTATACAAAACAACAAAATCTATTACTTCCTGTTGGCCTATAATCAAGCAAGAAGTAACAATGCCTTTAAACCACACATAAAAATTTTTTTTTTGCGATTTTAACCTTATTCGCAGAAAAAACAGGCAAAATATTTGAGACTCGATATGAGAGATTCCCGTCTCGAACGATTCCCTCGGTGCGTGAGTCTGACTCGCACTTGGCCGGTTTTTTATTAAGGACCTAAATCCTGTTCTAGGTAGAGCGGTGTCAAGTATTTATGGGAGACACGTAGGAGAACATTCAATAGATTTTACTAGCAAGAAAAAATTTTACGTTTTGTAATTACAACATAATTTGTAGCTGTATTTTATTTTATTATTATATTTAAGTTTTATATTATTATTATATTTTATTTAATAAGTAGCTCATTTTTCATTCAAATAAAAAAAATACATATTTTTCAGATCAGTCTTATGAAGCAGATGGCGCGAAAGTACCCTGAATTTTACACTTGCTTTAAATATCATTCTTTAATATTTTAAGGTCCATTGCATTTCAGGATTAGCGAAAGTGGACCTAAGTATTCGTTGGCAATTTTTTTTCTAAAAAAACGTGCTTAATTGGCAACTTATTTAACGTCAGTGTCATGTTAGTCAATATTCTTGCAAATATCCCGAGAGTCGTTAATTAATTATACAGTTTGGGTAACATTAACTTCTCTCCAATTTTATAATTAAGCCAATGATGCTATATTTTCTAGATTGGGCATACTGCTTAAATCGTACTAAAAAAACAGGTGCAACATTGGTCGAAAATTAGGTACTCAGTAATGGTATTTTACTATTTTAACTGTCTTGTCTTCCTTTATAGTTTCTTTACACTTTATTATGACAAATTGCCATTTTATACACCTCAATTTTGCCTAGCAGCATGCACGTCCCCAGTGATGAAACACATGCTGGGAGGAGAGGCAGCGTTTGCTGCCTGGACTGTCCGTCTAGATATTATACAGTGCTACATTGCAAAGGGGTGCCAAATTAAAAAAATAAGATCTAGGGAACAATATAAAGAAGCGTCTTAATCGTTATTATTTTTCATAATCGTATATATATGTTACAAAAAAAAACTTTAAAATGTCCGAAAATAAAGCAGAGACTACGAAAGTCAGAATAAGAGGCGTAGGTACGGCTAGCCAACAAGGACCGTACGCAGTGCACAAACGGTGCAATTCTTTTATGAATGAGTTAAATTATTGACGCGTACAATTTTTAACAGCGGATAGGAATATATAAATGTCAAAAAAAATTTTTTTGTTACTTGCATAGTTCGATTACTGTTAATGAGTTAGTTACTGATTATGAGCCACTTCTAAACATTTGGCACCCCTTCGCAATGTAGCCCTGTATACTTGGTCGAAGAAAAGAGGTTAAGATTTGCTAATTTGTGTATCATGTATATCTTCTATGTACTCGTATATGTCGTACTGAGGTGCTACATAGTAAATTAATAAATATACCACACGGAAGCGACAACAGGATCAATAAACTTCGAAAGACGTTTGATCAATAAGTATCTAACGTCTTTCGAAGTTTCTCTAAAATGTATAATGTAGTATTGTTTATAAGTTCCCGGAGAGTATACGGAATAAATAAAACTATTATGACTATTATTCTCTCCTAATAGATGAAGCTTGCTAAAATAACGTGTGTAATATTAAACATTACAAGAACTTAACAGTAACGTTTACGACCCACGTCAAGTTACGATGGAGTTACAGAGATTAAGTTTACAACTTCTTAAATGGGGAACAGTTATAAAACATATTACATTAGTCTGGTTAATTCTTATGTTTATGTTGTTTTAATAATTAGTCATTAAGGTCGTGTGATGGTCGTCATTCACACGAGTTATCAGGGTGGGAAATCTATATACTGCATTGTTTTTCACCCCATGACCAGAAACGTGCGTGTGTGTGTGTGTGTGAGAGCTAAGAGTTTGCACCATTTACTAAAAGTACTATGAAATTGCAAATTAGCGTCGTTTTGACCTGAGGTCTTTGACATAGTTACTAAAACAAAAATAGGACGCCAGTATAAACAGACTAAAGGCCGATTTTTCAATCGCCAGATATCTTTTATCCGACGAATAAAAGTGATGCATTGACACATTTTCTATACGAAAACTGTCAACATGTCAAACTTAAAAGTTATCTGACTATTGAAACATCAGGCCTTATAGAACTAAAAATAAATATTTAAATAAATATATATCTAGCGGTCAGTAAAAAGAACCAATAAATTTAATAACTGGCTGAGTTTGCTGTTTTGAGGAAAGGTGCCCAAAAGGCTCTCTACATTACCACGCTAGATAGCTAGGCTAATTCATTGGCCTACGTATAAGCCAACCTTCGTATCGAGAGATGTCTCAACTAAACACTTTGGCATCTCAGGATACAGCTTGTGGGCACTTAGTCCTCACTAGGTCCTAGAGTTTCCACTCCAAATGGTACAAATATTCTCACCGAGACTCACATACTTTCGCTGTCTAAGAATCTCTGCAGAACCCGCTTCATTGCCAGTCGATGGAAGACGGGAAGGGGCTAATGCTGTGTCGACGTATGTCGCGTCCCACACTAAGGGTCGACCCATTTTTCAAGGAACGAGAGTCATATCTTCATGACGCTTGCCATCGCTACGTGTGAGACCGCTCGTTTCTAGAATGACCGGGATTTTATAGTCCCAATATTTTAACATATTTTTAACTTCACTTGTAACCAAAGCAAATTAACTTAACTATGTCTCTATCGATAAATCTTGGGAGTCGTTTTATTCTACCTACAGCTATCGCATCGATTTCAAACTCTGTAAGTAGGTGGATAGTGGAACTATTCAGTTTGGTCTGATTTGATTTGTTTTGAGTTGTGACGGGTCCGTTAAATATAAAGTTTATTTTAAATTATGATAAGTAGTTATTTAAATTATTTCATTAAAAATTCTAACGAACAGATAATTAAAGTTAAACGCGTATGTTAGTGTTTTCATTTCTGCTGTAGCAAGACTATTTATTTATTCAGTAGTGCTCGTAATTTAGGAATACCTAAGAGTAAGAAAAATAAATAAATGAGAAGACAATGTAACAAGTTCCTAAGCATAGGTGCATAGACATGCACCTAAAATCAAGTTCCTTGTGTAATCTGGTTGATAATGCAAATAAAATATGAAATTCTCAGTTTCAATGTTAGTCTGAAAACGAATTTATTTGGCATTTATTGCGACAATAAACATAAAAACCTAAGATTTACAAAATAACAAATATCTAAGTAAAATCGTTACTTTTATCGTTATGTTTATTATTGTATCCTGAGTTCCTTGGCAAGTTCTGCGAGGAAACGATGACCTCCGTCATGCATATTTATGTTTTTAATAATATAAAACAGCAGGACCCACAGTTTCGCAAGGAGTGGCAAATAATAAACTAACCTCTCGTAAATAACTCCGCATCGTTATTTATGTTTTTTTTCTGGAAAGCTCTGGATTATTCTTTACATGGCATGTTTAAAATTACCTGTTATTTTATTCACTTTTACATCAACCAGGATTTAAAAGCCGTTATTAAGTTGTCTAGTTTATACAACTCGTTCAGTTGGGTACAAACTCTTAACAACTTCTTCGAAAGTCCTGCACGATCACTATTAGCACTTGCATTAAAATTAACGACTCCAGGACTTTAAGCCATTCTTCGTTGCCGACTTTTTATGGTTTAAAGTGCATTACCCAGCAATAACCTCCGGCCAAGGGCTTAAAATTAACAATTAAAAGCCGCAAACCGTAACGTACCTCACAAAGTTCCGCATCGTTGAGTCTGGCTGGCTCGAAAACAGCAATGTTGTACACTATTTAAAAATTCAAATTTCAAAATTCGAATGCGAAACACGCGTCGATCGCGAAAGGCACCGTGCTAACGTGCACACGTCCGCTTGTTTCGGAGTCAGCGTCGATTCTGAAGCGCCGCGGGCCTTGCATCTAGTCTTGAACTTGCGACTGGCAGGTTGCAGCGGGGTGCACACGGCTGCATTTTCGACAATGACCGCCACTTTATCGCTGTCATCGCGGAAAAGCCCGTCTGACTTCCCCTTAACCCGCGAGCTAATTACGCGCCGATTTCACGTGATCAGAGGTTCTAAATTAAACAGAATTATAGGTTTGCGAGTATTCGTGACCATAACGTTTCATTAATTCATTTTGGTACCGCCATCATGACATTTCCATGCAATCTCGAAACGAGATCGAGGAAAATTGGGGATGCGCCTTATTAACTTGACATCAAAATAACATATAACGACGCATCTACAGTTATCCTGCCGAAACGAAGCGGCTCCGATAAATATTCGATTAAAAGTGACCAATTTTTCGTGGTTCACTGTTACATTTAAATAATTATGTTTTCTTTAAGTAATATTTTACCGCTACGTACATTCCTAAAATAAGTTTTTTTAGCTGATTATAGTTTGGTTGTAACGAAAAAAAGTGCATGCATAAAAATGTCTAATCCTACCTACTTATTACCTACCAGCAGAAATTTTGAGAACGATATGTTTTAGCTTATAAGGTTGGTAATTCATTCTTGGGAAAATGTATATATAAGCTCAAAGTCTACATTTTTAAAATCCTCATCATCATCATCATTTCAGCCGTCGGACGTCCACTGCTGAACATAAGCCTCCCTTAATGATTTCCATCATGGAGGGGATTGTCAATACTCACCACGCTTGGCAGGCGGGTTGGCAAGCGCAGTTGTTTATAAAATTTCGTACGCAGACGCTGCAGCCCATCTCGTACTGCATGAATTGGTCGCCTCTTACGACACGCCTGTTGGCGGTGGTAAAATTTATTCTTTACGGCCGTCCCCACACGGCAAAAATCATTATGAAAAAAGGATACTACGACGATTATTCAAACTATAAGAGCGCAGAGTTCGCACGTAGGTACCTACTACAGTTTACTTCTAACTGTATTTCCCGCCATAAAAGCTGACAAAGGTGACTGAGTTTATTGTGCCGCTCCTTCTCATCACCGGCTCAGAAACGGTAGTAGGGCTGAGCTCTAATTTAGACCTACACGTAGTGTAGGACGCCCCCCATTAATACGACAAATATTCAAAGTCAAAAGTCAAAGTCAAAAATCATTTATTCAATTTAAGACAGAAAATTGCCACTTAAGAACGTCAATAATAAATTATTGACCCTAATTATGGGGCAGAACATGTCTACTTATTTTTTAGGCCCTACTAGCGCTTCGAGACAAGACACAGACAATCTGGCAAGTGCTGAGAAGAATCGCCGGAATAAACTCAGTCACCACTAGATGCCACAAAAAAAATTAAATAAACAGGTAGGTACATCAGTTTAGGGCAGGCTGGGCTGACCATACATTCTTGTCATAAAGATATCATATACAAAAGATAGCACAAAACTATCGATAGTATTTATAGTTGATCAACATTTATCTCAGCAATACTATCGATAGTTGAACTGCTCTACGAAAATCAATAAATTAGTGCTGTAGGTAAGTAATTTAACAATCGATACTATCGATAGGCCTTTCGATAGTGGGCTATCGAGCGGCAAATAAATTGTTTCCACAATCACACCATTCATCTATCCCCAAACTAAGCAAAATATCGTTCTAACATTGACGTTATCAACAAAAATTATAATGTAATAAATACAAGTAAACACTGCAAGCCGGATACATGGAAACAAACATGTCGAACATGTCCATGGAAAAGCTTGTAGACCGTATAATGGAGACACCCCTGCCATATAATCTCTAAGTAATAATAATATAATAAATTGTTTCCACAATCACACCAATTAGCTAGCCCCAAACTACGCAAAGCTTGTACTATGGCGACTAGATAATGAAACACACGTTTATAAACATCCATGACTTAGGTACAAATATTCGTGCTCATCACACAAACATTCGCTCCTTCCCCCCGGATTCGAACCCGCAACCGTTAGGTTTGTAGTCCGACGACGTTAATTGGCAGTGCCTGCATGAAAAAAGTGGGAGATCGTGCAGTTTGGTGCTCATTTATTTATTTATTTATTTAGACTTTATTGCACAGATTAAAAAATCATACAAAAGGTGGACTTAATGCCATGAGGCATTCTCTACCAGTCGACCATTAGGCTAAACAGAGACGTTATGTGGGAGGCTTACATCCAGCAGTGTACTGAAATAGGCTGATATGATGATGACTTTTATGCTCGCTGGCAGCCTTTGAGGAAGGTCAAAGGCAGCAAAGGATAGGACCTATCCTTTCAAAAAAAAAAATAAGTACAAAGTCAAAAAACTTATATAGGTTTGTATAGTATATTGTAATACAAGGACCCTTGCTTCGTTACATGACAAATAATCGGTTAGTTGTGTTACATCTGACGCATATTCACGGTGAATTGACATTGGTTTTGAAGCTGCAATAATGGCTGCAATAGTCAACTGCTCAAATACGACAACTTTTTCTATAGGGGTAACATCGAAATCTCAAAAAACACTTCCTGTATCGTAACATTGGGTTTTTGTAAGGGGGTGTCCGTTGGATTATTATTTATGGTCAGTTTTAGAGAGTACGGCTTGCTCTAAACGCTACGATAATTTGGAGTCCCTAAAACAATCCGTACGATTGGCAGTGAAGAATTTTCCTATGGAAAGAGTGCGTGCTTCTATTGATAACTGGCCTCAACGTTTAAAGGACTGTATTGCAGCCAATGGAGACCATTTCGAATAAGCTTTTTACATTTTAAATTGTTTTATATTTATGCATTAAACTAACACACTGTAAAAGTAATAAATGTTATTTGCAATAGTTTTTTTTTGTTTCAGTATTTATGGCAAGACTAGGTATAGATTATATCTCTTATATTTAGTTATAATATATATTACAAACTCCTAGTAATTTAGAGAAAACACATCTTGTCCAAAGAAATTAAGGTACCTACCTTGTAATTTAGTCTCGCTTTTCCCAGTTATAGTTAACCAATTAGAGAAATACTTGGACTAATTACAAGCGAAGCCAGGTCAAGTAATATAGATGAAATTGCTCTAACCTTGCAATCTTGAGATTTGTATCACTAATTGAAATTGGATAAATAAATAACCATCTGAGTTATTCGCTGCAATCAACTCTGATAGAATCGGTGCAATTAGTTTTATTATTAGTAATGGAGAAAATAAAATAAGCAAGCCCTGAAAGAATCTATAAATTGAATTGGAAAACAAAATAAATAAATAAAAACACAAACAATCTCATCAATTATCTAGCCCCAAACTAAACAAAGCTTGCTAGCAACAAGATAACGGATAAACATACTTAAATACTTTTATAAACATCCATTAAAAATGCTCGTGCTCATCACACAAACATCTGCCCCTTGCGGGACTCGAACCCGCAACCGCTGGCTTTGTAGTCCAGAGCGCGAACCATTGCACCAGACGGTCGTCAAAATGATAATGAACAGGTAGATAGATGCTTCATTTCACAAAAAAAATAAAGTTTATTACAAACAAGACACATTTTTGTACAATCATAAGGTCTTATCGCCAAAAATGATCTCTTCAAGACAACCTTTGTAAAGGAAATTAAGTTGAGTGCGAGAAAGAAACAGAAATAAAATACAAATTGTAAATATGTACCTATATAATAAAGTACATAGTACATATTCGTACATAAAATACCATTATTTACGCTAATAATTTGTCTGTAAAAAACCTAGAGACTGTATGGCACGTATCTAGATGGTTTACCACACACGTAGATTATTTTAATAAAATCAACGGAGCAAGTAAGCAAACCTATTAAATTAAGAGAAAATCTACAATTACATTAGGGAAATAGCCGATCTTTTGCCAGCCATATCCATATTATTTCCAGAAAAACTTATATCTCCAACTAGTACGTGCTGTGATTATTGTGTTAATTTATTGAAGTAAATTTAATCTGCTTATGTTTTAGCTTATATTTACTTCAAGAGAGATATTAGAGTTCATAATTTATAAAATTTCATAGACTCTACAAAAGGCACGTACAATTTTTTTCCTGCTTTTTCACCGAAACCTAACCTAACCTAACAACTTCTAGAAATGCGGCCTAATAAGTTGAGTTAATTCACAACATTAATTCATTTTTGTAAAAAACCTAATTATTATATCACCTTGAAAATCAAAACATTTTTCTCTTAATACTTCACGATAACAACTCTATCGATCAAAAAACTCTTCCCCAAAATAACTACAGGCTATCATTACGTGTTTAAAGCAATTTATTTCTATTACTGCAAATGAGAGCTGTTCATGAATAATAATCATAGCTTTTACCTTTATTATACTATTATTTGTGCATTAACATACATCCGACACGTACTTGAGAGCGAAAGTGCACATTACAATGCATGCAGTGCGCTTAAAAAACTTTTGTCTTTTTTTTTGTTAAGGCTCTTTGCTCATGATGTTTATGCGTTCGGATTCTGAAATCAAGAGCATATTTTGAAATCAAGAGCATTTATTTTTTATAAGTTATTCTTTTCAATGTGCATGTCGATGGCATTGAACTGTTGACACCAATATCTTATAGCTCGCTTTTTGATTATGTTATTTACTCGTATATCTTAGAAATAAATTCAAACTCAAAATAATAACGCCAAGGACTAACTGTGGAAAAAAGGCTAACGGTTTGCCGAACGACTTAGAGGATTGTGAAAGTTTATATACTTTTAAATATAAGCGCAGCAAGTACCGGTGATTAATATGTAGTACAACTGTTATTATTTATCTCTGTAGGTATCTCATTATAGGTGAAAAGTAATTTTTATTCTATATTCTATATTTCTTATGGGAATAAAGTTCCTTAAACCTACAATTTATATTAACAAAAACAACTATTTGCATGCCGAACTTTTAAGTGCATGAATCACATCTTTATCATCTTTTCAGCTATAGGCTTTCAGAACATAGGCCTCCCCAATGACTTCCAGATTAGCCGGTTGGAAGCAGCCTGCATCCAGCGGCTTTCTGCAGCCATTACCAGGTCGTCTGTCCAACCTTAAGTTGCATGAATAATGTGATCTAACATCGTAACGCTTAGTAAAGAATAACATCTTAAAACTTTCGCCAAATTACTAACTGACTTTACATCTTGTATTCCTTTATTTAAAATACTAGCACGTTCCTCTTGATTTTGTTTATTTGCCGAAAATATGGTCCAGACAACGGCAGGTAAACCTACCCAAAAAGTTAAAAGTATTGAACCGATTTTCAACTTTAAGTCCGACTCGTAGAGATTAATATCAATTGAGAAAATTTCACGTTTTGTGGTAGGTTGACGAACTATTGTCTGAACAGTAGTAAGTAACTATACCTACATAGTTTTTAGACATAAGTCTAAAAACTATGTAGGTATACAGGTATTCATGTTAAATACATATGTTTTATCGATTTGTCGATATGCAAATATAGTGTTGTCGATTTTTCGGAATCTATGTATGGATTTATATCACTTGCACCATCGTGAGAAAACCTTCCCATTCAGGATAACACTATATCGTCCAACACAGTCTGGTTCCCCCGTCTAATGATTACATAGGTCTGATGGCAACCTTTCCAAACGTAATAGGTTAACTCGATCTCATGGTACATGATCCTATACGCGACCATGGTCAAGGATATCTCGACTAAAAACAGACAAGGGTTAGGAAAATACTGAAACGTCATTTAAAGACTATTTCACTTCTTTATCTTTTTGTCAGTGATACTTCAAGTGTGTCCATATCTTTAATATTTTGATAAAAAGCATTGCACTTTCATTGCAATTATGTAGTAAAATTGTTCTAGAAACAAGTGATTAGACTGTAAACGATTTAGTGCTCTTTATGTATCGAATAAAATGGAATTAATTTAAGACAACATTGGCATCGTATGCAAGTGTAGATAAAATATCATATATCAGGCTGAGTGTTTTTTTAATGTTTAAACGGATACTCCGTATAGGAATCTACGTTAATGATACTGTCCCTACTTCGTGGCCTTTTCCATCCTGCTAATAAGTCGAAACAGCATCGCTGAACCTTTTCCTTACTTGCACCTGCTTATTTAAAATAAACTTTTAACTTTCTTTATGTTACTTATTTTTTGCACTATGCTACCTACATATATGCTACCTATCTTTAACTTTATTGCTAAAACCACCACACCTATGCGACTTTTAGGAGTGGCACTTAAATATTTTCATATGATAACTTTCGAATTGAGTGAAATTTTATGATCACCTAGTGAAAATAGTTCGCAAAGATCGTAAAAAGCTAGGCACATCAAACATTTACTCAAAACCATGCATAAATAATATTCATGTAAGTCGTTGAAGATTGTAAATGCGTTCGTATGTACTTCATATCTGAAAAAGGGTAAAACTTAGGTATTTCGTACGAAAAATAGGTATTATGGAAAATGGACCATGGAAGGCAATGCTCCTTTGAAGGACTATTAAAAAATCGAAGTTATTGCCATGTGATGACAAATTCCTTCTACTCCCATCGAACTCAACGGCACAAACGCGGCGGCCGATTTGTATGTTTCATTTATCCTGTAAATAAACGAATAATAACTGTTTATTCGTTGTAGTGGTAATCCATTGTCCACCCGCCTTTTAAGTAATAATATAAGTATCGTAGTTTTATAAGTTATTATAGTATAAGTCACCTTTCATCACGTTTGAAATCGTTATTAAACTGTGATTGCACTTTTTATTTTGTTTATAGCATCTTCTGCGTGAATAAAAACAACAGACCTGAATGCGGCGGTCTCGCCATTCACAAACGTACAGTTATTTGAGTTTTTATTTGGGTTTGGGTGCTAAAAAGCGAAATGTCTAAACGGTGCTCAATCAGCCCATGCACACCAAAGTAAATATTCGTGTTTTTGCGTTTAGTTTTTTTACTAGAACCTGTTATGTAGAGCAGCAGGTATTGTGTTGAGGTGTGAAAACTGTCAGACACCGCAGGCAGATATTTAATCTGAGTTATTATGGGATGGGACACAGAAACTTTTATTTTAGGAGTCAAATCCGACAAGGTGGAGCAATGGTATACGTAAAGATTTACGTTAAACGTATATTACACGGCGGACTTAATGCTATACAGCATTCTCTACCAGTCAACCTTGAGGTTGAGGTGGATTTAAATTAACTACTATTTAAAAAGCCTATGCAAGCCGATGAGAGTTAGAATGTTTTCGGAAAAGAAAAGCCGATGTTCGGGCTAAGTGGCGTGCATTGGAAGAGGCCTATTTTAGCAGTGGACTGGACCGGCTTCCCACTTAGCTTCAAGATGCTAATCGCAAAACATATTAACAATTTTAATCGAAATTATTTGTGCTACAGAATTTTTGTAGTTACGTAATCACCATCATGCAACAACATCAAAATTGGTGGCCAAGAATCAAGTCGCATCAGACATGAGTCTGTAATTTAATAAAGCTAAAAGAAAAATGTACAAAAGGTAGAGTTAATGCCATGTGGCATTCTCTGCCAATTGATATTATTGTTTTATCGTCTACCTGTATAGCTTCAAAATTAATTTCGATTTCTAAAATTAAAAATGCTGGCTTGTTCCTAGCTCAAAGGCATAGTTTAGCCATTCCGCTAGCATTCTCGCCTCTTTGCCTCATGGACACGCTTTTATTTTTGAGTAGGTAGTTTTTAGTTTTAGGTTAGTTTATTTTTGTGTTAAAAGAATTTTAATTGTTATTGAATAAAACATTATCGCCTGTAAACTATATTGAGAATTTTGTTGCTGTTTTTAATTGTATACTTATTACTTAAACACATACCCCTTGTAGGCACGTACATAACGAATGTAATGAATGAAATGAATCAAATAAAGTAATACAACCTTGCAAAGCCGGTCGCTATAAAAAACTGGAGCTAAGTTAATCGCTATTAAATAAACTTAAAATATAAAATGCCTTTTTTTATTAAAGCCTAAGTTAAATAAATCGCTATTATGTGCTATATTTATTTATAATAAAACTACATGAGCGCGCTGTTGTTTAATGACTTAGCAGGTTATATCATATTGTTACTACCCTATAATTTCATAGTTAATTCCTAATTAAATTGCAGATACGAAAATGCTAACAAAATGACTTACATCTCGCTAATCTAATCTGAAGTAGCTCTATATTTTTATACCACTCTTGATTCAACAAAAAACCCTTCCAAGGATGTTTTAATATCAATATAAATTATACCCATTACTGCATCGGCTTGATTAATTGAATAATCTTAATACTTGTAGGACTACTGAATGGATAATAAATTATAGTAATACAGGTTTGCAACGCAAAGTGGCTTTGTAGGTCCTATGCTAGGACGTTGGATTCTGAAAAGGACATTATATTCGATTTTATTTATTGTGACGTTAGTAGGCGGAAATGTCAATTCAATAGAAATTTATTACTTTTCCCTAAAGGTCTTAATAGTACATAGGCACACTATAATGGACCCTGTTGGGTAGGTTTAGCAAATTAATTTGTTTATTTATTAAAGTAAATCAATTTGAATCAGATGAATAGAAAATAAATAAATAAAAATCTTTATTTTTTCAAAGTCAAGTTATGGTCTTACACTCCACCGCCTGGGTTTCGTAGATGTAGAGCAGCTGCCATGGAAGAAATTTTTCCTGCCTCCAGCCAGCCAGCCAGCTCAAGGTCCCATATCTGAAATGATGAGCGGATTGAAAACCAGTTCCACCTTTTTGAATGTTCAATACGAATCTCCACTAAGAAACTGCCCGGTTTTGGTTGACTCAGACCGTAAATCCAGGACTCGACTAAACTTTCGTTCCAACCACGGTAAATTAAGGACCACCTCCATAAATGGGGATAAAGGGAGTCACCACAGTGTAACTTCTGAACACCTGACCAAACCCTTTCCTATGTGGTAAACGAATGCCCATTTTGCTGTTAACCATTGAAATGAAATTCCATAAATACACATCTGCCACCGCCAGCTGGCTGAAAAACCTGGATATTGACGTCTGATCCACACAGAATAAGTTCTATACGCAATGATGATGATGAGGGTTTACTATGTTGTTTCTTGAACAGTTATATAACTGAAAACCTATAATGTAGTTTAAAATCAGATCACAAAGCCAGCAGCATGCTACCCGCTTGAATATTACACGTTGTACTCGTATATGCTCGTTTTAATCAAACGGACAAGGTAGCGAAAATAGGCTAGTTTCCTAGGTCAAAAAAAGATTATTCTATTTTGTCCGTCAGTTAGATTATCAAAAACTATTAGACCCATATTTTGTCTTTTGTCAATCAAACAAAAAATGACGAAGATAGAGCGCATCAGTGAGCAAGTGACGTCGCCTTGCTAAAAAGTGTCGCAAGGAGTGACGTTACACGGAACTTTAACGGGCTATATCTTCATAATTTTACGTTTGATTGAGAAAAGAAAAAATACATGTCCAATATTTTCTGTTAATCCAACTGACGAACTAATTAATTTTTTTTTAGGAAACTAACCCATTGTTAAAAAAATCTACAAAGGCTTTTCAGGGACGCGATCTTTAAATATGAAGAAAAACGAACGAAAAAAGAATTTGCTTAGTGTATTTTACTTACTTTACCTACTGTTTTACTGATAAAAGGCACTCCCACTTTCGAGCCTAACTAGTAAATATGTTCCATAGCATGGCAACACAGACGGAGTGGGTGTATCCCGTTATATTTGATCGTCTTACCATCCACTCGTTAAGTATTTGCTAAAATACACATTTTTAACTGAATACCAATAAAACTTATAATTAAAACTCATAAAATGCTTCGAAATCTGCATGTTTGATTAAAATCGTTTAATGATGTACCGTCTTAACCATAAACGCAAATTATAATAGTTGTTTACGAGCAGTCTATTTTTCATTTTTAGCTTTTTATTTTGTCTATAAAAGATAGAGTATTGCATGGTTGATTTCTATAAACGCAGATTTGAAACACTAAAACTTAATGGTCTCTTGATGTAGTAAAATTTATAAATATTTAAGTATTTCTACTCTGTGTGACATGTAACGTAGCTCAAAAGTCATAAAACATATAATTACTTACAATGATGAACATGTGTAGTGGCTCCCGGACTACAAAGGCGGCTGCGGGTTCGAATCCCGAAAGGGGCAAATGCTTGTGTGATGAGCACGAGCATTTTAAATTGTCATGTACGTCCGCGGCTTCCTGCGCGGACGACACCCAGCGTAGCTACAGCTTACTATTTCGGTCGTCGTTCGCACGAAATGCCTTACAATAGGTGAATTGATGTAATTGTAAATATAATTTAATATTATTATTTGTATCTCTCCTACGGGAAATCACGGCACAAACGCCGGTCCGTGTGAAAGGCGTTCGTGGGGATACAGATACAACACGAAGAAGTCTTTTTGAGATACCTACGATAATGAATTGACATGTACACCTAGGGGATAATATCTCTGCCTGTACTGTTAAGAAGATACAGCCAAATACAGCACCCGCTAGTTGCAAGGACTATTGCAGATTTAATAAGATGGAAACTATACTGGGAAAGGAACTTGATTGGTTACCGGGATATTGATGAGACCACGGAACGCCTGCCATATCAACTGTCTTATCTCCATAATTAGGGCAGACGGTGACTCGCCTCTCACTAAATGGGCCGGTTTATTAAAGCCACCAGAAGGTAGCGAGGGTAACAACATCGGTGTCAGTTGTTAGCCGTTGGCCGTTAGGTTGAAGAGTGGTGAGTCTGCGGGGCGCAAGATCCTCATGCTAAACGCACCAGTCAACGGGTCCCCGCCGTTATGACATTTTCCATTTTATTCTTTATTTTTTTTGATAATATATGGAAATTTAATGTTTGTTGTATACTGATCAATATGTAATTCGTGTATGCAATATTTAATGATATTTTTACTGAAAAATAATCACTTATACTTATATTTTAGTTCAAAATATCATGGCTTTAATCAAATAGTAATTTATAACTAAATAAACTAAACTAAAAGGTAAATTGTTAAATAAAGTTGTGTCATGTGGTGCATACCTAAATTGGATGTGTATTAAGAAAATAACCCAAATAAATATATCTAGTGTCTAAGTTTTAATGTAATAGCTGTTGGTACACCAAATAAATAAATAAAACTATT
Source organism: Anania hortulata (assembly GCA_963576865.1). Taxonomy (NCBI): domain Eukaryota; kingdom Metazoa; phylum Arthropoda; class Insecta; order Lepidoptera; family Crambidae; genus Anania; species Anania hortulata. Next base: position 17,513,417 of record OY756395.1, on the reverse strand, counting down.
GTAATGCAGCCGCAAATCATATAAAATATGATTTGATTAGTAAACACATTAAACCAGTCGATAAAAATGTAAAAAAATAATTTTTACGCACTAATCGATCTGCCATAAGTATTTTTCTAAAAAAATAATAACAATGCTTTCATGTTTCGTAACGTAGCTGTTGATCTGATCATGCATGCTCGTTCTGCTGTTGTATCCTTAGGCAACGAAGTTATTAATAACCCTGGGCTCGAAGGAATCAATTTGCGAGCGCCTGCGCCGACGCACCGCTTAACTTATTGCCCTCTGATTGAGGGTTACACACAAACCAATATGCAATGATTTAGTTGAATGGATGACCGGTTCTGTTGGCGTTTAGAACTTATAGGTAAGGTCTTTATCCGCATTTATAAATCAAACCCCAGTTTTATGAGCAATCATAATCAGCCCACGTCAGTGTACTGCTGGAAATAGGCCGCTTTCAATGCACGCCACTGAACCCTATCCTCGGCTATACTTTTCCATCCACTGCCACGAGCTTTGCGTTTATCGTCGGTCCACCTTGTAGGGCTCCCTACGTTGTGTTTGCCTCGTCGCGATCTCCACTCGTGAACACGTGTACCCCATCATCTATATGTCTACCCTATCGTATTTATGAGCAACTAAAATTGACATATACTCGTACTAAGTTCTATAGTTTTAAGGCTCAGAATCTAGGCGGCCCGTATTTATTTTTTTACGTTTTTACAAAATCAAAAATATTGCGAGCTGCACTGAAGGATCCGCTTAAGTTTTTGATATGTTTTAAGTAATTATACATAACATACATTGCAGAAGGCGTAGCTAACTCTGCTACCAATTGGCTTCAAAGAAAGGCTTCCAAAAACTTTCGGTAAATACATTTGTTTGCAAGACTTGATGAAATATGAGTTATATTCTTAATCTTAATGAAAATCAGTCGGTATGAGACAGTCCTTTGTGTAGGCATTATGAATAATGTAACGGCTTACAGGTTTTGATTTTTTTGTGCACAAACGCGAAAGACTGTGCACTTAAAGCGAATAATCGCAACAACCAGCGCCAATCGAGTTGTCAAAAAAAACAATTTGAATTTATTATAAGTTATTTTATTACCTAATAATATCAAACAACGACACCACGAGTCACGAGCTTCACTCTCATTTGCAATATTTTATAGCGGACAGGACATTATCTCGCTTTTCACACGCTTACATCGGCTTTAGCAGGTAAGAGTATCTTAACTAATGACCCTCAGAATAATACAAATTAAAACAATATTTCACTTCTACCAGCTAAAGTAACCATATTACTTTAGTCCCCGATTATATCTAACGGAGTTTGTCAACTTTCGCTTCAACGGTAAAAGGTGATAATGAAAATATGCGTCCACGCGTCGTCTCAGAGATAAAACTGTCATATAAACTGAATTAACAAATTCAGTTCACATTTATGACATTACGCATTTCAATTATAAGCCGTCGCGTAGGTAGAGTCGATTCATTTGTTATGTACTTATTGATTAGCAAAGAGGGTGATCGATCAATCACAACACTGACACAGTCGATGACAAATGCTTTATTCGCAAATTATTATAACCTCAGATGTCGCGTGTTGTTTAAGCAAGTGTATTCCTAACAACTTAATGTACTTCAAAAAGTAAACATTATTTTGCTTTTAGACCGAGGAAGATAGTTTCCCATTTCTGTGATTTTAAAGGTTATGACTGGTTGTTTAAATATTTTAGTGCGTTTGTTATACCTACCTACTGAAAATTATATTGAAAAGAATGTTACTCAAAATATATAAAAAATTGTAGATCAAGTTTTTTAATGTTTAACATTAAAAATATTTTTTTACTTAAACAACAAGCACCATACTTATTTATTTTTCTGTCAGTCCTTGTATTTTCTGTTTCGCTTGACTTTTAGATATTTGATTTAACAATTTTCTTCATCGCAGACTGCAGAAAGCGTATTATTTTACCTAATTACAAGAGATCTGGCTGATGACTGCTTTAAAAGCGGTGCTAAACTTACAAATTATCCGAGTTCGTCAAACCACATGCTACTGACAACACTTATACACATTTTATTCAACATATTTTACTCAACTGTGTCAACCCGATAGTCAAAGTAAATCACAGATGTACTATTTATGAAGTAGCACATCCAGTAGAGTTCCGTCTATCATTCAACGTGATAAACCACGTATTTTAGTTCAATAAAAGTGTCTTGTAAAGTTGTTACTTGTGTGCGTGACTGTACGAAGTATTGATGATCGTCGAACCGCGTCGCTCTCGCGAGTGATGGCCGGTCGAGCGTGAAAGATAGCAAACGTGTCATGCCCTTAGTCAGGGATGTCATTGCCTGGTTTTCATAAAAAAATATATAAACTAAAAACAAAATAAACTGACTCTCAAGGTCTGGCTGTAAGGCTTTATCCCATTGCCATTCCCATCGTAAATAAACCCTATCCCATCAAAACTCACATTTAAAAATCCTTATACCAAAAGGATATTATAAAGTAGACGATTATTTACACGACAAGAGTACATGGACTTAACCAGCCTAGCTCGCACTTACTACATGTCTTGTACCTGTATTTCCTGTAAAATAGGCTGACAAACTGAGTTTGTTGCGCCGTTTCTTCTCATCACCAGCCGATATATATATATAGTCCCGAAGCGGTGGTAGGGCAAAGCTATACTTTGGGACATATATACATAATTATATTATAAGTGGGTTTTTTATGACTTTAAAGCTAATTAGAATTTGATATTATGGGTTTTCTATTATGTCAAACAAAACTACAATTATATACACAGCAAAATAATATATTAGATAATAATAAGACCGCCTAAATTGTACCATTCTAAATTGATTGTTTCTCTGTACTGTTTTTTTTGTGTGGTGTGCAATTAAGAGTATCTATCTATCTATGTATACACGTTACTGAGGAAAACAATATGGCCGTCATGAGTGAAGGATTGATTGAATGTCTAATTTAAAGCATCCATTGAAAGTAAAGGGCATAAAATAATGTAAGGAAGTACCGACAGTGTTGAATTTTTGTACGTTCTTGCGTTACGTCATTATTTGAATGGGCAATCACAAGTAACAAACAAACTTAGTTAACCACAAATATTTATATTCTGTATCCATATTATATTCACCATAATTTGTTTACGGAAATCATTGTGAATGAATGAACTTAAAAAATAAATAAACATGGTAATAACTTGAAAACTCAGTAGCAAGTAAAGTAACGCATGCTTCTTAACTAAAATGCTTTTTTTGTTATAAACACGTAATTTTAATACGGAATTCTCGTAAACTTAAATATTTGACGTAAAATTATCAAAACATTCGTAATGCCACTGGAAGGGAAACAAAAAAAACTCATTTCGGTTTCTTCCATTTCCAGTGTCTTCGCATTACGAGCTATTATTGCATTTTTGGGTTTACACGAATACCGTTTTGGATCGTAATGTTACTGGGAGCGGATCGTCACTGGATTGTGACTACTATTATAGTACGGGAATTGGGCTTCTGATGTGAGTCAATTTAGAAAGAATATTTCCTTATTTAACCTGACGAGCGAGCGAGCTATGGAAAGGTCGATGCTTCTTGGGATTTCGTTAAAAGTTAAAATCCGAAACGAGGTTATCCTACAGCAGACCACAGTAATGGACATAGTCCTTAAATGTAGCAAGCTAAAGTGGCAGTGGGCCAGCATCATCTGTCGCAGAACCGATTAAAGGTAGAGTAAACGGGTTCGCGGTTGGAGACCACGTCTTGGAAAACGTAGTGTAGGACGCCCCCCAGCTCGATGGACCTTAGAAAGATGGCTGCATGGCAGTGGATGGATTAAATAAAAACCGACTTCAAAAAACTAAAACGCTAAAAATAATCTTAACACTTAAGTACCTAATCAGTTACTTTTGGAGTCGGTGCAAACGAAAGCATTGGTCTCTCATTGACTGGCACCGACTCCAAAAGTAACTGATTAGGTACTTAAGTGTTAAGATTATTTTTAGCGTTTTAGTTTTTTGAAGTCGGTTTTTATTTTTTTATAAAATTAACTTATTTCATCCATTTTAGTGAAAAATCCTAATCAAAACAAATCTTACGAGTGCAAACATAATTTAACTGCTGAACACCGATTTCATTTCCTATTTTTCCACCCTTAGGGGTGAATTTTTTTCCAAAAATGTTTTATTATAGTATGTTTGAAGTATAAGCTATTCATTAAAAAAAGAATCATCAAAATCGGTTCACATTTGGCAAAGATATTAGAAGATAGATACTAAAATCAGTTGGCGTGGTACGGAGTTCATGCAATGTTTGATGATTTTCTTATAGATCCTATAATCAGAATTCAACCAAATTTATATGGAACTATTCTGAAAGTATTACCTTTCAAACAAAAAAATAATTATCGAAATCGGTCAACGCAGTAACGAATGATCGCTGAACATACATAAAAAAAAGATACCGACGAATTGAGAACCTCCTCCTTTTTTGAAGTCGGTTAAAAAGCAGGAGAACGTGCTCTTTGGCGCTCCTTGGTAGAGGCTCACGTCCAGCAGTGGACTGCAATAGGCTGACATGCTAACCTGACCAGGTAATCAAATCCGGGGCCTAAGTGCTCAAGGCAAAACACTAAACAGATCGTCCAAAGATAGAATCTTCAAAAAAATATTACACTTGTAATTTTTGCCACCCCTATTAATGATAACGAGTGCCTAGTATGCGAGTTGTATGCTCGTTCACAGATTCACTGTTTTATAGAACGTTGGCTGCAATCGACCCAGCTGTTTCAATTAGTGTAGGGCTGTTTATTCTATCTCTGCCAGTCATTCTAACGACTCAAGTTGTACATTTTCCTCGCTGAATAATGGCTAGGACGGCTACTCGCTGATCGAATGCTTACTGTTAAACATAACGCTAAAGAAATCAATAGTAGATATATGAACTTCCAATCTAACCAATTTGTTTTTTTTGTCCGGTTACTTGTCGGCTGATCCATATTTATTTATTGCGTCAATAGTATACATTAAGGTGTTAAGAATTAGATTGTGTGTAATTATGGACCTTGTAAGGGCATTGATCGTTAGTTGCATTCTTAATTGTAATTGATCTGTTTTTTCTACACTGATTCTAGGTTCTTCATAAAGATATGAGAGACCGGAGTTAGGTCACTATGTGTAGGTTGACTAACTGTCAAAAAGTGACTTTTTTTTTTAAAGTGTTGCACTATTTAAGTTCGAAAAACTGTTTCCTGTTCCCGCTCAGTCGCCGGCCATGCGGCAATTTACATTACTCGCGCTTGATGCAACACTGTCAAGTAGGTAGTTTTTGATGTTTAGTCAACCTACCTCTATAGATAATCTCTATCCCTAGTCTCCCCTACTAGGGGCTAACTATTACCTCTTTAAAACAGTAAGACTTCATTTAATGAAGTCTTACTGTCAACAAGCTTCAGAACAAAGGACTTTTTTTTAAGGCATTGAAATTTTTTATAATAACAAAAGATGATATGAAAGAAGCAAACGAACATCAGAAATGTATAAATTGACAAAACATAATAATTACAAAACAAATTAAATTTGAAAGATGTAATGTAGTCACATATTTATTTATGTCTTGTAGTTTAGTACTACGAGTATAATACTCGTAAGTAGATTAAAATTGTTTTTGTCTTACTTACTTACTATAATAGATATAAGTACTAACGACATTTTATATTAAAAATGTAAATGCTTTGGATTTTTTTACTATTAATTTTCTGTTTTACATATAGGTATGCATATGTATATTTGAGTCTAATAATAAGGAAACTGAAGTGGCAGTGGGCTTATCACATTTGCCTCAGAACCGATAACCGATGAGCTAGTAGACGAGGTTCTTAAGTGGAGACCGCAATTAGGCAAGCGCAGCGTAGGGCGCCCTCCGACAAGGTGGAGCGACGATATACGCAAGGCTGCTGGCAGTGGATGGGAAAGAATAGCCGAGGATCGGGCTGACTGAGTGTGCATTGGGAGAATCCTATGTCCAGAAGTGGACTGACGTGCGCTGATCATGATGATATCTGAGTCACGATATGACCAAAGTTTGATGTTGCAGCTACCTATTTGTAATTAAAATATAAAATAAATATGCCCCAAACAATATATTACGAGGCACTAGGCAATGAATTTTTCCTAGGGGCGTCTCACAGCACACCCAGACTTGAATTGACTCTAACCGGGAATCGAATTCGGGATATGCATTTAAGGCCAATTACCGCGCCACTTCACCAATCGTTTAGTCATTGTAGAACTATTACAAGAACTCCACCATTTAGCTATATCAATCGTTAATAGGCTGAATTTATAAACGGCAGTGGGATGACAGCAAAAACATGGATAACACGCACACGCATATCGGGCCAATCATGCATATAACTCCTTATTTCTTGTTGCTTGTTCTGAGCCCTATGTTCTAGCGCTCTTAACATTATGCCCAGCTATAAAAAATCTGCAAAGGCAGAGAGGGGTATATTATGTGTGTTCTGTGCTACAGTGTAACCGTATCATCGTCATTTTAGCCTAAAGCAGTCTACTGCTGCACGTAAGCCTCGTACGCGTAAGTAAGAACGCCAATGAGCACGATCTTCTGTTATTTACATCTAGCCACTGCCAGCCTAAGATCGTTGGTCCGACGAGCTGTGGGGTGTCCTACATTACGTTTGCTGAGGTGTGATCTCCACTCAAGCACCCTTTTACTCAGCTTTCATCGGTTTAGCGACAAATGTGACCGGCTCATTATCACTTTAGCTTGCTTTAAGGTTACACTGTCGAAATGGTTGGCTGAAAAAGGTTTTTGCAGTGTAGGTAACCCTGTCGTACCTTCAAAATCTCTGTCAACTATAGTCTAATATTACCTATCTAGATTCTAAGGCAATTGCCGTGTGGGGATGGTCGTAAAGAATACACTTCCCCACCGCTAACAGGAGGCGTGTCGTAAGAGGCGAATAATTCCTGTAGCACAAGTCGGATATCAGCGTCTGCTTGCGAAATCTTATAAAAAAAACTGCGCTCGCCAACCCGCCTGCCAAGCGTGGCGAGTATTGACAATCCCCTCCGATGCTAGGTCATTGGGGGAGGCGTATGTTTCTAAGGAAATTTACACGTGCACACAGACTGAATACGATGTCTAGCTAAACATACAAAAACCATGTACTAAACTCAAATTTATTCTTGCAAACTATGTCCATTACTTTAGTCGTCTGCCGGATAACTACGAGATCCCAAGCATCGACCTTTTTAAACCTCGCAGAGTGATGTAAGTCGGTGGGCCAGCTTCACTGTCATGTTTCACGTTTCAGCTCCGCAGGTCATCACTGGTGGGATGCTACCGTAGTTGACAGTACCAAACAATTGGCACACTTTCTATAAGTAACCAAAACGAAATTTGCATTAATTTGTATGATAAAAACCGCTATGAAATATTTATTGATTTCAAATTAATTAAAAGTAAAAAATTAACTAGTGACTGTAATTAAACCGGATTTTCAGACCTAAAAAGGTGAGACTAAGAAATGTTGTCTAGGAACTATTTGGAAATACATCGGCGATGTAGATGTTTTAATATTGATGCGAATAGTTTTTCATTTTAACAGCCTTTGAAAATACCACAAAATGGAGGTAGGTACGGGAACTCAATTGTTTTATTTTATGCATGGTCACGCGGTATGAGTATAACTTTTATAGGTCTGTGCCACTAAATAAATAATCAAATCTTGAATGTCGAGTTTAACCTACTTCTAATTGTCATATGAATCTTTGAAGTATGTCAAATCCGGGTTACAATATACAATACATCAGAAATCAGAAATCTGAAAATGTATTTGCCAGAATACATACATGGTAAAGGTCTTAATATTAAACATAGTAAATGTATTTAGCCTGCATGCAGTCGTGCAAATTTTAAACAAAAAACTAATTTTAACAATAATAATTATTACTAATTAGTCTTAAGGTCTAGGAACTCCTTTACGCTATAAAAACAATGCAAAAGTAGCCATTCTGTTAGCTTTCGTTTAAACGCGAGACGCGAGCACATACCCTATATAGCAGCAACACGGATCATCTTTTTCCGAAACTAGTTAGTGATTTTTCACTTACATCTAGTATGAAATGACTTGTCATTTGAAAGGACTTGTACTGTCAACTCTCCCTCTTACCAAAACAGTACAGATATATCGTTAAAAAATGGCGGATTTTTTTTTCGAACAAAATAACTGAATTTCTAACTCTTTGGTATGTGCACCATGATAATAACTTTATACCATCAAGCTGGTAAGATAAATGGAGCCGGAGGAGGAGTAGATGGATAGTGTAACTCTTCAATGGCTGGTAACTAGTTACCCTTTGAGTTTGAGCTCATTTGATTCGTTTTAATGATTCACATACAGATTTATAAGCATCTTATTTGTTTTATAAACTATGCATTAACATTATTTCAACTCCTATTATGTAATGGGCTAGTTTCCTAAAAAAAACTAATTAGTCAGTCAGTTGGATTAACAGAAAATATTGGACACGTATTTTTTCTTTTCTCAACCAAACAAAAAATGATGAAGATATAGCCCGTTAAATTTTCGCGTAACGTTACGCCTTGCGACATTTTTTAGCAAGGCATGACGTCACGTGCTCACTTTGATTCGCTCTATCTTCGTAATTTTTTGTTTGATTGACAAAAGACTAAATATGACCAATATTTTTTGATAATCTAACTGACGGACTAAATCTTGTTTTGACCCAGGAAACTAGCCTATTGACTCTATTTCGTGTTTTTTCTGACTTCTTTAGCCATCATCAGCCTTTCTAAATCAAGCTCAGTTTTAGAACTTATTGCATTTAGGCTCTAATAGTTATGTACTATCCTTTTGTCCTGCTGTCACGGATCTCTAAAAACCTGCACCGCAATAACCCTAAGCAAATACCACACATTGTATTTAACCCACCGCAGATATTTAACTGCCGCTCAAATTATTACTCGCATACATGCTTAACATTATTGTAACAACGCAAAACAATATTATTTTAAAATGCATGGTTAATAGATTTTTATAATTCCGAAAGTCGGGCTCAGTAGCGAGCATTAGGGTGACTAACAGTCAAATGTCCAACAGTGGACTGTGGGCTGATTATGATGATGGATAAAGAAGTGTTTTTATGCATCCAACAAAGTTTGCTATTTTACTTAGTCTTTCATATAATCAGATCCGTATTTTGAGCAAACTATGTACTAGAAGAACTATAATAGATTATTATGTATTAAAAAATAAACTGAAAATAAGTGTTTTGTTGTTACCACTTCATATGTACATTCCTTTAAATTATATTTGTTAAAGATCTAAAAAACATCGGAGTCTGTCGGAGTAAGCGAAATACTATCAGTCACTTTAGTTTTCTGTAAACTAAAAGTTACTAGCTATACACCTTGTTATCTAAAAAAAAATGTCAAAGGCAATTACTCTAATCCACTCTAGAAACGGAGGAAGTTCTAAATTCGACTGTACTTTTATGTAGTGTAGCCTTTATTATATCCAAAAGCCACTTAGCAATGTATTGCTAATTAACTCGTTTTGCCTTAACTGCTACACATATCTATTTTTGTGTCACATTTATGGCTTAAGCTTTATAACTGCTTGTAAAAGTTGATACAACCCATCTCGTCATTGGTTTCGTTAACCCGATTCTAGCTTAATTTTATGACTCGCACATAAGAGAGACCGTATACAGTAAGCTTGTTTGCCTAAACCCTAAAATGGAGCTATCCGACAAAGAATCAGAGCAATCCATGTAGCGCAAAAGATAAGCAAGCTGATTTTCTAGGTTCTGCTTGACTGGTCACGTCATACTACAGATGACGATACACACGCCATTTACCACATGCATTAAAAGGTATGTCCCCAAAGAATTCCCAAAGAAAGGTTGCCAGTCGTTAGCTGACGCTAACTATGACTAGTGGCATGATATTTTTTAAACTACTTTCGGAAAACTACGCAACATCGTCTCGTCCAAAATACCTCAGTGCCTAAAGACGAAAGTCTACAACCAGTGTGTGTTACCAGTGATGACATATGGAACTGAAACGTGGCCTCTCACTATGGGCCTCATAAAGAAAGCTCAGGGTTGCACAGCGTGCTATTTAAAAGGCTTTGCTCGGTATTTCTTTGCGAAATCGAATCAAGAATGAGGAGATTCGTAAACCAACAAAAGTCGCTGTTAAAGCCCAACGGATAAGCAAGCTAAAGTGGCAGTAGGCGGGGCACATGATACGTAGAACTAACGGCCGATGGGGCAGAAAGGTTCTGGAATGGAGGCCCCGTACCGGCAAGCGCAGCGTAGGACGTCCACCTACAAGGTGGACAGACGACCTGGTAAAAGTTGCAGGAAGCCGCTGGATGCGGGCCGCTTCCAACCGGACAGTCTGGAAGTCACTGGGGGAGGCCTATGTTCTTAAATGATGATGATGATGATTTTTTAAACTTATAGAATTCTTAGAATACCGACTTTTAATTCGGTTTTAAACCGTAGAATAAATCCTAAAAAACAAATTTTGTTTTGTTTAGGCAGTCGTGCAATAACAAAAGTGAAAAATAAAGAACTGTTATAGCGAAAGATGGCAAGGAGAGCAAACCCCAAACAATATGGGATCTTAGCCTTATCTCTAAAGAGAGTCAACAAATGCCCCTAAAAGGACTGATCGTGTTGCCTAAAGACAATAAGGTTCTCGAAATGAAAATTTAAATTTATAACCAAATCTAAAAAAAATATTGCTTCTGTATGAGGAAAAAAGTTGAGTTTTCAATCGGTCTTTCAAATTGTTGTTGTATTAGAGCAGTAGATACTGGAGCTGGAAATATTGTTTCAGTAATGTTATACACAGTATTAACTAGTCGAATGTAGAATTAAACCTGCTGGCTTTACCTCTATTGTAACTCAAATTACATTCTGCCACAAATGTAGGAAATGAAGAAAAGTGTAACGGACATCACGTAGTCGTACAAATTACTATAATAGTACAACTCGATCGGTGATTATTATGATTACTTTCTAGAGTCGGTCAATTTCACTTAGCAATTAACATCATGCTGATTCGCAGCAAGGATGCTGGGGATTCCGTCACACGAGATAAAATAGATATGAATCGATAATGTTTAATGATCTGGAAATGGGTGAAATTTATAGGAAATGAGAAAAATGCGTGGTTAAAGTTTCTTAGCCATAGCGCGGAGTACTGTCGGCCGTTGGGGCAGATAGAATCTCGAGATTTGACCACACACGCACTGGCAAAGACAGACTGAGGTACAAGGGAGCTCTCCTAAAACAGTAATTACTTCAACTATGATAATTTTTTTCTGTTTAAAGTTTAACGCACAAACGCTCCGTAGCCAAGAGGCGAGTATACCGGACTTGGTGTCGCTATGTCTGAGGTCCCGCGGTCAATTCCCGGTCAGTCAGAAAAATAACTTTACTTTATTAACTCGGGTCTGGTTGAGGTGGTGCCGTCAATGATCCTGGGGCCATACCACGACCTAGACGATCTATTCAATTTCCGACCAAAATTGAGCTGTTTTGCTAATTTCGTACTACGAGGTCTCTTTACCACTCAATTTTAGGTTCAAGTTTTTGACAGCTATTCAGAAATATATTTCCTTCTCTCTGAATCGCAAATACATTATTTTGTTCATTCAATGAATGAACTAATGCAATTTTTATGATTCTGATTGGCCAAATATCACTTTGCCTAATTTCTAATTGGTTAAAAGTAATAATGCCAGGGCTGGATTTCTATCTAGGCCCAGCCAGCCTAGGGTCCCCAGTCCTAGTGGCGGAACCTGCACACAAGCTCAGTCTGACTTGCCTTATCAAGATTAATGAATTGAAAATATTCCTGAGTCTTAAACAATATTACTTATTCGAGCTACTTAAAAGTTGGAGGTGCTATTGTGGTCTTTCTTTTGCACTTGTCCACCAAATTGTCAAAAAAAAACAAACGCCACCTAAGAAAGAGTTGAGTTGCGGTCATTTGAAGAACTATCGTCACTAGGACTGAACAAATAAGTATTTATTAGAAAAAGCCTTTTTGGATATCTACTCAAACGTCGGGATTGCGCTTTGATTGCTATTGTATATGTCGCCGGCGTCGTTGTTGTTATCATACAATATGCCAACGACATATATACATACACCAGCGTCAAACTGCGCAGCATACGGGCGTTTTTAAGGCTCACTTAGCCTTAGCTCTTAGCTCTTAAGATCTACCATAGAAGAGAACCGGCTAAATTCATTATGTGTAATGTGCAGTTAATTGACTATGATGACATCATTGGTTATTTTGCTCAGAAGAATGCTTGTTGTATGATTCTTTAAAATAGATCAAAGTAACTATACTAAAAAGACTGCGTTATTCTGATGTTTTTCGAAGTAATTAGTTCTGTGTACTTTGGCATGTAATTTGCTAAACCAAAATAAATTATTTCGAGTTGGGGCCCTGGCTCTCTAAGTCCGGGCCTGGATATTGGTGTTTTTGTTGGCATGTTTTAAATTTAAACGTCAAAATAATACAAGTCTTGATAACAAATTACTTTTTAAGTACTTATCCAGGATGTGGTTGATAATATCTGAACAACTTATGATAGCACCAGATTCCAGCGCGTGATAACTCTACAACAAACTGGAAGCCTGGCTCAAGATGACCTGTTATAGAAGCCCAGTTTATGCTCGCACGCTTTAAAACACCAAACAAGACTTTGAGCTGACTAGGCTGGCCATGTACGCTGCATGATTACTAGTACTAGAATAAGGACTATCTCAATGCAGACAATCACTTTGTAGGAGGGGAATTAGCTCCAATGATTTGCAAGAGATTGATATAGCGTAGTCCAGAATATTTAAAAGTACATATTAAAAAGGAAGACCGTTGCGTCGCTGTGAAACAGTGTAATCAATTAAACAAACCAAAAGTAATTACTTATTTTATTAAAATAAATGTTTGATATTTTTATTCATTATTTTATTTTGTAAGAAGATAACAACATAATATTGGTTTTAAGACAACATCATTATGATTAGCACATGGATTGGTTTCTAGAGATATTACTTAAATTATTAATTAAATGTAAGTACATATTTTGAAGAAAAATTACATTCTTGCATGACAAGAATATTATGTACCTATTATCTTAAAATATGTCAATGATTAGATTATTAGTTAACAAATAATATCTAGTATCATAGTCTGCCAACGTGAACCACGTTTTCATCGTGATTATCATATTCTACCCACATTAGTCTACCTAGGCACGCTAGATGCTGCTGAACCACAACCACGTCTTTTGTTTTCCATCACCTACCCGCAATTTTCATAATATTATAAGTAGCTTCCACCTTGACAGAAAGTGCGTTTTACAATAGTTACGAGTAGTTCGCAACTCGCAGGGTTTTAATAATTTTAGTTTAAAATATTTATTTTACATTTTTTTTTATAAAATCTCATAGTGACATACAGTGACATATATAGATCTCAGAAAATACAAACAAACACAGATAAATAATAATAAAAGGCACAAGAAATTGACAGGTAAACAACCGCCATAAACTAGATTGCCATTCAACATTTTTGTAATATATTTAAAAAAAAGAAAATAGGTTATTCAATTTTGAATATGACGTTTGTTGCGAAAAATGCATTTCTTTTTACTATGATTAAAAAATAGATAATAAATGGATGTGGATGGAAAAGATAGCTAAGATAAAGATAAAGATAGATAGATTGCCGAGGATCAGGCGCAGTGGCGTGCAATGGGTGAGGTCTATGTCCAGCAGTAGACTGATGTGGGCTGTTTATGATGATGATCATGATAGTTTTGGTTACGGCTATGGAGCTCCCTAACATCCCTATTAAAATCCATGCATGGAAACTCACAAGGCATGGCGAGTGTCTTTTTGTTAGCCACATCAAGGGCATGCTTATTTTAATCTAAAACGTCAAATCCGTAGAAATAAATAAAAATAAACAAAATTGTATTAGAGCTAGCACGCACGGGTGACTTTTGTTGCAGTGACTGTTTTGTCAATTATAGGGGTTCCCTACGCTATACCGAATCACGAAAAACAGAAAAACATATGCCCGAACACTAATGATCGATAGCTTGTTTCACCGAAGCAACAAAAGACCGAAAATTTAAAATCTCGATAGTTTATAAGACCAAAAATTCATAAGGCTGAATTAACTTAGTACTTAGCTAAGTTGAGCTTGTAAAGGTTTATTACTAGGTATTAATACTCAATATTACACATTATTCACGCACTATGACTTATACTTTGTAAAATCTACCTCCGTACCATGTTTTCTATCATTTATTTGTCCGACTTACTTTCGATATTGTATAAACCAGATTTAAAGAGACAGTCATTATAACCTGTGGTGGTTTACTTTATCAGTGGTCATATTACTTTCTTGTAGTTTCTATGCTAGAAAGAGGATATTTTGCATTACATGTATATCTATATACATGTAACTATATAAAAATGAATCTCTATTTCCCTTGGTCATCGCATCACGCGTAAAGGGATGGAACAATTTCGCTAATTCTTTTTTTGTTGTGTTAATCATTGTCAGGACAAGGTTGTTTTAAAAAAAAAAAGATAAAGATGCGCAGAAAATCCTTTATGAATAAACTAAAGACTAGGCGAACGAAGTCGCGGGCAACAGCTAGTAAGCTATATTTTTCCATTTCTTTTTTCTGACATTATTTCAATGTAAGTAAAATTTCTAGAATCAGGCTTTACTTTGCGGAAGCTCATAACTCATGTTGCTCACAATTTCCGCTCAGTTCAGATAGACATAGGCACCCTCATACACACTTTATGGCACCCACACACACTCCGTAAACAAACACAAGCAAAATGCAAAGAGAAAATCTGACCTGAAGATATACCACGTGGAGTGGCGAAACGCGTCAAGGTTTTTATACCGGTGTTGGGTACTAAGTTTTGCATTCATCTGTCTCGCATGTAATTTTAGGGGGGTAGGTAGTGCTCTTTGCATGTTGCTTGTGTTCACGGAGTGGTGTTCTTAATTCTAGTTGTTCTCGTCTCTGCGCTATTGCAATCAGAGATTGTCTAGCAGAACTCTAAGACTATGTGAATTAGCGTCGGCGAAAATTTCTTTTGTCTTGAAGTGCAGCACGGTGATGTGGTGTAGACATCGTGTTTATAGTAGCAGCAAGTCCGACGGCCGCAAAGGCCGCGGCGGCCGCAGCGGCACACTGCACCCGTGCCAGTGGTGGCGATCGAGACGCGCTTTCCATCAGTGCCGTGGCTTGTGCTCGTACTGCTCGTGAGGTGGTAGCAACGAGGGGGTGGTGTTTCCAGTGTTGCATCTATTTTCAAAGACAAAATAATCACTAGGTGTTGGTGAAATGTTCGTAAAGTTGTTTTGGAGAAATGCTTTCGTACAGGATTCTCGCTCTGGCATACACTCGTACAGAAGAATTATATTTATGTTTAAAAGATAGATTAAAAGATTTTTTATTTTTTATACCTGTGATAATATTCGTTTCGTCAATCAACATATTTTGGTGATTTGGATCATTTACCAGGATAATACTCGGAGGCCCCGTCTCGGCATCTGTAAGGTCTTCATCGGGCTGTTATAAAAAATTAAGAATATTTAAATTAACTCTACAGTAAAATTTTATCAATATACAATAAACATAACTAAGTAGCATACTATGATAAAGGGCTCCACACGTGCCCCAGGAAGACCAGCGCCATAGCCGTAAGATCTCCAGCTGGTTGTTTGTTACTCGTCTGTGACTGAAAATACATTACTCATATTAAAGCATTTTTTATGTAAAAAACTATAAAACTTTACTTTCGATATGATTAAAAAGAAATAATCTAAGCTTGTTACACATTCTAGCAATAAAAAATAAATACAACAAAGAAACTCCTCTTTTTTTTTCATTTAACAATTTGAGTTTAAATTTTAAGCAAGTTCCAAGTATAGCACTAAATGGAATTATGACGGCGCTGAATTTTGTAGCGCGTCAGGTTGTATTGTATGCGAATTCGAACTAGAGGCCATGTTAGAGAGTGATCATCATGCAGACGCGTTTTGGGATCAGTCATCCAAGTAGGCAGTAACGATACCTAGCAAGGAGCTTGAGCGAAGCATCATTAAGAAAATCAAAGCGGCGTAACATGCAGACAATACATACCGGACATTAACTAGCATTAAGTAGATATTGAAATAAATACTTACGACATGATGCCCAAAACCTTCAGCCAACACTATTTAAATTATATAAGTACCAGCCGCGAATATCTAATTCTGCTTGAAATATCTTTTAATAAAACCATGCGTATTTTCATTGACAGACTTTTGAAATTGTCACTCTGAAACGTTTTACCAGAGATTCAAGAGTATACTATTCACCAATAGGAATCGTCGAGTTTGCTAAAAGACCAATTGGAGAACTAAAACTGCAGGCGATTCAATTCTACGTGCTTAAACTGCATAGCTTAAATTCGTACTACGACGTATTTTTACTAAGTAGCTTTGTGGTCTGATAAAATTGAATGATTGACCGAGAATTGTCTCTGAATCACTTTCGAAAAAGTTTTAACCCTATAATTACTAACGTGTGGTCGTTCAGACCACACATAGCATACAGAACATCATTTCATTTTTAAATAAAGTTTTTGCAGTTTGCAGAGCAATAAGACTAGAACAATGGTAGAGACGGCCTTTTTAAATCTTAGGTTTTCTCCAATTAATATTGTTTTTCTTAAAATATGATTGTTTTAATTGTCGATTTCGATTCATCATTTCTTTTTCATTCATTCTGAACTCTTCGGCAACTCACAGGCGATATAGCATCTTAGAGCTCATGAGAATAGTCTCAATAAGTAGGTGTTAAATAGATGATGATTGAGACCTTTAGCTGATGCTGCACATCAAGAAGTCTGCAGGATTCCCAAGTCCTCAATAACTCACAGCAGCAGCAGATATATCGTGTTTAGACTCATAAGAATGGTTTCAATGAGTCGGTGTTAGATAAATGATGATCGAGGCCTTGAGCTGATACTGCACTTCAAGTGTCAAGTTTTTTTTTAATTTTAATTTAATTTAGTTATTATATTTTACAATATTCATAACTTGGAAATAAACTGTTCACAAAATTATGTATGATCTAAGTCTATATTAATGCCTCTGTCAATAGGTACGTTCTAAAAAACCACGTTGGCATTCTAAGGGTTAGCTAAAAAGCGACATCTTGTAGAATATGACTATACTAACTTGTTGATGAGTACTACTCCAATGAGACTAAAGATGGCGCTAAATCGCATTCAATATTATTTAGAATTCTAGTTGATTTCGCAGAGGCAAGTAATTTATTTCTAATTTCCGAATAACATCTTGCTTATAAAATATTAATGCATCATAATAGTCAGTATTAGTATTCAAAGTCGTTCATTTTCATATTAAGCAAGTTAGAAAAACAAACTTTTTTTGAATCGCTAAGATATGTCAAAATTGAGAGCTAAGCGTTTCAGTTTAAACTACGCAAAAACCTCATGGTACCAAATGAATGAATGACCTAGGCTCTCTGAATTGTTTCATGAAACAACGCTATATGAGGAAAAGAGAGAGTGAAAAATCACTGCGAGACAACGCTATACGAATAAGGGAGAGAGATATATAAACAATTCAGTAAAAGAGAGATCATGGTACCAATCTGAGCGATTCAGAATAGACGCACAATACTGAATTGCCTGGAATTTGAGTGGATAGTTAAAAGCTTATGGTAAGGCCCCTGATTTCTGTAAAACAAGTGCTTATTATTAGCTTATAATCTTTCTCAATAAATGAACTATCCTATATATACTATATCAAAAAGAATTTTTAAATTCGAACCCGTAGTTCAGAAAAACATATGCCCGAACACTAATGATCGATAGCTTGTTTCACCGAAGCAACAAAAGACCGAAAATTTAAAATCTCGATAGTTTATAAGACCAAAAATTCATAAGGCTGAATTAACTTAGTACTTAGCTAAGTTGAGCTTGTAAAGGTTTATTACTAGGTATTAATACTCAATATTACACATTATTCACGCACTATGACTTATACTTTGTAAAATCTACCTCCGTACCATGTTTTCTATCATTTATTTGTCCGACTTACTTTCGATATTGTATAAACCAGATTTAAAGAGACAGTCATTATAACCTGTGGTGGTTTACTTTATCAGTGGTCATATTACTTTCTTGTAGTTTCTATGCTAGAAAGAGGATATTTTGCATTACATGTATATCTATATACATGTAACTATATAAAAATGAATCTCTATTTCCCTTGGTCATCGCATCACGCGTAAAGGGATGGAACAATTTCGCTAATTCTTTTTTTGTTGTGTTAATCATTGTCAGGACAAGGTTGTTTTAAAAAAAAAAGATAAAGATGCGCAGAAAATCCTTTATGAATAAACTAAAGACTAGGCGAACGAAGTCGCGGGCAACAGCTAGTAAGCTATATTTTTCCATTTCTTTTTTCTGACATTATTTCAATGTAAGTAAAATTTCTAGAATCAGGCTTTACTTTGCGGAAGCTCATAACTCATGTTGCTCACAATTTCCGCTCAGTTCAGATAGACATAGGCACCCTCATACACACTTTATGGCACCCACACACACTCCGTAAACAAACACAAGCAAAATGCAAAGAGAAAATCTGACCTGAAGATATACCACGTGGAGTGGCGAAACGCGTCAAGGTTTTTATACCGGTGTTGGGTACTAAGTTTTGCATTCATCTGTCTCGCATGTAATTTTAGGGGGGTAGGTAGTGCTCTTTGCATGTTGCTTGTGTTCACGGAGTGGTGTTCTTAATTCTAGTTGTTCTCGTCTCTGCGCTATTGCAATCAGAGATTGTCTAGCAGAACTCTAAGACTATGTGAATTAGCGTCGGCGAAAATTTCTTTTGTCTTGAAGTGCAGCACGGTGATGTGGTGTAGACATCGTGTTTATAGTAGCAGCAAGTCCGACGGCCGCAAAGGCCGCGGCGGCCGCAGCGGCACACTGCACCCGTGCCAGTGGTGGCGATCGAGACGCGCTTTCCATCAGTGCCGTGGCTTGTGCTCGTACTGCTCGTGAGGTGGTAGCAACGAGGGGGTGGTGTTTCCAGTGTTGCATCTATTTTCAAAGACAAAATAATCACTAGGTGTTGGTGAAATGTTCGTAAAGTTGTTTTGGAGAAATGCTTTCGTACAGGATTCTCGCTCTGGCATACACTCGTACAGAAGAATTATATTTATGTTTAAAAGATAGATTAAAAGATTTTTTATTTTTTATACCTGTGATAATATTCGTTTCGTCAATCAACATATTTTGGTGATTTGGATCATTTACCAGGATAATACTCGGAGGCCCCGTCTCGGCATCTGTAAGGTCTTCATCGGGCTGTTATAAAAAATTAAGAATATTTAAATTAACTCTACAGTAAAATTTTATCAATATACAATAAACATAACTAAGTAGCATACTATGATAAAGGGCTCCACACGTGCCCCAGGAAGACCAGCGCCATAGCCGTAAGATCTCCAGCTGGTTGTTTGTTACTCGTCTGTGACTGAAAATACATTACTCATATTAAAGCATTTTTTATGTAAAAAACTATAAAACTTTACTTTCGATATGATTAAAAAGAAATAATCTAAGCTTGTTACACATTCTAGCAATAAAAAATAAATACAACAAAGAAACTCCTCTTTTTTTTTCATTTAACAATTTGAGTTTAAATTTTAAGCAAGTTCCAAGTATAGCACTAAATGGAATTATGACGGCGCTGAATTTTGTAGCGCGTCAGGTTGTATTGTATGCGAATTCGAACTAGAGGCCATGTTAGAGAGTGATCATCATGCAGACGCGTTTTGGGATCAGTCATCCCAGTAGGCAGTAACGATACCTAGCAAGGAGCTTGAGCGAAGCATCATTAAGAAAATCAAAGCGGCGTAACATGCAGACAATACATACCGGACATTAACTAGCATTAAGTAGATATTGAAATAAATACTTACGACATGATGCCCAAAACCTTCAGCCAACACTATTTAAATTATATAAGTACCAGCCGCGAATATCTAATTCTGCTTGAAATATCTTTTAATAAAACCATGCGTATTTTCATTGACAGACTTTTGAAATTGTCACTCTGAAACGTTTTACCAGAGATTCAAGAGTATACTATTCACCAATAGGAATCGTCGAGTTTGCTAAAAGACCAATTGGAGAACTAAAACTGCAGGCGATTCAATTCTACGTGCTTAAACTGCATAGCTTAAATTCGTACTACGACGTATTTTTACTAAGTAGCTTTGTGGTCTGATAAAATTGAATGATTGACCGAGAATTGTCTCTGAATCACTTTCGAAAAAGTTTTAACCCTATAATTACTAACGTGTGGTCGTTCAGACCACACATAGCATACAGAACATCATTTCATTTTTAAATAAAGTTTTTGCAGTTTGCAGAGCAATAAGACTAGAACAATGGTAGAGACGGCCTTTTTAAATCTTAGGTTTTCTCCAATTAATATTGTTTTTCTTAAAATATGATTGTTTTAATTGTCGATTTCGATTCATCATTTCTTTTTCATTCATTCTGAACTCTTCGGCAACTCACAGGCGATATAGCATCTTAGAGCTCATGAGAATAGTCTCAATAAGTAGGTGTTAAATAGATGATGATTGAGACCTTTAGCTGATGCTGCACATCAAGAAGTCTGCAGGATTCCCAAGTCCTCAATAACTCACAGCAGCAGCAGATATATCGTGTTTAGACTCATAAGAATGGTTTCAATGAGTCGGTGTTAGATAAATGATGATCGAGGCCTTGAGCTGATACTGCACTTCAAGTGTCAAGTTTTTTTTTAATTTTAATTTAATTTAGTTATTATATTTTACAATATTCATAACTTGGAAATAAACTGTTCACAAAATTATGTATGATCTAAGTCTATATTAATGCCTCTGTCAATAGGTACGTTCTAAAAAACCACGTTGGCATTCTAAGGGTTAGCTAAAAAGCGACATCTTGTAGAATATGACTATACTAACTTGTTGATGAGTACTACTCCAATGAGACTAAAGATGGCGCTAAATCGCATTCAATATTATTTAGAATTCTAGTTGATTTCGCAGAGGCAAGTAATTTATTTCTAATTTCCGAATAACATCTTGCTTATAAAATATTAATGCATCATAATAGTCAGTATTAGTATTCAAAGTCGTTCATTTTCATATTAAGCAAGTTAGAAAAACAAACTTTTTTTGAATCGCTAAGATATGTCAAAATTGAGAGCTAAGCGTTTCAGTTTAAACTACGCAAAAACCTCATGGTACCAAATGAATGAATGACCTAGGCTCTCTGAATTGTTTCATGAAACAACGCTATATGAGGAAAAGAGAGAGTGAAAAATCACTGCGAGACAACGCTATACGAATAAGGGAGAGAGATATATAAACAATTCAGTAAAAGAGAGATCATGGTACCAATCTGAGCGATTCAGAATAGACGCACAATACTGAATTGCCTGGAATTTGAGTGGATAGTTAAAAGCTTATGGTAAGGCCCCTGATTTCTGTAAAACAAGTGCTTATTATTAGCTTATAATCTTTCTCAATAAATGAACTATCCTATATATACTATATCAAAAAGAATTTTTAAATTCGAACCCGTAGTTCTTGCGATTAGCGCGTTCAACCAAACAAACAAACAAACTTTTTAGCTTTATTAAATTAGTTAGTATAGAAGATAATTATAAAGTTATGCCTTCAGTTTACTTCAGCTATCGTGTTTACCAAGTGTTGCAATTTATTCCATTTATTTTTTTGCATAGACTTGTCCCAACATTTAAATCGTAACTTCTAAAACATTCCACTAAAATATTTACATATTTTGAACAAATCTCTCTGTCGCCCACAAACTAACATACATACCACCATATGGCCAGTTAATGTAATTAAATCAGTAATTAAAGACAATTAATGCAAATAAGTGTGAATGAACACATTTAGCAACAAGGTCGTGAACAATTACACTTATTCCTAATTAACTTAGATTAGGATTAATTAAATTAGAATCAAAACACTCTCTACATTCTAATACCTAGTTACTTATTGGAACAATCTAAACCGGCCTCGATGGCATAGTGGTGGAAAGTTGATTAACGTAGGGGGTACTGCATTCAATTTGTAGTATTATAATTATGATGGTAAAATATATGGTTACAAGTGTATGCTCAGTCATGGGACACCCTGTTATTCGTTCGTAGTCGTACATACTACTAATAAGCAGAGCAGAGGCCTAATGGTAAACGCTAAACAGAACCTAAGATTTGTGGTTTTTATGTTGCACACTATTCCCTGTGTGCGCGATGACAGCGCCCCTAGTGACCACAAGTATTGTGGACTTAGGATCTCTCAAATTATGGCAACTGGATGGTTTAAGAATGATTTTCGGATTGTTTTTCTTCGAAATTAGATGTAAATATCTAAAAAGTTTGTGCATATTATAATAAGTCATTTCTTTACTCGAACTAAAATATGAATTTTATAATACGAACGACGAAAATACAGTATGTGAGAGACTTTGAAGAGCTTAGAACCAACGGACAAAGCTACTTAATAAGAGCTGTGTTCATAAGACAAACGTCTGTGACACAAACTTCCTACAAACTTTATTCTTTTCACAGCTGCTATCCATTTAATACCTTGCTTCAATTTGCATCTTGATGTTGGAACCGAATAAAACATGAACAAACTGTTTTTCCCATTGTTTCTACACCTTAAAACACAACACGTACTGTGACCCATATCGCGATTTTAACGTGTTTACTTAAAAATACTTAATAACGTAAGTATGAAATCCTATGGAAATATTGAAATTTGACACATGACAGTCCAATATGCTTAAATTCTTTCACCTGAAACACAATTAAAACATAAAACCCATGTTGCCATCACCACTGGTGGTCCTTTTTCCTTCTAAATGTAATTTGTTTTATTGTACGAGTAATTGACTGCAGTCCTAGTTTTTTTTTAAAAATCATGACAGTGAAAGACAAAAATTAAAATGACTCCAACCCATTTATTCAAACAATTTACTTGATATCCTACCCTCTTAGGGTAGAGTATAAAAAAAATGGACCAACAAGCATTCAGACAACACCGAGAATCATAAATCTGCAAGCATTTCAGAGTTCAATCATCATCAAATTGCTTTCTTCCTGCGTGGATCAGACGTCGATACCCAGGTTTCTCAGTCAACTTGTGGCGGCAGGTGTGTATTTATAAACTTCCGACATTCCACCAGGAAAATAGCGACGCGAGCACTCGTTAACCATTAACCACATGGGAAAGGGTCCTGACCAGACCCTTTCCCGCTCCGCAGTCGCACTGTGGTGACTCCCTTAATCCCCATTAGTGGTAGTGATTAGTTTTCCCGTGGTTGGAACGAAATCGTTTCAAGCGAGTCCAGGATTTACGGTCCAAGTCAGGGTGGCAATTTTTCCAGAACTACCTCCTCGTGGGCCACCCTGAGCAACGGCTTATGCCGGCTAACGTTCTTGACTGTAATGGGCTTACCGAACTGTTCCTAGTGAATCTGCCGGTGCTTTCACTGCGATACTATCGGAGTCTAATACAGTTTACAGAATGTGGTCCTCAAAATTTGCACACTTAACTTTTCTGCCACGAACGAATCTAGAAATTTCAAATATCTACCTTTTATGCATACATAATGTAACTAATCTGTTATCTTTATCTAACAATAATAATATACCTACATGTAATTTATGAGTTTTTAAAAACTATTTCTTGGAGTTACTTTTAAAAGAGAAAATATTATGCAGATGCGTTCTCGGTCATGGTATACGGGCTCAGAAAATGATTCAATTAATCACCGGTAGTGTTTTGTTTCGTTTACATGAAAGTTTAATATCACCTTACATAAGT
This sequence comes from Anania hortulata, assembly GCA_963576865.1. Classification (NCBI taxonomy): domain Eukaryota; kingdom Metazoa; phylum Arthropoda; class Insecta; order Lepidoptera; family Crambidae; genus Anania; species Anania hortulata. Next base: position 17,489,339 of record OY756395.1, on the reverse strand, counting down.
AATTTAATATTCGTATTGTTGTGTCAAGTGACGGTGGGTGCGCACGATAATTTTGTTTATTTACTTCGTGTTACGACTCTCGTTCAGATCTTTTCCCTGATTTCTTTTTATTAAGGTATCTATCATGTCATAGGGTTTTGTAAAACCTCATTGATTTCACCATAATTATGAAGTTAGCGGATTTTATATGTTATAAATTACATTTTAAAAATAAAAACAACACAAAACACGATTATAAACCTATTTTTATATGAAACATGTTTTTTGACCAATTCTAAATATCTCTAGATCCAACGGATTGGGAGTCATTATATAGGAGAAATAGGATGTAGTCATAATTTTTAGTGAAATTATATTTGTGTTGCTTTACTATTAATATTTGCATGTCAGTGGAAAACTGGTTAATGTGTCTTTCCTGTTATGTTTATTAAATATGGTGGTAATAATGGTTCACTCTAAGGGTTGTTATATCGACTAACTGTAAAGAACTTGACCTGTTTAATTTTGAGTCATTCCACTGGGTGCAAAAACCCTTTTAAACAGTGACATGCTTGACTGATAGAGACTGCTTCTTGTTCTATTTGCACAATCCGCCATGTAAGTTCAAATAATAAGTAACTAAGTGTAGCGATTTACGCTGAATATTTATGATTTGATGTGAAAAAGATATTGCTCTGATTTCTATGTACACTCATTCCTATTAAAGTCTTAGGCCAGAACCAACTTTGTATTATGCAACTATGTTACTAATATTGCAATAAGTTACGATTGAACTCCAACCAAACGGTTAGACTGTTCCACTGTTTTCCCATACAAACCTCGGTATTGTTTCCAGCATCCAGTGGCCTACCATGGGCTCACTTATGTTTCCGAAGTTAATATTCGCTATAGCGAATATACCGAGCGAAACAGCGTCTTATTACAAGCTTTAGGTTAGCATGCAATGTTCGTATTAACAATTTTAGAAATTAGCTCCTTAAATTTGACCCATTTTCCCGGCTTTCGGTTGAGCTGAAATTTGTCACACGTATGTGAAGTCGGTGACAATACAATATTTAGGCACCATCGAGCTGATCTGAACAAAAAATTAAATGTTTTTTTTGTACTTTAAATTTTTGTTACAGATTTGTACTACGAACTAGTAGGTATCAGATACTAGTACTTAAGTATCTATTCAAATAAAATAATATAAATAAAACAGTCTGCGACTTATAAAGTCTCTTAAAGAGAAAATTGACAACATACTTGAGAGACCAAGCATAATAGTAAATTGGATTTTTCGGAGTCATTCAAAAAGAACGCGATCGTTATTGCAGTGAGTTTTGACTCTTTAAACATTAGTAGACTCATGGTAGGCCCACAGCGTTATTATTAGACACCAAATAAAGCTGGTTTAGTTGGCCGCCAGATCTGATACAGCGGAATCGTGCTGGCGCCAAGCCATACGTGGCTTGGCAATACCGCGCGCTTATGGCAGCTGTACCATCAAATTAAGTATATCTGCTTCATTTACGGAGATATATTTAGATAACCGTCCCCAGTTGTCACTAAAAATAAATTCTACGCCCTAGCTAGGTAGGTGCAGCTTTAACTTAAAACTAGATCCGATAGTACCCGTGTTAGTGATAGTATTACTACCAATAGCAAGGTAAAAAAAGTTAAGTATGCCTATTTCGTTCCACTGCAGGGCACAGGGTTCACCTTAACTATGAAGTGGTGTGGGCCAAACTCTACCACGCGGGCCCAGCGCGGATTAGTGGAGGGGTGTTTTAACTGATCAAGCATACGTAAACGAGACACAATAGAAATTCCATTGTTATTCTGTCTCATGAGACTGCTTGGATGTTAATGGGTTAAGAATAGTGACCTAAACTTACTGTCAGATGTTAAGCCACCCTAAGGCCTCTGACTAGGCTTCACGACTGTAGTCAGCGACTGACTGCAGTCAAGCGATATTAGCCGGGACCATTTTTTAACTTACCTTCCGAAGCACGGAGATGCTTGTGACGAATGTCACTGAGTATGGTTGGAATGGTCACCCATACATTCACAACCGCAGCGTACCAAAGCGATATCGCCACTGAGCTAGCTACAAGCAGTACTACCAGTAGTAGGTAAGAGTAATGACAAGCAAGACCAGCTCTGTTGTTACCTTTGTCACTGCCAGTATAAGTACTGCTACGAGCCATTATGAGTTTCAAACTTGCAACATTACAAGTAATAAATTGGAACTTAAAGACAAGGTTGCTTCTTAACATGTAGGTACATACTAACTGCCGCAAACAGAGACGCAAATCTATTTAAATAAAAGAAAGTCGGGTTAGTTACGCCATTTATAAGTCGAGAACGGCTGGACCGATTTTTATGATCTTTGCTTTGTTGAATTTTTCTCCGCCCCGAATAGCAGAATAACTAAAAAAACATGGAAAAATCACGCAAAAAAATGAATGAAGGGGCGGTACGAAGTTCGCCGGGACAGCTAGTTAACAATGAAGCGTTGATTAACATCATTGTTCATTAAATAATTGTCTTTATTCGTAGCGACTTTAGTATCGCAGGTTTTTCTTAAGTAAGTACGTCTTTAAGTGCGGCACTGTGAGATAACTTTTGAGGAGAAAATATTATAAAGTATTTAAATACCATAGATTATGATTCTGACATATTATTAGTTTTTTCCAAAGTTTCCCACTATGTTGGGTTGGCTTGTTTTTCCGATGCTCACTTGGTTTTTGTAACGTTTAAATTTATTTCGGCGTTCACTTGTTTATTTTTGGCATTCATTTTTTTTTTGCTTTTAATGCATACGGCATGCTTAGCCATTACCTATAGGGTTTAGTTATGTGCAAAATAACAAACAAAAATTACAAAATAACATTCATTTGCGAAGCTAAAACCCGTAAAATTAAATATAGATGAAACTTTATTATGATTGAGTTAGGTTATGTTATTATTATAAAGTTTGATATCTTCCCTACAACACTAAACCCAATTAGCAGATGCACCAACATTTTACATTTAAAAGGCCATTAAGCATACCAGCGTTAATTAAGTTTGTCAGATAGTTAAACCACGATTGAACAGTTACAACTTTACGAGTAAAATGCACAGAAATCCAATTCTCGTAAATGAGCAGTAGTCGCAATCCAGTTTCAATCCGATTCTAGTAAAATAACTATTAATAAATTTTATAAAAAACGTAAAACTGACTTCAAAAATCTAAAAAGAAAAAAATTATCTTAACACGTAAGGTACCTTAAACGAAAACATTGAATCTCTCATCGGCTGGCACCGACTCCAAAAGTAAGTGATTAGGTAGGTACCTTACGTGTTAAGATTATTTTTATCATTTTAGATTTTTGAAGTCGGTTTCATTTTTTTTATAAAATTTACTTATAAAAAAACTACTACATAATAGATGAACTATTTTAGTGATAAATCCTAATCGAAACAGATCTTAAGATTGCAAACAAAATTTAACTGCTGAACACCGATTTCATTTCCTATTATTCCACACTTAGGGGTGAAATTTTTTTCGCAAATTTTTATTATACTTAGTATCTTTGAAATATATGCTATTCACTAAAAAAGAATCATCAAATTTGGTTCACATTTGTCAAAGATATTGGGTAACATAGATACAAAAATCAGTTGGCGTGGTATAGAGTTCATGCAATGTTTGATGATTTTCTTATAGATCCAATCATCAGAATTTGACCAAATTTATATGGAACCATTCTGAAAGTATGACCTTCCGAACAAAAAAAGAATTATCAAAATTGGTCAACGTAGTAACGAATGATCGCTGAACATACATAAAAAATATAAAAAATAAAAAAGATTCCTACGAATTGAGAACCTCCTCCTTTTTTTAAGTCGGTTAAAAAAGGTATTGTAAATTTAAAATATCACATAACATTTTCAAAAAATTCGTAATGAGACTAAAAATGAGACAAAAAAAACTCGTTTTTGTTTGTGTCATGTTCAGTCGCATTACGAACTATAAATGCCTTTTTGAGATTACGAAAATACCGTTTTTGTTCTTAATGTTACTGGATCTGAATCGAAACTGGATTGCGACTACTGTTTGATTAAAGGCATTGGACTTCTGGGGTCATGACGAATCGGTTACTTAATTATCTCTATACTAAAAGGTTGCAGTGCCTTCCTAGGACTTTGTACCAGGCTTGAACAAGTTTTTTACTGCCTGCAACCAGGCTTCTTCAATAAAATTGGAAATTGGCAGAAATATGCAAAACGTTTGCATTGATTTGTAACATCGTCTACGTAGACGATTTATATAAGCCCATCGACCACATGATTTTTCACTTGCATTTAATATAAACTGACAACTCCTGTCAACTATCGCCCATACTAAAACAGTACTTACAGGTAGGTTCGATCCCGGTCGATTTTTCTACTCCGAGATTACGGGATTACCTACAGTTAATCTCGGGATTCCGGGATAGTCCCAGGACTGTATTGGTAATGGAAAGTGGTAACAAAATGACAGTAAAACATATCATAATCAATTTTTCATTTAATTTTTATGTTTGTGAGGACATAGAATTAAGTTTTAAATCTTCAAAAAGGCGGGATCGGAAGGGCGGATCCCGGGATCGAATCCTCAGGCTCAGATTATTAGTGCAATTTTTGTGAAACAAAATTAATGACATTCTAGGGCATCTCAATCAATCATCCCACGGAAACAAAAAACAGGGCTTAATAAATATGTGCAAAAAATCATCTAATAACGTTCAGCCATTAATTAAAGCTTAAGTAACAGAAATCCATAAATATAGTCTAACATTTATAAATTAATAACGATGATGACGCAGCGCAAAGACACTTCTAGGGAAAATTTGACGATATCATTTTTCAATACAACAAAAAATCGCCAACCACTTCCGACTCTACAATAAAAATAGAAATATCAGTCAATCACCTATAAACATTAACTAGAAGAATATTACAGGTCTCCTTAAGATTTCGCTGCGTTAATTATTTTTTATGCATCCACAGAAGATTTATAACTTAGTCAGTACATCAAAAATTTCCTTATTTTCTTCAAAAATATCAGATAGTCATGCACTGAATAGTATGAAATTAAATGACTCTTATGTTCTTAATGTTTTTACTCTCGGGTGTAATGATAACACTTATATCGTTTCGGTATTTGGTTCTTCGTGACGTGACTCTTTCTTTTGTATTGTTAGAAATGGTTGAAATATGATAACAAAATTGCTGGTAACATCAACACGCTTTTACAGATCTTGTTTTTACTTAGGTAACTTGAAATTTACCCTAAAACTATGAGAAGTGAAGACCATAACGTCTTCAATTCAATTCAATATCTTTATTGGGATCAAGTCAAGTCAAGGTCAAGATCTCATGGGAGCAAGTTGTTAGTAATTAAAGCTAGAGTACATGTGACGCCCCGTAAGGGCGTTGCAACGATATTCAATATAATTATGGTTTTGTTGACATATCACATCTTTTTAGTCTTTACTTTTTTTTTAAACGTTGGCGTCTCTTTTATTGCCTTATAAGTTAATGTTTTTTCCTCTTATTTTAGCTGATTTGCACTTGGTCTGCACTAAATGCGAACCGGATATATAAATAGGATAGGATAGGATAGGATATAACCGGATAATAGGACGTCCACTGCTAAACATAGGCCTCCCCCAATAACTCCTAGATTCGCCGGTAGGAAGCGTTCGCATCCAGCAAAGGTTGCACTACCATTTTAATAAAGAGCGCCCTTGTTATTTTTCGTCTGGGATGCCATCTGGGCTTCCGGGGTATCTCTTCAGCTGCAAGAGTAGCCAATTTGCCCAGTAGCCTTTCCACCAAAATCAAAATCAAAATCTAAATAAAATTGTATTTGACATGACAATAAACGGTGTTGAGGCTTACCTATGTTTTGAAGGTATATTAACCTACCTCTGATTAAGAGTAAGGAAGTTTCTATTAAGTAACTGTGAATTGGTGAGACTGGTTAATTAAGTTCTAATATAAAGAAAACCAGTAAAAACTATGACAATTAGTGACACCTAATTAACACTTTATCCAAATGAGTTGCAATTCATAGCCGATGATTTAATTAATTAATAAACTAGCTTAACGCGATTGGCAATGTCGCATTATTAAGTCTGCATATAAGGAAACTGTGACCCACTGTCTTCTGCTTTATCTAGATTGGGCACCAATCTCGATCTAGTTCTTAGCACTTATGAATAAAGGTCTTGTTTCACTTGGATGCGTCTAGGGACTAAAAGTCGCCAAAATTATTAGGTACTTTCGACGTGACTGTGAAAGAGATTGCACTTATTATAGTACTTAGCTTGTTGTATGGTTTTTCTGCTATGCATCAGCTATCCGTTATTAAAAAAAAACATAACTTGCACTATTTATTACCATGTTCTGAGAGGAGGCAGCGCGCTACCTAGCGCCGCCAGTAGTTTTTTTTATTACATCTAAACCGACCATACATCTAATCAGACCGATTATTAAAGAACTGGAAACGCGTCGACCTCAAACAGTAGGTATCTTTTAGATTTTTTGAATATCTGTCCACCGCTTTTCATCTGTCTTTTGGTGTTAGTCAGCGTTTGCTAAAAGTAGCCACTACGGTAGTACGGACTAAAACCAAAGCTTACTTAAGCAATTTAATTTTTTTTATTCTTATTATCCTGAAATACTTATACTGGTACTCGTACGAGTACCTACTTGATCTTTTACAAGTACAAGATAACGTGGAGCTGCGCTAACCTGAAATACAATACAATATTCGAATCGCTATGCTTTGCAACTTAAACGCTATCTAGTGCTACATGCTAATTCATATCTGCACAAAGTCACTCAAAATGATCCATCTCCATAATTTTGTTTTTTTGACTAATGCATTAAGCCAATGGTAGAAAATCGCTTCGTTTGTGGCATTGACACAATGTCTACATTCACTGGGTCACGTAAAAAATCAATTCGTATCGGTCATAATTTGAAAGTTGCGGCCAAATGAAGCTCTTAGAAGACCTAGGCTATAACCGGCGACGAGACGTCACCATCATGGCGTCCCAGTGAAGTAAGACCCTACGCTCACTAATTAACAGGCGTTGTAAGGAAATGTTTACATGCTTACCGATTGCAGATATCTAATCTGTTATCTCCTAGACTTTCAGATCAAGTACCTAAACGTACAAAATATGCATATAAAATACGCTAATCATATCAAAAACATGGCAGTGAGTGGAACTAACAAAAATTTATAATTTTTATTTAATTTATAATTTTAAAATTTAACATGTGGGACCTTCTGGTGGTACTTTAAACCGCTGCGTCACTCGCTGCACGTCCCAGCGTCGGAGGTCCCCGCCGAAAATCAGCGTCGTGATAAGTCTGTGTCTGTCACGACAAATGCTGAACCATTTTGACACACCAGAAATCCTTCATTGTTTTATTGTTATGTATTTTTTATTTTTATATGTGTGTGTGTCATATAAATGCTTTCTATAATACTTTTAAGGAACTTCTAACATTCAAATCACTGTTTCTTTTAGTTTCGCCGTACTAACTAACGCTATACCTACTTAGATTTAAGTATGTACAAAAAACTTAAACCAACATTTTTTTAAATGATTCTTATGTTGCCGTATGTATGAACAAATTCGTCTCCTTAAATTGGCAACTGTCAAAGTGACCATGTATAGGTACTCGTTCAATTTGATGCATGTGTGTCACACAGCCTTCATTCTTGTACAAATTAGTGCTAAGCATGTTGTATTAGGTATTAGCATAGTAGTTCCTTGTTACAAAAGCTGTTTTATAATTACAGAGTTTTCAGAGAGAGAAATCAGAGTACGTCTTCAGCTAATCATAATTCAAATCAAGTATGTACTACGTACCTACGTACTCTCTAAAATTTTGTTGTCAGTCATTATTTTTTACATTACCTAGCTACTGGATAAGTAAGTTACCCAATAAGTAGGTAGGTCAGCATCGAAAGTCGATAACCAATTCAGATTTTCAAAATAGCTATAGGTACCACCATATTATACCTAAATCGCTCAATATGAACTGAACGTGGTCATTGACTTTTAATGCTGACCGTACTAACCCAGGTATTAATAGTATCAATCATCTTAGCCAGAAAAACGAAGATTTCAAGCTAATATAAAGCTTGTAAAAATAAGAGTGATTGTTCAATCAAAATACTTTCTCTTCCTCGAATGTTTTGTAAAAAAGTCATAAAACAGTTAATAAACTGCAATAACATAATTAGCATTTACAAAACTCGTCACTCGACATTGTAAGCGTGCATTTATAATCACTGCATCCCGAGTAAGGGCATTCCTGCTTGTCCGAGGTAAGAAATCTCTCCAATTTATCCGGTATTAAGTTTCTATTAAGTTGTACACTCGTGTGTCGTGTGTCCGCGTGTGGTTCCGCTTAATAGAGGAAAGGCTCTAGTTATGAACAATTACTCTACATTGTAGAACCATAAGCTATATTACGTTGTAGTCTACAACATAATGACATTACAACAGCTGAAATTAGCCGGAAAAAAAACACGACTGTTTTCAATTGCTCTTATTAAATAGTTTTAAGTTTTAGACAAGTGGATGGTAGTTTTAACTTATTGGGTTTGTACTATTTGCTTGAATAAATTATTATTAAACTAAGTAGTATTATTAGTTCTTGAAAGCAACTCGTGCCTAAGTAAGCTCAACTATATCAAGGCGCTGAGTAGTGCCTTATGTAGGTACTTAATACATACACGGCATTGATTGACGGAATTGACGAGCCATCGAAAACTCACATGATTTAGCGTAGATCGAATAAGATGCTGTGTGGAGACGGCCGTAAAGAATACCTACACTTCCCCACCGTCAACAGGAGGCGTGTCATAAGAGGCGACTTATTACTACTTATTCCTGTAGCACGAGATGTATATAGTATATATATATGTATATAGTAGAAATGCTATAAAAACTGCTCACCAACTCGCCTGTCAAGCGTGGCGAGTATTGGCAATCCCCCTAGATGAAAGTCATTAAGGGAGGCCTTGTTCAGCAGTGGACATCCTATGGCTGAAATAATAATTAAATAAACTAGGCTAGGCTGGGTCATAGGTATGATTGGAGAATTTACTTGTTATATTTAATTTATTGACGCTGTCGAAGAAATCATTTCGCGCAAATTTTCTTCTGACAAAATGCTTTATCATTAGAGTCACCTTTTACAGACAACTAATCAGATAGGCACATTTAGAATGTTTAGCTGTGCCTACTATATCATTAAATTTCTCTAACGATTTTGCACTAATGCTCAAGAGGCTAAACTCTAATATAAATGGACTTATATCCATTTAATTTCACAATTTACAGATAATTTACATAAACTTTTATGTGTTAATACCCACATGAGATGTAGGCTCTACAAATTACGGCTGAGCGACATAGGTACTCTTCATCACCTATGAGGAAGGGAATTTTATGTTATTTTAATTATAGACTGAGCTTGTACATGCGAGAAAAGCCGTCGAAAGCGTCGTATCGTTGTTAAGGTATTTTAATGTTTATGTTTGTGGATGTCAGACATCGATGAAACTATATGAAAGTTTTTTAGCAGAATTAGTTACCTTCCTTCCCCAACATCGAAATCGCAAAAAAAAACTTTCTGGAATAGTTGAAAGTTTTTTGTACACACTACATTAATCCCACGATAACTTTGTACACACTACATTAATCCACGAATTTGTCCAAAAATCCATTGAATCAGCTACTCATATACAATAACTTTTACTGTGGGAGCAACATCGAAATCTGCATGCATGTGTCATCATCACTCATCATGATCATCGAAAGTGATTTTTTTTCAGATGCTAATTGACACATGACATGACATTATCATCGAGCTAGGGCTTCTAACGTAGTTTTACTTGATCAGTGGTAGGGCGTTGCTGTTGATGTTGCTCCCATTGAAAAAAATGTGTTGTTTATGAGCAGAAGTGTCCTATTCTTTTGTACACCATGAGGTACACATGCTCATACATACATACATACATGCACATATCCACTCAGCTACACGGATTGAGTAGGAAAATTTACTTTTTTTAAATATTTTGCAATGCAATTTTGGGCTCATATTGAAAGTGGTTGTGTATTATGTATGCACTTGGTCAGCATTAGTTTTTCTACCTTGCTACCAGTGTCGCGCGGAACATACCTTTGGAAAAGTGCTAGTACTTGGTAGTAGTTACCGACTATGTTCTTTATCAAGTGTGAAAAATATCCCGGTATATTCTTCTTAAATAGTAGCTCTTTGATTAAACAAAACAGGTTGTGTAAAGTTAATTTTCTACTATGACGGCTGAAACGTGGTCTCTCATTATGGGCCTCATAAGAATGCTCAAGGTCGCACAGCGTGCAATGGAAAATTGGAAAGGGCTATGCTCGGTGTTTCTTAAGATCGAATCAGAAATTAGGAGATCCGTAAACGGACAAAAGTTGCTGACTTAGCACAACGGATTAGCAAGCTGAAGTGGCAGTGGGCGGGTGGTACATAGTACGTGGAACTGACAGCCGATTTTTTCTTTTCTCAATCAACAGAAAAATGACAATTATTTATTTTTATTTATTTATTTTATTTTATAAAGCTCGTCAAAGTTCGGGAGTGGGGGCTAGTGGGCGTCACTTCTAAGTAAAAATTTCACCAAGAAGTGACGTCATGCAAAATTTTAAATCAATATATCTCTGAAATTTTTGATTACATGTGAAAAAATTAAAAATACGTGTCCAATACTTTTTGATAATCTACTGATAGACGAAGAAAAAAAAGTTAGTAGGTAGTCATATCCATTGATATTATATAAGGTGCTTCATAAATATCTGCAATGGCTGAAATGGGTAAAAGTATTGCTTACATAGATTCAGATAGTAAAGAAATTTTGTGTCCAAAAAATCATTAATTTTTTCATTAAAAAAATATATTAAATAAAGATTAGTCTTTATTCTGTCTCAAACCGTCCACATCTGTCCAAAAATGCTAACGTTTCACATTATATCGCTCCCGCGCAGTGTCAAGGGCGGATGACGAAGTGTGTTATGCAAATTTAAGCAAGTAACCATTTATTTACTGTATTTTCGCAAATAATTAATTACCGATCCGGGGCACGTAATTCATTTACTATCGTAATCTATATAGGCAATACTTTTACCCATTTCAGCCGTTGCAGATATTTATGAAGCACCTTATATAGCGGAGCGTAGCGTATCATTTCTGTTCTGTAGATATTATCAATAGATATGACTACTAATTTTTTTTTCTCTTTTAATATAGTACCTATGGCGCATATTCATTTAATTATTCTGTAAAGTCATCTCTAACAATTTAGCACCATTTTAAATTAAAAATACCCAAATACAGTTATTTTCTCAAATAACAAAAAAGCCAAAACAAACTTTTTGAATGGTCATCAATTCGCAATCATACCATATTAGGTAGATTTCAGAACTTTTACATTCTAAGGCTAACCTTGAGATTTTTATTTAGATAAAAATCTGTGCCTTGAGTAAGTTATTCGTTATTTGGGTTCCGTACCTAGAAGTGCCATAGGTATCTTAACTGTTAGGTATCTATCTGCAGAAGGGTAACTTTTTTACCTCTTCTCCATCATCATTTCAACCATATACCACTGCTGAACATATGCCTCCCTCACCTTTTGCCTTATTGGTTGTTTTTTATGTTATTAAGAACAATTTGTTTGTTTATGTTTAGTGACTGCTGTAGGCTACACCGATTGATCGAAAATAGGGTGTTTCCCTATTTTTCTATCATTAGGGGGAAATTGATTATTAGGGCGCCTTCAAATTTCAGCGATACATTCGCGCCACGCTTTGCCGCCCTTAGACCACTCTTGATGAAAAGTCTATTCAATAAAAAAAGAATCTGTTACTTAAAGAAAACAAGAAAAATAGTCGACGGTTGAAACCAATACTAAATAATAAACTCATCAAATTTGTCTAATTTCGGTATCAACTTAACAAATAATAACAACCGGTAAGTCTGAGTGTAACTCGGATTACCTATAATGATCTTGAAATAACGGAAAAAAAACAGTACTGAACCCCCGTTGCGCAAGTCAGACTCCCTGGTACTTGGCCGGTTTTTTTGTTTACTTATTTTAAGTGTAATTAAGACTGATGACTCAATTTCGCTAATGCTAACGATATTACAAAACCACAAATTCGTCATCACAGCTGCAGCAGGATAGATGTATGTACTATGTTATTCTTGGGGGAAACTACATTACAACAGCAATTAACAACTATTAACGGTTTCGTAAATGGTATATAAATTGTTAAAAACTTATTCAACGATTCACACACAATCTATCAGTTGCCAAGATGGACGTTAGGATATTGGTGAGACAATCTTTTATTTTATACTTTTTGTTTCTAAAAGTTAAAAAAAAACTAATTTATTAATTAAATTAGTGACGAAATATTCGCAATTTTACGTCAAAGTCTAGTTACATATTCAGAAAAAAAAACGAGATTACAGTAATGGAGATCATAATTCCACAAATATATTAGATCTAAATACTCGAATAAAGTGTGATGATAAAATCCATTATTTTCTTAAGGGGCATGTAAGTAAGCTGTGACCTGTTTTTTTAACTAAATATTTATGTTTTTCTTTCCATTAGATGGCCGCATTGGGCACCATACTGGCTTCAGCAGTAGCTATAACAGTCACAGACCCTCCAGCAACAGATAATCCCTTCGTACCTGGAGTGTTTATCGCTGCTGATGCCCTAAAGTCTCTACAAGACAAAGCCAAACCTGACAGCAATGGAGCCCTCGCCAGATCCGAAGCTCCACCGAAGGTTTCAAAGAAGAACGACCAGCTATCAAACACTCCAAATATGAATCCTGAACAACCGATTCAAGGATACCAACAAATGCAAGAACAACAGATGAACCAACCAATGGGAAATCAACAATCGTACATGCCCGACCAACAGTCAGCGTACTCTAATCAGCAGTTAGCTTACCCTAACCAACCAATGCTTAATCAACCCCAAGTATATGGAAACCAACCACAAACTTACGGAAACCAACAAGGAATGTACTTAATGAACCAGCAGCCCGGATATAACCAACAAAATGGTCTAGGTTCTCAAGGCTATTTACTCAACAATCCATCTTATCAACAGCCAGTTCTACTAAATCAACAACCAGCGTACCAGAACCCCCAAGGAGTAATGTATAGTCAACAGCCATCGTACAACCAACAACCATCATTGGTTGCAGTTGCACAGCAACCAAACAGGCCTCTATTCATTCCCAATGGACAATTAACTCAACCAAACATGGTCGCGAATCCCAATTTAGTTGGAAATCCAACATTGATCACTAATAATCCTGGTAACGGTGCCTTATACGGAAATCCCGCTCAGAGTCAAAGCAATTTGTATGCCATGATTCCTGTCAATGGTCAAAACACTATGGCAAATCCTAATTTAGGGAATAATAATGCGTATTTTGTACCAATTCAACAAATGCCTGCTAATACAGTTCTGCTCCGGGATACTTCCGGGAAATAGAGTTGTTTTTTATTTATGGCACTTGTGCACCTACTCTACCATTCTACAAGAAAGAGAACAAGAAGAGAAAGTTTTTAGTAGACACACTTAAAAAAATACAAAAACAAAATATCCAAATGCACATTAACAAGATTAAACAGTTTTTTTAAAGTATTTAAACAAAAACATTACAAATAACAAAAATAAACACTAATTGAGGTTTATTGAAAATTCCGACACGATGACATCTCTGTTGTGGCTGATTCTGTTCTTAAATGATAATTTGGGACGGATCCGCACCACATCCAAACATTATTATAATAAAATATAGTACTGAGTTTATTTTAATGATATTTTTAGTGGGAAAGGGTTTGTTTTTGATGTTCCATAACAGTAAAGAATAATGTATGCCTTAGTTTTGTATTGAGATTAAGCACTAAAATCGGCACTTAGATAAAGCAGACTGCTAAAGTACGTAAATAAAAAAGAAAAAACTAAAACCCTTAATTTTGAAAATTTTACTTCCCCTTTTTACGTTTTTAGCATGGGTTTTTTATTAACCTGCAAGCACCCCACTTACTTATTCTATAATCTTTGCTATCTACCCGCTAAACCTAGAATTATGTGTGTACCTCAAGGAATTTTTAGGTACTTAGTACTTGTAAATTCCCTGGTGTACATACTTCTAGCACAAAACAAATTAATTTGGGTTGGGTCATCTGTGGGATTAAATAAAATTATTGTTCGACAAAAGCAAACAAAACCATTGACTTATTTATTAGTTTATTAATTTCTGTTTAATTAATAAATCAATGAACAAAACCCACAATGTTGCCGGTATCATGAGCTTGTGTGCCATTTCTCTTTTCAAGGTTTTATATAAGTAACTATTTTATACACCTTACAATCAATTAAGTCGAATCGAAGTAAATTTTATTTGTACTTAGTTTACATATTGGTAAGCTTGGCAAAAATATAATTAAGAAATCGATATAACAGTAAATATAAACTGTGCTGAGGGCCTGGGTAGCAGTGTCAAAAAAATATTCGTTTCGCTTGAAATGTAAAGTATTACTTTTCAATCGATTTATGCAAGAAAGAAGCGTTTGTCTTGAGGCAATTACACTAGGCACCCTCCTTAAGACTGCTTAACTTGCCGTCACTTCGGTTCCAATAGACTTTCCTAATGCTCGCATCTACTAGCATCTACTACCTAGTCAGCCCCCCTAGCATGACCACCAAAAAACGATATGATATGATATGATATAGCGATATATCGACACCAACTGTAAAAATATTATAGATAGATATTATAGCCGCCATTTTGATTTTTTATCGAAACAGCGATCATAATATGTGACGTCACCGGCACGGCGATTTAAAATGGCAGCTATATTTTACAGTTGGTGTCGATATATCGCTGTATCATATCATCATATCGTGTTTTGGTGCTCATGCTAGGAGGCTAGTTGAAATGGCGATAATCTTTTTTTTTTTTTTTTAATTATGGACTCATCCCGCTCTTAACAGAGCGGTGATTCTGCCAATGTCGAGTGTATCGTTTAAAGTCAAAGCTTGTCAAAGTTCGCAATAAATAACGGGTGTTTAGTTTTTATTGCTTTTCTTGGATTCAGTGGAGGCTACTGTTCCCGTATAAGCAGGTTTCAGGACGCTATCGGGTCTAAAGCAAGTTGTCTTGAGACAAGTCACTTGACACTCGATGCGGCGTTGAATACAATGATATTTTAATAGTTTCAGATATGGCGATAATCAAATAGGCACGAACTTAATTTGACAGCAGCCTATCCAGATTATGACAGGTCAGGGATGGTAAGAATGTTTGTTATCTGTGATTCAAGTGTTTGTTTGTTTGTATCTTCTTTGGAAGAATTCTTAGTAAAAAAAAACATCATGGTCGAAGCGGAGCGAATTGTCAAATTTATTTAGAAATTACAGAAAAAGTGAAAATTCTACAACAAAATGTCACTGGAACCCTCACAAAATAAAACATGGGAGCTCTCCCTGTACGAACTGCATCGTACGCCGCAGGAAGTGATCACAGACGCGACAGAAATCGCGGTCTCTCCGCGAAGCTTGCACAGCGAACTGATGTGTCCTATTTGTTTGGACATGCTGAAGAAGACCATGACCACAAAAGAATGCCTCCACAGGTTTTGCTCCGACTGCATAGTTACAGCCTTACGATCAGGCAATAAAGAATGTCCCACTTGCAGAAAGAAATTAGTATCGAAACGGTCCCTGCGACCCGATCCTAACTTCGATTTGTTGATCTCGAAGATATATCCAAGCCGGGACGAGTACGAGGCGCACCAGGAGCGGGTTCTGGCTAAACTCAGTATGTCACACTCGCAGGCGTCCCTTGTGAATTCGATTACGGAGGGAATTAAAATGCAATCTCAAAACAGGCCTCAGAGGTCGCGGAAGAATCACGAAGAGGGCAATAATGGGGCAACGAATTCTAATGGGACACCTGAGAGCGTCCAAAATAATGGAAGTAGTTCGGCTCCTGTGCCTAAAGATGGGGCATCATCAACGGCGAGTAATCCAACGCCGCCTGGTCAGTCGACGTCCAACCCGGCGTCGGTGCGGAGCACTCCGTCACCTGTGCTGTCCAGTGTGAGCTCGGTTTCAAAAAACACCAGCACCACTAAGAGGGCGAAATCTATATTAACGTCTGAAAGAAGTGAAGAAAGTGAATCTAGTGATGGCAGGTATGAAATTCTAGTGTTTTTATAATGTTCATTTTGTAATTCAATCACTAAAACATTATGATACTGACATTGCCCACTGATGATAATATTATAACATTTTATCATGAAACAAAGTAACCTTAAACTTACTGAAATTAATCCTATTAGTTTTTATCCCTTCGCATTCCACTTACCCTTGGTAAACCAGAAAAACAATAGGGAATTTTTTTAGTGGCATGAAGGGTTATTAATGTACATATTAAAAACAATATAACCAAAACTGTTTCAGAACTGAAGGTGAAAACTCAATGGATACCGAAGGTGAGGGAGAACCGTTAAATCCGAACGAAATAGAGCTGGTCTTCAAGCCCCATCCTACTGAAATGACAGGGGACAACCAACTAATGAGAGCTCTGGGTGACAGCTCTGTGCGATACTTGAAGACAGTAGCGAATGCTTCAGGTAAGATTCAATTATTATGATAGCATTTTTTTTACTATTTTCATCCCCTGTCAATGATCTACTGCACTGCATTGTCCGCATCTATTGTATAGGTATTCAATGCTATACCTGTCAAATTCCTATTTAAAATCCATTAGGTGCTAACAACACAGCATTCTCCTAGTTTGGGATCACAGTTAAAGCACCATGTATTGTTACAGCCAAAAACGTACTGTATCTTGCATTTCCAGATTGGGAACACATGTCATGTAAAGTGTGTAAATATGTAACAATTGTTTTAAATAAATTTTTTTTTTTCTTCAGTCCTTCATAAGCCACCAAATTTTTCCTATTTCTCAAATTATTGGATGTTTTATTTATTTATTTTAGGTTGTTTGTAACCTCTTATAAAACCTAGTCTAATAATAACTAAGAACCATTTATATCTATCTTCAGCAGTGTGTATAGCTTTATGGACTGTGGATTCATCATCATCATCATTTTAGCCATAAGATGTCCATTGCTTGAACAGTGACTTCCAGATTGACCGGTTGGAAGTGGCCTGCATCCAATGGTTTCCTGCAACCTTTACCTGGTTGTCTGTCTACCTTGTGGATATAAGTGCATTAAGAAAAACTGCTTTTGAGTTAGCTACAATACCATTCTATTTAGAGACAAAAAATAATGCGCTAGTTTCCTAAAAAAATCTAATTAGTCCGTCAGTTGAATTAACAGAAAATATTAGACACATATTTTTTCTTTTCTCAATCAAACAAAAAATGATGAAGATATCGCCCGTTTAAGTTCCACGTAACTTTTGCTAAAAAGTGTCGCAAGGCGTGACGTCATGTGCTCACTTTGAAGCGCTTTATCTTCGTCATTTTTTGTTTGATTGTCAAAAGACAAGATATGGGTCCCATATTTTTTGATAATCTAACTGACGGACTAAACAGAATAATCTTTTTAAGAACCAGGAAACTAGCCTATTGTTGTATGTATACTACGTACAACAATTAATTTTTGTCTCCTTGTATTGTGAATGTTCCACAAAAGTTTAATTTCTATCCTAACTCTTTACAGTGGACCACCTTAGCAAATATCTAGCAATGCGTCTCACATTAGACTTGGATGCAGAGCTACCGGAAGCCTACCGCCTGCTCAACTTCTGCATTTATGTAGCCCCCTCACCAGGACAGTTTGTGCCGCTAGCCGGCTCACAGACCCTAAGGCAGATCAATGACAAGTTTTGGAAGGTATGTATCAACGTCCTTGAGACTAGACTATTTTTGTTTTATCAACCATACATGACACTGATAGTCGATCATCTATAAACCAGTAAAACAGTTATCTGCCGCTGCAAGAATGTTGTTAGCTCACCGATGCTAAAAATTTATTTTGTTGACATTCCTTTGTACAGTTATCAACCTATCACAAACCCTCAAAAGTTTATTGATTGTGATGTTGACACCATTTATGCATAATTCCATATCACTTTTATATTTTCTGTTACACTTTGTGTAAGGTATAAAAGCATAGTATGATGAACACGCACACTCTAAAAAATTACTTGAGAAGAAATTCCTTAGCAAAGAAATATTTACATAATTATTTGCAACAAATACAGGCGGACTGGTGATTTGACTAATTTACGGGCACGGATTCTCCAATCACCAGGATCGCTCCTGGAAACCTGCAGCAGTCTGAAAAGGCTGCCATCCTGGGATGACCTAGGATGGTTGGAGTAAGAAAGACTAAGTAGCACGCACAAGGGCCCAATCATGAGGCTGTGCGGAGGAAGCCCAGCTAAACTAACTAACTTGACTAATTTACTCTCATTTTTGCTGCCTGCCTGCAATGCCTGCTGATTTTTATGTTCCAACTACCAGTCACCCTGTGTTCCCATCTAAAGTGTAATAAATTTCAGGTAAACAAACCATTGGAGATGTACTACTCATGGAAGAAAACATAGAAGTAAATTTCATTTTAGTTATGTGTTACATAGCTAAAATGTTGTCGGAAATGATAAATTTTAGAACCTATAATTATATTCATTATAAAATGAGAGATAGATTCTGAAACACACTCTCCAATGTTTACGGAGAATATTACAGTGGTCTTCCCAGCGGTTTGGCACATTCCTGGTCAGGGTATGCTGAGATGATATATATATATGATAAGATAATGATTGTAGAAGCGGCAGGTCTACTTATTACATATTGAGCGACAGGGGAATTAGGCCATTTTGAGCCACTCATCAAATACGTAAACAAAGTGTACAAATTAATAGGACTACGTATTCAACTGCTCATATAGAACCACTTTTGCTTAGGATTCTAACAACTTCGAAATCGTAAAAAAAATATTCTTCATACGTTATCATCGAGGTAGCGCGCTAGTATGTATGGAGCAGAATATATTTTTACTATTTTGATCTTGCTTCCATAATAATATACTAATAATCGAAGTATTATATCCAGTATAAGATGAAGCAGATTACGTAGTTTAAAGGAGTTTCCTATTCTAATAAACACCCTGTATAAATACAAAAAAGAAACTTCTTCTGATGTAAGGTTAGACTAACCGCTTAGCCAACATGGCTAATTTTCCGTAAGGAGTTTTAACTGTTAGGATTTTAAACACTACTTCAACTGGAGAGTGTGTTTCATAATCCAATTTTAACCTAATGAAAATAAGAGATGAACTCTTTATAATGTATTAGCATGTGATAATATGCAATGGAATTATTTGAATTGTCAAATGTATTTATGACGAATGGATTGGTAATGTAAAGAATGGCATTAGATTTAAGTTTTAAACAATATCATATAATGGTTTATGTAATTAAAATGCATTTAGATTTATTCAACTTTTTTAATGATTGACGACATTCTTTTTGGGTTCTATTGTACTTTTAGGGTATAATTCACATAGTTTAGTCTCTGACGATATTCGGTCTAGTATTAGGCAGGTTCCACCGTGGGACAATAACACGGATTATGTTTTTGAGATGGTAGCGGATGGCCCCATTGCGTGCCACAAAAATTTTTCGTTATTGTTTTTCTGGTCTATCGTGGGTAAGTGGCACGCGAAGGCATAATATTGCTAATGATAGTGTTGCTAATGAGTAAACTTGAAGGGATAAGAGATGAATGAGTAGTCCATTTTGTTGTGTAAAATAAAAAGTACATGCTCTCTTACATTTTTTGTGTGATTTTCATACGTTTAGTGATTATTTTCGGACATTGTCACAGAATACCTAATAGTACTAACATTGTCACATTAACGCTACTTCATAATTGCTGTTTCTTAACAATATTCCTATAATTCCTAAATTGCTCCTGCAGCAGTTTTAACACGACAGAGTTCGAAAGTGATCAATGTTTACGTAAGACGATCGTAATCGTATCCAGCCAATCCAACGACAATCGTGCACGATAGATAGGTAGCTACATACCTGATAATAAAACGCTATTATTATACATAATTTTACGATACGTAGATATTTATTCCCATTTTACACATGACTTTTTTTTACTTTGTCCTCACCCACAGGCCCGCAGCACTGGTGCATCAATTTTTGCAACAACTCGCATCTCTTGGTTGGCTTCTTGGGTGAAGCAAATGATTTTTTAACTGTAAAATTCGAAATTACCTAGGTAATAACTTATTGACTGGTGAACGGTCGCCGAATGGAAATTAAAGAGCGCCTTCAAATCCGCGGCAAAGTGTTTTTATTTAAAAAGCAGAGCGGCTACAGCACTGCATCTACGTGGCACCTTGTGGCTAATTTGAAGGCTCTCTTATTGTTACGCGGTCTCATCATCACGTGTCTGCTTGTTGTTTCACGAGTAAACACCTAGTGGCCCCTATTCAGTTAGTGACACAAACAGGAACGTGTTTCATAATTAGCAAACCCGTCATGTTAAAAAAAAACTAGCATCATTCGAGGAGTTGTTTGTTACTGAAGTAATGGTACAGACAACGGCAGGTCAAAAGTTAAAGAATCAATGTTCAACATGTAGAAAATTTAACGTTTTGTGGTAGGCGGACGAGCTGTTAGCTGTACATCATACTTGCGTGTCCAGAATAATGTTTTATTACCTCGCTTACAAGAAAGAAAACTAACCTTTCAGTAAACAACAACAATCAAACTAAAACTGATAATACCTATTTATTAACTCGATTTTTGTTTTACAAAAACGAAATTTCCAATTGTAATCGTTGTAGGAACAACTTTAATCACTACACATTTAGTTTCAATCTTCAAGTGACTGAAAATCTCTACTAAGTTAGTAGGTTATTTCCTCAAGCACTCATTGTGCACAATACTGTGCTGTATTATGTTTTAGCTAAATTGATATGTTAAGTGATCAATTGATCAATAAAACCAATTTATTTCTGTAAATAGGCCTAAATTAAGCTCTTTTACACGTCCCAATATATTTTTTTACCCTACCACTGCTTCGGGACAATATTGTGGGCTAGTGCCGAGAAGAAGCAGCGCAAGAAACTCGGTCACTATTGTCAGCCTCTTTTTAAATAGTGTGTTTACATTACAAGATAAAATGAACCTGTGCGAGCACAGCAGTATTTAATTCTATACATTTTTATCATTTAAATAGTCATTTACAGTGTAATAACTTTTTTTCATTAAAATCATCTTGACATGCGATTTAAATTCATACATAGGCAGTTCAGCAATGGACTGTGGTAATTTGTTAAAAAAGCGAATACATTTTCCCATAAACGAATTACCCACTTTATGCAGTCTGAAATTTGGAACGGCAAGTTTATCTTTATTCCGGGTAATAATATTATGCATGTCACTCTTTTTAGGAAATAGATGCAGGTTTTTGCGAATATACATGATATTTTCATAAATGAATTGAGAAGCCACAGTGGCTTCTCAATCTAGTAGTAGTCTAGTATATTAGATCATGTTTGCAAGATAATTTATATGGGACCAAAACCAGACTGATTAAGTACATCCGAACCCCTCATTATTCCCTTCTGAATCAGCGATGACGTCACTCGTGTCGCCAGTCTGCCTGTTGTACAGTCAAAATAGTAAGGTATATAGGTACTCAAAATAAATTTTAACTTCCTTTTTTTATTGATACAACTTCTCGATTTTTTAATTATTGTAGGTTCTAGCCAGTATCGTAAATTGTCTTATTTTTTTAAATTTCTTCAACAGGCAGATTGATAAAAGTACAGCTTGCCTCCTGAGACAGAAGAACTCAAGTCTTAGGAGGTAAGCTGTAATAGAGGAGCAAAATTGCAGCAAGTTTTCTTGAACTAACATATAAATGTAAAAAAAACACCTTTTATATTCCTCTAAAAATCTTAACAACTGATCTTTTGTAGTTAATAAGTTTATGTGGCCGCAAATGATTTTATCATGATTTCGAAGTTGTATTGAAAAAAATTGTTGCAATCTTGTTTCTCTATCGCCTGAAAGTAATTTTTCATTTTTACCAATCACGCTATAACTAATTCTAGTAACTTATTTCATTAGATTATTATTGTAATAGTCACTACACAAAAAAAGGCGAATCAAACGTAAAAGTAATAATTTAATTCTCACTTTAAAAATTGTACAAACAGTTTGTGATGCATGCGTGTTTATTACATTAGCTGGCTAGCTAGCGGTCGTCTCAGAGTAGGTTGCTATCACAAATTAGCTACCTGTTGTCGTTCAGACAACGATTATTGACGACTTCATCGGATGTACCATGATGCATGCAGTCTCTATTCTTGGCGCAAATAATAAAATATTTTATAATTTAACAGTGCAACCACAGTATCTGAGTATTTTTATACCTACTGTGGTTGCAACACTATTTAACAGTTTGTTTGGCGCCAAGTTTAAAATGCCTAAAAATCTAAGGCACATTTGATAAAGGGTACCTTTATCAACAGTCCATCTATTTCGGAATAAACTTTCTCCTAAATGCGTTATACTCTCTCCTAAGTGCTTTGGTAGCCTCTGTTTTTAATATGTTTAGTACTTCCACAATTTCTTCTTGGTTTTCCGAGTCTCTTGCAATTGTCAATCTTTCCATTGTTGCGAAATCCAACTCCTCGATTCGTTCAGCTTCATCGATCAAACGATCAATATCACTCAGGTAACTGCGATAGGATACATTTTCCGTACTACCTCTATAATTGAGTAGTCTTTCGACATGCTCCCAGAAATCCAAGACTTTACGACCATCTTTCATTTTGGAGGAAAACATGAAGTTTCTGAATAGCTTCCTTCCTTTTTCGTCGTTGAGCACATTCTCAATTTTATCCGTGTAGCGGTCTAAATCAGATTTGGTTACTCCTTCGAAGTCATCACAACCACAAGCAACGAAACAGTTTTCCATTTTATTTTCATATACACGACACTTTGACTAGTTCCATCTTTCTTATCGATTTTATTAGCACTGCACTTTACATTTCTAATTGTAAACTAATCTTATCTTGGCTGCGTTATCACTATAATTGTGAATAATTAATCGCCACAACTGTTTGATGCGATGAATCACCTTTGACTAAGGTAAGATGTTAGGTTAACTTCAAAAATAGGTCTACATCACTAGCGGGACGGGCGTAAATAAACTGCGTTTGCGTGAGTCGTGTGCGAACAGCAAAGACATTAGGAGTTCACGGTTCAACGATAAGCTCTAATGCGCATGCTCGATTTCCATCACATTCGAAACACCCGCGAAATGTAATAAACTAATAAAAGTGTTCAATTTTTTTCCACATTTCTCTTAACTACAACAGCCAACAGCTCACAAAGCAGGTGCGAATGTGACTCGAATAACAGCGAGGGCATTACATCACGCAAAGGTAAAAAAAATCGTGACCTCGAAAAGCGGCAGGCGCAATTCGTTCATGGGAAATAATATCGAGGTGGAGCGAAGACAATGGCCTACAGTTAAAGCAGTGCCTCTTTCTTGGAACGGGTTACTCAGTCAAACTGTATGCAGTTAGGTAGTTAGAATCATTTGGCAGCTTTATTTTATGATGGTAGATTAACTTTTAACAATGTGCGTGGTCAATTGGTCATTATATTTCAAATGTATTCAGAACTAGCTGTTGGCCGCTACTTTGTTCGCGTGGTCTGTAGTTATTCATAATATATAATGCTACATGTATTATACACATAAAAACCTTCCTCTTGAACTTGAATCATTCTATCTATTATTAAAAACCGCATCAAAATCAGTTGTGTAGTTTAGAAGATCTAAGTAAGCGTACAGACGAAGGGGTTCGACTTCGTTTTATATTAATGTAAGTTTATATCACATGGAAAATATATATTCTGCTGTAATTAAGTACTATACTAGTTAGTTAATTAATCCTGGGCTTGAATTTACCAAACTCTATCTGAATCCGCTCAGCCTCAGCACTCAAGGTTATTAATTGAAAAAAAAACTGCCTCTGGTGGGATTCGAACCCATGTTCTTTCCCTATCCGGGCGACTATTCTACGTATTAACCAACCACCAACTGAGCTACGGGGACATGGTAAGTATGTTAGCGAATTTCTTCAAGTGTTCATAGCTGTTAGTAAGCGAGTTTAGTTCCATCGATGTCTTAAATTTTATTCCCACATAAAAGAAAGAAATATTATTGCAAATTAATTAATTGTTCGGACGGCGATCTGGGACCCATTTTTTATTTGTGATTTATTTTGTAAATATTTATTTGGTAAGTTTTAGTTTTAAGTTTAGATTTAGTTTTCTTTGTATATAACCTTGTACATAATTGATCTTAAATAAAAATAACAGATAATTCTTGCAAATATTAAGATGAATAAAACATATTTTTTTGAATTTACAATAATGCTATTTTAACCCTACTAGAAAGACACTTGTGTTATTTGTAAAATATGAGGTCTGATTCGCCTTACTGACAAAGAAAAACTATTTTTCGTTTTTGTTAAGGTATTCTCAAAACATACTAGGTATTTGCACTTGCTTGTGCTTACTTCTTAAGTACCCACCTACCTACTACTTATTAAAATATATTTCTTTAGCTTAGTGTAAGTTTCCTAAGTTGTCAATAAATGCCTTGTAATATACGAAAGTAAAAGGTTACAAACTTCGCGTGGGTTCCCTTCTTTTTTTTTACTTGTAGATTGCAATCTGTCTCTCTTTAAGACATTCAGCAAATACCCTACATTAGTGTTCACTTGAATTATTTAACATCTACGTTACTAGTAACTTATTGAGTGACAATAGTCACTCAATAAGTGGTGGCCCACAATAGTGGGCTAGGCCAAAACGTTTTGACAACCCGATCGGTATAGTGGAGCTGTAATTCCAGCCGCGGCCGCGTTCGATTCCTGGTTCGATTGATTGTTCGATTCCTGGGTCAACCCAGAAAACAATATTTTCAAACTGTTTTGAGTCTGGATGTGCTAGAAGAAACCCCTAGCAAATAAAGAGTGCAATCTCGGTATACTTACCTATTATATGTTTCGGTTACCTATATATAGGTATTTTGCAAGACTAATTTTGCACCCAAAATCACTCGAGATCTCGCATGATTGCAAAGCAATACATTCCATCTTATCCATTCAGCAGCGCGGCTAGGCTGCCGGCTGCACTCGCTCAATGTTCAAACTGAATTCCGGATTCCCGCTCAGCCGCACGGCTTTCCGCCTCACTGTGGTTTGCCTTCCCGGCACGGGGCTAGCTAGAGTGAAAGAGGGGTGTGCGGGGTAATCGGTATTTAAAAAAAATAATGATTCAGTATAATTGTTTAGGTTTATTATTTCGCCCATATAACAATAACTTTACAAAGTTCTAATAAAATACTTACAACAATTTAAAATAATTCGTAGATTTGCGAAATCTTGCAAAATACCTAGATCTTACGAGATTAGGGTCAGTTTCACCACTTGCTGATAAGTTCCCTGTTAACCTATCTGACACTTGTTTTGACAGATAATCCATACAATTAGACGTCAATAAAGTGCCAGATTGGTTATCTGGAACTTATCAGCGAGTGGTGAAACTGGCCATAACCTTTTAAATCGTCGTTGGAGATTTTTTTGCAAGATTGCACTTTGTACTAGCAAAATACATTGTCTGGTACCTTGAAACGTACCTTTACCCTCCAACCCTCCATACTTAGAAACCGGTGACAGATGAAGGCGGACGCGGCAGCGGACTCGTCTTGACATTGTAAGGTCAAACGCTGCCATTGGTCGATCCTTGGGCTGGTGGAAGTTGACTGAAGAATAGGCCAATGGCAGCGTTTGACCTTACAATGTCAAGACGAGACCAGAGCCGCGTCCGCCGCCATCTGTTACCGGTATAGCCGGTGACAGATGGCGGCGGACGCGGCTTCGGACTCATCTTGACATTGTAAGGTCAAACGCTGCCATTGGTCGATCCTTGGGCTGGTGGAAGTTGTCTGACGGATAAACCAATGGCAGCGCTTGACCTCACAATGTCAAGACAAGTCCGGAGCTGCGTCCGCCGTAGTTTGTCACCAGCTTAAAATACTTAAAAACTATCTCGAAGTTACGAATTAAGATCCTCGGATCTTAATTCGTAACTTCGAGATAGTTTTCGTGCTGTCTAGCGCCATGGAGCACATACCATAAAGAGTAGAAATATTTTATGATTTGTTTGACAAAACTTTACGCCATTTTTAAATCTGTATCTGTACTTTTTTTGTATGGGCGAGCGTTGACAGGAGATGTCATTTCATACTAAGGCTCGGACTACATGCTCCGGACAAGCCCGGATTCAATCCGATTGGTATGGGGTTTCTGAGAAATTCCGGATGCTTAAAGTGCGAGCCTAAACATATATGAAAAAACACTTAGGTACTAGTTTTGGAGAAAAATGCTTCGTATTGCTGCTCTATAGGGTATTTGCTCGATGTCTGGCGCCTATAAATATTTATTTTATTTACTTAGGGTCTACTCTTTTAAATGTAATATTGGAAATCACTACATGGACAGTCAGAAGAAAGCAAATCATCATATTTTACGTAGTTTTTTTTAAATTACATCCAATATTAACAATAAAAAAAAAATGAATATTGGACATCACTTACATTGCTCTGATCCTAAGGTAAGTAAGTAGCTAAAGCACTTGTATTAGAGAAACCAGAAACAACCACCCAGAACCGACCCAACAAAGAAAAGTTCGGTTTCTACATTGCCTCGACCGAGAATCGAACCCGGAATTTCAAAGAAGGCGAGAACAAGACAGGTGCATTCTTAAAAAAATCGAATTATAACATAACATCGGTTTTTATTCAACATGTGATTAATTTGTATTCTCTGCGGATCTCTTTTCTATAACCATAAGTCGCCCGCTATAAGGTCAGTGCTGAACCGGGTGCTTGGGCTAGTGTTTTGAACCCTAGTGCTTGGTTACAATATCCGCATTTTAATTTTAAGGATTAAATGAGTACGACTTACTACAGTGAATTAAAATATGTATAACGAAAATAAACCTATGGCAAATTGGCAAGGCAATAAGAGGAAAAATTTAAGCAAGATAAAATAGACGGCACTTTCCATCTGTCGTCGGCCTTAGCTAGCTTTTTATTCATGTAAAAAAAGGTTCTTTATTTAAGATTGGTTGGTATAACGTTTTCGTTCATAAAAACGGGTCTTAAGCCGGTGACAGATGGCGACGGGCGCGTCTTGACATTGTAAGGTCAAACGCTGCCATTGGTCTATCCTTCAGTCAACTTCCGCCAGCCCAAGGATCGACCAATGGCAGCGTTTGACCTTACAATGTTAAGACGAGTCCGCAGCCGCGTCCGTCGCCATCTGTCACCGGTATTACTCTTGCACCCATTCGCCTCGTATCTTTCCGTTATGTTATTGATAACGGTAATGTGAGAGGATACCTTAATAATATTATTAACTGGTAACATTCAATAATAATGCCAACATAACGCGAAGCTGACATTAGAGAAAAGTCGGCCATTTTGCAGTTTTTACGGCAACTGCTACACGTGTTCTGTAGGTTACAAACCACAATTTTATTAGAAATATCCTGAATTACTGTGTTTTATTGTGTAAAAATTACTACATAAAGTTTGCTCCAACTTTCAGGGTGCCGAGATGGCAGTAACTAAGAAACCAGTGGCTAAAAAAGCCCAATTGCACCAGAAGACTGGTAAGAAAGGCGTCAAAGGTGGTAAAATCCGCGGTAAGGGGATCAAGAGGAAAATTGCCCTCAAGTTTGTGATTGACTGCACACACCCGGCCGAGGACAGCATCCTCGATGTAGGCAATTTCGAGAAATACTTGAAAGAGCACGTCAAAGTCGAAGGCAAAACAAATAACCTAGGCAATCACGTTGTCATCGCCCGGGACAAGACCAAAGTCTCTATCAATGCAGGTAACACGCTCATCCTTTGTTATCCTTGATTTTGTGTATTATTACTAACACCCATTATTTGCAAATACTCGGGATTCAAAATAAAAATGTCAAATTTCGTCAAACAATGAGGTTACTTTGGCCTGCAAATCCTCTGTACTCACAAGTTGCTAAAGGTTTTTTTTAATTTGGTGCCATAATAATTAAATTTTAATCTGAGTTTATCATGTAAATTTGACTGTCTAGACTCAAGTGAATATTCACATTCAGCACTTTCTAACTAGATCTTTGTACATATTTATGCTCATTCACTGGGCCTGGGCCTGCACCCTGGGCTCTAAAGCAATAGCTTTGGCGCAACCGGGATTGACCGTATAGATGATGATGATTTATGCTCATTTACTAACCTACTTTAAAATGTTAAAATGGATCGACTAAAAGCATTCTCTATCAATCAAATAGTTTAGGGCAAATTGTAATGTTGGTGGTCTATTCTAAGATAATAAGTAAGAACAATGTTTTTTTTTCCATAGTTCTATACAAGAAATAATATTGTATATTAAAATCAAACCTTGAATAATTGTGTTCAGTTAGGTAGTAAAGCAATTATGTAGCTAGTCTAAATACATAAAAAAGTATGTCGTTTGTCCCATGGATTTCTAAATATACAGTGCACATACCGAGGAAGTTTTCCAAATTTGTAAATAAATTGAAGTGACTGGCAACAGCTAGTTTAAATAATTATAGATCAAATAACAAATCCAGCTCTATTATAAATATGCAACATTTATTAAGAGCCAATTTCTTTTATTTCCAGACATTCCCTTCTCAAAGAGGTACCTCAAATACCTGACCAAGCGTTACTTGAAGAAGAACAACCTCCGTGACTGGCTGCGAGTGGTTGCAGCTGCGCACGACTCATACGAGCTCCGTTACTTCAACATCAATGCAGACAGCGACAATGAAGATAATGAAGATTAAGCTGTTCATAATAAAATAGTTTTACACTATGTAATCTTTCATTTCAACTCAATTTCTTTTCTTTCAGTAGATTCAAACAAACTGAATATTGTTAAAACCTATAGACTAACTAAATTATATGGAGAACCTGCAATTTTACACTGATAGTTTTGTAGTAAAGTATTAATTTTAAATTGATAATTGCATGTACAGTAGCTCAACTCAGTGTGCCCCTAAATTTAATTTTTCTTAATTTTTAACTATTAGGAAAATTTGACTTATGACTAGTCCAGACTCTCTAGTCTGGACTAGTCATAAGTCAAATTTTAAAAATAATTATATATAATATTTTAAAATTTTTTAGGCCCTCTGGCCTAGGCACTACATACTAGTGTAAGTGCCAGAAGAAAACAAACTCCTTGCATGAATATATTTCGCGTCAGAATTAGAGCGGTTCTGAATTGTTTTCATATGGAACAGTGATGACATATGGAACTGAAACGTGGCCTCTCACTATGGGCCTCATAAGAATGCTCAAGGTCGCACAGCGTGCTATGGAAAGGGCTATGCTTGGTGTTTCCTTGCGAGATCGAATCAGAAATGAAGAGATCCGTAAACGAACAAAAGTCGCTGACATAGCCCAATGGATTAGCAAGCTGAAGTGGCAGTGGGCGGGGCACATAGCACGTAGAACTGATGGCCGATGGGGCAGAAAGGTTCTAGAATGGAGGCCGCGTACCGGCAAGCGCAGCGTAGGACGTCCACTCACAAGGTGGTCAGACGACCTGGTAAAGGTCGCAGGAAGACGCTGGATGCAGGCCGCTTCCAACCGGCCAATCTGGAAGTCAATGGGGGAGGCCTATGTTCAGCAGTGGACGTCCTGTGGCTGAAATGATGATGATGATGATGAATTGTTTTCAAGAATTGCTAGGTACCTCTTTACATTTGGAGAAAAACGAAAAAAATGAGCAGCTATTCTGATACGAGATTAGCCTCTTAGTACAGCACGAAGGACGCAGAATCTATAAGTTTTTGACGAATTTAAGTTTTACATTCATTTTACGTTACAAGTATATGGCAAAATTTGTACTAAGGAGTGCCTAATTAATTATAATGGCAATAGTTTTATTTTAATATATCGTCATATCAGGTTGTGCAGGCGTCCACTTCTTCGACCTTATGTAAGGCGCTTTTCAAACGGCGGGGCTGGGGCAGTCTTTTTGACCGCGAAGCATTACAACAAGTATCTCAGATAATTACAAGTGAAAACGTAATTGGTGTACAGTCGTACAAGGAATTAGTAATGTGAGAAATGTATCACTGTATGTTTTTCGAATAAAATAAAATAAATAATGCTTCTATATAGTTTATAATGTCGACGGGCTAACGCAACTGCGTGTCACTGAACAAATAGGTACCTAATCACTATGGTCGATGCCCGCACCGCAAACTCAAAGCACACGACGTGGGGCGGTTCTGGACGATCATTCTATTGCTAGTAATGTGCGGCTGCGTTAGTGTATAAGTCGTGGCCCGAGGCCCAATTCCCGTAATTTCAGTTCTGTAGTGTCGATCCGCCCCCAGTTACATTATTATCTAAAACGGCATTCTCGTAAACCAAAAAATAAAATTATATTTCGCAGTCGGATAAAGGTATTTTAGGTAGTCGGTATCCCAAATCACAAAGAGGCCGCACTTTATCAAAGTTGAAATAGGTAAGTAGGTTTTTGCAGTCAATCAATAGGCTAGTTTCCTAAAAAAAATTACATAGTCCATTAGTTGGATTAACAGAAAATATTGGACACGTATTTTTACTTTTCTTAATCAAATAATAAATGATGAAAATACAGCCAATTAAATTTTCGCGTAACGTCACGCCTTGCGACACTTTTTAGCAAGGCGTGACGTCACGTGCTCCCATTCCTAAACTTTGATGCGGTTTATCTTCTTCATTTTTTGTTTGATTGACGAGACAAAATTAGGGTCCAATATTTTTTGATAATGTAACTAACTGACTAAATATAATAATATTTGTTTGACCCAGGAAACTAGCCCATTATTGTCGCACTGTATCAGACAATACATTCTATACTCACCTACTTACAGGCCTTACCTGGCTAGTACTAACAATAGATAATGCCAACTGGTAATGTGCCAGGCTCATACAATATTTTTGTTACAACATGCTATTAGATCTTATATAGATCAAATATCTTTTTAATTTTTGAAAGTTATAAAAATAATGTAACATTACTTATTCCAGTGCTAAAATCATCTTTAACATTTGTATATGGGCAGAATCAACCCCCAACAAAACGAAGTTACATACTAAAATATTATATTACGTGTAAAATAAAAACAATATAGAATGTATAACGTTTATTTTTTGTATAGTAAATATTATTTACATAAATAATAAAAAAACAATTCGACAAAATTGTTGATTTAGATTACATTGAAAAAAGAAAAAAAAAGTTATAACTTAATTTCTAATTCATCTACTCAAGTATCGTTTGTACTAGGACTAACGTTATAAGATTCACTGCCACGTCAGTATTACGAGTTCAAATGCTCTATTTATTGTGGTTGCACTAATG
Organism: Anania hortulata; assembly: GCA_963576865.1. Lineage (NCBI taxonomy): Eukaryota > Metazoa > Arthropoda > Insecta > Lepidoptera > Crambidae > Anania > Anania hortulata. The sequence continues at coordinate 17,457,695 of OY756395.1, read as the reverse complement.
GTAACTTGCACTGGCTTGCATCTAAGCCATGGGCTAATTTGTTACATTATTATCGATACAGGCACATTAGACTACCTCAATAAAACTACTTATAATCCGACAAATTCATTATTAAGAATTTAGCTTTGATTTCAAAGTATGGCTTCGTTAAATTATCCTATGAGATATCCTATGGTCTATGGTCCAGTGCAACGATTTGTTTACTTTCCGGCGGCGATTTCCTTCATTCTGTTGAGTGCGGAACCGGCCCTGAACCACGCGATCTGTTGTTCGTTTAAGGAGTGGTTCAGTTTGATTTTTTCCGACTTGCCGTCTTTGTGCTTGATCTCGCATTCGACTTGCTGTAAAACAAATGAAAAGCGTTTTAAAAATAATATAGTAAATGTTACAGCTCAGTGGCGGCAGCGTACCGTTGAGCCACTTATGCCGCGATTGTGACTGGATGGGTGACTATTTCAACCATATTCAGTGACATTTATCACAAGCATATCCGTGCTTCGGAAGGCACGTTAAAAATTGGTCCCGGCTAATATGGCTTAATACTAGTCGTGAAGTCTAGTCAGAGCCTTGCCTTACAACATCCTTCCACCGAACCGCACTAGACCCGATGGAGTATGGCCCAAACCATCTCATAGTTGAGGTGAGGATAGGCATACTTAACTATGTTACAGTCAGAACTTCTTAACGGTCAAAATATATTTTGTCTGGCGAAATCAAAACTCTGAATAATAATCAGTTTAGCCAAGCGCGAGATAATCGTGGACAAACATACGGGACAAACAGAGAACCTCTTTTTTTTAAATCGGTTAAAAACAATAAAAATTAGCTACGGTAAGGTTTACCTTGCCGGGCGCGAGGTCCTTGAGGCCGAGCAGGGAGAGTTTGTCGTCGGGCTTGATCTTGTCGTAGTCGGCGGGGTTGGCGAACGTCAGCGGGAGCAGACCCTGCTTCTTCAGGTTGGTTTCGTGGATCCTGGCGGCAAACGGAAGTACTCAAATAAAGAAAGTATAAACTAATATAAATAATAATAATATACTAAAATTATGAATGATAATGTTTGGGTTGAAGGCCGCTGGGGCAGAATGATTTTGGAATGGATGCCACGTATCAGCAGGTTCGCCGTAGTCCTCGTCGCCGACCACGCACCAGCGCACGCCGGCCGCCTTGTGTGTGTGCCTGTCTCTCTCTCTCTGTGGGTGCGTGTGTGTCTGTGTCTCTGTCTCTGTGTACCGACCTGGCGAAGGACTTGACGATGATGGCGCGGCCGCCCAGGTGGCGCGGCTCGAGCGCGGCGTGCTCGCGCGAGGAGCCCTCGCCGTAGTTCTCGTCGCCGACCACGCACCAGCGCACGCCGGCCGCCTTGTGTGTGTGCCTGTCTCTCTCTCTCTGTGGGTGCGTGTGTGTCTGTGTCTCTGTCTCTGTGTACCGACCTGGCGAAGGACTTGACGATGATGGCGCGGCCGCCCAGGTGGCGCGGCTCGAGCGCGGCGTGCTCGCGCGAGGAGCCCTCGCCGTAGTTCTCGTCGCCGACCACGCACCAGCGCACGCCGGCCGCCTTGTGTGTGTGCCTGTCTCTCTCTCTCTGTGGGTGCGTGTGTGTCTGTGTCTCTGTCTCTGTGTACCGACCTGGCGAAGGACTTGACGATGATGGCGCGGCCGCCCAGGTGGCGCGGCTCGAGCGCGGCGTGCTCGCGCGAGGAGCCCTCGCCGTAGTTCTCGTCGCCGACCACGCACCAGCGCACGCCGGCCGCCTTGTGTGTGTGCCTGTCTCTCTCTCTCTGTGGGTGCGTGTGTGTCTGTGTCTCTGTCTCTGTGTACCGACCTGGCGAAGGACTTGACGATGATGGCGCGGCCGCCCAGGTGGCGCGGCTCGAGCGCGGCGTGCTCGCGCGAGGAGCCCTCGCCGTAGTTCTCGTCGCCGACCACGCACCAGCGCACGCCGGCCGCCTTGTGTGTGTGCCTGTCTCTCTCTCTCTGTGGGTGCGTGTGTGTCTGTGTCTCTGTCTCTGTGTACCGACCTGGCGAAGGACTTGACGATGATGGCGCGGCCGCCCAGGTGGCGCGGCTCGAGCGCGGCGTGCTCGCGCGAGGAGCCCTCGCCGTAGTTCTCGTCGCCGACCACGCACCAGCGCACGCCGGCCGCCTTGTGTGTGTGCCTGTCTCTCTCTCTCTGTGGGTGCGTGTGTGTCTGTGTCTCTGTCTCTGTGTACCGACCTGGCGAAGGACTTGACGATGATGGCGCGGCCGCCCAGGTGGCGCGGCTCGAGCGCGGCGTGCTCGCGCGAGGAGCCCTCGCCGTAGTTCTCGTCGCCGACCACGCACCAGCGCACGCCGGCCGCCTTGTGTGTGTGCCTGTCTCTCTCTCTCTGTGGGTGCGTGTGTGTCTGTGTCTCTGTCTCTGTGTACCGACCTGGCGAAGGACTTGACGATGATGGCGCGGCCGCCCAGGTGGCGCGGCTCGAGCGCGGCGTGCTCGCGCGAGGAGCCCTCGCCGTAGTTCTCGTCGCCGACCACGCACCAGCGCACGCCGGCCGCCTTGTGTGTGTGCCTGTCTCTCTCTCTCTGTGGGTGCGTGTGTGTCTGTGTCTCTGTCTCTGTGTACCGACCTGGCGAAGGACTTGACGATGATGGCGCGGCCGCCCAGGTGGCGCGGCTCGAGCGCGGCGTGCTCGCGCGAGGAGCCCTCGCCGTAGTTCTCGTCGCCGACCACGCACCAGCGCACGCCGGCCGCCTTGTGTGTGTGCCTGTCTCTCTCTCTCTGTGGGTGCGTGTGTGTCTGTGTCTCTGTCTCTGTGTACCGACCTGGCGAAGGACTTGACGATGATGGCGCGGCCGCCCAGGTGGCGCGGCTCGAGCGCGGCGTGCTCGCGCGAGGAGCCCTCGCCGTAGTTCTCGTCGCCGACCACGCACCAGCGCACGCCGGCCGCCTTGTGTGTGTGCCTGTCTCTCTCTCTCTGTGGGTGCGTGTGTGTCTGTGTCTCTGTCTCTGTGTACCGACCTGGCGAAGGACTTGACGATGATGGCGCGGCCGCCCAGGTGGCGCGGCTCGAGCGCGGCGTGCTCGCGCGAGGAGCCCTCGCCGTAGTTCTCGTCGCCGACCACGCACCAGCGCACGCCGGCCGCCTTGTGTGTGTGCCTGTCTCTCTCTCTCTGTGGGTGCGTGTGTGTCTGTGTCTCTGTCTCTGTGTACCGACCTGGCGAAGGACTTGACGATGATGGCGCGGCCGCCCAGGTGGCGCGGCTCGAGCGCGGCGTGCTCGCGCGAGGAGCCCTCGCCGTAGTTCTCGTCGCCGACCACGCACCAGCGCACGCCGGCCGCCTTGTGTGTGTGCCTGTCTCTCTCTCTCTGTGGGTGCGTGTGTGTCTGTGTCTCTGTCTCTGTGTACCGACCTGGCGAAGGACTTGACGATGATGGCGCGGCCGCCCAGGTGGCGCGGCTCGAGCGCGGCGTGCTCGCGCGAGGAGCCCTCGCCGTAGTTCTCGTCGCCGACCACGCACCAGCGCACGCCGGCCGCCTTGTGTGTGTGCCTGTCTCTCTCTCTCTGTGGGTGCGTGTGTGTCTGTGTCTCTGTCTCTGTGTACCGACCTGGCGAAGGACTTGACGATGATGGCGCGGCCGCCCAGGTGGCGCGGCTCGAGCGCGGCGTGCTCGCGCGAGGAGCCCTCGCCGTAGTTCTCGTCGCCGACCACGCACCAGCGCACGCCGGCCGCCTTGTGTGTGTGCCTGTCTCTCTCTCTCTGTGGGTGCGTGTGTGTCTGTGTCTCTGTCTCTGTGTACCGACCTGGCGAAGGACTTGACGATGATGGCGCGGCCGCCCAGGTGGCGCGGCTCGAGCGCGGCGTGCTCGCGCGAGGAGCCCTCGCCGTAGTTCTCGTCGCCGACCACGCACCAGCGCACGCCGGCCGCCTTGTGTGTGTGCCTGTCTCTCTCTCTCTGTGGGTGCGTGTGTGTCTGTGTCTCTGTCTCTGTGTACCGACCTGGCGAAGGACTTGACGATGATGGCGCGGCCGCCCAGGTGGCGCGGCTCGAGCGCGGCGTGCTCGCGCGAGGAGCCCTCGCCGTAGTTCTCGTCGCCGACCACGCACCAGCGCACGCCGGCCGCCTTGTGTGTGTGCCTGTCTCTCTCTCTCTGTGGGTGCGTGTGTGTCTGTGTCTCTGTCTCTGTGTACCGACCTGGCGAAGGATTTGACGATGATGGCGCGGCCGCCCAGGTGGCGCGGCTCGAGCGCGGCGTGCTCGCGCGAGGAGCCCTCGCCGTAGTTCTCGTCGCCGACCACGCACCAGCGCACGCCGGCCGCCTTGTGTGTGTGCCTGTCTCTCTCTCTCTGTGGGTGCGTGTGTGTCTGTGTCTCTGTCTCTGTGTACCGACCTGGCGAAGGACTTGACGATGATGGCGCGGCCGCCCAGGTGGCGCGGCTCGAGCGCGGCGTGCTCGCGCGAGGAGCCCTCGCCGTAGTTCTCGTCGCCGACCACGCACCAGCGCACGCCGGCCGCCTTGTGTGTGTGCCTGTCTCTCTCTCTCTGTGGGTGCGTGTGTGTCTGTGTCTCTGTCTCTGTGTACCGACCTGGCGAAGGACTTGACGATGATGGCGCGGCCGCCCAGGTGGCGCGGCTCGAGCGCGGCGTGCTCGCGCGAGGAGCCCTCGCCGTAGTTCTCGTCGCCGACCACGCACCAGCGCACGCCGGCCGCCTTGTGTGTGTGCCTGTCTCTCTCTCTCTGTGGGTGCGTGTGTGTCTGTGTCTCTGTCTCTGTGTACCGACCTGGCGAAGGACTTGACGATGATGGCGCGGCCGCCCAGGTGGCGCGGCTCGAGCGCGGCGTGCTCGCGCGAGGAGCCCTCGCCGTAGTTCTCGTCGCCGACCACGCACCAGCGCACGCCGGCCGCCTTGTGTGTGTGCCTGTCTCTCTCTCTCTGTGGGTGCGTGTGTGTCTGTGTCTCTGTCTCTGTGTACCGACCTGGCGAAGGACTTGACGATGATGGCGCGGCCGCCCAGGTGGCGCGGCTCGAGCGCGGCGTGCTCGCGCGAGGAGCCCTCGCCGTAGTTCTCGTCGCCGACCACGCACCAGCGCACGCCGGCCGCCTTGTGTGTGTGCCTGTCTCTCTCTCTCTGTGGGTGCGTGTGTGTCTGTGTCTCTGTCTCTGTGTACCGACCTGGCGAAGGACTTGACGATGATGGCGCGGCCGCCCAGGTGGCGCGGCTCGAGCGCGGCGTGCTCGCGCGAGGAGCCCTCGCCGTAGTTCTCGTCGCCGACCACGCACCAGCGCACGCCGGCCGCCTTGTGTGTGTGCCTGTCTCTCTCTCTCTGTGGGTGCGTGTGTGTCTGTGTCTCTGTCTCTGTGTACCGACCTGGCGAAGGACTTGACGATGATGGCGCGGCCGCCCAGGTGGCGCGGCTCGAGCGCGGCGTGCTCGCGCGAGGAGCCCTCGCCGTAGTTCTCGTCGCCGACCACGCACCAGCGCACGCCGGCCGCCTTGTGTGTGTGCCTGTCTCTCTCTCTCTGTGGGTGCGTGTGTGTCTGTGTCTCTGTCTCTGTGTACCGACCTGGCGAAGGACTTGACGATGATGGCGCGGCCGCCCAGGTGGCGCGGCTCGAGCGCGGCGTGCTCGCGCGAGGAGCCCTCGCCGTAGTTCTCGTCGCCGACCACGCACCAGCGCACGCCGGCCGCCTTGTGTGTGTGCCTGTCTCTCTCTCTCTGTGGGTGCGTGTGTGTCTGTGTCTCTGTCTCTGTGTACCGACCTGGCGAAGGACTTGACGATGATGGCGCGGCCGCCCAGGTGGCGCGGCTCGAGCGCGGCGTGCTCGCGCGAGGAGCCCTCGCCGTAGTTCTCGTCGCCGACCACGCACCAGCGCACGCCGGCCGCCTTGTGTGTGTGCCTGTCTCTCTCTCTCTGTGGGTGCGTGTGTGTCTGTGTCTCTGTCTCTGTGTACCGACCTGGCGAAGGACTTGACGATGATGGCGCGGCCGCCCAGGTGGCGCGGCTCGAGCGCGGCGTGCTCGCGCGAGGAGCCCTCGCCGTAGTTCTCGTCGCCGACCACGCACCAGCGCACGCCGGCCGCCTTGTGTGTGTGCCTGTCTCTCTCTCTCTGTGGGTGCGTGTGTGTCTGTGTCTCTGTCTCTGTGTACCGACCTGGCGAAGGACTTGACGATGATGGCGCGGCCGCCCAGGTGGCGCGGCTCGAGCGCGGCGTGCTCGCGCGAGGAGCCCTCGCCGTAGTTCTCGTCGCCGACCACGCACCAGCGCACGCCGGCCGCCTTGTGTGTGTGCCTGTCTCTCTCTCTCTGTGGGTGCGTGTGTGTCTGTGTCTCTGTCTCTGTGTACCGACCTGGCGAAGGACTTGACGATGATGGCGCGGCCGCCCAGGTGGCGCGGCTCGAGCGCGGCGTGCTCGCGCGAGGAGCCCTCGCCGTAGTTCTCGTCGCCGACCACGCACCAGCGCACGCCGGCCGCCTTGTGTGTGTGCCTGTCTCTCTCTCTCTGTGGGTGCGTGTGTGTCTGTGTCTCTGTCTCTGTGTACCGACCTGGCGAAGGACTTGACGATGATGGCGCGGCCGCCCAGGTGGCGCGGCTCGAGCGCGGCGTGCTCGCGCGAGGAGCCCTCGCCGTAGTTCTCGTCGCCGACCACGCACCAGCGCACGCCGGCCGCCTTGTGTGTGTGCCTGTCTCTCTCTCTCTGTGGGTGCGTGTGTGTCTGTGTCTCTGTCTCTGTGTACCGACCTGGCGAAGGACTTGACGATGATGGCGCGGCCGCCCAGGTGGCGCGGCTCGAGCGCGGCGTGCTCGCGCGAGGAGCCCTCGCCGTAGTTCTCGTCGCCGACCACGCACCAGCGCACGCCGGCCGCCTTGTGTGTGTGCCTGTCTCTCTCTCTCTGTGGGTGCGTGTGTGTCTGTGTCTCTGTCTCTGTGTACCGACCTGGCGAAGGACTTGACGATGATGGCGCGGCCGCCCAGGTGGCGCGGCTCGAGCGCGGCGTGCTCGCGCGAGGAGCCCTCGCCGTAGTTCTCGTCGCCGACCACGCACCAGCGCACGCCGGCCGCCTTGTGTGTGTGCCTGTCTCTCTCTCTCTGTGGGTGCGTGTGTGTCTGTGTCTCTGTCTCTGTGTACCGACCTGGCGAAGGACTTGACGATGATGGCGCGGCCGCCCAGGTGGCGCGGCTCGAGCGCGGCGTGCTCGCGCGAGGAGCCCTCGCCGTAGTTCTCGTCGCCGACCACGCACCAGCGCACGCCGGCCGCCTTGTGTGTGTGCCTGTCTCTCTCTCTCTGTGGGTGCGTGTGTGTCTGTGTCTCTGTCTCTGTGTACCGACCTGGCGAAGGACTTGACGATGATGGCGCGGCCGCCCAGGTGGCGCGGCTCGAGCGCGGCGTGCTCGCGCGAGGAGCCCTCGCCGTAGTTCTCGTCGCCGACCACGCACCAGCGCACGCCGGCCGCCTTGTGTGTGTGCCTGTCTCTCTCTCTCTGTGGGTGCGTGTGTGTCTGTGTCTCTGTCTCTGTGTACCGACCTGGCGAAGGACTTGACGATGATGGCGCGGCCGCCCAGGTGGCGCGGCTCGAGCGCGGCGTGCTCGCGCGAGGAGCCCTCGCCGTAGTTCTCGTCGCCGACCACGCACCAGCGCACGCCGGCCGCCTTGTGTGTGTGCCTGTCTCTCTCTCTCTGTGGGTGCGTGTGTGTCTGTGTCTCTGTCTCTGTGTACCGACCTGGCGAAGGACTTGACGATGATGGCGCGGCCGCCCAGGTGGCGCGGCTCGAGCGCGGCGTGCTCGCGCGAGGAGCCCTCGCCGTAGTTCTCGTCGCCGACCACGCACCAGCGCACGCCGGCCGCCTTGTGTGTGTGCCTGTCTCTCTCTCTCTGTGGGTGCGTGTGTGTCTGTGTCTCTGTCTCTGTGTACCGACCTGGCGAAGGACTTGACGATGATGGCGCGGCCGCCCAGGTGGCGCGGCTCGAGCGCGGCGTGCTCGCGCGAGGAGCCCTCGCCGTAGTTCTCGTCGCCGACCACGCACCAGCGCACGCCGGCCGCCTTGTGTGTGTGCCTGTCTCTCTCTCTCTGTGGGTGCGTGTGTGTCTGTGTCTCTGTCTCTGTGTACCGACCTGGCGAAGGACTTGACGATGATGGCGCGGCCGCCCAGGTGGCGCGGCTCGAGCGCGGCGTGCTCGCGCGAGGAGCCCTCGCCGTAGTTCTCGTCGCCGACCACGCACCAGCGCACGCCGGCCGCCTTGTGTGTGTGCCTGTCTCTCTCTCTCTGTGGGTGCGTGTGTGTCTGTGTCTCTGTCTCTGTGTACCGACCTGGCGAAGGACTTGACGATGATGGCGCGGCCGCCCAGGTGGCGCGGCTCGAGCGCGGCGTGCTCGCGCGAGGAGCCCTCGCCGTAGTTCTCGTCGCCGACCACGCACCAGCGCACGCCGGCCGCCTTGTGTGTGTGCCTGTCTCTCTCTCTCTGTGGGTGCGTGTGTGTCTGTGTCTCTGTCTCTGTGTACCGACCTGGCGAAGGACTTGACGATGATGGCGCGGCCGCCCAGGTGGCGCGGCTCGAGCGCGGCGTGCTCGCGCGAGGAGCCCTCGCCGTAGTTCTCGTCGCCGACCACGCACCAGCGCACGCCGGCCGCCTTGTGTGTGTGCCTGTCTCTCTCTCTCTGTGGGTGCGTGTGTGTCTGTGTCTCTGTCTCTGTGTACCGACCTGGCGAAGGACTTGACGATGATGGCGCGGCCGCCCAGGTGGCGCGGCTCGAGCGCGGCGTGCTCGCGCGAGGAGCCCTCGCCGTAGTTCTCGTCGCCGACCACGCACCAGCGCACGCCGGCCGCCTTGTGTGTGTGCCTGTCTCTCTCTCTCTGTGGGTGCGTGTGTGTCTGTGTCTCTGTCTCTGTGTACCGACCTGGCGAAGGACTTGACGATGATGGCGCGGCCGCCCAGGTGGCGCGGCTCGAGCGCGGCGTGCTCGCGCGAGGAGCCCTCGCCGTAGTTCTCGTCGCCGACCACGCACCAGCGCACGCCGGCCGCCTTGTGTGTGTGCCTGTCTCTCTCTCTCTGTGGGTGCGTGTGTGTCTGTGTCTCTGTCTCTGTGTACCGACCTGGCGAAGGACTTGACGATGATGGCGCGGCCGCCCAGGTGGCGCGGCTCGAGCGCGGCGTGCTCGCGCGAGGAGCCCTCGCCGTAGTTCTCGTCGCCGACCACGCACCAGCGCACGCCGGCCGCCTTGTGTGTGTGCCTGTCTCTCTCTCTCTGTGGGTGCGTGTGTGTCTGTGTCTCTGTCTCTGTGTACCGACCTGGCGAAGGACTTGACGATGATGGCGCGGCCGCCCAGGTGGCGCGGCTCGAGCGCGGCGTGCTCGCGCGAGGAGCCCTCGCCGTAGTTCTCGTCGCCGACCACGCACCAGCGCACGCCGGCCGCCTTGTGTGTGTGCCTGTCTCTCTCTCTCTGTGGGTGCGTGTGTGTCTGTGTCTCTGTCTCTGTGTACCGACCTGGCGAAGGACTTGACGATGATGGCGCGGCCGCCCAGGTGGCGCGGCTCGAGCGCGGCGTGCTCGCGCGAGGAGCCCTCGCCGTAGTTCTCGTCGCCGACCACGCACCAGCGCACGCCGGCCGCCTTGTGTGTGTGCCTGTCTCTCTCTCTCTGTGGGTGCGTGTGTGTCTGTGTCTCTGTCTCTGTGTACCGACCTGGCGAAGGACTTGACGATGATGGCGCGGCCGCCCAGGTGGCGCGGCTCGAGCGCGGCGTGCTCGCGCGAGGAGCCCTCGCCGTAGTTCTCGTCGCCGACCACGCACCAGCGCACGCCGGCCGCCTTGTGTGTGTGCCTGTCTCTCTCTCTCTGTGGGTGCGTGTGTGTCTGTGTCTCTGTCTCTGTGTACCGACCTGGCGAAGGACTTGACGATGATGGCGCGGCCGCCCAGGTGGCGCGGCTCGAGCGCGGCGTGCTCGCGCGAGGAGCCCTCGCCGTAGTTCTCGTCGCCGACCACGCACCAGCGCACGCCGGCCGCCTTGTGTGTGTGCCTGTCTCTCTCTCTCTGTGGGTGCGTGTGTGTCTGTGTCTCTGTCTCTGTGTACCGACCTGGCGAAGGACTTGACGATGATGGCGCGGCCGCCCAGGTGGCGCGGCTCGAGCGCGGCGTGCTCGCGCGAGGAGCCCTCGCCGTAGTTCTCGTCGCCGACCACGCACCAGCGCACGCCGGCCGCCTTGTGTGTGTGCCTGTCTCTCTCTCTCTGTGGGTGCGTGTGTGTCTGTGTCTCTGTCTCTGTGTACCGACCTGGCGAAGGACTTGACGATGATGGCGCGGCCGCCCAGGTGGCGCGGCTCGAGCGCGGCGTGCTCGCGCGAGGAGCCCTCGCCGTAGTTCTCGTCGCCGACCACGCACCAGCGCACGCCGGCCGCCTTGTGTGTGTGCCTGTCTCTCTCTCTCTGTGGGTGCGTGTGTGTCTGTGTCTCTGTCTCTGTGTACCGACCTGGCGAAGGACTTGACGATGATGGCGCGGCCGCCCAGGTGGCGCGGCTCGAGCGCGGCGTGCTCGCGCGAGGAGCCCTCGCCGTAGTTCTCGTCGCCGACCACGCACCAGCGCACGCCGGCCGCCTTGTGTGTGTGCCTGTCTCTCTCTCTCTGTGGGTGCGTGTGTGTCTGTGTCTCTGTCTCTGTGTACCGACCTGGCGAAGGACTTGACGATGATGGCGCGGCCGCCCAGGTGGCGCGGCTCGAGCGCGGCGTGCTCGCGCGAGGAGCCCTCGCCGTAGTTCTCGTCGCCGACCACGCACCAGCGCACGCCGGCCGCCTTGTGTGTGTGCCTGTCTCTCTCTCTCTGTGGGTGCGTGTGTGTCTGTGTCTCTGTCTCTGTGTACCGACCTGGCGAAGGACTTGACGATGATGGCGCGGCCGCCCAGGTGGCGCGGCTCGAGCGCGGCGTGCTCGCGCGAGGAGCCCTCGCCGTAGTTCTCGTCGCCGACCACGCACCAGCGCACGCCGGCCGCCTTGTGTGTGTGCCTGTCTCTCTCTCTCTGTGGGTGCGTGTGTGTCTGTGTCTCTGTCTCTGTGTACCGACCTGGCGAAGGACTTGACGATGATGGCGCGGCCGCCCAGGTGGCGCGGCTCGAGCGCGGCGTGCTCGCGCGAGGAGCCCTCGCCGTAGTTCTCGTCGCCGACCACGCACCAGCGCACGCCGGCCGCCTTGTGTGTGTGCCTGTCTCTCTCTCTCTGTGGGTGCGTGTGTGTCTGTGTCTCTGTCTCTGTGTACCGACCTGGCGAAGGACTTGACGATGATGGCGCGGCCGCCCAGGTGGCGCGGCTCGAGCGCGGCGTGCTCGCGCGAGGAGCCCTCGCCGTAGTTCTCGTCGCCGACCACGCACCAGCGCACGCCGGCCGCCTTGTGTGTGTGCCTGTCTCTCTCTCTCTGTGGGTGCGTGTGTGTCTGTGTCTCTGTCTCTGTGTACCGACCTGGCGAAGGACTTGACGATGATGGCGCGGCCGCCCAGGTGGCGCGGCTCGAGCGCGGCGTGCTCGCGCGAGGAGCCCTCGCCGTAGTTCTCGTCGCCGACCACGCACCAGCGCACGCCGGCCGCCTTGTGTGTGTGCCTGTCTCTCTCTCTCTGTGGGTGCGTGTGTGTCTGTGTCTCTGTCTCTGTGTACCGACCTGGCGAAGGACTTGACGATGATGGCGCGGCCGCCCAGGTGGCGCGGCTCGAGCGCGGCGTGCTCGCGCGAGGAGCCCTCGCCGTAGTTCTCGTCGCCGACCACGCACCAGCGCACGCCGGCCGCCTTGTGTGTGTGCCTGTCTCTCTCTCTCTGTGGGTGCGTGTGTGTCTGTGTCTCTGTCTCTGTGTACCGACCTGGCGAAGGACTTGACGATGATGGCGCGGCCGCCCAGGTGGCGCGGCTCGAGCGCGGCGTGCTCGCGCGAGGAGCCCTCGCCGTAGTTCTCGTCGCCGACCACGCACCAGCGCACGCCGGCCGCCTTGTGTGTGTGCCTGTCTCTCTCTCTCTGTGGGTGCGTGTGTGTCTGTGTCTCTGTCTCTGTGTACCGACCTGGCGAAGGACTTGACGATGATGGCGCGGCCGCCCAGGTGGCGCGGCTCGAGCGCGGCGTGCTCGCGCGAGGAGCCCTCGCCGTAGTTCTCGTCGCCGACCACGCACCAGCGCACGCCGGCCGCCTTGTGTGTGTGCCTGTCTCTCTCTCTCTGTGGGTGCGTGTGTGTCTGTGTCTCTGTCTCTGTGTACCGACCTGGCGAAGGACTTGACGATGATGGCGCGGCCGCCCAGGTGGCGCGGCTCGAGCGCGGCGTGCTCGCGCGAGGAGCCCTCGCCGTAGTTCTCGTCGCCGACCACGCACCAGCGCACGCCGGCCGCCTTGTGTGTGTGCCTGTCTCTCTCTCTCTGTGGGTGCGTGTGTGTCTGTGTCTCTGTCTCTGTGTACCGACCTGGCGAAGGACTTGACGATGATGGCGCGGCCGCCCAGGTGGCGCGGCTCGAGCGCGGCGTGCTCGCGCGAGGAGCCCTCGCCGTAGTTCTCGTCGCCGACCACGCACCAGCGCACGCCGGCCGCCTTGTGTGTGTGCCTGTCTCTCTCTCTCTGTGGGTGCGTGTGTGTCTGTGTCTCTGTCTCTGTGTACCGACCTGGCGAAGGACTTGACGATGATGGCGCGGCCGCCCAGGTGGCGCGGCTCGAGCGCGGCGTGCTCGCGCGAGGAGCCCTCGCCGTAGTTCTCGTCGCCGACCACGCACCAGCGCACGCCGGCCGCCTTGTGTGTGTGCCTGTCTCTCTCTCTCTGTGGGTGCGTGTGTGTCTGTGTCTCTGTCTCTGTGTACCGACCTGGCGAAGGACTTGACGATGATGGCGCGGCCGCCCAGGTGGCGCGGCTCGAGCGCGGCGTGCTCGCGCGAGGAGCCCTCGCCGTAGTTCTCGTCGCCGACCACGCACCAGCGCACGCCGGCCGCCTTGTGTGTGTGCCTGTCTCTCTCTCTCTGTGGGTGCGTGTGTGTCTGTGTCTCTGTCTCTGTGTACCGACCTGGCGAAGGACTTGACGATGATGGCGCGGCCGCCCAGGTGGCGCGGCTCGAGCGCGGCGTGCTCGCGCGAGGAGCCCTCGCCGTAGTTCTCGTCGCCGACCACGCACCAGCGCACGCCGGCCGCCTTGTAGGCGCGCGCGGTCGCCGGCACGGGGCCCCACTCGCCGGTCTGCAGGTTGCGGACCTTGTTCAGTTCGTTGTTTTCAGCGTTTGTGGCGCTGGGGGATAGATATCAACAAATTTATAAATATAATAAACAAATATGCGCCAAACAACGCAATAAACGTCTTCCTTGATCTGATTACATATGCCAAACTAGCCGATCTTAAGCTGGCACTTCACATGGCGGTATGAACGCAATTGTTTGCCTAATTTGTCAAATGTCATGTGTACACACACATTTGCCAATTTAGCATAATTTGGCAACTGACAAATTTGTTTCCATCGCGAGTCTGTTTTTTATCGCACATCAAAGGGAGCAAAATAGCCAAATGTTTGAGAGGTGTTTTTCATTGGATTTCAACTGGATGGTTTGAGAATGATTTTCGGATTGTTTTTGTTTGAAATTAGATGAAAATATCTAAAAAGTTTGTGCATAATATAATAAGTGATTTTCTTACTTGAACTAAAATATAAATGTTATAATACGTACGGGATTTGAATCAATACAACATGATATAACTTTCTAACTTCAAACTGGTGCAAATAGGGAAATAATTATTATTAGCACAGCATGTGAGAAACGTTAAAGAGCTTAGAACCAACGGACAAAGCTACTTAATAAGAGCTATGATCATGAGATAAACGTCTGTGACACCCTACAAACTTTTTTCTTTTCACAGCAGCTATCCATTTATTTCTATCCATCTTGATGTTGGAAACGAATAAAACATGCACGAACTGATTTTCCCATTGTTTCTACACTTTATAACGCAGCATGTAGTGTGACCCATATCTCGAATTTTAATGTTTTTACTTTAAAATACTTAATTTCGTTAGTATGGAATTCTATGGAAATATAGCTATTTGACACATGACAGTTCAGAGTTACATATTTCACATTTCTGCCAACTAACGTGCTGCGATCGATTTGACGTCCCCCACCACCCACTTTGCACATAGCGAATAGGAGTGCAGTTTGTGATATTTGCCTATGTTTCAAAGCTTTGTCAAACTAGACAAATACGCCAATGCAAATGCCTACCGCCATATGAAGTGCCACCATCACACATCTTGATTGCAACATCTCGACTGCATAGCGATGACTCCAAATCACACACTAGCATTCGCCGCCTCGTCAGTAAACTTTGCCCTACGTGACGTCAAGCCCACGGCACCGTTTCCTCGAGCTACCGAATTTTATCCCACTTGCGTTCACACTTCGAACTTAGGCACTTCGTTTAGATTTTTATTGTAATTTATATATTTTTTTAATTTGTTAAATTAAATTTAGTTTTTCTTAGATCCTTCGGTTGTAGCTAACGTAATTGTCTATAAGTGGTTCGCGACCCAGACAGCAAAACTAAACAATCCCGTTAAGGGCAAGTGATGTAAGAACGCACACATTTGTACTCGAGTCGGTGTCGGTGTCCGAGTTATGGGAGTTACGATTGTTGTAAAAGTATTATACATAATGAATTCGTAATCTAGTCACCATAAAAAATCAGTTTGAGTCAGTCAGTCACAATATAATATTACTATTATTTTTACTAAAAAGTAAACTTTAAAAAACACATCACGAAAATAATATTTTGTTTTACTATATTTATAAGAAATTATAAAGCTAATAGTAAAAACAAAATTGATTTTAGGTAAAAAATAACCGTAATACAGTAATGAAAAATGTATGATGTACGTGTACTGTGACGTCACGGTACATGTCGGATCTCCTTGTCTAGCACTTGTCTCCTTGTCTACTTGTAAATCAAGTATTTATCAATATTTTATGTTTCTTTTAAAATTTTAATTAAGTACTATTTATTTAAAGACCAAATAAAAATATGTATATGATTATTCCCTATTATACAACATGAATATAATCACGATTAGAACACCCTGTAATACGCAACCCTTCAAGGTCAAACAATAATACTCACGTGATGAACATGTTGTTGGAGATATTGTCGAGGTGACCGCGATACTTGAGCCAGGGTCCAGCAGCTGAGATGTGGTCGGTGGTGCACTTGCCCTTCACCTTGATGAGGATGGTCATGTCCGTCAAGTCCTTGCCGTCCCACTTGTCGAAGGGGTTCAGGAGTTGCAGCCGGTCGGACGAGGGAGACACGTCTACTTGCACCTCTGTGGAGTTGTTGAGATATTTATTTATCTGATTCTTTCGTGCTGATGATTAGAGAGCGGATACCATGCCAGCTATTACAATATTAGTATAAATATGCCCAATATATTAGGTAGGGAAAAAGTTTATTTGCATTTTATATGAAAGCTTAACACATATATTTTTAAGTTTATTTACATTTATAGTCCTTTCAAGATAAGAAGATATTATACTTATGACACTTGGCATTTTCCGTTTCACCCATAATATTAACGAAAATATTTTATAAAATATATTTTTAATCTTTATATACTTGCAAAAACACAATAATCTTTCACTCTAAAAATATAAGCAAAATTGCAAACCAATAATATATCTTGATGATTTAACAAATAAATTAATAGGATTTCCTATAAATACTTGATGCGTAAAACGAAACGTTTTCTTATAGGGATTGACAACACTTATTCGGAACTAAATCGTTGAATCGATTTGGTCGTCTTGTGAAAACCTATGCGTTGACGTCAGGAGTACAAGAGCGTCTGCCTTGTATGCGGTTTGTGTTATCGTTATTTGTCACATAGTTCCCATTTTGACTTTTGTTACTGTTTTTGTTAAGTTTTCGTTATTGTTTTGATTTTATTTGATAAAATGCCAAAAAAAGGAAAAAAGTCTTGTCAAAAAGCTGTATACGGCACTGGCGGTAGAACATTGCAGACCACTGGAACGTCAGACGACACTTTAGTGTATACTTAAGTTTTTTACGTCTTACGTCCGAGTACACTTTAGTGTACTCTAGCGGCAGTGATGAAAAACAGGTTCGTGTGGCTAAAACAAAGCACCTTTAAGCAATATCCGTGGCCTTTAGGTCACGGAACAAACCATAGATGGCTCTTAAACATAAAAAGAGTACATTTATTTATAGACTGTGTTTTTACTTAGGTTTGAAGTTTCGGTGCTTTTGTGTGTGTGCGTGTACTCCCGCAATTATATCGAAAGTTATTACATAAATATTACTTAAATCGTATAGTGTAATACGTCAACACTTTCCTAATGATTTGATCTTGTCTCTGTAATATAAAAAGTAATAGTTTTATTGCACAATAGTTAAAAAAAAAAATTTTTACATTGGAGATGATGATGATGGTTGATAAAAAAGTCTTCTGTCTTAAGTTCTCTATTTTTTTTTAAATATTTAGATCTAAGTTTAAAGCATAAGCTTTTAACTAATCATATTCTGTATACATTAGGCTACACTATGATTTTTTGTATTGACCTAGCTCGTATAATTTTCTTTTGACATACGTTTTTATCGGAGGATTTCTGACGCGAGTACGAACACCTGCACCTGGACGTTTCTGCGCGTTGACAGTTCCGCGGCTGGACGTTTAAGTGGATACCTCTTATTTTAAATAAGTTCATTTGAATAAAAATCGATTAAACTTTCTCGGTTTTCAAAAAGAATCGGTAGGATTTCATTTGGGCATATCACTATTTGTGTTAACAGTAAAGTCACGTGATGTGTCACAAGTCTCTTCTTATCTTGAAAAGACTATATAAGTCGTCTAAAACTTCAGGTAGAGCACAGATAAGAAAAAAGGGGAAAGTGTTGCGGAGAGCTCAGTGTGAAATTTAATATACCTAATGGATAAATAAGATAAGATAAAGATAAGATAAAATTTATTTCTGTAAATATATAAGTCCAGATAGAAATGACCATAACATAACAAAGGCCAGGGCTACATGGCGGATGCATTTACATCTCCCAGCCAAACTCTTATTTTTTGCTGAATGGCTAATGTGTGGTCTAGCGTTATCGTAATGAAAGACCACACCCTTTCTATTGTTCAATTCCGGCCGCTTTCTCTCAACTTCTTGCTTTAATCTCATCAGTTCAAATCAAATCAAATCAAATCATTTATTTGTGATACACAGGTAAATAGTTATTATTACATAGGAACAGGGTTTTATGAGAGCGCTGTGATCAGCCTTGGCGGCATACAAATGTAACAGAGTTCATAAGTTTAGTTTAGTTTTACAAAGCATCTATATATAAATCTTGAAATAAATGACAATCAATTACTAAATAGCATAATAATAATAATCCGTCATAATAATATTAAATATCAAATTTATCAATGTACAAATTAATTTCAATGTCAATTAAATTATAGCGCAGGCAGTCAAGCGGATATGAAAAAAAATTAGTTTGGGATTTAAATTCTAGAAATTCATTGACTAAATAGAATGAATGATCTGTCAGAAACATAAATAGTCTTTGTTTAAATGCCAAAAACTCACTACACTGTTTAATATAGTTAGGTATTTTATTGTAAACTCTTGGGGCCACGGCAAGAACAGCTTTGCTGTAGAGGGCTGTTTTATGTGGGATACGATCAATGGCGTGCAGTACAGTTCGGTTGCGAGATCCATGGACAATTTTAAATAAGTTCGGATTTTGTTTAATGAAGAGAGCAAGCTCGAAAATATAAAGGCAGGGCACAGTCAATATTTTTAAATTTATAAAATACGTTTTCCAGCTACCTGTTTTTTTTAAGCCACACATAGCACGGATACACTTTTTTTGACACTTAAATACTTTGTCCCAGTTGGTTGCATTTCCCCAAAAAATAAGTTGTTGTCCCAGTTGTTGGCAGTATCCGAATCGATGGTTATGCCCGGCGGTAAAAGCTCATAATGAACAATGCCCTTCCAACCCCACCATACACACAGCATCACCTTATGCGAATTAACCCTACTTTTAACCGACCTGTAAAGCCTGCCTGACCGACCTTTGACCTAGACCTTTTTCGGACGTTTTTCATTTTTCATCACCAGTTATCAATCTTTTCAAAAACGGTTCGGTTTAATTACATCTCAGTAAAGAATCGCAAATAAGTACGCGGTTAGGTTTCTTTCAGTAAGCGGTGTGTGGCACACAACTATCGAGATATTTTGTGTACCCAGTTTTTTTATGTGTCGAAACTGTTTTGAAGTCAACACCCAGTTCTTCAGTAATGTCAGCCAGGTGCATCTTCGACACAAAAATTCCCGGATTGAAAACGCTTGAATCAAATTTGTGCTACTCTTTCTTACTGACACTGCATTAACTGGTCCATTAGTCACATTTATTTTTCATTTTTATAATAAAATTTCAAAATTTTTCGAATTTCTTCATTAGATTCACTCATTGGTTTCGTTATTTTTATTATTAATTTATTATACTTACTGCTGCCGTCAGGGGGTGGGTGCTCGTATGTGTCCTGGCCGGGGTCGAAGCCCTTGGCGGGCAGTTCGTCCGCGAACGGGTCGGACAGCTTGAACTTCTTGCCGTCCTTGCCGGTCAGCTCGTCTGTAAGCGGATTGAAGTCCAGACGACCTGGGGAAAAAAGGGCTTTGTTAGCAACAAAAAAGCACACTGTTATAGGCTAGGCATTGCTTGGGAATTCAATATTTCAATAGTACAATGGATTCGACTCGAAGAGCCGCTATTTTAAGTTCCGATATCTCTGGCTGGGGTGACAGAGCCTATCCCAGTTGATATTGGGTGGCTTCAGCTAGAGTTGCATCTAATCGCATTCACGTAGAATCCCTGCTCACAAATACAGATGTTATCCAAAACTATACATATAAAATAGTTGGTCTATGAAAAAGTCTATGGTTCTGGTTTTATCTGTGATGTCTGTGGTTCCTATTTTGTAAAGTCACGATGGTGGTAACTTTATTCATTCTGACGACACAGTGGACTCAAATTTATCCACTACACTGCGAATAGTCAGAATCACAATCAGAATAATTTATTTGCCATTGAACAAGGTATATAAGAAGATCACAATTTTAAATTAATTTCACTTATTCAGCTATAGGCAATAGCATGCAAACATATTACAGGATAGGTAGTCCTCTTGGTAGGTCGATTATTTTGATTAAAAATAAAACATTTGCACGTGTTGTTGAACGCAATATCCGTCTATGGTGATTTGGCAAAACAGACTAAATAAATGACAGCTAATTTGACAGATGTATCTCCAACAACTACAATATTTTGACGTCACTAACCAGCTAGAGACAGAGCCGTGACAAGCTCAGGGCTGGTGACGAAGCAGTGGGTGGCGGGGTTGGCGTCGTTACGGCCGGTGAAGTTCCTGTTGTATGACGTCACGATGGTGTTCTTCTCGCCCTTCTTCACGTCTTTACGGTCCCATTGGCCGATGCAGGGGCCGCAGGCGTTAGCGAGCACCTGTTTGAAATAGGGTAGATGTCAAAATACCGGTGTCCAACATGTTGTCATTTCATGCTCAGACGAGTATGAGCAAGTTTACAACCGTTTATTTTTATCCTAATCATTATTTGCATGGATTTTATAACCTTAATTAGTCCAAAACATTGCGGAATTTAAGCGGATTTGCATAATATATCACGCATCTATTTTTAAATTTTGTATCATGAACACGAAATCCTTTGGCAATTTAATTTTACAAAATCATCATGAGATAGTATCGTTTTCAAAAGCTTACAAAATTCAGATCACTCACAACTGCCTGTTACGACGACTCTCGTATTTAAAATTTTGAGCTAAATATTTGACATATTTTTTAAATTACTCGTAATTCGAGGAACAGGAATATAATTTTATTTAAAAAAACAAAACCCTATACACTGCACACATTTGGTCCATCTTATATATAAAATTCTCGTGTCACAATGTTCGTTCCCGTACTCCTCCGAAACGGCTTGACCGATTCTCATGAAATTTTGTGAGCATATTGAGTAGGTCTGAGAATCGGCCAACATCTATTTTTCATACCCCTAAAGACCACGCAGACGAAGTCGCGGGCAACAGCTAGTAATGATATATATCTTTAAGCCTCTACTACCTCATGTAATATTATAGTCATGCCAAATAAAGAGTCAAATTGAATATATGTATATTTATAATGTGCCGTGTGGGGACGGCCGTAAAAAATACCCTTCCCCACCGCCAACAGAAGGCGTGTCGTAAGAACCGACTAATTCCTGTAGCACGAGACAGACAGCAGTCTTCGTGCGAAATCTTATAAAAAAACTGCGCTCGCCAACCCGCCTGCCAAGCGTGGCGAGTATTGGAAATCCCCCCCGATGATCAGTCATTGGGGGAGGATTTTGTTCAGCAGTGGACCTCCTATGGCTGAAATGATGATGATGATGATATTTATTATGCTGTACTCACAGTGCCTCCGAAGTCCCTGAGGGTCTGCGCGATGCCGTCCCTCTCGATAGTGGCGCGAACTTGCTCCGACCCGGGAGTCACGTTGAAGGGGATCTTCGACTTCACGCCGTGCGTCAGTGCCTATAAAGATACATTGCTTATTAATATATAATTCAAATAATACTCAATCATACTCATTTATTCAGTATATAGGCCCTCTTCCTGGTACTTATATACGTCCCAAAATATAGGTTAGCCTTGAGGGTGTGAGGAACAGGTTGAAAGGTCCTCATCCCCCATTGAATAGGGAGGTTTCTCCGACCAGACGGGTGTTGTGTCTGGTGGGCAACTGCCCGACGGTTGTTTGTCGGGTTCTTGTATATATGGTTCAATCGCTCCGATAACTTTAATATCGCGATCTAGGATACGTCAGTTTTATATGTAGCGAGATAGATGTCGCTACAGCCTTACCACCGCTTCGGTAATAACCAGCAGTTTCCCTAACGTCGCAAATATGCAGTTCTTAGTAGTACCTATTTGAGCCTTTTGGGATCGAGACGCTCGGGCCGTGGGAACCTAGCGAACATCGCAGTCATCGCAGAACATTACAGTCAGTTAGCCAAGCGGCGGCGAATTCTAGGCCAACGTATCAGTTTAGTCATTCAGCGTGGAAATGCGGCCAGTCTTTTAGGTTGCTATGCTGTCTTTTAACGGCGATCTGGGACCCATTTTTATTTTGTAAATAGCCTAATAAATTGAATACTAAACCTTAAGAAAAATCTTAAGGTTTAGTATTAAATTTATTAGGCTATTTGATACGTTAACGTATGTAAATGTAAAACTGTGTATGATTTTGTACTGTTTTTTAATTATGCTAAATAAACTTTATTAATTTATTATAGAGCATCTGATAATACATGCAAAGATCTAAGGTGTTGACTTCGACATTTATTAGATGAGAAGATTGAAATCATAATGCTTAATTACCAGTAATAAAATAAATCTAAATGTAATTTTAATAGCAAATTAACTTTGTAATGAAACGTCATTATTCATACAATGTAAACATCTAATACGTTGATAATAATTTGTAATCAATTAGAATGTTTGTTTGTAATTTTTTATCTTTATCAATCCCAGTCAATGCCTTACAGCAGTGTATTTTTTACGTATTTGATAACGTTTAATACCTAGACAGAGATTAAGGGAAAGTAGTGTTTTTTTTTAATGGAACATAAATTGACATACAGGTTGGCCAGAAAAGTGACGTACAAAAATTTTTTTTAGATGCCTCGTGTTGAGAGGTATCTGAATCACCCCTATGTATGTTCTACGATTTTTCGTAGATTTCGAGTTACGATTTTTTAAATACATTTTTGCAAAAATGCGACCGGATCAGTTTGAAAAATTTAAAAAAAAAAGGAGGTTTCTTCGATTTTTTTTCTTGCAGCTAAATTTCTATGAACTGTGCATATATGCATAAAATAAACAGCCTCATAACTTTAATGGAAGTTACTACAAAATTGACCTAAAGTTAAGAATTTATGATAAGTGAGTTATCATTTACATTTTCAACTTAAAATTATAAATCTAAACTGATAATTTCTTAGTTTCTAAGTAGCTTCAGAGAATGCGCAGCGATTCGCGTTCCGAGGCATTGACGTCCAAGTGGATAGGAATAGGGATAATGATACCAATACACTTTATGAGATGTCAAAATACAATATCCTAAATTGATTTTGTATGGGTACACATAGATGTGACGTCACTTCTGTCTATCCCAAAACGAAGTCGAATGACTAAATATGTAAATGACAAAGCGAGTAAAAATCGATCTTTGTAATTAATTGAGAATTATGAATGAAATAATGTTAATAATAAGGTGTTATTTTTAAGACATGGTTTTTTAGACTTATTTGTGAATGGTGTCTTTCAGATTTTATTCTTCAGCAAAATCCCGAGCAAAACTCTCTTCTTCTATTCTCTCTTTTTGTGTTTAAGTGGCAGAAACTCAAACAAATGTAAATGTCTCAAGTCGTAAATCATTATTGAACCAAGTCATTTGCCAACTTTTTGATACGGTTAATTTTTTCTGTGAATAATACAGACGAGACAATCGCTTAAAACAACTTTTACTTTGGCACCAATATAGAAATCGGAAAACAAAAGATCACCTTTCTACACAAAATAGTCACTTACCTCCACGATAATGTACAGCCAATGGGAGGTCAGTCAACCTACCCAAAAAATTAAAGGTTACTGAACCATAGGAGTTTAAACTTTAAGTCCTACCTGTAGAGATCAATATCAATTGAGAAAATTTGACATTTTGTGGTAGTTTGTCATTCTGTCTGTATGGAGCATCTTTTTTTTTGTGTTTCAACTTTGGTCCTATAGTAAAAGCTGTTTCCGCCGATTATTCTGTTAAAGTGACTCTCTCATCTTACCCTGTATTTGTAGCTTTAGACCTACCTCTTTAACGATGCTGGCGCAGCGTCCCATGTCCTCGTAAGAAGAGTTGGTGCAGGACCCGATGAGTCCAACGCGGATGTCGACGGGCCAGTCGTTCTTCTTGGCGGTGTCGCCCAGCTTCGAGATGGGGTTGGCCAGGTCGGGGGTGAAGGGGCCGTTCACGTGCGGCTCGAGGGTTGAGAGGTCGATCTCGACCACCTGGGAACGATTGTTCAGGTTAGCCATTAAACCTTTATCCCATATCCTAATGCTGCAAAGGTTCCACAGATCCCTCACACCAATTACTTACTAACTTAACTTTTCTTCAATAATAGTATATCAATTTTTTTTTATAAGTTTAAATTGCTTTTTTCCCGAATGTTCGCTCCGCTTTAAGTCTGCGACAATGTGAAGCCTGATGAATGAGCCTTAAGAATAGACATTAAGGAATCGCAGCCACGCGCGATCGATCGAGAAGAGGCACCTTACATTTTTCACACTCGCAGTATGAAAATGTAAGGTGCCTCTTCTCTTGTTGCATCCCTCGGAAGAGGCGCCATACTTTTTACTGTGGTATTTTTATTTGTACGGCAAAAGTTACTTTCATTTATGAGTAGAATATACTAAATAGTGCATAAGTCACTTTGTATTTCGTACCATTGTTACTTTTATTGCTATCTTCTTTGTGAAAAAGTGTCCGTCAAATAAATTAAGGTGGCGCCACAGAAGCAACAGGGTAAATGTCAAAGAAAGCGCCAAAAGTTATTAGACAGAAAAATAAACAAGAACAAATGAACTTCCGCTCCGTGATGGGGCACTTTTCATAACAAGAAACATAATTAATTAATCTATTATATAAAAATATATCTCTATTTCCCTTGGTCATCGCATCACGCGTGAACGGATGGAACAATTTCGCTAATTCTTTTTTTGTTGTGTTAATTATTGTCAGGAGAAGGTTCTTATAAAAGAAAAAATTTATAAGGTTGCAGATTTTTTAAAGGAAAGACCACGCGGATGAAGTCGCGCGCAACAGCTAGTTGCTTATAATTCCTAACGCATAATTAATTTTTATATTTAAAAAATAAATATATAAATAAAATGAGGATTTTTGAAATGTTTTAAAGTCACTAAAATGTTTTAACTCGGCATTACTCGGCTTTAATCCGTCAACAATCAGTCTTCAACACATGCTACATTCATGCCATTCACTTTGCCTCCGCTAGCGCCATTTTGGACGGTTTTGGAACTGTAAATAACAGTTCAACTTTCTGCCCACAAGGGATAGTACCCCTTACCTCTACCCTCCATAAAAGTAGTTTAGAGACAAGTTTGTGTAATAGATTACCTGGTCATAAGGTGCCTTAGCGTCGGGAGTGAGCAAGTGCTTGTATTTGTTGGCCAAAGCAGCGATGTCGTGGCGACCGGTCGACTTCAGGTACGCCTCCATACGAGAGTTGAATGGGAACACCTGCAGAATATACTGTTATGAGTACGAGTTAAAAAGAACAGGTAGACAATATACAAGGCCCCATTTAATTAAGTTTAGTTTGTTTCGTATCAGGGGTTGATTCTACTGTTCAAATACAACAACTGTTACGATAACACCAAAATAGAATTCTTTAAAAACACTTCCCCACGCTAAACAGCCATTCAGCTGTTATAGTAAGTGTGAGCTAATTAAACATTTTTTCAATATTTTTATGTCGATTCCTTATTCGAATATGTTATATTTAAACAGTTATTTTTGTTGTCTGAAAGGATGTTAAGTAATGACCACACCTGATACAATGTATATATGTTAAAAAATATCACGTCTGTGGCGCTGGTCCAGCCTCTCAGTCGTATAGGGGGTTGGGGACGTAATAACAACTCACCCTTATGGTAGCGCCGATCTCAGCGCCCTTACGGTAAGGATGCCGGCGACTTTTAGGACCATATAATTGCGGCTGGTCCAGCTTCTCAGTTGTCATAGGGGGTAACCGAATAACAACTCACTCTACTGGCAGTGCCAATCTCAGCGCTCTCACGGTTAGGATGCTGGCCACCTTCAGGATCTCATCTCACCTGGGGGGGGGGGGGGGGGGGGGCTAAATATCAACTCACGCTAGTGGTAGCGCCGATCTCAGCGCCCATGTTGCAGATGGTGGCCATGCCGGTGCAGGAAATGGAGTCGACGCCGGGCCCGTGGTACTCCACGATAGCGCCCGTACCGCCCTTCACGGTCAGAATACCGGCAACCTTCAGGATCACGTCCTTGGGGCTGGTCCAGCCTTTTAGTTTACCTGGGGAGGGAATAGATGGGTGTTGTAACTGGAGTTAATCCTGTTGAAAATAATGTTAATTGCTATATTCATAAAGAACCTCTGTGGTTCCTTATTCTCTATGATTTTATAGTAAGTATTGTATTTTGTTTTTCATATCGGTGGTAATCTCTCATATTAAAACAACGTTACTATAAATCTTTAATTCCAATATAAAACAACACGGCCCGGTAAAATACTTAATATTTTCGCTGTGGGTCAAACATTGAAGTAGTATAAAAACTGGCAGTTGCCGATCGTCACCATCGGAAGTGTGTCGAGTAGGGTTGCACACCTGATACTCAAGAGTATCCAATAGATACTTGCTGAATTTCATACAGGTATATGCACCGACCTCTACACACCAAGATGAGGAAGTAGAAGCTATGTATGAGGACGTAAGTAGGGCCATACATACAACTCAAACCTACTTCAATGTTGTTATGGGAGACTAACTTTGCTCGTCAAATCAGAATCATTATTTCAAATATTTCAATTCTGAAACCATTAGCGGTGTGTAAGGTAGCAATTGGCCACACGGAGAGGGAGAGAAAATAGCCGCCATATCCATAAGATTAATTAGATTCACTACAAAAAAATAATATATTTTACTTGATAATTTTCTTAAATGCATAGTGACGTATCAAAACAAACTAAACTCTAAATTACAAATATTTTTAACAGACTCCTAAAAAAGAGAAAAATTCTACATTCGTTCGTCGAGTTAGCTAGTTTATTACAAATATCGATTGAAAAATGTGTATTAACCCTGTTAGAATAACACAATAGAAAGTGCGTTTCATAGTTAAATATTAAGTTAAATAAATCATATTCAGTATCTAGACATGCCGTGAAACCACCTTGTTTATTTATTCATTCGTATGATATAATCTGGTAGATGTTTGATCACATTATTATCAGTGTCAGGTATGTCTGACGCATAATTGATAACGTAGATATCTGTGCAGCTGTGTAACGAAATATATTTGTTTTTTATGATTATCAATGCGACTTTTACGTACGAAGATAATATTATCACAACCTAATGAATTGACATGACCTTCAAGATTCACGTCAAATTATCGCGAAACATGTTTGTGCACCATTATGGTGCAGAAATTCATATGTTGCTATGTTTTATCAAGGTTTTTACTATTAGTATAATATAGAAAACAGCTTTCCTTCTCCCATAACAAGAGCCTTCGTTGCTAAAACTTTGCGTACATCGTCTCCGTTCACGTCTGTTTTAACATAAGAGTTCTGCGCGAGCTTGTTGCGCTATAGTATTGAAACAGCTGCATTATCTAGCATTACTTTTCCATTTTGATATATTCTACGTTAAATTGATTGAAAGACTCCACTTTTCAATTAAAAAGACAACAACTGGAATAAAGGGCAGCGCCTTTTTGGGTCCCGGGTTCGGTTGCTGGCCGGGTAATTTTAGGAAACGAACAAGGTTTTCTAAAGGTACTATGAATCGCCCTCGAAAAACGTCTAGTAATTTTTGATATAATGATGTTAATTCCTTATTTCGAGGCGAAATATGATAAGTGTGCGTTGTCTGCCGCATTTTAAAGTTTACATATTTTAAAATTTTAAAAGTATACTAGTTATGATAATATGACCTTTATTTTTATAAGCATAAGGCTTGTTTAAATAACGGGCTGGCGACTGATTTTCGTTATGTGAGATATGATCTTTCAATAAACTAACACGCAATACGCTACATATTCGCAGTGTGCCATTAATGAACGCAAATTGCTGTTATGTAATACCTCTACTATTTCTAGCACATTGATCTTCACACACGTGATAAAAGCCCTCCAAGTAAAATGGGACCAAATGGCAGAACGACTAGACTAGTCTATGGTAGACAAACGATTATGACAGCTATTAAACAAAACAACAACAAACAGATAAACATTGTTTACGTCTTAAAATTTTTGTTTGTTTTGTCTATATTTTGCGATGTATTTGTTTTAGGTGATGCATAATTAATAAATTGTACTTAATAGTTAATAAAAATCCCAATTTATGGATCGATTGATTTTATTTACCGAACCATCGGCGAATAGTGTGAATATTAACTCGTTAGAAAAGAAAACTAGACCAAGCAATCTGCGTACACTGCCAGATCTTCCTACGTTCGAGATACAGAGATCAAACAATGAATACGGTAAAAGACGTTGGCTGTGCAACCTTCCTCGAATATTAAATAATTTACCAAAAACCACTGTAGAAAAAATTTAAAATAAAAAAACCCGAACAAATTAAAAATATTCTAAAGAAATACTTTATCAAAGATAAATACCTACATTAAAGGTGAGTTTCGAGGCCAATGTCATTCTAAAACAATTAATTAAGAAATAGATTATGCAATCAGAAATTAGCAACTCTTCAATGGAGGCTACATAATCTTTAATTCTAAGATTTTTTGCTTTCATCTTGTAAAATAAATTTCATTTAAATAAAATAAACAGTTTTTTTTTTAAATAAAGCCGCGTCTCTTTACCACTTAGCTTGACATTGTCGAAATGTGGGAGTCTACTGACACGATATTGAGGCCATATAAAAAGAATGTATAAACTCTAGACACTCGAGAGAGTAATGAAATCACGTTTGCAAATAAAAATCTACAAGATTCCAAAATGTTAAACTGGGGCTTTATTATATTTTTTATCAAATATAATAGGCGTGAAACCTTATCAATTGGCGTACTTTTAATAAGCTATCAAAACGCAGTATCTCCATATATATTTATACTTAAACATAGTTACGACGTCACTTCTATGTAGCATAAATTTCAAAGCAATTTTTAAACACAAGACTAGGTCATAAGACATAAGACAAGGTCTTTTTACTATTCGTACTATTATTTTTCTACTATTTCTACTATTCGTAAAAGGTGTCAAGGTCAACATCCTAATACCTTAGTTAACTTTTAATTCATTAAATTATCTCAATTTCAAAAGTAATTTTTAATATAGCTCAACGAAAATATCATAAGAGTCATATAAATAGCAGTTAAGGCAGTCTAAATTATCCGGATCAGGTCTCATTTGAACATTTAAGTTTCATCAATTAGTGGGAATTACTCATATCGTGTGTATTGTAATGGCGAGACTTACAGTACGGCTTGCTTATCTCTAAAAGGCTAAAGACGTAGATATTGTGTATCGCAAATCATTATAAATCCCTTATTTGATATGAAATACAATTAATCTGGGAGATAGATTCATATTTGTGATTTTACCCACTTAGGCTCGGACTACATGCCCCTACGAACCCCATACAAAACGGATTGAATCCGGGCTTGTCCAGAGCCGTTTTGTATGGAGTTCTGAATGATTCCGCATGTATGTAGTCCGAGCCTAATAGTAATGTTCTCGCCGTTTATACGTAGGTTCTTATAATTCAAAGCATTGCCTTTGCCTAAAATTATTATATTTATTTATATTTTGCAAGCATTCTATTATCTATCTATTCTTGTATCAAGTATTGTATTAATAATATACATAAGAACTATATTGCGTTAATGCCGTCCTTGTCACTTATTGTTGTTGATCTGCCTTTTATTGATGTATAGAAATGCGTCCACAATAAGCGCCTTTGTTTGCAATTTAACTTGTTGTGTTGAGCTCAGAATGCAATACGCGTTATGTCATCCGCTCTCGAATAATTTGAACGCTCGGTTCGATATAAAAAACTCACGCACAAGGCAGAGGTTTCTTGGCTAGCAGCCACCGGCCTATCGCTCTATTTTCGGATCATATAAACGCAGCATATGTACAGTAAACGTCATAATATTTGGTGATTTTTAGCAAGTTCATCATTGTTTTTAATTACAATCCCAAAAACAGCAGTGTCAGGGCCAAACGAACGATAGTGATTATAAAATATAAACTATAAATATATATTTTTAAAGTTTTTATTATAAGATAATATGTTTTGCCACTGGTTAGGTAGGTTCATTGATTTTTGTCAGTGATTGTACACTTTGCGAGTGAAGTTAAAGATAGCGATTCTTATTTTTTTCTGCATTCAAAGATATTTTGAAACGAGACGATAAAACTAGTGTTGCAGATACTTAAAAGAAGCTTACAAATTATCTTATCAAAACGATATTATTGCTTGCGCATACGGAAATGTCAAACATTACCTATTTTGAAATTTCCAAATATGTATAATGAAAACAAACGGCTACTTTTTAATAAACATTCAGCAAAATGCAAACTAAAGGCCCAAAAATATTCTTTTGCCTAATACTTTGTAATTTTTTTACTTAAAAACGCTTAAAGGATTATGTTATGTTTAAATGTTCATCAATAAAATGCCAAATTGATTTACAGACAATACTTTGCTAGTGTCAGAAACTTGCTAGCAAACATGCACCCAGCTTTTTCATAAGTTTTGTCTATGTTTTAAACATATTATTTATATAGTTTTTAGTATTAATTTGGTTTATGTACTCGAGTGAGTGTTATAATAAAGCAATAATATTTTCAAATTGACTGCATCTGGCCATCATACTTACTCGTATATCCTCAAAACTTCACAGTAAATTAATCCTGATTTTCTATAATATAAAAACTTACCAGTAAGTTTGACACCAATAACTTTCGGACACTTCAGTTCCCATGGAATGTCAGCCATCACGTCCACAGCATCAGCACCACCAACTCCTGCACAAAAAGTAATGTATATCATGTATAGAATACATTGTGATGACATACATCTGGTGTAGTGGTTCGCGGTTGCGGGTTCAAATCCCGCAAGGGGCTAATGTTTGTGTGATAAGCACGAGCATTTGTACGTAAGTCATGGATGTTTATAAATGTATTTAAGTATGTTTATCCGTTAACTAGTCGCCATAGTACAAGCTTTGCTTAGTTTGGGGCTAGCTAATTGGTGTGATTGTGAAAACAATTATTTATTTATTATTGTATATCATATCTTATTGCAGTAAAGATAGCCGGCGACTTTGTTCGGAGAATTTGGAGTTCTCATCTAACATTAAGTCTAAATTTTGTCTTTGTATTAAATGCTGATTTTGAAGAAGATATCAACTCCGTCTATCTGGACTGGGGTTCCTATAGATCTTCAATAAGGGTGTCGTTAATGTGGATTTTTTTAAGTTGTCTTTTTAAGGCTAAAGCTAGTAAGAGGTCACAAGAACAAAACTTTGTGATAATGGTACAACTTAATTTTTACAGACTTGTCAAATAAATCAATTTAGGAAAAAAATACACATTGCGCATTTTAGTTAGCAAATAGGACAGTAAGCGTAAACGACATTTTGTAAAATACCGGCTTCGATCAAGAATACACTAGATAACCGGTGAGCTGCTCAAAAACGTCCGAGTAAATAACGCCTCACTTCAAATTGGGGTCTTATTTTGTAACTTTATTTCTTAGAACTTAAGAGTTTGTATTTATACGACGACCGGATTTTTACAAACGCGTGTGAATATCGACACAAACAAAACTGCACCTTAACGTTTGCGGTTCAGGCATACGTTAGACCTAACTTTTTCTAATCAATAATACAGAAAGACGAAACACCTTGATTTATCTATTTTATTTGTGTTTAATATTGACATTGTTAATTTAATTTTATATGGTTTTTATTTAATTTTTGACATTGCCTGATACTTGACATTTTTAAATTTATTCTTTGTCTTTGTTTAGTGGATATTATTCAGTCATTCGTTAACCTCAGTCAATTTCTAAATATTTGGATACCAGCTTGTTGGCTAATTGTGCGATCTTTGTCATTTGTACCATCCTAACATGTACCACTTTTCGAGCAAATAAATAAATTTGAATTTGACTTTGACGGTGCCATATTTGAGTACTGTTTTAATAAGCGAGGCGTCATCTAGTGTATTCTTGATCGAAGAATACCGGTTAGCTTTTGAGCTACTTTTTCTATCAATAGAACACTTGATTATTAGTAGGTTAGATATGCAAGGCCATGGGCAATGACCGACGAGATATATTAATAAGGTCATAGCATAAAATATTTTTTTACAAGTATGAATAAAACCTATTTTTTCTTTAGCATAATTTATAAGCCTATTGATGATTCTGTTTCGATGGTGCGATTTATTGTCTACGCGGGCTTAACGACCGTCTGGTCTTGTGATTCCCGCTTCGGACTACAAAGCCAGACGGTTACGGGTCCGAAGACAGCAAGAACAAACTTGTTTGATAAGCACGAGTTTTTGTACCAAAATAAAGTTAATAAATGTATTTTAACTATGTCTATCTGGGTGCCTAGTATGAGCGCTATAAAACTACCACCTCGCTTAAATCGATACAAAAGTAATAAATAAATATTTGACAACATCTTGCTAAAGCACTCGTACTATAGAAATCAGAAACAACGACGGTACCACAACACCTAGACAGACAACCTAGAAAAGTTCGCTTTCTACATTGACCTAACCAAGAATCGAACCCTGGATCTCAGAGATTGCGACGCCAAGCCGGCGTATCCGCCTCTCGGCTACGGAGGTCGTCAATACAATTTTACTTATCAATCGAAGTGAAGTGGTTGTTTTGTGGCACTGACACTAGGCACCCTGTTACCTAGTCGCTACAGTACAAGCTTTAATCAGTTTGGGGCTAGATAATTTGTCGTTGGAAGAATTTATTTGTTAATTTATGTAGGTACTTAGTGTGGGGCATAATATATAACCCAAAAAAGTGGATAAAACGCATTAAGAGGATGCAACCAACACATAATACATATACTCGCATTGCTTAACGTGCGTAAACGCATCTCTTGTCTGTATGGCAAAAATGCCTTTCCTTTTTTTAATGCAAAGAAGTTTCGAAAATGTCTATGGTCAATGATATTTGGCAATTTGAAAAATACAAATTTCTTACCAATGCAGAGACAGCCGAGACCTCCTCCATTAGGTGTGTGGGAGTCAGTACCGATCATGAGAAGTCCGGGGAAGGCGTAGTTTTCCAAGATGATCTGATGGATGATACCGGAACCTGGCTTCCAGAAACCGACACCATATTTAGCTCCAGCTGTCTCGAGGAACTTGTATACTTCTTTGTTGATGTCCTGTGGAGTAACAATAAGTTTTAATCTGTTTTGTTGACAAAAGTGAGAATTATTGCCAGTGTTGCCATAACAAAAGGTTATTAAGTTGGCATTTTTGGTAAATCCCTACTTTATTATTATATAAATGCGAAAGTAACTCTTTAGTTTAGTAAAGAAATGTAATATAGAGATTAATGGGTCCTTTGAAAAGGACATAACGTATTTTTTGTCGTGAAAGCTGAACCGATTATGATAAAATTTTGTACGGAAAAAGCTTGCACCCTAGGAAGGACAGTGGCAACTTTTTTTATTCCTAATCGTGTGACAAACCGTATTCCATGCGAGCAAAGTTGGGGGCACAGCTATCAATATTGTAAGTTCTTTAGAAAATAGAAGATTTGTGATTTATAACACTTGTGTGTTACACAAGTCTTATGATGACGCTCCATATTTAATCAATTTGATCAATGGATACGGCCTTTTGCATAGACACATCTAGTCTTTAAAATGTAGGTATGTAGCCAATTTATATTCTAAATACAGGGTGAACATTAAATCGAGTACTTCATTTACAATACCTGATTTTACTAGGGGTGCCTTATCTTAGCTTTAGCCAAGTCTTTATGACCTCCAATCTGAGCTTCGATAAAGTGGTCGCACTAAATGAGAGGGGGGGGGGGGGTGTCACAGCAACGCAGGATCATAACACCCTAACTAACAGCATTGGGCTGTCTCACCTTAGCTCTGGCCAAGTCCTTTTCACCTCCAATCTGTGCTTCGATCAAGTGGTCACAGTGAATGGTAGAGGGCACAGCGACGCGGGGCAGCCCTGACGAGATGAACTGCAGCATGGCCATCTGAGCGGTGGCATCCTGCATAGCGACGCGGTCCGGCCGCAGTCGCAGGTAGCTGGTGCCACGTTCGATGTCCTAGATTTGATAAGTAAAAAAATTTGATGTTACGTAATATGGATGGTTGGGATTGGAGGGTCTATTAACGACACGGTTATTATTTAGCGATTGTGTGCGGACGGCCTATGGCTGAAATGATGATGTATAGAAACATTTTTAAAAATAGAACCTACACTGATTTATCCAAATATTATAAAAGGTTATTTTTTATAAAAAACTTCAATGCCTCGTTGTCTGCGTAAAAAATTTAAGTTTGTATGAGGTAAGGAAACTGTTAAACAAAAATATTGGTATACAAGTTAATTTATTATCTAAGTCATAGAAACTATCTGCTGCGCAGGAAAGGTTTTTTATCTGTGCAATAAAGCTTAAATAAGTAAATTCAAATCTTCCAAATAACACCTTAACATTTAAGTCAATATTTAATCAAAATAGCCTAATAAAGGGGTTTAATAGGTCTTATATGATAAGGGCACTATCATGAAATATGCTTTTATAAATTTATTTAGACATCCGTTACAAAAACGCCACTTCATCAGACCACACATGAAACATGACACATGAGAATATATAGCATAATAATAAAATTTATTGTGTCTTGGTTTTGCAGGTCAGGTTGAATAATAATTTGGAATTTACCTCTAAAATTATTAATAAAATAGTACAGATGATATTGTATTTACGTCTTGACAGATTTTTTAATCTGGTTTGAGAACATCATTGTTTTAACCCATTGTAATGTAAATATACAGTAAACAAATATAACTTAAGTTGCTGAAAACCAATTAGCATACAACAGGATTTGAATTGCCAACCAAAAAGCAAAAATATTTGTATAAAAATGTACATGATCTTCTTAACAAATTAACAATACTTTTTAGTAACTGACACATCTAGACCAGTTTTAACCTGTTAACATCCAAGCGGTTTCATGAGACCGCATAACAATAGAATTTATATTGTGTCTCATTTACGTATGCTTGATCAGTTAATATTGAACAACAAACTAGTGGGGTACAACAAGAAAAATACAACAATCAGTTGTCTCAACTGCCTGCCTAACATTAACTCATCAAGGATCCGGAATCGAGACACAATTGAAATTCCATTGTTATGCAGGCGGTCTCTTAAGATTGAATGCTGACAAGTAAAATAATAATAAAAACGAACTTCTCACAGAATGATTTTCAATCGTAACAGTCTGAGAAAATTGTAAATATATCTAGTCATATTTTGGAAATCAAATTAGTTTAATTAAAAGGCGAAAACGTCCCTTACCTGTCCTTTGGGGTCATCCAAATGCGAGTATAGCACCTTCTCCGACAAGGTCATGTCACGACCTAACCTCTTTTTGACCACCTCCATATTCTTGGCTAATTTTTCGTATGGTAATGGAGCCTTGTCGAATTTCGACATGGCAACCTGCAATACAGCATACAACGAGTTAGCATCATGGTCCTAAGCAGGGAACACCAACTTTTTAGCAAAACACTGATTACATAACAATGTTATGTATCCACAGAAAATACGAGAAAATCATTTTTTCTTCAAGCCTAGACGTACCTGAGCCGCCGCAGCGGTCAAGGGTGATACGCTGAAGCATCGCTGCTGAATCTCCACCAGAACGGTCTTAGTCCTGCCACCCTAAAACCAAAAAGTATACATGTCAGCAAATTTAATGGAGTCTTGCGCGAATCTAGCACGTTATAAATAGTAAACACGAGGCAGACCAGGATCCAGATACTACGAGCAACCCCTGACCTTACGTAAAGATCACTCTGTGACCCTAACCATTCATTTATCGCAAAAGTGCAAAGGAGCCGCGTAAATGATAACGCTGTAAACAAATAATTGACGTGTTATCACCAGTCATCTAATATAGAAAACTACAGCTTACGATAATCAGGAACGTTAATAAACTATTGAATAACTCACCTGGCCATGCAAAACTCTCATACAGTGAGCCATGGTTGCGGGACTCTCGTATAACGATAGAAAATTTAATTAACGGTTAAGATTAAATAAAAAATTACGGCAACATGGATTGATCCAATTAATCGGCCGTGCTGGTAACTGCTGGAAGCAGTTCAAAATTCAGCGCACACAATTCACACACTTCCACCGCTTTTACTATGTCGGCAATTTTGGCACTTTTGACATTTTATACATTTTTGTCAGCAGTTCAGTAATTTTCCCAGAAAATGTTGCCACTTTCATAATTTGTCCCTTTAAAAAGGGAGGTCTATCTCGTATTAGGACACTTCTGTAGCAGCTTATTGGTTAATTTTGTCATCCAAACAAATAATAAAAGTTGGCTTGATGGCACGGGGCACCTTCCTATTAGAATTGATATATTACAAATGGATTGTCAGTTGTCATGTCATGTCAATTGTCTCACATAGTCACAATCACAACTAGTAATTTTAGGGTAAAGGGTATAAAAAAAAACATAATAAGGCTAAAAATGAAGTTCACCTATTATACCAAAAAGCTTTAGAGTTTCGAATATCTATTTAATCTAATGTCTGTAATAACGTCGGCCTTGGTAACTTGTCATAACTTTCTAACACACGTAGGATCTGAAATTAGTTTACTTAAACTTTCGCGTTGCATGCT
Organism: Anania hortulata; assembly: GCA_963576865.1. Classification (NCBI taxonomy): domain Eukaryota; kingdom Metazoa; phylum Arthropoda; class Insecta; order Lepidoptera; family Crambidae; genus Anania; species Anania hortulata. The sequence goes on along the minus strand of OY756395.1, from coordinate 17,421,899 downwards.
TTTCTTACATGGACTCAATCCCGCTTTATAAGAAGAGCAGTGATTCTGCCAATGTCGATTATTTTCTTGAATAGTGTTCACAATAAATAACGGGTGTTTAGTTTTTATTGCTTTTCATGGATTCAGTAAAGGCTACTCCTCCCGTCGTAGAAGCAGGCTTTAAGACGCTATCATTTGACGTTGTCTTGAGACAAGTCACTTGACACTCGATACGGCGTTGATAACAATGATATTTAAATAGTTTTAGATCTTTATCACTTCACCAAACATTACAACACAAACTACTTACACCAAAGTTGCAGTCTAAGCTCTTGATAGTGTGATATTATGAATATAGCAGTTGTTGACGGATCACGGTTTAGTGACTAGAGTGACAGTCCAGTATATCAATCTTCAGGTATTTACTTAGTCTAAAATAAATGTGTAACGTATCCTATCCCATTCTAATAACTTTTGGTGGTTTCTTTGTAAAACCTGTTAGTGTAGCGCTACCCTAATATAACGCACATAAACCGACACTTTTTAACAGAGACAGTTCTCCTTACCTCTACCCTCCATACCTCTAGCACTGCTCTTTATTACCGAATTCTTAATTGGTTGTTACTTGTAAGCGGTTCAGACGTCGCAAATTCACAAAACATTCAAATTATTTTCGGACAGTCACTAAAATTATTTGTATGTCATCAATAGCGCCATCTATTGTAATTTATCTACTAAGCCAGGCGGTCTAAGGCTTAGTACAAATAATTACCGGTAGGAGTGTGAGAACAGCGATGTGGAAATTTAAGATATTATCCCATTTTGTGTATTTTGTTTTTTATTTTGGATTATATTATATTTTTTTACAGGATACATTTTTGTTTTAAACAAATATCAATAAGAATTCGATGCCTATAACGCCATCTTGTATAAAATTTTAGAACATTTCTCACTTTCTTCCCGATAGGAGCCCGTGCCGTTGATGTTGAATTCCGTAATCTGTAATAAAGTCCAGTCAAATTAGCGATCAACCTTCGAATAATTGGTTTTAAAAAATAAATCCGACTTCAAGAAAAACTAAAATGCTAAAAATAATCTTAACACCTAAAGTACCTAATCACTTACTTTTGGAGTCGGATTAAACGAAAACATTCAATCTCTCATCGACTGGCACCGACTCCAACAGTAAGTGATTAGGTACTTTAGGTGTTAAGATTATTTTTAGCATTTTAGTTTTTCTTGAAGTCGTTTTTTTTTTATAAAATTTACTTGTTTCATCTATTTTTAGTGATAAATCCTAATCAAAACAGATCTTGAGAGTGCAAATAAAATTTAACTGCTGAACACCGATTTTATTTAATATTATTCCACTCTTAGGGGTGAAATGCTTGTCGAAAATTTTTATTATAGTATTTTTAAAGTATAACCTATTCAATAAAAAAAGAATCGTCAAAATCGGTTCATATTTGACAAAGATATTGGGTAACATAGATACAAAAGTAAGTTGGCGCGGTACGGAGTTTATGCAATAATTTTGATGATTTTCTTATAGATCCCATCCACAGGATTTGACAAAATTTATATGGGACCATTATGAAAGTATTATCTTTCGAACAAAAATTTTTTTCATCAAAATCGGTCAACTTAGTAACGAATGATCGCTGAACATACATAAAAAAATAAAAAATAAAGATTCCGACGAATTTAGAACCTCCTCCTTTTTTGAAGTCGGTTAGAAAGTTGTCTTAAAAGTCTTATAAAAATCATAAAATCTCTAGTTTGTGTCGTAAGTTATTTATGTCAAAGGTAAAAGAACTGTTTTTTGCGATTAACTTGGTTTACATTGCAACAATGATGTTACAATTAAGATACAATTGTAGAGCATAATATAATTTGTGACTTTTCTTTGAAACATTTTTGCGATAGTGTGCGATGAGAAATACTGAAGATAAAATACTTAATTATTTTTCTGTATAAAATCTACTTAAAAATTAAGATAATATATTTAAAATAAGTATTTATTTACACAATGTTGTATTATTAATCCGTCAGTTGTATTAACAGAAAATATGGATGAAGATATAGCCCGTTAAAGTTCCGCGTAACGTCACGCCTTGCGATACTTTTTAGCAAGGCGTGACGTCACGTGCTCCCATTCCATAGCTTTGATGCGCGTTATCGTCATTTTTTGTTTGATTGACGAAAGACAAAATATGGGTCCAATATTTTTTGATAATCTAACTGACGGATTAAATAAATATAATAAAATATGTAAAGTGATATTAAATACAATGTATTAACTGATAGATAAATGATACAAATTATTTTAAATTCAAGGTAGTAATCACGGTTGACCTTGCATTACAGTATTCAGAGTACGTAAACTATTTTTTTTATCTTTGACCTTGAACAACTTGCGACGCAGACACTTGATTTTATGAGACTTCTGAGACAACTTTTAAAGCGCCAAAATAAAGGTAATTTTGCTTATTTTGACTCTCATTCTAAGGTTGACCCCACATTTATGCTAGTGACTGCTGGACTTATAAAAAAAAAATAGTTAAAATATTGGTTTCTATATTTTTTCAGGTTATTTTATTACACGGTACTGGCAATATTCAGTTTTGGTCCGAAGTAACTAGTGTCCAAAATAAAAGACAGTAGTGTTTTCTACTGAAGTGAAAATATGTATTCTATGTTTTTTTAGATGGTAAATTTTATGCGTAGCGTTTTCGTCTTTCGCTTATACCTTATTATTACATCCGTCAAGTGCGTACTAAGATGAAAGTGTAAGACATGTAAAGATTTCGATAAAAGATTGTTGTTGCCTGAAATAGCGGTTTTGTACATTTCGGAATAAATTAGATTTAAATGCCGGTGTCAAAAGTTAACGTTGATGATTAGTGTGATTTGCTGATTCCCAGGATAGATTGCCAGTTTTCCACCTGCTATTGGGTATTAGTTTAAATCTTCCTGTCAGTTGTTTGTTGATTTTTATAGGTTTTCTCATCTGTGTATCTGTGAGTGAACTATTTTTCTATAATGTTTTCTTTCATTCAATTGTATGTAATCGTTTGTAAAAAAACTTATTTTTCAAGGTTTTGCGGCTGTGGTCTTTCGCGACTTTTGGTATTATAATAAACGTGCAAGATAGAGCATTCCTTTCAGAAGAATTATATCAATCCATGATACCTTTAAATTGGGGTAATTAACCGTGGCAATGACGAATGCTACTATACAGGTAGGTAGACACCCACTTTTAATTACTTTTCTAAATCAATTTATTACTTATCTATTACTTTATATTGCTAATAATTCAAAAAATTATGTATATCTACTGCTGGTTTGCTTAACAGTCCAACATCATAAACCTAACAAATTATATTTGTAAATGAGAATTTCAATATGTATTTGCTATTTATTTTAGGAAATAGAAGGCATAGATGACTACTGGGGCCCGGCATTTAGATCCGTATATGAAGGTGAAGGTCATGAAGCCTTCGTACAGCAGTTGGATGAGAGAATCAAGCAGCATGATAAGGAAATAGAGAAATTATGCAACTTTCACTATCAAGTAAGTAGGTGTAAGATTTTTTATATAAATAGGTATAAGTATTAACATTTTAGTGTAGAGAATAATTTTTGACTATCTTAGTGACTGATTTTAAATGTCTTTGAACTAACCGTTGCTTGTGCAAGGCTCTGCCCTTGTAAATTTTAGTTTTTGATAGAAATTATGTTGTGCTATACAGTAGTTACCTAGTACCCTACATTCTAATCCAGAACAGACATATCTGTGTAAAAATAATATCTAAATCCGTTCAGCTATTTATGTTATTCAATTAATTATTAAACATCCATTAGTAATATGTTATGTACCATTTTTCCAACTTAATTATATTTTAATTTTTTCAGGGTTTTATCGACTCAATTCGTGAACTGCTTAAAGTACGATCACATGCTGAAGAATTGCATGCGGAGATTTCCAATGTTGATGCAAACGTTAACGAAGCTACCGAAAGTAAGTTGAATGTAAACTGCTGAATAAGGTGCACAACTAGCATCAAACCCTTTCAAAAGACAACTAAATAACATTTTGTAAATAAATAAATATTTACAATACTCAAAAAGAAAATTTCATGTTTGCATAAGTCCTGTAACAGAAGGATAACCTTGTAATGTCATATTCTATACATCATAGTAAACAACTACTTACTACCTACTTTTGTTTAAAGCCCTTGTTAGATCTCAATTGGAATATGCCACATCGATATGGAACCCTTTTTACAATAAGTACAGTGAACGCTTAGAGCGGGTTCAGCGTAAGTTTCTACGTGTAGTTGAATATAAATGCTTTCACAGAAAACTCTCGTACGATAATCTTTTGGATAAGTACTCTATTCATTCACTTTTCAAAAGAAGACTGCTACTTGGTCAATTATTTTTGTATAATTGCCATAACAAATTCGATTGCCCTGAAATTATTAAACAAATTAAATATCGTGTTCCTTGCCGTTTGGGCCGATCATGTAATACAATAACGTTTCGTTTATTTGAGCCCAAATTCGCAAGAACACACGCAGGCAAGCGTGCTCCGCTGACTAGGATTATGAAAACATATAACAAGTACTTTGTTAATATAGACTTGTTTGCTTTGTCACAGAGTAAATTTAGAAAAAATGTTATAGAATTACTAGACACACTTTAAGTGTCCAAATATATTTTTTTTACAATTGTTTTCGTTCTAATGTGTAGGGATGTGTATCCCTACACATGGGAGCAAAGACCTTGGTACCTTTGAACGCCTTCAATGCTTCAATGTTTTGTTTCACAATGACTGGTGCCTGTTGCATGGTGGGAGTGGTCAGCATTTCTACTATAAGTTTAACTAATGTGTACGATCTAAGTAACCGTATGTTCTTTGTTATTTCTGTGGATAATGGTGCTGGTTGCACATATATATATTTTTTTGTAATTAACTTCTTATTTTATCAACATGTGCAATTGTTTGTTGTCCCTAATAAATAAAATAAAATAAAATAAAACAACTTTTTTTCTATAAATTTTAAAAATAAGCATATTTTTTTCTATACAGATTCAATTATAATTAATTAATTAGGGTAACACCTTGTAATTTATTTTTAAGCTGTATGACTGTCAATGTATGGTGTATGCTTTGTTGATTGTCCTTAAATAAATAAATAAATATTGGACAATATCACATACATTGCTCCGATCCTGTGGTAAGTAGCCAATACACTTCTGTTACAGAAATCAGAAACAAAGACGGTACCATAACACCCAGACTCAATACAATATAGAAAAGTTATTTTTCTACATTGACCCAATTGTGAATTGAACCTGGAACCTCAGAGATAGCGACACCAAGGTATGCTCGCCTCTCGGCTATGGAGGTTGTCATAAATAAATAAATAATGGTATGGAAATGCTAAATGGTAGGTAATTTTGTATGGAAAGTCGATAAATTTGCAAAAGTAATAAAACAAAATGTTTTTCACCATGATGTATTGTATAGAATATGTGAATAAACAGTGATCGGAGTAGGTAGATTCATATTCATATTCATTTAATCACTTCATAATGTAACAGCAGTATCAAAATATAAAAATAAATTAATAAAAATATACATTGGCTTTAGAGATGGTATGGTTGGTATGGTGGTGATGGTATGAAACAGTTACATTATAACCTCCATGACATAACATTAATTAATATGGATATGCCTCCGGGATTCCGGAATGTCTTGATTAGTTAAAAAAAAAGGCATATCCATATTGTGCTAGCACTACCTAAGTGCATCAAATCAATCTACCTACTCCGATCACTTGTTATAAGGTATCTTTGAGTTACATGTGGGACACCATGTATAAATCTGTATTTGGTATAACTGAATAATATTGAATTTTTACCCATGAAAATATCCTGAATTCCTGATAGATGGCATACTCAAATACTCTGCAACTATACCATACAAATCGACTTCATCAAATTCCTGCTATAGTTTGTTTTTCTTTGCTTGTTGAATATTGTAATCAATATTGACATTCCTTTTTAACGAAATTATTCATTGGAAAATAAAATATTAATAACTAAAAATCCTTTTTATTCTAATAGTTCTTTGATTTTATAAACAGATGTTTATGTAAAAAGACAAGCAAAGAAAAACAGACATTACACCTAAACATAGTTTGGGAGTTTAAATAATTTAACACTGGCAGTAAATATTATTGTCTACTTCGCTTACCTAAACATACAAATATATTAAAGTATTTATTTAGATAGAGGATGTTTTTTATTATACATAAATAAAACATTTATTTTATAACCTTTAGATAATCAATTTTATAGTAATTGCTCTGTGGAGATGTGTGTATTAAATGGCTGTCAAAATGTAGGGTAATTAATTGAAATTGTACTGTTAATTATTAATAACAAATAATACATTTATATATCATTAAATTAAAATAACATCCAACACTTAAAATAATGCACTATGTCAAATTGTAACAAAAATATAAAATACATCAATTATTTTAATTAAAATTATCATTTGTTGAGAACCCATCTATTAACTTTGCCTTTAAATATGTTATGAACTTATAAGGCGTCTTTGAAATTATTGGGCAGTTTATTAAAATTTAAATATTTGTACCCTGCAGGTATCTGTACCAGGGCTGATGAGCTGATCAAAGCTCGGCGGGTGGAGCTGAACATTGCTGCAACCATCGAGAAGATGGAGCTATGCCTGCCCCTGCTCACCACATACTCAAAGCTTAAAACACAAGTTGAGGCTAAGAGGTACAATTAGTAATTTGCATTTTAAAATAGCAAAATTGTTGTGTGTTGTGTCTTGCCAGTTGTGGGTAATTTAAATTATGAATCAATAGTAAAAATATAGGAAGGTAGGAGTAAACAAGTAAAAGTAACTGGTTCTTTTTTTTTTTTTGCTAACAGTACAGAAGGCGCTCTAAACCCTACGCACATTTTCGTGCGGTTAATATGAATCGTAAAATACTTACATGTTGCCACTTTTCGGGATACATCTAGTACAATCCCCGGCACGGATCTTGCTTGCATCACGGAGCTGGAGAAAAGAGTGGGGGAGTTATTCCTGTAACACAAATGCTTTAGCCGTGTGGAGACGGCCGTAAAGAATACACTTCTCCAACGCCTATAGGAGGCGTGTCGTAAGAGGCGACTAATTCCTGTAGTACAAGACTGGCAGCAGCGTCTACGTGCGAAATCTTATAAAAAAACTGCGCTCGCCAACCCGCCTGACCAGCGTGGCGAGTATTGACAATCCCCCCCAATGATAGGTCCATGAGGGAGGCCTATGCTCAGCAGTGGACGTCCTAAGCCTGAAATGATGAAACGCTTTAGCTACTTACCATAGGATCAGAGCAATGTATGCGATTTATTGATTTGTTCACTCCCCAGTTTGCACTTTGTATGAAAAATCACCCACTAGAAAGAAGTTATTCACTCGTATTACTGTACCACACCGCCATACAATATTTCTGCCTTGCCTAATGGTTGACTGGTAGAGAATACCTTTAGGCATTAAGTCCGCCAATTGTACCTACATTTGTTTCGTGCAATAAAGAATAAATAAATAAATACTGTATCTGTAATCCTAGATACTATCCGGCGCTTAAGACCCTGGAGCAGCTGGAGCACGTGCTGCTGCCGCGCGTGGGCCCGTACAAGTGGTGCGGGCAGATCGCGGCCGACATCCCGCGCCTGAGGCAAGCCATCCAGGACGCCTCCATGGCAGACCTCAGGGACTTCCTCGAGAACATCAGGAGGCTCAGCCCGCAGGTGCGTCTGTTTACATAGTTAAGCATAAGAATCATAATCATAATCACCCATGTCAGTACACAGCTAGACAAAGGCGGTAGGCCTCTCCCGATGTGCGCCATTGAATTTGATCCTCGGCTGTTCTTCCCAATTCCTTGTCAGCAGCAGGCCTACGACACTCCGCGTTTCGGTCGAGATAAATACCTACGCGACGCGCACCTTCGAAGAGGCTAAAATCAGTTGAGTGTCACGCGCGCGCGCTGTTACACGTTCTTACTATTAAAAGTAGTTTTTTATACGCGTTACACTTCCGACTTTATTCAGAGTTTATTCACTATGAATTTTTATTAGATGTTATTATTTCAATACAAAGATCCACTCCTCTTAGACTATAATATTTTGCCACACCGGGTTGCTTGGTAGCATTAGTAGCAGCGACGCGACCGCTCCGTTGTGATTCAAAATACTAACGTCTCGATCTCCAGCAGACCTACCACAATGATATTATAATAGGTCCATAAACCACTTCTAAAATATTTTAAGTCCTCACTAGGTGGGTACTTACTACGTTACATTATAATACAGGGTTCTTTAACACTAATACGATCAGGGTGTTTTCATAAATTAATTGTATCGATATACCGAAATGGAAAGTAATATTTTCATTGGAATGATTACTAATTATTTACACGCGATTTCATGCGTAGGTAGGTATTGACTAAATTCACAAACACAAGTCGCAGCCCTTGCGAGAGAGCGGTAGCTGACAGGACAAAGTAAAAAGAGCTCTCACTTGTGGCGTTTTGGTGGATTATCGCTTGCAGTAACGCTTTGTAGGCTATTATAAAATTAGAGTACATTGCCCGGTGCTAGCTAATTTGCTCTTTGTTGCCGCACATTGAGAGTAGATAATCTATTTCAGCAAATATCTTTAAGTGTCGTTTCTGGATTTTTCCTATTATTTATTCTGTGTCAGCAGCTTTGCGTATATTATCGCTTGTCGTAGGGCGCCCTTTGCTGCGTTTGGCAAATAAACGGTTATCAGGTCTATGGCAAATGTGACCAGCCCACTGCCACTTCAGCTTGCTTATCCTTTGACAAAAAATGAAGAAAAAAAAAACAAAAAACAATATTTGAACTTATTGCACAGGTAACAAAATCGTACAAAAGTTTGACTTAATTCTATTAGACGTTTAGGCTAAACACTGCATATAACACTTTTATACATGTGCGTCTAAGGCCGGATTCGACCAAGCTGGTGTAAGTTTTAACTTGAGTATACCACTGCTTAATCTAGAGTAAGCTGATCTTTTATTCTACCAACCACTAATCTATGAAAAATATTAAAACGATTTTGACAGTGTTTAAATTAAACTGAGAATAAGTACATGTCAAAGTTGTCACTGGTCAAATCCACTCCTGTCACCTCGAAACTGACATGTTGTCAACATCTAGCATTGACAGTCTATTATCCTACAAAATTAAAATGTTGTGGCATTTCAAGTCAACCTAGAAGAAATGGATTACATGGATTTTGGTAGGTTTATCAATTCGTTGATCGTTTACTCTTGAACTACAGAATAACAATATCGAGTATAGTGTATTGCTCGAAAAACTTAATCGAAGTTATCCAAGGCTAAATTCAAGGTGTAAAATTAAACCCGAATTAGTTATTCTGGTATAGCTTTGTGTTTGGTCGAATCGGCCCTAAATGGGTTATGCGCATTTCGTCCCATTCGCAACTCGTCCCCGTTTCGCAACTTGTCCTATTCGCACTTAGTCCCATTCGCGATTAGACCTATTCGCGGTTAGTCCTATTCGCAGTTAGTTCCATTCGCAGTTGGTCCCATTCGCTGTTCGTCCCATTTGCAGTTCGTCCCGTGTGTAGGTCGACTCGAATCATGATTGTCAAGGCAGTCAAGTGCTACTTCTAAACATACCCGAGAAGACTGGACTATAGTTTGCGCGCGCGCGCTTATCGCATTCTGTGATATAGTAGTGGAGGGAGGGGGTCAAGTAAAAAGGCAATTTAAACGGGGTCTTGTCAATAATCTTATTTATTCTCAACTGGTGTTGAGAATAAGTTGCGCAAGAAAATCACGTCACCTCTGTCAGCCTTCATTACAGGAAATACAGTTACAAGTCAAAGTTGAAAGTCAAAAATCATTTATTCAGTTTAGGACAGAAAACTGCCACTTATGAACGTCAATAATAACATTATTGGCCCATATGGGGCAGAACATGTCTCCTTATTTTTTGGGCCCTACTAGCGCTTCGAGACAAGACACAGACAATCTGGTAAGTGCTGAGAAGAAACGCCGGAACAAACTCAGTCACCACTAGCAGTAAGTAAGACATGTAGTTATGTTGTAGTTTGAGCTAGAAAGATTAAAATATCCATGCGCACTTGTCGTTTATATAATCAACTACTTTATATTCTGATTTCTTACCAATTTTGTAAGTTGAATTTATTACCACCCATCTGAAGTGACTATCTCTTACGCGTAAACTATACCTTCCGGTATGGCATCCTCACACACAGTTTCAGTGAAAGTGACTGATGCCGTCACCGTCATCATCTAGCCGATACCGAATCTATCCTCGCGCTGCCCTGCAATGCAACTAAAGTTATTATTAATGTCAATCGAAAAAAACCAAGCCTGTCATATTTTTTTGCAGGTCGGCGCAATGGCCCTGAGACAGACACAAGAAATGCTAGGCAGAAGCTTAGCAAGCATTGTAAAAAATAAAAAGGGTAAGCCAACGTCACGCACTTTTTTGGGACGTGTATAAATGCTCGGACGAGGGCCTATATCCTGAATAAAAGACTATTTCCCATACCAAATTATTATAAACAACTTATCAGTTATTATAGATTGTTTTGATTGATACATTGAACCCTCCCTTCTCTCAATATTAATTCAACTTTCCTCTACCTGAAGGTTGTCTGGAAGAGATCGCTTCCAGCGATAAGACCGTCTAAATTGTGCTATTCATTATGTATTTACTTTCCTGTGATTTGTTTGTTTTGTATGGTGTACAATAAAGAGTATCTATCTATCTGCCTATTGAAATGTTTTTTAAATTTTGATTTTGGTTTCGTAGAATAAAAAAAAAATCGTACTAATATGAGCAATGAGCAGTAGAATCAGGAGGAATTAACTAATTAAATCTGTCATTTTATTTGCATTATGATATGACTATAATAGTTGTACATTATGACTATAATTTAACGATCGTCTGGTTTAGTCGTTCACGCTCCTGATTTCAATGGGTTGGAGGCAAGCAAGGGGCTAATTAATGTTTTAGTGATGAGTACGAGTATTTGTACAAGAAAGTGATCAGTCACCCGAAGGTTAAAAATCATTCGCGCGTCATAGAACTACAGGGTTGATTTTCCCATGCAAAAATATTCTGACAGATACTAATGCTCTCTCTAACATACTATCTATGACGTCAAAATCAAATGAATAATACGTCAAAATTGTGCATCTCTGTCATTGTTAAAAAGTTAATAAGTCCATGAGTTCAACCTTAACGCTATTTTACTTGCACATACAATTTTGCCAAAACTGGTAGACTACTTTCTTGGCCGACCGTACCTACGAGTAAGTCATAGCTATCAAGGAAAATATTTTTACTTGAAAACATTGTCGGCTGCCTTTGGTAGGATTCGAACCCACGGCCTCTCCTTTTATTTTCCTTGATAAAACAAACTAGCATTATTGTTATTGTATTGTAATTGCAAAAAATAAAAAAGTTTAAGTCATAGCTGTTTATAAATGTATCTATGTGTGTTTATCCCTAAATAAGTTGCCAAAGTACAAGCTTAGCTTATTTAAGGGCTAGATAATAGGCTAGTTTCCTGGGTCAAAAAAAGATTATTCTATTAACCCACCCATATTTTGTCTTTTGTCAATCAAACAAAAAATGACGAAAATAAAGCGCATCAAAGTGAGCACGTGACGTCACGCCTTGCTAAAAAGTGTCGCAAGGCGTGACGTTATGCGGAACTTTAACGGCCTATATCTTCATCAGTTTTTGTTTGATTGAGAAAAGAAAAAATACACTTGTCCAATATTTTATGTTAATCCAACTGGACGGACTAATTCGATTTTTTTAGAAAACTAGCCCATTGTTGCGATTGTCGTAAAAAGTATTAATTATTTAATTTCTGATATTTGTCTAATACAGATATGGCTGTCATGGGCATCTCAGGCAAAGAGGCTATTGGTCCACAATGCCCTCACGAGCTGGTGGACTTCAGCCCTCTCCATCGCTGCTTGCACATCCACAGCGTGCTTGGGGCGAAGAACGACTTCATACAGTATTATAGGTGAGTATTTCGAGAGATAATTCTACTGTCATCATCATCATCATCATCTTTACGGTCAGTCCCGGTTGCGTCCAAAGCTATCGCTTTGAAACCCAGGGTCCGCTAGAGATACTTCTACTGTATTATATTTAAAGTTGTTGACTATTTCGAAAATGTTTTTCTCGAATCTGTATCCAGTTTATCATTAAAGTTTTCCTTCGTTCTTAGTTAATTATCTGAAAGCTAGAAACGGGATCATAGACTATGGAAAAGATCTGGTTCAACTTATAAAGGAAAGTTATGTGAATGGACTTTGAATACTAATTGTAAGCTATCAATAAAATAAAAATAAAAATGTGGGTCAAACAACAGCTCAAATCACACCCAGACACAAGCCAACTTAGAAAAATATGTTTTGTCAATTAACCCGAACCAGAAATCGAACCCGAGGTTCTTGGCGTTCAAAGCCGATAACAAGCCACTACGCCATTCTTGTCATATTTTAAAGGTCTTCGAAAGTAAACTATTATCATCGCCATCATCCTCTCTGTTCACTCACACATCCTTATTGTTGTCTCCAACAAGGTCTTCATTGATCTGTTTAAACCGGTAACATCCGCTGTCTCATGAGACCGCATAACAATAGAATTTCTACTGTGTCTCGTTTACCTATGCTTGATGAGTTAATATACCTACATATTTATAACACCTGTTTAAGAGAACGCAATAAATAAATTGAATTGAATTATCCAGCCATTTCTATTTGCCCCTAGAGCCCAACGAAAGCAGCAAGCTCGTCTCGTACTAATCCCCTCAGGGAACCTCCACGACAACATCCAAAGCGTAAAGAACTACATGAACGCCGTCCTCGGCTTCTTCATCCTCGAGGAGTACCTCCTCAGCGCCAGCGCGGGGCTGGTCTCCAAGGACTGGCTGCTGGACACCTGGAGCATGTCTGTGACCAAGGTGGCTGCCACACTGAGGACTAACACGTCGCTGATCACAGACCCGACTCTGATGTTGAGCATTAAACATCAGATTGTGCTGTTCATCAATACGTTAAAGTAAGTTTTAATATCGTTTGTTACTAGATGGCCAATAATTAAGCTGTGAAGGAAAATCTATATTTTGGGTCATGTATAAATGTCCGGAAGAGGGCCTATATACTCGTACAAGACGCGCGTATGGCACAAGATGTGCGTTTAGGAACTTATTGACACGTCTACGCTCGGACGAGACACTCGTCTGATACAATAAACAATATTATTAATTACCTTGTCATAAACAATTTGAAAATTAATATAAATAAGACATTTTCATAATCGTATTAAACATAATATTGACATGAATATTAAATATTTAAATGAGAAAATAAAAAAAGAGGAAGAAACAAAATTTCTAGGAGTCATAATAGACCAAGAGTTAAATTGGAAATCACAACTGAGTAATATCTCGTCGAGAATGAATAAATTTGTGTATGCCCTTAGACGTTTAAAAAAAATAACAAATCTGAAAACTGCTGTCGTAACCTATCACGCTTATGTCGAATCCATACTGCGTTATGGTCTGATAGTGTGGGGCAACAGCACGGAAGCGAATAGAGCCTTTATCACTCAAAAAAAATGTATTCGGGCCATGTGTGGAAAATCACCTCGACATTCATGCAGGCCTTTGTTTAAATCGCTTGGTTTACTACCGCTGCCCTTACTATACATTTATGAGGTGTGTCTTTTTGTTAGAAATTGCTAAGTAACAGACTATTTAAAATAAAACTTTTTCAATGGCTTAATGAGATAAACTTCTATAATGTTAAAGAATATCTTAGTTATAAAAGCTGGACTACTATATTATAAGGACTGAAATGTTTATACCGGATTTTAATAGATTACTGTACTGACAACGCCTCGATTTACCCATACATTTGCATGCTTTGTTAAATTAGGCAAAACATGTCATTGAGCTATATTTTGTAATTAATAACACCTGTGTAATACCATGTTTTATTGCAAATAAAGAATTATTTATTAATTTATTATTTATTATTACAAGGTATGCGTATACTAGCTAATTGGCACGTCTACGCTCGTACGAGACGCGCGTTTGTTACCAGGTGCTTGTATTAGTATAAGCTAGTGCTTATTGGTACGTCTACGCTCGTACGAGACGCGCGTTTGTTACCAGGTGTTTGTGTAAGTATAAGCTAGTGCTTATTGGTACGTCTACGCTCGTACGAGACGAGCTCTGGCACAAGGTGGGCGTATACTAGCTTATTGACACGTCTATGCTCCTACGATGCGCGCTCTGTCACAAGGTGTTCGTATACTAGCTTTTGGAACGTCTACGCTCGTACGAGACGCGCGTTTGTCACAAGGTGTTCGTATACTAGCTTATTGGCACGTTTACGCTCGTACGAGACGCGCGTTTGTCATAAGGTGTTCGTATACTAGCTTTTGGCACGTCTACGCTCGTACGAGACGCGCGTTTGTCACAAGGGGTTCGTATACCAGCTTATTGGCACATCTACGCTCATACGAGACGCGCATACGCGCCGAAAAAAAGCTAATCTAAAAGAACTCACTACTTTTGCATGTAAAATATTGTTTGGCTTGACACTACCTATTACAAACCAGTAAGGGGTCTTTTTAAAAAAAAAAGAAGACGACAAATCCAAATGTTACAAATTTAATATTCCGACAGTTATAATTATTTCAAAAATACCTATCTACGATAATTACCTAACAAATAACGAATATTTAGGCACGTATATCACAACCGAGCACTTCAGGTAAAGTGGGCTGAGAACTCAGTCGCTGCGTGTCAGGTCTTGTGCTCCGCTGCCACCACCCGACCGGATCTGCGCCACTATGACGTAGCGCTTTATCCCGCCTCTTCGCAGGTTATTTCTAACACTACTTTCATTATTGCAGATGTTACGGTCTACCGACCGACCCACTGCCACTGCTATTGCAAGAGATGGCGGAGCATTATACTGAGGTACTGATGCAGCGATGGGTGGTCGTCTTCAGGGACATACTGGACAACGCTTCCTTTACACCCATTGAGGTATCTATAGTCAACCTGCACAGACTTCGATTTGTAGAAAAAAAAGAGTATTTTTTTTCGAAAAATACAGCCATGTTTTATTATAAAAATAAAATAGAGCATCATAACACACATAACAAAAACTAGTGTCACGCATAGCTTAGCTTGGGTAGACGACAAAGTATACACAAACCTTTCAAATAATAGCCAAAACGAGCCAAGCGAAGCGCAAGAGCACTACCTACCTTTTCTCGAAGTGATTCGTCGTTTGATGAACGCTCATAATTTGGGTTTGGTTAGCCATTTTGGTATAATTCCCAGATATACAAAATTCACGGGATTCACGGGTGCGGGTGTGTGAGGAGGATACTTGGTCAGGCAATATTTTTCTAGACTGACTACATCGTCATTTGTAATTTTGTCGACAGGTTGAAAATCAAGAGCAATATGACGGAGTCATGGACACTTTCCCTTACGAGGGCGAGGAGTTGGAGACCCAACCTTTCCCGAGAAAGTAAGAAATCTTGCGTATCATGTGTTAACTTGTTTTTCGAATACATTTTTAAGTAACATAACATAAAAAAACTTCGAGCTTTTTTGTATGGAGCCTGGCCTACCTAAAGTAACTAAAATAACGTTATTTTGGTGTACACTTATGAAACATACGTTACTAAAAAATAATAAAAAAAATAAAAAATAAAATGCTCTTTGAAAAATGTCGTAAATAATATACTTTGTTCAGAATTTCCATTTGAATACTTATGTAAATAAACATCATCATAAATATCATCATCATCATCACATTTCAGCCATAGGACGTCCACTGCTGAACATAGGCCTCCCCCAGTGACTTCAGATTGGCCGGTCGAAAGCGGCTCTGATCCAGCGGCTTCCTGCAACCTTTACCAGGTCGTCTGTCCACCTTGTAGGTGGACGTTCTCCGTGGTGGACGTGGTGGTTCGTGGCCTCCATTCCAGAACCTTTCTGCCCCATCGGCCGTCAGTTCTACGTGCTGTGTGCCCCGCCCACTGCCACTTCAGCTTGCTCATCCGTTGGGCTATGTCAGCAACTTTTGTTCGTTTACGAATCTCCTTATTCCTGATTCGATCCCGCAAAGAAACGCCGAGCATAGCCCTTTCCATAGCACGCTGTGCAACCTTGAGCTTTCTTATGAGGCCCATAGTGACATATACAAATAAACATATATCACATGTACATTAATATAAGTGATATATAATAAGTCATCGATGATAAGTCATTGGCGGAGGCCTCCGTTCAGCAGTGGACGTCCTATGCCTGAAATGATGATGATGATGATGATATTAATATAATAGCAAACAAATGTATGCCTACATTGATTGTATTTTACAGGTTCCCATTCTCATCGATAGTACCGGCAGTGTACGTCCAAGTGAAAGAGTTCATATACGCCTGGCTGAAGTACTCGGCCGGGCTGGGCCTCGGCGGCAGTCGTCGCGCCGCCGCTGCCAGGCACTCCGCGTCGCTTCTACTCAGCAGATCCTTCACTGGGTGCCTGTCTGCATTGTTTAGGAGACCACTACCTCTGATGCAACTGGTGCAGGTTAGTTCAAGCCTTATCTTTATATGTTAGGTCTCATAATTGCCTAACAGAAGTTGTAGTGAGTTTAGCGGCCCCTGCGAGGCACTCCGCGTCGCTTCTACTCAGCAGATCCTTCACTGGGTGCCTGTCTGCACTGTTTAGGCGACCACTACCTCTGATGCAACTGGTGCAAGTTAGTTCAAGCCTTATCTTTATATGTTAGGTCTCATAATTGCCTAACAGAAGTTGTAGTGAGTTTAGCGGCCCCTGCGAGGCACTCCGCGTCGCTTCTACTCAGCAGATCCTTCACTGGGTGCCTGTCTGCACTGTTTAGGCGACCACTACCTCTGATGCAACTGGTGCAAGTTAGTTCAAGCCTTATCTTTATATGTTAGGTCTCATAATTGCCTAACAGAAGTTGTAGTGAGTTTAGCGGCCCCTGCGAGGCACTCCGCGTCGCTTCTACTCAGCAGATCCTTCACTGGGTGCCTGTCTGCACTGTTTAGGCGACCACTACCTCTGATGCAACTGGTGCAAGTTAGTTCAAGCCTTATCTTTATATGTTAGGTCTCATAATTGCCTAACAGAAGTTGTAGTGAGTTTAGCGGCCCCTGCGAGGCACTCCGCGTCGCTTCTACTCAGCAGATCCTTCACTGGGTGCCTGTCTGCACTGTTTAGGCGACCACTACCTCTGATGCAACTGGTGCAAGTTAGTTCAAGCCTTATCTTTATATGTTAGGTCTCATAATTGCCTAACAGAAGTTGTAGTGAGTTTAGCGGCCCCTGCGAGGCACTCCGCGTCGCTTCTACTCAGCAGATCCTTCACTGGGTGCCTGTCTGCACTGTTTAGGCGACCACTACCTCTGATGCAACTGGTGCAAGTTAGTTCAAGCCTTATCTTTATATGTTAGGTCTCATAATTGCCTAACAGAAGTTGTAGTGAGTTTAGCGGCCCCTGCGAGGCACTCCGCGTCGCTTCTACTCAGCAGATCCTTCACTGGGTGCCTGTCTGCACTGTTTAGGCGACCACTACCTCTGATGCAACTGGTGCAAGTTAGTTCAAGCCTTATCTTTATATGTTAGGTCTCATAATTGCCTAACAGAAGTTGTAGTGAGTTTAGCGGCCCCTGCGAGGCACTCCGCGTCGCTTCTACTCAGCAGATCCTTCACTGGGTGCCTGTCTGCACTGTTTAGGCGACCACTACCTCTGATGCAACTGGTGCAAGTTAGTTCAAGCCTTATCTTTATATGTTAGGTCTCATAATTGCCTAACAGAAGTTGTAGTGAGTTTAGCGGCCCCTGCGAGACACTCAGCGTCGCTTCTACTCAGCAGATCCTTCACTGGGTGCCTGTCTGCATTGTTTAGGCGACCACTACCTCTGATGCAACTGGTGCAGGTTAGTTTAAACCTTATCTTTATATGTTAGGTCTCATAATCGCCTAACAGAAGTTGTAGTGGGTTTAGCGGCCCCTGCTAGACACTCCGCGTCGCTTCTACTCAGCAGATCCTTCACTGGGTGCCTGTCTGCATTGTTTAGGAGACCACTACCTCTGATGCAACTGGTGCAAGTTAGTTCAAGCCTTATCTTTATATGTTAGGTCTCATAATCGCCTAACAGAAGTTGTAGTGAGTTTAGCGGCCCCTGCGAGGCACTCCGCGTCGCTTCTACTCAGCAGATCCTTCACTGGGTGCCTGTCTGCATTGTTTAGGCGACCACTACCTCTGATGCAACTGGTGCAGGTTAGTTTAAACCTTATCTTTATATGTTAGGTCTCATAATCGCCTAACAGAAGTTGTAGTGGGTTTAGCGGCCCCTGCTAGACACTCCGCGTCGCTTCTACTCAGCAGATCCTTCACTGGGTGCCTGTCTGCATTGTTTAGGAGACCACTACCTCTGATGCAACTGGTGCAAGTTAGTTCAAGCCTTATCTTTATATGTTAGGTCTCATAATCGCCTAACAGAAGTTGTAGTGAGTTTAGCGGCCCCTGCGAGGCACTCCGCGTCGCTTCTACTCAGCAGATCCTTCACTGGGTGCCTGTCTGCATTGTTTAGGAGACCACTACCTCTGATGCAACTGGTGCAAGTTAGTTCAAGCCTTATCTTTATATGTTAGGTCTCATATTCGCCTAATAGAAGTGGTAGTGAGTTTAGCGGCCCCTGCGAGACACTCAGCGTCGCTTCTACTAAGCAGATCCTTCACTGGGTGCCTTTCTGCATTGTTTAGGAGACCACTACCTCTGATGCAACTGGTGCAGGTTAGTTTAAACCTTATCTTTATATGTTAGGTCTCATAATCGCCTAATAGAAGTGGTAGTGAGTTTAGCGGCCCCTGCGAGACACTCAGCGTCGCTTCTATTCAGCAGATCCTTCACTGGGTGCCTGTCTGAATTGTTCAGGAGACCACTACCTCTGATGCAACTGCTGCAGGTCATTTTAAGCCTTATATGTTACGGCTCATAATCGTCTAACAGATATTGTAGTAAACTCAGCAGCCGCTGCGAGGCACTCCGCGTTGCTTCTACTCAGCAAGCAGATGCTTTACTAAGTGCCTGTCTGCTTTGTTTAGGAGACCACTACCTCTGATGCAACTGGTGCAAGTTAGTTTAAGCCTTATCTTTATGTGTAATGGCTTACAATCGTCTGACTGAAGTTGTAGCAAGTTCAGCGGCTGCTGCGAGGCCTTGATACCCAACTCGCGAGACCAACAGTTGTATAAAGAAGAAAAAAATGCTTTATAAAATGTTAAATAAAAAAAGTATTTGTTCAAACCCTGCTCGGTAGTTACCGTTGTATATTAACCACGTTCCTTGTTACAGATAATAGTCGACACGAAATACTTAGAAGATGCTACATTGTGTCTCTATGAGTTTATCAGCAACATCACGGGTTCGGAACTAGTCACGACTCAGGTTCGTATTAAAATAATGTTTGTTAATGTTCCAATTTTGTATTTTTCCCCTTCCACTGCTTCGGGTCAGTATGGTGCAATGGTGGGCTGTAATAGATAGCTGTTTACTCTATTTTATTTAGATTTTCACCAGTTTCGTTTACGATCGGCAAACCCTGACGATATAAATCATACTTAAATTCGTAAACAATAACCAAAAACAAAAATATCAAGTAAGTAAAGTATGCCTTATACGTCCTACTACAGGGCACAGGCCTTACCTCGACCATGAGGTGGTTTGAGTCATGCTCAGCGGAGCATGACTCAA
This sequence comes from Anania hortulata, assembly GCA_963576865.1. Taxonomy (NCBI): domain Eukaryota; kingdom Metazoa; phylum Arthropoda; class Insecta; order Lepidoptera; family Crambidae; genus Anania; species Anania hortulata. The sequence goes on along the minus strand of OY756395.1, from coordinate 17,401,967 downwards.
ATGACCGGTGCAGAGGTGTTATAGGGCCAGTGACTTAACCTTACTGTCAGATGTTATTTAGCCGCCATAAGGCCTCTGACTAGGCTTTACGACTAGTATCAAGCGAAATTAGTAACTAAAGAAAAATAAAAATAAAACTATGGTTTCTTTTTGGTTTGTCTCGCGTTTGTCTGGGTGTTGTGGTACCGTCGTTGTTTCTGGTTTCTGTAACACAAGGGCTTTGGCTACTTACCATAGGATCAGAGCAATGTATGTGATGTTGTCCAATATTTTTTTATTATACTCATATTTGACGATCTCAGTGGCGTGGTAATTCGCCTTGTACGCAAAGGGTTCCAGGTTCGATCGGGTTCGGTGACGATCTTTTTTTAATTGGCTCGAGTCTGGGTGTGCTGTGAGAGTGGCAAAATACATTGTCTGGTACCTCGTAACACAAGAATGTTAATTCCTTACTTCGAGACCGTGACAATGAGTGTCTTGTCAGGCGCACATTTATCATTTTCAACCGACTTCAAAAAAGGAGGAGGTTCTCAATTCGTCAGTATCTTTTTTTTTTTTTTTTTTATGTATGTTCAGCGATCATTCGTTACTGCGTTGACCGATTTCGATAATTATTTTTTTGTTTGAAAGGTAATACTTTCAGAATGGTCCCATATAAATTTGGTTAAATTCTGATGATGGGATCTATAAGAAAATCATCAAACATTGCATAAACTCGGTACCACGCCAACTGATTTTAGTATCTATCTTACCTATATCTCTGCCAAATGTAGACCGATTTTGATGATTCTTTTTTTAATGAATAGATTATACTTCAAAGATACTATAATAAAAATTTTTGGAAAAAATTTCACCCCTAAGGGTGGAAAAACAGGTAATGAAATCGGTGTTCAGCAGTTAAATTATGTTTGCACTCGTAAGATTTGTTTTGATTAGGATTTATCACTAAAATGGATGAAATAAGTTAATTTTATAAAAAAAATACAAACCGACTTCAAAAAACTAAAACGCTAAAAATAATCTTAACACTTAAGTACCTAATCAGTTACTTTTGGAGTCGGTGCCAGTCAATGAGAGACCAATGTTTTCGTTTGCACCGACTCCAAAAGTAACTGATTAGGTACTTAAGTGTTAAGATTATTTTTAGCGTTTTAGTTTTTTGAAGTCGGTTTTTATTTTTTTTATAAAATTAACTTATTATTTATGTATTTATACTTGGCTCCGACTTTAAAAGTGATTATTTATATACCTCCTTTTAATTGAAGTCTGTTTTGTATTTTGTTCTGCATACAGACTGCTGGCAGCATGTTCCAAGCTGCCCGCGACGACGCCGAGCAACAGATCTGCGACAAACTCGAGAAGAAAGTCGACGAGTTCCTTGACTTGGAGAACTATGACTGGCTGTTAGGTAACTACACTAATTGCAAATGTCTTAAGCATTTTAGCGTAGCGACACACCTAGCGATCTTTTGGTGGCGGACCGCGTCGCATGAGGTAGCCCTTGCTATGCAAAACACATTGAATGCGTTCTTACGGATACTGTCGCTAGACGTAAGGTTTGACACTTTCCAAAACGCACTGCGTTTGCCAGACGTCAATATAGATCCCAGAGCACTTACACCTATAATGCTATTAATCAGAAACGAAATATACAATGTCGCCCGGGCGCAAGTGACCGCCCGAAATATTTTGAATATACATGAAAAATTATCGAGAAAAAACCTTAAAAGGGGGGGTCTATCTTTATTACTTTTTAAGTTATTGATTTTTTAAATTTTTGAGTAGAGTCTGTGACCTTGTTTTACATTTTGTACAATTTCTCCGATGATATTAGCTCGATTTCAGATTTCTTTGATGTTTCTTAAAGCTTAAGAGTTACTTTATCACGCTACTTAGCATACATAATCCAGAACTGCTAACTTTAATTTAAAAAATGGAATTTAGACCAAAAAATCGAAGAAAATATTGAGTTTTTTTAAGAAACAGACGTGTAAGTCGTAAACTGTCAGCTTAAGAGAGCTTTTTTATTTATTATTATTAATCTAGGTCATCAAAACTACAAAATAACAATAATTGTTGATACCTTACTTCAATAAAATAAGAGGCAAACTACAATTAATTAAGGAAAGTAAATTAAACAAATAATTAAAACCGAACTCACAAGTGTCAAACAAGTAAATAATTGAAGAGGATTTTTTGAAATAAAAAACAAATTTGTAAGGGAAAAATGGCCTTTAATTAGAAAACAAAATTTCTTAATTTTAATTTCAAAAAGCCGTGACAAATCATCAAAATCATCATAAAAACAAAAAATTAATTAATTAAATTTTCAAAATGGCCCCCACCCTCCTGTAAACACACAATGGCCCTCATGGCAACACTTTGTGTTGTTCGACGCAATTCTGCAGGATTTTCTTTTATTTCTGCTGCAGCTGTGAAAATTCTAGCCGTCAATTGCTCGCGGCTTTCTATGGGCACAGCGTACACTTTCTGTTTCATGTACCCCCAAAAATAAAAATCTAATGGTGTAAGATCCGGAGATCTTGGCGGCCAGGCAATAGGTCCTCCTCTACCGATCCACTGGACCCACCTTTCATTTAAATAATCACGAACTGTACGTGCAAAATGTGCTGGAGTTCCATCTAACTGCAACACCATTCGCCTTCTCGTCGCTAATGGAACGTCACCCAAAAGCAAGGGCAACGTATTTGTTAAGAAATCCAAATACGCCTGTTGGTTAAGTGTGCTTGGTAACTCAAACGGGCCGATGAGTTGATCGCCAACCATTCCAGCCCATACGTTGATAGAGAATTGAGTCTGGAAAGATGTCTCTCTAATTACGTGAGGGTTTTCAGCGGCCCAGACATGTAAATTTCGATGGTTAGTGATACCCGCTCTGGTAAATGTGGCTTCGTCTGTCCACAAAATGTTTTTCATAAAATGTGTGTTGTTTCGTTGCTGTGTAATTATCCAGCCACAAAAGACAGATCTCGCACGGTAATCGACAACCCAAAGATGTTGAGCACGCCGGAAATGATACGGATACAGACCTTCTCTTTTCAATATTCTCCAGACGCGTATTCTTGGTATACCGACTCTTATCGACAGGAGACGGATACTGGTCATGGGGTCAGCACGTACTAGTCTTAGTACCTCCTCTTTCACGTCGACGTTAACTCTCACGCTAGTCTCGTTTCGTTGTGGGAATAAACCTCGTTCGCAAAAACGACGATGCACAGCAATGAAAGAGCGATAGCCAAGTACTGGCCTATCTGGATATCGACGACTGTATTCTGCGACCGCGGAGCGTGCATTTCCATTGCAAAAACCGTAAACGAAATGCATATCCGCCACATGAGATGGCGGTAAATCACGCAATCGTATCATAATGATGACAGGAGTTCACTTGATGAAAAATGTCTTTACAAGTTGAAAAGCGCACAGATCACAAAACACGTAGCGTCTCGAGATAGGTAACCGAACAACTAAATAAAGTACCGGTGCTTCATTCAGTTCAGGGCTAACTGAAAAGAGTTTGCACGTGGTGTACGCCCCATTGTCACCCGACCTTTTTTTTACCGTTTTCTACCTGAGAGGCCCCTTTTCGACAAGTTGTAGTTTGAAATTTAAAAGAGATAATACTTACAAGGTTACCTGATTTTATTGGTCATAAGTTACAGACTAGTAATTATGAATAAAAAAGCTCTCTTAAGCGGACAGGTTATGACTTAGACGTCCGTTTTTAAAAAAAAACTCAATGTTTTCTTTGATTTTTTGGTCTAAATTCCATTTTTAAAATTAAAGTTAGCAGTTCTGGATTATGTATGCTTTGTAGCGTGATAAAGTAACTCTTAAGCTTTAAGAAACATCAAAGAAATCTGAAATCGAGCTAATATCATCGGAGAAATTGTACAAAATGTAAAACAAGGTCACAGACTCTACTCAAAAATTAAAAAAATCAATAACTTAAAAAGTAATAAAGATAGACCCCCCCTTTTAAGGTTTTTTCTCGATAATTTTTCATGTATATTCAAAATATTTCGGGCGGTCACTTGCGCCCGGGCGACATTGTATACCCCATGCATAATTCATGTATAAAAAAAAATTTTACAGTGGCTTAAAACAATAACATAATGAAAACACAATTTTAACCCTTAAATAAAAAACCGGCCAAGTGCGAGTCGGACTCGCGCACCGAGGGTTCCGTACAAATCTGTAGGCACCATTATGAGTAAAAGTTCACCCATCACGACAATCGAGTCATAGTTATGGTATTTTTATTGCAAAATGAAATCCATAACATTACGAAAGTTAAATTGCGGTTTACGATTTATGACGTATTAAAAAAAAACTAATTACTTGATCTCGTTCAAACCAATTTTCGCTGGTAGTTTTTATGGTAATGTACATTATATATTTTTTTTAGATTTATCATTCTCTTATTTTAGACGTTACAGGGGGGGGGACACACATTTTACCACTTTGGAAGCGTCTCACACGCAAACTATTCAGTTTAGAAAAAAATGATATTAGAAACCTCAATATCATTTTTAAAGACCTATCCATTGATACCCCACACGTATGGGTTTGACGAAAAAAAAAATTTCGAGTTTTAGTTCTAAGTATGGGGAGCCCCCAAAATTTATTATTATTTTTCTATTTTTTTGTGAAAATCTTAATGCGGTTCACAGAATGCATCTACTTACCAAGTTTCAACAGTATAGTTCTTATAGTTTCGGAAAAAAGTAGCTGTGACATACGGACTGACGGACAGACGGACAGACAGACAGACAGACAGACATGACGAATCTATAAGGGTTCCGTTTTTTGCCATTTGGCTACGGAACCCTAAAAATGGAACGTGAGAAGGGTTAAGAGATCAGGATGACCTCGTGAATCGCTCACACACACACACACCACATTATTATTATAATTAACAGGTTCATTGCCGAAAACTCTGCGCGCAGTCAGACGCTATTGTTTTGGTATTGTGTCTGCGTTTTGGCAATAAATGTTGTAAATAAGAAAATCCTTATCTCTTTTGTTCTGTTAGTTGAACCCACCGGACAGGCGTCGTCATTCGTCACGGACATGCTGAGCTACCTGTCCGGAGTGCTGACGTCTCTGGAGCAGCTACCAGAAAGGGCCAGGTAAGTTTCTGATTTTTTTCTAATGCAGTTTTGTTTTATCAGTTAGTTTTTAATCATCATCTTCATTTCAGCCATAGGACGTCTACTGCTGAACTTAGGCCTCCCCAAGTGACTCGCCTGCCTGCGGCCTGCATCCAGCGGCTTCCCGCAACCTTTACAAGGTCGTCTATCTACCTTATGGGTGGACGTCCTACGCTGCGCTTGCCGGTACGTGGCTTCCATTCTAAAACCTTTCTGCCCCATCGGCCGTCAGTTCTACGTGCTATGTGCCCTGCCCACTGCCACTTCAGCTGGCTAATCTTATTTTTTAGTGCTGGTATTTTTTTGACGTAATAACTTTGCATCTTTGCGAGGTGTTTGTACAGATTCGTTTCCTTTGGTAACTCTCCCAGGGAGACTATGAAATAATAAAAACTGCTAGATTTATAGAAATATTTTTTATGTACTTAATAATCTATTAATTACTTTTAAACTTTCGCGTTGCATGATTGATACACACTAAAACGGAAATTAACGCGATCAGCAATAGGTACATAGTTTACATTTTATGTGCCTGACGTTTCGACAGGGTTACACCGACCGTGGTTACAGGCTGATTGGAACAGCGAGGTTTTCACTCCGTATGAGAAGTGGATTCTTCACCCACCCTCATAATATTATTTTCACGCCAAGTGAAAGTGCTAAGGAAACGGCAGGCAGGCAGGCAAATAAAAGGTAAAATATGTACCTATTGCTGATCGCGTTAATTCCCGTTTTAGTGTGTATTAATAATCTATTATTAACATATACCCTAAATAAGAATCTTGGGATCAGCGAAACAACGTGTTAAAATTAACTGCGTATAATTGAGACTGACTCAAAATGACAAATATAAAATGTAAGTCTTAGAATTAAACCAGAACTATATCATTTAAAGTCTGATCACTTGATCACGCATTAAGTATAAGACTGTATTTCTTTCATGAACCTAAGCAGATTAATGATGATAAATGAATGACGACCCCCGTGTTAAGTATATCCTTGGCATTTTTTTTACCGTAGCCTGCCCCCCTAGCATGACCACCAAAACATGATATGATATAGCGATTTATCGACACCAACTGCAAAAACATGATAAATATAGCCGCCATGTTGAATCGCTGTGCCGGTGACGTGCTATGACCGCCGTTTCAATAAAAATTCAACATGGCGTCGGCGGCTTGGCGTTTATAGTTGTTGCTAAATACCAAAAAGATAGTGTTACAGCACTACTAGTATCGGCCAGGATGGTAATTTTAGATACATATTAATATAGGCAGTCGCTTTTTAAAACTAAAATGTCATCATCATCAGTTTAACATCTTTTTTTAAATATTTATTATACATGGTATTGTACAGACAACAGTACGTCAACCTATCACAAAACATAAAATTTTCTCAATTGCTATTTTAGCGTTCTAAAATTATATTTTCTGACACAAATTGCCAAATATGAGAGCCTTACTAAGGCGATTTACACACGGCACCAAACTCTTATAGAGTATCATGTATGAACATGAATGTCCCACATAGAGTTCTGCTTCGTAAGAATGGATGAACCCAATAGCTTCTTATATTTTTCGTTCTACGCCATAAAAGCCAGGTTTTTGCCACCACTTCAGCATCCATTCTTGCCAGTGTGATCAATCTGGCCAAAACCGTGGTAAATCCATTCGCGCGGACAGGCGCGTAAACCGCCTTACCGCGCGGAGCACAGCTACGAATTCAGCCAGACGCGGCGGTGCGCGGTACCGTGTGTAATCGCCTAAAAGGTACAGCGCAGGCCTCATGACCGCGAGTGTTGGTTTTATAATTTTTCCATGAATGATACGATCCGGGCGTTCGTTCCGGATTCTGTATCTGTCTGTGTGATGGAAAAGCCCTCGACATCATTATTTTCCTACACTCAGGGTGGCAGCAGTCCGCGCGGCGACGAACCGCATCGCGACCCGCCTTCGCAACCTGCTACTGGAGCCAGGCGTGAGGCAGATCTCGTCGGGCGCGCTGCACCAGCTGGACCTGGACGTCATCCAGTGCGAGCAGTTCGCCGCAGGGGAACCGGTGCCAGGGCTGCGTGAGGGCGAACTGCTGGAACACTTCGCTAGCCTGCGGTGAGTGACAGTACTGTACACCTACTGCTGTCGCCAGCGTGAGGCAGATCTCGTCGAGCGCGCTGCACCAGCTGGACCTGGATGTCACCCAGTGCGAGCAGTTCGCGGCCAAGGAACCAGTGCCAGGGCTTCGTGATGGCAAATTGCTGGAACACTTCGCTAGCCTGCGGTGAGTGACAGTACTGTACACCTACTGCTGTCGCCAGCGTGAGGCAGATCTCGTCGGGCGCACTGCAAAAGTTGGACCTGGACGTCATCCAGTGCGAGCAGTTTGTGGCGGGGGAACTGGTGCCAGGGCTCTGTGAGTGCGAACTGCTGGAACTAGTAACTAGTCTGCGGTGAGTGACGGTACAAGTACTTACTAAGCCCGCTCTAGCTGGCAGATTTCGAAGGAGCATCCCATAGTGCAAGAACTTCCTGTGAATGTCATGCTGCTGATAGACTGGCCTTGAGTAGACCTGCATCTGGATTAAAATTATTTTATTGATTTTCTTTTGTCTTTTCACTGTTACCGCCTAAGTTGCAAGCTTGCTTTAAAGACTCCATTCTCTTCCAGACAACTCCTAGACCTGGTAAACGGTTGGGAATGGTCCTCCTATCTTCACGACGTTGGCATCGACGGAGGCAAGTACGCGCTGGTTACTCCGCGCGACGCAGCAACATTGCTTGAAAAGCTTAAGGAGGCCGAACAGAAGTCTTCCGTCTTCACCGTGCTGAAGAAGAACGAAAGAGATAGGCGGAAGCTGCTAGACACCGTCTTGAAGCAATTGAAACAGCTGCAGAATCAGGACGGCTCTTGAAGTAAAACGGTTTTCGTTTAATGTTGTAGCTAGATATTTACGGCCGGAACTTTGAGTTGGGTATAGTATATAGTGTAATTAATACACACTGTTTTCAATACGCAAATCAAAAATCATCTGAGGACAAATTAACATCTTAAGTTCTGTACCACAAAATGATTAACGGAATCCCTATAGGTTCACTTTGTTGTCCGTCTTACCGTCAGTCAAGTCAAAACTCTTTTTGTCAAGTACGGGTAGAGGTAACGAAATTCATGATTTTTTAATTAAGTTTTTTTTCATTATAAACAATTAAAATTTTTAACAAAAGATGACAAAGTAGTGTTCGTTAAGAGTTAAACTTTTTATTTTTATTAATACTTTGGTTTTGTACAATTTAAACATACATGTAACGTCACAGACCTTATATAATTCGATCCGATTTCCAATTTGTTAAAGAAAGAAAGAAAGCAAGAAAAGACATTTATTATATTATTATATATTGGACATCACACACAAACAGTAAAAGACGCAATACATTATTAAAATTAAAAGAAAAAAAACCCTTAAACCCTTCTCTGCCTGTCTATTACAAAAACTGTAATACATACGAGTGTCAGCCTTGTCGTAAAACACTATATAATGTTTTTTAATAATATCCGAACATTTTACAGTCTACTACTACATGTACACCAAATGTCCAGTGTCATCAACCTATGTGTTGTCGACTTTATTTTATAGAAAATATCAAAAAAGAAATAAAAGTCTTTTGTATAAAATCTTTTGACAGCACAAAAATTTTGTAACAACTACCTTATTACGATCACTGCAATATTTAGTAAAATATTTTAAAATACATGTTTATATCCAAATTGTTTGTCAAGTTTTGATAAAGGTAGGTCCATTTATAAGCGTATCAAGTATTCTTGATACTTGTACAGTATATGTATAATATCACGGTGCTTACTTAGCATGTTATAGGTATGTTTGTATATCTGCTTTGCTGTAATTAGGCGTAGTTTTATAATAATGTTATATCTTTGCGATTAATGATGACTAATTTATTACTCAGTTTCAAAGTGCTTGTAGCTCGTTGGCGGCAGCGCTTTGGTAGTGATTACTAAAGTTAATCCCGACCATATTTAGTGACATTTATCAAAAGCATCTCCGTGCCTCGGAAGGCTCGTTAAAAATTGGTCCCGGCTAATATTGCTTGATACAAGTCGTAAAGCCTAGTCAGAGGCCTTAGTGCGGCTTAATAACATCTGATAGTAAGGTTTAATCACTGGCCTTACAACACCCCTCCACCAATCCGGGCACCACCACTGGGCAGGCGTGGTAGAGTATGGCCCAAACCTTCTTATAGTTGAGGTGAGGCCTGTGTGCTGCAGTAAAACGTATATAGGCATACTTTAGAGGAGCGGCGTGGCGCCCGCGCCTCGGCCGCGCCTCGGCCGCGCCTCACCCGCGCCGCTTCGCTTGTGTATGTCCCGCACCTTACTTTGAATTATTGTTTATAATTAATTAGCCACCAAGAAGTTTCAATTGTAGTGATAGAATGCATTTACTTTATTTAAAACAAGTAATTTGTTGTTAATGAATTAATAAATTATTTATTTTAACTACTCAACATTTTGTTTTACTAGATTCATTCCTTAAAAATTCTGACATTAATTTACAGCACTCGTAAAATCGACGACTCATCAACGTAATACAAAATGTTAAATTTGTTCATGTGATTTTGAATTTAAATTTAAACCAATAGAATCAATTGAATAATTTTACGTTTTGTAAAGAAGGAATTGACACAACACAAGTACAAATGAGTATGAATCTCTGCTGCCATTCTCTTAATAGCTCAGAGGGCTATGCTTGGCGTTTCTTGGCGAGATAACATCTGAAATGAGGATACCGGTGGACTGATCATCTAGTCAAGGTTACGGGAAGTCGCTGAATGCAAACGGCCCAGCGCCGCTCGCTGAGGCGTTCTACAGATGAGGTCTATGTACAGCAGTGGACTTCCAAAGACTGAGGATGTTGTTTCTCTAAATTTAGGATCACGTATCTCTTTCTCTTAACCCGATATGAAAACAGACAGACTATAAATTGTAGAACTGTCAAACGAATGTGATTTTTTGTCCTTTGTTTGCCATATTATTTACGACCCCATAAGCGCGGTCCTATTGGCAACCCCAACATGTTATTACTGTATTATGGCAGCATTGATCATAATTATGCTTATGTTGGTACACACTAGCTAAAAAACTAATTCTTTACTTTTCTCACTTGTGTTTCCGTCGTTGAACTGAATATATATTTAAGCATTATACCTCACGGACCTCTTTTAAACTATAACTAGCCCTATCCTATTACAACTAAAAAAAAGCTAAAGTTCAGGTGCCAACGTCGCAACACGAAAAATAACTGATGCTCCATTATCGACGAGGAGAATGACTATTTAGTTAGATGGAAAGGTATTTCTTTTTCTTTTTACTTCGATGTTTGTGCCATTGTGAAAGTTATTAATTTCAATAGATAGAACATTCTGTTATTAAACATTTATTTATCATTCGCATACCCCTAGCCCCTACCCAGCTGGTATGGCTCTATTTCTGAACTCCGCTTGAAAAAGCTCCGCAGCCCGTTCGCTGCGTTAAACGTGCGAGACTGCCAAATTGACACGGCCTTGGGTCATCAGCTTATACACACTCATGTTACAAAAAATGGATTTAATAAAACTTGATCCATAACACGAACAACTATTTACTACCCACATAAGCACAAGTACTGAAATGGAATAATCTAATTTAAAACTAGTCGCTATTTATGGTTTGAAAACCACAAGCAAACTAGCCTGACATTGTTAAATTAATATGCAATTTTTTGTTTTTGTTACCTGTTAATGTGCAAATTATACCGCGATATTTATTGTTTACTTACGCAGTACTTCTTAATGGCTGATACTGGTGCTCAAATACAGCAGCCTTCTGCATTACTATGGTAACATTATATTCTGTTTTTTACTTGCCCATAAAAATGACCGATCAGTCATTTCGTATGGAGTTTTAAAAAAAATATATGTTTGCTCATAGTAAAAGTTATTCACTTGAATCGATTAGAACATTCCACGGTCAGTGATTTCCACGATCAACCTGTCATCCTTTATAATTTATTATGCGCCAGAAAACACTCCGACTCTGATAGTCACGAAGTAAGGAATTAACCTCCTTGGTACCTCTAACGAGGTACTACCACCAGGCAATGCTTTTGTCCAGAGACGTGTACTGCTTCTCCTCCCTGCCCTTAAGAAAAGAGAAAATTTTGCTCCTCTATTACCTCCAGAGAGGAATCCATCGTTTTACTAATCATCCTGTATATTTGTGTTGGGCAATAAGAATTTTCACCTACATTCACCCCGCGGTTCGGCGGATGAGGGCCAGCAGGAAATTATTTGTGGAAAAGGGAGACTAGTCCTCCATTTGGATTCCATCTGGAAAGGCCAAGTCAAACGTCAATCGGCCATCAATTTCATATACGTCTTGCAATCACACCACCATTTAAAATAGTCATTTACCTTGATGATAATATATAAAGCATCAGTTATTTTTTGTGTTGCGACGTTGGCACCACAGTAAAAGCTGTTGACTTTTATAAGCAGAATATTCTGTTAAAGTAATTTCTTCGTTTACTTCGTAGTTAACTTTTCCGTTGTAGAGAGATCTCAGCATCACTGAGTTCATGTCTGGATTAGATTGGGGTCAAGAACAAACCCAAGAAACTTACAAGTAAAAACAATCCCTTATCCTGACAGCATCAGTAAATATTGAAGAATTATCGGTAGTCAGTAAGTTCGCAATTAATTGCCTTCAACCCGTGCCAATACATTCTTAAGCTCGCGAAAGTTTCGTGACATTGCGCAAGCGATATCTAGATCAACGCGTCAGATGTTATCTTATCGGCGCGTGCGCAAGGTCACGCGGATTGGTCACCTTCGGTCGCATAGGTGAGTTCATGTTAACCCCTACCTAGGCCCAGGGAAACGAGATTGAAATAGAATTTATACCCGGTCTCATGCGACCGCTCGAGTTTTGACTTCTTATTATGGCTAATATTTTGTACTTTGTTTTCGGGCTAACCTTCGGAAAGTTTCAACCAAGTTGTGCGGGACGGATGAATAATTTTGCAAGTAGGCTAATTAGGGAACTTTTTGTTTCAAGAAAATGCGGACAAAGTTGCAGGCATAAGCAGTCAGTAATTACAAAGACTAAGTTAAAAAAGTATTAAGGTACTCGTGTGTATTAATGTCTAAGTTAAACCTGTAAAATAGTACTTAATGTAACTATAAGTAGTTTGTCTGTTTGTCAAGATGCGTTATTCTGATTTATCTACTCCTTCAGCACAATAATCTTATATATAAAATTCTCGTGTCACAATGTTCGTTCCCGTACTCCTCCGAAACGGCTTGACCGATTCTCATGAAATTTTGTGAGCATATTGAGTAGGTCTGAGAATCGGCCAACATCTATTTTTCATACCCCTTAGTGATAAGGGTTGTCCACCCTTAACATTTTTCTTTAATTTTTAGACATTTTTTTTATTTCTTTATTTTTTTTATTATGTCGCATTAAAAAATACACACAACCCTAAATTTTTACCCTTTTATCACCAACCCCTATTTTTTAATAGCCATTTTAGTAATTTAATCATTTTAAAAATTATGAAGGGGCGGTACGAAGTTCGCCGGGACAGCTAGTATCAAGATATTATTTGCGAAGACATTATTGGGAAAAACATCTTGCTAGTACAATCGATTCTAAGTCTTATTACAAGAAAATTAACTCAAAAGCAGATACGCCTTCGCATTCCAATTACCCACGGTAGACCGGAAAACAATAAAAAACCAAAGGGTTAAAAATTTGTAGCACGGGAAGTGAGATCTTAGTGTCGACTGTACCTAATTGTTGGGACAAAATCACAATAAAATCTACAAGTCTATTGGCGGCTGGCCAAAATTTACATTACATTTGGCAGGCAACAGGTCATATTATTGTTTTAACTGTTATTTTTAGGGTAGTTTTCCAAGTGGGTTTTTGGTAAAAGAAAAGATTCGAAAATCTATACTTAGTAAAGAGACGAAAACAGACGGTGGGGGATCTATCAATGCAGATTGTCGTTTGTTTGTCGGCAGAATACACTGCGTGTGGTTATATTAGATTTTTTAAATGTTGTTTAATAGGTAACTTAATTTCCCACTCTTATACATCTTAGATCTTGAGTCCATTGACTGTAAAAAATGCATTTGCTGCTGCAAGTTTTGACTGCCCGGCCCGATCAGCGTATACGGGCGGCCCAAAGCCTTGAACTTAGGTTTTTCGCCTATTTGAACAGATCGTAACAGTTAACTAGTAATTCAGTATGGAAAACTGACTTTTTTGATATTTCTATATTGATGCTATTGAAAACGTAGTTGTTTTTGAGAGCACCGTAATGAACCCTTTAAGGAGCCATTCACATAATAATATTACGTCATGCATGCAAGATATTGTAATTTCGGACCCACAAGGACCGTAACTTAATACATGGACGACCTCTGGCGGTTATTAGTAAATTAAAAAGAAACCCTGTAAATTTAATTTTTTTATACGTACCAAAAATTTTTTTCCCCATAGTATAGATCTATGGTAAAATTGCCAACGTAAACACGAATTTGGTTTTTGCAATCCATTGTTACCGACTTTATTAATCGCTGAAACAGTCCGCGTGACAGACAGTGATCTGCCAATCTACGGGCATTCATGCGTCGATTTTGACAAATGGAGGCGTAGGCTATCAGATAGGCGCCCTTGCGCCGGCGCCGCGAGCGTGACCTGGACTTGACTGACTGTGCACTAAGAGTAAGAAGTAGGTAGGTAAGTACTATACGTCGTATTATGGATTTGCAGTGCAGATAAAAAAGACTTTAAAAAAATTTCCGTAGGTATAACTTACAAGTAGGTAACTTCTTTACTGTGTTCTGGATAGAAGGACCAGTTACCGTATCCTATTTACTGAGTAGATAAGTGAATTCATCAGTCAGCACTTACCGTCAGATGAGATTGAAGCACAGGATCCACGGTCCCATGAAAAAAAAAGTTTGTTCGTACGTATTTGGTAAATCTAATATATCGAAATGCATAGCTACTGTGCCAGACATGAAACAAAAACGTCGAAAGCATATTTAAGATTTTCCCCTCTCCGTAGCTCTGCCATTGTCGGGGTAGCCGTGTTTTTAGTGTTCTGTACCTCAAAAGGAAAAACCGGAACCCTTACAAGATCACTTTGTTGTCCGTCTGTGTGTCTATCCGTGTGTCCGTCGTCTCTGTCAAGACCCTTTATTTCGGAAACGCGTGGAGGTATAGAGTTAAAATTAAAGCCATATACATCTCAAGTCTATAGTCCCTTGAAGCTGTGAAAAAATCAATCATCAAAGTTAACGTAAAAAAAAGACGGCCTTTTATGGCACAAACAACTTTATTTTGACATTCTCAAGGGAATCAAAATTAATAGAGTACCTACTTCTTATTGACCTAGAATCATGAAATTTGGCACTCGTGAAATCTTATACCACAAATAAAGGCAAAAGTCCAAAAACATTTGCATTTGCATTTCTAGTAATATAAAAAAAAATTTTTTTTACAATCTCGGAAAATCGGTAAATACCTTCGAGACTCGATTGCGTTATAGATGAATTATTTACATACCTGCCTATTAAGTTGGTACAAAACCCACGGTGCGCGAGTTCGACTCGCACTTGACCGATTTTTTATTACCTACCTACCTACTTTAGTGATTAATTTAATATAAACCAACCTAATGTATGCTGATGCTTACTTAATTTTGTTTGAGCTGCAATTGTGAAATATTAGTACAAAGCGCAGTAGCAGTGAAAACCGTGAGTCAGTTCACCGAAACTTACGTCAACAGCGTGAATGGCAATGGTGTGACCTATCCCGGACTCGAAATACTCTCATTTCAGCTTAGTCACAGTACCTACAAATATTATATTGTTCATTTTAGTCATTTTATTTTCTGCTTCAAACTTCTCAACGTCCGTCGACCCACATCCGTCTTCGTCCGCAGAACTCGATGTAGACACCGTGGGAACTCTATTTATTGTTATTTGTAATTGTATCAATAATATCACTGCTAGAATGTGTTACATGTAGATAGATGGACACTGTTTTAGATGCAATCGTTATGGTATGCTATTGTGTGAAATTTCGTAACAGCAAGGATCTATTATGATAAATAATTGTTTATTTCGGCTACTGATCGATATCACAACAACAACAAAAATGCAAATACTTAAACAGATATTCGACGACTTCAATAGCCGAGAGGCGAGCATACAGGACTTGGTGTCGCTATCTCTGAGGTACCAGGTTCGATTCCTGGTTGGTCAATGTAGAAAAATAACTTTTTTATATTATCCCGGATCTGGGTGTTGTGGTACCTTCGTTGTTTCTAATTTCTGTAACATAAGTGCTTTGGCTCCTTACTATAGGATCAGAGCAATGTAGGTACCTAAACCTGTACGTGATGTAGTCCAATATAGCCTGGAATAAAAGAAAGGATACTTTATCCCGGAAATATGTACGGTTCCTGAGGGATGCAAGATAACTGTCATTATAGATGGCGCTTCTTACCGCTAGATGTCGCTGTTCAGATAGCAAACATTTTTAAATGTGGAAAAAAATATGTAACACTATCTGTTGATGTTGACTAACTATGGTCACAGTTTATATATTTACTGTGCTATGATTTTGCTAAGACCACGCGAACAAAGTCGCGGGCAGCAGCTAATGTAAAGCATACTATTAAAAAGGGGCTGACAATAGAATCCAGTTCTTGCGTTGTTTCTTCTCGGCGCAAGCCTACAATATTGTTCGAAGCAGTGGTAGGGTGAAAATCATTGGGACGTTTATAAAAGTTTTATTTTATTTTAAATTGGCTTGTTGTTGGTGATGTGAATAAATAAATTAAACAGTTTTTTCCAAGGAAATTGGTTACTTTATAATAAGCTAATAAGCTGTCGACTGTACGAGATAAACAGCCAAATAATTACTTGGACTTTGATAATTTCTACATTTAATATAAACCTATATTCAAAACGTTTTTTCATCATGATATGTTAAAAAATGCAATTTTGCAATAAAACGTTTTCCATGATATGACAAAAGTATGAATTGCAGCAATAAAATACTTATTTACGGCCTCTGATTAGCATCATGAAACAATACCGAAATTGTAGGAGAGATTATATCATAAAATTTCTGAAAATTTATTATTATCACCCTTAACCATCAGTGGTGGGCGTAAACCGCTTTAACTTTATCGTTAACTAAATTAATTTTAAGATCTCGATTTCAAGGCAATCGGTTAACTTTAAATTTATCGATACAAACACGATTTGTTTACGCCCACAACCTAGGTGCAGTCAGCGTCAGAAATATGTTACTTTCGGCGTTTTATTTACAAACCATATTACGGAAGGTAAGTGTTAACGTTTGTTAAGCGTGTGTATCTATTTTTAACGCTGACTGTACACGAACACATATGTTATTGCAAAATGTCGTTTACATGCCACACTTATTTCTACATAGCTTTTAAAGGAATAGTTTTGCTCCAGATATGTCATTTTGATGTGTAATTAATTCATTTACTGTTTGCTAAAACGATTTATCTTATTATCCTTAGATATTTAACACTAGCTGTTGCCCGCAACTTTGTTTATTTTAGGCTATAGGACGTCTATTGCTGAATATATGCAGTGACTTCCAGATTCCTGCAACCAGCGGCTTCCTGCAACCTTTATCAGGTCGTCTGTCTGTCCACCTGTGAGTAGACTTCCTTAAGGAAAATTTACTTTTGCCTGCTTGGTTACGGTTTATTTCACCTTTGCTAAACTTCCGTAAAAAAATGTCCATCTCAAACGTTATTAAATTCGCAAATCTTTCGAAAGTAATTTTCTCATTAGTCCCTATTTAGATACAATAACAACATCTCATAACAGCTGTTCGGCTATTTTAGTATGGGCATTTGTTTTTTCATGTCTACCATAAAACGTAAAATTTTCTTAATTGCTTTTGATCTGATTATAATCGGATTTAAGTTGAAAATCGGTTGAAATGAGCTTTAACTTTTTTGGTATGTTGACTTGCCGTTGACTGTACTACTTTAGCAGTAGAATCACTCTTTAAATGTAAGTTGACGAATTAACGGACCTTTCACAAGGTGTTACAAGGTCCAGCAAGTTTCAGGATGTGGTTTTGACTTTTGCCCATGAAATTGAACAAGTTGATCAAAGAAACATGGTCGAAATCTCAAAAAAATATTTTTGCCGTAACTGATAGATTTAGTATTAGAAGAAGAACCATTTGACATCAGAGACTATCAGAGTTCGATCGTCTCTGTTTGACATTCTTATTTAGCTACCAAGTCTAGGGACCTAAATAAAAGAAAGCCATAGCCTCTGTGTGTACATATTTTTATTTATTTATTTTTTATGACATTTCGAGAATGGTCACGGCCCTACACATTCACCGTCAAAAATGAGTAAATAGCGATATCTGATAATAAACACTGGCTGGCCTTACTTTTAGAATAACGCAAAAGAACCGGACTAGGTCTAGTTAATTTTATTTTGCATAATGTGGAAATATTGTAGGTTATCCACTTCACAACAAAGATGATAAGTGTTAATATCTTACGAAACTAGGCTAAGCACAAGGAAAACCCCATTCCTACTTTATGGAAATCATCATTGCAGACGCTGTCGAAGAAGCAAATTTTTTAAATTTCTATTTTCGGCGAGTTTACTCGTCAAATTTAAATTAGCATGTGGTTTTAAAAGCCTGCTACCAACTTAGGTAAGCCCAGTTTGTCAGAAAAATATTTTCAAAATATGCTTAGAATGGGCTAGTTTCCTAAGAAATTATAATTAGTTCGTCAGTTGGATTAACAAAAAATATTGGACACATATTTTTTCTTTTCTCAATCAAAGAAGAATAAGAAGAAGATATAACCCGTTAAAGTTCCGCGTAACGTCACGCCTTGCGACACTTTTTAGCAAGACGTGACGTCCCGTGCTCACTTTGATGCGCTTTATCTTCGTAATTTTTTGAACTTTTTAAATTTATCCTTTGTACTGTGGCTGTTGATTTTTCTTATAATAAATAAAAAATAAAAATAAACATTGTTTTTTGTACGTAGTCTACTCTACTACTAAGTAGAGTAGTTCAACATTTACTTTAGGAGAAAATAAATATTAAAATCATTGAAAAACCTAACAAAAAAGATACTGTCTTCTTTTTAACCGCTTAACCAATTTAATTCGTTAATACGTCGATTGATCGGCCAACATAATTGTTACGGGTTTTTAATCGAACATATGCGTCCATGCGAAAAGTATTATTTTCCTTAATTTTCGCCACATAAAAACGCAGTGACTGTCGTAACAGCCACGTTTCATGTGCGCTGTTATGAAAATCAGTGTGGCTTTTCTGAGCGTGCCACTTGTATATGCATGTTTGTCTTTCTTTCTTCTCTATAGATTTAAGATTTAAATCTTTAAAGTATTACCTATTCAACAAAAAAAGAATCATCAGGATCGGTTCACATTTGTCAAAGATTATTATTATTATTATTATTATAGCTTGATTTTATCCCTTACATTTTTTCCTTAACTAGTATTTTGTGTAGTGTGTACTTATTAATTTGTTAGTAATGTTAGTTTGTGTGCTTTAAATTAGGTTAGTATTGTTAAAGCCTCCTCCAAACCATTCCAGGTGGTTCTATCTCTGGCCAGTCTAGGCCACACGTTTACGGCTATTTGTGTAATAACATCACTCCATCTTTTGAATGGCCTACCCTTCTTTCTTTTTTTGTATATTGGGTACCAATTTGTAATTATTTGTGACCATCTTTCATCCGCCGCTCTCTGAATATGACCTGACCATTTCCATTTGAGTGTTAGGACCTGTTTGATGGCATCTTTCGCTCTTGTTTTTTTCCTTACCACTTGGTAAGGGAAAAAACAAGAGCGAAAGATGCCATTTGTCAAAGATATTGAGTAACATATACAAGAACCACGAACCAAAACATTATCTGAGTATATATTTTGTAATTTTCTCAAAAACCGCTAAATTAATTTCAATAAAATGTATATGACCGCCACATCTGAAGTATGATCTACCAAAAAAAAAAAACATCAAAATCGATTCATAATTGGCGGAGTAATCGTGTAACATACATACTACAGAAAAAAACATACAGAATTGAGAACCACTTCCTTTTTTTAAAGTCGGTTGAAAATAAAACAAATTATGATGCGACTAAGATTATTATTTTCTTTCGACAAACACAATCCTTTGAAATCCGTCGACGTTGGTTAAAGGTTGGGTGAAATAAAAAAAGAACTTTATACTCAGAGGATGTAAATTAAAATTAGAGTTTCGTTTTTGCCATTTAGCTCCGATAACACAGGTTGGTACCGTCTTTTTACCCGATAAAAAACAAGTAAACGCGTTCTCACGAAACATTGGAGTATAAAAAGCAAAAAGCTTGGAGGCTGTGTCATTATCCTGTATTCGCTTACACCACATCCCCTCGAACCGGACGCTTCAGCACCTGGCAGGTTGCGCAAGCGCAACTTATGTCGCGATTGCAAAACTCGCAGGCAAGTAAGCCCAGTTCCCAAAAGTATGCTATTTAAAGGAGGGTTTTACTATCAATATACACGGTGAATGTACATTGGGCTTGGAGCCAAAAAAAGTCACAAAAAGGAAAAGACAATTTAACTTTTTTTTACCAATGAACTCTGTTCATTGTGTCCGTAATTTTTTATAGCTCTCGTTTTGCAGGATTAAAACAGTCAATTTACCATTATGTTACCGTCATTACCGATATGTACTACTACTTACTTCTGTTTTTAGTAACTCAATCCCCTAGTAGGTGCTTTAATAATCGCGTCGCATAAATCGAACAAAAAGTAAACTTGATTTGAATGGATGGACCGCGGGGTGGCGCGACCTGGCGGCATATTTTCCCATACAAATACGCGTTTACGTATTCATTAAAAGCTATCGAGTAATACTTACACTATGCCCTCTGCTCATATTTGTTATTTCTCAGTGCTCTACCATTAATAGTTCGCCAATGCATGGAATTGGATAGGCGTAACTAAAACAGTTGATTCATGTTACGATGACAGCATTACCCCGCGGGTAGACCGACCGTATCACTGCTCTTATGTAACAGTAAATGGTCAATGACTAATTTAATTACAGTCTATGTCTAGAAATAGCGACTGCGCGCCGGGCCGCAATATGGCAAAGAAGTTTCAAGTTGTATTTCTTTTTCCTTAAATATTATTTAAGCTTTACCTTATACAGGGTGTAGTTTTGAACACTCACCAAATTTAAGGAGGTAAATGTATTCATTAATACCAACAACTTCTTCTATCGGGTCAACATTAAAATCGCATTTACCCTTTTTGGCACATTTCTATCTTAATAATAATGTCATATGATGTGTTTTTTTTTTTGTGCCAAATAAATAAATTTATTCTATTCTTATTTATTCTTATTAAAAAAAACTGTCTACAAACTGACGCTCTACCTCGACGTTGATGTATGGAGCAGCAAAAAATGATTTTATTATTTCGATGTTAGTCCCATAATTTGTATTGATGAACTCATTCAAATTCTTAAATTTGGCGAGTTTTTAAAAGAACAGTCTGTATGTGTTTTCTTGATAGTAGATACGTTAAAAAGCCATTCAAACTATCTTTTTGGATTGTTTTTATCAAAATCTGATTAAACTATGCTTAATGTTTTGTAGGGTTTCGTACCCAAAGGGTAGGTACCAAAGTAACCCTATTACTGAGCTTACGCTGCTTGCTGTTGTCTGTCTTTCCGTCTGTCCGTTCTTAGCTATAAAGTTAGCTTCTTTACACTTAACAAATAATAAAAACAACTAAGGACATTATAATGAAAAAAGGTTAAGTTTGAGATGTCCTCGCCTTAAAGTTTTCAAACAGTACTTACCTACGGCACCCTTATTGCACAATCCGACTAGCACTTCACCGGTTTATTTTATGGCATTTAAAGGATCTAGTTCAGTGTCCAGCAAGATGTTTTCAGTCTTTGCTCTCCTTACATTTTAACTTTTCATTTATCCATTGACATTGTTTACGTCATCATTAAGTAGGCACTTATCGAAGTAGGTATATGCAAATTTCGTCAACAAGAAACCTTTGGATTCCAATAAAAATTTTGGTATTTAAAATACTGTGCCAAATAAACAAGCATTGCAGTGATTATAAAGGTATTTTAAACCTTGGTTATGTCATACAACATTGACTGTTACAACAACCAATTTAGTTAAAACCTACTGCACTACATTTACGAAATTAACTTATTTATATGATTAAGTAGTTAGGTTAGGTTAGGTTTGAACAGAACCATTTGATATTAGACGTTAAAACCATGTGGTTTGTATCAGTGTTTCGCAAAATTCGGCTGTGGCTAAATTAAGCATTTTGCTTTCGTATTAAGTATTTCGTCTTTAGTCAGATGTTTTGAGTTGAAACAATACTAATCCATGCACTTGTCTACTGTTACTGTCGAAAGTAAGTGTTTTTTTTTTATTAGCTCTCCCGGTGAACTTCGTACCGCCTCAGAATTCATTAAAAAACCGTTCCATACAATAACTATGGGTTTTTTTTAATTTTGTGATATTTTATTTGTGCTATATCATAAAAATCAATCCAGCCTTTTTGACTATACTTATAAATGGTGTAACTAACCCGATTTAGTTTTATATTATATAGATTATTTATTAGTGATTTTGGTCTCATACAAAAAGATTCGGTATTTAAGCACAAGAATTAAACCCTAAGGTCACTTGCGTTTTAAAAATAACCCTGTATAAAAATAGCTGGCAATTAACTTAGCGTCTCGTACAAAACTTTGATTTACATTGATCAGCTGGCAACAATTTGGGTCAGTGCATGTTTTCGAAAGTAGTCCATCCAGATTCCGCAGAAAATAAAATAAAATAAAATAAAGGCCATTATTTAGTCGAAACATGGCGACATGGCTGTCAGGTTTCAGGATTGTTGATTGGTGATGATAAGATGACTGAAATTAATAAATAATAATTAACTGTTTTCACAATCACACTAGTTATCTAACCTCAAACTATGGCTTAGCTTATGCGTATTAAGTACTATGGCGACTAAATAACGGATTAACATACTTAAATATATTTGTAAATATCCATGACTCAAGGTCAAATGCTCGAGCTTATCACACAAATATTTGTCTCTGGCAAGATTCGAACCCTTGACCGCTTTTGCTTTGTACTTAGGTCACACTGAAAGTTTCTGAATTTTGATAAATAAGACCATATATTATAATGTTACTGGGACCGGATCGACACTGGATTGCGACTGATGTTAAATTACGAGAATTGGGCCTCTAAGATCGAACCACTAGACCAGACGGTAGTATAATCTCCGAGGTCTAAGATGCGAGCGAGAATGCTCTTGTTATAAATGAACTGATACTAAGCACCTAATCAGCTGTGGTAGGTTGTATGGAAACATTAAAGTATTAAGTATTACCTTACATACATTATACTATATTTTTACACCCGTTATATATGTCATATCGTCCGTCAAATCACGAAACAGCTTATCTGCGCGTATCTGGATTCCCATAATGCAGTGGTAGGGTAAAAAAAATTGGGACGTGTACTCGTAAAAGAGCTTAATTTAGGCCTATTTACAGAAATAAATTGGTTTAATTGGTTTATTGCATTGACGCGGGCTTATACAATTACAGGGTGTGTGACATTGAAGCTTGAAGATGTATATTTTAAAGGCATTAAGGTAAATTTTCGTGAGATAATCTAATACCTCTATTTTTTACTTAAATTACTTAGTCAAAAATACTATGTAACGAAAACCCAAATCCAAATCTATTTAAATGGTAACTTGATCAATATTTAGCAAGCTGTTTGAAGATCTAATCAATCATAAACGCAGATTTCAACAATATAATTACCTACTCAAAGTCACTCACGCAGATGAGCAACCAATATGATTGACGCGAAGTTTGCACAGGTACATGACATGCTCATCTTTGCTGAAATCAATTAATTTTAGCAAATTCTAATCTATAGGCATAACGACTATACCTACCAAATACCTACTTAATAATCAAAAGTGCTGTGTAGCGACGGTCGTAAAGATTTCCCCACCGCCAACAGGAGGCGTGTCGTAAGAGGCGACTAATTCCTGTAGCACGAGACGGGCAGCAGCGTCTGCGTGCAAAATATTATAAAAAACTGCGCTCGCCAACCCGCCTGCCAAGCGTGGCGAGTATTGGCAATCCCCCCTTTTCGGGGAGGCCTGTTCAGCAGTGGATGTCCTACGGCTGAAATTATGATGAATCAAAATCAGAATCGCATCATATCTGTTGCAGCTTGCATCACATGTTATACATATAAATTGTTGTTGTTATTTTTTTTACACACATACTGTTGACACAAAAAACACGTATCTACCATTTTATAGGTATGGGCCTGTGGTATTATTATTGTTTACGATAATGTCATTGCTTCATTTATAAACTCCGAAATTTGCAAGACACGTAATAACGTACAGTAGGTATTGAACATACGTAGGTAGGTAGGTATTGTATGCTTTATACTTCTATGTGTTAATTTTTACCAATTTGTAAGTGATACTTAATATCTTTATTTTTAAAACCCTTGTTAACCCTAAAAAAATATTAAGGATTTCTCAAAAAAGAGGTAGAGAGAGGGAGAGAGAAGGGAATAAATTGTTTCCACAATCACACCAATTAGCTAGCCCCAAAACTAACCAAAGCTTGTACTATGGCAACTAGATAACGGATAAACATACTTAAATTCATTAATAAACATTCATGACACGTACAAATGCTCGAGCTCATCACACTAACATTTGCCCCTTGCAGGATTCGAACCCGCAACCGCTGGCTTTGTAGTCCGGAGCGCGAACCAATACACCGTCAAATACAATTACTACCAGCTAAAATCAATATGATTTGTCCAGCTAATTTGTGTCCCTCATTACGACACAGTGGCTGACATAAAACATACTGTAATCCATCGCCATCTAGGTTGAATCAAAGATTTAGGTCAATTAGAAAATATTACCTAAATTGTGTATCTGACCTAATTTTTTTTAGGTAGAGTGTTTCGTATTTAAATAATTGATTGTAACATAGCAAAACCTTGCCGTAAATTATTTATTTTATAGGTTTAGCAATGATTTTATGGATTCATCAAGATAAAGAAGAATTTCGAACACAGTTACAAAGTTATCTGCATACAATATATTCGCTTGATTAGATCTTTGATACCTCCAAATGAGTTTGCTTTCGACATATTGAATATAATTTTATATTTTAGTTAAATTATTCAATGCCCATCCATCGGCTCATGTGTATATAAGGTGTAACAGAATTGATGCACATCCTCTTAGGGGCTGATTCTGGTGCCTAAATCAAACATCGAAATTTATCCTAAAAGAAAAAAAACATCTTCAAAATATATTTTCAATCAGTTATTACGGTTTGTATGGGGAAACATTTTTTTTTTGGGATATCGATGATGGTTCCATACAAAAAGTTGTTGTATTTAAACACTAAAATCAGCCTTTAAGAGGATGTGCATTAATTATGTTAAACGTTGTATTTATCGGTTTTGCAAGTTAATGAATTTTTAAAACTTCATTTTTATCAACCATGTGCCACAGGCATGTGATAAGAACTCCAGGAAAGTAATTGTAATACTTGGGTATAGACTTTAATAGTTGTCATACGATAGAGGGTGTGGAGTCCACACAGTGAAGGTGTCAAGAGTTTTTAATAACGTCCAAAGTGTGGACGTTACTCTTGACACCTTCACATCCATCGGCGTTTTATGAAAGATTTTTGCTTACATTGCAGCTTGGGGGGTCATAAGACCTAGGGGAATAGCATATATAGCAATCATACTCTAATACAGTGGTTCTTAACCTTTTAGTAATGGGGTACGATTGGACAAAATTTACGTCTTGCCATGACTACTTCGGGTGCTTCCAGGGACCACCAGTAGTCCGCGGACCACCGGTTGAGAACTCTAATAGCAAGGAACGAACGATATCTGTAGACGTATTTTTGAGCCATTAGAATTTAGATTCGCATACGAAATCGCTAGAACCGCATGATTATAAATTTCTAGAAAATAAATATGAATAGAAAATACGAGAACATCTCCTGGCAGCAAAACCCGAGTCCGACCCACTCTCAGATCGGGACCGCTAGGATGGGGTCCGACACATACGAGCCTGAGGCAAAGCTACGTGACGCCTCACACACACTCGGCCGGGTCGCGGCAACCGCTAGTGGGGCTCTAGGCTGAGCGCCTTCAGCGCTCGCCACAACTGCCCGGTGAAGCTGATGAGGCTTTCCTCAAAGGCTACCAGCGATATGATCGTCCGAAAAAAAGGCAGTAAAACCCAAAAGTTTAGCTCGATAGTACGTGCAAAAGTATTAAGGTTATCGCGTCAAGTATGACATAATAATCAAGAGACCTTAAGTAAAACAAAACCACACCTAAGTGAGCTCAATACTCTTGATCTGAATGTTTCGTAAATCCTAATTTGCATATTATATTTCGTAGGAACATTTTGTATGAGGTCCAGGGCCGGAACATTTAGCTTGGGGGCTTTCCATTTTGGGGACAAATTTATGGCTTATTGACATTTTGCGGGTTATCCTTGTAAAGTAAATTGACTGCTTATTAAACGATGTTAGTAGCTAATTATAGGTGTATATAATCTTTATTTCTCAAAGAATTATGTACAATTCACTTAATTGAATTACTAAATTACAAATAAAATTAAAAACGACGAGCGTACCTAAGCTGAATGCAAATTACAATAAACGTAAGGTATTTTTACATGTTTTGGCAGCTATTGAGTTCTCGCGACGCGAGACGCAACACAAAAGTTGTTTGCCACAGATGTAAGGCCCAACTACGCTCCTAAATAGAAGCGACACTAATTAATACATTATTAACACTTCAATATTTTTGTTTCGTCCGTCAATAATGTATGTTTTAATAATTTTGGGTTACTAAAGTTACAACTGAGTCTATTTAATATACCTACTATGACTTGCCTCTTATATATAGGGTTTTAGGCTATAAATCTTATCGTCATTATCATCATTATTTTATCGTCCACTGCTGAACATAGGCATGACTTAAACTTTTATGAAAGTACTTACATCATTAAAACAACATAGAAAACATTAATCAGATAATTACATGGCGCATTATAATGTAGAGTAAAAGTTTGACACATAAAACCTCAAATTAAACTCAGTGTGCAGTTTTAAGTTGAAAATTGGTCGAACTTTGACATTTGTGGTTAAGCGGCTTACTGTATTTAGATTCTGGGGCTCAATATCCGATCACACTTAGAAAGTGTTTATACAAAAATTGTTAAGGTCTTTGGGTAGATTTTTTTGATTCTGGCGGTATCTTGCCTTAGGTACACTATCTACTAGTTCTATTAAGCCATAAAAAGTATTTTTCCTAACTGAAAGGCCATTCAATGACTATCATTGAATAAATAAAACAATAACATTTATTCAGAACCTCCATTCATTATAAATTACAAAAATCGTGGTATGATTCGAGGAAAAACTAACTATCTTATCTGGCATTTATTAGATAGGAGAATTGAGTTCGCAGCACTGTACTTTAATATCACATAATTCTAGTTCATTTTTATTTTGTGTAAATATTATTGTACGATATTATTATAAGATAGTAGGATTAATTGCCTTATCCTATCCGTATAAAACTGTTACTGAGTAATTATATAGGTTTAGTATGAGCATTTTAAAAACCATGATATCTAATACCATAGTTTTTATAAGTATGCATACTTATTTCGGATTTATAGTTGAACATCGAAATAGAATATACTTAATAAAAATTATTCCCCTGATGTCACGTGACCAAGAAATCGTTTTTTAAGGTCCTCCTCCTCCTCAAAAAGAAAAAACGGAACCCTTATAGGATCACTTTGTTTTCCGTTTGTCAGTCTGTCTGTTCAACATTTCATCCATGGACGACCACTGCTCAATACAGGCCTCTCCCAACGACTTTCATCGGGGGGAATCGCCAATGCCCGCCACGCTCGGCAGGCGGGTTGGCGAGCGTAGTTTTTTATAACATTTCGCACGCAGATGCTGCTGCTGTCTTGTGCTACAGAAATTAGTCGCCATTTACGACACGCCTCCTGTTGGCGGTAGGCAAGTGTATTTTTACGGCCGTCCCCACACGGCACGCTTCCCCACAAATTTTGTAACTAAACTGCGAGACTCCTTCCTGAATTATTTATAATACCTATGTACCTAGAAATTTGTACGGTACGGCGATATTGATATCGCACTTGTCCTTGAGATTTTTATGTTATTCCTTAAAAAAAATGGTTGTCTCGACCACTACAATTAACCCCTAAAAGGTTTTTCGTATTTTGCGTTACACGTTGTCTAATTTCTTTAAGGCCTGCTTGCAGCTTAGGTATAGACAACAGCACGTCAACCTACCACAAAACGTCAAATTTGCTCAATTGATATTGATCTCTACGCGTCGGACTTAAAGTTGAGAATCAATTCAATGACCTTTAACTTTTTGGGTAGGTTGACCTGTCGTTGTCTGTACATAAAAAAGCATGACACTTTGTCGTCAGAGCGTCGCATTCTGTAAACAACGCCCCCGTGGCTGGCTAGTCACGTTTATTCATTGCTAGCGCCCTATTTGCTACTCACAATTCGGCCCTGGCGAGTAAGGCCGCGTGCACCGATATCTAACCCCTCGGGCTAAGAACACATTCGCACAATATCTGCCACATTCAGATTAGTCGAAGGCAAATCAATTACTTTGCTCGAGCGATTTTAGTTAAATGGGGTCATGCATTTTGATAAAAATTATAGTAGATAATCTGGGTTAAAACTAAAGTCATGTTTTGTATATCTTACTGCTATTACTTACTATGCTATTTCTGAGGTCCTAAGTTCGATTCTCGGTCGGATTAATGTAGAAAACGAACTTTTCTATGTTGTCACCGGTCTGGGTGTTGTGGTACCGTCGTTTTTTCTATGCGCATAGGCATGTGCATTAGGTACTACTTTAGGATCAGAGCAATGTATGTGATGTTGTCTAATATTTATTTATTATTTATTTATTATTAACTTTCTATTCCGACATTAAAATACTACATTATCTGCATAATCTGGAAAATATGAAATCCTATTTCCAGTTGGGGTAATAGACGCTTGACCATGACCCAAAAAATTATACATACAGGGTGTTATTTAAGTTAGTAGCTATATTAAAGGAGGCGAATTTGTTTATACAAGTGACTATGGGGTTAATATTGACAAAATTACAAAAAAAAAAACAGGTTTTTCCATAATAACTAACTCTAGAGAACTGTCAAAAATTAAGAATAAGAGTTATTCTTACTTCTTGTATAGTTTAGAGACCAAAGCAAATCATCACCAATGTGTTGATAATTTATTATTATGCTTTAGGAGTTAACGGGCCAAAAGTGGCGGTCCTTTATAAGGCTTGCGTGGGGATACTGATCCAACACGTATAGAGGTCGCGTTAAGATCAAATAATCAAATCTGAAAGTGTATTATGCTTATTGTTATTATAATTTATACCTACTTATAGTTTTTTAGAGTCTCTAGCTATAATTCGCTTGGGAAACGTGAAGATAATATAATGTAATACCCAGTCCTCCTGTCATACAAGTTGAAATTTTAAATCAAATACATAGTTCGCGTATTTTATCGGCCTTAAACAATCGAATATTTTGTACATAGATAATTATTATCGTATTATTATCTTATCAGTTATCACTTTGATCAGTCACTGAGGGCAACGCATGTAGGATAATCGCAAAAGCCCATACTAATGGTGACGGTGGAAAAAAGAATTTTTATTACATAGTTTTCCTATAACCTTTTTTAAATTATGGCACTTTAAAGAATAGACTATGTTGCCAGGCTTATCAAGCTTATGCAATTAGCGATTCTAGTAAGCCCTCTGATCAAGAATATCATCTTGAGTTAAAATTGGACTAAAAATTGAGTAACTCCTTTTGAAGACCGTAAGACCGGAGCCCTTGGCTGATGCTCTCATGGTAAATACGGAACTGTAGATATCACGCACGCACACCAACGTAAAGCGCATTTCTACAAGTAAACGTCTCGCTCATTTGTGAGTTGCAAGAACTAATACCTACTTATCCTATCTAATTAACTGTTTCACTGTTCTTACTCCAACACACACGACTGCATCTATGATTAGTAAGCAGCTGTGTAATACGGTTGTTCGCGACCTCTTTGTTCAGCTTCAGATAAGCATAGATAATGGCCGGTATACATAGACAATAGAAGAGGGAGGGGCGCGTTGCTAAACTGCATACGAGTCGTTATGTTAATCGGAGATTAAGTTGCGGTTAGCATAATGTCAACTTGGTTTTAAATGGTTATGGAGTTTTGATTGTCAATGTGACCCACCTGTCATAACTAACGGAGCCGGGACTTGGACACTTACGGCATGACTAATTTTAATCATTCTTTCATCCGTGATCATGGCGCTTGGTAAAAAGGGTGTGAAAAAGGTAAACGGTAATAATCCCGATATAATGAAGTATTTGTTTTGTTGGTGACCATGAAAGGTTTAATTAGTATATCATCAATTTAACGTAGCTCAACGAGCTTTAAAGAGTGCTATGCTCTGGATTTATCTGAAGGATGAAATCGAAAATGAGGTCCTCCGACAGACAACTAAACTAATTTTAAAGGGTAAACACGAAGACAAGAAGAGTTTGGATTAAAAATTTATAGCAACTAAACCATAAACGATGATTGTTCACGGTCAATATATCACAGGCCAGTCATTCAAATTGAATGGGTGATTCAATAAGGTACTTAGCGGCGACATATCCATTACCTTACGTCAACATATTCCAAAAATAAATGCTACAAAGTAGCAATACCTAATAAAAAACTAATTTCCCACACAACAAGCAATTTTTATTAGTTAACAATTGTTGATCCAACGCCGGTCCCATTGTTCTATTTGAGTACCAGTCACCCTTTAAAATATCACCAGGAAAAAACCGGTAAGTAGGTAAACAATTTGACAAGTTTGGCCAAGATAACACAATTTTTTAAGTTATATTTGGACGACTCGGTGTAGTCGTGGTCTACTTTACACTTAAATAAAACAATGCATATATAAAACGAATTATTTTATTAAATGTTAATATTTGTTTTGGAGGTACTTGTAGCTCAGTGGCTTGTAGTAATTACCGAAATTAAGCAACTAAGTACTTTGAGGGAGTGGATGGGTGATCATTCCGACTACATTCACGAAAGTTCAGAACTGTCATACAATATTTTAGAAGTCTGTAGACTGTAAAGATAAATCGGGTCTGGGAGTGCTGGGACGCCTCTAGCAAAATTCATTGTCGGTACCTCGTAACACAACGATGTTTACTTTGAGATCATGACATTTGGTGTGTGTCTGGCACATATTTATTAAATATATTTATTACGTAGTAGATCAGCTTAAATCTCGGTCTCTTGTCCTTGTCTCCCACCACTCTCGCCAGTCCGCATTGGGCACGCGTGGTGGAGTGTGATGGCCCAAAACTACCTCATACGAGTACTTCCTTTTGACTAGAATTATGAACTGTCACTCGACGGCCTCGTAATATATTTTTCCTTCAACTTCAGCACCGTCCATCCTTAAGATCTAAAATATAACAATAGTTACATAAAATTATCTGAAATTGATTACTAAATTCAGTACACCTAAAAAGTAGCTTTGCGAATTTCATCACTCCATCTCGTCGCCCTACGCTACATATTCCTAGTCGCTGTCTCCACTTAAGGATAGGTCCGGCATTGATTTTCATCATTTCAGCCATAGGACGTCCATTGCTAAACATAGGCCTCCCCCATTGACTTCCAGATTGGCCGGTTGGAAGCGGCCTGCATGCAGAGTCAGTCAGTTTATAATCTTGTGTCAAGGTTGTTAGTGTGACCTTAAGTCAGAATTTTTTGTTACAGCGACAGAAAGAATTCTATTAATCTTTATAAACATAACAGACTAAGAGTAAATTCAATAATCTTACCATAATCGCTTCATTTTCCCCAAACTCCCTTCTAAAATATCCGGTCTTTCCTTCTGGCAGGTGTATCACTTGATTCAAAACGTTATCTCTTTCTAGTGTGTATATAACTTTAACCTGCAAAAGGGAATTTAATTGGTTTACTGAACAGGGAAAAAGGTCCTAATATGCTACCTATAGTGTTAAAGTATAGATAGATGGAGATGAAGTTTTGGCTGCTAAAGAGCGGATATATACCATGTGCGTGACCGATTTTTTTAAACGAATCAGATTATCTTTCTGCTACGACTGAAAGTCGTATTTGGTACATAAACAGTATGCTCGTTTTTCAGGTTAACTTTATTAATGAGTATCCAAATTGTTATATTATTCCTTCTCAAAAATATAAATAACTAAAAAATATCAGCTGTTCTATACATTTTAATCGAGAAGCACTTGGCCTTAAGTACAGAACAGCTGATATTTATTCAATATCCATCATATGCCTTTAAGTTTACTCACGCCATCTGATACAAAGATGAGCCCTACGGAAAAAGTTTAGGAAATTTTACTTGCATGGAATTGTTTCGATTTGATACCAAAAAAACTTTTTTTTTCGTCCGAAACTAGGAGAAAAACACCAGGCAGTGTGTTGTTGTCACAAAAAGTAAATAAATATGTGATTTTTATTACCTTACCTCCATCCACGCGCTCTAACACTTTCTCCTCTCCTAGTTTAAAAGTGTGTGACACGGTGTTGCCATCGAGTACCATATGGAATAGAAACTCGTCTTCACCAATTCGCGTGAATGAGAATACTGGAGCTGGAGCATTCAGTACGTACGCCAGGCGTGGAGACGCCTCTAATGAAAATACGTAAATGGTTATATTTTATAATTATTATTTGATCACATATTTCACGTAAACACAGAATACGGCGCCTTTTTGTCCAATATTGTAAACAATTTCGACATTCCTTTTTATCGAAATTATTTATTTAAAAATAAGACAGACGCAAAATAATAATCTACTATGTTGATAATTTTTTTAAAAATCCTTTTTAGTTTAACAATTCACTGATTTTTTAGAGTTATATTTATAAAAAAAGACATGCCAAGAGTGCTTACAATTTAATACTTATAAGATTAAACGAACTTACCTTAAGTGAAGTTCAATCATAATTATACGCAGCTGATTGTTTGAGATATATTTACGAGTAGTACCGATGTTCTACAACAGCGTCGGGTCACAATGTTTTAAAGCTGGAAAAGAAAAAACATTTATCCCTGCAAATGGCAACATTTATTGGTAATGTCATTACGTTTAAAGACAGCCTTATGAGCAACCCTGTAATATACTGGGATAATACAAAGTATTAGTGGGTGGGTTTTTGGGACTGTCATATCTCAAACAATCAGCTGCGTATAATTATGATTGAACTTCACTTAAGGTAAGTTCGTTTAATCTTATAATTATACTTGCTGATTGTTTGAGATATATTTACGAGTAGATGTTTGAAGTTCGGTTGCGAATAAGTTGCTTATTAGTTTAGAAAATGCAAAAAACATTTTGAAAACTAAGTACAATCCGGAGACGTTTGATGGCAAATCAAAACAAAAAGGTACTTATATTTAATCATATCTTTTAAGTTTAGTGCTAAGGCTGAGTAACTAATGAATTCACGTAGAATGTCTGAAATTCTGAATGCGTCAAGAGTAAAATTACGTTCCATTTAGGTCTCACATAATATACTGCACAAGCCAGGCCACAAAATAATAACTAGTCTATTACAATAGTGTTACATCACACTTTGTTTTTTTTTTTTTTTTTTTGTAAATATATTTTTATTTTATTTTTTATTTTATTATCTGATTATAACAACAATGTCCATTGTTAGCCAATTCTATAATTGAGTGATTAAACATCGAAAACAATTGGTCCTGAAGACCGGTTGTAAGACAAATATGTTGTTATAAGTACTGTAAATACTTATTTCAATAAAGTGTTCTAACAAAAAAAACAAATAAAAAGATTAAAATGAATATAACGAAAGGAGAGAATCTTATTAAAAAAATATATGCAGGTGCGCAATCATAATATCTTAGCGTATGATTACAATTAATATTTTTACTAAAGGTGGCAATAATGATTAAAAATATTTATACTTTAAATGATAAAAGTCTTTGACTGCCACAAACTAGACACAATAGAAAATCTATCGTTTGCGGCTCCGCGTAGCGCTCAACGTGTTAACAATCAATTATTATATTCTTTTATTTTTTATCTCAGCTAAGGTCGGTAATCTATAGAATCAGTACGGGAAATTCCAAGTAACTGACCTATGTAATTAGGTTGGCATATTTGTTATTGTTGAGGGTTCATCCAGTAAAGTTTTTTTTTTTTTTTTTTTTTTTTTTTTAATTGGTTAAAAACATCAATCGTTATGCATTATGCAACTTTTAATCTAGTCACTTAATGAATGGGTGACCGTGGTCAAACAACTTCAAGTTTAATCACTTTAGTCACTTATTGGATCAACCTCAGGTTTGGTCACTAAATGGATGGCTGACCGGGGTTCTAGAAACCTCAATTTTGGTCACAGATGTACGGATGACCATAGTTAAGATACATCCTTATTGCTACCGAATGTTAATATTATGGAAATAATATTGCATAATTAGGTTAAAAATATCGATTGTATTCAATACGGTAGCTTATGCTTTATATTTAGCAAGATAGAGCGTATAATCGGATCATAAAACCAAATATTTTATCAGTTGATAATATTGTAAACTAACGGAAAAAAAGTTCTTTAACAGACTCAGTTATAGCTTTATTTGAATGCAGCAATGTAGGCATAATTTTAATGAATGTAACATTAAGTTATAATGTGAAAGAATGTGTTAATATTTTTATATATATATATATATATATATATATATATATATATATATATATATATATATATTTTTTTTTTTTTTTTTTTTTTTGCTATGGTAGAAAATATTATTGAA
This sequence comes from Anania hortulata, assembly GCA_963576865.1. Classification (NCBI taxonomy): domain Eukaryota; kingdom Metazoa; phylum Arthropoda; class Insecta; order Lepidoptera; family Crambidae; genus Anania; species Anania hortulata. The sequence continues at coordinate 17,367,617 of OY756395.1, read as the reverse complement.
TACGATAAATGTATTTATCAGTTCGACTTATCTGTTATAACTCTATATTGCCCATCTCTTATTTTTATTGACTGTTATTGGGCAATCAACGGGTTAAGTGTTTACCAACAGGGAATGGTTCTATCTGAGACATGTTTCTACATGTACAGGTTAATTATGGTATCTACTAAAATGTCTGGTTACTAGGCTTTGTTTTTGGAATTTACTTCCATATTTTTTATTTATACCTAATTGATTTAAATTAAGTTTTCTACATGAATTAATTATTTGAAGTACAATTATTCTTAATGTATTATTTTCCATCACACATTATTGTCAAGATTGTCATCTTCTTTAGTAATTAGTAATTACAAGAATACTTTGTTCAGAAATTTAGTTTCAATATGTCATATTTAAGGAAATTCAAGCCCTGGCATTATGTAATTTTTATCAGGACAACAGGTATTAGACTGTTCCTGTTTTAGTGACTTAAATGAAATAAAAGTAATCTCTAAGATTATATTTAAGGTGATATACCAATAATTACATATGTAGGGGTACCTACTATGTTCTCATTGTGAATTTATCTATTCTTAATTTTGAGAAATGTCTGTCTTAATGGATTATTAAAATTAATTAAGGGATATTTCAATTTTAAGAAATTTAATAGGTATAATGATTTTGTTAGATTATGATCAGAACTTTTAAGTGATTAGAAGCAGTTCCTTAGCATGTGATAGGGGTCACAGCGTTATTTTATTTTATTATCATAAATATATAAAAAACAAAAGATCTATTGAAATTACTAAATTAGTAAATGATCATCACATAGCCTTTATGTTAATTCAGCGGTTACAGAAGTCTACCTTAAAAAGGTTTTATTACATTAATTTTTTATAGTCCTCAATTTATCATAACAAGATATTCAGAAGGTCAGCCAAAGAAAAGATGGTTCCACACATATAGCTTGGGCTCGACTGGAAAAAGACTCAGCACAAAAGGCTTAATAAATAATAAATAAATAGTTGTATACATATTACTAATCTTACAGACTTTTGTCCATCTTATACTTTTTTCATATCATTATGATGGAGGACTGATCATTGAACAAATCAAGCGTTCCCAATAGTTTTGAAATGTATCTTATTTTGAATAATGGTACTTATGTAAGTACATATTTATAAATAGGTATTCTTAGTACATTACATTGTTTACCACAATGAAGTAAAGGAAAGGAATCTGGAATATCTAGGTTATTAATTAATTAAATAATGTAAGCCTAATATTTTAAGGGTTTTTATGGTACTTCCATAACACCTTTACTTTTCAATTTGTTTGTGGCATTAACTTTGGATTAGGGTTAATAAATTTTAACCTTAAGGATTTCTATGCAATTTTTTTTTTTTTTTTTTTTTTTTTTTTTTTTTTTTTTTTTTTTTGACATGAAGTATAAGCTGATAAGATGGCATCTGATTTGTCACAAGCTGGATTTTATAAACGTGGTCTTGTCAAAATCCTTGTTTCACTGTGTGTGTAAGTGCAATAATACCTTTTAATACTAATTAATTAGTAAAAGATTGGGTTAGTTATATAATTTCTTGATAAATTATTCAGTAGTGCAACTTCATTATCTGACTATGGTAAAAACCAAGAAAGGGTTATTTTGGAGTTTTGAACCAAACAATGGATTCATTAGCGCAATGGCTAAGACTTTATAATACAGATTTGTGATTAATAAGATGGCCAGTAAAGTAATCCATAGCTTTGATAAGTAAGTATCTGTATCTCTATTGTAACCTTCTTTCTTGAGGTAAAGGGCTTTTCACAATAATTCCGGTTTGAATTTTCTATCTCCATCCAATCCCTTAGGAACTAGTTAAAACCATCTTTGTTTATTTGTAATAGTATTTATCAGATATTAGCACTATTGTCTGACAATAATAATATTATAGTGTTGTGTTGATTTTGTACAATTGGTTTTACAATTTTATATAGTATTGTTTTATACTGTCATCACATCAGCTTACAGTGCAAGATTTCAAATAATTTGTTTGATTTTTCATTTGTTATTTATGTAATATAACACTAATTGCATAGCAATAGGTTAGTTAATATAACAAGTGAGCCTGCTTGTTTGTCCATAATTTCTTTTTATTCTCTTAGTATATTAGCGCTTGTTTAATAATGAGTGAGCCTGCCCATTTCTATATACTGTCTATTCGCTTAGTAACAGTAGGACTTGGTGTTTAAAAATGAGTGATCCTGCTCATTTGTCCATACTAATTGTTGTCTCATGATAGTAGCGCTAGTTGATTGAAATTGAGTGAGTATGCTTGTCTGTCCATACTATTCTATCCACTTGGTGGTAGCGTTAGACATCTAATATTTTTGTGTACTTGTTCAAATTTAATTTTCATGGTATTGCAACATATACTGTCATACTGTCTTCCCGCTTTGTGAAAGCACTTAATGTCAGGTCATTAGTGCACCGGCTCAATTTTTAGTTTTCCTGGTATTGCAACATACTGTCTATCCGCACTGTGATAGCGCTAGATGGCAATTAATTGGTGCACTGGATCAAATTCCATTTTCATGGTATAGCAACATACTGTCTATCCGATAAGTGATAGAGCTAGATGTCAAATAATGGGGCATTGGCTCAATTTCTTCATCATCATCATTCATCTTGGTATTGTCTATTGCCCATTATGTATATACTACCCAGGCGTTTGAAGTTTATTTCAGTAGCTAATTTGTAGTTTTCTCAACACCCAGCCATTGCGTTTCCACTTCAATTTCATTGATATAGACTGAAGCCTGAGGAGGCTGCTTTAATATTTTCTATGTGAGTCTCCATACTTGTGTCATGGTTTCTTCATCTTGCTGTTTTCTAAATTTTTAAGTTTTCCTTATTTTCATAAATTGTATATTTACTAGGTATCTTCAGTTTTGGGGCGAACTGGAGCTTAAACTTGATAGCTCTGTATTTCATTCTCAACTTCTATTAAGTTTTTTAGAAGAAAAAGTAACAAGATTATAATTTAAAAATGACTTTTAGGTTAGATTCTATCAATCAATTCCTTTATAGGAGAATATCTATAATTCACAAAGGAAGTAAAGTATTTGATTGTACATACCTGTAACTGGAACTGATGAAAATATAAGTTGATTCCATTAATATAGCGTTAAAAAATAAACCATAACCGCGCCTGATTATGGCGCTCATCCCTTGTTGATTTTTGGCTGAAATTCACTATAAACCTTATTGTAAACACAATCCACATAGAGAACTGTATAATAGCATTCTAAACACTAACTTTTAAGCTACAAATAGAGTAAATAATAGTTATTTTACACATTTTATTGCAAGGACTACGTGCCCGCGCTGTCACAAACAATCGTAATGACATTACCAATAAATGTTGCCATTTGCAGGGATAAATGTTTTTTCTTTTCCAGCTTTAAAACATTGTGACCCGACGCTGTTGTAGAACATCGGTACTACTCGTAAATATATCTCAAACAATCAGCAAGTATAATTAACTATTTTGTACTTTACTTTACATATAATACCTACTAAACTACATTGTCCCTGTCTCTCACACCCAGGCCCAAGCTATTTGTAATCAAACCCAAAATGTGAACAATTAAAAATTGGTCGTGTACCTACAAGTGCTTAGTTCAAGTCCATTTGCAAAAAAATATTGTTTTATTTTATTGGTAAACCCTTGCGTTACCCCTTGGTTACACCAACTGGGTCGTCGAGTTAAAATGAATTGAAGAAAAAAACATGTTACACTAAGTGTTTTTAGACCATGAAAAACTTAGTCTAAACTGAACACCTCATATTTTATTACTTTTATAACAATATCAGCGACCTGACCCAGATTCTTGCGAATACATCGTGAAAATAAAGTCATCGGGGTAGTTCTTTGAAAGCAATCAGCTGCTGATGAACAACAAGGTTTACATTAAATTGATGCAAAAAACAGATACTTTTATAAAATATCGTAGATATACCGTGCACTTTTAAAACGTTAAGAGGATATTTTTTCCATGAATATAAACAATTTTTTCTTTAGGACCAAGTTCCACCAGTGACCAAAAAAACATAGGTACGTTTATATAAACTAAATTTTCCAGTTTTTGTAACAGCTGATCGGCGATTTAGTATTTGAAAGACTTTGTTTACGGAAAAGCAAAAATTTTGTAGTGATATCGATTTTGCTTCCATAGTCTATTGTCGTTTAAAAGCTGCTGAATACGTGTTCGTAGTGATTACAGTCATGACTTTATATAAGTAATTCACTGTATGATGAATATAAAAAAAACTTGCAAAATAACTCTTTAATGCAATAATGAAAATCGCACTAAAATCCACCCGGTTGTTTTAGTCGTTAGCACACACTCACAGTCAATCATGAAGCACGACTGTTCAAACTATTTGAAGACAAAGATTGCCGAGCACTGCACTGTTGATCGACACTCTTATATACTATTATAAAATCTAAAATATAAAATTACTCACTTGATTGTTTCACTAAAGTATCAATGTTTTCACACCCTATCCTCCTGAACTTCTTCCCTGAGAACGACATTTGAGCCTGTCACAAATTTATATTTTTTCTATAATCTAAATATTTTATTATTTTGCCACATAACGCATGTTAGCCGACTGAAATGATACAAGTAATGTACATATCAATACAACAGCCCGTTCCGCCGAGTCAACGCGATAAGGTTTTAAAATAATACCAATAATCTATTTGCAAATATACTGATAAAATACTAACGCAACGAGAGCTTGGTATAAAAAGGTATTAATACCCATCACTTTATCGCAATTAACTTCAACGATTTTCATATCTCATGAAACTATTCGCAGGTCTTTTTAAATACAATATTTAACAACTCCAGAATAAAGTTATATCGCAATTTCATTTCCTCGAATGATTATTATCTACAAACTCAATCGTTATTTCTTATCATGTTTTATGTATTTTATCGAAATATTGTTAGATCAATATTTCTTACAGGACTAATATATCTAATATATATTTATCCATTAGGTATATTAAATTTCACACTAAGCTCTCCGCACCACTTTCCTCTTTCTTCTTATTTGTCCTCTACCTGAAGGTTGTCTGAAAGAGATCGCTTTTAGCGATAGGACTGCCTAAATTGTGCATCTTTCTGTAAACACAAATTGTAACTTCTTAGTATGGTGTACAATATAGAGTATCTATCTATCTATCAATAATTTGTTACCCATAAAAAAAATTTCACGTAAGTTTCAGTTTGCAAAATATTTGAAACATAAATTTTTACTTTACTTAAGTCAGTGTACTCATACATCGAATATACGGAGTGCGTTTCATTTGTATTGGCTACGGCGTAAGGCCGTATACAGAAAGAAAGTTGGAAACTTATAAGCGCTTACCGGCGCTTGACAGCGCTGGTCCGCTTTACACAAAGGAAGCAGGTTGAAGCAGACCAAGCAAAATGTCGGACTCATCGGACGATGATTTGGTTTTGTTAGAAAATGTGTATTTAAAAATGCGAAAAGAAGCTATACATCCTGTTAGCGCCTTGAATAAAACCATATTACGCGCACGTGAATAAAACCTCATTACAATGTATAAAAAACTTAACTTTAAAAAAATTGATTGTATTATCTTTTACACTGACACGAAAAAACAGTTGAACAATTACACGTATGAAAAAAGCGAAAATATTTTAATTTCGATTTCATTTATCTACAAATATACGAATTATATAACCAGAATTATACGAACAAATTCTGAACATGGTCTTCGTCGCACGGATTAACAGTAATCAAAGAACCAGCAAGAAAATACGGTCATAGCCGGTAGCCTTCATATTGGCCATTTCCCCATATAAAGTCGTAACTATACTTTATGTAATTCGATTTGTGAGTTAACTGTTTCTAATTCTTATTTTCTTTAGCTAAAATCATCACGCGTCTATTTACCTCAGATTTTCAGCCAAAGTTTCATAAGTTTCATCCGGATATAAACGTGAGTGTTTCATTACGTATTTATTTAACTTGTTAGTACCTAAGCACATCCTTGCCTTTTATGGCCTTCAAAATGAGTGTGGAAAACGAATTTAGTGATAGTCTCTCTAAGCAAATAACATCCGAAGACGCTAAAATTAGCGAGTTAAAAAAACTTAGGGGTACTTTAAAGGGTCGATTGACAATATTTGACAAATACGTAAGCAAATTAAAATCTGTAACGTTGACTGAAGTGCAAGTCACTGAAATAAGTTTAAGGATTCAGTCAGCTAAGGATTGTTTTGATACATTCTCTACTGTTCAAAGCAAAATAGAGGCACATGTGCCCGAGGAACAGTTAGAGCAGCAGTTGGAGTACCGAGAGACAGTTGAGGAACAATACTTTAAAAATATCGCTGTTTCTCAATGTTTGACAAATGTAAACGAAAAAAATACTAATTCTAAGTGCTTGCATAGTCAGGGTCACAAGGTCATGTCTGTAAAGTTACCAGAAATTAAGCTCCCGTCATTTGACGGCTCATATGATCAGTGGTTAGAATTCCGAAATTCTTATCTTACAATGATTCACAATCGTACAGATTTAGATTCAATTCAAAAGCTGCATTATTTGAAATCATCTCTCAGTGGTTGCGCACTACAAGTAATAAGCGCTTTAGAGTTTACAGAATCAAACTACACTCATGCTTGGGAACTGCTTGAAAATAGATTTCATAATAGCCGTTTACTAGTGCACAACCATGTGAGATCTTTATTTTCAGCTCCATCAGTTACAAAAGAATCACCTATGCAGATAAGACAATTAATTGATACGATTTTAAGAAATTTACGTGCATTGCAAACCCTGGGCGAACCAACTGAGTCGTGGGACACCCTGCTCATTTATTTGCTCTTAACTAAATTGAATACTGCTACAGAAAAGGAGTGGGAAAGTCATAAAGCTTCAATTTCTAGTACACATAGCACTGATTCAAATTATAAATTAAAGTTAGACGATTTATTGACTTTCTTGAGAAATAAAGCTGACATGTTAGAAGTTACTTTTGTTAATAATAAACAGCAGTATCCACAAAATACGAAACCGACCACTGAACGCAAACCTACGAATAACTTTAATAGACAGTCGAATAATAACTCACAGCTAACACATAGTTATGTTTCCACGCGCTCAAATATGAGTAATAATAAAAATGATAATAACACTAAACGTATACGTGTCTGCATCATGTGCAATGGTAACCATGCCTTGTACACTTGTATTTTATTTTTAAATTTGTCTATTACAGATAGAATACAATTTGTAAACGATAAGAAATTGTGTATTAATTGTCTACGTGCCGGACACATAATAAACGAATGTTTGTTTGGGCCATGTAAGCAATGCCAGCTGAAACATAATAGCCTGTTACATACGGATACTAACCTGAGTGTAGGATCAGCTAGTCGTGCGCATAATTCATTGCCAGCTGATAAGACGCAAGGGGTGATAACAGCTCTTCATACGCAAACGAATCATACGAATACGAATGACATTCATTCAACTTTATTGCCATCAAAGCAGGTTCTATTCTGTACAGCGCTTGTCGATGTTATTGATGGCAATAATAGACGTCTTACAATACGTGCTCTTTTAGACAACGGAAGCCAGCATTGCTTTATTTCGGAAAAAATATTCAAATTATTAAACGTTAATTCAATACAGTCCACTATGCGTATATCGGGTGTAGGGCAATCTCTCACTCAGTCGAATGAACTATGCGAAGTTAACATACGTTCAAAGGTATGCGATTTTAACGCGACAGTAAAGTGTATGGTTTTACCGTGTATCACGTCAAGCCTCCCATCTACTAACATTGACTTCAAGTCATTACACATTCCCGAAGGCGTTCAGCTTGCAGATCCTTCATTTCACAAGCCGTCTACGATTGACTTGTTAATAGGCGCGGATCTGTTTTGGGATCTGTTAGACAACAATCGTATTCGATTGCCGTGTGGACCATACCTACAGAGCTCAAGGCTCGGGTGGTTAATATCGGGTTCTATTGGTAGTCAGTCGCGATTTCGTAGTAGTGACAAAATTCAATGCAATTTTACACAAACTGTAGATAGTCAGTTAAGACAATTTTGGGAGTTAGAAGAAATAACCGGTAATACCATCACTAGTAAAATACTAACTGAAGACGAACGTAAATGCGAAAAATTGTTTTGTGAAACTACAAAGCGGGACCCTGATAGTGGTAGATTTTCTGTGCGAATTCCGCTGCGGGAATCAGCTGATCACCTCGGGGACTCATACACGCAAGCGAAAACGCGTTTCTTAGCATTGGAACGCAAATTAAATCGATTGCAGCATTATAAAAAGCTATACTCCGAATTTATTCGTGAATATAGTGATATGGGTCACATGACTAAGATAGACGCATACAGTGTACCGAATTATTTCCTTCCACATCATGGAGTTTATCGGGAGCATAGTGCTACAACAAAATTGCGGGTTGTGTTTGACGCCAGTGCTGTTACGACGTCAGACAAGTCACTGAATGACATCCAGATGATAGGACCACCTCTCCAGAATGACGTTTTTACAATATTATTACGTTTTAGGCAGTATAAATTCGTGGATTGTGCTGATGTTGAAAAAATGTTTCGGCAAATTTTAGTCCAGGACGATCAAAGCGATTTGCAACTTATTGTATGGAGGGAGAGCCCATCGGACCCGCTGTCTATTTACAAACTTAATACGGTGACATACGGAACTGCGTCCGCACCATACTTAAGCATGCGTTGCTTGAGGCAGCTAGCGTATGAGTGCGATGATGCTCTAATTTCTAAATTAATTAACGAAGATTTTTACGTAGACGACTTAATTACTGGGCACGATGATAGACACAATTTATTAGAGATTTGCGAAAAGATTTCAAGAGTATTACTATCGGGTTGTTTCACATTGCGAAAGTGGACCTTTAATTATGATATAACTGACATTTTGAAAGAACTGTGCGTAGGTGAGCATTGTCAGAATAAAACTCTCGGAATAGGTTGGCACAACACTAGTGATGAGTTGCATTTCACTACCACTGTGACAAACACACCCGGTATAACTAAACGACAAATTTTGTCTATTATTGCGCAAATCTATGACCCACTGGGATTGTTGGCCCCAGTCACGGTAATTGCAAAAATGTTAATGCAAAAATTGTGGCTATGTAAAATCGGTTGGGACGATGAGGTTTCGAATACAATCGGATCCGACTGGACGAAATTTATTGATGCATTACGATGTTTAAAAAACCTGCGTATACCGCGGTACGTTATGAGTGATCAAAACGAGATTAAGGAATTACACATTTTCTCGGATGCGTCTCAAGATGCTTATGGTGCATGCGCTTATATGCGCACGTATAACGCCGACGATAACTCTCCAGTATCGGTTAGATTATTATGCGCAAAAAGTAAAGTGTCACCAATTAAAGTCGTTACCATTCCAAGGTTGGAGTTATGCGGTGCACTCTTAGGGGCAAGATTATATAAAAAAATTGTTACCTCACTTAGATTAACATTTGACAGGGTGTTTTTCTGGACTGACTCCACTATTGTTATGGGATGGATACGGATGTCTCCCCACTCATTAAAAACGTTTGTACAACACCGGGTAACGGAAATAAACGAACTAACTGGTGACTCGGTATGGTTGCACATCAGCGGGAAAGATAACCCGGCCGACTTGGTCTCTAGAGGAGTCTATCTTGATGCACTTGTTGACTGTACACTGTGGTGGGACGGTCCTAACTTTTTACGCGATAAACACATACGTTTCGAAGTCAATCACACTACTTACGATAATACAGAACTTCCGGAAGTACAAAGGGAAACGGTGTGTGCTGTTTCTCATGTGGTACAGTCACAACAACCAGTAATAGATTTTACCCCATTTTCGTCATTCCAGCGTCTTCAGCGTTGTGGTGCTTATGTATTGAGATTCTTATCAAACGCGCGCACAGCTGATAAAAAAGAAAGAAAAACCGGTTCATTGTCTGTCAATGAGTTAGAAGCATCATTAAACATGTTGGTTCGCATTGCACAATACCAATCATTTCCGAATGAGTATGATAAATTATTAAAACAGTTACCGATCGATTGTAAAGGTGATTCTAACAAAGTATCTGGCCTTAACTTATTCCTAGACGAAAATAAGTTAATTAGAGTAGGAGGTCGGTTATCAAATGCATCTGATTTCGACTATAATAAAAAACACCCGGTACTACTATGTAGTAAAAATCATTTTTGCAAACTTTTATTTAGATACCAGCATTTAAAACTATTTCACGCAGGCCCCCAGCTACTTTTATCAACAATTCATGAAAGCTGGTGGCCACTATCTGGTAGAAATTTATCGAGGAAGGTAGTCCGTGAGTGTGTTATGTGCACGCGTATGAATGGGAAAACTCTAACACCCATCATGGGCGACCTACCTTCGGAACGTTTGGCACCTGGTTATCCTTTCATGCGTTGCGGAGTGGACTATGCTGGTCCACATATGATACTGAGCCGTAAAGGGAGGGGAGCTAAACTTGTCAAATGTTATATATGTCTGTTTATATGTTTTATAACGCGTGCAATACACTTAGAACTAGTATCAAGTCTTACTACAAACGACTATTTACTAGCTTTGAAGCGATTCATTTCACGTCGTGGCAAGCCTATTGAAATATTTAGCGATAATGGCAAAGTTTTCGTAGGATCTAAGAAAGAACTGTCTTTGTTTTTAAATAATAACAGTCAGCAAATTATTGATTATGCTGCTAATGACGGCATAAAATTAAGTTTTATTCCACCGTATGCACCTCATTTTGGGGGCCTCTGGGAGGCGGGGGTGAAGTCGTGCAAACACCACCTAAAACGAATAATAGGTAACTCCAATTTGACATTTGAAGAATTAAGCACGGTCCTCACTCAAATCGAAGCTATCCTAAACTCTCGACCAATGTACCCCTTGTCGTCCGATCCCAATGATCTCCTGCCCCTAACGCCTGGCCATTTTCTCATTGGTCGGCCTTTGACCGCTCCGCCATGCAACGATCTGACGACCACAGCTACGCCCCGTTTGATGCGATATGACAGGGTAGAACAAATGAGGCAACACTTTTGGCAACGCTGGTCAAAAGAATACGTGTCGGAGCTTCAAACCAGAACGAAGTGGAAGGCTCACCAACCAGACATTACTCAAAATGCCCTCGTTCTCATTAAGGAAGAGAACCTACCGCCTCTGAAATGGCGATTGGGCCGTATTGTACGTATATACCCTGGCCGAGACGGAGTATCACGAGTGGCGGACATTCTCACAGCGTCTGGCATCGTGCAGCGAGCCACGTCGAAGATCTGCCCGCTTCCACTTCAGCCATTGGAGACAGAAGACAGCAAGTCAAATTAACTCTCAGAATTTTGAAAGCCTGCTGCTTCCAAAGGGGCGGGCAATGTTAGCGCCTTGAATAAAACCATATTACGCGCACGTGAATAAAACCTCATTACAATGTATAAAAAACTTAACTTTAAAAAAATTGATTGTATTATCTTTTACACTGACACGAAAAAACAGTTGAACAATTACACGTATGAAAAAAGCGAAAATATTTTAATTTCGATTTCATTTATCTACAAATATACGAATTATATAACCAGAATTATACGAACAAATTCTGAACACATCCCATTAATAGAGAAAGGAAACATTTCGGAGAGTACCATCATTTATTTGTAAATAAATTGAAATTTGATGATGAAAGATTTTATAAATATACAAGAACACTCAAGAAACATTTGATTACATTTTGGATTTAGTGAAAAACCATTTGATGAAAAATTATTAATTTTAAATGGCAGCGCCCAGCGCTGACCAGCGCGTGTTGAAGCTTGTCGGAACTTGTCGGCACCGTTCAGTGCTTATCGGCGCGCGTTCATATATTTTCCTGCGCGGGTTACCTGCGCTGTCAAGCGCCGGTAAGCGCTTATAAGTTTCTCTTTCTGTATACGGCCTAACCCATGATTTCATTACAGAAGGCACTGGAGGGCACCGGTTTTAATAGGTAGCCGAAATCTGAGCACGGAGACTCACACATCTCTCCACCCGTTTTTCCGCGATTGGAGGAAGGGTATTGGTTAGTAACAAAGTATATTAAATGTATTTAAATAAATAAATATTGAACAACATCACATATATTGCTCTGATCCTAAGATAAGTAGCTTAAGCACTTGTGTTACAGAAAACAGAAACAACGACGGTGCCACAACACCCTGACCCGAGACAATATAGAAAAGTTATTTTTCTACATTGACCGACCGGGAATCGAACCCGGGACCTCAGAGATAACGACACCAAGTCCGGTATGCTCGCCTCTCGGCTACGGAGGTCGTCAAAATGTACTTAGACGAAATTTTCTTTAGAGTAATATACATGAAATACAAAATCGATTATCTCTTAAAATAAATAAGCTATGACTTTGGCTCCTTAATAACAATTGATCGTTATTTCATTATCTAACTAAGTGACGATATACAATTAAGAGGTGGCCGCGTCCTATACCATTTCGCCCAATCTCTTTCACGATACCAGTTAGAGGGTTAAGACGACAAGGTAAGATCGCGCTTTACTTCACACATAAATAAAACAATGCATATGTAAAACTTTAATAATTTTATTAAGTAATAAGTTAATGTTAATACTTGCTTTGGAGGTACTTGTAGCTCAGTGGCTTATATTAATTTCCAAAGTTAAGCCACTACGTCGTGGCCCGGAGGGGATGGATGATCATTCTGACTACATTCAGTAAAGTGCAAAACTCTCATATTTTAGAAGTCTGTAGACTGTAGAGGAAATCGGGTCTGGGAGTGCTGGGAGACGCCTCTAGCGTAGTTCATTGTCTGGTACCTCTATAACACAAGGATGTTGATTCCTTGCTTTGAGATGACAATGGGGAATATACATGAAAAGAATATATATATTATTTTTACTATATTTTGGGGAAATTATATGAAATTATAGTGCAAACTGTAAAAACAAAATTCATTTTAGGTAAAAAGTAACCGTCATACAGTAATTAGAAACTGAGGTAAACCTGTCTCTTTCTAAAACAACTTTTACTATGAAAAATGTATGGCGGAGGTGTACTGTGACGTAACAGTATACGTATCGGATCTCCTTGTCTAGCACGCGACTTTAATGGGTTGTAAGTCAGGTATTTATCAATATTTATCGAAAATTCTTTCAGTTGTATTAATTATAGTTAAGTACAATTTAATTTAATACCAAAATAAAATTATATAACATATTCCCACTTGGTATGTTGTCTGGCATATTAAATATTATTTATATTTATAACTTAAGGCCGATTTTTCAAAAGCCAGATAATTTTTATCCAACTAATAAAGTTGACGCTTGACACGAGCGTAGCGTGTCATTCCTGTTCTGTGCTTGACACATTTTCTATACGGACACTGTCAAAATTTCAAACTTGTTCTTCAAATAAAAGTTGTCTGACTACCTATTCAAAAATCGGCCCTTATTAGAGTAGCTTAAAATCTCGGTCCCTTATCATTGCCTCCACCCATTTATCAATTCGAATTGAGCCCACGTGGTGGAGTGTGATGGCTCAAAACTACCTCATAAGAGTACTTCCTTTTGACTAGAATTATGAACTGTCACTCGACGGCCTCGTAATATATTTTTCCTTCAACTTCAGCACCGTCCATCCTTAAGATCTGAAACATCACATTATATATCATACATCTGAAATTGATTACTGAATTCAGTTTTATTTTTATACACCTAAAAAGTAGCTTTGCCAATTTCATCACTCCATCTCGTCGCCCTACGCTACTGTAAATGTGACCATTGCATTGCAGCCCCTACCACGTCAGATCTGAGCTTATGACAATGCCATGACTACATGACATGCCACTACAATTAAATAGTGCCGTCAACTCAAGGTTGCGCCCGAGAGATACTACTCAACTTTTGAAGGCGTTGGGTAGCACTGCCCTGTTCAATAGAAACTGCTACGCAATGTCAATTAAAATATATAATAAAATCCCTCTAGAAATAAGAAAATTGCCAACCAACCAGTTACTCAGACGCTTGCGTGGATGGCTAATTGAAAATTGTTTTTAAAGCATTAAAGAATTTTTTGACATGAAATGATATTGATGGACCATTTATTTTATTTTATAAATTAATTAGTAAAGTCTTAATTGCTTATTTTCATTTAATTTTGTGACGGTACCTATATTAACTATGACTATTATATGTGTAATTACCGTTACCATTGACATTTAATTTAATTTAATAATTATGTGTTAAAATTTTTGCATGCCACCATGATGTTAAAACATGAGTTCTTTTTCGTTTTATTGTATCATGTATGTACCTACCATGTTTTTGCAAATAAACAATATTTCTATTTCTATTTCTATTTCTATTACATCCCTGTGGTTACCACTGTGGCTAAAAGTCTATCCACTTTCATCTCATAATCCCGTAGTCGTACATGCGTGCCAATGATCTCACAACTAGAGACGCTCAAGACCGCGCGAAGTGGAGGAGTAAATCAAGGAATGCGGACCCTGGGCTCCAAATCAATAGCTTTGGACGCAACCGATTGACCGTATAGATGAAGAAGAGAGGAGAATCCCGTGGTCGTAATAAGACAGAATTTTAAGATAGAGCGACAGAGACAATGCTGTAACTCTTTTTAAACATACCAGACCAAAGAGTAGATTTAATACATAATCTTACCATAATCGCTTCATTTTCCCCAAACTCTCTTCTGAAATAACCGGTCTTTCCTTCTGGTAGGTGAATCACTTGATTCAAAACGTTATCTCTTTCTAGCGTGTATATAATTTTTAGCTGTAAAAGCAAAATTAATTGGTTTACTATTCAGAAAAAAGGGCCTAATACTTTAACTTTTAAAGTTAAAGTGTTATTTGATCACATATTTAACTTTTAAAGTTAAAGTGTTATTAATAGATGTGGAGATGAGGTTTTGGCTGCTAAGGAGCGGATTATTATCATGATATATTTTTTAAACGAATTATTATAACATTATTCGTACATATTATTATAATTTAAGTCGTACTCTCGTTTTTCAGGTTAACTTATTTAATTTCTTCTCAAAAATATGAATATCTTATACCGACTAAGGACTAATAGTGAAATAACGAAAAAATATCAGCTGTGCCATACATTTTACTAGAGTAGCACTTGGCCTTAAGCATATGCCATGTTTATCATATGCTACCAAGTTTACTTACATCATCTGGTATAAAGATGAGCCCTAGGGAAACGTTAAGGAAATTTTACTTGCTGGGAACTGCTTAGCTTTAACATCAAAAAACTTTTTCATTTGGCCGAAACTAGGAGAAAAACATCAGGCAGTGTGTTGTTTTCACGAGAAGTAGGTATATATTTTATTATTATTACCTTACCTCCATCCCCGCGTTCTAATTCTTTCTCCTCTCCTAGTCTAAAGGTGTGTGTGTGTTGTGTGTTGCCATCGATTACCATATGGAATAGAAACTCGTCTTCACCAATTCGCGTGAATGAGAACACTGGCGCTGGAGCATTCAGTATGTACACCAGGCGAGGAGACGCATCTGATGAAAGAATATTATTAGTCATAGGGCTTAGCAAAATGAAACTGCATTTTATGCAGAGAGCAAGCCGCTTTGCACAGTGGTACTAGGGCCCAATATAAATGATTTCATTCGAGGAAACGGAAATTTCATCCACTGGAATTCAAGATGGCGGACATTTTCTAAAATGGCGGCGGCATAATTTAAAAAAATTATAGAATCAGAACGGCTGCTCCGATTTCAGTGATTGGGGTGTCAATCAATTGGTATTGACACCTACAATCAAAAGAAAAAAATGTCAAAAAGCGGCTTGCTTTTTGCATAAATGCAGCTTCCGACGCAAATATCGCCGTAAGTCGTAAGACTATATTTGATCACATATTTCACGCAGATACAGAAGACGATAATAAGGTAAATCGTGAGTAAATTCTTAAAAAAATAATTAATACTAAACTAGTTAGACGGCCTGGTAAAGGTTGCAGAAAGACGCTGGTTGCAAGCCGCTTCCAACCGGCCAATATGGAAGTCACTGGGGGAGGCCTATGTTCAGCAATGGACGTCCTATGGCTGAAATTATGAAACTAATTATCACTGTATCGAAATTAGTATTCAACATTCTAGTGTTAGGGTTCTCAGCACACCCAGACCCAAGTCAATATAGATAATTTCATTTTCTAAATTGACCCGAACCGTGAATTTAACTTTTGCAGGTAACTTTTTTTTGTTTAAAAAAAAATGACCATTTTGACTACACTCTACTTCATAGTCATGAAAATATATTTGTTTCCATAGCATTAGTATTGACGTTACGTGGTGCAATTCTCTTCGAACGGAAAACCTAACGGATTTGATACAACGTTTTGGTATTACCTAAGGATAAGTTGGCTTGGTGTGCTTGGGGAATCCCTCGGTAAAAGTCATTGACAGGTATCTCCCTTACCATGAAAAACTTTGTAAACACTAAACACCTCATATTTTATGAGCCAGATTCGCATGTGTAACATCGTTAATATAAAGTTATCTGGGTAATTCCTTAAAAAAAACAGCTGTCAGCAATCAGCAGCTTTTTTTTTTTATGTCTGAGTGCCTTTGAGGAAGACATTCGTCAGCTTGACCCGGGCAGTTGTGGCGTGCGCTGAAGGCGCACAGCCTAGGTCCGCCCCGCTAGCGGTCGCCGCGACCCGGCCGAGTGACTCGTACGTGTCGAGCCCCATACTAGCAGGCGTGATCGGGCCAATGTGGAGTGCAAAAGGCACCCTACCAAGCGGCGAACCCGCTAGTGGTGGCGCCGACGGGTCCGGAACTGCCGAAACAGGCCTGACCGCTGTCGGGCTCCTTTCTAGCAGGCCCGATCTGGGGGTGAGTCGGACTCTGGCCTCAAGGGCACCTCTATAGGCTCGGACCTCGGCTTGGGCCGTCGTCCGTAGGGTGGGCAGGGGAAAAACGGCCAGGCACATGTCTGTGTCGGCCGAAATGAAAGACGGGACCTCGCACCCTTCGGCGGGTGCGGTGATGCGAACTACGATGTTGTGCAGTACTTGAAGTGCTTAAGGCGGTGTTGGCTGTTGTTCTACAGTACGCGGTGTAGGAATCGTCAGGGTCGTCCAGAACGTGCCGTGGCCGACGGAGTCGGGCAGCGACATCCTCCTGGGGCGTGTATGTGGCGGCTTTGACTATTAGCGGATTGGAGTGGTTTTTTGCCTTATCAAAGAAGCGCTTAGACGCTTCTTTCATATATTGGGCTACTGAGGGCATGTCGAAATATCTTGTTTTGGAAACTTTGCATTTTCTTAATGCTGTTAGAAGAAGCGTGAGCAAACACCGGACTGGCGTATGTCATCACGGGGCGGATGCAAGTTTTGTAAATTGTCAACTTATTTCTAAGCGACATTTTACTCTTGCTACCGACAAGGTGGTATAGTCGGTGGGCGTAGAACTTCGCTCGCTTGAGAACGCGCGTAATGTGGGGTACAAACGATAACCGTTGGTCGAGAGTGACACCTAGATATTTGACCTCCTTCACCCAAGGGATCGGTCGGCCAAATAAGGTGACGTTAAACGGATCAATCAGCAGCTTAAACATAAAATACTTTTTAAATAGGACCAACAGCGAAATTTCGAAAAATATACATATAAATTCATACGTCTGCATATTTTTTTATTCAGTTTTTATCTCAGCTGGTCGGCTGTTTAGTATGAAAAAGCAATTTTTTTTGGGATTTCGATGTTGGTTTATAAAAAAATTGATAATTTTCATCATCAAACCTACGGAAAACAGAAAATTTTGTAGCGATTCCGATTTTTTACCTAGTATTAGCTGTCGTTTATCAGCTGCTGATTACGTGTTCTTAGTGATTACATGACATATTCACTGTATGATGAATACGCCAAAAATCTTTCGAAATAATTTTCCAAAACAATGATAAAAACCACATTAAAATACACCCAGTAGTTTATAATCAAGTACACACATACAAACAGTCAAACAAGAAGCACGACTTTGTTCTATTTGATGATAAAGATTTAGACACTGCCCGATACTCATTACAAGCTTTAAAATATAAAATTACTCACTTGATTGTCTCATTAAAGTATCAATATTTTCACACCCTATCCTCCTAAACTTCTTTCCTGAGAACGACATTTGAGCCGGTCGCAATTAATTATTTTTCTACACTATTTATCTAAATATTGTACTATTTTGCCACATAACGCATGCTCTACCGACTGAAATGACACAAGTAATGTACATATCAACACAACAACCCGTTCCGCCGAGTCAACGCGATAAGGTTTTTAATAATACCAATAATCTATCTGCAAATACCTATACAGATAAAACACTTACCCGGCAAGGGCTTGGTATAAAAATTTGTTCATCATACAAATGTTTTTGTACCAGTAAAGCAAAGTAAATATATTGGAAATTCTTAATCAGAGTAAAGTAAAGAAAGGTATAGATCCACATGCGAGCGCGCGCGCACAATGTTATTTCTTGCTTTTATTCCATGTTAACTAAGATCAGTGATGTAATTTTTTTGGAAAAAGCCACTAACGGATTATCATTTTACAGTTCTAGCTATAGTGCCGTTCCACGAGGTGTTCAGGACCGTAATGACTGGAGACGGCTCATCATTAAGGCGACTATGTAGAGGGGGTCACGATCCTCAACCGCTGAGTAGAAGGAGTGATAAAATAGAAATCCGTTATTAGCCGTTTTATAAAAATAATAAAGCATTTCTTATTCTTTGTCTATAATGTAAGTAGGTATTATATCTCTGTTATTTATGGGTTGTAGATTTTGTCTAAAATTAAATTAAATTCCATAAAGAACCTGACGCAAAAATTACACTGCTTAGGTAAGACTGTTTGAAGTTCATGATTAGACACTTCTTAAAGAAGCCTTTAAGTCTTCGTAGTAGCTATAGAAGACTTAAAGACTTAGCGTTGTCATCTCTGAGGTTCTCGGTTCGATTCCCTGTCGGGTCGGGTTAAACTTTTCTATATTGTCTCAGGCCTG
Organism: Anania hortulata; assembly: GCA_963576865.1. NCBI lineage: Eukaryota > Metazoa > Arthropoda > Insecta > Lepidoptera > Crambidae > Anania > Anania hortulata. The sequence goes on along the minus strand of OY756395.1, from coordinate 17,348,457 downwards.
GGTGTTGTTGTACCGTCGTTGTTTCTGACTTCTATAACGGAAGTGCTTTGGCTACTCAGGCCGTGGCTCAAGCTGAGTGAGGTCCCATTATCCCGGACATTGCAGGCACATAGTGGCACCGCTTGGTTTACTCGTTTTTCAATTATTGTTTTTTTGTTTTTATTATTTGTTTTTCTTGTTTTAATTTAAATATAGTTTTTGTGTCATTTGTACTATTTGTGTGTGATGTCCAATGTATAATAAATGTCTTTTCTTTCTTTCAAATGTCTGCTAGGCGGTTAAGACTCTCCGACCTAAGGTCTGCTGCCACGTGGGCATATGCACGTATTACGTACATAGGAAAGAGGAAAAAAAAACAGTATAGAAAAACCAGCATCTATGCATTTTCATTTTTTAAACAAATGTAACATAGTATTTTTCATGTTGTTTGTTATATTTTGACAACCGTCTGGTGTAGTGGTTCGCGCTCCGGACTACAAAGCCAGCGGTTGCGGGTTCGAATCCCGCAAGGGGCGGATGTTTGTGTGATGAGCACGAGTATTTGTACCTAAGTCATGGATGTTTATAAAAGTATTTAAGTATGTTTATCCGTTATTTAGTCTCCATAATACAAGCTTTGCTTAGTTTGGGGCTAGATAATTGGTGTGATTGTGAAAACAATTTATTTATTATTTATTTATTTATATTAGTTATATTAGTTTGCTCCTTGCTCATCCTGGTTTATGTAAAAGTGAAAACTTTAGGCTTATACATATATATTATGCATATAAAACAGTAAATACGGAACGTTTTAACTTGTGTTGTTAAATATTAATAAATAATGCGATAATTTTTCTCATTGGTTTCATTTTTTTTTTTTTTTTTTAATTTAAATTCAATTGCACACTCCACTAACAGATTGCAGTGTGTGTGTGTAGTGTGTGTGAGTAAGTTTTGTGTGTACTTTTAAAGTTTGACAATGCTTTAATAGGTTTTTTTATATGGATTCAGGCAAGGTAACCTTGTTCGATAAGGGTCTAAAACTTGTGGTCTGCCCTAACCGGTAATAAATCGTAAATTTTTCGTTAATCTAGCAACAACTAGATAAGGTTATCAAAACCAGGTAAGTACAATATGTTATATCTACACGATAGCGATAACAGTTATAAAACTGGATACAAATATTATTTTATACTAAGTAATGCCTGCGGCTCCTCCTGTTTGTAATTAAGTCTGTCACAGTAAATTCTAAATTTTACGAGGGATAGTGCGACTGTGTACCTATGTAACTTTTCAGCACAAAATCAGTACTCTATTTGACATTGCCTATCTGGGCCATCATTATCTTCATTTATCAAAATCCGTTTGTGTGTATTAAGTACTACCGATCCTACTGACTTATACTTAAGCTTGAAGATGCAGACACAAAATAAATAAAAGTAATAGGTTTATGCAGATCGCTATTATAATAATACAGGATGTTATTTTTTAAATTCATGTGGGATACGGAGTGTAAGTGTGTTCGCAAGTAAGGAAGGAGGTCAGAGCTTGTGGTACATCAATTCAATTCAATATATTTATTGCATTTCATAATGTTACACAGGTGTACTTATGACAGACGAATAGTGAGTAGTTATTTATTGTTTAAAAATTATAAAAATATCATCATTGTCATCATCATCATCATTTCAGCCGTCTGACGGCCAGTGCTGAACATAGGTCTCCCCCAATGATTTCCACCATCGGGGGGATTGCCAATACTCGCTACGCTTGGCACCCGCCTGCCTGGAGAAAATATAGACAGAAAATATAGAGTTTTTGAAGGATAAAAAAATAAAACAGGACTGTTCATGAAAGACGTGATTCTTATTCAATATCTTATCCTACATTTATGTCGGTTCATTTTCCAGTATATACAAATGACATAACCAATTCTATGAATGCAATTTGTAGAGTAACTTTTATAATCAAAGTCTCTTTTGTTTGATGATTTAAATATTGTAGGTAAGTTTGTAACATTCGATGACACCCTATATGCTCTACACTAGGCCATATATTATCCAATCGACACAGGCGTAATAAATGTGTATGTAGTCGTAACTACCTGTCACGGTACTGCCACGGACATGACCGATGGTCCGTTTAACCCGGAACTACCTATTTGATAGTTGCGCAAATAACAATGAGATCTCAATATAATATTTAGAGTAGTCAGAATTTAATTACCATTTTTGATGGGAAGATAGTGATTATTTATTTAATAGAAACACGTGATTTCATATAATATACAGAATACAAAATAATAAACAAAATAAAAAGTAAAATAATTGACGTAGGAAAATAATGAATTTAAAATAAATAAATAACAAAAACATACAATAACAATGTTCTCATACGAGTAAGATCTCAAGGAATCCTGTTTCTTAAAAATATTATAACAAGATTTCTAATCATTACTTACTTTTGTTCAACATCATCATGACCAACCTTTGGCAGACCACAGTTGGACATACGCCTCCCCTAAAGAACGCCACAGCGAGCGGGTGTGGATCATTTGCTTCCAGCGCCTACCCACGACCTTGACTAGGTCGTCTGTCCACTGGGTGGGAGTCTTGCACACGCTGCGTCTTCCAGTTCGTGGTCGCTACTACTTTCAGTTCTGCAAGCGATGTGTTACTGTTGTTAAAGAATGAAATGAAATGAAATTTATTTATTTGTCCTCGAAGAAAGTACCTGATAAATAATTCTTTCTATGCTTGTATAACCCTATACCTTATAATAATAGCATCATGTTATTTGGTATTAGGGTTCCAATCCAGGGTAGCTTTAGGTTTAGGTTAATTCAGAAAAGTTACTTCCCTTAGGAGACGCCCTACAAAAATTAATTGTTTGGTACCTAGTGTAACAAGGTTCTTAATTCATTACTTTACCAACCCAATTGCACGCCTCATCATAATTAAGCATTAGTCCTCTGCTGGACATAGGTTTTTGCTCCCTTTGTTCGCCACTGAGCCCGATCCTTGAGTATTATTTTCCAACCGCTGCCAGCAGGTTTGCGTAGGTAAATCATCGCTGCTCCACCTTGTCGAGAGCGCCCTACGCTGCACATGTTACGTCGCGGTCTTCCCTAAAGAACACGTATCCTATCGGTTATCGGTTCTACGGCAAATTTGGCTACTGCACGCCTCGCTGTACCAGATTTGCGCTCGTGTTTATTTTTACAGATCTGGCAAACGCGCTGCGAATGCTCGGCTCGCCAACTGCGAGCGAGCGAGCACCTTACGCGCACCTTGCGCAGCTTTTTCGTACTACGCAATGCACGCAATGCAAGATTTGTACGCACCTTAACACCGTTTCGTTGTCACATCCCTTTTTCCTGTTTCGGCTTGAGCTTGAGGTAACAATTAGAATAATTGTCAAAATAAATAAGAATTAACATTAATGACTTATAGGTCTATAGAGAACTATTGTTTAGTCTGTGTCCATAGCCTTTTTTACCGTTTACATACTCGGTGCTCGGGTCCGACTGACACTTGGCCGGTTTTATTATTACAACATTTTCATCTACCTCGATTATATTATTACCTACTTATACAACTTGGTTTTGATAATAGATTAGTAAGCTTCATTGTAATGAGGGTGTTTTGTTTTACACATCTTGTATTTTAAGTTTAATAATTGTAAAAAAGAGGCTTTAAAATTCAATTTTATACGTAATAAAATAAACAATGCCATTTTGCATTATCATTTAAGCGAGATCAAGATCTTCATCAACTGCCAATCGCCCAATCTATCGGTATCAATCGCCCTAAAAAACTCGCATAACACTAACCTGTAAGCTTGTCAAGTTCGAGTGAGCGTCGACCTTGCGCGTCAGGGCGGGGGCGCTTTACTGCGCTGCTGGCGCGCATGGGCCGTCACTCGTGCGCCGATGCCGAACGAACGCGCTTGATTCGAATTTCGAACGAGAAATGTCAGATTGACTTTTTATTATTTTTCAAATAAGATATACAATGTGGGCCTGGGCGCTTTGCCTGTTCGCGGCTTTTCTAGGCGCGGAGGGCGCAGGCGCGGGCGCCGCGCGTTTTGTGTGTTATATCGATAGCGCGCGCGCAACTGAAGGCTTTTCCGAGTGCACGCATTTAGTTTACGCGGGAGACGTGAGAGGAGAAAAGTTAGACTCTCTGCTGAAGGAGTATATGAAGAACAATCCCAGATTGAAGATTGTGCTGAGGGTTGCTGAGGGGGATAAGGTATGTTCAACAATGTTTACAAAGTTAGATTTTCATGGGTAAATTTTGCCGCATGCCGGCCGGTCACCGCACGCTTAAAAGTCAAACCTAGTCGATTTGTCATTAACACAGTCGTTGGTGCAATACTGAATTGGATTGGTGCTGGATGCCGCCGCTTCCAACTGGCCAATCTGGAAGTCATGAGCAGAGTTCTATGTTCAACAGTAGCCGTCCTATGGCTAAACTGATAAAGATAATGTCAATGGTAGTAATGGTACATACTGTTGCGGGTCATTAATTACTCACGTAAGTTCACCTTAGGGAATTTCTAGTCTTGATGGCCTAGGAAAGTTAAGAAAACTTTTTAGGCTAGAAAAATAAAGCAATCGGGTTGTTAGACCTTTTTCTTCCCACCACATGAGTGTGACGTTTGTCTCTGGTGTAGACGCGCTCTAACTCTACCCGTATTTTAAATTTTTTGTCTCATTAATAATTTAATATATCTATCGGCTGCGAACTTTGTAAGATGTTGTGATTTGTTGACAAAGTAGCAAGTCTCAATATTCTTTGGTGGCTTGATGTATTCTCGTCATGACTTCATATAATTAAGGTCCTTGCTCTTATACTAATGGAAACTATATTTTTCTAGCCATGTTTTTGGTTGGAACCCAAAGCTAATTATTATTGCAACGGCTGGAAATCGACCCTGCGTATTTTGTTTGTTTTGTTATCGCTAAGATACAGACTAGCAACTGAACTACAGTGGAGAACTCTTTAATAATATATTTAAATAACTCGGTAGCTTAGTGGTAAAATCCTTGATAGCCCGCAGCGATAAGACGTGGGTTCAATTCCCAGTAGAACTAGTAAAAAATATTTTTTAAGTGATTTATATGCTTTAGTATTAAAGCTTATAAATGACTTTAAAAATATTTAAATACTAATAATGTGAATTACAAAATCAGTAATAATCCATATTTATTGTTACTTGTTTCCTTTGTCGAGAATTAGAACACCATTAGATCTTATTCAGAATTTTTATATTAGGGTGCGTTCAGATCTGGCGAACGTATCGCTCGTGAAATGCGCGCGCGCCGCTCTCACGCACCATGCAAGCAATGTGTAGGTACTGCGAACTATAAAACCAATAAACCAATTTAATTCTGCAAATAGGCCTAAATTAAGCTCCTTTACACGTCCTAATTTTTTTTACCGCAAACTGAAGCCCAATACCCGTAATAGGCTAGTTTCCTTGATCAAAAAAGATTATTCTAATTAGTAGATTATCAAAAAATATTAGACCCATATATTGTCTTTTGTCAATCAAACAAAAAATGACGAAGATAAAGCGCATTAAAGTGAGCACGTGACGTCACGCCTTGCTAAAAAGTGTCGCAAGGCGTGACGTTACGCGGAACTTCAACGGGCTCTATTATCTTCATTCATTTATTGTTTTATTGAGAAAAAAAAATACGTGTGTAATATTTCTATAAATCCAACTGACGGACTAATTAATTTTTTTTAGGAAACTAGCCCTAGCCCACTAGTAGTCGTAGTTCAGTTACAGTCTAGTCCTAGAAATATTAAGAGCAAAAACGGTATACTCGTCAAATTAAAGAATGCAAATGCAATATGTTGGTAGTCGATAGTTTTGGTGAAATTTTTTTTTGTCCCATTTTCAGTTGCATTACGAACTTTTTGTCAATTTTACGTCTTTTTACAATTTAAATAAATAAATATTGGACAACATCACATACATTGCTCTGATCCTATGATAATAGAATACAGATTTTGATGTTAATTTTACTGGGACCGTCGAAACTGAAACTTGTGTAAATCAAAGGGTTTGGGAGTCGGCGACTGGACGTGTCTTAGTGCGTAGGGATTAAAATTTAATTTGGCGCTAGTGTGTAATCTAGGTTTTTTTTGTATCATTTGGCGTAATTAGCGTCTAGGGGCTATTTGACAGACCTACCTTACAAAGTTTCAAATTCGACAATAAGAAGCAAATCAAACTCGACTTCCAAGATTTGATTAGCAACATGAGTTATTACAAGTAAAGCTAATATATTCGTGAACATGTTAAAAAATATTTCATAATTAATACTTCATGCATAAAACTTTCAGTAACATTACCATGGGTCATTAAATTTAAAATTTTAGAGCTGCTCTAGAATTTTTAAACTTATTGCTAAAGTGGCCATGCAATATTTCTCTATTAAACAACTGAAAAACTGAAATATATTAATCTATTACAAAATGTAGTTAAGTTAAACTGTACTGTAATGTATATTTCCATACGAGTCTTACATTACACGAATAATTATGAGTGGAACAATGTGACGTAATTCAGATTGGCTCTTCAATTGGTATAACAATGGTAACATTGGAGTAGTACACCTATTAGTGTATCCAAACTAGGGTTGTTAACAAAACCTTTCAGAACATATCGATATTCAGAAACTATAGTGATTTGATAACGGATGTACGTATTTTAGTTCAATGGCGTCAATGACTCAGGTCTAAATGCTAATGCTCGTTATATGAGAAAACGTAATGCTCATAACTTACGGGATTCAAACCCGCGACCAATGGTTTTTGTAGTCACATTTATTATTACATCTTATCATTTCATTCATCTATATAATAGGTAAGTAGATAACTACCTACTAAAATGGTAATTTAAATAGGTAAGTATCAAATTAATTTGACTTATTGAATGCCGAGCGGTCGCAAGAGACCGCGTAACAATTTTGTTTATTGTTTTGCTGGGCTGAAAAAAATGCATGATTAAAAAAATAAAAACTCACTTCAAATAAAAAAAAGATTTCGGAAGGCAATGTCGTTTTTCTTTCAAATTATTAGGTACCTAATAAGGTTACCTCTACATAAAACAATATTTAACTTACTTTTGTAGAGTTATTTCATTATAACAAATCAATCTAAATAGTGTGGATCATTCAAACAAGAATCGACGTCGATGTAAGTTACCTAAAAATATAGACGTTTTTTCAACATTGCACAATGCACTCCGTTCAAACTCCTTTGTATCTGTGAAAGAAAGTGCCTTTAGGTCAGTACAAGCGTAGCTAATTGCGCTCTTTGTTAACCACTTGTTAACATGCTGAGCGCCTACCAGTTTGTAAAGTTAATTTTGGAGTCGGTAGTTGAGTAGGTACGCAATCTTCTTGCGCTGTCCTCTTTTAAAACAAATATGATATGATACTGGAAGTAGTACCTAGTAGTAGTCATATATTTTATCCTTGACTAGTGACCCGGTTAACTTTGTTCTACATAAAATGCATTACCATACAAAATTGCCAATTTTAATTTGTACGAACTGTCGGCTGTTTTTTTCAGCTTTTCCCAATTTTCTTAACCACCAAAGTATTGAGGAGACCAAAAAAAAAACAAGATGGTCAAACAATTTTTGAGTTTTTGCGAGACTTACGCAAGGCGTTGATATGTGTAGCGTGTAGCTTAATAAATTTAATAATAATTAAGTGAAAAAGAGAATGTAGAACCATACCAGATTGATACTGGCAGGTTTAGGTAAAGGCGGAAAATAATTTGGTACATTTTCTTCTAAATGATTAAAAAATATATATATTTGGAATGTCCTTGCGCTGCCTCTACGATAAAGTTGTTATCATTATGGTCATCAAGCCTTTGGAAGTCTACTGCTGCAACAGTTACTGGCTATAATTTATCTTTTACAAAAATCTTTAAAAAAAAAAGTAACACAACAACTTATCATTTGATAAGTCAAAAGTCAAAAATCATTTATTCAGTTTAGGGCAGAAAACTGCCACTTATGAACGTCAATAATAACATTATTGGCCCTTAAGGGGCAGAACATGTCTCCTTATTTTTTGGGCCCTACTAGCGCTTCGAGACAAGACACAGACAATCTGGCAAGTGCTGAGAAGAAACGCCGGAACAAACTCAGTCACCACTAGCTGCCACAAAAAAAAGGAAAAGAAAATAATGTATACCTGTGCGAGCAGGGCGTATTTAATTCCAGACATTTTTGTCATTTAGATAGAAAAAGAAATGTAGCAGGTATGGTCATAGTTAAAACGTAGTATTACTTGTTCAGTGGTCATAGATTACTTACTTAATACTGGTAGTATTATCCAAGTATGGCTTACTGTTTGACTCGGTCATAAATACCTACAATGGCATTAGTCTTACAATAAATGATGGTGAATCATTAGTGAATCATACTACATGCCGACCCAAAATATCAAGCAGGTGTTATTTTATCTCGTACCTTATTTTAGTTAATTTTATTACTATGACATGGTTCTTCTTTTTCTTGGTACTTCTTTAATCAATGTCAAAAATCATTTGTCAACACAAAACCTCAACACCAGTGTTCCACACATTACCTATCTGAATTTAAAAGGTTGCATGAGAGTAGTAAAATTATTTCATTGCGGAATAAATGACATTCAACGCGAAACGCTTCTCGGTAATGTATCGGTAATGCATGACTAAACTTAAGGTCCCTTGAAAAACCCTATTAAGCGTAATTAAGTTGGCCGTGTTGCTGACCTTACGCAACGCGAAAATATCTGGAGCGCGCGGACGCTTTCGTTATGTCAGAATAGGTTGTGTTTGTGTGTCTGGTGTGAGTGTGTGACGTCAGCGCAGGCTGAGCTGTACACTTGTGATGACCCGGTTGGAGTAGTGGCGCAGAGATAAAAAGGGTCCCGGGTTCAATTCCCGTTTTAGGACAATTCAGAAAACAAAGCTTTGCAATTTGCTAGGGTCTGGGTATGCTTGTTTGGTATTTCGTAGCACAATTGTGTTAATTCCTTACTTTGGTACCATGCAAGTTGGTGTGCTGTAATTAAATTATGTTTAGCGTGTTTTGAAAATAAAATAAAAAACATATGTTAGCAGTATTAATATTCTATGTACACGCCCGAATTAATATAGGTAAGCGGCAACAAGAGTTTTAAGCTGGTATTATAAACCCATCTGGTACTACCATCAAAGCCGGCAGCATTGCCTCTCAGCCCCTCTAGCATGACCACTAAAACACGATATGATATGATAATATAGCGATAAATCGATACCAACTATAAAAATATGATAGATATAGCCGCCATTTTGATTGTTTAACGAAACAGCGATCATAATATGTGACGTCACCGTCACGGAGATTCAACAGGGCGGCTATACTATCATATTTTTACAGTTGGTGTGGATATATCGCTATATCATATCGTGTTTTGGTGCTCATGCTAGGGAGGCTGGATAGTAGGATAGCGATTCTTTACCCGAGGTAGCTGTTGTTACTGTATGGCCAGTTGTTTACCAAAAATTGACTAATGCGTTTCTATAGTTTCCTAGTAAAATTAATCACTTTGTCAATATTCCCAAATAAATAATTATTAATTTTAAAGGGTGCTATAGTAAAATATCATAACTATAACAAAAATCGTAATGTAAAATCATTCGTTGATTGTTTTGTTATTTCCTTTTCTAAAAACTAGACGCTCAACGTTTTAAAATAAGTTATTACGGTTATGCTTACCATTTAAATGAGTGAGAATACAAACGCTTGTGAATAGATCTAAATAAGCTGTTTGTATCTTATTATAGCATTTTATCTTATTATAGCATATTGGCTACAACTCGGCTTAATTCATAGAAGGTCTAAACTATTTTGACTCGACGAGAAAGACTTAGTTTTAATCATAAAGGATAATCTGTCCCTGTATAGTGTTATGTCATCTACCTAGTTGTACGTAATATGCGGCCTCGTAAGACATAATGTGTATCATGAGAACAGCTGTTTTTCTCCACTTCACAAGTTTATGTGTGGCATTCTTACTACAAGCATAGTACCTAATAAATGATCGCGATTGAGTGTAAGGAGCTCATAGCACGTAGAACTGATGGCCGATAAGGCAAACAAGTTCTAGAATAGAGGCCACGAACCCGGAAGCGCAGCGTAGGACGTCCACCCACAATGTTGCAGACGAACTGGTAAAGTTGCAGGAAGTCGCTGGGTGCAGGACGCTTCCAACCGGACGATCTGGAAGTCATTGGAGGAACACTATATTCAGCAGTGGACGTCATTTCGCTCAAATGATGAAATGATGCAGAGTTTAAGTGCAAGTTGCGTTAATTCTAATGATGTATTTGAATGTTTGGGATAATAGATAGAGGAATAGATTTGATTGAAATAATGGTAACACAGATTGAAACATAGTGATCTGTCCTGTTCAGTGCTCGAGGGAGATTTTCGATTGCTATTATAAATCGAATTTTAAGCAAAGTTATAGGCAATCGCTAGTAATATCGGAGGCCTACAGCTATTGCCTACTAAAAGTCATAATAAGGAGCCAATTTGGGTAGGTCACCATTTTAAAAAAAACGATATAGGACGTATAACTTTCCTAGATAAAATAGCTTGTTAACCAAAGTAAAACGCAAGATTTATGAAATTAAACATATCGGGAACCTACTAAACATTTTATTTTAGTAGTTGACTTAACCAGGGATCGAAGCATTTCCCCTTGTCCATTGCCAGCCTACTGATTTACCTCATAACCGAGGCAGTTTTAATTTGAATAATATTTCCTGATAATATATTTTTGAGCGTCAAAAAACAAAGAATGCACTAAGTATGTACGGTAAGTATCGAAAAAAAACGACCAGTTATTGAAAAGGTCAAAATAAATGCATTAATTTTGACAGCGTAGTCGGAAGGCGTCAAAGTAAAACGCTCCATATTTTATAAGGTTTTGTCGTGAATGATCTCATTTTCAAGTACCTAGTATAATATACTTCCTGTATGTTACGAGTTTGTAAGTCATAGTTATTTAATGGAAGGAGGCGGAATACTAATCCGGCTGATATTTGATCGGAAACATGCAATCTATCGAGCAGGTAGAATCGCGTAATCAGACGGACTTCATGTCATCTTAACGTTACAAGATTCAGTTACCAATAGTATAATAATTAACGTCATTTTTACAGAAGTACTAAAAATAATTATGTTTTTTGGATCAACATGGAAGTAGTACAACTAAGGTCTAACTATTCTGACTTAGAATAAACAGAGTCAAATGATTGTCTTTGTATGCAGGGTGAAACAAAAAAATCTCACATATGTTCATGGGGTCTACTTTAAATATTGGAAATGCCTATTTTCCAGTTAAGCAGCTAATAGGTACTTACTCGTATTAATTAAAAATGTAAATTGTAATAAAGATAGATTCACCTTCGACGTGAATTTACTTATTTATACTTTATTGCACAGATTAAAAATCGTACAAAAAGTGTTTTTTATGACATGTGGCATTCTCTGCCAGTCGACCATTAAGCTAAACAGGAATCAGTCTACGTATAGTGAAAACCATATCAAAATCGATACATTCGTTTCGGGGATGAGCCTGTACAGACAAAAAGGATGGACGACAGAAAAACGCGGAGGGCATCAATTTATAATAAGTACGAAAAGATTGTGTAACCCCATTGCTTGGTATTACAAACGAACAAAACCAGATAATCTTTAAGATAGCTTAGTAAAAAAAAACTTATTTTATTTTTGTATGTTTGTTAAGGTATTGTATGAGTACTATCACACAATATGAAATCACCTTTCATGGGACCTTTCGCTTTCGATAAAGATCGATTTCACCTGCTCGATCGATATAGAGTACGCGGTCGTGTCTTTTTTATTATAACCTTTTATAAACTATTGAATTACAATTTTTTTACAATAACTTTCTTTATTTACGATCTGTCAGCTTAATTTTTTGCATAATATGAGCCTTGGTATTATATTTATAAACGATTATATACTTTATCAAATCATTGTTAAATGTTAACTCACATAATTTGTAATCACAACTGAGGATGATTATAAAGTCTGATTTCATCATCATCATCATCATTTCAACCACAGGACGTCTACTGCAGAACATAGGCCTTACCTAGTGATTTCCAGATTGGCCGGTTGGAAGCGGTTTGCATCCAGCGGCTTCCTGCAGTCTGGTTTACTTTTAGTTAATTTTATCAAGGATGCCAACAGTTACAAGAAACTGACATAAAAGTTTTATTCCACAATAGAAATGCTTTCAAACTTAATTTCTTCTAACATAATAAAGCAGTAGATTAATTGTATATGTGGGAGTAACCCGACTCCTCAATGCCGTGACAAGTAAGTCATTGCTCTATCTAGGTTCACGCCTACTGTCAAGTAAGATCCGTTTAGAGACTTTAATAGATATTTTCATAATTTGCTAATAGCTTGTGACAGTTTTTTTGCTGTCTATCTATGTTTTGTTGTGGGTGGCGTCTAATTGAAACCGGTAATATGAAATAATAATATGTCTAGTATATTCACTATCGTTACCTGAAGTGCCTGAAGGCTGAAGTATTGTTGTAAAAGCATGTCACACTTTAGCGGACTCCACCGCTACTTAGCGCGGCACGGGCAAGTTGCCTAACTTAATAGCGCGATTTGTTTATAAGTAACCAAATCTTAAGCATAAGTGATTATCACATAAAAAACTGGCTAGGATGCGAGTCGAACTCGCTTTCCGATGGTTCCGTATAAAGTAGGTATGTAAATAGTTCATCTTTCACGGCATACGAGTCTCCAAGATATTTATCGTTTTGTCCGAGTTTGTTAAAAAATGTAACTACAAATCTACGGTTTTGTGATTTTTGTTTTTATTACTTGTGTAATGAGATTTTGCTTCTTGCTAAATCCCATAAGAGTTCCATTTTTCCTTTTGAGGTAAGAAACCCTATTTTTTTTTTAAATATGCATTTAGCCATTTTCAGAACTGACTTTTTGACATTATTTCATCATCTTCATCACTATAGGACGGCCACTGCTGAACATAGGCCTCCCTGAATAAGGGGGAATTGCCCGTCTCGTGCTACAGGAATTAGTCGCCTCTTACGACACGCCTCCTGTTGGCAGTGGGGTAATGTATTCTTTATGGCCGTCCTCATACGGCACATTATTTGCAGACATTATTTAGTATAAATTAATTAAGTCGCTAATACTTACAAACAGTTAACTTATCTTAATTAAATATCAATCCGTCACAATCACACATCGCATTTTGTCAGCATGACTCATTGTACTGATCGTATTATTGACCCTGGATTTGGCAGAATGTGTCAAGGTCGTGTTGATTGTTGCCGGCTATTGTCAGTTTGACAGCTATCCATTTTGACGTATAAGAATGCAGACGCGTGGGACTTGTCACTTCGGCGCCTTTCAATAATGTGTTCTAAGCCTTAGGGCGATGAGGTTCTTATTTTGCATACAGATAGATTTGACTTTAATGATAAATGTATATTGTTGATGATAAATTGAATGGTTACTACCACTTGTGTGATCAGAGATTTTAAGGTATAACTGGTGTGAAACCAGAGTGGAACTCAAGTTATTTAAGTTGTATAATATGTTATCATTAATTATTATTATTGCTATTATTAGCAATAACATTAAGGGCCACTTTCACCACTTGCTGATAAGTTCTGGATAACCAATATGGTACTTGTTTTGACAGATAATCCATACAATTAGCTGTCAAAAAAGTGCCAGATAGGTTAGCTTAGGTTCTATAACACAAGTACTTTAGACTTACCTTAGGATCAGAGCAATTTACCAATGTGATGTTGTCCAATATTTATTTATTTATACATATAGTCTCTCACAACCAACACTCACTCATTTTATTGTTATTTTTTTGAAGTAGCATTTCAGTATGTTTATGTGGGTAATACATTTATTAATCCATTTGTTCATGTATCGCATCTTAAGCCTGTAATTGTGTGACTGTTTTTTATTTCCAAAAAAAATATCATCTAAATATGTCAAATGTTATTTTTGTTTCAATGTGCGATAGTGCCTTACGTGACAAGCGTTAGATTGATGATTTTAGGAAATTAAACAATATTATTAAATTATCACAATGGATCGACTATGGATGATTTAATAAATTAAATATTGAACAACAGAACATACATTTATATTTCATGTGAATACTAGAATCGTTTCTGATTGAACAAAAATCAATTTTAAGCAATATTTTTAAACTCGGCTCAAAATCACCCCCTAAAATTTAGGACATATTTTTATCATCATCATATATCATCCTATAACATAAGTCATAGGTAAGTCGCTTTGTCTTACCAGTTTGTGGTTTATTATATTAAGTATATTTATTATGATCGAAATCGTCACCCATTGCATCCACTCACGCTACCTAAATGTATAATGCTAAAATAAAAAGTACTGAGTGACTTATCTTGTTAAAACGTATTGCAAGGATCTGTTAAAGGTCGCTCACTCAAATCCGGTCACGTCACACTCCCATTACAGATTAATCCGCAGCCGACATTGAAACGATAAAACTTTTATCTCTGAATTGCTTTCACTTGTTACTCTTGGTCATAACGAGTTCAAGGAGTCAAGGCTGAGTACCAGTTATATAATGTAATTGAGCGTATGTGATATAATTTTATTCGTTTTTTAATATTATGCTGGCAATCTTTTTTTAAAACTTTTGTGTCGTGTGTAAAATCCGTCTTTGGATGAATGAAAAAAAAAAAGCATTTGCCATTTGTGAATTACTAATGGTACTCCGAAATCGAACCAGACACCCCAGTCGGCTCTTGAATTCGATTTGGTTAGATCGAATTTAAAGTGTTAATTTGACATTAAACAAAAGTAATGAACTAATACGAAATAATCATTTTAAACAATCACACCAATCGTCTAGCCCAAACAAGAAAAGTAAGCAATGAACCAGACGATCGTCAAAGTAGCAAAGTAGATAAGACCGTTTAGATATTTTCTTTATGGTGCGCATCTAGAAAAATAAATACCATTTCAGCCTATGCAGTCCACTGCTGCAATAGAACACCAAAGAGCACGATCTCCCGCTTCTTTTCCAGCCACTGCAAGCCATCTTCCTAAGGTCGCCAGTCCATCTAGTTGGGGTGTGTCCTATACTATGTTTGCAGAGATGTGATCTCTAAATAAAATAAACTTATCTTATTTAACTTAAATACCACTATGAGCTACTCAATAAGCTAGCTTAGTTATTGGAGTCTCGGCTCACATCTCGGGTCTAGTATTTGAACCCTGAATGCTGAAATCTTAGATTTTTTCGGAATCTAACTCGTTCGGCACTGAGAGTTAACATCTTAAAGAAACCTGTATATCCAGATAATACTGCACACTGGAAGTATCGCAATACTTAAATGATCAAGCCCTATCCAAGAGTTCGCAGATTTGATGGCAGTCGCTTAAATGTATAAACCAGTCTAAAATCATATCATGGTCAAAACGTACCGAGGATAGAAACAAGACAAAGCGATGAGAAATATTTATTAGAATACCTACTCCTGCGCAGTTCTAAACTTATGCTTTTCCTGAACTTTGTTTCTTTAGTATCCAATAATGAGTATCTAGGTATATGACGACCACCTGGTGTTGTGGTTCGCGCTCCGGACTACAAAGCCTGGTTGCGGGTTCGAATCCCGCAAGGGGTAAATGTTTATGTGATGAGCACGAGCATTTGTACCTAATACATGGATGTTTATAAACTTATTTAAAAGTATTTTTATCCGATATCTTGTCGCCACAGTACAAGCTTTGCTTAAATAAAGAATAGATAATTGGTATGTTTGTTTCGAATTTTTTAATTATTATTATCTATCTATCTGCTCATACCAAACAGTGATGCTTTACAGCTACTACTATTAAACAGTTTTTTTATTTTTTATTTACATAACTATAGGGTTACCATAGAGTGTTACATAAGGTAAAAGATATCACCCGTTTAAAATGTCTGCTGTCGTGTGACTCGTTGATGTCTTTTTCACTAAACTTAATTTTTTCGAGCTTTATGTCTCAGAGCTTTCATAATTCATTGTCAACATTTGGTAAAGTCATCATTTTACACTTTGACCTCATTAACTAATAATTTATACGTCACTGAGAGAAATCAGTTCCATTAAACCTTTAAGAGGGCCGCGCCTACTCACTCATATTAACTTACTAAGTACTAACATTTTTGTACAAAGTAGTCTTCAAATATAAGTCAATTTGTCGACCTCTGTAGCTGAGAGGCAAGCACGCTGGACTTGGCGTTACTAGCTCTGTGGTCCCGTTTTCGATTCCCGGTCGGGTTAATGTAGAAAACTAGCTCTATGTTGTCGCGGGTCTGGGTGTTGTGGCTGACTCAAAAATAGCGATACATCGAACAAATAAAATTGATGCATCAATAAATTGATATTTTTACGACAACCAAACTCTACTTTAGTTTTCAATGCACTTATCAGGTAAGATTAAAGTCAAAGGCTAACATTCGCAAAAAAATAACACGCACAGATTGCGTAACTCGTCCACGAAAGTACTTACCCGTCCACCTACTTACCGCGTCCTTCGCAAGTTCACCCAAATGACCACATAAACAAGAAATGTCGCAAACGCAGGTTCGATCACGTTAACTTCACCTCCAAACTGGTTATTGTAAAAATCGTTACATTTTATTATACCAGACGATATGGATTGCGTAAATTGACACCTGTCCATATAATTTATGAACGCGACCGACAATGTGACCGAGTTTCTTGCGCTGCTTCTTCTCGACTTTAACCAAATTGTCTTAGGGCAGTGGTAGGGTAAAAAAATTGGTCGTTTAAAAGTGATTTTTGAGTCTATTTGCCGAAATAAATAGAATTTGATTCCTTTAATCTAAAAATAAATTTAAATATTAAAACGAAAAAAGAAAAATCATAGACAATGTATTAATTTGCTAAAAACGTGAAGCCGCCATGGTACCACTATAAAAGATAAAATTTCAAGTTTTTGTACTTAGAAATTTATTAAAAATGAAATTGTGAAGCCATTTATGAACTGCACTGTTCTCCTTATTTGTACACAACCTAACCATGATCTCTTAAAACACTCTTAAAGCGTTGACACTGGCTTATGAATTAACAAAGACTAATCTTATTAACTTTTTTCTTTTCGACACAAATATTTATATCTAAGCCCTTCTCCTCTTGGAAACTTTTAAGTTTAATTATCGATCAATCAGTCTCGATCGCATTTCGTAACCTGGCTTATGTTGCTTGCTATATTGCGCATTGTTCATATAAGGAAGGCTGCAGGACACGCACTGTCATTATTTAGTCGTTTCGAAGCATTTCACATTTATGAATATGTCGGCGGCGGCGCGCAAAGGGCAACGGATTGGCGCGACGTATTTTTGGATGGGCAAAATTGTGAATGGGGATTTTTTGTGACATTTACGTCTGTCATCATGTCTGCGAATGATTGCATATAAATTGTGCGCTAAAAGTAAAGTTTGTTAATGTGTGATTGTAGGAAGAATTTGTTATTGTTATTATTATTATTCTACGTAAATTACCTAATTATAAAACGCGGAATTTCCGTAAGATTCTTTCATTACTAATTCGACCAATGTTAGAGCAAAAATTCGCGGATTTGCGGATTTGCTTCACGCCCTAACAGGCAGCTATGGCATTGATTTTAACGCGGTTCGTTAAAATTTAACGCACATATACAATACTAGACGCTAAGGTTAAACTACAAAGCGCTTATTAACATGTATGTCAAACTGGCATTCATAAATCTCTTACTATATCACTATGAGTATAGTTGAGTGCATTATAATGTGTCATCTTTGAGTTGGCAACACACAGTAATAACTAATAACTTAATTTTAAACGTCGGTTAAAGCGCTAGTCCACAATATTATACCGAATCAGTGGGTATGAAAAAAAATTAAGACATGTAAAAGTGCATTTTAAAGGCATGCAGAAATGAAATGATGAATGAATGAAAAACATATGCAGAAATAAATTGGTTTTTATTTATGATTCTAAACATTAGGTAATAAAAAACCAAATATCTTTCATTAAACTTACTTAAGTACTAAAAAATCTACCTCAGTAGTCATATTCTGATTTATTTAGAAAATGTAATTATTTACATGATTAGATGCCTATCTACAGAACTAATTAGTAGTTTATGATGATTCACGAATTAACTGACGACAACTTAAATTTATTAACGGATTTCCATACAAACTAATCTCGATAAAATTGTGTGGATCAAGTATCTGAAAAAAAAAACACGATTTTGATATTGCTACCATAGTAAAAGTTATGAGCAGCTGATTGCGTGGTATAAGGAGTGTCCTATTTTTTTGTATACCCTGTGTACAAAATAAAGTTTTTAGTTTTGTGATAAAGTATTACGATATTGCTTGACATTCATAATCAAGTATTATTGGCTATTATGCTGTGGTTTCTAGTAGGTAACACAGAATTACAATAAATAGTAGGATGGTGCCTGTGGTCTGAAGAGTCATAAGAACTATCGTTTATAACAAAAGCTCTATGTGGCCTATGATAGAGCTAGTTATCCCAGAAGCATACTTTACTCGTACTTTGTTGAACCAATTAATTGTTTTTTTCAAATTTTTTGCATCCGACTGTACACGTGCGAGCTTCAATAAAGGGCCACACCTTAAGCCCTCATAAGTGGTCCATTATGCTTCTCATGTAAATAAGTTGCTAACATTCTAGTTCAATTTATTGCAATACACTAGACCTTACTAATTTAAAACTATTACATGCAACTATTTTGCTATTCACAAGATTATATTAACAAACTAGAGCTTATAACGGATAAAATTGTGAAACATTATCAATTTATACGTTGATAGTAAATAACCATTTCAATTTGTTTTTATACAGGGTGTCTTGTATATCAAGGATAACCTTGTTGGATATTTGATACTCAATCACACCAAAACCACTGAACGGATCTAGATGAGGCACAGAAATATACCTTTCGTCTAGACTATAAACTACGGTTCTGGTGTAGTTCACAAGCATCGCCCCGTTACTAACTGTAAATCCCATCTACGCACACAACTAGGCTCACCACTATCTTAAAATAACATAAAAAAATGTCTAGAATAATAATTATAATCTAATAGGGTCTGTCGTATATCCTAAGCGATGACCCTATTCACTCTGTACCTTTTCACAACTGCCCTGCAAAACACTCCCTTTGGGCCAATTATAGTCGAAATCTCGTTCACTCTTTTATTTAAAAAAAAATATATATATATTATGGCCTGGGCTAGTAGATAGCTTACTTTTTATCCCGGATAAAAGTACCATTCCCGTGGGATGCAAGAACTATAATTATAGATCTTACCGTTAGATTTCGTTGTTCAGTTGGTAAAAAATTTGATAGTGAAAAAAATTGTTGCTCGCGATTTCGGTCGCGTGGTCTTCAGTTTAGATTATCCATGGTTTTGCTAAGACAGCAACAGCTAAAATATAATAAACATGTCTATTTCAGAATGTAATTACATTTGTAGATTACATTACATTACATATTTATCGCACACCTGCATAGTTAAATTTACTAGAGTACTTACAACTGCTGATTAAGTGCGTTCTCATTTGGGCACCTAATAAATACACAAGACATGCAGTTATGCATATTACGAGCACTATGATAATGATAGTACGAGATCCGTTCACACCTAATGTCAGTATGCACATAAATTATAACAAATCAAATGTGTAGATCTTATTGTGTGCGAATAGAGTTTAAATTTAATAAGACAAAGCCGCTAATATACCTACAGATCGTGTTACCCTTTCGCAGTGATTATATGGAGTGTGTAATTGTTGTCAATGGCATTGGCAGGATTATGTACGAATTGATAGACTAAAATACCTAGTTGTAGCTAGGACCTATTATTGCTTGAGAACATGGTAGAAGCGTCCATTCAATCACTCATCAGTATCAATATTATTGTCATAGTACCATATATGACGACCTCCGTAGCCAAGAGGTGTGCAAACCAGACTTGGTGCCGCTATCTCTGAGGTTTCGGGTTCGATTTCCGGTCGGTAATGTAGAAAAAATACTTTTTTGTATTGTCTTGGGTCTGGGTGTCGTGGTACTGTCGTTGTTTTTGATTTCTGTAACACAAGTGCTTTGGCTACTTATCATAGGATCAGAGCAATGTATGTGATGCTATCCAATACTTATTTATTTATATATCTTCTCCACGGATTTGTCTATAATAATCAAGCCTTTTGGCTGACTCCAAACAGATTACATTTTTAGATTGACTAAATTTAATGTGTGTTCACTCAATCCTACAAATACCGAAACATGGTATCCATATTATTAAAAGTGTACATACCCTGTAGGGATTGCATTCTTATTATTATGGTAAATTGTTTATTTCTTTAAACATGCTACTTACTATAAAATACTCTTGTGCAAGCTATAGCCGTTTACAAGTTTTTTTTTCTTTTTAACCGACTTCAAAAAAGGAGGAGGTTCTCAATTCGGTTGATTAATTTTTTTCTAATGAGTATGCGTTTATCATAGCAATCTCTACTTTTGGCACTGTTGCTCTTAACCTTGAACTAAGTCCTACCTAAACGATGTCTGAGATGGTTCACCCAAGACATAGTTACTTCGCTTGCCTAGTTTTCAGCGTCCTTGAATCTTCCTTTTGATGAAAGTTTGAGGAGATTATGTTTCAGATTTTTGTTTTACTATGCCCACAGCTTACATAAACACAGTTTCAACAGAAATTCCGGCATATTTCTATTCTACAAAAAATCTTAAGGAGGTTGTCGAAATTCCCATCTTTGTTAACGACAGGGCAGTTTTTCTCGAGCGAGAACAAATGGCGTCCATTTTGCATGTCTTTGTATCGCGGCTGCTGTTAATGGGTTTATCTGTCTTAATTACCATGTCATAGCTTCGCACGTGCCCAATGTGTATGACGACACGATTTTAATGACGTTTTTGTTAGGTTTTACGATATTGGAATTTAATAGGTTCTCTCTCCGATGAACCAAATATCATAACAATTGTGTCTAAACTAAGTGCTCTTGGACGGGTAACAGTTTAAAGTTGCCTCTTATTTGCAGATTATAGTCCAATAAATCATTTTTTTTTGAACTGCAGTCAACAGTGTGGGTAGTCACTCGCAATTATACACTTACATAGTTTTTTTTTATCAAAACTTAATTTACTTATTCTAAAAATAAAAAGGACTTTTATATAACAGTAAATATAACAGTAAATATAACAGTAAGTCCATTGGTTTGTTATAGAAAGATTTTGCGTATTCCTCAGGATTTATGATAAATAAATAATTTCTTAACTATGTGAAATGCAATAGACTAAGAGCCGATTTATAATATTGTCACGAGTGAGATATAGCAAATTTATAGTTGAATGAGCTATACAGTCGTATAATATAACTGGGCTCACATTCTTGCGTAATTGCTTAGTATCTAATCAAAACTCTCTACACTAAAAACAACGAAAAAACACGATAAAAAGGACATCCTACAATTTCGTCTAACAATGGAAACCCGATCCTACCCTACATCCATCTTCCAAATAAACTATTAATTGTATTGTAATGTCATTCGCATCCTTGGTCTGATTACCGCGAGAGACAATGCCGCGGAAACATATGATGATACTGACCTTCTGCCAGTACCGATGACATACTCTGTACCACGAATGGTACATGAAATAGGCGTATGTTCCTCCAAGGACCCTATTTGGCAGTAATTTGTATGCGATGTTCTATTGTTTTACAATTAAAGCCAATGTGATTAAAATGTTACCGGATCCTATTGTGGGAATTTGCTGTGAAACTGATGTAGACGGTAGTTCTAAATGAGAAGTTGATAACTAACGTTAATTGAGTTTGGTATGGTATAATTTCTAATGCTCCGGCCACACCAAACAAACATACGGTAAATCGCGAACAGTTGATCTGCCTTGTTTTTTGCGAATGTCCGAATGCTTCACTTGATTGAAGCATTCAGTGTTGTTGGTCTACCTTTGCACAAGAGTAAATTTGCTCGTGCCTTATAATAGCATTTATTACTTATTTTAATTGAATAAAGCGGTCTACATTCCTTGTATTCCAATTAGTTCGATCATTTGATTAGCGTTTCTAATTTATTATAAAATTTGCCCGAACTCAAATCATTGGTTAAATGTTTGGTGTGGCCAGAGCATTAAAGAACATTCCTAAAATCGAGTATGAAGACCTACATTTTTATTTAGCAGTAGACTAGTATTAAATAGCAATGTATGCACTGATCAAGTTGTCAAGTTGTGTAATAATAGAGTTGTCAGATACAATATCTTTTTAATAAATAATACATTCTTCTCACATTCTGCTCTGTTAAGCATAACTAAATAACGAATCTAATTTAAATAGCCTTTTTTCACTGTATTTGGGACACAAACAATTACATTATTGGCTTAAGCTTTAATAATACTAAACAAATTACTAGTAATGTAACCAGCACCGTTGACCACGGATAATATTAACAAAATTAAACAGTGGACCGTCGCTAAATTGAACCCACTTACACCCACCCAAAATGAGACGCTAAAGAACTTTTATTATACAGCGTGTACAAAAGAATAGGACACTCCTTAAAACCACGTGATCAGCTGCTCACATACAACAACTTTTAATATGGAAGCAACCTTAAAATCCGTCCGTGTCGTGTGGGGACGGCCGTAAAGAATACACTTTCCCACCACCAACAGGAGGGGTGTCGTAAGAGGCCACTAATTCATGTAGCACGAGATGGGCAGCAGCGTCTGCGTGCGAAATCTTATAAAAAACTGCGCTCGCCAACCCGCCTGCCAAGCGTGGCGAGTATTGGCAATCCCCCCGATGAAAGTCATTATGGGAGGCCTGTGTTCTGCAGTGGACGTCCATATCTGAAATGATGATGATGAACCTCAAAATCGTGTTTTTTTATTATCATCAAGATAGCGCGTTAGTTTGTTTGAAGCACCTAATGTTTTTTACGATTTTGATGTTGCTTCCATAGAAAAGTTGATGCATATGAGCAGCTGATCACGTGGTTTTAAGGAGTGTCCTATTCTTTTGTACACCCTCTATATAGAAATTATTTTGCGGCCAAGGCCTACCTCAGATTTCTATATGGTTGCTGATCTTGAGCTTTTCTCTTCTTTGATGAACCCGCCATTATTGTATGTCCTCTTCCTATCTCCGGGGCGGTCTTATTCTTTTCCCCTATCGTTATGTGGGTGTCTTTTATATTCCTGTTCCATTTTATAACAGATTGACTTACTCAACTTTTCTAGCATGCGTTATCTAGATCTAGATCTAGATACAATAGAAATTTCATTGTTATGCGGTCTAATGAGACCGCTTGGATGTTTGACTTAGATTCATATGGTCATGCTCATCTCATAAACACTTGACCCTTGCGAATTCGAAACGCAACCGCTTTGTTTTATAGTCCGGGGCGCAAACTACTAGACGTCTAATATGCTACAGATGCGATAAATAAAGAGAAGGTCACATAAACGTAGCCTAATGGGACCATTCCTGTTTCTGACAACTAACATTGATTTGGACAATATTTCGAAATTACAGTCCACATATATTTCGCAATTTACCGTATCAAAGTGGACCAGATTTGAACACATAAGGCCTAGATAGTAACTATTATAGTTACGTAAGTTATAAGTAAGTTGTAAATATGAGGGCTGTATTAGTTTTCTCTGTAATATAAAATAGGCAAAAATAATTGTCATTTTACATTAAACTTAAGTATATAGCGAAAATCGCGTTTTGGGATCTGAGATTTGTATAAAAGCGCACATTGATTTTCGTTAAAACAATAACTAATATGAAACAACTTTTCAGAAAAAACAGTAGTGTAGGTGCTTCTGATTTTAACATACCATGACCATGGACCAGGACCATGTATCTCTGAAATTGATCAGTGATTAGTATAAGTTGGCAAGTCCGCTCTTAAACAGTACGTCACTGATCAATTATATAATGGCCGAGTAAAATAAAATAAATTACTCTATAGGCATGGAGGGTAGAGGAAAGGAGAACTGTCTCTGTTGTGAAAAAGTGTCCATCTAACTGCGTTAAATTAAGGCGGCTCTACAGTAGTAGGTGTATAGAGCTTTCAAAGAAAGCGCCAAATGAATTAAATGTTTGTTTACAAAAGTATTTTGGTCTACGTAAATAGTTGAGGTTTGGTATACTGGGCTGTCACTGACTATATACTCTAGACACTAAAATATTCAAATTTCTAACTTGGTATACTTAAAGCTTCATCATCATCATGATCATCATTTTAGCCATAGGTTGTCCACTGCTGAACATAGGCCGCCATTGACTTCCAGATTGGCCCGTTGGAAGCGGCCTGCATCCAGCGTCTCCCTGCGACCCTTAACCAGGTCGTCAGACCACCTTGTGAGTGGACGTCCTACGCTGCGCTTGCCGGTACACGGCCTCCATTCTAGAACATTTCTGCCCCATCGGCCGTCAGTTCTACGTAAAAATAAATAAAGCTTAAAACTGGTCACTTTTTCAACTTTCCCCCAAATGAGAAGGTTCTTCTTACCTCTACCGTTTATATCTATAGGGTATGAGCTCGATAGATTTTAAACACAAACTACGAAGGCATAGTCTGTGCTTCAAATTAGTGAGCGGCCCTGCGCACACGCAGGCCTGAATTCGTACGTCGGCTTGTGTCGCAAAGCACTTGACTTGTGCTCCTAATAAGTAACGAAGGAGGTCGTATATCATTCGTACAAACGTACACGAACATATATATTCACGAACCTGTTTGGCTAGCATGGACTTTGTTGCATTGGGTTACATTTTTTGCACAAATAATCCGAGACGAAAATAATTTGGAAACTTTTGACTATAGTTCGTTGTCTTGAAGTTGTTACAGAAGGTGTTTCCTCCTATGGAGTTAATATTTTGAAAACTCTCTACTAAAAATAAACCGACGTCGACTTGATTGGCTTATTGGCGCATTAATTTATCTTGAACGCAATTGGTCCCGGGTTTAATTCTCAATTCGGGTTAATTTAGGAAACGTTTTTTTTTCAAGTCTGGGTGTGCTGGGAGACGCCCCTGGAAAAATTAATTGTCTGGTACCTCCTTTCTTTCTTCTCTTTCCAGCGGCAGAGGCAGAGTTAATACTCAGAGGCCCAATTCCCGTAATTTGACAATAGCAGCAATCCGGTGTCGATCCGCTCCCAGTAACATTACGATCACAAAGAGTATTCTCGTAAACTTATAATTTGACGTAAAATTATCAAAACTATCCCAATATGACTAAAAATAGAGCAAAAATAAATCTAATCTTGGGTTTTTCCATTTTCAGTCGCATTGCGAACTATAATTGCATTTTTGGGTTTACGAGAATACCGTTTGTGATCGTAATGTTACTGAGAGCGGATCGACACCGGATTGTGGCTATTGTCAAAATACGGGAATTGGTCCTCAGAGGCCCAATTCCCGTAATTTGACAGTAGTCGCAATCCGGTGTCGATCCGCTCCCAGTAACATTGCGATCATAAACGGTATTCTCGTAAACTTTTAATTCGATGTAAAATTATCAAAACTATCCCAATACGAATGAAAATAGAGCAAAAAAAAAACTAATGTTGGATGCTTTCATTTTCTGTCGCATTACGAACTGCAATTGCATTTTTTGGGTTTATGAGAATACTGTTTGTGATCGTAATGTTACTGGGAACGGATCGACACCGGATTGCGGCTATTGTCAAAATACGGGAATTGCGCCTCTGGTCAGTGTCTTTTCATCGGCTAGGTATCATGTTGGAGACAGTCGTCTTGTCGGGTATCCTTGATAATCTTATCAGTATTAAGTAAAATTTTATGACACTGTTTTGTTTTTTATTTATTTCATGAATACCTAATACTCGTCGGATAGTCTTCCGGAAATCTGAGAAACTTTTTTTTTAATAAATGTTGAAAGGTTTGGAATTTTTATCGAACTCTGCTGGACTGTTACTTTAATAGTACATATGTACTTGATGTTCCAGACATATGTGTAATCCAAAAATGATATAAAATTTTCCACTTTTCAAAGTCTACATATATTTTAAAACTCTGACTAGGAGCTTCAGGTTCGCATTCTTGGAATACTAATCGAACCTCTGGGTTTCCCCTTTCCGCAAAGGTACTATGCCAACGTGTAACCGTTTCGTCGCCGATCTAACTAATAAAATATCAAGTTACGTACTTGTATCTTGCCCTAATGATATGCATTCGACACACGCTGGGGGCAATTTAAATTATTTCAGAGTACACTCCCATTTGCAAACGTTTATACGATTTATTACTGCATTCTAATTAATGCACACGTGTGAAATTATTTCGTTACTCAGTTATTTTGTGTAAGATCTGAATCTGATCTGAAATGACCTCATTTCGAGTATACATAGAATGCATGAGAAACATGCGTTTGTAAAAACAATTGCGGTGAGGAAAATTAAGTGAAGAAGAAAAATCTTATGCTTTTAAAGGACATTCAATTACACACGTATTTCGTTTGACTTGAAATAAAATGCTGAGATAAATGTTAGAACATTGTAGAGAATTTTTATTGCTTGCAATTTAGATTTTAATAAAAAACAAGTAATTTAATTTATTTTTTAGACAAAATCCACAGTTCTTAAATAACTTAATAATACTTAAATTTGTAATAACAGCCCATTACGAATTTCCATTTTATATATTTTTACATTAACATCACCAATCTTAAATAAACACTTTAGCAAAAAATCTCACGAGCGAAACCACGAAAAATATAAAACATCTTCTAGTTACATATCTACTTGATGTGGAGATGGGTAGTTATTTATTCATAATATATGATTGTTAGCTCTATAAAAGAAATGGATACCCACTAAAGAAAAAGTCTACAGTTTTTGATCTTATTGTCACAAATGCTTATTCCTGCCTTTCAGTTCACTATGAGATCTTATCATTTCTAAAAGCCATGGCGATCCGGTCTAAACGTACAACATAAAAACAAAAACATAGAAACTGTTTTTTACTCAACTATTAGCATTCATATTAAAAATACAGACCACAAATGTCACACAAAAACAACGCATTTTTTTAAACTCTTGTGTTTCAGGCTAGAGATGTTATTTTTGAATACGTTTAATTTACGATTCTAAGGAATGCATATTATGCAAATTAGAATTTTAGACAGTTTTACATTTTGACGTTTGTATATTGCATATTGTGATATCTACATATACATTGATCAGAAGGCCTTTCAAACTTCTCTTCTACCACCTAATTCATTTTTTGTTTTGTGATTAAACGTTTGTCTTCAATCTCACTTGTTGGTATGTGATGGACGATGCAGTCTACGTGGAGCTGACTGAATCAGTTGAGAGAAACGACGCAGAAATAAGCATTGCACAGTGACAGAATAAATAATAGTTATGAGTACAAGCACTCTTACAGTAATTCGTACCCGGGCGTCCGAGATTTCATGTCCATGAGCAATGTATATGTGTACGTTGCTTCAGCCCGAATTGTATGAAGCTTAAATTCACTTCTGATACTTATGACTTTTATTTATTATGTGGTAGAGTGATGTACTTAGTTAGTATATTATGCATTTTCAACGCCTCAACCGATTTCTAACCTAAAGTCAAAAAACTTGAGTTCAGTTTCAACAGTTGAGAAAATTAATGTTTTGTTGTAGATTGATGAGAACTGTTGACGCTACATTTCAGTATTTGTGCAATTCTTTGTGCAATCAATAAAATTTAACTAGTTTTCTGACTTTAAACGTTACTTACATACATTACAACTATTCGCGTGACCGAGATGACTTTCGGACGTTTATTACACTTCTACGCATCACCCGTTCACCAGTTTCGTATCATTGTTACGGCTAATAAAGACAAAGCCAGCTGGACACATGCCAGTGACGTAAGCAGGCTATTAAGGTTACGCCTACTGATCGATGACACGGTCCAGCAGTGGCCGCGACTGTGTTACGTATCACGCTTAAATAATTATATCTCTGTAAGCGCGTATTAGCATAGAAACTAGAACTAGTGACGTATCAATTAGTTCAATTATCTCTTTGGTAGTGAAAGGAAAGTATGGCTAAGGAGGGGTGGATCATTAAAAAGTAGATTTAGAACCAGTATAGGTTACGTTACGCCCAAATCCTATTATGACCATCAAAATAGACCTGTCAAAGGGTTTGAGCCCAGTTTTGATCGTCCCTGTAACATTTTTATCAAGAACAGTATTCTCGTAAGCTCAAAACATGCATGTAGTTATACTTTCAATTATTTCAGTCGCATTACATAACTCAACTAAGTATTACTTGGTTCTTTGTGCGACTGAAACAGAACAAACCAAAATGAATCTTTCTTTTCTTATTTCCTCTTTTTAACCAACATTTTGTCAATTTTACGTCAAAGTTTATGAGACACAGGTTTTATAGTTTTTTTATTTTTTTATTATTTGAAAACATACAGTGATATTTTTACATGTTATTAGAAACTACTTAATTGAAAGACGTACGTAATGTTACTTTAGCCACCTCGATTCAGAACCTTACGATAACTCTGCTATCGACGGATTTGGTTGGACATCGGTTGATTTCTGATAATTTTATTTCACAATAACCTTATCGTCCGTCAACTTGACATACTCCATACCGAATCGAAATGACGTCCACATGTGCGATTACTCGTAGTTCTCGACCCGCAAAGAATATCAACGCTATTCACAAGACATAGACATCGGACAAAACATTCCTAACGTCCGCTCGATGTGTGTCAGTAAATTGTCGAGATCTTCATAATTTTGTAAAAAAAAAGTGTTAATACGCATTTTGAGGTCTTTCTAGCATGCATACCTAGGATAAAACTGGATGTCATTGATAGTTAATTAAAAAATTACGTTACCACGCCAGACTAAGTAAGTAAACATTTACAAAGCATGTCTTTTTTGACGACCTCCGTAGCCGAGAGGCGAGCATACCGGACTTGGTGTCGCTATCTCTGAGGTCCCGGGTTCGATTCCCGGTCGGGTCAATGTAGAAAAATAACTTTTCTATATTGTCTCGGGTCTGGGTGTTGTGGTACCGTCGTTGTTTCTGATTTCTGTAACACAAGTGCTTCAGGTACTTATCGTAGGATCAGAGCAATGTATGTGATGTTGTCCAATATTTATTTATTTATTTATTTATTTAATGAAAGTGTAAAAAGTTGGTTAAAGTCAAATAATATTTTTTTCATATAATTTTTTTCATTTTATCGATAGATATGAATTATTCGTATTGAGGTTCTTTTTATAATGTATACGATGATATTTTTTTTATTAATTCAGTTAATTATATAATTAGTCAGTGCAACTTGTAATCAAACCGATATCATACTCGAATTCGAATCGGATGCTGTTCTAAATAGCTCTGAATCTAACATTAGATTTAAGTACGATTTCAACAAAACGACAAAAATCGTTATTTATTCATATAATATTTTGAGCTTCGATGGCCATGCATTAAGCTCGTTATTTGTCAAGTTCTTTTTAAAAATGGCAAAAATTTGTGTCGAAAAAAACCGCGTTTAACTCAGCATAGTACGAGTAGTCATATTCTTAAAACCAGTAAACCGTATTAAAGAATAGTAATCAAAATATTATATAAATACTGCCTGACAATGACCTGCTATGCTTATGTAATGTAAGTAATTATTTTTGGCAGTTTAATTAAGGCATCTCCTACGTGAAGGTCAATTATTATTGGTCGTAACGATCAATGTCCGAAGCCGCGGGCAAGAAATAAACATTTTACTGTCCGTTATTACAAATTACACTAATTTGGTCAACTTTATACCTACAGGGGAATGGTAATTCGACCTTCCCCTTAAGGTGATATAGAGGAGGATATTTCTAGCTAATTTATCTTAATACCCTCCTAAAATTACCTGTATTTTTTAATTATTATTTCTATATTTATGTTACTTAAATATTAATCAAAATAGTAAATCAATTTCTTTTTTTTGTGAAATCTTATAAAGATCACACTCTAGCCCTTAATTTTTATTCATGAAACAAGCTGTTGCTTGCGACTTCGCTCGCGTTTCCTTTAGTTTATTCTTAAAGGGTTTTTTTCCTATCTTTCTTAATTTTGGGATAGGGAATGATGATAGGATGAAATCAGTTGGAAATCATTCCCTCTATAGAGATATCGCCTTAACGGGAATAGACCTTATGGGATCATAATTACCACTGACCGGACACCATCATTTAATGTCTCTATGATGTTGACACTCAACAGTTACACCAATTGCATCAAGGTTGTCAGGATTTATATTACGGTTTAGGCTTAGCCCGCGGCGCTGCGTGGATGTTTTCAATGTCGACTAGTTTGCTATCACTAAGCCTAAGTAAAATTTGTAATTCGAGATGTGGTACGCAGCAAATAAATATGACCTCATCTTGTTACTACTTCAAGTAGAATGAATAAGAAAATTAGAATTTAATATATCAATCATAATATTCTACTTGAAAATATATTATTAAATCAGATTCAAATCGAATCTAGGCACTAATTGGTAACGGGGCGTCTCTTCTTACTGAGGTTAAGAGGACATTGGTTTTATCCTGTATTTCTTTGAAATTTTGCTGTAAGAGTGTATTTTTGTATGAATTGTATAACATCAGTAAGTTAAAAATCGTGTTTTTTAGTTGCTCCATACTAACTAACGCGCTACATCGATGACAATGTATGGAGCAATAAAAAAGACGATATCGATGATTTGATGAAAAAAAATTCTTTTAATGAAGAAGTGTCCTATTTTTTACACCCTGTATACTGAAAATCTATACTAACGACACAAAAACATGAAAATGAGTTGATCGAAGACATTTGCTATAAGAATAAAATGATTTATTTGTTGTAATTTAAATCATAGTAAATTGTATGAATATATAAATTTTAAACTAAATTCTAGAATTTATTGACAGCATGCGAGCCGAAAGTTTTATTACTAAGAAATCTAGCGCGACATGGCGACGGATATCCTTAGTTCTTTGGACCTAAAAACAATCTGACAGCATAATTATGGCATGCCTTTACTGTAACCTCAAATATCAGAACGTTAATTAATTGCAATGTGTGATTAATGTCGTACATAATTCAAAAATTTACAACCTTAAAGTTTAGGCAGTGCTATGAGAAATACTTAATCTACTAATCAATCAAATTATACCATAGATTAAAAAAATATACCCTAGAGTTAAAATTAGTCTAGGTTTAGGCGAGCAATAAAAAATAACCAAACAATGTTAGAACATTAGACTTGTTTCTATGATGGTGACATACATACATTTTAAATAAATAAATAATGGATAAATAAATATTAGACAACATTATATACATTTCTCTGATCCTAAGCTAAGTAGCTAAAACACTTTGTGTTATAGAAAATAGAAACAACGACGGTACCACAACACCCCGACCCGACCCAACATAGAAAAGTTAGTTTTCTACATTGAACCGACCAAAAATCGAACCCAGGACCTCAGAAATGGTGATGCCAAGTATTGGCATCTCGCTCGGTTACGGAGATCGTCGACTTATTTTTTGCAATAAGTGGGATGGCGTCTTATCCATTCGTCATGACAATTGTCGTATTATTATGACGATAACTTATTGCTAGTAATCAGGCAACAGTTGTCAACAAAAAGAAGTTACCATAACCCAATTAGCCCACGTTCTACTGCTAATTACATATGCTAATGCTACTTTTTTATTTAAAAAATAACAGCAATTTAATCCCTAACATGGTTCAACAATAGTTTTTTTTAATCTCCCACAGGACTTCCGCACGCTAGTCAAGTCGAAGCACGTCCGTGGTTTGGAGATCTACAATGCTCACAAATCGCTCAACAAATCCAAGATCTTGGAGACTGTGGAGGAAGCAAGATCTGCCATCAGTTCTTCGGGAGGCGGCCCGTTGTTCTTGACTCTGCCGGCCAACCCTGAACTCCTGGCGAAATATTACGACCTGAGGGTGCTGGTGAAGAAAGTGGATTTAATGATGGTGCAGACCCATGCCTTGGGGTCGATGAAGAAGATGACGTACCATCCGAGTCGGTTGAGCGGTCTTTGGGATATGATGAACACGGTAAGTTTAAAACAAATACCAATATTGTATACTTTTTATGTCGTAACCAGCTGTCCCGCCGGACTTTGTATTGCCTCTTCTTTTTTTTCCGTGAATTTTTCGATGTCTGAACAGTTATTCTGCTATTCGGGGCGGAGACGAATTTCCACAACAAAGATTATAAAAAACGCTCCAGCCGTTCTTGATTTATAAATGGTGTAACAAACTCTATTTGAGATTACATAATTTGCATCAAAAAATGGGCAAAAAAAAATTGTGGCGGTTTCTATAGATAGAAAGAAAAGTAACTACAATATTTTTTCCAACTATGAAATCCCTTCACCCTACCACAGTGAAACAAAAAAAGTGTTGCTTAATGTAGATACCCCTGTTAACGTTATTTTCAAATAAAAACAATAAAATAAATGTAGAGACACACTAAGTTATATTAGCTGTACCGATAAAAACCAATAAAACCAATGTATTTCTGTAAATAGGCCTAAATTAAGCTCTTTTACATGTCCCAATATATTTTTTACCCTACCACTGCTTCGGGATAATATTGTAGGCTAGTGCCGAGAAGAAGCAGCGCAAGAAACTCGGTCACTATTGTCAGCCTCTTTTTAAATAGTGTGTTTATATTATATTACAAGATAAAATGTACCTGCGCAAGCATGGCAGTATTTAATTCCATACATTTTTATCATTTAATTAGTCATTTACAGTGTAAAAACAGTTTTTTTATTAAAATCATCTTGACATGCGATTTAAATTTATACATAGGCAATTTAGCAATGGACTGTGGTGATTTGTTAAAAATGCGAATACATTTTCCCTTAAACGAATTACCCACTTTATGCAGTCTGAAATTTAGTACGGCATTTACCTAACTAACAAGAGAATTTGAAACGAACCAGGAAAAAAAATAAGCATTCGTAAAAAAATCATTTAATTTTTTCATTCTGCCAAAGTGAAGGTGGTCTGGAAGAGATCGGTGAGATTAAATTTAATGCTCTTAATTACTTTGAATAGTGTGCAACAGAGAGTATCTACTATACTAAAGCAACATAACCGATCTTGTTCAATTAAAAGCTCTAGCTAAACATAGTGTCGATATAAATTATACTGGCTAATAGGTTCAGTACACGTTTAATATATTTATTTATGTGGGCTTACGCATTTTTATGCACCTATTTTCTGCTACAAGGTTTGATCATGACTCAAGCTGTCACTCAGAGTAGCATTCCTACGTAAGTTACTTTACCCAGTTTAAAAGTATAAGTTTAAGCTTCAAACTTTATTAGTTCAGATTTAGCAGTTATAGTTATTGTCTTCATTGTACCTATTATACAGAGCTATTTGTAAAACTTCAACAACCTAGCTCTTAGCGATAAGACCGCCTAAATTGTACCATTCAAAATTTATTGTTTCTCTGTACTAATTGTTTTTGTGTGGTGTGCAATAAAGAGTATCTATCTATCTATCTAACCTCCTAGGGGCTAATTCAACTTTTTCTATGGACCCAACATTGAAACCTAAAAAAAACTTTCACTGCTCTATACAAATTGATGTCAGCTGGTCGGCGGCCTATTACAGGAAAGTGTTTTTTTGCGATTTCAATGTTTATCCAGTAAAAAGGAGTTTTATTTGAGCACCAGAATCAACCCCTAGGAGGTTGTTGATGTTTTACAAATAACCCTGTATATCTATCTAGTTACCTCTTTTAACTTATAGTTATAGTTATAGATTAAGTTAAGAGATTTTGTAGTAGGAAAAAATATTGTAGGTTCTAACTACTTAAGGTCGATGGAGAAACCGCTACCACAATTTACTCGTACATATATTTTTATAAATAATAGTGTAATGTGAGTTCTCGGGTACGTATTTTTTAATGCAAAAATGTTTACGACGTTCACCCATTTTGACACTATACACACAAATAATATGGATAACAATGTTATGAAAATCATTTGCATAACACTCGGCTAATCTGCAAAAATATACATTACAATGAAACTAGTTCAAACAGAATTGTTCTAGATTGTTTTTTGCTTTTATTAGACTGCTCTACCAGTCCTTTAATTCGAGAGCCGTTATCAGAACCACCGATTAGTCTTAATTCCCATTACGTCACTGTAATTTCAGATGATTGAAAGGTAAGGTAATATCTCTATACTTCTGTTATGTAAGGATCTATTATGCAAAACAATCGGACCGGCTTATTAGTTCACACATTAGGTAATGAAATATGTGCAAAGTTTTGTAATAATATCAAATTGT
Organism: Anania hortulata; assembly: GCA_963576865.1. NCBI lineage: Eukaryota > Metazoa > Arthropoda > Insecta > Lepidoptera > Crambidae > Anania > Anania hortulata. The sequence goes on along the minus strand of OY756395.1, from coordinate 17,313,894 downwards.
TCTAGTATTATCAGCAGGTTGTTAATTATGATTGATTGGCGGTTTCCTGCGACTTTGTTAACACATATCCATCGTCATCATCATCAGCATTTGAAAGGCCACAGTTGGACATAGGCCTCCTCCATAGAACGCCACCGTGAGCAACTCTGGGCCGGTTGCATCCGATCCAGCAACCTTGGTTAGGTCGTTAGTCCACCGGGTAGCCCGCCTGCATATACATCTAGTGATTCCGTTTTTTTTTAAAACATCTGAATGCATCTCTTAATTTTAGCAAACTCTTTAAGGGCCAGCCAATCAGTTTTTAAAGGAAATGCTAAATGCTAATTTAGATTTATAAAACGTTCACTCATTTTATTAACCCAGTTCTGAAAACTAATCTACGGCCTAGATTTTTAATACCACTATATTGTTGACGCTAAGTTGGAGCTAAAATTTTGACTAAGAATTTCCTACTAAATACAGTACGTCTGTGGTGTTAGGTAAACTTTTGATTAATTAAATCAAATATCATAATCTTCTTTTAGATTCAAAATATTGCGAATTTCCTGCCTTCGCCGCAAGATCTATCAAAATGTAGGCATAATTTTAAATTGATTTATTATATATCAGACTTGTATTGCATCCATTTTTAATTAATAAATCAGTTACTAGTTTTATACAGGGTGAAAACATTAGTGTGTCCAGATGATAATTTTATCAATTAAATATAGTGTAATACTTTAAAGTGATTTGGAATCTGCATCGCTTGGTGCATAAAATGATTTAAAAACATTAACAATAATAATGAAATTAGCCAACATCACATACAGTGCCCGTATCCTATGGTAAGTGCCAAAGCACTTGTGTTACTGGAATCGAACCCGGGACCTCAGTGATTCGACACCAAGTCACCATGATTGCTTCTGATTATTTTACTTTATTGGTGTACTTAGTAACAATCTTATAGGTATTAGGTAAACACTATTTCCATAACTATGTTTAAAATTTGTTTTAATTTACAAATAATCGTCTCTTTGGATACACGTAGATAATGTTTTCTACTGTAAGTATACCTAAACATTTACTATTATGATCATTCATCACCTCGTAATTAAGCATCATTCAAGCGTATGGGACCATTCAAATTTATTTAGTTCCATCATTACTGCATTCATGAGTAAATATACTAGCACGTTTAGATGTCTGCGTTGAAGGCAAACCACTGGTTAAGAAAAACCTAACGAGTAACACTTTGAACTGGTTTACGCATCTTCGCTTTTAAACCAAAGGCAACAAGGCTTAAATTACAATTACGCACAACTATTTTGGTTTCAACTAGGTCACACATCAGGTGAATCTTTATATATGAAATTTGCAAGCGGTTTTTTATGGACATAAAGTTAAATGTATTTTTTTGCGTCTTGTTCTCTTTTCATAATGCCTAGCAGTTAGTCTTGCATGCATAATTATTTTTGAGCTATTGCTGACTTGATTGGAGTAGGCGACCGCTTCATCTGATTTATTGCAAAGTACGGATACTTAGTAAATTTAACGCTATTACAATAAAACACAGTACAGCGCGCTACCTAATTTACATAAAACAATAAATATTTACGCCAATAATACTCAATAATTCTCATTGATTCAGTACAGGCCCTCTTCCGGACACTTAAACGCGTCTCAAAATATAGCTTTGCCCTACCACCACTTCGGGACTACGTATCGGCTGGTAATGAGAGGAAACAATGCAAAAAACTCAGTCCCTTTGTCAGCCTTTTTTCAGGACACATAATGTGTAGGTAGTAAGTGCGAGCTAAGCAGGTTAAGACCTGTCGTTTAAATAATCTATTTGTATAACTCGAAAACTACGAAAAATCGTAGAACATACATACCTCTCAACAAGAGGCACCTAAAAAAAATTTTTGGACGTCACTTTTCTGGCCACCCTGTATATTTATTTCTTCACAATAGGCAACTTAAAATAAGCACATTTTGATTGTTGGTCTAATATAGCTTAGATTGTGAAGACTGGTGCAAGAAATGGTCGCTATATCTGACACATCATGACCCAGGGCTGGGCTGAACTACAGGCTAAACTTTGAATCATCATCATCATCATCATTTCAGCCATAGGACGTCCACTGCTGAACATAGGCCTCCCCCATTGACTTCCAGATTGGCCGGTTGGAAGCGGCCTGCATCCAGCGTCTTCCTGCGACCTTTACCAGGTCGTCTGATCACCTTGTGAGTGGACGTCCTACGCTGCGCTTGCCGGTACGCGGCCTCCATTCTAGAACCTTTCTGCCCCATCGGCCATCAGTTCTACGTGCCATGTGCCCCGCCCACTGCCACTTCAGCTTGCTGGTGGCTTCACTGGGCAGCGTTCGGAAAACTACACCACGTCTTCTCGTCCAAAATACCTCAGTGCCTCAAGACAAAAGTCTACAACCAGTGTGTGTTACCAGTGATGACATATGGAACTGAAACGTGGCCTCTCACTATGGGCCTCATAAGAAAGCTCAAGGTCGCACAGCGTGCTATGGAAAGGGCTATGCTTGGTGTTTCCTTGCGAGATCGAATCAGAAATGAAGAGATCCGTAAACGAACAAAAGTCGCTGACATAGCCCAACGGAACTTTGAATGCTGGAATAGCTTCCTTTCGTTGTAGGCTGTCAGCAAAATTATTTTTCAAATGTCTTCCGAGTCGTTTTGTAGATGGTTTTCATAATAAACAATTTAGGTGTGTAAATAGTAATGATGTTTTCAGGATTCCGTAGTAGACCTAGTAGTTGGTCTGGGCGTGCCAGCCTCGAAGGTGGTGATCAGCCTTCCGGCCACCGCTCGCCAGTTCACTCTAGTCAACGAGACTCTCAGTACTCCTGGCAGTCCAGCACGAGACGACGAGCCCAAGGAGATCGACCAGGCAGAGCTTTGCAGACTGCTGCAGAAGGGCCGCTGGACCTTGGAGAGGGACCAAGACCTGTCGGGACCTTATGCTTTCAAGTAAGTTGGGTATTACAAGCTATAGAAGAATTCATCATGAACAATCCACGTCAGTCAACTTCTAGACATAGACTTCTATCAATAGTCCCAATGCACGATTTTTTTCCATTCGCTGCCAGCAGCTATGAAGAGACCTCTAGGACTGGATTTCTCTAAAGGATAAAATCCGAAATGATGTCATCCAATAGAGAATTAAAGTAATCGATATTTCTCAAAGAATAAGCAGCTGAAATTGGCTCTACCATTTCAGCTGCTTATTCTGGTCACATTTGCTGTAGAACTGATAAGCGAAGGGGTAGACGTGCTCTTGAGTGGATACCATGATTCGTTAAACGAAGCGTACAGAGACATGCGAGGCGACCATGTTATAAAAAAAAATGCCGTGCGAATTTTTGGCTAACAGAAAACGCAAGAGGTTATTTTAAGATTGACTATCACTAAATAGTATTTTAGACAGACGGTTTCGTAACTTACTATAATTGTAAGCAGGACAATTTAAACCAGGAATTACTCTACCCTTTGACTAAGCAAAGTAAGCCAATAACTCTCATCCTAAGTTTTTTAAGGTCATTTACATTCAAGCTAACACATTCAACATGCGTGTTGACACTTATCACTCTTATCTTGAGATCGCAGTAACTTATGTCAGAAGCTACGTGCTTAAAATACAAAATTATCCTGCTTCAAATGACTCATATTGCACAAATCTTTAAATATAGTCACAGAGGTAGGTCACATCCTCAAAAAATGGTTTTATAACACAAATAAAGGAAAGCTACATACAGGAGCAATGAATCAAAAATTTATAATTGGATAACTTGCACTGTTACAAATTGCTACGGAATAACGCCCCCATTACTTTTTCTAAATAGTCGACAATTGGTCTCGGTGCAGCATTCATGATGCGTTGGGAGAGGATGACTGATGTGGACTGGTTATGTTATCTTACTAACATTAGTTCAGTCATTAAATGTGAAAGTTTGTATTTTTGTAACTCAATTAAACTTCAACTGCTAAACGAAATTGGCTGGAATTTGGTACATATACAGATATTTATCAGGATCGGACTCAGTGACCTGACGTGGGCTGATTTTGATGATGATAAATATACCTAAACATTGCATAATTAAATCCGGTTTCTGTGTTTCTGTGAAATGATTATTCATTCCTCTTTGTCTTAACTCTAAAGTTTATGCAGACAAAGCCGCGGTTAGAAGTAAGAATAAGTAAAATATTTTGTTTACTTTTTCCAGGAACACCACTTGGATATCATTCGAAGACTCCTCGTCAGTTGACGTAAAGGGCAAGTACGCGAGAGTGCGCGGCTTGGCCGGCCTCGCCCTGCACAATGCAGACCGTGACACCGAGACGCCTTGCGGACCTACCCTCAAGCAGTCTCTGGCTAAGGTGCTCAACCAGCAGAGTAGGGCACCCAGGGCGGCAGTGTTGAGGTGAGATTACTTCTTTGGCTTAGTTATGTTTATGCTATTAATATTAGAAAAAATTTGTACACCGCTTCGGTACGGCATGTTGAAACCAAGCCTAATGACCTATCACCTGTTTACCATGTACACATGTCCGAACAAATAAATGTTTTTTTTTTATTTTTTATTTTATTTTATACTCTTTTGATATCCGAATTAAAAAAAGAAGGTTCTCAATTCGTCGGAATTTCTTCTTTTAAGGTAATTTCAGCGAATATGTGTGGTTTTATATTGACCGATTTCGATAATTATTTGTTCGAAAGGGAATACGAGAATTTTGGAATAGTCCGAAATAAAATTTAGTTACTTAAGTTCTGATGATGGGAACTATTAGAAAATCATCAAGCATTGCATGAACTCCATACCACGTCTCGATTTTTGTCTATATTATATGTGCCTATATTATAGGTGTAACGGGATTAACTGGGTATTTCTAACAAAATAAAATAAAATTATGTAAAGAAATAAAATGTGTTTACTACAAAATTATCTTACAATTGCTTAACTTTAAAGGATTGTTTGATTGATTTTTTTCCAGGTTTAAAATGTTAGTTCTGATTCACTATTCGTTTTATTAAGACATCCGTAAACACAGCATATCATTTATACGGATTATATTGACGTATAGGCTTAGAAGACATTGCTTCTGTCGAAAAACAAAAAAAAAAATTTAAGTATGCGCGAGCGCGACGTGACTGCGACTGTCGTGCGAGCTGAGAGCGACAGCCCTATGCCACTGGTCTATGCCATACGCCGCTTCGGGCGGCGGGCTGGACGAATATACCTAAACTGCGGAGTGACACCCCTCTGCCAATGGTGAAATCCCAAAAATACAGGTGGTGAAAATAAACGGCGCAAAAAACTGAGTCACCTTTGACTTTTGCAACATTTATGTGACTAACTCTGCTTGAAGTACGACTTATTACTAAAGTGGCATATTTAATTGTACCTTTAATTATGAAATTAACTTTGTTTAATAACAAATAGAAGTTAAATAAAAATATTAAATTAAATATTAATTAATCAGATTACAGAAGTTCCATATAGTGTTAGTAACAGCAAGCCTATCAACTATGTTAGTACTTAATAGTTAAAAGCGACCTGGTTATTTTACTTAAATGCTCGATCAGTGGACAGTCCCCACTGTCGGCTATGACTTGTAGAACATTGTTGCAGGTAACAGTTAAGGCGACGGGTAAGGCAAGTGACCTTGAACATTAAGCGTCGACTTATGCGACTTCTATTACGTCCCTAAGATAATTACAAATGCTTCTCGCAGACTCAACCTCCATCCGTTGCGCTCCTGTGCAAATAGATTATCATTGCGAGCAAAATATCCGCTCATGGAAAAGTAGGCGCTAAGAGTAAAATCCATTAAAAACCTTATAATTCTTAATTGGTTGACTATTTGGAAAAAAAAACTTCACCCTAAAGGCACGAATGTTATAAATAACTAAACCAACTTTGAAGCTAAACAAAAACGTCGTTTAAAATATAAATGTGTACAAGCTCGCGGATATTTGCGGTACTTTGATTTTTTTTTTGTGTTTATAAGAAATAATAACTAGTATTTAGATACATCAGGAAAAACTTCAACATATAAGTTACATGATAAATTAAATTCCACATCCTATATCCAGTATTTTCGCCAGAAAACTTGTACAAAAGTACCTCTTTTACGTGCATTCTCCTTACCCGGCGCCTTAAGCCAAGCCAAGAAAACAAAACAGAAAAGGCCTTTAATCAATCAGGTTTTATCTAGTTGCCATCTCAGCAAACGTAGCTCCGATATTACGAAACTAAGTGCGAAATTAGTTTATTTATCGATACATAACGGAAATAATTGGTTAATAGTCATAAAACTAGGCCAATGTTTGTATATTTTATTGATAAACTGGTACTTTATTGATAACTTGTTATTTCATGCCTACGTGATGCCTTGATCTTAATTAGTTTGAGAAACATTTTCTACCTATTCTAAAAGTCTGCTTAAAAAATCGGGCCAGGAAGAGGTATTCTATCACTATCATCATTCGTCTACCTTGCTCTCAGGTAATCTGGGGTCAGCGCAGTATGTTTTCTCTTACAATCCATCTCATCTCGATTCATCCACTTCTTCCCTCACTCAATCCATCTTTTCTTATTTTGTCATCTAGGTACCGTAGATAGAAAGGTATGACAAGGGTGATGGATTTTAAAATCCATCTTATCTATCCTCGTAACATGCCACTCTTCCCTTCTCATCTTAAGTCCATAACAAGACAAAGGCATCCCACACGCTAGCTAATAGTTAAAAACGAAATTATTTAAGGTTTTTTTCCCAGGTCTCTGGAACACGAGATCCTTTCAGCTCCTATACACGCGCGTGCCTTGGACGCTCTCCAGGTGTCTCCCTACCGCATCACGCAGGTCGTCGACTCCGACGGCGTCATTCACTCCATCAGAGAGGTATTTAACATTACATTACTTATTACTTGGGGGATTATCATCTCTTAACCCATTAATATTCAAACGGTCTCATGAGACCACATAACAATGGAATTTCCATTGTCTCATTTACGTATGCTTGATGAGTTAAAACAGTATTTCTTGAACTTTGTTTGGTTTTTGTGTGAATAGGCATATAAAAACACTGGTAACGTACTAGGGCCTAACCATTTAACAGTATTTCTGCAAGCTTATTTTGATTTTTCTGTAAAGATTTTTAGCGTTGATGGAGTTTCCGTCATTAAAATCGATTTCGTTTTTAGCAACTACCTTGATTTTTTAAGTCAGGAATAGCTAACCGATCTTAATTCAGTTAATTTTAGCATACAAATTATTTTAAAATAAGTTAAAAAAAAAACTCAATATTGAGTTTATTTTATAAAGAGTAATAAAAAGAAAATCAATTATGCGCCATCGAAGTAAGTAACAACATTCTTGTGCTAAATAATCTTGCAAAAGGTTGCTCCACAAAAAGTAATTCTTAGGTTCATACCCCATAAGGTACTATCACACTATAAGGTACTGTCTATCAATTTTGATCCCCTTGTTTGTTCCCCTTGAAGGACACCCGCACGGAGTTTACCTGCTCCAGACAAGGCTACTTCGTGCACCCGCGCTCCTGCGCCCGATTCTACCGCTGCGTCAAGTTCGATCAGCTCTCTCCTGAATATACTGTAAGCTAACATCTAAATATCTTTCTTTGAAACTTTGTAAGGATGAACATTATGTTATAGTTTATGTACTTATCTCCTTAGAACATTCATTATTATCAGCTTCTGGAAATCCACTGCAGGACATAAGCCACCCTTACAGAACGCCACAGTGTACGGTTCTGGGTCGTAAGTCTACCGGGTAGGAGGCCTGCCTACGCTGCGTCTTCCAGTTCGTAATTGCCACTTGAGAACCTTCCTTCTCCACTATAATTTCCGTTTTTTAGAAGATAGGTAAATAATAAATTAATACGAGTCAATGGTCGTAGAAGTAAGTATATAGTATTTTATTTTCTCTGTTAGTAGTAACTCTCTGCGAAGCTAGAACTTGTTCTTCATCTATACGGTCAATCCCGGTTGCGTCCAAAGCCATTTGCTTTGGAGCCCAGGGTCCGCTTTCCTTGATTTACTCCTCCACTTCGCGCGGTCTTGAGCGTCTCTAGTTGTGAGATCATTGGCACGCATGTCAGCCCTTATAACGTCAAGCCAGCATTTCTTGGGTTTTTTGCCAGGATCTGGCGGTGGCGGCATGGCCAGACATTTGTTTCCTACGTAGCTTGCCGGTTTCCGCAAAACATGGCCGTACCAGCGTAGGCGACTCTCCTGCATTTTGTCTGCAATATCACGGACACGAAGGCTACCGCGGATGCGCGAGTTCCTCACGCGGTCCGCACATCCTAGAACTGCGAAGCTAGAACATGATGTTTAATTGTTTAATATATCTCCCATTTACAGGTATTCGAATTCGACTGCCCAGCCGGTTTGGCTTTCGACAATCGGTACGAAGTGTGCGTGTGGCCTGGCAGCCTGCCGCACTCGCAGGCCTGTCCCGGCTCTTCCGAGATAGCTCCCGTTCCGCAGACAAGGTTCATCTGTCCTGAACATGAAGGTATGCTGGTTTGATTGAGGTTTCAAGTTTAGATATATAACTCGTAGTTATAGACTTAATATAAATGAGTAAAAGATGAAGAGATCTCTTTACCCGTATTTTTTAGATTTCTATCTGAGGTCCTATAACTGTTTGTTGTATTAGTCATGGGGTTTATATTGAGTGAAAAAAGTCGTCTAAGTGTATTTGGAGAGGCCCTTGGCGAAATTCATTATTTGGTACCTTGTAATAGGTACATAATCCTACAACCTACATAATCTTTATTTTATATCAGACAAAGTAGATTACACATGATTTTTACAGAAAGATGTACAATTTAGACGGACGGACGGACGGTATCGCTTTTAGCGATCTCTTCCAGGCAACCTTCATGTGAATCTCTCTTCATGTCAACCTCTATGGATGTTAATTCGATACTTCGAGATCATGAAAATTGGTGGCATAATTTAAAAAATGCAGTTGAGTTCAAAAATCGTAACAGTCCACGGGAAACAGATACCTACTCGCTATATTGGTTGTTGAATCTCAAATTCATTCATAAGGAATAATAATTAACATTTTGAAGCGTATAACTAGCCGTCAAGCTCAATCAAGCTATAATGATATTATTGCAGGTTACTACGCCGACCCCGAGAACTGCCGCTGGTTCTTCGCCTGCCTCGACCACGGCAAGGCGCCGCTCGCCGCGTACGAGTTCCGCTGCCCCTTCGGTCTCGGGTTCGACGCGGCCCGGCTGAAATGCGACTGGCCCTGGCTGGTGCCGGCTTGCGGTAACATCGCCAGATACGAGGCTGAAGCTCATGGCTTCTCTTCTGCTTCTCTGAATGGTAATGAAATGAATTCAATCTACTGTCTACTAGTAATCGAAATTAGTTGACAAACTTTTAGGGACGGTTCTACTTTTAAGTAATACTTAAATGAAAACTTTTATTAAGGGACTAATAGAGTGACAGCTGAAAAGTCCATAAAAAATTGCAATCGATTAATTAAAATGTTTTTTTTTTCAGGTCGTCATGGACTGTTCTTTAATAAAAGTGATTCATAAATACTTCTATCTATCTTTGAACAAAGCTTAACAATTTTGTCTATTGAATTCGGTTTTACACTGTAGTTATGATGATCTGAGTCACAACACTATTCAAATGATATGTCTCTGGCTGATGATGGTACTTTTTGATTACAAAAATACGAGATAAAGCCTTATGGCTTCGCTACTCTTCTGCTCTTAGAAGTAACTCTAAATCAAAGTGATAAAGTCTATCAATATCAAAGCCTAGTATTATTAAGTACTGTACTGCCATTTTCGGTATACCATTTAGGTTAACAGTTTCCTAAATTAACTTTAAAAGGTACATATATTACATAGGTACTAAAATTAAAAGGACTTATCGATACTTCCAGGTGCAGTAGGCTTTCAAGGTCAAACAGCAGACTCCATCAACGTGGCCGCTCACCAGAGCTTGGTTTCCGGCGCGTCCCTCGACAACCTGGTCGGCATTCAGAACGGATTCCACATCAAAGACGACGCTTTGAACGCTAACTTCATCGCTTCTCAAGAACATTCCAACGGCGCATATTCAGGCCACGGCTTCAACGTTAATCAAGGTACCCCCAGTTTTAGTACCGGTCCACATCAAGGCTTGGTATACCAAGCAGGCGATGCTACCTTCACTAAGGGTAACACAGGTTTGGTTCAGCCGACGAAATATAGCGACGAAGGAAAGTATACCAGTGGCTCAATCATCTTAGACGATTACAGGCTCCCGACCAAACCGAAGCATGGTCAAGGCAAAGCCCAAAATCTAATCCAGTCGAACTTACAACAGACCAGTCAATACAACGGTTACAATGGTTTTTCTTCTGGAAATGTGGGAAAAATACAATACCAAAAGGTAGAAAGCGGAAGCTACGAAGACAATTCTGGAGCATACGTGCACGATCCTTCGGGAGATTACGCGGAACCTTACAGACATGAAGACGCACCAGCTGTACCATACATCCACGACGGCTCTGCGTACAAACAATCCAGCGATTACTACGACGTTAATAGGTATTCTGGTTCTTCTCAAGGAGGTTATAGTGGAAAATACAATGAGAAAGGAAGTTTCAGTGGAAAATATGTGGAAGAAAACAGCGGACCATACGTTCATGACAATTCAGGAGCATATGTCGAAACTGGATCTTCTGGTAGTGGATATAATGGCAATGCCGGGTATAGTATTAGTCACGGTAACTCAGGTGCTTACAGTGGAACTGGTGACGTGAGTGGTAACTCTGGATCTTACAGTTACAGCAGTGGTGGATACAATGACAACTCCGGTTCTTACAATGTTGATTATTCCGGGTCATACAAAAATGACGACTCTGGAAAGTACGTAGCTGAAGTTTACAGAGCAGATGGTCATATTGGAAGTTCAAACGGCGCATCAAGCGGTGAAACTAACTCTCATAACATATATCAGGGAACTTACAGTACATCTAACTCTGGAAACTATTTGAGTGGTTCTAAGGCTTATACGGGTTCCTCCCATACATTGACTGCTGGTGCCATTAATGTAGGTTTAGTAGGCAAAACAACATTGATCGACGCTGATTATTCTAACCAGGGTAGTTATCAAGATGGCTCCAACGGCTATAGCTTTGGTTCTACCGTGAGCCATGGAGCTACATACCAGACGGTTCACCCTGGACATGTTTCATACATTTCACAGCCTGCAGTATCTATTCACCATCTCGGAACTGACGGCAACAACTTAGATGGGTACGGATTTGTGACTACTCCAACATCTTCAGGCGTTCCTACTCCGGCAACTCCTTTTGCTGTCACAACAGCTATTCCAATTACAACCTACAAGACTACTTTTGTGCCTGAACCTCCTAGGACTAGCATTAAACAAATTTTCACACACACGCAACCAGAAGTGACCTATGTGAAACCAGCAGTGGTTGCTGTTAAACAATACGTGACACCTAAGGTGGAAGTATTCGACTACAACCAGGGAATAAACGTAAATAACGGCTACTCATACTCATCAGGTGATTATTCAACTCAAGCCACTACTAAATCTGAATCTTCAGGATATGTGTATAACAAACCTAGCATTAAATTTGAAGAAGGAGTCACATATTCGACCCCAGCTCCTGTTGTTTCCGTCTCTACTTATAAACCACAAGGATTCGGTCACAGTCAACAAACGCTACACAAAGTGGAATCTGTAGGATTTCAGTACACTACGCCCACGCCGGTGAACGAGGAACCTTTTAAGAAAATAGTGGCATATACTACTGGACCCTCAGTGAGCGCATACGTCCAGCCTACGATTGCTACCGTGCCTCAATCGTTCAGTCATCAAACCATTCATAAAGTAGAAACCAATAATGCTTACAATCCATCAGTGGAAGTCGATAACGATTATTCGAAATCTAAAATCATTTATCAACAACCAGAAACAATTGTCCAATACACAACCGCTCAGCCCACTGTAGTATCATCCACATACGCACCTCAAGTTATTAGCCACCAGACATTCCATAAAGTTGATGCAAGCAAAATCAATCCCTATTCACAAAGTTCAGAGTCTGGATATGAATACAAACAACCTCAGATCCAGTTTGATGAAGGTTCTAAGACAGTTTACGAATATTCCACTCCAACACCGGTCGTCTCTTCAACCTATAAACCCCAGGTCTTCAGTCATCAAACAATTCACAAGTTTGAGACTAAGCATGCCGTTCCTATTTCTTCTACACCCAGCCCTCAAGTAGACATTTCGTATCAACAACCAGCTGTAACTGTGTATGAAAATCCTATAGTGAAGTATACTCAAGAAGCAACTCCAGTTACTTATGTAGAGTCTTCATATAAACCACAGTCTTATAGCCATCAAACGATTCACAAGACTGAAAATAAAGCTTACACACCCTCTGTTGAGGTTGGTTCATATGAATCTAGTGTTTCTTACGAACAACCATCTGTGGTTCATCATTATACCACTGCCCAACCGGCCCTGGCTGTTCAACAAGTCTTGTCGACTTACCAACCACAAGTGATCAGTCATCAGACTTTGCACAAAGTACAAGCTAGCAAAGTTAACACATATTCGCAAGAAGCCCAATCAGGTTACGAGTACCAAAAACCAGCAGAATCTTATGAAGAATCAGGTTACGAATACAACAAACCAGCGATTAAATATGAAGAAGCACCTAAAACATTCGTCCAATATTCAACTCCAGCGCCAATCAAATACGAAGAAGCTGCTAAAACGTACGTTCAGTACTCCACTCCTGCACCTATCCAAGTTTCAACTTATAAACCGCAAACATACAGTCACCAGACATTCCACAAAGTAGAAACTCAAAATTATGTACCAGTATCCTCGACTGCCCTTCCTCAAGTGGAAGTAGCTTATCAACAACCCTCAGTTTCTGTTTATGAAAATCCTTTATTGAAATATACTGAAACTGCAGTCACTCCAGCAACATACGTAAAACCAACTGCTACTGCTTACACCAAAACCTATAAACCAGTTATAGCTCAACACGAAGTGACACACATAAGTCAGCCAGTACAATACCAAGCCAATGACCAACAATCTTACTCCCATCAGAATAATCAATTTAGCCAGGAGGGATACTCGTATAGCCAGCCCGAGATACAACGAAACGACGAAAACTTAAGCGCTGCGAAGTCTTATTCTGACGCAAGTGTGGTATCACATCAAGTGTTCCACCAAACTCATGTGGCAACGCAACCAGAAAAACAAGCAGTATTTGTATCTACGTCCCCATCAACCCTGGCCTATGAAGAGCACTACAGTGAATACGAATCTCCAAATGAACATACATACAAAGCTCCCGAATACATTCCACCTAAAAGTGACTATCAGCAATCCTATTCTGCAGTGTCTACTGCATCGACCCCGATAGTTCAACATCATAGCGAAGTTTACCACCAAACTCAAGAGCAGAATGATTACAAATCTTCTGGATACTCTCAACAGTACCAAACAGGTCCTACCATACCCATACAGCAAGTTTCATTCAGTACATCTCATTATACGCAGCCCAAGAAAGAATCAATACATCTTTCGACTTTCCCTGGTACAAAGGTCACTACAAAATACAAGCAAGTAGGATACCAGTCTCCTGAGATTCAAGTTGCATATAAATCAGAAGAGTACTTACCTCCAGTTGTTTCCTCTGAAACGCCCTATATTGTATCGTCAACATACACGCCATCGACATATTCTACAGCTTCTACCACTCGGGAGTATCTGCCTCCAATTTCTGAAGTCAAATACGACATTGATAACTCATATCTTCCACCTTCTTCCACCGCTAGGCCTACTGTGAAGTCTACCACATACGCACCTACTTACAAATACGTCGAGTCTACCACAAAATACCAAGCCCCTGACTATTTGCCACCACAAGAAGACATCAACTCAAAAACCGTGCATTTCGAAAGTTACGGATACAACAACTATGATGGTTACGATTCTAAGATTCAATACAATCCGTACCAAGAGTACAAAGGACCAGAAGTCGCTGTGGTATCGTCTACGTATGCTCCTGTTCAAAGAAAACAGAATATTGTAGTTGAAACTGCTAAGTCACATTTACTTGGGTTCGGTACAGTCGGGCCAGATGCTGGACTGGTATCTTCTGGTTCTTACACGACAGCCGCACCAGTGGTTTCTACAACATACAGACCTGTTAAATACACAACTAGCGCTCCTGCTTATAAGTATGTAGAGTCGACAACACAATACAAAGCCCCCGACTATTTGCCTCCTTCTGAAGACACGGAAAGTTCTAATTACGGAAGCTACGGATACAAAAACGTTGAGTCAGCTAAGGTTAAATACAACCCTTACGAAGAATCCGTACAGACTTACCAAGCCCCAGTTCAAAGAAAACAGAATATTGTAGTCGAGACAGTCAAATCTCAACTCTTAGGATTCGGAACAGTAGGTCCAGAAGCTGGACTTGTATCTCAAGCTTCTTACAAGACATCGACCCCTATTGTCAGCAGTGAGACTTATTCTGTTCCTCAAGCTGTTTCAACCCCTGTTTACAAACAAGAGCTAGTTGAGGTAACTCCATCGCCTTTCCCTATACGACGAACCAAGCCTAAAGTTGCAGTCGTTACTAAAATAAACGACTTTAATCCCCTTCTCGTTAGAAAGCTGGGGGCTGTTTGTAGTTGTCAATCGCCAGTCGTAGTTCTCAAAGGAAGGAGACCTAATGTGCAAGCGCAACAAGACTTCGATGACTACAGCAATGATTACGACAGTCGAGGCGACATCAGTGATAACCAATGGGCACAGAAAACTGCCAGATTACGTATCCACTCACAAGCCGCCACAGCTGCCCCAGTCGTTACTTCAACATTTAATCCTATCATTGTCCCTGATGATTCATACTACCAGGATCTCCAAGAACAAGATGGCTATGAATCTAGGGGTAAACAGGTTTACTCTGAGAGTTATGTTTCGAGCACCCCAGCTGTGTTTTCAACTACGGCAAAGATCGTCAAGATTAATCCTAGGATTTCTGCTGTCACTGTTGCACCGACGTACAAAACTGTTTTATTGAATCAAGAAGTAGCGCCTAATGTATTTGCGAAACAATCAGGTGGCGAAGCTACTGTCGTCGAATCTCAGGCATTCGACAGATACGGACCTGGTGGATGGAGAAGTAGAGATGAGACTTTGCAGGGTTCCGTGGACTGCCAGAGAGCTGGGTTGTTCCGTCACCCCAAGCAATGTAACAAATTCTACGCTTGCAGATGGGACTGTACTAAGCAAAGATTTACCCTTCACGTTTTTAACTGCCCAGTTCAACTAAGCTTCGATGAAAGTTTAGGAGCCTGTAATTGGCCGAGCCAGGGTCCCGCTTGCCAGGGTAATACACTCCTTACTAATACTCTATAAACACAAGTGATATGAATAATTCCGTGCCATTGAACATAAATGTTACCATTAATCATTTTCATTTTTTATTATTAATCTAATTGATGATGTCTCTCTTTTCGTAATCCTAGAAGCTTATTTATTTGTTTGGTTTTGTTAATGTTATTTCGTAGTTATTTATTAATCATTTACTTTCTGCTTTTATCTTGCTAAGCGTTTATTACATTCCATCAATTCATCGGTTGAACATAAGTTACCACTGCCTAGTTTATTATTATGTTACGTTTTGTAAAATAGTAAAGTCATACTTTTTTACTTTTGTAAATTAATGTAGAATTGATACGCTGTAATTGTAAATATATCATTTATTAAAATTAACAACGATTTTTTATTTTCTGCAACGATACATTTGTGTAACTAAATTATAAGCTTGTAAGCTTTAAATATTCAATGCAACAGGTTTTTCTACTTCAGCCAAATAAAGTGCATACTTAGAAATAACTGGGTCTACTTCTTCTTCAATAAACTCTGATACCTGCTCAGGAGCTCTACCAATAAATGTTGATGCATCTAAAATTGTATCCAGCTGCGAAATGATAGGTGAAAAATAAGAATCGCTCTTCACACGGGCGATTAAATCATTATCCTTTCCATGCTGTTTTACTTGCGCACCTGCTTCATGAGATAGAACTCTTACTTTCTCATGGCACACTTGACGATCACCACCAGCCTGCACCATAGCCATAATAATATTCTCTGTAGCCATAAAAGGTAGCTCCTGAGCTATGTGACGAGCAATGACTTTAGGGTACACCACCAAGCCTTGACAAACATTTAAGAGAGTGAGTAGTGTAGCATCAGCAGTCAAGAATGATTCCGCGAGGGTAATACGGCGGTTGGCTGAGTCATCTAGCGTACGTTCCAACCATTGCACAGCGTGAGTATTAGCTGCATTCGCATGTAAAGTTATCAAATGACGAGCGAGTGCGCAGCAACGTTCAGACCTCATTGGGTTTCTCTTGTAAGGCATAGCGCTTGAACCGATTTGAGATGCCTCAAAGGGTTCTTCGAGTTCCTTGCGAGAGGCGAGAATACGAATATCCGAACACATTTTGTGGACTGTCGCACCCAGCCCTGATAGGGCAGAAATAACTTCTAAGTCAACTTTCCTGGAGTAGGTTTGACCTGTGACGATGTAACGTTTGTCGAATCCAGCAAGTTCTGCGACTCTCTTGTCGAGGGCTTTTACTTTAGCGCTGTCTCCCTTAAAGAGTTGAAGGAAAGAGGCTTGAGTACCTGTTGTGCCTTTAACTCCACGGAAGCGTAGGTCATCTCGTGCCCGGGAGAGCGCACGCTCATCCATAAGCAGATCACTCAGCCACAGCGAAGCTCGCTTACCAACGGTAGTTAGTTGAGCTGGTTGGAGATGAGTGAAGCCGAGGATCGGTAAGGACCTGAAACGGGACAGATTTAGTGTTACTTTAAAATAAACAACAAGTGCATGAGACTTTTAGTAGATAATTATTTGACAGCCTATTGCGTGGCAAAGTTTGTTTTAATAGAATATTAAGTCTTCGAACAATAGGGTCGTGCCTTTGACAGGATGTTTGGTGTCACGCTCGACCTCACGATTATTTACAACTCACTGTTTTTCTTAGCACGAAGTATTAATTTGCAGTGAGCTAAAAACCAGAGCTGCTTAATAAGTCACATAAATAAGATTGTTTGGTGGTTCTGGGATTGGATGCCTGATAACCTGAAATACAGGTATAAGGACTAGATTATGCACCAGTCTCCAACAGTTACGTTAGTTTAATGTACGTAATACAAATGAGATTTTACAATAAACGGCGTTCTGTTATTTATAAAGAATAAATGTAATTTTCTCACCAAATTTATAATGTTATTTTTATTCAGATAATCCAACGTCAGAGTCAAAAATCATTTATTCAATTTAGGGCAAAAAACTGCCACTTATGAACGTCAATAATAACATTATTGGCCCATATGGGGCAGAACATGTCTCCTTATTTTTTGGACCCTAATAGCGCTTCGAGACAAGACACAGACAATCTGGCAAGTGCTGAGAAGAAACGCCGGAACAAACTCAGTCACCACTAGCTGCCACAAAAATATATTAGATTAAAATAAACAGGTAGGTAGGTACATCAGTTTAGTGCAGGCTGGACTGACCATACATTCTTGTCATCAAGATAGTCTTGAATTTTGTAATACCCCTTTGACATTAGGGTAGTTTTGACATGTGATTTAAATTTATTAATAGGAAGTTCGATAACATTGTAAGGTATATTATTTTAAAAAAAATACAATTACCCAAGAATGAATTACCTGTTTTGCCCAATATGAAGTTTGGGACTACAAGTTT
The DNA here is from genome assembly GCA_963576865.1 of Anania hortulata. Lineage (NCBI taxonomy): Eukaryota > Metazoa > Arthropoda > Insecta > Lepidoptera > Crambidae > Anania > Anania hortulata. Next base: position 17,296,042 of record OY756395.1, on the reverse strand, counting down.
GTTTTTGTTTCTTGTGTTATATGAATCAATATCACTTTTTTTTATAAAAAGATCTAAATTTTTGCGAACGTACATGATATTATCAAATATGTATTGAGAGGTTACAGTCATCCAAAAGTCAAATGTTCCAAATCACTAGAGAGTTGTGCTAGAGCGCGCACATGCCATATCATGTCATATCGTCTATAATAATGAACTTACTTATGCTCATCAGCAAACTGAGACAGCCTGCTGATCACTGCAGCCAATCTCGGTAGCAGCAGATCTAACCCGTGCTTCAACACGATTAAATCAGTATTGTCTCCCACGTAGCAGGACGTAGCCCCCAAGTGTATGATAGGTGCGGCTCTCGGGCACCGCTCGGCCAGCGCGTGGACGTGAGCCATCACATCGTGGCGCACGCGCCGCTCGTGCTCCGCCGCGCATGCGAAGTCGATGTCGTGGATAGCGCCCTCTAGTTCTGCTATTTGCTCGTCCGTGATGTCAAGACCGAGCTCCTGGAATAGAGAGAAGAGACAAATTTATTTATGGGAAAGTAGACAGATGGATAAATCTTACATCTCCGGTCATTCTTCTTCTAAAAAACAGATAGATACATACAAAAACAAAACAGAAAAGACAAATAAACAACAACTAAAAAATAAATCAACAAGTCAGCCAGAGTAAAATACGATTTAAGGGCAAATATTTCACTCACTACCGATGAAGGAAATTCCAAGAACCGTATAAGTCATATTGAGGTGATTAGCAATTAGAGCTCAGGTTAATTAGGTTATCAATAAGGTTTGGTTCTGCTGTTTATTTAACCTATTTTTGTAAAATAGTTTTTTGGCATACAAATTAAAACCTGGATAGGTCATTTAAGTAGTATGGGGAAGTGTATTATAAACTTCTTTTGTACAATCTTCCAACTAGCTTTGGACTGAACTACCATTTCCAACACACTTTACGGCCGCTATCAACTTAACAATGTGAAATATTCCAACCATTGATGATTTTCACTGTTTACGGCTTTCCGACACAAAGCGTAGGGCAGTGAAAGCGGCAAATCCTACGTTTTGTAGTAATTTCGTAATGTTTCCACAAAGCAAAATATGACACAGTTATGGTAATCACTTGTGTGACAAAAAATGCTGGGGAATGGTCGGAATGGGATTTTAAGTATGAAAATAGGGTTATCACTAAACCAATTAGGTTTTGTCGCTTTTAAAATAAGTAAGCTAGCTAGCTAGTAGGTAATATATAGGGTGTACAAAAGAATAGGACACTCCTTAAAACCACGTGATCAGCTGCTCATGATAATAATGTATGGAGAATCTGAAAAAAAAAAACGATTGCGATGTTACTCCTAAAAAAATGTTGTTGTATATGAGCAGCTGGTCACGTGGTTTCAAGGAGATTCCTTTTCTTTTGTACATCCTGTATATAGGTAATACCTTGACCGAAAAACTTTTTACATAACTAAGTTTCTTGCTGATTATTGTAAAGGTTAAACTTTTTTTTGTTAAAAATCTTATTTTGACAAATAACTGAATCAGTATTTTAACCAGGTTTAGTGTGGTAAGCAAAAGGAAATTAACTAAATCTCTGTAAATTGTGCAAAATTTTATGATCGCAAATGACAAATATTCTGTAAAATGTACATAAAAAACGACAAATCAAAAGAAAAACATGAAATAAATGTTTTTTTTAAATAAGCCCATCATTGCAAGAAAGCGGCAAATATTTTGATATTAATAAGTTGGTAGCCCTAATAGTAAAACCGTAAAGAAAACAAAAGAATAACCGGAGGAGGTAAACGATCTGTGGATTAACTTGTGTCATCAAGCGAATCAGCTGTCCCAAAACCGCTGAAGTGAAAGAAGAAAGGAAAAGAACACACAACTGTACCTATATTTGGTACGCTAATTGTGGTCGACTAATTCACTAAAACATTCAAGACACAGATGCGTACGCGCACTACTGTCCTAGTTAGGGTACTACTTTGTTTGTTGTAGAATGCAGCAACGGTATTTTAGGACAAGGCTTGCATTCTCAGTTTATTTTATGAATACCGCAAAGGTATTATGAAGACCAACGGTGTAAGGGCTCGTTGCAAGTAGCATTTTTAAATAATATATGAATATTATTAAAAAGGAAATGACAATAAACGTAAATGGAATCTAATCTCGGATTTATTACATTATTTTACATTTTATTACATTAAACGTAAATGGAATCTCTCGAATCTCGGAACTAGATTTCTATGGAAATGTACCTACATTCTGCAATAAAAATATTTGAATTTGAATTTGAATTATGTTAAAATTAAACTAGGTGGTATTTACATATTATATAGGATTCATAAATAAAATAAATAATGAAATTCATTTATTCCAAGATATTATTTGACGTTTAGGTCGGATATATATATAGATATTCTCGGGAAGAACATAAAACAAAGTCGAAAAATAGCTAGATACAATGTTAACAATTTCTAACAACTGCTAATTTGAAAATGACTCTTATTCAAATAAACATTAACATCAATATGAACGATGGAATCCAAAGCACCTTACGCGTACCTGCCCTACTAATTCGCTGAAGAGATAAGATAAGTCTGCACGGACTAAGCTGATAAAAACTACACTATGCGATAAGTGAAATCACCCAGTGGCGAAACGACTGTTAACAAAAACAGACAAAAGACAAAGGAATCTATGTGATAAAAAGAAACAATAAATTAAAAGTGAAATCTATAGATCTTAAATTAAGTGACAGTTTCGAAATAAGTGAAAATGGTTTCAGTACAAACGATAGCAACGATAGTGGTGAAAACCTTCAAAGTTGTAAGTAACCTAGACTTAAATTAAAATATTTTTTTATCTAAGGTGCAGAATATAATACTAGCGAATCATAAAACACTTTGTAACTCTTTGAAAAAAGGCTGGCTACATTGACAGAGTTTTTTGTGGCACTCACTCCTGACCCAAAGTTGTTCCAAAGCGTTGCAATGTATGCTATATTGATATTGAGACGTTTGTAAGTGCTTTTAATTTACTTTTTTTTTTCAAATAAAGCACATAAACATTCTATGTAACGGTGCTGACTTTCCACCAGATGTACCGTATGCTTATTTGCCATGCCGATTTCATATAAAAACAACTACGTCAGATATAATGATAATTTGGGGTTTCCTGAGACGAATCGATTTTGATCGAAAGTGAGAGCGTGGCTTTTCTTTACGTTCAAATAAAAGGAAAAGTCAATTTACTATGGTTGCCCTAAATTCTATGGTTGACGATGTTGAACACGAATATGTACATAATAATAGTACTAGACAGTTTAATTCGATGCTAATCCTGTCATTGGTAAATAAGTTTGCATTAACAGCTAATTAAGCTAATAAAATTAAGAAACTGAATCAAAGTATGACTAACAATAGTGAATAACTTGAATGAATCACTCATGGAGTAGGTACGCATCGTTCGTACTATACAATTAGACCATAGACAACAAGAATTTGCCTTGTTGACGACGCTTTATCAATACCACTGAATGATGTCATAGAGCTGTACGTCCAAGAAAAATTGAGATGGATCAATAACAATATTAAAAACACATTGCCAAATAAATTATGTATGTAGCAGCTATTAAAGAAAAGAGTTGGCCTACGTATTTTTATCATCAATAAAGTGGACTACAAATAAAACTTATAGATTAGTTTATTTGTCAGTAAGTTCGGCGTGTTTTAATTTAGCAGGGTTACAACGGCCTCATTTGCTATCACAGCGTTGATAACGCCACACCTTGTTGATAGCTTTAATGTGCCTCGTATAAAGTGAATTGTTTGACGAGTCCATTCAGCGACCATTTTCTAATAGATAATACTTATAATCATTGAAGATGGTTGAAGCCTAATACGCTGAGTATGTTTGTTATTACTAGATTTACTTGGGAGTGAGAATTTACAATAATACTTACTTGGAAACTAATTAATCTTTTGAAAATACTTTAAATATGCGCCTTCAAATATGTTGCCTTCATTCCTATTCAGCTAGGCATCGTAAAGAACTAGGATTATAGATCTCAAATATTTGTTGGTGTCTGTCTCACATTGTATTAGGTTACAGAAAATGAAAATATCTAGAAATAATTAGAAAAAAACAAAATCAAAGGTTTTATTCCAGACAATTACTGTAACTCATGGTCCGTTTTTGTCGGTGTCTTTTGGCATAGTCATAAACCTTATCAAATTCTAAACTGTCTTCTAATAGTTAACTACCGCCACTTCCTGCAGTAGCAGAACATTTTCTGACAGTTACTCATCTAAATTAGTCACATGGTCCATTGTCCTAGTACCTTCAGCGTGAGTAAGTCCCGTATCTGATAAGGTATTTGTTTGTTCGTTTGCAACATGTGGCACAACTGCTGAAGGGCGTTGCCGAATATTAAAAGATCCATTGTTTGATGCTTCATTTTAAGCTTGAGGATTATTTGACCTATTTGAAACCGTTGTTTTTTAACTAATGATAACAATGTCAAAGTTTATATTATGACGTTATTACTTCTTAATGGTCACATTTGTAACTCATCAATTAATAAATTTTAGTCAATCTCATTGGCCAAAGCTCATTCTTGCCGTTTGTGTTTAAATATAATATATTTTATTGTTTTTATTTACTCATTTATTTAGCATATAGGCCCTCTTCCGGGCACTTATACACGTCCCAAAAATATAGCTTGGCCCTACCACCGCTTTTAGACTATACATCGGCAGGTGGTGAAAAGAAACGGCGCAATAAACTCAGTTAGTTTAATTATAAAGTCATTTTTCTTATTTACTTTTCTTCAAATGCCAACTAAACAAAAGGGTCAGTATCGGTATGATATTATATTTCGACTCAAACAGCTGTGTTTTGATTCTATTACAAGTAGTACCTACTTAAATTAACTGCTTCCATACGAGTATATCCTAGGTAATTAGTTTGCAACATATGGGCTAACTGCCGAAGGGCGTTACCGTTAATTAACTTTAGATCTGAGCATCTTCTGTGTGGTGCCTTATTTAGGTCCCAGTTTGTTTATTTATAATCATTCTCTATTGATTGTACTCGTATAGCCCTGGATTTATTATGGTATTTAGGAGGGGCAACTAAGTACTGCATAAAGTACCAAAAGAGTACAGAAAGTACTGCTAAGCAGCAATTATTTAGTAAAGTTCATGTGAACCAAAGATTTCCTTTATTAATCTTCTTTGATGTGAACTTAAAAACCTGCATAAAAACAAACCTGATTAATCTCTAGAGATCATCAGGTCCTGCTAGACAATATTAAACAAGGGTTAGTTGATGGACCACTGATTAGATGTGATCAGAAAGAATAGACACAAGTTGTGGGTATATATAATTAGGAAAGCAAGCAATTTAAAATAGTTGTCCCTGAATATTATCAGAATGATAGGTTCCTCAGGGTTTTCCATCTGTAATTAAAATTTGCATACATTTGGTTAAGTATTTGAATTCAATAACATACTTTGACGATCTCAAAGCTCTTTAGGTAAGAGAACTATGAAAGTAAATGTCTAATAAAAAAAAAAATACAAATTCGAAATATAACTGATCAATTTTTATTTCAACGAACACCATTAATTGATTACTCCATTGAACGGTGCCTTATTACTTCGAACAATTCATCTAAAACTAACTACCTACGAACGATTCTATTAGTGTGAGTTATAAAAACAATCGCCTCGCACAAATCGATCGAAAAGTAATATAAGTGTACATTTACTTTACGATTGAAGTAAGCGAAATGACAATTTTTTAAAACACTTATATTAGCTACACCTGTAACTAACGACTAACTTTTTAACCTGCTGCTAACTGACGTATCGATAACAATACAATAATTTATCATGATCTGATGATGGAGTCAGGAGATCAATAGTGGAACTTTTCAACAACTACTAGTAAAACATTCGTATTTGGGCTTATTTGATTCGTTTTGACGACGACAGTGTGTATTACATTATTACCCTCAGTTGACATTAGGATTTTCATAGAATACCCGGTAGATGAGCTGTTGACGGAACTTGTCACAGATTTGACAGATTAATCAGAGTATATGCCCCAGAGATGAGTCGCAAAGCGATCTAGATCACATTAGTTATTCATAAGATGTTGATTGCCGCGCGCCTGCGCTTGCGCACAATGGCCCTCTGGGCGATGGACAATACGCGCGTTTGCCTTGAGCGGCCCATTAGACCACATTATGGACGTGATCGAATTGCTTTATGAAATTCATATTGTTGTTTGGATCAATGTTGGATTGGTCATGATGAGAGTTTTGTGATTGTAACAGTACACCGCGATTCTGTCTGCGTAAAATATCGAATTTCCCTTCATTTACCGTGTCAGGTGAGGGTTTTAGTTTCATTTGGATTTTATGGTTTCCTAGTGCACTACACTATTTCAATAATTATTCGTCAAATTGAATTTTCCATCTTTAGCGGTTTAAGGCAGAGTATTTGTCTGTCAGTCAAAAAGAAAACTACTTTATTTAGAAACCCTATATACATAGGTTGTACTTTGTAGTAGTAATAGTAGAAGTTGTAGGTAGTAGTAGTTCAGGCGTTGTTTATAGTATTCTCTGCACCCTACAATAAAGGATACGGTACACTACCACAAAAGGAAAATTTCTCATTTAGGCCTAATTGCCGAACATTCTAAAATCGAGACTTAACATAAACCCTGTTTAGAATGTCATTCTTTATCTGTCACTTTGTTTAAAGTTAACATGCAGACTCTTGGTTAAGCTTAGCTAAAATTATGAAGGTTCTGCAAGTGGGCCTTCCTTAAGGTTTGTATAAATACCGATTGACATTAGAATAATAAACTTATTATAACTACTTTTTATCTTAGGTACCTAATGTTACTTCACCAATTTAATAACGTCAAGTTTTCTTAATTAATATTGATCTCTACGGGTCGGACTTAAAGTTTAAAATCGGTTTGATGACCTTTAACTCTTTGGGTAGGTTGACCTGCCGTTGTCTGTACATAAGTATATGTATAAATAGTTTATACTTCTTGTATCGTTATAATGATTGATTGACGTATAAAAATTTAAAACGATAAGAGGGGACAACCAAATAATGATAAACATTCTAAGATATTATTTTTATATCTTACTTTGAATGTTGTGAGTAACGTAAGTCAGTGCAAACTTTCCGTTCTGAGATGGTAATTATCATAATTGCTTTCAATTACAACAGACTGTAGCAATCAAAACTGGAATGATTAAATTAAGGGAGGAAGCCATCAGTCGGCTAATTGTTTGAATCTAAGCTTCCTGTCAGCGACGGAGCGACAATTAAACCTGATATTACGATAACACATGCCACTGCAGACCACAGAGTAGACAACTATCTAGATGCAACCAATTTATTATTTTCATTTCATTTATCATGTATATTATATACTATATATATATATTATACTTTTAAGTGCTCGAATAGCTGCTTATATACTTAAACAGGATTTTTTTTGACGTATAGTTCATAGGTACAGTCGCCGTCAGATATATTGGAGCCAAACCAAATACTTCTGAACAGTTTAAAATGTCAATAAGTTCCATACACCAAAAGTTACCAATAATATCTGAAAATTCATTACTTCAATAATACTAAGCAGATGCTGCTTAATAACTTCTATACACACAACTAACCAATATATATATCTGAACACATTCATAACGTCAAGTGTAACTACACAGCTGGGGAAATGAGAACGTTTTCAAAAACATGATGGTTTTGATGGTGTTTTTGTTGACACATGACGTGCGTAACACACACACTTACAGAGTGAGCTTACACAGGGTGGATTTATTTATTGCATGATACACTTTAATGACAGTGATGACAATCACAAGACTGAAAACTACAAAGTGTTACAAACTGCCAGCGTAATGTTACTAAATTATAAACTATCAAAAGAGTTCCTATTTTAAAATAGTATTTTAGTAAAGTTGGAAGCACTTCCTTTTGCAATTTTTCTTCAACTGCTCAGATATTTAAGACCATCTGCGTAGATATATTTGATGTTTTAAGTGTTCAGATATTATTAGTTAGTTGTGTGTATATAAGTTATTGACTAGCATCTGCTCAGATATTCATAAAGTAATGAATGTTCAGATATTAATGGTAACTTGTAGTGTATGGAACTTAGTGATATTTTAAACTGTTCAGAAGTATTTGGTCACTTTGTCTGCTACAATACATCTGACGGCGACTGTATTCTAACAACTGAAGGCCTACTACGAAATCTTTTCGTTTGTTACAAACCTTTGACCATTTATGAAAAATTGAAAACGTTCAAGTTTTTTACCCGGCTAATTAAGATGTTCTTATTTTTCGAAACGGATTGACGCAAGTGAATGGTTATTTTATTTTTAAGTTTATTTGTCCGAACGAATACATTTTTTTCGTAGTAGACCTACTGATTTCACTCTTTTTACAGTCTCGAATTAAGGATTGAACATTATTATCTTCTTACTGTAAAAAAGTCAAGATTTAATCAAGCAATTGCTTAAAAATCCACATCAAAGATTGATTATCAAAATTGAGCAAAGAGGTTAATTGTTTGCAGTTTACCAAAATTGTAATTAATTATGCATGCAATTTGATTTTCCGGTCATGTCAAGGGCATTGGGGAAAATAAGAAACACTTGATCGATTGCTTAATTAATGACTTAATTACACAGTTGCTTAAAACAATACATTACCAGGTTTCCATTTACTAATCAACCTGCTCGATAAAGTTTGATTTGTTAATGTAATCAAATACAGGATACAGTTTTTTTATATTTAACTGAATTAAATAGGTTGTACCTAATGTTCATTGTTTTAAAAGGTTAAACATGTTTTGTTTATTATTGGGTAACTATGTATGTACGTATTATGTACTACTTTATCTCCCTACTCCTAGCCTAGAGTATTGTCTAATTTTTTCCCATTTTTATCCCATTTTGAGATCCCGTGGGATGATAATTCATTGCCCTTTGGCTATATTATGAAATCTTTGCAAACGAAGCCGAGAGAAGAAGCTAGTTAAAATTATTCAATATTATATTTAAGGCTCTGAATCTGAGACTAGTCTGTGCTTACCTCGAGCTCTTGCTCCTTGAGAACATTAACTCCTGACCCGCGACTCACGGCCGTTAATTGAGCTCATCCTTTATCACCCCGGGGTGCAGATTTCCGAACGTATCTAAGTCTGAATGAGTCAAAAATAAGAAGGATGAGTTGGATAATCTATGAATCCAATCTATGGTTCAATAAAATTAGAGAACTAATAAATAATAAATAAATATTGAATAGACATTGCTCTGACCCTTTGATAAGTAGTTTAAGCACTTGTGTTATAGAAATCAGAAACAACGATGGTACCACAACACCCAGACCCGAGACAATATAGAAAAGTTATTTATTTACATTGACCGACCGGGAATCGAACCCACAAAAACAAAATGAAGAGGCGGTACGAAGTTTGCTGGGACTAGTAGAGTATAATTCATAATCTGAAATTCAATAGTCTATCTAGTTAGCTTTATATAATGAGAATGAGAGAAAGAAAGAACATTATTTATAATTATTTGTTAGACCACGTTAACCAAATGAAACAACAATAAATAATTATTATTATGATTAGATTAGTCAGGCGCCAATAGTTCGAGGGATTAAATAAGTCTTTAACCCGAAGTAAACACTGTGCTTTTCATTAAGAATACAAGTAAAGTAAAAATAAAAACATGAATTAACCAGCTAAAGAACAAATGAGTGAATTTTATCAAAACTCTTAACAACTCGAAAATACTACTTCCCCGCCTTTTTTCTGTTCAGCCATTATTTTTCGCTTTCATAAATTAAAAAAATTGGTAATTATTTTACCCAATTCTGTCATTTTAAAGAAATAGTTGATAGTAAATTTTATTACAGTCATTAAAAAAAAATCCTGTTTATTACTTAACTTTGTTATTTCAATTTTACATCGCGCTGTAATTGAGTGGCTGCATAGAATGTTGGAACATGGTTCAATAGAAATGTGAAAATAGAACTAGTATTTTTTTTAAAAATAATTTGACAGCTGTCTGTTGAAAACGATTGGCTGAAAAGTACCTATTACTTTCAACCCGCTCCTCAGGCAACTTCAGACAAACTTTCCGAGTATGAGTTTAAAAAAAAATTGTCTTGTCATACAAAATGTTAATTCCTTACTTCTATTTGTCTTGTGTGTGCTTACACATTAATTTATTATTATAGTACATATGTGAATACAGTATCCCTCGTCAGCATAGACAGGTACAGGCCACCAAGATGGCAAAGTACCTAATAAATTATACCTTTGTTCAAACTGACTAGATTATAGATCGAACCCGATTTGACCCATCATAGTATGCAAAGAATGTAAGCGATAATCGTGACAGATTGCAACTTGAGTAGTCAAAGAAAAAGTGTCTTAATATGGACCTTATCATTATGGATTTAGAGTTGTACGTTATTTATTGCTGCTGGTACACTGTATCGATGAATTAATGGCGCACCCGGCATGTCAAAGCTGTGAGTAATAAGCGTTTATGTATTTCTAACTAGTAACCTGTCCCGGGTTTGCACGGCTAGCATTAAATGTTCGCGGTTATAGAGTTTATTTTCAACTTCATATCAAACACCAAACCAACCCTAATGAATCAGTTATAAAAATTACACAAAATAAACATTCACCTCTTTTTAGTTGAAGGCGTTATTTTCTTCATACAAACTTTTATCATTGAGTCAACAATGAAGACGTGCAAAAAAAAAAAAACAGATGCTCTATTATTTATTATCGAGGTAAAGTGTTAGTTAGTAATATATATATATTACTAACTATATCATTATGGTGTGTTTTAGTAGTCATACTGGGGCTGGTTTTAGTTATTTCTAATCTTGTCTGTGCCTCATGTTATCATATATCTATGATTTCTTATGCAATGATTACCAATAGTTGTTTAGATATTTCATAAGCGAAATCTATTTCAGTTTTAACTCCATGAATATATAAACGTCCCTTTCAGTTTTACATATGATGTAAAATAGTAACGAGTTTCACGTGGTTAAAAATGCATCAAGTGTAAAGAAACGCATGTTTTATTGGCTATTACATGAAAATGAGTGCTTCGCATCGAGGTCGGGTAATATTAAATCGATAAAACTTATGATGTACAATCAAATACTTATTAACCTTCCATACAGCCTATTTTTTAGGGTTCTGTATCTCCTTTTTAGGATCACTTTATTGTCCGTCTGTCTGTCTCTCCGTATGTTTGTCAATACCCTTTATCTGGAACGCGTAGAGGAATTGAGTTAAAATTAAAACTTGTAATCAACGCAATTAAAAGACACGACTGTTTATGCCACTTTTATACTTGCAAGGGAATCAAAACTAATAGCCTTCCCGTTGACCAAGCATCATGAAATTTGGCAAAAAGTATGTCTTATAGCACAATTAAAAATAAGTCTAAAAACCGTAAAAAATGTAGTTACATAACAACAAAAAAAACTCCGAAAAAAGTTTTTAAAATCTCTCGTTTTCGATTCGATTTCCGTTATTGACTAACTGTTTACATATCTACAAGTACGGAATTCTCGGTGCGCGAGCCGGACTCGGTTTTTTTTAAATATGCGCCAAACAACACACTAATTGTCATGGTCTAGAAGTAGGAAATTAACACCCTTCTGTTACGAGTCTCCCAGCACACCCAGACTCGATCCAATTAAGATCCATTTGCTGAAGTGACCCGAACCGGGAATCGAACCCAGGTCCCTTATTACGAATCCACTACACCAATCGGGTCGTCGATTGATATTCAAATCTACGTGTTCAACTTTAAATTGAAAATTAAACTGGAGATGGAGACTGTAGGTTGATATCCTGTCGACTGTACCTACGACTGTTAGTCCATCTAAGTAGTTATTCATTATACGTTGAACTTTCATTAGACATGCAGATCCTTTTGTAAGGGCTCAGCTTATGATGGAACTGCATAGCGTCCACAAGTCAACTTGTAGCCGTGCTCAGTGTAGTATTATATCGATTTATAAATGAGTCCGCAAATGATCGATAGTTTCATTAAAATTAATTATTCAAGAGAAGACCTATTATTTAAAAATGTATTAGTATCGATTGTACCTATTTTGTGACATTCAGCTGGTTGTTAATGCATTTTCAATGAAAAAAACATATGAAATGTATATGCGTCGATTACAGACATGTTTCAGCAAATCAATTTTATTTCATGTCAATACTTACCGCTTACCTTAGCAGTATTACCTACTTCGACCTTGTTTTGTGTTTTCTGTATAGTTTGACGTAAAAAACAAAAACAATACTACTTAGGTACTTAGTAGTTCATGGCACTGCTGATCACATATTACAATGTTTATTGTTCTAAGAGAGCTCTAAAAGAGTTCGAAATTTTTTGTATGGAGCCTGGCATACCTCAAGTTGCAAATAACCTTATGGAACATTATTTTGGTGTACACCTATGAAACATACGTTAATTGATAGAGAAAATAATTACAAACAACAAATACTCTTTGATGAAATGTCGTAAACTATATACCTACTTTGTTCAGAATTTCAGGGTGAACATTATTTATTTTTATTACAATCAAATTGAAATTCTGAACAAAGTATATAATTTACGACATTTCGTCAAAGAGTATTTGTTGTTTGTAATTATTTTCCCTTTTGATTAACGTATGTTTCATAGGTGTACACCACAATTACGTTATTTCAGGTTACTTACAACTTGAGGTATGCCAGTTAGGTTCGATGCCTTTTGGTAACTTAAATAGAAAAACAGCGCAAACAAAGCTATTGATAAGACATGTCATAATATCAGTGTGACTATGTAGGTACCTACAATCGATATCTACAATGATATATAGAAAAACGATTTCCTCAAATACACAAATCTGCGAAATCGCATGAATTTTGTATATTTTTTTCTATTGTCAAATACTTCTAGAATTATAAAATAGACGGAGACGGGCTCTACGTAAAAACATTCAGTTTCAGTATTCAAATAAATTTATTTTTAAGTGATAAAGCGATTAGAAATGTTTTTTTTTATTTACTGAAACAGATACTTATTTTATAAAATCGTGGTAGGCGCTGTTACTCGCTTTTTTAAATACCAGTAACATGAGTCAACTATACTAATATAGATTAGTGATAGTGATATTATATTTTCTTGAAATCGGAAGTAGGTACTGCTGTGATAAATTAATACCGGATATTTAGCAGGAACTAAAAATTAGTCACTATCTTACTATCACAGCACTAACATGACTACGCATTCCGTATTATCTTAATGTGCAGGTAGTCAACAAGCAAGTGGTACGATGCAAAATCCAGAGGTCTGAGCTGGAATTCAGACGGCCCACGGATAGATGATTGACGTGATTTTTACAGAAAGACGTACAATATAATTTATTTTAGAATTTACGGATATGAGGCGAGACTCGACCACTAAATAGAGCCACAATATCTATGTCCTGTAGTAAATAAATATACGCCAGAAAAAGGACACAACAATTTTTTTTGTGAAATCGAGGCACATCTTCGTGATCAGAAAAAATGCCCATACATTAAATCAAAATTTTCTCGAATTAAAAAAATAATATAATTGTGCCCTTTTGCATTATAACGGCAGTAATATTTTATCATAGTTTCGAAGTACTGGACATCTTCGTGTTTATAATGAGCTACCAGACATTATTTTATTTGCCAGGACCCCGACCCGTGCTAATTTAGAAAAAAACGTTTTCTGGTTTGGCTTATTGAACCAACCGGAAATCGAACTCGGATATCTTTCTCAAATATTGCGCTCCTGTGCCAGGTGAAGCTAGTTGATGTATCAGTATTTGACAAAACCAAACACAATTGGAAGCTATAGTTACGACTTGATATATAAGATCAAGGTCAGGTTGGCTGTCAAAGGTTACTAAGTTTGTTGCGCCGTTTCTTCTCATCACCAGCCAATATGTATATAATAAAGCGTAGGTAGAGCAAAGCTATATTTTGGGACGTGTATAAGTTCACGGAAAAGAGCTTATAATAATAATAAAAATTTTATTTCAGAAATTTCTTTCCATAGAGTGGGTTAGTAGTTACAAAAAAGTACTTATAAGCTAGGGTAGGCTATCTATTAAACTATACTAAGTAAATGAGTTGTATATGAGCGAGAATGTTAGGGTTAAAATAACAGATAAATATTGTCTAACATCTCTATTAGATAGATAGATAGATTAACCCTAAATATTTTATTTCCAGGTTTTAAACATCATAATCCTGGTGCTCTACCGCACGGGGTACAATGGCGAATTCCTCGGAGTAGGAGGCACATGGAACTTGAACGAAGAGAAGAACCCTGACGCCGAGATCGTCGCATCTGGTGTCATTGTTGGATACCTTATTTATACTTTGGTCCAGATTATCACATATCTCTTCGGTACTACGGAACATAAAAGGTATTTTCCTTTATTTTTGAGATAGGATCCGAAAGGAGGATCCAACGAAAAACCTTTTCATGTAAAATGTTGCCAAGACGAGACCATGATAACTTAAATAAAGTTATCAGATCTCATGCAGAGCCAAGCTTCCAACTCTACAGGCCCTAACTCTACAAGCCCAAGCTTCACAAACTCCCTACCTTAGTCAAAATAGGTGGCTTGGCCACAATTACTTAATACAATAGTTCTTGTGGTAACGAAACCGCCAAGGCACATATTTTGACTTAGCAACCCCGAGATATTCGAAAAAGAACCAAAGTTACTGTCATCGCTTTTCACAAAGCTAAAGTGGCAGTTGCCAGCTAGGCCACATCCCTCAGAACTGACAACCGTTGGGAATGAAAGGTTCTCGAGTGCTAACCACGAAGTGGAAAAGCCAGCGTGGGCAGGCCACTACGTTGCGGAAAGTCTCTGGATGCAAAAGGCCTAGAGCACCTCGCAGCGGTGTTCTATGGTGGAGGCATATGTCCACCCAGCAGTGGATTTTCAAAGGCTGATGATGATGATTATGGGAATAATGGGTAAATAAATGAATATGAATATGATGATTTTTTGTACGGACTTCTTGCTACCCTTGACACGACAAAACTAAGAGATAACTAGAAGCAAGATGCAACTGTTTAAAAAAATGGTCCTTTCAATCCGAAATGGACCGATTTCTCTACATTTATAGTGCAACCAGTTTGTTGGTTTAAGAGGATTTAATCAAGTCCTCACACCATTACCGATAAGGAAAATATTTTATTTGACTCAGACAGACTTTGGGAAGCTTGACCACCTCTTGATGGTCCTGACTTCTGCAGATGTCGCAGTGGAATTTAGTACTGTGGGACGGTTTTATCTTCTTTTTTTTTCTTCCTCCACGAGCTCCGTAACTCTCAGACAGAGGACCATTATGAATCATGACCTCAGAATATATAATAGCTATGACAATCCAGGGTTATTTGAAATTTATTTTCTAATAATTAAATACCTATGTAATTTCCAGGGCTCTATCAGAGGTGGTGATGAACTTCGTTGGTGTGTTCATGTGGCTGGCGGTGGGCGCGGTGGCCCTGCACTACTGGGGCGGGTACCAGGGTGAGCACCAGTTCCAGTTCGTCTTCGCAGAGAAACAGGTACTTTGCTCTTAACATCAGAAGATGGCCTTTAAAAAGTTATTTAACTTAGAACGGCGAGACTATCTTGTCACGAAATCACCTTATTTCTCATGTCCTAGAAGAACTATAGTTATAAAAACAGATGAGATTTTTTGGATTAGTTTAGGGTTTACAATTAATATAAAAATGTGACAAGGACTTTTATATTGCATAATTATATTCACGTCAAGGAGGGATAAACATGGTATTTTGCTAACATAGACTTTTGTGTCAAGGAAAAAGGTATCTAATTTCCTACGTAATGATGACGTAACTTCATTACTTTCATGACGTTATTATGGTTCACTTTTTTTTCAGGTGGGCATTGCCGTCGGAGCTCTGTGCGTCATCCAAGGCGCGGTGTATCTGCTCGATACAGCCCTCTCCGTCATACACTACACAAAGGAGATGTAACTTAACACCTTTGTACAGCTTCGAGTATTTAGCCAACTGGACGTGACGTACGACTCCATACGATATAGCTATTTGGGCAGCAAAGAATACAAAGTCGATTACGAATTTTTAGCGACGCCTGTTTTAACATAAACACGTACGCGGTATTTGTAAACACACACAACCTCAATTGCATTTACACTAAAGGTTTAAAAGTCTCTTGAAATTTTTACTTCTTCTGCATTTTCGTCCTAGCTTCTTCCTATTACACGGGGTCGGCTCTCCTAATCTTAAGGTGCTTGACTTCGTTGATCAGCATAGTCCACATTTTTTTGACGCAAATTAACATAATTGAGAACAAAAAGTATCACGTCCTTAATTTGTACTAAAGAGTGCGTTAGTGACTTTTCAGTTGGTTATGAATACTCAAGTTAAGTACTTAAATTAGTTTAGTTTATTTAAACATAGTCTAAGTTCGTTCGAAAACACCTACATATTTGACTTTCCAGTTTCCCACCTTCTGATAGTTAAGTTTCTAAGTTACAACTTTTGTATGTGCAAGGTTATTTTTAATGTATGACGTTATTTTGAAATAAAATTAAATTCAACCAATTTAGTTTTTTATTTAATTTCCCAGTTGTTGTTCTAAAACACGATAAAATTGTGTATTCGGAGAGGCATGTCCAGAAGTTGGCTGGTAAATAAAATAGTTGTGTTTTGTACTACATAGGTTTACTATTTTGGTTTGGTTCTGAATTGAAAACGAACTTTCTAAATTGGCTCGGGATGAGTAATGTAACAAGGATTTTAATAACTTACATTTCATCATCATCATCATTTCAGCTATAGGACGTCCACTGCTGAACATAGGCCTCCCCCAGTGACTTCCAGCGGCTTCCTGCAACCTTTACCAGGTTACGTTAAATTTAGACCATATCAATTTAAGTAGTTCTTAGTATTATTTTGTTTTCTGTGATTATTCGTCGTTTCCATTATTTAGCCTGCCAGTTTCATTTTCTTATCAGCAACTAAAGCGCCTTTGACTCACCCATTCATGAGGTATTAATGACACATTCCCTAGTTTCCTGTAATCTCGTTTCGATTCCCCTGCGCACGCGTTACTTGCCATGATTCAGAGTAAACAAGTCCATAGGGCAAAAACATGGGATGACGAAGCATGACAAATGACAAGCTTTGGCAGTCATTACAGTTGCACTGAAATAATGGATAACGAATTCAGTAGGCGAAAAAGTCACAGAAAATACAATCACTTTGGAGTAAGTGCTATCGTTCTGATGCAACAGTATTTAAAAAAAAACCTACATCAAGTTAGACTGAGGATAATTTTTATTGATTATCAACAACTTTAATAAACCTTGTACAAATCCCAGTTAAATAAAGTTACTTTTCAGTTCAATCATAGAGTTTTGATTTTTATCATGTCAGCCTATTGCAGTCCACTGCTGGACGTAAGCCTCCCAAAGAGCCCAAAGAGCACGATCTCCCGCTTTTTTCAGCCAGCTACTGTCAGCCATCTTCCTAAGGTAGTCGGTCCATCGATTTGAGTGGCGTCCTACAGTACGTTTGCCGAGGCGTAGTCTCCACTCAAGAACCCGTTTACTCCACCTTTCATAGGTTCTGCGACAGATGTGGCCGGCCCACTGCCACTAGCTTGCTACATTTTTAGACTATGTCCAGTACTTTGGTTTTCTGCCTGATCTTACTACTTTAAATATAACTTTAGTACTTTTAATAAATAGAAGACCTACGAGTAAATAATTCGCGGAGACTGAGATGTGTATATCATTTCGGAAAATTCCGAATTTCAATTTAGTGTAAACTAGCGATCCCGGCAAATTGCGTACCGCCTCATTTTTTTTTCGTTGTTTTAATAGTTATTCTGCTATTCGGGACGGAGACAAACCAAAAAAATCATAAAAATCGGCCCAGCTGTTCTTGACTTATAAATGGTGTAACTAACTCGTCTTCGTTTTATATACCTTTATATATATACGCCGGACAACACACCAGCTGTCATAGTCTCGAAGTAAGGAACTAACATCCATGTGTTACGAGGTACCAGACAATGTATTTTGCCAGGGGCGTCTTTCTGCACACCCAGACTTGAGCCAATTAAGAAAAGATCGTTTTCTGAATTGACCCGAATCGGGAACGAACCTGGGACCCTTTGCGTTCAACGCGAATTACCGCCCCACTACACCAATCGTGTCGTCGTCTCTTACAGCGACTGTTGTATAAATATAATATAATATTTATTTAAATAGTAAGAGATATAACTCCTACCGATTACGCGGCGCCCTATCTGTAAGTGCTCCACAAACAATAGTTCGAAATGACGTAAAGCCAAACGATGATAGGCTACAAGTCTGTTAACCGCAAATAATACAGGGCGAAATTCTAAAATAGCAAAAAAGTAAGTGAAGTGAAGTAAAGTATGCTTAAATACGTCCCACTACCTGTAGTGCCCTGGCATAGGCCACACTCCAACTATGAGGTGGTTTGGACCATACTCCACCATTCGGGCCCAGAGCGGATTGGAGGAGGGTTTTAGTGCGGAAAAAATAGCAACAAATAAAGTATAAATTAGTATAATTATTAGAAATATATTATCTCGACAGATCAAAGCCCACAAACCAAAAAAAATTGTTGCACAACTTGAAGTGTGTTATCCGTAAACCACGATTAATAATTATGGCAAAAATATCACCATTTCATTTTAAAATGATGATTTTATATTCAGTTATTCTGAGTCTTTTCAATAAATTAGGTATGACAAAAGGCCTGAAAATTTTATGTATGTTTTATTTTACTTATTATTTTCTACTTATTTTCAGTTGTAAGTTTTGTTTGTCTGTAATTTTCATTGTGACGATGAGACGTGTCTTTGTTTTAAATAAGTGATAAGAGTGGCCGCTCTGAATATCGCACAATTTAGATTACACCCTGTATAACAACAGTATCTCACAGAGATATAACAGGCCAGTAGTCGTCTCGCTCCAGTTGTGGCGTAAACAAATCGACGAGGAATATCCGACATAGCAGCTGAATACATGGCTCATACCTGAGCTAATGGCCACTGTTATAGATTAAGCGTGCTGTGCATAAACGCTCTTTAAGTATTTTTTGTTTATGTGTATCAGAATGATGACTGATGACTTTTTACTCATCTAATAGGAAGTTAGATCCCTGTATTTTTTGTTTATGTGAAATCAGAATGATGACTGATGACTTTTTACTCATCTAATAGGAAGTTAGATCCCTGTAAGTCTGCTGCTAGACAATTTGGACGTATGTAATGAAGATTTAAATTGTGTAGCTGGAAGGCTTAACTTTTCAAATGTGGTTTCGTCACCTACCAAAATATTAACAAAATAAGTTTTAACCAAAACAAACAAATAAGTTCTTTTTTTACAAGCTTGTACCTCTCTACGACGAAAAGATTTAAAAAAAATTGTACACAAGAGTTTTTGATGTGAGCAACTTTTGTGTACCCACTTAGTTTCTCTTGGATCTATGGTCGCGGGACTTGTTTCATTATTAATATAGGTACAATATGTTTAATAAAAACTTTGAAATTAGGAGTCTTACTATTGCACTCAGAGACGCCAATTAACAGTAAAGTGTTGATTTACATTTTTGTTCGTTCAATAATTGACTTTATTCGTATCGACGATTGGTGTAGTTGTTTGCGCTCCGGACTACAAAGCCAGCGGTTGCAGGTTCGAATCCCGCAAGGGGCAAATGTTTGTGTATAAGCACGAGCATTTGTACCTAAATCAAGGATGTTTATAAAAGTATTTAAGTATATTTATCCGTTATCTAGTCGCCATAGTACAAGGTTTGCTTAGTTTGGGGCTAGATAATTGTTGTGATTGTGGAAATAATTTATTTATTATTATTTACTTTAGATCACACGTTTTGCTTAAGTAACCATTAAAGTTAAGTGACGTCTCTGGGTGCGGCTGTTAATCCTCTTGCATTCAAGGCAGTTAATGGGCTAGTTTCCTGGGTCAAAAAATGATTATTCTATTTAGTCCGTCAGTTAGATTAATAAAAAATATTAGACCCATATTTTGTCTTATGTCAATCAACCAAAAAATGGCGAAGATAAAACGCATCAAAGTGCTTGCAAATAAGTGTCGCAAGGTGTGACTTTACGCGGAACTTTAACGGGCTATATCTTCATCATTTTTTGTTTGATTCAGAAAAGAAAAAATACGTGTCCAATATTTTCTGTTAATTCAACTGACGAACTAATTAATTTTTTTTAGGAAACTAGCCCATTGTCGAGGATAGGGTATTATGGCATAGTCGTTGGTGCAATCAAGACTTAGATTTAGAAACCGGCATCTATCAATAGGCAATTTTAATTTTTATTCTTTAAATATTATTATATTCTTTAATATGATGTTGCAATGACCAGTGACAAATGACCAGGGCTCATTTGAGGACATTATTTATAATTAAGTTATAAGTAAGTTAAGGTTAAAATAACAGATTATTTGTACGACCATGTAAACCAAATGAATCAACAATAAACGATTATGATTATTATGATAAGCTAGTTTCCTAAAAAAATCTAATTAGTCCGTCAGTTGGTTCAACAGAAAATATTGGAAACGTATTTTTTCATTTCTCAATCAAACAAAAAATAATGAAGATATAGCCCGTTACAGTTCCGCCTAACGTCACGCCTTGCGACACTTTTTAGCAAGGCGTGCAGTCAAGTGCTCACTTTGATGCGCTTTATCTTCGTAATTTTTTGTTTGATTGACAAAAGACAAAATATGGCTCCAATATTTTATGATAACCTAACTGACGGACTAAATAGAATTTTTTGACCCAGGAAACTAGCCTACATTCAATTTTCCTATACTCTTTAGGATTAGGAATAGCGGATCATGACTAAGTTGGGTTAGACGACGCAGGGTCAACAAAGTGTCATATTAGTCGGGTCTAAGGTTAAGTGGGTGTTCTGGGCGCGGGCATCTGATCATTACTGCCGTAGATCTGCGATAAACGTGTCAACTAGACTGGTGACTGCTCATAGGAATCACTGAGTAAGTATTTATTTTCATCCGTGTATTTTTTTTCAAAAAGTTACACGTACTTATATTTTTAAATGATGATTATTAAGTATCTACTAAGAATTTAATTTGAACTATCAAAATCGTTTTGCCAAAGGTTAAAAGTATTTAATTAAACTTTATTATAAAAGCATGGCGACTGTTTCGTCTAGTGGTTCGTGGGAGTACAAAGCAAGGCGGTCGCAGGTTTGAATCCCACAAGAGGCAAATGTTTGTGACTTTGTGTGATGACCATGACCATTGTTTGTACCTAAGACATGGATGTTTATTAAAGTATTTAAAGTATGTTTATGCGTTATCTAATGGCCATGGTACAAGCTTATTATTGATGTGATTCTTGGAAGATTTATTTATTTAATTATTTCTAATGGTGATGAAGAAAGGTATTATACAAATAAAATCACAAATATGATATAATTTCATTAGTCCATGTAAACTGACATAATATAACAATTATAACGTCTGTTATACCACTTAATATTAATCATAACACTTTAATTGGGTACTTTTATGAATAAAGAAAAGTCTGTAAGCAAAGAAAGATCGCATTACACAACGGTTGTATAACTAATTAGTAAGACATAGATATTTACTCTTTAAAATACGGAAATGTGTAATTTTTAACGGATAAATTACGTGAATGTTATTAAATGTATGTGAGATGTACAGATAAAAATGATTGTAACGGTGTATGGTTTTTGAATTGGATAATATTATACACACTGCAAATATGCACTTAAAGTGATTTCCTTAAGAGCAATACATTGTTGTATTTGATAAATAAAGAAGATACTGTACATGAACAAAACGCCATTTTTATATTTTCAACGGATTTTTCTATTACCGAACTTATTCGTAGCAACAAAATAGTTAAGTGTTTTTTTTATAACCCGGTATTCATAATGTAGAAATAAAGTCAAGTAATGTTAGAGGAGTACTTCTACCCTATCGTTAGATAGCAAAATGGCAATGGTTGTGGATTGACTAGTCAGAGCCTGTATTTAACTAGTTTTTATTCAAACACAGTTTGGGCAATAAGGGAATCGTCTTACTTGACACAGTCAAATAGTGCTTCTTTTTAAAGCGACAGGTCGAGATTCTTTTTAAAATTTCTTAGCATACGTTCATAAAAAAACAAAACTCCCCAGGAATCAAAGTTCTGGCCAGAACCAGAGCTTGAGCAAAGGTGGAGTACCTGGATAGCAACGTGGTGGCCCTCTCGCCCGGCTGCCGGGAGTTCCTGTGCGAGCTGGACTTCGAAGCCGCCACCATTGCTCCGCTAACGGACACAGTGAGTATCTTAGCTTATCTTAGTAACCGTAACACCTAAATTGCACTTTAAACCCCTTGTCATATCATATTAATACCCTTTAGTGTCCCTTCATCAGTTTTGAAATCTTTAGGTCTGAACAGATATCTTCTGAGTTTAAGTACGCCATTTCTTAAAATATTTCCGGAGATTTGGAGGCGTATTTTCAAAAGCATCAGAATTTTAAATTACCATAAGAATTCCCAAGATAAGTAATATTTATGTATGTATGTATACAATTAAAAATAGGTCTTTCGGTCCAAGTTTTTTGGCCTGTTCAGCAAGTGTTTCATAAACTCTACAACTCCTTTCAGCAGGCTTTGCAAATACTGTTCAGAGCAAACAACTCTATTTTGACTGGTTCTTATTTTATTTGTGGCACGTTACTAGAAATAAAATGCTAGAATGGTGGTAGTAGTTTAGTGGTAGCAAAGCTTTGGTGGTGTTTACTGAAGGCTTGACTGCTGAAGAAGACTGCGTTTTATTGCCTTTCTGCTGATTTGCATTGACTAAAGTTGGCAGTCGCAGCGTAGGGCTCCTTTCATCAAGGTAGAGCGATGAAATTGCCGAGAGTATCGGGCTCAGTGGCGTGCATTAGGAGATGCCTTTATCCAGCAGTAGACTGATGTGGGCTGATTATGATTAAATGTTATAATATACTGGTAGAGGAAAAGTTTAACCTAAAAGGAAGTCTCATAAATGAGTGTAAATGTAGCAAAAATTACAAGCTCTGTTACTTGTGAAATACACCCGAGTAGTAACACCGTTTGGTTCGCATTAGCTGCGCCAGCGCACACTATGAAAACCTCTTTGTTAGCACAATGTTTTCAATGGATCGGATGGGCTCGTCAGTACTCTACCGTGTATTATGATGGCTCTTGTTAATGCGTACGAGTGAATAATTAGATAGTTGACAAACTATGTCTTATGTTCATAGCTGATTGTTTATTAACCAGCCAGCCAGATTACGCGGTGTGTAAAATGATTCGCATACGTGTGAAATCTAGATGTTATAGGATTTGAGTTATTTATTAAAATAACGATAATAATGTCTCTAAAGCAAGACATTTATACATTTGTTAGACCAAACAAAGTTATAATAAATAACTATCAAATTTTTTTTCACTTTTATTATGTACTGTTTTTTATTTAAATTACAGTTCAAGAACCCACTTAAGCAATTATGTATCGCCTAGGGCTATTTCGCAATTACAAGTCAATTACAAACTTTTTGCTACTCCTGAAAAAAAAAAACAGCGACACAGACAACATAATTGTATGTTTTGTCGTCTTTTTTAAATGCATTAGTTTATGTAAAGCGTGCCGCGAGCGACAGAGATGGCATAATGTGTTTGACGAGCATTCCGGCGGGAACTATGCATAACATCAACAAGACGCGGTTCCGGCGAGTAACGGCATGCCGGCCATAGAGTAAAGGCGTGACGACGTGACAAAATGCTTTACGTTTGAGTTAGCGTCAACTTTTATGGATAAATCGTTGGTCCTATTTCTCTAAGCCGAGGGTTGTGATTAACCAAATAGGAATGAAACACAAATCCACATTAAATATTATAAACAACAAAGTACCTTAAAGTTCTAACACGTAATCGCTTTTCGCCTTACCAATTTTTTTAAGTTTAATGGTATCGGCAATCTATTTCTAATCGAATTCCACACGGGTGAAGCCGCAGGCACTGCTAGTAATGAATACATAAATACTTAGTAAATATAATAACAAATCTCTAAGAATTTTTAAAAAGATTTGAGCCTCAATGGCTTTAACCACTTAAAACCACCAAGTACAAACCAAATAATCATCGACGTTTAAATGTGAAATGAATACGCAGTTAAGAACTACCTAATGGGTTTTCGACAAGCTAAGTTTAGTTTGCGATATGATAATAAGCAACACATATCCGAAATCTAGAAGGAATTTAAACGAATAGGTACTATACGACCAAAACAGTTGATATTTCAGAGTTTTGGGGGAACGCCAATTATTTATCTTTTAATGATTTGATGTTCATCAAGTCGCTGCTTGCTGTGCTTTTTGGTTTTTAAGCATAATTTTACCTACTGCATTGCCAAGTTAAAAAGTAGGTACTTCTTCAAAGCAAAGCAAAAAGTACTTTACCAAATATCATGACACAGGAAAAGTACACTCTCGGAGTATCACATTCACAGTGAAACCTGTGTATCTAAAACGGTATTAAGGTAAACCCAAAAAATGCTATTATAGTTCGTAATGCGACTAAAAATTGAAGAAACCAAAATGATATTTTTTTGTTCTATTTTCAGTCGTATTGTGATAGTTTTAAAAAAGATAGATATATAGATATATACTCTTTATTGCACACCACACACAACAACACAACCAGTACAGGCAAACAATAAATTTAGAATGGTACAATTTAGGCGGTCTTATCGCTAAGACCGCCTCTCGATCTCTTCCAGACAACCTTCAGGTAGAGGAAAGTTTGAAAAAAAAGTTACATCGAAAATATTACATCGAATTAAAAGTTGACTTAAGGATTAAATACAATTTAGGCGTTCTTTGCGGCGCTATAAGCGATCCAAACAACCTTTATGTAGAGAAAAATTGAGAAAGAGGAAGGTGGTGCAAAGTGCTTAGAGTATTAGAAGGTCTGTAATGCCAAGAAGTTTGCTATTCTTTGAACCTCAAAGCGTTGATGAGCGCTGCGTGCGCGCACTGTTAGACAGTAGATACCTAAGGGACCGATTAGCATGAAAACTGGGTTGCCGGGTGACATCCAAGTGACGCCTTATTTCATTTACATAGAAACGGTAAAGTCAAACTAAGTAGCTTGCGAAGTAATGTTAGATGAATTTAAGATCTCTACATTTCTGAAAACAAAGTATTCGTAACGTGAAAAATAAACATTTTGTCAATTTGTATCACAGCAATGAAATAGAAACGTTTATTTCACACACAAGAGAATTATACATAACACAATAAAAAACAAATCTGATGTGTCGAAAGCTCAGCATTTGTCGTGACAGCCACGGACTTATCACGACGCTGGTTTTCGGCGGGAACCTCCGACGCTAGGACGTGCAGCGAGCGACGCAGCGGCAGATCGGACCCCCAGAGAATCCAAAATCCCTCCAACAGACTCCGGGCCTATGGGGACCACAGAATCGGTCTAAAGCCCGGAACCCCCGATTGGCCAATGCACCGCCGCGCTCAAGCACGGTTCCAGACGATACAACATATCCAAATCCAAATTTAGTTGAGCTCCGTAGCCGAGAGGCGAGCATACCGGACTTGGTGTCGCTATCTCTGAAGTTTGATTCCCGGTCGGTCAATGTAGAAAAATAACTTTTCTATATTGTCTCGGGCCTGAGTGTTGTGGTACCGTCGTTGTTTCTGATTTCTGTATCACAAGTGCTTAAGCTACTTATCACAGGATCAGAGCAATGTATGTGATGTTGTCCATATTTATTATTTATATTTATTATTTATTTATTTAATAATATTTATTCAAGCACGGTTCCAGACGATACAACATATCCAAATCCAAATTTAGTTGAGCTCCGTAGCCGAGAGGCGAGCATACCGGACTTGGTGTCGCTATCTCTGAAGTTTGATTCCCGGTCGGTCAATGTAGAAAAATAACTTTTCTATATTGTCTCGGGCCTGAGTGTTGTGGTACCGTCGTTGTTTCTGATTTCTGTATCACAAGTGCTTAAGCTACTTATCACAGGATCAGAGAAATGTATATGATGTTGTTCAATATTTATATTTATAATTTTAGACTGCATAAAGTAGGTAATTCGTTCGTGAGAAAATGTATTAGATTTTAAACAAATTATCACAGTCTATTGATAAAATTCCTATATAAAATAATATATAAATCGCATATCAAGATGATTTTACTGAAAAAAGCTTATTACACTGTTAATGACTTAAAACCACAAATATGTTCCATTCATTAAATATTGCCCTGCTCGGTACATTTCGACTTGTAATGTTAACAAACTATTTAAAAAGATTCTGACAACAGTGACCGAGTTTCTTGCGCTGCTTCTTCTTAGCATACCCACAATATTGTCTCGAATCAGTGGTAAGGTAAATAAGGGACTTAATTCAGGCCTATTTGCAGAAATAAATTGGCTTTATTTTATTGACTTTCTTTAGCAAAAAACACCAATACTATTATAGAAAAACGCCAATGAGTACAATAAGGAAGTGACACTTTCCAAACAAAGCATCTTGCCAGCTAGCCCAAAGGTCAGTGACCTAATAACATTACTTTCAGCGTAACCCTCAAAAAGAGGGGCGCGTTATTTGGACAAATAGGTCACTACTAGGATTGCCACTATTCGATCTAGGTGGAGTTTATCAGGGTTACAAAGAAAGAATGGGCTTTTTTTCCTGGGTCAATAAAAGATTATTCTATTTAGTGAGTCTGTTAGATTATCAAATAATATTGGACCCATATTTTGTCTTTTGTCAATTAAACAAAAAATGACGGAGATAAAGCGCATCAAAGTGAGCACGTGACGTCACGCCTTGCTAAAAATGTCGCAAGGCGTGACGTTACGCGGAACTTAACGGGCTATATCTTCATCATTTTTTGTTTGATTAAGAAAAGAAAAAATACGTGTCCAATATTTTTTGTTAATCTAACTGATTGGACTAATTCGATTTTGTTCGGAAACTAGCCCATTATTGATTCTAACGACAAATAGGTATTGATTCTATTGATTAGTAAAACTTTTTTAAGGGTGGTTCTTCTGCCAAAATACAAAAACTATTGGAACAACATAGAAATCTGAGAAAAGGTTGATTTTCCTATAGAACCCAAACATCTGATCAACTATCATTTTGCGATTTCGTTTTTGGTCACAAATTGAAAGTCGTTCTATTTGATAAGTAGTACATTCCTTTTCCTTTTAATATTTTCAACTCTTCACCGCCTCCCCCCATAACTTTTATTTCATAGTTTCTTCGACCTAAAGTTGTCTGGAAGAGATCGCTCTTAGCGATAAGACTGCCTAAATTGTACCATTCGAAATTTATTGTTTCTCTGTACTGATTGTTTTTGTGTAGTGTGCAATAAAGAGTATCTATCTATCTCTCTTTAAAAGTAAGTAAGTAGGCTAGTAAAATAGAGTTGTACTCTAGTACTCGCTAGTACAATGAATAGAGAAGTATTAATTTTTAATATGTTGCAATTATAATCTTCTTGACATATTCTAACAGAGAACTGCATTGCATGGACTTAGTTTTGCCTGTGATAAAAATTGGTATTTTTTATTCTTACTAATAATTTCTTTAGGCTTGATTTAGCTCCCAAAATACGACAACTTATTCCAAATATATCACCATCAGCAGCATCAGCATATAGCTCCATGAGACAGATAATAGAAGAATACATGAAGTAAGTATGTGGAGCAGAACACAGAACAGGCAAACCACGCTACGCTACGAAATACGGACCATCTATCTCCGAAGCATGTTAGTGATTTTTCATGAACATTTAGTATAGACTGACAAGTCCTGTCAATTCTAACCCGTAATAATGGCGCAATTTTTGTAGAACAAATAAAATTACATTTCTACTCTTTATGGTATATAGTTAATGTAGTCCATGGTCTGTCTATACGAACAATATACAGTACAGTCAACCGCTTATTAATCTACACCAAAATGACGACTTGACCGATTTTGCAGTTAAAGTTGAAAAGTTCATTATAAATTGATATAATTTAAGGTTTTGTGATAGGTTGATGAGCTGTTAACTGATTTTGAAACTTTACCCTGAAAAGTCCGAAATATTTTTAAAAATGTTACTCTAAAAAGTTACTCTATAAAAAATCGTAACAGCTGGTTATTTATTTAGTAATAATTAAATCGATAGTATGTAAAAAAGTAATCTTAATACAAATAATGTAAATAACATCAATTGTATTTTGTATCCTCATTCTCAACGCTTGACATAATAAAAAGCAACGCAAGGGTTGCTGTTCAACCGTTGACGACACAGTTTGGATTTACTTTGAATCAATGGGCGAGAGTCCGACCTCTTTGACCACTGAGCAGGTACCAAAAACTGTATAATATTATTTACTTATTATGGGAAGAGTACGTCAAGTAGCTTGCGAGTGGCAGCCCTTGTATACAGCCTTTGCCTGCGCAGGAACTTTGGCGCCAAAACGGGCGTCGACATGGCGGCGTCTGCCGATCAATGTAAGGGATAATAACATGGGACTTGCTTGAGTAAACATCGAGAGTTACATATATAAACTCATAACAACTTTTGCAATAAAGTACTACAGACACTTGTCGAAATAGAGTTCAAATTTTTTATAAAGTAGACGATTATTTAAAAGACAAGAGTGCACTAGAAAATATCTCGCTTATCTCGCATTTACTTAATTGTCTTGTAACTGTATTTCCTGTAATAAAGGCTGACAAAGATGACCGAGTTTGTTGGGACATGTAAAAGTGCCCGGAATACTAAATAAATGAGTTTTTATTAGTTTTTTAAAAGAAACCTTCTTGAATCTGTAACTCAAATGATAAGTTATGTGTTCAAATAACTTTAAATAAGGTAATAAGGTTAAATGACAAACTTTTTAGTAGGATTGATAGCAAGTGGTATCTAGCTAAAATTTACAACGTGTAACTTCAAATACGCAAAACCTCTTAGGGACTTATCATCGTCATCATCATCTTCATTTCAATGATAGGACGTCCAGTGCTGAGCATAGGAATCCCAGAATAGCCTAGGGGATTATGCTGGTGCTCAAATACAACTTTTTCTGAGGGATTGACGGCTGGGTATGCAGGGACAACCCTCGACAAAAGAAAACGTTGTCTGGTACCCCGAACACAAGGATGTAAATTTTTTACTTCAAAACCATGAAGTTTGGGCGTCTGTGCTGGCGCATATTTCATTATTTATTTTTATTTATTACAACTATTTTAACATGTCCTTATTTTTAAATGATTTAATTAAGACTTACTGTAGCTCCTAAAGTATTGATAGCAGAATCAATTAGGCACATAAATATGTATATAAATAATACTATCTTGGATGGAAGTCGTTGTATGTAACCAATAATCGAATTGTGGTATCGATTTTAAATCCATATGACAGTACAATAATTTGATAACACTGAGCTGTTCTGATGATGAAGCTAGGAGGTGGAAAGTGAATTCTTTAGCTGCTACTAGTAAAAAATATCGGGCACGTGTGGTGGCTCTACCAATGGCTACTAGTAATTTCATCGTGTTCGTGTTGGATCAAGTTTAACGACCTCTGCCCAAAAAGTTTAACCTATATATCTCCTTATCGATACTTAGGGTTCTTTAACGTATCATAATAATGTCTTAAAATCACGTCGGCCTGAGGTCGGGCCGGTAATGGCCAGACGAAACAATGGCTCATGCGCACAAAGACGCATTGAGCGCACGCACACGTATCGACACTTAAACTGCACTAATATTTCATTTGTATGTACCCACTAATCGGACTCTTTGTTTTAGTTTTGGAGAAAAACATAGGTAGTTTAAGTCTGAAAACGTAAATAAAGATTTTTATTTTTTAGAGATAGTCAGTTGTTGTTGGGTTGATGTGTTCTACCCTGTATGCATAGATGTAGGTAGAATAAAAATAAAACATATTTAACAGTTAGTTGAATGGATTATCCTCAGACCAGCGGTTGTAGGTTAAAATCCTACAAAAGGCAACACAATTTATATCCGAATCATGGATGTACGATCCGATAGAAAATTCAAAAGAAAACCTCTTTCTACTTAATTCAAAGTGTAATTGTTCAAGTTGCTTTTGTTTCATGTAAATACCATCTTTCTGTAAAAATCATGTGTATTTTACTTGTATGGTGTGCAATAAAGAGTATCTATCTATCTATCTATACCACTCAACTTGTTATCATACGGTTTTAGAATCAAATTTTGTCTAATTTTACTAATACTCGTATTTTAGATGCGAAAGTTTGGTCGATTGTTACTCAA
Organism: Anania hortulata; assembly: GCA_963576865.1. NCBI lineage: Eukaryota > Metazoa > Arthropoda > Insecta > Lepidoptera > Crambidae > Anania > Anania hortulata. The sequence goes on along the minus strand of OY756395.1, from coordinate 17,265,495 downwards.
TCACGCCAGAACGGATACACGGATCTGGATAGCATTTGGCACAAGGATAGGTTATAGTCTGGAATAACACATAGTTTACGTTGACGCACGTTACTTTTGGTCTCGGTAAAATTTACAGTTCACACCTTCTGAGGACCCCTTTAGTGGAAATAAGGGGTAAAAGTATAGAATCCATAACACTCCTCTTTTCATCGGGGGTTAAAAATAGAGAGTGACAAGACGTATTACACGCAGGCGAAGTCGCGGACACAGCTACTACCATCATAATTTAAATTTTACTAAATATAAAACTAGAATATATTTTCCAATTTTCTTTAAGAACAATACAAACAAAAGCTAATTCTAATAAGAAACAATAAACAAAGTTATATCGAAATAACATCGTAAATACTTATCTACACAGATATTACCTATTACCAATCAGACTTTGACTTACTTAACCGAGCTCTCTGGTTACATTCATTAGTACATATTTCTGTAATAATTTACCCAACATTATTATTAACTACAAGCCCGAAGCGGTCCACTACTCTATTGAGTCTTGGACACCCATCATTGAGCAACCTTGCATCGACCACGGCCATCGCAAAGGTATTATAAAAAGGGCAATATTATGTGACTTTATTCACCGTGTCGGAGTAGTATCATTATGTTTATAGACCAATCATGAGGTACCACAAGGTACACTCTAAAACTGTGATTCAACTTAAAAGGATTTTCTTGTTTTGACGTTAAATTAATTGAATAAAATAACAATGATAATACTTAAATCAATTAAATTTGAATAGTTATAACAATAACTTTATCTGTTTTGAATTAAACTAAACTAGATAGATAGATAGATAATCTTTATTGTACACCGTACAAAGAAGTTACAATTTGTGTTGTGAAGTTACTAGGTGCGTTTATTAGGTAATTCTAACAAGTATAATTGTTGCATCTAACATTTAGTTACTTTTTTGCATGATTCGATAAATTTTAATAGTAAACATAAATAATTAAGTACACAATTAATAAATATTGGACACACATACATTGCTCTGATCCTATGATAAGTAGCTTAAGCACTTGTGTTACAGAAATCAGAAACAACGAAGGTACCACAACACCCAGACCCGGGATAATATAGAACGGGAATCAAACCTCAGAGATATTATAGCGACACCAAATCCGGTGCTCGCCTCTCGGCTACGGAGGTCGTCCATGTACCTAAGTTATCTGGCTGACAGGTCTGCATTGTAGACAAACCTCAGTGGTTTATGGCAATGCACTGTAATAAATATTTATGTAGTTTGTGTAAAATAATAATAAATTAAAAAAAAAAAAAGATAGTATGTTGAATAAATCAAGTTAATATTGACTTAGGTTTTTGTTGGATTTACTAAGTTTGTTATGAAATAGTAAAAGCAATCAAATCCATCTTATTCGATGTCTTTTTCACAACAGTCACTAATTAGATGTGTAAGTACATATTGTTATAATATGTATTAAGCATTAATGTAAAACAAAAATTAAAATTTTGTTTTAATGGGAAATATAATGACGTTAAATAATTGTATTATTTATGAGTAACTTTAGTATACCCATATTAATTGACTCATCCCGACGCAGTTTAGTCACAGTTTTCAGATTTCAGGACTTCACCATAATTGTATTGTTATAAATCCAGGAAAATAACAACAAATAATGTTATGCAAGTACAAATATTAGAGTAATGGTTTTATTTACCACTATGTATGTGTATTGACCTAGCGATTGTATGGTTAGTGTATGAGCGGCAGCGCATCACCTCCGTAGGTCCCAAATTCAAATCTAATCACGCACTACTGGATTTATCGGAATTTATGTCTAGATTTGCCACTTGCTCGGCGGTAAGGGAAAATATCGTGAGGAAATCTTCACATTCATATAATACAGGGTGTGTAGCCATGGTCCAAAATGGTCTTGTTTTCTTGTCTAAGGGCCACGGAGGTCTGATGGCAATCATATCTGATGTAATAGAGACTTGCCGTATTCAGGATCTTGAGCAAACGTATCCCGGCTAGGAACAGGATAAAGCGCTAGGTGATTACATAGGATATACAGGTTGTGGTGAAAAAGTAGTTATCAGATTAACTGTCAAACACCACAATTTTTACCCAATTTTACCCAAAGCTATTATGCAAAAATTGCTTATTTTCTATTTTTAACCCTTATTTTTAATATATAATTGACAATCAGATGTGGTTTTTGTATTAATTAAGTATTTAATTATAGAGGTCTTAAGCTATGAACCACTATTTATCCCACACCCACCACTGTGTATGTTATTATTAGCCAAATAAGAAACAAGATATTAATATAGAGTTAGTCAAGTTATTCAGAACTTTTAGCAAATAAACAAATTTTTTATAAACAAATCTACTAATAAAATAGTATTGGTACTGCTAATTTATAGCATTACTTTAGAACCATCAGCCCAAGTAGCACAGTGGGCAGGGCACATAGCATGTAGAACTAACGGGCAATGGGGCAGAAATCTTTTAGAATGAAGGCTAGCGTAGAACTTGCCGGCAAGCGTAGCGTAGGATGTCCACTCACAAGGTGGACAGACGACCTGGTAAAGGTTGCGAGAAGCCGCTGCATACAGGCCGCTTCCAACCGGCTAATCTGAAAGTCACTGGGGGAGGCCTAGGTTCAGCAGTGGACGTCCTATGGCTGAAATGATGATGATGATCATTATCAAAATGAAAAATTGCAAATAAACTTTTAACACCAACAGGACAAAGTGGAAAATTGATTGCGTTAAAAGATATTAAAAGTTGATTTTGTATTTTCGTTTCTATTATGAGAATCATAAAGTTATTATTTGTTTGCAAAAGACCTTCGCATTATTTATCTACGAGGTGCGTGCGCGCTACTCGAGTGCTATGCAGTTATGCGCTCGCTTCTAGACCGGAAAACGCTAGAAAGTGGCTTTTCAGTTTTCGAATAGCTACATAATAAGTATCTGGTCGATTTACCGGCTGTGCCCAATCAGAGGTGGAACCCGGTGATTGATACTGTCAGGTTTCGGCAACTAGATGGATGGACTAAGTGTTTAATTGGATGATTTAGGCTGGAAACGATAGAACATTTATAATGAAAATTGCATAAGAATTACAGACACTTAAATCTAGGAAAGCCTTAAATAATGCTTTACATAATTATCTCTAAAAAGCGTTTCTGAAAATCAAACCTTTTAGAGCTAATTACGTCAAATTAAACAACTGCTTCACTCATAGGAAACCTCCTATATATCCACAAAATAGCGTCAATGTCAACGCGCAAAAAGCCATGTTACTACCATTCCTAACAAAAAAGACCTGAGCAACATTTAGTTGGCGATTATGAATAGAATTTTTAAAATACTGCTTAGGGCTTATGTTGTTGTTTGGCTAAATAATGCTTATTAAGTTGATTAGCAGCTTTTATGAATAACGCTGTTACAGAGAACGAGATTTAAGTAAATTCGAATCACGCAAGGGGAAAATGTTTGTGTGATGAGCACTGTACTGTACATTACATGTCATTGATGTTTAAGAAGGTATTTAATAAGTATGTCTATTCATTATTTGTCGCCATAGAACAAGCTCTGCTCAGTTTGTGGCTAATAGATTATTGGTGTGACTCTTTGAAGAATATGATAAAGAAGTTAGGTTGAAAGAGGGCCATACTCATACAGGTTTTATTTTATATAAATATAAACTACTTCTACTATCGACCAATAGTGAAATCAGCTCTTCCATATATTTTTGACGTTCCATACTGAAGTCAAGTGCAGCTGTTATTATTCTCGATTGCTCCATTAGTCCTATAAAGTAACATTTGTTTATGTTATTACTTACCGAGAAGAACAACCTGTATTAATAAGTGTGTCACTTGTTCAACCTAATATAGTATGTAGTCAAAAAGCCTATTACGAAAATGTTCCGTTGGTTCGGACTTTGGACGTAAAATCTAATAAACACAAATTACTATTTTACGTGTAAAATATGACCAACTGAAAGCCGTGTAAAAACATGGCTGTTTTCGATTGCTCATATTTTGTAAGAGGTTTAATGCAAGTCAATTCTAATTTATTAACCTACCTACGTACGTCCGAAGTCCGAATGAAATAGTACATTGTTATCCAAGGGGTGAGAAAGTAACTTATTTAGTCCTGAGACAGGGTTTGGCGCCCGAGCATAGCGAAGGCGCCAATAGTTCGAGGGACTAAATAAATCTTTGACCCGTGGTAAACACTGTGCTTTTCATTACGAATACAAGGAAAGTAAAATTATATACGTGAATTAGCTTAAGAAAAAATTTGTGAATTTTAACAAAACTTTACCAAAAAGTTTAATCACTACGTTCTACAACTCGAAAAAACAAATGAAGATCATATTGCCTCTTTTTCGTCTATTTATTTTCTGTGGTCGGCCAGCTATTCAGCCATTATTGTTCATTTTCATCATTAAAAAATTGGTAAATATTTTTACAAATCTATGTAATTTTAAAGAAATAGTTGAAAATAAATTACTTATATTAAGGTTATTTAAAAATATATTCTTTAATTGATACTTAACTTTACGTTATTTAAATTTTATATCGCGCTGTTATTAAGTGGCTGTAGGTATAGAAAGTTGGAACAGGGTTTATTAAAAATGTAAAAATAGAACATTTTTTAAAAATAATTTGAGAGCTGTCAGTGAAAACGATTCTCCCTAGGGCTGAAAAGTATTACTTTAAACCCGCTCTTCCGGCAACTTCAGACTACTTTCCGAGTATGAGTAATGAAAAAAACATTTTCGTAATAGGCTTACTAAACTATTCATTAGTGCGTTGCTGACTGTGTGTGGTGGTGTATGGAGAAGGCAATGGCTAACCATTATGATAACTATGACAGTCGTTGTAACATGCGTTTCATTCCGCTTAATATTATGACTGTCAGCAATAATGAACACGACTGAGAAGATTAATACTTGTAAACGTTAGCTAGCCTTTTATTGACAAGTTTACAAGCCTTGAAAATCTCTGTTTACAATTTGAAAACAAGAAGTTTTTATTTTAGCCGTCCTTTGCGCACGAGTGATTGAAGAGAACGATTGTCACAGAACAGGTAACTGTCATAATAACCTTACGCAAACAGGGAAGTATTTTAGGAGACCTACGTGCCGTGTGGGGACGGCCGTAAAGAATACACTTCCCCGCCGCCAACAGAAGACGTGTCGTAAGAGGCGACTAAATCCTGTAGCACGAGACGGGCAGCAGCGTCTGTGTGCGAAATCTTATAAAAAAACTGCGCTTGCCAACCCGCCTGCCAAGCGTGGCGAGTATTAGCAATCCCCCCGATGATAGGTCATTGGAGGAGGTCTATGTTCAGCAGTGGATTTCCTATGGCTGAAATGATGATGAATGATGATGACGTTACAGCCCCGAGAGAACGTATAAATATACAAAGATTACATAGAAAAACGAAAATAAAAAAAATAAAAAAAATAATGATGATAAACATTTCAGGTTTGAATTTTTCATCGGTTTGCCAGCTCCGCCCAACTTTAAAATGATTTATAAATAGTCAAAGACGATTTAAAAAATATATATTTGGTAAGACGAAACGTCAATTTAACAGGATAATACAGGATGTAACATCAAAATTGAACGTGGCACTAGCCATTTAATAAACAAAATAGGTATTTTTTTAAAATGAAGAATCTTCCTGCGAGTTTTTCGAAGTTGGCTGAAAAAACATTTAACTTCTATTGCTAAATATTTACAAATTATCAAAACGTAAATATCATAAATATAACATTGTTACGTTACAACGGTATAAGATCTTACTTCGGGAAAAGTCATTTTATGACGTACAAAACGATGACGAAGCCACAGCTGAAGCTAGATCATTTGCCTGCCCTGTTCCAAGGTTATCTGGGGTCGTCGCAGTATGTCTTTCTCTTCCATGCAATCCAGTCACTCGTCATCGAGTCATTAACTCCCTTCTCAGTCATATTGCACCTTACACAGTCCATCCATCTCCTGCTAGGTCGTCAATTAAATCTCATACCCATGCTGACGCTAGTTAATAAACAATTATTTGTCTTTTTGAAACTTTAAAACACATTACCATAGACAATGCACAAATAAGGCAAAGAATCAACAATATCCCAAAGTTGTTCATCAAGTTGGTTGAGTTTTCTCATTCCGAGTTACCCCAGCCCAAGCCTGTAATGTGGCATGCCATGGACATATCTGAGCCCAAACAAGACCTCTTAGTGAAAGCATCCAACTATGGAAGATTTTTTCCTTTGTAGCAAGCATTGAGCGTAGCTAGTGTCAAGAAAGTGAGCTGTCACCAGTTTCTTAAGTTCACACGGTGGCACAGATAACATCATTCCAACTGGTTAAACAATTTAATGACCGGTGTTCGTGTCCACAATTTTTTTTTACTGGCCAGTGTTATTTAAACTAGATTTGCCTAAATCCAATGGTGAGGCCGTTTTTGTTGACAAAAAATCGAGGACAATTTTTTTGGAAATACTTAAATTGAAAATCCGTGTAGGTAGGTACTTCATTATGAGTATGTGTGCGCTAATAGGCTATTATAGTTTTGAGTCGTTACGATTTTTAGTTTCTTACTACGCTTTTAGGTAATGTGAACCTGTATTTTTTTTAAATTCCTTATTTTAATGGTAGGTATAAACATTTTTTAGTAAAAGTAACTTTTTAAAGTATCTTTAACCAAACTGTGTAAGTAAAGTGTATGTGTTACTGTGTAAGTGTATTCAATTAAACTACTTGGATATACATCAAGATACAGTTTTCTCCATAATTTTCAGTTACGATTGCAAACTACAAGTATCTATGAACATCCACAAAAAACATTAAAAAACTCTTATATAAAACAAAACGGTGTTTATTAATTCAAGTTATATCGGAGACCCACAAAACTTACTTAAATTCTTCAGTTTAGCCATGTTCGATCCGATCCGATCAGATCCACAGACGAGAAGGAAATAAAATAGGATTTAATTATTTTTAACAGGACTCTTGTTATGTTATACTAACAAATAGGTCTATGGTTATATATATTCATACTTTTCCATATCAGCCTGTTGCAGTCCACTGCTGGACGTAAGTCTCCCCCAAAGAGCTCCAAAGAGCACGATCTCCCGCCTTTTTCATCCATTCACTGCCAGCCATCTTCCTAAGGTCGTCGGTCCATCGAGCTTCGAGCATCGAGAAGTTTGTAATTCATACTTTTAGGAAAAAAATAATACGCGTTATGGCATTTTGAAAGTATTTAATTAATTCACGAGACAGTTTCACACGTGCGAGCACGTTACGTTTCATGAAATTGAGTGTTACTGAATGTGGAATGGTCGTTAATTAATTTCGATAAATATTTATGCTCCTTTCTCACCAGGAAATCAAGTTAATTGGCTTCATCGTGAGAAAGGTGCATAAATATTTCAAGTGATAATAAATAAATAATTTAATTATTTGTTAAGACACAAAATAGATATTATCAAATTGATTTTAAACATTTGTTTATTTATGTTTAATTTGTTTTAGTACACAGCTACAAGTTAAGCTATACATTTCTATTATAAGATGAATTGCACAATGTTAGTTGAGCTTTTAATTGAAAAATATAGCTTGACTTGTTATATAGCTGCGTAATTTACATAGAATATTCGGAGAATAATCAATAGATTTTAGCTTAGAAATGTTTTATTTAAGATCTCGACACAGAAATTAGCATCATCTAGCGAAACAAGAGTAAAGATATTAAAAGTATTTTTAAACTCATCGTTGACTTTTATAGTACATAGGTACTACTATTGCTTAAAATATATTCCCAGTCCCTTCATACTTGTATAACAAACATTACTAGAAATACTGGCATCGTAAAATATGAAACAAAACAGTTGCCCTCCATAGAGTATTCAATTATGTTTTTAAATTGAACATTTCGCAATAAAAACATGGCTATCACTGGCCGATTAGAAGATGGAAACCAGAAATGACTGGCCAGTAAGAAAAAGGGCCGAAGTAAAAATAAGGCGAAGGTGTTAATTCACTCAAGTGGATTAGGAGTAGTATACTCAAAGATCGATATTCAAAATAGATTTGGTTTATTACGAATGTTACTTACTGAAGAACTTACTGCAAAAAAGTGTTTGAAGTATTTATTTTTAAACATACCGTGATATAGGTCAACCGAATTAAAGATATGAAGAGCAAAACCACGTCTCTTCAATAATGAGGCGTCTCTACTCTCGTTTTAATGACTGTAATCATTATAATACGTCCATAGTGATGGAGAAGGAAAGTGCGACTGAGTGTGCTGACAGCTTTCATTCTATATACCTGTATTCAACGACTATATATTGAAAATTCTTTAGATTTTTCTTAATTTAATTTTGTTTCAGGCTCTAAATTGATTAGGAAGCCAAAATCTCAATTAAGGACATCGCGAAAAAAAATCTAATTTAGTCATCTTTAGTAAAATATCAACATTGACTTGTCCACAATAGCTCAATAAGCATATTGTATGGCTTGTATTTATTTCTAACATTAATAGTTTTTTATGCGTCAAAATTTGGTTGAGGTAACAAGTTGTTTGAAGTTGCTATTATGTCAGAAGACGAAGAAAGATTAAAGAACGAGGGGTTATTTTTAAAGCACTGGTCCCGTAGAAAAAGTACTTAGTGTCAAACACTACTGTAGGGATTTTGATAAGGTTATCCCTTTGCGTTGCACTTACCCACGGTAGAGCGGAAAAACAATGGAAAACAATAAGGAAAATTTTTAGTGGCACGCGAAGGGATGCTAATAGATAGAATTATACACAAGAAAAATTTGTGAATTTGTGTAATACTCATTGCTACTCATTTATATTCTAAGAAGATATTCTAACAATATAAATTGTGTATTAGTTTAGGTAGGGCTGGCACATAGTCCGGTAAAAATATTAGAGATCGATGAATCGAACTAATTTGTTTGCTTTTCTGCTAACAGCATTGTGAGGGCGCGACACCACGTCATTTTCACGAACACAGTAGCATATTCTTCGAACCCTTATCAGTATTACGTTTATTACATTTTCCTGTACGCAAATACTATGATACACTACGGTTGTAGCCCCTTGAATGAGGCATAGACGAGCGAAGATCCCCACAGAACGGCAGTCGCTACGCGCCTGGCTAACAACGCACTCGCTTACCAGTCTCTAAACGCTCGCACTACGACCGCGGATTCTGATTTTAAAAAGTGGGTGATATTTTGAAAAAAGAACAGTGACATCCAAGTGTTTTTTTCGCTACAGAGGAGTTTGTTATTGCCATCGGTAAGATTTAAAAATATTTCAGTGTTTTTTAAATAAGTAATTAAAAAATATTTTGTTACTTAAAATTTAATGGATGGCAGTCAACGGAACCCTATTATAAATTTTCATCTGTCTGTCTGTTTTTATAGCAAAACTCTACGTCTCCCTGTTAAACTTGATCTTGAACTGCTGAAAATAGTTGGATTTTTTAAATTAAAATCCAAACCGTTTAATTATTTTAGCTATAACTACATAAATATAACTTTCTTTACCAAAATATGTAAAATAACAAAGTATTTAATACGCATATACACGATACGCATGCGTATTTTTTGAATTCATTACGAATGTATAGCAGAAGCAAGGACCACTGAAGTAAATAGGTACCTAGTCATTACCTAGTAATTGTTGTAGTAGTACTTATGTTTAACCACGATGAGAAAGGCAATGGTTCGGAGACATACAGCTAAATATTAGTAAAAAAATATTTCATGTGTGTAAGTAATTTTAAAGTCAAAAACTTATTAAAATATTACGGATTTTCTTAAAATAAGGAAGTACATACAGTCCTATTACTACTTACATACTACGCAGCGTTTTTTTTACAAATTGAAAACGAAAAGAAAAAATAAATAAAAAATTTGCTTAAAACAAAGTGATACACAAAGATGTTAGTACTGTTAAAGTCCGCATGTTTAAATAGATATGCAAATATTTACACTAGAAAATTAATTTTATAATAATCTGATTTTAATATGATTTGATAAGTAGCGACTAATAAGTACTGATTAACTACTAGGATAATAATAAACATTTTAAAACTTTGAAAAAATGTGTACTTACCTAAGTACCTACTTAATTGATAAAATAATATGCGAACCGTTTCAAATAAAAATATCAACTCTTCTTTCTCTAAAATTATATTAAGCATAACTATGCAAATGATTTAATTAACTTCGCACTTACTAATTTGAATAAATAATTAAGTGAAACTACGATAGCGCGTACGTAGGATGAATATTTCGCATGACACATCAATTGTTTGGCGGATGCAGATTAACGAAACAAAGGGAAAATGAAGCCCACGCTTATGGGTGTTCGATGGTGAATCCACTAAGCTATGTGACTAATTAAAAGAACCAGACAAGTGCGAGTCAGACTCGCCTACCGAGGGTCCCGTACAAATTTGTAGATTATATTAAATAGTTCAGGAATCGAGTCACGCAGTTTAATTACAAAATTGAATTATAAATGTATAGTTTCAGATTTTTTTCTTGTAGATAGAAAGATAGATAGATAGATACTCTTTACTGCACACCATAAAAGTAAAATACACATGATTTTTACAGAAAGATGTAAAATTTAGGCGGTCTTATCGCCGTTATTAGGGTCTGTAGATGTAGTATCACGATATTACTTGCCAAATTTCATAGTTCTAGGTCATCGAAAGTACTCTATAAATTTTGATTCCCTTGAGTGTCGAAATATAGGATTTTTGCGGCACAAACGGCCGTATCTTTTCTTTACGTTAACTTAGAACTTAGAAGTTTGATTCTTTTGACTGTAGACCTGCGTATATGGTTTTAATTTTAACTCAATACCTCTACGCGTTCTCGATATATAGGATCTTGATATGGACGGACAACAAAGTATTCCTGTAAGGGTTCGTTTTTTTTAAGGTACGTAACCCTAAAAATTAAGGAAAGTTTATATACTTAAATTTTATATTATCTTTTGTACGATTTTATAAGAATACAGATTGTCTTATTAAAAGTCTATTACCCAGCTTCATTAAAACTTATAGATTAAGACTTTCGAAGTCATAATGTCCGCGGTCGCAAGAAAGCAATGAGCAAGAAAGTAACGCTCAGGAGAGTTCGGTAGCCTCTGAATGTTGCGCGCGCGCAGCGAATATATTAATAAATTAGACATACTTAACTATTTCTAATTGCATAGATTATGTGGTACTAGCTTTTACTCGCGGCTTCGTCTGCGTTGACCCTACCCGGATAAAAAATTCCATGTGTTAATCCAGGCCATCGTCAATTTGTGTGAAATTTCATCAAAATCTGTTCAGTAGTTTTTGCGTGAAAGAATAACAAAGATCCACAAAAACTTTCGCATTTATAATATTAGTAGTAGTACGAAGTAAGATGCAATATTAAATGCCTTCTAATATGAATACAATAAAAACATAGATAAATATGCTCCAGACAATAAATCATGGTCTTGGAGTAAAGTAAGACAATGTACTTTGCCAGGGTCGTCTCCCAGCACACCCAGATTCGAGCCATTTTAGGAAAGATCGCTTTCTGAATTTACCTGATGTCCAGGCGCCAGCGCCTACGTAAACTTATATAGCAAAGCCATGATTTGTAAATTGTATTCATTTGTTACTTAGGCTCAGATTTAGTGTAATAATGGTACATGACGAACATTCGCTCTCTAGACACGGTAGTTGCAACATCTATTTTTATTAAACAAGTATTAACTTAGATGGGAGTTTTTCTACGGGCACCATTATATCCTCCAAAGATATAACACCTGAACTGGGAATAGATCCTAGAATTCTATGCGTTCAGGCGATTACTGCGCCACTACACTAATTGGGTGGGGAAATACTTAGTCGGCAGTCGACAGCTATGAACACCATAACAATAAAGAGTTAATATTATCATAGTTTAGTAATGGACATAGTCCAAAAATGTAGCAAGCTAAAGTGGCAGTGGGCCGGCCATATCTGTCCGAACCGATAAAAGGTGGAGTAAACAGATTCTCGAGTGGAGACCGCGCCTTGACAAACGTAGTGTAGGACGCCCCCCCGGCTCGATGAACCGACGACCTTAGGAAGATGGCTGGCAGTGGGTGGATAAAAAAAGCAGGAGATCGTGCTCTTGGGCGCTCTTTATGGAAGGCCTACGTCCAGTAGACAGCAATAGGCTGACATGATGATGATGATGATGATCATCAGTGATCGAAGTACGTAGATTAATTGATGTACTTTGGTAGTGCTAGCATAATATGGATAAGCCTTTTTTTGAAAAACTGATACCAAGAAATTCCGGAATCCCGAAGCCATGACCATATTAACATCAATGTTTGAGATCATTGACCCTAAATCAATCTAACTTCTCCGATCACTGATGATCACAGTTAAAAAAAACCTTAAAACTGTTTTATATATTTTCGACTGGCCAAAACGAGTCAAACACGAAGGTTTTAATAGTAGACATTATACAGAAGCGACTTGGTGAGAGCGTGTGGCAGTAGACACTAAATAAAAGTACATACAGTGATACAGAACCCTCGCGATTCTAACTAGCACTTGGCCGTTTTTATAAACTGAATCACAGACATAGATCCCCCAGCCCCGTTTCACTGTTAAATGAAAAATCGTCGAAACATGATTGGAAAGCGCGCAGTGCGCGTGCGTGCGTTCCGATCCAATGCGCGGCATCCAGCCGGCATGATTTATTTGCGTTTCTAGTAGTTTACATGCGATGACATACAACACAAAGCCAATATGTTGTTAACGGTGATATAAAAAACGAAACGCCAAATTTAGGGACAATTCTGGCTTGATTATGACAATAAAAACACAACACTGCGGAATACTTTTTCCGAATTAGATTGCTAATCGCTCCTCCATTTTTTAGAACCTAATTCAGCTTAGAGTCAGAGTCTAGGCTTAATCTTGCCAAACATTTGAAATACATTTTTTGAGCTAATTATGGGTATAATCTATGAATGTTTCTTTGGGACCATAGAGCTGGTTTATGCTCCTGCTACATCTTTGTTCTCCTGTCACATTTTATTCACTTAAAAGATAGTTATGTCAGAAAGCTGTATTTTATGGTAGGTAATTTTAGGAAGCAAAAACTATTATAATTTGTCAACTTTACGACATATAACAAGTAAATATAATGTAGAACAACAATTCAGAACCTTATAATTCACAAGCACTTTACGTCTCTTGATCTCATAATGATAACCTAAACCGATTTCAAGGTAACATTAAACTTAAAAGTAACTTCTTTTCATAATACACTAGTTTTCGCATTTTGAGATAGGTATCTTATAAATTCTACTACTATATATACTATACTAGGGCCTTAATAAAAACTGCAAGAACCCTATCTATCAACTGAGCATGGACCTAAAACATGTTTTGCTCCGTAAGAAATTATAATGACTGGTCGTAACTAGTAAATATACTTAAGTGATCCTCACTTATGTATTATCGATACCTGTTTACGATTTACATCAAATCATATTGGATGACTTCATCTTATGGCATTTAAATTATAGATAGATAATAATGCAGGAAAATCGCAAGTGGAAAAATAGAAAAAGTTCCTATTTTTAGATGTTATTGATGTTTACATTTCTGTGAGGATTGGCCAAAGATTCTAATGAGATAGAAACTTCAAGGAACATTTGCTTTGTCACAAAAGTAAATCTCAATGCTGTACTTTAAGTACTTAAGTTTAAAACGCAGACCCTGCTAAAAAACGGTAAATAATTGCGTAAATGTATTTTTTTTAAATGTATTATCGTTGAGCAAAACTTATGCAAACATTTTTTTTTCGTCAACCACATTAATCAAACATTCTACCATAAGGTCGAAGTCATTTCCCGACTCCTACCTCCTCTACTGGATGGAAGACAAACTGAAGAATTGGCCGGATAGACAGCTGTCCGAAGCCGTTAAACAATAAACAAACAAAAATTTTTGTTCCTCCTTTGTTTAATCTCTTGAGATTACGTTCTTTCTAGAAATTTCTAAGCAATACGTTCTCTTCTAGGTGTCGGATTACGGGGGCGGAGCGCGAGTGGTGTGGGCCATGTCGGCGGGCGACAGGGAGGCGGAGGCGCAGGCCAAGAAGGGCGAGGAGGGAGCCACTCCCGACCGGGACAGCAGGGCAGCGGCCGCGATCAAGCAGTACTGGTGCGTCGGCCTTAGAGCTGTTGAGCTGGTACGTACCATGGTTCAGTTTTAAAAACAATATCTAAGGTCCAAACACAACACCAGGAGCAGACTGATGAATAATGACTAATCAATCTCTACTCTTGTTCGCTCCTTCGGTGGAACAAGGGCGCAATTGAAACGAAAAACTAAACGTTTATTAATTCTTGGTAACAACTTGCCTAAAATAATTATCGTCCATAGTTTATTTCATGCAAAGGAAAACTACTTTAGAACAATATTAGCAGAGCAAACATTAAACGGTTTTTCTATAAAATTTCAAAAACTCAATTATGCCCTTGTTGTACCGAAGGTTATATTTAACGAATAAATCTATAAGGTCCTATTTTATTCCAGTGTGATTCTATTGCTTATATACAAACACTTTTACTATGGTACCAAATCTCAAAAAAAGTTCAGCGTTTCCCTTAAAATAACAACAGCTATTATAGGGCAATGAATTTTTATTGCTAAATATTCCGATGATACTTATCAAATGTCGATTTTCTGATTTCCAAATGTTTATTTTAAGTTTTAATTACTTACATCTAAAATTAGTTTTGTGCTTCAATACTTCACATCAATGCCATTGAAGCTTTGATTTCGCAATCAATTTAACCTACTGTTCACAAATCGATGGAACAAAAAACGCTTAGAAGGGAACAAACCAGGGTCATTTGATAAATTAATTTGAATTTACATTGTCCTTGCGAACTAGTAACCTATTCTGTAATAAAGTCTTTAAAAATGTTTTTGAAGTTGGAAATGTTAGATCATCAAGATACATAACTGAAGTAATTACAAATTACTATATGCGCAGTTCATTTGTTTTATATGTACCTATGCTCGTTTGAAACCATAAAAAATACCACCCATAAAGATGAGAACGGAAACCACAATGAGCAATTTGAGCAAAACAGCGTTTAAAGAGAAAATCCAACGATGATGATTATGGATACTAAAGGAAAACCGTTTACTTGTGGCCACGAATGACAGAGAAAACAAAATGCAAGATGGCGGCACTTTCACTAGGATGACGGAACGCCTCTGACTTTTATTTTAATTTTTTCTCGTGTACGTGACCTTTGTTGCGAGTTGGTTAAAGTTATTTTTCTAATTACCATTAGAAAGTTTTAAAAAAATGTGTTGCAAATAATTTCTATAACGTAATAATTGAGAGTAAAACTGTCAAAGTTAACTGTTCACATTTTTTCAGCCTATCAGTGCTAGAAAGTTGTAGTAGATTTTTATAAAAATAACAATGTTCTGTAATACAATTTCATAAATACATACACACACTTCAGTACTTTCAGGGCATACATGTGAATTGTCAAGTGAAGGCAATTTTTAATACTTTACGTTACTTAATAGTATACTCATATGAAAATTTCGGCCTAAATATGGTAATTTTTAAATGAAATCGTGTGACAAACGACCTTTTGTAGAGATAGGTCAATAGTGCGTGGTGACAAAGTGATTAGGGTGCGGCGTATTCATAATTCTAAGAAGTCATGTTTTGTTAATATTAATTTATTGTTTTTGCAGGTAATTACGGTGATAGCCATCGGCTTGATCGTCGGGGCTCTGTACTCCCCGCAGGTTGTTGAGAAGAATGTCCACCACATCGCTGTCATCTACTCTGCCTACTCAAGTAAGTATTTTGTAGTTCATCATCATCATCATTTCAGTAATAGGACGTTCACTGCTAAACATAGGCCCCATTGGAAGCCGGTTGGAACCGGCCATCATCCAGCGCCTTCCTGCAACCTTTACCAGGTCGTCTGTCCACCTTGTGAGTGGTGGTAACATAATATGTAATATTATTACAGATCATAAATAAAATATTGCATTTGGCCAAAAAAAAAGATAATCGAACGGAGAACTTTTTTTATAAAGTAGTTTGAAAATGATACAGATTTTTTAATATGGTTTTTTGCATTTGCTAATAAGCTACCGGGAACATAATATAAAGAGAAATACAGTAAGTATAATATGAAACAACATTATACTGAAAGATGTACAAATAGAAGGTAACAACAAGAAAGAGTCGGGAGTCGTTATCGAAGTTTATTGTATTTGAAAAACGGAACATTGGGATGGCACTATAGCAGTCACTGATCAAGTAAAACTACGTTATAATAGAAGTATTAGAAAGATAGTAGAAGAATGTGTCACTGCCATCTTAGAATATTATTTTAATTGAAATTAAGAACAATCGTTACGGGTCTAAATTATTCTTAGGTAAGCAAATAATAATTCACACATAGCTGAGCACAGCTTTTTGTAGCAATCTCAATTTAACCGAATACTAATCACCACAGTCAATATGTTTTTTTTTAAAAGTCAGTAATGATTTATTGTCAATGGTAATTGTATTTTTTTTTATATAAAAGCTGTAACCAGTACAATGGAGTTAGATTTGTTAATTGCTAAAATAAAACCAGGATATTTTTAAGCAACCACCGGTTCTTTGTTAAAGAATCCTGCAGCCATGACCCGATTGACGACTCGGAATTTGTACTAATCTTTCAATTTAACAAATTGTAACAAATAAGTCGATTTCGGAGCTCGATTGGACACAATTGTTCCTAACGCCATTTATTTATTTGAAAAATCTCAAACTTGCCTACTGGAAAATTCCTTAATTATCAAACGTGCAATTTAATTTGCGATATTTGTAACGATTATGTACTCGTTGAAATAAACAGACGTAAAAAGTGTGGATATAACAATGTATTGCATTTAAGTCACTTCCGACGGTCCGATTTTCGAAACATTGATACCAAATAACAGAATTTTTTGAACTCAGATCATAATCCATTTTATGCAGCGAGCTGCACAACTCGTCCTCAAAACAACATTGTGGTTAAGAATCTGTATTAGTGGGTACAAATAAAATTAATAATTGCAATCTACAGATTCTGTAGTTTCAGACATTACTTGTAATTAGTAACAAGCATACTTACTTTAGCAAAGAATTATGTAGAGCAGTTTTGATTGAGAGACCTACCAAGGTAAGTAGATAATTCTGTATAGGTATAAGGCAGGTAAATATCGTTAACCTCTGAGTAGGTACACCCGTCCGAAACAAAGTTTACGAGTTACGACCAATTAGGTAGGTACTTACGATGTTTACAGCGTAAGAAGACATATATTAAGACTGTTAAGACAGTATTTTTATTGATACCGAAACTTGTGCAAGGTAGATGTTTTTATCAAACTTGACCGCACATAGTCACCGGAGCATTATATTGTTTTTTTTTTCATATTTGGAATTCTATTTCTAAAAAAGCAATACTCAAATTAATAAAAACTTAAATATGCGCAAACAACACACACATACATGGTCTTTAAGTAAGGAATACCATCCTTGTGCTACAAGCTACAGAAAAAGAGTTTTGCTAGGGACATGTCCATATAGTACTCCCTAAAACTAAAGTATACCTATGCCCTTAAACGTCCCACTGCAGGGCACAGGCCTCACCTCAACTATAAGATGGTTTAGACCATCTCCACCACGAAGGCCCAGTGCGGTGCGGTGGAAGGTATTGCAAGGCCAGAAACAACCTGTCAAATGTTATCTAGCCGCCTTAAGGCCTCTGACTAGACTTCACGACTACCATCAAGCGATATTAGCCGGGGATAACTTTTAAAGTGCCTTCCGAAGCACGGAGATGCTTGTGATAAAATGACACTAAATATGGTTGCAATGGTCACCCATCAACTCCAACCGCGTCGTAGGTGGCTTAATTGTTAATCAGTACCAAAGCGCTTCGGCCACTGAACTACAAACACCAAGTATCGTGAATCAAATCCTTTGCGTTTAAGGCGTCACGCCATTCGGGTGGTCAAATTCAAAGTTGCATCATTTATTCATATAATTTGCAATGCGATTAGCTCGTGCGGTGACCGCGATCACTTCGCACTTCGCAGTGCCACTCCTACAATCATTTTCACTTTTTATTCGCTGGAAAAACGGTTTCAATGAACTCGTTACGAAAGTACAGAATAAGGCCAAGAACACACGGTAAACTAAGTGCAACGTTTGGGACGAGAGTAAAATGAGATGGAATCTTACACAGGCCAATAAAAAAATGTTTATTTATTGAACTTATATACCCGTGCTGTCTGTGTGGTTTTTAAGAAACTTACAGCATGAGTGAGAGAGTTAGTGAGAAGAGTTTACAGCATGAACAAGTTGATTTAATTCCTTATGTGCTTCTTTCTATGCATCACTTAAGTGATGCGATCTTGCTCAACCATTTTTCAATTTTAAATTTCAGCTCATTAATATGTTGTTATTACTTGTTATAGCAAAACAGGTATTTTTTTGTAGAGTCCTTTACTACCTAAAAATAATAATTGAAGAAATTAATAATACCTACTTAGAATGAAAATCAGTCAATCGAGTCATTATGAAAATGGCAGACGAAGTTCGTTTGTTTTGTAGCTCTTGAAGCGACTACTTATGTCGGCTCGAACATAACTAATCATTAGATAAATTTGTTGCAATGCTTTGTCTTGGTGGCCTGAAATTATATTTAGTTACAGCAAAGATTTCTTTTTAAAAAATACGAGATTTTGAGACTTGCATCGTGTGTTCCCGGCTTTATAATTTGTAAGCAGTCGTGGAACTCGTGGCTTACCCGTTGTGTTGACATGCGTACGCTTCCTCGTTTTTGTGTTTTTGTAAATAAAGCGGCATTTTTCACGCGTTTTCACACGCGAATAGCAATGGAAACAATGGCGTCAAGCCTTGGTTTTGAAGTAATTAGTAGTGTAACAATTGTTTTGACGTCTTTATAGATTGGAATCTCAATTTAGTGTTAAATGATTATAATTTTAAAGCACATTTAAATAGGCATTAATTTTTTAAATATATTTTTTGTTTATACGGCCTACCGACAAATGAAGAAAATGAGATCTAGGCAAGAGGCACTAAATTGATTAGTTGTTACGTTTAATATTATTTACGTTTAACAAACAATATTTGTTTGGTTCAGGTTTCATAATCATCACCGGTGTCCTGATCATCGCGCGACTGCTCGGCGAGTCTGCCGGTTGGAGGACCTCTATCGGGTTCTCTCTGCTGGGTGCAATCATGTTCACCGCCGCCGCCGCTGTCATATTCTATGGTAAGGTCTTTACTATAATCGTCCATTGTTCCTTTTTTTGAGCTAAACGAGATAAAGCCTCCCAAATAAAGAAGAAAAA
This sequence comes from Anania hortulata, assembly GCA_963576865.1. Taxonomy (NCBI): domain Eukaryota; kingdom Metazoa; phylum Arthropoda; class Insecta; order Lepidoptera; family Crambidae; genus Anania; species Anania hortulata. The sequence goes on along the minus strand of OY756395.1, from coordinate 17,245,987 downwards.
ACATCGTTGATATTGGATAATACGCGGTTGTCAGTTAAAGGATCTCACATCAGCTTTTAGGTTTCTTTAATGAAAATATGTTATATTGTAAAATATGTACCTATGTCCTATGTACAACGTTTATCCTCTGGCAAGGTCCCATTTAATAAGGAGACCTATTTAGGAAAAAGCTGCTACGATGCCTGAAAACCGGAGTACCTAATCACGCAATATCTCTTGCCAGTAATCAAACATGGAACAGAAATCATTCGACATTTACTTAAAGTGTCAGTTGGTACTGTTTTAAAATACTCCTCTGATTTAACTCATGGTATTTTAATAAATCATCTGTTTTTGTGAACGACTAGCAAATGGCATTGTCATTTTATTGCGCGTTAGTTATTTTAACCAATTATTATGCAAGCAGCACCTCGGAGCCCGCATGACTGTATATGGACAGGCCTTCTTTACGCTCATTATAAATAGTCTCCTAGTCCTTGGAGATTGGTGTTATGGCTTCCGTTCGTTTCTAAACCAGAACTGATTTGAATTATAATATAAATAACAGTTTATTACGCTTGTTAATAGTCTTTAGTCTCCATCATAATTATAATAATAATATACAAAATAAAAACAAAGCTGAATAATACTGTATATCTTTGCCTCATATTGTACAATTTTATTAAAGTTTTCTCAATGGCAAAGATAACAAAAAACATACAGCCTAAATTAGAATGTTTTTTTTTGCAGATTGGCACAGGTCGTATTACGCCAACCAGCGTCCCAACAAGCAAGCCTATGATCTCCTCATCACGTCAGGCGTGTTCGCAATCATCAATGCGGCTGTTTTCCTCTTCCACGCCTTTTTCACCTTTAGGAAAGAAGCTGACTATTAAACTGCCAACCTTAATGTTATGCTTCTAAATTTCGAGAAATCAATTTTGTGTCGAGTTGGCAACCGATTATGCTATCTTTATTTCGCAAATTAGAAGACTGTAAGTTAAGTGTATTTAATTTTAGAACTTGTCTGTGTAAGTAATACTTAACATAAATAAAATAAAATGTATTTCTGGAGTCTACCACAGGCAATAAATCTCAAATTGTCAAAGTATTCATAATCGATTTTAGTTTAATTATTTTGTTTGTTATAATTATGTATAATTGTTTTGTGTAAATAATTTAAGCGATGCAATGGTCCCGTCGAATGGCTACAATTTTTATATTTAATATTTATAGACGTAAAATTGTGTTAAGCTGGCCCCCCAAAAAAGCATTATAGATTTTAAAAAATAATTTTTGCCCTGTGCTGCAGCTTTTGAATAATAGCAATATGTTTTTATAATAATTATTTTTTCTCTAAATCCGTTGCCCTGTGCTGTAGCTAAATATTAAATTACTATATTTTGAACTTTTTCTTGACAGCTATTGTTGTTTCCATTAAGTAAATTTAATAAAATTACAAGTTTACCAAAATCGATTTTACTAACGTATTGTGCAGCTATTTTACCTTTATTTAGGCCATCAGGCAGCCTGCATTCTATAGCATGTTTTCTGGCAGCTATTTGATAAATAATATTAGAATTAGCAGGCAGCTCTTATATAAAAATACGTACCCAAGTAATAGCTTCAAAAAAAAGTGTTAAAAAACGTACTAATAAGGGAAAATTTAAAAAAATACGTCTACTACACTTTGTCAATAACGATTAACTAACACATTTTGCAGCTATTTTTACTAGTAAATAAGCCATTAGGCAGCTTACATCTATGGCTGTTGGCAGCTATTAAAAAAAAAGAATTGGCAGCTTAAAAATAACAATATCAAAATTCTCTTAAAAAAATATTTTAAATGAGCTATTACGTCTAAGTATCACTTCATTCATCCTTTGGCCGATAGTGCAAGTAAAAGCTAAGGAAATAGTACTATTTGTGTAGAATGAATGAAAGATTTAAGTAAAACGAAAAATGTTTAGGTTTAGTTTCCGTGTATTTAATTTATTGTATTTGTAATCCAATATAATTGGTAACTTTTTATTGTTATAGTTTGGTAAGTTTATTTTTACGTTGTAATTATTTACTGAAACATTCCGCTAAAACCAAATTATTAGTGATTTAAGTTTTAACGACGTTTGTACTGCAGCGTTAACTTATTAATTTATAATGCATGAGTGAAAATTTACGAAATGGGCAATGTCAGCTTTCTTGCCTCTAAATAATGCAAAGTATAATCTAACCAACAGTTTTTTGATTTTATTTGCATTGCCCATATAATATACTTAATAAAAAACCGGCGTTTCGCGAGATCAACAAAGAAAAATATTTATTAAATCAAAAATTGCCACATTTTAGTACCTTGATAATAAAAATTTTCTTTACAAGCCTAATTTAGGTTCGCGTTTAGAGTTGGTACTGTGTGTAATAAACAAAAATAGTATCTTGCTTAGACTGTAATTTTAGGTACGAATAAATACCACCGCATGGAATTATAGTTTTTTTTAAAAGCAATCGATGTAGTATGACAGTTTCGGCATGCCGTACGTTACTGCAAGGAAACATATTTCTCTCAGTTTTATTGTTTAAGAATTTGTTTTGCGTATACATAGCTTTAATGGTCATGATGCAAAGCCGTAAGCACATAGTTTGAAACATAGTTTTTGCACATTTATAACGAATTGAATTATAGTTGTTAAAAGATGTATCCATAAATATAAAATGTTCTAAGAAAATAAGCCCATTGCAAAATTAAACAGGCATCAATCCAGTGAAGCATGTATTATTAACTATTTAATGAATATTATTTTGACCGAATTGGATAACAGGAGATAAAATAGATCTCTGTGGATTTTTAATTTATCGGTGTTGATTCTAATTTTTATTTTAATTTTTATTACGTATGGTTAAGTTAAGGTTATTTTAAAGGGAGAACCAAAGCAGTAATCAGTATCCGTCCAGTTGTAGTTAAGTTTCTATCTCCTCACTGCTTTATCTTTCTTAAAACCTGACTTAATTATGTTACTTAAATAATAATATTAATATTTTTTCTTTTCATTTAACGGCTAACATTGAAATCATGATTAGACTTAGAAAAATTACTAAAAAAATTATGCGCATGAGAATATAATTCATCATCATTTAATAATTTAGCTAAGGACTTTCGAGATTGGAACAATGTAATTAATCTTATTATATTTTACTAGTGTATTATTTTTAGCAATTAATTATGGAGTAGTTTAGGATATTTTATATTGATTAGGTATGACGTGTAATTTGCGTAACCTAGAATCGTTGTAACCGGCGCTAATGTTACCTTATGTACCCGCTCTCCCAATACGCAATAACAATAATAAAATTAACATAAAAGGTACTCGCGTCTATAAACAATTACTTTATAAATTCTTGTAGCCAATTATCGACATTTAATTATGTAATGACACTATGTATCGGTTGTTTATTATTAATAAATGTAATTAATTTAAAACTACGAGCGTTTTATTTTGTTACCCAATTTGGTATTCATTGTCTAGCTCAGCGATACCAAAAATGGGTTCCGTCGCAGTCACTAGGGGTTCCACATATGTATTAGTTCCATTTTTCAATGAATTTAAGTACCTATTAAGTGCCTACCTATTTTTATAAAATGTTTGCGCTTGTTCTGCTCGCAATAAATGGATATAACTTGGAGTTGGGAAGCCGTATAACAAATTTTAGCACTAGATAGTTCTATACTAGAATTTAAGCTAAGTTTTTAAGAAAAACAATGGCGGATTTTATGTTGGATTCTATAAATGTTTAGAAACCGCCGCAGCTCTAGCTGTCTGTAGGTACAGTCAGTTTCTCTCACAAATTTAAACAAACAAAATTTCACAAAAAGGGGGACTTTAGCCGAACTGCATTTATATTACATAGGTAATGTTAGCGAATCGAATCAACCGTAACATGAATGTAGTAGCACCCGCCAGATAGGGTTAGTAATAGGATTGTATTACGTAGTATAATGAGGATCATCGCACGAGACAAAACGGTCTGCCGAAGTAGCGCCATGTGTACTATGGTATACCTTTATACCTTGTCAATTTGTCGAGTACATAATATGTTGATATTTAATTAACTTGTAGTAGTTCTTGGTTGCTTACAATTTCGCTGCAGGGCAGTTTGCTATGTGGTGAGAACGAGTCTTATCTCAGTTAACTGTTTGAGCCTTCCTTATTAATTATTGGTAGTTAAATATTTAGGGTTCGATATTTAAACCTAGGCCTTATCCAGACACAAACACGATACACGACAAAAAATGATTTTTTGCTTAGATTCACGTTTTGGAGTAGGAAGGTTTAATATTTGATTCTATTGCTTCGGTTTGTAAAATAAAATAAGTAAACTGTCAAGTGTGAGTGTCAGTAGTATTTCCAGAAGTGTGATAATTATCCTAGATCTACGATATTTTTGAGTGTATTTCAACAGAAACAATCATAAAGTATCACACGATAAATCTACGATATTTTGCTCAGTAAGAAGATAATTATAGGAAATAATTTTAATCTGTTTATTTGAACACATTTTACGTTTATTTGGACAACTCTAAATAACAGTAGGATAGTGAATCAAATTTCTTTGCTGATTGATTCGTCAGCGTAAAATTTGGCAGTTTCGAAAAGGGTAAATTGACACTGTCAGTTTGGTGTCAGTCATGACGATAACGAAAACCGGTTTACTTAATGCAGTGAGTACTGCAGTTCAGTTAACATAAACTTGTTATTTTAAAAAGTAAACAAGTGGGTAACAAGATTTTAACTTTTCAGCCGTTTATTCTGTTATTTTTCTAGATTCGGTTAAATTACAAAAGCAATAATTTTGTGAATTGGGAATGCGATAAAAAACGATAATTTGCAGTAAAACTAGGATAATTCTTAACTTATATATCTGGCAACACTCAGTGTCAAACAGTCACAAAAAATTCCGCATCTGTCAAATTGAGAACAAAAAAAATAACCTAAAAAATTCAAAGATGCTTGTTTATCAAAGAAACAATAGTATTCCTTTGCTAACTTAAACCAAAAATATACACTTACCTTTTCAGCTTTAGCCAGGTAGATCCACAGCTTTCTCCAAGTAGAAAACTTCTTTTGATCGCTAAAGTTGTACTGCATTTCCTTCGACGCATATCTAGTACTCAAGGGGGACCGGTAGTTACAATATTCAGAATTTTGGATTTCTGCAGGCGCGTCAATCGAGAACATCTTTTTATTTTACAATGTCTTGTGGTTTTAATTGAAATAAATACGACGATCCGTCGATCTATGTAAACAGCTGTCAGTTTACTGAGCGCGAACATAACCTATTTCAAGTCTCAAGGTCTAAGCTACGCGGGAGATTCAATTTGATAACAAGGTTATCGCAGACTAGGGGCCTGACGAAATAACAATACTTGTTTTGCGACAGTTTCACTTTTGCTTTCCATAGTATTGTATTGTATTACATTTTATTTTATATGACCTTATTGCACTTACCTACTTACACAGTCTTGTAATGCTGCCTTGTTTAAATTTAAATGTACACATATGTACACCCAGATAGGCTATTATTCTCTTTTTAAACTTGCAGAATTGATACATTATTGTTGATAAATAATAATTAACTTAATAAGCCATCATCTTTGTTGATAACTACTACATATTACATCAGTGGTTTATAATTTTGATTAAATGAGTTTGTTGGAACAAACATAATGATGTAAACATGTGTTCAATGGAATGTAACTGTACAATTATCTTCAACATTAACTTGTATGTAATTTACAAAAATGGTACCTTATAGTATTTTGGGCTCATCTTTTTAATAATACAAGGTCCTAATTTATTACTTAATTTAATTTTAGAGGGTGATTCTACTACAGCTTTACTCATGGTAAAAGTATTAAATTGTATCATCAATCTTACAAATTTTATTTTCACGTAGTCTTCACCTATAGCAAATAGGCCGGCAGCAGTTAGCTTTTGTAGGTTGTATGGAAACATACTTTTTTTTTATTTCGATGTCTATTACATATTAAAAGTTATTGTTTATACGCAGCAGACAGAAAATAGGACCTTATTTAACTATATTATCACTAACTTAATCATAAATAGAAATAGTTTTTTGACCTTGACAAAAATAAAAGAAAAATTGCAAATATACCCATTTTATTTACAGTAATATTCCTCCAATTAACAAAAATAGATATACATGCACCTCCTGAATATACATACTTGTGAGAACATACTGAACAATAATACATGGAGTGTAACATAGAAAAGGACAACTACTTATATTTACGTGTTCTGCGTAGGTACACAGTACTCTGGCAGTTGTTCTGTTAATAAATCAACAAATTAAGAAACTGATAGTTATAATAATTTGGACATGATTAGCATATAAATCTTTCAAAAAATCAACAACAAACTTATTAAAAACTATACCACAAAAGTTGTACGAGTTGAAAATCTCATTTTTCACCTCGCGCATGTTACAGTCTGAAGCCGATCTGAAATATCTGTAATATGCGCGGGTTCTTAGGGGCGACTAATAAGGAAATAGTTATTTAAAGTAATGTATGGAGAGTATATCGCGTACTTTGAGCAATATTATTAATAATATAACATTCTATCTCAAATCAGTGATTTTTTAAAAATATTTATCATAAATAATATCTACAACATTCTGATATTACATGATACAAATTCAATATGCTGCATTCATAATATTTTTTTCATAAAAGACTTCTATTAAAAAGTTATTCTTGAAAAATATGGTAGTACAAAAATAGTTATTGTCTCTTAGCCATTAAGGTTCATAATCGTCTACTTGTCTAGATTTAATTAAACTTACTTACCGTAACTTTCCTGTTGTCGTAAGTCAGTTTCAATCCTGTCTCAGAAGAGGGGACAAAAAAAAGCATTTTAGTATGTTCCATTTACATTCGCATTACGATCGTTTACGAGAATACAGTCTTTGATCTTAATGTTACTGGAATCGGATCGAAACAGGATTGCGACTATTTTTAATTTACGGGAATGGGCTTCTAAGGTGCGGCGGGGGAGAGTGCGATTAATAATTACACACGACTTAATTCGACCCCATTTCTGCCGGTTCTATATCTCGGGGGACTAGCACTTGCGTGCAGACTAACTATATTTATTTTTAACATACAGCTTTCAGTAGATCATTGGATTTCATTGCACTCAAAATAAATTGTCATGATGACATACAGTTTGACAGCCGGGATACGAGTTTAAATTCGTTCTATGCTGCTGTCAAAATTGCGAAAACATTTCTTTATAATGGAATTGTGCCATACTGACAGTTCGTTCGAATCCATGATCATTCTCAATCTTGTATTTTGCTTAAAATAGAGTATTCATAAAATTATTACCATTTTATAAAGTAAGCTAAAAAGTCAATTTCCTCAATTAATTTCCTTAAATATAATAGACAATCTTACAGAATTTCGACATTTAGGTAGGGCTCTAAAATCAATCAATCAGTCCGGCAATCTTGACAGCTCAGCATATAACAAAACCAAACTCGTGGCCCGACTAGTAGACAGTTGGTCGATGGACTGTTTTTTTCCGAAATTAACTGTCAAAAATGACGTTCCCAAAGATGGCGGCGTTAGTTCCCAAAATATCCGTCGACAGACTTACTGCCAGGCTCCAAGCCTAGACTACAACGCAGATTGGGTTTGTTAGGCCTTGGTCTTCAGGGACTTCATCATCTTTTCTAGCTTCATGGCCTTCTGCAGGTCTCCGTTAATCTTGAGCTTGCCCATCATGAAAGCGGTTGCTGGCTTCAGTTTACCTGATACAGAAACACAGATGAAGCGTTATGGATACTCTAAGCACTCATTAAACACATTGCACAATTTTTTTACAACATTAGGAGATATACAATTAATTAAATATTAGACAACATCACATACATACAGTGCTCTGATCCTTTGATCAGAAACAACGACGGTACCACAACACCCAGACCCGAGACAATATAGAAGTTATTTTTCTACATTGACCGATCGGGAATCGAACCCGGGACCTCAGAAATAGCGACTCCAAGTCCGGTATGCTCGCCTCTCGGCTATGAAGATCGTCAAAACTTATTTATTTAAACCAGGGGCGTGCATTGGTTTCAGATGAAGGGTAATGCGTGAAACAGTAGGCGATCTCGCGGCAGCCTAACATTGGTTAAATTGCACAGTAACGCGCGCTTTAGTAAGGAATAAGTACAGGTAGACGACAAAATGGTTACAGAATATTTATTGTTTATTGTTGAATACGTAATTAATAATTATGGTTAGCTGTTCTGTCGGTTTTTTATGAAGGTATGCTCTGCATAATAGCCTATATGGGATGCACGCCCCTGATATAAACTTTATTCATCATCATCATAAGCTTTTGGAAGTCCACTGCTAAACATTGGCCTCCCCTATAGAAGCCACAGCAACTGACTCTGCCAGTTAAGCTTAGGGTCACGCAGGAAGCAAATTATGGGTGCAGCAATACCGGCCTATAGATTAAAATTGCAATAAGGATTCCCTAAGAAAGGATTTTATCCTTCCTCGTGCTTTTAGTCTAAGGGAGCCAAGAAAATGTTCCTCCAAATTTTAAATTCTTTGATCTACCGGTTTAGAAGCACAATTCCGGTAATTTAACAAACGCCGCAAACATTAACACTATCGATATTCTTATAAAAAATGCAACTACAGTTCGTAATGCAACTGAAAATGAAACAAACCAAACATAAATTTTTTGGCCTATTTTCAGTCACATTATTATTTTTTTTCAATTTTACGTTATAATTTTGATTAACAACACCGTTTTTAATACTAATGTTACTGTGACCAGATTACAGCTGGATTGCGACTATTACCCATCGGGTCACGAAAACAAAAAAAATACGGAAATTAGGTCTCATCAGGTTGTGCGTCCCTTGTCAGTAAAATCACCAAGAAAGGACCGTTTTAGGTGTATCACCCGTCAGGCCACGGAAACGAGACACAATGAGTTAGACAGATTAAATTAGGGGATTTAGGTCTCGGGTTTTGCGTCGCTTATCAGTGTGTTACAAGATAACAACGTACCAGCAAACATTTCAGTGAAGTTCTTGCTGTCCATGGTGAGTGTCGCGTCCGGCGCGTTCTTGGGCTCGCCCTGACCGCAGGACCCGTCACCGTTCTTTAGGTCCAGGTGCCAAACTCCCGCCTCTTTGCCTGTAGAATAAAAATAAATATGCTATGATGCAGTCAAGCCTATTGAATTGGTTTTATTGGTTTTCGACTGTATAACCAGTGAATAAGGTTGAAAATATGGTATGCTTATAGATAAGGAAACATCCAGGGTACCTCAAGAAATACTATTAAGCGGAAGTCTAGAGATAGAGTATCCAAATTCAAATCATCAGCAGTTTTTATGTACTAACTTTGGGATTAATTTTTTTGGGCTATGTTATCAGATCGACCCACAATTTCAGAAAAAACATACTGTATATTAACTGCATGCTAAGGGCCAGTTTCACCACTTGCTGATTGATTTTCACCACTTACAGCAAGTGGTTAAACTGGCCCTAATTGTTGATAAGGAGGCTTTACTTCTTCCGTTTAATATTACAATTTCTATGTACTGTACCCTCATATTCATCATCATCATTTCAGCCATAGGGCGTCCACTATGAACATAGGTCTCCCCCAGTTACTTCTAGATTGGCCGCTTGGAAGCGGCCTGCATCCAGCGGCTTCCTGCAACCTTTACCAGGTCGTCTGTCCACCTTGTGAGTGGACGTCTTCGTAGCCTTCATTCTAGAACTTTTCTGCCCCATCCATCAGTTACATGCCCCCTCCACTGCCACTTCAGCTTGCTAATCCGTTGGGCTATGTTAGCGATATTTTCACTGTTACTCAATGGCAAAAAAATTGAATAATTTATGTCTTTGTAACCAATTCTCTTGTCAAGTCAGGATTTATAAAAAAAAACTTAAAAACCACCAAAAAATTGTTACAGGGTTGAATCAGGTATCACTGCTTTATTTCTGGTAATCGAAGCTATGTTTTATAATGGAAATGGGTAACTTGACATATCTCAGTCTACCTTGCAAGCTCTTACCTTTGACATTAAACTGGTAGACCGCTTGAGTCTTCTGCACGAGTTCAGCAGACAGGACTTTGCCGATAGAATCGAACAGCTGAGGGATCTGCCCTCCGGCGCCTCCTGCTGCGCCCGCGTCTTTCTAATACACGTAAAATTAAAAAAATTAAATAAATCATGGACACCTCAACGACTTCTGTCAACCTAAAATAAAGTACAGTCAAAAGCATGTCAACCTACCCAAAAAGTTAAAAGGTCATTGAACCGATTTTTAACTTTAAGTCCGACACGTAGAGATCAATATTAATTGAGAAAATGTGACGTTTTATTGACGAGCTGTTGTCTACTTTAAGCAATTTTTTTTTAAACTCGAGTTGTGCAAGTGCGTCTTAATACCGCACTCAGAGACATCACTTAACTAAAAACCTGTGATACTAAAGTCGCTACGAATAAAGACAATAGGCTAGTTTCCTAATTTTTTGTTTGATTAACAAAAGACAAAATATGGTTCCAATATTTTTTGATAATCTAACTGACGGATTAAATCGAATAATATTTATTTGATCCAGGAAACTAGCCTATTATTGAATGAACAAAAATGTTGATCAACACTTTATTGTTAATTAGCGTCTCTGTGTGAGGCAGTTAATCATTGACAGACGATTAGAAGTATCACTGACAGTCCGACTGATATATTATTATGATTAGACAATCTGTCAACTAACAAACGATGGTGAAATTTAATATTTTTTATACTAATATAAATGTAATAGTTTGTATGTTTGGATCATTGTTACTCTTTGTATTAATTCTGAAGTCTACTAAGTCAAAGTCGCGGGCAAAAGCTAGTTGGGTATAAAATTAAATGTTATAATCAAGCACGGCCTTGCTACACAAAATCTATGGAGAAAATGCGTACATGCATAAAATAAACGACGACCTCCATAGCCGAGAGGTGAGCATGCCGGACTTGGTGTCTCTGAGGTTCCGGGTTCGATTCCCGGTTGGTCAATGTAGAAAAATAACTATTCTATATTGTTTTGTCTGGGTGTTGTGGTACCGTCGTTGTTTCTCATTTCTGTAACACAAGTGCTTTGGCTACTTACTATAGGATCAGAGCAATGTAAGTGATGTTGTCCAATATTTATTATAAAATAAACGTTTACAAAAGCCGATCACACAAAACCATGCACCCAGAATTAGTGGTCATAGACATACAAAATAGCATAAATTTTGAATTTTTTGCACCTTTGTGGGGACTATTTTCGGTTGGTTGGGCAGGTCCAAAAAGAAGTCAAGTAATAGGTTCTCTAAATTACCTGTGGACAAAGGAATTGAACCAATTCAAATTTATGTTTTTGACAGCAACGACTTGCCGCAGTTTGAAGACACTATTTTGTGCAAAAAAAAACATCATGTCAAAGAAAGTGTCATCACCGTACGTTGACGTGATTGGCTTTCATCTCTCTGCAGCAAATCGAATGCCATGCTGATCCGAGAAAAAAAGTATCTTATATAGGTGGTTCCAAATAATAGTGTCAGACGTCGAGCGGAAGAAGTTTATACTAATATAACCAGCCCCATGTACTTTTTAAAGTTTTTGAGTGTTTTTTCCGATATAGGTCAATAGTATGCCTAATAGTCACAAAAACATTTTAGGGAAGACCTTTGCGCTATAAAAAAAGTTAAATCCCAAAATTTGTTAAAATAAAAAAAATAAAAAAACGATGGTGATTGGACCTATTTCTGGATTTTCTGGACCTTTCCCTGGCACAATTATTGGGACAACCTGTATACATTTTAAAACTTCGATAAACGTTATAGCCCTACATTTACCAATACACAACTAAATCTATCGATACGACCACTAATTCTGCGCCAATGTTAGTGACACTATTTACAATAACACCCAAATGACTAGGTACCGTCAAGCTACAGGTTGCTCGTAGTAATGCCGCAATGCGAAATATCGATAATTGTAATTTATCGCTAGATCGATATTGAAACGACTATCGATTAATTGCTATTTTTGCATTTACAAAGTTAGTAATATCGAATATGATATTTCACTTGAAAAAAAAAGACTTCCTCAGGTCACCCACGTCTAGTTGAGGAAGAAGTATCTTTGTTAGTTATTGCTTGTTTTAGCATTTTTTCAAGTGATACCTATAATTATTACCTTCGATCGATTGTGCGAATAATTTGCAAACAGTTTAGGTAGTATCAGCCGTCTAAATTAAGAAACCTTTGATACTATTGTTGGATCAATCAAATGTTAAGTTTACCTATCAAGTTATGCCATTAGGCCCCCCTAGCATGTCTACCAAAACACGATATGATATGATATGATATAGCAATATATCGACACCAACTTAAAAATATGATAGATTTAGCCGCCATTTTGAATTTATATCGAAACAGCGATCTTAATATGTGACGGGGATTCAACATGGCGGCTATATCTATCATATTTTTACAGTTGGTGTCGATATTTCGCTATATCATATCATATCATATCGTGTTTTAGCTACCGTTATCAAGGTATTTCAAATATTCAGCTATCGACAACTGTTTCGATTCGATGTCTAATGTTGATTCTACCTGAAGGTTGTTTGGAAGAGATCGCTATTAGCGATAAGACCGTCTAAATTTTACGTCTTACTGCAAAAATCATGTGTAACAATTTACTTGTATGGTGTGCAATAAAGAGTATCTATCTATCTATCGATTACTAATCTATCGATACTGCGGCATTACTAGTTTCCCCTTCCCTACGAACCTTTTCCTCCTTGAACAGCCTCGCGGAAGTATGGTACCGCCTGACAGACTGTGCCGCCAATGTTATGTTGTTGTGTTGACGCAACGAGCGGGGGTCGTCAAGGAAACCGTCCAGTAATAGGTTATCTGCATTCTCTGGGGTCAAAGTGGACGACCTTGTCTTACTTTGGGACTATTTAATGGTGAAAGAGCAAAACAAGGTACACACAATAACAAGATACATAGAAACGTATGGATAAACTTTGACGACCTCCGTAGCCGAAAGGCATACCGGGTTTAGTGTCGCTATCTCTGAGGTCCTGGGTCGATTCCCGGTCGGTCAATGTAGAAAAATAACTGTTTTATATTGTCTCGGGTCTGGGTGTTGTGGTACCGTCGGTGTTTCTGATTTCTATAACACAAGCGCTTTGGCTACTTACCATACGATCAGAGCAATGTATGTGATGTTGTCCAATATTTATTTATTTTAATGCATTGTGGCAATTATATAAAAGGATGATTACTGTGGCTATACATAGTTTTATAGAAAGTGTTTTGGCTAAAGGGTGACATTAAAAATAAATAAATTAAGACATTCCTCGTTTTGCTCCAGTATCCTTAAATTTTGGTAATATGTAGTTATACCCATATAACACGACTTGAGCTGACACGAATGGATTCATTAAATAGAGTGAGTGAACGAACAATTGTCAAAACATTTAATTCTTTAATAAAATGACATTATTTTCTTCATCATTAGAGGGCTTAAAGTAATTTTTTCTTAACTTGTCGAATATTGTTAACAATTTTGGCATGTCTTTTTACAAAAATAATTTAAAATAATTATTGCATTAACCAACTAACTGTTAGGATAAAAAGGACTTTGCGTTACAGGATTAATTACAATAAAGGGTATTATTTCTGTCTTTCTTATTTTTAAATAAATAATTACGTTATATAGGAATGTCAAGATTGTTTACAATATTCGACAAGCTAAGATAAACAAACCGTATGATAAATATTTTTTACTTTCGATCGTGAACGTCATGTTGTACAAAACTGGCCACCTGGCAACACCATGACAGTGTCATAAAAATCCAGGTGTTGTATACCAAAGCGAAAAGAAACTCCTTTCAATTAGTAGTAAATTAATATAATAATCAATATGAATCAAATAAATATAATATACAAACCGCAGCTCAAGATGGCCACCACAAAGTTACCCCGTTGCTAGACAAAAATCAACAGAGTACGGCCTAGCAACTGGGTTGCCTGATCTGTCGCCAACACCAGCCTGCCTAGCATGATCATCAAAACACGATATGGTATGATATGATATACCGAAATATCGACACAATTTTTTTTTTTTTTTCTCGGTTTAGTACTTTGGTGTACCATGAACTTTTATTGAAGAATTAGTTGTCAAACAAAATACACATATTAAATGATAGAACTAATAAAATAAAATAAATACTTTAAATAAACTAAATTAACCTAAACTAAAAACTACCTACTCAAAAATAAAAGCGTGTCCGTGAGGCATGGAGGCGAGGATACTGGCAGCGTTTCCTCGCTGAATTGCTAAACTAAGCCTTTGTGCGAGGAACGAACCAGCTTTTTTATTTTCCGAAATAAAAATTGTAAAATTAAATAAACACACTAAATTGTACAAATATGATAGATATAGCCGCCATTTTAAATTTTTATCGAAACAGTGATCATAATATGTGATGTCACCGGCACGGCGATTCAATATGGCGGCTATATCTATCATATTTTTACAGTTGGTGTTGATACGATGGTGGAAGTATCAATTAATGTAAGGGACATGTTGGCCAAAATGAGTTTTATATACCACCGTATTCAGAATTTTTGGCTCTATCGATTGGTATACTTGAAATTTTGAAATCTTTAAAAAAATGTCCCTTACGTTACACATTTTTAGTCATCTAAGTACGATTTTTGGCGAAACAAATAAGTTAAAGGACTTAAATTTATTTTACTTCTTACAAAATAAAGTAAGTCTTTTTAATAACACAATTTGGCCCTTACCTTATACTGTTGGTTTTAACTTTTGAACTCATTGAACCTTACTTCATTTTAAACTTTCTGATTTATTAGAATTAAGCCCTTACGTTAATATTCATACAGGAATTTATAATGTTTGCTCCTTACCCTAAGTAATCGCGCATCAAGAGTAAAACGAGGTGCGGGAGGGTAGTCACTTACGCGTCAGAGCAGGTTGCAACCTGAAGTTTTCTCTTATACGGGATTTAATGCAAGACCCGCATCTGTGGCTGTTATGATTGTGTTGTTAATGTATATAACACTGTTTATATAATCTGAATGTACTGATGATGATTTGTGTGACTTACTAGCCCGAAAGAACGAGTTACTGAACATGAAAAGAATAATCATTGAGAGGTAAGTTAGTTTTACTGAATACTTATAATAGTTTTACATCTGTGCCGTCAGAAACCTTGTTTAGCATGCCAATATTAATGTAGTTTTATAAATGAATGTAGGTATGTTTATTTTGTAACCTAATCTCTTAAATGACTACCTAAAAGAATTCGAGTGTGAGACTCGTTTTAAATTGAATTTAGGTTATGTAGTACTTTTTATTTTCTAGTTACCTACAGATAACTAATTTCATAAATCATGAAGGCAATTACATTAGTATTTAAGTAAATTGGTACTATATTTAGTTACATAAAACATAATCATTTAAAGTTAATAAAATGTTACCTTTATTCGATTGTTTTCTATACTTATCATCTAAATATAACTTTTTTTACTTACCATGATTTAGCCATATACATTTATTGTAAGTAACATCATCATTTAGTAGAAAATCTTATACATTAATTAATAATATTTTTTTAAATGGAAAAATGTTTGTTTACATTTATAAACCTTGTCAGAGTTAGTAATAAAATGAATGAGATAAAAAAAATTATAGAAATCGGAATTTAGAAAATATTTTACAAAAAAAAATTGTCTTTACGTTAGAAAAAGATGTATCCTCAAAGATGATGTCCCTTACATTAAATTGATAACAGGTATTTGATTGCAACTGTTGTCTCGTACCTTTGAACTAACAGTAATAATTGTTTTTTAGATCTGCTGAAAACCAAATAAATACTTCAGAGAGGATAAATACTTTTACTTCACTTATAAATTATGCTGATACAGAAGCGGACATTGATAGATCTAACATTATTGTCAATGATAGTAACGAAACAATATGTACTATTGAAGATAATAATAATATTATGGACATCCTAAACACATCTACTTTGTCCTTGTCTCGAACACATTCATTTTTTAATAAACTTGACGAAAGTTCCAAAAATATTGCAGAGGGTGATAATAATGTCGATGAAAGTACTTTTTCGTACACATCATATGTCATCAATATTGTACAAAGCGAAAAACATCTTGATGTTGTAACAGAAACTGACGCAAACAATTCTGACGCATTTGTGATGCCTGAAATACTAGGTGAAATCGAACATACTGACAAAAATGTGACAACACAAATGATACAGACAGCATCATTACTTGATGATGGGATAGTTATCTTGCACAATCCAACAGATGGCTGCGAAGAAACTGTCTCTGAAGACTTAATTGCACCACAAGAAGATTGTCACGTAGTATCTCCGACCATACTTACAAATGAAACAACATTCACCCTGCAAAATAATATAGAAGAACTACAATGTGATAGTGATATTATGGACCCACGTCCTAGTACTTCTCGTGATGCTTTGATACCGAACGAGGAAAAGACACAGGATGAAAGTAATAACATTCATAACAAAAAGAAACGCTCGATGTTTACAAAATCTTGTATGGATTTTTATATAGATGATGAAAAGCAAGATTTTTCTTCGGGAAGTTCTGACGTTTGGTCAGAAAAAGACAATTCTTCAGATGAGTCAAAAGAAAATGATAAAACTAAAAAAATAAAGAAATCTAAAACAAAAAAAAAAAAACTGATGAAAAAGAAGTTGTCCCTGTAAAGAAAAGAAAAACTGAAAGTAAACGCAAATCACGAAAAAATTTAAAAGAAAAGGGTTTATCGTACGTAACATTATCTGGTAAAGTTAAAGAAGCCCGAAAGCTACAAGAAAATCCTTGTAAAGAGAAGAAGTGTTTTAGAAAATGTCATGAAATAACAGAAGAAAGAAGGAGATCTATATTTGATTATTTTTGGACACTCACTGATGAAAAGAAACGAGATTGGATTGTACAATGCTGCAGACCAACCGAAATAAAACGCAAAAAGACGAAAAATATAGCTAGCAGACGGATGACAACCTATGAGTACTTTATAAACGAAGGCGAAGGACGAAGACAGGTCTGCCAGCAATTTATACTTAAGACATTGGACATAAGTCAAACATTCATTTTATACAATATTAGCCATGCAAAAGAAGGGCTCTCTAGCCATGAATCTCGAACACGGACTGCTCCAGACAAATACGACGAAGACACAAAGCTTTATGCCAGGACATACATTGAAACATTACCGGCCTTACCATCCCACTACAGCAGAAAGGACTCAAAAAAATTATATCTGCCTGAACAATTTAGGAATACGTCAAATTTATATAGATTATATGTTAAACAATGCCAGGAAAGATCTAAAACCTATTTAAGTGAAAAGCTATTCAAAAACTTGTTTAATGAGTACAACCTTGCATTTCATGTACCTAAAAAGGACAAATGTCTTTTCTGCACTAAGAATGAAAATAATCCAGATATTACGACGAATGAAGAATTGAAGTCTCACTTATTAGAAAAAAATGCAACTTATAAGCGTTTCAAAATTCATCAAAACATTACAACCGATGACACATTGATTGTGGCTAGCTTCGACCTCCAAAAAGTTTTGGCCACCCCCTGTGGAGAAAGTATGATGTTATACTATTCCAGAAAATATGCTGTGTATAATTTTACAGTGTATGAGAGTAGAACGCAAAACGGATATTGCTACACATGGGGGGAGTCGGACGGTAAGCGAGGTAGTTGTGAAATAGCAACATGTCTTTTGCGATACCTGGAAGAAATCGATTCCAAAGGAGTAAACACGTTATTATTATACTGTGATAACTGCGCCGGCCAAAATAAAAATAAAGTAATACTCTCAATGATTAAACATTTCTTGAAGCAGTCCAAAAATTTACAAGTAGTACAACTTAATTACCTTTTGGCCGGGCACACATACATGCCTGTCGATAGTATGCATGCAGTCATTGAGAGAGAAGTTAAAAAACTTATAGTTTGGGCACCATCTCAATGGCCAACCTTTATGGAGTCTTCCAGAAAACAACCTCGGCCATATTCTGTAAATGTGATGGAACATACAGAGTTCATTGATTTTAATAATTTAGCGGATAAGGAATTCACTCCTGCTACCCTTAAAGATAAAGATTTGCGAATGAAAAATATAAGAGTGTGCACATTTAAAAAAGGCAGCTTAGATAGAATGGAAGTTAAATATACCATGTCAGAAAATGGAACCACTTACTACATAGAACTCGCCAAACAATCACAAGGAAAAGGAAAAGGTAAACAAATTGGAAAAAAGACTTTAACGAGAGGCAAACAAAAAAAGATGTTAGACAATGCATACCGAAATCCAGAAGAAAGTACAAGCTGTAATATGATTCAGAGCAATGCAGATAATTCTCCATATCTTTATAAAGAAAGGTTGCCAATTTCTATTCCAAAATACAAGGATCTTAAAAAGTTATGCGATTCTGGAATAATTCCAAAAAGATTTCATGCTGAATATCTAAACCTTCCTTATAAAGCACCTGTAAAGGACACCCTTAATGAAACTGATGAGGATGATATCGACGGGAGGCCTGATGAAGATTAAATATAATACAGAATTTATAATAATTAGAAGTTAAGAGTTGATTGGATATGTGTCAAAAATATAAAGTAAGAATGTTTTGTTTAAATAAGTTTTAAATGTATAACTTGTTAAAATCACAAATGCCATCCTTGGCAGTTTTGATATAAACAAAATTTTCAAATTATTCTAAATTATAAGTCTTTAGAATACTATTTGTTAACTAATCATATTATGAGAAGTGTATATTGTATAAATAAAACACAAGAATAAGGACCACTTGCCTGTGCAAGTGGCCCTTATTCTTTCTTAATTCTCCAGAGTTAAATTTTAACTCAAAGTTAGTCCATAACGCTGGATTAAATCAATAATTTAATTTGACATGCAAATTTATTGATTAAACCCAGGGTTAAGGACTAACTCTGAACTAAAATTTTACTCTGCACTGTGAAAATGGCCCTAAATGGTTAAAATTTTAACGTTTACAGAAACCGAAAATGTCTAAATATTAAGAGAAAAATAACATGCTTTCATATCTAACTGTAAATGATAAAAAAATTACAGCATTTATTTATGTTTGAATAATTTGTAAGATTAGTTTGTATGGAAAATACCTGGGATGGTACTCTTAACAGATAGTCCATTATTTGCAAGAATGTTTAAAGTTAATAAACATAATAGTTAATAAATACGAGACATTAAATAGAGAAGTTCTTTTTTTGTTACTGTTTTGAACTGTGTTAACAAAATGTTAATATTATCATAGCGTTATCTACATACATTTTCTGGTCTTAATGTTAAATAAACGACTGAATTATGAAAAATGAATTGGTTTTATTTTAATTCTTAGGTAACTGGCTAATTAAGTTCATAAAAAATATTTTAATAAAAAAAATAAGCAAAATTAACAAATATAATTATTATATTTTGGTGACTTACATCATGTTTCACTGTTAAAATTGTCAGTTACAATAATTTACTACCGTGTATTTATTCTTTAATGTTCCTTACAACATACAGGACGTTCCATATTGTGAAATTCCAACATTGTAAGGTACAGTCAAGCTTGTTTTTTTGATGTAAGGGACATGCTATCCTTTAAACTACCAAGTTTTCCCAAATTTGGCGTTTATATTATGAAAGAAGTAAAAAATCTAAGAAACTTTGCTATAGAAACCATTTAAATCGTAACTTCCCATGAAAAGATATTGAGGTATAAAGAAAAAAAAAACCTTTTTTTGGCCATCCTGAAAAGTCGTGTTTTGTCCCTTACATTAATTGATACTTCCACCATATCGCTATATCATATCATATCATATCATGTTTTGGTGCTTATGCTAGGCAGGCAGGCATATACTTTCGTACGCAGAGAGATTAAAAAACTCACGGTAGACAATCAGGCCCCCGATTCAGAACCCTTCGATTAAGAATTGACAACCGTTAAATCACGTACCACTGTCACTAAATCCTATAGTGTCACGTGGTTTTCCGATTGTGAATTTGCTATCGAAGGGATCTGAATCGGGGGACAGATTGTCTAACTTGTCTATTGCGAATTTACTCGATAACTTTTGACAAGACCGTTAACGCAATTTCATGTGGCATTCGGGGTTGCGCCGTCTGGTGTCACGTTCACGAAACCTCATTTTTCTATTCAAATCCGCGTTTACGGTCGGTCTAGTATTAGTAAATCTTAGAATCGTATGCAATGATTTGGGAATTTGGTTTTAAAAAAAATGACGTTATATACTTACTGGGGTCACAAGCGTAAGGCGTCATGTCCTTTACGCCGGATTCCATCAAGACATCTTCATCGATGGCGAATACCCCGGTGTACGTCTTCGGATCTCTGGAAAGATGTAAAACAAATAAAATTGGCGTAGAATTAAAATAATCCTCTCTGCCCACAATACCTATCTTATTGTTATGCCCTACAGGGTCTATAATGATCTGTTTTATGTACCTATTTATAAAATCTATGTCATCATATCGTATGGCATTTATAGCTGCTTGAATCCTAATTTAGATTGTAGAATTTGATTAATTTAGAATGAGATTAATTTAGATGTCGAGTGCTAGTTGGCGTAACCAGTCCTCAGCGGCTGGGGTAAAAAGATTAAGTTCCCGCAGGCCACCAGGAAAACAGTACAGCTGGCAATCGTTGGCAATATGCGCGAGGGTCTGGTCTGTGGCACCACAATCACAGGCCGGTGACTCCCTTAGGCCCCACTTATAAAGGTGGTGATTGGAACGGCCGTATCCTGTCCTGAACCTGTTTAGCCTTACCCATACTTGACGTGTAGTGTTGAAACCAGCGGGCTTTGATGTCGGGTCCAGAACTAAATCCTTTTGTGGGTCTTCAAAGGTTTCCCAGGATAACCGCCACGCTGTTTTCAAACTGAAGTCGGTTTTGAGGCTATTATCAGTCCAGATTGGAGACCTTGATGGAAGTCGGTGGGGTGGTAATGCCTTTAGTGTGCTCTGGATGGGCATACCTTGGCGTAAGCACTTCTTCCACTCAGACGCAGCAGCGTTGCTTCGACGCAGGGCAGGAGGAGGTATATGGGCCAGAACTGGCAACCAAGGGAGTGGGGTAGGTTTTATGAGCCCTGAGATAATGCGCATCGCCTCGTTAAGCTGGGTGTCCACTTTGTCAGTATGAAAATCTATGTAACATTATAGAATGCAATAAATATATTGAATTGAATTGAATAACAATCAAATTCCGAATGTACGTAAGCGAATCTCTCTAGAACGGCTGCACCTATTTCGCTAATGCTTTTTTGTTGTGTTCAAGATTGCCAGGAAAGAAAAACTGGAAAACATTCCTGAATTTTTTGGTAATTAGGGAAAGATAAAAGATATTTTTTTGCTAAGAAGAGCTAAGAAACTGAACCTCCTTTTTATATGAGATTTACTCTACTATATGTTGATTTGAATTGTCAAATTTGGACAAGACAGCGTCGGTCGAGGCAGCTAGTAATGATAAGGAAGACTGTGTACAAAATGTTACTTTTCCGCTCAAAAAGTTTGCAAGTAGTTGTGATACAGCTGATTTATTTAACAACAAAACTCTGCAACGGTATTAAAACAAGCGGGCATTTTAGTAACCAACATATTATTGACATTCGACAAGAACTTTATCACCGTAAGTGACATTTGATGTACGATGTTTGACACTTAATCCCACCAAATATAAGTTTGGTATATTCGGTACAAAAAAGCAAATCGAAACCGTTGAAAATAAGTAATAAAAATATGTATGTATCGAAATAAATAATGAAGCGGTCGAAAGGGTGTGGAAGGCAAAGAATTTAGGTGTAACGTTTGACGCCTGCCTCCACTTCGAGGATCACGTCTACGGATTGGCCTGGAGTTGCATATACAAACTCAAACTGCTTTACAGAATCCGAGAGTACGTTGGCTTAGAAGAAAGCTTAGAATAAGGCTTTCAGAATCCCACTGGCAAAAAAAAACACTTCTCTCTGAAACTGATGTCAGCTGGTCGGCGGTTTAGTTTTGGGGTGTTTTTTTTTGCGATGTTGCTGTATTTGAGCTGTATAATCACCCCCTGGAAGGAAGTTAACTAAACTAGGATCTTATATTTAAAGTCGTGAAGTGATAGACACATACTTGCACAACATCACATAGGCGGCGTCAGACACGATCTCCGGCTTGCGACTCGTCGATGTATCGCCCGTCAACATCTCGATAGCAGCAGTAGCGATAGCTGTGGCAAATAAAAATATGTATGTATTATAGTTTAAAAAAATCGGCCAAGTGCGAGTCGGACTCGCGGATCGAAGGGCACTCTTGCAAACTTGTAGGTATGTAAATAGCTCGTCCATCATGAAAATCGAATCGTCATCTTGATAACACATACTTACAAAGCTTCAAATCGATACTTTCACAAATAGGTTAAAATTGACTGTTAAGATTAGATTACTTGCCTTCGCGTTCCACTTACCCACGGTAGACCGGAAAAAGAATGAAAAACAATAGGGAAAATTTATTAGTGGCACGCGAAGGGTTAATTACGAGTGAAGCTAATAATAAAAGCTTGTTCAGAATATTTGAATACTATTTTTTTTTTAAATATAGACTAGCAATTAAGATGACTTATTTCGACTCCATCCATTTCTTTTGTACATGATAACAAAGGTCGAAACATAAAAAAAGTTGTAACACATGACAATTGATGTTTTATACTTCCGGCAACCATATGTCCTTGAACTAAGGTTCAAATTAATAGAGTTGAGATAAGTTGTCATGACAATAAATCATTTCAAAAAAGATATCATCATCATAATCAGCCTACGACCACTGCTGGACCTGGATAAGCCTTTCCCAATGCACGTCTTGAGCTCGATCTTCGGCTATTCTTTTCCATCCGCTGCCAGCGGCTTTTCGTATATCATCGCTCCACCTTGTCGGAGGGCGCCTACGCTTCGCTTACCAAGTCGTGGTCTCTACTCAATGACAAGTCTACCCCAGTCCCCAGTGGTAATTGGGATAAAAGTGGTCTTTGAAAAATGTGACCAGCAGACAACCGCCACTTCAGCTTGCTTATCCTTTGAGTAATATGAATTACTTTAGTCTCTGTTGGATGACCTCTTCATAGCTCGCTGAGCAACTTTTAATCGGTGACTGTTAATAAAGTTCATAGCCCTTCGCGTGCCACTAAAAAATTTCTCCATTGTTTTCCGTTGTTTTTCCGCTCTGCCACGGGTAAGCGGAACGCGAAGAAAAAGATTTTTCAAATCAATAAAGCATGTACCAATGTACACTATGTACTATGTACATGAAGGTAGTACAGATAGAAATATAATTTACTCTAAAGTATGTATGTAAGTATTTGTCAAAGTACACAGGAAGGACAAAGTACACACTCAACAAGCAGCGATCTATTCGACTGATGAGTTGATTAGATTAAGTAACAATAAACCTAATTTGTGTTATGGTAAATATACAATTATCTATTGATCTTGTCTTGTCTAAATCTCAAAGTCCAGAGTCCAGCGCGTCCAAAGGGCAGACTTAATCTTTTTTATATCATTTATAATCCTGTTTCTTTATCAAACGACGTTCATCGTGAGAACAACAAACTAGTTTTTTCTTTTTATCAGTAATTTTTAAAATTGTGATTGGTAATTTTATAAAACAAAGTCCAGAGTTCGACATTTAGATCATTTTACGAATATTTTAATCTTATTAATCTAATTTTAAGATGATAATGTGGACAAATTTGTATTACAACAAAAAGTTCTTGCAGATTGTCAGCAACTTATAGGAATGTCATGTTTACAATCAATAAAAAGAAAGTTGCCTTCTTCTGACCTCTGTAGAGGCGCACAGTATGAATTAAAAGATTGATTCTGTAGGGGAATATACTAGAACAAAGAGCCCCAAGTCGTCAAAGAAAGGCTAGGCTCTATCCGTCTCTTACACTCGCAAGGGTGTTGTTATCAAGCAGTGACTTAGGGTGGAGGTAGACTATTCTAGACGCAGGCGCAGTCGCAATAGCGAGGGCATTTTTTCAGTATCTATTCCCAAGATCTATGGAAAATCCTACCATAGTTTTGTGAATACAAAAGCATATGCAAATACATTTTTGATTGTGAAATAAAAGTGCGCGAGTAATATTGGAATGGAAATTTTAAAAAAAATTTTTTGATGCAAACAATGGTTAGGAGTATAAAAAAATTTTTGAGAGCTATTTGGAATTTATAACATTCGGTCCTACTTAATCACTTATAAGGGGGCTTTGTACGGGGCTCCTTTAAGGCGAAGGAAAATTTTCTGGCGAAAATACTGGATATGAAATGTGGGAATTAATATATCATTTAATTTATATGTTGAAGTTGTAATTGTAGTATCTAAATACTATTCATTAGTTTTTATAAACACAAAAAACTATTTCAAAGTACCGCGAATACCGCGATCTTACATACATTTATATTTTAAACGAGGTTTTTGTTTAGTTTTTAAACTTGGCATAGTTATTTATAGCATTCGATTCTTTTGTGTTTTTTTTTTTACATTTAATCAACAAATTTAGGATCTATTATAGATTCCACCTTTTGCGCCTACTTTTCCATGAGCAGATACTTTGACCGCTTAACCGCCGCTGGATGTTTAGTCTGCGAGAAGTATAGCATGGAATAGATGTCGCGCGAGTTGACGCTAAATGATCAAGGTCACTTGCCTTCCCCTTCGCCTTCAGTGCGAGGCATTGGACGAGAGGCCGCTATGCCCTCGCCTTTAAGCCGATATCAAGACACTCACCAGTCTTAGGCCAAAGCGCGTTGACGCCGATATTGAACGGCTTGAACTCCTCGCTCATGCCGAGTACGCACATCGACATGCCGTACTTAGCCATCGTGTAGGCCACGTGGACGGCGAACCTGAGGAAACCAAACAAAACTGAGGCTTGGGCGATCAAAACCGTACTTTTCTACGTTACATTTTTTTTTAAACGTTATTGTATTGAGCCTGGTATACCTATTAAAATAACGTTATTTTGGTGTACACCTATGAAACATACGCCAATCGACAGAGAAAATAATTAAAAACAACAAACACTCTTTGACATAATGTCGTAAATGATATACTTTGTTCACAATTTCAGTTTGAATATGTAAATAACACATAGCACGTAGAACTGACGGCTGATGGGGCAGAAAGGTTCTGAAATGGAGGCCACGTAGCGGCAAGTGCAGCGTAGGACGTCCACCTGGACAGACGACCTGGTAAAGGTTGCAGTAAGCCGCTGGATGTGGGCGTCTTATGGCTGAAATGATTATGATGATGTAAATAAAAGTAAACATTACATATTCAGACTTACTATATCGGTAAATTAATATATCGGTCATGGTCTCGAAAAACAATAATTAGCTACCTAAAATAAAATAAAAATTATGTAGGTAAGTACATGGGTTTTGTAATGATTTTGACCTTCTCTCAACATGTAAACATGTGTTAGAAAATTGTATGTCAGTGGTTAATGTTTTGTTCATAAATAGAGTCATGGTCTTGTAGCTAAACAAACATACCTACTTCAATTCCATAGTACAGGCAGGTCAACGTACTCAAAAATGACAAATTTTATTGACCGATTTTCTACTTTAAGCCTATCAAATAAAGTTTAAATGATAAAATTTCACATACCCAATTATATCTTATTCTTATCAAGTTATTTAAACCTTTGAAACGACGGTAATCTTCAATATAGCTATTTTTATTACTAATGCGAATCCTTGCATTAAAACCTTCTGAAATACCTCTGTAATTAATTAGGCTAATATGATAAGCATTTTATGACATTAATTTGATATTGCTAGTAACCTTCTGAGGTATGATAGCAACGAGATGGGGTCGTGTCATTGCAGTCACTAATTTCAATATCATGTGATCATAATCTGCCCACGTCAGTCCACCGCTGGGTATAGGCATCTTCCGATCCACGCATGCAGCTATGCGTATTTCTTCGCTCCACCTTGTCAGAGGGTGCCCTACACTGCGTTTGCCAAGTCGCGGTATTCACTAAAAACACGTTAGTTATATATAAAGTTATCGGTTGTACTGCAAATGTGACCCAGCGTACTGCTACTCCAGCTCGCAAAACTTTTTAGTTCTTTGTCGGCTCATTGCATCTTTATCCCTCGTAAGTTCGTAAAGCTAGTCTAATTGGTGCACTAGTAGTAGTACACACACACTCGTTGAAGATGTCTTTAGTAAAATTTCATGTGCGTGTTGTCAATCGTACCCTCCTCCATTCATCTCATTGCACACCTGTCGTACTTTTAGTGGTTATCACTTGATGTAAAAGCAACATCAAACATCATTGTCATCATTTCAGCCTCTCCTAATGACTACCGGATTAGCCGGTTGGAAGCGCCCTGCGTCCAGTGGCTTCCTGCAACCATTACCAGGTCGCCTGTCCATCTTTGAGAGAAAATTGAGAAGATTTTTTTTCATAAATATTGGACATCACGTACATTGCTCTGATCTTAAGGTAAGTAGCCAAGCGCTTCTGTTATAGAAAACTAAAACAACCTAGACAAAAGACACTTAAAATAGTTCGTTTTCTACTTTGACCCGACCAGAAATCGAACCCGGGACCTCTGAGATGGCGACGCCAAATTCGGCGTGCTCGCCGCTCGGCTACGGAGGTCGACAGAAATAAGTGAACACATATGCTTACCAGTGTGGGTTTAGGTTGAGAGGTGGAGACAGGTTGAGGATGTGCGCGTGATCGCTGTTCTTAAGAAGTGGCAGGCATAGCTTGGACCTGTATGGAAAAAAATCAGGTTAATGTTTAGTACAAATAAATATAGGTACCTACTTTTTCATTTATTTAATACAAAACTAGAAACATTAAAGTAGCCTTACATACAAGCCTTGAGGTGCTGTTTAAATATTGGACGACATCAGATCCTATGGTAAGTAGCCAAAGCAACTGTGTTACATAAATCTGAAACAACGACGGTACAACACCCAGACCCGAGACAATATAGAAAAGTTATTTTTCTACATTGCCCGACCGGGAATCGTACCCGGGACCTTAGAGATAGCGACACCAGTCCGATATGCTCGCCTCTCGGCTACGGAAGTCGTTTCGGTCAATCTGGCAAACCAATTATAAATTGCTTTCTTCTATAATTTGAGCGCAATACGGTTGGCAAGAACAGTGGATTTTATGTAATGTTTTTAAGCTTTATTGCTCTCTACACTATGGTTAAAGTTATGTCAAGGCCAACACGTCGGCACAGCCATATTGATGTTATCGTAGAACCTTATTATTAAGTTCAAAAGCAATTAAAAGGCTTTTTAGAAAAATCTTTTTGTCAAGTAAGAAATGAGCTGATAACCTTTAAACGGCTGAACAGATCTTCATAAAATATAGCTTAGAACCATCTCTGTAATATCAGCTTGTAAACAAAAAAAAAACTACATCATAATCGGTCAATTCGTTTGGGAGCTACGATGCCACAGACAGATACACAGATACACACGTTAAACCCTCTTTTTCGCCGGGGGTTAAAAACAACCAAAGTCGAAGAAAAAACAAATCAAAATTTTGTTGTCTATGAATAAATCAAGCTTTTAGGGCTTTGGCTCAGCCTTTTCAGACTTAGCCAGAATGTTCTGTGAATGCTCTTTATACTTACGCCAAGAAAGTTCCCCTCGTGTTGATGTTGTGCATGAGGTCGTATCTCTTCATGTCTGTCTGTGCGGTCCCCGTTAGAGAGATGGCCGATGCATTGTTTACCAATATGTCAATGCCATTGAACTAGAAAATACGCATTAATGTTATTTTTTTATTTAAATTATTTGCTTTAGCAACACTCAATTCAATTTCATAAGTCATATCATAACCAATATGAAATGAAAAGAGAGTAGATATTTATGTATATGCCCCAGACAGCACATCAATGGTCATGCTCTAGAAGTAAATAATAATTAGAATAAATTGTGTAATATTATGAGGTGCTTGTGGCTCAGTGGAGGCAGCGCTTTGGTACAGATTACCAAAATTAAGCCACCTTTGCCTTGGTGCCTATGATTGGATGGGTGACTATTCCAACCATATTTACTAACCATTTATCAAGTAATTCGGAAGGCACGTTAAAAGTTGGTCCCTTCTATCGCTTGATACTAGTCGTGAAGCCTAATCAGAGCCTCTGACTAGGCTTCACGACTAAGCCTCTCAGAGGCCTTAGGGCGGCTTAATAACTCAACTAGACAGTAAGGTTAAGTCACTGGCCTTACAACACCCCTCCACCGCACCGCACTGGGCCCGTGTGGTGGAGTATGGCCCAAACCACCTCATAGTTAAGGTGAGGCCTGTGCCCTGCAGTGGGACGTAACTTTAAGTGTTATACTCGTAATATTATAAGGTACCGACAGGGTTTCCGAGAGCGTCTCTTAGCACACTCAAGCCCGACCCAATTCGGAAAACTGAGTTTCCTGGATTGATCTGTACAGGAAAACACTTGAATACAAGGCAAATATCCATATTACAGCACTGACCAGTTTACCAACAAACAATCTTGAAAGTATTAGAGATAGATACACAGTCAAAAGATTATCAGTTTACTACGAAATGTAAGGTGTTTTCGACTTATTATAAACTTTAAGTTCAGTA
Organism: Anania hortulata; assembly: GCA_963576865.1. NCBI lineage: Eukaryota > Metazoa > Arthropoda > Insecta > Lepidoptera > Crambidae > Anania > Anania hortulata. The sequence continues at coordinate 17,217,129 of OY756395.1, read as the reverse complement.
TGTAGAGTTCAAAATCAAAATTTGAAGTTTGAGGGTAGGTCCAGCTGTTAACTTTAATGGCAGTTTAAATTATTTAGCTATTGTCATTATAATAGTATGCTCCGCAAGTCCATTGCTGCAGTTTACTGTATTACACTACATCCACAAATAACACAATGTTGTCAACACATTGCTATTGTATCTGTTATGTCAATGAAATTAAAAAAGTTTATTTTTTAAGGATCCACACTCAAAAAGTTTTCTACTCATCAAGTATACATAAAAAAGACACAATAGAAACTCCATTGTTATGCTGTCTCATGAGGCTACTTGGATGTTGACAGGTTAACATTATTAACTTTGATCTAAACAGTCATGAAGCCTTCCTTTTACAGCTAAAGGATTAACCCGTTAACATCCAAGCGGTCTCATGAGACCGCATAACAATAGAGTTTCTATTGTGTCTCGTTTACGTATGCTTGATCAGTTAACCATTGAATTTGGAAGACTCTGTCTGTAAAGGACTTTGGTACTAGCATTGACAGTAATAATCATTCAACTGAATTTGTGAAATTACCTTTTTGACAGCCTCATCAACAGCTTTCTGTACTTGCTTCTCATCTCTTACATCTACGATCACTGGCAGTGCTTTGCCTCCGAGAGCTTCAACTGTAGGGCAACACCAAAAACAATTTCTTTTAAACTTTTAATACATAAAAATATTAAAATTTGTAAAATGGTATAAATTTAAATCTGCATAAAAAGTGTTGTATAACCAGCATTATTTTGCTTCTGAGAGATAGGGCAACACAAAAAATAATTACTTACTTTTAAACTTATATTAAACAATAATATTCAAAATTGTATAATGGTATGAATTTAAATTGGCATAAAAAAGTTTTGCATTCTTACTAAAATTGTTAAGAGATTTTGATCTGATTAGGAATGTATAATGTAGTCAATTTATTTAATGAATAAAACTAGAAACTGAAAACATCAAGTTGATTTTAACATAAACAAAAAATTTATTTAATATGAAATATAGTTTCTAAAGTTCTTCTTAGTTTTCTAGATTATTATTGACATAGGTACTAAGTTATATCAAAGATTCTCATACAATTCGTATATACTTCCTAAATTGGCAGGATAGTTAGCCAGTAATTATATGTTTTGCATTATATCAAGACAGGTATTTATGTTTGGCTTTAAGTCCAAAGTCCAAGGCACTGCTACAATTTCACAACATCTTCCATCATAAACTAAACTTTGACTAAATTCAGAAGGTCTATCAACATACCTAGTTAATAGGCAAAGTACTCACTCTCTTCGGCAGCCGTGTAAATGGTTCCAGGCAGTTTAGGATGCGGTTCTGCAGTTTTAGCTGCAACCACAACATTTGCACCATCTTTGGCTGCTTTCAGTGCAATCGCCTTCCCAATACCACGGGATGCACCAGTAATAAACAGAGTGCGACCCGCCAATTTTCTGTTTAGAAAACAAGAAATACAATTAAAGAAATACATTAAATAAAAATAGAGATTTCTTACTTGTAAGACTTACCCAGTATTAGCAACTAAACTCATTTTAATTCCGATTTGACTACTACACAATAATAATTTAAATGAAATAAAATTAACAACGGCCGACTAGTTTGACCGCTCTTTGGAGTTTGGACTTTATTAAAAATTACGGCCGATAAAAAATAAAATGAAATACAAGGCAGGAGAGTGATGACAGTTTTGACACTGACAGAAAGCCAGCTGTCCATCGTGACGTCGACATGCGGAAGTGCGGATGGTGTACCTATTCCGAGTTGAGCCAAATTCGATTACTGCGTCCTCAAACTTGTTCCAAACTGTAAGAGTGTTACATCCATGCAAAGAGTAAAATAATACTTGGGGAAGAGAATAATAAGAGATATATCCATGTAAGATACCCATGACATTACCCGAATTTATAAGCTAAAATCGATTTAAACTCAATTTGGAAAAATTTGGGCAAAAATAAATTCAGAAGTAGTGCCATTAGCGATCATCATAGACAAAAATATTTGAATGAATGAATGTAGAGTCAAGACCAAGAGTGTCATTCATTCCTGTTCTGTGACCGCATTGGTTTGACTTGAAGTTTTGGAGGGAGCTGTCCTTTGGAGTAAAGTCGTGATAAAGAATGAAGTTTGAACTCATCGCAGTATTGCACGATTTTTTAAAAAAAAGGAGGAAATTCTCAATTCGTATTGTGTTTTTAAAAAAAATTGTTTGTTACCTCAGAACTCCGCCATTAATGAACCGATTTGAATTTTTTTTCTCAATTGAAAGGGTTACACCTCCAGATTGGTCCCATTTTAATCAAAATTAAATTCTGATGATGGGATCTATGAGGAATTAAGGGAACTCCTAAAATATTATAGGTATACCTACATATAGCAATTTTAGTATTATTTAACAACAAGTCAAGCATTTGCATTCAGAAAGTATCATTTGCTGAGGTGGAACAGATGAGGAGACCATAGTTGGCCACAATAGTCTTCCACGAGTAGCGATAAGATATTTTTATTAAGACAATTAAGCCTTGCCATAGTCGACAAATTAAATTTTTATAAATGATTCTGGTGAGAATGATACCATAAAACTGATCTGATGAAAAAGGCGGAAGGTAAGCACCGGAACTGTGTGATGAAACAATGTATCATAGCCGTGTTAGGACTTATTTGAATCGTCATGAGAAGCAATTTAGCTATAATTACATCACAGATCGCCATTTAGAATGTAAAAAAACAGACAAATAAAGCAAATTTTAATAAAAAAAATAACTGACTTCAAAAACACTAATAAGCTAAAAATAACTTTTAAATAATCATACCAAACAGTTATTATTGGAGTCGGTGCCAGCCGTGGAGTGTTTGAATGTGGTTGTTTGCACCGACTCCAATAATAACTGTTTGGTATGATTGTTTATAAGTTATTTTTAGCTTAGTAGTGTTTTTGAAGTCGTTTTTTTTTAAATGTTAGCTTACTGCCACAGAATATAATATTATAATTTATGCTACTACCCCGTAGTGTTTTATTGTTTAAGGCAATCTAAGGTTTTACTTTTTACTTGACTGTTCCTGTTGAGTTTGGATGAATGCCAACGGCTGAACGGATCTAAATTTTTGGCACAGAAATAGATTAATAACCTGGAATAGCAGATAGGTTACTTTTTATCCCAGAAAAAGGTACGATGCCTATGGAGGGTAGACCTCTACCCTCCATAGGTATACCCTCCTCTACCCTCCATACTTGCAGTGTTGCCGATCGATAGTCAACTATCGATTACTAATCGATAGTTAAACTATCGCAAGACTATCGATTGGCCATCGATAGTATCGATACTATCGATACTATTGATAGCTCAGAATAAGGCAATACTATTGAATCAGTGCAATACTATCGATAGTATTGTTGCTCTTGAAGAATAAACTATCGATAGTATTAATACTATCGATAGTATTGTCGCTCTTAAATCTAATACTATCGATAGTATCGATACTATCGATTTTTATAGACTATCGATAGTTTGGCAATTTACAATATTTGGACATGAAGTCAATAGTCACAACGATAGGGTAATTGGAATACTTGAATTGTTTCAAATAGTTAACCACTACATTTAATTTTATTAATAGTGGCTTAATATATTAATTGCCTTTATACATAATTTTAATCTCTAACTAGCACTAGCACGGTTAGGTCGGTAGCAATAACAATATTTTTTTAAATATGTCGGTCCCTAATGTTTCTCGCTGAATTACATTACTGTTAAAACATACCCAATACTATTGCAAATTTACAGACTATTGATAGTCTTAAATAATCGATACTATCGATACTATCAATAGTTTTTTTAGTTACGAGCAACAATACTATCGATACTATCGATAGTTTATTCTTCGCAACGAACTCATTCAATAGTATTGCCTTGTTTTGGGCTATCGATAGTATCGATACTATCGATAGGCCAATCGATAGATATGGCTTCTTTAGATGAAAACTATCGATAGTTTTACTATTGATAGTTCGGCAACGCTAGATGCAAGATAACTGTCGTAGATCACAAAACGGCTCCGGACAAGCCCGGATTCAATCCGATTTGTATGGGGTTCTGAAAAATTCCGGATGCTTGTAGTCCATTTTGCATGCTGACAATGTTACGCAGAATAGTAAGCACTGTACTTACTCAATAAGGTCGTATTGTAATTTAAATTATCTACCTATTCTATGCAAATAAATGCTTTGACTTTGACCTATTCTTAATACAAGCAATATTGCTATGTACCTACGGATACCTATGACTAGACAGATACCTCTATTAACGGGTCATACAAACGGTCTAGTAGTACCTACTCATGAAAGTAATTACCGGTCAAAACCGTCAAATCCAGCCTAGAGCCTATACGTAGTGGTTTACTTAATTAAGGCAGTCTACAGTGATAGGTCAAACCAGGTCAAACTCATACATAACCTCTCGCTTCCCAGCATAGTGCGAGCTATGTTGGGAAGCGAGAGGGCATGGGAGGGTATGGTCTCCTTTTGCGAGGACGTGGTGTCGCAAAAGGAGGCTGCGGAGCGGGTCAGGGAGGACGATCCTCATGCTGATCCGATCCGTAGACGAAGGAGGGGGAGAAGGCGGAGGCATTACGCCCTCCGTCATCTCAACCCTCTAGCAGGCTAGTGAGTAGGGGTCGCAATACCGGACCCTTTTCACAAAACCGGTATTTTCGGTATTACTTTTTCGACAGTACCGGTATTCCGGTATTTTCGGTATTTTCGATATTAAAAGAAAAATATCTAAAAAGTAGTAAAAGATTCCTAAAATTTTCCTTACAGTGGTCGGTTTGCAGCCTATTTAAGGCTTTCCAGATGGACAATGAAAATTTCCCAATTATAAATCAAAGTACTTCTTACTAGAATATGTCTATCCCATCGGTTATCGGTTCTACGGCAAATTGTTTATTGAGCTATATCGATTACTTCAGATTTCTGTCGGAATACCTTATTTCAGATTTTATTCTTCAGGGAAATCCTAGCTTCTCTCTCGAAGTGGTTTTTGTTACGTGTCTGCAATGTTTGCATGAGGTAAACACACTTTTGAACAACCTCGAGAGCAACCCCGTTAAGAACTATCAGGCCCGGAGTAACATGTTCATTAAACATAACCTTGGCTTTACTAAGGTTCACCTGGAGACCAATGCGTTATGAAGATTCAGCTAAGCCGTCTAACATGTGTTGTAGGTATTCAATCATTTTGGCGATATCATGTGCGAATCGCAAGTGTGAGATGTTATATTCTCGCCATAATATTAATGCCGTAACAGTTTAGGATCTTAAACATAATTCCTCCAGGGCATTCGTAAACAACTTGCTGTTTTTATGTTGTCGAAGGACCATTTCAATTTCGTCTAAGTTGACTTCTGGCAGCTCTTCGGTATATGATCCTCAACGATATGTTGGGGAGATGCTGATGCTTGTGAGGTAAATAGCCTTCCGTCAGAATCTGCGGTCTAGAGACGACAATTTTTTCATTTGAAGTGGTGAACTTCGTCAGATGGCTTCGACCCAGGTTCTGCACGAAGACTTTTGACCCCGATCTTGCTCTTTAGCTTGCTTTAGGGAATACGTATTCGAGCACTGAAGGTCAGGTCACGACGGCTCATCATCATGCAATTAAATAGAGGGTAACATGATCCTGTCCTTAAGGGACTGTCCATAGAAAAGGAAGAGGTAAACTACGACAGGCTTCTGATGGTGCGAACAGTGGTGAGGGTTACCACTTATTTCACTTGGCAATACTGGAATGGGGAGTGGATTGCACATGCTTGCGTTTTAGACGGGTTCGGCTTAAGTGCATATTTCATGTAGTGGTGCTCAGTGCCTTTCTCAGACTTACGTCAACCTGTTTTAAGAAAACAGCTTGTGAGGCTTTAGTCACACAATCGTTAGCGTATAAATAGCTAAAAGTACCTCTCATCTACGCTGTGTTGTGTAGCTAGATGGGACAGTCATCTGCTTAGAGTAAAATTATTTTGATGTTTAAGATGAGGAGGGCTTGTAAGTTCTTTTGGGGTCGGCCATTTTTTTAAGGTTACATTGAGAGAAGCACCTAAAACCGGCGTTGTAAGATAATTCTCTAAGAACTATTACAACGTTCTCGTATTTTTTAGATCAGCTACAACATTACAACAAGGAGTTAGGTTAGTTGAAACTTATGAGTTGTCCTGGCTTTCCGGACATCAGAGCTGCTATTACTTAAAATTTTTGCCACGACATGATTTTATCTAGCACCAAATAGTTGTTGAACAGTTATGGCATCTACGTTAAAACGACTGGCGCGAGATATTGTATTTGTCCCACTGAAATTTTATTTTAACTACTGAACCTTTACCGTAATTTTGAGCTGGTATAAACCTGACTTAAATGGCCGGCTGATGGTATAGTTCGTGTGGGACGTGCCAAGTCTGATCGGTGATTTACCGCTGACAAACAGTTGGTTTACAAAAGTAAATCGTGAAACCGTGTAGATTGGTACCTACAATAAGGCGATAGGCCTGAAATTATTCAGGTCGTTCATTGGCTCTTCGGGCTTCAGTAGTGTGACCATTTTTACTAGCACCAATTAGTTGTTGCATTGTTCAAAAATTCTAAAGACCGGCGAAAAGAGGCTAAGACCTGTTTTCGCCTTTCAGAGTCGAGCATCCCCTCCATACGGATCTTACCCTGATGGCAGTCAAATTATCAGACAGATTAAACGGTGCCATTTGCTTGCTGTAACAACTATACAAATACAATCTATACTTAGATCAAACCACTTTCTTGCTGTAACAACAAAGTGGCAAGTAGCAACCGCGTATACCGAAAATACCGAAAATCCCGGTTTTCGTGAATCTAATCCCGGTATTTAAAAGTGTCTATTATGGTCCGGGATCCCGGTATTTTCGGGATCCGGGATCCCGGTTTGCAATCCCTACTAGTGAGTGAAGGGTCAAGGGGCCCTATGCTCGCATTGCACAGCCTGCCAGCCTTGGGGTGATCCTGTGTGTACTGGATCACCTTATTTCATATGCCTGAGGCCCGGCATAGCCGTACGTGGGTGATGCATGGAAGTCATACATTGGGTCCCCATGCATCATCAACATACGTTGAGGTTTACACCGCAGGATTTTTAGTATGGTATGCTTGCTGAGAGACAGCGACTAGCGCTGCCTCTCGGCAAGAGAGTCCGTACATAACCTCCCGCTCGCCCTGACGCGGTTGGTATGCTAACGCATTTTCTCCAGCGTAAAAAAAAAAAGGTCAAACTCATACATACACACCACAGATGATAGGCAATGCTATCCATCACTGATCACCGAATGAACACTGCTTATACTATTAGGAAAACTGTTCTTGTGCTATTTGTAATTAAAAAACCCAAAAGATTTGAAATACATTTATTTTGTGCATCACTTCATACTCCCACTCTCTCTCTCTCTAAATCCTATTAAACAACACCGGATAGGGTGAATGATACATACATAATATTCTAAAATAAAACTATGTTTTATCATTTATCATAAGACATTTAGTTAGGCTTCTTTACAATTGCATTCCTCTTTAATTATGGCTCGAATCATTATAACATTTTTCATCAATTATATTATATTAATCCAACTAGTTACAATCCATTAACCTTCATCTACGTACAAAATGTACAACCGCAAAAAAAAAGTATATTACATACATTTATGTATTTTTATCTATATTTCATTTGAGTATTCTAGAATAGTAATTCTATAATTTGATCCACTCTCACTCATTCAATAATGGGAATAGAGAATAGAACTACATAAATAAAAATTAATAGTAGAATACTTTAAGAGATCTATGGTGATTATTACAATAGCAAGGTTACGAGATAAAAATGATTTTAGAACGTCGGATTTAGCTCCTATAACAGTGGCTTTGGTTATAATGTTATGTACATACATTTAGCGTTTAGAATTCGAAAATAATTTCGTTCAAGTACCAAAATAATTACAGATAACAATCGATGTAATTTATATAAAATAAATTTTATTTACTTAGTTATACATAAAATATAGTTGTGTAATTAAATACACTCTTCATAATTCCTTTTAGTAATAGAAATCTCATAAATATTATTTTGATTTGGATTTTTAGAGATTATAAAATATTAAAAATCATTTAATGATTAGTTTAATTTTCGGTTTGGTAACCCTGTTTACCTCGGAGATATGATTTTCTTATGGCTTTCAAAATAATCAGGCACTTTTTCAAACGTTGTATTACGATATTGTGACGGAATTACATCACAAAACATTATTTGAGCTTTAAACAAAAGAGTTTTTACTAATATAGGTGGCATTCTTATCATAGTTACGGTAAATTGACCAAATTACTTTTTTAGACTTAATTTTAAAATTATATACCACGAAGAAGCCAAAATAATGGTACACAGACAATTTAAACCAGTCACAAGAGGAGGTAAATAGAAAATTTGGGTATTTCTTAAATATAGGTACAACAGTACGACAGAGAATTCGAAATTGAACTAGACAGAGAAAGCTAGGTTCACAAGACCCGATCCTCACAGGGAAATTTTGTATTTTATGGATTTTACGCGAGTACGTGAGATATCGCTCCACTAGCCCAAATTTTTGTAGAGCATTAATTAATTTGTCTTTTTAATTTTTTTGTGCCACGAAAATTGCGATAAGGCGGCGACGTCTTATTAAATTAGTCATTTTCTGATGCTTACTTGTTTTATGACGTTAACTTATTTTTTTGTGATCACATTTTTTCTTGACGTTTGTTTATTTGTTATTTATCGACGTTGATTTAGTTTTCTCAATATTGTAGTTGTATGAGGTAGGTTCGTTCGTTCGTTCCAGAAAAGAAAAAAAATATGTCCCCACCATCTCATATACTTAATGCACCAATGACTCGATACTATGGTATTAATAAGACGTAACGCCTTTCAGGGCTGCCACAACATGAATCATCAATATGTAAGTTAGATCTTAATATGTTCTTTTGTTTTAATTTCTCAGTGAGGAGCGCGACTAACTCTATACAGCCAGTCTAACAGACATTACGCTGAAATGATTCGATAGGTACAACATCTATTGACCATTTTATCTAGCACATTCGCAAAATACTTACTTCTCATTGACGTTTGAAAACAGAACAATCGTACTAGTACACCACCACTTGCATTGCTTTTTATTTGTTTTGCTATATAAATGGAAACCTTTTTTTAAAAAAAACCTTCAATTTCAAACGCCAATTCAAACCAAGCTTAGAGCGTCTTAAAATTAGTTGTGCAAAGAAGCGCCACAGTCGCGTCACTGACCACTGATCAAGTAAGAAACCAGTTGATTTGATGAACCGGTTTGACGAAACTATAGATTTACTTTTTGAAATAAATAGGTTATGTTCCTTAAACGGGTATAAAATTCTTTTTTCAAATGTTTTTTTTTATTATTTACCTGTAAAAAAAAAACGAGCAACATGCATCCGTAACCAACTGAACAGGATAGAACGTTTGATTTTTTCCATTTAATACTCGTTGTTTGCTTTCTATGACATAATGCGCACGTCTTACGGTGGTTATTTAATATTCTGAATGTATCTGAATCGGTCGTTTTATGATTTTTAACTAACCGGTTTATTTAGGTTTAAAATATGTTTTTTTGGTTCAGTACCGGATCGCAACTTAACGATAAAACTGGTTTTACCCTAATTAAACCGGTTAATTTTAAATCGGTTTCAAGCCCTGTTTGCATAGGTATGAAAATAAGTATTGGCGCGTCTGTTGTACGTCTGTAACTTCTTCGCACCACTAATTTGGAGGTACCCTTAGAAACATATAAGCGATATATTTTACAGTGAAAAGCACCATAAATTCTGTTTTTAATATTTTTCTATAATTACTCACAACTTTGTCTTACCTATTTAAAGCATCAACATAATAAGAATTGGCACCAAAAATAATATATTCTAAGCTATGACGAATTATGATCATAGTTTTAAATTAATGGTTACAAAATAACGAATTATTTCCCAACAATTTTATTGATATTCTTAAATTATACTAATAAAGTAAAAATCCAACTTTTTGGGCGCTGCAGCTATACCTAGTGTAGTACTCAAGCTATGATCTATTTTAAAACCAATCTCAACCAATATTTTTTAGAATAAATTAATAATGTTAGTTAATTTCAATCAACAGAATAGCTGATAGCAAATCTATATTAATTTAGTACATTGCTAGGCTGAATCAAACTGGCTCAAATTCAAAACGTATTTTTTAATTGATATTCATCTCTATACGTTGGAAATATAGTTGAAAATCGGTTGTATGACCATTACTATTTTTAGGTAGGTTTTCCTGCCGTTGATTGTACTTTAGGGCCAGCGCACACTACCGTGATCGAGACAGATTTTTATCTGACTTAAGTACTTCGTACTCGTACGTACCACTAACACTGGGCCTCCTTCGATTTGTGGCATATCAAACTATTACAATACCCTACCTATTTTTCAAACAGATCCTAACTCGAGTTACGTTAACGCTACCCAGATCAGATGTAAGCCGGCTGCTTGGCGGAATGCTGCAAGGCGGCCAGCACGTCATGTTTGAGCCGTACGTACAATCTGCCTTTCCTCCAAGGATTCTGGAGTTGTAATGGCCTAAAATCGTCTCGAAGACATCTTTCCCGCGCTCCTATGACAGCTACAAGACAGAAGTCCTGTAATTTCTCAGGGCCATACACAGGACCGGACTTTCCTTTGAGGATGGCAGCCATGTTGAGTTGCTTGACGACCAGGTCGATGACCTCGCGGGCGGATGTGCGGGGAGTGACGTGTAGTTTGAGCGATGTGCCAGCTGCGAGACCCGTTTCGTATGCGGCGAAAACCTGGAAGCAAACACAGTGACTGTAAAATCAACATAGCAAAGAACGGATCATATACCTACCTACTCAGGTAAATTGCAATAATACCTACTGTGGGTAGTTTGGTGGATTTTAGCAATGCACCGCGATGCGGCGCGCACGGCCTTTCTTAATATGCATCGTGTAAGCTTTTAAACTGGAAAAAATATTATGTAGTTTCCTTTCATTCCATCATCCCAAAGTAGATAATAGTCGTGAAAACCCGAGGCAGATGATAATAAGAGAATATATAACTTTACATATTAACTAGACTTTGGCAACTATCTAAACTGTCGAAACCCACCAAGTTGAGGTCACCCCACAATTTAATGTCCTAGGAACAGACCGATAAATAGTAGTACTATGAAATAAGATTTTACCTGCAATATCCCCGGTTGATCCGGTGGCCGTTGCTCAGCCACTTTTACGTCTCGTTCCTCGCTATCACTTCTTTCATCAGTCTTTGGAATCTTATTGTTATACTCTGCGTCTTCCTGTGTCTCCAGCAGCGGCTGTCTCTTCACACTCATGCTCGATTTCGGGAATAGATCCTGTCCCGTGTCTGTGTAATCCACATCCGTTGCTTTCACGTTAGTCATACTCTTAGAAGTGATCACATTGCTAGTAGTCCTAAAATGCTTCCCCTGCGGACGGAGTTTCAAAGGAACTGATGTCGAGGTGATCGGACAGCTCTGGCTCTCCGAGTCACTCGACAGACTTTGGGCGGATTCTGACACATTCCCCTTCGACGTTCGCACGCTGATCATGCTCCCAGGATAAAATCCTTTTACTGTCAGCAATGGACTCGATGTATTCGAAACGCTCGTTGCATTGATGCTGTGCGGACGTGGCTTCTGTTCTACATTCTCGTTCTGAAGAACAAGGGTATCTTCGCTTCGAGACGGTGGGAGACGGTTGCTTCCGACGCTAACGTGAGAACCAGGCGACTTTATTTCGAACTGAGAGTTGCTGCTCATGTAATTGTTGCTCATGGGACTCGACTGCGTGAACTGTGAATCGGCACTGCCTTTTCTAGAGTATTTACTCTCAGCGCTCAGGTATTGTGAGCTACTCAAATTGAGCGTTGACACAGATGTCTGACGTGGAGCTAAGCTCAACTGCTGCTCAGACTTGCTGAATTCTGGATGCAAGCTGGCATGATTGCCGTTTCCAGCAGGCCCAGGCCAGGACCCTCGACCCGGTGAGGTCTTAGTTATTTTCCCATCTCTTACTGTATTTGGTATTTGCAGAAAATCTACTTTTAAGTTGGCATCTTTATCTCTTATTTCTATCTCCGGGCCATCTGGACAGGTCTGAGAAGGAGTCTTGTCTAGAATATGCTTGAGCAGTATACCTGAGCTCGGAGAGGTCTTGTCTTTGTCTCTCGCGAAGCCAATGAGATCCATGAGCCATCGTTCCGCCTTCCATACGGTATTTAGACTATTCTGTAAGTCTTCTAATTTTGTTAATCGTTCTTTAGCGGTCTGCAGTTCGGTGCAGGAGAAAGCTTCTCTGTGGGAGTGTGTGGCAAGGGCTACGTCTAGTTCGAGTACGCAGCTGAGTTTGGAGTATTTGCTGAGGATGTTGCTATGGTAAGTTTGCAGGTGAATCATTTCGAACGCTTGGATAGGTAGACTGAGTAGGTCTCCCTTTTGGAGGAGTATTTCTTTCTGGCCGGGGACGGAGCAAGCCTGCTCGGCGGGGGGGCAGATCATGATAAAGCTGACGTCGTTGTTGAGTTCGATGACCTCGAGGTCGTATATTCGGTGGGCGTCGACGCTTTCTAGCGGGATCTCCATCTCTTTGAAGAGGCGGCGCGCAGCATTTGCGATGTGGTCCAGGAACATTTCTTGAGATTCTGAGGGTTTCTCCTGGCTCCCGATCGGTACGAGACTGTTCATAGCTTGCACTTCTTCCGAGGATGCTTTCCCTGATTGCATTCTTAGGTAATCCCATTCTTCTCTGTAAAAAGACAACTGTGTAAGTTTTGTAAAAGACTGAGAAAAAAACACGCATGTCTTTTTTCTTTTTAATCGCGTAAATCATGGCTGAAAAATAAAATGTACACCTAGCGTTATCGTGACTGCTACGTTGGGACCAAAAATAGAATACGTCATTGGGTCGACGATGCTAAAATAATGTCTCAAACTAGTCTTATAACTATCATAAATAGGTACTAAGCCTTATACTCTGTAATAGGGTGTGCCGCACCACACACATACTACAGTGGCGTTGGAGTTGCATTATCGCCTACGCTCAAGAATCGTCGGTGTGACATGGCTCTTAGGCTGCAGTATAATTTGAAAAACTGTACGTTCTTCATGTCACAAACTGACAATCGTGGGGGAAGACAGGTTCTCGAGTGGCGACCGTGAACTTATAAGACGCAGCGTGGGCAGGCCTCCCACGCGGTGGACTGACGACCTGGTCAGGGTTGCGGGCAGTCGCTGTATGCCAACGGGCCAGAGCCGCTCGCTGTGGCGTTTTATAGGGGAGGCCTACTTCCGGCAGTGGACTTCTAGAGGCCGACGATGATGATGATCCTTTACGTCACCGTAAAGGCGTCACCTAGCACACATACCTAGACCTGTACCCATTTAAAGGAGATCGTTTTATCATCCTCACTAAGTTACCAATATTCTTCTTCTTTGCCCTCGCCTTATCCTCGCCCTGTTCATGTGTTTTGTTCATAGCCCACACCTCGCTACCGCAGAGTAGAACTGGGCTTAAAGCAGTTTTATAAGTGCCAAGTTACTTATATTATAAACGCAAAAGTATGCACGTATGATCGTTCGTCACTCTCTCACGCAAAAACTACTGAACAGATTTTGAAGAAATTTTGCATACAGATAGACTCGATTACCATTTATGATACTTTTTATCTAGGTAAAGTAAACGCAGACGAAGTCACAGGCAAAAGCCGGTGGATTATAAAGCTAGGTGGTGACTCACGCGGAGACGTGCGGGTTGTCGCGCGCGCGCGTGTGCGGCGGCACGCTGGGCGTGCGCGCCGGCGCCACGAGCCGCACCACCTCCACCGACGACTGCAGCTTCAGGTAGCCCACGTACAGCCCGCGCGGCAGCTGCACCCGCGACACCTGCACCATTGCCGCACGATAATAAGTAAGTTTGTTTCTTTTTAAGATAACTGTAATATTGGTGGAAGGCTATTACAGTGTCGACGGGCAATTTGGCGAGTGCGGAAGGCACTCGGCCTAAAGCACGTTAGCCCGCCAAGAGGTAAAACGACTGAAATGAAAACAAACAAATACCTATACGACGTTTTGTCATTCCATTTTTAGTAGTGAGTAACGTACTCTACCGGTACGAATACCGCTGACCCCGGGCGCCTAACCAGAGCACACAAGATGTTGCAAGATCACGGAAACGCTGACACAGCGCTCGTGCGTTGCTAACGTGACCGAGCCGCCGGACAGCATGCCACCGCCATCATCCTCACTTCGTATCTAACATCGATCGGGTCAATTAGTTATAGGAACTAGTTTTATTGTAATTGTAATTTTTGATTAAACTAGATATGAAAAAAAAAAAAAAATGAAAATCTTTATTATGTAACAAAAGTTTGGTTACAAGAGTAGAGGTTGACCATCTTCTTTTAAGTGCGAGAACACTTGTGCCAGAAGAGGCCGCTCTCTCATAGCATTGTATAGGAACATACAGTTACAAAATTACAAAATAAGATAATATTAAGTTATTTCGTTTTTTTTGATCCTCCGGCGGTCGCTTCGTAATTGGTGTATTACAAACTGTTGACGATTTTACGCCATGATAAGTTAAAAATAATAATGTTTTTGATAGTAGGTAATAAAATAATGTTGAACTTATAAATAATGATACCCTTCGTGCGCGAGTCCAATTCGCATTTGGCCTATTTTTCAACCGACTTCAAAAAAGGAGGAGGTTCTCAATTCGACTGTATGTTTTTTTTTTTTTTTTTTTTTTTGTATATTTGTTACGCGATTACTCCGCCAATTATGAATCGATTTTAATGATTCTTTTTTTGTTTGGTAGATCATACTTCAGAGGTGGTCCCATATAAATGTTATCGAAATTGATTTAGAACTTTTTGAGAAAATCAACAAATATATACCCAGATAATATTTTGGTTGTGGTTCTTGTTACCTATCTTCGACAAATATGAGCCAATTTTGATGATTTTTGTTTTATTGAATAGCTTATACTTCAAAGATAATATGATAAAAGTTTGCAAAATAAAAATCACCCCTAAGGGTAGGAAAATAGGGGATGAAATCGGTGTTCAGCAGTTAGATTAGGATTTATCACTAAAAATAGATTAAATAAGTAAATTTTATTAAAAAAAATAAAACCGACTTCAAAACACTGAAATGCTAAAAATAATCCTAACACTTAAGTACCTAATCAGTTACTTTTGGAGTCGGTGCAAACAAAAACATTGAATCTCTCATCGGCTGGCACCGACTCCAAAAGTAACTGATTAGGTACTTAAGTGTTAGGATTATTTTTAGCATTTCAGTGTTTTGAAGTCGGTTTTATTTTTTTTAATAAAATTTACTTATTATATATATAGGTCGTTCGTAATTCTGTAAAAAGACAGCACACTCACAAATAGGTAGTCAAAGTATGCTTCGAGGTAAATAAATGACTATTTTGTATGGAAAGGTAATCATTTTATTCCTTTTTTTTTTAATCTAGAAAAGCTGGTTGCTTTCCTCGTCTACCCGGTCGTATATTTACCTGATGGTACGCGATCTGGTCGTGCACTGAGGCCATGAGCAGTTCCCCGATGGTGTTGTCGTCGCTGAGCACGCGCCGGCGCAGGCGCGCCACGGGCGCCCAGCGCGAGTTCAGCGCCGACACCGCCTTCGCGGACTTGACGCTGTTCACGCAGGACAGCACCACCGTACCGTGGGAGTCCCGCAGCGGCTTGTGGTATAGTTGACCTGACAAATTATACATATGCAGTATGTTAATAACGAAATGCGTTCCCGTTACCCCTTAATACTATAGCGTCCATACATGTATAGTAATAAATATTTTTTTAATTTTAAAATTTCATAAAAAATATATAACGTCACCCGTCACCTTTTTCTTACCGTGCGACCAAGATAGAAAAGCTACGTTGCCGGTTCGTGCATTGTAATTAAGTTAGTTGCTAAGTAATTCCGCTATACGATTTTGGTTTTTAACAGGCGTTTCGATATTTTTTTGTTTTAGGTTTTGTATTATTTATATTTATTTTTGTAAAATTGTATTTTTATTTTTATTTATTAATTATGTAGATAAACTGGCTCAAGGGAACGCCCTCTGTTATTTTACATAAATTGATATAATTATCTCAATGGTTTAATTATCATTGATAACCGTGCGCTACTAGAAGGGCTAGTGAGTTCATAAAAAGTGTCTTAAAACTTTAGTTTGCATTTTGGGGGCCACGTTATGTAGACGTCACGTACGCATTGTGCGGTTATTGAAATCCATAATTTTCATTTCATCGTGCGGAGATGTAGTACCAGCGTTTAAATTTTAAATGGGTTGGTCTGGCATCCGCATCGGTTTCTTAACCGCATGTTTCTTCCTGCATGCAACGTGACGGTTGTTCAGATCGCGGTTGACAGTACAGTGCATAATAATACCTTAACCTTAGCCTAGTTACGCTAGCGGTTGGCCTCCTAAGCGGTTCGTTTGAGCGCCAAGCCACCTGAAGCGGTTGGAATAGCGGCTGACTGCCATAGCGGCCAACATAGATGAAACCGTTACAAGCGGTTATACTGCTTCCTTCAAGCAGTATGGTTCAGTGCGGTTAAGTGCGTACAATCGTAGGCAGTTCATATTACAATGGAAAAGCTTCCGAGGCTAGCCGCTAGTGCGTAAGAGCGTTACTGTTCAGTATCCAGTTGCTTGTTGTCAATTGTTATCGACATACCTAAATCCTGTATACACAGGGCCGACTGCATTTGCGCGGCAGCCGTGAGGAGTTTGAGTCTGAAGTGGATGGACGAGGAGGTGTGTTTCTCCATGTCAGACCGCAGGGATTTGACGTCATCCCATGAACATGATACCTGTAATATAGAATAGCCTAATAATTACTCATAACTCAAAATTATTATACTCAAGCAAGAATTACCACAATTAAAACACTAAAATTACAAATAATCGTGGAACGAACATTTTGGTGCCTCTACGAGTATTTTATGTCTAGACTTCCGGTTAACACAATTTTTTGGACAACCTTAACCTATATGTGAATTCCGCATGGGCCAATTCTAGATATCCAAATGTTCATGCATCCGTTTTCAGTCGCCATAGTACAAGCGCCTTATTAGTCTGATTAGCAGAAGTATTTATTGATTCATTAAATTCTTTGAGTAGCAGAATCAGGTTTTTTCCGATTAAATGTTGTTTTTTTTCAATTATGTTTTTACCTAATATCTTGTTGTGACGCGTTGATGTCTTTCTACAAGTCTCGTTTATTTTACGCGAAAAGCTCTAATTCGAAAAACTTAAACTGATTTACGAGTAACATAATGGATGTCGAGCGGCCGCATGACACGCGTAACGAAAAAAAAACTATTGTGTCTCGTTTTGTTAGGTGTAAATGTTAACTGACTCTAAAATATTGAAAGAACAGTGCTGTGCTAACTAATAATTTTGCGCTTACAGTAAACAACAGAGTTTGACGTGACAGTGGGTCGTACCTTCATGAGCCAGTGGAAGTCTGTGTAGATGCAGGTGGGATAGGTTTCGTCGACCTCTATCACTGGGAGAAACTCTTCGCTGGTGACCAGCACCTTGTCTTCGTGGTACAGGATACACGCTAAGTATACGCCTCTGAAAAAGTAAACAGTCTCCTTCAACTACAACTTCGGATTTGCATAGATTTTTTTAAATCTTATATGGGTCTTAACAATTTTGGCCAGTAGGGAGGGAGGAGGGAGGGAGGCAGGGACCCAGTAGGGCACAACAACGTTGAACAAAGGCAAGACGATTTTTCTGTTATAAAATTTTGATAATTATTTAGTCAAACTGTTTCGATAGAATCGTTTGCAAATTGTGCGCTTTTTAGTTTATACTATGAATTATGATGTCTAATAGATGATCAAACGAACTTCAAGAATGAAGTTCGATCACTATTATATGAATACGCTTCATTCGAAGATATAAAGTCACAACGTAGTCCTTTTAGCCTACAAGGCAACTTCGCACGTAAATAATTATTTATTTTTTAAATATAAGAAACCTAATTTCTAAACTGTTAACGTTTTATGCCTTTGCCATCTACCCCCACCGCCCGTTACCGGCGCAGTGGCATCAGTCGATCGGCTCGACTCGTCATTCTTTAGAGACTGCTGACAAAACTTTATGTAAGGGTTAGGGAGGGA
The DNA here is from genome assembly GCA_963576865.1 of Anania hortulata. Classification (NCBI taxonomy): domain Eukaryota; kingdom Metazoa; phylum Arthropoda; class Insecta; order Lepidoptera; family Crambidae; genus Anania; species Anania hortulata. Next base: position 17,198,796 of record OY756395.1, on the reverse strand, counting down.
GGGTCTTTATATCTTCGAATGAAGCGTATTCATATAATAGTGATCGAACTTCATTCTTGAAGTTCGTTTGATCATCTATTATATTTCAACGCTTCATTCTTCAGATATAAAGTCACAACGTAGATATTTAGAGTTTAAAGTTTTGTCTTCTATCTAATGAGAAACGACTTTTTCTGAATCAGCAGTATTTATTATAATAAATTTAACAATTATTCTTTAAGTTATTATTGATCTAACACTGCTCTTGCAAAAATACCATCGTCAAGGATTGGTCGATGGTAAAATTTTGCAAAAGCTTCGGATGTTTTTGTCCAGCCAGCCGTTTTGCGGATCACATCCAAAGAGACGCCTGCGGATTTAGCAGCTGAGGTGGATGCGTGTCTCGTGCTATGAGCACTAAACACCGACACATCCACGCCGCTTTCGCCTAGTGTCTGCTTTACCCAACGACTGATAGTTTGGGTACAGGCTACTTTGTGTGGGGATTTTATGGTTAATAATAGAAAATCTGAGCCCTCGGATCTTAAGTTTTTTGTGATTGCTAAATAATCATCTAAAGTGGTGGCTGGACAAATATCTTTGTTTGGTTCAAAATACGGTAGAAACAAAATTGGCTGCTCTCGCCCCGGAGCAGAGGTTTTGATTACATCGGAGATAACAATCTTAATACCATTTGTGCATTTTGTAATATTACCCACTTTTATGAGGGACAGTGTTTGCGCTCTATGGCCCGTACATAAAGTGAGTAATACCACTAATTTCTGGGTTATTTTCTTGACCGAAAGATTTTTATTCGGACCAAAACTTGCAATATGGTCTAAAACTATTTTAGGATCCCATGTTCTCACGTATTTAGGAGCGGCAGGTCTTGACTTGAACGCGCCTTTTAATAGTCTTTTAATTTGTTCGTCAGCACCTACTTCGCCTCCTAACAGGAGGGAGAGTGCTGAGCGATGGCTGTTCAGTGTGCCATACGCAGATCCTTTATTAAATTGATCCGTTAAAAATTTCAGAACTGAATTAGGAAGGTAATCGTAAACATTAAGATTGTTATCTTTACAGAACAACCACCAAATTTTATATGTAACATTGTATTGAGCTATTGTGCTTTTAGATAAGGATGCTATCATTAAATTTAAGGCCGATTCTGGAGTTCCTCTTCTGAGGAGCGCAAGCCGGAGAGCTTCGCAACAGCCAGGGTATTCTGTCTGAGGAACTTGTGATGAGTTCTGAAACACGAATTGGACAAAGCATAAGAAGAGTCAAGGTATACTATATCGGATACTAGTAAACTCTTCAGGAGAGGAAACCAGGGTTGAGAAGGCCAAAATGGAAAAACCAATATCCCAGACGCTCTTTCATGGTTAATTTTTTGAACACACTTCAAAATTAAAGGGAATGGTGGGAAAGCGTAAAAGTACCATTGTTCCCAATTTAGGGTAAACGCGTCCACAGCAATAGCGTCGGGATCTTGCTTCCACGAGACGTAAGTTTCACACTTAGCATTGGTGCGGGAAGCGAACAAGTCAATTTCTGGAGTCCCAAAAACGTCGGTAATAATTTGGAAAGCTTCGCTTGATAAGTTCCATTCAATGTCAGGGTTCCTTCTAGATTCTTCGTCTGCTTCCTTATTATCTTTTGTGTTAATATAGGAAGCCGACAGCCATAAACCCCGCTGCTCGCACCATTGCCAAATAATTCTAGCCAAATCATTGAGATGAGGGAATTGTATCCCACCCATTCTATTAATGTAGCTTATTGCTGTAGTGTTGTCCACGCGTAACAATACAGTAATATTCGATTTTTCGGCTACAAAACATTTTAAGGCTAAAAAGATTGCTAACAATTCCAGGTAATTGATATGGAATTCTTTTTCACTGTCTGTCCATCCACCGTTTACGCGTCTTTTATTGCAATACGCGCCCCAACCGGTTCGTGACGCGTCGGTGTAAATTTCAAAATCGTAATTTAATGAATCAATTCTATTACTTGTTGAAATTATATTTTCAGTCCACCATTTTAGGACCGGTAAAATGTCCTCTGACAGTTCAATTTTAGCGTCATAATCACCATATTGTTTGAGTTCTAAGAATTTCAGTCTTTCTAAAGACTTTGTATAAAGCCATCCGTAACGTGTGGCTGGACATGCAGCTACTAATGTTCCTATTAATTGGGCAAAGTCTCTGATGGAACATGTAGGTAATGAAATGAACTTTTTTACTAACAATGCGATATGGTCTCGTTTGTCATTGGGCAACGAGATGGACATGTCAATGGAATTAAATATGAATCCTAGGAAACGGCACGAATGGTTAGGTTGCAAAGAACTCTTTTCGAAGTTGATTACGAAACCTAAACATTGTAACAAACGCAGTGTTTCCGTTACATTTTGCAAACAATCCAGATAACCATTTCCGAGACAAAGAATATCATCAAGGTAAATAACTGAAGTATAACCTTGTGATCTTAAAAAGGTCATGACTTCTTTCATCAGTTTGGTGAAGGTCCGAGGTGCTACAGAAAGACCGTACGGCATAGCTGTAAACTCATATGTTGTGTTTTTTCCGTTTTCGTGCTCAAACACAAATCTTAAGAATTTTCGGTCCGTCTCTGATATAGGTACGAGCAAATAGGCTTCTTTTAAGTCTATTGTTGCAGTGTAACCTAGTTTAGGTAGGAGCTTAGAGGCTGTTCTATAGTCCTCCATCTTAAAATGACTTTTATGTATGAATCTATTGAGTGGCTTGAGATTTAGTATAAACCTCTTGCCACCATTGGACTTCGGGGCTAAGAAAATTTTTGAAATAAACTGACCATCACATGGTTCGCATGGAACTATTGCGCCTAAATCTAGTAACTTTTTTATCGCTTCGGACATTTCATGTTTTTCCTTAGGTGAAAAAGTATTATTAGGGACGATGGATTGTCTGGGTTGCTTAGCAAAAGGCACCGAAAAACCATGTTTAATCCAACTTAGAATTACTGGATTTTTTGTAAGGCGTAGCCAACAGTTAAAAAAATATTGCAGTCTGCCTGCATGTTGTACCTCAGTCACTGACGTGGAGGAGCACGCGGCTTGGCCTGCGTTGAAGGCTTGTTCTGCTGCGGAGGAGTCCCCTTGTAGTTCGACGACGACTGGTTCTTCTGTGCCCCTCCTCTGCCCCCCCTGTTCGACGACTGTGGGTAGCGAGAAGGGGCTGTCCAGTTTCCCTGGTAGCGTGACCGAGCCGGCGCTTGTGACGTAGAGGGTGTTGGGGCTTTCGGAGTTGCAGTGGCTTTCTTGATCTGTAGCCCCTGTTTCTCAATTGTTTTTGAGGCTTTTATCTTTTCAGATAATTTGCTTCCGAAGAGAAACTCATCTCTTTCTACATCTTGGATAATGTTCAGAAAGGTTTTATCTAAATTTGGCGTAATCAGTTTGATTCTAGTTTGAGTCTCTATATGATGGAGGTCTGATAAAATGCGACTTCCGTCGGATAGCATTTTTATTGCTCTAACCTTTGTCTGTTTGTCGTCGCCTGTGATTATAAGAGTCATGGCCTTATTTATGGCAGTAATGCCGAGGCCTAACTGTTGTTGGGCACTCTCTAATTTCTTGTCGCGCGTTCTGGCCGCGTCTGTAATAGCCGCCGATATTTCAGGATTCAAAATCGGAGCTCTGAGTAATTTGCAATTCTCTGGAATCAAATAATCTTTAAGGAGACTTTCTTTTTGTTCTTTTGGTATGCCACGACGCAAGAGGGGAAGCCATCTCTGAGCTAAATCGTGGTGTATTTTTTCTCCATATTTGGGTTGCTCGTCGGCAGTATCGCCTAGGGCAGACAAGAATTCAGCATCCAGTTCTGGAACAGCTTCGTCTGGTACCGTTGCGTCTGGCATAACCAGCTGTACGGCTTCGGACGGCTTTTCTGGATCGAGGGGCAGCTCGATGTCTAGCGGTGATTCTACCTCATCCTGCGGCTGTGATGCGTTTAACGCAGATTCGTTTAAGCATATGTTCTGCTCCGTTGTGTCGTTGCTTGTCATCACTTCGGTGTCTGTAAAGACAAAAAACAAACGGCTTAGTCAAATAGTGCTTTCACTACGACTAAAAGTCTAATGGTTAGCTCGCGGTTAACCGTCAGACAATATAACCTTCGTGTTGACTCGCGGCCAACCCCCCGGCATAGTTTTCCTTCGTGTTGACTCACGGCCAACCCCCAGGAAAGAAATAATGACTACCGACAAACTATTTCACTTCACTTATTATAAAAAGTTAGCTTACCTGAGTTTTCCGATTGTGAAGTGTCAGAGAAAACGACGATTCGACGGCGGCGTTGGTTCTTTTCAATTTGTTTCTGCTGCAATTTTCTTATTTTCGCCTGATAAATTTCAATTTTTTCACTTGAACTTCGTTTCGGCATTCTAGTATCTATTTTTTTTTTTTTTTTTTTAAAGAGGGTAGAATAACGGCAAAGTTGTAAGGTACGTGTTGACGTTGCCTCGCACGGAAAAAGAATGACGAGTCGAGCCGATCGACTGATGCCACTGCGCCGGTAACGGGCGGTGGGGGTAGATGGCAAAGGCATAAAACGTTAACAGTTTAGAAATTAGGTTTCTTATATTTAAAAAATAAATAATTATTTACGTGCGAAGTTGCCTTGTAGGCTAAAAGGACTACGTTGTGACTTTATATCTGAAGAATGAAGCGTTGAAATATAATGAATAATCATGCTTTAATATATATATTTTTTTAATTTGTGTTTTAAAACAATTTGCGAAGTACGAATCAAGGGATTTTCTAAAAAACTACATAGCAGCCGAAATCGTGTCGCTAACGACCCTTACACGATTACCACTATGATGAAGACAGAAGCAACATCCAAGCAAATTTTGAATTCATGTGATAACATAAAATATAGTCTTAGAAAGGACGATGTAATAATTTTGGCTATCGGTTCAAATGATAAAGATCCATATATCTTACTGTCGGAATTGGGGACAGCGTTATATAAATTAAGATACTTTAATGTGTTTGTTGTGAATGTCTTAAATAATCCTTATCTAAACGAGGCTTTACTAAATTATAATATTAGATTACTTGTTAAAAATTATGAAAATTGCAAATTGATTGACATTCCGAATAATAAAAGCTATTTAAAAGAATTGTGCTTCAAAATTAATATAGAAATTGATTTTTTACATTATAAAAATGAGTATCTTGCACCGCAAAAAGTAAAAAGCTTATCATTTCAGAACATGCGCAACACACTCATAAGTGCACAGACAGACAATACATTTCGCAAAAATACCAAACAAACATGTATAACATCATATTTTCCTAAACTAATACGAATCACCGAAACTCGCAATGATTCTGAGTTTTTTCGTTCCGTCAATAGCCAACCTGACATTGTTTCACCAAAACATTGCCAGCATCCTTAGCAAACAAGATCTGTTTGAGGTAACACTAAATGAGCTAAGGAAAAATCTAAATAGTGTTGATTTCATTTGCTTTTCGGAAACTTTTATGAAAAGAGGTTCTGAAAGAAATCTTAACATAGATAACTTTAAAATAGCCGCTTCTTTTTGCCGGGAAGAACGCAGAGGTGGAACTTGTATTCTAATAAAAAATGAATTAGACTACAAAAGAATTAATATTGCTCAGGCCTTAACTTACTCATTTGAATGTTGTGCAGTAGAAGTTTTGCAATATAATCTCATAATAGCATGCATTTATAGAACACCGAATTCTAATTTAGATATTTTCTTTGAGCAATTACAGTCTCTTCTGTGTATGTTATCAAAAAAGCGTAACAAAAAAATTATACTATGCGGAGACTGGAATATTGATATGCTGAAAAATAGCAAGCATAGTGGGGACTTGGATAGCTTGTTAAGTAACTATAACATTAAAAATCATATTAATTATCCCACCCGCAAAAATGCATGTCTGGACCTGATCACTAGCAATCTAAACTTAAACATTGATCCGAAAATACATTATTTATGTTTATCGGACCATGAAACCGGTCAAAGTATAACGTTTGATCTAGAAACAAACCTCAAGTACGAGCAGAAAGTAAAGTATTGGTTTGAGTATAGGCGTGATATGTGCAAGGAAAATATGAAGAAATTTATTGACTGCATATCAGCACTGTCGTTCAATGAGGTTCTTCAAGAGATTGACATTAACAAAGCTTTTGAAAGCTTCCATGACCTCATCATTCTATTCTATAACCTGTGTTTCCCACTGATAAAAGTAAAAATAGTTAACAAACCCCTAAAAAACAATTGGCTTACGAAAGGTATTAAACGTTGTAGCATTCATAAAAGGCAGCTATACCTGAAGTACCGATTGTCCTCATCAAATAAAAACATAGCAAAAAAGCGCTACCAATGCTATACTAGCATATTAAAAAAATGTATACTTCAAGCACAGAAACATACAAATATACGTTACATTGCAAATTCAAAAAATACCTGCAAAACGTCATGGGACATATTAAAAAAATATATACAAAATATAGATTCTAAGAAAGACATCCGAAAAATCAAACTTATTGATAATAATATAATTGAAAATCCCAATGAAATATGTAACGAATTTAATAAATTTTATATAAATATGACAAACAAATCCCAAAATGACAATGAAACGCAACTCAGAGATGCAACACAGAATATACCCTTCCATTCAAATAGTATATTTTTAACCCCCATCAACGAAAACGATGTATATAAAATAATTAAAGAACTCAAAAACACCAAATCAACAGGCTATGATAACATTAACACTGACATTATTAAAAAATGTGCTGCTTTTATCTCAAACTCCTTGGCTCATTTAATAAATATCTCACTTGTGCAGGGGCAGTTTCCTACTAGATTAAAACAGTCAATTGTGAAACCCTTGCATAAGAATGGGCCCCATGACGAACTAAATAATTACCGACCTATCACTCTGATTCCCATTATATCAAAAATATTTGAAAAAGTGATGCACAATAAAATCACATCATTTATTACAATGGAAAACTTGCTAATTAAGGAACAGTTTGGGTTTCGGAAGAACAGCTCAACGACTCTTGCTTGTTTTCATTTGGTTAAGGAAGTGACACAAAACTTAAATCAAGCAATGCACACACTAGCCATATTTTTAGATATGAGCAAAGCATTTGACTTTGTTTCTCATAAAGTACTCCTTAATAAATTAGACCGGTATGGTATAAGGGGGGGCTATCCGATAAATAGCTTTTTATCCAAGATAATGCTTTATCTTGGATAAAAAGCTATTTATCGGATCGACAACAGTGTGTCCAAATCTCGCGGCTATCTAAAAATGTTAGGAACACATATACATCTAGCTACTGCGGTAATCGTTGTGGCGTTCCTCAAGGCAGTGTACTGGGACCACTACTGTTCCTACTATACATAAATGATTTGCCGAATGTTACTGATCAACGATGCATACTTTTTGCGGATGATACCACTCTTATCGTCAAAAGTAAAAATAAAGAAGAGTTGGCTCACATTGCAAATGTTAATTTGATTAAAATTATTAAGTGGCTAGAATGCAACAATTTGAATCTCAATGTTAATAAAACCAAATATATTAAATTTGAAGCAAAATCCAATAATAACGCAAAAATTGACATAAGTTATAATAGTTGTAAGGTTGACAATATTAATTCTACGAAATTTTTAGGTTTGACAATAGATTATTTATGTAATTGGAAATATCATATTGACTCTGTAATAAACAAAATAGATAGGTTCGTTTATGCTCTTAACCGAGTAAGACAAGTAGCATCTAAGGATGCGGCAGTCATGGCATACCATGGATATGTCTCATCCGTGTTACGATATGGTCTCATTTTATGGGGAAACTCGGTAGATATGCCCAGAGCTTTTAAAGCCCAAAAGAAATGTGTCAGAGCGATCTGTGGTGCTCATTATTTAGACAGCTGTAAGCCCCTGTTCAAGTCTTTAAATATTTTGCCCCTTCCTTGCCTATACATTTTTGAGATTAGTATTTTTGTAAAAAAATATCTCCATCTTTTTGAAATAAACAAAAATAAATCGGGATATAGGGGTAGAAGAGTTGATAATTTGACTATTCCATCACAAAGATTAGTTCTTTATTCAAGAAATGTGTACTGTATGTCTATACAAATATTTAATAAACTTCCAGTTAACTTGAAAACATTGACATTTACAAAATTTAAGAACTATTTATTTAATTTTTTAAAAGAGAAAATGTATTATACTATTAATGAATTCCTGACTGATAATATTTGACACTATTGATAATTCTAATTTGTACTGAAATTATTGACATTAATTGTATGATAAAAATTAACATTTGCACGTCGCATTGCGATAGAATATGTTGGAAAAAACAATATCTTTCATCTTTGTATTGAACCATATTCTGGCAAATAAATGATTTATTTATTTATTTTATTTATTTATTTATTTGACAACAGTCATCCAAGAATGGCGCTCTTAAAGCACTATGGGCACTTTGGACTAAATTTATAATTGCCTCAACTCTTACGACAATGGCGCCAAATAGGTAAAAGTTATTTTTTAGTATTGGAGCTTAGTATTTCAGTATTGGTCTCAAAGGTTCACAGTCAATTAAAAATCACTGTGTATATGATTATTTTATGTATCGAATAAAATGCATCGAAATTGCACTTTCGCACTCGTTTTTAGCTTTGCTCCTATACTATAAAATCAAGTAAAAACAAAATCCCTTCACTTCATGAAGTGTCATGTCTGTTGAAACGTTAGCTTAAGCATCATATAACATTGCTCAAAGTCCTTTATAATGTTACAGTGACTGGTGATTGTGAAATGAATATTTTAATTTTTTGGACGACCTAGTAGGTCTAGTGGTTCGCGCTCCTACAAAGCCAGGCAGTTGCGAGTTCAAATACCAGCAAGGGTCAAATGTTTGTGTGATCAGTTCGACCATTGTACCTGAGTCATTGAAGTATAAAGTACCCATTTAGCCCGTTAACATCCTAGCGGTCTCATGAGATCGCATAACAATGGAATTTCTATGTGCCTCGTTTACGTATGCTCGATCAGTGAAGTACGTTTATCTATTCGCCATAGTACAAGCTATCAAATTAGAGTGATCGTAGAAACAATAAAAAAAAACCATATTCACCTTCGTAAGTTCTTCTGGAATTTACTAGCAGCAGTGAACAGCTGCCTGATGGTGGCGGTCTTCTTGCGCGGCAGGCGCGGCGGCTGCGCGGGCGGGCGGTGGCGCGCGCCCGCGGCCGCCGCCGCCAGCGCCTCCAGCGCCGCCGCCGCGCCGCCCGACTCGCCGCGGGTGGCCCGGGAGGACACGTCTCGCCAGCCTAGAACGTGTTGCTTGTGTTCATTTCGAACTTGTAGAACCGTGCGACCTTTAGCAGGTCGTCTGTCCACCTTCGCTTGCCTACGTGCTATGTGCCCCGCCCACTGCCACTTCAGCTTTCTAATCCGTTGGGCTATGTCAGCGACTTTTGTTCGTTTACGGATCTCCTTATTCATGTTTCGATCTTGCAAGGAAACACCGAGCATAACTTTTTCTATAGCACACACATTGATTGCAGGAAGACGCTGGATGCAGGCCGCTTCCGACCGGCCGGCCGGAAGTCAATGGGGGAGGCCTGTGTTCAGCAGTGGACGTTTTATGGCTGAAATGATGATGATGAGAGAACAGTGTTGCTGGTGTTCATGTAAAAAGGTACGGGTAGCCTAGGATGACACGTCTCGCCAGCGTAGAACGTGTTGTTTGTGTTGATTTTGAACTAATCTAGAAACGAGGCGCCAGTGTCTATGCAAAAAGTTACTAGTAGCTCTGGATGACACATAATATGTAGTCCTTGAAGCGGTGGTAAGGCAAAACTTTATTTAAGGTATGTGAGTATAAATGCTGAGAACAGGGCCTTAATTAATGAGTTTTAGTTACACCACTACAACACGAGACGTCTTTTAAAAGAATTTTCTTTATATAGGCAATTTATTTTATGAGGCATTGGAACAATAAGTTGCAAGACTTATAGAAAAACGACCTTAGATGGATGAGATATTTATAAATGTAAACTAACGGTTCGCGTAAATGACAACCTCCGTAGCCGAGAGGCGAGCATACCGGACTTGGTGTCGCTATCTCTGAGGTTCCGGGTTCGATTCCCGGTCGGGTCAATGTAGAAAAATAACTTTTCTATATTGCCTTGGGTCTGGGTGTTGTGGTACCGTCGTTGTTTCTGATTTCTATAACACAAGTGCTTTGGCTACTTACCACAGGATCAGAGCAATGTATGTGATGTTGTCAAATATTTAAAAAAAAAAAAAAAAAAAAATGATTCTCCTAAAACTAAAGATCTGAAAAATATTACATATATATACTACAATTACTTACTGCTAGGAACCACACTCCGCGGAACCGACACCGTGAAAGGGCCCCATCCCTTGATATTCCCAGCAGCCGCCCTGAAGAAATACCGTCTCCCCCTCGTCAGGCCAGCAGCTAAGACCCTCGTGCCTCCGCTGGACATTATAGCAGCCACCTCTTGGCTGCCACAAACGTTCGAGAAGTCCGCACGGGATGACCATTCCACTGAAATTGGGGATTAGTTGTTAGCTGAGGATGTGAGGGATCTACGGAGATGTGACGTCAGTATGGTTAAGATTAAGGTTAGATATACCTTCGTAGCTAGTTGTAATATAGGGTATAACGTTAAAAATAAATAAAGAACGTACTGTAATTTGGAAGCAGTATGACTCATTACCGCGTTCGTTAATTGATTTTGTTGATAAAATAGCGGTACTGATTGGAAAGTATCGGTCACGTAGCCTTGGAGGCAATTTAATACACTATTTGTTTCAGCAGTTATAGACTTGATTTATTCTAATAAAATGGCTTTGTATTATGTAATTATTAGTCGTCTAACATAAAAAATACGATGTGGGTCGATTAACGTATGCGCAACCTATATATTTTTAAGGTACCAAATAAAATAAAAACTTTTTTTTTTATATACCCTACAGTAGGCGAGATAAAACTTTTATGAGGATATATTATGGAGACTTTCTTGACGGTCTACTCCCAAAAACGATTTTGATATTTTCAGCTCTATTGCTTTTATAGTCGAATATTAATTTAAATAACAAACGACAATCATCATCATTATCATCAGCCTTCTAAAGTCCACAGCTGGACATAGGCCTCCCTCATAAAACGCCATAATAAATAGTCATAAAGAAAGCCCAATTACCTTCGTTGTTCCCGCAAGACCTAGTTGTAACTGGGTTTAGGGGTATCTAAGGAAGATCAGTTCATTTTAACTTCATGCGTAAAAAGCGTTGATGTATTCAAATGGTACCTTTTACCTTGTTGAAAGTTGCCTAGAAGATAGGTTCTGGCAATAAGACTGCCTAAATGTATTTCCTGTAACTTATTTACTTTGTGTGGTGTGTAATATAGAGTATCTATCTACCTTTATACTTAGTAGTGATGGGCGGATCTTTCTGCGCAATGTGCGGTGCGCGTGCGTCCTTTAGCCTGACTGTGACTGCGTGCGCGCCGCACACTTCTAGGTCGGGCGGCGGGGGTGCGGTGGGCGCGCGGGATTGCTGCCAGCCGAGCACTAGCCGTCTGTAAACAAATAATTTTCTGTAAGTTAGAAAAACAAAGTAATAAGTGCATAGGTACTCTGTGGTTAATCATTATCAGCCTTTGTCCACTGCTGGACATAGGCATAGGCATAGGGAGGTTGCGGAAGCAGTGGACTTTCAAAGGCTGATGATGATGATGACTGGGTCGTCACTCCATCAGTACCTACTGTGGTATCTCCCTAATAATATAAGTATGAAAGTTTCTATGTGCGTTACTTAATCACGCTTTAACGGCTAAACGGAATTTAGCACACATTTAAGTAGATAGTAAACTTATCCAATTTTTGTGTATTCCCGTTGGATGATTGTGAATTACCTTTTGGCCTAATAACTAACTTTAAAGTCTACGGAGATAAAATTAAGTGCAATTTATCATAAAATGAAGTAATGAATGGTATGGTATAGTCTGCGTACGAACGAAATTTAATCACCCGAGAGGCGGGCAGCGGTGAGGCGGGGAGCGTACTACTGACTTATCAATAGATTCATGAACTTGCCTACAAGCCTTACCAAACCCCTTCCATAACTCAAGATGATTAGTACAGCTAGTATTTTAGTAGTCTATTTTGGAGTTACTTTGGAAATCACAACAGATAACTCGTTTATAAAGGTCTGTTTAATGGTTCCTGATTCGGTAAAAAAACCGGTATAGAATATTAACAAAAAAATATTTATTCTCACTTGAGCGTTCGCACTCTCCTTTCCCAGTGTTGAGCCTGCTTGTCTTTTTCTGAACCAGCGCCGCCCGCGCACCCGGTAGTTCCTGCTTGACCGCCTGCTGAAGACCTGAAGTAATAATTTTAATAATTAACGAGTAGTTCAAAAATAAAAAATAAAAAAAACTTTTATGAAAATATGATTAATAAGTGCAAACTCGAAGCTTTTGCTAGTAGCCATTGCAGGGTTCTACTATCAACGGTCCACCTCCATCCATCCATCATCAGAATACCAACGTACTGGTAACAAATAATTGTATTGGCATCCGAATGTCACACACTTTAAAATATTCAATCAATATGACAGTAGAAATAGTTTAAAAACGACTTCCAAGGTTTGAATACATAGCTGTGCTGTTAGTCACAAGTGAAGCTAATAATAGCAAGTTATAAAAGTCAAATAATTACAAAATAACTCTTGTCAAACTACCTACAGCCACAACAGATGGCACTGCCTGTGTTTTAGATCGCGGTGGTAAGTCACGTTATTGGAATACGGTAGCCCTACTCGCTCTTGTATTCTTTTAAGGCTTACCTCGTACAAGCCTCATCCCGACAGGTCCTCTCCGGCGCACAGCCCAGGACCTCATGAAGGCGTGACTCAGCGTCACGTAGCAATCGCCGAAGGTGTGCTCCGAGGGCTTCTGAACTTTTAACTGGAACAAGTTGCAAACATTTATTAGTATGAGATCACATCGGACTAAGTGAGTACGTACTTCGTCACTCTCACTAATGCTAGTAGCACAGGCTGAGTAAGAGAGACGGATATAGCTGAATTGACGAGAATATTATTGTTTTTTGAGGTAGGAGACCTCTAACGCAGACAGTTTTTCTCAATAGGTACCTTGTACTTGTACCTTGGATGGACGTTTGATTTCTGATAAGGAAGTTTTCCTCGATGGGGAATGTGAAAAAATAAGTATTCAGCACAATAAACGATGTTTTTTTCTTAATTTAACCCTTCATTCATTATCAGTTATCTGCTTCATTGCTATGATCGTATCTTGAATAGATAAATAGATATTTGAACGGTCATAAAAGACACAAGTGTGGAAACTAACATGGGTATTTTTACGACATTTTGCATAGAAACAAAATGACTCTTATCGATGTTCTTCAAAAAGGCTTTAAATATTTGTTGTTGTTGTTGAAAAAAGACTACAATCGTTTATGGTAAATACAATTTTGAAGTTAGATAAAATAAAAAATACAAAGTATGTCGTTCGACGCCCATCAGTCTTTCAATGTGTTAACAGTTTTCAAACATCTTACACGCGTCTACCATTCATATCAAGTACTCGTGAGCATAGCAAATAACTCTTGAATCATTCAGCATCATAATATATGTAGATATAGTAAGTTCGCTTTCGCTCACTACCAATAAACCATGTGTGCTCACACACAAATCAAGTCGTGACAAGCGAACTCAGCTACAATTCTCAAAAGAAGCATTTAAACAAATAATAAGAAAAAAAATTTAGCTACTCTGCAACGGTGTTAAAAGTCGATGTCTGACAAAGAAACCAGCGCAAACGGCGTGAATCGGATCGAATCTAGTTAAATGTGTAATTTCAGTAATCTATCATTTGACCTGTCACTTTCTTTAATTCTCTTGGAAAAAAGTTGATATTGGATGAAGTATTAAGTATCTAGCTACTAAGGTACCTAATGCTCAAATTTCTATAACGACGGCCTACAATTTGTAATGATTGAACTATAGTCAATGGCGTCGATTCAGCGTACCACTGTCTCAAAATAAAACTTTTTCTCATTAGAAATTTAAAAAAGACAGTTAAAATAAACACTGTCAGATTAAAACTAGTGTTTTTCGTAATATTTTAATGACAGTTTTATGCTTCAATAAGGTGCGTCTTAGAATAAAAATACTTGAACATGATATGTGGATGCTAGGTATGTTTGACAGCCTTCTTGTAAACCAAAACAATGCAATTATAGTTCGTAATGCGACAAAAATGGAAGAAACAACAATAAGTTTTTTTTTGTTTCTTTTCATTCGCATTACGTACATTTTGATAATTTTACGTCAAATTTAATGTTTACGAGAATACCGTTTTAGATAGTAATGTTACTGGGGGCGGATCGACAGGCTTGCGAACATTGTTAAAATTTAAATTACGGGAATTGGGTTGGACCTCTGGTGACTGGTCGCGGCTGAGCTGTTGCGATATCGCGACGGTGCAGTAGCAACATCGCCTACGTTCATAATCGCATGTGCTATAACAGGATAACATTGGTCAACAATAGTGCGAACTATTTTGATTGAAGGAAAACGTCGTGTGGAAACCTGCACATTCAGACAACATTGGATGTGTAGCCATGGTCCAAAAGCTGCACATCCAGTGGTGGTGTGGTTTCCCAGTCTAAGGAAAAGAGGTCTAATGACAAGTAAGTAGTACTATTTATAATCTGTTAGAGACTGCGCTCACTATCGGGACGGCACGGCAAAGGGTTTTTATGTAACGAATAGTAATTTATCTTAACATTATAGAACTACGGTTGAAATTGCAATGATAATATTCTTAGCAAGCCACGGTATGCTTAGGAATACCGAATTATTAATAATCAACCTTAGATGCAAAAAATTATAGGTACATTATTAGTCGTCACCTAAAAATCCGCTAAAAGCAATGTAGGCGTAGTATCTTAGAGCTACTGTTTCATCTTCAATTTTACCAGGAGGTTCCTAAGCAATTCGCAGAGTATTGTATAGAATCAATGTTAGTTTTGTAATCCCAAGTTAATTGAATTATATAACGAATGTTATTATTTATTAACTGTTACTAGATCATAGTAATGATAACACATTGGTCGTTATGTTGAATGGAAGACGTGTTAATAATATAAAACAACATCTTGGCGCTGAAATTGGTATGCTTAATTATACAGATTTAGGTAGGGAAATAACACTCTACACTTTGCCTAAATAATAGTAATTTTGTGATTCGACTGAAATGTCAAATGTCAATGACTCTCAGTTCAAAAATGTCTCTTCCTTTTTTATGGCAATGAGCATGAGTTTTACCGGTTTCACTGTCCCGCCAATTTATCAGTAGAAAAGATTCAACTGCCGCTAAGGTTCAAAGAAGAACCTTTAAGTATAGATCACGCTCTGTGAGATTAAACCGGTTGCGATACCATAATACAAAGTAAAATTAAAACTTTGACAATAGAAACCAATTATTCTGCAAAAGACCAACGGGACTAAACTGATCGTGATAGCAATATGGTAAAGCATAAAGCGAAATCGGATTTCAAACTTGAACAATGGAATTCATCTATTGGACTTTTGCAGAATGTATTTAGGCTAAAGCTACACAGATAGGAGCTTCGCTTGGAGTCTTGCTTAGTGAATTCCATAGTGTATAAAAAAAGTCGTTAAATAAGTAAACAGACTAACAAGTACATATATAAAAGGTTTGTACTATACAATATTAATACTATAGTGGTGTTGCGTGTTCATGAGTGACGATTTACCTATCCCGAGAACCGTACGTGCAATATACTGTCTTGGACCTCGTCACTCTCTGAGGGAGATTTAAAAAAAATAATAATATAATAGTTTAAATAGCCTCACAATACATTTTTTAAAATATTATGTACATTCGAAACAATTTAAGTTTGTTAAAAGTTTATTATAATACCTAGAGTTGTAAATTGACGGTCATATGCTATAAGCGTCCGTCATTTATGATAAATTCTTGGTCACATTGGACATGTATTGTCACGATGGTCACGTTTAAAAATATATATATATTTAAAAAAGAAGAATTCCTATAAAGTAAGTCTTAAATTTTAAGTATTTGACAATAAAAACATACAATAAATATGTAATTGGCTCTGGATTGAACTCAAAAAAAAAACTCGCGCGTAACGATACGACGCTTGACGTGTAAATAACGTGACAATAAATGTCCAATATATCCGGTCACATTGAGAAAATATCCAATTTGCTCGGTCATATTGGTTAGACATTTATAACGTGACGGACACTTTACAACTCTAATAATACCCGAAGAAAATTAAATTGTCCTTCCGAGCTTCAGACTACATAAAGTTGGTTATAATTCATTCTTGGGGAAATGTATTAAATTTTTCAATTGAGTACCACTGGCCCTTGTTGCTATTCATAAATTAAAAAATATTTATGAAAAAGGAAATTATAAAATAGATGATTATTTAAACGACAAGAGTGCATGGACTTACCCTGTTAAGCTCGGACTTACTACATGTCTTGTACCTGTATTTCCTGTAAAATAGGCTGACGTTTGTTGCGTCGTTTCTCTCATCACTAGCCGATATGTAGTCCTGAAGCGGTGGTAGGGCAAAGCTTTATTTTGGGACGTGTATAAGTGTGCCCGGAAGAGGGCCTATGAAATGAAATGAAATTGTTTATTTCGGACACATATGATATCCATATAAGTTGTTAGTATGACTTAATAGCTATGTTAGTAATTATAATATACATATATTACATGTATATCCTATCCTATCCTTGCACATTGGGTTTTACGTGGATTGCCTATACAAGTATACTGATAAATGACTATTATGACTATTAATTAGTTCTTTGATAAATTAAATTAGCTGATTTTGCTAATATTCGGATTGTACTCAAAAAACCTATTTCTGCAATAGTTGCACAACTGTTGAATATTACGAATAGTTGCTTGTTTCATGGGTAACTCACTTTGCTGGGGTCCGATAAATCGATAGTTCTAACTTAGAAGTTCCGTTCCCTCGGGGTTCGCGATCTTTTGTTTCCTAGTTATACCGATATTTGTATTTCCCGGTGTTACTATTTTGTCGGTATAATGATGTAGCAAGCGAACGTTTCATCTATGTAGTAACTTAACTTTAAAAAAAACATTTAAAAAAAAACAAAATATTTATTTACAACTACAATAAATGTTGATGGTAAAATTAAATAACATCACTATGTTGCACCTATTTAGCCATATACAAATAGCATGCAAATGAGTTACATTAAAATTATAAAAATAGACAACACTAAAAAAGTACTCAATGTCAAATTTATATGCATGTATCGATTATTTTATTAATCTTCTTAAATGTTCTTGTCTTCTAAAAATTCTTTCACAGAATAAAATGTTTTTTCCAAAAGCCATCTACGCAACGATTTGTTAAACATTGGGGGTGATAGTACCTTAATAGGTTTTGGAATTTTATTGTAAATAGCCGTGCACATAGCAGAACAATTTTTCAAGAAGCGTTTCGTTTTAGGCACTGTGTCAAGTATAAGTCGGTTAGGGTTTCGGAAATTTCTATCCGTAGTTTTATTTAATTGTAGGAATAGGTGATTATTTTGTTTAACAAATTTTTCTATCTCGAGTGCATACAGACAAGGAAATGGTAGTATATTTAGGCTTCTGAAATAGGGTAAGCACGATATATCAGATGGTATGCCATATATAGCGCGTATACATCTTTTTTGAGCAACGAAAACTTTTTCTATGTTAGTGCTATTCCCCCAGATTATGAGCCCATACCTCAACACCGACTCAACATATGCAAAGTACGCAGTGACGGCAGTACTTTTTTTGCAAATCTTGTAAGCTTATACAGTGCAAACGCGAATCTATTGACCTTGTCGCAAACTTTTTCTATCTGTTCTTTCCAATCTAATTTAGAATTCATGACTAAACGTAAAAAAGTCACCTTTTCAGCATTACACAAGATTTTGTTATTAAAGTCAATACATATTAAACAATTCTTAAAATTGTTAAAGTTTTGTATACTAGTTTTACTTAAATTTATTTGTAGATTATTTTTATTAAGCCATTGAATTATTTTTATTAGAGTCATTTTAATGTTGTTCTAAACTACATTTTTTATTAGCCGTAACAGTTATTGAAACATCATTAGCAAATAGCGTCATCTTATGATCAAGTATATCTGGCAAATCATTTATGTAAACTAAGAACAGTAATGGACCGAGAATGCTACCCTGCGGCACGCCAAGGTTATTTTGACGAAATTCTGATCTGTATACCAAATCTGATCTGCTCTCATTAACACATTGCTGCCGATTCCCTAGATATGACTTTAGCCAGCCTAACGCGGGACCTCTAATCCCATAGTTCTCGAGTTTGCTTAGCAAAAGTTTGTGTCAAACGAGATCAAAAGCTTTTGTCGTATCATTTGGGTGTTGTTATGGAAATACTATAAATACTATAATAGAATAGATAGATTGAAACATTATTGCACCACACGAAACGAACAAAGACACGAAGAAACATTAGGAACTGCACACTTTAGGTCTTATCGCTAAAGCGATCTCTTCCAGATGACATTCAGGCAGAGGATTTTTTATAAAAACAGTTGATTAAATTCTGCAATAGTGCCTGTACTGATATAGATTTTTTGGTTTCGTGTTATGGACAGGTTTTTGTAGGATGTCAATGAGAATTTCACACTTTTTTGGTTAACAGGTAAGAACAATTTATGGATATCTTCTTAATACTAAATAATAATTATAAATTGTTTCCACAATCATACCCATTATAATAATTAAGAATACGAACAATTTATTTATTTGGCACAAAACCTAAGAGCAATTTACATTAAGCCGAGGAAATATCCATCCATGACTTAGGTACTACTCGTGCTCATCAGACAAACATTTGCCCTTTGCGGGATTCGAACCCGCAACCGCCTGCGTCCGGACCAACCACACACCAGACGGTTGTATAATACGAACGAACTTACGACGAAGTAAAATAAGGCAAAATAGGTAAGCCTAAAACCTAGCAAAAATTCCGAATAAAATCACCACACCCCCGCAGATGAAATTCGGTAGATAACGATAAAATCGGATCGAAATAGTATCGAGTGGACAATCCGATAAATCGAGATAACGTCGATTATTGAGAGTTTATTATCGTGTGTCAATAGACTGTTATCTGTTAATCAGTTAAAGCCTTTGTGCCGGTAATACTACGCAAGTATTGACTTGAAATAAAATAGAGCTATGGATTATATTGGTCCAATTATTGTGAGAATTAACGATATTGTATTGTAACATTTCTATTATTATGTAATGGAATTATTTACTTTGTTCGCAAAATAGGTAGATGCCATAATAAGTACCCTCCTCGTAATAGGGCCTTTACTAGTGATGCCAGATCCGTTTTTCAGAATTTCGGGACTTGATACAAAAAAATAATGAGACTGGGAGGAAAAGATAGGACCGTAGTAAGACGGCATAAGTGTCTTCGTGGACGGGAGTGGCAATTTTAACTCGTTTAAATTAAGTTCAGTTTTATTCTACTAAGGATTTTTATATAGCCAGAATCCAGATAACTTTTACTTAAGGAATAAGTTTGACATGTTGATAGTTTTCGTTATAGAAAATGTGTTAAAGCGTCATTTTTATTAGTTGGATAAAAAAATTCTGGCGATTGAAAAATCGGCCCTAAATTTCATAAATGCGAAAGTTTGGATGGATGGATGTTGATGTGTGACCTAAGATATAAGCAAAACTATTGCTTAGTTTAGGTACAGACAACGGAAGGTCAACCTACCCAAAAAGATAAAGGTCATTGAATTGATTTTCAACTTTAAGTCCGACACGTAGAGATCAATATCAATTGAGAAAATTTGACGTTTTGTGGTAAGTTGACGTGCTGTTGTCTCTACCAACTTTATAATAATAAGATTAAACTAAATTACTTAAGTTTCATGTATTTATGCTAAGTTTTTATAGTGAATTAAATTTATCTTGTTTATCTTTATCTTATGTTTGTTATTCACACGTCGGAACAGCTGAACTGATCTAGATGAATTTTGGCACAGTAATATATTATAGTCTGTAATATCAGATAGGATACTTTTTATCCCGGAAAAAAATATGGTTCCCGGGAAATGTAACTCTGTCATTACAGATGGCGCTTCTACCATATAACGGCGCTGTTGGCAAAAAAATGTGTAACACTAGCTTTTGTCTACGAATTGGTTCGCGTGTTCTTTAGTTTAGACTAACTATGTTTTGCAAATCCCACGCGAACGAAGTCGCGAGCAACAGCTAGCATTCTATAAATATGTATATTTATTCTCTTACATTGTGTGCCCTCCTTTGCTCCAAACTCCATGAGCATCTTCGCCAGCTGTCGGTTTGTGGACAGCACGGCCAGATCCAGTGGCGATAGCCCGTCGGCGTTGAGGCTGAAACAGAATGTTTTTCGGTAAGCTTTTGGCTAGTTCTTCTGTTAGATTTAAACAACGTCCAAGGTGAACATTCCACAAGGACAGACGACCTGGTAAAGGTTGCAGGAAGCCGCTGACTGGGCAAAGGTTGCAGAAGGCCGCTCCCAACCGGTCAATCTGGAAGTCGCTTGGGGAGGCCTATGTTTAGCAGTAGACGTCCTATGGCTGAAATGATGATGATGATGAACAACGTCAGATCAGGTGCTGATATTACTGCTTTTACTAAAGTCTTTAGTAGCATAATAACACCTCCTACTTACATAAATAAGAGTTACGATTAAAAATATATTATCACTTATTCAAAAATAAATAATCTAGGTAAAGTCATGAGGCATGACTTAATCAGTAACTCTGGGATTTCAAAGTATTATTAGCTTTAAGTAACCTTTTTTTGATCTGCTATCTACAAGATACTGAGAGGGTTACGCGAACATCATGTATTTATAATAAGTTCCTTCAATTTTTTAAAAGCTATATTATTTCACTATTTTACTGAAGTCATAGATTTTTTATTTATAAACTTAGTGTACTCTTATAATATCATATGAAAAATATTGAGGTTAAAGTTTTTTTGGCTAAAGTAATGAAGCAATACTGACTTTATTACCTAATAATTTTGTTGTAACCCTAACTGTACTCTACCGGTAGGTCTATTTCGAAAATATTTCATTCGCTTGGATGTATAAATCTAATAATAGCCATACTGTTTATTTATTTTTGCCATACATATTAAGTAGCCATTACGTCTTTTAAATTTATCTAATAGAGTTCCTACGTATGGACCCAGAAAGGCCACTGCAATATTACAAATAATTATATTTAAAGGTAGTTAAGTAAAACCAATTTTCAAAAATATTTGTGATTTTTTTTAATTAAAAAAATGATACATTACATGTACCTATGTCAAGAATTGGTAAAAGAATAATTATAACGAAGTCGCAACAATAACATTATTAAATTAAATGTAAGTCAAGGATTTTTTTATAAATATATCACAAAATAATATTCGTCGATCATTTATACTGTTATCCATAAATTAAATCCAAGCACATCCATAACAAAAATTTATATTAAATATCTCTTTATAAAAATGCCTCAGTCAATAAAAATACCTTCTCCCTTACTACTCGTATAATTTAGATCAAAATTGAATCTGAGAGGTTATTTATTTACAGACCCCGGCACAGTCTCAAAGGAAAATGTTTATAGAGTAGCAAATAGGGTGTCTAAAGTTTATAACATACTGAGACATTCCGACAACTCATCTAAAGTATCAAAAAAGTAAAGTAAACATACCACGTCTTACTAATCAACACATGCCTCATCACTATTATTATTAAGAATATTCAATAATACTCATTTATTAAGTATATTCTATCTTTCTGGTATGGACACGTCACAAAATATAAATTTGGTCTACCACCACCTTAGGGAATATATTTGCTGATGACGAGAAGAAGGGCAAGAAACTCAGTTACATTATAGTCAGTCTCAATTACAGAGAATACAGTGAAAACTATTTGCAGTAAGTCGTAGGCTAGGCCGGGAGGTTATAAATTCCACGCGCTCTTGGCGTTTAGAGGATCGTCCATTTTTACAGACAGTTCAACAAGATCATGCGGTATTTTATTTATAGGATAGTCCTGGAAGATCCGAAGTTCCAGTGACCCTAGTCGTAAGGCTGGCAAGTCGCGAACGAAGAGTGACATATTTGGGTTATTTGCTACCGAAAGAAAAACGCCTTTTCCCTAGATGTCTATTAGTTTTTTAGGGAAGTTCCATTTCCATTAGCGTTCAGTGGAACGAAAGATGCGTCACAGCTAGGGAAAAAGACTCAGAATATGAAGACCCGGTTATAGGTATTAATGACGAAGTAATTCACTTTCAATGTAACTGTTCCCTGGTTCGATTCCCGGTTCTAGGTATGCTGTATAACATAAGGATTTTATAATTCCTTCATCGATAATGTGACAGTTGGTGTTATTTGTTTAGTCAAATTATTTGGTCTGAATATGACTTTACATGTCAGCTGATCTGGTAAATAAGCTCAATCTGCTAACAATAATATCTCTATTATCTAATAGTTGTGTTTTTAGTTCTTGTAAAACACAAGTAGGAACATCATTTCCTCACATGGGCTTTCCTATTTTCATTAATCACTTGCTAATAGATAAAATCAATCTTTCGTCCATTTCGATTAAGAAAATAAGTGATGCGATTACAATCTACATACCTATTGAACATGACAAGGCCATTTTATATGAATGACTTCAAAGATTAGTAGCTCCTTCTACTAACTTCTACTTCTGCTTTGTTCAGTTCATAATCGGGGGTACGCAATGCGATAAATGCAGCAAGTCCAGTTCTTTATCATCATCATCATCATCATTTACGCCATAAAATATAATATAAAACGTCCTCTGTTGAACATAGGCCTCGCAAGTACGACTCGCAAGTGGTTGATTTCTTATAGTAGCTCCAACAGTAACTAACAATGGTGATTGCTCATAACCAGGGATCGGAAACCGGTTATTTTACTATGGAACCTTAACCGAAATAATAAAGGTTTTCGCTAAATTAACTATCATATACTCCAAATACCGACTTAAAAGCTATGGCAAATTTAGTTTTATGGTCAAATCTTTACAACTACTATCAAATATTAGAAATGGGTCTTATACATTCTGAAATAAATATTAACCGGTTTCGATCCTTGCTCATAACAATACACTGTATATATCTACACATCTATTAACAAAAACACGATCTTCAGATAATTATAAGAACTGCTTATTGTTTGAAAAACACCGCTTACTGCTGGCACCACATCTGAAGGTAAAAACCCGACAAGTGCGAGTTGAACTCGCGCACCGAGGGTTCCGTACCAACTTATGTAAATAATTAATCTATAACAGAAATCGAGTCTCGAATATATTTACCGATTCACCGAGTTTGTTAAAAAACTTTTTTTTTATGTAACTACAAATTTACGATTTTTGGACTTTTTTCTTTACTTGTGCTATAAGACATTGCTTCTTCCCAAATTTCATGATTCTAGGTCAATGGGAAGTACCCTATTAATTTTGATTCCATTGAGAGTGTCGATATATGTTTTTTGCGGCATAAACTGCCGTATCTTTTTTTACGTTAACAGACGGATGGACAGACAACAAAGTGATCCTATAAGGGTTCCGTTTTTTCCTTTTGAGTCAAGGAACCCTAAAAATAAAGGAACTGCTGACATGTAAATAAGCCAGGCCTTGGATTCCTAACAATAGCTGGATTGTTTTCTCACTAAATGAGTGGCGTTATCTTGATGGGTCGTGTTATTAGCAATGATACCAAGTATTTAGCGTGCAGAGCATGTTTAATTTTCTAAAATGAGTTTGTAGGATTTAATTGTTGAAGTACATAGCTGGAGAACTAATAAGTTTTCGTACATCTTAAAATTGGGAAGGGATTGTCCATGCAAAAATTGCACGACTTGAGCCATTCGCAATTCTATCGCTCTTCTATATACAGGGCTATTTGTAAAACATCAACATCTTCCTAGGGGCTGAATCTGGTGTTCAAATACAACAACTTTTTCTACGGGACCAACATATTATATATATATATATATATATACAATTTAAAAAATATATATTCACTGCTTCATACAAACTGATGTCCGCTAGTCGGCGTCTTAGTACGGGTAAGTGTTTTTTTTTGCGATTTTGATGTTGGTCCCATAGAAAATGTTGTTGTATTTGAGCACCAGAATCAGACCCTAGGAGGTTGTTGATGTTTTACAAATAACCCTGTATAGCTTCATTACCTACGTTTCTAAAAACGATGCCTAGTTACAACTCAATTTACCTTTCATCCTGGTAAATATTCAACTGCACGTTTAAATAACGCTAGGTGTGTAGCCATAGTCCAAATATGGTCTGTTAACTGAGTTCATTATAGCAGTAACAAGCAGATTTGCCGCATAAATCGGATCTTCACCAGAAAGAGGAGGAAGTACTAAGAAGATCGTACCCTAACGATAAAGAGCACAACAAAGCGCTAAGAAGAAAAGCTACGTAGAATTTAGTCGTTTTATATTATGCTATCCGAATCTTTTTTTATAGGTAATGAAACTAATGAACTTTCTATTTCGGATGTAATTGTTTTAAACTGCAATTCGAATATTTTCTTAATTAATATTTAATATTATTTAATTAATAAAAACTATTTTTAAAAACACCTATGCTAATTACCGAGTTCTGCCTGCACTAAGGATACTTTACGGAATCTGCACTGAGTTGTAGCAAATTGCTAAACTCACTTTTTATTTTTAGCAAACTGAAACTATATACTCACAAAATAAAGTTAATATTTAAAAATAAATAGATATTTGTTTTATTTTATATTCGTTGTCTAAACGCTTAATAGAAAATTAAAATCGTACCATCATTATAGAAGTAGTTTTGCCATTACTTCCTTAATGTTCAGAATCTGTTTTACACTATTCAAGGATGAATATTTGCTGTTTAATGAGTACCTAACTGTTTCTTACTTGTTAATTAATTATATTAACCTAATAAATACAATTAATTATTTACCTGTTGACATCCACATCGGTAGACTCCAAGATATTTCGCGCCTTATCCAAGTAGCCATGTTCAACTGCCGCAAAGAGAGCTGTAACAACAGATAATAATTTATAAATTTGTTTTGTGTTCTGTTATTATGATATTATGTGACTTTTTCTCTTTTATTTATTTTTAGTGCTGATAAATTCTAATATATAGATCAATGTAAGAAATAAAGGTACTCTTCTTTTTTTAATAGAATCAAGCAAACGTCTCTTTTTACAAGCTTTATTTCTGTATTATTTTCCGCGAACTTAGTCTGCACAACTAACGAATAGGCTAGTTTCCTGGGTCAAAAAAAGATTATTCTATTTAGTCCGTCAGTAAGATTATCAAAAAATATTGGACCCATATTTTGTCTTTTGTCAATCAAACAAAAAATGACGAAGATAAAGCGCATCAAAGTTAGCACGTGACGTCACGCCTTGCTAAAAAGTGTCGCAAGGCGTGATGTTACGCGGAACTTTAACGGGCTATATCTTCATAATTTTTTGTTTGTTTGAGAAAAGAAAAAATACGTGTCAAATTTTTTCTGTAAATCCAACTGACGGACTAATTAGATTTTTTTAGGAAACTAGCCCATTCTTAGTTTTAGCATAGATTATAATTAATTAAACTACTGTAAGTGTTCTGACATTTCGTGTCCATGAGCGATCTCTATGTGTCCGTTGCTCAAGCGCGCATTGTATGAAGCTTAACTTCTGATACCCATTACTATTATTTATTCTGTGGTTTCAACCCCTTACTGTTTTCTGCAGTCCTTATTATTGGGTGTTCAAGCAATATTTTCTCCAAATGTCATATGTTTTAGTCCATGTGTTAAGACAGTACCTACGTTTTCTGTCAGTCACCAAGTAAGTCAGCCACGGTACTGTGTTGTAGGTATATAAGATAGTAACAGATAAGAATGTTTTTAGGTTTGTCTGCTTTTATGTAATTGAATATCTAGATGGAATATAATGTGCGAGATATTTGCATCATCATCATCTTATTACGAGTAGTAAGTTAAGTCACATTTTGTTTTATTTTATTTCGAAACTGAACACAAATTTACGTTACAATATTTAATGAGCGGTGCAATGCGTTGTGAGTTAAAAGGCCACTTATAAATCTATATTACATTGATTCCGAAGGAATTTAAACCATCAACAATTTATAAGCAATTGAAAACGGCTAGTTTCAATTATAAATAATAAATTGTTTCCACAATCACACCAGTTGTCTAGCCCCAAACTAAGCAAAGCTTGTACTGTGGCGACTAGATAACGGATAAACATACTTAAATACTTTTATAAACGCTTTTATAAATGCTCGTGCTCATCACACAAACATTTGCCCCTTGCTGGATTCGAACCCGCAAACGCTGGCTGGCTAGTCCGGAGCGCGAACCACTACACCAGACGGCCGTCAATTGTTCACAATATAAAGGTTCGACAATTTTTATTTATTCGGTTTATACGATTGCATACAGCATAAATTAATGAGAATGGTAAGGTGGATGTGGATGACGAGAATGGACAAGACAAAGAATGAATATATTAGAGGAAGTATGAAAGTGGCACCCGTAACAGAAAATATGACTGTATGTCTTGGTACAGACATGTGATGAGAAGGGAAGAGCACGTAACGAAGAGAGTGATAGGTATGAGTATTGAAGGATGAAGAGGTAGAGAACGACCTAAGAAGAGATGGATGAATTGTGTGAGGAGTGATATTACTTAAAAGGGAGTGAATGACTCGATGACGAGTGACCGGATTGCATAGAAGAGAAAGACATACTGCGCCGACCACAGATGACTTGGGAACAGGGCAGGAGAATAATGAATGAATTTTCATAGTTAGCTAAGCCTACAAACAAACGTAGTTATTTATTTGACGGTTGTGTACCATAGGTACATTTATGAACATACCAACATTTGTATTGTAAATGACGAAACAAACTGATAGGGATAATAAATAACTCATCATTATATTAGGTTATCGTGGTTAAATTAAGTGGAATAATTACCTTTTCCTAAATAAACAGGAATAAGTTGCTTGTATACCAAAATTCTACCAAGAAATAACGAAATTTATCTTACAAGGAAACGCACGATCGATTGGTAATATATTGGTAATTTCACTAGTTTAGGTAGGTGTACCTTCTGATTCCAACTCGTAAACAGGAATATTTAGTATATCTTAGTAAAATATAAAATATACATCGCACAACTAGATAAAGAGTAGCGCAACTCGAAATAATATAAAATCGAGTTATTGTGATTATCAGAACTTCGTCGAATCTACATTAACTCCAGTCACACATTTATTTGAAGTTGGGGCATAGTAAAATTTGAGTTGTGCCACTCTTTATCTGTGCGACATTGTGTCTGAAATAGTTGGATCAAGTAATACTTTGTTTAAGATTTTTACATATACAATACAATTAAGAACTTACTTATGTTTAGAACCCCCCAATCACTCGGATCGGACAGACGGATTTAATAGTGCTGTTTAGATACACAGCAGTTACTTTTTGCAGCCCAACGTTTCCTAGTATTACTGGATAACTTCCAAAACAAAAATAAACAATATAAAAGTTGCTCATAGTTGCTTAATGTTGCCGTATTGCAAGAAAATGCCTCGCACAAAGAAACTGCAGTGTGAATGCACCATAATTATATTTTATATTAAGAAGTTATGATGAAAGAATATTTAAGCGTAACACACACAGCGAGCGTGCGCGGGACGGCGACGGAACAGGTCGGTAGTACGGCGGGTGTAATAACATACGTTTAAATGGGCGCCCACAGACAGCGGGCGTGAGCGGGACGGCTCGCCGCGCACGCCGGCTGTGTGTGGGCGCCCATTTAAACCTATGTTAATAGACCCGCCGTACTGCCGTACCCGTTGCCGTCCCGCGCACGCTCTCTGTGTGTGTTACGCTTTATGAAAGCTTTTATGTCGTCAAATGTATACATACTTACTTGTATACATTTAACGAGCGTCTTGGTCTAGTGTTTGCTTCGGAGTCCGGACTACGATGCCAGGCGGTATTAGGTTCGAATCCCGCAAGGGGGCAAGTGTTTATGTAACTTGAGTCATAGACGTATTTTTGTTTGATGTACATATTTAAGTAAATTTATTTATTATCTCGTCGCCATAGTAGTTAGTAGTACTCTACTTAGTTTGAAACTAGGTAGCTAGATAAATAAATAGTGTGATTACAGGAAGTTTTAAAAAAATCATTCACTTCTCATTTTATGTTTTTTTATTAGATGTCGTGTAATAAAAAACAAATTAATTGCCTACCTATCTATCTCCGTTCATGATTTCAAAAAGAAAAATAATTTTAGATAAAGGAAACAATAAAAACAAAATAATACCATGCAAGTGTATGTTAACTTGTGCGATTTTGTCTTGGTGCGCGCGCGCGTCCTTCTGCTGACGGCGGGTTGCTTTGTCGAGGTGCGGGGGGAGGGGGGCGCACGCGCTCAGGGAGGGCAGCTCCCCCCCGCACCCCTCCAGCAGCGCGCCGTACTGGAGTTCTAGAGGAGAAAAAAATAACATAAAAAAAAGGAAAATAACCAAAAATTTAAAACAATGTCAAACGAGAATCATAAAAAACCTAAACAAAAAAATATTACTTGAATTAAAATTACTAAGTGATACTAAGTAACCAAAAAGATACAAAAAGGTAATAAAAAGACTCCCTTTAGTTATTGAGTATGTAATCCGTATCGATTCGTTGATGTCTTTTCCTTGTAGAATTGAAATATGTATTTCTTTTAACATTCTCGTTTATAAGGCACACGTAAAAAAGATTTTATAATGTTGTAATATATTAGGAATTGCTATTTTAGGTTTAAATTTAACGGTTTTTCGTTTTGAATAAAAATCATGGCCTGATATTATACTACTAAGGGCCGATTTTTTGATCGCCAGATAACTTTATTTAACGAATCAAATTCACATTTTGATACAATTTCTATACAAAAACTGTCAAATGTCAAACTTATTCTTCAAATAAAAGTTATCTAGCTATTGAAAAATCGGCCCTAAAAGTAATATTATTTTTATTTCATATTTTTAAAAGATAGCCTAATATGTCGTTAACCAAGTGATGGCCCTGTTCTAGAACTCAGATCGTAATCAATACACATAGGCTATTTATAAATCATCAGCCTTAGGAAGTCTAATGCTGGACTAGGCCTCCCTTAAAGAACGCCACAGCAAGAGGTTTTGAGCCAGTTGCATCTAGTAGTTTCCCGTTGCCTTGACTGGGTCGACAGTCCACCGGGTGGGAGGGCTGCGTCTTCCAGTTTGTGGTCGCCACTCGAGAAGCTTTTTTCCCCAACGGTTGTCAGTTCTGCGTGCTATTCTGGTTCTGGTCTGCCCCATTGCCACTTTAGCTTTGCCATTCAAAGCGCTATGACGATAACTTTATTGGTCTTTCTACGGATCTCCTCGTTTCGGATTTCATATCTATCTTATATCTTAAATATATAAAATAAAGTCCGGTTATTTACACCATTTATAAGTCAAGAACGGCTGGACCGATTTTATAATCTTGGATTAGTTAAATTTGTCTCCGCCCCGAATAGCAGAAAAGCTATAAAAAACACGGAAAAATTTACAAAAAAAAATTCAATGGGAGGTACGAAGTTCGCCGGCACAGCTAGTCTATATTTAAAACAAAGTGTTAGTTACACCATTTATAAATCAAGAACAGCTGGACTGATTTTTATGATCTTTGATTTTTTAGATTTGTATCCCCCCCGAATAGCAGAATAACATAAAAAAATCGAATAAATTCACGAAAAAAAAAAAATTATAAAGAGGCGGTACGAAGTTCGCCGGGACAGCTAGTTTTTTAGTTTATAAAGTAGATAATTTCATTAATACAATGTCTCATATTCATGGTATATTCTTACACAACCATGAAACAAGTACGATAATAAAATACTGCTGTTAGCAACATAATTTAGCACTAAATTACCCAACCTTAGCCTACAGTACAGTCATCGACGACCGAGCAACATGTTCACGGTTAATTCAATGCCAAATGGATTGTATGTTAATATCACTATGTACTGTTGGCACCACATTCATTGCCAATTTTTACGTGACAAAAAAATCGATTTCACATACCTAAATAATAACGTAGCCTAGCTATAATAATAATGAAAATACTTTTAAACACCTTGGCTAAAATAAAAAAAAGTTAAGTATGCCTATACGAGTATACGTCTCACTGTAGGCACAGGCCTAGAGTATTAGAGAGTTCTCATATAACAATAACATATAAATAGGTATGCACCAGACACACCGATAATCATGGGTAGCCTTTCCTATCTATTTTTCCGAAGGAGCAGCACATTTAGATGCAAGCCAGTTTGGAAAAGTTTGTTTTCAGAATTGACCAAACCGGAAATCAAACCCGGGATCCTTTACTCAACGGGAAACAAAACGCACTGCGCCAATCCGTCAAATACTGTGCATGGCCTCATTCTTAATCTTTAAAAGATCTAAAAAACAATTGTAAAGTAATATTTATTTTAAGGTAAAATTAATTCAAAAAACGAGAAGTACGTAATATTATTTAGATTTGTTCTTAACTAGGTGTGCCCGCGGCTTCGCCCGCGTGGATTTTCGTTACTTTCAATAGTTATTCTGCTATTCGGGGCGGAGACAAATCCAACAAATCGAAAATTAAAAAAATCGGTCCAGCCGTTCTTGAGTTTTAAATGGTTTTATTTATGCGACTTTGTTTTATATAAACAAACATGGATAAAATGTCTTCAAGGTGAAGTAAGGTTATTTTGACAAAAAACTGTTATTTTTAAAACTTTACAATTTGCACTTTGTACTTACATAAATTAGAAAAAAAGAATAGTCATGTTTTTTTTGTAATATTTGATTTTTAGATGTTGAATAACTTGTAAAACCCGCGACGTATCACCAATATTGTATTTATTAGATTTTTATGCAAATATTTTTATTTATTCATAAATAAATAATGCACCAGACAGCACATTAGTTGTCATGATATCGATATTTTACCACTGGCACACTAAGACTCGAGCTAATTTAGAAAAGACCGTTTTCTAAATCGACCCGAACCGGGAATTGAGCCCATGACCCTTTGGGTTCAAGACCAATTACTGCGCCACACACCCATCGGTTCGCCGTCTTCAAATATCCTTCTGATCCTAGTAATATTATAAACGCGAAAGTTTATGAGTGTAGATGTATGGATCTTTGTTACTCTTTCACGCAAAAACTACTGAATGGATTTTGATGAAATTTAGCGTAATGTCAAAGTCAAAGTCAAAAATCTTTTATTCAGTTTAGGACAGAAAACTGCCACTTATGAACGTCAATAATAACATTATTGGCCCATATGGGGCAGAACATGTCTCCTTATTTTTTGGGCCCTACTAGCGCTTCGAGACAAGACACAGACAATCTGGCAAGTGCTGAGAAGAAACGCCGGAACAAACTCAGTCACCACTAGCCAATGATACCAATGATAGACCATTACCTGGAATAACACATAAGATACTTTTTATCCGGGTAAGGTCAACGCAGACAAAATCGCGGACAAAAGCTAGTAATAATATTTTACTGTTATGTAATATATGCGTTGCAATTGCAACGATTTATTTGAGACGATTACGTTACCGAATAAATAATGAAGCTGATTATGATAATTATTAGTTAGTTGTAATAAAATTGTTACTTTAAGTACGTCAAGTCACGTGTGTAAGTTAAGATTCAACAAGGTTAATAACCTCTTACCTATACTTAGGTATTTTATCTATACTTTTAGAGTTTTTGAAAAACGAGTATTTTTGAAAAGAATTTACTACCTACTCAAAAAAACATACCCGATATAATTATGTATGTTTGAAATATATGGACTCTCTTTTAGGATACAAGCTCGGAGTTATTGGAGTAAATAATAGATAGAAACTATTCTATTAACTATTCTTGTATTGAAACTGTAGAATCATCACCTAAAATTAAGTTTACTACTCAAATAATATAACCTTATACATTATACTTTAACATGAGTGGATATGATTAAATTCTTTTGGACAAGCTCTCTCCATTATAGATCACATTTATGTCAAAAGGTGAGATTAGTTATCGAGAGGAAGTCTATTTATTCATCATCATCATTTCAGCCACAGGACGTCCACTGCTGAACAAAGGCCTCCCCCAATGACCTATCATCGGAGGGGGTTGCCAATACTCGCCACGCTTGGCAGGCGGGTTGGCGAGCGCAGTTTTTTTTATAAGATTTCGCAACGCAGACGCTGCTGCCCGTCTCGTGCTACAGGAATTAGTCGCCTCTTACGACACGCCTCCTGTTGGCGGTCTATTTATTATAAAAACAAAACCTCCGAAGTGTGAGTCGGACTCGTACCCCGAGGACTCTGTAGTACAAACTTGTAGGTATTTAAATAGTTATTCTACTTCTTCTCAGTCGTTACGCTCTTGACAGAGCGGTCGTGGTCGTCATGGATTGTAGATGTGGGCGGATGTAACTCGCGTCACGATTTCTCACGTGTAGTTTTTAGCAGTAGGGAAATTTCAGAAGGCGGATGTGTTCATGAATACAAAGAACTTTTTCTATGGGGTCAATCAATCAATCAATATCTTTATTTGCTTAAAAAACGTATTATGGATGTTCCAGGTTATAATGTTCACATGTTTTACTTCGTATAGAAAGCATGCAAAGGTTCAACTTTGAAATCCTGTTTTGTTTCTCCATACAATCTTACTTATCTAACGCTCTACCTCGATGATAATGTGTGGAGCAGCGAAATTTCTACTGATCCTATGATAAGTAGCTTAAGCATTTGTATTATAGGAATCAAAAACAACGACGGTACCACAACACCTAGACCGAGACAATATAGAAAAGTATTTTTTTATATTGACCGACCGGGAATCGAACCCGGGACCTCAGAGATAGTGACAACTAGTCCAGTATGCTCGCCTCTTGGCTACGGAGGTCGTTGGATTTTAATTTTAAAGTTTTTTAAGCCTGCCGAACTAAAGTATATTATCCAAGTTAATATTGCAAGTAACATGTGACTGACTGTACGAATAACTGAATGTAAAAATCAAATGTCCTCAAGCACTGGCGAGGTGACTGAATGGCCTTATTTGGCACCATGCAGCCCATTATGATTAGATTTCGGATCACAAGGCGTGCCACTTGCATTGCATTGGAGTTTTGACAACGCTTATTTATTAATATTACAAGTGTTATGGCTGGTAACAAGATTCTTAAGTGGGTAGCGTGGTCAAATCATGAATCATGATTTATCATTCACTTGCCTTTTTCCGTCATCTGGAGCAATCTCTTTTAAACATCTTAACTATTCGCCATCGAGTTATCCACTCCCGTCATATCCCATCCCTGTCATATCCATAAACAAAGTATTTCTTTAAAATATGGTAAAGACTTTTGTCATTTATAAAATTAAAACAACAGTCTATTAACTTATTGGCTACCAACAGCGTAATAACCAAATTGATATTGTGTGTCGTTTTGCCAGAATATTTTTTCTAGAAGCTTTGTTTTATATCGTTTGTTCTGAGTGCTGTCAACATTTATCACAAAGGGCTAGTTTATTTATTTATCATCAAAAGGCTAACTAAGATCTCTTTTGGCAGTATTACTTCAACCTTGTTTTGTTTTTCTGTATAGAGTTTGACAAAATTACACTGCTAAAGATACTGTGTTTTTAGGCCCCAGTAATTAAGATAAAACATTTCTGATGTAAGTAAAAAATCTGTTTTCACATCACAATTTCACATGTCCTGGTATTACATGTAACTCATATTATTTTACCTATATTTATTATATAAAATATTTACATGTTTCACCAGACAGCATGCTAAGCTTTAAAACTTGTATTAAGTACCATCTCTACAATAGTATGCTTTACTCAAATAATTTTTTTTTATAAGAATAAACGTTTTATCGTTATATAAACATTTTCATTTTATCGCAACAACAAAGTAACGATGACTATCAAATATTACTTTCTTTCTAAATATTGTAATCTGTTATTTCAATGTTCCACTACGACGCTGGTTTCGCAAAGTCATGGTCGTTTATTGCCCGTCCGAGAAAGTTCCACATAAAGGACAAACAAGATTATCGAATAATTTGAAGGTGAAAAACTCCGAAAAACATTCTACTATCAACAATTCAAAATGTTCCTAATCTTGCTGCAAACAAAAAACATTTGAAATTAGAACAACCTTAAAAAAAACCTGGGGCTTCTGTTTTTAATCATAGACAATTTATTATTCAAGAAAGTAGGTAAGAAAGATGATTATAGAACAGTAGTTTTTTATGTTGATGATTTTTTGAGTTAGACTTAATTAAGATTGCATTTAATTAGATGGGGCACTATTTTCAAAATCGTAGGAGACAAAACGTGTTTAAAAATAAGATCGGTGTATGAAGTAACCTGGGTTTTTACGAATAGATAACTTATCTATGAGCAACTAGTGTTGAATTAATACAGATTTATTTTTATAAATTTATCTCGGGTGTTTACCCAATCGAGTTTAATTATCTCAGACCCGAACTTGGTTAAAGTCGCTTTTTATATCATCGGAATTGTACTTATGGCAATTACTAGAAGAGACTGATAAATGTCAATAGTCACACAATTAATTATAAATGCTCGTTTTCGGTACTTACTGCAATTTTATAGAGCTAGCGAAAATACATTTGTATTTCAGTATACAAATTTTAGCAAAAAACATACCCTTGAGCTTATAACAATCACAAACATCAATCAAAAGCATCACGAAATCAATTCTCATAATGACTAAAGTGAAAAGTTCCCACCATTGTTGATAAACACGTTATTGTTCCAATCGCTCGTGACTGTGATAACGTGCGTTTACGCATCGCGTGGCGATTCTTACTCAATACAAAAACGCATGAAAGCAACAGTGATGTATCGTTCTATCGCTATTGCGGAAATCGTGACGCGAGGCCGAGGTGCGACGTGTCGACAAAATCGGTCATGTATCGGAGGTTACTGATACAAATTATCGGAAGTAAGCACTTCAATCCGTATTTGGGTTTTAAAACTGGCAACACTAATACACACACCACGGCCAAATGATTAAGCTCCGAGGCATGATT
Source organism: Anania hortulata (assembly GCA_963576865.1). Classification (NCBI taxonomy): domain Eukaryota; kingdom Metazoa; phylum Arthropoda; class Insecta; order Lepidoptera; family Crambidae; genus Anania; species Anania hortulata. The sequence continues at coordinate 17,163,391 of OY756395.1, read as the reverse complement.
AAACAAACACTAACACTGGCCGAAAACGAGACAAAAAAACTGTTAACAAAAAAAGAACACTGGCTGATAATAAAAATATTAAAATTATGAAACTGACCACAATTTAAGAAGTCTAGCATGTCAGTCCATTGCAGTATCATTATTGCAACTGAGATGGTCGCACGGCTCTAAAGCTCGGGTATTGTGTGCTATCTCGATCTCATGTGTCGTCGTCTGTATCTAAATCTCTGAGTGTGCGAAAGTGACTGACACCTTGCAGCGGCTAACTAGGTTGAGTGCAAGTTCAATTTAGGTCTCAAATTAGTTTAGCGCGGAGGTCGACATAGCGCCGCCAGTGACAAAGTGTTGCCCGTTATATATTATACCATTATTGAATAATATTTTATTACGATAACTAGTTCATGAAGTTTTAGCAAACTTCCTACAGAATTTCAAAGATGCAAGCACATTTTGTTTCTTTTGAAACATTATCAAGTTGCAGCAGTTAGATATAATGAGTACTCTCTAAAAAAAGAACTAGATTTGTAGATATTATTGTATTAACATGGTAGAAATATAAAACTGATAATTTAATGATAGTAAAATTATGTTAGAGATTATATTAGAAACTTGCTTTTTTGTTCTATTATCTTCAGAATGGGAGAACTAACGAATGACTTTAATGAGGCACACACAGCCTAACCTTTTCTATAGAGCCTTTCTTTTATTTTGCAGATATAATCCAACTCGTAATAACGTCGCCGATTATTCCTAATGATTGTAGTTGTCTGAAGAGAGTCACAAAAGAATTGCTATTGAATTGAAATAGAATTAACCAAAGGTCAATGTCTCCGCTTTCGAGCAGTCAATTATGTCGTAACACAGTAAGCGGTCTCACGGAGGTTCATTGTAAAATTTGAGTTTATGTAACATTAAATAACGCCACATAACATTTTGAAATAAATAATAATTGCCAAGGGAAGCTGGGCTTTTGATAGTCATAAGTTTATAATGGCAACCATTTTATTTCGCGTGCATGTAATAAAGGAGTTTAACTTGATTTCTATAATTTGTAAAATTATTTTGATTCTTCAATAATGACATTATAAATATACCTATCTTAGATTATTGAAGCAAATGTGATTCAAGATGGCATTTAAATTCCATGAATGTGTTCAGAAGAAGCTGCGATCTGGTCAAGTCCTTTGAAAAAAACATAGAGGCCCCAAACGTTGTTGCCCTGCAAGGATCTCTCTCTCTCCCTGATTGAACAGTGGTTGAAAATAACTATGATCTAGATTTTCTTGCTTCCGCTTCTGATCGGAAATTCCCTAAAGCGTAAAAAAAGTGATACGTCTGGCTTAGTGTCGTCATCCTTAGAGCGCGCCTTGATTTATAGTAACCACTTGACACTGGCGAACATGGCAACGCTGATTAGCCATTAAAAAAAAGAAGAAAGAAGAAGTTTTATAGTAGCAATTGGCGTGTGACACAAAACACCGAGAGTATTAGTGGTAGTAGCGCGGTACCTTTGAACACAAATAGTTCGATTCCCAGTTCAGGTCAAGTTCTAGGTATTGTGGGAGACCTCTCCCTCTCCGGGGACCTCCCCGGCAGAATCATAGTCTGATAACCTAGGATGTTAATTCCTTTCTTCGAGACTGTGTCAATTGAGTGTTGTCTAGCGCATATTTATTAATTTACTAGCTATTGCCTGCGACTTCGTTCGCGTGATCTTTTCTATTTTTTTTCATAAGAACCTTCTCCTGACAATAATTAAGACAACAAAAAAAGAATTAGCGAAATTGTTCCATCCGTTCACGCGTGATGCGATGACCAAGGGAAATAGAGATTAATTTTTATATATAGAGATTCCTATGATACAACAGTTTTCAAGAAAACACGTGCTTAATTTGTATCAGCCATCTTGGATTTAACCGAACAGATGTGCACTTGTACGAACCAATTGGAAAGTTACACCTCAAAGTGGAACTCGAGCAAGGATCTTCGGGAACTTTTCAACTAACGCAATATTCCTTTGACAGAAGTTATAGAATTCAGGCAAGTTTCACTGAAACCGACGTTTTAATGGCCCTGAATTCGTCTATCGGCTGTTCAATTTTGCTGACCGTTATAGTTGTGATGAAATCGTGATTGAAGCGTTATTTGAACACAGAATCGAGATAAAATTGATGAGATTGGACTTGTATCAAATTGTTTTTTGGCTATATCTCCAAGTGGGAGGACATGGAATATGTAGGCTATAGTGTAGGCCTATAGACGAAGCTTGACAACGCTAATAGAACGGAATGACAATATACTCGTATGTAAATGTATAATAATTATTATTAAGTTAAACTATTGAAATATCATATTATACAGGGTTTTAGATGAAATCAGATTATCTTTTTATAAAACAGTTCTACTCATAAATATAAACAAACTTATTACTAAACCATTATAGCGAAATATAGAAAAATCAGCTCACAGTAAAAATTTGAAATATTTATGACAAAATCCAACCAGTATAAACATGTCCTTCTTTCAAACTTACACCCTTTATTTATTTAAGACCCAATTTCACCAAACTCGTTAATGGAGGATTAGTTTGTTTGTCGGACTGACAGTAATGTTTAAAATAAGTTTAAAATATAACCCTGTTAGTGATTACACTAAGATTAATGAAATCGGGTCTAAAGCCTTCCTATAGTATAAGTAAGTACTGTTAAACGGTGAAGACAGTCATACGATAAAAAATACAACTACATATTAAATAGGACTAATATCGACATCTCAAAAAAAACAATTCACTTTACCATACAAACTGATGTCAACTGGTCGGCGGTTTAGGGAAGGTGAATTTATTATCGTATGATCGTCTCCACCCTGTATGTGTGAAGTTATCCTCTGCCAGTTACACGAGGTAGGTACCCTTAAATTTGAGTATTTAGGTAAATTTGTAATTTGTAATTTTGTCTAAGTAACTATCTCTAATACACAATGTTGTTTTTTGGAAAAACGAAATAGTCGTTGTTGATTTTATTTCAATGTTAATCTCCTAAAATGGATGATAATGCAGTCATTCTCTATTTGAAAAAAATATATATACCGAAAAAGAAATGCAAAAGAATACGTTTCTACTAACTTGACAAAGGATTATTGCACATATTTACACAGCATACTGATTCATATAGCTGACTGGGTCAACTTTGAGCAATCCGTGTTCTTTGAGCTTGAGATCCGCCTCAGGGAAGGCTTCTGATTAGGTGTAAGCGAAAACAACCATTGCGCCTTAACACACTAACAATAAAGTTCAAGATCATCTAGCAAAAGGTTTGACCATACATACATAGTTGTACTCGTATGTGCGCAACGCGTGCGAGTGACGTGAAGTTGAGATTATTTATGCATGTAAGTATGGAGTTCAGTAACAGCGAAACGCGGAACTAATATACAATTGTTGATAAATGTATTCTATTTTTTAAGAACAAATATCTTACAATTTTGAAAAATAAGAATCAGATTTCATTTTTAACTGTAGCTTAGAAAATTTGATCTTTATTTAGTAGAACATAGTCTAATAAAACTAATTCATTAAATTGCAAATGGACTGGGTTTCATTATTATGGTGTCAATATTGTGACATTTACATAATAAATGTACGGGGCAGATTCACCGTGGTGCGTGTTACTACTTACTGAGAGTCTGGTTGTTCCAATATCACCCCAAAGACCTAGACGTTATAAATATCCTACTGCGGCTAATTTGAACCAATATTTTTCAAATGCAGATCGGATACATATATTTTAAGGGTGAAGCCTCTCATGGCAAAGTATTTATTGGTATCATATAAATACATGAAAAGAAAAATTTAAGGTAAAAGCTGTTAGTGTAATTTTTTTTTAACTTTTTTAATCAGTAAAAAGTAAAACAGTTTTGTCGCTGTTTGTTAAATCGATGGGCAAGAACGCATTTTTTTTTTGCAATCACTGACACTTAAAACAATTTTAGGGTAAGCAAAGCATTGGTACAGCTTAGGGCTTAGGCTTATTATGGTTGTACCATGAGGTATTTTGTGATTTATGTAGGATTATCTAAATAAAATATACAATAAAATAAAATAAAAAGTTTCTTATTGTTATTCTGTGACATTGACGCTAAGCTAGTCAATATTTTTTCATGTCATTGGTGCTCCTGAGCTTCGACCATAATCTGGCCACCTTTGCGGCATTAATCGTCTCTCTAATCAATTCCTGCTTCATGCAGGTGAAGGCTATACTCTATGTCTCACTTAGAGACAATTACCCTTAATATTTATAGTGCGTTTGTACGTTAGAAGAAGAGCATCGGTGAAATGGATCTTTTGCAGGATAAATCAAAAATGCTATGATGACCATTTATCGTACTAGTTGATGCATCAGCTATCCCGTTTGCCAGTTTGCAAGCCTTACTAAAACAGAAGCTTTGAGGCGGTGTAAAAGGTATCTAAGTAAAATTATCTCCGCTTGTTACCCGTGGAGGAGGCATTTCACTCCGTGGGAATTAGTGAGAATCTTTAGACAGAGCTACTATCCACTATTGTTGCCCGAATGTGAGACACGCGGTTTTGTTATGCTAAAGTGAGCCGATGGGGGCTTGAATGGGTCCTCGGTATGTGATGTAACCGGCAGCATTTAGATTGGTCTTAATTTTAACTTTAAAAAAAACGCCTCTTTCTTTTTGAGGTAGGTTAAAAATAGGTAAATCTATAGACACTGAAGGCAACCATAAGTACCATGGATTGGGTTATGTAACTAACTAGAAGCAATAGTTTTTTCTTCAATGAAATAGCTACCTACTTTTAGTGTCATCTCTTAAATTTTTTATGCTTCTCACATACTGACTTGATGTTTTGTTCAAAAATTTAAGAGTACTATTTTCGTGCAAAAGAATAGCGCGTAGGAGGGATGACTACTTCATTATTTATTTCTAGGGCGTGTTCTCGAAGGGCGAGGAAGCTGGAAAAGTTATTTTCGCCAGAAAAGTGATCATGAGGCTTATATTTTATGAAAAGTGAAACATTATTCTATACTCATTGAGGTAGACGTAAGGTGAGTCATCATAACATTTGACGACCGTCTGGTGTAGTGGTTCGCGCCCCGGACTACAAAGCCAGCGGTTGCGAGTTCGAATCCCGCAAGGGACAAATGTTTGTGTGATACGCACGAGCATTTGTACCTAAGTCATGGATGTGTATAAGCGTATTTAAGTATGTTTATCCGTTATCTAGTCGCCATAGTACAAGTTTTTCTTAGTTTGGGGCTAGATAAGTGGTGTGATTGTGAAAACAATTTATTATTATTATAACATGACATGAAGATGACGATAAGCATCTTAAACTTTATATTGTCATCAATATCAAGTCAATTTTACACAATGTATCTCAGGTAAGCATCATGTTTTTGTGACAGTAGGTGCTATGATTGATATGATTTAGATTAAAGAATGAATCAAACGAAAAGAGTGCTGATATGTAAAGATTTTTTTAGTATTACGATGATCTCACAAAGTCATGGAATTCTAGTATAAAATCTTAAATCTTCTTATGACAAATAATGTTGCGTGCACCAAACACTTAAATACTCGAGGAAGCAACGCATGTAATCGAAATGCAGTAAATTCTTAATTGTAGATTACCGAACAAGATTTTATAAACGACGCATCAGCTAAGGTTGCTATGCTTGTACTTTTAATGTTCGAATCAATAAGTATGACATAAAAAAACATAGTATATCTAATCAATAAAAAACCACAATAAAAGTTTATTTTTGTCATAATCCTCAAGAATATTATGTGACTACAATTTTAGAATATACATTTTGCCTGACTACTTGAGCAACTCTTCCTTATACTTTATTTGGTGGGGTAAACCACTATTTGAATAACACTTTCAAATACATATATCGAAAAGTACGGCTTTCTTTTTTAATTTACTATGTCAAAACGTCATCATTGTCAAAAAAACGAATTCAAAACTTTCAAAAGAAATTCAAACATGTCAAGGTCTGATTATGTTCCCGCATAATTTGGTAATAAAAGAATTTGATTGCTGAACTGTTTCGAATGACAGTATTTGACTTTTAGTTATTCATCATCATCATCATCATCATTTCAGCCATAGGAGGTCCACTGCTGAACAAAGGCCTCCCCCAATGACTGATCATCGGGGGGGATTGCCAATACTCGCCACGCTTGGCAGGCGGGTTGGCGAGCGCAGTATTTTTTATAAGATTTCGCACGAAGACGCTGCTGCCCGTCTCGTGCCACAGGAATTAGTAGACTCTTACGACATGCCTCCTGTTGGCGGTGGGGAAGTGTATTCTTTACGGCCGTCCCCACATATTACAACCATTTAAAGTTGAATAAAGAACAAAATTACAAATCATCTAGTGATTTCACTTAACTTAAAGCCACAACATAGGTTTATCCCATGGCAGTAAGGGGCGTTCAAATCAATTACCATTTTGTAAATTATGGACCGTACCACACTAAGAGAGGACAATTGGTAGCATTTTTCGCAACAAAAAAGTCAAACTCAAACTGTTTATTGCAATTAAGTGGTGTTAAATGATGTTTAAAGAGGTGTACAGTAACATAACAAAAAAAACCTGAGCCTTTAAACCTATAAAATTTTGCCTTAAAAAGCTGTATTTTGACTGTTCCATGTGCGTCGTCACGCGTTTTGGTTGCATATTTATTAATACATTTTCCATTTTTAATAGGATCCGGATTTGATTTCAAATATTCAGATAGTTTAGATATGTTTTGACATTGCATTAAAAGGGAACCTCTAAACTTAATTATACACTAAAACATATCAACTTTTTAATGCTAACTGTTATGAGCTGTAAATACCCGGTTACAATTTCACACTAATCCGAAACCGGTTGGATTTTGTAACAGTGAAACAAATCATGCGTTTATGGCGAAGAATTTTTTCGTCAATTAGTGATGTGTGACCTGCTTGGTGTTACAGAGTTTTCGACGAATTATAAATATTTATGGCACCAGTTTCATCAATTAGTTGTTTTTTGCGAATTTTGTGTTATGTAAACCAGAATGAAGATAAATTTTGATTTTGTTGAAAACATAAAGGTATAATTGAAATAAGAGGGCATTAATTAAAGTCACTCATTATAAGTGTTTTTACTGCAATAGTAGGTATAAATATAGGTAAATAAGCAGAAATTCTTAAAGTTAACCTGTTCAGTAGATAATGTTTGGTTAGGGTAAAAATTGAAATTTTTATTTTTTTTCGAATTGGCATAGCTCTGTGTATTCTGGGAGTACTGGAATATTCAATAATTATCAGGTATCTCGAAACACAAGCATTCGTAAACTAATTCGTAACTTCAAGACGATGTCAATAAATTGGTGTGTTGACTTGTGCATATTTATTTAGAAAGAATTAAATCATAAATTACAAAAAAATTAGGGGGTGTTGGCGTATGTATGGGATAAAACCATACATACCTTTATCTATAAAACATTAGACACTATATTGTAATAGAGGAGGCCATCGAAATACACAATATTCTAAAAAATATTAGTATTTGTTGTTATAACGGCCACAGAAACACATAATTTGTGAAAATTTCATCCGTTTAGCTATCGCGGTTCTTGAGATACAGCTTGGTGACCGACAGACGGACGGACAAACAGCGAAGTCTTAGTAATAGGGTCCCGTTTTTACCCTTTGGGTACGGAACCCTAAAAAGGCTCATGAAGGTTTACAAATCCTATTATGGCGGCCAATCTTTTCCTACGTGTCTGTCTCCCTTAAACACATGACATTGGCAGAAACACTGCTCTACGTAGAGCGGGATTTTTATCCGAAAAAAGTGTAAAAAAGGCAACTAGGATAGAAATACTACTATCGCAATGGTTGTTCTTCAACACAATCTGAATTTAAAAGCAAATCCCTAAAAGTTTTGGAAAGTTAAGCCCAGTATATTGTTGCAATTGTGGATATGTAAACAAAATGACTTCTACCGGCTTACAGCCTTTATGCAACGATGGATAAAAAACAAGCTATCGTAACTCAAAAGCGAAGTGATCCATAGAAACGAGGGTAATCCACAAGAAATAGGCTGTTATGCCATGCCGGACTAGACTTAAGACTAGTCATAATAATGTGTCTGTTTTTCATCCATTTCGTTTTACGAGTAGCAGTATATTTTTGTTACTGATTATACGAGTGCATACCTACTAATAGCTGTGCATAATGTAAACATTAGAAAAACAGCTTCGACTCCGTTGACGTAGTGGGGCACTGTGATTTTTCTTGAATGCAAAGGGTATCAGGGTCGATTTGCACTTCAAAAATATTTAGAAAACTTTTTTTTTTCTAGGCTTTTTTGGGTCTGCGTGCTGGGAGACGGAAAAAAACGGTTTGGTTTCTCAAAACAAAGCGTCAATTCGTTACTTTAAGACTATGACAATTTTCGAGTTCTTATTTATTTTTGCTTTAGAAGGTGGGAGTAGGCTAATTTTCAGCTAGTTTCGTTATAGAGCGACGCATTTGTCATGAATGAGAGAGACAACGATCTAAAACACTAAAACGGAACAATCAATTACCTAAACGGCGACCTTGGCCGCCTTCTGTCATTTGAAAACAAAAAGTAGTTTTATAAAAATATGTGTTTCATTACCATCGGATAAAAAAAATCTGTGCATAATCGATCTTGAATTTAATTAAATTGAATTAAATTGTCATTAAATGGTCTCAAGTTATAGTTTTTTTGGGTAAGGATATTCGAAGTTTAATGTTTGTTTTGTTTTACTTACTTTACCAGATAAATATTGTTTAAAAATGTACACCTAAATATTTCAAATAACATTCGTAAGTTTTTTCTAGGTACTGTTGGAACCTTATTTAAATATGAAATATTGTTTTCAGCATAACAATAATATGACCTTACGGCAATCTCCCTGTTTTTTCGACTAGGTACCTAGTACCTACTCGTACACTACCTTAGGATTGTGTCTCAAAGTTTATTTATTTAGTTGTTTGTGTAGGAATTTGAAGAAAACTAAGGTATTATATAAAAATCTGTGTTCAAATCTGATAACAGTGAAAACTGACGTAGTAATCAAAGTTTATCGCCATTGTTGTATGTAATTCATTAAAATACACTGTGAAAAAATACCTACACAATGTAAAGAAATCATAATTCCATTTTAATTGTAGCTGTAATTGTTGTTATGTGTTAGTGTTTTGTGCGCATGCGTGAGGTGCGTGTAATAACTGTATACGTACTCAAGTATGCTGACGGGGACAGTGGCAACTTCCTTTCCTTGGGCGGAGTGCTGTACACGAAGGCAGGGTTCACGCACCCCCTGGGCTGGTTAGGGCACGTGTCCCCCTCCGAACCTCTTCTCGTCCTTCTGTATCCCACGACATCCGTTACTGACTTCGCCGATTCCGACTTCCCGATCCCTTTCAACTTCTTCTTCCCTTTATCTGGGGAATGTATATGCAGTATCGCAGCCGCTTTAGGAGGTATCTTCTCCGGAACTAGCAGGTCTTTTGCAGACTTCTGCTTTTTATTCGTAAACAAATCACTGAACTTCGACTTCTCCACTTTCCTCGCCCGCTGCGGCTTCAAATTGAGGTCAATGTCTCCACTTTTCCTCCGCTGCTTCACCTCTGGCTTTTTCCTCGCCATGGTCTGTTCCGTCGGCTTGTAAGTGCCGTCGATGCCCGCGTACGCAACGTCGAACTCCTTGTCAGCGCTCCAGATCTGTGTCAACACAACGGTGTTTCGCTTTATCTTTTCAATGTCGTCCGTCGGCTCTTCGTCCTTCGTCGACCGCCAGCGGTTGCCGATCAGACGTAAGGACGCACGGACCGACCGAGAGCGTCGTAAGCCTCCTTGCTCCCGCTTGAACCTGTCGAGGAGGTTCTCCATAGCCCTTTGAGGGGTAGGGGGGCGCGGGCCCTGGGCATTGCACGTCACTCGACTACGCGCACTCTATTCACTCGAACGATAGTTACGTGAGTCTTTCCGACGTTCACTCGAAGCGGCGTCGTTGCGTCGAATGCGGCCTGGTGGTGGTGTTATGGTAAGATTGGTAGGGCTTCGATATGGCCCAGCTCGCAGTACCCGGTCTGTGCTCGACAGTGCGTCAGCCGTACTGATCTCATTTGCACAATCGTTTTGATTTGATAACTTATCTGATACGAATGTTTGGAGTACGCACGAATCACAGATTTGTTTGTTGTGACGTAGAGTAATAAAGTATTAAGGACAAATTCGTTTTAAGTGGGTGCGAGCGATATTTTTATCGTAACGTTTCTCTTATGAGTTTTTCTGGTTAACCATTAATTTGAAGCTCTCTGTTTCAATTAAAATATGAAGGACGGATCATTAATCTTACCAAATTTGAAACAACATTTTAACATTTAAATGATTTCTAAATCAGTAGATTAAATCAATATTTGCTATCAGACGCACGAGTTGGCTCCGCATATGATATTGATAAGTCGTTCGCCTCGTAGTGTGATTATTACGCAAAGCTTAATTACTTTAATGCATTACTATCAAATTTGGATAGTTTAAATAACCAACAGATTTAATTTAGAAATGCGGAATTGAGGACTGTTCACAATTTATTCATATTCATTTGTTTGTTAACAGTAAATTATAACTAAATTGGTTCCGAAGCTATGCTAAGTTAAATATTAATTGTACGAGATGTATGAGATATAAAACGCAAAAAATACCTATGCACTGTAATAAATTAATCTGTTTGAGGTATTCGTAAGTTCATGTTATGATTTTATACATTTCTTGATTTTGATGTTAAACTTATAAAGTGCTGGTCTGGCCTGCATCTAAGAAACTGATTATAGAGTTAGAAAAGAAGAGAATAAACGATTGTTATGGGAAATAAGTCACGTATGATAAGGGAGTTTAATACACAGGGTGAATTTTTATTAGTGTCAAATATTTTAGCGTTTTATTTAAACTCATGATACAGCCTGACGTCACATTATCTTGACCTAAGAAACTAATTGCCTAACTCAACATTATTTAGTTAGTGTACGTTTGCCGTACACATTTACATTATTTAATTGTTAAGAAATAGTTTCTTACCACTAACAAAATTAGGTTAAGTTGTAGGTAAGTAGTTTATTAGGCAAAGTTGTTTGATATCATAAGCATGAACAAACCCTTAACTATTTTACACTAATAAATTCATGCTTTATGTCGAACATAAACCAACGCTTTTTATTGTTTCAATTTTGCGGATTGGCGTGGTGTCCGATCCGAGCGTGTGATTGGACCCGCCATGCTATCGCTCGCCCTGTCGACGAGTGATGCATGAGTGCACAAATATTTAGGGTTGGTAACAAAACTGTAAAAATAGTAAATTATTTATTTAAAAGAATTGATTACACGATTGGACACTGGCATGGTGAAGTTTAAGAGTTTATTTACAAAAAACACAATTATTTTGACAGGATGGTAAAAATAGAGTAAAGTGCATATGTATTTATTTATATATGTCAAATGTTAAACGAGGTCTTGGCTTCTAAACTTGTGTCGTCAAACTTCTAGGAATTCTAAGGATAGGAGCAAACAATTATAGTGTTTATAAACAATTACCCAAACTTAACAATAAAATCATTTAGGAACATCGCTCACAGAGTGGTGCCACGATCTTCGACCAAGGTATATAATATCTAGACGGACAGTCGAGGCAGCGAACACTGGCACAAAAATTGTTCGAGACACTGGTCGTTAATTCTCTTCCCAGCATGTGTTCCGTCACTGGAGACGTATATACCGCTAGACAAAATTGAGGTGTCGGAAATGGCGTTATGCCCTAACAAAGTCCAAAGAAACTATAAAGGAAGACAAGACAAATAAAAAAGTAAAATACCATCACCGAATACCTAATTTTCGATGTTGGCCTGTGTTTTTTTTGTACGATTCAAGCAGTACGCTCAATCTAGACAGTATAACATCATTGGCAACGAATTAGTTATTTAATATCTATCAGAATTGTATAAAATTGCACTGATTGTTACTATCTACGTTATATATCGAAATTAGCTTATCTGAATAATTCCCGCAATCACAGCGATAACTAGATTTAGATAACTCTATATTTTAATAAATGTATCGTAATTGTCCTCCATGAAATTGTTATTTATCATTTAAAACAATTTTATAATTATGCATTAAAGTCTACGAACATTTTAATTATTATGGGTACCTATTTCAGCGTTAAATCATAATGTAAAGTTTTTAGAAGTCAGTTTTTACAAGTTTCAGTTTATTAAAGGAAATTACAGTTAGTGTGTTAGTACCATGTTAGTACCCTGTACTTTATTGTAAACGTAAAAATATATGTTTTTAGACCACTTCAAGATGAGGTTTTGTTTATATATATATATTTAATCTAAATACTAAAATATAAGTAATACAAGCCATAAAGGGACTAAAAAAAATACGGTACTTAACACTCAAGCATTTTTTTGTTTTGTTTTTAGCAATCACCTGCTAGTTACATCTAAGGTAGCTTAGTTGGAAAAGCACGCGCCCGGAATGCAATAAGACTTGTGTTCGATTCCCATCTAAGGCGGTTGATTTTTTTTTCAAGTGTTATATTCACTCAGAAGAGATTTATAAGGAGTACCTTCAATTTCTGTTTTAATGGCAGCAATTGTGCACTGGGGCAATGACAGTGTTAAAGAGACACGATTATTGCTATTGCTACTAAATAATTGAATTTGAAATAGAAATATCTAGAAATCTATTTTTATTTCTATTAAAGAATTGAATTTGTTCTATAAGTTATACACCACCTAAAATAGGAGTGCCTTAATATTGTGTTCAATTTTATTATATAGCCACTTTGACAGCCCTAGACCGCAACGTCACAGTGACTTGTGCTACGATCGATCAATTGGCTAAATTACTAGACAATGTCGGTTTGGCGTTGCACTCATATATAAACGTGTTAATGTTACGTAATTTCGTGTTGTTATCGAATACTTGAAATATTTGCGCAATACCGATGGTAATCTTCAATAAGTCATGGTCTGAACGCGATAACAAACCTCTGTTTTCGGGGTTCCGTAATGTACCAGAACTTGGAGCCTTACGAAAATCGTAAAACTGTACCTAAGCAGTGTTGATTTTACGTCATCCTCTAACAAAAATAATTCCCGTTTTTTAAATGTTTTAATTTAACTTTTGTTTCAAGGTGTTTAATTTCAAGTCATTCTAACGAGTGAAAGAGAGTTAAATTGTCATTTTGCTCATTTCCGATTCGATCTCGCAAACAAACACCGAGCATAGCATAAACGAAGTGTAGATCGTCTATAGCCACTTTGACTTAAAGTCAACCAAGTTAGGAATGTATCTTAGGTAAGAAACCATAGAAATTGTACGGCAAAAGATCTTAAATACAAATGTTATGATTCAAACACGTTACCCGTTACATAACTTTTTTTTAAACTAATTCTGAAAATATTTATAAAAACTTCTAAGCGAGTGAGTATTGTACATTGTACACATGCTCATTCAGATTCTCTGATTTGCGTAGGCAACTCAAATTTGTTTCTTTAGTGTTTTCAAAATGACAAACATATCCGAGCTATGTTAAAACTGTAAAAATGCCAGTGGTTAACATGGGTACGAAAAATCGGCATTCGCTGCAATTGCAGTCCGCCTACAGTACGCGTAGGGATTTTTTCGCACAGCGCCGTTTGTTGAAACGAAAACCATTTCGAATTTCAAACTAGGATTCCAATTTTAAATCTGTGGTATTTCGCGCGAACGCACGGTCTACGTTACTTTTTTAAATCAGTTTCCTTTTTTTCTTTTAAGTTGCAATGAAAATAGTTTGAGCTTACACTGCCTACTCACTGTGAGACTATTTTCTATTTTGAAACGCATCCTAGAATAAGTTACACGCAGCAGATAAGACTGCTTCTTATTTCTTTTCCATATCATCATCTTTAAACAGATCTTTAAATAGATGTAAAATTTTCCACTGACAAGAAGTGGAAGCGCAGGCAAAGCTAATCTCAGATGGCGCCAGCGTGTTTGGTCTTGTAGCTGTTGTTAACTATGTCCACGCAAATATCAAACTTCGTTTTTTTTTTCTGTGTTCACTAGTATGACCATGAAGATATAGGTATAGGTTGAGGAAACACTTTTAACTAACATCTAAGGTATAATTCTCCCTTTCTGTGGTTTGACCTCGTTTTCTACGTAGGGTACGTAGAACGAGGCGTCGAAAGGAGATAACAATACATAAATTTTGCCTCAGATGTTAGTTAGATGGTAGTTCAGAGTGATTTCTTTAACAATACCTACATCTTCATGAATATGACTGAATAAGAAGCATGTTTGACACACGCTTGGCAACTTATCATAATGATATATCCTATATCGTAGTGATTAGGTATATGATCAGTGGTAACAGTGAAAGAATCATTGATTAAATAATTACTACGGGCAAGACCAAACACAATGCGACACCTATTGGGATAAATTGATTAAATTCAAATCTGGTTTGCTATCAACAAAGAAACCCTAACATTATTTAAAAAATACATGGAGACGAAACGTAGACAAACGTAGTGTAGGACGCCCCCTAGCTCGATGGACCGACGACCTTAGGAAGATGAATAATGAATGAAATGATGATGATGTAAATGAATGAAAAAAGCGGGAGATCGTGTTCTTTGGCGCACTTTGAGGAAGGCTTACGACCAGCAGTGGACTGCAATAGGCTGACATGATGATGATGACAAAAAACATAATTGGTGCTGATTAATACATTAGATACATAATAGGAGCTATAAAGTTAATGAGCGAGCAGCCCAGAATTACAAATATAGGTATTAGGCACCAAATAGGTATTATGTAGTATTACCACAGTTGGCTTAACAATATGTATTACTAAATTCATATATTTTCCTATTGCTAAAGGATAAGTAGTCTAATTATGTATTATTATTATCGCTTAATTAATTAGCTAATCCGACTATCCTTGTGCATAATTGTTTAACGTAAGTGCACGAACTATATAATATGTGTGTTAGTGTTATTTATCATCCCACAACATAGCAGTGAACTAACACTGCTCTACATAAACTTCGTAAAGTATCCTACAAACCCGACCTCAATGGTCTATAGTATTATTTCTTATTTCTTTTTTATATTTAAAACCTCTTTTTGTCTGTCTTTCCATCCGCCCCTATTTCAAGAGCTCTTATTCTGTTTATTATAAAAATAAATAATAGCCTTTATTACTGTTTAGAAGAAATGAATTATTAATAATACTTGAAACGCAATGGTTCGTACGACAATAGTGTCGTATATCAAGCAACTGCAGTTCGCAGTGCAAGCTTGAACTCCAAATTCTGTATTTCATTGTGCGACTGAACAACTTTTCGTCTGTTTAACTTGGCTAGCAGCGGATGCAACTAAACAGGCAACTTGGGGCAATATAAATAATTGATGTAGCACTTGAACTTTATGTTAAACTACTAACTTTACACTTCAAATGAGAAAATACAGCGTGTGGACGAGTCAAGTAGAAGTTAAGTTAATTTTGAATTTAGATGTTCCTTAATTTTCACTGCCTCAGGTTGCTTATTATATAACTTTGTAAGAAAAAGTGTGTGCCGTGTGGGGACGGCCGTAAAGAATATACTTCCCCAGCGCCAACAGGAGGTATGTCGTAAGAGGCGACTAATTCCTGTAGCACAGCAGCGTCTGCGTGCAAAATCTTATAAAAAACTGCACTTGCCGACCAACCTGCCAAGCGTGGCGAGTATTGGCATTCCCCTCTAATGACAGTCATTGAGGGAGGCCTATATTCAGCAGTAGACGTCCTATGGCTGTAATGATAATGATAAAGAAAAAGTAAATAATAAATAGTCATCATCATCACAACCACAGGACGTCCACTGCTGAACAAAGGCCTCCCCCAAAAGGGGGATATACTTGCCACGCATGGCAGGCGGGTTGGCGAGCGCAGTTTTTAAGAATATTTCGCAGGCTGCTGCCTGTCTCGTGCTACAGGAATAATAAATAGTATGTTTATCTAAATTCATAGATAGTTTTCTTCTATCGAATACCTATTTAATTACATTGACAAAAAGGACGAAGAATTGTGTTATCACTTATCATATCGCAGATTGCAAAGTAAAAATAATCTGTGGTTTTACCAATGACTAGTAACTAGGTATTCATTTGTCTAACGTTTATAAACTAAGGGTTTTGTCATCCGAATATTGAACCTACACTCAATGTTCACACTCTGTAATTTTGTCTGTCATTGTAAAATTGACGTTACGTCGAGATGACAGGCGTATATGACTCCGTTTCAATATTCAAGCCTTTATCTAGCACCCAACTTACTCGTGGTTGAACTGATGTGGGTACTTTTAAAAATCTTTATTAACAACTAAAAACTTGATGACTATATCAGTAGTTTTCTTGTAATTTGTATAATACAGGATGCGTTTAAGCTATAAGGGCTAATCCTAACATACCCTTATAAATATTGTGCCTAAGTTACAAGGCAGTTATTATAAAACCGTTCGCCATATTAAGAGAGTAATTTGTCACTGCTAGACTTCATTATCATCATCATCTTTGCAGCCGTAGGACATCCACTGCTGAACATAGGCATCCCCGAAAAGGGGGGATTGCCAATACTTGCCACGCTTGGCAGGCGGGTTGGTGAGCGCAGTTTTTTATAATATTTCGCTCGCAGACGCTGCTGCCCGTCTCGTGCTACAGAAATTAGACGCCTCTTACGACACGCCTCCTGTTGGTGCTGGGGAAATGTATTCTTTACGGCCGTCCCCACACGGCACACTGCTAGACTTGACAGTTATAAATACATACATCAAAAGGGCTGTAATACCAACGTTCATGAAAACTCAGTTGCAAATCGTTATCGCTATGATTTCTACACTGGAATTCTACCTCTGATTTTTCTAAATCTAAATATTTTAATCTAATCCGTACTACTCTCACTTAAAATATATATCTCTTGGGTTTTTTTATTTACCTAGTGTATTGAAAAATATATCTCAATGTTTTTTGTTCTACTTCATTATGAATGTGGGTGTTTATTTTCAAATATATATTCTATCTTTGTATTTAAGTTTGTAATCAAGTAGGTTTTTTATTTTGGTTTACACACGTCAGGTTTTTTGTTTGTATATTCGTGACCCAAGCTTTGTATACCCCATGACTTCTGATTTTGTGCAGTGCCCTATATGACCATCATACGGAGCCTAGCAATCAAATGTCTCGAATCTTACAAACACCTTACTGACGTAGAATACATTTCGGTTCCCAATTGGGTCAAGCCTGATTAAAAACTTTTCTGATTCGATTCTGAGTCTGAGTGTGCTGTGTGTACCTTGTAACGTATCACAGGGATGTTAATTCCTTACACCATGTCAATCCTTGTTTTTTGGCTCATTCATTATCTTCATAGGAGTAAAATTTTACGCCCCTTCTGAAACAGCACTTTAAATTGCAAAACGGAGATACTCTTTAGACTGCTCTATCAGTTACTGTCTATTTGGATAAAAAACATCTCTTCCAAAGTGCGCTCCTATGTTTTACTGCCGTAATAACCGGGTTATATTCTCAAAGGACTGAGCTTAGGGTTGCCAAGTTTCAAGTCACTACTTTTTTTGGAAACCTTTTTTGGTTAAACACCTGCTATGCAATGCTCTGCTATCAAACGCGATTCTGCGACTTTTGGACGCCGATTGTTGCGGTTAGCGACTAGGCGCGATAGATGCAGAGAGTCGCTAAAACCGACCTGAAAAGGAGCATGCTCACACTGCGGTCGGCAACTTATAATAGCCTTTTTGATTTTGCGACTAGCGATTTTGCGGCTTTCGGATGCCGATCGCGGCGACTAGCGATTAGACGGTGTCGCGGATGCAGCTATCGATAGCAGAGAGTGGCCAAAACGCGATGCAGCACCGATGCAGTAGCTATATCGCTGACCGCAGATTCTAAGTCGCAGATCCCTGTGTCCTGCACGCAATCTGTTACTTTTAGGATGTTGTCTTGTCAATCACACGGTTTACACGACCCTCGACGAGTGCCTAGTTTTTGCGTAAGTAAGTATACCATTTTGTACCGTATATTAAATCTCAGATGGTTGGTAACCCTAGTTACGATATATTCTTGTTTCCATTTCTCTTTATTTACAGGTAAGCACCACCTCGTTTCTTACAGCTTATGGTTATTATGCATATTTATATTTGATACAATGAAACATTATTTTGAAAATATATTTTTTAAAGATTTGGTTGGTAGCGCTCTCCGCTTTCTATCATAGATGTGGAGATATTTTATTTTGGTATATTTTTATATTTATATTTATTCACAAGAATTCTAAAAACGCGTTTATTGGACTCTACTGGTCATAGAGAAAGCCTGGACACTGTTTTTAATTTTTTCTAGTCAATATACAGAAACCGACTTTTTACAGTTTTAATGTATAGATAAATATAAAAAATAAAAATAGACAAAATATTCGTATACATTTTGAAGAGTGATGGATTATTAATCCCATCACCCTTTGCGAGCTGTACGTCGTTGGTCTTAACCCTTATTGTTACCAAATTCGAATAAAATCTTACGGAGTGTCCTTTATGGCCTTTAATTACCTACTCAATGAGACCGGATAGGACTTAACAGGAAGGCTAGTCGGTTCTTTAAAATTACTAAAAGACCTTCAAAACAAAAGCACAAACCTTCAAAACCAGAAAGGCAAAGATCAAGCGTGAAAAAACTCATTCATAAAATTATTTGTGCCTCAAAACTTGGGTCAGGTAGCAGGTGCAAGTCTAAATGGGGCAGTCCCCTAGCGATGGTTCCCGGTGTTTTTGTTTAGCTCAGAAATATGCGTGTAGATTGTTGAAGAATTTTATAATATTTAGGTAAGCCCAACTTAGTCGGCTATATAGAGAAGTCGAAAAATAGTTAAAGACAAGCTGATAAACTTGTGTTATTATTTATGGTACCAACTTTCAAAGCCAGTATTAAACAACATTAATTGTTTTTTTTAAAGTTATTAAAACTATTTTTAAAAGATAGTTTGTGTAGCTACCAATAACGTTGTTAAACTTGGATTCGAGATATTTATTGGTCTTTGGTTTTTACAGTTTTTAGAAACATATCTGCCAGCATTTTATTCAAAGAGGTCTTAATTTTTTTGTCTTTACTCTCATTGAGAACTCGTGCTCAGATCAAAGTCAGTTTTTTCCATAAATAACAGTTATCGAACAGTATTTTCTAAGCCAAATCGGTTTTCTTCTTACAATAGACGGGTCAATTACTGTCCGTCTGCTACAAACTGTATATCTCTAATTCCTTTTTATTATACTATTGAAAGCATGAAAGGGAAGCTTTGTAGATAGGTATATAACAATAAGCTTCATTGTATGCAGTCACGCGATACATCCTCTGTCCCAGATAGCTTGATATCTTTAACGATATAATGACTAAAGTTATTTCAAGTTGAATTTTGTGTATGTAATGACAACTGATGTCTTTTTTTGTTATACATGTACGTTGTTTAAAACAATGTACCTACTTTAGCATAATACCAGTGGCCGTGATGTGCTTTCTGCTCTCACTGCTGCATGCATACTGAGCGGATACTATTTTAGTACCAAGAAACTTGTTCATTTTTAAGTTTATGTAAGTGTTTTTTTCTCTTTTTCAATCGTTATTGTTCATTATTCCAAAAACTGTGTCTAAATCACAGAATAAAATGCCACTGCCCAGTTATAGTAAGTTAAATCTCCAGTCTGCTAAATACACTATTTAAATATAACTACAAATTCCTATCAAACAACGCAGAAAACGTCGTTGCATAGTGAGAAAACTAGTTTATAGTATCCTCGGTCAACAAGACAGAACACTGGTTGGGTTAAATTAAAAAAGCATCAATAAATACGATAGATTATAATCTCTTTACAAATTAATGATTACAATTACTGACTATGTTTACCACTGTTATGTAATATAAAAGATACGTGTACATCAACAGACGTATATGCGTTGTAAAATATAGCCAACTAAGTGTCATCAAATTCTCATTACTATAGACAGCTTCTCATGTCATTTAGATTTATATTTGTCTTGACGATTCGCGAGCAATCAAAATCTAATTCCGTAGAAAGTTGTCTAAACCCTTAAATTTGCGGTTTCAGTTTTCGTTGGTGCTCGGTGGAACGGAAAGGTAAATATCCAATCACGTTTTGATAGGTTCTGCTGATTCAATGTGAAAATGTTTCATTTGTACACGAGAAAAGTAGTAACTTTTCTTGTAAATATGTTTCTGATAAGCTGGGAAGTTTCAATTTTCGTAAATGAGTTTGCTTATTTATTATATTTACTAAAATCTATTTTTATTACCGACTAGATCTTTGTTGTCCGAAAATGTTCGATTTGCAGTTTATAAAAACAAACAAAAATTTATATGATCAGAAGTTGTGGTATGAAATGGTGATTGCGGATGTGGTTGGTCTCCGAAAAAGTGGCTTATAGGAAATTAATGAAAAGCATATTTTTTAAAACTCTTTTCGGGGTTTTATACCTGGCAAGCCTTAACGTCCAAGTTTTATATTTGAGTAGGTACATTTAAACGTGACATTTCCCTGCAGTTACTAAGCACTTTTGTCTACTGTTTGGAAAAAGAATAGCAAAATAAGTTGAAAACGAAGCTGCATTTAATTTGTGCACCTAAAAACACAGGTCAACATCCCCCTCGAAACTTTGCAAATGAGACTTCTTGAGCTGTTGTCACTTTCCCGTCTATAATGAGCCTGCTTCGCAGAGCTTTCCAGAACGACTCTTATAAATGCAAATTTTTGCTACTGACCCATCAACCTAGATTCGATAAGAGGCAGAATTATTGCTTCTTTGAGGAGACAGTTTGCGAATAATAGCTTCGTCGGATCCCGTGTTTGGACACTTTGAAATATGGACATCTTTTATTGGGACTCGTTTATTTGATGTTTCGTCCAATACACATAGCAGAATAATAATGATTGGCAATTGTAGTTAAAATTTGCCGCTGCTTCATTGCTCAAGGGTACATAGGCAATACTTGATTATTTTTCATCTAATGGAATGGGTTATACCTATAGACTACCGCCTAGTCTAGTATTTCGCGATCTTGACTACAAAGCCAGGTGATTGTGGGTTCGGAAAGCCCACAGGGTGCTAATGATTGTGTGATGAGATGAGCATGAGCATTTGTACAAAGGGGCAAATGATTGCGTGATGAGCGCGAGCATTTGTATTTAGTGTGTTATAGTATGTTTATTCGTCGTCTACGCCATAATACAAGCTTTGCTTAGTTTTGGGCTACTTAATTGGTGTGCCAGTTGACAGGATTTATTTATTCTCTAACCTTTAATCCGATGAGATGACTACGACATACTCATTTGTTTCTAGTATTGGCAGACGCTGACTTCCTAGTAATTTGATAACGAGTACGTTATTTACTTTGGTCACAAAACTCTTCGCTTTATTTATTCATATCATTTCATCTTTTCTTTTTGCGGTTTACGTAAGCCACATAAATATGAATATTGTCAGGAGTATCAAAATAGTATTAGAATGTAAAAGTAGAGCTTGCTCCGCCAAAAATATATGAATATTTTCCTTTCATCTATTTTAATATTCTATTACGATTTCGACTTCTAGAGTTAAGTCAGGATTTTATTTATTCGGTCTTTATGATTTTTATTTGATTTTCACTACACAATGTGTCGTCTTTTCACCACTTATTTAGTAAATATTTTATTTACATTATCTAGAAGATAATTTTTATATTATTTGAGTTTTATGATCAAATGTTTTTCGATCGTTTGATTACGAATACTATGTTCATCCATTATTTTATGGGGAAAATGATAATGAATATGGCCTTGCTGTGTAGGTTGAATAAAATGATTAATAATTGTATTATCTCCAATGACGCACATAAACCTAACTATTTATAATTGATTAATATTATCCACGGCAATTTTGTACTCGTATAATACTAATAATTATTATACGCATCATGAAATCAAAAATTATCAAATACATACAGATATTTTGCCATTTATATATTTTTACAGATTTATAAAAACAATTGGCAACCTTTTATCGAACTTTAAATTATCAGCTGATAAATTATTTTGACAGATTTACGTTCTGGGGGTTAATGAAAATGTTCAGGGATTGATGAATTTATACGATTCGTAAAACAAAGCACCTAATACCATCCAGCCGTAATTCAGTTTATTTAAATGCAGATTGACAGCAAATTTATAGTATTATTTGTGCTCATAGGTCACTCTTTATTTATGTAATTAGCCACAATAACGATAAGCTGATGTAGTATTTTTTTAACGTTTGTGTTATACTTAGATATTAAAAAAATAAATGTTCCACAAATTAACCTTGCATCTTACACATATCGATCGATAAAATTATAAGCAGCTGTTAAGGCGATTAGAAATAGACCGGTCTAGTCTAATGGTCGATTGCCTTAAACAGCTGAAGGTCTCAAATCAAAGACCGGGCACTGCGAGCTCTCAAGTCGACATAAACCAGCTGCTAAACAACACCTGACATACACACTAATTCAGAAATAAGTAACACTGCACATAATCACCACATTCAAATCATCGTTTTACAAAACAAGGAATCGGCACTGTCATTGAAGCAATAAATTTAACTGTCAACATAACCACACTTTCACCGATTTGTAACACAATTTCATTACATTGTTTTGTGACACAAATCGATTAAAACAAATCGATTTTTGGTCATACACTCGAAAAAACTAGTCCGATCCATTGATAAATAGTTAATTATCGTAAAGTTTTGAAGATCGAACGCACACACAAACGGTTCAAAACATAACTAACGTAACGTTCGCGTAAACAACCGCTGCGGTCCGAAGTTGGAGCGGTTGGGTTGCGTCAGAGTCAGCGCTGCCATATTGGAATTTAGTGGCAGTGTGGCCAACATTACGATTATAATGCTGCTCGCATCAGTCAACGGCCTTTGATGAATGGGGCGAACGAATGAACTTCGTCGAACCTGTTTGATGCGCCCGCGCCGATGGACGCACTCTCACGCAGTACGAAATTCAGAGGACAAAAACACGTGTGTGGTGTTACATAATTTATCGTATTACATTATTTTCTCGTTATGAACTGAAAAATATTCATGTACGAATAAGGAATGTTAATACTGAACACGAGATCATTGTACCTATACCTACTGCGAAGTTTTATTGATCTCGTTGAGGTATTTTTAACAAGAAAAAGGGTTAATTGTGACAGGTTTACGTTTTGGTCAAGTGGGCGCTTAAAAGCGGAAACGTTAACAGAACCGTACAATACTGTCTTGTTAATCTTTAAATGATGTTTTGATGTTAACGGTTTCGAAATAACATTCCAATTTGTATAATGATGGGCTATACTTTTAGGTACAATAATAACAAGTTTGGAAATTGTATGCCCTTTAAATGTATAAAGTCGTTATTGACAATAAAGAATGTTTCGAATCTTTATTATGAGATTCTGTTTGTGACAATACATACCTTAATAAATACCTACCTACTCATATCAATTAAAAATGCATTGTAATTTTTTAAAATAACTAAGTGCTTTATATAATTACGAATTCCCAAATCTGAGGGACAGACTACGGAGGAGGAAGAGGACTTTTTCTTGACTAGATACAATCCAAAAGGTGGTTTTTACTGAAATATAAATTTAATTTTCATACATCGCTCACTGTACTTTTAAATGGAAGTGTTTACACTGAGATGTATATATTACCTACATCACGAACTTCTCGGGCTATAATATGTATATTATTATATTACCTATAACCCATAGTGAAAAATCAGCTAAAGAGTTGTGGTCAATGATGGAATGAACTTGTCCTGAAGAAACCTATTTAATCGCGATTAAATAATACCGGGGAAGGTTTTCCAATTGAATTAAAAACCTCTACAACAAAGGCCTTGTGCCTTACATATACTATATAACTACATATACTCGTATTTATGATAATTAAAGGCCTTTGTTCAGCAGTAGACGTTTTATGGCTGTAATGATGATGATGATGATGAAAGGTGTAAAAGATTAATTGAATACAAAAAAATCTTTAAAACACAAAATCATCGTATATTTACTTCAAATATTTAATTTAAAAAGTATCTGAAACTAAAACTGAGGTCTTAAAAACAGGAGCCAAAAAAAAACAAATATGTATTTATTATTACAATCCCCAAAAGGAAATTGTATGTTGTGTTCAGAACTTCCAAAGCATATCCTGCCTCGAGGTGCTCCTTTTCAATTATTAGTTGCGAAAACTTTTGGCGAATTTATATGGAAACTTCGTTTGGAATTAGGTGTGTTACTGAACAACAATTCGGTTACTTTGTCCTTGAAGATTTATAGTACTTATTTATTAGAGCAAGTTTAGGTTGCTTATTCCTCTACTTTATAGCTACAGTCTTTAATAATATGTTCTTTTACTTCTATAACATTATATTACCTAACTAAACGTTATGTTACGTCATGACGAGTATAGGGTAAAGAGCAGATTATGCATGTTTTTTTATTTGGTCCTAAAATAAATAGTATCTACTTAATTATAATTAATAAAACTATAAGAATTTTCGAACAATATTGATAAATACCTGACTTACAGTCCATTAAAGTCGCGTGTTAGACAAGGAGATCCGATATGTACCGTGACGTCACAGTACACGTCCGTCATACATTTTTCATAGTAAAAGTTGTTTTAGAAAGAGATAGGTATACCTTAATTTCTAATTACTATATTACGGTTATTTTTTACCTAAAATCAATTTTGTTTTCACTATTGGCACTATAATTTCTTATATTTTCTTATAAATATAGTAAAAACAATATATTATTTTCATGCATATTCTCTATTGTCATTATCATCATCATTTCAGCCATAGGACGTCCACTGCTGAACATAGCCTCTCTCAGTGATTCCAGATTGGCCGGTTGGAAGCGGCATGCATCCAGCGGCTTTCTTCCTTTACTCGTCTGTCCACCTTAATGTCATATAGTTCAAATTTAAGTTTTTAATATTATTTTATTTTAATAAGGTAAATTGTTTCTTTTATAAACTACCAGTCCCCCTAGCTTGACTACCAAAACACGATATGATATAGCGATTTATCGACACCAATTGCAAAAATATAATAGATATAGCCGCCATGTTGAATCGCCGTGCCGGTGACATCACATGTTACTGTTTCGCTAAAATAAACATGGCGTCTATACTTATCATATTTTAAAAAAAAAATACTGTTGGTGTCGATTAATCGCTATATCATATCATATTATATCATGTTTTGGTGGTCATGATAAGGAAAAAAAAAGAATTATAATTAGGAGGAAATATTTATTAATGTAAGGGATCACGTACCGGTGCAATTGTTAATCTTAACGCGAGCTCGCCTGCATAGGGATTATAGCTTATTTATTTCTACTGCCAAACAGCTTTGCTATGTTTCAAATAGAGAGGTAGGATAGGCAGCTTATTATCGACTGAGTAGGGCTCTTAAAAACTGCTGGTAACTTAGTCTTCGTCATGAGATACAATGAATGTACGATGACCGTTGTTAAGTTTTGTGGATTTATCAAGTTATTGTGGATTTTTAAGAAAAAAGGGGTTGAAGTGTTTTTAATAAACTAACTAAATTTTGTTTAGAAGTAACAGAACTCTACGTAGGTAAACGGAATCGCGGGTAAAAGCTAGTGTAAATTCATGTTTATTGGCTACTTCTGCAGACTATTAGGGTCTCTACAGATTAAAAAAAACCGCCACTGCCTGCCAGGTTTATTTTTTCTTTACTAATGCTACTCGTATGTATCGATATTTTTCTTATTTGTTACCTACTTTGGTGCACCTAATAATGTGCAATCATGGTTATTTTTGGCTAAGTTTATTTTGTGTATCTACACATCATTGTTTCTTTTTGATAAAATTATGTATAATTTGCTATACATAGTATAATACAATTAAGCGATTTAATTTTATTTGATTCACGTGAAAATAAAATAATATTTTCACTAAATAAGATAATACTACCAAATAACAATATTGCCATTTAACATTGCTACCGGAAATACAGCTAACACTACTAATTGAGGAGCCAGGGCTCTAATTTTAATATAACAGTGCATTGCATCAAAAAATGATAGTAATTTCTGACAAAGGTACTTACATTTGCGTCTATTATGGACTAAAAGATCATCAAATGCATAACTTGGTTTGTTTAAAGACTGTTTAACTTCGGAAACTTTTAATTAAATTCAAAAATATGCTTTCCGTGTATTTAACACGTTCGTGCTTAACTTTATATTGGTTTTCGTGTCTGATTAATTGCCAAAAACTTGTAGTACACGAACGAGTTAACGGAGCTGTTATAGGAAACTCTGTTTTACTTCCTCGTGCTATTGATCGTGTAAATACTGATGTTTTTAATTAATAGTGTATTCGTAATTGTAATTGATTACTTAATGCAGCCTATAACTCAAGCCTGCACGTCCGTTTTGTAAACGTTCTCAACAAACTAAAATTTTTGCCTAGCTATTCCGAACATTATAACATTCTGCAGCGTTACATAGGATAACCAAATATATTGCATTGCTTCAATTCTTGACACAAATTGCAACATGCGAAAATTAAGTCTTTACAATAGTTTATGACAACAAGCAAAGTAGTTAATTTTTAAAAATCATTTAGAAATACAGCTGTTTAGATCACTTCTTACGGTATTATTGCTTTCAATTTTCATGTTTATTGGTCAGCCAAACTAAATTCTGGCATTCCTGGCTAAGACGGAAGTTGCAGTGAGAGACTGAGAGATAGTAATGATGATAAGTCGCGGACTCCACTCAAAAACATTCCACCACAGGCTAAAAGTATCATCATCATCCACAACCATAGGTCGTATTTACTGCTTGGTCTCATAAGCCTCCCTTGTGATACCTCCTTATCTCTAAGAATTTACCAGAAACGATACTTATCGGGAAAAATACAAGCAGTTATCGGATTGCAACATACCATTACATAGTTTTTTGTTACGTCTCGCTGGAGTAGCGCTGATAGTGAAAGTGCTTGGGAAAACATATTACGTACGATACAATTGTTTTCTGATAATTACCACAGTGAAAAAGTCTTAAATTGCAGAGATACGGAAAGAGGGGAAGCGGTGGAGGCAACCATAATTGCAATGGAGCACTCATAGTGAAACTTTATACCTGTAGGCAATTAGGTGATATCAATGTAGATAGACAGCCATATTAGGTACTTTTGTTATGATCGATTTGCAATCGATGCTGTATCACCTTTTGAGAACTCTCTGTGTTAGATTGTCACCCATCCACAGACGGTTTTGAAATTTTTGGCTTACGAAACACCTACTTTAGAGTTCAGTCGCTTTTCCCAGTTACCAATGCAAAAACCAGCATATTGTGTAAATGGGCTCTTACACAGAAAAAACGAGCAAAATATTGAATCTAGTAAAAAAACAAACTGAAAATTACTTTTCAGTAGATAGAAAGGTGTTTTTTGGCCTTGCGGCCAACTGAGATTTTGTAGAGATGAAGTAAAAAATACTAATTATTTATTTTATTAATGATTTTTTAACTTCCTCGTAAATGGATTTAATCATGTTAAAGGATCCTACCTATCCTGGGTATCTCAGGATTAGCGAATAACTCTGAAGTATTTTAACATTTTAAATACCTAGAACTCAAGGAGATGTCTGCTAAGTACCAACTTAAAGTTCAGAATTCCTTTGAGACCATGACATTTGGCACGCCTGACGACCAATATTTTATCCCAAATACCACGCGAGTTGTCGCTTAACCAGCCAAAATTAAACTTATTTGCATAAAAGTTTTCCAAGACGTAACATAAACAGACGCAATAGGACTACTCCACACAGCGTGCCAATAGCAGTACAAAGGGTACAAAGCACGAGTGCTTATTTGTGTTGTTGTCACGTTTTGTTCAGGGAAAGGGCCGGATAGATGATGCAAAATGGCTTTACAGCATGCTATCAGAGAGTTAACGTGTGAGCCAATCCCGTCGCTTATGCTATTTACTTTACACAGCCAGGGTACGGGAAAACTTACCCCCATATTACAGTTCTTTTCCTTAGACAATAGAGTGCTCGGCTTCCTTGAAGTTCATAATGGAACGCAAAGTCCGAACAAACCTGCCAAATGTGGACAGTCAATTTTATTATTAAATAGCGCACTGTAGTGTGACTGTGGCGATGCAACTGTTTAAGATATTGTATGAAGAAAGTTAGTAGTAGTGTAGTGACATGATTGCTAAGCGTCAGTGGCGCCCTGTCTGAGGCGCTTTTGCACTCCACTATTTTGAAGACGCCTTTACTGCTTCACTGAAAAAGGTTGTAAAAAGACTTGATAAGTCTGAGAGCGTGATCAGAGCACAAACAAGTACTGTTGCCGCCAATAACTGCATTTTAGAATGATATTGACATATTTAGGTAAGAATAGATGACTTTGACCACTGGATATTGAACTTATTGAACTATAAGACGTTGAAAATCGATTTAAAGGGAATCGTTTAAGGCAGTCCGTAAAATTCATTTTTTCTTACGTTTTTTTAAAAATAGCTCTACTCTACATTACATTCTGTACTTGATAATGTAAACTAGATACAGATCAGTAATTTGCGGCTGTAGTAAAGAAAGCTATTTAGAGTTACGTTAAAAACGTTAAAAAAAATTAAAATATTATTGGAGATTGCCTTGATCGATTTATACATCAACTAACTTTTTAAGTGAGCCTACTGCATGTATCTACCCCAAATGTATCCAAGGCGAGGCGCACGCGACGTTCTGGATTATAGCAGTTAATCATGATGTTCATGTTCCACAGTTATTTCGGCACGACAATTTTTCACCGAATTTATTACCTGAACCGTGTGAAAATGTTTATTATAGCCCTTCGTTTGTGCGGAAAATATGCTGATGATATACAATTGTTTTTTAAGAGACGCTCGAATAAGCTACGTGGGAAATATTTTAGTTGAAATATAATATTTTTTAGTATGAAAGTAGAATAAATTATCTAATAACTAGCTTAGTTGTATATTCATATCTTTGCATATCGGGCCTTACACGTGAGTTTATTAATAGTTAATTAGTTATGGATCCAAATTAGTTTATCGTTAATTATAAATACCGTTATATAATGTGCTTGCCAACAGAAAAATATGTATTAGTCGCATAAAGCAAAAGTCATAAATTTAAACACCTCTTTTTGTATTCTCCTTACCTGTCGCCTTAAAGGAGCCTCGTACAAAGCCCCCTTATAAGTGATTAAGTAGGAGGACCGAATGTCATACATTCTAAATAGCTCTAAAACATTTTTTTATACTCCTAACCATTGTTTGGTTTTTAATAAAGTGAAATAAATTTTGAAACTTTGTGCTATCATTATATTCATTTAATCACTTATTAATCTAACAGCAGGATTAATATGGACATTGGCTTTTGAGATGGTAAATAGTTACATTAAAACCTCCATGAGGTATTCGTAAATTTAATTAATTAATCAAATTGAAGTTTTTAATATATACATTACATTGCATCATTCCAATTTCAATTCTACTTACATAAATTCCAAATAAATTGTTATTTGTTTTATTATATACTAAATGTCAATTTCTTATGTCACATTATTTCGTCAGTTATACAAATGTCAAAATTAAATCCAAAATGTACGTTATTTTATGATTATGATGTCAATTTAAGTCAAGAATAATAATTTATAATGTATAAAAATATTCATTTAAGTCATAGTAAGACTTAACATTTTTTTTATTAACTCTTTTTCGAATTTTATACCTCAGAGGGCCTTGATAGAGTTGGAGTTATTATAGACAACGAACTTAAATATCACGTACATTGTCGCGTCGGTAATATGAATGGTAAAAACCTTAGAAGTTGCCACGTTTCATAACAGATCAAGTAATTAGAAATAGTTTTATGACTTAACTAGCTTTTGCCCGCGATTTCGTCTGCGTTGACTTTACCCGGATAAAAAGTATTTTATGTGTTGTCCAGGCCATGGTCTATCTGTATGCCAAATTTCATCAATATCTGTTTAGTAGTTTTTACGAGAAAGAATAACAAAGATACATACAAGCTTCCGCGTTTATAATATTTTATTAGTAAGGAAGTGTGACTTTGGAACATTTTTTTTTACATGTCGTTGCTTGATTTCTTAAGAAGTCATGCACCTTTTTTCAGTGCAAAATTGAAATACAGTTCTATGCTTGTATGCGTCTATGATGCGAGATAAAGCGTCAACAATGATGATCTTTTACAAGATAATATTGATAATTTATTAGGTAGTGGACGTCCTACCTAGGTTTGAAAAACGTTCGGCTTTGCACGCTTGATTTTATGGTATTTTTTAGTTCATAAAATAAAAATTATATTGTTTTAAAAGTATACCTGAAGATTATTGTGTAGTGCTTAAATCTTATAATAATTGTTCATAACGACAGAAAAAAAAATGTATTTGATTGGAAATTTCTAAAATTTTATATTAATTCAGTTTTTTTTTTCATATATTCTAAGAAAGTAAAAAAAGTATTCAACCCATGTGCAAATAGATATGATATGAAAAATCCATTCGCGCTACATGCAAGAATGAGAACTAATCTTTTAAAATTACGTGTTATTTTGTTTCAATTATCATTCACGCCTTTACAATCAGAGAACAAAATCCATAATTTATGGGAAATAAAAACAAAACACATTGTATATTCGTTCCTCATTTAAATCAATGGTCAGTTGGCTAATGTTTCAATCAATGTCAATTTTTAATATGTACAAGAATGGTTTTAGTTTAATACATCGGAACGCACAACTTGTGTAAAAATTGCAACAAATTATAATATAAGTTTGTAATTCTGGTAGCATCGCAAGAAATAAAATATCTCAGCCGTTAAAACCTTCAGTTTTCTAAGCTTGGCTGAGCGGTCTTAACTTGTGCTTAAGACGGATTTCCAAGGAAATTATTTATATAGTTAAGTTTAGTTTGACTTAAACCATAGAACAAAGGCGATTTAGTCCAGAATAGCGTTTGTTTTGGGTCTATTTGTTTTGATTTGTAGGTTCTCTAATGTATAAAGGCTTACATTGCAAAGGGGTACCAAATTTAAAAAATAAGATTTAGGAACAATATAAGTAAATAAGCGATTTAATCGTTATTATTTTAAATAATCGTATGTTACATAAAAAAATACTTGAAAATATCCGAAAATAAAGTCAGTAGAAAGACGAAAGCCGCGTGGTCATTCATCAGAGGCGTAGGTAGGGCGAGCCACCGTGTTACCTTACGCAGTGCACATACGGTGCATTTTTTTCATGAATGAGTTAAATAATCCACGCGTACGATTTTTAACAGCGGATAGGAATAATTAATTGTGATATTTTTTTTATTGTTCTTTGCATAGTTCGATTAAGTTACTGGTTTTGAGCCACTCCTAAAGATTTGGCACCCCTTTGCAATGTAACCCTGTATAGGCCTTTTTCAGAATAGTTCCTAATCGTCACGGTCATGGGATCATGCTAGTGGCAGTGCGTCTTTAAAGAGAGGAAAAAAGCGTGACATAGGGGAAGGGGTCGACAATATCATGATGATGATGAATATGTGGACCTGTGAATACCTACAAAATGTATGCTTTTTTATACGGAATGTACCTTATAATGTAATACTAGTAGAAAATAGTGTAGAAAGTATTCATTTATTAAAATAAACCTGATATCGACGATCCAACTGACGTAGTAACGCGGTAATTACTCTTAACGCAAAGGGTTTGATTCCCGGTGCGGGTCAATAAAAAAACTAACATTTCCAAATTGTCTCGGACCTGGGTGTGCAGGGAGACGCCTCTGGCACTATGTGATTTGAAACAACTGCGAATGGGACTAATTGCGAACATGGGGTCATCTTCTAATCAGACAAACTGCGTATAACACTCACAGTTACTACTAGGTCCTAAGAAATAATGATTATTTCACAAAACAAATATTATTTAATGTTTATTTCTTTATTACTTACTACCTGCCTGGCGAACTTTGTAAGATAAGATAAGATAAGATTTTATTGATAATATTTATTACATGTCAAAAAATAGTAAATTACATCATTAATTTAAATCAATTACAAATCCCAATCAAATTAACTTTCAAAAAACAATAATCAATTAGTAACAATTAAATGCAATATATAATACAATCAGGTGAACCGCCTCTACATTCCTTTTTCCGTGAATTTTTTCGTTTGTATATTAGTTGTTTTTATTTTATATGTTTATAGTTTTTCTGCTATTCGGGGCGGAGTCGAATTCAAAAAATCAAAGATCATATAAATCGGTCCAGCCGTTCTTGACTTATAAATGGTTTTGTAGTATCTCGCCACATATAAAACTGACGTATCCTACATCGCGATATTAAAGTTATCGGAGCGAATGAACCATATATACAAGAACCCGACAAACAACCATCGGGCAGTTGCCCACCAGACACAACACCCGTCTGGTCGGAGGATCCTCCCTTTTCAATGGGGGGATGAGGAACTTTACACCCTGTTCCTCTCACCCCCCAAAGTTTAATTAACCCAACTTTGTTTTTATACATATAAAGATAAAATTGACGACCGTCTGGCGTAGTCGTTTGCGCTTTGGACTATAAAGCCAGGAGGTTGCCGGTTTGGATCCTGCAAGACTCCACGCTTAGTTGGACAACAGACGTTGCTGAAGTTTGCCGAAAGGTCAACGCTACACTACGCTCTCTCTGCAGACTTTTTCTTCTGGTTAAAACTAAAATCACCCTGGTGCAATCTCTGGTTCTCCCTCTTATTGACTATGCCGATGTGTGTTTCCCTGACTTAAACCAAGTCCTGCTCAACAAGTTGGATCGTCTAGTCAATAATGGTATTCGATTATTTACTGCTTACGCAAATTTGACCATATATCCATGTACCGTTCGCAGCTTCAATGGCTTCCCCTCTCTCTTCGGCGCAACGTCAGAATTTTATCCTCTCTTTTCTCGATATTAAGTTATCCTAATTCACCTTCTTATCTTAAATCCCAATTTACTCTTCTTAGTTCGACGCACTCCCGTCACTTGCGTTCTTCTAATAAACTGACTCTCTCCACTCATTCTCACCGCACTGGTTTTATTTCCAACTCTTTTCTCCTTCAATCAATTCGGCTTTGGAACTCTCTCCCCGAAAACATCAAACAAGCCCCTTGTAAATACTCTTTTAAGAAACTTGCCCGTGCTCATTTTCTTTATAAATTGAAATCATCATCTTGAACCCTTAGGTATTGTAGTCTCATGATCGTCGTCATATTTATTTACGTATGTATTTTGCCTATGTAATCTATGTATGATAGTATTTAGTTTATGTATATCGTTATTTACTGTATGTAGTTTATGCTTTTAGAAAATAATTTCACAATTACCTTTCATTTGAATTTGTATCGCCTATATCGCACCGCCCACAAAACGTCTCTGTTTAGCCTAATGGTCGACTGATAGAGAATGCCTGAATGGCATTAAGTCCACCTTTTGTATGATTTTTTAATCTGTGCAATAAAGTCTAAATAAATAAATAAGGGGCAAATGTTTGTGTGATAAGCCCGAGCATTTGAACCGAAGTCAAGAATGTAGGATTCCTGACTTCTACTGGTACTCAAAGCTTAGCAGGAGTGTTTATAAACGTATTTAAGTATGTTTATTCGTTATAGTCGCCATAGTACAAGCTTTGCTTCGTTTGGGACTAAATAATTTGTGTGATTGTGGAAAGTAAAAAAATAAAAAGCTACTAACAAATTAATGTGCTGCATAGATACATAGACACTTTATTGCACAAAAATATTAAAGGTATTACAAACAAGACACAGTTATGTACAATCAGGCGGCCTTATCGCCAAAAACGATCTCTTTCATATTTAAATCGTAAACAAAAACACTTCTTGCATATTTAAATCTTAAACAAAATGTAATGCATAATATGCAATCTCTTTCAAACCTCTAGTTAGTAATCGCTTTGTACTAGGTAATCTTTGTCAAGATGGCCAATTAACTCTGACGTATGTAATAGCTTAGTAACTTGTCGAAATTAAGATCGCTATCACAATAGGGGTTCCCACACTAATCTCTATGCAAAATAAGTAGAAACTCCTAAACGATTACTTGTACAACTGAATGAAATCGCAAAGCAATTGTTCCCGCTGTTGATTATGCAACAATGATTTGTAGTTATTGTCTGTGTGTTTGTTTAATTATAAAAGTGATAAGAGTAAGCTTGACAAAACCATTACGTTTTTACGGTATTGGTACCATGAACTGTAATCGCTTTCAGACCCTGGTTGAATAGCGTAACACTTTTAAATAAGTCTAGTTTTTGTCAGCCCATATAGTCAATTAACCCCAGTCTTCCCTACAAAATAATGATACCATAAAGACCCTCAAAAACTATTGCAATTCGGGACAAACACTTGACTTATGACAATAAATTTAAAATGCATGTCTTAGTTAATCTTCAAAATTAACAAAAATGTTTTCACATTTTAAACGAATCCACTCCTTCAAAATAAAGCATTTATTTCCAGACTGCCAAACATTTTTCTCTCAGAGAAAATAAATAAAGTTTTACTGACTAAGCCAACAATGCTACTGAGGCAGGACATGTCTGCATAATTGACCATTTGAGCCTGCGAAAATTTTCGCTGCTCCGCAATCATCGTTAGGTCCAATCGACTCGAAGTTTTGTTAATCCAGCTCGAAATTCCTCGAGGACAGCGTTTCGCGCTTAGTTCGAATATATGCTTTATGACAACGCAATAAGAGTGTCAGAATTTTCACAGAGTTCAGGGGACGTCAGTTTAGAGAAGTATGGAGTCGAAATTTGCATGCGATCTCCATAGGGCAATTGTAAAAATTGCGGAAAACTGAGGGCACGATCGAGCCGTATACGCACGGAGGTAAAATAACAATTAACATTTCGACTTGTTTTAAAGTAGCTTTTGGGAATCGTATTTATTTAGCATTATAGATCATTGTTGTCACGACCTCCGTAGCCGAGAGGCAAGTACGCCGTACTTGGCGTCCCCATCTCTGAGGTCCCAGGTTCGATTCAAGGTCAGAAAGAAGAAGTAAATGTTATGTTAAGTTGTCAAACGTGTGTCAAACTATCAAGCACAAATATCAAACATTGACATTTATATGGAAATAGGTTAACAATGGTTGACATGACCAAAAACCCAAGCGCCATCTGAGATTAGTTTCACCTATGCTTCCCCATTGACTTAGGTGTGATGTCAGGGTGTGTTGGGTAACGCCTCTTGCAAAAGTGCATTGTCTAATAAATAGTAACTTAAGGATGTTGATACTTTGAGACCGTGATAATTGGCGTGTTTTCTGACTGATTGACTAATATACTATAAAATTTTGTTTTCTTGAAACCTTAACTTTGTCTTAATTCAAAACTGTGATCGATAAAACCTATGACCTACGGCTGATAGGGCAGAAAGGTTTTGGAATAGAGGCCACGTACCGGCAAACGCAGCGTAGGACGTCCACCCACAACGTGGACAGACGACCTGGTAAAGGTTACAGGAAGCTGCTGGATGAAGGTAGCTTTCAACCGGCTAATATGGAAATCACTGGGGAAGGCTTATGTTCATGATGATAATGATAAAAACTATGTCATTTTAATTGAATATGTGCTACCTGGTGCATATAAATTATTGATAAAGCCGATTCGAGTCAAAAAACCGGACAAGTGCGAGTGGAACTGGACCACCGTGGGTTCCGTACAAATATTTAGGTACATAACACAGAGAAGAAAGTGATCTACAAGGGTTCCGTTTTGTTTTTGTTTCTGT
The DNA here is from genome assembly GCA_963576865.1 of Anania hortulata. Lineage (NCBI taxonomy): Eukaryota > Metazoa > Arthropoda > Insecta > Lepidoptera > Crambidae > Anania > Anania hortulata. The sequence continues at coordinate 17,127,350 of OY756395.1, read as the reverse complement.
TTCAGTTTTCGTTTTCTATTTTGAGGCGCGGAACCTTAAAAACGAGTAGACAAAGGAATCCTTCATGCTGAAAATCACAGAATAATTTCCGCGGCTGGTACTAATTGCATTTTTGGAGTTCCGCTCCGCACAACAGTGGCTAATGAGATTCATCGCCGCGGGTCAGCTGATGAAGTTAGCCTAATTAATATTTTAAATACATTACCCGTCATGTGATAAATAATACCAACAAATACTAGTTAATTACTAGTATCTTAAATAAATACTAGTACAATACTAGTTACGTTATCAAATTCTAGTTTGTAGCCTAGTAAAGTATAACAATTATTAGTTTGTTACTAGTATTTGCCTAGATATATGTACGGACTAGTTGATATGATGACGTTCTTTAACCATAGCTTGGGTAAAAATAAAGCTTTAGATATCTATAAAGTCACGAGGCTAATATCATCTGATTAAATATATTATACAAATGTCCAGAATATTGTACACGATATCCCAACCCGGTGGGCTGACGACCTAGTCAAAGTTTCGGGCAGCCGCTAAGTGCAGGCCGGCCAGTACTATTGTTTGTATTGTGTATGCGAATTGGAATTTTATTGTTTCAAATACGTCTCTTGTATCTAACCGTAATGTACTACTCACCTTTTTTTTAAATCATCTTACACCTTGATTTATAAGAAAAATAAAAATTACTGGGCTCACCTATAATAAGACTTCATATTATATTTGTCTTTTAAACTTAGAAATAAGGTTTATTTTCCACCCGACCAGTCCTAGCGTTAATTGCGTCCGAGTACTCCGAGTTGCGGCTCATTTGTGGCCTCATCACGGGGTATCTCGTTACTGCGATCTCATTATTTGGACGCGTGGAGAGCTTGTCACGCGATATTTGAAGTGCTTTTGGTACAAATATTCACCTGTGAAAAATAACAGTACAAAGGCGTGACCCGAAAATAATTGCTTAACTTGTATTTTTGATGGCGTACCTACAGATATATTTGTTCGATGAAATACTTATTTCTTTTTCCTGCTTAAAATTGAATTTTACTTTAATTGCTTAATTGTATGATGTGACAAACCACAGAATAAGTTTTTCAATCATAGAAAACATTTAAAATTCGTGGTTCGTGGCGCGAGATTACTCAGCGAAACACGTTGTTTTGCGGTTAACATTTATGTCACAGTATAGTTACAATACAGTAAGCCAGGATCGAGTTTCGTAATTCGTAACGTACACATAAACACGCACAATTTAAAAGGTAATTTAATAATGATATAATCGCAACTGTAGCTCTTATAATAATCAAGCTAAAGCGACAGGTCATGAGGCCATAGCCTATCAAAGTACCTAGCGATGAGTTAGGCCAATCATTACTTGGTAAGTGATCTCCAACCACGAATTTGCAACCGAAGCGTACAAAGCTCCCCGTTTCGATGAATTTAGGACTCGATGACAGAGATGAAGCTATTGTGTGACTTGCATACAGATTTGGACTGGGACTTTAGTTTGCAATCCGTCTAAGACCGGATTCGACCAAGCTGGTGTAAGTTTTAACTTGAGAGTATACCACTGCTTAATCTAGAGTAAGCTGATTTTTCATTCTACCAACCACTAATCTATGAAAAGTATTAAAACGGGCGATTTTGTATAAATTAAACTGAGAATATGTAAATGCCAAAGTTGTCACTTGTCAGATCCACTCCTGTCACCTCGAAACTGACATGTTGTCAACATCTAGCATTGACACTATTATCCTACAAAATTAAAATGTTGTGGCATTTCAAGTCAACCTAGAAGAAATGGATTACATGGATTTTGGTAGGTTTATCAATTCGTTGATCGTTCACTCTTGAACTACAGAATAACAATACCGAGTATAGTGTATTGCTCGAAAAACGTAATCGAAGTTATCCAAGGGTAAATTCAAGGTGTAAAATTATACCCGTAATAGTTATTCTGGTATAGCTTTGTGTTTGGTCGAATTGACCCTAAGCCGTTAGGCTATGTCAGCGATGTTTGTTTGTTTACGGATCTTCTCATTACTAATTTAACCTTGCAAAGAAACACCGAGCATATAATTTATTATTATAGGGGTAAATTCAAGATTACCTTCGTTATGCGCTTCACGCAACTATTTAGTAGTAAACTTACTGTATCCAACATATTTTGTGAGCAGCCTGTCAGCGTGTCCGTAATCCGTCAGCCTCACGTTCTAATAGAGCAATTGGTGAGTTTCCTATTTCGTTTCAGGTGAGCAGTTTTTCAGAGTCACGTGACGAGGCTTTGGAACTCATGTTTCATTCGTTTTGTGGGAATAATGCGTTTCGTCCAATTTGTATGAGGAAAATTGACCTTTCGAGTACTTTCTGTACCTCTTACATAATTACCAGCAAGTAAATACAATACACATTTACATACAAGCGTGGCATATACTAGTGGTTAGACGTGCAGATCTTAAACCTACCACAAAACCTCATTTGATATTGAACTCTACAGATTGAACTTAATGTTGAAAATCGGTATAAGGAACTTGCTATTTATGGTAGGACTGTACACTGCACATGCACGTTGCGTTGGTGTGCGTGGTTGCTCCTGCTATGCACACAAAGGCAATGTCCATGTATACGTCTAACCACAAATAAAGCGTACTGTTAGACCGGGCCCCTTGCAAGGTTTTTAAAAAAGGAAATTTAATTAAACTGGAATAATGAATAAAACAATTAATTAACTATCAAGGAATGGCAGCCGTCACGCGCGAGTGGTAGGAAGAGACTGGCGAGCCCGGGAAGCGGGCGAGCGGATTCTGCCTAAAAATGCTGATGCAGCGCCAGACATGTCTGTTCAGCAAATATGCCTACAGCTACAGGGTGTAACACCTCCCCCCAATAAGACTAAACTTAGAGGTTTAATCTTCTAAGTTTATGGATGTGGAAAAGGGTAATTTTTTACAGGAATTATCTAAATAATACCCCTTATAAACCAGACAAGTGCTAGTTGATCAAGGGGTGGATTTCGTACTATTTATATTTTTCTGTAACCTTATCTGTATATATATATATATTTTAATTTGGCTTAGTATTTTAGGAGATAACGAGGTGGTAAGTTTTTAATCTCAAACAAATTTTAAACAATTTAATCTTTATATTTTCAAAAATTTTACACTCATAACAATCCCAAAATATTTTGATATGTCACATGGTACAGTTTGAAAACACTTTTTTATAATTTAACCCCCCCCAAAAGTGACCTCATTCAAAATTTATTTAATTACGCTACGCTCTCGTTTGGGTCACAGAAATTCATATTTGTCAACTTAATTAGTTAGGTAAATTTGGAGCAAATTGGCTGTGACAGGCTGGACACACAGACACATGTTTGGTCCGTATAAGGCTTCTGTTTTTTAATTCGAACGTTTGAACCCTAAAAATATGTGACCTAATGTTTATTTGTAGAAAATAACTCTCTATGGTTTATGACTGTCATAATATTATGTAGGTTGGTAAAATACCTAAATATCACTAAAAATATGCCTGTAAGGCGTTCATAACTCGTTTAAGATTTTCATTAAAGATAACGTATTTATTACGTTAAAAAGCAACGAAAGTATAGTTAGGTAGAAATTGCTTTGGCCTATTTTATGAACTATTATCATAAACGTTCAAAGATCTCAAAATGATTCTTCGTAGTCTAAGTTATTTTTATATCGTCTGTAATACGGTGCAAATCGTTATAACAGGGCTGCCCAAAAAGGCGTTATTGTTTTTAGGGTTCATTTATGAGTGTATGTATATGTATATGTAAGTTTCAATAATCCACAATATCGACTAAACGCCTTAACGGCTTTTGTTGTATGAGATATCATTAGAATCCTTACGTTCTCTTGGGTGACTGAAGCTATGTGATGTCATAATAAAAACAATATAGCAAATTATAGTCAATAATGTGCGTCCTGAAGAAAAAAATCTTATAAACTTAGTAGTGGAGTATTAAAATAAAGGGTTTTGAAAGGTGATTACAAAAATGTATAATACTCCTTTTATGTTTAAGTCAGGTTTAAGTTCACTTTTCAAAGACAAATTGTTAAAAAAAGTATGTAATAAAAATATAAACACGGCTATTAGTTACTGTTAATAAAAGTGAACTGAAAAGTAACAAAAATTTTTTGAATACAGTACAATTGTAGGAAATTATTTGCACTCCCCCCGAGTGCAAATAGCTTTACTCGTATAACCATTAACCACCACTACACGTGTGCCGTGCCGTGTGGGGACGGCCGTAAAGAATACACTTACCCACCGCCAACAGGAGGCGTGTCGTAGGAGGCGACTAATTCCTGTAGCACGAGACGGGCAGCAGCGTCTGCGTGCGAAATCTTATAAAAACTGCGCTCGCCAACCCGCCTGCCAAGCGTGGCGAGTATTGGCAATCCCCCCCGATGTTGGGTCGTTGGGGGAGGCCTGCGTTCAGCAGTGGACTTTCTATGGCGGAAATGTTGAAATTACACCTGTAAGGAGTATTTATAACGAAGATACAAGGAAAACTATCACATTCAGGTAGACTTTACAAATCACCAAGTTCACCAAGTGTAAAATCTACTTGGAGAAGAAAATAATATAAAATTGGTAATGTAAAAAAGGTAGCAAATTCCGCATATTATGAGGGAAAGCTGCGGAACCCCACATTGAAGTTATGGCCGAAGTCGAAACTTATTTGACAACTCGAAAGTCGTAGTTGCGTGATGCTTCGCCTTAAAGGTGTGTGGTTGAATGACGTTGTTCAATGAAAGGGCTAGCCGTGCAATCAAAGGGTTATACTGATCAAGCATACGTAAACGAGACACAATAGAAATTCTATTGTTATACGGTCTCATGAGACCGCTTGGATGGTAACGGGCTAGTTGGCTGCGACATAATATCTATAGGTTTAATTAATATTCAAATTTTCCAAAGAGGAGAATTGTTAATTAATAGTTCATTTATGTTTTCTTAGCTACATCAAGGTTTGTTTTACGAGTCTTTTTTGTGTAAATTGAGTACGGACCAACTAAGCTTTCCCTTAAGGCGACGTGTAAGGCAAGTGACCTTGAGCATTTAGCGTTGACTTGCGCGACATCTATTACGTGCTATAAATAATACAAATGCTTCTCGCAGACTAAACATCCATCCGATGCGCTCCTGTGCAAATAGATTATCATTTTGACAAAAATATCCAATCATGGAATAGTAGGCTCTAAGAGTGAAATTCATCAAAAATCCTTATAATTCCTAAGTTATTGACTATTTAAAAAAAAAAAAACTAACTTAAAGGCACGAATGTTATAATTAACTAAACCAACTTTCAAACTAAACAAAAACGTCGTTAAAAATAAAAATGTGTACAAGATCGCTGTATTCGTGGCACTTTGAAATATTTTTTAGTGTTTATGTGAAATACTTAATAACTAGTATTTAGATACAACGGGGAAAAAAATATACTTATATTAATTTCCACATCCTATATCCAGTATTTTCGCCAGAAAACTTGTGCAAAAAAATATCTTTTACGTGTATTCTCCTTACCCTTCGCCTTAACTAACCCAACGATTATAGATCAGAAATGATTGCTTACGATCGTTTAGATTAAATATAATTTGTTTAGTTTGTAAGGTGTTATAAGCAAATATGTTTGTGCACTCGACTATAGTAGTACAGTACCTTAAAATATAGACGTCTATTTCGCTCTCTCAATACATATTCGGGTTGGGAGAAAAGGTTTTTCTATGAATTCTAAATCAGACCTTCCTGTAAGTGGGCCTTTTTTAAATACGATGATGTTAAACAGACCCTCTGAAGAAATCTCAAGTTACTTTAGTAAGATTGACACTTTGTAGATTACTTTCAGTTTCTTGTCGGTAATCAATGGAGCTGCCTCAAAAGTGATTCAATGATTTTACCAATCTAGTGAGAAAACTTATAAGAATGTACTGTTTATTTCAATTTGTTTTCGTTATTTTTACAGGTGTTTGTAGCTCAGTTGCGGCAGCGCTTTGGTGATTTATTAATAATCAAAAAAAAAATTATAAAAGAAATGACCGTACGCGGTTGTATAAAACAAAAATCTATGTGTAACTTTATGTGTAAGATGTTCGTATTCGATTGATCGATTGCTATATCAATCAAAGTCAGCCAATATGACCGAAGCGCGAAATAGGAAACAAAACGGTCTAGTTCAGTAAAACATTTTTATTTTTCCGGCGACGGGATAGGTTGTTCTAGCATTATGATATTCAGGGCTATATTTCTCACAGACATTTCTGACAAGTATATTTTCATTCAGGTTTTATTAGTGAGAAGAAAACGTATGCAATAACAGTTACGGTGACCGCTCTACGCTTTAGAATTTGTTTTATTTAGGGTTGAAACAAAAAAAACATTGCTTAGATACATTGGGCTTTTAAATAGAAACATTAGGTACTTAAATGAGATAGGGTTTGCATGTTTCATGCATGACGGAACAAGTACTCGTAATTATAATTCTAACATTAAAGGGCCACAATATTTGATCAGTTGTTTAAACCTGAGCTAAAAAGATTTGGACAACAATAAAACTATGCGAAACTGCAAAACAAACTCCAAATTTTACTGTTGACTGTACAATACACACCAAAAATCGACTTGTAGTATTCGACGCAAAACTGTGATTAGCGTATTTGCTACGATAAAAATTTAAGGCAAAAGAAAACTCATTGCTGCCTTACTATGAGCTTTTGAAATTGCATGTTTTTTTCGTACTAAGGAAGTAAGAAAAAGCAGGCCTGGTTTAAGAGCTCATAGTAAAGGGCCTAGACTTCGTACGAACTACTGCTGTGTGCTTCTTTTACAGTTTCCTTAAGTTATTTTCTATGTTAAATAACTTTAAAATTTATTACGGGTATCGTAAATTATGTAATATTTTAAGTTAAGTAAGTTTTGTTTACGTATATTTTTTCAAAAAATAATTAAACTACTATGCCTTAAACTGTTTATATGCCTAACAAAGGTACATGGCGCATGCAGCCAAATTAATTTAGGTAATAATGTTTTCAGTTCAATTACCAAGAGCGAAAATGACGGTATTAAGCCGGGTTTCATTAACGGCTTAATTCAAACCAGCTATCATAATAGCGACCTGCGTTGCATGATGTTATTACTTTGTTTGAAATGCCATGTAAACAGAAGTATATTAAAATAATTAAAAATGTCCATACACGAAAAATTTACATACATTAGACCTTCATATGACAGTATAAAACTAATATCTATTTACTATATGTATTATTATTAATTATTTGCATAGGATGATTTGACAGAAAGTGGAAAAAGATGGCGCTCTTACCCTGTATCTTTTGAAGTGTCTTTATTTTTAGAATAATTAGTTAGGAAAAAATGTATTTTTTATTAAATAATTTTTTTCTGATGAAATTCTAAACTTTCTATTCAACTTAATTATACAGATTACATGAAAAAAGATGTGATGTAGTATTTTCGACCAGTCGACCGATCGTCTAAGCTGTACATTACTGTAAATACGTCGTACGTCGCGTCGGGAACGTAAAGGGTATGAACGGGATAAAAAACGAATAAAGAGTGTTCCAACCCTATTTTCAATTTGCCGGGAATTCTACCGGAGACTAGAGATTAATTTGCTGAAGTGGAACAAATTGTGTCCGAGAAGGAAACGCCCGGGATAACTGCTCCTAACAAATACCTACATGGTATTTTAGATTATCATTTGTCTTTACTATTTAAACTTTATTACAAAAAAAAAGAGTTACTCATTGCTATAAATTAGCAAATCAATTTGAGGATGTGTGTTAAAATTACCTTAACAAGTCTAATGTATTGTCAATTTAAATGGTTTGGCTATCTTTTACACATATTTCAAACCTAGCCTATCTTTCTTGTAATAGCGCTGTGACATAATCAACTCGTAGCTGAATTGGTGAAGAGCCAACCAAGCAAAAAAATTGGTAATTAACTAATACTAATAAACGCAAAAGTTCCCAGATTTGATGCGCGGATGGTTATTTCAAGACCTAGACAGTCGATGTGTTATCTGGCTTATTAATTTAATAAGCTACGATGCGTAAAAACATCCAAAGTGACAAATAGAATTGCACGCAGGAAAAACCTGCTATTTAATTATATTCCGGGAAACAAAAGATTCATGTAAATGTTTTTTAATTTTTAAAAAATTAATACTTACCAAATAAAACTTTTGATTTATTAATGAAAGCAGTCTATTAAGTAAAGCACATTTTCTTCAAGTTTTAAGCTATAGCAGAGAAAACAAATTAAAGTTGCTAAACAAATATTTATCATTTAAATAGTTAGGAAGTAGCAGCTCAAATAATTGAATAGGAGTCTTCGCTGCCAGACTTTTCAATCCAGAATTCTCTCGGCTGGATTAATTTGTTTGCGATTTGTTGACGCAGGGTACCGGGAAAACTCCCGTTTGGGCTAGATTCCTGAATGCAGCTAGATTTTTAGGATTAAAGCCTTACACCTGAGCTAGTAAGCGATCCTGATGAAGGAACTGAGTTTAACTTCTCTTGCTACCTCGTAAAGAAGAGCATTGTAGCATACGAATGGGCCATTTTTAGTACTTATCACCACTATTACATCACTTGTGTAGCTAGGATCACTATCTATAGCAAAACTTTCAATAAAACTCAATCACTGTAAGGGTACAGTCAACAAACCTTTTTAGCCCAGCAAAAAGAGACAGTATACATTTTACTGTCATGCTGTGTCACATGACTGCTCGGCATTCAATCATCATCATCATCATTTCAGCCATAGGACGTCCACTGCTGAACAAAGGCCTCCCCCAATGACTTATCATCAGGGGGGGATTGCCAATACTCGCCACGCTTGGCAGGCGGGTGTTGGCGAGCGCAGTTTTTTATAAGATTTCGCACGAAGACGCTGCTCGGCATTCAATAAGTTAACACATTCTGTACATTACTAGCTTCCCTTGTAGTAAATAACTAGAAAAGTTGTAGTAAGTAACTAAAAATAAAAAAAATCATTGTATACATTGCTCTGATTACATCGGTAAGTAGCCAAAGTACATGTGTTACAGAAATCAGAAACAACGAGGCTACCACAACACCCAGACCCGAGACAGTATAGAAAATTTTGTTTTCGACCAAATTGAACCTGGGTTTTTAGACAATATCCATAAAAATGACGAAGGGATACAAAAACGCAGTGATAAGACGAACTGAACACATTCGTTTATAAAGCATAACTTATATTAGGATGCAAAAACAAAAACTAAACCATTAAAGTGCTAGATTTTGAAAAATAACATTACAATTTAAAAAAAAGGAACATATTTTAACTTAAGGTAAACAGGCGCGAAAGTTGCCTGGTACAGACAACACGAAAAGTAACTTGTTATATTCAACTTTCTGACTAAAAGAATCATTGTCAAAAAACTATTTAGCTATTTTTGCAACTGAGTGTACGAGAAATTGCAAATTAGAATTTTAATTCAGAAGTAATTAAAGGGCCAATTACATTTCTACATGTAAAGCGGTGTAGGCAACATTGTGCTTTGGAATGAGTTTATCGTCTGTTATTATTGCTTTAGTAATATCATTTGGATATTAAAAAATAAAATATTAATATGTTTGTACAAAAAGAAATAAAAAATAATTCACTTTTAATGATACAGGGTTGTACAAGCAAACTCTACATGGACGACACGATTCGATGTAGACGGCGATTCTCCTTGAACGCAAAGGGTTCGATTCCCGTTTTAGTTAAATTCAAAAATATCATCATGTTAGCCATAGGATGTCCACTGCTGAACACGCAACGGCACGCCTCCTGTTAGCGGCGTTTTCAAATTCAAAAACATTACTTTTGAAATTTTTTGAAATTTGAATTGACTTGGGTCTGGGTGTGCTGGGAGAGAACTTAGCATAGGGATGGAAATTCTTTAATTTGAAACCATGACAATTGTTTGACACATTTAAGCAAAACTACTTAAAACCTATTTAACTCAATAAACAAAGAAAACAATTTAGGAAACACTCGTAAAGTACTTTTTATCCTTAAATCATAAAATGTTTCCGTGGCATATGTAAATAAAAAAACTTTAGTCCTTTCGTTTACTCAGGCCAATTAATAAGACTAATTCCAAAGTCAACAATATGTCCTAAATAGTACAGCAAACACACATTTGCATAATTTAATCAAATTCGGTTCGGTTCGGTTCGTTAGCGCCTGCGGTGCGTTTAGCATAATTTCTGTATTCTTCGGCACGGCCGACGGATTGTAGGCGTTAGTTTTGTAGTTCACGCATCATCGTAACGTGTGGCTTTTGGTAATTAATTTTTAGTGTTCCGTATCCCAAAAGGAAAAAAAAACCTTATAGCATCACTTCGTTGTCCTTCTATCTGTCTGTTCCAATTTTTCAGGAACAGGTAAAGGAAAAAGCAAAGTAAAATATACCTTTATACGTCTCACTGTGCCCTGGCACAGGCCTCACGTCAACTATAAGGTGGTTTGGGCCATATTTCACCACGCAGGCCTAGTGCGGATTGGTGGAAAGGTGTTGTAAAGCCAGTGACTAAACCTTACTCATCATTTCAGCCATAGGACTTCCACTGCTGAACATAGGCCTCCCCCAGTGACTTCCAGATTGGCCGGTTGGAAGCGGCCCACATCCAGCGGCTTCCTGCAACCTTTACCAAATCGTCTGTCCACCTTGTAGGTGGATATCCTACGCTGCGCTTGTCGGTACGTGGTTCTGCCCCCATCGGCCTTCAGTTCTACGTGCTATGTGCCCCGCCCACTACCTCTTCAGCTTGCTAATCCGTTGGGCTATGTCAGCGACTTACTGTCCAACCGCCTTAAGGCCTTTGACTAGGCTTTACGACTAGTATCAAGCGATATTAGCCAAGACCAACACTTAACATGCCATCTAAAGCCCGTGCTTTACAAGCATCTCCGTAGATGCTTGTGATAAATGTCACTAAATAGGTCAGAACGATCACCAGTCCACTTACAACCGCGGTGCAGGTTGCTTAACTTTAAGCGTAACACACAGAGAGCGAGCGCGCGACGGCGACGCGTCGGGTCGGGAGTACGGCGGGTCTAATAACATAGGTTTAAATGGGCACCCACAGACAGCGGGCGTGAGCGGGGCGGCTCGCCGCGCACGCCGGCGTACTCCCGTCGTGACTCGTCGCCGTCCCGTGCACGCTCTCTGTGCGTGTTACGCTTTAGTAATCACTACCAAAGCGCTGCCACCGTTGAGCTAGCACTTTGCGTAACTAAGTCTAAAGGTATCAAGTTTAAACTAATACCTAAAACTTACTCAAGTCAGCAATCCCTTGAGTTGTGAAAACATCAAACTTCTAAGTCAACGCAACTAAAAGATACGGGCGTTTTTGCCGTATTTTTTTGACACTTCCAAGGGAATCTAAACCTATAGAGTACTTACTGTTGTCCTAAAATCTTAAAGACTTCGAACTTTTTTGTATAGAGCTTGGCATACCTTAAGTTGCAAGTACCTAAAATTACGTAATTTTAGTGTACATTTATGAAACATACGCCAATCGACAGAGAAAATGATTACAATCAACAAATACATACATTACATATTCAAACTGAAATTCTGAACAAAGGATATTATTTTCGGTACTTGCAACTGGTTATTAATGTGGTTTGATGCCTTTTGGCAAGAAGCAATGTTTTATAGCACAAGAAAAGGGAAAAATTTGAAAAACGTAGTAGTTACGTAACAAGTATAATAATTTTAAATTTTCGTGATGGAGGAGCTGTCTACATACCTACAAGTTTGTTTAGAACACTCGGTGCGCGAGTCCGACTCGAACTTGACCGGATTTTTAAACCATTTTATTTTTGAGTTACATGTATTTTTGATATAGATACAAGATACGACGATGTCTTGCATTTTAGAACCGCGGTCATCTACGTCCTGTAACTTGTAAAAAAAAATTGATATAATCAAAATCTTACAAGTAAGTTATTACTGATAAACATCGGAATTCGTTTTTAAATTCACATACGCAGGTATCTTTTTTTGCGATAGACGAAAAAATCTATAATATATAAAAGAAAGTCGGGATAGTTACACCATTTATGAGTCGAGAACGGCTGGACCGATTTTTATTATGTTTGATTTGTGTCCGCCCCGAATAGCAGAATAACTATTAAAGCATCGGAAAAATTCACAAAATCAAAAAAAACTTAAAAAACGACGTGGTACGAAGTTCGCCGGGACAGCTAATAATAAATAAAAGACAACACCACATACATTGCTCTGATTCTATGGTAAGTAGCTAAAGCAAACAACGACGAAAACCGGGAAAACATAAAAAAAATCGTTTTCTACATTGACCTGACTGTGAATCGAACCCGGGACCTCGGAGATGGCGACGCCAATTCCAGCGCACTCACCTCTCGGCTAAGGAGGTCTTCAGAATTTGTATTTATAATTGCTTTAAAAGTTTTAACAACACTTTACAAAATGCCTTACAGCAAACTAATCATTGAACATTATTAAATAAATAAGTTCTTTATTTGCAAAAAACATGGTATATTTAGGTGGTAGGTAACATAAGTGCATTTGTTTTGCCTGTATATACAAATTTGTATTTTGAACAACCAGTTAAATAGTTTTATTACTTATTATGTTGTTACATTCCATTAGAGGTATGTCATATTTCTGAAATATAGCCTTTCAACTTTAATAGTCATTCAACAATCCACAAATCAATTAAGATCGTTTTTTCGGAAAACCTCTGTGGAGTTTTCACCAAAGGTTTACCAAAATTTCGGAATTTCAATGCTTAACTTATTACAGTCAAAGGGTAGGGTACAAAAGTACCCCTTCACGGTCCCGTGGTCAAACCGTGCATATCTTCATTACACGTGGTATCTCAGACCATATGTGCGCCTTTTGTGCACCCATCCGTAGATAAGGGGTTGGGTTTTAAATTTAAGTATCATGTGAATGCGTGGGAATTTAAATTCTTACGAATATTGTGGCCAGTTGGTCTCTAGGGTATGGCTTCTTGAGGCTGCATTAACTTGATACTTGCTGTTGATTAAGGCATAATATTTGTGAAACGTTAGTGTCCCGAGGGATCATAATATTAGCTGCATTAAGCTTTTTAAACAAGTAGCTTTACTTCTAACTATTTAACCAACTCTTGGACGACGATTAATTGAACCTACGTTTATTTGTTGTACTGAGGCAAAACTTTGTAAATTTAATAAACTTGAAAATATAATATTTTTACTACCTCATAGTTGAGGTGAGGCCTGTGCCCTGCAGTGGGACGTATAAATATTAATAAATAAATATTGGACAACATCACATACATTGCTCTGATCCTATGATACTCGTAAGTAGCTTAAGCACTTGTGTTACAGAAATCAGAAACAACGACGGTACCACAACACCCAGACCCGAGAAAATATAGAAAAGTTATTTTTCTATATAGGCATACTTTACTTTACTTTTTGTAATATTTTTATATTATATAATATTTTTAAAAAGTGCGCTCGCCAACCCGCGGCGAGTATTGGCAATGAAATTGAAATTCCTTTTCGGGGAGGCCTATGTTCAGCCGTGAACGTCCTACAGCTGAAATGATGATGATGATGATGATGTTATTTGAGCTGATTTATCGCTGGAGTCAGAAGGTGGATAGTACAACTGTTCTACTTTTCACCTAGACTCGTATCTACATTTTCGAGTTTGGGCTTTTTTTTACGTTGATTTTTTTTATTTTATTTGATTTTATTCATTTTGACGAGTCCTATTCATGTTCAACCTTATAGTTACTTTGTGGATACAATTTATTTGTCCATTTGTCTACCAGTTTGTCTGTCCACCTCATGGGTGGTGGGTGGACTTTCTACGCTGCGCTTGCCGGTACGTGGCCTCCATTCCAGAACCTTTCTTCATCATTGGCCGTCAGTTCTATATATGCAGTCAGTTCAACCGGCCAATCTGGAAGTGATGGCCTATGTTCAGCAGTGGACGTCTTATGGCTGAAAAGATAATGATGAAAGACACTTAGGTTCAATTTGCTGGTCACTAACTACTTCAGAGTTTTAGTACTTCTAGAGGTAGGTAGAGGGATCTTTATGATAAATGAAGCAGAATGGATCGACTAGTAACCCGTTACGTTACATAATAATAAATAAATGCACAAATTGCATTAAGCGGGTGACTAAATCAGCTCTTGTCGTCTTTACGTACATTTTCATCAAAGACGTAAATAATCAATGTCACAATTATGAATAATTTTTTTTGGTCGATCGATGTATGGAGGTAAACAACACTATATTATACTGGTAACCCTAACCCCCAACCCTCAATTACCGTATCGGCCCGTAGGCTTGTAGTACGCAGGTCTATAATGCCTACCTATAGGGTAGGGATGCTACGTTATGAGGCGTGTCGATAAAATTTATTCGTATATAAGTTTCAGCTTAGCAAAAATTAAATAAAGCGCTGATAAGGCTTCATCATCATCATCATTTCAGCCATAGGACGTCCACTGCTGAACATAGGCCTCCCCCAGTGACTTCCAGATTGGCCGGTTGATAGCGGCTCGCATCCAGCGGCTTCCTGCAACCTTTACCAGGTCGTCTGTCCACCTTGTAGGTGGAGGTCCTACGCTGCGCTTGCCGGTACGTGGCCTTCATTCCAGAACCTTTCTGCCCCATCGGCATCGGATAAGGCTTATATTATAATAATAATAGATTTTACATGTTGACTGAGGATTTAGTTGATCAATCAAAACTGAATACTATATACCTAAACTTTTGTATAAGTTGTTGGTGAACCAAATCATTATCATCATCATTTCAGCCATAGGACGTCCAATGCTGAACATAGGCCTCCCCAAACGACTTCCAGATTGACCTGGTAAAGGTTGCAGACCGTTGGATGCAGGCCGCTTCCAACTGGCAATTATAGTAAATCAAATAAATAAAAGATAATTGTATAACTAGATTTATCATTCAATCGTTTGCTATTTTTTATTTATTACAAAAGATGATAAACAAGTTCTAAAGTTCACTAAAAATTAAGCCAAATTTGTATGTATAAAAATAAAGATACTAGAATAAAATGGTACCTAAAGATCTACAAAAATAAAAGCTAAAGAATTACAAAACCTGTTTACAAACTCTCGGAACTGGTGTTTAACCTTATCGCACTTGCCTTTCATGGGATCAAATACACATCAAAGGCAATTTTATGGGTATTTGAGAAAATTAGAAAACCAAAATACTCCTATTCGAGTTCTTTGAAGTAACTTTGGCCACCTTGCTTAGTGCTGACGGTTAGAAACAAAACCTATAGCATTTAATTAAATATCGATAGAGGTAAAGCAGCTTCATTTTGTGTCGATAGTCTGATTATATCTTATGATTCATCATTATTATCATCATTCATTCAGGGTCACCTCTTACCATGGGTGTACCGCAGGGATCAATATTAGGACCCCTGCTATTTCTAATTTATATAAATGACCTTCCTTACTTTGCAACCGACCTATGTGAGGTGGTATTTTTTGCAGATGATACATCACTGATCTTTAAAATTAAAAGAGGTCAAGAATCTTTTGACGATGTAAATAATGCACTCTCGCTGGTTCTGCATTGGTTTAGTACCAACAATCTTTTGCTCAATGCAAGCAAAACGAAATGCATAAAATTTACAATGCCAAATGTAAGGCAGGTCTCAACAAATATCATTGTAAAAGATGAACGACTGGATACTAGTAATTCCACTACCTTTTTGGGAATAACTTTAGATTCCCGTCTGCAATGGGGTGCTCATATTGAGACTCTGTCAGGAAGACTTAGTTCAGCTGCTTATGCTGTGGGAAAGATAAGACAATTGACTGATGTTGGAACGGCAAGATTAGTGTATTTTAGCTACTTTCATAGTATAATGTCATACGGAATATTGTTATGGGGCTCAGCAGCCGATATTGAATCTATCTTTGTACTACAAAAGAGAGCTGTACGGGCAATTTACAACCTTCGACCACGAGACTCATTAAAAGAACTGTTTAAGGAAATTAATATACTAACAGTGGCCTCTCAATTCATTTATGAAAATATTATGTACATTCGCAAAAACCTGCATCTTTTCCCTAAGAAAAGTGACAAACATAATTTTAATACCCGGAATAAAGATAAACTTGCTGTTTCAAATTTCAGACTGCATAAAGTGAGTAATTCGTTCATGGGGAAATGTATTCGCTTTTTTAACAAATTACCACAGTCTATTGTTGAACTACCCATGTTTGAGTTTAAATCGCATGTTAAGATTATTTTGATGAAAAAGGGTTATTATACTGTTAATGACTATTTAAATGACCAAAATTTCTGGAATTAAATACTGCCCTGCTCGCACAGGTATACATTATTTTCTTTTCCTTTTTTTTGTGGCAGCTAGTGGTGACTGAGTTTGTTCCGGCGTTTCTTCTCAGCACTTGCCAGATTGTCTGTGTCTTGTCTCGAAGCGCTAGTAGGGCCCAAAAAATAAGGAGACATGTTCTGCCCCATATGGGCCAATAATGTTATTATTGACGTTCATAAGTGGCAGTTTTCTGCCCTAAACTGAATAAATGATTTTTGACTTTGACATTTCAGCCATAGGACGTCCACTGCTAAACAAAGGCCTCCCCTAACGACTTATCACCGGAAATTGCCAATACTCGGCACGCTTGGCAGGGTTGGCGAGCGCAGTTTTTTTTATAAGATTTCGCACGAAGACGCTGCTGCCCGTCTGTCTCGTCGTCGTCGTTTTGTCTAATAAAGTTTTATTTATCAGGTAAGTATAATAGGTATAAAGCAATGAGGCAGTGCCTGAAATAATAAATAAATAAATTGTTTTATTTTTACAGTTACACCAATTATCTAGCCCCAAACTAAGCAAAGATTAAAAAATTAAAAATTTTAACTAAAAGTGGTAAATATTTACATACTTAAAACCACAATTTAGAGATTATTTTTAATTTTTAATATAGCAAATTCGTAATACAGCAAGCTCCATTTTATAGTTTAGATTTAATTGCAATCAGGAGGAAGACATTTTGATGGAAAGCGTAACTTGTACTTGCTTATTTGCGTAATGTGCTATCATAATTTAAATCTTCGCGCCATGGGCACCAAACGACTCCTCAATCGTTCGTCATGGTCTGATCTATGGTTAACAAGACATTATACCAAATGCAACTGTAAGGTTATATTGATATCTTTTCTTCTATGACTACGGGATTTGAGACACCTCTACGAAGGAAAACTTAGTAATCACAGTGTCACAAAATGACGTGGAAGTTACCAAATATTGGTATGAGTCTATCTATTTTGGAATCCTCATAGATATCAAAAAAGACGGAATATCATCGATACTGTAAATAAACCGATAATTTTTCATCACTATTCCAACCAGGAGCTCGAGCAAAACGCCTCCGTTACCTGACCCCGATGCCCGTCGATCGGTGAAAGCAAAAATTTCGCCGCAAATACGGACAATGTCAACCAAGTGCCGCAATAAGGACCGCCAGGTTTATATAGTGTTCTGGCTAACCCTTTTGTGTTGTTTGCTGTAGTGTGGGGAAAAATCGGACACATAATAGCTGTAAGAGAACACTATTCTCTTACAATTCAATTTGTTTATTTATTTATCAAATCAGACAAACGCTTCTGGTATCGTGAAAAGCAAGATATCTGGAACCACAGAGAAGTTTATCCCGATAGGTGACGCATTGTGTTTGGTCTTGCTCATAGTAGTTATTCAAGCACTGGTTCTGCCACTGATTAAGTAATAACTAAGTTAAAGGTTTTGCTAAGTTGCCAAGCGAGTGTCAAACTTGCGTCAAACACACTACAATAAATGTGTTAGGTAACAATTTCTTCCACATATTTATTGACAAATGGATGATCGGCTTATCGGTGATGCCGTGAATTGCTTTAAATATAAAGGGTCCCGGGTTCGATTCCCAGTTTGGGCCAATTGAAAGAACCACTTTCCTAAATAGACTCGGGCCAGACCCGACCGACCCGGCGCCGGAAGAGCGTCTGAAAAAAATAGTGAGTTATGTAGTATAATATAGCTCACGTCTGGCGCATATTTAAAAAATACACATAAGTGTAGGTATTTATGTATATATTTTTTCCTAAACGATTTTTAGATCATGTACTCGTTCAATATGACAAACTCATTCACCTGCCTAATAAGGTAACAACTTACTGACTCACTTTCCTAGAAGCCTAATCGCGGTAACCCACCCACCCAGCGTTTGTTATACTTAGCAACCTAATATAGCACAAGGAATTTGCTAACGAATGCTCTTTAGCATGCGAAACGCGATCCCGAGCCAGACACTGAGCACGCCGGCATAATTTCAATTTCAAAACGAACTTCTAAATGAACTACACTAAAAACTGGGCAAGAGCGTTCCGGATCAACAAATATGGTTTTAGAAAAAAAACGTGTAGGATACGTCCTGAACTACTATTTTCTTTAATAATAGAACCATATTAAAAGTAGTGATGAAAAAAGCCGAAGATCGTTTTCTTTGGCGCTCTTTGCTTACGTCAAGCAACTTACGACTGAAATAGGCTGAAATGATGATGATATTTAAAAAAATAAAGTCTTAAAACATATTACCGGTGCAACAGAATAGTACAGACAGCGGCAGGTCAACCTACAAGAAAGTTAAAGGTCTTTGAACCGATTTTCAACTGTAGAGATCAATATCAATTGCGAAAATATGTCATTTTGTGGTAGGTTGACAAGCTGTTGCTTGTACCTTTTTAAATAAAAATAATGTTTAAGACAAATGGTCGATGGCCCAGTGATTGCAAGAGCCACAAATTATGTCAGTCAGTCAAACCCATTATTATTATTACAACGATTTACTATTGTTATAATTATTAATCAGGGCGGGTCGCTAGTCAAAATACAAGTGTTACATTTTAAGCACATTAATTCAATATATTTTAAGACAAAAAACTGACTTAATCTTTTATTTCTGTCAACTAAAAATATGAATTGAATAACCAAAATAGGTCAATCGATTGTTTGAAACTTAAAACATGTGACCCCTAATTAGTTAGTCTGAGAAGAATCTAGCTAGCAGGTTACTCATCGATATTTACTCACATAAAGTAAAATGATCATAAATGACTATCAACATAAATTGTCCCATTTAGACGCGTCCTTAGGAACCCATAAGCCAACGTGGTGATTTTTGTTCCTAGTTTTCTAGCAAAATGGAGTTAAAATTCTTGAGCTCGGCTCTTAAGCGGGTGTAAAGCGCATTTTTAAATAAAATACGGACGCAAATGTATGTACATAGTGTACGCGGGAATTTACGGATGCCTAAACTAAGTGTGCAGATCGCACTTAGCCTTATTTAATTTAAAACTAAAAATACTGACCGTAAATTTTGAAAATAGACGCCATTAAATAATGATTTAATGGCATCTATTTTCAAAATTTATGCTTTAGATAAAGTCTAGCGTCTTTATTTATAATAATAAATAAAAAAGATTATCTAACCAATTTATGTAGGTACATTTGTCATGTCACATATCACGTATGACATCGTTTGAAAATGTATAATCTATTCATTGGAGTAAAGTTATTCCGAGGATTAAAAAAATATATTAATAAAACGGCAGATCACCATTTTCTTTTTCTTCTGTTAAAGTGTCTGTTGATGTGTTACTTGCTCATAAGCATAGTGGTCCTGTCTTAAGACCGAAGGGTAACAAGTCCTTAAGGCCAGGTTTATTGGCGGCATCTCTACCTGTTCAATTCATTGTAATATCGCTGACGGGAAAACAGGGTTTCTCTATTAAAAGAAACTAAGGATTTTATTAATTAATTAATTATGCGCTTTGGTAGTATTTACCAAAGTTTAGCCACCTACGCCGCGGTTGTGATTAGATGCCCGACCATTCCAACCATGTTTAGTGTCATTTATTACAAGCATCTCCGTGCTTCGGAAGGCACGTTCAAAGTTGGTCCCGGCTAATATACTTGATAAAAGTCGTGAAGCGTAGTCAGAGGCCTTAGGGTGGCTTAATAACATCTGACAGTAAGGTTTGGTCACTGGCCTTACAACACCCCTCCACCAATCCGCAGTGGGCTCGCATGGTGGAGTATGGCTCAAACTATCTCATAGTCGAGGTGAGGCCTGTGTCTTTGTACTTTACTTTTTAAAGTATTTTATAAATAAATAATAAAATTAATTTATTTCAGACGATGTGTCCATATATTTGTTAGTAACAGAAAGGAAAAAACTTATAACTATGTTAGTATCATTATGTGAAAAATATCTAAAAACTAATTTACTAATTTAAATATCTGCCTGTACTGCCCGACGCCCCGGCCACATGTGTGTGTGTGTGTACACCCAGTGCCGCAGTATCGGACAGTCAGGCTTATCGCTTATTGTTTTCAGAATATTGTTGGCGTTCCCACGCACCGTGCGCAGAAGTGATGCGATTCGCTTTCGCACTACGGTGTAAAAACCGTCCGAGTGTGACAGCGCGAACATCCCCAATGCGCTGCAGTAGCGTTGAAGCCCCAACAACATCCTAAGACTATTACTATATTGTACTCTGAGAGCGTTGATAGCCCCCCGCGTATAGTTGACCCACAGATTGCACGTGTAAAGTCTTTAGCAGTATGCCTTAAATAACGTTATTTTAACATCGGGACTGCTACGTGCGCGCCAACATGTTGCAGCGGACTGCCAGCGCTCTCCTTTCCCTTTCAATGTCTTTGTCATCCTTCAAATCTTCGGTAACCACGTGACAGAGATACTTGAAGGAAGACACTTTAACAAGTTCATTACCATTGAGCTTAACAGGCGGTACAAACAGGACTTTGCGAGACCTGGCTTTAAACACCATCAGCTCGCTTTTGGTACTGTTATACAAGAGGCCGTGGGATCTGGCATACTCCTCGCATATCGTGATCAGCCTTCTGAGCGCAGCAACTGATGGACTCAGCAGCACCATATCATCCGCGTAGCAGATACTGTTCAAACATTGACCATCTATGGAGCAGCCGACACCAACGCCACCGAGCCCAACAATTAGGTCATTTACGTACAGGTTAAAAAGTGTCGGGTAAGTTTATATGATTGAATAGAGGAGGAGAATTATCATTATCTTTTGACTTCTGATCGTTTAATCTAAACACTTACGCTAAAAGCGTGCGTATGTCAAAGAACATGACGCAAAACAATTAATTTAATGAACTCATTATACAATGGTACCGACGGTAATTAGCGACGGAATCAATTGTGAAGTGTAATTGTATGCGGAAATAAAAATGAAAGTAAATACTCCAGATGACGCTTCTCGTTATGAGTTTGCAATTCTTGATATTTAGACGATTTTAATTGGTTTGACTAAACTTATGTTTCGTGTACTAACTTTTTGGGAAGTGCTGATTTAAAGAAGTATTCATTATGAGAAATGACCGCTATTAGAAGTGAATCAATTGCGAAAATGTATTTAACATTCGTGCACTTAATTGTATAAGTGCATTAAGCGCACATGGTGTTCATATTATTGAGATGTACACTAACTGCGAAGTACGTGTTTTGCGTCAAGTGCACTTTTTGCGAAGTGCTAATTTAGCGTCAAACTCCCTAGGGTTCTAATACGCTTGCAAGTAAAATTATGTTTTTAGTTACCTGAAAATTAATAAATAGTTAGCCGGTTGAGTATAATAAGGCGTGCCTGACAGCTTGCTTTTGCTTTCTATAAAAAGTAACTAAGTCAATTGATTAGTGATGTCAACAACCTATTAAGTATGACAGTGATAGTTCAAATTTTTATTGTCTTTCTCTTTCCATTTCAGAGAGAAAGAGATATCTAAACCCTTAAATAAGTTAAGGGAGTAGTGACAAACTATCAGGAGACGTATTTTTGAATCATACGAATTCCAATCCGAATACGAAATCGCCAGATTCGCATGCGAATTCCTAAAAACACTATTTTTGAAAATTCATTCCGTGAATTCGGTAGAATGACATTGACAAGTAAACATGTTTGACAGAAATTTTACATAATAACTCTTTATTTAGGTTCCGTTTTAAGCGATTCACTACCGGTTTTTAAAATCAATGAGTTTTTGCATTCTGTTTCATAATATTTTCTGCGTTAAACAAAAATAGTTATAAAATTTCAATTTAATAGCAACACTTATTTCAGTGATTCAAATATGCGTAAAATCGTGAGCAATAGAAATGAATTGCATACACGAATTGTTTTCGTGTTCGAATTCGAGATTCATTTCTAATGCTTCAAAAATACGTCTCCTCGCCCACTGAATATTTTCACACGAACATGGTTCCTTCCGATATCGCTCGTAAAAACTTAATCGGCAGTTAAGACTCGCAAACAAGGCAGTTTCATTGTTGTAACTATAAGTGCTTTGTCCTACATTCGTGGGAGTCAATATTTTGATTAGTGCTTCATCGATTGTTATGGTAACTTCAAAATTGTGTAATCGATTGTTTAAGTCGACATTACTCACTGAAGTTATGCGTAATTTTGCATTTTTCATTTCTTTAAGTTGATGCAAGCCCGCACGACTTATCCTTGGCTTGGCTAAGGGCTTGGCTATGTAGAGCTCTACATTTGAGTAGTACTGAAAAGAGTCAGTGAAGTCGATAGAAAGGTCTAGAAAAAGTATAATACTTCATTAGTGACGAAAAACCCAATAGTAAATGTTTTGCTTGAAACGTAAGGAATCCGGTTGCATCATCATCATCATTTTTCAGCCATGTTACGTCCACTGCTGAACAAAGGCCTCCCCCAATACCCTATCATCGGAGGGATTGCCAATACGCGTACGCCACGCGTAGCAGGCGGGTTAGCGAGCGCAGTTTTTATAAGATTTCGCACGAAGACGCTGCTGCCCGTATCGTGCTACAGGAATTAGTCGCCTCTTACGACACACCTTCTGTTGGCGTTGGGGAAGTGTATTCTGCACGGCCAACCCCACACGGCTCATCCGGAATCCGGATTAGAAAACGATTTTTTCAAAATGTATGTCTTGGTCGGCCGGAAGAGACCTCAATATGAGCAAACAATTAAATCAACGATGTTAATTCCTTAATTCAAACATGGCAATTGGTGTTAGTTTAGCGTTCATTTATTTATTTTAAAAATAATTGAAACAGGCAATGCTGCTGACTGACTGCCAGATCATCGTGCAGTCATAACATATCCTCTGGACCTAGTAATTCAAAAATTATCTGAGGTACCTCAAATACCGTAGTCATCATCATTTCAGCCATAGGATGTCTACTGCTGAACATAGGCCTCCCCCAGTGACTTCCAGATTGGCTGGTTGGAAGCGGCCCGCATCCAGCGGCTTCCTGCAACCTTTATCAGATCATCTGTCCACCTTGTAGGTCCCTTGAACGTCCTAAGCTGCGCTTGCCGGTATGTGGCCTGCATTCCAGAACCTTATTTGCCCCATCGGCCGTCAGTTCTACGTGCTATGTGCCCTGACCACTGCCACTTCAGCTTGCTAATACCGTAGTGAGCCCTAAGAAAACATTTTTGGAATTCACTTTATGCGCGTGAAATGGAAGGTGCAGGTGTTTGTACGGAAAATTCGACATTGGCACGGACCCGGGAAACCGCTAGTATCGCGATAATGGGCTAGTTTCCTAAAAATTTTATTAGTCCGTCGTCCGCCGTTGGATTAACAGAAAATATTGGACACGTATTTTTGCTTTTCTCAATCAAACAAAAGATGATGAAGATATATCCCGTTAAAGTTCCGCGTAACGTCACGCCTTGTGACACTTTTTAGCAAGACGTGACGTCACTGCCAAACTTTGATGAGCTTTAGCTTCTTAGCTTTAGCTTAGCTTCTTTCGTCATTTTTTGTTTGATTGACAAAAGACAAAATATGGGTCCAATAATATGTTTTTTGGTAATCTAACTGACGGACTAAATAGAATAATCTTTTTTGACCTAGGAAACTAGCCTATTGCCAAACATTTTGTAATTAATTGGACTAAAAAACAAGTTTATACAAACAAACAGCGACCACAATTTAATCAGGCTTATTGCAATATGAGGACTCATTAAAAGTTCATGACGTATTTGGTGGGTAAAGGTTAAAGCGAACATTTATTTTTGTACCTGTACCTACCTAGTTAAGTATTTAATACGCAATCAATTGCGACACGTATCTGAATGGGTTTCGACACACTGACAGGCCATTAAAATATAGACTAAATTTACCGTGGGAAATTACCTACATAGTTTTCGTAAGAAGCAGATCTTGGGTTTATAGTCTTATATTCCTCAGCAAATTCAATTTTGGTAACCAAAATTGAGTATTTGTGTAAATATCGATCGTATAGCCTTTAAGGACAAGAAAAAACACTCCAAATCGTGTCAATAAGGATAGGAAAACAAATAATCAATTTCAAAAAAGAGTGATCAAAGGTAAGCAACCAATCCCCCTATGGTAGAGCATTATGGGGATTGGTTAACCACTTCATGTAGCCATCTGGTTATTATGTCTTCTTTGAATTTGAAGTTGTTATAATGACGGTAATATCAACCATCCAAAATACTTTCATGGATACATCATTTACTTACTTTTTGTATAATATGTAATATAATGCTTGGTTTTGGTCTTGACTAAAATCTGAATCAAATTAGTATTATTATGGTCTATGATGAAACGAGTTTGCATAAGAAGCATAATATTAATAATATTGAAAGATGGACGAGGCTGGTTGTGCGCATCATACATTTTAATGATGCTCTGATGATCAGAATTATTTGAACTGATAATTAAACGTACGGAGCTTACTGAGTAAGTATAGAAAATACGGTATGTTTTTCAACATCCTGTAGCTAATTTAATGCGGTCTAGAACTCCATGAGCCAACATCAGTTCACTATCGAACAGCAGCTACGTTTACGTGAATATTCTTCATTATATCCTGACATATTAACCTTAATGTGATAGATTAAAATGACGAGATTTTTATTAAGAAACTAAGAGACCAAAACACAATTTTCGTTTGCGTTTCAGTTAGTCCCAGAATAAACAGTCAAATCTTGCAAATTAAGTTCCTTGTACTTAACAGCTTATCGTTCAGCGTGTTTTGCAATTCAGCTTAATTGGATAACTTAATTTATTTGTATAATTCAATCATCTCAGGCTTTATTGAGAAATTCTGAACAACACAATTATTCAAATTATATTTTTAAGGACATTTAACGGGCCAAAACTTTAAAAAATATTTTTAAGTTCCAAGTACCTTTTATTTCGGTTAGAAGAGGCTTTCACTCTCACACACATGAATTGAGTTCAATTAGTCTTAGATCTTTCGGCAAAGAATTCTGTCATCTTAATCTTCCCAGAGGAGTTCAAAGGAGTAAAAAATCTAAGAGAAATAATATATCTAAGTTCCCATGAAAAGGATTGGCTCAAACGATTTTTCCAAATGACCACACAAAGCCAAACGAAGATTATCCCCGCAAAGGTTCTGTTTTCCTTTATTTTACGACTAGATTAAATGAGATACGTACGTTTAAGCTTTATTTTGATGCTGTTCTTCGGGCTCCAAGACAACAATCCCTGTATGTCAACAATACCACGAACGTTCATTTACTAACACAAACACACATTTTTTTCACACACACATGCACTTGAGCTGTCATTTTTGCTGTCACAATAGTTAATTCGGCTAAAAAATACAGTTAACTTTGAGTTTTAATAGCAAACGTGGTCGTAATGATACGTCGAGCACAATACAATACAAAGAACATGCGCATAGGCAGCTGTCAGTTGTCTCCGGTAACGGCCGGTAGTTGTCGCGACAGTCGAACGAAAGAGACAGTTGTATGCATTATCATTCGATGTGCGAGAGAGACAAGGTGTTGTAGCAGCCTTAAAAGCTCTATACGAGGTTGTGTATTGGCACGGATTCGTAATAATATGCGCTTTAAGTAGGCGTCACAATTTTCTGGTTTTGTTTGTGAATGAGTCTAATGGTTTACGAATTCATTTTGATGAAATAGTTTCGACGATTGCTGACAATAATAATGTGCTTTCGCACAGATAGGACAAAACATTGTCTAATAGACTTATAAAAATATATTTGGTTATTTAAACATGCTTATAAGGAAATATTTAACTATAACAGTTATTGTTGGTATAAGAGGGTTAATAATATCTTTCCAACATAACAACTACCAGGATGTATTAGCACATTGCATATTAATGTGCGGGATTATCAGTGAGGGTAGCAAGTTGGCAACATATTGCATATTATGTTTAATTTAGTAACCATCGGATGTTCGAGTGATGGATGCGAGCAAATGGGAAGATTAGCGCCTTCGTATCAGCCAAATGCGATGTTTATTTACACTATATCAGTTACAAGATGTAATTAAGCTCAGGATAATTAGTTACTACAATTGATCCAGATTAAGGTTTTGGAGAAAGTCAAGATAAAGAATTGCTCAATAAAGTAATGTTAATAGTAGTAGGCAA
This sequence comes from Anania hortulata, assembly GCA_963576865.1. Lineage (NCBI taxonomy): Eukaryota > Metazoa > Arthropoda > Insecta > Lepidoptera > Crambidae > Anania > Anania hortulata. Next base: position 17,100,754 of record OY756395.1, on the reverse strand, counting down.
AAGGTTTATTATGTTGTAAGCTCAAATTAAAACTAACTGGAACTTAAAAAAAGGAAAGGATTAGGTACGCGTTGGACGCACGTGAAAGGTCGAACATGAACTCCAAATAGTAAGAAGTGTTGACTTTACGTCAAGTCGTAAAAAACCAAGATTGAAGCAACATTAATATAAATAAATTAATATTTAACAACATCACATACATTGCTTTGATTCCATGGTAAGGAGCCAAAGCAATTGTGTTACAGAAATCAGAAACAACGACGGTACCTACCACATCACCTAGACCCGAGACAACACAGAAAAGTTATCATTATCATATACATTGACCGACCGATTACGAACTTTGAAGTAAATACACGTGTTTCTTTAAATGCTCTGTATATTTTACAAAGGGCATTATAAAATCTCTATTGCAGTTTCCTAATCCTTACTCCAACGATGTTGCAGCATAATAATAGAGCCACTTCCTGAAACCTAATTAAAATGAGATAACTATAGATCAATAATCCACAACGAATAGGATTATCTCCAATAGTGAATACTGAAATATGAATTTTAAATCTTGGGCTTAAGGTTGAATGTGGAGGGACATTGGGATGTAGAGCCAAGGTATCTAACAGTATTACAGATATTGAGACAACGGATAGGTTACTAAGAAACGGTTTAAACTGACATTGAAAAGTATTATGTATGTATTCTCTTAACTCTCCTTAAAGTAGGTACCCCAGTTAAACTATGTAGTTACCTATGAATTTTAAATAAGGAGAATCCAGTAATTATCCTACTTAAATGCGCAGTGTAATTTTTCCCAATTACCACATGTCAATTGGGAACGTTTCGTTTCACTTGCCCCTGATGTTTCTAAATATTTAATGATCGCCAGGGTGGACTCGATAAATAGATGAGCAAAGTAGATATTGTGACGCATTAATCGAGTAAGTAATGATCAGCAAATACGACCTCAAAATAAATAAATAAAAATAAATAAATTGTTTCCACAATCACACCAATTAGCTAGCCCCAAACTAAGCAAAGCTTGTACTATGGCGACTAGATAACGGATTAACCTACTTAAATACATTTATAAACATCCATAACTTAGGCACAAATGCTCGTGCTCATCACACAAACATTTGACCCTTGCGGGAATCGAACCCACAACCGCTGGCTTTGTAGTCCGGAGCGCGAACCACTACACCAGACGGTCGTCAAATATAACATGCCGTGTATTTGATTGTGCCTAGTGTTAAAACAAATATAGTTTTTTTTGGAAATAATACAATTATACCAGTGTAATCCAATGTTACTGGAATATACAGTTTATTTAAGAAGAAAAATAAAAAAGATACTTTTTTTTAAAATTTAATATATAAATAAATTATAATAATAATTATTATTATACCAGCTCTCGAAAGAATTGTGGCGGAGAACAACCTAGGTCCACCCCACTAGTGGTGGATAAACTTAAATCTTTAAAAAATACCATCTCACCTGAATCTTCTTGATTAAATTTAATTTTAGCCACAGTATAAGTATATAGTTTTAGCGCTGTATAAAAATTTCTTAGCAGGTACTTTAATTGTGTTTGAACACCGTTTGGAAGGCTCGTGGCTGGAGAAGTCAAGATTTCTGAATGACTCTAGAGTCATTCTTAGTGTCGTCTAATTATACTATTACAATAATGCTGAATGACTCCAAAATCATTCTATAGGGTCGTCTAATTAAAGTATTAAAATGATGTACGAGTATTATTGTAAAGTCCGTTTTTCTTTGCTTGTCGAAAATTATTGGTGTGAAAAATCAACAAACTATTATGATTAATATGATTTTGAGTAAAAAAATTATTACAGTAGTACGTTATTATTGTTCTGTCGATCTTATTTCTAAATAAATAATTTCCCTAAAAAGAAATACCAAAATTGTTTACAATATTTGACAATCAAAGAAAAGCGTACTAATAGATTAAGATATAAGTTCTATTTATGTAATTTTGATAAGTAAAACATTGTATTTGGCAGCATAAATAAAATCCGACAGTGTTCAACTTGATTTTGAAATAGAAATAAAATTAATCGTATATGTAAATGTGCCCTTACAAGATACGAGAGTGTCGTGTGGCCAACGTCATGCTCTAACTGTGCACTCGCGAAACTGGTTGTGCCTAATAGCCTGTGGAGATGTATTTTTGAATCACGCGAATTCCAATTCGAATACGAAATCGCAAGATTCGCATGCTAATGACTCAAACACTATTTTTTTTTAAATATATTCCGTTAATTCTGCAATGAATGGTCCTACCCACTCGTATTTCGTCTTCTACTTGTAGAAAGTACGGAAAAATGACATGAACAAGTAAACATAATATGGTTGACAGAGATTAGACTTAATAAATTTTTATTTACGTTTCGTTTAAGGCGATTCACTTCTGGTTTTTAAAATAAATGAGATTGTGCATTCCGTTTTATAATATTTTCTGCGTTAAACGAAAATAGTTAGATTTCAATTTAATAACATCACTTATTTCGTGATTCAAAAATGCGTAAAATCGTAAGCAATAGAAATGAATTTTATACACGAATGGTTTTTGTGTTCGAATTCGGGATTCATTTCTAATGCTTCAAAAATACGTCTCCTGAATGTGCGAGGAAGCGAGTAGTAAAGGTCCCGCCGCGTACATTCTTGGGATTTTTCATTGATTATGAATACGGGCAAGCGGGGTCAGTGCTCACGAGCCAGACAATGTTATCGAATAAGTTTTATTTATATTGTTTCTGGGACTTCGTTCGCGTGGCCTATAAATCAATTCGAAACTGACGCTGGATAACTAGTTAAATCACATTTTGTTTACGATTTCAGGGGTTTTACATTTTAGGCGCGTAACTATAGTTATTTTAAAAAAGTACATTAAGTTACTTCTTATAATATTTGCTATCTGCCAGTAAAAGTTTTGTCAGAACCGGTCCAGCCGTTATGGAGATTAGTCGGAATAAACAGACAGACAAAAAATGTTTTTTTAAGTACTGTATACTTTGATTATGCATTTATAAAAGCTGTTTAAGACATTACAAACTGACACTTCAATTTTATTTTTTTGTAAGTATAACACCAACATACTTACAATGACAGAGTTGGTGAATTCTTAATTTTATGTCGTCGCATAAACGGATTTAAATCATAGAGTCTATATAACAGTTAACTAGTTATTATACTACATTCTCGCAAAACGGTAATAGTTTAGTTTATGAAGCTAATGGTATGTTAAATCTAGAGCAAAATTATTGACAAGCAATACCTACTCGTATCATAATGTTTCGTGTCGGCTTTTTGACATTGACCGTCATGGAGAGATACAGGACGAAGAACACGCCTCTGCACTTGCTCTTTCTTGATCTGCAGAAGGCCTTCGACTGTGTCCCTGTGGTGTGTGTGGTTCTGGTGGGCACTGAGATCTAAAGGGGTCCCCGAGGCATATATTGACATTGTTCGGGACATGTACCGCAGCTCCGATTCTATGGTTCGGACCGCTTTTGGCGACACCAAACCGTTTCCCATCACCGTCGGAGTACACTAGAGCTCCGTCCTCAGTCCGTTTCTGTTCAGTGTGATATTAGACGTTGTCTCAGACAGCATCAGAAACTCACGTGAGCAGCCAGTGGCTGCTGTATGCTGACGATATCGCACTGGTGGACGCGGACAGGGGCAGGCTGGTGAAACGGGTGAACGAGTGGAAGCAGTCGCTTGAGAGCGGTGGTCTGAAACTCAATGTGGCGAAGACCGAGTACCTGGCCTGTAACTCTACAGATCCAACGCCGGTCCGCATAAGCGGAAACAAAGTCGAGCGCACGGACCAGTTTAAATACCTTGGATCTGTACTTCACGCGTCATCGATTGCGACGTCAAAGCACGCATTGCTGCTGCGTGAGGCATCGCAAATGGCGAGAGGTGACTAGTGTCATTTGTGACCCCAGAATGCCGGTTAAGCTATAAGGACAGATCTATAAGTCCATTATTAGGCCTGTCCTTTTACATGGCAGCAAAGCGTGGCCGCTACTTGAGTGACACAAGCAGGAGCTGCGAGTCACGGAGACGAAAATGCTGCGGTGGATATGCGGAGTCACGCGGAAGGAACTCGCGCATCCACGGTAGCCTTCGTGTCCGTGATATTGCAGACAAACTGCAGAAGAGTCGTTAGTACGGCCATGTTTTTCGGAAACCGGCAAGCTACGTAGGAAACCAATGTAGGGCCTTGCCACCACCGCCAAGTCCTGGCAAAAGGGGTAGACCCAAGAAATGCTGGCTTGACGTCGTGAGTGCTGACATGCGTGCCAATGATCTCACAACTAGAGACGCTCAAGACCGCGCAAAGTGGAGAAGTAAATCAAGGAAAACGGACCCTGCGCTCCAAAGCAATGGCTTTGGACGCAACCGAGATTGACCGTATAGATGAAGAAGAAGAAGAAGAAGAGTTATTATACTACATTCTCGCAAAACGGTAATAGTATAGTTTATGAAGCTAATGGTATGTTAAATCTAGAGCAAAATTGTTGACACACAATACCTACTCGTATCATATTGTTTCGTGTCGACTTATTTTCGTTTTATGCGTGACTAAGCCAAACTTTTTACAGGGATTTAATGGTTCGGTTTTATTAAAGCGTGCATTTGGATCTTTCGAATAGCAGCGTGTGTCGCAAGACTCGTTTGCAGTTCGCACGCATGGAGTCTATGTTTTAGATTGCACAAACAAAGACGAAGCGATCAGGAGACGTATTTTTGAAGCATTAGAAATGAATCTTGAATTCGAACACGAAAAAAATTCGTGTATGAAAATAGTTTCTATTGCTTCCGATTTTACGCATTTTTGAATCACTCGAAATAGGTGTCGCTATTAGATTGAAATCTTGTAACTATTTTTGTTTCACGCAGAAAATATCATAAACCATAAAGCATAAACTCACTAAGGAACGTAAATAAAAAGTTATTATGTCAAATTTCTGTCAAACATACGTTTACTTGTCAATGTAATTCTTCCGTACTTTCTACTAGTAGAAAACAAAAACGAGTGGTCGTTGCAGAATTCACGGAATGAATTTTCAAAAATAGTGGTTTTAAGAATTCGCATGCGAATCTTGCGATTTCGTATTCGGATTGAAATTCGCATGATTCAAAAATACGTCTCCAGATCGCACGCGAACAGAGCATTTGCGGCTTAAAAGTGGTGTGGGACAATCCCCAAGATATCGTTTCATTCCAGCTTGGCAGTAGTTCCCCTTCAAGTTCGAGCTCCTGGTCACTGAAAACCCAGACACTACCAATTAATCAGCTAAACTGCCGTGACACCTGTGACAGTGTCATTGGTCAGGCAAGCCGCTCGTCCTTGCTGAACCAACTAAGACTGTCTAAGACACCGTGGTAGCTGGCCCATAAGAGGAAACCACTCCACATAGGCGTGTTTTCCACGCAATTTGCCAGATCGTCAGATCCGAAAGCACCAAAGATTTCATTTAAACATTACGTTATGACCGTATGTCGATTTTATTTAAAAAGTTATTCTAATACAAATAATAAAATAGACTAGAAGTAGGTAACTAAAAAAATATATATTTTATGCGTGTTGATATGTTACAATTATGAGTTAATGCAGAATGCAGAATTTTGTTGTGCCACTACAAAATTCTGCATTCGTTTCAAGGAGTAATTTTGTTGCCTTTTGAAGTGGAAATGGGATTCATGTGTGAATATTTTCGCTCTAAATCAAAAACGCTAGGTTCAAAACAACATATATGAGGGTAGTGACGACCCGATTTTCATAGTAGCGTGGTAATGCACCTTAAAGGAAAAAAGGTTCTAAGTTCGCTTCCCGCTTTAGAATATCACGATAAATCAGGCAACCACAAGATTAGAAAGAAAGAAAGAAAGAAAGAAAAGACATTTATTATACATTGGATATCACACACAAACAGTAAAAGACACAATACATTATTTAAATTTAAAAAAAAAAAAAAAAAAAGTAACAAAATAAATTTTTAATAGAAAAAAGAGTAAACCAAGCGGTGCCAGTATGTGCCTGTGATGTCCGGGATAATGGGACCTCACTCAGCTTGAGCCACGGCCTGAGTAGGCCGCGACGCTGGTTTTCAGTAGGCCCCGCTGAGTGAGGTACACGGACGGACAGCCGACGAAACTTAAATAAATAATATGCATATTAAATATAAAAAGAAATATACTTAAAGACAATAAACAGTACGTAAACTAATGAATAGACAGCGTTATATATATTACTTAAATAAATATTAGGTTTCGCGTGGAGAACAGATTAAGAACATAATTGTGTGTTGTATAGATATAATAGTTATGCATCAAGGAATCGTCACGGCCGCCAGTCACACTAGGCATTACCGATCATTCCGGCCGAACGCCATGAGCGGGCGGGACGCTAATGTGCCATAATTCTGTAAGTTCAGAAACCGTTTTGAACTGGTCCGTTGTAGGTGACCTTAATTGTGCGTAACATGTTTATTTTCAGTGGGCTAGCGAATCGTTAGAATATTAAAAGTAATCAAATAAATAATTAATCAAATAAAAAAGAAAGTCAAGAAATACATCAAATAAATTAAATTGTCAAGGTGTTCGATTAAAATTATGAGTCGGTGGGTAAGTGATTGTATTTAATATCATTTGTACCTAACTCGTCAGTATTTTATCCATTTACTTACATCTAAAAGCCTTATTCCCACTTTTTCAGACTCAACTGCCGTCTACTTAAACTACATAATTGAGGATGGGTCAGTCAAAACCCGCTCAATTCTCCGACCCAGTTCGCCGCGTACCTACAAAGCGTGTAATGGGATATATCTTCGAATGCCTGTTTGTCTAGACTCGAGAGGTATTGTGTTTATGATGTAACTCATCGTATCGACTTTTGAGCGTCAAGAATGTAACGCTTGTAGTGCTTTTTAAACGTTTCTACGGTTTTTTTTAGACAACGTAGTGGAGGAGGAAGAGAATTCCAGCATTTGGACGCGGCAAACTTGAAACACCCCCTGAATGCCACAGTGCGGTGAGGCGGGAGAACGAGGGAGTGACTGGAGCGACGAGTCCTATGCGGCTGCACATCCCGCCACCAGATCAATCTTTCAGCCAAATATGCAGGCACATTGTTTTTTACTATACCAAACAAAATAGTAGCAAAATGCAAATTTCTACGAGAGTTCATTTTTAATATGTTTGCACTGTTTATGTAGGGAGTAACATGCGCTCGGGGCGGTATTTGGAAGCAATACCTAGCGCAGGCATTCTGCACACGTTGGATTGCCTTTTGGGTACGAGCAAGCAGCCGTGGCCCGTAGACTACGTCCACATAAGTAGGTCTACATAAGATTAGGTGATATTGATCTAGCTAAACACGTACTTAGGGTTTTTATCCTGTTATTGTGTGCGCATTGGACGATGTTTTATACCTCATTGGCGGCTTAAGGCGAGTATAATCGTTAAATGAAAATTAGCATGTGGTTTCAAAAGCATACATTAAGCCCAAATTGTCAGACACATATTTTAATAATATGCTAGGAATAGTCAAAACCTACACAAAATTTTGAGTACAAAATTTGTTTCTAGTACGTACTCATACTTCATGAATGAAATCATTTAAAAATCAAATAAAAAATACTAATTTCCTTTCTCCTTTTTAATTAACCGCTTGACCGATTTAATTAGTTTTTAAGTCGATTGATAGGCCAATTTTAAAGCTATAAACTGTGTAAAGGGTTTTTAATCGAACAATTGCGTCCATGCGAAAAGTATAATTTTCCCCTATTTTCGCTATCTAAAGTAAATACGCAGTTATTATCGCAACAGCAACGGTTCATTACGCGCTGTTGTTATTATTATATTTTTTTATTTATTCTACAAAATTCACATTTCAATTCACATTCATTCATCAATGAATTTACATTTTATAATCTGCAAATTATTTATGAATCGTGTTTCAATTAACTAGTTTTCATGCGATAGTCGTACTCACTCGACAGTGTCTAATTTAGGGGCACTAGTCACTTCAAATTTTGAAGAAGTAGAGTCGCAGACGAAGGAGCGGAACCGCGGGCAGAAACTAGTATCTCATATAATTAAAATATCACTGTGAGGTTGCAATTAGAGCTGTAATCAAAGACACTTGTGTCTCTCCACAACAGACACGGCCGTAATTATACGAATACGCTCGACGTATAAATGTGCCTAGATTACTAATTATAGCTAAGTTTATATTTTACCAGTTACTTTTACTAGATTATTATGAGTCTTCTTCTTCATCTATACGGTCAATCCCGGTTGCGTCCAAAGCCATTGCTTTGGAGCCCAGGGTCCGCTTTCCTTGATTTACTCCTCCACTTCGCGCGGTCTTGAGCGTCTCTAGTTGTGAGATCATTGGCAGTAGATTATTAAGAGTAGTTATGTATAATACTCAAATTAATAATACGTTATGACATGTATTATAATTTAGATACCCAATAAAGTGTGATCTAACTAGACAAATCATCCGTGTTTACAAATATGTCGTCTTATCCAAGTGACTAAATAGAAAATCTCATTTACGCAAAATCATCTCAAACAAGGTTACTAAAATTGCAACTGGTATGCAGCTTTAATTTTAAAGATGTTCTGTTCTTTTGTACAACCTTTAAGTTTAATGGGGAATATGCATGTTTTTTTATTTTGGTCCTAAAATAAATAGTACTTAATTATAAATAATCAAACTTTAAGAATTTTCGAACAATATTGATAAATACCTGACTTACAGCCCATTAAAGTCGCGTGTTAGACAAGAAGATCCGATATGTTCCGTGACGTCACATTACACGTCCGCCATACATTTTTCATAGTAAAAGTTGTTTTAGAAAGAGATAGGTATACCTTAATTCCTAATTACTATATTACGGTTATTTTTTACCTAAAATGAATCTTGCTTTCACTATTAGCACTATAATTTCATATACTTTCTTATAAATATAGTAAAAACAATATATTTTTTTCATGCATATTCTCTATTGTGTCTTGTTTGTTAAAACCAACTTTTTTTAAATAATAAATATCGGACAACATCGCATACATTGCTTTGATCCTAAGGTAAAGTAGCTAAAGCAATTGTGTTATAAAAATCAGAAACAACGACGGTACAACAACACCCAGACCCGAGATAATATAGAAAAAAAATCGTGAAAAAAACATTGACCCAACCAGGAATCGAACTCGGGACCTCAGGGTTGACGACGCCAATCCCGGCGTGATTGCCTCTGAGCTACGGAGATCGTCGAATTTTGTTTTTCTAGGAAGTACCTAGCTACCGTAACATGTGCATTAACTTAGCTCTTAGAAACTACTCAAGTTTCCACCTTTAAGGCAAGCTAACAGTGTTTTGTGAAATACAAACTCCTTCCAAGACTTGACAGGCAGCATTTTGTAAAACACCTACGTTGCTAGAAAATACAGCGTTTACGTTCAAGTTCATTAGAAACCGCTTCTTGTATAAGACAGTTTTCTTGAAGGGAAAAAAATGCAAAAAGATAATCATGATATAAATAAGTAAATTTTATTAAAAAAAAAAAAACCGACTTCAAAACACTAAAATGCTAAAAATAATCCTAACACTTAAGTACCTAATCAGTTACTTTTGGAGTCGGTGCCAGCCGACGAGAGATTCAATGTTTTTGTTTGCACCGACTCCAAAAGTAACTGATTAGGTACTTAAGTGTTAGGATTATTTTTAGCATTTTAGTGTTTTGAAGTCGGTTTTATTTTTTTTAATAAAATTTACTTATTTCATCAATTTTTAGTGATAAATCCTAATCTAACTGCTGAACACCGATTTCATCCCTTATTTTCCTACCCTTAGGGGTGATTTTTATTTTGTAAACTTTTAGCATATTATCTTTGAAGTATAAGCTATTCAATAAAACAAAAATCATTTAATCGGCTCATATTTGTCGAAGATAGGTAACAAGAACCACAACCAAAATACTATCTGGGTATATATTTGTTGATTTTCTCAAAAAGTTCTAAATCAATTTCGATAAAATTGATATGGGACCACCTCTGAAGTATGATCTACCAAACAAATAAAGAATCATTAAAATCGATTCATAATTGGCGGAGTAATCGCGTAACAAACATACAAAAAAAAAAAAAAAACATACAGTCGAATTGAGAACCTCCTCCTTTTTTGAAGTCGGTTGAAAATAGAACATGAAGCACCTGTTAGTATCATGTAATCTCAACGACTCTTACTTATGTAACGACAATAAAATGTCATTTCACATTTTATTGCCATAATTGGTGGAAACAAGTTCTGTTCATAGTAACGTTTTTTTTTTTGTGTTTATGTGGCATCTGTCACACAGTTTTATCACAAAAGTAAGACAGAGGTCAACGCCATATCCTTTACATCCGCACTATAGTTTCACGTAGGTAATGTTAAGTACCAAGCAATTTGTAATTGGCTTCATAGATTGTTTTCAAGTTTTGCCAGAAGGTGTTTGATAAATATTTTTCATTGCAAATAAAAACATACCTAGTTAAGGCCCAATTTTACCAACCTCTTAGTCACTAACAGTATTCAAGTAGGTATTAATTTTGCTTACCAAGTGTGTACAGATTTTATATTACATAAATATAATAGGGTATTATCCGTTATTTTATAATAACATACATTATAATCCTATAGACTATAGATGTCACAGGCAAGAATTCATACGTATTTTTTCTTAACATATTAGGTTTCTGTTATTAAATTACCTCATAATGTAATTTAATTTGCCCACGCTTGTTTGACGAGGTGTGTGATGAACACTAACTTTTGTTTTGGTAACCACAAAGCACTACAAAGTGATGTTTTCAAAGAGGGCAACTCTGTCTGAGGGACTTTGGAAAACTACGAGAAGTTTCTAACCCGAATATTCACAAGTGTTTATTCGCTTGGTAATGTAGAGACAAAATGTCTAAAGTGTTGAATAAAATATGTTTTACTATTCAGCTGAATATTATAACAGTAAAATGCTAGGTAAGTACTTCACAATCACAAGGGCCAATTTTTCAAACATTCAGCTTAGATTAGAGCGATTCTGTAAGACCAGATGTCAAAAATTCGCATCAAAACTTGATTAGCATTTTGTTATGTGTAGTAGACTCTAGTACAATAATGGACGTTTCGATGCTCACTTCACTTCGCAAGTGTTAGGTGAGTAGTTTAGGTGATTCCTACAGAATGCAAAATTTTGAATCTAATGCGAAGTGAGAGTGAAGTGAACGTGAAGGCGATGTGACATGCGAGTTTTTGTTCGAATTTTACAGAATCGACATGCAGCATTTAATTTGAGATTATGTTGGTCCCATAGTCAGTAATGTTTATGTTTTTAGTATTTGCGGGCAGTAGAATTACTTCTTAAGAGGAAGTAAATTAATAAAGTAGCACCTTATTCACTTGATTGATTGACATTGACTACAATCTTAACACTAAATCGAGGATTATTTACCAAGTCTGTCTTGCTAATGAGCGAACACGCCTGCGTGATTCTCAAAGCAATTTTGCTCGTTCTATCTTGTTAGCAATTATTAGATGCGCAGGCAATATCTAAACACCAAGTCCAAGTGAACACATAAATACATTAATTTGAATATTATCTTTCTTTCACGTTATAATTATAGAAACACAAACAAAACTATACAGCAGCACATTTGTTCATTCATTTCATCAATAAATTATTTTATGAGCTTTGGACAACTAAAAAAGACAACTGCTTCACCCAATCTAATTTTATAATCATATATTTACCTAAGTAAAAGGCTTAAAACAGGTTGATTTTTTCAGAAAATACAAGACTTATTTCTTATATTTGATAGTAGGTAGCGCAACCACTTACTATTAAATATGAGCTTCATACTATCTACCTACTAGCTTTGACCATAAAATCAGATTGGCCATAGCTTCTAAGCCGGTAATTAGAGTATTAAACAACGTTTTAGTAAAAACCTTTATAATTTCGGTTAAAATTACATGGTCAACTCAATAGTTTACGAGCTTTACAGCAAGTACTCAACTCATTTTATAACTACCGGAAGATCTTGCTGATCGTCCGTCATTCCATATTTAAGGCAAATTAATAGGCTTTTCGGCAGAACCTTCATAGCCACAAGATAAAAGGTAGGGCTAATTAACCTTGAAATTTTCACAAATGAACTTTTGTTAGGTTATAAGGGAGAAAGGTGAAAGATATTTCGAAGACGCGACTACGCCACGATGTAACCTACAGGCAGCGCCATATTTTAGTGGCAGTTGGAAGTACTACAATACTAGTCGTACATTGAGGAATAAACGTCATGGAATCATAACAAAATAAATCTTTTTACGTTTATTTGTAATCTATCAGCAAGAGAAAAGATTTCCAATTCTTCTCTACAAACCACAGAGTTAAAAATATCACTGTCCGAATAACAAATACCGAGCCGCCGCGGCCTCATTATCATCTCAAAGAGCCTCTTCCCTCTCTGTCTTACCTTGAAGTCTTTTAAAAGTTAGCAAATTCCGAGCAAAGGAATAATATTATGCTGTTTGCTTCGGTTCTTTTTAAAGAGGTAATTATGTTTTGCGAAAGCGTTTTTGTTTGGCGAGATTGGGTTGAAATTTTCTATTCACAGTTAAAATTAAAGATATACTTTTAGAAATCAATATTCATAAAACTCATTTCGACTTTATTGACTCTTCCTTTATTTTTTTAACCATAAGCAGTTGGGACTTGCTGCTGGAAGAATACTCTATCAGTTTCATTTAGTTAATCATCATCATCATCAATCAGCCTTTAGTAGTCCACTGCTGGACATAGGCCTCCCCTATAGAACGCCACAGCGAGCGGCTCTGGGCCGTTTGCATCCAGCGGCTGCCCGCAACCTTGACAAGATCGTCAGTCCACCGGGTGGTAGGCCTGCCCACGCTGCGTCTTCCAGTTCATGGTCGCCACTCGAGAACCTTTCTTCCCCAACGGTCGTCGGTTCTGCGAGCGATGTGGCCTGCCCACTGCAGTTATTTAGTTAATAAGGTGCTTTAATGGTAATATTAGTAGTTTCATAAATTTTCTATTACAGAAAATCGGACAAGTGCGAGTTGAACTTGCATCAAGAATACCTAATACCTTATGATGCTGATGAATACCTGATATCTACCATGTTTTTTATAAGCTGCCTTAACTAAACTTACACTGTTTCTACGCAGAATATTGAAAGATTCAGTATGTCAATTAAAGACCATAGACTTCTTATAGGTTTTCCTGATCGAAAGGGAAGTTTATTTTTTTACGTTCTATTTTTATATATTATTTCTTTTTTTTTATATTATAAAAACAATATTTGAGACCGACCCCTAATTTAATATACATGTACCAGTACCTACAATTCGCAAAAGTTTTCAAGATAATTGTCTTTTTAAATATTAAGAAGTCATTTAATTTTAAGTTACACGACATTGTTTGGGTCACAGAAATTGTTTTTAACGTAAGCAAAACACTTATTTTTTTCATACAATCTAACATAATTGTATTTACTAACAATAGTTCTAAGTTAAATTGTTACTAACACTATATTGGCCAAGCCTGAAATAAATGTTTTTGAATTTGAATAAACATAATTGGGTAAAGACACTCAACATTCCAACATTTCTTAAGACAACCACTGGCTGGTTTGCTTTTAGCTAATAAACTCGTTGCGTTTGCTTATCCAAATGTAAACAAATGCTGAGATCAGAATACTGCATACTGAAATTAAGAATTCCTACTCTGTGTATTCTCTTCCTTCGGGAAAGCGTCACGATGTCACTTTGATTCACTTTGATTTGATAAACCATTTATTTGCTAAACATTTTGGCACAATACATGATTAAATACAAAAGAGTGATTAAATTACAGAAGTAATTAACAAAATATATTACTGTGATGGTTACCATACCTACTTCGGTAGTAGGTGATGTGAATTAGATCTTTATTCTTTATTGAGCTTTTAATATCGATTTTGTTTTCATTTAAAACAATTGCTTATAAATTGTTAAGACAAGCAGAAAATCTTCATCAATTTCTAAGACAGATATTAATTTATTTCACTATCGCAGATCTAGAATAAAATGTATTCTTTTATTCACGAAATAAAATTCGTCTTTGCCTTCAAATTGTGCTACCAAAAGAAGGTTTTGTGTGAAATCTATAGCTCATATCATTTTAAAAAGACAAGGCAGTTATTTAATTGATCGTATTTCTGACCTAATACTCGTTTCTAAAACACGATTCCACAAACTTTACTCGATGGAAAACATATATTAATTTGCCTCTGATTTTTCTCACTTGTACTTATAGTAATGTTAATGATTCTAGGAAAAATATGGCTTTTATATTACTAAAGCAATTTGCTGCTTTTGATTCTCAATACAGTAGTTATTTTGATTAAAATCGTGTATTTTGTGGTTTGTCACTTAGGCCCTTACATTCCAAGCAGCATCTTCTCTGTCACTTTTACTGACTGTGATATGTTCTGCAGTTTATCGAACATTAAATAGGCAGGTCTATTGCTCAAGGTCATTGGCTCTAGTCACCGTCTTATCCTTTGGATATCAATTCGACATCAAAAATAAAATAATAGCTGTTTTTTTGTCCTGAATCATCAGTAAATGTACTAACCTGCCAGTCCTCTCTGCGATTTCGCTCTTCTTCCAACCGCTGGTGATGCAAGACTGAAGGCTCTATCTGTCCTGGTGGGTAGCTGAAGAGTAGGCTGGCTGGGCTCCGAGTGGCGAGCGCAGATGGCTGCTTCCACCATTGAGTCGATGCTGGCTGACCGAGGAAGCTGGCCCACTGATTCGCGCCTGACAACAAATATTTTTATGGTAGAGCAGAGTAGTAAAGGTTCGCGCACATTGGGGCGGGCCGTACCACAGCGCATCGCAAAATCCTGTGACATCGTTTTTCTGAAAAGCTATAGAGACGTTGGAGAGCTTTTCGCCTTGCGGTGCGTTATGGCCCACCCTAATGTGCACGAATTAGTAGTTAAAATGGAATAGTAGAAAAAAAATCCGTAGAGAAATCTTTTATTTTATTTTTTTCTTCTTTGATGTAAAATTGGCTGCAGCAACAGCCAATGTTAAGAATACTAGAACAGAAACAATAATTGAACTCATCCTTCCTCATATCAGTCTCAGATATACGTCATCAATTCTGTTTTTATAAGTCAAACTCATTTTGTGCAGATTGTTATAAAACGAAAGAAATTTTAGTATTATAAAATCAAAAATACTTAATCGACAACATACTTTTTGTACGAGTATAATATGTGTTTTCTTACTGAATCGTCATACTATTTAATTAAGGAAAAATCTAGTTCAATTATTTACTGCTTACGCAAATTTGACCACGTACCGCTCGCAGTTTCAATGGCTTCCCCTCTCTCTTCGGCGCAACGTCAGAATTTTATCCTCTCTTTTCTCGATATTAAATGATCCTAATTCACCTTCTTATCTTAAATCCCAATTTACTCTACTTAGTTCGACACACTCCCGTCACTTGCGTTCTTCTAATAAACTAACTCTCTCCACTCCTTCTCACCGCACTGGTTTTATTTCTAACTCTTTTCTCCTTCAATCAAATCTCTCTCCCCGAAAATATCAAACAAGCCCCTTATAAATACTCTTTTAAGAAACTTGCCCGTGCTCATTTTCTTTATAAATGGAAATCATCATCTTGAACCCTTAGGTATTGTAGTCTCATGATCGTCGTCATATTTATTTACGTATGTATTTTGCCTATGTAATCATAATATGTATGATAGTATTTAGTTTATGTATATTGTTATTTACTGTATGTACTTTATGCTTTTAAAAATAATTAACTCGGACCTTTCGTTTGAATTTGTATCGCCTATATTGCACCGCCCACAAAATGTCTCTGTTTAGCCTAATGGTCGACTGGTAGAGAATGCCTCATGGCATTAAGTCCACCTTTTGTATGATTTTTAATCTGTGCAATAGTCTAAATAAAAAATAAATGTGACCTTTAACTCCCATTATCAAGCTCTTTAAAATCACTGTCAAATAAATCATTTTTAAAGCGAAAAGTAATCCCAGTGAAATTGACAGCTCCATGAAGAATTGCTCAACATCTATACCTCCAGTATACGCGCCGTCGCGGCGACGCGCTGTCGTGTGTTTGCCGCCCTATTTGCATTTTAATCGAACTAAAACTTCTTGAACGTCGATCAGACGTGACTCGAAGCTTGCTTTATCACTTAGCGAGACGGGAATTAAAAGTTTTAGCAAATGAGAGATATTGATATAATTTCTTATTAAATTGTTTCTTTGGTGACCCGATTGGCGTAGCTGTTTTATCTTGAATACAAATAGTCCCAGCTAGGTTAGATACCTAGTTTTGAGCCAATTTAGAAAACTAACTTTTCTAAATTGGCTTAGGTCTGGATGCGCTGTGAAGAACGCCTAGGCGTAATCCACTATCTTGTACTTCGTAGTACAAAGAAGTTACCATAATTTTAACCGATAAAAAACGGTTCTCAAGACAACCCTTTTTTATGACTGACCACCGTTAACTTTTTGCAGAGTAGTCCGATTTTGATTGAATTATGTTTATATGATAGAATGTACTTCAAAGTTAATATTTTTTTTAAATACTCTTATAGGTAGAAAAATGGAGATGGTTATTCATCCACTGATTTTCCATCTGTGAAACAATAGGCTAGTTGACACTTTTAATAAGGTCTTAAACTGTTACGAGTAATAAGTGTTCCATTAGACCGAAAAAAAATTGATTGTATTTTTTTAAGACTTATAAAACTTCAAAACTTTAATTTTATTATAAAAAAAATAAAAACCGACTTCAAAAAACTAAAACGCTAAAAATAATCTTAACACTTAAGTACCTAATCAGTTACTTTTGGAGTCGGTGCCAGTCATTGAGAGACCAATGTTTTCGTTTGCACCGACTCCAAAAGTAACTGATTAGGTACTTAAGTGTTAAGATTATTTTTAGCGTTTTAGTTTTTTGAAGTCGGTTTTTATTTTTTTTATAAAATTAACTTATTTCATCCATTTTAGTGATAAATCCTAATCAAAACAAATCTTACGAGTGCAAACATAATTTAACTGCTGAACACCGATTTCATTTCCTATTTTTCCCCCCTAAGGGGTGAAATTTTTTCCAAAAAATTTTATTATAGTATCTTTGAAGTATAAGCTATTCATTAAAAAAAGAATCATCAAAATCGGTCTACATTTGGCAGAGATATAGGTAAGATAGATACTTAAATCAGTTGGCGTGGTACGGAGTTTATGCAATGTTTGATGATTTTCTTATAGATCCCATCATCAGAATTTAACCAAATTTATATGGGACCATTCTGAAAGTATTACCTTTCAAACAAAAAAATGATTATCGAAATCGGTCAACGCAGTAACGAATGATCGCTGAACATACATAAAAAAAAAAAAGATACCGACGAATTGAGAACCTCCTCCTTTTTTGAAGTCGGTTGAAAATAATATTTACATAAACAGACGAAATCGCTGTCAGCCATTTTGGTCTATAGATTATCTGTGCCATGACGTAGTCTCTCTAGTAAACAAACAAACAACTTAGACGTCTTTACAATACAACCTCTCTGAATTAGTCAAATATAATATATTTTTTGTATAATAGTTTATACAAAAAATATAGTAATTATCATTACTGTATCGTTCGAGAATGCAAAAATACATCAAAGACTCGAATGACATTTGATCGTTTACCATAAGACTGACGTCACTCACTTCGCGATCATGGCGGATAACTTTTTCAGAGTTTCAAATTATAGTTTTTTTTTTTAAATTTGCTTTTCCCAGCCACCTTCTACTTTTTAGTATTGAAATCGATATATTTAGGTTCCTAAAGTCGAATACTATATGAAATAATTTTTGTTTAATTAATTTTGATATGAGTCAACTAGCCTATTCTGTATAATAAGTATGTAGTTCTAATAGCACTACAATATGACGAAGACCTAAAAATTATCTAATAGTGGAGACAGTAGACAGTTCCTAACTTATGATTTACGGGTTATGACAAAAAATACCATTTTAATTATAATTATTTGGCGTTTTTCTTCCGTTTTTTGACGGCAAAATTTTTGATAAAATGTTTTTAGGAAGTACGTCAAACTCTATACAGAAAAACCAAAACAATATAGGATAAAGGTCATGGTGAAGCCCGAGATACCACAAAACATGCGATAGCTTACAAATAATCTCAATCACAAGTAACCATCAATATCTGTAAAAATATACATAAATTACTGAACTAATTACATAAAAACTTCCAACCACCAGAAAATCTACCAGGCGGTCATAAAACGCAAACTGTATTCATCAGCTCCATTCAGCGCTCAGCAATTTTCGCGTGCCCCGCCTGCCAGATGTCATTATCCTTATTATACCAAGACAAGGGGTAGCTTTTGGCAATCTCGTTTCGCCCATGATTTGTTATTGTGCGATTTTATTGCACATAACGTTTTGTTTACACATTTTACGGATTGCGATTTGAAATGGTAGGATTTCGGAAATTCTAAAATGTTTTGTGGCCGATCGTCAAAGTTTACGGTGTGCATGGGAATACCCATCCATACCAAGGTATTTTATTAGAGTTTCGTAATAGATGTATGACTTATAAAATAAAGTTCAAATGGTTTTAAATCAAATTATTTTATTTGCGGAACAAATGTATATTTAGTGTCAAATGTATCACGATTCACGACCTCCGTAGCCGAGAGGCGAGCACGCCGGTTTTTATTTTTTTTTTTATTTTTATGGACGGACCTATCGCTGAGTGCCTTTGAGGAAGACATTCGCCAGCTTAACCGGGCAGTTGTGGCGTGCGCTGAAGGCGCACGGCCTAGGTCCGCCCCGCTAGCGGTCGCCCGACCCGGCCGAGTGTGAGGCTTCGCGCAGCGAAGCCTCAGACTCGTACGTGTCGAGTCCCATACTAGCAGGCGTGATCGGGCCAATGTGGAGTGCAAAAGGCACCCTACCAAGCAGCGAACCCGCTAGTGGTGGCGCCGACGGGACCGGAACTGCCGAAACAGGCCGGACCGCTGCCGGGCTCCTTTCTAGCGGGCCCGATCTGGGGGTGAGTCGGACTCTGGCCTCAAGGGCGCCTCTATAGGCTGAGCACGCCGGACTTGGGGTCGCCTTCTATAAGCTCCCGGGTTCGGAAGCTGGCGCTTCTAGGTGGGACTCGAACCCACATACGTTACTGTTGTAAAACCTAAACGATTTCACAGCTCGTACACAGCTTTGAAAAGTTGGCGTTGGGCACGGTTACGACCACAGTCATGCCAATGTTGGAACCAACGCGTGGGCGAGAATCCCTTAACGCGAGACGAAAAACGCTGAAATGTTTTATAGTAGGCACTTAACTGGTTTACGACAGGCGAAAAACAAGATTTATTACGATTTGTGACATCATTCTTAAGGCTTCATATTAAATTGGATTGGACTACTTAAAATTGAAATAGTTGACAACTTAACTTCTTACTTTAATTATTTATGCAAAAGTTCGGATGGATGGATGTTTGTTACTCAATCACGCCAGAATAGCTAAACGGATTGGAGTAAAAGATAGGTTATTTTTTAACCCGGAAAAGTGTACGGTTTCCGTGGGATCGTTTTTTTTTCACATAGCAAGCATCGAATCAACATGATTTTGCAAAAAACTATTAAAAACAAATCAAAACCCCCTAGGTTAGAGTATGACATAGGCAAATTTTTATCCCGCAAAAATGCATGGTTCCTATGGTGTCCAAGGAAGGGGTATAGGCTAACTATTTTTAATTGACCTCATAAGGGAGTAAAATGGATGGCGACCAGTCGTATTCCACGCGGGCGAAGCCGCGGGCACAGTTAGTGAATATACAGTTCAAATGTTTGTGTGATGAACACAAGCATTTATAACTAAGCCATGGATGTATTATTAATGTATTTAAGTATGTTTATCCGTTATCTAGTCGCAACAGTACAAACTTTGCTTAGTTTGGAGACTGATTTGCCATATGTTTGAGGATAGACGATTGGTGTGATTGTAGAAACAATTTATTTATTTATTTGTAACTAATACTTGTAGTTGCTAAGCCTGCCACTGGAATATACAGAAACTGTTGGTATAAAAAAGTGGGGTCGTTTAAATAAAATAACTTTTGCAAAGTTGGGGTTAAGACCACAATCTTAAGCTAAATACAATTAAACTTTGACCGTTAAGTTCTAAGCTAGATTATAAGGGCACACATTTTACTCCGAATGTAAATGAACAGATTTTGTTATAAAACCACTTTACGACCTAATAGGTAAAGTGCGGTAATTCAGCTTGAAACTAAAAACCTGGATTTGATTTGAGGTTCGGATCAATTTAGAAAACGATCTATTCTAAATTAACTCGAGCCTGGGTGTGCTGGGAGACGCCCCATACATTAGTAAGTAAGCAAGTAACACAAGGATGTTAATTCCTTAGTTTATAGGTCAATGCACGCAACAACCTCCTCCAGCTGCTCACATCCACAAAGTGAGGACCCTCAGCGCAAGTCCTGCGGGACGACTGGCTTGGTACTCTGCTTTTCAGCAGGCGAGTATGCTTGCCCTGTATGGAGTCGCTAAGCGCACGCGAAACAGGTGGATGCAGCTTTAAGACAACTTGCCTGATAATCACGGGCTGTCTCAGGCCAACCCCAGTTCACATGCTGTATTCACTGTCCAGAATTGCGCCCCCTATGTCCGTAGAGAAGTTACGGGCTCCATAGAAAAAACCAAGGCTGAGAATGATTCACGACATCACTCAAAAGCAGTAGGAGTTTTCTTGCTGAAACCCGCGCGTTAGAGTTTTCTGTAGATCCATCTCAGTCAAGGATCTCACAATGGAAGGAGAAGCATCCCGCCTCGTTATTTCTGCCACCAGAAAGTCTTCCTCCTAACAGGGATTTGCCTAGGCTAACACGAGAAACCCTTAACAGGCTGCGGACTCAGGTCGCAATGTCAAATGGCAATGCAGGGACAACTTATGTAGGTGGGGCTACACTGACATTATCATCAACAGATGCAAGTGCGGAGCTTTCCCTCAAACAATGTCCTATCTTTTGTCTTGTCCCGTGTGTCCCTGCTCACGCAGATTTACTTCACGCCACTGAAAATGCTGTCCGCGCGGAGTACTGGTCACAAAAATATTTAGTTTCCTTCGACACTAGAAAAAGAAGATTCCTTACTTGGAGACCATGACAATTGCTTCTATTCTACGTTCGCGTAGTCTTTAAATCTATTTTCAAACTTCCAAAATGTATGTTTTTTTTGTTTTTTTCTACTATTTGGGGCAGATACAAGTCCAACATTCAAAGATCATAAACATCGGCCGAGAAATGGTGTAACTAACCTGACTTTGTTAATTTATTGTATTATGTATATGTAAGTCACATCGCTCTAAGCGTCAAAGTAATACGAAACTCTATTAGCCACCATAGTTACTACCGAAAGTTACCGTATGCCGTAGAAACGATAAAAATGGAGGTCTTGTTCTGAAGACCATGTACAGGAAGACAAAATGTGGGCAGATAACCGGCCAGATGGTCGGATGATATTATATAAATACGGCATTACCGACATAGACAAGAATTGCCGCACTAAGAGCTAGCTGGAGAGCGCTCGAAGAGGCATATGCCCAACAGTGGACCAAACACTATCCTGAAGAAGAAGAAGTCATTTAATATAATATAAAAATAATACATTTTAGGCTAAGATTAACGAGGCCAAAGCTATTTTGTTATTAATATTGAGGTCTTGGGTAAACTATTTACTTGAATACCTTTGTCCACAAAGAATTCGCGTTCTTATTGTCCTTACAATAGAGGTCTATCTTACTTATAATAAATGACAATCAAGCCGGCGAAACTTTGTACAGTACTTATTAAGTTATATCAACTACCACGTGACTGCTTAGCTAAGCTTCAGCTGAGTTTCTTCGGAGTTAGGTAATCATTGTCAAACTGTAATAGAAGGGCAACTTCTATCAAACTTATCCTATCAATATAATTAATGTGTGTGAAAGGAGCGTCATTAAAATCGAGTTGGTAAATTAGGGGGTAGAAACAATTGCAAGTTACTAAATTTATTTAGAATAACTTGTGTGTAATATTATATCATTCTATCTTTACAGAACAAAAATAAATACATTTTATCAAATTAATCACGTAAAGTACCTATTAGCTTGTATTATGGCGACTAGATAATGGATATGTCGTGGCCAGATCGTAAAATTGATCATTTCATGATGTGACCGATCAATTCATAAAATGGTGGTATTTCATGATATAGAACAGAACACGCTGCCTACATCATGATGTGGTCTGACCAGATCAATGAATACTCAGCGTTTGACGATGTAAGCATCTAAACGCACGAATACTTCATGAAATGGTCAAACATTAGTGATCATATCTTAAAATCGTTACATTACCCACCGGTAGAGGCGCTAATGTTGCTTTGTTTTTGTGATGAGTAATGGCGACAAATATTTTATTCTAAAAGTGAATAATAGTGTGTGAATTGAAGGTGAAAGTCCAGTGAAATATCTTTACGATACCAAACTAGGCAATTTTTATGATAGTCACTCAAAAAACGAGCGCAACGTCAAAAAATCAAGGAGATCGGAACGTAATTTGAGAGGTTAGTTAGAGGTTATTTAGCTATTCAAGTGTTTTAATTTATTAGTTTTGTTTATAATTAATAACTATTTAAAATGTTTAATTTATCTATTGACCAAGATTACAATTATTAAACAAATTCACGTAACTTGTAAACATATTTATATTTTAATGATATGGCCAAACGATGTGGTCAGTTTTAGTTGGCCATATCATGAAATACCACCATTTTATAAAATGATCGGTCACATCATGAATTGGTCAATTTTACGATCTGGCTACGACAGATATATGACTTCCATGACTTGCTCGTGTTGCTCCTTGTGGAATTCGCAAACGCGGTCGCTTGGTTTTTTTGGTTCGGAGTGCGAGCGAACCAAGGCCAAAATGGTCAAAAAAGTATTCAAATGTGACAACACCAAAAACTCATCTCATAGCTTCTGGATTCTTTTACTAAAGTATTACCAAAGGACAGTGTAACAAATTAGCAAAATTAGAACCTAAATATTTCAAATTATAATTAAACCCTACCAATGTAAATTTATAAAAAGAAATCCAATTAGCATTAGACTTCTACAAGATTCTACCAAAAAGAGTATTAAATATCCAATTTATTGAAGAACTCTTACGCATTATGGATATTAATCTAGACAACCTTTGTAACAAATGTAAATAAAAAGCTCTCTTTCAAGCAAGCCTTTACGAATAGAATTTGTTTAAATGAATAGCTATTACTTGCCTTTATGTAAATACTGAAGAGATACTTATGTTAATTTGGAGAACAACTTCTGAACAAGATCTCACGCCAACTGATGCCGAGAGAGTTGAAAAGAATATTAAACTTTTATTAAGCTCAACACTTCGAATTATGAGAGGTCATGGTTTAAAAGTTAAAGGTTTATTTTTGTGTAAATAAACTTTAATATTTGCGCACCTAACGCAGTATTAGTTAGTAAAAAGTTGTAGTACATCGCTAAAAAAGTGCAAAAACATGTCAACCAACTTGCTATCCTGACAAGTCTGATGATTTGAGGATGACCGCCGGATTTCAGCTTATATTCATGTATAGCGTTGAAAAACATTATAGGTTTAGAGTTAGACCGATAAAATTAATAAATTGAACAAGTAAATTTAAATTACTTAAATTGAACAAGTAAATTTAAATTAATTGTAGGTACTTAAAGAAGATTTGACTGTCAAGGCTGTGTCTTTAGGAGTTATTTCCATGAAAAAGTGTATCAAACTGTTTGTAACAAAAGTACAAGTTATTAAAAATGCAAAGAAATATAAGATTGCTACAGCTAAAACCCATGTTTATAGCTCGTAGGTAGATAGTGTGGATGTTTAAGTCAGGGTGGCCGAGTTTCTACAAGTCTAGCCGTGTTAAAGCTACCGTCAGGTATGTGTGTCTTGAATTACTTTTCATGTAGTGAGACTCACGGTCACAGGGCTTAGAAAACTAAAAAAGATACTACAAAAATATTTTGTATTTAATTTAAAAAAACAATACATAAACAACGTATGAAATCGTATTAAATGAATTGATTGTTTAATTGTTTAAGCGTTTATACAAGCTACGACTTAGATCCATGCTTACAAAAATGTAAAATTATTGCATTTATTTTATTCTGATATTTATTTGACCAATTACAAAGTTATTTCCTGTAATTAATGGTCATCGACAAATATATTTTCTAAACCAATGTAATCGACATATTATTTTAGGTGTGGTTATTTACTTCAGCCCATCTTTAGCGTTATTGTGCACAGTCTAATAAATACCATAAATTAATAATATTTTTTCATTTATTTCTCATCACAAACAGGTTATACATATATCTATATACATACAAAATAATATTTGTGTGAGAGTTATGCATACGCTAAGTATGATTACAGGTCATCAGACTGTAATACAGGTATTTTTACCATAGATTACTTATCAAACTCAATGTCGGTGTGTCCCTTCGTTTTCCCCAAGCAATCTCGGTGGGGCTTTCAAATAAATGCTGTCCGGATATTAACATCTTATCTTAACGAACGTGGCCGGTGGGCAGGTGGCTTTGTACGGCAGAATTGAGCCCTGTGGCTGACGTTCGGCGTTTATTACGTTTGTTGTTCGAAGAGGCGTGAAGTGGCTGATTTTTCACATTACTTTATTTTCTTACTACAATGTATTTGGAATAAGGGATAAAATCTCTGTATTTTTACCTGACTGTGAAAGAAGTCCATTTTTGGATGTAAGGAATTTTAGCACGACCGAAAAATCTAATAGAATCGATAGAATCGAAAAATCTATTTTTGGGTAGATGAAACCAACTTCATCCGGGGTTTGGGCGGGGTACATGCGTCCCCAGAATATTTACGTTTATTTTTAAAGCTGTTAAAAAACTATAAAAATCAATTTCAAACTTTACATTATAAAAAGCCCGCAAAAACGCACTCCGCTGCGATGCACTGTTTAGTGACGTCACTAGCAAAATATCCATTGAGTTATGAAGTACTGGAAGAGGCGTGTCAAAATACGTCCACCGACACACTGCTCATACAGTTGTGCGAGCGTAGTCTCTTATATGTTTGTGTATGTGTCGTATCTTGCTTCGGGATGTCAGTTTTAGTAAAACTTAACTCAGTGATGTGCAGTCATGGCGGCTAGCGTTTTCGTTGTACCATAATACTCGTATTACTCATTTGAGAATGAAACTTTTGCAGTAATCATTTGTTATTTTAAATAAATACCAGTTTGTTTAGGTTTCATAAGGCTTACTGAAGTTTACAAACAACGTTAATTATATAAAGTTATAGTAAAATTTCCTACAAGTAAGATAACCTATTAACATTTCCGTAACAATCGCGCACAACCAGGTTACATACTTAGCAATCAAAGAAGTTTCCAGATCACGATTGGGATACCGACGCGGCTAGTAATGAAAACATCCCTTTTGGATGACTTCATGCGAACACGTGAGTCGAATACAATGCTATTTCGACCAATATAATAAGATCTCATGGCATACTTTGTTTCCTACAACTCATAACGAGATAAGAGCTTGCAGAGTTCTAAGAAAAATGGTTGGAAAATTTACTACTATTCCAACCAGTTATTCAAGATCTCTGACTACGGACTTGCACGTAATACCTTGGATCTTGGATGATGGCTTAAGAGGATCTTTCAGAATGGTTGTAAGGATTGTAGTCGGGTGGATACAGTATGTAGATTCCTTAGTAAATTGCCAATGCTCGGTCCCGACGATAAAATTTGCCGTATCTGTAACAATCTTGGCGATGGGAGATTTTCAATTTGGATCATTTGTGTTGAGCGCCGGTGTTCGCCCACAGAATCGGAATTTGGTTTATGTTAGTAAAGATTTAGAGGAATAGCTTCTTAACCAAGGATTTTGTTTAGTAGTAAAAAAAATCGGACTTGTTTTTTAGGGTTACGTACCGTACCTACCTCAGATGAAAAGGGTAAAACGCGAGTACCATTATATTAATGATAACACCAGCTTAGCACCTTGTTTTCATCAAATCAATTTTATCCCATTTCTGTATGTCTGTCTGTCTGTTTGTCAAAACCCTTTATACCAGGAACGCGTAGAGGTATCAAGTTTAAATTAATATCGAATACTTAGGTTTGCATTAACTGTAAAAAATAAAACTTCTAAATCAACGCAATCATAAGATACTGCTGTTTATATGCTTGCATATTTGATACTCGCAAGCGAATCAAAACCTACAGAGTACTTCCCGTTGATGTAGAATCATGAAATTTAGCAAAAATCAATGTCTTATAGCACTAGTAAAAAAGTCCAACAACCGTAAATCTGTAGGTAGGCTAATAAATTCGGAATAAGAATTTCGGAAATATCGTTAAAAATCGTCAAGACTTGATTTCCGATATGGACAAAGTATTTACATACCTACAAGATTGTACAAAATCAACGGTGCGCGAGGTCGGCTTTTTAAAATTAAGTAAAAGATGGTATTTTTAAAATTAAGTTAATTTTTAAAAAAAAGTGAACCAATAACTCTATTATAAAGGGTATCCTAAATTGTGTCAAGCGGAACTTCAGAGAGAGAGCATCCCTACGGGTAGCAGAATCGCCGCCATGTATGTTCCGCAAATTTTGAAGTTCAAACCTTTGTTTTATACAAGAGGAAGGCTGGGAATATCGTTAAAAATTACATTAATTCTGCATGTTTCAGGTAACTTTACTTAAATACATAACGTTATTACTTTTAGAACATTTTAGTGTTAATTTCAGATAACGCTATACATTGAAGTACCGTTTTACCGTTAAATGTTTATATCATTACCACATCTCTCTTAACTTTTTCTTATTTTGTTAAACAGCGTAGACGCTTATGCTTTGAAAAAAAAACCTATGTCACTGAATACAATCCTAGTTAATAGGGAAACCCTCCATTCCACAATTGTTGTGGATCGATATTGTTCCATTGTTAAAAATATATTAGACAACATCATATAATTGCTCTGATCCTCTGGTATCTTAGTAGCCAAAGCACTTGTGTTACAAAAACCAGAAACAGCGACGGTACCACAACACCGAGGCTTGAGACAACATAGAAAAGTTATTTATCTTATATATTGAACGACCGTTAATCGAACTCGAGACCTCAGAGATAGCGACACCAAGTCCAGTATGCTTCCTTTTCGGCTAAGTAGGTCGTCAAACTGGACCTACATCTAGTGTCCTTAAATTGCATCTATTCTAATTTGCGACTTTATTTAACTTGAGCTATCACAATTTATAAACATGACCTCTAAAATAATTAGCACGTTATCCAATTAATGCCTCCGATCACAGTCCATTATCCGAGGCGCACATTGTGTTTACCGGACGTCCGGATGTCCGGGTATTGTATGCCCGGTGTCCGGTTCCAGCCAATAGTTCCTTGGTGTAGTCAGGTCCGGTGCCGCGAGGGAATTATTTTCACACGACACACGAGGCAGTTAGAGTTGCGCAACGGTTGTCGTTATTTTTTTTTCTAAATAAATAAATTCTTAAAACAATCACATTGAATAAGATGCCAAGGATAGAGCAAAATGGAGGAGAAAGAGCAGGACAGCTGACCTTGTCACAGGACTGGATATGATAGTCTGGGAAGAAGAAGAAGAGAACAATAACACTAATTATTTTTCTCCAAACTAGGTAGAGATTGTACTACTATAACTAGACGACGCAGAGACATACTTGAAAATAAATTCATACTCATAAGACATCAATGACTTAACTACAAAATATGTTTGTAATCATCACATAAACACTTGGGATTCGAACCCGCAACCGCTAACAGTTAGTCGAAGTCGAAGTCCGAACCACTACAGCCTAGTCCACGGCCATGACGGTCGGCGATAGGTCTATATATCGATAAAGTTTGATTCACAGTTTCTCACTATTACGAGTAAAGAGTTTTTGTGGTTTGTAGTTTAGATATATCCTAAAAATTCTCTCTCTTAATTTAAGAATTGTAACTATATCGTTGTATTTAGATTTTTTTTTACTATTCCTTCTTTCGGAACACTCTTGATACAACCTAGTCTGTACTTTCTCCTAGACATTTGTCATTAGAACATCCAATACTAATCCGATGTCATGTTTGCTGCTTTTTACCTAGAAACTAAGAAGGTAAATCGCTAAAGCAAGTAGGATTTAAATTTAAAATGTCTAACAAACTTCGAATTAAAGCCATGGGTATCGGAAAATCAAACTTATCTCGGCTGTCAGTTTATTATTATGTCACCGTTTTATTTAATGTCAGCTAAAATTAAATAATGAAGTCACGGTGTAAAAGTACCGAGAGTCGACGTCAATTTAAATCATTCGCCTTCATGATTACAGCTACCGAAAATCAACAGAATAGTGTTGTCGAAACGTCGATAGCCCAATATCGAAATAAAAATACTTCGCTACTAATATTATATAGGACATACCTACATTTACATCCACGCGGTTCAAAGAAAACGCTTTTGGGATGGCACCGCCTTATGTAGGTATGTAAGCTAAGTACTTTTTAGGTCATCTTATTGCGACTGTATTTAGATGTATCAAATATAAATAAATATAAATAGAATATTCTCAACATAAACATTTTGTCTGTGTGTGTAGTATGTGTAATGTCCTGTATTTTAGGGCGAAGTTGTGGGCATATTCGGACTTAATTGAGACGCGTATTCATTCACCAATAATAATAACAAGCACATTCCAGTATGTACCGAGTAAACCTTTTTTTAACTTAAATACTATACATTATTTTATAACTAGCTGTCCCGGCAAAATTCATTAAAAAAAAACCATTACATACAACAAATTTGCCTTTTTTTTCTTTCAAAATAATTGTTATTCTGCTATTCGGGGCGGAGGCAAATCCAACAAATCAAAGATTTAAAAAATTGGTCCAGCTGATTATGACTTATAAATGGTGTACCTAACCTGACTTTGTTTAATATATATATATAAGAATATATAGATAGATAGATTATCAGTTGTGATTACAGTCAAAATACCAATCTCTACTATTAAAACTATCGATAAATAAAATCGTCGATTGTTTATGAACAACTCTTGCTTCTTGCTGGGGGATAAAGGGGCTAATAAATAGCAATTTGCCAATTTACAATTATTCCACTTTGCATAATAAATATTTATATTTTGCACACAAACTGAAGGAAATAATTACAGATAGGGATGCAAACCAAGGCTTTATATTTGAGACTGAGTTTTTAAGGGTCTTTAAAAGATTCAAAATACATATTTTCTTTGACAAATTCCAATGGTTTTTTTGTAAGAATAAGTAAATACTTTTGGAGTCGGTGCCAGCCGATGAGAGATTCAATGTTTTTGTTTGCACCGACTCCAAAAGTAGTTACTTTTGGAGTCGGTGCAAAATCAGTTGATTAGGTACTTAAGTGTTAGGATTATTTTTAGCATTTTAGTGTTTTGAAGTCGGTTTTTTTTAAAAATAAAATTTACTTATTTCATCTATTTTTAGTGATAAATCCTAATCTAACTGCTGAACACCGATTTCATCCCCTATTTTCCTACCTTTAGGGGTGATTTTTATTTTTCAAACTTTTATCATAGCATCTTTGAAGTATAAGCTATTCAATAAAACAAAAATCATCAAAATCGGCTCATATTTGTCGAAGATAGGTAACAAGAACCACAACCAAAATATTATCTGGGTATATATTAGTTGATTTTCTCAAAAAGTTCTAAATCAATTTCGATAAAATTTATATGGGACCACCTCTGAAGTATGATCTACCAAACAAAAAAAGAATCATTAAAATCGATTCATAATTGGCGGAGTAATCGAGTAACATACATACAAAAAAAAAAAGCACAGTCGAATTGAGAATCTCCTCCTTTTTTGAAGTCAGTTGAAAATAAACACAAATTACTCAACTAATTGTTGAGAGTAATTAATCTTTGACTATGGTATTCATATGTAGGTGACATATTTTCCTTACTTACTAGTCTACCTATGGTAATACAAGTTACAATAAGAATAAACAGATTTTATAGGCAAACAAATCTAGTTTGTTGCCTGTTCATGTTTTAAATTGACAACTTAGAAACTAATCATTATATAATTTTTCCCCATACATACATCAGTTGTTATGTTATCGATGTACGAACTTAGGTAAGTTACATCTATGTCACGAGGCAGGTACAGTCAATGTCAAAAGTAGCTGATCAAAAAGTAATTTTCAAAAGTACTGACTCCTTGAAATGCCACATAACCTGACTTCTTTATTTGACTTTTGTCTGACTGTTGTGATATTTTTGCATTGAGATTATTTTGGAAAATTCAGATACTAAGCTACTTTTGATGTTGACTATACTAGACAATGGCTTTTCCCAACACATCTAGACTCAAGGTAATTAAGAAAAGTACCTTTTTCTCAATTGACCTGAACGTGTTATACACGCGCTACCAAGACGACGAAGTAATATAATATTCTTCGTGTCTATATTATTTAAATATATATATTTAACATAGAGAAGGAATTTACGCATAGCCAGAAACCGCTAACATCGCACACGACTCGGAATATTGAAGATGACACCGACATCGAGGGTGTCACCGTGTCAGCTCGAATCACACGCTCCGCCGGGCCCGTCGCCTGCGCGACTTATGCCCCGTATGCCACGGTCCCGCTATGTCACAGCTATAAAATACCTACTGAAATATCCCGCTATGCCACAATAGGGATGACGACTAGGAAAATAAATTAAAAATCTATTTAGTCCGTCATTTAGATTATTAAAAAATTATGGACACTTTTTTTTATTTATTACCAAGATAAAGCGCGTCAAAGTTCGGGAGTGGGGGCTCGTGACATGAAGTAAAAATTGTACTAAGACGTAATATTTTTGTTATGTGAAAAAAGAAAAAATAGTTACCTGTCCAATATTTTTTGATGATCTACCTGATAGACGAAGAAAAAAACCTATTCGTCATCTCTATAGTTAATTTTGGACATTCAGATGCAAAATACTTTTTCTAAATCGCTATTATTGATAACACCGCCTAAGTTGTACGTGTTTCTGTAGTAATCAGTAATTTACTTTGTATGGTGTGCAATAAAGAGTATTTATTTATCTACACCTACTTCATAAAATTTTATTATTCAGATATGTTACAGTATACGTTTCTATTGTTTCGTAGTTGTAATATTATACATAGTTTTAAGGTTATAATCAGACTGCAGACCTAATAATAAATTGGTTTTTTACAGTGCAAATTTTTGTTTGATTTTTGTTATGATTTAAAAATATTTTTAAGATAACTTCCTCAGCATATCAGAAAATGAGTAGTATGTTTACATTAAAATGTTTTATATCATTTTGCTTTTTGAGTGTATTGTTCAACTTAGTTCATTTAATACGTGGCATCGTGGAACTTTTTGGTTGATAGGTATTTTACGACTGTGGCATAGGTACGGGGCATAAACCGCCCGCGCCGCAAGACACGATTTGCAAGCCATTATTTTATCATATCTGCTTCTTCGCTACAAGGATTTGATATCGAACCTTGAGTTCCTTGGAACATCGTCAGGGATAGTTGTAATTGATTTTATTTGAGAAGATATTTTTTGGCACCTTAACTGGCCACTAACCACTTAATTTACTAATGTCGTATTGTTATAAAGAAATGATAAAACATACTATAAATTTATGAATAAAATGTTAAAACTGTTGCAAATCATAATCGTCATCATTATTTCAACCATTGGATGTCCATTGCTGAACCAAGGCCTTCTCCATAGATTTTCATAGAGAAATGAGTTAAAGAATAATCGAAGAACTAGCAATACGAGAATATGATGAATGATGAAGTAGTACGAGTATTTTGGATGATAATATGTTCCCAAATTTTGGAACTGTTGACTATTTTGGCTTAAATCCTGAAATCGACATCTCTTCCACGCATCGATGTGATTCATTATTAGTGCACGTGTTAAGCATTTACGAGACACAAATGGGTTGAAACCATTGAGCCCCTTAATTAGATCGACGTATTTGTGCAAGGCCATGTCACTGCATGAATTTTGTATAAGTGACAGCTGACTGACAGAACAAGGGATACGCTTTTAGAGCCAATTCTAGTGCTTCAACTATAATGTGTATGTAACAGTGATACTATTTTAGACAACATGTTTTGAGTTGAGAAGCTCCACAAAACCTACATGTCTATTACAAATAAATATGAATTCGAGAAAACTACAAGAAAATATATTGGTGAAAACTAAAGTGCAAGAAGAATGATGCGTTTTATGAATTAAAATAAAATTATTTTAGTCCATCTTGATTTGCTAACATTTATGTACCTATTTGTAGGACAAGTATCATTGCACAGCTTCGAGCTCAATGGTGTCGAAATGTCGTGGCCGAAAGCGATCTCTATGTGTGCGTTGCTCTAGGTCGATTTTCAGGTTCCGAACGTCCGAACGAAAAAACTCGGGTCCGTCCGTTAGTCACAGCCAATTTTAGCCGAATTTATTAGACCGATTATGATGAAATTTAGTCTGCTTGCTTTTAAATGAAACTCAGCCATTTCATTGATAAATAATATGATAAGATTTTTAAAAAAAAACTCCATAGGCAGTTGAAAAAAAAAGTAAAAAATATACTTGATATAATTTAAAAAAGTTTTGCTAACTGTACATTACAATAAAAACGTTTTTAGTATGATTCTCAAATTAATTTATATTTTATACAATTTTAAAATCAATAGTTTTCAATTATTAAGAAGAAAACAGGTAAACTTAAAAGAAGCACGGAACCCTCACCACGCGAGTTCAACTCGCACTTGTCTGATTTTTGTCTACTTTAAAATTCATTTTTAGTACTTAGTTCCTTTGTTGAAAGCAAGTGTAACATTTGGGACGCTTAATATTCAAAACTGGGCTTCCGACTCGTTACAAAACCAATTACAGTTCGTTAATCAACATTGTTTCACGTCAACTTTAACCTTTCTGATGTCGTCGGGCCTATTAGAACTCAATTAAGTGATTATTCTGAATCGTTGGTAAACCAACAGCGTGACGTAAGACATTGCTCATGATGTCACAGGCTTGATTTCTACTCACAACAACTTTTATGCTGTGCTATGAAAAGTGTATGATGAAAATGGCTGGCAAAATAAGTTCCAAAATGAGTATATCCATAAAAAAAACTAACTTTAAGTCTTCGAATTGCAAAGCTAAATTGCCAATAGGCTAGCCACATGGATCAAAGAGTGGAAGAAATGACCACGGTTGAGGAAGACCTTTCTTCCCCAACCGTAGTCATTTCTTCCACTCCTCAGATATCGGGCAGGCACCCCATTCCGTAGATTGACAAGTTTGCGGGAAGCCTCTGGATGCAAACGGCCAAGAGTTGCTGTGGCGTTTTGTAACAGTCATGATAGTCATTCAGTATAATTATAGTCCCTTTGGGGGGAATGAGGAACAGGGTGTAAAGTTCCTCATCCAGCATTGAAAAGGGAGGATCCTCCGACCAGATGGGTATTATGTCTGGTGAGCTACTGCCCGACGGTTGTTAGCGGGTTCTTCTATTATATATAAGTTTCAATCGCTCGGATAACTTTAATATCTCGATGTAGGATACGTCAATTTAGTTCGTATGTGGCGAGATAGATGTCGCTACATCACTCCCCTCCGAGACCGGAGGTCGATAGCAGGTTGAGTCGTCCATACATCTTGTGATGCTTGCCGGGCCAGTGGAATGTTCCAGTGAGTCGGAACCAGATGCCGCATAGTTCACGGTGAGTCGGAACTGTCTGCAGTGATGCCCCAGTGAGTCGGGGTGATGCTGCAAATGCTCCAGTGAGTCGGAGTGGTACAGTGCTGCGTAGTCGCGCGCTGCTGCGTCTACCAGGAGAGAAGTGCGTCTCTGCTTGCTGACCGGCCAAAGTGAAGTGTGCTAAGCCATGGTCGCTGAGAAGGCTGTGGGTGATGACCAGGAATGCTCGTCCGCTGCCTGCTGGTGGTCAGGATACCCGTAGTAGCCGTGGGTGCTGGCTGGCTGTATGACTCGCTGCTCGAAAGCTTGAGGAAGTGATGATGACACGTTGCTTTGCTGACGTTAATGCTCGGGGTCACCAGTTTGGAGATGTGAGGAACAGGGTGTAAAGTTCCTCATTCACCATTGAAATGGGAAGATCCTCCGACCAGACGGGTGTTGTGTCTGGTGGGCTACTACCCTACGGTTGTTGTCGGGTTCTTCTATATATGTTTCAAAACTCGGATAATCACCACCTTTCAATCAATCACCTTTGTCAGCCTTTTTTACAGGAAATACATATATTTTTATAATATTTTTTTTTAAAATAAATACATTATTATAAATAGATTTTTTTTTGGTAAGGGTCGCAGGAAGACGCTAGATGCAGGCCGCTTCCAACCGGCCAATCTGGAAGTCAATGGGGGAGGCCTCTGTTCAGCAGTGGACGTCCTATGGCTGAAATGATGATGATGATATAAATAGTTTTTTTTTTATAATATAGTTATAAGACATTTTTAACCGCGTATCGGGAAGGCCTATCTCCAAGAGTGGACTTCTAAAGGCTGAAGATGATGATGATGCTGTGCTCAGGATCTCTTTGAAGTATAAAATAAGAATTATTGTTCTTAACCTAGATGCCTAGGATAAATTTAATGACTATCTGATGAAGTGGTGTGCGATCTGGACTATGGACTACTGGACTACTGTCACGGGCCTCGCGGATTTGAATCCTGCAATAAGTTTTTTTTTATTGCTTCATAATGGTGTTCTACTTGAAGGTTGTCGGGAAGATGTCGCTATTACCTGTAAGAGGCTAAATTGTATATCTTTCTGTAAACATCATTTTCACAACGTGCAATCAGTGCGATTGTTGGCTTACTGTATCGGCTTGCAACATTTCCTCAAACTGGCGACGTGAGGAGGATGAAGGACCAGGAAAAGGTAAAATTGGATTAAAGCGCTTGCAATTTCAGTAAATCAAGTTCTTTTTTAATATTGTTTTTATGAGAAGTCAAAATAAGTCAATGGATCAGAGTGAGAGTAATAAAAAACAAAAGAAATCAAAAATAGCAAAAAATATAAAAAGTTTACAAAGTAATTTGTTTTGCCACATACTCCCAAAATGTACAAGAGGAGGACGATGAATCGGGAAGAAAAAATTTTGATTAATCGCGTGCAACTTGAGTGAAAGAGAGATGAAAAAACCAAAGAAAATGACACAAAGTAAAAAACATAATAATTTTACAAAATATTTTGGTTTGCAACAGCGATAAAGATGTAAAAAACCGGCCAAGTGCGAGTCGCACTCGCGCACCGAGGGTTCCGTACAAACCTGTAGGTATATAAGTAAAAGTTCACCCATCACGACAATCGAGTTAACTATGACTCTTTTATGTGTGAATAACTATATTATGTAATGTAACTAAAAATTTAAGGTTTTCGGAATTTTTATTTGTTCATTGCTTCATGTCAAATTCCAAGATTCTAGGTCGACTGAAAGTACCCTTTAGGCTTTGATTCCCTTGCGAGTGCCGAAAAATTTGCGGCATAAACGGCTGTATCTTTTGATTGCGTTGGCTTAGAAGTTTGATTTTTTTACAGCTTCGACCTGAGTATTTGATATAAATTCCAGCTTCGTACCTTCACGCGTTCCTGAGAAAAAGGATCTTGACAGACAGACAGACAACAAAGTGATCCTATAAGGGTTCCGTTCTTTCCTTTCGAGGTACGGAACCCTAAAAAATATTACCATCTTTTATTAACAGCAGACGTTATAAATGGTAAAAAGTAAAGAACCGTTACGGTTGATTACATAAAGGGTTAAAGAACATTGTTTCGCCTTCAACTTCAACCTCGTACCTTTGAAGATTTTATCTTTTGACAGGCTTTGCGTTATTAATTCTTATGTTTTAATCATTTGAAAACCTCTGATCCTCCTTCAGATGATTAAACTTAGTTTTAAGTTAATGATATTTAAGTTTGGTTAATTCTGCATAAGTATTATTTTTATTATTCTCTGTAATCATAAAAAGTCAACTCCCAGGAAGAAACATGAGTCCTGTGCAATGAAAATGGGACTACATTTTAGGGAGGATGTTAATTGAAAATATAGCCCCAGTATTATTTGCATTATCTATGTTGTGATGTAAAATTATTTATGAAAAAAAAATGTCGATGCTCTCTTCTGTTCCCACCTTGAATGGCGTTTCATTGTCTCCCGATAAACTCCTGATAATATATAAAGGAAATAACAGTAAAACACAACAATATAACAATACAAGTCAATAAAAAAAATATTGACTTTATATTTTATTGCCTTTTTATATATTTATATAAATATTATGGTAAAGTCAGAAAATTCATATCATTTAAAAAAAATTTTTTTTCATTAGTATGAAAACTTTTTTTTAAAGTAATCAATAGTGATCGGAGTAGGTAGATTGATTTGATGTACTTTGGTAGTGCTAGCATAAAAAGGATATGTTTTTTTTTTCAAAAACGATACCAAGAAATATCGGAATCCTGGAGGCATGTCCATATTAACATCAATGTTTGAGATCATAGACCCTAAATCAATCTACCTACTCCGATCACTGGTAATCAAGTATTATTTGGAAATAAAAGTTATATTTATAGAAAAGTTTTTTTTTTTAATTTACCAACCAGGAATCGTCCCCGTGACCTCAGAGATAGCGACACCAAGTCCGGTATGCTCACCTCTCGGCTACGGAGGTTGTCAAAAATATTGGCATATAAAATATTTAATAGTTTTAGAGGCTGATGATTCGGATGTCTTATACGATTAATCCCATCATCATCATCATCATTTCAGCCATAGGATGTCCACTGCTGAACATAGGCCTCCCCCAGTGATTAATCTATTGTTAAAAAAGACGGTTAATAAGTTACGAGGATTTACGATAGCAATCCATTTGTTTTGTTATTAGTTCTAATCTAATGGAAGTCTTGAGAAATAACAACGTAAATGGATTACTATAAAACATTTGTATTGTCATAGGCGAAGAAAATCGTTGCGATATCTCAAGAGCGATGAAGCATAGTCAGGGTTAGGGCAAACGCAGTTAACCCTAATCGAATAGCCCGGGGCAAGCCGGCTGGCCGGTGCCTCTACGATGCGATTTATGGCACAATTCTGGGCCAACTTTTGCGCCATTTCGGAAACGACCGCACGTAATGCGAATCAGAAAATGATTTTAAAAAGTTCAATAAGTGGGGTTAGAATTTCTTTTTAGGGTTCCGTCAAGGTGAACAGGAACCCTTACCACTATATGATCACTTAGGTATGTATGTCTATCTGTAAAGCTTTTTTTCAAGGAACGCACTGTAGGTACCTACTTAAAAATTAATTTTACTAAAATTATAAATGCGACAGTTTGTGAAGATGTATGGATTTTTGTTACTCTTTAATGCAAAATCTACTAAATGGATTTTGATGAAATTTGGCATACTGATAGACTATGGCCCGGATTAACACACATAATACTTTTCATCTGGGTAAGATCAACGCAGCCAAAGTCGCGGGCAAAAGCTAGTACCAAATATTAAGGTGCAATCCCTTAAAGTTTCTTTTGTCGTGTCATGTAATGTCAACGTAATAAAAAAATCAGTCCATTATGCCACATATTTAAATAGGTCTCATAAGGAACTCAAACCTCTAAGTTACTTCCCGTTGACCTAGAATAATGAATTTGACAAAAAGTAATGTCTTAAGATAACACAAATAAAGGGAAAAACCCAAAACCCGTACATTTCTAACAACATAAAATTTTATTCGTTCGTAACATTATTCGCAGAAAAAGCGGAAAAATCTTTGAATCCTGATTCCCCTGATAGATGAACTATTGTCATAACACCAACAAGTTTGTACGGAGCCCTCGGTGCGCGGATCTGACTCTCATTTGGCCAATTTTTTGGCATGTCGTTGAACAGATGTTCCAAATTTATTTGTAAAACATCAACAATCCTCCTCCTCCTCCTAGGGGCTGATTCTGGTGCTGGTGTTAATGTTTTACAAATAACCCTGTATACTTAAACTATCCTCCTTTTAATCAATGAAAATTGTATCAAAACAGCTGCAAAGCAAAAAAGTGGTTTCGGAGATCCTCGTCTGTAAATGCATAAATTCCAACCCTTGAAACATAAGGCAAATATACCAGTCAGCTTGGAAACTTGCAATAATATACGATGTCAGTGTCGTCTTGAAATATTGCTGTGTGGACATGTTCACTTCGCTAGCCACTAGAGACGGGATGTCTCATGCATGTGTGCACAAACTCATGTTATTGCACTGTCATGTAATATTGTTAGATGTGTAAATAGATACCTAAATAAACTCCGGCCCAGTGCAGTGTCGAAAACTCTAAACTTAAATATGTAGGTATGTGCCCCAAAACCAATGAAAATTTACTGTATATACGATACTACATACGACGACAGCTTCTGTACCCTACGTCTGCGGTCACTTCTTCTTTTACCTTGCGATTTTTTAATTATAGCTACACCTTTAGTGTTATCTGAACGTGCAGGTTTCCTCAACGTTTTCCTACACCACTGAGTAATCCGTAAATGGATTCCAAAAAATCCAGAGATACGCGTGAAGTCACTAGTTTAGAATGATAACAATAACAATAACGTCACTATACCGAAATTGAAGCTGAAATACTATAGCCAGGTGGAATTTGGAAAGCATTGTCTGGACTAGACAGTAGCACATTTTGATTACAGGTTTATCTAGTCGGCCAACCAGGTCGGCTTAGCGTGCGGTTAGTTCATTCGGATGGTAAAGACTATTGGGATCGAGAGTATACACTTATCAGCCTGCGGACAATACCAACAAATTGACAACCAGTTATTTAGATAGTTCCCATTTTATTAGGTAACATACATCAAGTATTAGATACACATAATTACCCCGTCTTTCTAATGTGTAGAGCCTACAATAATATTAGTAAGCAACTAAATATATTTTCACTTCCTTATCGTTCCTACTTGAACATAGTCAGAATTAAATTATTTTTTTTCTTTTTTGTTTGGTGGTTTTCGTTTTGGATATCAATTTTTCATTATTAAAGGTTGTAAATATTTTTTATAGCGTTTATGTAGATTAAACCAATGTCGTGTTCGGCTATAATCGGAGTGCAAATTTAAAATATGTATTTTGTTATAATGTTTCTAAGTATAAGTCGTGATTTGTATTCTGTTGCTGTACCATGAATAAATAAAATAAAATAAATTAGATTTTATTGCCCTAATACAAAAACTAAATTATTCAACTAATAGAAAAGGACGTAAGATGTAGATGCGAGCATTGTATTGAACGTCGACCGACGTCCCTGCCCTAATACTTATTGACACTATTTGGACTATCAAAACGACTGATATTATTAATAGCGGAGTGACAAAAGCTTTCCACAGTTCCTATTAGGTACCACATTTCCAACGGCAGACAGACAGTATCGATACGGTTGATACTAATAACGATATCTTGTAAAAAAACAGAGATACGTTTTTGATCCTAGTAATTTAGAAAAATTACAATACCGTCACTATATCGAAATACAATAGCTGGATTTAAGTTAAAAAGTCCCATTGTCTAGAATACACGGTAGCACATTTTGATATCAAGTTTATCTAGTCGTCCAACCAGGCCGGCTTAAGGTGCGGTTAGTTCACTTGGACCGTAAAGGCAAACGGTGTTGGGTTCGGGTGTAGGCAGTGGTGCACACTAATCAGCCTGCCGGCGATACCGACGAACCAACAACCAGTTCTAAGGTATTGTTTTGTTATTTGTACTTGCCTATACTTTATAGCCGATCAGTTGTAACTGGTTGTGTAAGAAATTTCCTATAACCTCGATAACGATATAACTTTAACAGATATAATTATTAATTGAAGGCACAAGTAATGAAATAAGATCTTGGATGTAGATTTTAAGGGTGCCTTAGAACAAAATGTAGTACCTATATACCGACAGAATTGAACGTCCCAAGTCACTTTGCTATTATAACATTTTGAACTATCAATACGGAGTTTTGTTATAGCGTACGGGCCATCAATATTATCGCAAGTTGTCAAAAAACAGGCATTACCTTGGTATAGGTAGGTATATTAGTCAGACCGTCAGTATCGATACTGTCAATACTGTGGATAGTACTATCGACAGACAGTAAACTTTTTTTTATAGGTATTTTGCTCTACCATTATGTTAGTTAAGCTCGTGCAAAAAATCCTGAATGAAATAAAAAAACACTGTAGAAAATATTTTTGACAAAAAAATCTCACTGTCTCTTTACGTAAGTCCTACAAACACACTTGACCGGATTTTAATTACATTTTTGATCTAAAATTATAAATCTGAGTTTTATATGGACGCAAACGCCTGTTTAGCAGTGTAACCTAAGTCTTAGGGCGCGTCAAGTTTACTTGGGCCGTAAAGACAACTTATTGTTAGCCTGTGTGTAACTGATATGGCTTAATCTTTTAAGCCTGTAGCATACCTGAAAATCTCTTTATTATAACGCAAGTTTAAGATAGAGGCATTAATATGAAACTTGATTACGCCATGATATTACGTTTCAGACAATTATTCACTAAATTATTCATGAATTCAAAGTCAGGCTTAGTTTGGTCATATATTTACAGTACGATGTTAACAAGGCATGACATTTTACAAAGTTTAACAAGGTTTTTTGTTTAATCGATCGATTCGATCGACGATCCGTTAGGTTTTGTAACAAATAGTTAGACCAAAGAAATATAAATTAGTTTAAAACTAGGTTTTAAAGAAGAACAGAAGGCAAATAGAAGTGCATTAATGTCTCGGGCTTGAACCTATAAAGCATACCTAAGTAGGAATATTAGATATGCTTACAAACATTGTTTTTTTAACGTTTATTTAACTGTGTTAGTTCTATGTAAATAATATTGTAATTGTATTATGTTTTATATAAGTTTACATTCTTTCCTCTTTTTGAATCGACATTTACGCGAGCGAAACCGCGGGCAAATTCTTTCAGTATCGCATGGCCTACCTTATCAATCAGCAGCCTTATTACATAATTGAATACATGTAAAAAATATAACACTCTACAAGTGCTTATTGCAAGTAATCAGCTGTATTTTACCCACTTTTACTATCATCATTAATAGGTACATATGTTATCTTTTATTTGCCTGACGTTAAAACCGGGTTACACCGACCGTTGTCAGGCTGACTGGAGCAGCGATATTTTTACTCCGTATGAGAGGTCGATTCTTTACCTTATAATATTATTTTCACGCCAAGTACTGTCACACACTCCACTACACTACGTGTGTCTCTATTCTGCAAACTAACCGCCGCGTCCATATTCAGGTGATTACTCGATCGCGAACCAAAACGAGATTGTGTAATTTGAATCACTGGATTCCATGTCGCAGATAGTCGAATCCATCTTCCCGATTGAAATTCTTATACTTTTTGATTTCAACCGCTTCACTTGAATAAAGGACTTGCGTTTGATGAAATTAATATCAATGATTGCGTTAATTCCCGTTTTAGTTTGTATTAATCATGCAACGGGAAAGTCTAAAAGTAACTTTTACTTTGGTGTCAACAACGAAACGAATCAGCAGCTGATTACATGGTATTAAAAAGTGACGTATTATTTGGATATCCTGTATTTTCTTTTTTGTAAGAAAATTCCCTTCATCGTAAGGAAAAAGAACCATAAAATGCCAATATTCCGAATTTGTAGAAAAACCGTAACGATCATAACGTTTTGTTGCTTACTCACAAAACAAAATGGACGTTCATTTCCCACGAAATAAAAATACATCAAGACCACAGTGGACATTTTCAGTGAAAATTCTCGCCTCCGTCCGAACGGTTGCGGAAACAGCCATGGAAATAAATAACGTGTCATAAACTCTGTCCGCACGGGTAAGAGCGGAACGGATCTAGAAATGTACAGAAGTAAGAAAACATTTTAGTAAAAACAACTTAGAAATCTCTTTGTAAGACGCAAAGCTTTAACTTCCGGTAACAATCACTTATCAGGCGTTGGTTTACAGCCTTACATTTACTTTAATATGCAATGGCACATGAAAAACAAGATAGTATTATTTATTTCAAAAATATATAATTGCTAACCGTTTTGACCATAAGTGGCCACTGTTAACAAAAACGCTGACTAAAAACAGAATGAGAAGCTGTGAACATATATTCAAAAAAATTAAGAAATACTTTCTGAAGTCGAAGCGTTTCCAGTTTTTATATAATTGGTCTGATTTAGATATAATAACAAAAAAACAATTGGCGGCGCTATGTAGCGCACTGCTCCTTGCATTTGCACCCACTCAAATCTGGAATCGAATAGAAAAATCCTACTTAATAAGTATCTCTAAGGTAGGTAAGTAAGGTGTATGTAGATTGGTATTGATTACCAAAGTTAAGTTACCTATACGTTGTGATTGGATGGGTGACCATTTCAACCATATTTAGTGATATTTATCATAGCATTTTCTTGCTTCGGAAGGCAATAAAAGTTGGTCCCGCCTAATATCGCTTGATACTAGTCGTGAAGCCTAGTCAGAAGCGTTAGGGCGGCTTAATACCATCTGACAGTAAGGTTTAGTCACTGGCCTAACAACACCCCTCCACCAATCCGCACTGGGTCCGCGTGGCGGAGTATTGCCCAAACCCTTTTAAAGTTGAGGTGAGGCATGTGGGACGTATATAAAGGGTTACATTTCACGGTAGTGCCAATTTTTCAGGGACCACTCAGAATCAGTACTTAACTCAATTGATCTACGTAAAAACAAACTATTTTTTTTTCATTTTTAATTCTTACTTTTTGAAAATAGAATACGTAGAAAATTTACGATTACTCGATTTAATTGCATTACAATTGATTTATGTGCACTGCATGAGGTTCTTGTTTGAGCGGCGTCGGCGTACACCTGTGATCTCTGATAAATGACGGCGCATCTCGCGTTTTTTTTTTCGGAAATTTTAAAGTATATACATATTCCCAAAATACGACGACTGAAGTTTATTACGATAAATTAGTATTTTTATATTGTTCCAT
This sequence comes from Anania hortulata, assembly GCA_963576865.1. Classification (NCBI taxonomy): domain Eukaryota; kingdom Metazoa; phylum Arthropoda; class Insecta; order Lepidoptera; family Crambidae; genus Anania; species Anania hortulata. The sequence continues at coordinate 17,057,385 of OY756395.1, read as the reverse complement.
AGACCTTATTTTTAAAACTTGGCACTACCTTGAAATGTAACCCTGTATAGGCATACTTTACTTTACTAAGTATTTCTTGATTTTTATTTGGAATATGTATATAAGTTGTCTTAGTAAGTAACCGTTCACTAGGATGCAAAGGATGTCTCGTAATTACATCCTAAATCCCCCTTGGACTTACAGCAGCTAATGGCGCCTTCAACGAGGCGGAGCTATAAATACGCATAACTGTTGGCATATGCCCCGCTACTGCCAGAAGACAAGATAAGACAGAAGTGGGCTAATTATAATGTTCATGATTTGTAGTAATTAAAAGTCCCCTTAAATAGTTGTCTCATCGGATGATAAATACCATTAAGTGGGCGTTAATGCTCAAGATAAAATAATTTTATTGTAACTAATTCCAAATGTCTTCCAAATATTCTGCAAGAATTTATAGACCTTTTAGTGAAATTTAAGATCATCTACCTCTGAATTCGTAAAACCTAGACGCCAATTTAGGCTGTCTTATTTTTAATTACGTTAAAGACAAACAAAAAACGACACTATACGGCAAAAAGTCGACATCACTTTATATCTTTTATATCTCTTTTAGGACCTATAAATAAAGTGTCGTCCTTTACCAAATGGCGCTGCGACTAATCCTGCTTGCAATTAGTAGCTAAGCAGTAATTAAACAAGTACTGGAGAGATGTGTGAGTGAAAATTACTTAAATTACTATAAATTCTAGAGCCTCCTTTAACATGATCATTAAAAAAATACTTGAAATCTTATTCACCTATAATACGCTGATTACACAATTTCGGTAACAATATTCTGTAATAAGTCGTGGGTATATTTTTATCGTTAATATAGTACTTAAATTACTTAAGGACATCAAAGAAATGAAGTCGTTTTCTATGTTCATAAGAACGGTTTCACGTCCGAAAAGATTTCACTACGTAATTTCTGAACCCATGCGTAAGTATTTTATTAATTATAGGCCCTTCTAACAACTAGTTTTTGAGTTTTTTTGTGTATTAAAGCATTTTACTTGTAGATTGTAAATTATATCATTTGGATTAATGAGTACCTAAAATGCTAGACCATATCTTAGGGTACATGTATTAAGGCGACGGGTAAGGCAAGTGACCTTGAGTATTTAGCGTCGACTTGCGCGACATCTGTTACTTATCTAAGATAGTGCAAATGCTTCTCGCAGACTAAACATTCATCCGTTGCGCTCCTGTGCAAATAAATTTATCATTGCGAGTAAAATACCCTTATTACTTTGAAATATTTTTTAGTGTTTAGAAGAAATAATAACTAGTATTTAGATACAACAAACTAAAAAACTAAAAACTTCATCATACTCGTATAAGTTACATGATATATTAATTTCCACATCTTATATCCAGTATCTTCGCCAGAAAACTTGTGCAAAAACACCTCTTTTACGTGTATTCTGCTTACCCTGCGCCTTAAGTCTTTTTTCTTTATAGAATTACTTTTAAAACAGTTGCCAAATTTAAGGAGGCAACTTTTTATGTTGTGGTCAACTGGGTAAAACTCAAAATAGCCTGTAGTTGTCTTGATAATATTATTGTCAGTATTTCTCAATACCATATTAAAAGATTTAAAAGATAATAGAAAGAGGCAACTTATGGTAGGTTTCTAGTTTATGCGTGGCAATTGTTTTTGCACTATACTTGTGTAGAGCAGTTCCGGATAGTTTTCCCGGGTTAATTACCTAGTACATACCCCGGACTAGATATACGAGCATTACTCTCCCGGGGGACCTGGGACAAAATTACTTCACGTCCTGATATCTATACAACGTTTATTTGCGGTATGAATACGAAATATTTATGTAAATGCGTGCATATATCCATTTGTACTGAGGCTTAGCGAGTCGAAACGTAGATAATAATCAATGTTCTGTCAACATTATTAATTTAGAATTTTAAAAAAATATACAATATTTTCAGTTTTGTCTCTGTCTATCCAATTTTGAACATAAAAACTATTATGTTAACATTACTTAATCATTTTCACCGTGAGAAACAGTTTTTGTATTCAACAATACAAACAGTATGCTCTTAACTGATTACTAACTCATTTTTGATGCCAGGGCAGAGAAACATGATGCCATAAGCAGTATATTGTGTGACTTATCTAAAGCTTTTGATGTAGTTACCTACATATTATCATAATTAGTAACGATACAAATTAATTGATCACTTACCTATCAAGCAAATACAAAAAGTAAATATTCACTCTTATTACTCTTTAGGTGCCCTGTTATAAACAGGAGTGCCCTAGGGCTCAATGTTAGGATCCTTATTCTTAGTACGTGAATGATCAGCCTTATTATAACTAAGACTATAAATGTATACTATGGTTTTTTGCGGCGTTTACCCTCACTAACACCTAGTATAAAGTTATAATACTAGCTGGAAAAAAAGAAGAGAGTTTTTATACTAGCTGGAAGAAAACCTTATTTGGCACATGTTTAAGTGCCTAGAAGAGTGAATAATGAACAAATAAGTAGTATTGAGTATTATAGTAGTACTCACCTCTCCCAGCTGAGTCGTCGTGGAGCATCAACAGCCACATCCTCAGGAGTGCCGCGGACACCCTGCGTGAGTAGCCTGGCCAGCCGCGCGCCGGCTGAGCTGCCGGTGCTCGACACTGAGCCCCGGGGGGTAGGGACCCTGGAAAAGGAGATAGTTTGTATTCTCGCTCAAGTTTAAGATCCTACACAAGCTGTGACTTTAGCTACATCGACGATTTAACGAATGCGTACGCTGCATCGAGTTTTGACGACTTTTTGAGATTGATCGCAAGCATTTGCGACCGGCGACATAGTAACAAGTTTACAACATTACGTTCCAGTGCCAGTTTTTATTTTTGTTTGCAGATGTTAAAGGTCACAATGTGCACAGGCTCTAAAGGATGACGAATTTTGTCAGATCCATCAATTGCAGATCGGAAAAAAAAGATCTTTAATTAAGCAAACATAATATAATAAATGGTACATCCTCTTCATCATGATTTCGGCCATAGGACGTCCACTACTGAACATCCTCCTATCCTACGGCCTCCCCCAGTGACGCCACACGCTGCGCTTGCCGGTACGTGGCCATTCCAAAAGAAATTTGCCCCATCGGCCATCAGTTCTACTTGCTATTTGCCCCGCCCACTACTACTTCAGCTCGCTATTCGATTGCGCTATATCAGCGACTTTTGTTCGGTTACGGATCTCCTAATTTCTGATTTGATATCGCAAAGAAACAAATAAATCATATAAGACGTTTGTCAGGATTAGTTTTAGTTTTAGAATTAGTTGAAAAATGGAAAAATATTACGGCCAAAAATCTGGTTGTCTGTTTACATAAAAAGTTAGAGTAAGAACATAAAAGTGAAAAAGGCGTAAAGGTAAATTCCCAATGGGTTATTTAAATTGAATTCAATTATTGACCTCTTTTAAAATATCTCCCATCGAATTTGCTGGATATCTCCGTATACACAATTGGTGAAGCCCTGTATTAAAAATGATAATATTGTAGTGTGCCAGGCAGTCATTGTGATAAAGTTCCAAAGGTGTTACTATTTAAAGTAGAAACATAAAAATAGACTATTAACTCAGCAATATCCAGTCGAATAAGTTAATAACACTCGCATAAATTTAACAATAACCAATAACTTCAGACATTATTGAAACCGGACTGAACATTTATCGAAAATTGACCTTTAACAATAGGAATGTGGATTCCATTGCTACTACACAATAAGAGAAAGATACAGCAAGTTAACTCCACATTTGCTACAAAATTAAAATCTTTAATAAATAATAAATAGCCAAACAATTTGAAATGTTGGCACATTAGACATGTCTTGGTAATGTTAACATACAATGGCTAATCTTTAGACAGTGTAAACCTAGTGTATCTTTTTTGTAGTAAGGTAGTAGTAGTTACTTACATTTCATAAACATGTTCGTAATTAAGTTTTTATTCTATTAACATGACAACTGTTTACATAAATAAAAAAATTAAAAAAAAATTTATAAAAAAAATTTTTATAAAAAAAAATAACCGACTTCAAAAACACTAAAAAGCTAAAAATTACTTCATCAACAATCATACCAAACAGTTATTTTTGGAGTCGGTGCAAACACTCCACGGCTGGCACCAACTCCAATAATAACTGTTGGGTATGATTGTTTAAAAGTATTTATTATTTTAATTTTTTTATTTGTCTGTTTTTTAGTGTTTTTTTACATTCCAAATGGCGATCTGTGATGCAATTATAGCTAAATTGCTTCTCATGACGATGCAAATAAGTCCACGGCTATGATATATTGTTTTATCACAGTGTTCCGGTGCTTACCTTCCGCTTTCTTCTTCAGATCAATTTGATGGTATCATTCTCACCAGATTCATTAATTAAAATTTGATTTGTCGACTATGGGAAGGCTTAGCTGTCTTAATGAAAATATCTTATCGCTACTCGTGGAAGACTATTGTGGCCAACTATGGTCTCCTTCATCAGTTCCATCTCAGCAACTGATACTTTCTGAATGCAAATGCTTGACTTGTTGTTAAATATACTAAAATTACTATATGTACACCTATAATATTTTAGGAGTTCCCTCAATTCCTCATGGATCCCATCATCAGAACTGAATTTTGGACCAATCTGGAGGTATACCCTTTCAATTGAGAAAAAAAATTCAAATCGGTGCATTAATGGCGGAGTTCTGAGGTAACAAACAATTAAATAAAACAACTGAATTGAAAACCTTCTCCTTTTTTTTGAAGTCGGTTAAAAATAAAACATTGTTACGACACTAACAATCTTTTAATTAAACATTATTAAATGAACCTACTGTTTCTCCTATACTTATTATACCGGTAAAGTAATCTAGGTTTTATTGGAACTACCCATAATTCAGCCAGAGAATAAACAAGACGATAAAACGTACCTGGCCAATGAAACAAATCTTCGTGGAGAAAACTAAAGCTCTCTGGGTCTCGTGGGAATGTGTAGGCTGCCCCAATATAAACCTTATGGATAGTTCAAAGAGAAAAGCCAAATGTTCTTTTGGACTGGAAGACTACGTTAAAACATCTTCTTATATCACTTGACACAAGTAAAAGAAATAGACACAACAGAAAATCTACAGTTTTGTTTGAGGTAATTAGGTAAAAAAAACAAGAAACGACATGCATGCATCACACTAAATATTTAGTTTTTTTTTAACATTGAACATAGTTAATACAGAAATAGAACTACGTGTATTACCTACTAATGATATAATAGAAGTTATAATAGCTAGTTAAAATATGTTCTTATAGAAATATAATTCTACCTACATGTTATTAAAGATGGCTAAATTAAAGTTCAGACTACAATAATAGATTAAATAATAGATCAAATACTCTAAATTTCTTTTGTACTTAAACAGCTTTTTAACAACCAATTTACTGATCGCTCAAACAATAATATACAAGATTAGATAGATAGATACTCTTTATTGTACACCATACAAAGAAGTTACAATTTGTGTTTACAGAAAGATGCACAATTTAGGCGGTCTTATCGCTAAAAGCGATCTCTTCCAGACAACCTTGAGGTAGAGGACAGATAAGAAGAAAGGGGAAAGTGGTGCGGAGAGCTTAGTGTGAAATTTAATATACCTAATGGATAAATATATAAGTCCAGATAGAAATGAACATAACAATATACTTACATACATAACAATAATAATATATAATATAATATTAAATACATACAATATACATATATATATATTTATATACATAAATGATTATTGATACATGCCAGGAAATATCGTGACCAACAATGACCAGTTGACAATATTAAAGAAGGATAGAAAATGGTTTGTATGTCAAGACGCAAGAAAATGTGCTTATTATTAGATTATTCCGTTGCAAGTTAACTTCATATTATTAAAATCAGTAGACCGACAGGCTGTTCTATTTTGCTTATTTTGAATCAAATAATGTACTCAAATATCGTTGAGCTTTATTCCAAGAGTATAAGGAATATATTTTGTAAGGTTGTTAGCAAATTACACTGCACTGTCGTAAATTGTAGGATCCAAACGGGTAATTATTGCCGGCACAATTGTATACTAATTATCCTATTAACGGTTTCCCTACCGTATTAAATAGGATATGCTGTAATTAAATAAGGGAGGTTGAGGGCCTCTTACACCACTTGCTGATATGTTCCAGATAACCTATCTGGCACTTGTTTTGACAGGTAATCCATACAATTAGCTGTCAAAATAGTGCCAGATAGGTTATCTGGAACATATCAGTAAGTGGTGTAAGAGTGTTGTATACAGGGCTCCCCGTAACTATCAATAACCTTATAAACACAATCTAGTAACATAGTTTTGTTCTATGACTTTTAAAAATAAGCATATAATTTTTAAGTTTTCCTATACAAATTTAATCGGCTGTTTGGTAATTTTGTATGGGCAGTTGATAAAAGGCATCGCACCTAATTGGCATACCTCAAGTTGTAAGTAACCTTAAAACGTTATTTTGGTGTACACCTATGAAACATACGTTAATCGATAGATAAAATAATTACAAACAACAAGCCTCTTTAACGAAATGTCGTAAATTATATACTTTGTTCAGAATTTCTGGGTGAACATGTAATCTTTATTTTTATTTACATAATCAAATTGAAATTCTGAACAAAGTATATAATTTACGACATTTTGCTAGAGAGTATTTGATGTTTGTAATTATTTTCTCTTTCGATTAACGTATGTTTCATAGGTGTACACCAAAATAACGTTAATTAAGGTTACTTGCTACTTGAGGTATGCCAGGCTCCATACAAAAAAGATCGAAGTCTTTTTCATAAAAATAATAGTAATTAAAGAACAAAAGTTGTTTACTATGATATTTAGAATGGTTACAATGTTATTCTTGAGTTACGGGACACCCTGTATATGTTGTAATGCCCTAGCATGTTTATTCGTTTAAGATCTAACACTATTATTAAAGATACTGAGGGCCAGTTTCACCACTTGATGATAAGTTCCGGATAACCCATACAACTAGCTGTTACAAAAGTGTCAGATAGTTTATCTGGAACTTATCAGCAAGTGCTGAAACTGGCCCTTAGACTTTTGTATGCCAAACAAGCACAGTGGATGTAAACCACGAGATCTGTTCACAAAACTCTTTACATTAATCGTCCTGTTTCGTTCGTTCGTTTCTTATGTGAATATTTGAAAAGAAAATTGCATGGATTCGCTTGAATGATTTAAGATGCTCAAAGATGCTATAGCATACGTTAACATTGCATGCTATGTTAATGACTTGAAACCAACTTTATTGCATATTTTAAAACGAACACAAACTTAATAGTTAAATAGGAATAAAAGTAAGAGTTTTACACTAAAATGGTTTTTATTATGATTATATTTTTTTAAATAAAATTGTGAACTTAATACAAGAAACGATTACGCAAGTTTTGTTTTCACTTCAAACTCTAAAAAAAACAAATCAAGGTTGGAGTAAATTCTGTCTTTAAACCACGGATACGCCCAGATTACGATGCAAAGGCATGTTATATGTTTAATGAAATAATATTAGGATTATTACATTACATCCAATCTATTAAAGAGACCAAAACAAACATAATTATCGTAATATTTTTACGGAAAAACGAGAAAGGAGTAAGAAACTGAAATAAGGAAAATGAATTGAATACAAAGTTGCTCAATATTGGTTATTTGCCTATTGGATTATAAGCCAATATGACTCGTTAGCTGAATTATATAACCTCATAACATAATTATTTTGGCCATTACTTGCAATAGTTACTATTTGATTGAGGGAATGCAATTCAATTCAATTCAATATCTTTATTGCGTTTCACATGGGAGCAAGTTGTTAATAATTAAAGCTAGAGTGCAATAATTATCATATAAGAAGTGACGGTTATAGAACCATGTTAAAAAGAAAATTTTCTTGCTTCATCTGAATTCAGATTTTTTTATTTCTTTCCTTTTTTCATCTTCAAATTCATACTTTCAAAACAAAATAGTTTTTTCCAAATTGTCAAAGCGATTTAACTTGATCTACAAAGCACCAACTCACGTTTGAATGGGATATGTAGTGGCTATTTGACACAAATCTCTTCTGAATGGGCAGTGGCCTTCCACGTTCTCGCTCGATTGGGGTCTATAAAGGCCCAGCGGGCCGTGGCGCGATCGGTTCGTTTTGTCACTACGGACTAGGCTTGCACCGACTACCTAATGTACTACCAATACCTAATGTACTTAGGTAGCGTTTATAATATTAAAACATTCGACTAACTAACGTGCGACTATTTCTAGTTGGCGTTTCCTTCTACATCCATGCAATCGAATAAAAAATTATTATTTTTTACAATTAAACTAATTTGAAAAAAACCTATACACAGTCTCTAAACGAACCACCACCGAAGTTTTGCTATCAGCTTTTGATGAGTCTCATGTCGTTCGTTACCCAATAAAAACTTTTTCCAAAAGCTCTCAAGAATTAAAGTAAGAATGTTTTATAATAGGCACTCCATACACGGTCAATAATTCTACCAATCATCAATTCAGGGATGATGAAAGACGGATGTGAACATTCTACGCTTGAACTGACTGATGGATATTATTTTTCTTCTTCTTTTTATGGCGATGAACATATGTTTTGCCACCGCGGGTCATTGTTTACGTCTGTGATGCAAATTCTATTTGCAGCATTTTTGCTGTGAAAGGACAACATTGACTGTCATTAAATTAACTTCATAAATACAGTTGAAAAAAAAGTAAAAAGATAGATTTTTGGAAAAAAAATTGTTTAAAAAATCTATAATTATGTACAGTACCTACTTATACTTTTTAATTTGATAGGCTTTTCGTCAGTAAATAGTTTTACCATGGTTATACCGTGCGGTTTGAGCTCAGGCAGCGACTTGCGAATACGACTTGCAAGTCGCAACCTACGTGTAAGGTGCGCCTTAGAGAAAGTTACACCGAGGGCTTTACTCTCAAGGTTTCTTGCGGTGGATTAATCTTAGCTAATTTGTTTGCGGAATTTTCCTTTTGGTAGTTAGAAACGTCGAGATGACAAATTATATTGGAACAAAAAGTAAAGTAAAAGATTAATGCTGGAGTGAAAAGAAGATGTCTTTCTGGTTCATAAAAATTTTAAGTTTGCAGTGTAAAATCATACTTAAAAGTCGCATGCAGTTTATTTTCTTCTTTACCTATTATGTTCTTCTTTACTTATTTTATTTAATGAATTTTAATGACGCTCATGTTTCACTTAGTTCTTGAAAATTGAATTTCAACTGTCAACCTCACAATCCTAAGAAAATGCTTCCCTTTTTTTAACTTGGAGTAGTTTTCAATTCATTTTTATATAGTAAGTATCTGTTATGCAAGTAGACAAAATAATAACAAGGACCGTAAACCTATCTGTAATTTATTTCAAAGTTCGCCTCGAGACCGGTAAATTAAACTAGCACAGACAGTACATGAACAAAATAGTCGGTAGTAAATTGAAAGTTCCGGAAGAGTGCTCAAAGTTAGCAAGTTTGATAGTTTTATGCACTAGTGGTGCCAAAGTATCGACAGTATAATATCGTTATTTTTCTTATATCGACAGAACTTTTATCTTTTAAGCGATCACCTGGAAATCCCAGTGGCGGAAACCTGTCAAAGGATCGCTTAACAGGTTAATTTTCCAAACTGAGGTAATAAAAATTACTATTATCCCGTTTTGGCATATTATTTGCTGTTACATGAAGCTGTATTACATGAAGAGCTAGACTGTTGAAACAAAACCTTTTCTGATTCTTGACCGTATTCCACGTGGACCAAGACGTTTGTTGCTTAGAAGAGAAACACATTTGCGATTGTATAGTTCGAATAGGCTAATTTCCTAAAAAAAACTAATTGGTCCGTCAGTTGGATTAACAGAAAATATTTTATCTCAATACACGTATTTTTTTATCTCAATCAAACAAAAAAATATGAAGTTATAGCCCGTTAAAGATCCGCGTAACGTCACGCTTTGCGACATTTTTTAGCAAGAGATTTTATCACTTTTGAGTTAGACGTAATTTTTTTTTTGATTGACAAAAGACAAATATGGATCCAATATTTTTTGATAGTCTAACTGACGGACTAAATAGAATAAAAAAATGTTAACCCAGGAAACTAGCCTATTATTTCCGCTATCGATACTTTAACGATAATCTTCCGGCCACATCACTATCATTAGGGTAGACTCTGGGGGAAGCATGGTTTGGCTCGCCAAGTCTCAGAAACTTATGCCGATGTAATTTCTCACCTATGTATTATTAACGTGGAAGAAAAAGGTTTATTAAAACGTAATCCCCGATGTGTTTTTTCCGACTTTGTGGAAAAAGAAAAGCTTTACGGTTCTTGATGCATCTATCAAGATCTTAAAGCTATGCTATGAACATGTACCAAGTGTGTTTATGAGTTATCTAGTCGCCATTGTACAAGATTTTACTAATGTCATTCGTCAGTGTTAGTGTTACAAAATTGCATGTCAGTGGTCGAGGGTTAATTTAGCGGTAGAAACTTGGTGTAGTTTATCAAAAATTAAATTTGCAGCTTTAGCCAGCAGACATGCAACCTGAAAATACTTTGAAACGCTGTTCTTTATTACCGCAAGATAAGTGTAAGTCACAGCGGATTTGGGCCCGCCGTGACACAATCTTGAGTGATCTTTTTGCTCCTTCGCGTGGACTGTATAGTTGAAATGAAACAGTAGCAGCGCAGTACAAATTTTGCGACCCACGGACCCTATATTTATACAATCATAGCCTATTTTTACTAGTGACTATCGCGGGTTAGTTCACAAGACAAGGACGTACAATCTTCTGTCTCTGTCTACCAAATTCTTTTGTATTAACATTTATGTCTACCCTCCTAGCATCGAGATACTTAGGGGGAGACGACCTATTGTTTATGTTCTATCTCTGTCTACATATTTTAACCTACCTACAGAAAATGCGATATTTCCCACTCACAACACTCTACCTCTGTGGGTGTCCTACCTACCCTCGGAATGTGCGAGATGGGCGACAGAGATAGTCTGCAGGTTCTACCGGTCCCACCCTCTAGTTCCGTCGATTCCTTGGTTTGGTGAGACCACCTTACAGGGTCTCTTTCACACCCGTTTATCAAATACCATACAAACCTAATTACCTTATTTGCCCTACCTGCCTACCTAGTTGCAAGTGGGATATATCTAAACAAACTTTATTAAAATAAAACAATCCCTGCACTTATTACAAATGCCTTATAGCTAGGCCCTATTAGGAAATTAAGCTTTATTTACAAAACATCAAACTTATAACTATTACATAAAAATAGATTGGTTTGTCCGTAACAATAAGGTTTAACTTATCACAACCCTTAGAAACTGAACTTAACTGAATTTTATTTTGCCCCATCCTTACTTAACAATTTTGTTGCGATCCATGTAAATACATTACATTTACAGCCTTTCGTAACGACCACGGAGTGCGCAGAGGAATCTCGCGTTTCCGCTCTCCGCGATTTATCGTTGTGACGATCACTGGAGCCAGAAATCTGAATTTAGAGCGTATTTTGTTACACAATGTTAATGTGTTACATAAATATGAAAAAGGATACTGAACATTTACATAACACAAAAGTGATCCGTAAAAGGCACTACGGAAACTTTATTTGACTATTGTAGACTTAATGGTATACTAAAAACTCCTAAGGGTTCGTACTGATCTGGCGAACATTCCAGGGTCGTAGCAAGGGACTAGCCTAGCCAAGTGCCCATCTCTGCCCTGCTAAGTTTTTTTTTAATGAACATTATTGGGTTTGCCTCTTAAGATGCCTTTTCTGCAAACAAGTGAATTTTAGAAACCTGCCGATTACTGCAGATAGTCTTAGTAGGGTGGATCGCTTAGACACTTTTCAGACCAATGTCCTGCAGACCGCTGCAGGAATCATAGAAAATAAGTCTTGGCATGCGAAAAATTCAAACCTTGCTAGAACCGCTCTATGGCTGAATGTGTGACTGCATCGAATGCAATTCACACACTTGAACTCTATGTGCGCAATTACACCACTGTTGGTGCGTTCTTCAGCGCATCTCAGACTTATCTCATTATCATCATCATTTCAGCCATGGCTCATCCACGGCTGAACATAGACCTCCCCCAATGACTTTCAGATTGGCCTGTTGGAAGCGGCCTACATCCAGCGGCTTCCTGCAACTTTTACCAGGTCGTCTGTCCACCTTGTGTGTGGACGTCCTACTGTGTGCTTGCCGGTACGTGGCCTCCATGCTAGAATGCATTTTTCTGCGCCATCGGCCGTCAGTTCTACGTGCTCTCGCGTATGCAGTTCACTTCAATGGTATTTAGAATCAAATGATTTTCTGTCCAACAAGATTTATGTTTAAAGTCTGGATTCTTAAATTTTATCGTAGTATTTTCCAAGCGTAGCGTGTCATTCCTGTTCTGTGGTATTTTCAGGCCAGCATTAACTGCTATATATATAAACAAGCAAAGTAATACACGTGTGTGACGCGTGTAGAACGTACGTGTTTGCAGCATATTTGCCTTTGTACTCCTTCACTCCTTGAGCTGTTATTAATTAATTGAAGTGGTGAGATGTATGAGAGCACAGAATGAAACACCCGATTAGTTACAACGTTTAATTGTCACTGGATAGGAACCGCGGCGTGGCACAGCGCGCGCGCACTATATGTAGGTAGGTATACATATATATCATTCCTCCACCATTAATTATGAAACCTGGTAACAAACAAATATTATAGGTAAGTAGTTGTTATATTAAATCTAAGTTCTATTTCTAGGACGTAGTCGACTCGACCAGGGCGATCTACATCGTTCAGAAGGTGTGACATGTGCACCACTATTTGGCACAGCTTCAGACTGACTTTGACCAGTTTCTTGTCGAGTCTCTGTGTCCTCACAATCATTCCACTCTTCCTCTTCCCGTACCTGCTCGCCACACGCCAGGGGTTGTGGTAGCTCGCCTATCGCCTCAGTTTGTGATGATATTACTGGCGCGGGGGGAGAGAATGTGGGGGTCGAGTTCGAGCTCCCAGATTCATTGTTAACAATAAATGGAGTGTTGTCGTCTTCACTTATTGCAACATATTTCATCAATTGATCAACGTGACGAATACATTCTATGTTATGACTTAAAACTAATATTTTGTACATTCTGTTACCTATTATGGTAACCACTTTACCTTGTACCCAAGTTTCTTTTCGTGCACTGTACCACCGAACCCATACAAAATCTCCGATTAAAAACTTATTATTCTTAATAGTACTTGAATGTTCCAATGCTAACGTAGTTTCTTTTTCGCGCGGAAAAATTAAATCTAAACGAGTTCTTAGTTTTCGGCCAAACATTAACTTTGCTGGGGTTTCTCCAGTCGAACAGTGCACGGTGTTCCTGTAGTCAAACAAGTATTCCATTAACATGTTATTGATTTTGTTTTGAGGCACATTTTCATTTAAAATACATTTTAACATTTTTTTACAAATTTTTACACAATTTTCGGCTTGCCCGTTACTTATCGGATGATAAATAGGTGATGTCATGTGTTTAATTCCGTTATTAAAACAAAAATCTTTAAACTCCATTGAACTTATTTTAACATCATTGTCGGAAACGATAACATACGGAATACCAAACACCGAAAAGACGCGCTCCAACTGAGATATTAATGCCTGTGTCGTAGTTCCATTGGTCATGTGTATATGTTGCAGTTAAAACCAGTTTTTAGACAGAACGCGTTTTCCCTAGTTAGAACTAGTTTTTGCTTAATGCCTTTGTTAAAACTAGAATTAACTAATGCTCAAAATTTAATATCAGGTAAAACTAGTTATTACTAGATAAAACGCGTTTTTCCGAAGCAAGTCAGTTAAAACTGTTCCGACCGAGGTTTTTGCATAGAGATGTTCCGAATACAAATTTACCATTGAGAACTGTTGCTAAGGAAGCAGCCATAGGAACAGGCCAAGGATTTATGCGCTGCGTACCTATGCAAAAAAGGATGTATGTTAAAAAGGTGTATCTGCAAGAAAAATGGTTTCCTTTGTAACTCTTAAGGGCACAATAGTTTGTCTTGCAATAATAAGTAGATTCTCATCTTTTTTTATTTTAAGGTTGTTCTTTATTATTTTTTATTCTGTGTTTATAGGAATATTGTTAAGGAACATCTTATAGTGACCACATTAATATTAAAAATCTTATATTTAAATAAAATAGATTGACTTGGCCATCGCATGGAAACACAATGCCATCAAAAACAAAACTTGTAAAAAAAAACAAGGCTCGCAACTTTTGCAATCGCACTAAACAATCTTATTTACTATAATATGTATTGCTTGTGAGTTTCATGCGATGGCTAATTCAATCTATTTTATTTAAATATGAAAGATTTTTAATATTAATGATAAATGATAATATTAATGTGGTTACTATAAGATGTTGTTGTTGTTGATTAGCTAATTACGTAATAACTTAAGACAGAAGGTCCCTTAAGTAGGGACTGAATAAATCAACCGACTTGGTATTACATGGATCTCACAACTTTTTACGGTAGAAGAACTGAGTTGCGAGACTTGTATTTACTAGGACATGACTCTGTGTTCTAGGTCTTTTTATTAAATATTTTTATAAGTTTATTACATTGTTTTTAATCCCAAATAAGTTTCCTTAGTGCTCGTTTTAACTAAAGCTCAGAGTAACAACTAGTTTTATCTGAAAATTTTATATATCAGTGGTAAATTCTAGTTTTAACTAGGTATTACTAGTTTTAACAAAGGCATTTAGTAAAAACTATTTTTAACTAGGGAAAACGAGTTCTAACGAAAAACGGGTTTGAACTGTAACATATACATTCAATCCATTTACTGTATGCGTCAACTATTATTAAATAGTCCCTTTGTGATATAGTCATATAATCGATGTGAACACGCTGCCACGGTGTTTGCGGCCTGGGCCAGGGCGCAGGGGGCGCGCGCGCGGGCGCGTTCCGCACGGCGACGCATGTCGCGCACGCGCCCACGCGCCGTTCGATATCCGCGTCTATACCGGGCCACCACATTCTGCTACGCGCGTTACTTTTTGTTTTCACAATACCTTGGTGTGATTTATGAAGTTCTTCTAGCACACGTGACTTCAATGAAGATGGTATTATGACTTTGTGGCCTTTCAGAAGACAACCATCTTCAAGCTGTAAGTCCGTTTTTCGCTGAAAATAGGGCAAAACTAGGCTGCAATTAATTTTTCTAGGCCAACCCCGGTTCATATATTTTATTACAGTTTGTAATATCCAATCTTGTGCCGTGGCTTGTTGGATGTCATTAAATGTTACCGCCGGCGACATGGTATTTAAAAACTTTAACGCCGTGTACGAATCGTGTTCTGTTTCCGATTCACACTCGCTGACTTTTAGTGGTGCTCGAGAAAAATAATCTGCAACCACATTACTAGTACCTGTCGTGTACTGCACTACATAATTATAAGCGGATAGAATGATTGCATACCGTTGCAGTCTCAGCGATGATGTAATAGAAATACCTGCATTATTGTTAAAAATGGATACTAGCGGTCTGTGATCCGTTTTTAAGATAAATGGGTCACTTCGGCCATATAAGTACTGGTGAAACTTTTTCACTCCGAATATGATTGCCGTTGCCTCTTTCTGAATTTGGCTATAGTTTTTTTCACTAGCGGTGAGTGACCGTGAAGCATAGGCGAGCGGCCGCTCAATTCCGTCGCCGTACTGGTGCGACAAGACCGCCCCGAGGCCCGCGGGCCCGGCGTCCACCGCTAGCACTAGCCGCGCGCTCGGCTCGAAGTGCGCGAGCACGCGCTCGGAGGCCAGCTCGCGGCAGACGGCCCGCACCGCCGCTCGCTGCCGTTCACCCCACTTCCATTCGGCACCGGCACACAATAATTCATTCAACGCGCTTAATATTGACGAAGCGTTTGGAACAAACATTCTATAATAATTAATGACCCCCAAGAATCTTTTTACTTCCGTTACATTAGTTGGTTCCGGGGCGTCTATTATAGCTTGGACTTTATTCGGGCAAGTATGCAATCCTTTTTTGCTTATGACATATCCTAAATAAGTAACACTATCTTGAAAGAAAACGCATTTTTCTTTCTGTAGGCGTAATCCGGCTTCTCTCAAACGGTCGAAGACCTGCTTTAAACGTATTAAGTGGATAGTCTTCGTAGGGCCAGTGACGCAAATATCGTCTAACCAACAACTCACACCGTCGATTCCCGATAGTAACGTTTCCATTGATTTTTGAAATATGGCGGGAGCGTTAGCCAGACCATACACAAGTCTAGTGTATTTATAAAGACCCTTGTGAGTATTTATGGTAGTAAGGTCTTGTGAGTCATCACTTAATAAAAATTGATTATATGCGTTCTTTAAATCAATTTTACTATACTGTTCGCCGCCTCCTATCTTCGCAAAAACTTCCTCAATCCGAGGTAGTGGATACTTATCTATTACTAAATCTTTGTTCAAGGTAACAGAAAAATCCCCAGCTATTCTTACTTTACCCCCTTCTTTTAAAACGGGAACAATAGGTGTCGCATACTGTGAATGGTTTACCGGTACTAATATCCCTAAAGATACCAAACGATTTAACTCGCACTCGACCTTATCTTTAAGTGCAAAAGGAACTGGACGCGGCTTAAAAAATTTCGGTACACTATTTGGTTTTAACGTCAAGGTGACTTTGAACTTATTAAAAGTTCCCAGCTGATCTTCCCGCCACAAATCGGAATATTGATCCAATAAAGGCATGACTTCATCATTTATCTTTATGACATTGTTAATTTGAGTTAATGACAATTTATATGATGACATAAAATCCCTGCCAAGCAAGGGCGGGCCTCCGTTTTTTATAACAAAAATTTTAAGATTTTTTGATTCATTATTGTAGGTAGTTTTACATTCGAAATAGCCTAAGGGAGATATACTACGCCCATCATATAAACACATCCTCACTTTACATGCTATCAATTCATAATTAGAAAATTTATTTTTATACAATTCTTCAGACATAACTGAGCAACCAGAACCTGAATCTAACTCCATACTTATTTGTTCAGTTCCTATAAAAATACTTATTTCTATTGGTCTACAGTTTGCGTACCTCATTTGAAACGTTTGGTACTCATCGCAGTCGACGTCATCTACGCTGTCTGCAACTTTTCCGTCGTCCGGTTGAGAAATGTTGTTCACTCGCGAATTTCCACACACTTTTTTTAAATGGCCTTTTTGTCCACACTTCTTACACTTATAATTTTTAAACCGACACTCTGATTGCTGATGGTTTTTCATACCGCAAACTGCGCAATACGGAGATCGCGCTCCAGAAAAGGCGCCTGCTGCAACCGAGTGGTCGCGGTCGCGCGCCCTGCTGCTGCCTTCTCGAACCTTCTGCTCGAGGTGTGCACGAAACATGGGCTCTTCTTTTACCGTCATGGTCTTGGCCTCTCTGGCACACTCGGCTAGTTCCGCCAATTCCAAAGCTCGTGCAAAAGTCAAAGTTGATGGATTCTGCTCAAATAATTTGTCTCGTTCGGGACCTGAGCCAAGGCCGAGGACGAAACGATCCCTAAGATTCGTTTCCAGAGCCGCGCCGAAGTCACAATAACTAGCTAGACCTCTTAGTCGCGCTGCCCAATCTCCTAATTTTTCTCCTGGGTTTCGTACCGCTTCGAAAAATTTCGCCTTATCCACAAACGAACACTGCTTAGGCTTGAAGTGTGAGTCAAGAAGTGCAATTAACCCTTCGTATTGTAACTTATCCACTTCATTCGGGTATGCTAGGTTTCGCAACAATCGATATGATTCGTCCGATAAGTGTGTTATAAGAATAGCACTTTTGTTTTCCTTTATAGAATTTACTATAAAAAACTGAGACAATCGGCTTTTGAATATAGCCCACTCACTATTTTTATAATCGAAAACCGGCAAAATTCCTAAAAACGACATTGCGTATCGCGTGGGTAGGTAGGTAGTCCTCGTTGTCAGTGAGATGTATGAGAGCACAGAATGAAACACCCGATTAGTTACAACGTTTAATTGTCACTGGATAGGAACCGCGGCGTGGCACAGCGCGCGCGCACTATATGTAGGTAGGTATACATATATATCAAGTGGTCAAAACTTTTCTTTGTTAGATTACTCTGTTTGTGCTTTGCAAACGTAGTGTAGAACGCCCTCCAGCTCGATGGACCAACGACCTAAGGAAGATGGCTGGCAGTGGCTGGATGAAAAAAGAGGGAGATCGAAATCTTTGTTGCTCTTTGGGGGAGGCTTACGTCCAGCAGTGTACTGCAATAGACTGACATGATGAAGATGATATCTGTTACATATTTGTCAAGATGCATAATGATTTTAAGTTACTTTGTAAAATTTCTGAGTAACGCAGACATTAACGATTTGGTAACAGTATTTGCTAGCCAAGAAAACTGTGTAGGTAAGTATTTTGTGGTCAGAACCAATTTCGGCTAAGCACCAGTAGAAAAATCGATGTGTGTTCTCGTGGGCAGACGATTACGATAACTATACAGGCCTAATCTATGTGCGGTAGCGGTTTGAAGCAGGTATTTATTTTTGATTTCCTTGTATGTATATTTTTATTTATTTATTTAAACTTTATTGCACAGACATTTTAAAAACTTGTAAAAATAGCGGACTTAATGCCAAAAGCATTCTCTACCAGTCAACCATGAGGCCATACAGAGATTATTAGGTGGTGCAACAAGAGAAAAATTGTGTTAAATTAAATCATACAAAACTAAAACAAACTAGATGAATATACACACTGTATATATAAAATAATTCTGTGACGCATTGTGACGAATATATAACTGTATTTATAAAATAATTTTGTGACGCATTGTATTTTTTCACGATTTTTCAAGTAATTGACGTCGTAGAGGTGTCTTAAAATCGACCTTTAACACGTTGAGCGCCACGCGGCTCACCGGTTAGCCGCGAACAATAAATTTTCTATTGTGTCTAGTTTGTGGCAGTCATGAACTGCCTGTTCAAACTAAATGATGTTCATAAATGTCTTATCCAACAAAAAATATCATCAAAATTTGACGTCCCAATAAAAAGTTATACGTACGTTTAAAAAAAACAAATTAATGTAAATACAAGTACAGAGAACACCTCGTCAACCTACCACAAAACGTAAATTTTTCTCAATTGATATTGATCTCTACATGTCAGACTTAAAGTTGACAATCGGTTGAACGACCTTAAACTTTTTGGGGAGGTTGACCTGACGTTGTCCGTACATGCGCCAGACAACACACACATTGTCATGTTTTAGAAGTAAGGAATTAATATTATTGTATAACGAGGTCCCAGACAATGTATTTTTGTCTCAGTACACCTAGACTCAAGCCAATTTAGAAAGGATCGTTTTCTGAATTAACCTAACCCGGGAATAGAACCGAGGACCGAGAAAAGGCGAATTACCACGCCACTGCACCAATCAGGTCCTCATAATAATACAATATAATAATAATATGGTGTTCGGTTCTGACCAAAATATAAAGCCGAAAAATGTATGTGCCAACATGCACATATAAATACTATGGCAAAGTTAGAAGATATTATCAATTTGAAAAAAAAAAGTTTAAGGGTTTCTCTCGTGTAACCAGTATAGAAAAACAAACGTTGCCAAATTGGAAAAGAAAGATAGAAATTGATGAACGTCGATCCTTTCATCACTTAAATCCCGTAGAATCGTGTACTGAATTATTTATACAGGGTGAACGCACTTGTTGACAGACACCCGGTATGCGTGTCGGCCTAATGGAACAATGGAATAGGCGATGGAATGCCCATAATGCACGGTTTCTTTTTTACTTAATAATAACAATTTTATTTGTAAATAGATTTGCTTTTGTATTTTAATGAAGATCTGAAACAATGATAATCTACGTAACAAATGAAAAGTGAAAAATGTACGTAAACCTGGAAATCAATTTCACTTGCATTTTCACCGGGGAATAAAATCTTGAGAAAGATACACACATTGTACTGTTGTTACCGTTATTTCATTCTAATAAAACAAAGTTGGGTTAGTTACACCATTTTATTCGTCAGGAATGGCTGGAATAGCAGGATAACTATTAAAACATTATAAAAATTCACGCAGGCAAAGCCGCGGGCACAGCTAGTCTTTTATAAAAATGTTATACAGTTTTATAAGCACCAATGAAGTAAATTTATGAAAATAAATAAGATCATAAAAACTACTAAAACGCTTACATTTTTATCATAATAATAATGTAAAACATTTCTGCGCTAAAGCTGACAATGCCCCTTTAATGATGTCTAGCCTTGTAATAAACTTCAAAACTTTTTGTGTTCATAAAATACAATTATGAGGCGTAAACTCTATTTTCTTATAGCCAATTTAAAATTGACGTTGTTAAAACTTTGAGAAACAGTGTTTTGATGTAATAATAGGAGCGCACCCCAAGAATATGAAGTAAAATGGATCATAATAAACAATTGTAAGTTGCTGTAACTTAATTATTTTGTTACAATAATCTAAGCTAATCATAAATTTGTTTTCTTGTGTTTTTGTCGCACTACGTTTGACTTCAATATCTCCTTCTGATGATTGAGTTTAAGATAGAACAGTCTTCCCTATAGACTTTATTTATAAATCTTACCAAGGCCCTATTTCACATTCGTCAAGTAGCTTTTATTTGTCAATTAAAATATAATTCGATTGATTATTAAATACCATTCATTATAAATATTAGGTAAATAGATGATGACGACCGTAATTTAGGCGTATTATACGTAATCGTAGGGTATTTTTTAATTGACGATAATGAAATTGGTCCCAAGTCTCCAGTTTAAGTGATCAATCAGTTTTGCGGTTTGGGTATGACATTCCCTGAGGACATGAAGATCTGAAGTGTTTCATGGATTCTAGTACTGCGTCGCAGGCACTGGAAGTGGATATCAATGCCAATCTATTTCTCAATAGCATTTTGCAAGTAGTGTAATACAGTTTGAATGCTCTTAAAGTAATCCCGACACTACTGTCAGCATTTTTCATTAGGTTTTTGTGCCATTTTGTAGCATCCTGACCAAGAAAGACCTCTGCTCCAGTTCTTTAAGCAAAGATTATTTTAAGGTTCTAACCCAACAAGCATCAGGCCCGATGTGTTTTGTCACTAAGCCTCATTTCGCCAGTTCAGGATTTTGGTTACATACCTAGCATGTAAGAAGTTTTTTAAGTTTGCATTAATAAATTTTATTTAGTATTTTGAAGTCGGTTTTTTTTAAAAATAAAATTTACTTTTTTCATCTATTTTTAGTGATAAATCCTAATCTAACTGCTGAACACCGATTTCATCCTCTTTTTTTTCACCCTTAGGGGTTCAATTTTTTCCGAAATTTTTTACTATAGTATCTTTGAAGTATTAGCTATTTAATAAAAAAAAAATCATCAAAATCGATTTACATTTGTCGAAGATATTGGTTAACATAGATCCATGAATCACGAACCAAAACATTATCTGGGTATATATTTTGTTATTTTCTCAAAAACTTCTGAATCAATTACGATAAAAAATTTATGGGACTACCTCTGAAGTATGATCTACCAAACAAAAAAAGAATCATCAAAATCAATTCATAATTGGCGGAGTAATCGCGTAACATACATACAAAAAAACACAGTCGAATTGAGAACCTCCTCCTTTTTTGAAGTCGGTTGAAAAGTATGAGACTATGGTACCATAAACAGTTTTAGATTAAAATTTCTAGACAATTGTTTATGAGGGTTAGGTTAGGCTAGTAAATTATATGAGTTTAGTTTATATCAGCATATTATAAGCACGCTGAAAGAGCGATTGTAAATGTCTTTTCAACCGACTTCAAAAAAGGAGGAGGTTCTCAATTCGACTGTATGTTTTTTTTTTTTTTTGTATGTATGTTACGCGATTACTCCGCCAATTATGAATCGATTTAAATGATTATTTTTTTGTTTGGTAGATCATACTTCAGAGGTGGCCCCATATAAATTTTATCAAAATTGATTTAGAACTTTTTGAGAAAATCAACAAATATATACCCAGATAATATTTTGGTTGTGGTTCTTGTTACCTATCTTCGACAAATATTAGCCGATTTTGATGATTTTTGTTTTATTGAATAGCTTATACTTCAAAGATGCTATGATAAAAGTTTATTAGCAACTACGGTCGCTTAGGTACGACTTATAAAATAAGTATAACAAGAAAAAGCTTAAATAACTTCAGTACAATGATAAGATTAGGTATGTCACTTCTATCATAGGCATGTGAACAGACTAACAAAATAAGTAAATTAACTACTATTAGTTCCATTGCAAACTTTTCCAATTTCACCAATAGCCAATAGTGTGTTGAATCTGTGTAAACAAAACTTCCTCGCGTTACACAATGTCGTCGATATGTCGCAGACAGCTTCTTGGCAAATGTTTGTGTGAACACGAACATTTGTACCTATATTTTTATAACGTCCAAACCAAAGTGAAGAAAATTTTGTATTTAGTAGGAAAACTAAGTCATTTGTAGTTATTCATTCAAGTGATTTGTTTTTCGTAGTCATCAGTACTCATTTGTGACTCGGATATTATCAGATAATTTTATCGCAGTCTCATGCGATGCATCATAAATGCAATGGCAAAATCGTCTATTGCGGATGATAATTACGGCTAGTGTGACTGGCTCAGTATGTAAAAGAAGTGCAAATTGGATATTTGCAAAAAATTTATATATTATAATTATTAAGATTAGTAACTGCTGAAAACTGTACCCAATAATAATATTATAAATACAATATAATTATAGAGTTAAGGTTGAAACAAAATTTTTGACAGCCAACTGCTAAATACCATACCGCTTAATTTTTTGCAATTAGTAAATTTAATTTACCAATTAAAATGGTGCATTTTAAAATATACTATTAACTCACCTATACCTGTATAAAAAATGGTGCAATAAAAACAGATTACTCTCCTAAGCTTAGACCAAAGCCTTATTAATTAGTACGTGTCAACATTTCAGTCTTTATTTTCTAGAATTTAGAGTTCAAAGTTCGATGAATGTGTTCTAATACGTTAACCTAAGACTGTTATGGGTAGAGCTAGATGTCACGGTCTGTTTAACTCGGTTTAAGCTAGAATTTCTAGGTAACTATGAGAGTTAGCTAGAAATGAGTGATAAAATGCAGGTTTTTAGGTTCCATTGCAGTTTACCGCTCAATTTAGTTTTTTATGGATCGCCATAAATTCTGTTGTCTTTATTAAGAAACTATAAAAACAATGATTATGTGTATCAGTTAAATTATAATAGGTTTAGCCAGCAAAAATCTTCCACATTAAATCATTTTAGTTGTTTTTTTTTTTTTCGGTGTAACTGCACCACCCATTTGATGGTCTGGTAGCTAATATACCTATCTAGTGAAAATGAGACATAATTAACATAGATAAGTTCTTGCAGTTAAAGACAGTTCATAGCTTAAAAGACAGACACGGCAATTTAGGAAGAAGGGGTTGTGTACAATATCGGTACAGAATCCCAAAGCCACGAGTTGAAATAATAAAACTCCAAACTCAGAACGGAGATAGATTTATTTTCGATACCATCGTACTAGTAGAAAAACAAAACACCAAGTGCAGGCGCGGTTCAATGAACACACCGCGCCATCTGTTGGTGGCGTAAAGAACTTAACTTATATGGGTAGGTATGAACACAATTCTAAACAGGTTGCCCAATTTCCATTTTTATAAAATACATTGAACACGGCGCTCGAGTATGCATGCCAAATACACACCTACATAATTCCATTTTTTATAAAATAACCAGCTTTCTGCGTATATTTTTTTAAACAAGGTTACTTCTTTATTTTTTTTAATAGATTGCACCTTGAATTTCTACGTCACCACTATACTTTACCTTGAGTTAATGTTTGTTTCCAATAATATCTATAGTTAAGAATTTAACTAATAGTAGGTCTGATCTATCTAAGAGAGATTGTTCCGAGTGTCAGATTAGTCTCAGGTTATTAATATCAAAACAAATCATCAACATAGCGTGTCATCTTCTAAACAAGATTACATTTCATTAGGTATTTAAATTTTGTAAGTAACAATCTTAAATCGTCTTTTCTTATCGATTTAAACTATTAGAACAACTCCTCAAACTTGCCTATTCCTCTTATAATAAATTGTTCCAATATTTACTCGATTTACCTCAAGCTTTTTCCTCGAATATGTGGATTCCTTACAAACATAAAGTGCATTTCGACGCGGTTTATCTCGAAAGTTAGGGAGGATAAACCCTCACCGCAGATTGCTTTTGTTCTGGAGTCACGTACGGAAGGGCTCGCCCACTACTCGTGCTAATTACTGATTACAATTTACGCTTATCAATCATGTGGGCGGCCCTTGTTATTAATCGGTGAAAAAACCATTGTGCCTTATCATGTATTTCATGTATCTCTGTATAAACTATCAGTCATTTCATTCACTCATTCCTGTGAGTAAAAGTAAACGACCAATGGTTACGTGTTTATATTTACTACATTAAAAAAGTGATTTCGTTGAAAACTGGGACTGGTGAAGAAATACCTACTATACAGGTTATACATACTACATCATCATCATCATCATCATAACAGCCATCGGTCGTCCACTGCTGAACATAGACCTCCCCCAATGACTTCTATCATTTGGGGGGATTGCCAATACTCACCACGCTTTGCAGGCGGGTTAGTGAGCGCAGTTTTTATAGGATTTCGCTCGCAGATGCTGCTGCCCGTCTCGTGCTACAGAAATTATTCGCCTTTTACAACACGCCTCTTGTTGGCGGTAGGAAAGTGTATTCTTTACGGCCGTCCCCACACATACTACAATGTATCAACATATACATACATAGCACGAGTACCGTACATCGTGAATTTTATTTACTAACCAAGTTTCAATAATAATTTAAAAATTTAAAAACACTTGTATATGGTTTAAATTTATCAAAACGAATCAAATCGAATGTTTTACTATTAGCTATTGAAGAGTTTTACGGCCTCACGGCTCCATCATCAGATGAGCTCCATTAGTTTGTTTTCACTTCAGTATTTATCAAGTTCTTTAGATCGTTCCTAAAAATTTATCTTTCACAATTTGCACTTGTTAAATAACAAAACTGCGCTCACCAACCCGCCTGCCAAGCGTGGCGAGTATTGGCAATCCCCCCCGATGTTGGGTCATTGGGGGAGGCCTGTGTTCAGCAGTGGACTTTCTATGGCTGAAATGATGATGATGAAATAACAAATTTAAAAATATTTCCATTTAAAAGATTGCAAGCCACAACTATT
The DNA here is from genome assembly GCA_963576865.1 of Anania hortulata. Taxonomy (NCBI): domain Eukaryota; kingdom Metazoa; phylum Arthropoda; class Insecta; order Lepidoptera; family Crambidae; genus Anania; species Anania hortulata. The sequence continues at coordinate 17,031,882 of OY756395.1, read as the reverse complement.
ATTTGCAACAAACTAATACTTATGCCTTGATATTATTGAAAAAAACCCCACTGTCAACAATTCAAGACAATAACTTAAAGAGATGGCTTACACAGCTTACCGCAAAGTTGGAGGATAAAACCTCGCCTTGCATTGTTCTCTAGTCACGTATGAGAGGAATCTACTCCCCTTACACTAGTAACTCCGAACTCGTAATTAAAAGCCGCATTTTTGCAACGTCGAAACAAGGTATTTTCTGGAATTCGTAAGTGCTGTAATTTATTTTTAACCCGACGCAATTCGGTATTCTGAAAAAAAATGGCCTATTTAGAGTAGATATGTCGTCTGAATATTATACCAATCCTTTATTACTAAATTAGCTATCCCGGCAAACTTCGTACCGCCCCTACATACACTTTTTTTCGTAAATATTTTGTAGTTTGTGTTTTTATAGTTATTCTGCTATTCGGGGCGGAAACAAATTCAACAAACCAAAGATCATTAAAATCGGTCCAGCCGTTCTTGACTTATAAATGGTGTAACTAACTTATTTAAATAGATATATAAGATTAAAATGTCATATTTAAATCTTCTGTAACTTCTAAACAGGAGTTTTTAAGTACTACGTAGTACTTATATTCCTTGCTTTTATATGAATTGGAAATGTCAAAACGAACCAAATGAGACCAAACACGAAGGTTTTACTAGTCATTTAAGAATTTCAGTATCCACCTCCTAGCTCCCCATCATTAGTTTAATGGTAATAAATTATTGTATTGTCATCCAAATGACACAAACTTAAAATCGATACAATAGAAGTAGCCTAAAACTATTTTCATGATTTGATTTGATTTTAGTTAACTGTATTTTTTTACAAGTGAAGCTAATGAAAGTGTGATAATTTAAAACAGGTTGTATACTCTAAAAAGCTTCGTTAAAATGATGCACAGGTTTGTGATGAAAGCACGAAATAAGAAACCAATAACGCTCTTGACTACATCACAACCTATAAGTGACCATCATTTTGATTTTGCTGACAGTGCATTTAGGCCGGACAAACGGACAAAATGGTATTATCATTTAGCAGCTGCTTTTTCATTTTTAATCGCTGTCCTACTCTTCTTCTCTCTTCTACTCTCCGAGCCGAGTGTCCGCTTTCCCTTGATTTACTCTTCCACTTCGCACGGTCTTGAGCGTCTCTAGTTGTGAGATCATTGGCATGCATGTCAGCCCTCACGACGTCAAGCCAGCATTTCTTGGGTCTACCCCTTTTTCCAGGACCTGGCGGTGGCGGCATGGCCAGACATTTGTTTCCTACGTAGCTTGCCGGTTTCCGCAAAACATGGCCGTACCAGCATTGGCGACTCTCCTGCAGTTTGTCTGCAATATCACGGACACGAAGGCTACAGCGGATGCGCGAGTTCCTCACGCTGTCCTACTCAACCAGACTAAAGGCTACCCCTAAAATTGTCTATTTATCTCTGTCGATGGAATTAAAACGTTAAAGTCTTATAAAAGGGGCTTTCTACTGTGGGTTATTTTAAAAACATCAACAACCGCCTAGGGTCTTATTCTGGTGCTTAAATACAAAAACTTGTTCTATAGGACCAACATTGTAATAAAAAAAACACTGCTTCATACAAACTGATGTCAGCTGGTTGGTGGCTTAGTATGGGGAAGTGAATTTTGTTTTGGGATTTCGATGTAGGTCCCATAGAAAAAGTTGTCGTATTTGAGCACCAGAATCAACCTCTAGGAGGTTGTTGATGTTTTAAAAATAACCCTGTTTAATTTTATTGTTCTCTCTGATATTTTCCATGCCATTTCACGCAAGAACTATAATTAATGGAGATGGATTATTGTCTACTATCAACAGAAAATGTTATATACTTAAATTAAAATATCTGTCAGGGACTATTTGTAATCATGGAAGTAAATAAAACAGTTAATTAAATTCATATGTGTACCAATAATACGTTTGGTAAAAATGTTTAAAAAGAGAAGAGACAACAAAAATACTATCGGCGACTCGCGAAGAGCGTGCTGCCATAAATGTCGCCTGCCAGCGTACACCTTAATTGAACAATAACTTTCGTTCAACAGTAAAACCAAACGGTTATCTGTATTTACATGACCAGTTCCCGTGCCGATATTGCCTAGTTGCTGCCAGACGCATTCAAATATCCGGGTCGCACATCACTAGGAGTGCTAATTTCCGGTTCGCTCCGACAAGTTACTACTCTATGTCACACTCATTATTAGTCTTTATTGCTCGCGCGTGTTGAGTGTGTATCTCCGACTGCAAGGTTATGCGACTTTATTACACGGGTTTTTAAATTGTTTTTTTTTAGAATCTTCTCCGACTCCGCCTTCTAACGTTTTTCAAACTATCCTTTACCAAGGATAAGACCGCCTAAGTTGTATAATTAAAATTTTTGCTTTGTAATGTTTATTTTGTGTGGTGTGCAATAAAGTGTATCTATCTAGTTGCTATAGGTACGAAATTTGCTTAGTTTGGTTGGACTATAAGTGATAATGTAATTTGGGGCTAGTTAATCAGTGTGATAGTTGCTGATGGGGCAGAAGGGTTCTAGAATGGACGCCGCGTACTGGCAAGCGCAGCGTAAAACCCACGAGGTCGTCTGTCCGCCCACAAGGTGGACAGACGACCTCGCTGGATGCAGGCCACTTTCAACCGGCCAATCTGAAAGTCAATGGGGGAGGCCTATGTTCAGCATGGACGTCCTATGGCTGAAATGATGATGATGATGAAGAATTATTGTGATTGTAAGAATTAATAACGAATAATTTAATTTGACGACCGTTAAATGCAGTGATGCATCTTCCGAACTACAAAGCCAGCGCTTTGCCTCGCCTCAACTATGAAGTGGTTTACAGACCCCACCACGCGGGCCCAGTGCGGTGCAGTGTAGGAGTGTTGTAAGGCCAGCGACTTAACCTTACTGTCAGATGTTATTAAGCTGCTCTAAGGCCTCCGACTAGCCACGATGAGTCGCAACTAATATAAGCGATATTAGCAAGAATCATCTTTTGACGTGCCTATGTATGGTTGGAAAGGTCACCCATCAAATCACAACCGCGGCGTAGATGGCTTAACTTTAGTAATCACTACCAAAGCGCTGCAGCTACTGAGCTACAAGCACCTCTAAAATAAACGAGTTAATAAATATGAACTTTTATGGATACTTCGTTGCCATATTGTTTATCGGTTTCTGCATAATTCAATTTGCTCCACCGAAGGTATACCCTCAACTTGATATCTGGGCAAATACTAGAGAATATATTGACCACTTAAATCAGTGCTTTATTGAAATGTAGACCTTAGTCGTACGTGTTAGGTTTGGTAATAGCTTGCTTGTAGTATGAGCTTAAGCTAGATTTTGGTATTAGAGTAAAGGATCTAACAGTCTGATGATGTTGCTAACTAGTTTGGAGTTCGCTTTTAATAATGGTTTCAGTACATTTTCTGGTATAATTGTGATTATTTTTACAATACGATTGGCTTTATTTTTAGTTTGATGCCAAGCCAATTTAAATGCAAATGTGTAAAAAAGCAATAAAAGCACTGATTAGGCGGCAAGTTTCTCTGTTGAAACAATGTCACTTGTATTCATTTTTTTATTTTCTGTTATCAATTGATTATGAGATGTTTTTTTCAATTCAATTCAATATATTTATTGCATTCTATAATGTTACACAGGTGTTATAATTAGATACATAAAATAGATCATTATAGACCCTGTAGGGCACAACAATAAGATAGGTATTGTAGGCAGAGAGGATGTTAGAATTTGTATGGGATAACAATAATGAATATCTAAGATTTCGATAGTATCTTTATAGAATAAGTTGTTTTATTTGATCAATAAAATTAATATTTCTTCACATTTTGGTATATGAATAACCTTACAGTTGCATTACGCCGTAGCAGACACGGAGAATTAATGCTACGGCCAAACAATACTACACAGCTACTGGCGCTACACGTCTACAATGACTACGAGAGCTACGAGTCGTAGTCGCTTTTCGTAGCACAGTGTCTTTTGTCTTTCTTTAGGTTTACTTATTTAATAATGTAGATAAGTTAAGTAGGTCCTTGATGAATAATGCACACGTGCAATATTGTATTTGCTATCGAATTTCATAGCCAAGGAGCTGACTAATCACAATAGTTTAATTATAATCTAAGGTATTTTTACACTAACCGTCTGAAACCGTATAGTATTGATATAGTATTTAAAGAACTTCATAACCGAGCGGGGAGCATACCGGACTTGGTGTCACTATCTCTATGGTCCCGGGTTCGATATCCGAACGAGACTTTTAAAATTGTGTGCGTGTGGGACTAAAAATATAGCGTCAATTAGCAAAATAGGCGAATTTCAAGTTGCGAGTGGCAATTGAACATTACACGTGGAGCGGTTAAAAAATTATTTAGAGGTGAACAAGGTCGACAAGGCCATGTGGCGACACACACGGGGATGAAACCTACGAGCTTCTGAGAAATTTGACTAGCCCGGACAAGCCTGGAGAACATTTGCAACCAAAACTTGGCTACAGAGGTCGTCGAATGTTTGATAGACTTACCGGAGTGCCAGCCCGTCCCCTCTCTCCTCGCTCGCTATGCTAGTCCGAGGCGAGCTGCCCAGCCGGCTGCTGGCAGACTTGCGCCGCGCCTCGTGCGGGTCCGCCTCATCCTTGTTGGTGAACGAGATACGCGGAGCGTGGCCGCGGAACCCGCACACCTTGTGCGCGGACACCCCGCGGCAAAGCATCTGGCTTTGGCTGATATCTAAGAACAAAAAGATGTAATATCTTACTTATGTTAGTCTTTTTATGGTTGCATTGGCAGTTAGGAACGCTTACACGCTTCGCAAACGATGAGGCAGGGTGGTATTTTTAACTGCGAAACAATAAAGACCGCGTCTGTCCGTCGATGCCCGCGTCGCGAACTCAAAGGGGGCGATCAGTTTCGGATGATCACTCTAAAAAACGCGCGGCGCGGACTAATCTAGCTGCCCGCGCCACCGTCTGCGTTACTGTGTATAAACTGGTTTGTGCGATCCACGGCGGGCAGCCACGGTCATGCACGGCCGCCCTGCGCCGCCCCGGTCTTTTTGACCGCCGTGTGCGTTGGCAGTATACGATTCCCTTTGTTCTATCGTTCGCCGCGAAATTGTCTGGCCCGCCCCGCCCCGTTTCGTCGTCCGTCTTAAAGTAACAGCTTACTCATAATTTATTAGGCTAAAATCCTGTGTGATGATATTTAAGAATGATTATACTAGTGTGTTAAATAGTAGTAGTAGTTTTAATATCAAACAACCTCATAGTTGAGGTGAGGCCTGTGCCCTGCAGTTGCACGTATATAAGCAACTTTTTACAAAACTCCTTCTCTTTTGGAAGTACAAATATTTAGGATAATTTAGCACTTCAATAAAATCGCCGCCTCAGGTGGGAATCGAATTCACATCTCATCGCATGCCTGTAAATATTTAACTACTACTTTTTCATTATTTCTATAAAGCGTGAGAGTTGATGGACCCAATTTTAGCCTAACTATGATTTTTACCTTCAATTTAATTTAATAACAGCAATATGACGCGATCAACATACAGGAGTGTTTCACTTCCACTCGTCTTCCACAATGGTGTTACATCACGCCATTATTCAATCTATCATAATTAATTTGCGTGTTATCGTAATTTACTTAATGTACATCGCCGCATCATAGCCCAGTAATACTGAATCTGTTTATGTGAGGAATGTTACATTAAATACGTCGTTTGGTGATATTATACAATACGCATAATCAAAAACATGTTTTTCATAATTTTCGCCTATTTTTACCTACGACGGAACGATGAAGGTATATGCGTTTAGAGAATAGCTCACAGATAGAATGCAAAAAGTAAATGTAATTGGAAATGACTGTTCTCGAACTCCATTACGAATATGTGTACCCCAAGGCTCCATATTGGGACCTCTATTACTCTTAATCTTTATAATTCTTACTTTGCTAAAGACTTTATTGAGATAGTATAGTTCGCATATGATACGCCATTAATTTTTAAAACTGACAGAGGTAAAGCTGTCTAAAAAGTACCACAAGCTCTTTTTGAACTACCTGTTTATGAGTTCAAATCCACACTATAAAAACTTTATGAAAAAAGGTTATCAAAAAGTAGAAGTTAGTAGTCATTTAAATACACACACACATATTATGCACATTGTTGATTGTATGGTAAAAGTTCACGTTCCCCTCTTTAAAACGTATTGTATAAAATGTAACAAAATGTCTTGTCACCAAGAAAATGTATTCTGTACTTAAGAGCTGTGGATTTTGTAAAAAATAAAATAAAATTAAAAATTAAAAATAAATAAAAAGAGTGTATGAACCTTCTCACCTGCCTAGCTCGCACTTACTACATGTCTTGTAACTGTATATCCTGTACAAAAAACTTAGCTTAAAAGGTAACTGAGTTTGTTGCGCTGTTTTTTCTCATCACCAGCCGGTATATAGTCCCGAAGCGTTGGTAGGGTAAAGATACATTTTGGACGTCTCTAAGGACCTGAAAGAGGGCCTATGCAGGTAAGTAAAAAAAAAGTATTGTTATAATTGTATTATCGATTATTCAGATCTATAAATAGGTATGTATCGGGTGAATTCCCGTCATCCATAAAGTATAGTATAGCACAGTGTTCGTTTTTAAATTTCTTACGAACATGAATACAAATGAAATAACAACACACTCCAATTGGACAGTCAAAATAAAAAGTATCATAACATAAATTGGTATATTACAATAAACTAAAGCATAATACATAAATCGAGTAAATTAAAAGTTAATTGGACCCTTCGTATGTCCCCAAAGGTTTAACTATCGCGATCCGTATTAACTCAAGTGGAGCCGTATCACAAACTCAACCGGAAAATTTACGGTAGCTTTACTTAAATCCAACACAATTAAAGTAAAAAGAGTAGCTCCACTACATATGATTCGTCAAGAGTTCTGAAACTAAAAATGCAGCATCCTCACTTAAATATTCATCAAGCAACAAAAAAAATTACATGATCTGAAACAAAGGATCTGCTATTTCGTATGAGGAAGTGTTTTCTGTCGTGATTTTAATGTTGGCCCCACAGAGAATGTTGTTGTATTATATTAGTAGAATCATCTTCTTTCTTTCTGTCTCGAAGCGCTAGTAGGGCCCAAAAAATAAGGAGACATGTTCTACCCCATAAGGGCCAATAATGTTATTATTGACGTTCATAAATGGCAGTTTTCTGTCCTAAATTGAATAAATTATTTTTTACTTTGACTTTGACTATTAAAAGAAGTTATCTAATAAAATGGGATCTTGTATTAACAGACACACACGCGTTACGTCGTGACACGTTAAGTAATATTAATTTGGCACGACCTTTTTTTTTTACTGTTTGCACGAATTCTTACAATAACCATCACACAATAAACCACATACTATAATGTATCTTAGAAGTAAGTTTATTTAAATATTTTTTGAGACAATAGTAAAATTTTGGTGCCTACTTAGGCTGTGTCTATAACTTATGTGTAAACGGGTCACGTAGGGAATGAAACTACTGTTGTCTCTTCAGTTGTGGTTCCAGGAAACCTACTTACCACTCAAGCAATTTATTTAAAAGTTCACGTTTCACCTAATGTCACCCCGTAAATTGCTCTAGAACAGATGGGAGACTAGTGCTGTCCAGGTATCTATAGTTTGGCTTGTCGATATCGAATAAATTCTCGTATTTTTTATGATATCAACTGCATTATCAATTTGATAAGATCAATATATTTTATAGCACGTAATAAGTAATAAGAAACACACGTGTACCACATTATTTCTAGCAATATTTTTACACAGGAACTCTTATATTAGCTTGCCTTAATGTGACTTGAAATCATCATCATCATTTCAGTCATAGGACGTCTACTGCTAAACATAGGCCTCCCCCAATGATTTGCAGGCCGTAATAATTGGCCGGTTTGTGACTGGAAGTAAAAATATTGAATTGAATTGAGTCGTTGTTACTTATAAAATGGTGAAAGTGCTTGTAGCTTACTGGCGGTAGCGCTTTGGTAGTGATTACCAAAGTTAAGCCACCTACCTATGCCGCGGTTGTGATTGGATGAGTGACCATTCCATTTCAACCATGTTAAGTGATATTTATCACAAGTATGTCTGTGCTTCGGAAGGCACGTTAAAACTTGGTCTCGGCTACTATTGCTTGATACTAATCGTAATGCCAAGTCGGAGGCCATAAGGCGGTTTAATAACATCTGAAAGTAAGGTTTAGTAACTGGCCTTACAACACCACTCCACCAATCCGTACTGGGCCCTCAAGGTAAGAATGGCCCAAACCACCTCATTGTTGAGCCGCCTTGACGCCCAGCAGTGGGACGAATATAGGCATACTATATTATTTATTGTCTTATAGGTAGGTCCATGACGGCACTAAGTGTAATTAATCATAATTAATATTATAGCCCCAAGTACATTATACATTAACAATAGCTTTTAGTGATAAAGTCTATTCTCCAATTTCTTATGATGACAATATCGATAAAAAAAAATGTCGTAAGTTCGCGACTATTGTATTTGGAAGCGACCTCTACCCCGTTTCGAGAAAACAAGGCGCTAATGCTGAGCTATTGTTCCGCGCGGAGACACTTTGACGTGTACACGCTATTTCGATTTACAAACGTACTGTCTATTTATTTTCAACTACAAATTGTTAATTTCGGATATCGCTTCACAAAATTTAGACATTGTAAGTTCATTTCGTTGATAGTGTAAGACTACACATATACAATTTATACGAGGTGTTAAAAAGCTTAACAAAGCCTTAAACCATGCATTTTGTATATAAAACCAAGTTTAATGCAAAAAAAACCGCAATCTGACAGCGCGCACCCAACAGACTATACCTGTGTGTGTGCATATGGTCGGCGAGTGAGTGAGCGCTACGCTTATGAAAGAAGTACTGAAAATACGAGTATATGTGTTTCTTTAAAAACAGTGTTGTGTAACAAACAGATATTATTTTGTTAAAATCTTTAAAAAAAAAATTACTTTGGTCGTCAATACCAGTCATTTTCCAGGTATTGTGTAGAAGGGAAAAAAAAAGATCGTACTGGATATTTAGATTTTTACACTGGATATTTAATATTTTAGGTTGAAATTTGATGGACAGCAATTTCACTATTTTTGCATCATATGAGTAGATCATATATTATAGATACATATTTATAACCATGCTGCAAAAGTTACCTTGTACATTTTTAATTTGTAAAAAATAAGGTAACCCACATAGTATTAATTCCTCAAATTATTTTAGAGTATTTTGTGACATAGAAATGTAAGCTAGTTCACGCGTTCCACTGTCTCACTTTCCTTCAACCTTAAAATAAAATTCGGCAATTTCGGTAGTAAATTGACCAAGCTCACACAATAAGGAGGCAGCCAAATTCCAATATCGGGGCAAGCAATAAAAAAATTCTTCACCTAGCCATTTCCCAAACGCCTGCAAATATTTGTTGTGCTAAAATAATGGCTCTGGAACATCCGCAGCCATAAGCAGTATAAAGCAGCCAGTCTATCTAAGTGAATTATATGATACAATTTTATATAATGAATCATAATGGCGGGTGGCTGGTGGCTGGGCTTGTGAAGACTCTGAAGCGAAATCAGTTAGAGCAACCCGAATGAAATCCCGTAGAACTTACCTACCTATTCCCAACTGGCTGACGACAGCCAAATGGAGGAAAATGTTTTGATGGAAGGCAATCACTTCGGCCACCATAGCATAACCAATACGTCTAGATAAGGGAGCAGACCATAAGTACCCGAGTCGCTTTCTGGGGCTCAGGTTAAGAATAAGAAGTAAAAAACTAAGAAGAAGCCGACTTCTAAACTTCTTATCTGAGAGATTTAGCCTGTATAATCAGAGTTTCGGTAAGCCGCTGGATTCAAATGGCTCGCTGTGGAGTTCTATAGGGGTGACCTATGCACAGGAGTGGACTTTTAAAGGCTGATAATGATGATGAAAGTGTTAGGCGTGAGTGTGTCGCAAAACGGCTTACGGTTGATAGCTTAGTTCAGATAGATACAACCATTAAAATATGTTTGCTGTAAAAGGATAAATGAGTAGGATCTAGTTTCATTATAGAAGTGAAATTCCTTACTTAGAAGGCTGTCTTATTTTGTATAAGCTGTGGTAAGTGACAGCACCCAAATAATAAGATTTCACTGTAACGCTCTGGAATTTACGAAAGAAGTAGAATTGAGGAAATGAGATATGTAGGTTTCCAACGAGAAAATAAATTATAATGATCTCTTTTACGTGTAACGTAACGTAACGAACATAGAAATAAATAAACTAGAACAGCTTTCAAACAAAATCTATGCACATATACACGAGATAGTTACGTGGATTACAAATAATAACTCTACAATGAAATGTGAAGGCCGTCATTGCTGCACTTCTTCTTTTCACTGATACAGTAAAAAATACCTCTATAACATACTTTGTGATGTCTTTTCTAGTGTGTAATGCATTAAATCTGTGGCAACGAATAAATATTTCGGGACATCAAAGCGTGGAATGAAATAGGTTCCATTTCTGTCTAAATTAGTTCGGACCATTTCAGTGAATTTGGTGATGTCATAGGTAATTAAAAACAGGTTGCATGAGGTGAGAACAAGCAATATTTGTAATATGGTAATTTGCATGGACAATGAATTTAATTAACAGAAACCTTGTAAGTACATGCAATAGAGGAATGATCTCCTAGCTTCTTTGTTCGCCGAAACTGTGCATTTTTAATACTCATTAATACTCATTAATACTCATTAATACTCATTTATTCAGTATATAGGCCCTCTTCCGGGCACTTATACACGTCCCAAAATATAGCTTTACCCTACCACCGCTTCGGGACTACATATCGGCTGGTGATGAGAAGAAACTGCGCAACAAACTCAGTCGGTTCTTGACAGAGCCGACGTCCGACCGGGTATGCAAATATTTGTAAAACATAGCTCTCTTTATAGCTCGTTTAGTAACTTTGGGGAGTAACGGAAGAAAATACGATCCAATAGCTCCAAGTCCACCTCATCTGCCCAAGGTGCACCCTGCTGACTAACAAAAGAGGCTCTGACGACTGGAAAATCGCGGTATATCTATTCTTTTTTGGCATAACATAAATACCCGAACAAGTGTGGTGTCACTGGGGCTAGAAAGTTATGCATAGCGATCGCCAACCCGCATGCCCAGTGTGGCGATTATGGGCTCTCTCCATAGCATGTCATTACAAAGAACGTTTTGTGGCATAAGTTTAAGGTGATGAAGCCGGCTTTGTATCCATAAAACTTATTTGCAAGAGATGCGCTCTTTCGCAATCATGATCTGATTATCTTAAAGTGAGACGTTGATACTTTGAACTGATGTAGATAACCAATTTCAAGTTCTGACGTTGACTTATGATGTAAAGTTTTCCACTTTCAGTGAATAATGAACTCGTTGGCATAAACAAAGCCATTAACATTTATTTACTGGCTGAAAAAGCTTTCTTGATTCGTACGTTAAATTTAAATATCGATAATAAACTAGATAAAAAAATATGCTATAGACTATAGAAGTATTCTTTAAAGTTTCAAAGTAGCCTTAAAACCTTTCTCCTTACACTTTAGTTTTCTCCTGTCTTTTCTTTCTTCTACATTTGTTAAACATTTTCCAACATTCTTTATTATGAGATCCATATGAATATAAATACATACCCTTTGTCTTTATGTGTATTTATGTTCTGTATGTATGTTTGGTAATTATCTAGAATAATAAGAGGTTAGGTATGTTACAATATATATTTATAATGTTTATTTTTATACGTTAAATGCATATTATTATTGTTTTCTCCTTTTATTATTTTTAGGTTCCTCACCGACTCTCCCTCTCAACTTTTTAAACTGTCCTCTACCTGAAGGTTGTCTGAAGGAGATCGCTTCTAGCGATAAGACCGCCTAAATTGTACTATTCTAAATGTATTTTTTTCTCTGTACCATTTGTTTTGTGTGGTGCGCAAAGAATCAATATTTTTTATTTTAACCTCTTTTATGTGGATAAATAAGCCGGGACCAACTTATAGGTGCCAAACGGAGGTCAGAGATGCTTGTAACAAATATCAATAAATATGGTTGGAATAGTCACCCATCTAATCGCAATCGCAGCGTAGGGGCTTAACTTTGATAATCACTATCACAGCGCTGCCGCCACTGAGCTACAAACACATCAAGCAAGATATATTTTCTGTTAATTTCGTGTTCAGTAAAACAAACGCTCCTTTTTAAACATCGAAGTGCAAACGGTAGTAGAATGAATATCTCCATCACCGAGAGGCGAGCATACCGGACTTGGTGTCGCAATCTCTAAGGTCCTGGGTTCAATTCCCGGTCGGTCCATGTAGAAAAAAAAAACTCTGTAACACAAATGCTTTGGCTACTTACCATAGGATCAGAGCAATGTATGTCTAATATTATAATAAAAAAATAAAAAGTAATAAGTATTTTACAGAAGAGATAAAAAACTAATAAAGTTAAAATAAAAAAAGAACAAACAAAACAAAGAGTTCGTATTTGTTCATGAATAGTACAAAGTATCCTACTACTGCAGTGAATTAGCGAACAGTAAAAATAAAAAAACGCTTTAGCAAGATTCCGTTTATTATGAACAGCCAGCGAAGTATGTAAATTATTCATTGAAAAAAGACTACGCCAAAGAATGTTTTTATTTCATCTAAAGTACGAGACTGTAAAACAATATCGCTCTGACATTCGATTATTTAAACTGTTAAACGCGACGTATCTTTGAATCATTCAAAATTGCATACGAATTTCTAACAAAAGAGTTATTCTTTTTTTCTTCCTTTTTGTTTGACAGGGTGCTGATAATGTAAAAATGGCAGCCAGTATTTATTGGTCTGCGTCATTAAGATAGATAATATATAAATCAGTGATCTGTGTGCTAAAAATTGTTTTTTTCTTTCTTGATGTGGCTTGCATGAGCGTAGCCAATGTCAATTTAAAAAAAACTGCAATTAGAGCGAAAGAATTGAATTGAAGGTTGACAGAATTTGCCAGAATGGCATAATAACCTTTTATTTACGTTTTGTTTTTCAGAGGCTTATTATCGGTTTTAAAAAAGTTACCAATTTGTTTTAGTTTATTAGCAATGTGTTGTTTATTATTAACATATTTTTATATCTAGACTAGTATCGTAATTTTTAACGTCAAAATTGACCCAACCAATCAGAAAATATAGCGGATTGTGCCATTATAAATCTCACTGTAAACTAATTTTGTTCGGTAAACACGATTTTTTTAAATTACGTGCGCAGGAACAAATGAGTTATCGACACTTCTGGTAGGGTTCCGCTTGAATTCCCGAAATTTTTTTAATGTAAAAGTAACATGTTTCAAAGTGACAATTCATGAGGTCAGTACGGAGGAACAAGCGAGCAACGAGCCGATAAATTACGCCTCGTAACGCTGGTCAGTGCCCACCTTAACCTATACAGGGTCATTTTTTTAACACCAATAACTTTATAATAACCCACCGCCAACAAGAGGCGCGTAAGAGGCGACTAATTCCTGTAGTATGAGCAAAAAAATCACTTTCCCACACTAAACCGTCGGCGGCAAATGTCATCTGTATGGAGCAGTGAAATTATAGCATCGAACTGTCATGTAAGTGGCACAGTTTACGCTTCATAAACATAGTTCAAACCGGTTATTCCGGCCGGACCGGCTGTGCTAATATCACGCACATGTGATCACGGCCAATTTGTCGCACCGGGCCTTAATAGCAATTATCACGGTACTGCTTCAGCATTGGCCATATTAGCAGCATGTTTAGATGATAGGTGTATCTCGAAAACCTAGTTTGCTATCGGATACTGGTGACTACTAGTTATCGTATCGCCGAAGTATAGTAGAAGATAGATAGAAATTTTAGTTTGTAAAACAGACACATACACACAGCAATATAGAAAATAATAAAATAGTATCGCTGAGTATTTATGGCAAAATCGAGATAAAAAAAATATAAGAAGATCTGAGTAGAAGTATGTATGTCCATATACATAGATAATATACATGTAAAACTAGGGTAGAATAAGACGATGTTTTGAAAAATAAATGAGTGAAAAGTTGAAGAAACCTATTAAATAAACTGACGATTATTTAGTTAATCTACCACAACAATATAATACGAGTTTTATGTATAACAACTAAGTGTGTATCAAGTCTTAACCAACAAGCTATTTTCAAATTATTACAATGTCTAACTTACCGAAATAAAGTTATTTTGTTTGTGCCTATATTTGGAACTTCAATTTGAAATTAAGACCATTCAGAAAATAAGACAAAATTTTATACAAACTTAATCAAAGTGATCCTTTAATTAGCTGAGAAAATCCAAAAACAGGTAACACTGAGGAATTAATGAAGGTTACGTTTCTAAAATGTTAACCGTCAAACGCAGACCGGCCTTTCTGCATAAAAGACCCCTTGGCGTAATTAAATTTTGTTTAAACATAAAGCAGTAACATCAGGGTTAATAAGCTGGAATTGTTGAAGAAATAAACTTATTTGCAAACTTCGTTTCAGGGATTATTTAGCAGATGTTTTAGAAAACTTTACCAACACTTTTAGGCTGGAGTGATATTTGTGAGGTCTTAATGTTTTTATTTTAGGGATAAAATATTTATGGCAGAAAAAATTACATAGATGCTTTTGTAAATTTGGGAATCAATAATAAAGATTATCAATTTTTGAAAAGCAACCGTGGTATGGTTCACCATGTAAGTACACGTGTTGCACTATGTAAGAGAAATCCTTATGTGCATAATATGTAAATTATATAGACGGCTAAAGTACATGACAGATACCTTCTTCGGCAGGTGATTTTGATGAATCAGATGAAAAATATCGAATGCACCCCAATGAATCTACACAACAAAAAAAAGTTATTTAAAGCTAAAAACCAACTTCAAAAACAAAAGAAACGGCAATTATGGAGTCAAAAATAACTGATTAGGCTAGATCGCTTTTTAGTTTTTTTTAAAGACTGGTTTTTGTTTTTTAAAACTTTATTTTATTTTAATCAATAGAGTCCCACTAAGAATCCTTTCTTTTTTGAAGTCGTTTGAAAAGATAAATTAATGATGTCTAGTCTAGTTGAAAGTAACCATGGCTTAAGGTCTTGCGTTAAAGTCAAATTAAGAAAAAAAAATGTTTTGCTTGTTTCTGGGTGTGCAGGTTAACGCCTTAAGTAAATAAAATTGCTGTCTGGTACCTAGTAAGCGCCACGTCTGTCCGAGATACCAATTACGTCCTGTTGACATAACGTATTATCCATGAACACCTAATCGTTAAGGAGTTCTGTGGCTTTCATAATCAGCTCAGCAATATGATTATGATGACTCCTTCTTCTTCATCTATACGGTCAATCCCGGTTGCCTCCAAAGCCATTGCTTTGGAGCCCAGGGTCCGCTGATTATGATGACTCCTAGACGCAATCACCCAAATAAGTTAGTAAAAGGCTTAGAAAATAAGTAATAAATGGTAAGAATAATATTTTCACGACTCCCTTTTCTAATTAATCTATACTTTCAATAAAAATGAATCCCTATTTCCCTTGGTCATCGCATCACGCGTGAACGGATGGAACACTTTCGCAAATTCTTTTTTTGTTGTGTTAATTATTGTCAGGAGAAGGTTCTTTTGTAAGAAAAAAATAAGAAAGTGGCGCAGTTTTTTTATGAAAGACCACGCGAACGAAATCGCGGGCAACAGCTAGTCTTTGATAAAAATAAATAAGTATGCGCCAATAAAAACTAATAAATTTCTGCAAATAGGCCTTAAATTAAGTTCTTTTATAAGTCCCAATTTTTACTACTGCTTGGGAACAGTTTTGTGGGCTAACCCCGAGAAGAAGATCACCAATTGTCATGGAGGAACCACCAAACCGAAGGAAATTATCTTTGTGTTACACTGCGAGGTACCAGACGACGAATTTGGCCAGCGGCGTCTTCCAGCATACCCAAACACGAGCCAAAGTTTGTTTTCTAAATTTTCCAAAACCAGGAATCAAACCTATGCGAATTACTACACCACTACGCCATTCGGGTCTTCAAATAACACAAGTCTATTCCACTCGAAAAACCTTATTTTTAGATGTCACGTGTGTAGTATTTATACGAAGTAGCAGTTGGTATTCTTTGCATGTTTCTATGTAGTGTTAGCGTAGCTGAATCCGCTGAAGAGATTTATAAATGTCATGCGTGTGAGGCGTGACTGGCAGGGTGACGCGTGTCAGGCCTGACCCATAAATCTCTGGGTATCTGAAATACTTTATCGAGATTTACTTATATTAGACATTTTATTTATTTACCTTTTAGAAAGCAACTGCTGAGTTATTTTAGGTATTTTTCATTATTCCAGTTGTATATTTCAAAGCTGAAAAATGTAACTATCTTAATACGATCGCAAGAGCGATGGGAATGGACTAAGTATGTAATTTATGAATGAGAACAAAAATCACAAAAATGGTTATTCTATATGAGTACTTACGTTTGATCGACTATGGTTGAATAAATATTTACATTTGGGATTGTATTTGATTATTTTATTACGTTAAGGACCTCTTACACCACTTGCTGATAAATTCCAGAAAACCTATCTGGCTCTTTTTTGACAGCTTATTGTATGGGTTATGTGTCAAAACAAGTGCCAGATAGGTTATCTGGAACTTACCAGCAAGTGGTGTAAGCTTAGGCCCTAAATCAAACAAATTATCAAAAAACTAGAAACGTGTCGACCTTAAAAAGTATCTAGTATATTTTTAAAATCTGTCCACAATTTTTCATTCTGTCTTTTGATTTTAGACGTCAACGTGTTTTCAGTTTTTTAATAATTTGTCTGTTATAGATGTAAAAAAAACTATTGGCGGCGTTAGGTAGCCCGTAGCACCCTTTTAAGGAAAAGAAAAGAATTTCCTCGGGTAAAAAATAATATACTCACCCAAATCCAAAAAAAAATATTTAAACCAAACACACATTATTTCTCCCCACGACAAAGCCCAAAAACGTCTCAACTTCGTCCGCTTAAGCACAGCTACCCTGAATTCATAATGTGAGAAACTGACGATAATTGCTTGGCTCCTCTTAGTGGTACTTAAATATGAACGCGAGTTTCGGCTTGCCTTTAGTAATAGAGAGCAATTGATACTGTTATTATATTAGGGTTTTTATGGAACTAAGAAATAGCATCCCATTATTACATGGCCATACTATGACCAAGAAAATGGAAACTGACAAAAATAAGACAATTAACAAAGATATCTTAAAATTAATTTTTATTACTCATACTCGTAAAGTAGGTCTGAAGTTGCCTGAGGAGCGGGTTGAAAGTAATACTTTTTAGCCCAAGGGAAAATCGTTTTCAACTGACAGCTGTCAAATTATTTTTAAAAAAACTAGTTCTATTTTTACATTTCTATTGAACCATGTTGCAACTTTCTAACAAGCTACAGCGCGATTTAAAAAATAAAATTGAATTAAGTTACATAAAGTTAAGTACTTATTAAAGATTTGTTTAATGACCTTTTTATAAGTTTACTTTTAAGTTTTAAATATTTCTTTAAATTAACAGATTTAGGTAAAATATTTACCATTTTTTCAATGACGAAAATAAAAAATAAGGGCCGGCCACAAAAAAAAAATAGGCGGGAAAGCAGCAATCTGACCTTCATTTGTTTTTTCGAGCTGTAGAACGTAGTGATTGCATACTCTTTGGTACGGTTTTTTTTATTCATAATGAAAAGCAGTGTTTGCCACGGGTTAAAGACTTATTTAGTCCCTCAAACCCCGTCTCGGGACTAAATAAGTTACTTTCACCCCTAGGTTAACAATGTACTATTTAATAACGCCGATGTTAGCCCACATGTATATATTTTTATTTTATTGGTCCATAAAATACAACACATCGATCGACCATATCGATAGTCAAAATCGAGTAGAAAAAGGCACTTTTAGGTACGGTAGGTAAACGACAAACGTTTACCACTTTCGGACCTTGTCACATTAACTCGACCTCGTAATTTATCCGACATTACTGTCAGGAGTCGCTTTGTTATTGTGACAAGGTCAATCATACACGACTACAGAGTACATCAGGCGAAACATTTGTGCCTAAAACCTATTTAATTGTCAGCGACTTTGGTTCATTTACGGATCTCCTCATTTCTGATTCGATCTCGCAAAGAAACACCGAGCATAGCCCTTTCCATAGCACGTTGTGCGACCTTGAGCTTTCCTATGAAGCACATAGTGAGAGGCCACGTTTTAGTTACATATGTCATTGCTGGATGCCACTGCCATATGTCACCAACGGATTAGCAAGCTGAAGTGGCAGTGGTCGGGACACATAGTACGCAGAACTGACGGTCGATGGGGCAGAAAGATTTTGGAATAGAGGCCACGTACCGGCAAGCGCACAGGCTTAAGGCATAAGGCGGACAGACGACCTGGTAAAGGTTGCAGGAAGCCCAGCGGCTTCCAACCGGCCAATCTGGAATTCACTGAAAGAGGCCTATGTTCAGCAGTGGATGTCCTATGGCTGAAATAATGATGATGATTTATATATTTATAGACACTATATGGGCATATATTTAATAAATATCCCTATGTTCAAATCGTACAAAGAAAAAAAAAACTTTATCATCATAACACTTAAGTTTCTTGTTTAGTGTACCTACTCGTTTCGTTTTTTATTAGCTCCAATCTCCTTATCTAAACCTGACATTCAACTTATCCAAGTATCCAACGGGAACTCGTTTTCATTCCAACTGACCCCTTAATCCGGATTATGGGAAGGGTTGAACGATATGAGATCCGGGTTTAGCTACTGATGGAACTTAACACGGGATTTTGGCACGATATTGTTTGAGAAATACTTACGTGAATGTTGTGGGAGAATATAAAATGAAATGACAGCAATATTTTTATTCAAATAGCTTCTGAATCCTCTGTCTTTTGGTTTGGTTGGTACTTGTAGAAGTAGTAAACTGATATAATATAAATACTCGTAGATGTAACTGTCATTATTAACCGACCTTATAAAGGAGGAAGGGTCAAAATAGCCGTTTTAAAAAATAAACTTATTACTCGGAAATGACTCCCGATTTTAGTATAATATAATAATAACTCAATAACCTTCCCATCTAGCTCTATAAAATCCAAATTGGTTTAGTCTTTGCGTTAAAATTCTAAATGCAAATTTTTGTTTCTGAGCTGACTGCACACATGTCAATATAGTGTTGTAATTGTTTAAAAACAATGTCAGGCTGATTGCAAACTCTACAATGTAAAGGTATCTGCATAGACTTCACGTTTCTTCTTCTTCTTCTCATGTTGACTAACTAAATATTATTATGTGACCAATACTCTGCCACGCGGATAGAGTTTTCAGTGGCGTGAAGTAAGTCTTTGCGTGAGCTGGTGTGCGGACTCGCGAGACATGACAGGAGGTGGGTCATTGTTTGGGGGAAAACTCCACAATCATATCCGTTGTTGAGATTATCATGATTAGAATCAGGATCACCTGATATATATATATATATAATTCTTGGTTAATATCAATTAACCAAGACTAACTCTTAATATCTTTCCAAAGCACGAATACGATTGGGTTACACAAGCGTATGTTATATGTTTTATCCTCATATACAAGTTGTTGTATAAGAGCAGCTGATCACGTAGTTTTAAGGAGTGTCCTATTCTTTTGCACACCTGTATAAATGTCACTAAAATTAAGTATTGTTGGAACGGTCACCTGCAGCGTGTGTTGCTTAGCTTCGGTATTAACTACCAAAGCACTAAGCCACAAGCAATTATTATACGTAAGTATTAATTTATTTTAATCTCTGCTTGCCATCGCAAATGACACATAAAAATTTAATTCCCGTACCAGGTCAAACGACAGTTCAGACTATACCAGTGTACCATTAGTAGCGCATAAACATAATTATAGTTAGAGATTGTGGAAATAAAAGAGTTTATTGTTTTCTTTTCATAAAATATTCAAAGATTTCTGGAGTATTACTGCGTTCCGGCTGATATTTACAAATAATAAACAATACTATTTTAATCTTCAATAAAGTTGAATGCGAGATGAACGATAGTGTACAGACAACAGCTCGTCAAACTACCACAAAACGTAAAATTTTCTCAATTGATATTGATATTTACATGTCGGACTTAAAGTTGAAAATCGGTTCAATGACCTTTAACTTGTTGGGTAAGTTGACCTGCCGTTGACTGAACCTTCTAGGTATAACAAAAAACAGTTATCATATTTGAACAGCTAATTACTAAATAGGTTGGCACAAGAATAAAGCTACCTTCGTGATTTGGCAATTTATCTTCTTCATAAATATTTACCACGTAATCACTGTTTTTCCCGTTTTTCGGGAGCTCTAGAAATATATCTGTTTTTATAAGCTTGTTTAGGAAACGTCTCGGGAGAAATGAACAGGTTATGTGATGGCGCCTTCATTCTGAACGCGGAAAGGGGTCTTTATGTAGTTTTTTTTTTATAAAGTTTGGTTTGAATCTTTTTTACCTGAAATGCGACAGAAAAGTTTTGCTTTAACTATAAGATGGTATCTAATACTTATTGTTATTGTCTAAAAGCCTACTTCACTATCGTCAGTTTAAAAATATTGGACAGTTAAAGTATGCATCCTCATCTGTTGTCATTGAATCATTCACTTCTTACTCAATGTTATCATCACTCAAATTCAATCAATACATTCATCTCTTCTTTGGGTATTTTTAATTTAATATTCCTTGATCCACTAAATATATTAAGCTTATGTATGCCTCAATCAAATTACATGACAACCTTTTTTAAGAATATTTATTTTAAACGAAACCTTAAATCAAAGCCGAGGCCGTAAAGCTGTGGCTCTTGCCATAATACACGTACGTATAGTAGAGCCGCATTAAAAAAACAGTAAAGTGAGTGTCGTTCTCGAGGAAATTGTGCCATCTTGTTTTTTTATTCAGCTTCAGATTTATAGTAAGACACTGTCTCGCACTTGACCAGTTTTCATTAATTTAAGTTAAGATAAAGGTTTGTGTTAGCTCGTGTAAAGACATGCTTAGACATAGCATTTATTATCTATTTAAAAAAAAGTACTTGATAGTTTGATGTTCTTTATTGAAGGAGCCTAAAAAAATTACAAAGCTTAATATATTATTACATCTACTTCACATTCTAAGGTTGTTGCGTGATTGACCCAGATATACATATGGTGTTTTTTACCACAATGCATGAAAAAAAAATCCAAAAAATATTGGTACAATAATAACTTATACCTAAGTACCAACTTATATATACAGGGTGTTCCGTAAATCAATAACCTTGTAATCACATATTCTATACATCATGTCAACAACTTTTTTTAATGAAATATGCATTTGTTTTTTCAAATTTGATGGTCTGTTTGGTAGTTTTATATGGGAAGTCGATAAATGGTCATGCAAATTTGCACAGAACAACAGTTGTTCACCATGATCTATAGAGTATGTGGTTACAAGGTTATTCTTGATTTATGAGACATCCTGTATAGATTTTTTTTGCCCCAAACGCTTAAAATATAAATCGATAGGACAAAATAACAGCTATTGGTTCCTAAGTTGAGATTGGTTTTGAAACGTAAAATATAACCAATTATCTTAGACGATGTGTTATTGTAGCGATTTACATTAAAAAAACAACTTAAACAAGAAAAGTGTGGTTTCACTATACTCCTACTTTTGACGCTGCTGTCCGTCTCGTTCTGCTGGAATTTGTCGCCACTTACGATACGCCTTCTGTTGGCGATGGGGAAGTGTATTCCTTGGCGATAGGGACATGTGCACATGACACATTTGCACTTTTGACTTTGCTTTTACCGAAAAAACGATAACAGGTACCGGACAATATATTTTGCGAGAGACAGCACACCCAGACCCGTGCCAATTTGGAAAAGTTATTTTTTTTAATTTACCCGAAACAGGAATCGCTTCAATGTCCCGCCACAAAACGCCAGTCTGGGTAGTACTGAGTCTACTTGTATTGTGTCTAGGCATCGGCATTACGGGGTCAACCCTTTCACGGGGTCGTTCACTCGAGTCCCCAAGCTCCAGGGAGCTGCTTCCATAATCAAATTGTCCCGCGAAACATGTCTGCCTAAGACATATCATCGCAAGACCCGAAATTGAAGTGTGGAGGTGATTTTAACCGAGAATTCTACTTGATGCTTGGAAGTCCTCTCAAGGTACGCCGGATTGAAAGGATTTTAATGCATATAAAGTTCTCCTTTTATTCTAATATTATCAACTTGTCGACTGTTTAAAAGTGGCGCCGTGTTTCGCTTTGAACACAGGGGTCTAAGGCTCGATTTCCGGTCGAATTAGTTTGTACCTCTTGACACAAGCATGTTAATTTCAAACTTCGAGAGCAAGACAATAGAGTGTCATTTAATTAAATTTAAAACTAATTTGTTTGTCTGCATCTTCCCTGTGTTAAACAACTTTGAAGAGTTTGATAAAGTTTTCACCACTTTATTAGATAACTTTCCAATTTAACATTTAAATAGTTAAAGTTACGATTTCTTCGTCGAATTTTATGAAGTTTAGATTTTTTATCTGCTTGATAATTTCGTATAACCATTGCGATCACTGTTTAAGATAATATATACATAGTGATCTATTTTACAGATGTCTAAATAAACATATTCATAGGGTTATTGGCATAATTTAAAAGTTGAATAATAAAACCATCAAATTAAAACTCAAGAGACTTCTAAAAAGATAATCTAAAACGGGGTGTCTGATTAGCATCAATTTAGTTACAAGTAGTCAAAATTTACAAATTGCTTACGCGTGAAGGTATAACGGATTACCCCCTCAGGATTTGTGTTACAATTTAATTTTGAAGCAACAATTTCGTAGACTCAAGCACCCCAGTGAGACGAACGATAAACGGTGTTATTTTTTAGTTTTGGTAAGAGCTTTTTACTCTTTAAGTCAGAAGAAAGATTGATGAAGGTTTAACTATATATTTTCTAAGAAAAGAAATGCTGATTAATAACTGCTAACAAAATTTAGTTAAATTTTCTTGTTGGCCTTTTTTACACGATACATTTATTGTGTCTAACGGGTTCATTAAAATAGGGTTGTCAAAACTGTGAATTTTCATCTCAATTACAAACGATTTTGCTATAAGACATGCAATCATAAAAAGTAATCGGTTACTTAGAATTATATTTTACTGATAAATAGTTTAATTTCAGTATCAGAAGGCCAGCTAGTAAACAATAGCAGCTAGTAAATAATAAAATTAGTTAAAAATTAAAATGATGCCTTTTATATCACTAACTAGTTTCGGAGAAAGATGGTTCGTACTGCTGCTATACTAGGTACGTTCTCAATGAATCGACGGCTACACATCTAATGATATCTGAATAAGGGTAACTTTTCACGAGCTAAAAATTTTAATCGAATTTGGTTAATATCGTGTAGAACACACAAACTAAATAATACAGCTTCATTTTAGTAATTTCGAAAACACTTCACAAAAATATAGCCCTAAGTAGGTAGTTGTCCTGCCTAAAACGCAAAGCAAATTGGCAGCGTATACCCAAACGCCCCGTCGAGGACAAACCAACTTAAACGAAGCCTTGAACAGTAATACGAGTAAACTTTTCGCTAGCTTTCACTCGAGTTGTCGAGGGATCGCTCGCATTTTCTATTTCGGATTGGAGCCTAACCACACAGCTATTTTTAGCATCCGCAAAAGGCGTTTTTGCGACTTTTGGAAGCGACTAGCGACTGCATGGAAGCTGGAGACGTATTTTTGAAGCATTAGAAATGAATCTTGAATTCGAACACGAAAAAAATTCGTGTATGAAAATAGTTTCTATTGCTTCCGATTTTACGCATTTTTGAATCACTCGAAATAGGTGTCGCTATTAGATTGAAATCTTGTAACTATTTTAGTTTCACGCAGTAAATATCATAAACCTTATAACCTTAGCATAAACTCACTAACGAACGTAAATAAAAAGTTATTATGTCAAATTTCTGTCAAACATACGTTTACTTGTCAATGTAATTCTTCCGTACTTTCTACTAGAAGAAAACAAAAACGAGTGGTCGTTGCAGAATTCACGGAATGAATTTTCAAAAATAGTGATTTTAGGAATTCGCATGCGAATCTTGCGATTTCGTATTCGGATTGGAATTCGCATGATTCAAAAATACGTCTCCTGATTGCAGGGATGATATGCAAATGGCCGATAGCTGATGCTACTGATCAAACGCAGAAAGTCGCCATACGTGATACAGTATTGATAATAAAGTCTTAAAAACACCGATCGCAAATTCTAAAAGTAGCGTGTAGCCAAACGATCATAGTTTTAGTCACTGAGATTCAATTTTGTGTTTCGATTTGCTGGAATAGCCTTTGCTTGTATCGTGGTATCGCTGAATATGTGACACATGGGAGATGACACACGCAAATGTATGATAGGAGTATCAGTATCACGAGTATAATGCCTAATAGTATTAACCCTTCAAAGTGATCTCAAGTGTATAAGGGTTATATTACGCTACTGGCGAGTTTGACCTGGTTTTGTCACGTGCGATTGCTTAACTTACTTTTTCACCGTTATATACATTACAAACCTGCAAACCTGAAATCAGATGAGAAATCGCAATGTCAAAGAGTGCTGTGTTACAGCTGGAAGAAATTGAAAGACCGACACGGTAGTCAAACCAATTTGTTCCACGGAAATGCCGTTCCGAGAGGCATTCAAACGGGCGCAAGCTTGTAATGGCTGGAGACGGCTCATCATCGAGACGACTAATTAGACGAGGTGATGAACATCAACCGATGAGGGATCGACTAATACATTACAAAAGCAGGATATTTAGCAACGACGCCAATGATGTGTTATCAAACTTTTTACTTAAACAATCATTCTAAATAAAGCTTTTTTTGTTGTAAGATGGTGCTTTTAACATAAAATTGCTTATTTATTTGCATTGTTAGTCACAACTAGCAATAGCGCTAAAATTTATAGTATATGATGACGAGTCTAAAAAGACAGTCGTTTACAGTTGTCAACCATCAGTTAATAGGGATAAAATTTCCATTAAATCAGTAGTTTTTTGCGTAACTGACGACATGCAAATAGACGCAAATGCACAAGTATACTTTACGTCAGCCTTATAGAAAGTATCAGCAGAGAAACTGCTCAGTATAAAGACAGCCCACAAACTTCTGTAGGGTTGGGGTAAAATTGATTAGGTAATCCTTGTAAGACAAGATAAAGATAAGATAAACTTTATTTGCGTAAAACACGGTTTATAAGGATGATATAATTTACACAGAGCACATTATCTTGCTATCAAAAACAGCATGCAAAATTTAAGCAATCAAGTAAATCATGTATCGACAAAACAGTTTTTATAGTTAAATCAAGATGTATTACATGAAAGTAACTCGGGTACTACAATTGTACTGGCATGCAAGCAAGCAAGCATGTAAGAAAGCATGCAAGCACACAAACACGCTGCGGAAAGTACTCCCCCTCGAGTAGCAAATCGCAGTCACCAACCTGCTTTCACAACTATGGCTTTTTAGTCGCATTTTAAATGTTTATCTTACTAATTATGTATCATAGGTGCGTTATTTTTTCATAATAAGTATGAAAGCTACTAACTATCGATGAAGTTATGGCTGATTTAAAAGGTAAATTATCGTTAGTCAAACTATCGATAGTTCTGCTACACTAGTGCTTGGAACAAACTTGGTCTAAGTTTAATCGAAGGATCGAACGTGACGAATAGGTAATTGGACTTAGCAATAGTTGTCTGAAATGGAGATGAAACAGGTAAGCTCTAGTACGCAATAGTTAGATGATATTTTGAAACAATAAAAAAGAAAATAAATAGAATTGTATTTTAAAAAAAGTTTGCACAATTGTATACTATGGCATTGAAAGACGGATTATTCGAGTCGCTATAAATTTATGAGTAAACACTATATTCCGCGCCCTCACGCATTTGTGTGACGTCTGTCCAGTCTGTTAGTTCAGGCATATCTCCGCAAATACTATTGGGATTTTGATAAGGTTTTCACTAATAGACTGTTACGTGATGATGGATCATCTATAATGTTTAGAACAGAAGATACTTAGCGCTACCTATGCGAATGCGAATGCGAATACCTATGCAGATCTTACTATCAAATAATTATAAGAGGCTTTATTTTATACTATGAATAATTCATAGTATTAAGTAAAGTCGCTTCCTGCCGTCTGTACGCTTAGATCTTTTAAGCGCAACACTGTGCGACATTTTGATAGGATTTATATGTATATTATATGCATATTATATTATGAATGAACTAAATACCACGCGAACGAAGTCGCAGGCAAAAGCTAGTAATATTATAAATTTTTATGTTTGTATGTTTTGATGTTTCTACCTCAAATCCGCAAACAGCTGAAGGGAATTTATTAATCTATGCAGCCAAAGTCGCAGGCAGAAGCTGGTATGGATACAAACAAAGATAATATCCATAACTGTCTAAAACATTGCTATTGTAACCGCTTTAGCAACTGCCACGTTTCTCTCACGAGTGAAATGTGAATTTCTCAGCTCGCTTTTCTAGTTTATGCGTTTACCTCAAACAAATAAATCTGAGCGCTTTTCTTCATGCACTCCGCCCGACTGAGTATTTTCCGAGGAAAATCGAATAAATTTCAACAAAACAGAAAGTTAAAATACACTGCTTTAATTTGAAACGAGGTTCAAGTTAAATTAAGTGGAACAACTAGCATGCAGCTACCTTAAATAACTACCAAATAAATTAATAAATTAATCTGATGTTTATTGTATGTGTATTTAAAACAAACATGACAAAGGAATGAAGTTTAGACTAGAATTTGGCAACTTTTATAATGGTGGAAAAATGCTAGGACATATTACATTACATCCTACCTACATATTACATTAAATCTATACCAGTTTAATTGACCGTTTAATATTATTAAATTGCAGTACAAGTATGTATACGACAACCGCAAAATAAATTATCTTACAGCTTTTGCTAAGCTGGTAAATAGCCCTAAAAATGTGTACAAAAATGAGATTTTAATACTTTGAGGTCATGACAACTGGTAGGTTGATTTAAAGACGTATGTGCTTGAATATTATCTTCAAGCAAGCGAAGCCGTATAATCCTTTCCATATTCATTAAAATGAAACACACATTTTTAGTTTCTTCGAAGGCAAAACACAAAGTACGCGTACAGTACATTACATAAAATAAGAACACTTAAAATTGCAGAATCCACAGAGCGAGAGACAAACAATCCATTAAGTTCTAACTCAGACGTGGTTTTTGCTCCAACTTGACCTTTTCCGTAACGTTTGCTGCACATTCGTGGTTTGAGTCGCGTTTTTGTTGTTTTCTCAATTATTCTTACTGATTAAACTACTTAACTAACAAGCTTTTTTATTATTTCAAACACTTCAGCTAACTTCTAAACATTTCCACATAGACTAGTAGACTTCCGAAAACTCATGATGATGATTTGTTTCACATTATTTCATATATTATTTAACTATTCTTTAGTCCTTGTTTGAACAAATATTTTTTAACAATTGGGATAAGGTTTTTTTTAAATTAACCCAAAACAGCTTTTCTAATATCAAAACCTCCGCCTCTTAACAGAAGATATAGATATTCGTGAAAACATACAAAAAGCTGTTCCATATTTATAATTTTTCAGGAGCATTTGTTACAAAAAACCTTTAAATGTGAAAAAAAAGTATTTTACACCTTCTAATTTTACTCGTCTTGGTCGGGTCGGGTCTTGGTGATGTTTCTCACATATAAAAAACACTTTTTATATGCGAGAAACATCAAAATCGCAAAAAAAATACTTCCCCATACTTAACCGCTGACCTGCTGACATCATTTTCTAAGTAATTTTTGTTTTTTCTATGTTATTCCCATAGAACAAATTGTTTATGTTTATAAAAAAGAATGTCTTGTAAACATCTTTGAGACAGTTAAAATTACACGCTTTAGAAATAATACAAAAAAAGAAGAATGTGATATAAAATAGGTTTCAGTTAATTTCAAATCATTTTATTAATAATCCTAATCAAGCGTAGGTAAACCCTTAAATAGCAAAACATCGTCGAAAAATAGCAACGAGCGTAATTCAGAGCAGAACTCAAAGAAGAATTCTAACTTAGCACAATGCAACTTGTAACCGAACGATCAAAGAAACAAAAGTCTTATCGAATTTAAATGAAAATACAATTTACATGCTAAATGCTCGCCAACGTCAGGCGCACAAACAAACGGGACCCTTTGAGCAACGTATTGTTAAAGGACTCGCAGAAAAGATTGTTCAAAATATCAGTGAAAGTAACATGAGCATAAGGAGCAAAGACTACTTAAATTATCCTGGCAATTACATTTTTAACTCCTTTCAGTTGCGGAGAGAGCAGCAAAAGCGTGATAAAGACACTTGTAACGTTTTTTTAATCTATTTAAATTTACAAAAATGGATTGCCGTGCGTTTTTCTCGCAACAACTCGACAATAGTTGCAAAAATTATTTTGTTGTGTTTGTAATTGTCACAAGATTTTGTATTTTGGAAAAGTTTCCTCTAGAAACGCCAAGAGAAAAACTTTTTTTATTTTTTGGGAATTTTGCTTTGTTACTGGCGCTTATGTCGTTTGACAGCAGTTTGTCAAATTAGGACAAAACCACGTCTGCCGGGACAGTTATTTGCAAATAAAAGTAGATAATTAAAATACTACTTGACAATCTCTACCTTAAAGTTCCACAATGGTGCCAGGTGCCACCAGGGTGTTATATATATATATGTATATTTTTTAATTTAATTTGTAAATAAGTAGGTATTCGGTTTAAGATCAATCGTCTTCTTTCGTTTAGGAGATAGAAACACCGGCCAAAATGCGGACAAGAACCAAAAAAACTTAGTTAATCGAAAAAAATATTTTAATTAGTATTTTACTAACTCATTATCTGCTGAAGTTTGATTAAACTGAGTTTGAAAAAAGCTCACAAAGAAACAAACTAATTCTAAAGAACTCTAGACAACTAGACTCAAAAAAAGAGTCTTTTTTTGGGTAGAAAACTAAAACACTTATTACCCTACAAATTGCTTTACCCGTTTCTTTCGAGCCAGTTTCTTATTTTAAGGCTTCCAAAAACTATTTTAAAATATCTATTCCATTTATGACTGTCGTCTGTCGTATTTAACTTCTTGAAAGAAATAAAGACAAAGTGAGAAAGACACTTACATTTTTATTTTTAGCGAATTTTCCCAATTTTTTAATTCTGCATACCAAAAATTACTTATTAAGTACTTATTACGTAATATGTAGAAAATTATAGCGCCAAAAAAAAGTAGTAAGCGTGTATGATATCTGTGGGGCGCGTATGGGGGGGGGACAACTGTCACAACAAACAGTGGATTAAATTTTAGTACAAATGTTAGTGCAAAACAAATAAAAAATGTTAGTGGAAAAATCAAATAAAAACGCTCTAGAGAAGCATGGTTCAAGTACTTAAATTACTTGAAGTTACAGTTGTTTTCCGATGATATGTGATTGTTGCGTATTTAGGCTATCATGGCAGCTTGCCAGAACATAGTAGAGCGTTAGTCTTCTAATACGATCAAATACGAACTTGATTTAAGAAAGAATTAAATACATTCAACACATTAACATAGTACTTCAAAACATCAAACACGCATTTCACGACTTTTACGAGTGGTATCGTAGTGTTTTATTTATAAAGTACCTAATTAATATAAATTGTATATGACATCCTGGATCTTTTCCATCCTGTTATTAGATAAAGAGAGAGACACTTTATTGCAAAAAAAAGGATTTTATCGGACGCGCAATGACAAAAGAACATTTTATTTTTCACCCGAGGTATAGTTATTTTAATTGTTGTATCGAGAAAGACAAACTAATACACTTTTTCTAGACCCCAGTAACTCTCTAGTGTATCATATAAACCATATTTTTTGCGGCCCGTAACTTCGACGCAAGTTATCAGCTAGATCGACCTTAGCCATTCCCAGTAGAGAAGTTACTAATTTCTAGTTGTGCCGCAACTCACTGCGAATAGGTTTTCCTTCCGAAACTTAGTATATTTTTCCCAGTGCTTCGCACTGCAAATAGAATTTTCTTCCAAAACTTAGTATATTTTTCCCAGTGCTTCACTTCTGTGGAATTTGGTTTGTCATAGAATAGTGGAATGAGATGAAAAAATTAGTTTTATGTTTCTCAAATAACAAACAATTTCAAAGTAAGCACACTAAAATGCTTAATTTATTTACTGGTGTGAACAAATACTGCAGTGTGTACATTATTATTAATGTAGGGCATGTCCATTAATTTAAAAACTACAATTTAGGGATATCGACTTTTCAATTAGTAAAGAAATGACCTTCAATTACACTAGATTACACTACATAATACAGTGCAAGTCAGTAGCTTCACCCGTTACGAAAACAACAACAAGTAACGTACGTTTGCCTGAAGAAAGAGATATGATGTCTCATCTGCAAAAGACAGAGCAAAAGTCCAAGGTGTGGACTGACCCGCTGGTAAAGTTAGACTCTTGTAATTTAAAGCTTTCAGACGAGCGCAGGGTGGCAATGACTAAACGACGGCTCATTATCATCATCACTTAATAGAGGGGGTCACGACATCAACTGTTGAGGGACCGACTCCATAGTCGGTCATCCTTAATAGGAGGTAAAGTAACGTATGCCTTATATACGTCCCACAGCAGGGCACAGGCCTCACCTCAACTAAGATCTGGTTTGGGCCATAATCCACCAAGCGGGACCATTGCGGATTGGTGGATGGATCTGTCAGATGTTATTAAGCCGGCGTAAGGCCTTTGATTAGGGTTCACGACTAGTATCAAGCGATATTAGACGGGACCAACTTCTAAAGTACCTGCCTAAGCACAGAGATGCTTGGTATAATAAATGTCACTAAATATAGTTGGAATGGTCACCCATCCAACCACGACCGCTGCGTAGGTGGCTTAACTTTACAAGGAGGAATATGCTTAAATATTACGGGGTATTAGCAGCATCTGCGTCATATCACACTCCGTAGCTACGCCTTTACGTGATCTTCCAAGGGCGAACCAAAAACAAAAGAGAACAGAATGCACATTTAGTGGTGATTATGTGTGCTAGCCGAGCATTTTTTTTAGCAGAGAGAAAAAGATCCACTGATTTATCAGGTCTTTATTTATCTAGTTTTTTGTGTTTATATCGGTTTATATTCATGGTATGTTTGTGTGTTGTAGCGGCCAGTCGTGCTTATGTGTAACAAATAAAACAACTTCATTTATAGGACTGACATTAAAATAGCTTTTTTATTTAATTTACGTAAAAAAGCCTGTTATGTCTTATGTCAAAATTTAGCTTTTTAATTATTTTTTGTTAGTTCCATCGTGAAGTTGTATTTGGGCACTACAAATTCAAATTAATCTCTTAAAAGAAAGTTAACTAATAAAATACCCTTTTTTGATTTATGATATGATGGCGTTTATTTTTGGACTGTGGCATTGTTGTACATTAGTTTACTCATCACGTCTCTTGGAACGGCTTTTCTTGGCTTATTGTTGATTTAATTTGTCCACCTCTATTAAATTAATATACATATATCTACTTACTGTGTGCCTCTATGTAGGTACAACATTGAAAATAGTAAATATGAAATAAAATGTCTCGTTGCAAATATTTTAATCAAATTCATGGTTTATTTTTGGATAAAATTCGTAGTAACATTCACAAAAACTTAATAGGTACAGAGACATTTTATTTTTCCACGATTTTCTTTATTGTGTTTTTGATTACCAAGAAACGTCTTTTTTTTCGATACGTGCGAACCACACATTTTTTTATATGACGTACATTTAATTTTGATTATTTTTTTTTATTTGTTGGATAGGGTATGCATCGAAGTTAATCCTTTTTTTTTTTATTTATTTAGAAAGTTTGGACAAGCAGCTTTGTGAATTAGTGTTCATAAGTGGCAATTTTGTCCTAAATTGAATAAATGATTTTTGACTTTGACTTTGAATATATCGAATTCTCTTCATACCTTGACGACATCAATAAAAACAAAATGTTTTAGAAAAATAATGAACTGAACCTATATACGACCTACTTCAGTGTACAGGCCTCACCTCAACTATGTGGTGGTTTGGGCATTACTCCACCACGCGGGCCCAGTGCGGATCAATGGAGGGGTATTGTAAGGCTCAGTAACTTAACCGTATTGTCAGATGTAATCAAGCCGCCTTAAGGCTTGTAACTAGGCTTAACGACTAGTATCAAGCGATATTAGCCGGTACCAACTTATAACGTTCTTTCCGAAGGACGGAGATGCTTGTTGATAAATGTCATTAAATATTGTCGGAATGGTCACACTTCATTAACAAACACGGCGTGGGTAACTCAATTTGGTAACTTGGTAATCACTACCAAAGCGGCCACTAAGCTACAAGCACCTCTGAAAAAATGGTTAAAAAACGACTTTAACTAAAAAGAAGTTAATAACCTCAAATACCATATAACTTGTCTAATCTTTTGACGACCTCCGTAGCCGAGAGGCGAGCATACCGGACTTGGTGTCGCTATCTCTGAGGTCCCGGGTTCGATTCCCCGTCGGTCAATGTAGAAAAATAACTTTTCTAAATTGCCTCGGGTCTGGGTGTTGTGGTACCGTCGTTGTTTCTGATTTCTGTAACACAAGTGCTTAAGCTACTTATCATAGGATCAGAGCAATGTATGTGAAGTTGTCCAATATATTTATACTTATTTATAATCTTAATATGTAGGGTATACATACATAATGTATACTTAGCCTCACTAGCCTTCATTACTAAGTAGAAAACTTGAGGTTGTTTTTTAAAGATTTTACAGCTGTTTATTTTGCATTGTGTTATCAAAAATCACATACTTATAAATTTATATTTTTCAATCAAGTAATATTGGACCGTAAAAAAATGGGTGGAATTTTACAAAATATGCTAATTTATGCTGACTTTAGAAAATCAAGGATTAAAATATTAATTTGCGAAAGCAGGCAAAACGCCGCCCTTAAAGATTGAAATATGAACGAATACATCAACTGAATTTCCGAGGGAAGCGGTGGCGGTCCTTGCCTTGATTAAGCGAAAGCGTTAAAAAATAAAATGCCTATTCAGTATTGGGGACATAGAGACAAGAATTGCAGACGTTCCTGCGGCGATTAATAGTACATAGTTAACCTAGGGGTGAAAGTAACTTATTTAGTCCCGAGACGGGGTTTGGCACCCGAGCGCGCGTAGCGAAGACGCCAATAGTTCGAGGGACTAAATAAGTCTTTAACCCGTGGTAAACACTGTGCTTTTCATTACGAATACAAGGAAAGTAAAAATTCATATCATTCATATTCATATCTTTATGTTACTTAATTAAATTTTACATCGCGCTGTTATTGAGTGGCTGTATAGAAAGTCGCAACATGGTTGCAATAGAAATGTAAAAAAGCTTTTGATAGAACCAGTTTTTTCTTTTTATAATTTGACAGCTGTCAGTTGAAAACGATTCTCCCTAGGGCTGAAAAGTATTACTTTCAACCCGCTCCTCAGGCAACTTCAGACCTACTTTCCGAGTATGAGTAATGAAAAGGCTATAAACGGCATGGTGCATTTTGAAATGTGTATTGTTGGTGCATTACTACAAGTTGTAGCTATGTGCCACAGTTTCCAATAGATTCTTCTTTTTTTATATCTCTTCTTCATCTATACGGTCAATCCCGGTTGCGTCCAAAGTACTCCAAAGCCATTGCTTTGAAACCCAGGGTCCGCTTATCTTGATTTACTCCTCCACTGCGCACAGTCTTGAGCGTCTCTGGATGTGAGATCACTGGCATGCATGTCAGCCCTCACGATGTCAAGCCAGCATTTCTTGGGTCTACCCCTCTTGCCAGGACCCGGCGGTGGTGGCATGGCCAGACATTTGTTTCCTACGTAGCTTGCCGGTTTCCGCAAAACATTTTCTTTTGTAGTAAACATGTAGTTACAAATTTATTTTATAAATTAAGTAACTACCTTATTAAGTTAACGTACTTGTTAAGTACCTCTTTTTATTTTTACCTTACTTTTGACGACTTCCGTAGCCAAGAAACGAGCACGCCGGATTTGGCTTTGCCGCTTGCTGTGGCTTTCTATGGAGGAGGCCCAGCAGTGGACTTCCAAAGGCTGATGATGATGAAGATGATGACGGGAAGTGTTTTTTCATGATATATTTATAAATACAATGTGCATCAATAGTCGTTTTAGTCTCAATAGTTTATTCGACTGCAATCGTTTAAAAACAATAAAAGGGGTTTTTTTAACGCCACAAATTGCGCATGATCACGCCGCGTTAGAGTATCGTGTATTTCGCAGCTTTGCTTAGCCTAATCTAAACGAAACACTCGGAGGGTGTAATAAAACAAAGACAAAAACGGACCGTTTCAATTTTGACGAAAAGGAAGAAACGCCTGCGAGATAAAATTCAGTGCGGATTATAAAGCCTTTTTTGTAAGATTAATAAAATATACCGAATTTTTCTTGTAAAACTCTCAAGAAATTCTGCATCTATCCTATGAATGCCAAACGGGAATTTTTTACAACAAAAATTAACAGTAAGCGAAATTTTAAACAAGGTTCAGTTCATTCGGTGCAAAAGTGGCAAAAGGAAGGAAGGTGTTATTGACCCATTTGGACCAAAATTAAGCAAATTGTTGAAAAAAACTTTATTTAACAATTTTTATTTACGGCTCATGTCGCGGAATTGAATGGACACTGGGTGACCTTTTGGACAGAACTGGTACGCTAACAATCTATATGTATATCTATATGTATGAGTCATACACACGCAACAATATGTAAGCAAAGCATGAGGATTTTTTTTTTCAACTAGAACCTTCTAGAACTCTGCCACGAAACTCTTTTAGTCGAACAGATCAAATAAATAAATAGATATTAATAAATGAATATTGGACAACATCAAATACGTTGCTCTGGATCCTATAGTAAGTAGCCAAAGTACTAGTGTTACAGAAATCAGAAACAACGACGGTACCACAACACCCAGACCAAAGAAAATACAGAAAATTAATTTTTCTTCATTGACCGACCGGGAATCAAACTTGTGACCTCAGAGATAGCGAAACTAAGTCTGACAAATGAAAATTAATTGACCACACTACCCGCAGGAAGACTTATCTTACACCTAACACTCTTGATTGCAATATCTAAGGCGATGGAAAATGTGGCCGTCCCAAGCAGACAGATTCGAGTAGAAAAAAATATTTGGTGCGAGCTGAATAGTAAAGCCCAAGACTGATGGCTAACGGTTATCTGTGGACGCCTTCTGCCTTATCTAGAGAACATACAGTCTGGTAACTAACGAAGGCATTCCCGTTAACCCATAACACAGGATCAGGACCACAGAAAAAACTGAATCTTCACCATAATCTTGACGACCGTCTGGTGTAATGGTTCGCGCTCCGGACTACAAAGCCAGCGGTTGCGAGTTCGAATCCCGCAAGGAGCAAATGTTTGTGTGATGAGCACGAGCATTTGTACCTAAGTCATGGATGTTTTTAATGTATTTAAGTATGTTTATTCGTTATCTAGTCGCCATAGTACCAGCTTTGCTTAGTTTGGGGTTAGATAATAATTGGTGCTGTGTGGGGACGGCTGTAAAGAATACAATTCCCCACCGCCAACAGGAAGCGAGTCGTAAGAGGCGGCTAATTCCTGTAGTACGAGACGGGCAGCAGCGTCTTCGTGCGAAATCTTATAAAAAACTGCGCTCGGCAACCCGCCTGCCAAGAGTATTGGCAATCCCTCCTGATGATAATTCATTATGGGAGGCCTTTGTTCAGCAGTGGGCGTCCTATGGCTGAAATGATGATGATAATGACGAAAAATTGGTGTGATAATGGAAAAAACCAGGATCTTCATCATAATCATACCAGCCATTCAGGGGCGTGCATTGGTTTCAGATGGGGGTAGGCTGTGAGTGAAAATTGAGTAAGTTTGCGTGAAATATTAGGCGATCTCGCGGCAGCCTAACATTGGTTAAATTGCACAGTAACGATCTTAGTTGCGCGCTTTAGTAAAGAATAAGTACAGGTAGACGACAAAATGGTTACAGAATATTTATTGTTTATTGTTGAATACGTAATTAATAATTATGGTTAGCTGTCGGTTTTTCATGAAGGTAGGCTCTGCATAATAGCCTATATGGAATGCACGCCCCTGCAGCCATTAGTAGTACACTGCTAGACATAGAACGCGCGGACTAGCGAGCGAGCTCCTCACTCAGCGAGCGGTTCTGAACCGTTTGAATCTAGCGGCTTCACCTTGCACACTTGCACCTTGACTAGATCGTCAGTCCACCAAATTGGAGGCCACGAATTTAAAGACGAAACATGGGCGTTTCGTCTTTAAACTCGTTATGACTAATCGAGAACCATTCTTCCCCAACGGAAACCATTTTCATGTAAACAGGATTCGCGTAATCAAATTTGTTTTTCATCAAAGATGTGTTCAGTAGTTTCCAATTGATATAGTTGACACGAAATGGAGAAAGCTATATTAAAATATTTTAATTGCCTAATTCAGATTTTATGTTGTATTCTAATACAATGATTACAGTTTTCAAGCATGATGATTAGCAAAAGTTCTAACTCAGTTAAATGTTTTGAAATTAAGAATATATTACATTATACAAGGTGTGACAGAATTAATACACAACCTCTTAGGGGCTGATTCTGGTGCTTAACTTATTGTATTTGATCAACATTAAAATCTTATAAGAAAAACTTTCTTTTCATATTAAATGTCCAATCAGCTGTTACGATTTTATTTTATGATTGATGAATTTAAAGGCGAAACATGGGCGTCAGTCGAAAGTTGTAGAATTTGAGCATGAGAATCAGGCTTTTAAGGATGAGCAATGACTTTGTTACACCTTGTATATTTTTCTCTAATTTTATTTATATAATTTAGTAGTAAGTAGATCTTACACAAAATACGAGTAGCTGCGACATTGTAGGTTAGAAATAGCCAAATTTGACGACTCGTCTGAATTTCTGACTAAACAAAGTTGCTCATGCACAAATCGGCGCATACGGCCAGACGCACACTCGTCCCGCATTCACCATCTGGCTACAAAATTAGCCCCTCAGTGGACACAACGGAATTGGGATGTTGACACCATTCATAAATAATTCCGAGACACTTTTTTTAAATAACACCTAATTTAATTTATTTGTTCAGTCATAATTTTTAATTGTTTCTTGAAATAGATTTTTAATTGCTTTGAAACTAATAAATAGATAGTCAGTTGAGTTTGGTAAACAATGACGTCACTGTCCGATACTGCCATACTAATTCTAAGGAAGAGGTACGTTTTGAATGCTCATAAAAAGTATGTCAATTGATTGGTAGTGTCAACTACCCTATTATGGACTTTTGGATCTTTGCCATGTGAACGGTCTCACGTTGGGTTATTTGGACTTTAAATGGTGTATGACATACTGGCTTAAAGCATAGTAATACTGGCATACTGACATAAAGCTTATCGATTTGTTTTGAACGACGACTATTAAATTTCTCCATTGCAGATAAGCTTATACTTCAAAGATACTATAATAAAACATTTTTGGAAAAAATTTCACCCCTAAGGGTGGAAAAATAGGAAATGAAATCGGTATTCAGCAGTTAAATTATGTTTGCACTCGTAAGATTTGTTTTGATTAGGATTTATCACTAAAATGGATGAAATAAGTTAATTTTATAAAAAAAATAAAAACCGACTTCAAAAAACTAAAACGCTAAAAATAATCTTAACACTTAAGTACCTAATCAGTTACTTTTGGAGTCGGTGCCAGTCGATGAGAGATTCTATGTTTCGTTTGCACCGACGCCAGTTTAGTTTTTTGAAGTCGGTTTTTATTTTTTTTATAATTATAATCGGGTGTTGATTAGAATTTAAAAATATATATATTTTCGTTAAATTTATAAAATTAAACAAGCTTTTAACAAAATGTTGCATTGTGAACATTATGCATAAAGTTATACATTGTGAACCCTTGAAATAAAGGCCTAAACCAGAGATAGCCATTCTAATCTGTCCTATTCTTAACTTGGGACATAGCAGACTTGCATTTTGTACAATGCCTTCTACTATTTCGACTAGCGGATCGTAGCGTGTCATTCCTGTTCTGTGATAAACATCATACAAATTGTACTAAATTGTAAAAAAAACGCTGTGCGGCCGTGTGGGGATGACCATAAAGAATATATTTCCCCACCGCTAACAGAAGGCGTGTTGTAAGAGGCGACTAATTCCCGAGAGAGGCAGCAGCGTCTGCGTGCGAAATGTTGTAAAAACTGCGCTCGCCAACCCGCCAGCCAAGCGAAGCGAGTATTGGCAATCCCCCCGATGAAAATCATTAGAGGACTGTGTTCAGCAGTGGACGTCCTATGGCTTAAATAATGATGGTAATATTAAAAAATGCAAGTAGGCTAGTAATGTGATCAAAAATGATACACATCAATATGGTATGTGATGTGTGGTGTGCAATGAGTCTAGATCTATCTATCTATGACGCTTATATGATTAAATTTATTATGATCGCTAATAAATGACACAGGAATTGCAATATCGACAATATTATACTGATTATCCCGTAGGTTATGCCTTTCATTAACCGTTCACAGTATTGGGTAATAAACTAGGCGACGAACGTGCAGTGTACTATGTACTTAGTTAGATGTATACGCGTTAATTTTGCACGAGATTCGACATTTTGTGGGCGCGCTTTTACTTTGTATTTTACGATTGAATAAATAAAATACGAGTATAAATGCACTTAGAAAACAAATACACATACAGCACCTTTTGTACACTATGTGTATTATAGGTCAAGTGGTAGCATCAGTATTTTAATAGTTTCGTAGTCATCTGTTAATTACGCCGTTAATTAAGTTGTAAACTCTTAAGTGTACGGGTTCAAGAAGCAACATATTTACTGTGGCTTGCAATAAATTTTTTATGAAAATTAACAGTAATGAGGTACTTACGCAGGTCACGCACACGTAAACGGCTAATATAACTAAAAATCAATGATCTATCAACGGAATAGTTACCAAAAAGAAAACGTATTGTGCCGAACTTTAGCTTTCTTTCTAGCACTGATAGAGGCTGCGATTAAAATGGCTGCAATTATCCGTTCCGTTTTATTCCGTTTTTCTCCATAACCCTAAAAAGGGTATTCAGTCGTTTATTTTCTTAACAAACTGTGAATGCAAAATCGTCCGTGCTAAAAGAACTGGATTTTTCAAAGACAAAAATGTTTTATTCTGTGGGAATCTGAATGTTGTGACGTACTCAGATGATCTAATAATGTAGCTCATTCGGTATTCACGCGGGAAACGAGATAGCGTCAGACCGTAGATAATACGGGGTGTGCTATGGTTTCAGTTTCATTCAGTTCAGATTTGGATTCAAAGAATTATAATTTTAGGGTTCTTTACCTTCTGAGGTATGGAAAACTTATGATTTATAGGATTTGTTGTCTGTCTGTCTATCTGTCCGTTCGTCTGTCTTTTATCTGTCTGTACGTCTGTCTGTCAAGACGATTTTACTAGGAACGCGTGGAGGTATCAAGTTAAAATTAATATCAAATACTTAGGTCTGCAATCCCCTGCAGCTGTAAAAAAATTAAATTTCTAAAATTAACGCAATCAAAAGATACTGTTTATGGTGCATTTTTGACACGCGCATGGGAATCAAAACTTTTATGGTACTTAAATTTGACCTAGAATCATTAAAATTCGCATGAAACAATGTCTTATCGTACAATGTCGTAAATATAAAGGTCTGAAAACCGAACATTTCAAGATACTTACATATTTTGTTTTAAACCGTTTAAAAAAGCGGTTAAAATTACAAAAATCGATTCCCGTTATGCAAAACTCGTACTTGGCAGGTTTTGTTGTCATATCGTTGAATTGATTCCTACACATAAACAATAAAAGTTGTGGCTCTTATCAGTGTTAATCATCATCATTTCAGCCATAGCACGTCTACTGCTGAACATAGGCCTCCCCGAATGACTTCCAGATTAGCCGGTTGGAAGCGGCCTGAATCCCGCGGCTTTCTGGAACCTTTATTTAGTAACTTTAATATTTTTGCCAAATTCTGTAAAGGAAGTTAAAATTTAAAACGAAATCTCCAAATTAATTTAAATGTATTACAAATATTCTTTTATCAGCGTTTATTTAGGTTATTTTGGTTAAACCTAAAGTTATCGATCACATTTGAATAATGAACGGATGTGAATTCTCTGCATTTAAAAATCAGACTTAAAATTAAAGATAGTAACGTCAAATACCGAAACGAAATACAGTATGGGTACAACACTACACCGTATCCCTTCTCGAGAATATTCGATGACAGCATTTGTTCTACGACGTGGGGATGCATCGCTAACATGTGGACAGATATTCCGGGACCTTAAAGTTGTGTACAATATCGGGCATGAATCGTTTATTCTAGATTCTACAGAAACACACAAGAGCTCAGTTGTTTGCAAGCTTGCTATCGGATAAGCAAATAAATAGGAGAACATTTATTCAGAACCGTTCATACTTACATTGTACATCCACAATATATTTTTTTGCGCTTAGGGGGTTGGTTGTTTTTGGTAGAAGTTTTATTATAGTAGACATTTACATGACTTAGCTTAAAAGAAATGGCTTTTTTTTAAACAAAATAGACGAACGTGATCTAATTTAATGTTTGTTACTTTGTAATACACACTAAAACGGGAATTAACGCGATCTTTAATAGGTACAGACAACAGCTCGTCAACCTACCACAAAACGTAATTACGTAAATGACATAAAGATGACAATCGATTGAGTGACCTTTAAATTTTTGGGTAGGTTGACTTGGTTGAATGTACATATTTTACCTTTTTTTTGCCTGACGTTTCTAGGCCAGAAAAAGAAAATTTCACGAATTTTGAAATTATGAAAATGTCGTCGTTCCTTTTTTTTCCCTTACCAAAAAGTTATTTTATGACGTGCTTCAAGAGGCCTCGTGTAACATCTGTGTCAAATATAAAATAGAAACATAACCCTTTAACCCCTTACTAACTCGTATTTCTTCCAATCTCCAATGGAAGTGTATCGGCTAGGCAATTCATAACCGTCTGTCAGAATAGGACCCCGCCGAAATACATCACGGGAACAGACCAAGGCTGCCTGTTTGATGAACGAACTAGCACCGGCGATTTAGATGCGTATCGGGTGATTTGTAACCATATCAATATTTCAGGGTTAAGTGATTTTTGTACTTTATTACCCCTGTAAAGTTGGTGACAGAATTTATTGGGGTACTGTGAACTGGTTTGAAAAATTGCGTTATTTTTATTGGTAACTGTGAAAAACCTTCTACTAATAGTTATAAAAGTATTATGTAAGGTAGATGGACCTGGTAAAGGTAGTAGAAAGCCGCTGCTTCCAACCGGTCAATCTGGAAGTCACTGGGGAAGGCCTATGTTCAGCAGTGGACGTGCTATGGCAAATAGTGATGTAATTCACCCATAGGTAGGGATGTGAAAAAATTATTGATTACAGAAATAATCTATTAAAATATCATTAATTATTCATAATTTTTTTTATGAATAATCGATTTTTTTTAAAAATCATTCAATCAATTATTACTGATTTATCATCAGCAACCCTCCGACATTAAGTTTGTTTTTTTGGGCGAACTGCCAATGAATACTATCTCCATAATATTACATTAGCGCCATCTGTGCATCTATGATGGCATTCCTTCTGTGCTTTAGTAGATTATTATCCAAACGCTTACCGAAGCTGTTATTCCATTAATTAATAAATCTATTAAAATATAATATTTAGGACGTTTATTTTGAAATTAATTAGCAAATTAGGAAAAAATCTACTACTGTAACAAAAGCGATTATTTTCTTAAGAAACTAAAAAAAAACGATTAATTAAAAATCTATTTTTTATGTGTAATGTCACATCTCTACCCATAGGACGAAATGATGCTTTTAAGAAATGAGGTAACTTCAATATGTATGCGAATTTTTATTGACGAAAATAAAGGATGACCAATGACTCAATAGTAACCTTGTAACCCCATATACCATTTATCATAGTTATTATTTTTGCCTCTAATAATATGTTTTCTGTCAAGACAACAAAGGTGATCTATTTTCTTGACCTTAAGTTAACATTGTTGTAAAATCCATTACTTATTCTGCTTTTGTTGCGTAATAAAAGCTCGAATGTAGCAGACTCAGCTGATACACGTAATACAATAATTTAATGGAAAAGCCTTGATCAAATTTCGATTTTAAAGATGACATGGATTAATGTTAAATATAAATTATT
The DNA here is from genome assembly GCA_963576865.1 of Anania hortulata. Classification (NCBI taxonomy): domain Eukaryota; kingdom Metazoa; phylum Arthropoda; class Insecta; order Lepidoptera; family Crambidae; genus Anania; species Anania hortulata. The sequence goes on along the minus strand of OY756395.1, from coordinate 16,989,183 downwards.
ACTGTAACAAATGCTGCCAGAATATTGCATTGTAATACTTTGAATGTTAATTTATGAACTGCCATATCTTGTCTTAAATTCTAATTTATAGCTGGAAATTCTAGCAATATCATAATTAATGTGATGTAAGATTTTATAATGACTAATTATGTGTAATTTGAAGAACACAATGTTAAGTATTCGTTAAAATATAATTATTTTTATTATTTACAATGATTGAACCGTGACTTTTTTTAGTACTACTATTTGTTGGCTATTTAATTTTATTATTTATTAATCGAATCAAACCAATCTAATATTTCACTTGGTTTTATAACAAAGATAGTGCCGGTATATTTCTTTTACGCAAAACAATTCCTGTGATAGGAAGAACCGCACTTCATCACAATTAATGACTTATGACTAAAGTACGTTGAAGGATGTGACAAGTAGTAAAATTTTTACGAAACAAAACTTCGAACCTATTAAAAACCGCTTGCCTCCATTTTAGACTTTTGGTGTTTACGGATCTCCTCATTTCTGATTCGATCTCGCAATGAAGCACCGAGCATAGCCCATTCTATAGCACGCTGTGCAACCTTTAGCTTTCTTATGAGGTAGGCCTCATTTCCGAGAGAGGTCCCGTTTCTGTTCCATATTATGTCATCACTGGTAGACACACTGGTTGTAGACTTTCGTCTTTAGGCACAGAATCGAGAAGAAGTTTTGTTGTTTCCCAAACGCCGCCCAGCTGAGTTGGATTCGATGGAATTAAAACACACATCTCCTTCTCTCCGCTTTTGTTGAAGCGCACCCTTAGAGTCGGTGCTGTTGTATGACAATAGCTCACTTCACCGCGCTTTGTAGCGCTCTACGACTAGCTTCAAAGAGTAACGTGTCTACTCCGCAAAACCAATTTAGATATCTGTCTCTCTCGTTTACCTAAAGATGCAGGGATGTTTGATAGCGACAACATATTCGATACAGCAAAAATGTTTTCCAAAATAGACCCCCAGGGAACACTCGCTCGGTCCGATGGACCGGCACAATTTAATGATGCCGATGAAAGAACGTGGCCGAATTAAGGTTGAAATAACGCGATTGTTGAAGTCTGAAGCCTATTAGGGCTTCATAGCTGCTTCTGTATTCGATAAAAGTGATCGCTGTAACAAACATGTTACAAAACTCACGCCACATGATTCAGAAGTTGGGGTGAATAATTAAGATGTAAATAAATAATTAAAGTTTGTACCCATGGAAACGAAACACAATGGAAATTTTATTGGGTGGTTTGAGTTTGATAGAGTAAAAATAAACACCCTTTACTCTTATATACAATTTAGAGCGCAGAAGGACAACTATAACGTAAAAGTTGCTTTACGTAGTAAGTTAAATTAAAATTGAATCTGATAAAAAGTAAAGTAAATTATACGTCCCTCTTTAGGGCACAGGCATGGGGTAGTTTGGGCCACACGCTACCACGTGGGTTCAGGGCGGATTTATACAAAGGTACATAAGGCCAGCAACTAAACTAATAAATAATGTTAGCCGAAGCCAATTTTTTATGTGCCTGCCGAAGTCCAGAGATTCTCGTTAAAGTGTTACTAAATATAATTGGAATATGGTCTGATCATCTAGCATAATATACAGGGTTATTTGTAAAACATCAAAAACCTCCTAGGCTATTATTCTGGTGCTTGGTGGTGCTACTTTTTTTATAGGAGGTTTTTGATGTTTTACAAATAACCCTGTATGCTAAAATTACATTTAATTTTTATTATTGAAACCTACTGTTTAATCGGTGACCTTACTGTTTAAGGTTAAGAGTTTGTGAAATATTACGGATACAGATGGCCCGTTACTGCTCTCTAAGGCTCGATTGGTCTGATACATAGCCAAAAACCAATTTCAACAAATACTCGCTCCAAGAATAGCTCCAAAGAGTCATGTAGCACTGTCGCGCGGCCCGATGGACCGGCACGATTTAATGACTCCATCAAAGGCTCGCGAAGAATCTGCATTTTTTATAGCAACGTGGCTGAATTTGGGGTCGGAGGAACGCGGTCGGTGAAGCATAGATCAGTGGTTTAATAGATCTAAAATTTGAAAACTCTTCTGACGTTGTTTAGTGAAGTGAAAACATCTTATCAGCTTCTTTTTTGTTTTTTTGTAAGTGCTTATGTACTAGATACTACACGACCAAAAAAAAACATAGACGCATGACAGTTATGAAGATTCAGTGCCTAAAGTAATTTTTTTCTGAGCTAGCAAAAGACGTAAACAAACCTTTGATCTTCCTATCTAACTCATTTTACAACATCTGTAATTTACAGTCTTCATGCACCTTGGAAAACTATTATTATTATTTTGATCACGTGATACTTATTTGCGTGTGATTCAGCATTTTAAATAGAAACTACCCACAGGAATGTAGTCTGAAACGTAAAATCATAGATAAGAATGTTTTAATCGTCAGATATGGTGATGCGGGGGTTAATATTTATGGAGGGCAGATTCTGATCCAAACGCGACGCCCGGCCTCTTTGCATAGCATTTGAATTTTAATCGTGTACCTGCCAATGCCGCACAGGCGTGCTTGCTCATATTATGCGACAGTTACGGCAAAATTGCTTTTAATTTGGCTTTACAACCTTCGTTTACAACGTCTTGACAAGATGCGAACGAACAGCGGTTTCTATATTTTATCAGCAACAGTCGCAAGATAATGCACGTACCTACTCATATATTTACGTATTTTTTTTAAATTGTATTGGAAACAAAACAATATGGAATAGTACTTCTTTAAGTAAGAGATAGATATAGAATTCAAACTTCTTTTTTTTCTATTTTGGACAATAATTAAGTGCTACTTAATCGGTGCAGACGTCCCATTTTATTATTATTTTTAAGCTACAAAATAGGACAACGAACAAACTGAACGGCTGACTGACCGATTAGTAAAAGGGTCCTGTTGGCAACCTATTAAATAAAAAATCCCTTAGACAAAACACCAATTACTATGATCACGAATCTCGAAGTAATTAAGGAATTAAATATCTTGTGTTTCGTAGTACTCATTGAATGTTGCCAGCATATTCATACCCGAGCCAAATTAGAAATAGGTGCTTGTTTTCTTAATTTACCCGAACCGGGAATCAAACCCTTTACCTGCGCTATCAAGCTTAAACCTAAAGAGTAAGAATGTCATATAAAAGGTCGCCTTTTATAAACGGGTGAAATTTAAAGAGCAATTACAAAAACATAAATGAATATTTTTTGTAAAAAAAAACGCAATTTTTCGAGAAAATCGACAAAAACTATTTTGATTTCAACGTAAAATAAAACACCCGTGCTCCGTGCGTGCCCCCCGAGGGAAGAGTGATGCACGATTGAAATGAGAGAGACAGAGGCGATGACGTAGGGACGTTTCAGACTAGACAGGATGCTCTTAACATTTTTTTTTTGTTAATAATAATAATAATGAAAACTAGCCCGTTTTTAAAAACGAAAATAATAGGGCCCGGTTTCTCTAATATAATTAGAAGTTACAGGTAAGACGAGAGAATCGCTTTATCAGGATATTCTGCACACAGCTTTTACTATAGAGCCAATTTTGCAACACGAAAAAAAACTGATGCTCCATACATTATCTGGGGCTAAAGTCTCAACACAAAAAAAAATTGATGCTCCATACATTATCTGACGCCAAAGTCACAAAACGAAAAAAAAAACTGATGCTCCATACATTATCTGACGCCAAAGTCACAAAACGAAAAAAAAAAAGATGCTCCATACATTATCTGAGGCCGATATCGCAACACAAAAAAATACTGATGCTCCATACATTAACTGGGGCCAAATCCGCAACACGAAAAAAAAATACTGATGATCCATACATTATCTGAGGCCGATATCGCAACACAAAAAAATACTGATGCTCCATACATTATCTGAGGCCAAAGTCCCAACACCAAAAAAAAACTGATGCTCCATACATTATCTGAGGCCAAAGTCGCAAATCGAAAAAAAAACTGATGCTCCATACATTATCTGAGGCCGATATCGCAACACAAAAAAATACTGATGCTCCATACATTAACTGGGGCCAAATCCGCAACACTAAAAAAAAATACTGATGATACATTATCGTCGAGGTAAATGACTACTCCTATTTTGTGTGAAGAGGTGTTTTTTTTTTTCCGATTTCGATATTGGTGCCATAGCAAAAGTTGTTCCTTTCAATGGGCGAAATATCCTGTTAAAACGATTCGGTAGTCTTATCAGCAGTGATCGGAGTAGGTATATTGATTTGATGTACTTTGGTAGTGCTAGCATAATATGGATATGCCTTTTTTTCAAAAACTGATACTAAGAAATTCTGGAATCCCGGAGGCATGTCCATATTAACATCAACGTTTGAGATCATTGACCCCAAATCAATCTACCTATTCCGATCACTGCTTATCAGTCATCCTGTATTTTGTTCCATCTACAAAATTTCCACCATTATTTGATTCAGTTGTTGAGTCAGAGTTGACAAGGTTCGTGGACTAAACATAATTTAGGACACAAAAAGGGGACCTAAGATAGATAGATAGACACTTTATTGCACAAAAAACATTAAAGATTATTACAAACAAGACACAGTTATGTACAATCAGGCGGCCTTATCGCCAAAAGCGATCTCTTCCAGACAACCTTTGGGCAGAGGAAATTAAGTTTAATACAGTGGGTAACGTAATGAACAATACGTACGATACAGTAGCGAGTGCGTAAGACAAAGAAAAATAAATAAAAACATATAATACATAAAAATAGTAAAATATTTAACAAACTAATAAATATACGTACATAAACATACATAAATATACAACGATCTACGCGAACCGGAACATGTAAACAGTAACAACGGAAAAGACCTAAATTATGTATAAGTTGACGAATCTTAGGTAGGAAAAATCACATATTATCAGTTTCGAAGATAGATGGTCCATTACCGTTCTATAGGGAATGTTCTAGATGTCCTACGCCCAATTACGAAAGTCAAAGTGTCACTCAATAGTCACGTTTATTTTCAATTGAAAATGTACAAACAATTCGTCAACCTACCACAAAACGTCAAATTTTCTCAAGTGATATTGATCTCTACTCGCTTTAGTGACCCTAAACATTTATTATTGTTTGTATGTACTTGCAAAAGTATTATTTCCACTACTGCAGCGATCATACAATCAACTTGGAAGACCGCCAGCTGTTTAGAATTGCTAATATGTTCTTGCCTCACGGTGACACCTAGTTTTTTAGTAAAAGTAAGGCTGCAGCGATAGCTGAATAATTTATAGCGAACTGCATTATTTCTTTGTTAAAAACAAAGATATAATAAAGGTAAAAACAGTAAACTCCATTTAAAGATAGGAAAAGAAGATAAAGCATGTACAGACAATAGCACGTCAACCTACAGCAAAATGTCAAATTTTCTCAATTGATATTGATCTCTACGTGTCTGACTTAAAGTTGAAAATCGGTTTAATGACCTTTAACTTTTTGAGTAGGTTGACCTGCCATTGTCTGTGCTAAATAAACGAAAAGTTGGGTAGTTTGTATCAGAAAGTCAAAGAGATTTCCTTGCAGGTGTCAAAATATGCGACATAAACTGTATCTAATGATTGCTTTGACTTAGATTGTTTTTTTCACCGCTTTCAGGGATTGCAGACCTGATTATTTTATTTAAACTTGATAACGCGTTCTTGATGAAAAAGAGTCTTGATAGACCGACAGACAAAATTAACCTATAAGGGTTCATTATTTCCTTTTGGGGTTCTGAACCCTAAAAAAGACTTTATTGAAACTCAATTGACTCAAAACTATCGGAAGCAAACCTACTAAATTAACTTATAATATGACCCAGCAGTACTTTTTTACTTTAATCGCGTCGTGAGTTCCTGAGTCATACTCGATACTAATGAAGATGAATGGTGATGGAGTGAACAAACGCAAGTAAGAAAATGATTCATCAAAGTAATGAAAGGTTCACAAGGTTAACCTTTTTTATTTCAAACTAACTTGCTCAGCAAGCAAATAGTCCAAAAGAAAATGCTAGAATTTACATAGTCTAGAAACCACTAACGAATGGTAGTTCGATAGTTATTCAAGTTCTTAATTCAAACGAAGGGGTTTCTTTATTATGTATGAGATAGAGATTTAAAACTGTTCGTGTATTACAATGTTAAGGTTTGAATATTCTGTAGTCTAATGTCAACAACCTAATATTTTGTAATAAAGAAACATGGATTTTAATACTCTCTCAGTACCATCTCTGTGAGAGTACTAAATCCATGTAATGAAAGTTTAACAGAAATCCCAAAAGCATAATTTAAGAAAAAAAATCGACTGCCATTTAAATAATTTTTTTTATTTGTAATTTATTTTGTAAATATGGTATATTTAAGGTTAGTATTGAGTTTAGTTTTTGTTTTAATTTCTAGAAAATACAATATTTTATCTGATTTATCGTGCCAGTCGAAACCAATATAAATACCGAAATTTTAACCAGTACCTATTTTTTTTAAATTAAACTGCCGCTGGGTACAGATAATATATTTGAAAATGTTTTATTACGTAAAAGGACAGCTAAAGTTGCTTTAGGAATTCGAGCTATCTAACAGGAACTCGATGAAATCCTTCTTTGGCACTTTCCATTTGCCCCTAACACGGCCAACGAGACCAGCCAGCTCAATCACTGTGATTGGACGAACGATTTGGTAAAGAACGCAGAGAGCCATTGATAACAGGTCGCTATAGATATATAGGGATTAGGGAGCCCTATGTTCAGCAGTGGACGCTTACAGGAAAAAATATATAATGATGGTGATGATAGTGACTAAAACAAATGGCGACTCAATGATATCAACAGCATGAAAAACGCATCGTCGTAGTGATTAGTTTTTAAACATACGAAAAATCGTAGAACATACTTAGGGATGAATCAGATACCTCTCAACAAAAGGCACCTTAAAAAAATTTTTGGACGTCACTTTTTTGGCCATCCTGTATATTGGAATAAATACAATAAACAAAAGTGTGTGCTAACATGTGTGTACACAACCAGATATTAAAGTTTACCACTTAGGGATCAAAATTCATTTAAGTTTGTGGTTGGTTGGCTGTTTTCTCTTGAGCTACGCCCCTATCACTGTAAAGATGGAAGTAACAGCAAAGTTCGCTTACAATGGACCGTTTTATTGGCTATTGAAAACTTTCTGTTCAATTCTTTTCTGCTTTAAGAGTTTCCGAATTTTATTCTTCCAAGTAATTGTTCTAAATTATAAGGTGATTTTCTACAGTGAATTTTGAACCTGGAAATTAGGAGAAAAGATGAAATCGTTATACCGGCAATAGCTGCTTGAGAAAGTTTAAAAAGACACTAAGTTTATTTTTGAGAAGATTTTAAAAAGTCTTGTTAAAATGTTTATATATTATCATTACTTTTAAATGACTATCAGTGTAGGTGCTTTTTGTTCAAGTGCGAATGTTTTTTTAGGTAAAGTTTTATCTTCTAAGGAAAATCGGGTTATATAAATAGAAAGGGTACGCTGACAAGTGCCTGTCCCTCCCCGTTATGTAAATTATTTCGCCAATTTCCATGATTCAACCACGGAGAATAGAGTTAGGATTATACGCAGGGCTTCCTGTTCAGTTAAGGGTTACCTCACATATAATAAAAAATATAAGGTTGAAATAAAATGAAAAACTGCCATCACATCACATCTCTAGGCGTAATGTAAACAATTTACGCGCGAAATATTTACTCGCGGGATCTTGTGGACGGCAAGCATAACATAGGCGCCTAGTATTGTCATGTATGAATTCGCGCGTAAGATTTCGCCGCGAATTTCCGCCCTTCTGGACAAGGCCTAGGTCTAGCGGTGCGCAAGAGCAGGCTGATTAAACTGATAAAGGGTCGCCACACACGGGCTTTCTCGAGAAAACCACATAAGCTGGAAGCGGCTAAGTAGCGCAAGCGCGGACAGCCACTTGTGGTCAGGGGTAGATACGAATGTACGATGGCCGCTACCTTTTAACTTGCTTCGCTTCTAACTAAACGTAACCATAATTTTGAAAGTCTATTTTGACTTCAAAAAAAGGAGGAGGTTCTCAATTCATTTTTTTTATGTTTCTTTTTTGGAAGTGTTATACTTTCAAATTGGTCCCATTTTTTTTCAAAATTTAATTCTGATGATGTGATCCATGAGAAATTGAGAGAACTTCTAAAATATAATAGATATACATATAGCGATTTTAGCATATTCAACAACAAGTCAAGCATTTGCATTCAGAAAGTATCATTTGCTATGGTGGAACTGATGAAGGAGACCATAGATGGCCACAATAGTATTTCACGAGTAGCGATAAGATATCTTCATTAATACATTTATGCTTCGTCATTGTTGACAAATCAAATTTAAATAAATGCTTCTGGTGAAAATGGTACCATCAAATTGATCTGATGACGAAGGCGGAAGGTAAGGACCAGAACTCTGTGATAAAACAATGTATCAGACCCGTGTTTGGACTTATTTCAATCGCAATGCACTTTAGCTATAATTACATCACAGATCGCCATTTAAAGTAGTTACTTCTTAAGGTTGTCGGTCCATCTAGTTGGGCCCCGGGGGGTTTGGGGGGGGGGGTGTCATGTCATACACTACATTTGCCTAGGTGTTTTAAAATAAAAAATATATAATATTGTAAATATAGTGAGAGAGAAAACGCTTGATAAGTGTCGACGTCTTGTATTCAGTGGCGGCCACTGTATGTAGCGATACCGTACACGGAGGTCATAAAAATGTATGAAACTATTTACTACGCAACTAGGTGGCGGTGTTTTGTGACCCGTTTGTTACTTAGTACTAAAAAAAGGTAGGTTATAATTTAACCTTTCCTCGTCGCAACGTTAAAGTAGGTATCTTAAAAAAGCAGTGTTTTGGTCGTAAAATAAAATTTATGTTCTTTATTTCCCCAAAAATATTAGGGTGTAAAGTTTTTTACGCGGCCATGTTTATGGTTTTCCGACTTTTTAAGTTTACTGCATAAGCCCTAGAAGAGATGTTAGTGGTGTTTTCTACGTAAAAAAAACGTGTAAAAAAAACCAGTACCTACTTAAACTAAACATGACATAAATATTTTACAAAAAAAAGGTTTGGTTCAATAAATAATATATTTTTTTACGGCGACCTTATTTGGATTAGTTTTTGAATAGTTTTTAAATTACATCTACGTAGATATCGTCGATGACCCAATCAGCTTAGTGGTTTAAGGTTATATTCCCGGTTCGGAAAATGTTTTTTCTACTGTTTTTGTATTTTAAATCACACCAATAACCTAAGTCCAAACTAAGCAAAACTTGTAATATGACGTCTAAATAACAAATAGACGTACTACAGTACATTATATGACATACGTGACTCAGGTACATGCGTGCGGCTGGGTGTACTGGGAGACGCCAGTGACAAATTTATTGTCTCGTACCTAGTCTAAGTCTAAGGATGCTATCTGTCTCTATCACATTTGTGGTGTTTGACACATTTATTTTATTTTACGTTTCATAATTTCAGCCATGGGAAAACTGCTGAACAAAGGCCTCCCTCAATGACTTATCATTGGGTGGATTGCCAATGCTCGCCACGTTTGGCAGGCGCAGTTTTTTATAAGATTTCGCACGAAGATGCTGCTGCCCATCTCGTGCTACAGGAATTAGTCGCCTCTTACGACACGCCTGTTGGCGGTGGGGAAGTGTATTCTTTACGGCCCCCACACGGCACTTTCCGTTTATTATTTTTAAAAACTATCGAGTACCAACCCTGATTATTCGCTTTGATTGCGCCGCCTAATGACCGCGGTTTGCCCGACAAACAATATCAATTCGATTCCTCTTCATTAATCCATTCATTTCGTTCCGCGATTGAGTTTCTTGTTAATACAGCCTTTGTACTGAGGTAACCCTTTAGAGCCCGTTCCCATTTATCTGATGGTGGCACAGATTTTACGGCGCTATTGACTGCTTGCTTCCTACCTTCGAACATATAAGTACCTTATGTAGTTAATGATAATCTCCGTAACTGATCAGAAATTTTCACTTAAACTAAGTAGAAGTTGATAAATATTTTCTTTTTTACTTCTACTTCAAAAGGATATTAAAGACAGCCTTTATTTAAAAGACAGTACACATACAGGTAGAAAGCATCAATTATATCCTCAAGTCTTAAATATACCTATATTCGTCCCACTGCAGGGCACCGGCCTCACCTAAGCTACGATGGTTTGGGCCATATTTCACCACGCGGGCTCAGTGCGGATTGGAGGAGAGGTGTTTTATGACCAGTGTCTAAACTTTACTGTCAAATGTAACCAAGCCTTTAGCCTAAGCTTTATGTCAACCGATATTAGCCGGGACCAACATTTAACGTGCCTTCCGAAGCATGGAGATGCTTGTGCCAAATGTCACTAAATATGGCCAGAATGGTCAACCATCCAATCACAACAAGTATGTAATGTTGGTGTATATATACATATATATATATATATATATATATGTTTTTTTTTTCTTGCTGCACCGCCTGTATTTCTCTGTTTGATCACTGGTTGACTGGTAGAGAATGCTTCTTGGCATTAAGTCCGCCATTTGTACAATTATTTTTAAATGTGCAATAAAGTATAAATAAAAAATAAATAAAATAAATAAATAAACCGCGGCGAGGGTTGCTTAGCTTTTGTAATCACTGCCAAAACGCTACTGCCACTGAGTTACAAGCACCTCTTATATCTTATTATTAGTATGGGCAACGTTAAAACAAATCAAATGAACCTGAACTCAAAGGTTTTACTAGTATCGAAGAGTTCCACTATGCATCTCCTAACTCCATCATCAGATCAGCTCGATGAAATCAAATTACCTACTGTATTGTCATCAAAATTTCACTTACCTGCAAAATTAAAAATCGATAATTATGACAGTAAAGAAGCAGGTTAAAAACAACTTCCAAGATGACGTCAGTTACAAGTTATTAAGGTAGCAAAACGTCGTTAAAATAATGCAACAAGAGATCATTTTAAGGCGACGGGTAAGGCAAGTGACCTTGAGCATTAAGCGTCGACTAATGCGACTTCTGTTACGTGCCTAAGATAGTACAAATGGTTCTCGCAGACTAAACATCCATCCGTTGCGCTCCTGTGCAAAAAGATTATCATTGCGAGCAAAAATCCGCTCATGGAAAAGTAGGCACTAAAAATAGTTAGAGTGTAGGAAAGGGGGCGCAGGGTTAGGTTAGGTTAGGTTAGGTTAAAACATCTAGGTTAGGTTAGGTTAGAACAGTGACCATATAAAGCGTGAATTATAAATTTTGTCATTGTAAACTGAAAAGAAATTACTTATAGTGTACACAATAACACATGCTTGCGTTTTTAGGTAATGTAAATTTATACTTAATAGGCTTTATTACTTTTAATTGTTATTATAAGTAAGTGTAAGAGTAATTGATTGTTATCATAAATGATATAATTTGAAAACGTAAGATAATATAAAACGTTCAATATATTAAGCGAGTTGTTATAAGAAAAAATATTTTATTAAATAAAATCATATCATTAAATCGTATACTAATATTTATTTGAAACATTACACACCCTATAATCACGTTAGGTTAGGTTAGGTTTAGGTTCAGGTTAGGTTAGGTTTAGGTTTGGTTAGGTTAGGTTTATAAGTGCACCCCCTTTGCGACACCCGGACCCACGAATGTTATAAATAACTAAACCAACTTTGAAACTAAACAAAAACGTCGTTTAAAATATAAGTGTACAAGCTCGCGATATTTGCGGTACTTTGAAATATTTTTTTGTGTTTATAAGAAATAATAACTAGTATTTAGATACAACAGGAAAAACTTCAACATATAAGTTACATGATATATTAATTTCCACATCCTATATCCAGTATTTTCGCTAGAAAACTTGTCCAAAAACACCTCCAGAATTACACTACGCTACGAGGGAAAATATTTGTGTAACGACAATTTTAAATTGAGAAGAAGCACCGAACGACCGATAAGAATCCCGGCCCGATACAGGCAGAGTACAAACTGTAAACTACTGTCATCAATCAGTACAGGTGAAACACAATGGAACTATTGTTCGTTTAATTTCATTGGCTTAGAACGCTTGCATAGAAATGAAATATTGGTAACTATATTACGTTTTATTGGGTTGCCATCTATTCGTTCGTTGTTTTGATTGGGCAAACAAATACAATGCTGATCTAATTTTTTTCGGTACGAGATTCTGTGGTACGAGTGGGCAATATAAGGTTTGTACGTTTTTTTTTTGTTTTATATTTTGCTGAGTAGTTACCTATATCATCATCATATAAATACTGTAGCTAGGTATTATAATTAAGATGATCATCGTAGTAGCGTGTTAGTTTGTATTGGCATTTAAACGTGTTTTGAACCACGAGACCATTACGTTCTATCAACAAATCTCAGTGTTATCCACTAACTCCTAATCGTTATCGAGTTCTCTGGCTTTCACCATCAGCTCAGCAGTCTGATTAAATGACTCCTAGACGCAATCAACACCTGAATAAGTTATTCAAAGTTAACAAATACTTTCTATACTCTTTACGTGCCTATATTTTTTTAAGAATTTCCCTTGAGTTTCATATCATTTCGTCATCAGACCCTAACATGGCGAAAATGGGACCACCTCGGGAGTATTGTCAAAAAAAGAATTTATTTTAAAATTGGTCTATATTAGACGGAAATATCGATCAACAAACATAGAATAAATAATAGTTTAAAAAACTAAAACACACATAAACGTATCGAACTCGACAAAACGAATCAAATGAGACCAAACACGAAGAGTTTACTAGCAATTGTTGAAGAGTTCCACTACCCACCTCCGGACTCGATCATCAGATCAGCACGATGGTGTCAAGTTATTGTATTGTCATCCGAATTTCAAATACAAAGTTTTAAATCCATACGACAGTTAGAAATAGGTTAAAAACTATTTCCAAGATTTGATTAGGTACATAGTTAGTAAGCTAATATCCTAAATGTGCTAATAATAAAATAGAATGTATGGTCAGTTCTGCAGTATTTTTTTGTGGCAGCTAGTGGTGAATGAGTTGGTTCCGGCGTTTCTTCTCAGCACTTGCCAGATTGTATGTGTCTTGTCTCGAAGCGCTAGTAGGGCCCAAAAATAAGAAGACATGTTCTGGTCCCATATGGGCCTATAATTGGCAATTTTCTGTCTAAATTGAATAAATGATTTTTATCTTTGACTTTGACTTGATACATACATCCGAACATAAAACCACCGCCTTTTTTGGAAGTCGGTTAAAAAGATATCTACAAAGTCCGCAGTAAAGCTGCATATTTTACGTTGCAAATTATCGTTTTACGTCTTTCATATCATACCCTCGTTCATGATAAATGCACCCCTACTGCTCTAGTCGGTTTGCATGCAGCGCTTTTGTTACTGTGGTAATAAATCACCTAGCTTCGACAATAGGGGTTAATGCATGAATTTTCAGTCTTATATTATATTATTATATTAAATCTCGTCGCTGATAATAAAATTTATTAATATAAAAATTAAACGTAAATTCTACGACTGACGAATTCTTTAGGCTAAAAGGCTTTTTTGATATTACTTTAATATGGAATGCGTAATGTAACTACATATTTACATTAATATATATAAGACTTTTTGAATAAATCTTTTTGCTCTTTTTACATGTTGACGTGATTACTAAAAACTTCTATTGTGTCTTATATTGTGTCCCGCAACGTGTTAAGAATTATCTTAATTTTTTCTTATCATTGATTAAACCACTACACCGGACGACCGTCTGGTGTAGTGGTTTGCGTTCCGGACTACAAAACCAGCGGTTGCGGGTTCGAATACCGCAAGGGGCAAATATATTTGTGATGAGCAAGTATTTATGTACGTTTATCTGTTATCTAGTCGCCAAAGCACAAGCTTTGCTTAATTTGGGTTAGATAACTGGTGTGAAGTTGAAAACAATTTATTATTATTATTATTTTAGTTTGTTTATTTCGATAGAAAGGTTCTTTAGTAGAGGCCAAGTTCTTGCAAGCGCAACGAAGGACGTCTACCCTCAAGGTGGACAGACGACCTGGTAAAGGTTGCACGAAACCGCTTAATGCAGGCCGCTTCCAACCGGCCGATCTGGAATTCACTGGGGGAGGCCTATGTACAGCAGTGGACGTCTTATGGCTGAAATGGTGATGATGATCCAAAATGTATAGTTTCTCATAATAATAATACCATTTTCATCTTACTTCTAGCACTGTATCCCGAGTACAAATGATTTTCGTGCATGCGACCAGTCTAGTTAGTACGTTTAGGGCTAATGCCACTAGACTCTTGTATCTATCCCTTCGCGTGCCACTAAAAATGTTCCCTATTGTTTTCCATTGTTTTTCCGGTCTGCCACAGTCAAGTGGAACGCGAAGGGTAGAATCAGACCTCATACCATACGAATATAGTAATCAAATGATAAAGGATCTTTGCATAATAAATAGATTAAATAAGATAATTTTTCGAATTACATAATCCTTAATTAATCTAAATCCTACCTATCTTTATTCGAAATCACCATCTGTTAATAAATATTTAAAATGCCGCACAAACATTCATAAGAACGGCATTACCTAAATTACTTATTCAGAACTTACATAGTAACTACAAAAAACTTCAAGTTATAATGTAGGATGTTTTATGATGTTATTTGCAAATATGATTTTCATGTTTGAATGGAAAACTACGTTTTTTAATTTAAGCACAACTTAAATAGGACATCTTTCCAAGAGAGTTCATTTATAACGCGCTTCATTCATTTCTTATATTTTTCATTTGAATCCAACTCCCAGGGTAGCTTGAATAAATAATGTCCTAACTTCCTAAGTGATTGAAAAAACCCTGCGCTTTTTGTCGTAAAAGATTTTGCAGGCTTTGGTTTTATTGAAATTAAGGAAAAGTAGGTAATTGACTGAATATTAAATGATCATAATTACGAGCCTGTGATTAATCTGGCACCACAAGCTGATAATGTACCTACTATGCCGAAAGTATTTACTTATTTGCCTATAAGGTCTATCATTGTAGTTCTTTTGTATCTTTATTTAGCCTAAAGTAATAATTTATTCGTTTGAAACTTATAGAGACGGATAGATTTAATCTAAATCTAGTTTTCAGCATGTACAAGTGGGCCTTAAATATGTACTATAGTCCTTTCAAGATAAGAAGATACTTATGATACTTGGCATTTTCCGTTTCACCCATACTATTTACGATAATATTTTATAAAAATTATTTTTAATTTTTAATTTGTATCATTGCAAAAACACAATGATCTTTGCCTCTAAAATCTAAGCAAAAATTGGTTGGTTTGCACCAATTATATATCTTAATGATTTCATAAATGAATTAATAGGATTTCCTTCAAATACTTGATGCGTAAAACGGAAAGTTAACTTACAGGGATTGACAATACATAATCGGAACTAAATCAATGAATCGGTTCGGTCGTCTTGTGAAAACCTATGTGTTGACGTCAGTAGTACAAGAGCGTCTGCCTTGTATGCGATTTGTGTTATCGTTATTTTTCACATAGTTCCTATTTTGACTTTTGTTACTGTTTTTGTAAAGTTTTCGTTATTGTTTTGCTTTCATTTGGTAAAATGCCGAAAAAAGGAAGAAAGACTTGTCAAAAAGCTGTATACGGCACTCTGGTAGTAGAACTTTGCAGTATATATCATATTTTTAATTAATTTGTTGTTAAGTTCATTTGAATAAAAATCGATGAAACTTTCTTTATAAACTTTCTCGATTTTCAAAAAAAATCGGCTGGATTTCGTTAGGGCACATCACTATTTGTGTCAACAGGAAAGTCACGTGATGTGTCATAAGTTTCTTCTTATCTTGAAAAGGGTATAGTTAGTTAAGTCTAAAGACAGTTTGAAAATCATAACTGAAAATTCAAAACTACAATAATTACAGTGCAGTAAAAAAGTCATTGCAAAAAAAGTCCTAATCACGTTCGTATAGATATCACTGTTGAATAACTGTCAACTTGCACAGTGGTAAATGTAGGTAAGTTTAGGAACACTCATTTATGTCGCGTGCAGGGAGCGCGTTCCTCATCTGCTATTTAGTCAATGCATTTCCTCGTCACGCGAGCGCCTTAGAAAAAGTACTTAGTGCTACCTGAAGCCATATACCTAGGTGGCTAGCCATATTGGAGGTAGATAAACTTTTCTCTGTGATTTACTGTGCTGTTAATGCGAAAAATTTAAAACGTGTTGTTTATGGACTATCTGCATGTTTATATTTTAAGGTAAGAAGCGTGGTTAAGCTAGTTTCCTGGATAAAAATTTTTTTTTTTCTATTTAGTGCGTCAGTTAGATTTTCAAAAAATATTGGATACATATTTTGTCTTGATTGATGATTTGATGATTGACATCAAATAAAAAATTACGAAGATAAAGCGCATCAAAGTTTGGGAATGGAAGCACATGACACGCTTTAACGGGCTATATTTTCATAATTTTTTGTTTAATTGAGAAAAGAAAAAATACGTGTCCAATATTTTCTATGGATTAATAGATTTTTCCATAGAAAATATTGGAAGAAAATTAATAGAACTGACGGACTAATCAGATTTTATAAAGAAACTAGCCTATTAGTTGGAAGATACCAGGTGAACTTCATGTACAGATAGGTTCGGCAGACAAAGCTACGTCAAATACGACAGTGTGTGATTGATTTGACCACTGAAGGATTTTTTACTCGACGTTAAACCTTAAACTGACTTTAGTTTTGCCAATGTGTTGATCAGTAAAGAACAGCATAGCGTATTCTAAGTCTATGGTGAGAACGACAGCGTATCTTGCACGTGAGCACAGATAAGCTGTTTCGCGGTAGTGTAAAATTGTAAATCATGCAGACAGACTCTAGCTACCGCGACCGGCACGCTTAAGCCTTTGTTCGGGGTGAGCCGAAACAAATATGATAAATGATAAAACTGGTTATGATAAAACTGACTTATATTTGGAGAATAAAAACTTGGTACAAAAATGATCTTATGTTTAAATGAGTGAGTACGCGCGGCGCTCTTGATGGCTAAATGCGAACTGATTTGTTAGAGTGAAATATTAATTATTGGTAAATGAGGTCAAAGTGTAAAATAATGATTTTACTAAAATGTACGTTGCTTGCTCGTACAGCCTTTTTATGCCGTAAATTTCCTATACGTATACGTATTTCTTCATCATTTTGATATACTATGGGGTCCATAGTAAAAGCTGTTTGAATTGATGAACACATTAGCCTTCTTAAATTTGGCTACTGTTCTAAACCACACCTTGTATATTATTTTCTAGTTATATTATTCCGTTACATAAACTAACCAATGGACTAACTAGCACCCAGCTTAGCGATAGGTCCTACAACTAGCGGCACGGATCTTGAGCGCTGGGCGTAAGATACGCAGAAGACCATTACGATTACGTGATTGTACAGTCGCGTGACGCACCTGCTGCACCGCCGACCGGGATTGGTTGCTTACTCTGCGCACACGCGACTCTGATATGGTGACCGTCTCGTACGGGTTCGGTTAAAAGAACTTAAAAAGTAGTAAACTCACCGTTAGTCCGCTGCGGATCGATCTGCGCATGCAAGATGCTGAAGCCGGGCGCGATGATGGCGGGCAGCGTGCGCGAGCGCAGCAGGGGGGGAGGCGCGCGCCGGCCCCCGCCCCCCAGCGCCTCCGCCGCCGCCACTGCGGCCGCTGCCGCACTGGAAATAAAATAAATGTTATAAAACAATGTTATAATAGTCATCTATTTAGTACATCTCACTTATAGCTTCATATTCAAATTATAGTTTTGCCCTACCACCGCTTCAGGACTATATATCGGCTGGTGATGCGAAGAAATGGCCAACAACCTTAGTCACCTTTGTCAGCCAATTTTTCAGAAAATACAGTTACAAGACATGTAGTAAATGCGAGCTAGGCAGGTTACGTTTATGCACTCTTGTCGTTTAAATAATCGTGTACTTTATAATTCTGTTCATTCCGAAATTTATACTCACAGGGTCTCAAATAAAAGTATCATCCACAATTAGGTGACAGACGAACTGGTAACGGTTTTAGTAAGCCGCTAGATGCAGGCCGATTTCAATTAGAAGTCAATGAGGGAACTGATTTTTGTTCAGCAGTGGAAGTCCTAATGTTGAAATGATGATGATGAACATCCCAGGTGTTGATTTAGGCGTTTAAAAAAAAACTTTCTTTTTCTATTTTATTTATTTATCCTATTTATTCAGACATCAAAAGTCAAAAGTCTATTGAACCTCTAAAAAAACATTTTTCCATATTGAATAAACAGTCTGCTATTACGATTTAGAGAGAAAGTAGGTTTTTTTTTTTTCATTATAAAACACATAAAACTAAGGGGTGTCAATGTAAATGTATTTAAAAAAGTTTTCCAATAACAAGATTTATCGTAATGAGCAGAGGGGCCAGACTCCTAGGTCACAGGACACAGTTCCCAAGAGACATAACATCAACAGCAGAACTATATACCCAAAACTGTCAACCGATCATCAATTTAACGTCAATTTAGAGAAAAAATGCGTTTCTTGGTAGGTTAATGAACCGTTGACTGCAAGATAATGCTTTGCGGGTGGCGCCATGGGCAAAGGCTAGAAAACTACTCTATCTATTATTTTTACGTTGTGACGCCTTTTCTAAGCAGTAGTCGAATTTATTCCTTATGAATGACTATAGACTGAAATTAAGATAGTAAAGGAAATTCACATGCTACATGAATAAGTTACTACTTGGCTACCGCAAAACAAACTTACGAAGTATGAGTACGAGATCATCAGAATACTTAGAGAGATAATTCTACTGTAACATCAAGTCTTTTCCCACTATTGTATAAACCCACGTATACTTAGGCTCAATACACATTGCCGCGGGTAGAAGCGCAGGGGAATTTCTCGAATGAAACATTTTGATTTGTATGTCCTACTCCTAAAGTGAAAATTAAATTGTGACCAATCAAATGCACCAGACAACAGTAATTAAATTTTAGAGAAGTATGCCTATTATAGCACCCGAGCGAATAACACCTGCAGTATTCCTATTCGCGCACCTACCAATATTTTTTGCAGGTGCTGTTCGAGGAATAAAATATTCTAATAAATATTATTGAATAACACATGCGAAAATTATTGGTAGGTGCGCTAATAGGATACTGCAGGCGCTATTCACTTAGGTGCTATTCAGACGGGTGCTAGAACAGGAATACGTCAAATTTTGGTGTTTACCAATTGTCATCTCTAAGGAATTAACACGCTTATGTTACGATTTACCAGACAAATTTTGGGCTTTTCCCAGCATACCCGAGCGAATGTTTCGAACTGAATAAAAAAAAGTGCATCGAGCCCACTCGCGCCGCTACGTCTATCGAAATGTTCGATTTCAAAAAATAAGCTCCGCTTCAATTCTGCATCAATGTGAATTAACCCTTAGTCGAAAGTGGGGGCGAAATGCATTCCGTCATTTTAATGCTGATAATGCATGCTATCAAAAGCCCGTATTTTCCGCGGTTTACAAAGTAAAGAAAAAATCCCACACGGCATACCGTTGAACCATTAAACATTTTCAGCATACTGATATCTTTCCGCGACTGTGTATAATTTATTTTTAAAGCTACTAGCTTTTTACCGCGGCTTTTCTCGCGCTAATGAAGATTTAAAAAAGGAACAACAATATACACTATAAAAAAGTCATTCAATTTGAAAAAGTCAGTTAACAAAAGTTGTTCACAGTGATGTATAGAATATGTGGTTACAAGATTGTCCTTGAGTTACGGGACAACCTGTATATAGGTACTAGTGTAGTGATTTTTTATTTTTTTTAAAGCAACTTGACTGTATTAAATTTTTAAAGCTTAATTCTACGTAAACGGAGCCTCAAATCGAAATATAGTGTTTGCACACCTTTATTTTTTAACGATCTATCCAGCGACACCCTATGCGATAGACGAGAAAAGAATATTTATACCCAGTTTGATTTTAACGTGTCCTACATCAATACATTACAACCATTTGCTAAAAAATAAAAATGCATTAAAAAAACAAACGCCGAATGTAAGCCTTGTAATACAAATAGGATTAATTAAAATTTTAAATCCCCACCGACTAATAGAACATTATCAACCATAGAGAATCTGTCGGGGGCTGCCATTCTTAATCCTACTAATATTATACATGCGAAAGTTTGTTAGTATGGATGGATGTTTGTTCCTCTTTCACGCAAAAACTACTGAATTGATTTTAATGAAACTTGGCATACAGATAGACCATGGCTTGGATTAACACATGATGCTTTTTATGCGGGTAAGGTCAACGCAGACGAAGTCGCGGGCTAAAAGCTATCCTACTTCCTACTAATATTATAAATGCCAAAATAAGAAAGTTGCGCATATGAATAAACTTTAGACCACGCGAACGAAGTCGCGGGGAACAGCTAGTACTGAATAAAGAATATCAATTAAAGACTACAAAAATTTACGTACTTATGGTATGGTACTTACTACGGAACGGAGAAGTTACTGATTAGAATTACGCTGTCGGAATTTTAATCAGTAACGTCTCCGTTCCGTCGTGGGTAAAATTATTGGGCCTTACATAATTTTCATAACTTAACTGTATTTGGCTTACAAACAAAACTAGAAGTTCCCAACTAGCCTTTGTTATATTGACCTAATAGGCAACCACCGAACAGACCGGGCACTTAGGAAATTAGCTCAATGCCGACAATCTGGTTTATTTAGGCCATCCACTAAGTTAATAGGAACTTTAACCAGCCAGCCGCTGATATTTCAACTGTTTCTATCGTAAAGTTAAGTCTAACCTAAGGTCTAATTCTTGTAATTGAACAGTAATCGCAATCCAGTGTCGAACTTTTCCTAGCACATTACTATCTGAAACGGTATTCTCGTAAACTTAAAAAATGCAATTTAATTCGTAATGCGACTGAAAATGGAAGAAATATAGTTAATTTGATTTCGTTGAACATACTACATTAGGTATTCTACTACTCATTATGCCTGCATACTGAATGCAATTCTATTGAAATAAGTATCACTATAGATAGTATAAAACTACCGATAGTGTCGATAGTATCGATAGTCTATTCGATATTGAAGAACAATACTATTGATAGTATCGATACTATCGATAGTTCATTGATTGGCAACGATCGATACTTTCGATAGTATTGCTGTTTACCGATAGTATTGCAGTAAAACAGATCGATACTATCGATAGAATCGATAGAGTATCGATTTTATCGTTTTTTCTTCAACTATGGATAGGCTATCGATTGACAATCGATATTGACCTATCGAGCGGCAACACTACTTGACATATCTTGAGACCTTGACCTTGACCTTGAGATACCTTGAGATCTTGGACGCAAAGTATCCAGGGTTCATGTCAACCATCTAGAAATTTATTTTAGGCACTTCTCGCTTTCGACGCTCTTTTTACCTTCCTAATTAATGTATCCTATTCTGTTTAGTAAAAGTAGATATAAATGATCATCAGATGCCTGAGAGGTGAAGTCATCCAGATCCTGGCTGCTGATCCAGGAGCTGGTCCTTCCGGGTTGAATGTGTTTTTTTTGTGCTCGTCAAAGGCTTGTTTAATAACGAAACACCGTTGCGTGAAATGCGAAAATGATATTTGAGATCCTCCTATGATGCCATGAGAACTGTATGAAATAATGTTTTCATAAAAAATATGTTCTTATTTAATTTGTAACTACTATAACTTTCGTAGCATGTTACAAGTTTCAATAATTATTATTTAATACTGGCTGTTGCCTGCGACTTCGTTTGGATGGTATTCAGTTTATTTATAAATCATTTTCTGAGCAACTTTCTTATTTTTTTTCTTTCAAAAGAACCTTCTTCTGATAATAAATAACACAACAATTGTTTCAACTATTCACGCGTAATGCGATGACCAAGTGAAATAGAGATTCATTTTTATATCATTTACGACGAATGTTACGTTAATATGAAACTGTGTAAATGGATTTGTTGTCTATAGTTAAATTGGTTTGGACCAAGATGTGCTGGGAGATTTATTTGGCAAATTAAATGCCTGATGCTTCGATCGTAACTAAATATGTTTTACTCCTTCATCATGTTAGCCTATTGCAGTCTATTGATGGCCGTAAGCCTAAAAGAGCGCCATAGAGCACTTATCTTCCACTTTTGCATCCAGCCACTGCCAGCTATCAGCTGGGGGGCGTCGTCCTACACTACGTTTGCCAAGGCCCGGTGTCCACTCGTTTACTCCTTACTTCTAGACTAGTGGTGTTTGAATAGCGTATATTTAAATAAGTACTTACTTAGATATACAAAGAAAGACAGCACTGTAGGTTTTGATTTATTTGTATTGTATTACCAAAGAACAACTGTATTCTATTTCAGACAACTTAAACACAAACATGAAAAAATATTCCGGAGAAAATCTAACCCACATTCAAAGGTCAGATGAGCGTCTGGTTTTTACGACACCTCCACATTTCCCTCAGACGAAGCCACTAAGAGGTAACCAAATACCAGGATAATGTGTAGTACCCTTTATCTGACGCGAAGGTCAGGCGCGGACTAAGGTCGCACCGCAATGGGACGCAAGAACTATTGCTATTGTTAATAATAATAGATTTAAATATAAGGAATGTAACAAAAACCTCCTTGACTCCTCAGACCAGTGAAACGAGACACAATGGAAATATAATTATTACTCGAAGACATGTGGTCGCTTGGCGTTTCACGAGTTATCTACGCAAACTCGAAATCGAGCAGAGTTTTTGATTATGGAAACATAACAATAACTTTATCGTAAATTAACTTTACTTTACTTTATGTTCGCAACTGAAGAATAACCTTGTAACCACCTATAAATCATGGTTTTGTAAATTTTCATGAAAAATTATCGACGTCCCATACCACTTATCAAACAGCAGATTGAATTTATATAAAAAAACTAAAAAATATTATGCATATTTTTAAAAGTCATAAAACAAGTTGTTCACTATGATGTGTATAATATGTGGTTAAAAGGTTATATTTGAGTCACGGGTCACGCTGTACAATACTTAGATTATCCATGAATCAACAACTAATGCACTACCAATATTTTAAATTAATGATAAGTAAATCTTAGACAACTAAGTACAAAATATTACATTACCTACAGTATAATATAGTATTGACATAGCTAAGTTATTCTCTTGCTGGAAAATTCCTAGGTATAAAAATCTCTATAGTAAATATTTTCTTATTTCTCTCATAACATGACAGCCTGACATCCTTTGTGTGGGATAAATGTCAAGCACGAAGCAATACCTGTCTTAAGGTAGGCCCTAGATGTCTATCATACTATTAGATCTAGGCTTCATAACTTGACTCGATACACCTCTATTCAGCTCGTTTAATAGACAAAGTGTAATGGGATATCTTAAACAATAATTATACTCGCGATACTTTTTATCTGAGACAGACGTCAGAGATGGAGTAAGGGGGCGGGGGCAAGAAAACACTCAACTATATAAAATTGGTAGATTAAAAGACTGTGTATTTTATTTTAAAATTTTATAAGTACTTTCGATTCGTTTAAATTGAAATTACACGGTTTTTTCATAGCAATTTTTAATTAGATTTTACTTGCCTAGGTGTATGTTTGAAATAAAAGTTATAAAGGATTTTTTGTTAATTTTATTATTTATTTTAGTCAACAATTAAGGTTTCGTTGTAGCATTCCCTAAGTCAACGGTATTATTTTCTACAACTACCGTTGTAGCCAAGCTATCATCTGGCACATTATCTACCGCTGTCGTAATTTGATCCACTGTCGTATTAGTATTTATAGTAGTCGTTTCTGTTTTGTTTTGATCATCTTTATTACCGTCACCAGTATTTGGTAAATGATCTCCAGTTACATTAGAACCACTTCTGCGATTATCTAATAATTCGTTACCCAAATTCTGTGTGGGTTTCTCTTTAGCAGCCGTATTTGTTTCATTTTGTTTGTCGCAGTTATTTATGAAGGGTTTGCCTGGAAGTAATAATAATATGCGTAGTTAGTACAATACAGATAAATATAAATTATATTTTGGTAAGGACAAAATTAATGACTATCTAAACAGGGTATTGCAAAAAGTATCATTGAAATTATAGGAAGTCATTCAGAATCAAGCTAAAGGAAAAATGTTTTATAAATCCAAGTGTCCAAAAAAAATGTACAAGTAATCAAAATAATTAATTCAATTATGGCATGGCCTAC
This sequence comes from Anania hortulata, assembly GCA_963576865.1. Classification (NCBI taxonomy): domain Eukaryota; kingdom Metazoa; phylum Arthropoda; class Insecta; order Lepidoptera; family Crambidae; genus Anania; species Anania hortulata. The sequence continues at coordinate 16,964,748 of OY756395.1, read as the reverse complement.
GGCGGTGGATAAAGCTCACAGTTCAATAACCTCTCGTATGGTAGGACGATGTTACCAGGACCTCAGAGTGTTGACCCTACATTTCACTCATTGCACCGCCGAGGTCTAACTTACCTACAAAGGATTCTTTTTAATATTTTTTCTGTTTACTAGACTCCAATCACTCTCTTAAATTAAGACAGTATATTTTGAACATTATATATATGCTATCTTATAGGTTTATGGACAAACAGATTTCTTTTGTACTTATTTTCTTGTTATTTGTATTAATTAGTTACTAGATTTTTAAAAAAAAATATAAATATTGAACAACATCATAAACATTTTGCTCTAATCATAAAGTAAGCAACTAAAACACTTGTGTTATAGAAATCAGAAACAGTGCCGGTACTAAATCACCCAAACTCGAGACGACATAGAAAAGCTCGTTTTCTACATTCACCCGGCCGAGAATCGATCCCGGGACCTCTGAGATGGCGACTAAAGTCCGGGGTACTTGCCTCTCGGTTACGGAAGTATCATGCAGTTGTCTTCTTGTGCTCCTAATTTCTAGTATTTCTCAATGGGGAATATGCATGTTTTTTATTTAGTCTTAAAATAAATAGTACTTAATTATAATTAATAAAACTTTAAGAATTTTTGAAAAATATCGATAAATACATAACTTACAGCCCATTAAAGTCGCGTGTTAGACAAAGAGATCCGATATGTACCGTGACGTCACATTACACGTCCGCCATACATTTTTCATAGTAAAAGTTGTTTAAGAAAGAGATAGGTATACCGTAATTTCTAATTACTGTATTACGGTAATTTTTACCTAAAATATATTTTGTTTTCACTATTAGCACTATAATTTCATATATTTTCCTATAAATATAGTATAAACGTTTTTTTTTTTCATGCATATTCCCTATGAAACTACTGAGTAAAGTTGTCTCAAATAAACATTAATTTTGAACTGGTTCACTTCGTTTTTCGTTTCTGCATACTTAATTTTTACTAATCAAATGTTGGATTGCTAGCTTTCTAATCATCTTTTTTCTTACCAACGAACAAGTTATTAAGTCCAGGGACGTGAATGCTGCCATCCCCGACTGCCAGGGCCAGCCGGGCTTTACCCACGTTAGATATTCCGCTCGCGTCTAAATTCAATGTACCTCTGCCTAGAAAAATAATACGGAAATTAGTATTCATTTCGCGGTGTTAGTTAAGCAGTGACGCAATTTTTTCAGGTCTCGCTCGGTTGCTCATAAAAGGAAAATATTTTTGGATGATGATAGGGATGATTAAGTTAATAATGTAATTGAGCGACATGTTTATAGAGTTCTCAAGGTTATTAAATGAATAAATTTCATGGTTTTCTTTTTAATTTGTGGAATTTTTAATAAAATTATGTGAATCTTAGTAACAAAATAATGTTTTTGTCAAAATCAATCAATTTTGAAAACTGACATAATATCTTCTACAGATAGCATCCTTTGTAGCGTCGGTCAATACATGGTAAAAACTTAAATGTCGATTTTTTCGGGAAAAAACAAAAAAGTGTGATTTTAGAAAAAAATCTTCTAAGATGTCGTTCTTTTAGAATTTAGACGATCTTAAATTATATTTTAAAATAAATATATAATTTTTTAAAATAAAAATGGATACCCACATAATGTTATAAAACTTTGAATTCTTTAACAGGCTTTCAAGTTAAACGAATCTCAATATTCAATTAATAATTTTAAAAAATTCCCGGCCATCGCAGGTCTTCTTGGTTGGTACAAGAGGTACCAACCAAGAAGACCTGCGATGGCCGGGAATCGAACCCGGATCAACTGCTTGGAAGGCAACTATGCTGACCATTACACCACCATCGCAGCCGAATAATGCAATGAAATTACGTATCAGTAGGTACGAGAAGTAACGTATTCGATATCGATAAACTCGGGACAGAGCAACTTTTTATCGCGTCGATAAAAATTTCGTGCGTCTTAAAATAGATTAATGACAGAATAATTATTTTTTTTCTTTTTCAATATTCAATACCTTTTTAATTCTTTTTACTATAACTAAATAACAAATTACAACTACGCAGTAAATAGCTTAGTTTTTTTTAGTAAATGTAACATTTTATTGACGCGAATAAAAGTTACATGTGGTTACCAGAACTTCCAAACTTCAACAGCAAATCGATTTCCCCAAGAGCACTTAGTCCGTTTGATTTTAATTTTAAGTCGATATTGCTCGGCAAGGATTCGCACTTGATACCATCCGTGTTGTTGTTATCCAACCTCTCTGATTTCTTTTTCTTTTTGTCCCTAACCTCTTTTAGTTTCGATTCCAACTGTAAGTAAAAGATTTCTACATAAGTATGCTTTGGACCGATTGTTTTTACGATATCATTTAAAATCATTTATTGCAAATGTTTATGGTAAAATTCTTATATCGATTTTACAAATGGTGTATTGTCTAGCACTTTAAAGCTAAACGGTAATCGAACCCGGACTCCGACCCTTGCGCCCAAAATCATTTTCATAATACATTAAGTATCAGTTTAGAGAACGGACGGAACGAATGAACGATGACCGTCCGTAGCGATGGACGACAGGGATCACAGGGAATCATTGTGTTCTCGACTGTAATGAACGATGACCGTCCGTAGCGATGGACGACAGGGATCACAGGGAATCATTGTGTTCTCGACTGTATTAGTCGTTGTAATAACTAACAATACGAGGACTAGTTTGTGCGACGAATACTGTTTTACCCCGATACTTTCGTCACGAAACGAAAAACGGTCTTTAGAAACAGTTCGTCTTTGCAACGCCAACTCCTAATCATACCGCGGCGTGGATTGCTTAACTTTGCTTATCACTGTACCTACTCTGCCAAAGCGCTGCCGCCACTGAGCTACAATCAGTACAAAAGTGCGGTTATCTATTATTTTCAGCGTTATACGTTGATATGTCTTTGCAAGAATTTACATGTAAGTATTTTAAACAATTAATAAGTACTTGCCATGTCCAACAATATGTCTTTCTGTTCTAAGAACGCTTCGTCGACGACATCGCTCCTTCTCTTTGTATCCAAGGTAGACTTTGGGTTCGACGGGGTGCTGCCTAATATACCATTTCCGAAGATACCCATCTAGAATATTCCATTTCATAATTACGTAATTAATAGGTATGATCAATTTGGTGAAAGATTTTTACATGCTTTTATTACTTTAACTTGTAAATACCTAACTGACTGCTGTAACTAAGTAATGGAAGTCGATTTAGACTTCCTACTTGTGATGGTGGATCATCATCATCATCATTTCAGCCATAGGACGTCCACTGCTGAACATAGACCTCCCCCAATGACTTCCAGATTGGCCGGTTAGAAGCGGCCTGCATCCAGCGGCTTCCCGCAACCTTTAACAATAATTATTAAAGAGATTTGAAACTTGTTGTGTGACATTTCATTAACAATACAATAATTTGAGACCATCAAACAGATCTGATAATGGAGCCAGGAGGCGGAAAGTAGAAATCCTAGTAGAATGTTGAAAGTTTCAGATTAGTCATTTGATTAGTTTTGACAAGTCCCATATTATTAGATATAAGCATGTTTCATGGGTTCTAAACTATAATTCTAATAATTTTATTCAATCTTTCATCTATGCATAAATCAAGAACATCTTGACGAATTGAGCAATTTTTTTAGTATCAGCAATTATCTAGTCCCGCCAAGGACAGGTTCATGTGGAAAGAAACACTTGAAAAGTTTCTCGAAAAAATTCCTAATTCGGAAATAATTTAACGTCATTTTTCTATGGGATTTTTTCTATTACATTTTTAAATGTCATTTGATTTTGTCTAATTTGGGAAAGACAACGTCTCTCGGGGTAGGTAGTGTTAAATAAAAACAAGGAACCTAATACATGGTAATTAAATAATCCAGAATCAGTTAATTCCTACTTAAGATAAATACATTCCAAACTTATTTTCGGCAAAGAAATGTAACTTTAACAACCCACAAAATCGCAATTTAGAATATTACCAGAAACGTAAGCAGGAGCCACGTAAGTGCCATTGAGTTGGAGCCGACTTGCAGGTCGGCTACACCGGTTTACGAGCAATGCACAAATCGACTTATAAATAAATACCTACGATTCGATGTAAGTGCACCAATGCTCGTTATAAAGGTTTATACACATTTTATTTCTACTATAAAAACTTATTACTTTAAAGGCCTCCCTTTCTCTCGCAACTTTTTAAATTGTTTGGCTTTTTAATCGAGTTAAAAACGTGCTGAAACAAGTCCTTCTTAATTGTGGCTACAACTGTATATATATAAACTATTTATATCATAGTTTTAATTTTTTTATGTTCAACTTGAAAATATATTTTAACTGCCACCAGATACCAATAGAAATAATTTACTTGATGTACTTAAATCTATATCATTGTAAATGTATTTTTTTCTAAAGTTTTAATTGGATTGTTTCGATTCCCACACTCGTGAACAAACTGAATCATATTGGTATCCGTGGTAACGCTCTTTCGATTTTTAAAGACTTCTTATATGATCGAAATCAACAAGTTAGAATAGGAGAGTTAGTTAGCAGTGATGTTTCGGTAACATATGGAGTCTCTCAAGGTAGTATTCTGGGTCCTACCCTCTTTCTGGTGTACATAAATGACCTGTGTCAACAAAACCTATCAAACGGAAAAATATTTACATATGCAGATGACACAGCGCTTATTTTCTGTGGTGGAACCTGGGAAGAGGCTCAACGCAACGCTGAGTCAGGTCTCCACCACGTCTACCATTGGCTAAGAAGAAATCTTCTTACCTTAAACCTATCCAAAACTAAATACCTACAGTTTTCCTTTGCAAACACGTCCTCACCTGATGCGGAGTTACGGGCTCACTCGTGTATGACGTTCCCGGCTAGATCTGAATGTAATTGTGTAATTATAACTAGAACAACTTCTGTTAAGTACCTTGGAGTCGTTTTGGATGATAGGTTGAGCTGGCGACCACATATTGAGCTGACTACCTCCCGTATTCGAAAACTAATTTGGATGTTTAAAAGACTGAGACATGTTGCCCACATAGAACTCCTGCGCCAAATATATTATGCGCTTGCGCAGTCTATTCTTGGGTACTGTGTGGGGGTGTGGGGTGGTGCCTGTAAAGGAATTCTTATGCCACTGGAAAGAGCTCAAATATCTTTGTTAAAGGTTATGACTTTTAGACAGGTTCTCGACAAGGGCACTCTATGAAAAATGTGCAGTTTTATCTGTCAGGCAACTTTATATACTGAATGCTGTAGCCAAGCAACACAAGCTCACCCCTTTTAATAGCAAAGAATATAATAATAAGTAAATTTTACTAAAAAAAATAAAACCGACTTCAAAACACTGAAATGCTAAAAATAATCCTAACACTTAAGTACCTAATCAGTTACTTTTGGAGTCGGTGCCAGCCGATGAGAGATTCAATGTTTTTGTTTGAACCGACTCCAAAAGTAACTGATTAGGTACTTAAGTGTTAGGATTATTTTTAGCATTTCAGTGTTTTGAAGTCGGTTTTTTTTTTTTTAATAAAATTTACTTATTTCATCTATTTTTAGTGATAAATCCTAATCTAACTGCTGAACACCGATTTCATCTCCTATTTTCCTACCCTTAGGGGTGATTTTTATTTTGCAAACTTTTATCATATTATCTTTGAAGTATAAGCTATTAAATAAAACAAAAATCATCAAAATCGGCTCATATTTGTCGAAGATAGGTAACAAAAACCACAACCAAAATATTATCTGGGTATATATTTGTTGATTTTCTCAAAAAGTTCTAAATCAATTTCGATAAAATTTATATGGGACCACCTCTGAAGTATGATCTACCAAACAAAAAAAGAATCATTAAAATCGATTCATAATTGGCGGAGTAACCGCGTAACAAATATACAAAAAAAAATAAAAAAATAACATACAGTCGAATTGAGAACCTCTACCTTTTTTGAAGTCGGTTGAAAAGAGAACTATAGTCAACGTATAAAACGACGTACAGCTTCAGCTAGACGACAACAGCGCTATATGGCGGCGTATCTGTACAACAAAATTAATAAGGAGTTATATATACATCCATTAACAAATTTTGGAGTTAAAATTAAAGTTAAAAACTGGCTGTTGAATAAGGATTATTTGGACACTGAAAATTTATTGTGTCAGCTTAAATGAGATCCACACATACTCACATTCAGGCACGCACACACCCTATACACACACACACTCACAACAACAACACACACACACACACACACACACACACACACACACACACACACACACACACACACACACACACACACACACACACACACACACACACACACACACACACACACACACACACACACACACACACACAACCTTCATTCGTTTTGATTGTATTTATTTTGTAAGTTTATTAAAGTTACCATAAATGTGATTTGTTAACAACTTGGGAGGGAGATCTGGCTTGTGTAACACAGGTGTTAAACCTAGCACAGAAGCCAGGGATACCTATATTGTTAAGTACCTAGGGTTTTTATGGAAATAAAAAAATTATTTATTATTTATTTATATTTATTGTTAATATTAATTTGTAATTAAGGGCAGCGAGCCAAAGACTTGTTAGGTTATTGCATTTTTTTTTTCTAGTTGATTTTTGAAAATATGTAACTAAAATATAAAAATATGTAACTATATTCAGTTCTAAGTATGGGGAACCCCCAAAATTTATAGTTTTTTTTATATTTTTGTGTGAAATTCTTAATGCGGTTCACAGAATACAAATACTTATCTACGACATACGGACGGACAGACAGATAGACAGACAGACAGACATGACGAATCTATAAGGGTTCCGTTTTTTGCCATTTGGCTACGGAACCCTAATAAAAACGAACGTTGACATATCAAGCACTAAAAGTCCCTAACTTTTAAGAGATTGACGTAGTTACTCAGCTAAAAAAATTGCATCACACCATTATTTTTGCATCCAAACAGCAAATCTACCACGGGTACCGATCGACAACTTCATGACTGGCGCGTTTACCTTAATGCATTTTATTACTGCAACGTGCCCGCGCCAAAATGCCCGACGGAAATAGGATTAAAATCGTAGAGCGACACACAACAGTCGCCAGCGAATTTCTACAGTAATTGATTTGACAAAATAAATCGATTACACTAAACGGATGTGTATTGTATAAAATTCCAGTTAAAATGGAAAAACAGCGTTAACTTTATTTTAAAAAACTAGCTGTCCCGGCGAACTTCGTACCACCCTACATACTTTTATTTCGTGAATTTTTCCGTCTTTTTTAAAATAATTATTCTGCTTTTCGGGGCGGAGACAAATTCAACAAACAAAAGTTCATAAAAATCAGTCCAGCCGTTCTTGACTTATAAATGGTGTAACTATGGGTCAGTTTGTTTTATATATAGATTGTATAATCCCTCAACGCAAATTTCTAAACAGACACAAAATAATATTTTTCTTAACCCTTAAAAACTTAGGATAATGCATAGTGCAATTACCTTTAAGCATAGTTAGTATCACTTGCTTTAGTTATAATTCAAGAGTAAACGAAAAGGTACTGGGTTTAATGATACCTACCTGATTCGATCTCGCTAAGAAACACCGACCATAGCACGCTGTGCAACCTTGAGATCTTTTATTTAAGGTTACCTGTGGGTTAACAGATGGTAAATAATTGTACAATACATCACATACTGCATGTATGTATGCAAGGGCGTATCGAGATTGAATCAGAAATATGAAGATCCGTAAACGAACAAAAGTTGCTGACATAGCCCAACGGATTAGCAAGCTGAAAGTGCTGGATGCAGGCCGCAGCCAATTTGAAAGTCATTGGAAGAGGCCTATGTTAGATACATAGATAGATAGATAAACCATTTATTTGCTAAACATTTTGGCACAATACATAATAAAATACAAAAGAGTGATTAAATTACAGTAGTTAATTTCATAACTATGTAATTAATTTCAGCAGTGGACGTTCTATTGCTGAAATGGTGATGGTGATGAACCACAAGTGTAATGCAAATAAACGATTTGATATGATTTGGATCGATTTTCGGTTTGGGTCAATTCAGAAAAGCTTTTTAGGTCTGTGTGAGCTCGGAGACTTCTGACATAAATCATTGTCTGGTAACTCGTAAAAAAAGGATCTTGATTCTTTACTTCAAACCATGACATACGTGTGCTATCTGGCGTTTCAAAGTAGTGTTGTTTTTAAATCTAACTATGCAGAAAAAAAGGTTGAAGATATACTGTTCCAAGAGCTCATGGTTAGGCCCTAGGCCCCTCTGAAGTCTGTCTCTCCCTCTAAAGTGGTTTTTATTTTTTCAGTTAAATCTTGTTACAATTTAATAATAATCACTTTATGATAGTAACGAAATTATTAATATACTGATCATTAAAATATTTACTTTAAAACTAAATCAAAACTGATTTAGTTTCTTAAGGCGACGGGTAAGGCAAGTGACCTTGAACATTAAGCGTCGACTAATGCGACTTCTATTATGTACCTAAGATAATACAAATGCTTTTTGCAGACTAAACATCCATCCGTTGCGCTCCTGTGCAAATAGATTATCATTGCGAGCAAAATATCCGCTCATGGAAAAGTAGGCGCTAAGAGTAAAATCCGTTAAAAAACCTCATAATTCTTAATTGGTTGACTATTTGAAAAAAAATAAACTTAACCTAAAGGCACGAATGTTATAAATAACTAAACCAACTTTAAAGATAAACAAAAACGTCGTTTAAAATATAAATGTGTACAAACTCGCGATATTTGCTGTATTTTGAAATATTTTTTAGTGTTTAAAAGAAATAATAACTTCAACATATACGAGTAAATTACATGATATATTAAATTTCACATCCTATATCCAGTATTTTCGCCAGAAAACTTGTACAGAAACACCTACTTGACGTACACTCTCCTTACCCGGTGCCTTAATAAGTTTTTATAATGCCTTACTAAATCCATTGCAAATAATTTCATTTGGTACCGTATTAAATGGATTAATTATATTTATTATAATTGAATGTGATTTTTCTTCTTATTGCGTGTTTTTCTTAAAGTGATTTATACTGGAGATAATAAACAAATTTGATAAAAATTCTTTATCTTGCTCGCAACTCATCAATTTTTTTTGCTTTTGTTCAATAAATTACGTCTTATTTGTTTAACGAGTTGTGTTATTTTACGAATTTATCTAATACTTAGTTCAAAGAGTTTCTGCAATACCACAGTACTACATTTCTTTACAAAAACAATATTAGTTATCTTTAAAATAAAGAAATAAGAAACCGTCAAAATTTTTAGTTCCAGATCATTTTTGTTACGATATCTACAGTAGAAAAGGTAATACTTACTACTTGTAACGCAAAATTTAAAGCAAACAAAATAAAAGCAAATATAATTTTAATATCATAGTTTAAAGAACTAAAAACAATCGGAAACGAATGAAATGAGCCCAAACACCAAGGTTTTATTAGTAGTCATTGAAAAATTCCACTATCCACTTCCTCCATCATCAAATCAGCATAATGGTATCGAAATTATTGCATTGTCATCCAAATCTCAAATACTTATAAAGTTTTAAATCGATACGACAGATAGAAGTAGGTTAAAAATGACTTCCAAGATTTGTTTACATATTCCCAAGTGAAGCTAGTAAGTGAGGATTAATAAAACCGATCAAACATAAGTTGGACTTAGCGAGGGCGCAAACGTGGACACTTTTGTGTATTGTGTCAGACACAAGCTACCGACGAATATTTGATTTCTATAGAACCAGTATAAAATCATCCACTCTCTGTGCATAGGTGAACATTTCTTGTGTCCAGTTGCTTCCACTAAACACATACTCATCATGACGATCAAAAAGTGTTCGGTATCGGCTGTAAACTAAAAGTTGCCACGTTTGCTATCCTATAAAAAATAGTAGGTGCTCGCTCGGGTCTTTCCCTAAATATGCCTTTAGAAACGCGACGTTTGTAAGACCAAAAAATTCAAGTCCACGTTTAAGGTCCTTGCCTAAGTAAACGTCAAAGTTTATACATTTGCGTGAACATCACAACCGTTTATCGGCACGTTCCCAAAGTGATTAGAAACAACATTTCGTATTCAGAAATCGTTGTAGACGTTGTCGTACACGATTGGAATTTCGCAACTTAGATCATAAAACAGGCGGGTAATAAAGCCAAATCGATGTTGCGAAATGCCGAATTTTATTTGCATAGAATTTCAATCGAACATTTATTCTGTAACTTCAAACCGAGAGCGGTAAGTTGATTCCGAAAATTCCGCAGTTTTTAACTCAACAAACTTATGTCGTGCCTTCAAAGACAGTCAGTAATGCTTATTAAAAAGTTTTGATGTCGAAATGGAATAAGAAATTACATTCGCCAGCTTAATTTGTTGTTCTTTTGATATCTAATGCTATTTACAGATATATTTCTTCTCTTTTTTAATAAAACCTTTCTTAAGTACCGCCAACTGATGAATTTTTTATTTGTTTAATCAGTTACTAGGTAACTAAAGTGGTAAAACCAGCATTATTTTGTGTTTACTTATTCCAAATACTATTTAAATAGCTGCAGCTACATTAATGCGTATACCTGTCACATTTTATATCCATCGTTAATCACAAATTGATAGTTAAACATATTATGAAGAATCTTTAAGATGAAACTCTATCAATAGTAGGTACTTAGGTACCTATTGAGTATACAACATATTGATAAAAAAGGTTTTCAAAAACAAATAAATTAGAAAATATTCATATCATCATCATATCAGTAATAATTGATATTTTTCAGAAAATGCAGGTCCAAACCTTAGTCACTCTTCTAGGGTGCGTACTAGCCGTGCAATGCAGAGACACAAGCAAAGCCATTAAGTCTATTCCCACTATTACCGGTTCCTTGGTCAATCTTGGCAAGATGGATATTTCATTTCATTTTAATTCTAAAGGTTATTTTTCTAAAAACTACTTGTACATCGATTGTAGATACGAGTAAATAGAGACCAATAATAATGTTGACAACACAACTTTTCAGATTTGCCGACTAAAACTAATGACCAAAACACGGCACTCCACTCGTTTTTATTCTCAAAACCAAATCCAATTACCGAAGAACCTTGCCCGTGTTCAGGCATAAAAAACACCAACAACTTTCTAAACCAGCCATCAGATCTTCTGAGTAGAGTCCTCACAAGTAATGACCTATTTTCGTTCAACAAGGATCCTGTTTCTTCGACTATGTGCTGTGGTTCCCATGAAAATGTTCAAGAAGACATTGTGACATTCGAATTTGGGCCAAAAACAATGAACTCAAATAGTATTCCTGCAAAACTTCCGAGTTTACCTTTCATTTTTGAAAGTGTGTTCCCCAAACGACAACTTATATCATCTTCAATGCCTGCAAAACCAAAAGCTGTTGAAATTTTTCTGTTGCCCAAAAACAGGGATTCTCATTTCCTTCCTATGAAGAATGAAATAAAGAAAGACGCTATACAGATAGTCGGAGATAAGGAATTAAGAAACGATTTCAAAACTATGAAGTTCAGACCATCAGTTCCTATAAACTTTCAATCTTCAGTGAAAAAAGATTTGACAACTCAAGAAAAAAACGAGACTGAAAAACAACTGGATAAAGAAGAAGTACAAACTACCACTGCTGGCAATCTTAATGCAATTTAAAGCACAAAACACAATGTTTGTCTTTTGTTCATTTATTTATTTGATTAAATACTACCTAAATTAAGGTATAGCTGTTTTATTCTAAACCTGAAATAATTCTGCTCATTTTGGCTGTGAAAATGTATTTTATGAAATCAAGAAAATGGCATTGTATCTATGATAATAAACCATATTTTTAAAAGGGCAGATTCTTACAAAACTATGTTGCCGTTATTAAATCTACACTTCTATTCCAAGCGAGTGCTCATGACTTAATGAACCTTGACTGTCACATTAGGAAAATACACGACATTCTCGCTCGGAGGTTGAAACATTGTTTGTCGAACACAGACTGTTTTGAAAGGGCTTGATTGCTAAGCAGCAATGGGTGTTCGGCAAATTATATAGACCTGCGACCTGATTGGTGAAACAATCCAGGTTTCAGTAAACTCGATACGTGATGCAAATGTGAATTGACTCGTTTGCATGCAGAAGGAGCGACCGGAAATTTATCTGCAGGTACCGATGCTTAATGAGCCATAAGGTACCAGCATTTAGAAGCGTATTTTTATGAAAACCTTATTTATTATACTCATGCTAACCTAAACGACATATCACTACAATGTTTTATCTTACTAGGTAATGTTTTTCTCTTTTAATAAATCTATAAACTACTAAAATTAAGTTACTTAACCAAAATATTTATAGGTGATTATTTTAATGTGAGAAAATTATCTACACATGAACAAATTACATTATCGAACTCCATTATGCCATAATATTGATTACCTAGTTACAAACTGAAATACTTACTGTTTCTCTTTTCTCTGCTGCCTCTTCTTCTTGAAAGCCCTTTTGACTCTCAGAAGAAGGAATGCCGCGCGATCTATAGTTAGCACGGAGGGCCGCTTGGCGGCGCTAGGCTCGTCCATCCCCTCCTCTTCGTCGCCCGCCTCATCGCACAACCTCAGGCCTAGCCATCGCTGTTTTGTTGCAGTTCTCGTTTTGCTGCCGTAGAGGACGCACGTTTGATTTATACTCTTGTACTAATAGTGCATGTTTAAAGACACGTTTCGATTTTAACTTTGTCAAAGAGGTTGGATAACAAATTACAAGACAAACAACACTTTTTAAACTATTTTGAATACGGATAAGTTACTATTTTTCACTCACTGACAAAACACCACACTTAAACACACCACCTGGAACAAAGAGAAAGCACAATTTAGAAGCGCTAAATAAAGTTTCACTAAAGATAAATGAACAAATCGGAGAAGTTCTATCGCAGTCAAACGCCTACATTGAAGTTCATTGATACCTTTTAAAAGTACTAGCCACTTGAGTATTTTTAGATGAAACTTTTTTCTATAAAAATGTTTTTTTTTTCAGGTTTCTCTGTAAACTTTGATTGGATTTCTTCTGATAAAATATGTATAGTAGAATTTATGTAGGTAAGTACACAACTAATTTTAGAAAGTGAATTAAGGGTGTAATTTAAACTAGCACTCGATAAAAATTGGGCCACTCCTTATAATTTAAACATTTATAAATGTTTAACCCTGTCTCTTGCTCATAAACTACTTAATCGTTTTAATAAATATTTAACTCTGTCTCTTGCTCATAACCTACTTAGTTGCAATTTCATACTCTTAGCCAAAATTGACCAACAGTATCACGTTAATATATGACCTTAGCATTTCAAAGTATTGTGATTGTTACAACTGCACCAATCAAAACTCAGAGCTACAGTCAACTTAAACAACTGAGAAATATACTAGCATTGAATTATTCATGAATTCAATCAGAGTTCTAATAATAACAGTAGTTAACAGAACTACCTACAGACATACAAATAGCTCCCAGGAGGTTCTAATGGAATTGTTAGATTTATGCGATGAGTATGAATAATTGATGGATAATTAAATATTGAAAACCGCAGCTCCTCTAGTCAAGAAGCAAATGCTAATTGTTTTGGTACCTTATTGATGTTTATTTCCACGTCCACGTTATTAATAGGGCGTCCTATTTATTCATTTTGAATTTCTTAAAAGCCTCTTTTATACTTAAACACGTACGTATACGTAAGATGACTATCCTAAACCAGTTTTTGCGTTTTCTCTCTTCGACTTATTATAAATCTATTCTTGGATATAAAGAAACAAAAACACGTTTTTATTAAAACATAAAATCTAGTTATATTAGGATGGGACATATTATTGTTTATTAGGCATTAAAAATAACTCCCTTCCGATCTCTGTGTACTTTAAGCAAATGCAAGAAATAAATTAATGTATCTCCTAACTCGGAGCAGTATTAAAATCTTCGCCCTAGTCCTTTTACTACTCAGTGCTAAAAGGCAGTAGGCCGGCCTCATCTGTCGCAGAAACGATGAAAGGTGGAGTAAACGGGTTCTCAAGTGGAGACCACGCCTCAGCAAACGTAGTGTAGGGTGGCCTCCATCTCGATGGACCGATGACCTTAGGAAGGCTGGCAGTTGCTTGATGAAAAAAGCGAGAGATCGTGTTTTTTGGCGCTCTTTACTCTTGCTTACACCTAGCAGTGGACTGAAATAGGCTGACATGTGAATACTTTTAAATGGCAGGTGTATATCCAGACAATGTGTAATGTACTTTATCGCATTTCACCAGTCCTAAAAATAAATCAAAGTAACAGAATATACTTAGCTGCAGCGAAATGGATATATCATGTTGGAAAATATTATTGCCCATAAAACGTATGCATCAGAATTCGCGAGATCTCGTTTCAGATCGGAGCACTCGAATCTGTTAGTATTTTATGGCGATGACGTGTGTGGGACTTATTATTTTATACTACTTTTAACACTCCTTTACTAGCTTTACTTACTAGGTATGCCATCAGATCTTGGAAGTCGACTTTAACCAAATCTTATGTAGAGACACTTAAAACATTTAGTATTGTAATTTCTATGTGTTTCTAGGTCCATGCCCATTCTACTATTTACGTAATGTGTGTCAAAGAATGCACCCGCCACATTTTGACTTAGTCGCAGTTAAATGATTTAACACCTTTGTAAGTAAGAACGTGTGAGACTTCAGTATCATCATTACATTATCATACCGTACAGTAGTGATTGTCGTTGAGTTTGTACTAGTAAAAAAATAGTTTTTGACTGACTTAACCCTTAACCAGTTAACCTTTGTCTGGTCGCGTCAAAAAAAATAACACTATTAGTAGCACGGGGTCCTCTGGAAACCATGTTTAATTTGCAAAAATAGAAAAATCTAACGTAGTCAAATGTTTATATTTATTAAAAACTAAAAAGCATTTTAACTTAATAAAGACTTAATAACAAAGAAAGAAGAACTTCCAGAAAATTACTAAACATAAATTTCTAAATCAGTCTTTAAAAAATCGTAAGCATAAACATGTAGATGAATCGCAGACTGCTTTGTATTTTTGTATAATTGTATGGTACTTAATGCACATTTACCGCACTTAGTTTTAGTTATTCCGTCTATAGATCTCAGACATAATTATGTGACAACGATGTTTAGAAGCCCTTACTTAAGTAAGCTACAAAAGCCGATGGCTCGGGGTTATAATAGACCCATGGGGTCTATTGGACTCCAAACACCTCCATATAAATATTGAAGAATATAGAAGCACTACGGAAGGAAGATCTTAAGTTGCTTGGGGTCCAATAGACCCCACGCAATTAGTAAAATGGTTTTGGGTTAACGAATTTCCTTAAATAATGAAAATATTTTGTAGTATTTATAATCTACATGATATTTCAACAATATTTTTAAAATTCAATTTATTTAATGATTGTAAGTTACTCGTATATTCTAAACTAAATTATTTAGTTAGTACTAAAGTATATTTTTACTTTTTTATTTTTTTTTGAAGTTTTGGTATAATTACGTTTTATTCTTACACACAAACACAAGTTATTCCAAAAGAAACGTGTCTCAAAAGTTTTCCTCGTCGCCTGTTTAAAACAAAAAGGCGAACAAGCTCCGTGTCGCGTCCAATAAGAGTCCTGTCAACTCCTTCGGGACGTGACGGGAACACCGAACAATCTCTTGATTTTCCAATCCGCTTCTTGGAGAAGTTTCCGTGAATTTAGCTCGAAGGAGACGCGAAGATTCGTCTGTTTCAAATCTAAGGCATTAACCCAAATGTTTCTCTAATGCGGTTGTAATTTATAAAATTGTTTGTTAATTTAAAGACGCTTGAATACCTTCTTTGAATGTTATCAAGGAAAAAATGTAATGTATACAACAAAAAATTAGAAAAACATCAACTGGAGTAAGATTCTTACTTAAATAATATAATAAATATTTGACAACATCACATACAATGCTCTGATACTATGATAAGTAGCAACACAAGTTGATACAGAAATCAGAAACAACCACGGCACCACAACATCCAGACTCAGAGATAGTGACACCAAGTCCAGTATGCTCTCCTCTCGTCGTCAAACTTAGAACTAGAAATCTGACAACGCAATCAAAAGGTATATACTGCCGGTTATGCCGCATATTTTTGAATAGGTGCAAAGGAATTAAAACCTAAGTATAGGGTACTCGACAAAGAATCATGAAATTTCCATTGATTTAAGAAATTTTGCTAGAAGTTGTGTCGTGTAGTCTACAAATAAAGGAAAAAAATCAAAATTATTTATTTCAGTAACGTAATTATACAATACATTGAATGGTTTAGAATCTCCCTTTAAGCTAGGAATTACTTGTGTTAAGAGAATCTACTCTTCTTTAACAACCTTGAAGTCCGAAAACCGAAGTTTTTTTTATCAAACTCGTAAAAAGCCTTATAAATCTTCGAGGTTTTGATTCCCGTAATGGACGAACAGATTTGTACGGAATCTTCGGTGCGCGAGTGCGTTTTGCAATTGGCCACCTTTTTTAAAAAATCTCGATGTTGGTCCCGTACTAAAGCCTTTATTGTGGGTTATTTGTATTACAGCCAGCGTCATAGGCATTAATTGATGGTTAATATAGAAGTTTTAAAATCCTTACACATTCTCAAGTTAGAATAGAGAAAGTATAGAGAATAGTTTTAGAAATTGTGGTGGAGTAGTGGGTACCATTCTTGTCAAAATAATACTCATTTATCTACGACCTTAAGCAGCGGAATACGAACACTTTCACACTAGGCGAATTTGCCACGCCACGCATATTTCGAAAGACTCCGTGTTCCATAAACGGGGTCTTTCGAAAAATGCATCGGAAAAGTTTCGGCGTCTTGCCAGCAATCACGCAGCGTCGACATGACCCTATAGAGCGGCGCACTGGTGTCTCTTCGACTAGAATTCTCACTATAACGTAGCGGTATTTCATGAACGCCAATAATCATTAATAAACTAGCCAGTAGAACCAGTTGGTGGAACACAATTTAAAAGCATGGGCGCCATACCTGCCCTAAGAGTATGGCTCCTATACTTTTAAATTATATGTTCAACCGAAATATGAATTTAGTAAGCTTAAAACTCATTTCGGATTACCAACCCACATTTCCCAAATTTGGTTCAGCTGGCAATTTTTTTGTATTGTTTTTTTTAACTTATTGCCTGAATTATCTAATTATTGTAAAAAAAATGTGTTTCTTTATTAGGTGATTAATTTATTAATAAACTTATTTTTGTTTAATAAAAAACCTAATCAAGCACAAAATATATTTTATTTAACATTGGCGCCCAACGTGTGGCCAAAATTACTACGTAAGAGTATTTATGTGCTAATACTATTTTTAGCTTTTTAGTTTTTTGAAGTCAGTTTTATTTTTTGTAATTATCTGGACTACAACCACGAGAATATGTTGCGTAATGTGAGAAACCTTTATCAGTGTAACCAGCCACCCCTTAAGGTGCTTTTCCTTGAAATGGATACGAAAAAAGAGGTGTTTTTATACAAATGATAGCTCGAGCAGACTAGAGTGGACTCACCGCTTTAATAGAAACGCACACCAAAAATAGAGCTCGGTACTTAAACGAATAGAATCAGATAGGTACATGACGTAAGTTTGTTTTCTAATAAAATAATAACAGTGCTTAAGTTGATATATGATAATTGAAGTCTGTTTATTTGTCAAAGCATAGGTATGTAAACAATTTCATCGTTGGCTGTATACAGTAAATTATGTTAACGAAGAAATAAATTAACTTTTGTGCCTTGTTTGTGCCAACCTGGAAAAATATTTGGTCGGGATTAATTTATTACTGTAATTACGTGATTATTCATCTCAAATTCATTATTTCTATCATAGGGATGACGACTGGGTAAACAAAATGGAATTCTATTTAGTCTGTCAGTTAGATTATCATTGGTCCACATGCGGTTATCCAGAACCTGCACCTCAACTTCAGCAGTTGTTTTGAGAAACTGGCCTTAGACGTCCAATGTGCAAAGGATCGGCTATTACTGTCGTGTGGATCAAACTATTTGTGATTTGCAGAAGAATAATGATTAGTACAGAAATTCAAAACCGATAAATTTCGTTTAGGTCAATGGCCCACTAATACAATTACTCATCACATTACTCTTTTAGTAAACAATATCAGATACCAAATTGATTTTCAGTAGCTAAACTCATGAAAAAAAAATGCTTTCTTCGTAATTATTATTCATTTTTAAAATTTATATTGTTGTTTAGAGAACAATTCTTCTTTTTTCGTATAAATTACCTTTTTTGTAAATATTCAGTAAAACAACATAATTTATATGTATAACGCTGCGCATACCTATAATTTAAATGCATATATATGATGTATTTAAAGATTGTGTTAACATAATTTCCCTTTATGTATTTAGTTAGTAAGCCATATTAAATAAAATAAAAAATAAAATTTCTCGGACTCTATTACAATTTTTAATTTAGTGGTCGACATTAGCAGCGCTTACCTTACCTGCTAGTCACCAAATGCGGCATGGCAACCGCTTTACTGACTTATGACTTTCATCATTCGTTATATCGCATGCGAAAACTCGTCGCATGCGATATATTAAACGAGTTATCGACCAATGAAAATGCTCCTTTACGTATTCAATAATATTTGGAAATAGGCTTGGTGTCGGATCTTACTAATAATATAAATGTGAAAGTTTGTATGTTCTGATATTTGTAACTCATTTACGTTTTAACGGCTGAACAGAATAAACTAATATTTGGCACACATACTGATATTGATTTAGTTGTAAGAGCAGTTACCATACCATAGCGAAAAGACGTGTGTTTGAATCTCATTTGAGGTCGTCCAAAAAATCTAGTGTATTTTTTTATTAATTAATATATTTTTAATACAACAAAATTAATACAGAAATCGAGTTTTTCATACTTTCATTTTACTATGCTAACGTCACCTTCAAGATCGATAATAAAACAGAAACAATAAAACACCAGTCTTTACTATTATTTCAGGACCTTTCTGACATATAACCATATAAATTTTAGAGCCTTCGACTCTTTGTTGTTTGTTCGGAAAATGACACTTCAGCATTTGGTAGGTTATGAAAATTTTTACGAGTGATTTCTTAGTGCGATCGCAAAGTCACCTGAATGTGTGAAGTTAATTTGATGCCATTATGACCTCTGCGATCTTTTTGATAAAGGTTAGAATGCCAAATATGCTTTCTTTGATAAGGTAATTTATGTTCTAAACGACTGTTTTGGTGGTGTCGTGGTTTTATAGCACATCGGGGAATATGTGCCAGCAAAACAATTTTATTGCCATGTGTTAACCCAAAAACTTCTTGTTAAGTGAAAAGGAATACAGAGTGGTTTGTTTGTTTTTCAAAGGTTTGATGGATGAATAATAAAGTCTTTTATATTTACACTTTGTGTGTATTTTATTTATTTACAAACTACGTTACAGGACATAAAATAACGAATAAAATTATTGAAAAAGTGATTTAATTTTCAGATACGGTCTCACAGCTTATGTATAGTAGGGGTTGGTGCAGTGGGCTCAACTCCCAATGTTGCACGCTAATAGGAGTTGTAGAATGCGTTTCCATTGAGGTAAATACTAGAGAAGATCTTTATTTTTAAAATGGCATAAATAAGAAGGAGGTTCTTAGTATAAATTGCATTGGTAAACTAAGAGACGAATTCAGACGAGAAACTTGATTGTAAGGAGTCACCGCCTAGACGCCTAGCAATCAAGTTTCTGTGAATGTCAAAGCAAACGAGCTTAATTTGAAAGCCCAAAACACAAGCTCTATCACCAGTGCGCCAAAGCTTTGTACGTTTGACGACCATGCAAGTGAAGTTGGATCCATTTTGGACGTTGTTTAGCATCCTTTAGAGCGTTTGCTCACTGTAGGTACCTGTTTTTTTTTTTTTTTAATTCGGTCCGAAGTATTTTTGAAACATTAGAAATGATTCTTGAATTCAAACCCGAAAACAATAGGTGTATTAAATTCATTTCTATTCCTCACAATTTTACGCATTTTTGAACTACTATTGTGTAATAGGTGTTGCTAAAATTAAAATCTTGTGACTGTTTTCGTTTCACGTAGAAAATATTTAAAACCGGAATGCAAAAACCCATTAATTGTAAAAACCAGTAATAAATCGCTTAAAACAACCCGGTAAATAAAATTTATAAGTGTTTACTGTTTTCAATGTCATTCTTCCGTACTATCTACTAGTAGAAAACGAAAAGAATTAACGGAATGATTTTTTTTAAATAGTGATATTTGCATGCGAATCTTGCGATTATATAGTCGGATTGGAATTAGCATGATCTAAAAATGTATCTCCTGTATTTTGTATAATTCAAATCAAACGCTCTTACAACTCAAACAAAAAGAGAAGTAAACCTACTCGATCCGCCTCTGTTACTCGCTCATGTAATAAAACATGCA
Source organism: Anania hortulata (assembly GCA_963576865.1). Lineage (NCBI taxonomy): Eukaryota > Metazoa > Arthropoda > Insecta > Lepidoptera > Crambidae > Anania > Anania hortulata. Next base: position 16,944,129 of record OY756395.1, on the reverse strand, counting down.
AGTAATTAATAACTTTGACGTACAAAAGACCGACCACGAAGTCATAAAAGAACAATTTTATCATGAGCGCCGGTATAAGCTCGCTTCCTTCCGCAATAATGTGGTTTCCGAAAACCTTTAAAGCGAATTAATTATGCGTAGAAAATAGTTCATTGTCTTTAAGAAACAAATTTTGAACGCTTCTCTTTTTAATTTTGTGTTATTTTAAATGTTGTGCTTAATATCAGCAAATTTATACAGAATATTTTTAGCAATTGTCACAGTTTTGAAGGCAGGTTTTTTCTCGGCACCAGCCCACAATTGTCTCACAGCAGTAACAAACATGATTAGTACTTAATTTTCTTTATAACACCTCTGTATACCATGTTTAAGGCAAATAAAGTGTATTCTATTTTATTTAAAGTAAAAAAACTAATTGGGACGTACGTACAACAGCTAAATTTAGACCTATTTGCAGAAATAAATTGGTTTTATTGGTTTTACAGGAACTAACTAATCTTTGTGTTACAAAGTTTCAGACAGTGAATTTTGCCAAGGATGTCTTTTAGCACACACAGTCCTAAGCCAATCTAGAAAACAAATATGTATAGGAAACCTGTTATATGCGCAACCGGTAATACGATGTACAGCAATAATTTTAACGTAGGTACCAAAGTTAATAGTTCACACAAAAACTAATTATTGATGGATAGGCGATATCAATATATTTTGAATACATTTTTATTCATTTCTGTAGGACCTTTAGATTCATAGAAATTGTTACAATTAAAAGGTTATAGTCGGTTAAAGACTTTACATTACTTAACTAACCTTTAGGGGCCGCTTATATTGCTTAAATACAACTTTATTTTGACCAAATAACATTAAAACCGCAAAAAAATAATGTTTCCTATACTAAATACTGAATTAGCGGTTCAATTGTTAGGTTGTAAGGGGTACTTGTTTTTATGTTAGATTTATACAGCGTTACATTTCACGGTAGTGCCAATTTTTCAGGGACCACAGAATCAGTAACTAAATCGATCTATGTAATATAAACAAACTCTTTTTTTATATTTTTAATTCTTCCATTCTGCATTTGAAAAATAGAATACGTAGAAAATTTAGGATTACTCGATTAAATTGCACCGTATGTGCACTGCATGAGGTTCTTGTTGGAGCGCCGTCGGCGTACGCCTGTGATCTCTGATCTTCTTCTTCTGTCTTGTCAATGGCGACTCTAGGCGGACTTCGACGAGAAATATGCAACTTCTACGGCGTTTTGTGTCGCTCTGTTGAGGTCATCCCTAGTGCAGGTGTAGGGGCACAAAGGGCAGGATATTACGTGAGCCTTAGTTTGTGGGTCCGCACCACAGTCGCACTCACTTTGCAGCTCGGTCCTCATTCCCCAAATTTTGTCTGCAGCTTTAAGTTTAATCTCTGATGAATGATGGCGCATCTCGCGTTTTCTTTTTGTTGGAAATTTTTAAGTACATTTTACTCCAGAAATACGACGACTGAAATTAATTACGATAAATTAGTATTTTTATATTGTTATACAGACCTTATTTTTTAAATTTGGCACGACCGTGAAATGTAACCTTGTATTTTAACCCCAAAAGCAAGTAAACTAATAAAATACTTAGGTACTACGCACAAAAAAAGAAAAAAAATGTTTCAATGTAGCCTAGCTAGTGACAACAACAAAAACATATATTAAGAAATAACCACCATCTACACTCGATCCTTTGACACGTTATATCTGCCTGAAAATATACAGACTGTATTTCAGAACTAAACCTTTCTTAGGGGCATTGTTGTCTACCAGGCTGTGAGGATAAACCAATTTGAATCCGAAAAATATCTAATAAAAATAGTAAATATACCTACACCGTGTAACGCTAAATACGCAAAACCTCTTAGGGGCTGATTCTGGTGCAAATACAACAACTTTCAGCAAAAAGATTTCGATGTTGGTCTCATACAATTCCCTTTTTGGGTCAACTCAGTAAATCGATTTTTTATAAATTGGGCCTGGGTGTACCGTTACACAAGTACGTTAAGTCTAGCTAATTAGGTTTTAAAAATTAATGGCCTTACTACAAAAAATATTGACTAGGTTTAAACCATGTCTAAAGAATAGCCATACAATTTGGAATATTGACACATCACACATGTCTCGGTTATGTTACCATACTTTTTAATTGGTTGGCTAATCTTTAGGCAGTGTTTATACCTAGTCTATCTTTTTTGTAGTAAGGCCGTAAGTGTTTTAACCGACGTAAAAATAATAAAATGTTTGACCAAAATAGTACCTAAGGGGCATTGGTGTATTCTTATGTAAACTAATTATACAGGGTTATTTGTCAAACATTAACAACTTCCTAGGGGCTGATTCTGGTGCTAAAATACAACCACTTTTTGTATGGGACCAACATCGAAATCCCAAAAAAAATTCGCTTCCCCATACAAAGCCGCCAAACAGCTGACATCAGTTTGTATAGAACAGTGGTTTTTTTTTTTATTTCAATGCACCAGAATCAGCCCCTAGGAGGTTGTTGATGTTTTACAAATAACCCTGTATTATGTAAAAGATTTATATATTTATAGAGTATTCTGCGAAGTTTATGAAATAAATATTACTTGTTATAAATTGAAATCTCTTATCATGTATATCTGTCATTTGTACTGTTTGTTTACCTACGTATACACACACAGCCACGCAAATATTTGAATATTCGTGTAGTGGTTTAGTTACGGTTAGTACTTACAAATGAATGTTTTGTAAATAATAATGCGTATAATAAAAATAAATAAATAACAATAATATAATTCTTCTAGAGGTAGGTAAGCCGTAAACACAACGACGTTATTCATAAAGATCTAGTTACAAACTTATTAAGCATTACTTAGCTAATTAAATTAATATATTTATTTCAGAACAAGTCCATAATTTATCACATAAAATTTTAATCCAATGTCAAATTTTTCAAACAATTAACAGTTCAATTAATCGTGCAAAATAGAGTAAAATAAAAATAATTACAAAATTGACACTCATTATTAGGCAGTACATAAATCATACAGCAGTGGTTTATGTACTGGCAGTCAAAACGTAAGCTAAGTAACAATTCAAGCACTAAGCAGTAATTTAAAAAAAAATTTAAACACCTTTGATTTTAAGAATGTAATCTAGCTGTTTGCTAGTCTAGTCGTAATTCTTGCCACATTTCAAATAAATTTAAAAAAATATTCTATTGACAGAATATGGATTCGGTCAGGGGTAGTCGAACAAAAAACAGGGTCGTTTTATTTTAATGGTTTTTATTTATCATATAAAGAGCTTTAGAGTACAAGTTTGGTGTAGTTTGTGTTCTAATGTTTGGTGAAGTGATAAAGATCTAAAATTATTGGAATATCATTATTTTTACTTTTTTTATTGTTCAACGCCGCATCGAGTGTCAAGTGACTTGTCTCAAGACAACTTGCTTTAGACCCGAAAGCGTTTTACAACCTGCTTCTACGGTAAGAGTAGCCTCCACTGAATCCGAGAAAAGCAATAAAAACTAAACACCCGTTATTTATTGTAAACTATATCAAGAATACACTCGACATTGGCAGAATCACTGCTCTGCTTTGAAAAACTGGATGAGTCCATTAAAAAAAATTAAAGAAAAAAACTCAGCTGTCAGCACAGAGTACAAGTACATTTCTATGATGTTACATGGACGCCATTATGTTGATAAACCTTAAAGAGCAGCGGTCGTTAAATTTGACATATATTTAAGTAACAATCTGCCGATTAGCTTTAAATAGTGTTTATGAATACCACATTTTGATAAGCTTTAAAGGCTTTCTTAAAGCTAAGTAACGTTTGTGGAAGGCTGTGTTACTGCTACGCTTGCGAAGTCGAGACAGGTCTAAAAATAAAATAAAACAAATGACTATCATTTAGCTACCCACTTTTTTAACTTAAGCTTTGTTTTAAAGTAAATGCTTTTCAAAACAAACCTTATCAGTTACGGTTACTGCCTTTTAAAAAATACTATAGGGAAAACCACTTCAACTAGATCCCTCTGGCTATCGCTTACTCGTGCTTTTATTTATTAGGCGAAAGTATTCAAGGGTCTAAGTATACTGGACACTGAAACCTTAGGATAGTTATTAAAACTTCAACAATTGCTACGAGTTATTTGAAAACCCCAGAGTATGTCGTTTTTATTGGAGCCTTTAGATGTAATTTAGTTTAGTTATTAGTTTGAGGCTTTACGACTAGTGTAATTTCGGGTTTAAAAGGTTTTCCATGATGAAACTAGTTTTTTATGGTTTTACTAAATTATTTTCGTTTTCATTTAAAAAAAAGTATGGACACAGAAACATTTAGCATATTTAAATCCTTGTAACAATTAAAATATCACAGACAGTATTCTAGACACAATAGAAGTTTTATAGTCATTACGGCTATAGCCGTGCCGTGAATAGTCTGCTAAAGCGAATTGATGTCAAATTAAGACCTTTATGCAGGGTGTCCCACAACTTGAGGAAAATCTTGTAACCTCATATTCTATCCATAATAGTATGTAGTTTGAGAAGGAGGTCAATCGTCGAATCCAACTCGGCTGGGCAGCGTTCGGGAAACTACACCACGTCTTCTCGTCCAAAATACCTCAGTGCCTCAAGACGAAAGTCTACAACCAGTGTGTGTTACCAGTGATGACATATGGAACTGAAACGTGGCCTCTCACTATGGGCCTCATAAGAAAGCTCAAGGTCGCACAGCGTGCTATGGAAAGGGCTATGCTTGGTGTTTCCTTGCGAGATCGAATCAGAAATGAAGACATCCATAAACGAACAAAAGTCGCTGACATAGCCCAACGGATTAGCAAGCTAAAGTGGCAGTGGGCGGGGCACATAGCACGTAGAACTGATGGCCGATGGGGCAGAAAGGTTCTAGAATGGAGGCCGCGTACCGGCAAGCGCAGCGTAGGACGTCCACTCACAAGGTGGTCAGACGACCTGGTAAAGGTCGCAGGAAGACGCTGGATGCAGGCCGCTTCCAACCGGCCAATCTGGAAGTCAATGGGGGAGGCCTATGTTCAGCAGTGGACGTCCTATGGCTAAAATGATGATGATGATGATGAATAGTATGTACACAACTTTTGTTTTATGACTTTTGCAAATTTCTTGACAGAAAACTTGATTACAATGACAAACAAGGAAATTAAAGTCTTCAATTAATATTTGTCGTTGTCTATTTATTCAATGCCATTGGCACAAAAAAATGATGTTATACTTGAAAAAACTATAAAACACATTTTCATATACAGGGTTACATTGCAAAGGGGTGCCAAATTAAAAAAATAAGACCTAAGAAACAATAGAAAGAAGCCTCTTAATCGTTATTATTTTTGATAATCGTATTTTACAAAAAAAAAAAACTAAATTATCCGAAAATAAAGTCAATAGAGAAACGAAAGCCGCGCGGTCATTCATCAGAGGCGTAGGTGCGGCGAGCGAAAAAGGACCTTACCAAGTGCACATACGGTGCATTTTATTCATGAATAAGTTAAATTATCCACGCGTATGATTGTTAACAGCGGGTAGGAATAATTAAATGTGAAAAAAAATTTGTTCTTTGCGTAGTTAAGTTACTGATTCTGAGCTACTACTAAAGATTTGGCACCCCTTTACAATGTAACCCTGTATATAGAACTCGTCAAAACAAATCAAATTAGCCCAAAGACGAAGGTTTTACTACTAGTCATTGAAGAGTTCAAATCTATCTTCTGACTTCATCATCAGATCAGCACGATGGTGTCAAATTACTATATTGTGATCCGTATGTCAGATACATACAAAATTTCAAATCGATACGCCTGTGAGAAGTAGTTGAAAATGACTTCCACGATTTGATTACATAGTTAGTTAGTTAGCTGTTAGTTACAGGTGAAGGTAATAAAAGTCTGTAAAAAAAGATAGTCTATATACCTCAAGTCAAAACAATAAAATTAGTAAAATCCATCCAGTAATTTACTATAAACATAAATGGTATGTTTGTTTGTACTATCCTTGAGATCTATTCAAGAAGGTTTTCCTCAGATGTAAGAAGTACGCTGTTCAATAACCGAGTATCCTCCATTTGAGTAATAAACTCAATTCTTTTGTTGTTCCTAAGATACCGGTAAAAAGGAAATTCATGTTTCGTTTCAAAAAATTTCGAATCTTTTACAAGAAACTACTATTTTAACCAGCATTCAATTTAGGTTTTAATGTATGTAATGTACTTGAATACCTTACGCTCTTGTGAAAAAACTAACAACTTTTTTGAATGAAACCTGGCATACCTCAAGTTGCAAGTAACCTTAAATAACGTTATATGGTGTACACATATGAAACATACGTTAATCGAAAGAGAAAATAATTACAAACAACATATACTGTTTAACAAAATAATAAATAATAAAGTATATAATTTACGACATTTCGTCAGAGTATATGTTGTTTGTAATTATTTCCTCTATCGATTAACGTATGTTTCATAGGTGTACACCAAAATAACGTTATTTAAGGTTACTTACAACTTGAGGTACTCCAATTAGGTTCGATGCCTTTTTCTTTACTAAAACCATTACTCGCAACTAATAAATATATTCTATTATATACTAAGTTATATGAAATTATAAATATTCACAAAATCAAAAACAGATGTAACTTTTTTTTAACACACATATTATTAGCTTCACTTGCAACCAACTACTTAAGTATGTAATCAAATCTTGGGAGTAGTTTTTAACCTGCTTCTAACTGACGTATCGATTAAAAGCCTTGTAATTACTTATAAGGCAAGATTGGAAAGTTTGCAGAAAAAGTACACTCACAGCTATACATCTAATTTTTAAGTCCGTAATTAGTATAACTGCCTTTGTTTTATAAGATTACTTATCGCAACCTGATATTAGCCGCATAAGGCACCTTTTAACGTGTCCCCGGCTAGCGCATTGTTCGCTACCCATTGTATGGTCACGCCCGCCATTGTTTTAGCCCGCCCGCCCTCAGAGCTCGCTCGAGTAAGCTATCAGCGAGCTTGAGTAAGCTGCACACTCGAATTACTTGCTCGCGTATTAAACAACGTGAAGTAACTCCAACTACGCAAAACCTCTTGGGGATAATTTCATCATTATCATTTCAGCCACAGGACGTCCACTGCTGAAGATAGGCCTCCCCCATTGACCTCCAGATTGGCCGGTTGGAAGCAGCTTGCATCCAGCGGCTTCCTGGGACCTTTACCAGGTCGTCTGTCCACCTTGTGGGTGGACGTCCTACGCTGCGCTAGCCGGTACGTGGCCTCCATTCTAGAACCTTTCTGCCCCATCATGTCCACTGCCCCCTGCCACTACAGCTTGCTAATCAGTTGGGCTATTTCAGCGATTTTTGTTCATTTACGGATCTCCGGAGGGGATAATTTAGCTGCTCAATAACAACAGCTTTTTAAATGAGATTAACACCAAGAAATTTAATATTCCCCATACATATTACCTCTATATCACCTGACCTAAACATTGGTCCCATAGATAAACTAGTTGTATTTGAGCACCAGAATTAACTCCTATATAAGAGTGTTTGCATAATTAGAGTTACAAATTGTAATCAGTAGCTCGAGCGAGCTTTGCCGTTAAAGAAGAATGGCAAAATGTAGAATTTCTCCTCCCCAGAATTTTTATTCCTTTGAAAAAATAGTAGCATGTGATGTTCATCTTTTTCGTTAAGAATTTCCACCGAAATTATTACTTTCTTTCTAAATGAAATTACCATGTCAGATGAATGGATAATATTAAACTGAATAGATAAAATTGAATCCTTAACAAGACCGATATTTTTTTTTTTTTAACGCGAAAACCATTTTATTTTATCGTATTGCCCTGTGATGTGTGTTTTTTTTATCATTATTGAAACTGTGTGTTCAAAATGGTGTAGTTTTAGATTTTTGTAACTTCAGTGAATTTGAAAAATAGTTAGGCATCTACTACAATTTCTTCTACTTCATGACTTAAAATTTATGAACACTCATCATTTTAAATCTCACAATACTTATATAAGATATGAAAAATGCAAAGGCAGAGTAACTAAAATTATTAATTTATATTGTATACAATTCATATTTAATTTAAATGAAATTTTTAAACAAAAATAAAGTTTCGCTATAAATATTACTACGTGATACTTCAGCCTCATTAATTAATAAGCTATTTCAATGTTACTGCTCCCGGGAGTGAGGTGAATAAATTTAGTTTAGTTAAGAACTAAATGGATGACGAAACCATTTGGGACAAACTAAAATTTAGATGAACATTACTGAACCCATTGCTCAAATAAAATTACATTTAAATTGAGACTTCTATTTATCTAAACTCGACGCACGACGTGGTTCGGTCTAGACAGGGAAATGTACTTTAAGAACAACATAAGGCTGCGTCTACAGTAAGCACAACTGAGTCAGAACAGTGACCGATTTGTCATAGGAGAGTAGCTGCGAACCTACGAGTCTTTACTGACTTTAGAAGAGACTCCCAAAAGCCTCCGAAGTGTGGTAATTTATATTTTAAGGCGCTGACTAGAGCCAATGAGCACGCGTATCGAGCGACATCCGTTAAGCCGCGCCTTAGCGATCACTATCAAATTTAGTAGGAACGAGAGAAGGTGCTGCTTGGAATGGAAGGGCCTAAGTGCCAAACGACAAAATTCACGATTTTTTTGAAAATAACCACTTTATTGAAAATCAAAAGGCTCTAGTAATATAAAAGCCATAATTTTTCCTAAGATCATCAACATTACTATAAGCACAAGTAAGAAAATTTTGTATTTAGGTATTTTCAGAGACAAATTTATTTATGTTTTCCATCAAATGAAGTTTGTGGAGTCGTGTTTTGGAAATGAGCATTAGGTCAGAAATACGATCAATTATAATTATAACTGCCTTGTCTTTTTAAAACGATATGAACAATAAATTTCACGAAAATATTCTTTTGTTAGCAGAATTTGGCTGCATTCAGCCTCTTAAGCATTTGGGGGAAAACCTAAACTTTGGTTTTTTAGGGCATTAAAAAAGTATCTGTAAAATGCAAATATTTTACTAAAGGCTGTGGCTAGTCAAGAGGAATCAAATGAGCTTGATAAACGCCGTAAATTTTTATTATTATAATTCTTTAAAACTTTATTGCACAAAACTTATGTCTACGATAGGTACAACTTTTACTATGGGGCATACAAAATGACGAATTAGCTGTTACGATTTGTATGGGGAAAAGAACTTATTTTTGTTCTTTTTTCCCTTTTCTTTCGTATTATGTGTTCCAATAAAAATGACGCAAGTACTCTCTACGTAATTGTGCACCATCAACGCTCATATTTATCAAGTTTCGAGTTAACAGAGTAGGTACTTGGGAATCCTACACAATCTGCAAGATGCTTGCAAAATTGTCAAGATATGTCGCTAAATCTGATCACTTTCTGATGTGTAATAATATAGCTACGTTCGTTTCTCAATTTTATTTTAAATCAACGCATATTATTACAATCAATACAATCTCACTGCTGGACAAAAAATGTAAGTACACCGCTTAGTGCACTGGATGCAGCCAAGGTAACAGCAGTATGATGGCAATTGCTCCAAATGTGATAATAAGAGAGATAAAGCGTTACAAAGAAAAAATCTTTAGAAAAGTACATTAGTTTTGTCTTGTTGTCTCAGCGTCCAGTGTGACCACAACTTTAGGACGTAGAGCAAGATAGCTACTGTTCGCAACTAAACCAATTTTCCTGATTCTTTCGCTCGGTTTACTCTTCCAGATACTGCTTACTGCAAGTTTGTATGGGGAAAATCACCTATTCCTGGTAGATTAGGAAAATTTATATTCTATGAAATAGGGTCGTATCTACATTATTTGTTACTAAGAGGAAATTTTTGAATAAAATTTCTATTGAAATATAAAATGGAAATTATAAAACTCAATCTACCGTTGCACTTTGAAGCCCTTCTGTATTCTAGAGGCAAGCATGCTGGACATGGTGTCGCCATCTTTGAGGTCCTAGGTTCGATACCGAATATAGAAAACGAATTTTGTACATTGTATCGGGTCTTCTTGTGGTACCTTCGTTGATTCTGATTTCTATAACACAAATGATTTAGCTACTTACCTTAGGATCAGAATAATGTATGTGATGTTGTTTAAAAACTAAATTAGGGTTACGTACTAACTAGACCTAACTAAGATTACACTGTCCGCGTGTCCGTCTATCCTACCGTTCGACGACCCAATTGTAGTATGAAGTGGCAAGGTTCCCGGTTCAGCCCCCGACTCAGAACCGTTCGATAGCAAATTTTCGACCCGAAAACCACGTGACACTATATTAGTGTTACGTGATTGACCGGTTGACAGTTCGCTATCGGAGGGCTCTGAATCGGGGTCCAGGTCTATTTCGAAAACTTGTCTAAATGGGCTGAGATATGGGAATCGCCTCTAAAAAACATTGTCTGTTACTTCATAATATAAAGAATATACCTATACCTATATCAAACATATACCCTACTTTAAGACCATAACAATGGAGAACCACACAGTACATTTATCCCAACAGGTGTCGCATTGTGTTTGGTCTTTATAAGTGATTATTCAATCACTGATTCAGTGGTCTGTATCTGATCAAACAATCATAATACTCGTACGTCCAGCCAAGTGGCCACTTGTCAAACGTGTGTCTTGTCCAATATTTATATTTGTTTATTTTTGCGTATTTTATAAATTGAAAACATGAAAAGGGGCCGAATAAGTAGTAACGTACATTCTTTTAAAGTATGTATTTTAATTTTCTTAGGTTTTGTTTGAATTGATAGAAAGCTATTGTTTTTTTTATGTCAATGAAGCAAGTAAAGATCTCTACTAGTCCTTTAATCGGCGTCATTATTTAATAATCAGTACAAACTATTGCTAATTAAAAAACAACATATGCACTAATTTTAAAAAACATACCTAATATTTGGACTTATAATGCCACTTGTTATTAAAATGGCTTCCTAGAATCTAATTTGAATGTCCTTTGAACGCAAATTATTTATTTTCCAATGCTTCAAACAGTTTGCATAAAAGTCTAAAAAGCTTTTGCATGTTACTGCAGGGAATTATTTATAATACGCAAAAGCGGTAGAAGAAAGCTTAAAATGCTTAGTGATCGATGACCAAATGGTAAACTTTGTAATGGTATTATTTCAAAGTTTCTTAAAGATAACTTGCCTTCTGAAGCTATGATCGGAATGGATATATTAAGCATTTTATGTTTTATCTTATTAATAAATTCATTTGAGACTTTACTGTCTTATTTACCGATTTCAAGGATTATTAAAATTTATAGGCATAGAGCTTATTATTGTATGCTTCTGTATCTAAGTTTCAACGTTCCCTTTAAAGACGTTGTGTATAAATTATGATAAATTCTGTACTTCATTATTGTTTAGTAGATTTAGTACCTATTAAAATATATATGCAGATAGATAGATATTCTTTATTGCACAACATACAAAGTTACAGTTGATGTACAGAAAGATGCTCAAAGAATAGTAGGTATACTAGACTAAACTATTCAATCAAGTCTAACTTAGGGTTATTATAGTGCAAATTCTAAAGTGAACAAAAAGGTATAAAACTGATAAATTATGAGTCGGGCATGCTAACAATTACGAACAAATTAACTGAAAACGTTTTTTTAGCTTATTGTTCGGGTACCTATAATTACATACCGTGTGTACATACTAGTAAGCTCAGCAAATGTATATTTCATATCAGATTTAGAAACGCACTTAAGAATACGTTTAATATAGGATCACGACACCCCTAAAGGTAAAGGTAAAAGTTGGAAAGAGATTTACACTTTCATTTTTGCTACTTTTTAATTAATGTTCCTGAGGAATATTGCCACAAAAAAACTAAAAATACAAATACTTATATAGTAAATCTTCTAGAAGAGAATTAGCACAACTTTACAATTTTGTTTAACATATTAGAATGGAAGCTTTTAACGTATACGATGTCACTGTTAGACTGTTAGTGCATTGACATTTAGTAATTATCGTAGAATGTATTAACTGATACTGGAAAATAGAGTATCTTTCTAATTAATCAACAGTGTATCTTTTCACTTTAAAACTCCATGAAACAATTTCGTGCGCAAGTCTGTGTCCGAGATAGGGCACTTAAGTGAAATGGCGTCGCTTAATCCCGTCGAGTGTTAGCTCGATTTATCGCCGCTATAAATCCAACAAACCACTATTCTTACCTTTCTTTCATAATAAAGAATAGTTGGTCTCGAAAGAGAATGGTAATCTATGGAGCAGTAGGTCTAAAGTCAAAAGTTAAGGATCTAACTGAAATACAAAAAATATCAAATATTTTCATCAGTTTATATTTTAGTCTAGCAAAACATCTAATACTTTATATAAATAGGACCAGATATTACACATAAAATACTTTCATTGTTTTTTTGAAACTAAACGAATCAGAATATGTTGCCTTAATAAATAAATATAGGCTAATAGGCTTTAATATAAGGATAAATTAATATTGAATATTGGACAACATCACATACATTGCTCTGATCGTATGATAAGTAGCTTGTGTTACAGAAATCAGAAAAAATGATGGCAATACAGCACCCAGACCCGATACAATATAGAAAAGTTATTTTTCTACGTTGACCGACCGGGAATCGAACCCGGGATCTAAGAGATAGCGACACCAAGTCCGGTATGCTCGCCTCTCGGCTACGGAGGTCGTCGTATATTGTAGGGTTTGTCGATAATGCAACAAGAAAGATCAAAATGTATAAGTTACCATTATCGACATGTCAACCATAAATTAACCTAGGTGTAAAAGTATTCCAAGGATAAAACGAGTTTATTAATAAGGCGGTTTGGTTATTTAGGGCCGATTTTTTAATAGTCAGATAACTTTTATTTGAAGAATGAGTTTGGCATTTGACAGTTTTCGTATAGAATATGTGTCAAAGCGTCAGTTTTATTTGTCAGATAAGTTATATGGCGATTAAAAAATCGGCCCTTAGTCACATAGGATTAGTTAGACTTTTACATGTTTGTTTTACATGTAAAATTATTTCCTTATAACAGAATATGGTTGGCGGAGCTAGTGATTCTGTGGTTGCTTTCTGCGAAGGTATTGTATTAAATATTAACCGATAGACCGGTAGCTAATGTCGGGGTGTTGCCAGGTGTTCTAGTTCAGAGATTACCTACTTAAGGTGGACATTTCATTTGTCAGCTAACCAAAACTTTAGAATATATTCGGAAGGTAAACTTTGGACACAATTTTTATTTTAATATATTTTTATTTGTAGATGTAAAACAGGTTACAGCCGTTTTAAGTTGCTAAAGAACAAGCAATTAAAATTTATAGATTATGTTGTTACCCTACTAAGTGTTATAACTTTTTAGCAGAAAAGATTAATAAAGTATCTAAAATTCCATGCATGATTATATTTTATTCTGACAATAAAAAGTAGACAATATAAAAAAACTCTCTTAAAAAGAGAAAAAAACATATGCAATGCGTAACAAAAACCCTGTTCCCTGTTAGTATGGCACACAACTTGTGTCGTTACTTTAGCCCTCAGAGAATCAGCTGTAGAAGCAGGAGCTGCAGCGAAGACAGCAGAAAATGCCAAGCGGCGCAAACACGAGTCTCTTGCAAGAGACTGCATGTTTGCGCTATTTTGCGTAAAGAAGTTTGGACCATGGGAACCACATGATAAATTACCTTTTGGCAAAGAAGCACAAAAATCGCTAACAAACCACGCTTTTAATTTTCCGAAATAGAAATCAATTTTTAACAATCCCTGCAAAGGTTTTAGTTTAGTAATTCAGCGAGGAAACGCTGCTTATCCTTGCCTTCCTGCCTCACAAACGTGCGTTTATTTTTAAATATGTAGTTTTTAGTTTCAAGTTAAGTTACTTTATTTAAAGTTGTTTTATTAAAAAGTTTTATTAAACCTTGTATGGTGAGAAAATATAGTCTTTAACACTATACTGGATGACTTTTTTTACCATTAGGAAAAAAGAACTGAGTATTTTGTACCTAAAACAATTTCTGAACGTGAGTACATTTATAAAAAACAACAAATTTTATCAATTTTGGAATTTTCAAAATAATGCATAAACTTAGAATACATTAGCGCATGCGTATTATTCGTAGGAAGTGTAGTAAAACGGAGCAAGGGTGCGGCGCGGGAGACGGGCAACCGGCCCCGCGTGTGAAATTGAATGTCGAATGAATTGAATGTCGTTTATTTTGATTCCTTGCAGATCCAGCAAAACAAAAATTCGCGAATGTTTCTCATACTTTAACGGGCTTAGGACCGTCGAAGATGCAGTAGTTATCTACATTTTGTTAAGTTAAAAGAAATGAGTAGCAACTTATTATGACTTATTAACCTATTTTTCAACAAGCTGTATCGGTGTAGTAGGTAAGTATAATATCAATATATTTTTTTTAAAACCTGCTATTATTTAAAAATATGTCGACCCGCGTAGCGTGTCATCTCTGTTCTGTGTGTCAACCTTATGAATTGAAATGCAAATAGGAATCTTGCAAATGACATTGAGGCATGTGGTTGCTCTTCAATTTTTTATTTTCGTACTATGGTTGACACTAAGATTTTGAAGAAAAGAAAAGTTTGACACACACTTGAGAGGGCTTCTGAAAAATTAGAAGTCGCCCTAATTTATTCAAAGCTCGTCTTTCTCACCGATATGGATTATTATATATTTGCGAAAAAGATGGCATAGAATATTTCATAAAGATAAGCACCTTATTAAAATCTAACGCGATATTCAATCAATAAACCTTGCTAAGAAGGAAAACAAGTTAGAGTTTAGTCATATGAATGGTTCTGTACTTTTTATTAAGTTACAGGAATCAGAAACAGCCACGGTACCACAACAGGGTCTAGGTAGTAGACCCGAGACAATACACAAAAGTTATTTTTCTACATTGACCGTCCGGGAATCAAACTTGGGACCTCAGAGATAGCGACACCAAGTTCGGTATGCTCACCTCTCGGCTACGGAGGTCGTTTCTTGGGGCCTAACCATCGCTCATAAAACAGTAACTTCAACCTTGTTTAGTTTTTAACATATTTTTAAAAGCGTCGCTTGAAATTAACAAACTAACGACTTAATCAAATCTTTGAAGCCGTTTTTAACTTTAACATCGATTTAAAACTTTGTGAGTGAGTGACATTTACATGAAAATACAGACTGTCAAGTCAGTAAAAACCATGAAATTTGGGCTCATTTGGTTTTTTATGACGAGTCCCATACATATAAACAAGTGTTTTATAGTTTTTTAAAACTCTAATGTTCAAATCATTCATGGCTATTTATCTAATGTTACTTATTGATGAAATAACTATTGACATGGGTTACAAAAGTGGCTAATATAAAGATTTGTCACACGCGTACCTATGTTTATCATATTGGATAAAATCAAGTCATTTTTTTAAGAGAAACCGACATATTTAATTTATAATTGCCAAATAAAGTGGTTTGGAGATTTATTTAGAAGATTGAAGGAGATACTACATAAATATTTTAAACAAGATTTTTGTTTTAAGAATGTATTTAAATAACCGCGAAAAGACTTTATAAAAGTAGACGAATCCCTGAATGCTCTTACATACTTAGTACTCGAAAAAAACGTCACATGAAAGGCTGTTTGTTGCCCAAAATTGGGTCTGAGCGATCATCCAATGAAATGTGAAAAGGTTGCTCCAAAAATGCTAATAAGAGCGGCAAGGTCGCGGGGGGAGGTGACACAAGCTTTAATTTTTAACTACCCCCTTTCGTTGGTGAAATGAAGTGATATGAAGCAAATTGTGTTAGGGTGGGATGAATATTTAGTTTTTGTTTCAGTTTTTACTTAAACAATTTTATGGATGTCAAAATGCAAATTTTTTATTCGGCATTCTACCTGCAATGTCCCACATAAAAGTTATCATAGACTAAATATGAGTAAACTAGACTTTGGATTCGCCAGAGCTATAAAGCGAAAATTGGTACAAATTATGGGGCCCTATCATGGTCTAGTAAGGAATTTACACCCTAGTGTTACGAAGTACCTGATAATGAATTTTGCCAGGGCGTCTTCCGGCACACACAGATCCGAGCCAAACCAGGAATTGAACCCGGGGCACTTTGCGTTCGAGGCGAAGCACTGCGGCACTACGCTTATTAGGTCGTCAAAAAATTCGTCCTAGTTTTTTTAATTTTTTTTATTTTTGTTTGCATTCTTGTAGTTGCGTATTGGTATCCAAGTGCTTCAAAAATACGCTACCATGTGACGTCTTATAGGTAGCGTGTTCTAGAGCTGTTTTGCCATAAATATTGTTTTGCCGAAAATAATATTTGTTTTAAGATTACATAATACAACTCATACGTCTCCATCAAGCTGATAAGAATACCGCAATCAAGTATATAAAGCACTTAGGCCAATCACTAAGATTCTGTCTACCTGAATAAACATTTTCTAGATAAAACCTAACTTGGTTACAAGCTCCATTTGTCATCTGAAAGGCGCGCAAATATTACCATTCAGTAGGTGTATTAGTAAACCGTTCGATAAAATATTTTTAATAACTTCATTTTCTACCGACCCACTTCGACTTCGATGTTTATGAATTCATAATAATTATGTTCAAAAACTTCTCCCAAGAAATTGACAAAATTTTTAATGATCATCAAATCCCGAGTAAAGGCATTTAGCGGTTACACAGCCCAACAGAGAAATGCGACTATGTTTAATAAGAAAACTAAACTGAATAATTGGCACTATTAACTATTAATAATTTTATATCAAGGTTTCGTACTATAAGGATCCCAACAGCCTGTTACTATAAGCCGGCAAATTAAGAAAGGTCACTACAAAACCACTGTTTATTAAAAACGGTAATACATTTATGCGTCAATTTTGGTGTGATTCAAGTGACTTTCACAATTAATGAACCGTTTAAATGTGAGTCGGACTTAAGTCGGTTAAGGACCCCGAACGGTACGAAACGCCGTTTGCCGATTTTTTGGCACCATCTACCTTCTTATAGAACATCGTTTTTGTCATCTTGCCCACTTGTTGATCCTATTTTTTCTAAGCCTTAATTATTATACTAATTAATACTGTGACCTCTACCTTCTACATTTCTGGCAGTGTGTTTTGTGTTGAATAAGAAATGCAGCCTGTCTAAGAAAAAAAAATATTTATTACACTAACATTTTATTTTATTGGATTTAGGATTTAAATTGAGTCGAACGATTTATAATAGCCCCCCAACAGTTTCCGCTCCGTTAGCTCGGTCCGTTGCATTTTCTGTCGGACACAGAGCTAAGTAAAATAAATTACAGCAAAAAATTAAATTATACCCTCCAGATGAAAAACTTCTTTTGCAAATTTTAAGAATGATGAAAAGAGGATTTTATCATTGTTATTTTTGCATTCACAGTCTTAGATAATTATATCGAAGATGATACTTTAAAATATGTTACTCTTTTTAAGTAAGAAGACGATAGTTATTCGTATTTGTAATATCGATTTGATTCATTTTGATAAGTCCCATAAATCTAAAAGTGTCTTTTATAATCTTTCAATATTTAAATATCGATTAATATTTCTCGTTTTTAAAGTTCCGCAGTCAAAACGAAACCCTTTTAGTGTCGCTATGTTCGTGTGTCTGTCTGTCCACGGCTTATTAACTCAGCGACTATTAGTACTAGAAAGCCGTAATTTCACAAGGGTCGTAAGGAGTATTAGTGGTAGAATAAAATCTCTATACAAAGTTTCTATATGTGCAACCGGGATGTTATTTTTTCTCGTCTATCGCATGATATTGGGTGTCGTAGGATATGTCGTTTAAATATATTGTGGGTGGGCAAACACATTTTTTCGATTCAAGGATCCGTTCACGTAATATTAAGCTTTAAATTTTCTTACTGTTCCTTGCATGTACATTTATGAAATATGCGTCTTTGTCAAAAGTCACCCAAAGTTATTTAAAACACGCATGGAAACACATGGACGTAATACAAGGTACCCTAACAAGCTGATACTAAATACAGTAACGACTCGGATATATGGTCAAAATAGCTACCAAATGGCAGTCAAAATATATAACAGACTGAGCGATGATATGAAGTCTCTATCATTGGAAATGTTTAAACAGAAACTAAAAACCTGGTTGATACATAACTGTTTCTACTCAGTGGAGGAATATTTTGATTTTTTCAAACGAATATGATGTTAAAATTAGTAATTATTGTATATAATAAAATTGTTTGCATGCCAGATTCTGGTAAAATGTGTGAAACGCTGTTAAAATTTAAGATCTGTATGTACCACATTTTTAGCAAAATTAAATATTATCTTATCTTATCTTATCTTATCTTAAAGTGCAACTTTTTGTTAGAGTCACCCTCCCTCTTTATTTTCTTATTAAATGTATATTATAATATTAATCACCTTCAACCGCTTGAAGCTATGAATAGTTCAGGGTTTCTTATCAATAATAACAGTATAATTAATTGTTCTCGCCTACCGCTAACCACTAGATCTGACCGCATCGCGATCCCTGGTACACTTTAGCAAGGCCTCTAAACTATAGATTACATAAGTACTATAATACCTCGCAGAACTACAAGATAGTAAATAATTTATTGGATTCTCTCGAACTGGCTCGTTTATAGACTCTATTTCGAACCAAAAGTTGGGTAATACTGAGGTTTTGTTATACTATTTTATTACTTTTGATTAGAGATTTTTATAGTATGCTTTTTACATACTGTCTTGTTTGTAATAACCTTTAATGCAGTGTTGCCATGCCAGTTCCCAAAAGGTACTTAGCCAGCGCTAAAAAGGTACATAAGCAGTTCGAGTTTGGTCGGGAGGTGGTGTTGTTTTCATAATCCAGCTCTAAATTGATTACATTAATCATTGTAAAATGTTAAAAAGATTTTGCCTTGCTGCTAAAATGTTATAAAAAAATGATTAATAAAATTTTACAACGATTAATGGGACGTAAGTAATCAAAGGGAATTCGTTCGCATTCTCTGCCCTATGAATTAAGAATACGAAAATTGAAATAAAACACTACTACCTATTATTTTTCTATGTAACCCTTCATAATTGGGCTCAGTCGGTAAATCGAAATCTGCGCGAGCGTAGCGAGCGCGAAATTTTTTTGCGCTTTTGAAATTTTAAAGAAAACTTTGTGGTGAAAAGTACTATTTTAATGTACAACATCATCGCCGTCATCGCCATCGTTTTACACAGATATTGAGTAGGTTCAAAAGGTACGTAAATGGACAAAAATACACATTACACATGAGAGGCTAAAAAGGTACGTCAAATGTGTAAAATGTACGCTAACGACAACGCTGCTTTAATGTTTCATGTGCAAAAAAGTGTCTATCTATCTATCTTGTGGAAAAAATATTAAGTCTTAAGAGAATGTTTAAACCAGCCTAGGCTATTGCGTGTATTTTATAATAAAACCAGCTGTTGCCCGCGACTTCGTCTGCGTGGTCTTTAGGGGTATGAAAAATAGATGTTGGCCGATTCTCAGACCTACTCAATATGCTCACAAAATTTCATGAGAATCGGTCAAGCCGTTTCGGAGGAGTACGGGAACGAACATTGTGACACGAGAATTTTATATATAAGAAGATAATACGCTGAAACATATTTTTATTACATTTGTTTTTACGTTCCTACTATCGGTAATCGGGATGAGTATTCTTGTGCATACGTTGGCCAAGCGATTCATTATTAATAAGTTGTGAACTCATACTTTAGAATAATGTCTAGTTAGTAATGTTTGCTTTTAGAAATTTGTGTTTCTTTGATGTTATGTTTTGTGTTCCTAATAAATAAATATGAAAAAATATATACAATAAAAAATAAAAAATAAAATGACCTTAAGGTTCTATTGCTCGTTTTTGTTACAACCTTTATAGTTAGTTCGTTATATTGTTACTTGCCAATATTAAACATAAGTACTTTTTACGTATAAATTAAGCGCAATTATGTCTATAGAGAGTGGGGTCGAAAGACTCCACCTAGACGGTCTATTATATCAATAAGTGTTAAAAACCATCTATAATATTATTGCAATCTATTCAAAGATATCACATGTTCTATAAAAAGGGAGGTACCTGAAATAATTCATGAAAATTTTATATCATAAATTTACTGGCGGTCATGCCGGATCCCCACTTTCTACCAACTGATAAGCTACGAAATAAATGTCTATGACATGCAGATGGACGAACAAACGGACACGGCGAAACTATAAGAATTCCTGGTTTACTAAGAAAACCTTTATAGTCATAGGACTATGTTCGCATTTGATGAACCAAATCTCATACAATTTTAATGTTTTAAATAATCTACTTTCTAATAGTGTGTACATTCTGCACTGTATGTAAAGTAGAAATGAATTTAAGGACATAAACAAAACTTGATTAATGACAAAGAATGGAAGTTAAATAATTAACGAATCAATGGCCATGGTTCGACCCGTGTCACGGCATCGAAACGAATT
Source organism: Anania hortulata (assembly GCA_963576865.1). Lineage (NCBI taxonomy): Eukaryota > Metazoa > Arthropoda > Insecta > Lepidoptera > Crambidae > Anania > Anania hortulata. The sequence goes on along the minus strand of OY756395.1, from coordinate 16,923,504 downwards.
GTGACTTATAAATTACAGTTAGGGTGCGTTTCCACAGGGCTATGCGAGGAAAAGAGGAAATGTGTTTTAAACAAATGAAGATCCGAGAGGAGCTAGGTCCAGACCGCGCCGTCATTTTTATGAAAAAGCATTTCCTCTTTTCGGCTTCTCAGTCGAATACTGACTACAGCCAAATCAGTACTCAGAAAACGAGCTTTTATATGTCTGGGTGTTGTTTCTGATTTCTATAACACAAGCGCCTTAGCTACTTACCTTAGGATCAAAGCAATGTATGTGATGGTGTCCAATATTTATATGTATTTTTTAGAAACTTAAAAATGGTACCTAAATATTTAAACTATAATCCAATTTAATCGGCTGAAAATTAGTTTTAGAGAGATTTCAATGAAAAGGTTCAAGCAGTAATTATCTTTAAGAAAGCTAACCAATAAAATGGGAACGTATATAAAATACGGCCAAGTGCGCATCGAACTCGCGCACCAAGGGTTTTGTATTAACTTGTATGTTAAGATAACATCAGTGGTAAAAGTGTTTAGTAGACACTTTTACCACTGATGTTCGTGTTCGTGTTCATAAAATCAAAAAGGTAAAGTACTTTCTTAACAATTTACAGTCCCACAGATTAGCCTCTCAAGGCATTCTAGCGTCGCATTCTCACCCAGTAAGCCTTGAAAGCATTTTTCCGCAAATCGAAATTGCCCAACCCCTTCGGGCTGTAGGGCCACTTAGACCCGATAGAGGATATTGCTTCCGACCGGGATCTCTTGATCCTAGAAAAGTAATTTCTAAGACTTTTCCCTCGCGCGATACAATTCCATGTATACAGCGTGTTAAGGCCTGTGTAGTCGTCAAATGTAAACTAGCATGTGGTTTCAAAAGCCTACTACATAAGCCCAGTTTGTCAGAAAAGTATTTTAATAATATGCTAAGAAATGTCAAAACCTACACAACATTCTGAGCATAGCATTTGTTTCTAGTATTTATACTTCAGGAGAAAAAAAATATTGAAATCATTGAAAAAACAAGCAAAAAAGATGCTAATTCTGCTCCTTCTTTTAAACCGCTCAACCAATTTAATTCGTTTATACGTCGATTGATAGACCAACATAATAGCTAGAAACTAAGCATAGGATTTTTTTCTTCGAACAATGGTGTCCATGCGAAAAGTATTATTTTCCTCAACTTTCGCAACCTAAACACGCAGCGATCTGTCGTAACAGCCACGTTTCATTGCGCGCTGTTATGAACCGTAATTTAATGAGTTTTCGTGCTATATTCGTAATAACATTCGTCAAGTCGCTAATTTACAACACTACTCGCCTTAAAGGTCGCTTCACATCGCCATAACTTCGCTATGTGAATACCCTGAGTGGGTATATAGACATGAATTAGACCCTATAGAAATCGGTCGTGTTCGTAAAATGTGCGCAGCTTAGGGAAATGAGTTACGTATGTTACGCGGCTTTGAGGAAGTGAATAAGAATATACATACGGGGTTTTGAGCTTACATGTTTAGGCTTATGTAACTTCTTGTGAAGGAATTTTTGATACAATTTACCGTTATATGCAAGAAATAATTGTATTACGAGAATGCATACCTACTTGTTTTTAAGTAATGGTTTGTCATTAGGTCATATAATTGATAAAATACGAAACTTACTGTGTTATTAATAATAAGCTGCTTATCAACCAGTTAAGCATTATTTAATTAATAAAAAACTTAAGCCTTAAACAATGATTTATAAAATCATAGTCATACATAAACGTTTGGTAGTAATCTAACTTTATTGTTGATAAATGTCAAATTAAAAACATGTAATTGAGACACATTTGAAACTTTTGACTGAACTCAGAATCAAAGTCAGCTGTTGGCAAGGAATTAATAAGATACGTAGTAGGTACTTATAAATTCCTTGGCTGTTAGATGAACGCCATTTTGATGATTAACTTTTATGACAGGTGCAGAGGTTGTTCCATTTGACATTAATCTGAGGCCCAATTCCCGTAATTTGACAATAGTCGCAATCCGGTGTCGATCCGCTCCGAGTAACATTACGATGACAAAAGGTATTCACGTGAACTTTTAATTTGACGTGAAATTATCGAAACAGAAAATAGAGCAAAAAAAAATGTAATTAAGTTTTATTTAATTTTCAGTCGCATTACAAACTATAATTGTATTTTTTGGATTAACGAGAATAATATTTGTAATCGTAATGTTACTGGGAGCGGATCGACCTCAGATTGCGACTATTGTCAAATTACAGGAATTGGGCCTCTGTTGATTCGCTCTAACGTTTTCTAAGTCTAAGCTCTTAAAAGCGTCTATGAATACAACATTTTGTTAAGCATTATTTAACGGCTTTAGTTAATTAACGTTAATGAATATGACTGTTAACCCTATAGTTTGATATTATCATGAATCCAATTGTGCAGTACTAAGCGATGACAGGTGTTTAAATGCGTCTGAACTATGCATGTCAGCTTTACGAAAACGTCTATGCGCTCCTGCTGCCATGCAAAACTAGGTAATTAACTTAATGTCATTTTATATAGAATACATAAAAAGCACGTAGAACTGATGGCCGATGGAGCAGAAAGGTTCTAGAATGGAGGCCGCGTACCGGCAAGCGCAGCGTAGGACGTCCACTCACAAGGTGGTCAGACGACCTGGTAAGGGTCGCAGGAAGACGTTGGATGCCGCTTCCAACCGGCCAATCTGGAAGTCAATGGGGGAGGCCTATGTTCAGCAGTGGACGTCCTATGGCTGAAATGATGATGATGACATAAAAAGCCCTGATAAGCTTTGGGTTAAGCCGTTTCCCAGTAAATTAATTAAACGTCATAATGACACGGGAAACTATAATAAATAATATTAAATATTGGACAACATCACATACATTGCTCTGATCCTAAGGTCAGTAACTAAAGACTATTATGTTACAGAAATCAAATCAACTACAGTACCACAACACCCAGACCCGAGACAATATAGTCAAGTTATTTTTCTACATTAACCGACCGGGAATCGCACCGGGGACCTCAGAGATAGCGACACCAAGTCCGGTACATTCGCCTCTCGGCTATGGAGGTCGCCAATTCACAGAATATAGGGGGAGCGTAGCGTGTTATTCCTGTTCTGTAGCCAATTTATTGAATACGACCCTCTGCAACGCTTGTTTGAAAATAGAATCACAATGACAAAATATTCTCATCGAAAAAGTAAAAAAGTGCTGGCTGACTATAAAAACCCGCGAAGGAAAATTAGAACTAACAATCTCATCGCTCCATATCGATGAAAATTTTTGTTGCAGTGCAAAAAGTTGGCATCGCGCCAGCCATCATACCTGCCAGGTGCTTAGCTGCAATGCTACCTCTTTGGTTCGCGTGCCAGGTCCAACTTAACTAATAAAACTTAAAGAGGTTTCTTTTTCGTATGAAACTTTTATGGCATGTGCTGATTTCGTTGGATTAGATAGAAAAACACAGATAAAAACAAAAAAAAGCGAATTCAAGGCAGAAACTACAATGTAGATATGTTTTCCTGTTTTATTGTGGGTAATATTGTGGGTGTAAGAAACCGAATCTTTATTTACAAATCTAACTGTTTTTAAGTAGGTCTTTCTTGCTTCTTGGAAATAGTATTCAATTAAAACGTACAAAAAACTAGTTGCGAGTACAACTAACGCAAAATGGAAGATCCACAATCTTCCAACGTACTTTTATTACAAATAACGATTATGATTGATTACATTCTATCTATGGCATTGTATTGGGGAATAACTTTTTTTTTTCGGGACACTATTGACATCTACAAATAATAAATTATAACTAATATAAATGCCACGACTTTCTACCTTCAATATTGGACTTCAATTACTTTACCAAAATGTGCTCAGACAAACCTTCATTTTCCTTTATAACCCTATTAGATACAGTCCTCCCTAACACATGGGTCAATTAACCCCCACCCCGAGCCACTTGGGTCTAACAGGCCGTTTAGCGATCTAATTGTCAAATATTAATACATATAGACATGTTAACACTTGCCTGACGAACCCATATTCTTAATTGTGAATCCTAATTTAGGTTAAAATTTACGCAAGGCTCTTAGTAAATAGGAGCTCGTATTATAACGGTCTTGAAAGCTGTCATTAAGTCTCACAGTGAGACAAAGGGAATTATCGTTAAGCTAAGCCAAGGCTAAGAGAGGGTTGGTGAAAATATCATAATACTAAGTGTTTGAAAGAGAACATAACCTCTCATGATATGTAAGTACTAGCTTTCAAAAGAAGCCTTTGCGGGTAAGGTTAGGATTGTAATAATGTTCAAAACACATTGTTCTATTATCTTTTTGATCATCATTATCATCATCTCAGCTATAGAACGTCCACTGCTGAACATGGGCCTCCCCCATTGACTTCCAGATTGGCCGGTTGGAAGAGGCTTACTTTTGATGCTAAATAGTAATTATAGCCACGCTAAGATCTTTTAGTAAGCCAAAAGACCAAATAATTGCTAGTAAACTAGAAAGTTCGTTTCTGTAGAACTGTGTTAGATTCCATAAAATAATGACAGATTACTGATACTACACATTTAACTTGGCATTCAATATAATGCTCAAATTTTATCAACTGTAGACTATCCGAACATTAAAATATCATACGTTATGCTCGAAAGAAATGAGAGAATTTTACAATAGCAAAGGTTTTTTGCTCAACACCTAAATACCAAAACCAACATGTGCTATATCTAAACCAAAAATGTCTTTGCTAACGATTAACTATGTATTATCATTGCTTTTCAGAAAAAGACATCCTAATTGGCTTCAAGAATTTTTAATTCCGCCGTAATTTGATGTGTCACCCTGACACGGGTCTTTTGAGCTACTGGCCAAACTGGCGGGGTGACATTAGAGGGTTGATTGTTAGGGGTTGAAACAACATAATTGTACTATTCATGCTGACGTAGCGTTTGTGTAGCATTTTAATAAGAGTTTGTGCTAAGAAACATACAAACATTTTCATCTTTTTCATAGTTCTAACCGTATTTTAGGGGTCCGAACGAAGAAACAGAACCCTTTTATGATCACTTATTTGTGTGTCTGTCCGTCTGTCATAGACAGCCCATTTGCTCTGAATCTACAGGACCGATTTAGTTGAAATTTTATACGTATGAATTTCTGTGACCCAATGACACGTCCGGTAAAGTAATATATGAATTTTGAATATGGAGGTCACTTTAGAGGGACAAATTAGAAAATGTAATAAAGTTTTAGAAAATGTTCTTGATATAAAAGGGGCACACTAAAAGTTTTGCACTTCTAGCTAATCGGAACTATTTGAATTTTGAATGTTATATTTTTTTAAACGTTGCAACCTTCTTAGTAATAAAAAAAACAATTGGCGGGAAATGATTTGTCAATTGTTTTTTATTACACATCAAAGTTCTACGTACGCAACGAAAACGGAATTGTCGAAAAGAATTTAGAGCGATGATTTTTTATGATTTTAAAAGTTCTCTCTCTCCGCAAGACTGTGCCGCTCGTCTTCAAAATGCTTTTGGGAGAGAAGCACCTTGTTTGAGCACCGTGAGGCGATGGTTTGCTGAATTTGAGAGAGGTCGAGTTTCTTTACATGACGAATTTCGTGAAGGGCGGCCTTCAACTGCCGTCAACGAAAATAATGTGGCTACTGTTAAGCGGCTAAATGAAGAAAACCCGCGGATTACCATGAGACAATTCGAGGACTATTGGGGATTGGTATGAGCCAAATTCAGAAAATTTTACACGAAGAATTGAAAGTTCGGAAACTTTGCTGTTGTTGGATCTCTCATGAACTGACAGCGGAGCAGAAGCGGGCTCGCGTGGAATGGTGCTCACAGATGCTACTGAAGTACGACCACGGACATTCTAATGCTGTTTATGACATTGTCACAGGAGACGAAACGTGGATTTATTGTTTTGAACCCGAAAAAAAACAGCAATCTTGTGAATGGGTGTTTGAAAATGAAAACAGGCCAACAAAAGTGAGGCAGGCGAGAAACGTTGGTAAAAAAATGATCGCGTTTTTTTCTCAGCTACGGGTCCCATCTGTACAATTCCACTTGAAGATCAAAAGAGTGTTAATGCCGAGTGGTATTCTACCATTTGTTTACCCAGGGTGTTAGAAAAAGTTCGCGAAAGACGACACAAAAGCCGCGTTCTACTACATCATGACAACGCTTCTTCACACGTCATTTTTAGCTTCCGAAAAAGTACAACTCGTCACCCATCCTGCGCATAGCCTCGACCTAGCACCCTGTGATTTCTGTATTTTCCCCAAAATCTAAGATTTGATAAGAGGTTTTACTTTTACCTACTCCGAAGAGGCAGTGATAGCGTTCAATCAGCACGTAGAAAACATGCCTTCAGATCTGTGGTCCTCCTGTTTTAAAAAATGGTTCGATCGCATGAATAAATGTTTATAATGTAAAGGAGAGTATTTTGAAAAGCAATAAACATAATATTTTGGTTATAACATGTTGTTTTTTTAAGTTACGCAAAACTTATAGTGTGACCTACGTATATCATCAAATTAAAGGGCTTATTTTAAGTCTGAAATAGACTTATTTTTCGTTCATAATTTTAAATTAAGTAGTTTTAAAATCTGGAATCAAAATTTCAGCCATAGGACATCCACTGCTGAACATAGGCCTCCCAATAACTTCCAGATTGTTCAGTTGGAAGCGGTCTGCATTCAGCGACTTCTTTTTTCCAGCGGCAACTTTTACCAGGTCGTCTGTCCTTGTAGATGGACGTCCTACGCTGAGCTTGTCGGTCGTTGGCCTTCATTTTAGAACCTTTCTGCCCCATCAACTGTCAGTTCTACGCGTTATAAAATGGTCTAAGAAAATATATCAAAATGAACCATTCTCTTGATCTCCTAACTGCCGAGTCTAACATTTTGTAAAAATATACAGAAAATGTTACACGTAACAGTTATTTTGATTTAGACATGAGTAGCAATAGGTACGATGTCTGTAGTAGGTATTTTGGCAGCGCTTTAATAAGATAGGTAGGATCATCAAGCACATCCATGGAGCAGTTAATACGGAGCTTCTATTTCCGAAACGGATCAGTGACCTTTCACTTAAAATAAGTATGAGTTGACAAATCTTGTTAAGTTTAGTCCGTAACAAAATATATGAAAACGCACACGCAGCTAGTACGAGTATGCCTGCTTCCATATAAGTTTGACGATCTGGATCATTAGTACGTTGAGTAACGATGGAATTAACGATTAATCGAAACTAACGATCGAATAACGAATTTAAGCAATTTGAAAACTCGTCTAAAGTGCGGCTATTCAAATAATAAAACAGTGTGTCACTGATCAAATTTTGACCAACTAATAAAATGATATTCTTATTCTATAATGTTTATGCTCTATGGAAAGGCTTCAATAAATAAACCAATAAATCTATCCTTATTGTTCACGAAATGCGAGTGATGTAAACGTGCCATATTTGTTACCATAATATGAATTATAATAGAAATACATGCAATTTATTTGTTTCGGTCTGGTAACGCAATAAAGGCGTAACTTATTTTCCATGAAAAAAAACAACTCGTAGCAATCACTAAAACTTCCGAGAAAAGAATGAGCCTCATTTAGGAATACGAAATAATGTTGTTTAACAAAATTTTATTCAAGAAGACCCTAGTTCCGGCAATTCCCGTCCGCTCTGCTCTGATTACCATATTGTCTGCTTAATTCTGTGCAAACTCCCACTGAGTGTTTAAGTATATTTTTTATTTGTCTTTATAATTTTACATGCGGGAGTCGCATGCATTCCAAAATATGCTTATTTTGAATAGCACAAAAGTTCATTTAAACCGTTTTTTTTCTTTCAAATTCTATCATAGGTTACCAAATTATTAAAGTTTTTCTGTTATCTTTGTGTGGTGTGCAATAATGATTAACCATTTTAGGGCCGATTTTTCAATCGCCAGAAAACTTTTGTCCGACGAATAAAAGTGACACTTTGACACATTTTCTATAAGAAAACTGTTAACATGTCAAACTTAGTATTCTTCATATAAAAGTTATCTGGCTGTTGAAAAATCAGCCCTTACCCGTATTATAAATAATGTGAAAGTTTGTAAGTTTGAATTTCCGCTTCCAACCGGCCACAATATGAAAGTCATCGGCTTTCCCGATGACTTCCATATTATGCCTATGTTCAGCAGTAGACGACCTATGGCTGAAATGATGATGATGATAAATCAAGCGAAATTATCAGAAATTTGGCACACAATTATTTTCTCATAATATGATGATTATTAACCGACTTCAAAAAAGGAGGAGGTTCTCAATTCGTCGGTATCTTTTTTTTTATGTATGTTCAGCGATCATTCGTTACTGCATTGACCCATTTCGATAATTATTTTTTTGTTTGAAAGATAATACTTTCAGAATGGTCCTATATAAATTTGGTTGAATTCTGATGATGGGATCTATAAGAAAATCATCAAACATTGCATGAACTCCATACCACGCCAACTGATTTTAGTATCTATCTTACCTAATATCTTAGCCAAATGTGGACCGATTTTGATGATCCTTTTTTTATTGAATAGCTTACACTTCAAAGATACTATAATCAAACATTTTTGGAAAAATGGGTTCCCCTAAGGGTGGAAAAATAGGAAATGAAATCGGTGTTCAGCAGTTAAATTATGTTTGCACTCGTAAGATTTGTTTTGATTAGGATTTTTCACTAAAATAGATGAAATAAGTTAATTTTATTAAAAAAAAACCGACTTCAAAAAACTAAAACGCTAAAAATAATCTTACACTTAAGTACCTAAGCAGTTACTTTTGGAGTCGGTGCCAGTCGATGCCAGTCGGTGCAAACGAAAACATAGAATCTATCATCGACTGGCACCGACTCCAAAAGTAACTGCTTAGGTACTTAAGTGTAAGATTATTTTTAGCGTTTTAGTTTTTTGAAGTCGGTTTTGATTTTTTTAATAAAATTATTTATTCCTCTTTTGCTTAATTCTAAAGTCTACACAGACGAAGTCGCGGGCAGAAGCTAGTCTTTACAATATTTTTTAGTATTTATAGAGACTTTTTTTTTCTCAGCGCTTGCCATGTTTGTTTCGAAACGCGGAGCCCTGGTAGGGCTTAGCAATAAGGAGACTTGTAAAATTTAAAAGCCTCTTGGGCAACCTTTTGCTTTTTAATCAACAGTTTTTGTTATTTTTAATTAATTTCTGACGTTTATGATTAAGTGTAAATCACAAACATGAAATAAATTAGTTTAATCCACCAAACAACCTTTCGAGTGATTTATTAAAGTGGAAATTTTAATCAACGCTGAAATCGCCAATAAAACAGCGACGCGAATTAACCATAAATCCACATTTGTCGCTTTTGTTTCATTGGGCGCTTTTCTATTACCGTACAGACGTTATGTCAAAGGTGAAAGCAATAATGTATGGAATTAATGATCGCATTTTACACTTACTGGCGATGGCACGGCTTCCATACATTTTGCGTGACACTGCCGACACCGTTTCACAAAACATCGAGTAACAGAAGTTAGTAAGCTTCATACAACGCGCGCTAGAGTCACGAAACTCTTAGACACGAAATTTTGGAAAGCTCCGGCTCAAACTGTACCCTAGCATGATCACCAAAACAAGATATGATTTAGTGATATATCGACACCAATTGTAAAAATATGATAGATATAGCCGCTATGTTGAATCCCCATGGCGGTGGCGTAACATGGTGGCGTATGAACGCTGTTTCGATAAAAATGCCACGTGGCCGCTAAATCGATAATATATTTTTTTTAAATGCCAGTAGGTGTCAATAAATAGCTATACCATATCGTGTTTTAGTGGCTAGCTAGGGGGGCAGCGTGTTTTTATACTTTGTGTCCGTGAGCGATATCTATGTGTGCGTTGCTCGAGCGCGCGTTATACGAAACTTAACTTCTGTATATCCATTACTATTATTTATTTTGTGGTTCCACCTTGTACAGCTTAAAACTACAGCAATAACATGCCAAACCAAAAGTTTTAGATTTAGATTTTAATTCACCGTTTACCGCCTGCCCCGACACGTCCATTGTGACCCGTTTGGTACTGCACTTAGCGCTCGTTTTCCTACGACGCGCTGACCGTCGCGCGAGTGGTATCTGGTCGGTGTTGAAGGTAGCAAGCGATTATTTATTATATAGTATAGTATATATAGTAAGTATTTTGTTGTGAAAAAATTATAATACTAGCATTTAATGTGTCTTAAATATGTAAAAGTATGCATAGAAAATGTAACTCATTTCTATTATCAATGAAGTTATCAATGATAAATTATAAGTACTCTTTCTTGAACACTATAGAAAACAACCAGTACAGGAAGAAATACACTTAGAATAGCACAATTTAGGCGGTCTTATGGTTAGAACCGAGCTCTCCCTTACTTATACAACGCGACAGCCTTAATATTATATATTATATATTGGACAACATCACATACATTGCTCTGATCTTATAATAAGTAGCTTAAGCACTTGTGTTACAGAAATCAGAAACAACGACGGTACCACAACACCCAGACCCGAGACAATATAGAAAAGTTATTTTTCTACATTGACCGACCGGGAATCGAACCCGGAACCTCAGAGATAGCGACACCAAGTCCGGTATGCTCGCCTCTCGGCTACGGAGGTCGTTAGTCGGAGGAGGTTAATACCAACTATACGATCAAAACAACAAATACAAATAAATACAAATATCTTTATTGTTTTTACAATGTGTGGGTTTCTTCTTTTAAGTTTGTAAAAACCTGTATTAGAAGAGACCCCTCTCTTTACTGTACATCAAAGTTATAGCTGTAGTTACATAGGGAGGTACATATAGATTAATAATATATTAATTAGTAACAAAAGTACATGCTTGTAGTTTTATGTATAGTAATTTCACATTCTAGCAATATGTGAAATCAGAAATCAGAAATCAGAAATATTTATTTGCTTTTAACATAGTTTTAAAAGATGTTTTACAAATGATATGTCCACATGTTTGACCTAATTAGTCATGCAAATATAAAAAGTTGATATTTAATGTACATAATTATAAAAAAATACAGCAATATTAAAGAACTTCAATGTCAAAAGGATTATCATTATCGAGGAATTAATATTATATTATGATTAAAAATATGTCAAGAAAAAGCTATATAATAATTAATTATTTGTCATCAAAATATTCTTGTGTAAATAAGTGAAGTTGTGTATTTAGATTTAGAGAACGCCAGATAGTTACGAAGTCTCAGCGCACAATCGTCGCCTCTTTGCCTGTTTGTTCTACTCGCGCGCACTCTCTCTTGGAAATGTGTATAGGGTCGCCAAACGTAAACACATTCATTTCAAAAACTTTCTATTTATTCCCAAATTGACAAAAATATACTACGAATTGTCAAAACATACACAACATTTTCAGCAAAGCATTTTGTGTTTAGTACTTATACTTCAGAAAAAAAAATGAAATCATTGAAAAAACTAACAATAAATATGTGATTGCTTGACCGATTTAATTAGTTTAAACGTCATTAGGTTAACTTGATAGCTACAAACTGAGCATAGGGCTGACTGAGCATTTTTTTTAAATTGCGACTATGTAAAAGATCCGAGTCGAGCAAACATATCGTACCTGACGATCTCGGCGTCGCCGCAATCGGATTGATGCTCGGTCGGGTCAATGTAGAAAACCAACTTTTCTATGTTGGATCGGGTCTGGGTATTGTGGTACCGTCGTTGTTTCTGATTCCTATAACACAAGTGCTGTAGCTACTTACCTTAGGATCAGAGCAATGTACCTATGTGATGTCCAATATTTATATTTATTATTATTATTTCAGTACCTCTATTGTTGGAAATTGGAATTGAATAGGAAATTGTTATGTAAACTGTCCTTTGACCGTTGTTATAGCAATGCTTGTTACTTGTAACAATAAAATGTTAAGGATTTTTATTGGAACAAAATCACTAGTAATTTCGACATTGCCTTTCGATTTATTTTGCCACTTTCGTAAAAAAAACTCATAAATAGTTAGTTTATCGAGTGTAGGAGTGGTTTTAACTTATTACGACCGCTTAAGACCGCATAACTAACTAATTTGCTAGGCGTTTTAAAAAGTGTGTAAGAGGTAAAAGTAGTTATCAGCTCAGGCTGGCAACTGTCTACTTTAATTAGCATTTTTCATCATTACCGAAATAACGATAATTATAGATAAAGAACTTATGACAGTAGCCACAAGCCATGTGCTTCCTCAATCCCGTCCCAAAATTGGAACACCTCTGTCTAATAAAGATGACATAATATCAAAAAAGACATCCACCCTACAAAGGAAGTGGTTATTTTTAAAGCTACATAGGTATGTAAGGGCGGTCGTCGACCGAACACCAACATAAATGGAAACAGTAGGAGCGATGTAGGCTTAGCTCATCGATTCATTTAACAGTATTATTGGATCAGAAGTATATTTAACTACTTTCTACTTTTTTCAGACTTTGTTAGCGTTTCGTGTCATAGACCGGGATCTAAGTAGAGTTGAGTGTGCAAAATATGAGGACCGCTTTCTGTTAGCTCAGAAAGGCTTGCAGATTGTGAATCTGGATGTTGCCGGAAAGTTTGTTTGTTCATGAGAAAGTATAATTTTTCCTTACCAAAAGACGCAACGATTTTCGTAACAGCCACGTTTCGTTGCGCGCTGTTTTGCGCCGTATTTTAATAAGTGTTTGTGCGATATTTGTACTAACACGTGTCGAGTTGCTAATTTAGGGGCACTACTAGCCTTAACCCGTCAGGTCAAGTAAACAAGAAACAATAGAAATTGCATTTTTACGCGGCCAAATCTGGGTGGTTAGAACTTAACAGATTAAAAGAAATATGATTGTGTGTGATACGCATACAAGCCAATCCCGCGTGCGTAAACTAATCTTCATCATGACACTAGAAACGACCGTAATACAGCAATCACTACAAGGTGACATCAAATATGCGTGTTACTCACTATTACACACTTTTATAAAGCAATTAATCATTTTTATAAATTTTGTTCAAATTGATGTCAATTATTGAATAATTGATGATGTTTTTTAAACTCAGGTGCGTTTCAATCGATTTAGATGGGACACAACTGGTTTTTATTCGTCCGCCCTTTCTAACCACTCGGCTTGTCGGTAGGTACATGTATGCGTAAATGTATATTTCAGTTGTAAAAAAGGAGGTGATCCCTGTGACGTATAATGTTTTATTGCCTTTTTAGGATAAAGCAGTTCTTCTGCACTTTCTTGTATTGCAGCCAAGGCCCGTTCTAGGCAATTTGCCGTAAGTTATTGCCTTGCCCTAATGGTGGCTCGGAAGCGATGCTTCACGTTTATAATTATCGCGTTAGTTACCACTGTAATATTGGCTTTTAATATTTTAATGAAAGCATTATTGACATTTCGGATTCAGACCTTTTTGAACACAGTCAACGTTTGTTAAACTGTACTCTATTTATGTCATATTTAAATCTTCATCATTTCCACTGCTGAACATAGGCCTTCCGCATTGACTTCCAGATTGGCCGGTTGGAAGCGGCCTGCATCCAGCGTCTTCCTGCGACTTTTCCTAGGTCGTCTATCCACCTTGTGGACGTTCTACGCTACGCTTACCGGTACGTGGCCTTCATTCTAGAACCTTTCTGCCCCATCGGCAGTCAGTTCTACGTGCCAAGTCAAAAGTCAAAGTCAAAAGTCAAAAATCATTTATTCAATTTAGGGCAGAAAACTGCCACTTATGAACGTCAAAAATAACATTATTGGCCCATATGGGGCAGAACATGTTTCCTTATTTTTTGGGCCCTACTAGCGCTTCGAGACAAGACACAGAAAATCTGGCAAGTGCTAAGAAGAAACGCCGAAACAAACTCAGTCACCACCCACAAGTGCCCCACCCAATGCCACTTCAGCTTGCTAATCCGTTAGGCTATGTCAGCGAGTTTTGTTCGTTTACGGATCTCCTCATTTGAGTTAAAACCTATAATATTTCCTACATTGTACACCACTTTCTTTACTTTCTTAATGTGGTTTCTAAATAAGTACTTATAACAGGTTTAGGGAAAAGATCGAGTACCTGGCCTGTAACTCTACAGATCCAACGCCCGTCCGCATAGGCGGAGACAAGGTCGAGCGCACGGACTAGTTTAAATACCTTGGATCTGTGCTTCACGAGTCGGGAGACATCGATTGCGACGTCAAAGCACGCATTGCTGCTGCGTGGGCCAAATGGCGAGAGGTGACTGGTGTCATTTGTGACCCCAGAATGCCGGTTAAGCTGAAAGGACAGATCTGAGTCCATCATTAGGCCTGTCCTTTTATATGGCAGCGAAGCGTGGCCGCTACTTGAGCGACACAAGCAGGAGCTGCGTGTCACGGAGATAAATATGCTGCGGTGGATGTGCGGAGTGACGCAGACGGACTGCGTAAGGAACTCGCGCATTCGCGGTAGCCTTCGTGACCGTAGCAAGAGAGTCGCCTACGCTGGTACGGCCATGTTTGGCGGAAACCGGCAAGCTACGTAGGAAACAAATGTCTGGCCATGCCGCCACCGCCAGGTCCTGGCAAAAGGGGTAGACACAAGAATTGCTGGCTTGACGTCGTGAGGGCTGACATGCGTGCCAATGATCTCACAACTAGAGCTCGCTCAAGACCGCGCGAAGTGGAGGAGTAAATCCAGGAAAGTGGACCCTGGGCTCCAAAGCAATGGCTTTGGACGCAACCGGGATTGACCGTATAGATGAAGAAGAAGAAGAACAGGTTTAGGGAATTACAGGAGAAATATTTTAGTGTGTAGTTATTTTAAAAAGTACACAAATGTTTTCTTTTTAAATCCAATACATTAATTCAACACTCATTATGACGCTTGATTGATCCGACTACAGTCCACAACCCAAATCTCAACTCTGAAATGGCTTAATTTTTTTTCTGCACTAGGATTTGAACTTCAGCCATCGCAACACCGAGGTTGTAATTACTTACAATGTATTATTTCAAATTATTTTTGTATACTACAATTTATTGTGATTTATCCTATTACCCTTGTTTGTTACTTTTTTAACACTCTGGAAATCTACCTAATATCGAATTACTAGTATTATGATAATTTATTAAATCTAATAATCCAATGATTCTGAATAGCTAACTATGACTCATATAATATTCAAATCCCGTATCAACTTAAACACAATGCTAACAAAGTTAACACCATCTTTAAATAATGCCATATTGCTTTCAACGACAAAGCCTATTTTCATTAGCATGGCGCAATGTCTCGAACGGAATATTATCCCAAAAATAGGGAAAGCGTTATTAATATCACGGGTCTTATGGGTTTAATTGTTAACTAGGAAAAGAAAAAAGCATAGAAATATGTAACAAAAATCCTAAGTTGTGTATTCTCCTCGGTCTGTTCAAAGAAGGCAGTCTGCAACACACGAACCAATGTAATTGCCTCTAACTACATCAAGAGATTTTAAGGTAATACGTAGTAGGTACTAATACATTCCTTGAATTACACATTCACCGATATTTTCGACTTTGTGCTAACACTAACACTAACGTCAACTACTACTTTTTGCTGCTGCTAAATGCTAAAAATTCATAAGTTTTGATTCGCCAGTATCGCCATGATTACGTTTACTAGACATGTTTATAGTGCCAAAGAGCGCTGAATGCAAAAAATATAAAAAGCTGCTTACAGCTTTTTGAAATAATAGGATTTTTTATAGGAGTGTTTTTTGATCTATAGTCGTGAGAGTGATTGCTTAAACTATACGATCTCTTTGCTAGTTGGGGAGTGCTAGGTTCATTGCCAAATGTAAGATGTATGTTTTTACTTAGTCGGAGCAGCTACTAGAGGCACTGCTATCTTAAAAGGCTAAGATAATGATAATGATGAATGAACTACAATGTGATTCTGTAAGAGTTTAAAACGATGATTATCAACTCTGACACGTCTAATGATAGCTGAATGCTGAATAACATAATACTAAACGTTTGATGTATGAATGTCAGACTAAAATCACTTTTTATTTGTTTCAAATCTGCTAGCTAGCCACCTTATCACAGCGTTGTAGAAAATGGCACTACTGATTCTATACTTTTTTCGTTTGCTGTTGTGAACCTCTTGAACGACGAAAGCAATAAGCTCCGAGTTACCTTCAACGGTTAAATCATAACGCTTCGTATATGACAGGGACATTTTCCTTTGGGAGCTTTTATTCTTATTAAGTCATGTTTATTTACAGGTTAAAATACAAGAACACGTTTGATACTCAAATGAAACCATGCAAAATGTTTTAATTGAATCAATAAACCATTGTTATTAAGGGAGCTATTTTATTTTGTTATGATAACTACCTCCAACTTATCTTAATTATTATGTAGGTCTAATTATGTTGGAGTATGTTCATCAAATTATATTATAAATTTTTGTGTCGACGTCTGCAGTTTTTGAATTTATTTACTGAAAACTGGCATAATTTTATTAAGTCTGTAATTTATTTAAAATTAAATTAATACTATTTAGTTTTAAATGTGCGACTTATAAATATTATAACAACCTGAACAAAGGCAGCCCCTCTAGCATGACGACCAAAACACGATATGATATAGCGATACCAGCTATAAATATATAAATAGCCGCCATGTTGAATAATGTTGCCGGTTACGTCACATGTTATGATCGCTGTTTCGATAAAAAATCAACATAGCGGCTATATCTATCATATTCTTTTAAAAATAACAGTTGGTGTCGATAAATCACTATATCATATCGTTCGGTATATCATATCGGAGCAGGACTACGTAAATGCTATATTCTCATACCTATAACAACAAAACTTTACACTGTAACTGATTTTAAAACTTTCCGGGCAGCCATGGGTCGACCCTGTCTCCCATAACTTCAGTTGTTACAAAGTTACTAGCCTAATAGGACGTAAAACTGGATTAGCACATAAAAATGGCGCTTAGACCATAGAATCTGCTAAATTGCTTATAGCAACTCGCTTCAATTTGTTGGTGAAAGCAGTACACGATGTTATATTACGTTAGCTTGGTCATCGTTCTCGAACTTTCAGGGTAACAGGTTCATTTAAAAATGTCTCTAGAGATAAAAAATAAAATAACTTCAGTAAAAGTTATGGTTTTGGAGTTTTTTTTTTTTTTCTTAAAGCTGTACTTTTAAATCCTGACAAATCTATACTGTGAACATCTAAAATAACTAAGCTAAGCTAATAAAACTGTGCGGCTAAGAAATAAAGAAAATGAAACTGGGTTATTATTCCAAGGATTGCTGACAGAAAAACAATCTTTAAGAAGTTTATTCAAGAGAAGAGCATAACATTTCTAACTAAGTCATATTATTTTTATCTGATGGGCTATGCTTTTATCGTACAGTGTCAGTCTGCCGTGATATTTTTAAAATATTCTCTTTAAGAAGAGAGTGGCATATCCACTTTGTTTTTTTTTTGAGTCGAATGCAATAATAAATTCAGTATGTTTAAAATAAAAACCTTTTGACACTATCAGTCGTTCAGTTCGATCATTTGAGTTGGTAAACGCTCTTTAGTGGGTATCATAGTAACCGTTTGTCGCTATGATTATCACTTTACAAATATTTTAGTTTCAAAATAATGTTAATACTATAGTTTAAAAACGCACTGTTTTATCTAAAAGAAGTTACTAGTAGCTAATAATAATAAATCGTTTATTTGCACAAAACACGGTATAAATGAAGTGTTTCTCCATCTACCTCTTAACTTCATCATAAGATCAGCTCGATGGTATCAACTTATAATACAGTCATCCAGACAACCTACTTTAAAATCGATACAGCATTACATATGACTCAAATCTCAAGATTTGATCTCATAGTTAGGTCAGTTAGGTGAAGCTAAAAAAGTGAAATTAATGTTAATAACGAATGATTTCTGCTCCGATACAAGATTAAGTAATAAAAAATCTATACCGTCCATTAAAATCCCACAAAATCGGCACAGATTAGTTATACATATCTTGAACAAGTAAAGACAAGCCCCAGGGACGGAAATCCGCTTCAGAATCCCGCGAAAGCGTCTTTGCATTTGATAGGGGACTGTAACACTAAAGTGTTGAGAAACAGTGCGTAAGTATCCTCATTTTATGTCTTAAAATCTAGATTATGGGATGCTTCCCGCGATTTTACTGCTAGACATCTTTGTAGTGAGTTGCAGTTTCGCGTTTTACGTTTATTGATACGAGTACATGTAGTTACTAGTTTGTTTTGATGACTTTTAGTAACGATTACAAAGAAAATCTTACAAGTTTAAACATACACTGAAACTTGGCGCCATGCATGCGCGACTATTGTCACATTGTTTGAGATACGGCACTTTTCAACCCACTTCAAAAAAGGAGGAGGTTCTTAATTCGACTAGGTATATGTTTTTTTCTGTGTGTATGTTACGCGATTAATCCGCCAATTGTGAATCGATTTTGATGATTATTTATTTGTTTGGTAGATCATACTTCAGAGTTGATCCCATATAATTTTTTGAGAAAATCAACAAATATATACATAGATATTTTTTGGTTCGTGGTTTTTGTATCTATGTTACTCAATATCTTCGACAAATGTGACTTGATTTAGATGAATCTTTTAATTTAATACCTTATTACGTCAAAGCAACTATAATAAGAACTTGCGGAACAAATTTCACCCCTAAGGGTGGAAAAATAGGGGATGAAATCGCTGTTCACCGGTTAACTTTTGTTTGCATTCTTATGATTTGTTTTGATTAGGATTTATCACTAAAATCTACTCGATTCAAGCTAAAAATAGATGAAATAAGTACCAAAATTTTATAAAAAAAATGAAACCAATTTCAAAACACTAAAAAGCTAAAAATAATATTAACACATAAGTACCTAATCAGTTACTTTTGGAGTCGGTGCCAGCCGAAGAGAGTTTAAATGTTTTTATTTGCACCGACTCCAAAAGTGACTGATTATGTACTTATGTGTTTTTAGCTTTCTACTAGACGCATACGCTACTAACAAAGCGCGTGACATGTGATCTAAAGTGAAGCTCCTAGCTGTATTGCTTGAGCCGTAGTGATTTACTCGTACATTGACAGACACGTAGCAAAGTCTAATGGACAAGATAAAGAAAGCGCCTCGGGCGCCGTGAAGACATAATGTAGCACACTTATAACGCGGTGTGGGCGCTTGTTATATTTCGTTTCATGGAGCCCCATTGTCTTTATCTCCCCGTATGCGCGCCCGGGTTTTTTTCTGTATCTTCTTGTTAAGTGCAAGTTTTAATGCAATCTGACACATTCAAGCAAGCATGCAACATGCACCAAGCATAGTTTCTGTCACGGCTTCGGCTCTGCGGGGCTCCGGCGGTCCCATGCGAGCTTATTGTCGCAGATGGCTTTCGCCCACCACCGCAGCTTCGGCTCTGCCGGCCAGCCTCAGCCGCGGTGGCGTGCGTTAAAGCCCCCTGCTCCTAAGCCCACGGGCCGCCTCGCCTCTCCGTGCCTACGCGCTTCTTAATTACACTCTAGGGGTAGGGCAGACAAGACTGCGTGGAGTCGGTTTTACTTGGCGTCGGTTTTGTGGTAATTCGTTTCTTAGGCCAATACATTTTTTACATTCGATAGTTCATATTAGAAATTCTAAAATCAGAGCGTTCATTATTGAAGCGAAATCGTCGTTATGCCGAAAGAAAGTTATGCCAATAGAGTTTAGTGCATTTAAAATTAGATGCACTAAAATTAGGGATTTCAATTCTTAGACCAATCTATAACAGTGGCAAAACAACTGTTAGGCTAAACAATAATTTTACGTTTTAAGTTTAGGCCAATATGGTTCGGTCATGTCAAATTAGAACTAAAAATTTTAGGCGTGTCGAAGGGCACCCGCTGCCGCCACAAGCACCTTTCAGGTTAGTGGATTTAAATATAATGTTCCAATCCACGAATGTATGTGCCAGTAAGATATGTATAGCCAGTTATTTTGTCAAACCCTAAGGTAGGATTATAACAAAAAGTATTAATTTTGTTAAGTCTCATACTCACAATTTACGGTAACCCTGTCTAAAAGTGCTTAGCTCCATAAGTTTCCAATCGTTTGTATCGAAGGACAGGTACAGCAAATAAATTCTTCCTGAATCAAGTAAACTGAACCAACTACAAAGTTAAATGTGTGCTGATTGAACAGATTGTGTGGGCTAAAGAGAAGGAGGATTTGCGAGGGTCACGCAAACAAGCCTCTGTAACAGTTAAGGCTTAATCACACTGGGCACAGACAGTGTTCAGCAATGTAGATAACTTCATCTAATGCAATGCGTTTCTCTATGTTTTTACGTCGAGCCAAGGTGGTCGCAGTATCGGCGAAAATGGAACTAACTCAGTTCAAAAGACTGGTGAATATGTTTTGATTGTATTTTGGTACCTACTGGGCTTCCGCGAGTTGACCTGCACCACTGTTTTGCTTATTTCTACCGCCATCTAACAGCTTTATTGTGAACTAATAGGAGAGCTAAAATAGGCAGCTTATCTTCTGAGTAAGCATCTTCTACCTAACTATTACGCTTGTTGATGTGATTCTCTACGTAGTAATATTTGATTGATAAGATATGCCATGCATGCAACACTCAACTCAACCTCAACCTCAACCCTCAACTATGAGGTGACTCCCTAAGGCCTCTTGACTAGGCTTCACGACTAGTATCAAGCGATATTAGCCGGGACCAACTTTTAACGTGCTTTCCGAAGCACGGGGATGCTTGTGGTAGATGTCACTAATTATGGTTGGAATAGTCATCCATCCAATTACAACAAAAGCGCTGCCGCCACTGAGCTACAAGCACCCCAGTTGTAATGTAATAAATGTTCATCTTTTGTTACCGTAGTTTATTGATCACCCTTCATTGGAAAACTAATTATCCTAAGAGCACCTGGCTCTTCGAATTGAAAAACTAAAGTGGCAATAAACAGGCCACATCGCTTGCAGAGCTGACGACCGCTGAGGACGAAAGGTTCTCGAGTGGAGAAAACGAAATGGAAGACGCAGCGTGGGCAGGACACTCACCCGGTAAACTGACGACCTAATCTAGGTCGCTGGAAGCCGCTAAATGGAAACGACCCTTGCTATGGCGGTCTATGAAGGAGGTCTATGCATATACATATTTTATGTCCATCAGTAGCTGATGATGATGATGCAATCCCACTCGAACATGTCGCGTGAAGCGGTGGCGGTGACTGCACGTTCGCACAAACTTTGCTGCGACAGATCGCGTTGATGTATGGGACAGCAAATCAAACGTACCTATCTGATCGCCAACACCACCGCTGCACGTGACATAATCGCACCAGTTTGGATCCCGCTTTAGTACTGCTGAATTAACGCCAGAGTACCCTTTCTATCTTATTAGCGACTACGACTAACTTCTAAGTTCAGAATTCAATTATAACAATTAGGTTGTCAGATGTTTCGTATTTACGCAAGTGATTCGTATCCTGATGAAGCTGTGATTTTCAGCACAAAAACCGCGCTCCTCCCCATTTCAAGTCTGCCTTATGCAAATATACACTATTTACTTCTTGCACACCATTCGAAGAAGTACAGTTGATACTTCAATCAGGTGCACCTCTTTTTAGAACGTTACATTGCTTGCTTGGCTACTGCTCTTTGCATTGAGATAATATTGTGTTTTTATCATCATCATACTCGACTACTTTTGTCCAGTGCTGGACATAGGCCTTTACCAATGCACGCCACTGAGCTCGATCCTCGTGTCTCTTCGACTAGCATACTCACTCACTATAACGTAGCGGTATTTAATAAATGCCAACAATTGATCCCTAAATAGTTCTAAATAGTGCCCAAAGGAAATAAATAGTTCCCTTATACTTACGAAATTATAGCCATGTGAGTACCCTTGGAAGAGGTTTCACCCAGTACCTTTCGTGTGAGAAAACTATACAAGCTGTTAATAATTATAAATCTGACATCAAATCCTCGGCTAATCTTTTCCGTTAGTTGTCAGCATTTGCGTTTTTACCATTGCGCCAACTTATCAGAGGACGCCTTACACTGTGTTTACACTTACACTCAAGAACATGTCTACCCCATCGGTTATCGGTTCTATAGCAAATGTAACCAGCCCGTATTACTGTGCAATAATAATTTACTTAACCAGTTATTAATTTAAGGCATATTTTAAAATTATTTTAAGATAATACCTAATCGTCTATAGTTTAACTTAAATTATGCTGCAATCTGCATTTATTTATAACTTTAGAAATGTACGTACCACACAAACTAACGATGTCACCTGAAACAAAAGTAAAAATGATCAAAATAATTAGAATTAGAAAATAATTATTACCTGACGCAGAGCCATACAACTAGTAGTTAGCTCTACATTATAAGCACTCCTTTGTGGACTCGGTTGCTGTAGTGTGCGGAAAATCGCCTTCAACGCCGAGGGTCCCGGGTTCGATTCCCGGTTCGGCTCAATTGATAAAAAAAATAAAAACAAATTGGCTGGAGACTGGTTGTGCTGGGGCACGCCCCTGACAAATACATTGTTTGGTACTTCGTTACACAAGGATTAAAATCTTTACTTTGAGACAATATTACGATAATTAGTATGTTGCCTGGCGCATATTTAAAATTCTAATACCGCTTCTAGCGATAAGACCGCCTAAATTGACGACCACAGTAGCTGAGAGGCAAGCACGCTAAACTTGGCTTCGCCATCTCTGAGGTACCGAGTTCCATTCGCGGTCAGGTCAGTTAGAAAACGACTTTTCTACATTACTTCATTTTTCATCATTATCATCGTTATGTAAGTGTTGCTCTAGTGTTCTTGACCTACCATGAACTTCTGATACACCTAAATATTATTTATTGACGACCGTCTAGTGGAGTGGTTTGCGCTCCGGACTACTTTGCCAGCGGTCGCGGGTTCGAATCCCGCAAGGAGCAAATGTTTATGTGATAAGCACGAGCATTTGTACCTAAGTCATGAATCTTATAAAAGTATTTAAGTATATTTATCCGTCATCTAGTCGCCTTAATACAAACTTAGCTTAGTTTGGGGCTAGATAATTGGTGTGATTGTATAAACAATTTATTTATTATTATTATTATTCTGTGATCACATTGAGTTCGAGGTCTTTAATTTATTTAACAACCCTGATATTTTTAAGTACCTGTACAGTTTACAGCGCTAATTCTACGATTACAACGCGTTAACGTTTTATCTTTTAATTAAAAGATAAACGAGCGGACGATGCGTGAAGTGATAACGAACGAACTTGACGTTTTTAGTCAAGGATGCATACAAGGAAGGTTACACAGCTAGTGCGCAAAATAACAATTAATTAAGCCTATCATGTGTTGTGTGGGGACGGCCGTAAAGAATACACTTCCCCACCGCCAACAGGCGGCGTGTCGTAAGAGGTAACTAATTCCTGTAGCACGAGACGGGCAACAGCGTCTGCGTGCGAAATCTTATATAAAACTGCGCTCGCCAACCCGCCTGCCAAAAATGCCAAGTATTGGCAATCCCCCCCAAAGAAAGTCATTGGGGGAGGCCTATGTTCAGCAGTGGGCGTCCTATGGCTGACATGATGATGATGAAGCCTATCATCTTTCACAGCCTTAGTACAACATTAAAACACTATTATTAACAACTGATAATATTCATTTTTTTAAAGTTGGTCATGGCTGGCTAATATCGCTTGATACTAGTCATGAAGTCAAGTCGGAGGCCTTACGCGGCTTGGTTACATCTGATAGTAAAGGTTTAGTCTCTGGCCATACAACACCCCTCCACAAATCCGCACTAAGCCTGCGTGGTGGAGTGGAGTACGGAGCGAACCACCATAGAGTTGAACTGAGGCCTGGGTCCTACAGTGGGAAGTACCTATATTCCACTTCTGCAGAGAACCTTAAACGGCGCAAGTATGAAAGTCTGAGACTTATATATTTAAACCATTTGGAGTGGAAACTCTGGGACCGTGGGGGCCGAGTTCCCACAAGTTGTATCGTGAGATGTGAAGGGTTTAGTTGAGACATCTCTTGATACCAAGG
Organism: Anania hortulata; assembly: GCA_963576865.1. Taxonomy (NCBI): domain Eukaryota; kingdom Metazoa; phylum Arthropoda; class Insecta; order Lepidoptera; family Crambidae; genus Anania; species Anania hortulata. The sequence goes on along the minus strand of OY756395.1, from coordinate 16,899,315 downwards.
CTGGCTTATACCTAGGCCAACAGATTTTTTTTTTTTTTTTTTGGAAAGCGTACTTTGGAACTTGTCTGAACAACGATGCTCTCGGGTTACGTCGTTGTCAGCATTATGTTTATTTTGGAGCAGTGGTTTTTTTTAAGTTTGGGAATACATTGTCTGTGTTTGGTTAATTACTTATTGAAATTTTTAATTTCGGCTACGATATAAGTAAGTAAATTATGAAAAGTATTTATCGTGTCCTCTTTTTTGATGACATCGGTGAGTTTATAGGCGTCAATTCGGTGGTTGTTCGAAGCGATGGTGTGGTCCGTCCGCTTGGCGGCGAAGCGCGGGCAGTGTTGGATCAAATGTTTTATGGACTGGGGTGTTGAGGAGTCACATGGACAGGTGTCCTCTGCAAGGATTTTGAAGCGGTGCAAATACTCTTTATGCCAGCCGTGGTTGGTCAGCATTTGAGTGATAGCGAATTTAGGGGTGACAAGGGATAAGTATTGTTGAAGATCGGCGTAAGATGGTAGTAGAGTTTTGGTGTAGCTGCAATTATTTTGGTCAGAATAGAGTGCTTCAGAGGCGGTAAGGCATTTCTGTTTGTTTAAGTATTTCACGTGACTTATGGGGATAAGATTGTAATCAGGGCTGCGGTGGAGATTAGCTGCTCTTTTAGCCTCTGCGTCCGCTGCCTCGTTGCCGTCGAATCCGACGTGGGCCCTGATCCACGCAAACCCGACGGCAATTCCAGATATACGGGCGTTGTAGAGGTGACGATGGATGCGTGCCGCAAAAGCATTAAAAGAGTTTGGGTTCTCTAGTTCTGTAAGAGCAGATTTGCTATCAGAGAGGATGACAAACTCTGTCTGTCCGCTGGAGAGGATGTACTCACAGGATTTTTCGATTGCAAGCATCTCGGCTTGAAAAACCGAGCAGTGGTCATTAAGTTTAAATCTTTCTACTACTTCCCGTCTTCCTGTAGGGTCCAAGATGACGATGGCAGCTCCGACCCTATCGTCGTGCCGGCTGCCATCGGTGTAGATTTCCCAAGGACCGTGGCGTCGTATTTCTAAAAGATCATTGTTTGAGGAGATTTTGCGGTATTCGATTCCTTGTCGGTGGGAGGGGTGCAGCATGTGGGATGGTGGGCAAAGGGACTCTATCTGCACGTCTCCAGGAAGATGTGATGATTTGCCCCGGAGCTTAGAGGACTCTATGTCGGCCACTGCGGCGACCTTTGCCGGTAAGGGTGTTAACTGCGCCAAGGTGATGGAAGCTGCCGTACTAACAGTGCGGAAGCCCTGAATAATCTTAATGGCGAAGAGTCGCTGCAGTGACAGGAGTCGTTTGGCAACATATTTATATTTGATGGCGGGTGACCAAATGCCGGCGCCGTAACAAACTATGGGCTCTATCACTTGATTGTAGATGATCTTGACATTTTCCGGGTGAATGCCCCACGTGGGCCGGATGAACTGGATAAGTTTGTTGTATAGTTTTTTGACTTTTCCGGTCACATGTTCGACGTGTTTGCCAAATCTTAGCTTATCATCGATTACTATTCCCAAGTATTTAATTTGCGTGACAGGTTCAAGTGGTTGGTTTTTAATGGTAAATTTACAAGTAAGGGCTCTTTGTGTAAATAAGATGAGTTTAGTCTTTTCTGGGCCAAACTCCAGCTTAACCCCATCTCCCCAAGCAGATATTTGGTCCAGAGCGTGATTGACAGAGAGTTCTAACTGATGAGTGTCCTTGTGGTGGGCAATAAGGAGAAGATCGTCAGCGTATGCCTGCAGGCTGCATCCTTCCATCATTGGCATGTTCAGAACTTCATCTAGAATAAGATTCCAGAGAGTTGGGCCGATGACGGAGCCCTGGACACAGCCGCGAGTCATAAACTTATGGACCTTGGAGTCTGTAAAATTGATTTGAACCTCTCTGTCATCAACGTAGCTTAAAAGTATACGGTACAGATTCTCTGGGCAGTTGCCGTCTCGCAGCCGCTCAAAGATGGCAGGCCACCATGCACGATCGAATGCGGCTTTAATGTCTAGCGAGACAGCTACCACCATTTCTTTGTGAGCTTTGGCGGAGTTTATAATATCTAGTGCACTATGGATGGCGTGTGTGGTTGAGGTTTGCGTCTTAAAGCCAAATTGTTTCTTTGAGCTGGTGTTGTTGACGTTCATATGATGATTAAGGCGATCAGTTATGAGACGTTCTAGTAATTTACCGTATACGTTAATCAATCCGATGGGCCTGAAGGAGGAGAGGCTAGTGTAATTATCCTTTCCGGGCTTGGGTATTATCTTAGCTGTGGCCATCTTCCAGATCTTAGGGAAGTGTGCCAAGCGAAGACAGCAGTTGACTAGTATTTCTGCAGGGAACCATTCGGCGACCCGAAGACAGATATCCGCTGTTAAATGGTCAAGTCCGGGTGCCCTTTTATGGTTCATACCTTTTAGCGCTGAAATGATCTCTTCCAGAGTAAAAGGTGGATCGGCCGGTGTATGAATGGGCTTGGGCATCTCCGCGCGAAGCTTTTTCTGTTTTTCGGTGCTGTCCGGTGTATCGTCCGGGTAAAACCTGTTTAATAGCGCCCGTGCGGTATCCGATGAGTCCTTTGTGTAGGTCCCGTCGTCCATTTTTAAGGTGGCGGGAGCATGGGTAAGAGGTTTCGTTTGGATTATTCGATTTGTGACCGACCAGACGTCCTCTTTCTTCTGGCGGCCACAGAATACGCGAAAGTGCTCGGTTGAAGCCGCGCGGAAGGCATCCGAGTACAAGCTTCTAAGGCGGTCACGCTCTGCAACGAGTTCCTCAATGGGCCGGTGACGCCGGGCTGCATTGCCAAGTTTATGATGATTACGAATGACGTCTCTTTTTAATTTTTCCAGTGTGTCATTCCACCATGGAGCACGAGGTGGTGGGCCAGATGATTTGCGGAGTAGTTTATTGCATGTTTGTTGTATTGCTAGAGTGAAGGCTTCGGTGTATGCGTCAAGTTGATCAGAATTTAGCGTATCAAAGTTGGGAGAGGGTGGCAGGTGCTGGCGCATCTGAGAAATAAATTGGGGTCTGATTTCGTCCCATTTGACAGAGTTGGTGTTATAAAGGAATGTAGTAGTTTTGCGAGACTTAATCAGTTGGTGTGTGCCAATGCCAAGCGAGAATCTGATGACATTATGGTCAGAGGAGATGCAAACATCCATATCGACATGCCAGTTGGTGACCTGAGTGCGCGAGGGGTTGCTTATTAGGGTAAGGTCGACAATTGAGTCGCGAGGCTCGCCATGCGTGACCGTCTGAAATGTCGGGGTGTCTCCGATGTTACAGACAGTCAGGTTATTAGCAGTCATGAGATCGATAATTGCATCACCTCTGGGGTTGGCGGAACGCGATCCCCAAAGGCCGTGCCACCCGTTGAAGTCCCCTCCGATGACATGGGAAGACCCGGCTGTCTTTTGCAAGAACAGCTCAAGTTTTCCTAAGGTGTTGCGGTCATCTGTGCGGGGCTCAACATAAGCGGCAATTAAGTAGGTCTTGTGTCCGCTGCGGTCCCTAATTTGAACTATGGTGAGGTTTGAGTTTGAGTCTTCCGCCATGCCGAGTGAGCTGAATAAATTATCTTTAATAAGGATAGCCGACTTGACTGGGGGCTCGGAACAAAATTGGTGGATTGTATATCCGGGAACAGATTTGATGGTATCGGTGTTTGCTGTGTATGGTTCACTGATAAACGCGATATCACAGTCGGTTTTGACGAGGTGGAGTTTCAGCTCATGCAGAGCGTTTTTGCTGCGTCCAAGATTAACCTGTGTGCAATTGTAAATATGTTTGCGAGTGTGACTATTTTCCATAGAGGGCCTACGGTCCATAGTTTGTTCGGGAGCGCACTTTTTCGGTCATATGGGAAATTCTAGGGCATGTAGTAGAAGTGGCACTGTGGTTAGTCTTGGTCCGCGCATTGGTGTTCTTATTGAACTCGACGCAGTTGTGGCATTGAGCCTTGTTTGGATCTTTACGGTCCGGGCAGTTTCGGTACTCGTGTCCGGGCAGGGCACAATGAGAACAAACAAGGCTTTCGCGGCTACACCGTGCCTTCGTGTGCCCGAACTGAAGGCATTTGAAGCATTGAAGGAGAGGCACGTAGTCCTCCACGTGTACCCTCTGGTGATCGACGTTGAGTTGGTTCTCAGTAGTTATGGCCTTCCAGACGGCGGGCACAGCCATGAGAACCGCGTTGTATAAATTCCTGTTGCGGTTGGCCCTCTTGAATCGGAATAAAAGATCGTCATCGTTTGACATAGCATTTTTTATGCCTACGTTCTGATTGCGGAGTATGCCAACGAGGTCTTCAGCCGGTATCTCCGCGGAGACTCCTTTTAGAATGACCATTGGGCTGAGTAGTTTTGAGGCCTCACCTTGCACAGAACTCTCTGAGCGGTTGATTTTCTTAAGAGTCGCCTCCCGATGCTCCGCGCTGTCGAATTCTACGCGTATTTTATTATTCGACACGAATTTAACATTTGCGGGAGCGTGATTTGTGTCACGGAAGGAAACAGAGGACTTGAAATTTTTAAGTGTTTCTGCCGGGTTCAATACCTTCTTCTTGGACTCCACTATGATGGCGGGGCGTGTCTTAGGAACGGCAGGAGTGGTGTCTTTTGATACAACGGTTTTCTGAGAGCGGACAATGTCTGAGAAGGTTCTCTGAGTGGTAACGTTGGTAACGGTAGGGAGCTTTATTTTGGCGATCTCCTCACGAATAGTTTGTCGGACCGCTGCGACCGTAGCTGATTGATCGAAGCTGGCATTCTGAGCAGCAAGTGGAATGGCGTTAGGGTTAGACGAGGTTAATTCGCGGATTTCCTTTGTACTAGCGAGAACGGCATCTCGGATGGCCTTACGGAGGTTTCCGCTTGACTTTATGTGTGAGTCAATTATCCCGCAAAGTTCGTCGATTTTGGTAGTGATCGGATTGGGTATAGGGGACGAGGAATTGATAGCCGATTCTTCAGTGATAGAGGGGGTAGGTGTCCCGTAAACGGGAGAGAACATTTCGCCCTCGTCATCAGATCTATTTGGGGTTTTGGGCGCCTCGCGCCCGGAGTTTGGTCGAGTTTTATGGTTTGAAAAGTCCATGGTCTTATAAAGATAGAGTTTCTTCATCCAGCACGCCTCCACCCACCTGGAGCCCACACATTTGGGGAGCCGTAGCCCAGAGTTACGTGCCGGACATAGGAGGGAGGCCCTTTTAACGGGGCCCGAGTGCAGGATCCTTTACGCGACCGGTTAGGGCAAGGCTAGTGTAGAGTCGACCAACCCACACACGCCGAGCCCGCCGTCGGCACTGCCCCCTGCACCCCCTCCTCGCCGAGGCGGCGGTTAAGCCGGCCACCTCCAGCCGATTGACCCTGGTTTGGCTAGACCAGGGCCGCCCGAGTGCCCGGAATCTGGGGCCAAAGCTGTGTGTTGCCTGGGTGGTCTGCCACAGGCTCAACAGCCAGGATCCCCTTCTCCCGGGATTACGGGTCCCCACGCACGGCAATAACACGTGGCCTGGATTTGGTAAGGGAAACCCAGGAAAACCCTATCGAGGCCACTACTGTGGCCTCACGCCACGCAGGACCCAAGAGCAGGCCCTGCCGCTGTCCCTTCGGGAGGGACCCCCATTGCTTTTTTTGTTGTGGTCGCTCCACTTGGCCCGGGCAGATGCCCCGACGGTCCCCGGTCCCCCTCCATGGAGGATAACGGGTAGCCCGGCGGGCCCGCCAGACGCCTTAGGCGCCTATGGGCGGGCGTCGCCGCGCTGGTGGGAATTCAGCCGCCCGCACGCTCCGTGCGCGCGGACGTTGCCCAGGTAGCACCACGAGGAGGTATCCCACATTGCTCCCAGGCCAACAGATTAGCCTAGCTATCCAGCGTGGTAATGTAGCCAGCATTTTGGGCACCTTTCCTACAAACAGCGATCTAAGTCAAATATTTTATTTATAAATTTCTTTCTTATTAATAAAATATCTGACTGCGTTAATACAAATAGTTTAGGTTAAGAATATGTACATAATAATTAGGTTTTTTATTTTATTTTGAATGTTAATAGTTTTTTAATGTATAAAATAAACTTCAATTTTATTGTAAGTTCAATATCAAAGTCATGAAAAATACATTTTCGATTAGGTTAGGCAAAATGACACGATGCATAATTTAAAAAAAAAACCTTTAAACCTTTAGCTACAATCACAGATAAACAGTTTCTCTATTTATTTTTAAGAATTACTAAACAGGTTCAATGTCTTTTATATGTATGCATCTAAGTCCTAAAGTGACTGTAAGATACTAAGATACATACTTGTAAGAGACAAAGCCTTACAAATCCTTATAAAGCTAGGCACCAAACCTACACATATTTTTTTATTTGGGGATGACAAATATCGCAACTTAGGGACTGCTCTATCTGAAACCGGAAAGCCACCAAAAAGGCCTGTAGTATTCGAAAAATAAACAATAATTATTTAATGGCATTAGCCATAAGAACCTAATTATATTGATTTCAATAGATAAAAGTACAATATAACTGTAAAAAAGAAATTAAAAAAATATTTTTAATTTTAGACCAACACGGCCGACAGCGTTTTCGTCTGTTCTCAAAAAGTAATTTTGATATTTAAGTTTTGTAGTTTTCGCTTTATGTATATTGGACTTACAGAACAGGAATGACACGCTACGTTTCGGTTGGACTCCTTAAATTATTATTGTACTTTAAACTTTTTAATTTTTTCCGTTGACAATAATAATGCTAGTTTATTATATCACGGATAATATTTTCAAGTAAATGTATTTTCAAGTATCCCACCGAAGGCAGTTGTTTTTTTTTACTTATACACCTAATGTAGCTTTACAAGCATTAACCATAAAGTACATTTTTTCACTTAATTTATTGAAAATACGTAATATATTTTTAGTTATTAAACATTCTTACTGATATCGATATATGAGCAAAAACCTGAAAAAAGGCAACTTCAAATACCGCATATTTTGGCGGAAACATTGCGCGTGACCCGACACAGACTAGGTCGGTCTTTTACTAGTTGTTGTCCGCGACTTCTGAATTAAGGCAAAGAGGAATAAATAATCATCCCATGGAAACAAAAAAATATATTTTTAAAAGGTGTATCAATATCTAAATGTGTCAAACAACTTCAGCTGTTCAGTTAGTCCTTAAAGCGTTGTTTTATTTATTAATTTATTCATAAACCTAATTAGTATTTAGGTAAATACTGTATATTACACAGATAACAATTATAAATTGTTATTTGTAAAAATATTACAAATAACCGATGGGTAGAAGTGTTCTAGAGTGGAGACCGCGACTAGGCAAGCGCAGTGAAGGGCGCCGACAAGGTAGAGCGACAAAATACGCAAGGCTGCTGGCAGTGGATGGAAAAGAAAAGCTAATAATAATAAAAATAATGCAGTGGACCAACGTAGGCTGATTATGATGATGAAACATATAAACTATCACATTTTTATAATACATCATACGGAAGATTATTCTCGCTTATTTTGAAACAACGCATCATGTGACCGCGCTCTAACTAAAAGAACTGCCCTAGTGATTTAGAAACTGTCCTAGCTAAGTTTAACGATGGTAGAAATACAGTAAAAACAAAACATTTGCTTGGGTCCTGACCCAGATCTCTAACGATGGCATCTTTGCAACGGCCCCAGCTGTAGGACGTTTTAATTTAAATAAACAAGTTTTTGCCACCGATTGTACCGAAGGGGCGCGAATGAATAATCGGAATACATTAATCACCTCTTTTGTAGTTGGTATTGTATCTTGCATTTCCCTTTGTTAGCGTCTTCAAACGAAATGTACCAGAAAACAAGAAGAAAAGAGATTCGAAATATTTTTATTCGGAAAATCAATTGAGGTTGTAAAAAAAGCCAATGGTCACTTGGAACTGGGCTCCGATTCAGAAACCTACGATAACGAATTGATAACTGGCAAATCACGTGACACTACTGCAAAATCATACAGGGTGTTAGGTAGAACGATGTAGATACTTTTACAGGTTGTTTCTTTCTTGAATTTAGACATTTTTTAATAAAAGACCAATGGTGAAATTGGGAAAAAATTAAGCTTCTTCATACATTTTGTTTGAGAAGCACTTGAATATTAACAGGAACAGTAGATTTGTTTCACCATTGGTCCATAACTAACATTTTTTTATATTCATGAGAAGAACAACCGATAAAAGTATCTATATACATTGTTCTTCCTAACATACGTGGTTTTCCGGTCGTCAATTTGTTATCGAATGGTTTTGAATCAGAGGCATGGTTCCCTTTGTGCAGACTGTTGCTAGACGGCCTTATTACGGTTTTCGAATCCCTTTAATCCGAAAGTCTAAATATATTCTGTACTGTATACCAAAAATAACTGACTCGCTACCACACTAGCCGTTCCTGCATAAGTCCTAAGGCCCAATTCCTGTAATTTAACAATGTTCGCAATCCAGTCTCGATCCGCTCCCGGTAACATTACTATCTAAAACGGTAATCTCGTAAACCCAAAAAATGTAATCATAATGAAAGAACCATAATGAGATTGTTTTTGTTCTATTTTCAGTCGCATCACAAACGTTTTGACAATTCTACGTCAAATTTAAAGTTTACGAGAATACCGTTTTAGATAGTAATGTTATTGGACAACATCACAAACATTGCTCTGATTATATGGTAAATAGCTAAAGCACTTGTTTTATAGAAATCAGAAACAACGACGTTACCACAACACCCAGAGCCAGACTTGAACCTGGGACCTCAGAGATAGCGACACCAAGTCCGGTATACTCGCCTCTTGGCTACGGAGGTCGTCAAAATTTATTAGGAGCAGATCGACACTGGATTGCGACGGGAATTGGGCCTCTGATAATTTTACTGCGTCACACAAGCAGTTCGCGCAGAGGATTCAAATTAAATTTTGACAGTTGCGACAAAAACCCGCTCCGGAATCACGACGTCCGTGCGGAAGCCCTATAGCTATTGTCTTCGACCATAAGCCGTTGTAAAACTGATGCTCCATGAAAGCCATTATATATGAAATTCCAAAAATTGTTATTCATAGAAAATCTTGAAACTACAATGCAGGAATCATTTTCTTATTCTATCTAATTCAAAAATCATTTATTCAATTTAGGACAGAAAATTGCCACTTATGGCCCATATGGAGCCAGAACATCTCCTTTTTTTGTATCATATCAGATGAGATAAGAATTTATACATAATATTCATTACATGTCAGAAAATAATATGTCAATCATCAACCCAATTCCTTTTTTATAAAGTGGTTACATGTAACTAGAGCCATTTATCAACATTTCTAAAAACTTATTAGACCAAAAAAATAAAAGACTTATTTATTCTTACTAATAAAAGTCAGTTCTTTCAAACTTACCTATTTAGAAACACATTTCGGAGACTTAATGTATTGTTCTAAAATAAAAGTTTAAAATAAATGGCAATAGTGTAATGCCTAAGATATTTTCTACTTAAAACTAAAACTACACTCGTAAATACGGAAACTTTGAAATAAGATTAAACTTTTGAATCAAGTTAATCCCTTGAGATGTTATCTAAACAGGGTATTAAAAAAGTACAAGCTAAATTTAAGGGGGAGGTTCAGAGTCGAGTAATTATGACAAATGTACAATACAGGAAAAGGGTACTATATTAAATTTGTCGAATTTCCATATAAAATTACTAAACAGCCGATTGAATTTAAAAATATATATATGCATATTTTTAATATTACGGGATAATATAGTATAAACTAAATATAAATATAGTTATGAGGTAAGGAATTATTTGTCCACATTGAATCCAGAGTTATGTGCTGAGGAATGCGAACTCACGACCCCCACTTATGAAAGACAAGACTCCGATTATTCGACCACTGAGCTGGATTTTGTTATTTTAATAATATAATAAGATAAAAATCTTAAAAATTATATCATTATCATTTAACCCATAGGACGTACACAACATAGGCCTACCCCATTATTATTGTTTTGAATAAAATCAAATAAAGAACAAAAAGTGGGCTTTGAAATCTTGGAACACCCTCCCTATAGCCCAGATTTAGCCCCAAGTGATTATTATCTGTTCCCACAAATAAAAAAAGAGCTTCGAGGGAAGAAATTTTCCAGCGATGAAGAAGTGAGCGCAATTTCGGCCTATTTTGACGACAAAGACAAAACATTTTTTTTCGAAGGTATAAACAAATTAATTGATAGATCTAATAAATGCATAAGAGTAAAGGGAGAATATATTGAGAAGGAAAAATAATTTTAAGTTTTATTTCTTACTTTTTACTCTCCATTCCGCGAACTTTTTGACCCACCTCGTATAGTCAGCATCAAAGCTGATCAAAAAATAACCTCCAAAAGTAATTCTTAGTACCTACACTTTGCGAAGTGATTTCGTCAGACTATAAATTGTGATGTGCTTTGTAATGCGGTTCTTTTGAAAAATTCTGTTACTAAGCTACTATTGATGTTGTACATTTCGGCTAAATGGATTTAAATAAAACTTATTACATGAACTTAATGGAAATTCTAAACATACAAAGTGGCAAATTTTGACACAGGTGATTCATGCGTCGTTTTACAAGAATGTAAAAACCTTAACCTTGTACCTTAACGTTAAAGTTTGTACCTTAAAGTTTGTAATTTACGAAGATGTTTCCTAGTAAATATCGCACGATATTCTGAAGCGGTAAAGTTTCTCGATTATGCATTATTTAAATACTTCACAACTAGTTAAGGGTGTCTGTTTATGCCAGCTCATCGATCCTGCTTTGATTTCTCAAACGCGTTTATCCATAGTTGAATAACATGACAAGAAGTTTCATCACTGAATTATTAAAAGCAATAGTTGTTTTAATTTTGAAAGGATCGTTTTAAGCATAAGTTTTTGGCTTACCCGATATTGGGTCCCATATCAAAGTTGTGACTTGTTATTTCGGGACAATAAGAGTTATATTTGTAACCTGTCTAGCCGAAACCGAGTGGTTAAATGTGGGTACATGTGGTGACCTAAAAACATTGTGTCTCGTTTCCCTGGCCTGGTCCCTGATCGTCAGAACCCTCCGATGACGAATTGACAACTGGTAAATTACGTAACTCTAACGTTAAATCCTATAGTGTCACGTGGTTTTCCGATCGACATTTTGCTATCGAATAGTTCGGTACCGATGTTGCCGTATGGCTCGAAATCCGTAGCGCAGGCCCGACTCAAACTTGATATATGGTTTTGTATATTTTACTTTAGCGTCTGCACTATAATCACAAAAAGTGGACGCTTGTACGTATTACTCGTATTTTATTTTATTTATTGTAGAGAAAAAACTGTTTACAGTATATACTAATGTTCACAAACGTAGCACTAAAACCCATGAAGTATTTATCCACTAATAAAAATAACCTTAACTAACAAAAACTATCTCACGTTTAGCTATATCGTAAAACAATGAAAACAAGTTTCTTTTAAACAGTCGTTTGTTATTATTTATTGGGATATCTGCCATAATAACACTGAAGTATTTTCAGAATTAACTAGCTACCTATTACGAATCAAAAGCTATAGACGTTTGTAGACACAGACAGACAGCGTATGCTTAATGTAATAACAAAGTTATTCTACGAACGGTATTCAGTAAAATTGATTTCTTTTTAAGTCTCATTTTTGGTAAATTCTTTTTTGCAGAATCCCATCGATGTTTCCTGCTGATCCAGGGCTCTTCAACATGCGTGTTTGAATATCAATGCAGACGTCGGAGTACTCCGCTTGCATGCGTCATACAGCGCCCATTTATCTTTATACGGCCCACCTTTTCAGCGTTCTCGAGTGCTCGCTCAGCAGACGATTACGGGGCTAGGGCTGACGCAGCATTTTATTTAAGTTCCTAATTTATTAAATAACATCGTTATAAGTAATTCTACCGCTCAAATACAGTAACTTCTTCATCGACATCTCAAAATACAATTCACTTCTCCATACAAAATGTCAGCGGTTTAGTTCCAGTACGTGATTTTTTTTAATTGTTGATTTTGACCAGCAGAATCTTTGTAGTTTCAAGGGAAGTGATTAGGAAGTGGATAATGTTTGCTTCTGTCTAACAGTTAAGGTTTTTCTCCTGTGCTTCTCGTTTCATGATAGATCACATTTACACACACACACACACAATTGGGTGAGATTGTAATTAAGAGCAAGCCACCCAATGTTCTAATAAAACTTTAATTACTTAGTTGCGGTCTAAGAAGCTGATAAATTACGAGCAGAAATGATTTATCAGCTCTAAAAGACCATTTGTCTAATTTTCCTTAGTTGACCTTAGTAATTATGCTTCCAGTTTATTTAATGTTTTAATCTGATGGTAAATAATATTTCCAAAAATGTATATACGCGTGCTATGTATGACGGATTTTTGTTTGACGTGAGACGTGTAACCTCTCTGGGCAATGGACACAAACATCCGCTTGTAGCCCAGTTGCGGTCAGCGCGTTATATGGTAGAGATTACCAAAGTTAAGCACCCCAGAGCGCGGTTATAACCGGATGGGTGCCTATCCCAATAACGTTTAGTGATATTTATCACAAGCATATCCATGCTTTGAATGGTACGTTAAAAGTTGATCCTGGTTAATGTTTGATGTCGTTAAGCCTAGTCAGAGGCCTAATACATCTCTTGGAAAATTTTACTGGACACACCATCTATAGTTGAGGTGTGACCTGTTCCCCGCAGTGGAACTTTAATATGTTAAATTTTCTTTAATTACTAGTCTGTGTTTTATTTAAAATAAAATATAAAAAAGTGTTCCAAGTCCCAGTACACGGACACTCTTAACAAAGAAATGACTATTGAATATGCCTGAAGGGTCCCAAAACAATTAAACCTAAGTCAATGTATAAAGCTTGCCGTTCAATTCATTTTAATGTTCAATAGCAAACATTCATTCAATTATTTATATATTTTAATTCCGTTGGGGACAACCCTGTATTATATGAGTAAACTCTAAAATTCCCTGTAAGCACATTGGCTACATGACACACCCATATTGCATTTAATTTTAGTTAAAACAAATACTCTTACAACAATATATAAGAAACTATTGAGTTGATTATTTGATGATAACTATAAAACAACGTAGGATACCAAATTACCGAGTATCCCGAGTAACAACTTGGTGGCAGTGGCTGGATGAAAAAAGCGAGAGATCTAGCTCTTTGGCGCTCTATAAGGGGTTAATCCAACAGTGAATTATAATAGGCTGACATGATGATGATGAACTTGGCAACCAGAAAAATATTTAAAAAACTAAATATAGGCAAAGTTCGTGAACAAACCTGTCATTACAAGACAAAATAAATTCTTAGTTTATGAAATGGATGGACCTTCATACATTTTATAACGCAACTTAGAACCGTCGAGAAGATTCCTGAAAACCGGTGTAAGAAGCTTGAATCATAATTACTTGTTCAGCACTGAACAAGCAAACAAACACAGCACTGTGTTATTGGAATCATGTTAATCGTTGTTGCTGTGATAGAAAGTATGTGATTTGTTACGAATACCTATCGCACTTGTAAATATTAATATTAAGCAGCTGTGAGTAATTCAATTGATCATTCTTCGTATTTAATTTCGTCATTGGAGATGCCAACTAACATGCTCCAAAACATCGTCATCATCATGGCAGCCATGGGACTAAAGGATGCTGAACATAGGCCTCCTCCAGTGACTTCCAGATTGGCCGGTTGAAAGCGGCCTACATCCAGTGGATTCCTGCAACCTTTACCAGGACGTCTGTCCATCTTGTGGGCGGACGTCCTACGCTGCGCTTGGCGGTCCGTAACGTGCTCTAAAACGCTGATTGTTACACATTTAGCAAATTATTATTATTAAATAGTTAACACAAGAAATCAAATAACTCTTAACAATCAAGTCCAAAGTACTGAAAAACGAAGAACACACAAAAATTCAAACGGCCTTTAATGACATCGGGTTTTACACGTCTTCCTTTTGCATAGACCTTAACACATTGCACTAAAGATCATAATAGCTTAGCATTCTTCCTCCAGCCTTCGAAATTGAATCAATTTGTTTAAGAGCGAGTTCCGAATGGAAAGAGATTGGCAGTTTCCTTTTTTCCTAATCAAGTTAAATCAGAACTGTTCTGTTATTACTGGGCTAATGGATCCTGACCCGATTCTGGATCGATGGAAATTGCCTAATTTCTAGGATTACCGCTGTCTTGGCGGTGAAAATTTTATTAGAATGACGTTGATTAGGTATTTCTACAATCGGTGAAAGTAAATATAATACCTACAGGTTGTTAGGCCTGGTTAATTCGACAGGTGGCAGTTCTCAGTAATGTAGCCAATTTTTACTACAAGAAAAATCTGGAAATCGTGAAAAAAAACTGCTGTTCCAGTATTTATGATTTCAACGTGTTATTGACAGAAATGTTAAGACAATTTCACTATTTGTCCTATAGTAAAAATATATAATGGAAAGAACAACCTGCAAAAGTATATAAGTCGTTAAAAATGCTGTATTCTAAAAGAGACTCAAGTTATAAGAGAATAGTACTTTACTACCAGTTGCTTACTTTCTACATAAGGCCAGACTAACTAATATCTTAAATTCTAATTATGATGGTGTTCCATATCAATCGATAACTCAAAACATCGCCAAGTTATTTGGATTAAATACAAATAATTAACATATGATACCTTATTTTAAAACGCAAATGAGTAAAGATTTACTTTTCCAATTTAAATTGAGCTCTCATCTTTAATGGGCCCAATAGACGCTCTCACAAAATCATAACGAGCGACTCGAGAGGAGAGCTCTATACTGAATGGACAGCTAAAGTCCTCGAAATTTTCTTACGTCTCGACCCCAAGAATTCAAGATTAATAACGTGTCAGGTCATTACTCAAATAAATACCGAGAATTTCAGAGCCTAAGCCTTGAGGATGAAAGGAGGGACTTTCTTTTTAGGCTTTTATTGACAATTAATTTCATTCCACAACTGAGGTACGAATAACAATTTTTGAGGCTGTCTGATCACAGATATTACGTTCTAGTATGTATTATTACGTCAAGATATTGTTTGCTGTCTTGTGATTGTCTCTATTTATTTAAGTGTTCAAATTAATACACACTTAAACGGGAATTAACTTTGCCTGCCCCGTTCCCAGGTTATCTGGGGTTGGCACAGCATGTCTTTCTCTTCGACTCAATTCGGCCACGCGTCATCGAGTGATTAACTCCTTTCTCAGTCATATCGCTCCTCACACAATCTATCCATCTCTTCTTAAGTCGCCTTTACCTCTCCACCCATCAATACTCATACCCATCACTCTCCTCGTTACGTGCTCCTCTTCCCTTTTCATCAAAATGTCCATACCAAGACCAACATTAATAGTAGTAACATAATTTACCATTTATCTGCCTGACATTTCGACCGGGCTACACCAACCGTGGCCACAGGCTGACTGCTGCCAGTCAGCCTGCAACACTCTTAATCATTAATGCAAAAGTTTAAAAGTTTTGAAATGTTTGCTAATAATTTTTCTTTAGCCAATAATGAAGAAATAATTAAGTGTTATGGCCCTTCAAACCTGATAACATGCATAGCTTATTTAAGTACGGCACAAAAAGCAGCGCAGCGCCGGCATCACATTATTTTGTTAATCCATCACTGTCATTAGGTATAACTTAAACATCTATTGCATGAACATATCGCACACCTAGATAAAGAGTATGACAACTCGAAATACGCGATGGCACAACACAAAATAAATGTGTGTCTTTGGAGTTCATGTAATTAATGTAGTATGAGACCAAATTAAAGAGTAGCACGTCTCAAGTACACGGTGTCTTTGGAGTTAATGTAGATTCCACGCACATTCCGATAGGATCGCAATAACATGATTTTGTAATATTTCAAGATGTGCAACTCTTTCTTATGTCTTCATTAATCTAAAAATAAAACTAAATTAGGGCCGTAACTATCACTATAATTCTGTTTAACTTTATTATTAATAATAAATAATAAGGGACATGGTAGCCTTTAATTAAGGCAACACTATAAAATGAAAAAATATGTAATTTGTATTTTTTAGTTGTATGCTTTGTTGGTTGTCGTTATTAAATATATATATGAAATATTAACAAAAAAGTATCGTAATGATAGAATTATACGCGTTAGATGCATTTGAAGGTATATCTAGTATACAGTAGCAATAACAGAACAACCAAAGATATATTCTATAAAGATCTGACGAGGGGAACGCGGCCATATTACTGTCAACATCACCATCGTAAACGTCTCATAAAACAACTAATAAATACAACTTATTTACAAACCGTCCATCTTCATAACCGAGTGCATATAACGAATACCGTTGTTTAGTTATTTTAGTAGCTGTTAAAACATTTATAGCTGCCCATATATTTTTTATTTCTCAAGCTTTTTAATAATAGATGTGGTAAAGGAACTTAACTGTGTCAACGAGTTCGATTGCTGCTGATATTGGCAGCTCGGATATAAGACGGTCGCAGAAAAAGCGATGACGCCATTAGCTTTTAAAAACTAGTTGAGAATTTTAAACGTACATTTGAATTTATAACTCTTTTCCAACTACAACGTGAAATAAAAAGGCATGTATTTAATCGCCTAATAATTCCATCTTGTCAAACAAAATAAATCAAAAATAGCACCAAAAGTACTGACTTGCACACTTAAAACGCACTCTATGTAATTCAAACTGGGCATCAGTTTTCTGGTCTAAGAAAAACTATTTGAATTGCATGCTCATCTATTTTCGGAATGCAGATCTAAGAATTTATTCGTATAACAAAATATGTCAATCTCTTTAAACAAATTCAAACATCACTTATTCTGAAACGAACATCATTTTATCTGTCATGCATATCTAACTAAGCACACATAAAATTAATAAATGGGCATAATGATATGCACAACAGCGTGGTAACTCTATTTAAAAAACTAATTTGGGTTACCTATTTTAAATCCGAATTGTTTTAGTACGAATTTTATTTTTCGGAAAACATTTTGCCGTCTTTTCATTTTCCATATTTACCGAATTCGTAACATTTTGTACCGAAAACATAATTTACATATTGCTGATATTCCGATTTTCGATTGTTATTTCTTTTAAATTCTGTTTTAAAATTTTACTCAACATTTGCCAAAGCTATTAATGTTAGATGATTTAGATTCCAAAAAAATGCTTCCAATATTATAATTATTAATCCTTCATCCTTATCCTTAGAATTTATGCTTCGTTTTTGAGCGCTCGGCGGCCGCTGCCGCGGCACGCTCACTACGCTCGCTCCGCTCGCTCGCCTTCGCGCTGTGTGGTCACTGTTCAAACCTAACCTAACCAATTTAGTCAGTAACCTAACTTTTCATAAAAATAGAATAATAAAAAGTATTACAGTTAGGTGAAAAGTATTTTAGTTACACACATTTTTATATTAGATAGTTAAGCATCTTTAAAGTTCAGTTTAAGAAATAATATTTTACGACTGAACAATTTAGTGTGCAAGTCAGTACTTTTGATATGCTATTAGTATTTTTGTTTTAAGAAAAATAAGTCTGTTGTTTGAACTAAATTTTAGTCGTCAATAGATTTAAAAAGATAAGCTGGTTTTGGTATTCTTTTTATGTTTTTTAGAGAACATTTTTGATGAGCAGATAGTTTATTTGTAGAACAGTCATGTTTCTGATGTGCAATAAGTTTATTAGAGGAGATTGTTATGTTTGCATAATATTTTAACAGATGTGCAATTAAAAATATCCTAAATAAAAATTGGATCGGATTGGCGTGAGAAATATCGGATCGGATAGACCGGAACGAAAACGTAGTGTTTAAATCCTCTTTGACCGGAACAACTAGTCAGTAAAAATATTCACCAATATAGGTTACAGAAAAAAAAAAAAAATTATAAATAAAGGAATTAGAAATCAGTCATAAAATATCAGCGACGAAAAAAGTTTTAAACTATAAAGTCAGTGGGATTGAATTTATTCATGAAATAGGTTGAAAAGGCGATAGAAACTGGAAGATTATTATTGTCACATTATTTTTACATTTCCTAAAAGCTTCTTCGCATTATACGCAGGTTACACTAAAATAAGAATAACAATAGCTAAAAATATTCATGTGCCAGGTCCACTGGCTCGAGTAAGATGGGACACAATAAGTGATTTTCAAGTGAAATCGGATCAATTTCACGTCTCGGCGCCTTTTATGAGATTTTTCAGTTAGAAGAAAAGGTTTCTTTCCCAGCTATTGTAGTGTGTAAATATTTTTTTGGGATAACCTTCCACCTTGAAAGGCAACTATAGTTGGTTGTAAAAAGGAGATAAGATCCCAGTAAAATTATTTAAAAGAAACATATACATACCTGCTATATTTTTTTATTAAAAGATCCAGTGCGTAGGGATCCTACTCAAAAAGTGTCGAGACACGTCATATTGTCTTTAGCTACATACTTATAATAAAACTGTAAAAAGTCAATTCATGTATATTGACTAGAAAAAACAAAAAACAGTCCCCAGGCTTTCTCTATGATCAGTGGAGTTCAATCTAAACCTTTTGTTCAGTAGTACTACTATTTAAAGTATTTTTTTTTAGATTACTAATAAATAGAAGGTAGACCAGTCTATATTTGAATAGGGCAATACGTCGCCCTAACGGATTATTTATTCAAAGAGGATTTAATGTAACGGTGTCTTTTAGTGAGCGTTTTTACCAAAGTAGAAGTAAGGAGCAAAGTTTTTCTTTGAAAATATCAGCAATGTTTAATTTTTTGCCATAATCTAGCAATCAGCAAATCTTTTGTTAAATTGAAAGGAATGAAAACATTTGAGTAGTCTTGTTAAGTGGTAGTGATCAATTCAAGGTCTCATGAGACCGCATAACAATGTAATTTCTATTGTGTCTCGTTTACGTATGCTTGATCAGTAGTCCAACCTGTATTTTTTATTTTTGAAGTGTGTTTCATCTTAACTACAAAACTACTTAGATTCACGGTTTAACTAAATTTAAGAATATAACTTTTTGTTAGCCTAGTTATCATAGGTCTATGCTTGCATAGCATAGTCTCTGTGTACAGACCTATAACTTTACTGTCGCCCCTGTAAAATTGTGGGGCGTGTTTGTGGGGTGACAGCTTTCACTTTTCCTCAAAAAGTGAGTCCTGACTTCCAAATAACAAAGCATTTTTCGTTTTCTCATAAAGCTAAGTGTTATAAATAAATAAAGTCGTTGTTTTTACGTCGTGACACAAGAATGCTGTTTTATTCCTAATGTAAAAATAAAAACCGACTTCAAAAAACTAAAACGCTGATTATGTACTTTAGTGTTAAGATTATTTTTAGTTTTTTGAAGTCAGTTTTTATTTTTTATATAAAATTAACTTATTTCATCTATTTTAGTGATAAATCCTAATCAAAACAAATCTTACGAGTGCAAACATAATTTAACTGCTAAACACCGATTTCATTTCCATTTTTCCACCCTTAGGGGTGAAATTTTATCCGAAAATGTTTTATTCTAGTATCTTTGAAGTATAAGCTATTCATTAAAAAAAGTCATCAAAATCGGTCCACATTTGGCATAGATATTAAGTAAGATAGATATTAAAATCAGTTGGCGTGGTATGGAGTTCATGCAATGTTTGAAGATTTTCTTACGGATCCTATCATCAGAATTTAACAAAATTTATATGCGACCATTCTGAAAGTATTACCTTTCAAAGAATAAAAATATTATCGAAATCGGTGAACGTAGTAACGAATGATCGCTGAACATACTTAAAAAATTAAAAAAAGATTCCAACGAACTGAAAACCTCCTCATTTTTTGAAGTCGGTTAAAAATGACATGTAATAGCCCCCCGGCTCATATTTATTTATTAACAAGACGTTTAATTATTCAGCCGAGTAAAAATCACAAGCTGAAGAACAAATTTCAACTTATTTATTTATACGATATACCATCAAATAATAAAGCATAATTAAAATTGCGACACGAAAACACTGACCTTCATCCAAATGCGGACAATGTGACCTTAATAAATTCTGAATAATTAAAGACATCGCGGGTTTAATTATTACAAGCCTATCTGCACACATAATTAAAATATGTGAATACTAGGCGATGCCCACGTTTTTGTTTCCCTGATTTATAAATATTAAATGTTTAAAGTTATCAAATTTGTAAAAATCGCAAATAAATTATCCTATCTTTTTAGTTACATTCGTTTGACGATGTTATTCTAAACAACTTTCTCTATGGACCCAACAACAAAATCGCAAAAAATAATAATTTCATTATTAGAGTTCAATTAGTCGATCAATTCTAATCCGGAAAATCGAGTTTCTTTTTTAAATTTTGATGTTTATTTGGGTAATAATTATGCACTAAAAACGAATAAACAAGCATCTTAGTAAACGGAATGTTCAAAAGAATAAGACACTCTTGTAAACCACACTATCATCTGCTCAGTACAACGACTTTTACTATAAAAGCAACATGAACATAATTATACAGGGTGTGGCCTGGAACCGGGGATTATATTGAACAGAGACTCTATAGGTCATTAGTGATTGAATCATTATGGTGTTTAAAAAAGCGCTTTCAATTTTTGCAGTCATGACATGCGGTCATCCAAAAAACTACATTTTCAATTTCCTCCCCATTCCACTAATTAGTATACGCAGTCGTTTACTGTCCAGTCCATTCGCCTCTGGAATTCCTTACCATTAACAATCAGAAAATCCGAATCGATTGCTATTTTTAAAAATCGGCATAAAGCACACTTTCTTTCTTCTTGACACAAACTGCCTTTATATCTTAGAATATTACTGGTCACTGTTAGTCTCGACATCTCCTCGCATATATCAAGTAGTATTAAGTATATTTATTGTATGTATGTATAATTATTGTTATGTATTTATTTTATTTTTATTTATTTATTACTGTATGTATACCGTCTATGCCATAAATTTATGCAATCCTCTTTGTATCAGGTAAGAATTTTAAGAACTCTGCAACACCTTCCCCTTTCTTTAATGGTTGTCCTCTACCTAAAGGTTGTCTGGAAGAGATCGCTATTAGCGATAAGACGGCCTAAATTGTACATCTTTCTGTAAAAATCATGTGTATTTTACTTGTATGGTGTGCATTAAAGAGTATCTATCTATCTATCTATAGTCCCAACTAATTAAAATTAAAACTTAACTGTTTGATTTTGATCTAACAAACTTAATCGTAAATTCAATGTAATGCAAACAATGCAAAGTTCCGCTCAACTTGATCGATTAAGTTCATCTGCTTCGTACTTTAGTCGGAGCTACTCGAAACGTCTCTATGACACGACATTGACAACGTTAGGGATAATATCGTTTTGCAATAATACACGGGTTACGATGAATCGTAACTTTAAATTCTTACTGCGTGTAATGCATGGGTTTTGGTTGACTGGAATCTTTTCAGAAAAAAATACTAACACACTAGAGACCCTCGGTTTGGATATTATCCCCGGTTCTAGGCCACACACTGTATATTTAGAGCTCCAAACTAACTTACGCCTTATCTCAATGATGATAATGTATGGAGAATCGATTTTTCTCACGATTTCCATATTGTTGTATATCAGCACCTAATTACATGTTATTGGCAACCCATGGGTTCATAATCATCATTTCAGCCAGAGGTCGTCCACTACTGAACATAGGCCTCCCCCATTGACTTCAAAATTGGCCGGTTGTAGGCGGCCTGCATCCAGCGGCTTTGCAACTTTACCAGGTCCTCTCTCCACTTAGGTGGACGTCTTACGCTGCTCTTGTCGGTACGTGGCCTCCATTCTAGAACCTTTCGCCCCATCGATTGACCTTTCTACGTGATTATGTTCACGTGGTTTATGAAATGCCTATACCGTCGTACAACCTGTATAATTATGTCATAGCTAACTGATTGCATCATCTAAAATATTGAATGGCTTGCTCATTGACTACTGGCATTCAAACAAATGACAATGGGAATCAAGTGAAACAACACCCAACTAATGCATTGACAAGCGAGGTAACCTGTTAGAAACGAAACGACGACTGATTCGCAAACAAAAGCAAACATGTTATTTTTATTTGATTTTATAGTCTTAACAAATATGGCGTCAGTTTCTGATTTAGTGCGCGTATATTTTTGTTAGTTTTGTGTATTAAGAACACTACATTCGATACTGCAGTCCGCTCGACTGCAGTATCGAATGTAGTTTTGTTACATGTTGTTGATTTAACAGTAATAATTATGAACACGATTAAAGTTAGTACGATAAACTCCTCCAAAATCACATGATGTGGTTCACTGTCAGTAAAAATTTTACAATCTGTCACTGTATATTTGGGTGTTGCGACGGCCGTAAAGAATACACTTCCCCACAGTCCACAGGAGACGTGTTGTTAGAGGCGACTAATTCCTGTAGCACGAGATGGGCAGCAGCGTCTTCGTGCGAAATCTTATAAAAAAAACTGCGCTCGCTAACCCACCTGCCAAGCGTGGCGAGTATTGGCAATCCTCCCCGATGATAAGTCATTGGGGAAGGCCTTTGTTCGGCTTTATATGGCTGACATGATGATGATGATGATGATGTGTAAAGAGCGAACTGCAGTATCGAATGTAGTGTTGTTAATAACAGTAATAATTATGAACACGTATAAGATAAACTCCTCCAAAAATCACATCGTGTGGTTCACTGTCAGTAAAATTTGTACAAACTATCACTGTATATTTTTAATGAATAAATCCAGCAATTCATTAACAGATTTCCCAGTAGGTAATTTTGTAATGGCCCAACATTCAATTTCCATTAAAATTCATTGAGCGATTGAATTGTAAAAGCAAACCGTGCAAATTATGAGTCAAAATGCCCAAAAACAGTCGAGACAACAACACAATTAAAACATCTACCCTGAGTTTACAATCACAGTGTAATCAGGAAATCACAATATTAGGTTTGCTACGAGTTACGTCAAAGGAAAATGCATAGTAGCAATAATTAACTACGACAAGTTCTAAACTTATTTCGTAGCGTTGTAGCCGACTACGAAGCTACAAAATCGCGGTACTAACTAAAAACATCGAACAAGGAAAGCAAGAAAACTATCGATACAAAATAGATATCTTACATCATTATAATACGCAATTGAAACTTTAAACCTTAATCTATTTATAAATATTGTGTCGAGCGCAAAAAATCAATTGACCAATTAATAATGTTTTAAAATAGCCATACGGTTAGGAAACATTTTCGACGTCAATCTATCTTATTAGTGCACTTTTCTTTAATTTATACTTAATCTCTACTTTATGCTTCTACAGTTTCCTTATTTTTTGTTGAAAGAAGTGGATTACAGCGTAGCGTAAAGGAATTTTCACTCCATAAAAGTTTTAACAGTACTTCACAAATGTCTTAAGTTTACCGCTGTCAGTAAATGAGTAGGGTAACCATATTATAATGAAATCTTTCGCTGATTTTTTAAAGGTTCTAGAATGGAGGCCACGTACCGGCATACAGCGTAGAACTTCCACCTACAAGGTGGACAGACGACCTGGTAAAGGTTGCAGGAATCCGCTGGATGCAGGCCGCTTTATCCGGCCAGTATAGAAGTCGCTGGGGGAGGCCTATGTTCAGCAGTGAACGTCCTATGACTGAAATAATGATAATTATGATGATGACACGCACCTTACACTATTTAATTGTATCTAGGTTCACAGCATCACTTTCATTATACACTAAATCATTTTATTTCCGTCCTGTTATTGGCCATAAAATGTATCTAATCTCTTCTTCTTCTTCATCTATACGGTCAATCCCGGTTGTATCTAAAGCCATTACTTTGGAGCCCAGGGTCCGCTTTCCTTGATTTACTCCTTCATTCGCACGGTCTTGAGCGTCTCTAGTTGTGAGATCATTGGCACTCATATCAGCCCTCACGACGTCAAGTCAGCATTTCTTGGGTCTACACCTTTTGCCAGGACCTGGCGGTGGCGGCATGGCCAGACATTTGTTTCCTACGTAGCTTGCCGGTTTCCGCAAAACATGGCCGTACCAGCGTAGGCGGCTCTCCTGCAGTTTGTCTGCAATATCACGGAGACGAAGGCTACCGCGGATGCGTGAGTTCCTCACACGGTCTTTCCGCGTGACTCCGTACATCCACCGCAGCATTTTCATCTCCGTGATACGCACCTCCTGCTTGTGTCACTCAAGTTGAATCTAACTAATATTATAAAGCTGAAGAATTTGTTTGGTTGGTTTAACGCGCTAACCTCAGGAACTACAGGTTCTACGAAAAATTGTTTGTGATGGATAGTCCATAATATATCGACGAAGGTTTTAGGCTATATTACATCACACTATAACCAATTAAGATGAATTTCATTTTAGACATATTCATCAAACACATCGGGTTTTAGAATCAGAGGAAACTATTGTTTTAAAAAATGACTTCCGGAAAGATTCAAAGGTACATTGACCTATTAGGGCAGTGATAGTTGTGAGATGAGAGGCTTGTCCGCGTAACTCTGCCAGAAAGGTATTCCTTGTTACGCGGGATTACTTCAGTCACAGTCAATAGAGAACAGCCAGCCAATTACAACGGGCTACTTACGCCGCGTTCCCACTGTGTCGTAACATTTTTAGTCGTTGAACGACACTCTTTCCTGTTGCTTGATGGTACTACAAATAAAGTCGTGGACGACAGACGACAGTAATGGAGTCGTGCTGTATGTAAGAAACTCCATTTAAATACAAGATACGATCACCGACTATAGATCGTTACGACACAGTGGGAATGCGGCCTTAGTCTATCAGCATCGTTAATTGTGTAAAATGAAACTTACGATCCTTTTCACTAACTTTAAGTAACGAAAAGTCTTATTGTTCTTCTTATTTATTAGTCTATAGAGCATTACTAGACTATAAAAACAACTGCATGATAGATGTCTTATTATTCTATCGTCCATTTAAACGTGATCCTGTTTTAAATTGTAGGGTTAGAATGTAATTATTTCGTATTTTCTGACAGTAATTTCTGCAAACTGTAAAATTAGTTTTAATTTCACTGATGTTTACTTAATTCGAAATTGATGACTGTTTGGTCTAGTTGTTCGCGCTCCGGACGATAAAGCCAGGCGGTTGCGGGTTCGAATCCCGCAAGGAGTACATGTTTGTGTGATGGGCACGAGCAAGATTTTTTACCTGTTTCATGGATGTTTATATGTATTTAAGTATGTTTATCCGATATCAAATCGCCATTACAACTTTGCTTAGTTTGAGGCTAGATGTTGGTGTGATTGTTGGAATTGTTTATTTATTTATTGAATTCAACTGCATTAAACTAACTATTAAGTCCACCTTTTGTACGATTTTATTTTGTGCAATAAAGTTTAAATAAATAAACTGCACCATTACAACTATTACTGCCACCATTACTGCAGGCCATTTCAATCAAATTATTACAGGTCACTGTACACCTGTAACAACTTGATTGAAATGGCCTGTCTGTTTTCATTACACAACGGCCGCGGTCAGGCGGGTCGGGTGACGTCATTACGTAACTTTGCTTTTGTGCGCGAGAGTTTTTGCTTTTGTCGCCCAATCCTTTGTAAGCGAAACGAATAGTAGATTTTTTGAGCCCTAATGCTATTAAAACCATTGTTATAATCCCCTTTTCAACAAATCTTCGAAAGTTTGAATATCGGTAATTTAGATTTGTTTAAATTTAAGACATGAATAGAAGAATTTAATTAATTAGGGTTTCAATCAAATGTTAGTTTTAGTTAGTCAAATTTTAGTTAATATAGTAAAGGCTATAAATTACAGAACGCTTGCTTAGTACCTACCATTAATATTGAGTAAAGCAAACTTAGCTTCTATGAAAATTCGGAAACCCCTGTTTAAAGAGATATGTTCGTTACGACTTAGCTGTTACATAATATAGACACAATAGTGCATAGCAACTTTGGACGCCTGAAATATCGTTCTATGAACTTTGTTATTCATTTGTTCAAACTAGCTTTTACACAAACGTATTTTAACAACAAAATCATGCAACAAAAAATCACACAAAAAATTAAATAAATAAAAATCAAAACAATAAATTGATTGTCCCAAAATTAGCACGTCACACTGACGCCGGAGGTAGATGGGCTTCAGATGCATCGAACAAGCCTAACATGTACATAGAAAAGTTTCATGAGTTTTCAGATATGACCAATTTTAGTTATTTAAAAAAAAAACAAATAGGCACATTTAACAATAATGATCAGTTATATTATGGTTCTGCAAGTACGGCAGCAAAATGAAGCGGTTAATTTAAGCTGGAGCCCCGGGTGGCTCATTCCGTAAACTTGTATGCTAGATAATATATACTTTTCAAAACTCGATACAGAATATATTGACAAAAAATACATGAGAGGTACGTCATTTCCTTCTAAAATTCAATTGGAAGTCTTGTACCAACCAACTGTTTAGCTGATAAATTGTTGTACTAAAAAAAACCACCTATATGGAATCGTTATATATATATATATATATATATTTACATATAAAGGTAGTGCCAAATTTTAAAAATAAGGTCTCTAGAACAATATAAAATACTAATTTGTCGTAATTAATTTTAGTCGACATATTTCTGGAGTAAAATGTACTTTAAAATTTCCGAAAAAAAAAAAAAGACAACGCGAGATGCATTCATCAGAGATCACAGGCGTACGCCGACGCCGCTCCAACAAGAACCTCATGCAGTGCACATACGGTGCAATTTAATCGAGTAAATAAATTAATTTAAAAATGATTTTTAAAAAAATGATTGTTTTTTGGGTAGATCGATTAAGTTACTGATGAGTGGTCCCTGAAAAATTGCCACTAACGTGAAATGTAACCCTGTGTAACAGTTAAATAACTCCTCTGCAGTACATCCTAACAACTCCGCCTAGGTCTCAAAATATAATTAAAAAATAATTCAGTTCACATAATATTACTCAGTCCCTTTTGAGCTTGATTTTAAAAGTTTGTAGAAAGCCTGCCTTTTCATAATTAGTTTGCCCCGGTTCTGAGTTATACACGAAGTTGTTGAAGTGACATGTGTAAGTACTTTTATTAATTATATCTTCGTTTTTTAGGAATCCATTCCTTAAATGATGAAAACGATATCGTTTTAGGACCACTTTATTTTCTGTATTCTCAGAAACAGGGTTATTTGTAAAACATCAACAACCTCTTAGGGGCTAATTCTGGTGCTCGAATACAGAAACTTTTTCTATGGGACCACCATTGAAATCTAAAAAAAATTTATCGAAATCTGAGTCGATCTGAACGCGAATTGGGACCCTTTGGGTTCAAAGCAAATCATGGCGCTACTACACCAACTGTCAAGCTAAGGTCTACTACGAAAATGTTTCGTTAGTTCGGTATCATCTACTTGTGTCAGACCTTTGAGAATATAGGAACAATATAAAAATGGTCGTATGTTATACACGTCTAGTTGTTTATATTTTTTCAGGGGATAAACACAAGTGAATGGTTATTTTATTACGTTTATACGTTCGAATGAACAAAACATTTTCGTAATAGTAGCGCTGATACGTAACGCTTGTTAAGACGTTTACGAATTTCCGTGTACTGTGTATTTAATCTGCAATAAATCGTTTGTTAACGATAGATTACTCGTCTATACTCTATATGATATAACACATGAAGCAAAAACCAACAAAGTAAGCATTATTATATTATTTTGTTCTCGGAACTGCGTCGACGCGGTAAAAGCACAATAAAAATTTTATGTAGCTCGGCTAAATGCAGTCGATCGCGTCATTGGCGCGGATTGCGGGTAGTTGCGTGATCACCTGGATTAACTGACACTAACTAATAATCACACACACTGACTCTTAATAGTGCCAATGCCACAATGCCTGAAAAAAGGTATTGGATCAGTGCGTCCTACTAGTGATGACCAACGGAGCCGAAACGTTTTCAGCGTTTCACTTTCGTAAAGCTAGCCCAGCGACTTCACGTTAGTAGAATAGAATATATAGAGCTATGGAAGGCATCCGGCAGAAGACCAAAGTAATGAACATAATACAAAAATGTAGTAAGCAAAGTACCAGTGGGCCTGGGCCGGTCTCATCTATCGCAGAATCGAATGAAGGGTGAAGTAAACGGGTTCCCGAGTGGAGACCATGCCTCGGCAAACGTGTTGTAGGGCGCCCTCCAGCTCGATGGAACGACGACCTTAGGAAGATGGCTGACAGTGGCTGGATGTAAAAAGGAGAGGAATAAAGTAACACAGACTCTTGTTGAACTACTTACTTGTTCATGATTTCAAAATTCACATAAAAAAAGGATATTATTAAGTAGACGATTATTTAAACGACAAGAGTGCTAGACTTTATTACCTGGCTAGCTTGGCACTACATGTCCACTAACTTTATTTTCTGTAAAAAAAAAGGTTGACAAAGGTGACTTAGGTGACTGAGTTTGTTGCGTCACTTTTCCTCATCACCAGCCGCTTTGTAGTCCCGAAGTGATGATAGGACAAAGCTATACTTTGATAAGCTATACCTATATAGGGTGTCCCGTAAAGAGCGCGCCAAACGGAAACCATAGGTAGAGCAAAAAAGGCTCTTATTCCTGTCCGAAATAAGACTTCTTAAAAGTAGCACCATTTTTGCACAATTTGCGATTTTGAGTTGTTTTCCTTAGTATATTTTTTAGAAAATCTCTATTTGTCCAAAAACGGTGCAACTTTCTTTAGGACTATTTTTGGACAAGAGATAGAGCTTTTTATGCTCTGTCAACAGTTTTCGTTTGGCACGCTCTTTATGGGACACCCAGTATATAGGTACTACTCGTAAACAGACTATTATTGAATATTATTACTATCCCACACAGAATATTAAGTCAAAATTAATAGGTGAGTAATATTGACGTCTAACACTAGACTTTCGCTGGTACACATTTCTTTGGGCACCTATATTATTAATTTAATCCCGATGGCTTCTAAATGATGAAGTCACGAAAGACCTTAGAGAACTTGGAGTGCCCAACTGGACGGACCGGCACGGGATACTGGCACGGGATAGGGACGAGGTGAACTTCGATGTCGGAAGCCAAATCCACTTCGGATTGCGGAGCCAACGAACTAAGTAAGTAAGCTTCAAAAACACAGCCTGTGTGAAGAAGCGATTGGGAAATCGGGCTGATGGGTATGCACCTTTAGAAACGCAATATGGCGCTATTTTAATAGCTAATCAACCGATGCAGCTGCGGACTGATAGTAATTAAATCTAGAAATGTGGTTTGCGTTTTAAGGGGAGTATAGTCGATGTAAACTCCTCGACGACCTCCGTAGCCGAGAGGCGAGTATACCGGACTTGGTGTCGCTATCTCTGAGGTCCCGGGTTCGATTCCCGGGCGGTCAATGTAGAAAAATAACTTTTCTATATTGTCTCGGGTCTGGGTGTTGTGGTACCGTCGTTGTTTCTGATTTCTGTATCACAAGTGCTTAAGCTACTTATCACAGGATCAGAGCAATATATGTGATGTTGTCCATATTTTTTATTTATATGTATTATTTATTTATTTATTTATAAACTAGCTTGTGGTTTTAAAAGCCTACTATTAAAGTCCGAATTGTCAAAAAAATATTTTTAAAGTATGCTAATAATCGTCAAAACTTACACAAGATTCTGAGCATAGCATTTGCTTCTATTACTTATAGTTATATCAGGGGAATAAAAATATTAAAATTATTGAAAAAACAAACATGATTTTTTTATTTTCGTTCTTTTTAACCGATTGACCGATTTAATTCGTTTATACGTCGACGGAGAGGCCAACTTGATAGCCGAGTAAAGGGTTTTTTAATCAAACTATTGCGTACATGCGAAAACTATAATTTTCGCTAAGTAAAGACGCAGCAGCGATTGTCGTATCAGCCATATTTCATTGCACATTGCTAGGAACCGTATTTTTACAAGTTTTCTTGCGATATTCGTACCAAGGTGCCTTGGGTCGCCAAAAAAAAACTCGCCTTAAATAGAGAACAGGGATTAGAGATTTTTTTTATAAAACTGCATTCAATGTATCTTGTTAAAATGTTTTTTTTAAAGATAAGATAAGATAAAGATTTTATTTCGTTTACAGCCTGATCAAGCATACGTATACGAGACACAATAGAAATTCTATTGTTATGCGGTCTCATGAGACCGCTTGGATGTTAATGGGTTAATACTAAACAATGATTGTGGTTGAGACTACTCGTACCTAGTAAGTATTAAGAATAACACTTGTGACAGGCAGTCCTCTAGAACTCCTTCATAACAATATTATTAATACATGTTTGCAACGAAATAATCTTATAATTATTATTTTTATTTGTATTTTTTTTTATCGATGTATCTTTGTATCACTGAAGTTACGGCTACATAATAGTATTTTTTAGATTATCACCATTATTTTACTTTCTTACTACTAAACACACTTTTCACAATTATTGTTCTACTTAAATATACAGGGTGTCCCGTAACTTAAGGATGACCTTGTAAAAACATATTCTATAAATCATGTTGAACAACTTTTGTTTTATGACTTTTGGAAATTTGCATTATCAACTTCCCAGACAAAATTACCAAACAGACGACTGAATGTGTTTGTGTATAGAAAAACAAACAAATCATGCATACAAAGTTACATTGCAAAGGGGTGCCAAATGTTTATAAGTGGCTCAGAATCAGTAACTTAATCGAACTATGTAAAGAACAAAAAGATTTTTTCACATTATTATTCCTATCCGTTGTTAAAAATTGTACACGTATTTAACTCATAATTTAACTCATTCATAAAAAAATTGCACTGAATGTGCACTGCGTAAGGTCCTTGTTGGCTTGCCGTACCTACGCCTCTAATGAATGACCGCGCGGCATTCGTAGTCTATTAACTTTATTTTCGAATATTTTTAAGTATTTTTTTTCGTAACATAGGATTATTAAAAATAATAACAATTAAGACGCTTCTTTATATTGTTCCCTAGATCTTATTTTTTAAATTTGGCACCCCTTTGCAATGTAACCCTGAATTTTTAAAAGTCATAGAACTAAAGATGTTTACTGTGATGTTTAGAATATGTGGTTACAAGGTTATCCTTGAGTTACGGGTATAAATGCAAAAAAATTTAACGTTTTAAACCATTTAGTTATAATTTTTTTTTATATAAAACTTTTTAAACCACATTTAGTGGTTTAATGTTGGTTATTTTTTTATCATATTTAAAACTATATTTCAGAAACTTAAAAGTAGTACAACAAGTGGACTTAATGCCAAGAGCATTCTCTGCCAACCAAAAAAATTCTCTATTAGAATGCACTAAGGCTTCAAACTAAGTGATCTGACTACACCTACTGCCTAATTTAGGATATTTTCAGGCCGCTTGAAAAAAAAAAAATTCGTTTACAATCGTCAATCAATTGGACACAATCGACTAGCTCCATCAATAACATTATTTATTGAAATTGTATGTATTTAGATCTTTTAAAATATTTAATAATTTATATATGCTGAATTTCTTAAAAAATGCGACATTGCTGTTTCGAAAGGTAAAATAATTATATAGGATATTTGTTGTACAACATAATAAATTAATAATAATAAATTGTTTCCACAATCACACCAAAATACATTCTGATATGCAATGGCTGAGCTTGAAATATAAAAAAAACAGTATAATATCAAAATTTTCAACATATTTTTTTATAAATACGCATATCAAGATTGTTTTCAGTATATCTAATCATAAAAAAGTAGTAAAAGTATGTTATATGACTTCACTTAATTAAATTAATAAATGTGAAAAATGATTTGAATTGACCTCTTTATCATTATTTTTAAAGTTTCGTTTATTACTGCACTGACCACTTGGTCGTGATTTTAAACCATTTTAAAACGGGTTTTAGACCACGTATTTTGGTTTAAAATGGTTTATTTACAACTATATACGGGACACCTGTATACACATAGGTAGGATAGGTATGTCAAGTTTCTGTCAAGCTTTTTTTTGCAAAAGCCTTTTTACTACACTTGTATACATGAGTAAGTAGCTTTTCATTTATTTAATACTACTCTTTGCCCATAGTTTCACTCGTTGAGATTTGGGATACGGATGCTTGCGGGAAAAACTGTTCTATATGCTAATCCGGGTCCTGAATTCACTAGGTTTTCATGAAAGAAATAGAAAGACCTTCGCTACATTGTAGACTATTTCCTTTACCGCCGAATGATTTGCCGACCGTCTGGCTTAGTAATGGTGCGTGTTTCAGACTACAAAGCCAAGCGGTTGCGGGTTCAAATTTCGAAGGAGCAAATGTTTGTGTGATGAGTACGAGCATTTTTACTCGAGTCATGGATGTTTATAGTACTTATGTTTTTTTTTATTTATAGTCGTCATAGTACAAAGCTTTGGTTTGTTTGTGTAAGTCTTGGAACAAATGTATGCATTATATTTATAACAGGCACAATTAATTTCAATAACCTTAATGCTACCTGCTGCTAGATGGCGCTGGTAAATAGAATCGCTCAAAAATGTGGACTCCCGACTTTCAATGAATATCAAATTATATTAGTTCTACCAATCGTTACTAGATGGCGTTGGCTGTAACTTAACTCGCGCTAGGACCTTTATGCTCATCTTTGTATAAGTAATGAGTATATTTTCTAAATAAGTTAAGAAATTACTTGCTTTTGCACTAAGAACCTTCCAAGCTATTGGAACTTTCTAAATCTACGACGATATATTATTGCTGTTGACGGCGGCACGAAACTGAGGCTTGCAGTCCAGCAGTACAACCCGGAACTGGTCCGTCAGTTTTATGCACTATTTATACTTTACGTTAATAACCGTAAGTTAGCTCTTACGATTTAGTCAGTAATTTTTTGGCGTTGACGCTACACCTCAACCCCTCTACTTCACATCGACTACAATCTGGCGCCCAGCATGGAGCCGACACGACCCAAAATTTGTGGTGACAAAGTTTGTATGGAAAAAAACGATTCAAGAAATCGTAACAAAACAACGCACTATTCTTTGAAGAATCAAACAACTTTCATGCTAACTTTTCCCCAAATATCAAGTTCACTCAGTTCAATTAAAAAAATTGCCTGGGTTCTGCGCTGTAGCACCAATTTATCTTTATTACTTTTAATTTTACTATCCAACGTCGTGTTTCACTCAAATAATGTCAGTTCAATATTCAGTGAAGACTAGTGTTGTCGGAAATTTTATCGATACTTTCAATAGACAATCGAAGCATAACAAAAAACTGTGAAAAAATTAATATTTTTTTAATTAAAACGACTAGTGTAGGGACTATCACTGTGGGCCCCCTTTTTTAGCAATAATATCTTAATATAATTATGACATTTGACGTTGATCATAGTCCAAAATCTAAGCCCCATAAAAAATACTGTACCTATGCCTTATATCGACAACGACTACAGTGCCGTCTGGATATAACCTCTTTTTATTGCACGCTACTCAAACTAAAAAGTAAAATAAATATTATCAATTCGAACCGTACAATCTAGGTGGTCTAATTGCTAAAACTAATCTCTCATAAGTAAACATCAAACCAAGTAAAATATACCTATACTTTCCAACATACAACTTTCCTGTTAATTTTAATGAACATAGATACCATTAGAATGAATAGGTTTACACTACACGTTGACAGTTGTAGTAGTATGAACTGTGTCACGGCTGTCAGCGTCTCCCACCCTACATGGTACAACGAATTGTTGCTCTATGGTAATAGCGATAAAGGTAACACATCATATTAGAGTGTGTGTGTGGGAAGAGTACCTTTATAGAAACATTATTTAAGAAACTGTCGGTAGTAGATATAGAAAGACGGTAATTCCTTAGTCTCGATATTAAGAACTGTTGGTAATAATACACACTTAAACGGGTATTAACTCGATCATTCTAGGTAAATCTATGTACCAGAATGATCGCGATAATTTCTGTTTTTAAACTTTTACGTTACATACTTGTTTTACTTAGAATTATCACTTTAATTCCCGTTTTAGAGTGTATTAATCGAAAGTTTAAAAATAATTGTCTATAGTAATGCGGAAAAAGTGCCGTGAAAAAGGGCGTAAAGAATACAGTTCCCACCGCCAACAGGAGGCGTATCGTAAGAGGCGACTGATTCCTATAGCACGAAACGGGCAGCAGCGTCTTCGTGCGAAATCTTATAAAAAAACTGCGCTCTCGCCAACCCGCCTGCTCAGCGTGGTGAGTATTGGCAATCCCATCCTATGATAAGTCAAGTAATCCTATGAGAAGTCTTTGTTCAGCAGTAGACGTCTTATGGCTGAAATAATGATGATGATAAATGCGGAAAAAGGTAATTTCTCAGTATCGATATTAACATTAACCTAACGATGATATTCATCAACACTATTCGAAACTTTTAATCCGTATATTTTTCTATGTGGACATCCGATATTCGTTCGACGTTAACGTAAGTTTCGTAAAATAACAACCCACGTTTTATTTGTTTAGCAAAGTTGGATTGGTGCGACATTCCTATCAATCAAATGGGTTTATTTACTATTTGTGCTATGCCATGTAGAGTTTTATTTATCGGCAGAAAAAAACAATTACCAATACATGTGCCGTGGATGCATCTTTAAGGTTTTACATTTTAAACTTTTGTTACGGCTGGTTAGCAAAATTTTTAGGTTTCTTAACGTCCGGATGAAAAAAAAACAGAACACTTATAGAATTAGTCGTGTGCCTTTGTCACACATATTTTAACATTTCTAACAGAAGCAAAAGAGTCATTATTTTGACGAACATCTGATTTAGTGGTGCACGAACAGGAATACAAAACCAGAGTTGGCGGGTTCGAATTCCGCAGCGGGCAAATGTTTGTAATGATCACAAGCACTTGTCTATGAGTTACGGATATTTTAATTGATTTTAAGTATGTTTATCCGTTATCGTACCGTAAAAGCTTTGCTTAGTTCGGGGCTAGATATTTTGGGGAAATAGGTAGTTGGAAGATTTTTTTATTTTAATATATTTTACTTAACTGAAACCGCATTTTAAGAGATATTGATGACTACGATGGAACAAACTTCATCATCATCATCATTTCAGCCACTGGACGTCTACTGCTGAACATAGACCTCCCCCAGTGACAAAGCAAGCTAAAAAACCAGATTACTCAGCAACATTTATTGACTTGTGTCCTGAAGATCACTAGATTATAAGATTGAAGGAACAACGAAGCGTCCCTCTAATTTGTGACCCTCAATGTAGTTTTCAAAATTAATTTCGCTAGTACGGAAGTATGAAGTATAGCCGCCAGCAACGCTTAAAACCCAATCACTATGGACATAAATGCGAATATTGCTTGCTGTTGTTGTGGTGGCCTGTACAAGGCGACACTATTGCGAAGCCTTTGTCTCCAAAGTGTTTAAGCACTTGAAAATAGCGACGCCACTGCCACACTATTCCACATAACCAGATAGCAACTATTGTGTGTATAATTTAGGTTCAAAATTTGTGTTTTTACAACTACAAGATATTCAAAATTCAGTAAAGAGCGATTTTTCAAGCAAAGCAAAGCGCCTTCTAAACTAGTTCGAGTATAAGTATTGTATATTGTGTGCCTAGAATTGGTTTTAATATAAACCCTTTACTTTTGAGTCGGATCTACATTTCAATGTGTAAAAGTATAAACCTACCTACATAGAACCATTTATGACTTCGGACCACTTGCAAATCTTTCTTTAACCTAAATTTTTTAATTCAAATTTATTTAAATTCTAAATTATTACAAAATTTTGACAAAATGTTTTTGATTATTGTAAATTGTTGATGGACAATTGATTGGAGTCGTTGTAATTAATTTTATGAATTTATTAATCTGTAATTATGTAATTGTTTTAGTTAAGTTTCTTAAAAAATATATATTATATATTCGTATTACCTTATTATTGTAAATTTCAGACCTAAACATTATTAATAAGCTACTTAATTTGCTATGCCCGACAGGGTTCATATGTCACCTGTACCAACAAATAAGACCTTCTGTAACTAAACATATGGTCAGATAGATAGATAGATACTCTTTATTGCACACCATACAGGCAAATTACACATGATTTTCTATGGTTATGCAATAAAGAATTGAATATTACGTCAACCGTCCAACAAAACGAAAGTCTAACGCCGCCCAAAGATCGTAGTAATACTTACTATAAAATAAATCACCAACAACAGAATGAAGGGACAAAATTCAGAGCCTTTTAGCTTCTCTCATAAACATTGAATGGCAAAAATAGCAAAAGAGCATTTCCCAAAAGGATCCCATTCATTGAAATAAAAAGGAAGCGCACACCCCCACAGACAATAACAATAAGTAACTTACTTACTCCTCTTCGCTTCGAAAACCTATAATAGCACTTGACATATTTATTTCTTATAACAAAAATGGGTTACCCAAACTAGGGAAATACTTTTATACAATAGATTTATTTATTCATAAACGAATGTTCTTCTGATTAGGACAGCCAGAATAAACTTTCTGTGTTTACCTACATCGTTTTTGTATTTATTTACATATATTTTGCTTAAAGATACGGAGATGGTTATTAATACTGATGTCCTCTCGAGATTCAAACCTAGGATGGATTTAGATCTAGGATTACAACGGATTTTTTATAATATTTTTGCTGTATCATCATCATTTCAGCCATAGGACGTCCACTGCTGAACATAGGCCTCCCGTGTCTTTCAGATTGGCCGGTTGGAAGCGGCCTGCATCTTTTTCAGTATATTCGGTTAATTATTAGGTTCGGTATCGATTCTGAATTATACGCTAAAACTAAGCTGGTCCTTTTTAAAAATTCTGTATAATCATTTAGACTTCTTAAATAGTTGCTGCAGGGAATAACACCCATTGTAATTCTAAAAGTTAGCCTCTTAGAACAATTCGACTATTTGTATTTCAAAACTAATTACAATACAGATACTAAAACAACATTACCATATGTTGGAGATAACTTTGAACTTTCATAGAGAGTACATCTAGCGACATTCCCAGAACAACCTATTTCGATTTAATTAAATTCGTCCCAATTTGATGTTGTAGGTATCTTAAACTTGTACGCAGTCTGCGTGGAGTCATACTGAAAGCGCTTTGTTAGGTAATTATTATTATTTATGTAGTAAGCTACCACACCTTATTACAGACACTGATTCTATCTTTGACAATTATTTTATTATTAAACTAGCTTTTTCCCGCGACTTCGTCTGTGTTGACCTTACCTGGATAAAAAGTATCCTATATGTTAATCCAGGCCATGGTCTATCTGTATGCCAAATTTATTAAAATCCTTTTAGTAGTTTTTGCGTGAAAGTGTTACAAACTTACAAACATTCGCATTTATAATATTAGTAGGATTTAGGCGTGTGTGGTGATGGCAGGTGAAGCAAGTACTTGACCGAACGGTGGCCGAAAAATTTGAAAAAGAGATCGTCCTTCTGCTAGATGGGAAGGTGATACCACAGGAACGGAGAGAATCGAATGAGATTAGCACAGGACCGTAAAACATGGCCCTCTAAGGAGGAGGCTTATACCCTGCAGTGGGATCAAAGTAGGTGAAATTATGATATTGAGAGATAAGTATTAAACAGTGTCGTAATATCAAAGACTTAAAAATCGTACTCAGCAACAATTACTTGTTTTAAACTACTCGGTAACTCAGACCTATACTACCCTACCCTACTACCCTACTACTACTACCCTACTCTTTCAACTTTGCCGCTAATTGTAGTTTGTTGCCGATTGTTCAGAACTCGTAATTCCTAATTTCCTTTACAGTTTGAATGTTTAGGATAACATCGATAGTTCGGAGGGGCATCATTTTTCGACCAAGCCACACTGGAGGCGAGTAGTAGGCTCACTCGGTTTTTTTTTTTGGACTCAATCCCGCTCTTTAAGCAAAGCAGTGATTCTGCCAATGACGAGTGTTACTTGATAAAGTGTTCAAAATAAATAACCGGTGTTTAGCTTTAAATGCTTTTCTTGGATTCAGGTAAGACTACTCTTCCCGTAGAAGCAGGTTTCAAGACGGTATCAAGTCTAAAGCAAGTTGTCTTGAGACAAGTCACTTGACACTCGATGCGATGTTGAATACAATTATAAATATTTTAATAGTTTCAGATGTTTATTACTTCGCCAAACATTAGAACACAAACTACACCAAACTTGTACTCTAAAGCTCTTAAAGTTTGTCCACGACACGCGTATTATAGCGTTACTTTGTTATCTTTTCAATGTCGTCTAACAATGAAGACGTCACATAAGCAAGACTACTTTTAACGAAATAGAATGTGTAGTGAACCAACTGTATTTACTGCTACTATGCTTCTATTCTAGGATAGATACATTTGCATCCATAAAAATAACGTAACCTATTTTCTTGATCGGTTCAGGATAACCTACTTTCTCGAGTTTGACAGTAAATGCTTATTACATTATATCTCGAAGGATATCAAAGTTTTATGGATATTTTTATCGTTCAATCTTCTATTGTTTTTTGCGAGACTCGAGAAAACCAAGCCTATCGAGTCGTAAACGCTTGAAAAACTAATACCGGGTGGCGTAGTACGAGAAATTGTCGAAAATGCCTAAATTGTACACGTATTTTTCTGTAAACATCAACTGCAACTTTTAAGTATGCCATGGTGTGCATTAAAGAGTCTATCTATCTATCTATTATATTACCTATGTGCAACAGTTTTATAGTGATTAGCGACCTAAACTGATTCATACATTTTATCACCAAAATAAATATTTTTTTATGACATAGTTGTTTTATTGAGTTGAACCACAATATAAATAAATAGTTGTATCAGAAGTAAGGCTTCATACAATGCGCGCTAGAGCAATGCACACATTGACATCGCTCACAGAGACGAAATCTGAGAATGCTCGGGCTTGAACTACTGTCAGTGTTCCGAGATTTCGTGTATGTGAATGATGTCTAAGCGTGCGTTGCTCGAGCGCAAAATGTATGCTTAATAGCTTAACTTCTGATACCCATAATTATTTGTTCTGTAGTTGATCTTTGACAATTATTGCAATAAAGTTTTATTAACTGGTCTTTTGAAAACGATAGTTCCTTAAAACCATTTTTAAAACAAAGGCTAAACAGTTTGCTTTTTTAAGGAATAGTTGGCCGTCATATCTCACCCTGTATAAGTTTCTGTTTGTAATGGGCTAGTTTCCTAAACAAATCTAATTAGTCCGTCAGTTTGATTAACAGAAAATATTGGACACGTATTTTTTCTTTTCTCAATCAAACAAAAAATTATGAAGATATAGCCCGTTAAAGTTCTGCGTCACGTCACGCCTCACTTTGATGCTCTTTATCTTCGTAATTTTTTGTTTGATTGACAAAAGACAAAATATGCGTACAAAATTTTTGATAATCTAACTGACGGACTAAATAGAATAATATTTTTTTGACCTAGGAAACTAGCCTATTCTTGCCAAGTGAAATCTAGTTTGTCTCAGAATTTTTATATTTATGTCATTATCGCGCATCCTTCGCAAAGGCTGTATTTTTTCGTAGCTGTATCGTAGCGTAGAAATTAAAAATAATATCTGTAAAAATAAATACATCAACCGTTTGATGTTGCAACAACTTAAACGAAATATTTTAAAAGTTAAATTAAATGTTAGGCTTTATTCCGGCCCTTAAACA
The DNA here is from genome assembly GCA_963576865.1 of Anania hortulata. Lineage (NCBI taxonomy): Eukaryota > Metazoa > Arthropoda > Insecta > Lepidoptera > Crambidae > Anania > Anania hortulata. The sequence continues at coordinate 16,859,386 of OY756395.1, read as the reverse complement.
GAAGCACTTTTTCTTTTGCAATTTTAACCATTTTTATTGAGTGAGGATAATTATTTTTGAACTTTGTACACCTGGAAAATATTTTATGTCACGAATACTGGCAGTATTTTTTCCACGAGTAGCTCGACCGCCATTTTTATACTAATAAAAACTGTCACTTACTTTTTTTATTTACAACACTGGGTTCGTTGTAAAATAGACATTACTAGTATGTTTAATCACAACCTATTAATGGCGTAACTACGTGATCTCTCATTTACGAGCCCAAAAACACCCAGTCCCAGTCGTAACATATTTTTTCATTCCATTTTTTATTACGTTTTAATTCATGCCTACCTCACAACGATGATCTCGCAACGAAATTAGCCGCTATCCCACAAATTATACGTTCATTTTTCATATTTTCTTAAAATATCCCCGCAGCGGGTCCGCAGTAATTCAGCTCTGTTAACAGCAACGGTTCTCAAACTTTTAAATTTAAGAGGTTTCTTAAAATCCATTATAAGTTCCTATTCTTTTTTTGTGATTCTACTGCTCAAACACAAACATCATCGAAATCAAGAGCGTTCTCTCTCTCTCATTTTTGTACAAACTTAAGTTAATGAATCATTAATTAATGGCGAATAATCGAATGTTGATCCGATTTGACCTTTAGTGTTCGATTATTAACAAGGATATTAAATATTTAATATCATTGGTTATTAATCGTCTCTCTTTGGTGATTGGAACATCTCCTTACCGCCTGTGGGTCACAATGTAAGACATGTTGGGAATCATTAAAATTTGTTTAGAGTTTTGAAATTAATTACTTCCACGAAGCTTCCGGGAAACAATTCCGGAACCCCAACTTCGTCCGCAAAGTACACATTTTTAATTACCACAAATGTATGCCTATTCTAAAAGAAGTTTGATCATTTAGAACAACTTTTAAACTAACAATTGTTAATACAATTGTTAGATTTTATTATAGTTTGCTTGCTTTTAATGCGTGGCATAAAGCTAAGCGAGCGATCAGGGCAGCGGGAAGCCGTTGGATGCAAACAGTGGCCGCTGTGGCGTTCTATGAGGGAGGCCTATGTCTAGAAGTGGACTTCAAAGACATGATGTTGATGAGAATAGACTTGCCGTTACATATTTAGACTGTATAATGCAGGCCGCTTCCAACTGGCTAATCTGGAAGTCATTGGAAGCCTATGTTTAGCAGTAAGACGTTCTATGGATGAAATGTTGATCATGTGGGAAATTCGTATTTTTTTTCTGCATTGACTATCTGTATATTTAAAGAATTTAAAAAATGCTAGCTCGCAGTAGCTACATATTTTCTTAAAAGTATACTTTTAAAAATGAAACCTGACATATAATGATCCTTTCTTGCGTTGCTCGTTTTCGGCACTAACCCACAATTTTATTGTCTGTCGCGGCACTATACAGTTGTCCATAAACAACGGTAAGGTAAAAATTGGGACATGTGAAAGTGTTGGATGGTGGTTTTATTTATTTGACAGAAATAGGAAAGTTGATGACCATTTATGAACCATGACAAGCTTGTTTTGCGTTGCAGTACCTACCTACCTAAATTATAAGTTTCAAACTATATACATTTCTTTCCGGTTATCTAAAGCTTTGCGCAGGTTTAAAAACAATTAGTGCTGGTTTATTTTAGCGTCAACAAACATTAAAATCATCATTTTGACTCCGTGTACAGTCAACGGTACGGTCAACCTAACCAAAAAGTTAAAGGTCATTAAAGCGAATTTCAACTTTAAGTCCGACACGTAGATATCAATATATTGTAGACGTTTTGTAGTCGGTTGACGACTGGTGCCTGTATTATGTTTTTTTTTAAATTGAATTGTTAGAACTGCTGTAACGAATAAAGTCAACATTAAAGTGCAAATTTAGTTTCTTTTCCATACTCAACTCTCACTATATCGACAGTCTTAGTCACTTTCGTCCACAGATTTGGCAGTAGACTCGAAAACATTAGATACTTAGCTGAAACCACAAGTCAATAACCTATTTTTCTAGCCCAACTTAAGCCATTGTGTTTATTGGAACAGTAAAAATATTATCTAAGGCGAGTTATGTTCACCCCGTTTTGGCTTCAAGCCAGAGAACACTAATAATAGACTAATCTGTAGGAGATATTAACGTCACCTTTGATATTAATTTGACTGCGTTAAATCGTTTAATTAAAACCTGAAATACAAGCATTAAGCATAGTCTAAGAATCAGTCTCCCACAATTGCATATTGTGTTAATTACTTGTATTAGGTACAATTGTATTGTTAGAGGTGAGGTGTTTATGTAATAATAAAGTCTCCTATTTTATTCTAATTAGATATGACCGATTGGACTTTGTTTCTGGTCATATTATCTCAATGTGAAAGATTATACAATACAATAACTCCTTAACATAAAACAACGTTTTTGTCGAAACAAATTTTGCTTTCAGTCGCAAAATGAACGTCTTACTTATATGTCAATGTATTGCCTTGGGTTTGGGTACGTTGTTAAGCTGTCGTTGTTAAGTTCGGTCTTTATTGTGTATGGAAAACAAGGTTATAAAATGGTTATGTACTAACTACTCACCAATTGTTTCTGATTTCAAACACAAGTACCTACTTAACCTACTTTAGCTACTAATCTTAGGATTTTTAATTGACATAAACCCTGTTAAGTATCTTACGCGAAATAATCGAAAACTTTAAGTCGTGACATATCAGCATTGAGGATTTTTTTGACAAAAAAACAAGGACGTACCTACGTAGTTTTTTCATGTCTCCCTTACTCGTAAACTCTCAAAACCCCTACTGATTTTGAACTCTCCTGCTTTTTCATCTTCTTCATCAACTTTTTTTTCATCAGATATAGTACGTAAAAGCAGAGCCAGCTGCCATGCTTGTCGTAAATATTGATAAATCGTGCTTCATGTGGAGTGGATAAATTAATTTGGTATTTCCCTAAAGAGACACTTCTGGCACGCTGTAAACATAATGTTAGAATAGTGGTTATACTATTGCTGAAAATCAACCTAATCAATTATAACCCGAAGTAAATGTAATAGTTACCTACACATTATATAATATAATACTGACTTGTATGAAATGAATCACATTATGGAATGCGAGTAGTGCTGTCGTAAATCAAAGAAAACAATACTTGTAGATTCTTGATTGATAGCAAAGAGTTTCTATTTTCTCTAACACTAAACTAGCTCGTAAATATTTCCCTGCTGCGTTCAATGAACGAATGATAACCCCCTACCGCCGACTTGTGATGTGACGCGTGTGTTCCCCCGGTCTGAAAGACCCATCCATGTAGTTGATTAAGATCAAGAGCTTAAAATATCCTGTGTTTATATTTTTAGAGTTTGCCTTTATCTTTCAGTTATATATTTTCATAGTAGTTCTTAGTTTTAAAGCGTGATATTTTTATTTTTTTAATATCAATTCCCCTGTCTGTTCTAAATAAAGGCTTTATGCCTCTCTTCAGCTATATTTATTTTTAACTTATTTAGTTTCAACATAGTTGTAGAAGAAGAAATATCGTGAAACGTTAACGTTATGGCAAAAAAATATCAATAATTATTATCAACATGACGTGCAACCGACATAATTTACATTATCCTGTCAATATTAAACCATTTTAACTCTAATTGCTTATATGTTTGCTCTAAACTGTTTCAGCTTTTTCCCTTGCATAGTTTGGGTACGCTTGACATGATCATCTAGATGTCTATTTAGAGCGAGACAGAAGGTCCACAAGTGATAAATCCGTTTAGAGATTCGAACCCACGACAGACAGACGAGAGGCGAGACTTCAGTCTATATCCACTGACATTACAATCTGTGTAACAAGGTTGATGATGTTCACAACATTCATGTAGCATGTGAAGTTTAAAAAGGAAAAATATTTCATAGTGCGAAAATTTAACATTATCAATTCTAATTCTGGTTGTCTTACTTTTTTTAAATGTATTAAGTGTTAAGATTTGTTATGGCTAACATGTCAGTTATAACAAAAGCCTCTTACAAAATATACACACAATCGGTACATTTAGCGGAACCGAAAAAAAGTATGATATGATTATAAATATATAAATTTTTTCATATTCCTTGTTCGTTTTTTTATTTCGATTACAATATTTTCAACAAAAATGATTTTAAAATACAATTTATAGTAAAATATGTTATTTAGTCTTTCTCTTGCGAATGTAATAATAAATTTTTCTTTTAAATATATTTTATGTATTAATGATTCGAATATCAACCCTAACATCCGACAGGAATTGAAAACTATTTCAAATATTTTAACAATCGGTGTATTTTATTGACGCGATATCAAGGTGCGGGTTCTACTAATCCTCTTATCATCAGCTCACGTCAGTCCAATGCATGCCATTGAGCCCGATCCTTCTTTTCGGCATCAAAATTATTTCATATTCTTCTTCTTTTTCATAAGAGGAAATGTCTCATTTTGCGTTTTAACCTAAGTCGTAGTCAAGTTACCTAAGATTCTATTTATATTATGTACTTATATTTTTTGAAATTTTTAAATTTTTCAGGAAATTATCTATTTTTTTTTAATTTGAAAAGAATAGTGGAAAGGTCTTGACAATTACGAACATAACTATTTAAATAGATTATTTATATTGATTCCTACCAAAGGCAGTCAATTTTTTCATATACAAAGGTTCTTTTTCCAAGTAAAGGCTTCCAATGTAAGTTTAATCACAAATATTTTTCCGGGTTCACGGCGTAATCCCAGGGGCTGCGATACATCACTTAATTACTCTACGCCCCCGCGTCATTACGTCAGGCACACACATTGCGTCACTGCGATGCGGGATTTTGTGGGAATAATACTTAGCGATTTTATTTTCATTGAAACTGATTAGGTTTGTATATTATGAAGGGACTTAATTAAGAATGTTTTTTATTTTTTTGCAATTACATGCTATGATAATATAACACTCGAAAAATGTTTGTTTGACCACCTCCGTAGCCGAGAGGCGAGCATACCGGACTTGGGTTTCGCTATCACTGAGGTCCCGGGTTCGATTCCCGGTCGGTCAATGTAAAAAAATTACTTTCTATTTGTCACATGTCGATTTGTTGCATGATTAACTCAACTTAACCGAATGAGAACGTTCCTTTATATTTATACTAGACATCCGAAGGGCTGATTAAGTTTTTGCTACCAGACATTACATTTCGCTCGACTTGACGCTAAAAACTGTGACCTTTGTCTTCGAAGGTTATTTTTGTCCGTCATTCGTTCAGTAACTGAATTGCGAAGGGTTCACAACGAGGTACATTAGCAGAATTGAGTTGAAGCATGTGTCAGTCCTGGCCAGCAAATTCACTTGATGCGACACGATGAATGTGAAATACGAAATAGTTGGGTGTTGATTGAATAAAGATTAACTTAAATGCATTAGGTATATACAGTCTACAATTTTACTAATGTACCATCTTAAAAATTTGAATTAGGTACTGTCAACGACAGGTCAACCTACCCAAGTTCATTGAACCGATTTTTAACTTTATGTCTGACATGGAGAGATCAATATCAATTGAGAAAATTTGACGTTTTGTGATAGGTTGACGTACGGTTGTCTGTGCATTTATTTTTAGCAAATCTTTTACTAAATTATAACAACGATTTTTTTGTTTACGCGATGTAAAACAAATAATTGATATCATAGTTTAAAAACTGTAAAGAATATTGCGTTAGCGATGTTGTAATTATAAGTTAAAAAACTTTCTCAATATACTCGTTATCTCGCAAGTCTGATATTATTAAAATTTGATATCACATTTTTATGTCTGATTTTTCACACTTTATTGTACTTATATCATCTTAAGTCTGGCTACTTAAATACGTTATCATCAAGTTATTAACTATCCGTTAAAAAAGAGGCAAGTATTTTTAAAACATTAATCATCATCAACCGCAACCTTGACTTAGTCGTCAGTCCACCGCGTTAAATTCTTGCCTACGCTGAGTTTAATACATAATGTATATATTTTATTATTAAAATAATAGTTCAATCATTCTTGAAATCAATATTTTTAAGGTAAAATGGTCCAAAACTCCCGATTTTAAGCACTGGGCCCTCCGACGAGTACTGTTTTTACATTATACCCAAAAAACGGTCATGGTTGAAGCCAAGGTAGAGATCAAGGCGAGGATTGTGAATTTGTGATAAATTTTTATCCTCATATTCTGAAATTCGATTGAGGTAGTCAACGGCAGGTCAACCTACCTAGAAAGTTAATGGAAGCCTACTACGAAAATGTTTCATTTGTTCGGACGTATAAACCTAACAAATTAAAACACTATCTAATTGTGTAAAATCTTTGACTTTATATGAACAATTGAAAATGGTCGTGTTTTTTACCCGGCTAGTTTCAGATGTTCAAGTTTTATCAAATGATTGACACAGGTGTATGGTTATTTTAATTTATAAGGTTTTAACGTCCGAACGAACGAAAACTTTTCGTAGTAGGCCTCAAGGTCATTAAACCGTTTTTTGACTTTCAATCCGACACGTACAGATCGGTATCAACGACGACTTGACGAGCACGCCGGACTACTAGGCGTCGCCATCTCTGAGCTCCCTGGTTCGATTCCCGGTCGGGTCAATGTAGAAAACAAACTCCTATATTATCTCGGGTCTGGGTGTGTGGTACCGTCGTTGTTTCTGATTTCTATAACACAAGTGCTTCAGCTACTTGGAATCAGAGCAATGTATGTGATGTTGTCCAATATTTATTTATTTATACTTATTTATTAACGTTCTCATACAATTGATAAAAATTTACATTTTGTGATACGTTGACGAGCTGCTGTCTGTACTGTACATACGAATATACTTAACACTTGGTAATCCAATTCGTTTAATGAGCCATACTTACAATACAACATACCATATTATTCCACTACTATTTTACTACAGAATGCCAGTCAGAAATAATTGTTCTCTTTTTGACAACCTTGATATTCTGCGAGAGCCCTGTTTGGTAACAATTGAATGTTTACCATCCCCGCTCAAAACATACTCAAACATTGCATTGTAAAATAATAATTAATGACGAATATGACATCATTACTATACTACTCACTACGACTACTCGTGTACAGTCAGCAGCTCAATTAACTACTACAAAATGTAAAAATACCTTAATCGATTTTTTTCTTAAAGGTTAACAAATACAGTTTAAGTTCTATTAAGAAAATTTGACGATTTGTTACTACAAAAACCTACTGGTTGACGAGTTGTTGACAATTCATCATATTCAGCCTACGTCAGTCCACTGCTGGACATAGGCCTCTCCTAATGCAGGCCACGGAGCCCGATCCTCGGCTATTCTTTCCCATCCACTGCCAGCAGCCTTCAACCGCGGCCGCGGTCTCCACTCAAGAAACGTCTACCCTATTGGTTATCAGTTCTACGTTAAATGTGACCAGCCCACAGCCACTTCAGTTTGCTCATTCTTTGAGCTATATCCAATACTTATTTTATTGTAGGTGAAAACTTTAGGTTTTAAGAATAATAATCTGTATTTGCATCAAACGTTTTATATTCAGTGTTCTAACCAATGTTGTTACACTTAAGCAGTATATTTTCCTTTGAAAACTATAAAATATAATTGTGTCGGATAACCTCATTTCTGATTTTATCCTTCAGAGAAATCCCAAGCTTTTTTAGCTTCTTTCATAGCTCGCTGAGTAACGTTAAATTGGTGTAGGGGTACTGGTCGAACCGTGAGTGGCCAATTCACGACTCCGTACGCACTCGTTAAAGACTTCTGTCTTCAGACATTGAGGGATTAACGATAATTTTAAAAATTACTGATGTCAGATAGTATGTCGTAATGTAATTTTTTCCACGATTTTGATGTTGCCGCCATATTAACAGTTGCTTGTATACACTAGTAAAAACTGTAGTTGTCTCCACCCTATTTAGCTGGACTTAGTATTTCGGGCCACGCCAAACGTCAAAGTATAGTTTTGATTCTTTATTAAATGAATTTGTCAAATTACAAACTGATTTTATACTGGGCGTTAATGCCCTTATTGTATCATAAGATCAAATGGATTTTTTATTACGGCAACAGGCGGACTAAGGGTATTAACGGCCAGTTTCATTAGCATTCTGCCGTAAAATCAATTTGTTAAGGATAAGGACACAAATCAGAATCACAAAATCCAAAAAATACTAAGGCTTCGTCCGCGTGGAATTTTGTTTTTGACTAAAAGCGATATAATACAGGATTACATAGCAAAGGGGTGCCAGATTAAAAAAATAAGATCTAGGGAACATTATAAATCCGAAAATTAAGTCAATAACGAGACTACGAAAGCCGCGCGGCCATTTATCAGAGGCGTATGTGAGCGTACGGCAAGCCAACAAGGACCTCACCCGTGCACATACTGTGCAATTTTTTCATAAATGAGTTAAATTATCTACGGGTATGATTTTAAGCAGCAGAAAGGAATAATTAAATGAGAAAAAAATATATTTGTTTTTGCATAGTTTGATTGTTACTGATTCTGAGCCACCACTCCTGAAAATTTGGCACTCTTTTGCAATGTAACCCTGTATATAAGTATAGCTTAGTCCATTACATGATTACATCACAGTCAAAAAATTCGTTAAATCGGGTTATTTATAAATAAATAAAAATATTGGACAACATCACATGCATTGCTCTGATCCTATGTTAAGTAGCTTAAGCTAGTTACAGCAATCAGACACAACGACGGTACCACAACACCCAGACCCGAGACAATATAGAAAATATTTTTTTCTACATTGACCGACCGGGAATCGAACCCGGGGACCTCAGAGACAGCGACAACAAGTCCGGTATGCTCGCCTCGTCGTACATGTATTAGTTCTGGAGATTACTATTTGCCAACAAAATGTAGTGTTTTACGAGTATATTAATATAGATAAATTCATTTTGCTCTTTCAAAATAAGTTCTAATTTTATTACTACATATATAACTTTTTTGAACGGCATCGTTCATGGAGGCCGAGGGGCCCTTTGAGCCTAGGGGCCCCGGGGCACTGCCACTGCCACTGACGCGACGGTAGCTACGCCACTTCTCCAGATATACAATAAATAGCATGGGCATGTCACCCCCTATTTTACCTACTAAGATTGGATTGGTGGAATGAAAAATAGTAGCCTGTGTCCTTCCTTATGGTTCAAACATTTTTCGTACTAAATTTCATCAAAATCGATTCAGTTTCCGCGACAAAAAGAAGTCTGTCCTTTTTCAAGATCTGATCTATCTGTTTACCAAAAATCATCAAAAATGGTTCCGCGGATTAGGCGTGAACACTTAGACAGATAAAAACCAATAAAACCAATTTATTTCTGTAAATAGGCCCAAATGAAGCTCTTTTACACGTCCCAATATATTTTTTTACCCTACCACTGCTTCGGGACAATATTGTGGGCTAGTGCCGAGAAGAAGCAGACAGATAAAATTTTAAAGCATGGATATGGATAATGTTTATTATACTTTCCAACGTATTATAATTTTTCTCCTATTATGTTGACAGCTGTACTGTATCACACCGGTGAGCAATTACCCTGGAAGTTGCCTTAACGCACACACAAGTAAATCCCACGCTTGCTAGTAAATTAAAAGAACTGTCACAGTTTCGTAGCATTTAAATCCTCTTTGGAATCTAAACCGACCACTCGTCCAAACGAGTGTGAAAACTAGTCAACATAAACGACAAGAAAGCAAAAATGTATTATGAATTGACTCGTGATTGTAAGTAGTTCCCGAGTTTTTGCTATACCTAACTTTTTATGGCCACTGCTTATGCAGTCAAAGTGAGCGACGGAAAAACGATCAATATTAATGCAGTGCAATAAAACTTCGTCACTTATACTGTATACATAATTTGTATGTAATATGTACGTAATATATGACTGGGCCCCTCGCTTTCAGTAATGGAATACGATAACCGCAGACTGTAATGTGAACGGCAAAGTAAATCGCTGGTCAGATACGACAAAAACTACACGGTCAGAAACACTATAATAAAAATAATACTCAGTAAATGCTCTATCTATATATATATATATATAAACTAGCTGTTGCCCGCGACTTCGTCTGCGTGGTCTTTAGGGGTATGAAAAATAGATGTTGGCCGATTCTCAGACCTACTCAATATGCCCACAAAATTTCATGAGAATCGGTCAAGCCGTTTCGGAGGAGTTCGGGAACGAACATTGTGACACGAGAATTTTTATTATAAGACTAGCTGACCCGGCAAACGTTGTTTTGCCATATAAATAATTTGTGAAAAATGATTAAATTACTAAAATGGCTATTAAAAAATAGGGGTTGGTGATAAAAGGGTAAAAATTTAGGGTTGTATGTATTTTTTAATGCGTTCCCGCTCAGCACATTTTGTCGTGACAGTCACAGACTTATCACGACGCTGATTTTCGGCGGGAACCTCCGACGCTAGGACGTGCAGCGAGTGACGCATACGTCATAATATCTTGCGGTTCTCCCATACGAAGTTTTCAGATTGCTTGCAGCAATAAACGACTTTCTAATGTAAGAAGTCAACTCACAAAAATACCACTTGTGAATAAGCCCTAACATTGTGCTGTATCGACGTGATATGTATTCGCATCTAAAAGTATATTTTCTTATTCCGTATGTAAACCAAATCCGCAGTAGCATTGCCATTCCGAGATAAATTCTGTTGCAAAGTTTCATATTTCAGGAGGCGAACAATAATAAGAATGGAACTTATCTTTCTTTGGGGTCACAAAGAAAACATAAATATTCTACAGACAAACCATTTTGTCATGTTTTCAAAGTAAGGAATCTTTGTATTACGAGGTACAAGACAATGAATATTGCCAGATATGTCACCCAGCACACCCATATCTGAACCTATTTAGAAAAGTCTGTTTTCCGAATTGAAACGATCTGGGAATCGAACCCAGGACTCTTTGCGAGTCATCATCATTCATTATCATCACTTCAGCTATAGGATATCCACTGCTGAACAGAGCAATGACGTTCAGACGACGTCCCCAATGACGTCCAGATTGGCCGGTTGGAAGCGGCCTGCATCCAGGGGCTTCCAGTAACCTTTGCAAGTAATAATTAATTATTTTATGACAATTTTAATAATAATCATTTATAAAAAGTTTGGGACGCTACTATCACCGCATACGTAATATCCGAAAACGTCAGTCGACATTTTATGTCTGAAGTTAGGTATAAGAAGGTAGCTCAGTTTGGTACTCCACAACGTGTTAAAAATAAGTAATAAATCTTAAGTCCCCTTAAGTCTCTCTCTGCTCAAATACAAAATCTTTCCCTGTCATCCTATCACAGTCCACTGACGTAATGAAACGCATGCAAAGAGCGCCAAAGAGCAAATCTCTCGCTTTTTTCATCGCCAACTTCTCTCCATATAAACAATTATGAATCGATTTTGATGATTCTTTTTCTGTTTGGTAGATCATACTTCAGAGGTGGTCCCATATAAATTTTATCGAAATTAATTGAGCAGTTTCTGAGAAAATAACAAAAATATACCCAGATAATGTTTTGGTTCGTGATTCTTGTATCTACTTAAGTTACCCAATATCTTCGACAAATGTAAACCGATTTTGATGATTCTTTTTTTATTGAATAACTAATACTTCAAAGATACTATAAAAAATATACACCGTAAGGGTGGAAACAAAGAGGATGAAATCGGTTTTCAGCAGTTAGATTAGGATTTATCACTAAAAATAGATAAAATAAATAAATTTTATTTAAAAAAACCGACTTAAAAACACTAAAAAGTTAAAAAGTTAAAAAATTAAAGTCACTTTTGGAGTCGGTGCAAGCTGATCAGTTTGAATGTTTTCGTTTATTATTAATATTTTTTAAATAAAATATATTTAGTTTTATTACAGCAGAATCAGCTCCTTATTTATAAATGTAGCTTTAAACTTTTAATAAAACTTATACTGACAACCTAAGTACAAGCAGGCCTATGACACTCCGCGTTTCGGTCGAGATAAATACGTAGGTATTTCGCGACGCGCACTTTCGAAGAGGATAAAATCAGTCGAGTGTCGCGCGCGCGCGCTTTTACACGTTCTTATTATTAAAATTAGTTTTTTGTACGCGTTACACTTCCGACTTTATTCAGAGTTTATACACTGTGAATAAGAAAATTAAAAGAAATCGAAAATATTGCGCAGCATTGCGGGTTACATATTTTGCCACCGGGTCGCTCGGTAGCATTAGTAGCAGCGACGCGACAGCTCCGTTGTGATTGAAAATACTAACGTTTCGATTCCCAGCAGACCTACCACAATATTATAATAAGTCCATAAACCACTTCTATAATATTTTAAGTCCTCATTAGGTACTTACTACGTTACGACATTTTTATACAGGGCTCTTTAACACTAATATTACGATCAGGGTGTTTTCATAAATTAATTGTATCGATATACCGGAATAGAAAGTAATATTTTCATTGAAATGATTACTAATTATCTACACGCTATTTCGTGCGTAGGTAGGTATCGTCCAAATTCACAAACACAAGTCGCAGCCCTTGCGAGAGAGCGATAGCTGACAGGACAAAGTAAAAAGAGCTCTCACTTGTGGCGTTTTGGTGGATTATCGCTTGCAGTAACGCTTTGTAGGCTATTATAAAATGAGAGTACATTGCCCGGTGCAAGCTAATTTGCTCTTTGTTGCCGCACATTAAGAGTAGATAATCTATTTTAGCAAATGTCTTTAAGTGTCGCTTCTGCTATATTATTTATTCTGTGGTACAAGTAACAACCTGTACTTAGGTTGCTAGTACAAGTCTTATTAAAAAGAAGAACTCTACCAAGTAGAGCTCCGAGCTACGGGAGTAATACAATCGTTATAAAGTATAACTTAATTAAATAACGAAGTTTAAAAGAAAATACGATACCGCACAACAATATCAATAGATCTCTAAATAGAATGTAACGGCAGCAAATTAGAATAGGTGTAATAAAAAATCTCTCTGCCCCTAATCTGTGGTTAATGAAGACAAATATAGGGTTGGTGCGGGTAGGAAAAAAATAGAAATATTTCCCGGGAGACCGAACTCATGGGATATGGAGAGCTTAGACAGAGTAGCTACTTTTTACCAACTTTGAAAAAAGGAGGAGGTTCTCAATTCAGTTGTTTGTTTTATTTTTAGTCTTGCTCTCCCTTAAACTTTTAATCTTCGTATTGAATACACTTATTTTGCTAAAACTTAATGTGTGAGCAGGATATTTAAGACAAAAAAGTTAGTAACGACCATTTTAGAAAAGGTAAGTATTATTTAAAAAAGGATAATTGCTATTCGTAAATATATTTTAAACTTAATAATTCTTAGCTGTAAATCTCTTTCTATGATAACTATTTTGACTTGAGGTTTGTATGAAATGACGTATCGAAGTCGGCGACTTTGCGACCGCATCGCCATTACCGATTTCTACATTGATTAAACACAATATTACTCACCTACATGTTTTAACGATAATGTTTTTCCTAAATTTTAACTCCAAAGCAGCACAGACGAAAATTAAAAGTTTTGCAATATATAGCAATGTACAATCAAATTCTCACAAACCTTCCACAAAACCTCACGTCTTTCTAATTAATAGAGTTCAACACGTTAAGTTCACTCTTCTAGTTAAACTTTTAGTTGAAAATTGTTTTTTAAGTAATTTGTCAATTTGCGGTAAGTTTATAAGCTGTTGACTGTAAATAACTTAACTGTTTATTATTTAGGATATAAACTCTTTAATCTCAAATTATCTCAAAATTTTTGGCCGCTGTCGCAGATTTATCTGATACCGTAACCAGATAATAATACGCTGACTCTGTATGATACATACAAAAGAAAAAATATTTTTTGTCTATGTTTTATATTACTTGATGTAGGTAGGTACATATCTCATGAGGTTTTGTAGATCTTAATTATTTGAACTGCAATGCAATTATTGATCATCAACATTTTCTACGGTTTCACAGACTAGTCACCACTGACATTTAGCATGGAGCTCTGTTGTCGCCAAAGATTTTCATTTGTACAACTTAGTTTAAATAAATGAAAAAAATACGTACCAACTGTCAACTGCGTAATTTAACTAAAGATTAATAAAGATTTAAAAAAAACATTTTTTTTTATACAGTTAAGGACGAAACAAAAGCCCGTGACATCTTGTTGTAAAGGCGATGAAATTTATCATGAAATGCTTCAAAATGCTACCTTTTTTCATCTCTATCAGATTTATCAGACATATAAGTTGTGTTTGGAAAGTTCTGAAACTAGTTAAAGGGTCTAAGGTAATTATCACTCTGCATCGGACTTGGCCCTCGATAGATGTCGAAGTATCGATAAACTCATTTACGACGTTTGTCGACTGCTCAGTTTTGAACATTTCAGTCGTTTCAGCCTGTTTGATAGCGTTCGGGTTGATTTTATATTATTGTATTTCATCACGAAATATAAATTGTAGGCCACTTAATTTCGCTGCCATCTCAGTTTTAGCTAAATAAACATTATTCAATCAGGGTTTTTAAATATCTGTTTAAGGAGGTTGTGCATGTGGGTCTTGATATTTCAATTGAGTGTTCGTTTTTAGATATTTTAAATTAAGAACAGGCTTCGTTGAAAAATCTAGCATAGAATGGCATTTTGGGTGGCGCCCATTTTCAACCTCAGTTTTTATAGGTATATAACATCCACTTTTGATTTTTGATCGAGTAAAAGTATTTAAAAAACTCGGAATAGGTCCACAAATGACACAATTTACACGTTTCACCACGTTTACGCATCTGTTAGCAAACAGCTTGAAGATTATTTTAAATAATGACTTAATTACAACTTTGATAAATTACACATATTATTATCCTATTATTGATATTTTTTCATGATTAACCGATATAAGTAACAGTAGTTTTAATAGTAGGTAAGTAAAAGTTCATTTGTAAATAATATTTTTGTATGTTTTTCAATATGTTTTTGTATGTTTTTTTGTATTAATTCAAAAATCACTTCATAAAAAGCAATACATTGTAAAACTGCCTTTTGCCATTTACGTAAAGATTGTATAAATGTATATGTACAACTGTTCCACTATTTTAAAATGAAAATGTTACGTTGCGAGCGATTTATCATAAGATGGACGTTTCCCAGCATCGTAGCTATCTACAATTTAAACCACTGCAGAACTGGTCAAGCCCAAGCGATTATTATTTATGAGTATGACTACTTCACTGTCACTAATAGAAACCGTTCTAATAATACACGCAATGGTTCGTTAATATGATTATTTATATGCTCACCAATAAATATATCAAATACTATGCTATTTGCACGGCTATGTCGTTTCGTACCTATTAGTACATTACGTGTAATTTATGTGACAAACAAGATGATGTGGGACATGCATTCAAAACGATTTGAACCGAAACTTTTTTGCCCGAATCACATAAACCGCCACGCCAGTCAAATCATACAGATGAAGAGAAATAGTTTTATCAAATTATTAGTTTATTTCATATACAGGTTTATTTCATATATTTCATATTTAAACATTCACATTAAAAAAATGTGGAAGAAAATAGTACTTACCTTATCATTTTTTGCGATTTTAAAGCTGATCTCATAAAGCAAGTTGTTGTATTTAGGTAGCTCACAATACCATTTTTATACTAATTTAATAATAAAAACAAGAACTTTCTGATGCAAAACATTACCCTCCTTCTGGGTCAGTCGGGTAAAAATAGAGAGGCTGTAGAGTATTTGACACAAGTCTACCAATCTTCCAATAGCAATAATTGTAAACTAGCTCTACCTTTTATGAGTAGCTTTAGCGGAACCTTTAAAATATTCTAATTGGTTTGGTAAACTCTAGAATTATGGTAAAAGTGCCTACCCCGACTAGGACCAGGACTCAGCCTTAGAAATAAGACTGGTAACTCTGGTGAGCAATAAGTAAATAGATTAACGCTAATAAAAATTTAATGATTTAAAAAGTTACGTTTTAATTTCCAAGACAAACTGGCCAATAAAAAAAAAATATAAATAATATTTATATCGTAATCTTTTTTTAGTGTTCCAAAAACAAGCGAGGACTAACTATAATGCGGATTCCCGTAATTTTTACCAGTTTGTCAACCTTTAAGTCACAATGCGTATTTCAGTCAGTCACATCCATATTTTTTTCTTTTTTTATATACTTACCGACATAAATATTCTCTAAACAACACTACAGATCGATACTATTAAATTCTAATGAAAATAAATTCCTACAGTGGACAGGTTGTGGCACACTTTTGTGACGGATAGACACTGCAGGGTATCTATAGTTTCTTTTTAATTAAATCCTCCTAGTACATTACAGAATGCAGTCCTTCCTGTTCACTTAAACCGAGTAATCGTATAAAATCTTGTCAGACTTTTATAAGAAATGTCGCTAACATCGTTTGAATTTTTTAAAAAATGTTACTTACCCTTAGACTTATTTAATGCGTTATCCTTTTTAATAAAACAAAAAAACGAAGTAAACAAAACAAAACTATTTTTTTTAATCTGTCAAATCACTAAACTTAAATCCAACCTCTTTTCACGACGCGGCACTGAAACTCAAACTTACTGGCCGTTAGAAACTGACGAGTAATTTAAATTAGTTCGTAATTGGAAAACGCGCGGGAAAGCGTCCTCGGGCGTGCGTTCGAAAGATTCGAGGCTGACTGAAGGGCGTCGTGAATGGACGAAACGGAGCGTCGCGACGCTGCGGTCATGCGCGCTCGTGCCCGCTTCAATGAATATTTTTCAGCTTTTTCACACTTTTGCGCGAAAATGTATTTTCGTGTTTAAGTGCACACACTCCAGGGGTTGTTCTGAGTGCTAAGTAACTTGGACATTAAATGGGTGTGAAAACAAACGCAACACTAGTTAATACCAAAAAGTTGGAATCTTATATTTTCGAAGTTTTAAAACGAATGCTCCTGCCTTTTACAGTTAATAACTTGTACAAACTTTGAAATGGAATTCTTGAAAGTTGTAAATACACATTTTAAACGAATAGACAGTAAGAAAAAGTAGGTACCCACTGCTACCTATTAGATAAACGGCATATTCATACCAAAAATAAGTAGCTGTGGATGCTTTGATTTTTGTTTAATATGATTAGGTCCAGCGTTACTGTGAAGTTTTAGGTAAATTGACTGATAGTGCCTTCACAATCAGACTTTAAAATCACAAAGAAACACTTCAATTTATCTTCATCTTTTTAGTTGAGATGATGATAGATAAACAAAATAAGATTTAAGATATTAGAGGTGGGGTGACAACCAGTTTAAGTGGTTTAAAGTATTTTATGTACCTATTTGTCGATGGGTAACCACCAATGATTATGGTCTGCAGGACTATTACGATAATGATCTGTGTATATCTTTGACAAAAAGTGAGCACTAGTTTTAATTGTTAAAAAAAATGACGAAGATTTCGCGCATCTAGCCCAAGAGCTCAGTGTCATATAATATTAATCTCATAATCTATGGTAAGAGTGGCCGTTGAAATAGAAGCACAGACAGACGTTAACTTACCTACTATTTTCAAATTCAAATTCAATTTTCCTTGTATTTTTTTCTGAAAATTTTGATATAATTGCTTTGCATGCAAGCCTAATTGTTTGGTGAACGGTGGAGTACTTACTTGGAAGTCAGGAGGAGGGTTCAGGAGACACTGTCACTTATTGTTTGTCACATTTATCACAGGTTTTCTTGTGGTTTTTAATTTATGGTGACGCGCGACGCGTGCTTGCGCTTGCGATCGGGTAAGGTGTGAGGGAGGGGCGCGGGGAAAGAAGCCGGAAAGGGAAGCGTTCCTCCATTTCTTCTGACATTCCGGTCGCGGTGGATTTTTGTGATTGGCCAGTGTTTTGGCGCTAACATACACCCCCCCAAAAAGGGTTGAAGACCCCTTTTTTCAATACATAGCTTTGCACACTAAAATAACATTAATAACATGTCTGCAAAAGACAGTGTAGATTAAGGATAGTTGCATCTTACTGATACCAACTAGCTCTAGCAAATTGGACTGTATCTGTTGTCATTGAAATTATAAATAAATAAATATGCTTCTAAATTATTAAAAATATCTCTTCTAAGTTAAGCAAATATACTATACATATCAATTTATAATGCTTGTTAAAATACACCTCTAAGTTAAGCAAGAATATTATACGTATAAGAATAATGTTTGTTAAAAATATACCTCTAAGTTAAGCAAGAATATACTATACATAATTGTTTTGCCTAAGCTACATTCTTATGGTAAAATTTTGTTGAGTTTCATACTAATCAATAGGTAAAGGACATAGCTTAGCAGTAACGCTTATAAAACCCTGTGCTTGTTTTTAATTCTAATACACGCACTACTGAGTCAGGTCCAGGAAAAACTTGAGTTACGCGACCTAAACACCACTGTAATGAGGGCAAGTTATCCTCTTTGGTTATTACCAAATCTCCAATGGATATGTTATCTTTAGAAAAGTGCCATTTACCCCTCTGTTGTAAGGTATGAAGATACTTTTGGGTCCACCTTTTCCATATATATGTTATTTACTATAAATTGAGTTAAATGCCAACGAGATTTAAGTGTCATTTTTTCATCAATTGGAGGTTCTGGTATGGATACCAAAGGAGTACCTATTATAAAATGACCTGGAGTCAGTACGTTGAGTTCAGTTGGATCTTCAGAAATTGGGCACAATGGCCTGGAGTTCAAAATAGATTCTATCTGTGTAAATATGGTCACATATTCTTCAAAAGTTAAGTTACGGTCACCGATGACACGTTTTAAATGAGTTTTACTGGATTTAACTGCTGTTTCAGCCAATCCGTTGAAATGTGGGCTTAATGGAGGAGAAAACTTCCATTCAATTAAGTACTCCGAAAGATAATTACTCAAGATAGGACATCCAGATAAGATTTCTTTGAATTGACGTAGTAAATTATGAGCACCTTTAAAGTTAGTACCTGAATCAGACCATATTTCCTTAGGTAAACCACGACGCGCAACAAATCGTTTAAGAGCCGCCAAAAATGCCTCAGTTGTAAGATCGCTAACGACTTCAAGATGGATTTTTATTTTATATTATACTTACCTTTAATATAAAATTTAAAAAATTCAGTGTTGCTATAAAGATGAAATTTTGACTCGATTGGCTTAGTAGCGCGGCGACATGCCTTGAAGGCAAAGGTCCTGGGTTCGATTCTCGGTTTAGCCCCATTACAAAAAAGGTACCAACTTTGCATCTACGAGTAGGTAGGTAGTATTCAATTTTAGTTTGTTTCCTTCAATAATCTGAGAATAATGTCATAGACCACAAGCATTAATTTGGGAAGCGCATAGTTCCAGTTTTGGAATTGTAAGCTTTTGTAGAAGTAAGAAGTAAAGCTTGTGTAAGAAGTAAATAAATAGTGACCCTATCATAGTCATGAACGCATCGCATGTATACTACGGCCGCATAGGCAGCTTCGGACGCATCGCTAAATCCGTGTAAATCGAAAAAGAGAACCGATTTAGTCAAAATTTGTCTATTTATTGAAACTGAACGCAAATGATGTAAGTTTTCACAAAATTCCTTCCAGTCATTTAAGATCTCAATCGGTGGAACGTCATCCCATTCAAGTCCAAGTTTCCATAAACGTTGCATGAGGATTTTCACAAAAATGACGCATGGAGACAGCCACCCATTGGGATCGTAAATGGAGCTAATTCTCGACAAAATTATACGCTTCGTACAAGTGTCACTATCTAAAGACACTGTGGAATTGAAAGTATCAGATTTTGCGTTATATTGAAAACCTAAAATCTTAATAGAAGCGTGTGAATCTTCGGTGAAATTAATTTCCCTATGTTCTTCGGGTATGTCTCTCAGTAACTGAGGACAGTTACTTGTCCACTTTCGGAGCTCAAAACAACCATGTGACAGTAAATCAACTTCGTTTTTAACTTCGAGAGCTTCCTTTAAAGAATCAGCGCCTGAACAAATATCATCGACGATGTCACTGTGTTCAATTAAAACTCTTGAAGTTCTTCCATTTCATTAAGCCACAGTATAAGTTGATAAGGACGATCGTCCCTGTGTACTAAAATTTGACGGTACATTTGACGTATGTCCGCCGTAAACACAATCTCATGGAGACGAAAATGCAAAATGATATCGACTATGTCTTGTTGTAATTTGGGTCCGACTAATAACACATCATTTAATGATTTCCCCGATGAACTCTTCATTGAGGCGTCAAACACACAACGAAGCTTAACCGAATCCTTTTTAAATACCCCGTGGTGAGGTATGTAATATTTAGGGAAATGCTGTGCAATTGAGCGTTCAATTGGCTGCATGTGGCCCAAGATAAGATAGTCTTTCATAAAGTCGCGATACTTCAAGTCTAAAATATCGTCTCGTTTCAATCTACGTTCGAGAGAAGATAATCTGCGCAATGCTAAATCCCTGGTTTCTCCAATGTCAACTTTAGTTTACTTGAAAGGAAGACGTACGACGAATCGCCCCTCTGGAGTACGCGAATGCGTCTGCTTAAAATGATTCTCACACTTAACATTATCGGGGTTCATCGGTTTATTTTCAGGAATTTCCTCTAAGTCCCAAAAGCGCTGTAAAGTTTCATTAATTGAGGTAACGCACGAAAACGCCTATAACTCAGCTTTAGGTAGATTATTATAATAAAGATCTCCCATTAAAACCCACCCGAATATAGTCTCAAATGCAGTAGGCAAGTTTTCTCCAAAAGTAAATTTTTTACCCTGAAATATTTTAGCGCACGCACCTGAACCTAATAGTACCTATGTCAATAGTACCGCGTTCATGACACTGCGGATCGGTGAGTTTAATACCTTTAATTGAAGTGAACGTTCGAATTGGTGGTAGGTATCAAACAGTTCGCGCGCTTTTAGATCCTGGCAGCATGGCTAACTTCATAACAACCGCATGCGCACAGCGTTTAGGATTAGCATGTCCGCACCATGTCCGCCGACACCACTCGAGATAAACTCGTCATCGCGAAACATGCTCTACCCAATCTGCCACACAGCTTATCTATGTGCGAGTTCCATATTAGAACGCAATCAAGTAAAAAGCCCAGAAGGTGGTAGTTTTAACTTCCTCAAGTTTAATATTGTCTATTGCAACATTGAGTGGGCCGGCGAATTTCCTAGATAAGGAAAGTAAAGGAAATGAGTCTTTGTCAGGTTGAGGACTAGTCCGTTACACTTAAACCAGTTTCCTAGCTTGGTGACCG
This sequence comes from Anania hortulata, assembly GCA_963576865.1. Lineage (NCBI taxonomy): Eukaryota > Metazoa > Arthropoda > Insecta > Lepidoptera > Crambidae > Anania > Anania hortulata. The sequence goes on along the minus strand of OY756395.1, from coordinate 16,838,014 downwards.
TCGTATTGAGTTGTGATTCTAGATCATTAATACTGGGCGCGTATACGGTTGCCGCTACATCGTCTGCATACATAAAAAAATGTCTCCGCTGTCAATGGATTTGCGGAAGGTCATTTGGAAGCGAAAACAGTATGTTAGAGATACTTGCGCTACCCCCCCATTGCAGTGGTTACAGGCTCAGACTTCGTTCTACCCCTTTTTTTGACGACTACCTACCCGTGATCTATCGTGTAGCAGATCCGTTTCCTAAATAAAACTAATTAGTCCGTCAGTTAAATTAATAACAAAAAATATGGAACACGTATTTTTTCTTTTCTCAATCAAACAAAAAATGATGAAGTTAAAGCCCGTTAAAGTTCCACGTAACGAAGCGTTGCGAAGTTGCGACACTTTTTAGCAAAGCGTGACGTCACGTGGTCCCTAATTCCTAAACTTCGATGCGCTTTACCTTCGTCATTTTTTGTTTGATTGACAAAAGACAAAATAAGGGTCCAATATTTTTTGATAATCTAACTGACGAACTAAGTAGAATAATACTTTACGTCGAATGCCTTAGACAGGTCGCAGCAGAGCAGTGCTACATGTTGCTTCCTCTATGTCATATTATTCCGTACTTTCTACGAGTAGAAATCGAAAAACGAGTGGGTAGGACCACAGAATGGATTTTCCAAAATAGTGATTTTAGGTATTATCATGCGAATCTTGCGATTTCGTATTCGGGTTGGAATTCGCATGATTCAATAATACCTCTCCAGTACCGATATATCCACTTTTATTCAAAGTCCTTTAAACGTAAGACGCGAAGACGCGCGTTCCACTCCTTGACTAACTGCTTAGTAACTGTATGCGGTTAGAGATGGACATCGTGCGTCAACACTACACGACTGCGTGAAGTTGAAGTCACAGGTATGCAATAGATATCTCGACTACACACGACTGCAGCCGCCGACCGCTAAAGTTGAAGTCTTGACTGCATGAGCGTGAAGTTGCTGCGTGCAGTCAGTCTGATGGCAGCCTTACACCGTAGATAATTCAGGGTTGAGCCTTATCTGTTAGCACGGATCCGTTTTATGCGCGTCAGCGATCCATCGCCTAACTGCCGGCGACACAGAATATACAAGCTGTTAGTTTTAGGTATGGCTAACATATAATGCACAATACTTTAATTTTTGGACTTTTTTTAGAACTTCACCGCCTTTCCCTCTCAATATTAATTCAACTGTCCTTTACCTGAAGGTTGTCTGGAAGAGATCGCTTCCAGAGATAAGACCGCCTAAATTGTGCTATTCTTAATGTATTTATTTTCCTGTTATTTTCTTTTGTTTGGTGTACAATAAATATATATCTAATACTATTATTTAAAAAAAATATTTTTTCATATAAATCGGGATCTACGAATTACGTTTTTATATGAAAATAAAAACAAAACAATATCAAACTGACTTCACCATAGTATTTTTATGCATATTTTATGTTAACATAGGCTAGATATACAGGTTACCATTACCAAACATGGTTCGATCGCGTTATGGTTGTCCATGGTGCCAAACGCAACGTCAATACTGCAACGTACGCTATCGCTATCTTTATCGCTTTAGCAAATAAAGTTCCTAAGCGTTAGAAAAGGATAGCATGTAAAAATTCCGTGCAGGCAGATGAGGTTCAACCCTACTTAAAGTCAGGACTAACAAGGTGCCCTTTTTAAAAAAAAGTGAATTCCAATTTAAATTAAAGGAAAAAAAAAAGCTAACTTTATAAACTACTTATATCCAACCAATGTTGCCATATAATTTTGAAATAGGAAGATATTCAAATTCCCCGTTTTATAAATCATCAAGTTTATTTCATACCATCATCAATTAACAATCTTGTAAACGAAAATAAATAAATATCTAAAAATAGGTATTAAAAGCCATAATACGTTTGAAACATATCAATTTAATATGATTTCTATAAACATTACCTATTGTATAATTTATAAACTGAAGTTTTACAGTGGACATAATGGTGAATATAAAATGGTATTTGTGACAAAAAATTACGAGATGAAGGTACAAAAAAACTGTATTAAATTCCTGTCCGATTATTAAAATGTTGCTCTCGAGCGGTTACGGGCGACGATGCCGAGGGGAGGCCGGGGAGACCCGACCTCTAACGGAGGGGAGGTATGGCGACTACTCGATGACCGTTTGTTCCTCTTTCACGAAAAATTCTACAACCTCCTCCACTGTATTCACCTGGTCGGTATCGAGACCGTCCGTATCCACATCTGAAAATAAAATAAAAATTTAAATTAAGTTTGAATTTGTAACTAATACGACTGCGCGTGCACATCGTTTTTGGATTGTATTGTACGTCATTTTTACTGAGAACTGGGTATTTTGCGCAACATAATTTTGACTTTTAAGTTAAAATGGTCTTAAGGGTGTTACGTAACGTTTAAGGACGGGGGGGGGGGTACAGAAAAAAGTTACAGCCTGCGTTACGTAATGAATGAATGTAATACTTGAAAGTCCCCAAAATCATAAATAAATTTATAAAATGTAGGTATTCTTAAAATCTAGATTTTTTAAGAAAATTTGACATATTATTGTGAATCACGTACGTACGAACAACGAATCGACGTCTAACGGGTAAGTTAAGTGTTACGCTATTTGCTTAAAGATTGCACGCAAAACCGCTACAATACCCCCAATTTTTTTTCCCCCCTCTAGGCCTTTAGCGCCCACAAGCGAGCGTTATCGTTTACTTTGAGAAAGACTGGTGTAAATGGTCAGCAGCAGAAGCAGCAGTATGTGTAAGTGTAGGTGTGTGCACTCACAGTTCCTGAGCTCGAGGCGGCGCGGCTTCTGCTCGGCCCACTCCTGCACCTTCGCCTCGCGGTACTCCACGTGCTTCTTCATCTGTTCCGTGCGCTTCGCCACTAGTTCCTGGGGAAGCACGGTATAACGTGAGCCGTGTCATTTGTCTAATGATAATCCGTAGGAGAGGTGAGCATGCGACACCAAGTCCAGCATGCTCGCCCTCTCTGCGACGGAAGTCGTTGGTCGTCTATTGAACCTGATACTGAATCAAATTTTCAGCACTAGCACTTCAAGGGAGTACTTAGAGCATAGAATAAACTTCTAGAGGATGTGGTGTTTGATAGTGTCAGTAAACCTAATAAAATAAGGCTTGACAAGCATCCAATGAAAAAACCAGTGGGGAACAATAAGATAGAGGTAACTATCAGTTGTCTTAACTGCCTGCCTGATAATGGATAACAATAACAATAAACCTTGCAGGGCAGCTTTGTGGCGAGCTGTGGTGAGTAGCGAAACCACAGGGTCAGTTGTTAAATCAGAGAGTCGATCAAGACCCTCGACTTCAGCTGAACTCTTAGAGCGTACAAATAATAATAATTAATACTTAAATTATGTAAACAGAATAAAGTAGTTGTCTTACCGCTGGTACTCTCTAACACCGGAGTCGTACCACATCAACTCCGCAAAAGCCAGATCTTGGGAGGCTTATGTCCAGCAACGGACTGCAATAGGCTGAATGATGAAAGTTATAAAAATAAAGTAAAAGCCAGTAGGTTGCACGTACCTTGCTAGCCTTGTTGCTGCGCATGCGGTCCTTCGACTCGAACTGCGAGTAGTACTTTTTGAGGTTCTTCTTGATCTCCTTCTGCTGCTTCTCTGACAGTAGAGTGGGCGGCCGCGGCCTCCAGTGGAACTGTGCGAAGCCTTCTTTCATTACCCTAGGAGAAAAGAACATTATTTATTGCGAAACTACTGAATTCTGCCCATGCAAACCTAGCATATCGCAGACCTAAATAAAAAGTGACACACTCGATATAATCCAAAATCGAGTGGGTTGCTTAACTTTCACTGCCTAAGCGCTGCCGCCACCGAGCTACAAGCACCTCTAGTGGTCAAGCCTCGTGTTAAAATTTAATTCCATGACACGGCTACTGTTGCCTACTGGTAGCCTACTGGCTCCGAAAAAGTTTTGTTTGTTCAGACATGTAAGCCTATCAAATTAAAATTACCATCTACTTGTGTCAAGCCATTGACAAAATATAAACAACTGAAACTAGCGTAAAAAACACGACCGATTTCAATTGTTCATAAATAGAAAATGGGGGAGGCCTATGTTCAGCAGTGGACGTCTTATGGCTGAAATGATGATGATGATGATAAAATAGAGATGACGACTAACATCTTTTTTTTCGTCTATCAGGTAGAATATAAAAAAAATATTAGACACGTATTTTTATTTTTTCACATGATCAAAATATTACAGAGATAAATTGATATGAAATGACGCATGACGTCTCGTCTTGGTACAATTTTTACTCAAAAGTTACGTCACGAGCACTCCCGAACTTTGACGCGCTTTATCTTTATAAAATTTTGGTTGAATGATAAAAAAAAACATTATTTTTTGATAATCTGACGGACTACATAGAATTTAATTTTACCTAGTCGCCATCCCTATTGTCAAAGATTTGACACAAGTAGATAGATGGTCATTTTCATTCATTAGGTTAATTCTTTAAACGAACGAAACATTTTCGCAGTAGATCTTCTGCTCCGTGCTAATACCAACCTCCTAATGATCTTGCCCTGGAACGACCAGATGTAGTATCCGCAGTCCATCTTGCACTTGAGCGACGAAACGCCCGTCACCACGAAGCGACCTGTAGGGTCCCATTCGATGCCGGACATCTAGAGGTAACATAAATTAATTAATATACTGTTTAAGTAGTTATAATAAACCCGGAAAAGTGCGAGTTGAACTCGCGTGGAGAGGGTTCCGTATTTTTTTATAGGTTTCCTGTAATGATTACAGTGTAATCTATAGGTGAATAACTACTTTCTATAATTTTTTCAAAATATTAGGCTTAATAGTAGTCAAAGATATTTTTCTTTTTTTATCAAAAAAAAATTTCTTTTGTTAAATTTATACCTACTTTCTTTTATTTAACTGACGCTTCTAGATGGCATGGCACAGTTAGCAATTTTTTTATTGTTCAAATTCCCCCCCGCCCCCCCAATGTGATCATATTCATAATTTATTTATTTACACATCTGTGTTTTGGTTACAGAAATGCAAGTGTGTACTAAATTTCAACTTAAACGGTTCAGTATATTCAGAGCAAATTGGTTACGACGAACGGACAGAGACACACAAGTGATCCTTACATAAATTCCTTTTCTCATTTAGACGTTCAGAACCCTAAAAAAAGTTATGATTTAAACTCAATCATTTACATACCTGATAGTGATTTGCAACATTCATGATAGTGAAGTCATTAGTGTCCAAGAACTCCAAAGCACCACCGGTCAGACCGAGATGTGCCAACACTATAAACTGCCCTGACGGAGACCAGAACAAGTGGTTGAAAGGTTTCCTCTCAAACTTCTTGAGTAGCGTAGGGGCCTGCCCCGTATTCACTTGGTAGAAACTTATACAGATATTCGCCGGGTCTCCGTGGATAATTGAGAATTTAGATCCGACTGGTTCCCATGCGAAAGCCTGTATCGGTTCCTTAATTTCAACTGAGTCTACTGGAATTTCCTTCTCTCTCATATGGAATATTTCGAAGTTATAATACATTCCAGAGTATTTGATGTCGTTTTTGTCCTTTTTGACCTTGGAGTATCGGTCGACTTTCACACAGAGGTAGTCTCCACTCTTCTGCCAGTGGATTTTGCAGTCGGCGACTGAGAACAAGTTCTTTGAGCGTATTTCTGTGCGGTTAGGGAGTTCGAGAAGCGTCACACGGGCTGGGACATCCTTATCTTCGGCCACCCAGTAAGCTAAGGTGTTGTCGGTGGGAGACCAGCTGAAATCCCTGTAAAAATAATGAGTATGTTGAATTAGATGCAAAGTCGTGTGTATGACCAACACACCTCTGGCTTCCCCAATAGTAGCTGGACAAAAACTAGTCTATATCCAAAACCAGTTTTTCCGAAAACATGCACTCCTGGGGTTAATTACAGAAACCAACCTATTTCCATCTCTAGTGTTTCGGTCGTAAAAATCTTTAGCTTGTGTAATATTACTCAATAATACTCATTTATTCAGTATATAGCCCCTCTTCCGGGCAGTTCCACACGTCCCAAAATATAGCTTAACCCGTGTGAAGCATGCAGTCTTGCTTACCTGATCCCCGGTATCTTGATGGACTTCTTGTCGAGGAGGCCGAAGCCGGGCGTCTCGTAGACCGACAGCACGTCGGCGCCGAGGCGCGCGAAGAAGCGGTCGTCCTTGCTCCAGCGGAAGATCGGCCACGTCACGTACTCGTCGGGCGGCGGGAAGCTACGCTTCTCTTGGCCCGTTCTGGTCAAAATGTTATTGTCAGTTATGGTTCAGCCCCCCTAGTGTGAGCACCAAAACACGATATGATATAGCCATTTATCGACACCGACTGTTAAAATATGGTAGATATAGCCGCTTAAAAAGATACATTGTTGGTGTCGATAAATCCATATATCATATCGTGTTTTGGTGGTCATGCTAGGAGGGCAGAACTGATATCATATTTTCCTTCATCATAAACAGTTCAAGTCAGTCCGCTGCTGGACATAGGCCTCTCCCAATGCATGCTACTGAGCCCGATCCTCGGCTATTCTTTCCCATCCACTGCCAGCAGCCTTGCGTATATCGTAGCTCCACCTTGTTGGAGGGCGCCCTACGCTGTTTTTGCCTAGTCGCGGTCTCCACTCAAGAACAAGTCTACATCGGTTATCGGTACTACGGCAAATGTAACCAGCCCACTGCCACTTTTGTGACAGTTTGCTTACTGTCTTAAAAATGTATATATGTATCTAATTTTAGTATCTTTTAAAATTTATATTACTAAATAGCTCCTCCAAAAAATCAAGGACCGGAACTAGTACTATTAGGTATTCTGTGCCGGAACCGCTTACCAATTAATGGGTTTTTAATTGGGTATTTCATAGACTTGTTTCCACAAACCCTATAAATTCGGTAAGCATATCGTCGACTTAATCCAACGAAAGGCTATCCAAATGAATACAGTTAATTCGGGTAAGCACTAACCGTATCTGAAAACCCTATCGAGGCTTACCCTATGAAAGGGTTTTAAAAGCGCTCAAGCAATTTTAACCTCTACGTGCACACCATTCGACTCATTATTGTATAACCTTTTATTGTGTGTGGCTATCGCCACGGCAAACCTTAATACACAGACAGGTTAATACAAATCACAAAAATGCGCGAAAAAGACATAGACTATAGGGTAACCCTTTTAGTTGGTAAGTGCTAAATATTGAAATTACCAAAACCCTATTTGATTCGGTAAGCGCATTGAAAGCAGTTAACTAACGTAACGAAAGGCTAACACTAGAGAGCTTACCAATAGGGTAACCCTATCTTTGGGTAACCTTTTAACCCAGATGTTACTGAAACTATTTTTTGTCGCGTATCACCGTAATTTTTTGATATTGTTACCTTGATATATTGAACATGAAATTTTTTTTTTTTTTTAATCTTTATAACGATCGGTCGTGTAAAAGTGTAGGGTAGGGTTTCCCTAACAATCAGCTTAATCAAAAAAAGGGGTTTTCCGGTCCTAGCAAAAAATTGGATATATGCCAAACCCACTAATCTAATGTGAATGTCGAGGCAATCCAGCTCCTCGACAACACAGACATAGTGAGAAGACTTAAAAGAAAAAAACCTTTTAAAGCTAGTGCATTGATAGTGTGTGTGTATAGCTCTCATGCTATTTTCAAAGACTTGTGAACAATGTGTCTTCCCCTTAATGTTATTAGTGACAGTAAGAAAAGTGTTACTGGACACATTCTTAGCTTTAACTCAACTATACCTAGATTATCCTCATCATCATTTCAGCCATAGGACGTCCACTGCTGAACAACTCCAACGCCGTCCTGACAATGATTGCAGACCGGTTTGACTGCCCCTATATGTGGCATTGCTGCAGTAGGCACATCACGGCAGCCCGGGTTTTATTTAAATTTGATTTAATTTTTAATTTCATTTGATTTTATTTTAATGTCTTATTTATTATTTGTGTTGCAGAATATTTAATTTTAGTTTAATTCATTTTTTAATCGTAAACAAAATAATTTTAATTTTAATTTTGATTATTATTTAATGGTAATGATTTGACTTGAGTATTTTGATAATGTATCTATTTATGTAATGGTTGAGAATATGGGACTATGTCCTGAAATAAATTATTTTATTTTATTTATTATTTCTTTATAGGCCTCCCACATTGACTTCCAGATTGGCCGGTTGAAAGCGGCCTGCATCCAGCGTCTTCCTGCGACCCTTACCAGGTCGTCGGACCACCTTGTGAGTGGACGTCCTACGCTGCGCTTGCCGGTACGCGGCCTCCATTCTAAAACCTTTCTGCCTCATCGGCCGTCAGTTCTACGTGCTATGTGCCCCGCTCACTGCCACTTCAGCTTGCTAATCCGTTGGGCTATGTCAGCGACTTTTGCTCGGATCTCCTCATTTCTGATTCGATATCGCAAGGAAACACCGAGCATAGCCCTTTCCATAGCACGCTGTCCGACCTTGAGCTTTCTTATGAGGCCCATAGTGAGAGTCCACGTTTCAGTTCCATATTATGTCATCACTGGTAACACACACTGGTTGTAGACTTTCGTCTCGAGGCACTGAGGTATTTTGGACGAGAAGATGTGGTGTAGTTTCCCGAACGCTGCCCAGCCGAGTTGTAATATTCTTAAGGTTTAAAATTTAAGGCCCTAGACAAAATATTCCATAGATCATTCCATAACTAATGTTTACAATCTAAGTAACCATATTTTTTCGTTATTTTTGTGGATAATGTGCCGTAATAAAGTTTTTATTTTATCAATATGAGCAAGTGTATTTGTAAATAAAAAAACAATATTGATTAGACACTCCGGAACTATGGCTATGGTTCGATCAATATACAATTGGTGCAAGTGAAAAGGTTTCTAATGTCAAATGTGTTTAATAGCCCTTCGCGTTCGCTTACCAGTGGCAGACTGGAAAAACAATGGAGAAAATTTTACGTGACACGCGAAGGGTAGTCGTAAAAGAATGAATACATTGGAAAGTAATCAGTTCTAGAACCAGTATCAGTTAATTGGTATTGTCACTACATACGATCTTTTACGCACCCAATACTAACAAAATGAGTTATATAATACTAATACCAGAACATATTAAACAATTATTTACAAATAAATGTAACACATTTTTGAATTACAAATACTTACCTTATATCCCAAATGATTAACTTCTTATCATCTCCTCTATCACTACTAGGAGAGAAGGAGACAAGGTAGTTTTCGCATGGCGAGAACGAGATGAACCTTGCTTCTGGGTGGAAGAACTTCTGGAACTGAGAGAACTTGGGCCCAGCCCACAGCGCCACCCCCCGCCAATGAAAAGTCGCCAGGTACGTGCCTAGTGGTGACCATACTGCATAGGTTTCCGTCCAATTCTAAAAATATCATTCATCATCCATTAAGGGCTATTTGATAGCATTTAAAGCATAGCAGCAGCATAATAGAAAGATAAATATAGATAGATAGATAGACACTTTATTGCACAAAAACATTAGAGGTTATTACGACAATATATGTAGTTTGGGGATGCACAGTGGATGTATCAAGTTATGTAAATTGGGTATTCTACACAATGGCAGATGGCATAAGCTAGTAATGAACTGGCTCTCTCTCTTATTTGAACTTGAAAGGATGCCATCAGTTAACATTAGAAAATTGTAGGTCTAAACGTAAGGTGCTCCAAGACGCTTTGCAATCAATGCAGAACCTTACAAAGACTGCCTTGGTGTCCAGTCAAAATAGAAGTTGTAGGTACAAATTTTACAAGCTCCTGATGACACAACGAATCAACTACATACTTTTTATGAGCTGTCATATGCATTTTGTATGGGAAGAAACCCATAGCATTTGTATGGGAATGCCCAACAATTGATGAGTTAAGGATCAGCAGTAAAATTCTACAAAAAGTGTTTTAATAAAAAATGTAACTCACCGGCCTTTCTTGAAGGACAACAGGTTCTGGCAATGCATTCTGCCAAACCTGCAATGCTACCCCTGTGCCGATACCAACTAGGAACTGGTCGTACGCATCTGGGTCCATAAGATACCATTGCAGATCCGACTGAACCTTGAAAGGTTGGGGTGATGGAGGCTCCCATTCTTTAGGAATTTCCGAGTACCTGAAAATGTATAGAGTATTTGAATAAAAATGTTTTTCTAACAATCCAACCAATCATCTAGCCCCTAAACGAAGACTGTACTATGGCAACCAGATAACGGATAAACATACTAAAATACATTTATAATTATCTATGACTTTAGGTACAAATGCTTGTGTTATGCACACAAACAGTCGCCCCTTGCAGGATTCAAACTCGCAACTCTAGGCTTTGTAGTCACACTGTAAAGAGACACATCCTCTTTTGTTTTGTATGAATTATAGAGTATAAACAACATCAATTTCTTCAGTTTAAATGGTATCTAAGGAATACTAGATTCATAAATTTGTTAATGCATTAAAATAAACGAATCACTTTTAGTAATGAGATATTTAACTAAAATGTGCATTAAGATAAAAATTACTTACTTATTGAAGTCTGTGAACAAATTCACTAAAAATGTATGTTGCTTATCTAATTTACAATTATTTGTAGCTTTTACAGCCTCCGCGGCGTTCTGAGGGTTACTGTATTCTAAGAAAATGTAGCCTGTGGTGACTCCAGTCTCAGTGGTTGGATAATACTCGTTCACGATCTTGCCAAACTTGCTGAAGATCTTGTTTATGACACTTTGCAGCTTTTCCAGCCGCTCGGGCCCGACCTGCGGGCACCCATCTACAACGACCACGTTCTCGTAACCGTCAGATTCCTTGGGCTTTTGCTCTAAAAGGTCGGCCAACAATTCTGCAACGTCAAATTTAGGTTATGTTTTACGACCTAAAAATACAATTGACGAATCCAATCCATGTGACTTAAACACTGCACAATCATTTTGGTAAACGCACTACAACTTGTAAAACCGATAAAATAACAGCAGAATGATTGAAAAGCCACAAAATGCTTGGGTGACGCATATGGCCGGCCCAACCTCCAGGATAAAAAATGCCTACCTTCATCAGGAATGTCATCGACAAAACCTTCCGGATCGTCAAAATCTGGCTCCTCGTCATAATTCTGCTCTTCATTGTCACTCAGAGGTGCTGGATTTACTTTTTCGTCGCCTTTTTTCTTAGCCATTTTGACGTTAAATCGTGTGGTACCGGAAGACACGCCATTAGTGAACTGGACTAACCATAGAGTAGGTAGACTCTCTAGCATAGAGTCTAGTAGCTAGCACCATAGACATGGAAAAATAAGTGTAGGCTGGCTACTATCAAATAAAATTCGTGCCAATTTGATTTTCGCCCTTTTAACGATGTAGATGGTAGCATCGGACGGAACTTGGAACTAAATTAGCGATGTCCCCAAGTCGATATTCGTAACGTTTTTCTAAACATGCACTCAAACTACACCAAACATGTAAAATTATAAATAAAAACCATTAAATTGATCAACCATCCTTTCACCCCCCACCGAATCCCACACGCGCCTTAACGAACGTTGAATTTATTTATTTATTTAATAGGAGCAACCGACAAATCTTACACCAATGATACAATTAACAAATAACAAGTTTAAAATATGAGCTAAGTCATATTTTATTTAATCCAACCTTCGAACTTTGACTTTGATAGATCTTGATACAAATATAATTAAAGTAGGTAGGTAGACAATGGTATTTTTTTACCTAGTGGACTCGGTTCAAACTGTTTTTTTTTTCTTTGTTTTTTAATATTTTAGACTCGATTCTGAACCACATCCAAAAAATTTACATTAAATTAATGCAGCCAGTCGTCGTAGGTCTAGTTTAAGTATGTAATAAATTATATTTATAAATGTCGTAGTCGTCAAAGTATCACAGCAGTGTGTAGTTACAAAAAATATATACTTTTAGAAAATATAGAGTTTCAGAATCCGATATTAAAATTCGATAATAGTTAAACCGTTATTGCCCACCGCTACATACGTCAAAATTAGGTCTGGGTTCAGATACTGGTGGCGATTCAAATGGGGCATAAATTTTTTTCTGTCATTTGTAATTGTATGAGTTAACCAGTCCTTCCAATTTTATGTTAGTGCTTGTCTAACACTGACATAATATGACAGTCAGTGTCAAGTCGTCTTGTTAAATTTGACATTTTCCAATCCAACATTTTCTGATTCTGCTCTTTTAATTGCTCTGTGCATTTTGGTATCTCGATCCTTAATAAATAGCTAGATATGACAAATCTGTGAGATCAAGAGTCAAGTCAGTCGCATCCAGCAAAGTATTTTTTTGTTTATACTTTGAGTAATTTAATATTTAATAGGTCTTTTTTAACCAAAGATTTTTAAAAAAGTTGTAGGTTATTCTGACCTTTTATCTATGAAGGTCATTGCCTTTCATAGATCTAAGGTCAAGGTCACTTCAATTTGTGTTCCTGCCCTTTTCGATACTTATTTTAAAAAATCATACAACACATAAATTAATGTTTACTGCCTTTGTGTATTATTTTTCTATGCCTTTTTAATGTATAATTTTATACCGGTGACAGATGGCGGCGGACGCATCTCCGGACTCGTTGCCATTGGTCTATCCTTCAGACAACTTCCGCCAGCCCAAGGATCGACCAATGGCAGCGCTTGACCTCACAATGTCAAGACGAGTCCGGAGCTGCGTCCGCCGCAGTTTATCACCAGCTTTAGTTCTAGAATGGAGGGAGTTAATCATAGAGAAAAAAGGTACCCAAAGTAATATGCTTATACTTTATGGCCTTGTTAATAATTGATTGTAAAATCTTATTTCTTTAGGTGTCATGTCAGGACTACTGGCTTAACTATAGATTTGTATTGTATTGTAAAAGTGGTTATTACCCGTTTTGGTTAAAAACCGGGTAATCTTTTAAGTTTATTACCCGCTGCCTATCTCTAGGCGTGATACACGGAGAGGCTATACTAGTTGGCCTTGAATGATTTGATTGCATCGGAACCCCAACCTAGAAAATACAAATTAGAAACGAAACCATAGAAAAAACATGGTTATAATATTTTAGTATAGTTTTGGTTTTATCAGTGTTATTTGTGGTTGTAAAATTTATTGAATGGGAAAACTTTAAAAAGGCAAAGTCACACAAAGTCAACACCACACATGTATAGCTATATGTTTTCTTCTTCAGATTTACAACTTCTTAAATTTAATTTAGCTGTCGAAATTTGTAAAATGTAGTTTATTAAAAAAGGAACTTTTTGAAATGTACCAAAAATATTAAGTAATGCATTTTAATTTATGTGAACTTATTTATTTGCTAATCATACATTAAAAAACTATTAACATTAAAAGAAAATCTAATTATTATGTATATATAAATAAAATATGTTAGTTAGATATTATAAATAATCTGTCTTAGATCGCTGTTTTGAAGAAAGGTGCCCAAAAGGCATGAATAATGTAATACAGAGTTGTACTTGTTATAGTGATGTGCTCATTTATAAAAAAGACAGGTTTTATCTAATTTTTTTATTAACCCGTTGAGGATTATAAGACCGCCGGCGGTCGCATAACAATGTAATTTCTATTGTGTCTCGTTCACACAGGCTTGAATGATTAAGTGTGTCTTAAAATAATTATATTTAACTAAGATGAAACCATTAAACGACCAATTTTTTCAACATTTTGTGTGGATGTTGATGGTTGGTTGCTCAAGTAGAAAAAATGTAACAGAGTCATTCAATTTATCCTTTTTAATTTTAAATGTATATTCGACACATCTGATTTATATTGTTTTGTGTATTTATTTTTTTCTCTTGTTTGTCGAATAAACGTTTCTTTCTTTCTTTCTTTCAAAAGGTATGTTTGTGATTATTTTAAAATTATTAAAATATTAGTCCGACTATTTTAAGCTTTTTAAAATGTGTTATCAATAAAATGCTATATTAATATGTTGTTTTATTTCAGTAGTCTACTTTTCGCTCCTGCAAGTCGCTTTCGACGAGCAAGAGCGAAAGTAGTCTGCCAAATTATTAATAACCGGTAAACCGGTACAATAAGAGTACCGGTCTGAATACCGGCAACTTTTTTTTTTTTTTTTTTTTTTTTAATTTGGCTCGCGCGGTTTGCGCATTACCAGTGTCGGGTAAAAGCGAGGAAACGGGTATTTAGGATACTCAACGGAACGGAAAGCGGAGAAAAAGGATTTAGAAAAGGATAGATCAGGAAAGTTTGTAAAGGTAAGTATACAATACTTATAAGGCAATTGTTAATATATATGGCTGCTAATATTATCATGAACAAAATTTTAAACTACATTAAGAAAAAACTTATGTACATATACTACATATTTTTAAAGTTTTAAATTATTTACGTTGATAAAGTTGCAAATTATTTTATAAATATTAAGATCATTTGAATGTAATAAAGAAATTATGCTGGTAGGAAGAGGAATATTACAGGAAATGAGGCTATTAAGAAAGTTGGAGTGATCATATAAGGGACAAGAGAAGAAAAAGTGATTCAAATCACCCTCGTCCAACCCACACTCGCAAATAGAGGTATCCATAATATGAAGCCTGGCCAAATGTACTGGTGTGCACACATGACCAAGCCTCATTCGGATTAAAATCGAAGTAACATTTTTGCTGAACTTAGCTTTAAAATACCATGGTTTACGCGGGATTTGAGGCTGAATAAGGGAACACAATCTACCTTTACGTTGGCTAGATAACTGCCATAAACTAGACCAGGTATCATAAAGATAAATTTTTGGTAATGATAATAAGTCGTGACTAAAATTTTTGTAGGGAAACATATCACCACAGTCTACCGCCTCATTCGCCAGGCAATCTGCAGTTTCATTTCCATGTATCCCACAGTGACCCGGAAGCCAAGCAAAATGAATAGAATATCCGTTCAGTGCACATTCAAAAGCGACCTTTCTTATGTCAAAAATAATTGGATAAGATGATTTGAGATGAAATGGGAATTTTTCAAGGGCCTGAAGGGCACTCATTGAATCGGAAAAAATTATAGCCTTTTTCAATTTCATTATACGGACATATTCTATAGCTTTAAATAGGCCGTAGCATTCTCCAGTAAAGACCGAAGACTCGGGAGGAAGCTTGACTTTTTGAACTATTTTATATTGAGCATGATAAATTCCAACACCGACACAGCCAGAAGGGGTATGTTTAGATGCATCTGAAAAGATATGGTGATAATCATTGAATTCTGTATCTAAAACAAACCTGAAGCTACACTTAATGTTAGGATCTGATTTGTCAACCAAATTGTAATGAATCGTAGGGGAAAAAGTTAAAATTTCGTAAGAGTTGGAAAATAGGGGTAGATGATTAGAACGGTGGGTGGGAGATGAAAGAGACAAGAACTTATGATAACTTATCAATAAACACGGTAAAGGTTTATGTAACCAATACCTATCTGTTATCATCTCATTAAGTGCCTGAAGTTTAGGAATAAGAGGGTGATTTTTAAACTGGACAACTCTAAATAGAAACCTATCAGATAAAAATTGTCGTCTGAGATGAAGTGGAGGTTCACAGGTTTCGACCTGAAGGGCGTTTATAGGACTGGACCTCATCGCCCCAGTAATAATTCTCAAGGCTTTATGTTGAATAAGATCCAACTTTTTAAGAGCTGAAATATTGGCAGGTTCTAGGAGGAATGTACCATAATCTAATATGCTTCGAATTAATGCATTATAAACTAATTTCATAGAGTAGGGGTGAGCACCCCACCAAACACCAGAGAGGCATCTTAACAAATTTAAAAGTTTTTCGCACTTCACCGAGACCAAGTTACAGTGCGGAACGCCTGTTAATTTTGAATCCAATATTACCCCCAGGAACTTAAACTCATTAACTATAGGGATTGCATTATGATCATAGTATAACTGGAGATATGGTAAAATACGCTTTCTTGAGAAAATAACCACAGCACTTTTTGACACTGATAGTTTCATGCCATTCTTATCCATCCAAATTTTTAAAAAATTCAGAGATTTTGATAGTGTATTTTGAGCTTCTGCGATAGACTGGCTTGAGTAATATAATACCAGATCATCTGCGTATTGCAGTATGTTAACATTACTATATAAAGATGATTCCAAATCGTGGGTGTATATATTATACAAAAGTGGGCTCAAAACCGACCCTTGAGGAAGGCCTCTATTCACAGATCTCTTTTCATTAAAGTCAGGAACAGGGAGTACTATAGATCGGTCAGATAAAATTCGTAAAATAAAATTGCTTAATAGGTAGGGAACTCCCAAAGCGTCCAATTTTGTTTTTAAAACGGATAAAACAACATTATCGTATGCAGAATTTATGTCGAGAAAAACAGCTATTACGGATTCGTTTAGTGTAAAGCCGCGCCGAATATCCGAAATAAATAAACTTACACTATCCAGTGTACATCTACCTTTCCTAAAGCCGAATTGACTGTCTGCCAAAAAACTATTACTTTCCACATACCACTCCAAACGATTTTTCACTAGGTGTTCAGCTAACTTAAGTAATACCGATGATAACGCTATTGGACGGTAAGCGGATGCGTCAGAGGGGAGTTTACCTGGTTTTAAAATTGGCAATACTATCTGCGATTTCCAAGATGGAGGAATGACACCTGTCAACATTATGTCATTGATAATGGCCAAATAATAACAAAGAATATCATCAGAAATATTTACAAAAAATGAGTATGAAATACCATCTGCTCCAGGAGCAGAATCCTTGGTATTACGAATGACACCTTTAAGTTCATTGAGTGTGAAAGGAGAATTTAAACCAGTAGGTTCCTCTGAAGGCGAAGGGAATAGGTCAATGTTTTCTGGAACCCAGGGAGGAGCTAATTTATTCAGAAATTCATCAGCAAGGGATTCAGGGATTGTGTTGAAAGACGAATTAGACATAGCCGATCTAAAACGTTTAATGTTCCGCCATACTAAGGTTGGATGAGTATTTGGTGATATAGAGTCACAGAATTTCCTCCAACCTTCGAACTTCTTGTTTTTAAAAAGTTTTCGTGTGTCAGCGTTAATTTTAGATAATATATTAAAGTTGTGATCGTTCATATTATTCTTATAGGCTTTTTCTGCCTCCTTACGTTTCTTTATTGCTGCTGTACAGTCTCTATCCCACCATGGTGGAGAAGGAATTTTTGTAGGAGAATTGTTTTTTTTGGGAAAAACTTCATTGGCAGCATCTATTAATATTTTAGCAAATGACTCTACACATACATTTTGGTTACTTGAATTTAATGCTGGAAGAGAAGACACTCTACTTTCAACACAATTCCTATATTTATTCCAAAAGTGATCTGTTTTGTTAGGAAGATTGTATCTTAATCTAGGTTTGTGATTAGATTTCGTTGCCCTACTAAATGGAAAAGTGATGATTATTGGAAAATGGTCACTGCCTAAAGTAGACACAAATGTTTCCCAGGACAGAGTGGAGGCTAAATTAGGTGGACATATTGAGAGGTCAACAGCACTTTTATTATGGCCTGGTGGTGTACGGCGGGTGGGTGCTCCTGTATTTAATAAGCAAATGTTATGTCTATCAAATATTTCAATTAAGTCTTCTCCGAAACTGTTAGTGGCAGAGCTGCCCCAAGATTGATGGTGACAGTTGAAATCACCTAATACTAAAAAGGGCCTAGGAATGATAGTAAATAGATTGTTAATTACATTTAAAATAGCTACAGATGGGTAGGGTATGTACAAAGAAACTATACAGATGTTATATACATTAATAGCTATAATAGACATATTTACATTATGAGCAGGTAGTGTGACTATAGTGAATGGCACTGAATTTTTTATTAGCAGTGCAGCACCACCATACCCATCAGGTCTGTCATCTCTGACAGACGTATATCCATGCAATTTGAAATTATGCATGGGTTTGAGCCACGTCTCAGCAAGGGCAAAGACAAATGGCTCATATTTGTTTATCAAGTAAATAATCTCGCTTTTTTTACTAATGGCGCTGCAACAGTTCCACTGTAGCAGCTTAGCTTGCATTGCCATCTTGAATGACTCTCATACATTTTTCTATAATATAGGCAGCGTGGGACGGTGAACTTAAGTTAGACTTTGAAACTATATTAATTAATGCAACTATTAACTCCGGTAATGACAACTGTGAATCTTGATGTTGTTTATCTGATAAATTTAGAGCACACCCATTAGATGGGGAAGGCATTAAGTTTTCCCTAATTATTGCCTCATGAGCCTCTTGGTCATAGCCCTTGCTGAGCCGAGGAGGAGAACGAGGTTTTAAAAATACTGTTTTATTGTAAGATACACTAGGGTTAGGTGACTTTTCTGTGATAACTTGCTTATCAGGTTTAGAAACAAGAATGTCAGCATATGACTTTGATACTGGTGGATGTACTTTGGAAGCTTCAGCATATGACATTGAATTTGTAGCCATTGAAGTTTTAATATTTTTTTGCCTAAGAAATTCAGGGCAAGTTTTACTAGTAGCATAATGATATCCTGAACATAAGCAACATGAAGCTTTTATTTCATCAGTTTGACAAGTATCACCAGCATGATTCTGGCCACATTTATAACATCGTGGCTTAGACCGACACTGTAACTTGGTATGTCCAAAGCGGCAACAATTATAGCACTGGATGGTGGGAAATATGTACAGTTCAACCGGCAAGGCATTGTAACATATAAATATACGTTTTGGTAAGATTTGGCCATCAAAAGTTAGTACTATAGACTGTGATGGTTTCCAAATTGGAGCACCATCGACAAATGTTTTATAATTAAGCCGTCTAACTTTAATAATTTTCCCACAGTCATCTGGCACTGTAATGTTTTCGATTATCTCTTCAGGGGACCAATCAGCTGGTATACCTCTAACTAAACCCATCCTTGTGACATTGAAGGTAGGAATAAAAGCTTTGTAACTATTGGATACTAAGCTGTTGTGTGTCAGGAACAAATTAGCATGATTGAAGTTAGAAAATGATATGGAAATTTTGTTACGGCCTATTTGTTTCACGCTACCATTTACTATGCACTGAAAAGAATTCTGTTTAAGAAATTTCCCGAATGTAAGTGAATGCATAGAAGAACCTTCATTAGGATTTGTTTCAATTTTCTGAACATGAACTACATAGGGGGCACTATCAGATTCATTGTAGAGATTACGTGCAATTGGAGTAGGATTGGATCGAGGCAAATCTGAAATGTTAGAAGATAAAATCGTGTCTTCTTGTTGTGAGGGCACCGGGGAATCAACAAGTTCACAATCATTAGAATTGTGTCTGCGCTCAACTTTTTCTTGGTGTCTCCGACTTTTTTTATTTCGACTACGTTTGCGAGGGGGAGCAGAACCTGATGTTGAATAATTTGAGTAATCTGTTTCTGATTCATGGGATACTACAGTCACAAAATCTGCTGCTGGAGGAACATCAGGATCCCCTGGATCAGGTTCATCAGGTGGGTCGTTCATAACGAGAAAAGTTTGTGCAAACTTACCGATGCAGCAAAATAAATACACTAACTAAATAAAATATATACACAAAACAATAAATTTACAAGAAAACTATACAATACTGATCTATACAGTGAAAAATAAATTTTTCAAAAACTCTGAAGCAAAAAAGGCGCCCGTCGCGTCCAACGTTTCCCGCGCTTTTTCTACCGGCAACTTTGATATAATTTGTGGTTGTACGTCAGCGCCATATTGCTACACTAGCGCTTGTCAAATTTGTCAGTGGTGGTGCAAACTCGAACTGTCTATATCGTCGAACCAATCTTAGGGTGGCTTCCAAGTTCCAATCTGTCTTTATACATAATTATATTAATCTGTGTCTGTGAGCTAGATCCCCTGAATCAGTACTGTTAACTAGATTCTATATAATGTAGAAAAAACCTACATCCTACATTATCCTTATAATTATAGAAGAAAAGTGCTCGAATTAGGTGTTGTTTTGTGTTAAAAGATTTTCTTAAAACTCTTACAAGGATCAAGGAATGATATTTGTTTTACAATGGGTGATATGATCGGTGAGTAAGGTGGTTGATTTAAAGTTGCACAACAATTCATCAATTCAAAGATGAATCACTCACTGTTGCATCAACATCTTTTTACAGAAATGACAACATGGCCCTGCCAACGGAATGTGTTTTATAAGGTTTCATCCAGTGGGCTATTATTTGAGGTCAAAAGTGCTTCCAGTGCTGCAATAGGTTTAGCCAAAAACCCGGGAGGCGTAATCCAAGTTTGGGTATGTAAAAAGGCCATAACTTCAAATACACTGTCATTTAACTTGGTCCTTGGCCTTTACATAACTTTGTTTTGTTGTTATCAATTGCACATACTTAGATACACATAGATAGTATTTGTAATGATCTGAGCTTATTATTGTTGCGTAAGAAATTATCTCAATTAAATATTCGAAGTCACTGTAGATAGATATAGGACATATATATTTTTTATTTACTTCAACCCATTTACATCCAAGCGGTCTCATAAGACCGCATAACAATGGAATTTCTATTGTGTCTTGTTTACGTATGCCACGGAGCACATACCTTATAGAGTAGAAACGTCATATGATTTGTTCGACGAAATTTACCGCCATTTTTTAATCTGTATCTGTACTTTTTTGTATGGGCGAGAGTTGACAGGACAGGAAAAATCACTAACTAGTTTCAGAGAAAGATGGTTCGTATTGCTGCTTTATAGGGTATGTACTCGATGACATATGCTTGACGTATGCTTGATCAGTTAATTTATTAATATTTTTAAACAGATTGTAATCGGAGAAGATCAATGTACATGGATTAGAACAGAAGGTGGTGATGGAAATGTTGTCAGAACACCTAACATTCTGAATAATGACCAATACAGGAGGTTCTGGCTCACTTGGAGAAATGGTTTTATACAATGTGGCCGAAGTCATGAAAGGGATCCATTCGTAACTCAATCATTCAGCATGGATTTGTGTTATGTCACATTCTCAACTAGGTCAGACAATCCACATGGAAATCCAGTCCACTGGCGATTTGAATGTAAGGCTCAAATGTAATATGTACCTTATTGAATGGAAAAAAACTTAAGCGAAATACCATATATTTTTCCCATTGTTATGATAATTTTTTTCTTCTAAACCATACCTAGGAAATGACTGGTTACCGAGATATTGTTAGTCAAAGTTGCATTTAAAAAATAAAATAAAATACTTTTATTTGTTAAAACATTTTATTTTTCAAAGAAAAATAAGTTGTAATGTTTAGTAACTACTTCTTTCATTAAGAGGACTGCCCGCAAAAAAATCGCGCGTGTGCACACAACTACGTACGAAGTGCATGCGCACTCGCTATGTAGTGCTTTTTTACTTGCTGACCGTATATTATCAAAATCATTTATTTTTGCAAATAGGCCATTAAAAGCACTTTTACACATCCCAATATATTTTTTTTGCTCTTATATCACACACACAGGCATAGTCTGTTGCGTACGGGCTATAAATTTACCGGGTTAGAAATTATTTGTAGTCATTCTATTTGATTTGATGTACAGAATGCATGGTTTATGGCTTCGTTAATCTTTTTTTTTACACCGTGTGTATATAACGAGGTTATAAGAAAAACTATCACAGCTAGGTAGGTCTACAAGTTACCAAGTTAACTTGTTAAATGTATTTGAAGACAAAAATTAAGTACAGACAACGGCCGGTCAACCTACCACAAAACATCAAATTTTTTCAATTGATATTATTATAATAATTGATATGAAACAGGTAGAAAAGCCACACATTGTGACAGGCAACTACAAGACCGACACACACTTGGCTGGTTTTTATTTATAAATGATTTTTATTGAGCAAATTTGTCAGAAACAACTTAATTGGATAAAACAGTCTATGTTAAAAACGACAGTCCAGGGAAACCAGATACAATAAAATTTCTTTTTTTTTCATACGAGTAGTGCAAAATTTAATGATTCATTATTTTCAACCAAAATAAATGTATAAATTTTATGCCGTCAGGTTTTACAAGTTTTCAATCATTCATATTTTCTGAAACACGCATTTCCGAGAGGTGCCGGGGTTTAGGTAATAACCTCTCAACCCCAAATCGTGGGTACTTAATTGAAACATTTTAATGGACTTAGATTAAAGACCTGCATTTACAGGGGCGGAAACGGGACGGGGGGCTGGCGCTTGCCAAACCTCAAAAAAGAACATTTTCATTTAAACCATAACAAATTGAACTTTAATATTACAATTCAAGTACGATTTTTCGACAATAGTAATTTTCGACATTAAAACTTTTGTCTAAATTTCGCATCTACAAAATAGGGTCATGTTTTACAATTTTTTTTATGTGTTCTATAAAAAGACACTGCATTATACACATTGCCTACATTATTTTACAGTGCCACCAATACTAGAAAAACCAGAAATGCAAATACAATCAGTTACTAATGGAGACATTGCATGGGTCCCTGCTGATAACCATTTGCCAGATGGAGCACTCATTGGTGGATACGAAAATGAGACTCTTTATATCATCAGAGCATCTCACCGAGGTTCTTTGACTCCAGGAAAGTTCGTTCCTTCACAGGGCACAGGATTCATTCCTTGGGGTGGGAGATCAAATGAGACACTTAGATTTGAAGTATGTAGTAGTAGTTATTGTTTACTAATGTTATTTTAAATATTTAATGTGCCTAGTCACAAGTTTTGACCACATAATGTTTTCAGGTCTTGTGTGGATTTGACTGTAATTGGGTACAGACTTCTGAAGACAGAATTCCAGTTTGTGCTGTGGAAGGTGGCTATTCAGAAGACCCAGGGAGAGAAAAGTTGTATGTCGGACGCGCTCTATACGATGGACATCTCATTCCAGGAAAAGTACAACCATCACACAAAGTCTGCTATATTACTTTTAACGGAAGAGAGATACCCAAAAAAAAGTTTGAAATACTTGTGTCCCCTGAGATCAATGCTCGTTGTGCTTCTAGGTTTTTCATAAAACACATTGATGTTAAAGGTCCTCCAGAACCCGAAAATGATGATGATAATTTACGTGATATTTATCCTGTGGGAGACGAATCTGACTCAGATTAGTGGAATCACCTAAAATTATTGTTAAGAACTGTACAAGTGCAACTTGCACACTAAGGGTCTCCGGCATGGAATGGAGTAGAATGGCACGGATTAATAAAAATTGGTATGTAAAGTAAGTATAACTTATCCTAACTCCTAAAATCATTTGGAGATTGTACGTTTGTAAACTGTATGATGCTATTTTAAGTGATAAAATTATGTGATAAACTATTTTAAGTGATAAGATGTGATGTATTTTTACACAATACAAAAAAAGCCGTTTATACTTCAGCTCAAAACGGAGAAGCTTGCTGCGACGTCACATTCGTGTGTGTCCCATGCAGTGATCAGTAATAAACTGATCAGGCTGCTGAATATTAAGTTTGTGCCTGTTTGATTATTGCCATTATAATACGTTAACTACCAAATTAGAGGTTATACTTTCAAGAAAAAATCACTCTACTTGACAAAATTACAAACAAATTCGGTATGAATTTATACTTCTAAGGGCCAGTTTCACCACTTGCTGATCAGTTCAGAAACTGGCCATAATCGATATTAGTGTTTTCAAACTTAGTCCGAGTTTATATTCGCCTACACCACTCGAGTTTCAGTAAGCTAAAATCGATGTATGCTTAATCCGGAACAATAATCGTAGAGAGTATTTCTATGTCTTTGACTTCAATGTCAAGAGGCAGCCTGCTTCCATTTGTCAGAGTTCAAACCCATTGTCTACCTGTTTCAATTTAAAAGCTACAGCCCTGCGACAAACGGACGGATTGACAGCGGAGCCTTAGTAGTAGCAGGGGGGTGTCACTCCGCAGTTTAGGTATATTCGGCCAGCGCGCCGCCCGAAGCGGCGTATGGCATAGGACTGTTGCACGACAGTCGCGGTAACGTTGCGCTCGCGCATAGGTACAGACAACGGCAGGTCAACCTACCCCAAAAGTTAAAGGTCATTAAACTGATTTTTAAATTTAAGTCCGATACGTAGAGATCAATATCCATTGAGAAAATTTGACGTTTTGTTTGTAGTAGGTTGACGTGCTGTTGTCTGTACTTGAAAATATATTTTTTTGCTTTTCGACACCCGCAATGTCTTCTAAGCCTAAACGTCAATATAATCCGTACAAATGTTTTATAAATGTGTTTATTACAAAATTGTAAGATAATTTTGTATTAAACAAATGTTATTTATTTACTTATTTGTATTTTATTTTGTTAGAAATACCCAGTTAAGTAATCGCCCATCTGTGCAATAAACTAACTTAACATAAATAAAATAAACTGCCAGCTCTCAGACTATGATTATTGCGCGTCATCGAAGTACGTGTAAAAGCTTTCTTTTGTAATTCCATAAGTCCTTGAGTACTTAATTATTTATAGTTAAAATTAAAATTCTTAATTAGTTGCCTAGAAAATAGGATAATGTTTACAAAGAAATACCCATGGGAATCGAACACACGACATTCAGATGGATTTTTTACGTTTACAGAATCAACGTTTGTAATGCTTATTCTACTTATGTATCCTAAAACTAATAAATCAAATATGTACCTACAAACACTTCTCAATCGACAACCCTGTGTCGACGTTCGCAGCTCGGTCATAAAACTGGGGCGCGCAAAGAAAATTCACGGTTCGCGCGCGGTTTTAAGTTTCAATTTAGCTTGCGGGAATAGCTCTGGCAAGTCTAGGTATATTTTAATACCTAAACCTGACTTTTGTTAGGGAGTGAATCTTCTGTACGGTAGAACTATTAAGTATTCTGTGGTAGTAGGGTCCCGTAGGCAACCTTTGGGTACGAAACCTTGAAATGTTTACAAGCGTACAGTCTGTTCAATAAAGCTAGGTCTCACTGTATTAAGTAAACTTAAACTTAAAAACCCAGGAAAAATCTGCGCTTCTGGGCGGAGCTAGGCTGGTTATATCCGTAACCATCACACCCCTACGGGCAAAGGACCTAATTTGAGTCTAAGTGCGGAAATGGGAGTCCAGTCTCATACTCTTATAGATAGATAGAAATGTTATTTCGTAAAACAGACAAATTTCTCACTGTGGCAGTAGCACGGAGTCTTCTCCGTCTGTTCGTTTTGTGGCTAAGTCAGCGTTTAGCATAAATCTGCGTTTTGCCACAATTTATTCCGCCAACATCTTTTGATTTTATGGCTAAGTCACAATTTATTCCGCCAAAATCATTTAAACGGAATTTTTGAAAACAAAAAATATAGTATTATCCTTAAACTAAGAAACGGCACAGATAATATTACCACCTTATTTTTGTAACCTTATCCTAGGCCGAATCGGTTTATCATTGTTAATTTTTAGTATACAGGGTTACATTGCAAAGGGGTGCCAAATTTTTAGGAGTGGCTCAGAACCAGTAACTTATTCGAACTAGGCAAAGAACAAGTTTTTTTTTCACATTTAATTAATTCTGTCCGCTGTTAAAAATCGTACGCGTGGATAATTCAACTTATTCATGAAAAAAATGCACCGTACGTGCACTGCGTAAGGTCCTTGTTGGCTCGCCGCCTACCTACGGCATGGTGATGAATGACCGGCGACGCGGCTTTCGTAGTCTCTCCATTGACTTTATTTTCGGATATTTTAAAGTAATTTTTTTTTCGTAACATACGATTATTAAAATAATAACGATTAAGACTCTTTATATTGTTCCCTAGATTTTATTTTTGAAATTTGGCACCTCTTTGCAATGTAACCCTGTGTAGGCCCTCTTCCGGGCACTAATGTAACACATACCAAAATTATAACTTTCCTTAAAACCTTGATTAGAGGATAAACTGATTTTTTATTATTAAGTAAGTACATATGTTAAATTAAAATGCAATTAAATACATGCAACATTTAAAATAATTATATATCTATTTATTTATATATTATATAAAAACATCGATTAAAATATTAAATTATTATAAAACCCTTTTATTGGTTTTTATTTTTAAAGTAAACAGGCATAATATGCAGGCAATTTATTATAGACATGTGTCGTTCCGGATCGTAATAGTTCCAGGAACTATGTCCGACACTGGAACGATATCGTTCCTCTCCGAGGTGCTTAAATAAACATGTTCACAGTTCCGCGCATGTCCAAGCAAACTGCTGAGGTCCGAGACATGCCGAAAATACAAAAGAAACAAAAATGTAAGAAAAAAGTGATGTAAATATTGAAAAATTATACAGTCACACAATCAGTTGATTTATGAGTACGTCAACCAAAATAGCAATTTCATGACTTTAATAAATACCTAGTACAAACATTTTTTAAAATAAAATTGCTTAAAAACTAAAAATTCATTTAATTATTTGGTTGACAGTCCTAAGCCTACAAAATATGAAGGTAAATCAATTGAGTAGGAATTGAATTATATTTAGGTATTTATCATACACATTTCCAATGGACCGAGGAACTGTTAAGGTGTGTGCTAATCAAAGGAACTATATAGTTCCGCGAACATGATAACGGAACCAGTTCCGAAATGTAAAGGAACCGTTCCAGGTTCAATCCATTAAAAGACATGAATTGCGCATCACTAAGGCATATTATGGTGTTATCGGGTGAGGTGTGGGGAAGGAGTGCGGGGAAGCATTTCTCCATTGCTCCGGACATTTCGGTCGTAGTTGATTTCTGTGTCTGGCCAAAGTGTTTTGACGCTAACATACACCTCCTCCCCCCCCCCCCCATCGCATTACGGAACATTAATAATTTATTTTGCCTCAATCCTACTTTACACCCCTTAAAACGTCGGCCGCACACTACCGGTTATTCGAACAACGCCCAATGTGTCTTACCATTTGGCACGCACGCTCTCATTTTTTTGGAAACCTGAAAAGGGATACCATGAACAAAACCTGATTGCAATCATAATTATAAATGTTATTAGAGTTCGATATTATGGTTACCTTAGGTACATACATCACGTAAATCTATATTAATATTTGGTTTTTACCAGAATGAAAACTGGTTTAATATGAAATGATATTCCACAATTTATATAACTTTCAGTTTCGCACCCCTCCACACAACAAACTATTTCGCGTTTCTATTTCGAAGTTAACTAACAGCCATGTATGTCATGGTTATATTTGCAGCAGGTTCAGGGATGATACCAAAAGGAAATAAAAATAATAATTGTATTAATCATTTATCAACACCGCTTGCAATAACCGCCACTGGCTTTTGCTTTTATTGAGTGACACTTAGATACAGCGATTACTCAGCATTTCTCTGAGTATGTTAACGAAACCCGATTCGTTTGTCATATCCAGTACTTTGAAAAGTAGGTACCTTCTGATGTTGACGGTATCGACGCTGATAAGTCATCTCCTTGTTTTGTCGTGTCAATGGCGACTCTAGACGGACTTCAACCAAAACTTGGCAACTTCTACGGCGTTTTGTGGCGCTCTGTTTTGGTGATGACGAGGGATGCCTCGTCCAGGTGTAGGGACACAAAGGGTAGGAGAGTAGTTGAGCCATAACTTGTGGGTTCACGTGTGGAAACCACAGTTCACTTTACCACTCAGTCCTCATACCAAACTCAGTACCTTACCAAATTTTGTCCACGGCCAACCTTAGTACGGATACTGTTTTAACGACTTCCAGGTTCCAGGTGTTCAGACGGCGATATAAAATTGGAAGACAGAGGAATTTTGGAGGACCAGAGCTAAATTCGAGCATCTGTAGGCTGGGTGGTGATGGCTTCGGTCATTCTTAGGAAACTTTTCCGGCTCTTCAGTCTAGCTTCGGGTAATTGGTGGCCATGATGCCGAGGATCGGGCTCTTGCTTCTTCTTTCTATGGTACACGGAATATCCCTTCGAACGTCAGGTGGCGCTGTACCAGCAAGAGGGTAGAGTTTGTTTAAAGGGGTAGGCTTAAGGCAACCTGTAATAATACGACACGTCTCGTTTAATGCAATATCTAATTCCTTAGAGTGGGCAGATCGGTGCCACACTGGGCAGGTGAATTCGCCTGCCGAGAAGGATAATAATAATGGTCGACCGGTAGAGAATGCCACGTGGCATTAAGTCCACCTTTTGTACGATTTTATTTTGTGCAATAAAGTTTAAATAAATAAATAAAGCCAGCCCAGTTGAACGGAGGACGTGCGGGGCTGCTCCCCATGCGGTGGATGTGAGACGTCGGAGCAAGTTATTTCTAGAGCTGACCTTTTGCTTGACATTCTGACAGTGGGCCTTGTATGCCAGGGACCTATCCAGCTTAATACCCAGTTAACGTGGGTAGGGGCAGTGCTCTATATTAACACTTCTCCAGGCGATCAAATAAGTTATGTAATTAAATAAGCTTAAATCATCAAACACCTACGAGACCAGTGATTTTCCGGGTTTCAAAACCATCCTCCATGAGTGAAAAGGATTTTTATTA
The DNA here is from genome assembly GCA_963576865.1 of Anania hortulata. Lineage (NCBI taxonomy): Eukaryota > Metazoa > Arthropoda > Insecta > Lepidoptera > Crambidae > Anania > Anania hortulata. The sequence goes on along the minus strand of OY756395.1, from coordinate 16,809,395 downwards.
ATACTAATACAATTCCATTTACCACCTCATCCCATTTTAATCTACTTTTCTATTTTCCAAATTCGTAGCTGGGAATTGTACAATCGTTTAATAGGACTCCACATTCGTATAGGCGAGTTCCCATCCATTTGTGAAGTAAGGCGCCGATTCTAAAACCACCGAACGTTGGACTCGGCAACTAAAACATTTTAAACTTTGTGTCTTTTAGAGTTTCGGAGTCGACGGAAACCTTTGTTATTTCGTCCAGTACATCTATGTCTGTCGGTATGCCTCAGTCATTTTATTGTCAGCCAGATTTTTCCTATACCACCGCTATAAAACATGTGAAAATATTGTTTTTTTTTTTACATAAGTCGATTTTAGAATCCATAATGAAGACGTAACGTATGACTACAACGACTGCAACAAGAAGAAAAGTGTACACAAACGTTGCATAATAACAATTTCTACCGATCCAAGAATGACACCAATACATGCGTCGGGTCACCGCGCACGAAAATTGAGGTCGACCGACTGCATATGCTGCATGCCTATTTGTAGCTTTAGCTCGGTAAGTCGACCGACTACGATAATTGGAACCTGCTTGTAATTTATAATGATGACTAATATTATATTAGTTAGTTCCTCTCTACTCTTTGAAATAAATCGTAGGTAGCATATTCACTAAAGTAGGTACGTCGTACGTCGTACCCCATCGTAAATATGGAGAACGACAACTAATAATAAATGATAAATTCTCTACAATCACACCAATTAGCTAGCTCCAAACTAAGCAAAGCTTGTACTATGGTGACTAGATTTACATTAGCAAGGGGAAAATGTTTCAAACCTGCTACCGCCTGGCTTTGTAGGCCGGAGCGCGAACCACTACACCAGATTGTGAAACTGCTAAACTGAAGTAAAAACCCTTCTAGACTAGACTAGAGTCACAGACAATTTAAATTGCTCCGAAACTAGTAGACGGGTTCACATGAATTTTAGTGCACACATGAATTTCTGTGACCCAAACACGGACGTTCTTCTCTTGTGAATTATTCCAAAACGATGATGAACCGGTCAGTAGGGGCGTGCATTCCATATAGGCTATTATGCAGAGCCTACCTTCATAAAAAACCGACAGCTAACCATAATTTTTAATTACGTATTCAACAATAAACAATAAATATTCTTCAACCATTTTGTCGTCTACCTGTACTTATTCCTTACTAAAGCGCGCAACTTAGATCGTTTCTGTGCTGTCCAATATCAGGCTGCCGCGAGATCGCCTACTGTTTCACGCAAACTTACTAAATTTTCACTTACAGCCTACCCCCATCTGAAACCAATGCACGCCCCTGCCGGTCAGACAAGGTTCCACAACTTGCCTTCACAAACTAGGCCAGTGGGTTTAAGAAGCATTTGTACAAAATAATTTATAGTAAGTACTTATGCTACATAAAAGTCCGTACACAGTACCAAAGAAAATATAAAAGGTATCTTTGACAGTACGTAAACACTTCGCAACGACCAAGTCGTGAAGGCATGCAGAATTTCCTGATAGGTGTTTAAGTCGTCGTTACATAAAAATGCTAACATCTTTAAGACATATAGTAAGCAATTAGCCCAATGTAAACACCTCTTGTTAGATCATATACTTATGCAAAACAAACTTGACGGAGAATAGAAATGAGAGAAAATATCAAATAGCGAATCGAAACTAAACTGGTCTTGTGTAATTAAGTTATTTAATATTGAAATTTGTATAAAATAAATTTAAAAATATCGACCTCCAATCTCCGAAATAAGAATAGCTTGGTAAGCGTAAGGCGGCGTAAGGCGACTTAATAACGGATAAATAAACTTACTAAAATACATTAAAAATATCCTTGACTTGGGTACAAATTGCTCCGGCTCATCACACAAACATTTGTGCTTGTTGCAGGATTCGAAATCGCAACTTTTCGGCTTTGTAGTCCGAGAGCTAACCACTAAACCAGACCGTCTTTAAATAATGTAGATAGATACCAAACAAATGTATAAACAACACATTACTTCGTTTCCAGCTAATTAGTTTAAATTCCAATCGAAACTAAAAAAGTTAGAGAGTTAAAACTTCTCTGTCCAGTTGGTTGGAAAACAAGAAATAAATTATTTGATTAACAAAACAATACCGTTTTGGCATCTTAGGTAACTAATGTATGTAAGTCCACCTACTACTACTACCTACTGGTAATCATACTAGCTCGCTAATTGTACAACCTTATGAGTCACGTTAACAAAGTTTTGTAACCAACGCTATTGTTTCGAACCGTAATGACTTTAAATGCATTATTATTATTATGTAGAAAGATTCTGTGTGAAGCTGCTATGGTGTCCTACTTTCTATGCGAGCTTTAGATTACAACGGGGCCACGTGGTCTCGACTTTTACTATCTTGTCTAGTATTTTCTAGTAATCCACTGCAAGCTGTATGCTTTATATATAAAATTAAATAAAATGACTTTTATTAATATAACATGGTATGTTTCCTTGAAAATAAAACAGATACTGTACAACAGCTCTTACTATTATGGCTAACATCAAATTTACAAAAAACTATGCCTCAACTACGCCTGCGATTTATGTCAACCAAACGAAATTACTAATACTTTGCTTTGTATCCCTTGTTTAGGTAGGCGTAGAAAATGATTTTACTAAGTAATTGAATTATATTACCTTTTAAGCAGCATTTATCAGAAGATATTTCAGTATCTTATGTCATTCCTATAGAACCTTACCGCAAAACTTTCCGCACATTGCATGCTATATTTTTGGCAGTTGATGTGGAAAAAATATCGCATGCACTGCACCACAAACTTTACAGTTCCTTTCGTCACAGTGCTTTGGCCGAGGCAGGTTTTATGCACTTTTGATAAGCTTAGCGGTAAATAGGGCCAAATATTAAACATCTTTTAGATAACGCTACCCTGTAGTCTAGTGCAGCGCAGATTCCTAAGGAAGTTTGACACCATAATAACTAACGTTATTAACACTTTTAAGGAGTGTGATGAAATAAATTAAAAGGTAAGAGGCAATAGACGGACCCATAATATGATTATATCGACTGCTTTAGAAAGAATTTTATTTAAACTTATTTCGGTGAACTTCAATCATAATGTCATCCACATAAACTAATCTTTGGAATACAATTTGCAGTAGGTAGGTACTGGTTATAGTGACGCAAATTAGGTAGCACATATAATTTTTTATATGTATATAAGTATGTATTTACGATGAAACATGCAAAATGCAGCTGAATAAATACTGATTTTCGAACTCCATTGACAGATAATGAATTGATAAATTCAACAGCTAATTTATGGTATTATGTACCTTACTTTCTTCAATTTAACATCTTGCTACTGATACGTGGCTAAGAATAAAATTAACTATTCGTTATCGTAATCGATTAGGCATTTTACTAATTTAAATAAACATCATTCTTGACCAACCGCCTGTCATTCGCTGCATATCTTTACGCCTGCATTGAAGCGGCATCATAGTACCGTACTATAATTAGCATTCATTCACCATTGGTTTCTGAACGTGGTTTTTAGGTTACTTTAGCGATGCTTTGGCGTTTGCGAGTATCGAGTAGGTACGAACGGTGACAACACCATTACACCACACGTTGGAACCGCAAAGACACGGACTCACGGACGGAGTCCGCGAACCTCAGTGCCTCCGACATCGCTCGCGAGTGACGCCGCGTTTCCCGCGCATTTCAACTACGAGCATAGACAAAGCGGATATACTATCCCGAATCTTCCCGCGTAAAGGTAATGTTCGTTTTGCCAGTATTTTGTGCTTCCTTTTTTGCGGCCAAAGTTATTAAAATATGCAAAAAAAGTGTGTAAAAAAGTTTTGTGACGCTTTTGTTATTGTTTTCAAGTTACCTGACCGGCTTACATTACGCTTGGCCGTATAAAAATGGTTACTGAATCGCATTTGATTGATGATGATTGTTGTGCGTAAAACGCATAAAGAGTGGGCAACTCTGCATCTGTACCTATCTACGTAAGGCGTTAAATGTGTTATTTAGACCACTTTTTAGACGCTAACGCAAACAATCTTAGTTACACGCGACTCTACTGACTCTCTAATTATTCCGTTACTTTTTTTGTCAGCTGTGGGAACTTAATGGGGCCCCAGTCAGCCGATATAAGAACTACAATCGCTTGATTGAATGTGTATGTTCGATTTATGCGGTAATTTTCTTGGTAATGTAATAATAAACACATTTTGAAAAACATGCAATGTGCAGTTCATCTGTTTAAACAATTGTAAGTTTGTAACTAGGTAGCTATGAAGTACATACAAGGTGTAATGTGACTAATAAATGAGTGAATAAAAAGTGTGCCCTGGCGATTATTCCGTAATACGGAATACCTACATAAAAGAGATTATCTAGTTTAAAGTCTTCATAAGCGTTCATCATTTCAGCCATAGGACGTCCACTGCTGACCATAGGCCTCCCCCAATGACTTTCATTGGGGGAGGATTGCCAATACTCGCCACGCTTGGCAGGCGGGTTGGTGAGCGCAGTTTTTTTATAACATTTTACACAGACGCTGCTGCCCATCTCGTGCTACAGGAGTTAGTCGCCTTTTACGACACGCCTCCTGTTAGCGGTAAGAAAGTATATTCTTCACGGCCGTCCCCACACGGCACCTCATATCTCTTAGAATCATAGAACACTTAATCAAAATACAATCCAAAGTAGGCAGCCTACGAAGAATGAGGAACCCCCATGCAATGGTCCAACCAACTTACACCCTCTAACCTTTTAATTTCTCCAAAACCTTGTAGAAAACAATTAATACACATCAATAACCTCCTAGGGGCTGATTCTGGTGCTCAAGTATAACAACATTTTCTTTATGACCGAATCCATATCAGATATGGGCGAGAGTTGACAGGACTTGTCGAATCATACTAAATGCTAGTAAAAATTCACTAACGTGTTTATGAGAAAGATGGTCTATACAGGGTTACATTGCAAAGGGGTGCCAAATCTTTAGGAGTGGCTTAAAATCAGTAACTTAATCGAACTATGCAAAAAAAAAACACATTTAATCCGCTGTTAAAAATCGTACGCTCGGATAATTTAACTCATTCATGAAAAAATTTCAACGTATGTGCACTGCGTAAGGTCCTTGTAGGCTCGCCGTACCTACGCCTCCGATGAATGACCGCGCGGCTTTCGTAGTCCCTCTATTGACTTTATTTTCAGATATTGTAAAGTTTTTTTTTCGTAACATACGATTATTAAAAATAGTAACGATTAAGACGCTTCTTTATTCCCTAGACCTTATTATTTTAAATTTGGCACCCCTTTGCAATGTAACCCTGTATTGGTGTTCCGGACAAGTGCGAGTCCGACTTGCCCACCAAGGGTTCCGTAAAAAATTGTAGTTACATATTAAATATATGTTTTATGAACCGGGTCTGACAGTTTAATTACTAATTAATTGCAAATTTTAAATAAGCATAAAAATAATATAAATATTGGACAACATCACATACATTGTTCTGATCCTATGGTAAGTAGCTTAAGCATTTATGTTACAGAAATCAGAAACAACGACGGTACCACAACATACAGACCCGAGACAATAGAAATGTTATTTTTTTATATTGACCGACCGGGAATCGAACCCGGGACATCAGAGATAGCGACACCAAGTCCGGTATGCTCGCCTCTCGGCTACGGAAGTCGTATAAATATATAGTTTTCAGATATTTCCTAAGCTGTATCTACTTGTAGTTTAAGACGATATTACTCGCCATTAAATACTTATATAGTTTTAAGTTAACGGAGAGTACTAGGGTTTGTATCCGGGTAGTTCCGGAACCGAAGTTCTCAAGAACCGGGTCAAGAAAATTTAAAACCCGGTTCTTTCGTTACTTTCGGGTTTTGCATAGGTATAAAAAAAATCTGTTATACTCGTAGGTATTAAGCATAAATCGTCACAAGAAAATTGCAAACGTATGGAGAACTTAAAGTTATCAGACCAGCTACTAATGACGATTACATATAACAGTTTTACAGTAATAATATACACGTACTTAAAAGCTAACACCTTCTTTTATGTAAGAAAGATTGTTGTATTAACGTAGATTTTGGTAAATAAAATATTTACCAGGCACTGCATTTTGTCAAATGTTATTTATGCTTTACGTTGTTTTGCCAACTAACATGTTTTAAAAATAATCAATTTGTGAAATAATGTTTTAGCATAATCATTTTTTTTTGTAAATAAATATATTGTTGGTCTAATGAGTAGTTTATTAAACAATAGTTTGTAAACTGATAAATTTATCAAGTATACTCGTAATTTTGTCAAATGTTATTTTTCAAATGAAAATTTGTTATTTGTTTTTTGTCAAATGATTGGACACCGGTGTTGACAGACAGACGGATAGACAGACACACGGACACAACAAGTGATCCTACAACGGTTCCGTTTTTTCCTTTCGAGGTACGGATATAATACAGTATCACGTGACCAAGAAATTTAGATGGGAAATCGATTTTATTTTGTTTCGATTTTGATCCCAGTAAACATGGTATTTAAGCAGCTGATCATCCTTGAGGTTTTGCGTATTAATAGTTACACGATAAAGCTAAGTACTAAAATTTAGACCAACTTAAAGCTACTAAATAATCAAGATGTAGTTAATACGAGACCTCAACCATAAGTGCAATTGACGTGTTAATTAAAGAAAATATTCTGCAGTAGCGGGCACCTGACCTACGATGTACCTACGTATAAGTGTACTTGTATAGTATGCACTTAACATCGTTGCATGCGACTCGTATGATGAGAAATGAGAATATAGGTACAGACAACAGCTCATCAACCTACCACAAAACGTAAAACTCAATTGATATTGATCTCTACGTGTCGGACTTAAAGTTGAAAATTGGTTCAATGAACTTTAACTTTTTGTAGGTTGCCTTCCGTTGACTGTACCTACCAGAGTTAGTCCGCCGATAATCAGCGTTGTTTTAAATATCAGCATTAGAGTTGTAAAGTGTCCGTCACGTTATAAATGTCTGACCAATATGACCGAGCAAATTGGACATTTTCTCAATGTGACCGGAAATTTTGGACATTTATTGTCACTAACGTCACATTCAATTCTATTGACAAACTATGAAAAAAAAAACATTTGGTCACAAATAAGTGCATTATTTTAAGAGAGACAAGCTTTAGTAGTGATGATCTATAAAGAAATGAAATTTCTAAAATCTTTCTCCACGAACAAGCTAAAAAGTGTCGTATCGTTTGTTTGTACCCGCGAGTTTGTTTTTAGTTCGATCCAGTCCAATTACATGTTTTATTGTATGTTTTTACTGTCAAATACTTAGCATTTAAGACGTACTTTAGTGGAATTCTTCTTTTTTTAAATTTATACTAATAGAAAAATATGTGACCATCGTGACAATAAATGTCCAATGTGACCAAGCATTTATCATAAATGACGGACGCTTAAAGCATATGACCGTCAATTTACAACTCTAATCAGCATCAGCAACATTACAGGTACAGTCAGCATCAAAAGTAGCTGATTAAAAATATTTACAAAAGTATCTATGACTCCTATAAATGTCAGAATAACCTGATTTCTTTATTTGACTTTTGCGTAGTGATTTTGTCAGACTATTACAAGTCTATGGATAACAGAAAAAAAATAGAAAAATATAAAGTGCAAGAAGAAATGAAATAAAGTTACTTAAGGAAGCAACATGCAGTTTCAACACTGTAGAGAATCAAGGAAAATATCTAGATACTCGGCCGATAGCATGTTAACTGACTGGCACATTTTTACCAAAAGAAAATTACGACCGAAAATATTTTTAGTTACTTTTGAACTATTGGGCTTATTAGGGCGACAATAACATGGTACCTAACTAAGACGTGATAGAGAAACTTACGAAATTTTCCAGCTGACATAATCTATTTGCTGTTTAATAAACTGGTTTCGACCGGATATAACTATTATATGATGAGAAAATCATGCGAAACATATCCCCATAATAGCTGCCAACGCATAGACGATTCCATTATTTATGCTCTACTAAGCAATACGGGACTAGAATCTAACAATGGCGTAATTTCTAGATAACTGAACCCAGCCTACATCTTTATGTAATTCAGTGGCTATTCTGATATGTCCTTGTACGCAGTGTTTTTTTTAGCGTTCCATACCCTGATGCTAACGGAACCCTATTACCTGGACCGCTGTATGTCCGTCTGTCAGTTCTGTCACAGGGCTGTCCCTTAAGAACCGTAACACTTGAAATTTTTTCACTGTGTGTGTGACACTATGGTCGCTTTAACAATTTAAGAAAATTAAAGGTGATCCCCATACAAAAAACGTGCGTTTGCCAGAGTTTTTTGCTTGATCTTTGCAATATATGTACATTCAAACGTCTAAATTAATTATATGCATATTGCATACTTAACTTTTACATAAGATAAAACAACAAAATTAGTATTGAAAACCGTGAGTGTAAGTGATGGAATTCGTTCACGCCCCATCGCTCCATCTTTATGAATAAATACATAATTGCTATAGACCTCTCTCTGGTTTTTTTACTATAAAAAATATGTATACTTAATCCATACTATAATTTAATATACTATAATATATCGCATTTATAATGCGACAGTAACTCTATCAGTAAGTATGTCTGCTGTTTATCTGTGAAGTTGTCACACCTGAACCAATTTTGATGGTTGTTTGTAAAGGTCTACTCGGAGAAGGTCTATAGGCTACCTTTCGTCGCGAAAACTAAATCGATGTTATTACAAAATGGCTTGAACCCTAGGGAAGGACATAAGCTACTATTCAATCGTTTTCATAAGGAAGTAAAAATGGAGGTGACATGCGTATTACACGCGGGCGAAGCCGCGGGCACAGCAAGTGATAAATATTGCACAATGGAACGGAACTTCGGAAGCCTTTGTGTGCAAGTCCGACTGGCGCTTAGCCAGTTTTTTCATAAATCGTAATCTTCTTAATCGGTTTCATAAATCATAATAATAATTGTCATTAGGTCATAATGCTTAAAAAGATACGAGTAGTAAGTTTAGGCACTATATCTTTAAATAATTGTATTGTAATTTTTATTCAAAAATGACTGTACCTGTGCTAAAATAAACTTAAAATACAAGTATACCTACCACTATTCTTCTTTTGAGCTAACACAACTTTAGCAGTGAACGCATAGGTACATAAAACATAGACGGTTCCTGATAGTTATAATGTTCAGTAATTTATGTGTTCTATTTATTGACATTTGTAACTCCGCTTTTATGATTCAGCTAAGCCAAATGACGTAACGGCTACCTTGCAGGAGCTGGTATAGTTAATCATTATTTTTAGTAATAGCTAATTAATGTTACACGTGGTATTTATCACCGTCTCACACTGAAAAACAATAATTTTGAGAAGATTCGCTTCTACAAGTTTAATAACATAGTTTTAAAAACTATAAAACACTTTTTATACCTATTGGACTAGTCCAAACGAAATTAATGAGCCCAAACACGAAGGTTTTACTTTTAGATTAATGACTTATGACACAGGTTTAACTGGAATCCATTAAAGTAAATAGTGGAACTATTCACTCTCCCCCTTTTGGCTGGCTGACTCTATCATCATCAGACATCAGCACGATTGTATCAAACTATTTTATTGTCATCCGAATATCACATAGTTACAAAGTTTCAAATCAAAACGACATAGGAGTAGGTTATAAACGACTTGCAACATTTAAAATAAAATAAGCTATTCTGTTAAATAGTTATTTAATGAGTTAAAGTGTTTAAGCAGTAGTTTTAATAAATTGTTTTTGGTGGGCGGCATGCTTATGATCACCGCTAGAACCAACAAACACTGTAAGTAAAAATTTAACATGTTTACTACAGAATGTGTGTATTACAGCAGATGGCGCTGTACTCCCTTAGTACGCGCTATAGGTAATTTTTTCTAAAACCATACACTTTGATTCACAAAGTACCACCAAGTACTTGCAACTAATATGATCACCTCAACTCAATAGTTACCTATTTATTAGAATAGCCTATTTTAATACAAGACACCTTACTAGCGTGTACAACGCTCCGTATCAAATTCGTGGTCTTAGTTACAATACAAGTGAAGTCAATCAAACAAACTGTGTAAAAACTGAATCGCATCTTTACAGCCATGGGTTGGTTTCTGCTAGCGGTACTGGCGCTGGCGACTCTCGGGCATGCCCAGCAGATCTGCCTCTCTGGCGAGGAGAATCCATACTTGCTCTTCGGGACCAAGACTGCCTACATCTTCGCCAATAGAGGCCTTCCCAACAACAACAGGGCTCATGAAGTACCTGGTAAGTGCCACCACAAATTAACCTATTTACACCTTACAAAATCGATGGTTAAAGTTCAAGTGAATTTTGATCGTATGAAATTTTCTTAAAAAGCCCAGAATTATTTTGCATTTTGCTTTTATTTCAATACTCAATACTCAATAATTTATTGCAAAACCATAATGTATCTACATATAGATGTTACAAATTAAAGAACCAGTGTCATGGACCCTGTTGGGCACGCAACTTGGGGGCTAGGAGAGAGGAAGCGCTTTCATCTACCTATGTGTTAATGACATTTTGTACGTTTTGTTTGACAATATAATTAAAATTGAGCTATTTGGTATAACCTATGTATGTATTATCGATAAAATATTCATTTATGCTATAGTATCATTTACTAGATAAAAACTGTTTTTATTTTTTGTGTAAATATGACGTCGTTATTTTCGTTTTTTAGTAAGTCGGGTAATTTATTATATATTTTTATAGAAGAACTGAAGGTGCTTGAAGAATTTAGTTTTAACCGGGAAGATGGCAATACTTACTAATTTATTTTTATGCCTTATCGTATACTTGCAAGGTAAATCTTCCCGTTTTGTATAGAATTGCTTATATTTTCGAACAAATTTACACATCTCCAAAATATACAGGCTGGGTAAGGTTAATATTTTATATTCAAGAAAATACGGTCTGCTAAAAATAAGGTTCTAGATTGGCAACTGATAGGTACCTATGTGTAGGCACTTGGAAGTCCACGACTGGACATGCGTTTAAAGGGTGATTTGATTTGATTTTTTTTCTTTTATCTTTGCCAAACATCATTTGTTGGCTCTATCTTCTTATAAAAAGGATTGATTTGTTATTAAATATTTTTAATTATTATTCATAAAGTGCATAGTATCTATACAAAATTCAAATGAATATATTATAGTACCTACATGAAACAGGCTACATTCGAATTCCGTCAAATTTGTTTGTAAATATTTATAATAATTAGTAAGTACCTATCCAATAAAAATAATAACATGATAATTTTAATTAGTTTTAATCAGACATGTTGGGGCTGCAATAACTTTGCGCATGAAAAACGGCGTCAAAACACCACGCGAAGTCATTTAATTAGCCTTGGTAATAAGTGACTAGACTAATTGTTTTTATGCAATTGCTTAATTTGTACAAAATGCTAAATTATTCTTAATTGTCACGAAAGTAAATTGTTGCGGCATTGAACTAGACAATGAAACGAATCAACAATTAGTTATTGCGTAAACTGTAGCCTGTAGGTCATTCCACTAAGGATGAACAACGAGTAAATAGGTTTAAAAAATATTAGCACAAAAAACTACCTACCTACTTTGGTTTGGGTACGGTCAGCATCAAAAGTCAATTATGGTATAATTGGCTAGTTTCCTAAAAAAATCTAATTAATCCGTCAGTTTGGTTAACAGAAAATATTGGACATGTATTTTTTCTTTTCTCAATCAAACAAAAAAATATGAAGATATAGCCCGTTAAAGTTCCGCGTAACGTCACGCCTTGCGACACTTTTTAGCAAGGTGTGACATCACGTGCTCACTTTGATGCGCTTTATCCTTGTCACTTTTTGTTTAATTGACAAAAGAAAAAATATGGGTCCAATATTTTTTGTTAATCTAACTGACGGACTAAATAGAATCTTTTGACCGAGGAAACTAGCCTATTTGGTGTATAACGATTTTGAAAATACATATAAATGTGGTCATCGACTTTTGATGCTGACCGTACTAGTTAGTAAGTGCATGAAAATTAAAGCGCATAACAATAAAATGGTTATTTTTCTTGTTTTGCTGGTAGATTGAGGGGTTAATATTGGATCTCTCGAATTCTCGATTGGTTACAAGGTTAGGATAAAAGTTGTTCCCAGGACTATGCTCGGTGTTTCCTTGCGAGGTCGAATCAGAAATGAGGTGACCCGTAAACGAACAAAAGTCACTGACATAGCCTAACAGATAAGCAAGTTAAAGTGGCAGTAAGCGGGGCACATAGCACGGAGAACTGACGGCAGTGACGGCCGATGGAGCAGAAAGGTTCTAGAATGAAGGCCACGTACTGCAAGCGCAGCGTAGGACGTCCATCCTCAAAGGGGACAGACGACCTCGTAGAAGTCGCAGGAAGCCGCTGCAAGCAGGCCGCTTTCAACCGGCCAATTTGGAAGTCAATAGAGGAGGCATGTTCAGCAGTGGACTCCCTATTGCTGAATGATGATGATGATGATGATGTTGCCAAAGTTTGAAATGGTTTAATAGAGTACCGAGTAAAGGCTTTCTTCTACGATATGTACTGACTAAAGGGACGCTACTTTTAAAATAACTATTTTTATTTTTTATAAGGAAAGTTTTCTGACATCAAAATTAAAGTTCATCAAAACAGGGTCCATTGTTAATGATTATTGTCAATTCTGTATAACTATAACTCTTTAATATAAAGTATGTGTCAACAACATTCTTATTTTAAAACTACCTATTCCATAATATTCTTAAAATTGAGCTAGCATTTTCGCGTGTGTTGCATTCCGTATCATTTGGAATTATTCTAATCACTATGCAGAATTCACTGGTCTCGTGAAAAGTTCTAATTTACAACTTTCTTTTTCCGTCTAAGGCCACTGTCAAGCTCTTTAGACGTTGCTAAATAATATTTATTTTACAGATACAAGTGTAAATTTTACTTTTTTATTTAATCGCTTCGAGAAAAATTTGTTAGTGCCCTTCGTCTCGTCTTGACTCGTCTTGGTGGGCAATTCCGTGCCCCTAGATTACCCAGTCTTTTTTTTAAAAAAGAATAGAGAGATAAGAGTTAAAAAAACTGTATTTCTTCTCTAACATAGAATTGAATAGGTAAAATGTATAATGTATAAATAAATTTTATAAATAAATATAAAGATTTATAAATATTGGACAACATCACATACATTGCTCTGATTCTATAATAAGTAGCTGAAAGCACTTGTGTTACAGAAATTAGAAACAACGACGGCACCACAACACCCAGACCCGAGACAATATAGAAAAGTTATTTTTCTACATTGACCGACCGGGAATCGAACCCGGAACCTCAGAGATAGCGACACCAAGTCCGGTATGCTCGCCTCTCGGCTACGGAGGTCGTCGTACGAATGTATGTATGTAAAATAGGTGTATATATCTCGGGCATATTATATTCATGATAGTTCCACTGTGGCAAAACTATTGTTACATTGTGCTATGTAAAGAGAGTTTCCGAACACCTATAGAGTGGATGTTGGGAACCGTGACGCACTATGCTCACTATGACATAAAATACCTAGAGAATAATTTAACGTTCATTGTCACTGGAAAACACACAATGGCAAATGTAAAACTCGCGAGGTATCTTTATCATTCTGCGACATCTTTCTACTCATAATATGGTACTTATAGGTAGCAGGTAGGACTGAATAAGTTAATCATTAACTTGTGAAGTTTAATTGTTTTTTTAGGTAGAAGTTTAGTAGCTAAAGCACATGCGTTATAGAAATCAGAAACAACGACGGTACCACAACACCCAGACCCGAGACATCATAGAAAAGACCGTTTTCTACATTGAGTCATTGACCCGATCGAAAATCGAACCCGGGACCTCAAAAATGTACTATTAGGTATTCTGTGGTATAGGTCATTATTTCGAAGTACATGGTAACATGAGATCTTAGATAAAACGTACATGTTCGACATTATTCTGCTAATGTACTGGATCAGACCAAAATCGTAACAACACTACAAATTTCTGCGACTTTTCTACTCGTATTTTGGTATAATAAATACATGTAACATGTATGTAGGTGTGTACAGTCAACGGCAGGTCAACCTACCCGAAAAGTTAAAGGTCATTGAACCGATTTTCAACTTTAAGTCCGACGTAATAGTGATCAATATCAATTGAGAAAATTTTACGTTTTGTGGTAGGTTGACGAGCTGTTGTCTGTACTTATATTTATATCAAACATTTGAAAAAATCCACTTGCCTTCGATGTGACAACATAGTACTTAGTGATTACGTTAGCGACTATTTACAGTGTTTAATATGTGTGTATTATTAATTAGTGGGTTACCAGGAAAAATAAAAACTTGATAATAAAATCCCTAAGATAAATACAGGATGTTGTTTTGAACACAATATGGAGCACATACCCTATAAAGTAGAAATGTCATATGAGTTGTTCGACAAAATTTTCCCCCATTTGTTAATCTGTATCTGTGCTCTTTTTGTATGGGCGAGCGTTGACAGGAGTTGTCATTTCATACTAAATGTAAGAAAAATCACTTACTGTTTTCGGAGAAAGACGGTTTGTATTGCTGCTCTATAGGGCATGTACTCGATGTTTGAACAGTAGCCAAATTTAAGAAAGCGCATGTATTCATCAATTTAAACAAATTTTACTGTAAGTAGTTGCAATAACGAAATCACGAAAAAAAAATTGCTGCTTAATACATTATCTTTATCATCGAGGTAAAGCGTTAGATTTTATGGATTCAAATTCATTTATTTACATTACATTAAGATGTTTTTTAGTCAAAGTCAAAAGTCAAAAATCATTTATTCAGTTTAGGGCAGAAAACTGCCACTTATGAACGTCAATAATAACATTATTGGCCCATATGGGGCAGAACATGTCTCCTTATTTTTTGGGCCCTACTAGCGCTTCGAGACAAGACACAGACAATCTGGCAAGTGCTGAGAAGAAACGCTGGAACAAACTCAGTCACCACTAGCTGCCACAAAAAAAAGGAAAAGAAAATAATGTATACCTGTGCGAGCAGGGCAGTATTTAATTCCAGACATTTATGTCATTTAAATAGTCATTAACAGTATAATAATCCTTTTTCATCAAAATAATCTTAACATGCGATTTAAACTCAAACATGGGTAGTTCAACAATAGACTGTGGTAATTTGTTAAAAAAGCGAATACATTTCCCCATGAACGAATCACTCACTTTATGCAGTCTGAAATTTGAAACAGCAAGTTTATCTTTATTCCGGGTATCAAAATTATGTTTGTCACTTTTCTTAGGGAAAAGATGCAGGTTTTTGCGAATGTACATAATATTTTCATAAATGAATTGAGAGGCCACTGTTAGTATATTAATTTCCTTAAACAGTTCTTTTAATGAGTCTCGTGGTCGAAGGTTGTAAATTGCCCGTACAGCTCTCTTTTGTAGTACAAAGATAGATTCAATATCGGCTGTTGAGCCCCATAACAATATTCCGTATGACATTATACTATGAAAGTAGCTAAAATACACTAATCTTGCCGTTCCAACATCAGTCAATTGTCTTATCTTTCCCACAGCATAAGCAGCTGAACTAAGTCTTCCTGACAGAGTCTCAATATGAGCACCCCATTGCAGACGGGAATCTAAAGTTATTCCCAAAAAGGTAGTGGAATTACTAGTATCCAGTCGTTCATCTTTTACAATGATATTTGTTGAGACCTGCCTTACATTTGGCATTGTAAATTTTATGCATTTCGTTTTGCTTGCATTGAGCAAAAGATGGTTGGTACTAAACCAATGCAGAACCCGCGAGAGTGCATTATTTACATCGTCAAAAGATTCTTGACCTCTTTTAATTTTAAAGATCAGTGATGTATCATCTGCAAATAATACCACCTCACATAGGTCGGTTGCAAAGTAAGGAAGGTCATTTATATAAATTAGAAATAGCAGGGGTCCTAATATTGATCCCTGCGGTACGCCCATGGTAAGAGGTGACCCTGAAGATTCAGTTCCATTTATACATACTTTTTGAGTTCTGCCTGTGAGATAAGAGTTTAATAAATCTAAGGACTCTTTTGAAACCCCATAATGTCTCAATTTTTTTAGTAAAGTTTGATGATCTACACAATCAAAGGCCTTAGAAAGATCACAGAAGATACCTAAAGCTTCTTGCTTACTCTCCCATGCATCGAATACATGTTTTAGGAGTGCAACTCCAGCATCGGTAGTATTTCTACCTTTTGTGAAACCGTATTGTTTATCATGTAGTAACTTATTTAGGACAAAGTGAGATAAAAGTTGATTAAACAATATTTTTTCAAAAATTTTACAAAGTACGGGTAAGATAGATATTGGTCGAAAATTGGAGGGATCAGTTTTCTTACCCGATTTAAATAAAGGAATAATTTTGCTAAATTTCATTAAAGTTGGGAATTCTCCATCATCAATACATTTGTTAAATATAATTGTAAGGTGAGGGGCTATTGCATTTATTATTGTATTAATGATATTGACAGAGATTCCCCATAGATCCTTAGTTTTTTTCATATTTAATTCCCCAAATGTTTTTAGTATTTCCTCAGCGTTTATATGTCTAAAATTTAATGGAGATTGACACTCATTAACACCTGACTTCAAAAGAGACTCAGCTAGTTCAGCAGAAGATGCAAGTTCTTTAGTTGTAAAGGTAGCTATGTTTGAGAATAATTTCTCAAAAGTATTTGCAACTTCTGTGTTTGATTTAATTAGCTTATCTCCAACTTTGAGAGAGTAAGTGTGATCCCTTGGTTTTTGTCTACAAGTTTCCTTATTTATAATATTCCACGTAGCCTTCGCTTTATTAGTAGAACCTGTAATTATGCTACGTAGATGGTTTGACTTTGCTTTGGCACATACTTGTTTAAATATTTTAGAATACTTTTTAACATACTCTATGATCTGTGGGTTCTGAGAATCTGCTTTTAAACTATACAAGTTATATAACGTATTTCTACTTTTATAAATACCAGGAGTAGCCCAATCATTGAACTTACTCTTTGGGTTATTTATTTTTATCTTTCTTTCCGTAAAAATCTGATCAAATTCATTTTTAATTAAGCCAAAAAGATTCTCGTATAACTCATCAGCACTGTGGTCAGTCGTAGGTTTTATTAAATGAACACCATCATTAATTTTTTTCTTAAATCTGTCAATTCTATTGATGGTAACTGGCCTACAAACAACATCTACAATGTTCGAGACATGATGGTGTTCAAATGATGCCTTTTGTCCACTATGGTCCGAGCTTAGACAATTTAAAATAGATTTATCAATTACATCGCTATTACAAAAAATATTGTCTAAGCAAGTAGCCGATGTGGGGGTAATAATAATTTAACATAATATTTCGTCATGTCTCGCCACATTTAGGTGGCATGTAAATTTTTACAATTAAATTACATTACGTGCATAAAAATCAATTAATTATTACAATATTCAAATTAAATTAAGTTCATAAATTAAATAAAAGTAAAACTAGACACATAAAAAAGGCTTTTGTTGAGCCACCAGATTTGGATACCTTGTCTTAAACTCACATATATCACGCCTTTTCTGAAACATAAACACATCCGCCTCCTTAAAGGCTACTGTTCTAAACTACACCCTGTGCATAGGTACAGGGTGTAGTTTCCTACGAAGCAGAGTTTCCTACTTTGATTGTAGGAATAAGCAGGACAGTCCAGCGGGGCTTTAGGAGCTCATAGTAGGGACCAGACTATGTGTTGGGAATCTCATTAGAGGTCAGTCGGTTTATGATCTGTTAACAAACTATAGATTGGCCACAACCTCGGCTTATTGTGTCACCAAACCAAACATCCCTTATGTAGAGGTTTGTTGTATCTAGCTAGAGTATCTACATAAATAAACTGATATTGGTGTGGTTATTCATTTATATAGTTTCTTCGAGTAGCTACTTACCGGCGACGTTATGATTCAATGGGGATTTGACATTTATAGCAAAATATATGATTGAATATATATTATCTACTACTACTGACAAAATGATAGCAATTATAATCTAAAAATCAATAATGGCAAAACAACCACCCTTCACCACATGTGAAGATGTGATGTGATACTAAAAACAAATTCTTTAGTATAAAACTCGATCAAAATCAAAATCTGAGTGTAAATTACATGAATAAAAGGTGTACAAGTGATGAAATCTAAGCTGGTCTGAGCTGGTGCTTGTTTACTCGGCAAGTATTAGGCTGCATGGCTTGCTCTAGTATCTTGTATCTGTTTTATCCGAAACGCATACCGGAACGCAGCTGTTTAATGGTAGAAATAAATAAGCAGGACTCGTTGGTGGTAGAAATAATCAGGACTTATTTGGTAGTAAAAAACGCAGGACTTGTATGGTGGTAGAAATAAACTGGACTTGTTTGTTTGTAGTATAGTAATAATAAGCAGTAGTTTGGTGGTGGAAATAAACATGATTTGTTTGGTAGTAAAGGTAGAAATAAACTGGACTTGTATGATGGTAGAAATAAGTAGGAAGGCGACCTTGCGTTAAGCTATAACCGGCCTGGAAAGCATTATGGGACATTTGTCCCTAATAACAATATCATTTCTGTTGTGTTGCGTTTTGTTTTAATACGCTAAGGAGATAACAATACTGAAGCAAATTCTTAAAATCGTTGATGGAACTATAATAATCAACATTATTTGTAATTAACGCCAAGAGAATTACCACTATACTCGCCTGCCTACTGCAGTTCTCCTTTGACCCATTATGCATTTTCACATGAGTTGACTCCGTCGCATGCGGCTACCGATAATTTGCACTACACTCTGATATGGTTTCATTAAACACGACCATGGCCTTTCTTATAATCAATCTTAATTTGAAACGATAAAAGCCGCCTTTTATAACCAAGGAAGGTTTTTCTCTGGAAATCAACATGCGCTTTATCCATATTTAAAAATCATTTGTGAAAAACTCTCTTTTTATAAATTGTATTTTTAGGGTATGATTCTACTGCATAAATAAAACATTATCAAATGGAAACATCGAAATCTTAAAGCAATTCAAGTTTTCGGTCACGTTCTTGTACGCACTGAACAAATACTTTACTACGTAATAAGTACATGGGTCACACACACTGAAAGTTTTGTTTAGAATAGCCTAAAAAAGGCAGCCGATGAAAAAATTATCTAAATTTCGAATGGGATGGGACTCTTTGGGATGTGTGATGAATTCATACGTCATTAATGTTTTATCAAATTGGCGGCAATTTAATTAAAGTGCCTGTCGTGCGTGGAAATGGATTTGACTTTGGGTAAAGGTAATTAAGTTTTAGTGGAGGTGGTTTAAATATGTATAATAAACAATGACTATATTTTTTAAAAAAAAACTGAATGTCGCTTTACATACCGCATAATATGTACATGTGGTTGACATGTACAGAAAAACTAACAGCACGGAGCAGTAACTACTTATTTAGTTAGTTAAAAAATAAAAACCGTAGTGTTTTTAGCGTTTTAGTTTTTTAAAGTCGGTTTTTATTTTTTTAATAAAATTTACTTATTTAATCTATTTTAGTGATAAATCCTAATTAAAACAAATCTTACGAGTGCAAACATAATTTAACTGCTGAACAACGATTTCATTTCCTATTTTTACCCTTAGGGGTGAATTTTTTTTTCGCAATTTTTTATTATAGTATCTTTGAAGTATAAGCTATTCATTAAAAAAAGAATCATCAAAATCGGTCCACATTTGGCAGAGATATAGGTAAGATAGATACTAAAATCAGTTGGCGTGGTATGGAGTTTATGCAATGTTTGATGATTTTCTTATATATCCCACCATCAGAATTTAACCAAATTTATATGGGACCATTCTGAAAGTATTACCTTTCAAACAAAAAAATAATTATCGAAATCGGTCAACGCAGTAACGAATGATCGCTGAACATACATAAAAAAATTTAAAAAAAGATACCGACGAATTGAGAACCTCCTCCTTTTTGAAGTCGGTTGAAAATCAATTGGCGTGCGTCAAATGTTTGATGAATTTCTAGATCCATCATCAGAATTTAACCAAATTTATATGGAACCATTCTGAAAGCATTACCTTTCAAACAAAAAAATAATTATCGAAATCGGTCAATGTAGTAACGAATGATCGCTGAACATACATAAAAAATTTTAAAAAAATAAAAACCGACTTCAAAAAACTAAAACGCTAAAAATAATCTTAACACTTAAGTACCTAATCAGTTACTTTTGGAGTCGGTGCAAACGAAAACATTGGTCTCTCATTGACTGGCACCGACTCCAAAAGTAACTGATTAGGTACTTAAGTGTTAAGATTATTTTTAGCGTTTTAGTTTTTTGAAGTCGGTTTTTATTTTTTTTATAAAATTAACTTATTTCATCCATTTTAGTGATAAATCCTAATCAAAACAAATCTTACGAGTGCAAACATAATTTAACTGCTGAACACCGATTTCATTTCCTATTTTTCCACCCTTAGGGGTGAAATTTTTTCCAAAAATTTTTATTATAGTATCTTTGAAGTATAAGCTATTCATTAAAAAAAGAATCATCAAAATCGGTCTACATTTGGCAGAGATATAGGTAAGATAGATACTAAAATCAGTTGGCGTGGTACGGAGTTTATGCAATGTTTGATGTTTTTTTTATAGATCCCATCATCAGAATTTAACTAAATTTATATGGGACCATTCTGAAAGTAATACCTTTCAAACAAAAAAATAATTATCGAAATCGGTCTACGCAGTAACGAATGATCGCTGAACATACATAAAAAAAAAAAAAAAAGATACCGACGAATTGAGAACCTCCTCCTTTTTTTAAGTCGGTTGAAAACAGATGCCGACAAATTGAAACCTCCTCCTTTTTTTAAATCGGTTAAAAATGGCAATGAACTATAAAAAATATAATTAAATTGTCGATAAAAACGAAGTGATATCGTAATATACAATAATCATTGATGTCAATACTGATCAGAAGTACTGCATGAACATTATTTATAGCGTAGAATTTAAAATTCTGTATTGTGTAAATTAGTTAATTAGTGCCCTCTTAGTACCTAACTATTGTTTGAATTGAAATTTTCTTTCAATTTAACAAGGTATAAATGGCGCAGCGATTGTCAAAAGGGCTCCAGTCTGCTGAAAATTTTCAGCAAAGTTCTTTATCCTCGCTTTTTCAGATCACAGTTTGTTCTCTACATTATTATAATTATCATTTCTTTCACACCGCACTGTCTTTTAAGGCGAGTGTAGTCGCCAAATGTAAACTAGCATGTGGTTTCAAAAGCCTACTACTTAAACCCGTTTGCGTGTTTTTGATAGAAGAATTGCGTCCATGCGAAATGTATACGTTTTCCCAATTTTCGCTCTCTAAAGCGATTGTCGTAACAGCCACGTTCCATTGCGTGCTTTTATGAACGTATTTCAACGAGTTTTCGTGCGATATTCGAGTTCGACACCCGCCGAGTTGCTAATTTAGGGGCACTCTCGCCTTAAAAATTGCCATCTATTAATTTGGCGGCCCTGGCAAAATGCTGTCATCAGTATTGGCCCGAAAGAAAAGATTCTCATCTTTATGTAAAAATAAAGTATGCCTATTTACGTCCCACTGCAGGACACGGGCCAGAGACCACGGCTCAAATAAGGTTTTTTTATTCGAGATCTTGGGCAGAAGCGCAAAGGGGTGCCAAATTGGTAACTTACTCCACCCAGTCACCCTAAAAATTTCAATCACCTAATCTTATACTTACAAATGCTCGTACTCATCACACAAGTGAACATTTGAAACTTGGGATCCGAACCCGCAACCGCTGGTTTTGTAGTCTGGGTCGCGCTCAATGACGATTGATGATTGGCAACAAAAAATAGGAATATATAAAGGAACCATTAACTAACACCAAGGCCAAATAATAAAAGCACTAGACCATGACATAAATCATTATAACACGAATGCTAAAACCTCAGATGGAAAATTATCATTCCCATATTATCATAGATTACTCCATATTTCATGTCCAATCCAGTTTAACAGCACAAAGAGCCCAAGACCAATCGATGGGCGGCCAATTAGCACTAATAAATGACCCCGGCCGTCAGTTGATTCATCGTTTATCGTATCATGGCTATTTTTATGGGATTTGTAGGACGGAAGGAACATTATGGCTGCCCAGAGGTGGTGGGCACGCTATAAATAATGATGTGACTTGGACTGGGTTTTGTTGGGAATCTTCCTTTCATAGGGCTGGCTGAGCACGAGAACTATTATAAAACCACTTCCGAAATCTGATTAATCTCAAATATAATGTTGGACGTCGCAATAACATTTTGTTATTCCTTTAACGCGCCCCGGTTATGTAACGTGGCAGAAAATAACCAACATTGGAAATAACTAAATAAATAATTATCATGTACGGTCAGCATTAAAAGTTAATGACCACATTCAGATTTTTAAAATCGCTACTTTATGTATTATACCTAAATCGCTTAACATGACGAGCAAGCGCCAGAATTGGCCTTTAATCATGAAATTCTGGCTTCTTCTGGCAATCTGATGTAGTGTATAACAGTGAGACCATAGCCTTAATCTAAAAAAATCTGTTGATTGGCAAGTTCAATAATCCATCAGGTATGGAAGAGGTGACAACCCTATAGATCAAATCAGGTTTATTATGGGAGTCTGATGCGCTTGCGCAGCGAGTACATGAACTGGCACGACACACGGATACCGTGTGATACAAACAATAGTAATAAATATATAATTAGCGCACCATTTCACAAGCAAGTTCAACGGAATATCAAAACGGATTTATAGGAAAACGCATTGTTTGGAAAATACCTATTTAATAACGATAGGCAAGTAAGCTTGAGACGTTTTGAACAAACAATTCAAAGAAATCATCCCAGCCCATTTTTAGTATTACCTCTAAGACCATAATATGTCACCCCTGTGGCACTATGTTGCAAAGTGTCCCTGTATAATTAATTAGTTTGACTGCAATCCATCTAGAAACTACTACTTTTAAATATGACAGATGTAGGTACACCTTAGTCGAATATTTTGCTAGTGAGTTGCACGTGAGAAAGGCGTCATTTCGCAACTTTAATATTTGTCTCTGAAAGTCCATACTGTATTGTGAGGCAAAATATTTACAAGTTAGTCGTTGTACTACCTCTTATACTTGTAATTATTTTGTTTTATAGGTTTCAGAGGCTCAGAGCCAATTTTAAAATTTATATTTCTAATATTACAGGATGCCAGCCCGTCGCGTTTTGGATGATGGCTCGCCACGGGTCCCACGTTCCAGAAGCAGATGAAATCGAACGATTGCAGAACCTGACCAACCTTAAGAACAACATCGTCAGCAACTATAGGAACGGCAACTACAGGAACACCAATGTTAGTATCTTTAGCATAATTTGGGTTCTTCATCTTAACCGGTTCCATTCTCTAAAACTTTTTTTTGGACCTAGCCTATAATTATCATTTCAGCCATAGGACGTCCACTGCTGAATATAGGCCTCCCCCAGTGACTTCCAGATTGGCCGGTTGGAAGCGGCCTGCATCCAGCGGCTTCCTGTAACCATTACCAGATCCTCTATCAACCTGGTGCTTGGAGGTCCTCTGCTGTGCTTGCCAGTTCGTGGCCTCCATTTAGGGTTGTCAACTATACTGTTAAAAACAGTATTATACTGTTTTTCACTACATTATACTTTATAATGTTGAACAAAAATAAAGTATACAAAATACTGTTTTCAGCATCAAAATGCTTTACACTATAAGTGTTAGACTTAGACGCTCACATTTTTTTATTATTATTTAGTCAGAGGGCGTTCACTGCATAAAATACTGTTCATTTTTCTAAAATACTGTTTAATATTCTTCTCAGACCTAAATATACTTTATTTCTTGTAAAAAAAGTTGGCAACCCTACCTCCATTAAAAAACTATCGCTAGGTGACTGAACAATGACCTCCTCAGATACACCGGGCGAGTTTTGGCATGCGCAAAAGGAGCTTAGCCTAGGTCTACCCCAGATCCCCACTAGCGGTGACCGCGCGAAGCCTCATGCTCGTTTGCATAAGACTTACCTATACTAATGAGCGTGACCATATATGGCAATGCAACTGACAATCTAAGGGTGACTCCTGGAGTCACAATAAAAACAACTATGAAAATCCCCGTTTACGATCTGATTAAAAGACATTCACACGCAAATCTTATTAGGTACAGTTTCTCACAAAATAGTGTAATGTAATGTTTTATCGCTACATAGAAATAACTTATAAATATATATTGGACAATAAACATATATTGGACAACATCACATGCATTAAATCACTTGTATTATAGAAATCAAAAACAACGACGGTACCACAACACCCAGCCAGACCCGACCCAACATAGAAAAGTTCGTTTTCTACATTGACCCGACCGAGAATCGAACCCGAAACGTTAAAGATGGCGACGTCAAGTCCGGCGCACTCGCCTCTCGTCTACCGAGGTCGTCATGGTGTCAAAAGGCAGTTTAGAATTCCAGAGGCACATAATCCAAATTATCATCAGTTTCAAAAAATCGCAGAACATTACATGGTGTGGTTCTTGTAATCCTACTATAGCATATGCTATGGGTGCTCTATAGGTCTAACTTTTTGGGACATCCTTTTACATACATTTCTGGTTGCGTCGCCATAGAAAACAATTTGCGTCATCGGTTGCGTCGGAGTTAACAATTTGGTTGCTTCTTGTGAGAGGCTTTGTCCTATTTGGTATACTTGTTACGTATTTTCTATTGAAATATTTAACAGTTGGCAATTTAGAAAAACCAAAAGTCTAGTATTTATCTTAATAACGACCTTCATTTCTACAAGTAGGTCAAAGTTACAACATGGTGGCAGTGATAACAATATATTTAAAGAAATCTCTAGGATTTAATGTCGCCTTTTTGCAACTGTGTTTTGAGTCCTTACTCGATCCTGAGAGTTCTATCGAATGTTTCATGGGAAAATTCATCCATTATTGATTAAATATATCAATTAACATATTATGTTAAATAGGTACTATTTAAAATCGTTGGGACATAACAAGTTGTCATATATCTTCTATCGATACTATTTGTCGTGATCTAAGCACGTATTTTATTGCTTACTAACATTTTAGCGTTGTTTGTTCATGACGATTCGTGAAAGTCGTTATCGATGTTATGATGTTATTTCTTAAATAAAAACAAAATGACAACTTACTAGTTGGTATGTCTAAACCACATCAATTGGTGTGTGTAATGTGGGTAAGTAATTTACCTTTTTATTTGTCATCAACTAGCTTCACGCGTTGCGTACTTGCGTATCTACGCATCGGCACATGAGATAGTCCAAAAGAGTAGATTTTTCATTACGATTTACTATTTATCATAGCAATTACCAATGAACAATGAAAACTGAATAACTAAGGTGTCACTACGAGTATTGTGTTTTGTGCTCTATTTATCGAAGCATTAAGTTTAAAATATGATCATCATCAGCCTATTCCAGTCTCCAGTAAGGACGTAAGCTCTAAAGAGCGCAAAAAGCACAATCTCCCGCTTTTTCACGCATCCACTGCCAGACGATTTTTGTTACAGGGTAGGTATGCAGTAAAATAAATTACAGTTACGGTTTACTTGTCCGGTTTTAAATTTAAGTAGGTTTTCTCTTAAACTCTTCCTTACGAATCGCACCTCAGTGCATAAGTCCGGATGGAATCTTATTGGAGCCAGCTTGCATAAAAGAAGCCTCTTCTGTTTGCAAAATAGCACGCTGACATCAAGCCCGTCTTTCCCATTGGGCATTCTGGGCACGTGCCCAGGGCCCCACGATCGATGGGGGCCCCCTCTAGGACAAGCCAGATAACCAAACAAATGACTGACAAAGTTACAGGGTCTTCATTATCCTAATATGCCCAGGGCCCCCAATAGGTTAAAGAAGGCCCTGGCTGACATGCTTTAAACTAAACCAAAAGCAATTTACTAGGCAACTCCACTTGTTGGTAGAGTTAATAAATATCTATGATTTGGAATAGTATAGGCTGTCTTTGGCTATGGTATTATTTAAAGGCTGCTTTGATTACTTTCTTCTGCCGGGGTACAAAATACAACATCCCTGTTAAAGAGAAGGCACTCTGAAAGAAGTAGCGCATTACATGCGGCCTCATTCAACAATTGGCGTCTAATGATCAACGATGCAAGCGTAGGACGTCCACCTACAAGGTGGTCAGACCTGGCAAAGGTTGCAGGAAGCCGCTGGATGCGGGCCGCTTGCTACAATCTGGAAGTCACTGGGGGAGGTCTATGTTCAGAGCAGTGGATGGCTGAAATGGTGATATGAATTAAACACCAACTTATTTTCTTTTTCACGAATCTTGCAGCAAAGCGTGTGCACTTCAGACTTCAACCTCCTGGAGCGGTGGCAGTGGAATCCCCGCCACAACCTGACGTTCGCCGGCGACCTGACCAGCGACGGCTATATGAGCTCGCAGCAGCTCGCACAAGCCTGGAAACAAAAGTACCCTGGCCTCTTCACCGATAACAGGCATAATTACTTGGTAAGTAAATAAAAATTAATGATAGGCTTGAAGGCTTTGAAATGTTGAAGGAAGCGACAAATTTTGTTAGAAATCAATCGAAAGAATTTAAAGTTTCGATATGTACGACAGCAGCTCGTCAACCTACCACAAAACGTGGAATTTTCTCAATTGATATTGATGGCTACGTGTCAGACTTAAAGTTGAAAATTGATTCATCATCATCATCATCATCAGCCGTAGGAAATCCACTGCTGAACATAGGCCTCCCCGAAAAGGAGGGGATTGCCAATACTCGCCATGCTTGGCGGGCAGGTTGGCGAGCGCAGTTTTTTATAATATTTCGCACGCAGACGCTGCTGCCCGTCTCGTGCTACAAGAATTAGTCGCCTCTTACGACACGCCTCCTGTCGGCGGTGGGGAAGTGTATTTTTTACGGCCGTCCCCACACAGCACTGTTGGCGGAAATTGGTTGAATGACCTTTAACTTTTGGGTTGGTTGCCCTGCCGTTGTCTGTGGGTACGTGAAGATCCTTGTAATGCCTAAGCGAGAGATGTGAACTCCTTGCGCTATATCACTTGATATCGTAGCTGTAGCCGGGCGAAGTTCACAGAAGTGTCAATAAGCTCAGTTGAAAAAATGTCTTAGTTTGTAAGTTTATTTATAATGTTTAATTGTTTTCCTTGCAATGTTGTTTTGGAATTTACTGTCATGACGTTGTAAGTGTTTTAATAAATAAATAAATAAATCATCCAACTAGGTCCTTAGAGGCCTTATCAATATCTTAAGCTGTTTTCTGCAAGCGGTGACAGGGCTTGCAGGAACAAAATGGAAACAAATAGAAATCTATTGTGGCTGTGTCACCAGGCCATATAATTACCAAAATATAGTTTTGCTTTTAGCATTTGTTTTTTTTTTCAGTTCAAATACGTGGAGGATCGCCGGTTTAACACCACATTCAAAACATTCTCCGAGGGCTTGTTTAAAGCTATGATGGTGGACAACTATGATCTACCAAAAGAAAACGATGAGAAACTTCTGAGCGTAAGACAATCCTTTGAATTCAACGTAATAGTTGGTACTATTAGGTATTCTGTGGTAATAGTTTGCAAAAAAAAGATAGCTAGCTAATCAAGACTGGAAGTTAAATGAAATGTGTTTTCTTTCAGCCATACAAGTTTTGTAACTCTTGGACGAAAAGCATTGAAGAAAATCCAGATTCTCCCTCCCAGAGGCAGATCTTTGAATCTAAACAAGAGTACAAAGAAGTGAGTTATTTAGGTACTAATTTGTAGGAGAAAGTGAAAACTCGATTTATACAATACTGCCCCCACTGATACATGACAAGTCTGAGCCTGTCCATTATTCACTTTAAAATGATCTGTTTTATGTATCTATTTATAACACCTGTGTAACATTATAGAATGCAATAAATATATTGAATTGAATTGAATATAAATAATACTAACACAAGGAACACTTATATCACCAATTTTAAACACCTGCCGCA
Source organism: Anania hortulata (assembly GCA_963576865.1). Taxonomy (NCBI): domain Eukaryota; kingdom Metazoa; phylum Arthropoda; class Insecta; order Lepidoptera; family Crambidae; genus Anania; species Anania hortulata. The sequence continues at coordinate 16,781,125 of OY756395.1, read as the reverse complement.
TAAAACGTCGATTTCTCCAGAATGGACCTGCCATATCTACAGATCAATTACAAACTAATTGAAACCATGTTCTTGGCAATGCCCGTAAATGGTTTTTTTAATACCTGCCTTTGAGCTGTAAAAAACGAAAGAAATAACAAAAAAATATATATATAAATACCTAAATAAATATATTGGACATCACATACATTTCTCTTTTCCTAAGGTAAGCTATTAAGCATTTTCCGGCCAAAGTGCGTGTCGGGCCACCACCACCACTGTTACCTCCACGGTGGATGGTACCATCATACAGTCGGCGTGATAAATATTATGTACCTATACGTACAGTATACCCAAACCAAGTTACAGCTTTCTTAAAAGTCTCTGAGATAAACTCCGGACAGACAAACGTGCAGACAGATGGACAGACAAAAGTGATCCTATAAGCCTTCCGTTTTTTTCCTTTCGAGAAATCAGAAATCAGAAATATTTATTTGCTTTTAACATAGTTTTACAAGATGTTTTACGAATGATATGAGGTACGGAACCCTAAAAATGGAGAAGGATTTCAAGCACAATGTAATCTATTATCTACTTGAAACAGATGGTAACACACGTCTCCCAGCGTTTGGGCTTCAACTACGACATCGACGCGGATGTTGTTCGCAGCATATACCAGATGTGCCGCTACAACAAGGCCTGGAACGTGTCGCAGATCTCGCCTTGGTGTGCTGTAAGTATTTTATCCACGTAAGTACTGTTTTTAGAACAGGTATATTTCAAACGTAATGTACTACATAAAGTACGTACAAAGAATAGTGCTTAAGACCAGAAGGAAAGTTTCCCATTTCTATGATTTAAATTTTTTAGTTGTTCATAAACTAGATTTTTAGTAAGTTTGTTATACTTACACTTGTTGTTAAATTATATAAAAATGGAAAATACTCGAAATACTTATATTCTAAAATATATTTAAGTTATATAAGTTTTTTAAAGTTAACTATACAAACAACAAAATGTTTTAAGTACCTACAAGGTTAACCGTTTGTACTTAATATAGCACATTAGGTAAATGTTTTTGGTTTGAAATTTAAATGTCAGGTCTGAACTGCTACTATTAATTTGTACTTCACAAAGTACACTAAGAATCACGAGGTAGGTACTTACTTTGTCTTGGTTTATGTTATGTTATTCTTCTTTCCAGTTTTGCTCGATTTGTTTTGATGTGCATAATCTCTGCAACTTGTTTTTTTTTTGGCATCGAAATAATATCTTTTATCGTTATAGGCATTTACTCGAGAAGAGCTGAGGCTTCTTGAGTACGCGGAGGACCTTGAAACTTACTATAACTACGGCTACGGCAACGAACTGAACAAGAAGGTCGGCTGCGCCTTCGTCAAAGACATGATGAACTTCTTAACCAAGCATGTGGAAAATGGTAAGGCATAATGTGCAGTGCGTGATCTAATTGCTTCTGATATTGATTAGGTTATGTCTAAAATTTTATAGGGGAAAATATATCTTCACAATTCAGAAATACTAAGTGTGTATAATTATGTCGTGGCCAGATCGTAAAATTGACCGTTTCATGATGTGACCGATCATCATAAAATGGTGGTGTTTCATGAAAGGCCCAACTAAAGCTGACCATATCGTTAAAACGTCAACAGTTAATAATATGTCAATCCACGTTTGGCCATATCATTAAAATTAAAATAAATGTTTGAGTTACTTGAATTTGTTTAAATAGTAATCTTGGTTAGTAGACAGATTAAATATTTAAAATAAGTAGATTTTATTTTGAAAGAAAACTAATACTTAAATTTTAAAAAAATAGTAGCTAAACAACCTAACTAATGTCAATTACGAAATCCTTGATTTTTTGACGTTGTGCTCGTTTTTGAGTGACTTTAGAAAAAATCGCCTAGCTCGGTTTCGTAACGATATTTCACTGTACTTCCATCGTCAATTCACACATTATTATTCACTTCTATAATATAATAATTGTCCGCCGCCATGATTGATCACAAAAACAAAGCAACATCAGCGTGTCTACTCGTGGGTAATAACTATTTTACGATATGATTACTAATGTTTGACTTTTCATGAAGTAACCGTGCTTTTAGCTGTTCATTTCGTCAAACGCTGAGTACTTATTGATCTGGCCAGACCACATCATGATGTGGGCAGCGGGTTCTATTCTATATCATGAAATACCACAATTTTATGAAATGATCGTTCACATCATGAAATGATCAATTCTACAATCTGACTACAACATATACAATATTTGACAAGTAAAGAAAAACTGACCTTCTTTCGGTCGCGTAACGCGTCGCATGATGTGACGCTTAGGTCTATACACCGAATGCGTTTTCACAGAAACAGTTGCTAGACGAAAGGTTCGGCATATTTTTCTTTTCGCTCAAAAATGTATTTCTCTTTCAGAATCACCACAACAACCGCAAGTAATGGTGCAGTTTACCGAAGCGGCCGCTTTGCTTCTCACCCTGGGGGCCATGGGTACCCACAAAGACGCTGTGCCCCTCACGGGGGACAACTACCACACAGCCCCCATACAGGCGCGCAAGTGGTCCAGCTCCATTATGTCCCCCTTCAATGCTAACCTAGCTGCTGTTCTGTACAAGTAAGTAGATTATTCTCAGTGATTAATACGAAGTCATGTAGAGCCTAAAAAAGAAACCCCTGCCTACGATCTAAAATATAATACCTATAATTATACTGCTGACTCCGTGGAGTAATGCAATAACACTGCGGAAGTACGGACGAAACAGTATAAATAATAGGTATCTCTCTTGATAAAATATACCTAAATGAAGAAGATACTCCCACAAAGGGCTTTACTACGAGCCAAAATTTTTATGTTGTATGTGCGTTTACAAACGCTCGCTGTTTTGTTAAATGCCGTAGTTAAATTGTAAAATACCACGTCAGTATAGTGTACCTATAGACAGGGTGGCCAGAAAAGTGACGTACAAAATATTTTTTAGGAACCTTTTGTTGAAAGTGCGAGTGCCTATGTTTTAGGACGATTAAGTCTATAAAAAGTAACTGTTGATTCGATCGAGCGTTTACAAAATGCCGGCAAATTGTAGTAAGTAACAGTTCTATGCTACCACCAGAAGCGCTGTTACTCGACAAAACAAATATAGCGTCAAAGATAATATTTTCAACATTATAAAAACGTGTTTAACCTAAGAGGTGTTGATAAGATTTCCGTATTTAAAACGATGGCAAAGCCGTAAATAAACACCATTAATAACTCGAACCTCTAGTGGAACTCAAGTTCTCGAGTGGCGACCACGAACTAGAAGACGTAGCGTGGGCAGGTCTTCTAGTGGAAGTCAGTCCAGCCAGTCGAGTCCAATCAGTGGACTGACGCATGACCTAGTCAAGGTTGCTTGTAGCAAACGACTCAGAGCCGCACACTCTGGCGTTCAAGTGATCCATGACCAGCAGTGAACTTTCAAAGGCTGATATGAAATACCCTGTCATATTCTCTCTTCTTAGAAACAGTAAAAATACAGATAAAAAATAGCGGAATAGTTTGTCGAACAAATCATGACATTTCTCCTATAAAGGGCTCCATGACTTCAATCCAAGTCGATTAACATTAAACGTTTTTCAGGTGCACTTTAAACGGGAACTACCAAATCAACGACCAGTACCAAGTCCTTCTCCTGGAGAACGAGAAGCCAATATTGCTAGACTGGTGTCGCGTCGGACTATGCGAGTGGTCGCAAGTCGTCAGCAAACTTGGAGAAATTGCCGATAGTTGCGATTTGGAAGCCTGCAACGGGGCGACGTCTGTTGGACATTATGTTGCAATTACTATTTCTGTGGTTTTCTTTGCAGTTAGGTCAGTGGTGAATTAATATAAATAAAAAGACGAATAAAATAAAGACTCAAGAGTGGGTTTCCACCAAGGCGGAGAGGAGTTGAGAGAAGCTGTGTTTTTATACAAAAACCGGCCAAGTGCGAATTGTAGTTCTTCCTTAACGGGAATCGAGTCACGAAGATTTTTACTACTTTCTCCGAGTTTGTTCTAACCTTTTTGTGTGGAAATGTAACTACAAATTTACTTTTTTCTTTACTTGTGCTATAATATAAGACATCGTTTCTTGCCAAATTTCAAGATTCTAGGTCAACGGGAAGTACAAACCCTATAGGTTCTGATTCCCATGCGTTAGTCAAAATATGCAGCATAACTGGCCGTATCTTTTGATTGCGTTGACTTAAGTTTGATTTTTTCACAGCTACCAGGGATTACAGGCTTGAGTTGTTTGATATTAATTCCTTCACGCGTTCCTGATAAAAAAGGTCTTGACATACAGATATACGGACAACGAAGTGATCTTTTCCTTTCCTTTTTTCCTTTTATGGTACGGAACCCTCAAAATAACCAAAACCGAGTCCGCTCGAGTTGTCATGGTTTAAAAACAGCGCTTCTCCTTTCGACTTTGGTTGGTACGCACTCTCTTTTGTTGATGATTACCAAAGTTTCCTTTTGATGCTTATGTTCTGACAAATACAGACGCGTCCAGTCCTACTAGACGTCAGATTTACGAGTACTTAAGTGTAAGTTTGTCTGCATAGAGGTCTATCGTCTGTGTTGGCCCTTTAAGTAGCACATTGAACTGTTATCGTTATAGCTGCCTCCGTAAACATTGTTCTATAAACTACCGATCCGGCGCTTCCAGTGAGCGTAATCAGTTTTATATAAACTAAATTTTAAAACTTTATATGTAAACGCGAATTTGTATTGCATTTCGGATGGCGCTGTCTGTTAGCACGTTATCTGAACATTATTTATGCAAATCAGCGTTTTCTTTTCGATTTAAGTTTAATAAATATATAATTGGTAATTCAAACAGCGCAGGCAAGTTTTGACCCCTCCCGCACCGAGCTTTACCTCAGACGCAGTGTTTTGGTTGACAAAATGTTAATAAAACTCATGAAGCCGCATTGCAGTGCGTACTTATAATTAAAGAAATATTTAGATATTTCTATGTTATTTTTTAAGTTAACGATATTTTTTAGTAAATGTACCTACACGACAGACAAGTTACATAAACAAAATGAATAGTGTTGTCTCTCACCCATCCTTCAATTATAGGATAATATCGATGTTATTACAACTAATTGTTGTTAAGTAAGTGTTATCTAAATTCTTACACGTTAAGAGCGCCATCCTTACCACAAACACTAAAAAATAAAAACTAGACTGCTACATATTAGCATTAATGATAAAACTGGGACGTATTATTTTATCTCATCGTAACTAAACATTTTTATAAAACAAGTTCTGGTTTTTAAATAATAGGCTAGTTTCCTGGGTCAAAAAAAGATGATTAATTTTTAGTCCGTCAGTTAGATTATCAAAAAATATTGGGCCCATGTTTTGCGTTTGTCAATCAAACAAAAAATGACGAAGATAAAGCGCATCAAATTGAGCACGTGACGCAGAACTTTAACGAGCTATATCTTCATAATTTTTTGTTTGATTGAGAAAAGAAAAAATACGTGTCCAATTTTTTTTCTTTCTGTTAATTCAACAGACGGACTAAATAGTTTTTTTTTAGGAAACTAGCCCATTTGGAAAATCCTACGTTTTGACAGAACGCAGCCAAGGATGGTGCTCTTCATAATTATAGAAATATAATATAATAACAATGATGGCGTTCTCTAAAAATATAAAATAATAATAAGCCATAATTTCAAAAGGTCAAAACTAAAAATTATTAAACTTTATGTTAAATACAACTACGAATTAATGTGTGATTTAATTTAACACAATGAGCCACCATTTTCAAAGTTTGATTGATTCAGTTAAGACCTAGTTTAATTCAAGCATTATTAGGTCAACTTAGATAAGTAATTTGTGATAGATCGTAGTTTCAAAAACCTATACTTAGAGCTTTATAACACTGGTAATTTTCTCGCATATCGCTAATGTGATAAGGTCCTAAGACTATACCAGTAGCGCGTAAGCTGGCATTAATAGCTAGAATATGGAGGGTAAAGATACCTCTACCCTCCATAGGCTAGAATTAACTGATTAATAATAATGTTCCATTAACGCATTCATTATTGAATCAATTTTTGTTGCTAGCTTGTAAAACTAATTATAGTCGAAAATTATCAATATATTATTATATTTTAATCTTTTTCTTATTTGAATATTTTTGCCACCGTTTAATCATGTTTTTGTTGAAGTTTTATGTACTTAGCTATTCATTAGGCGAATTCAAATATGTATTAATAATGCCACATCACATTCTCAAAACAATTTCTTACAAAATTATTTCTTTCTTATTTAATGTCGTTACTTAACTATTGTTATCACAATCAATATTCTATGTTCGACTATGTCTTTCATTTTCTTATTTTAAGTATTAAATACTAATTCATTTTATATGATTATACGAATTAGAGCTTTTTTGTTGCAACAATAATATTATGTTTTTATTGCAAGTGAACCCTTATCGTCAATCTGGCACATTAATTACAATTAATTAATTAATCACAATATTGTAGTACTTAAGTACCCGAAAAGATATTTTATACTAGCTCTAAGGCAGGAAAAACCATGTTAAGAATCATTTTTGATTCATGAAGCAGGCAAAATGTTTATAATACTTATCGTTAGAAATCCGATGACAGCCGATCATAATGATTATTAATATAGAAAATAAAGATGTCCTAACAGGTAATGTACTGTCAATCAACCTACCACCAACCATTTTTTTCATTTAATAATAAACTCTATGGGTTCCACTTAAAGTTAAAAATCGGTGCTCTTGAATTTTTTGACTGTACATTTGGGAACCTAATTTATGTTAAGAAATACTTTTGAGTACGTAATGGTGAGTACTTTAGCCCTGGGGGTTGCTTTGGCCTAGGCCGATAACTTCATCTAGGCTGCTTTTTTGCATTTAATTTATAATGTGTCACCATTATGTATTTATAAAGTACGTAAAAAAAGTTATGCAGATTTCAGTTCATCATTACTTGTTGTGTTACCCTTTAAGAATCAAAGTAACCTGGGTTACCCTTTTAGGGTCAAAGTAACCCGTTCTTTATAATGTCCCAAAAAATGGATCTGAGCCTTTTTTTGCTACTATTAAGGTACAGTCGACAACCTATCATCAAACCTCAAAATATCTTAATTGATATAAAAAACGTGTTGAACTTTTCAGTCCAAGTTGACATTTTGTGATTTTTTGCTAGGTTATAAGCTGTTGACTGTACTAGTCTTATACTTAGGTCAAGATAAAAGAATGTATGTAAAGAAAGCAACTTTCATTTCGTATAGGTTTGTCTCAGAAATGGATTTTATTTACTAAATTAGTTATCGACAAACCCCACCCTCCCTAGTGTGACGTCACATATTTTGCAGTAAATATAAAGTAACAGCAGTTCCGCAGTTAGTTTTAGATCTGTGTAAATTGATTTTTAATAAGATTATCAAACCAAACATTTGAAAAAATGAAATGAATGATTTTGAAATGTGACGTCACGCAATACCCTTTTCGTGCCACTTGCCCACGGTATCGCCATCCATTTGACCCAACTATAGATGCAGGTCTGTCGCCCATATTAGCCTCGCACCTTCTTACGCGGGAATAATAAATGGTCTGGTTATCTATAAGACTTTTGTTTCTGAATGTTAAGTGTTACTAAATAAAAATCCTTACTAAATAGTTGATAATGTTAATGTTGTCTATATTCTATTGCTGTTGTGAATTGCACCAAATGGAATAAATTAATTAGTACAAATATTTATTTTTTTATTACTCAAGAGAAATCTTTAAAAACCTGTAGTGTCCCGGGTCACGCGCAATGTAGAACTCCATAGTTTTCCGTTACAATAAATTTGCTATATGTTTTAAATAAATACAACATCTAAGTTATTTTCTTCTCCACGTACAGACAGCGGCAGGTTAACCTATCCGAAAAGTTAAAGGTCGTTGAATAGGCTATTTGACTGTTTTTTTAAATAGAGTTATTATTGTTGGTATTATATTCAAATAAAGCGTCAGCAATTTTATTTCAATGTTAAACCTTTGATTATAATAAAAAATTGTAATTCATTCTTAACGTTTTTAAAAGCCTGTGAAAACGCCGTCGGCCATGATGTACTTGTTTGTGACGTCACGAACCATTAAATATCCATTGAGTTATAAAGTACTAGAACGGGCATGTTAAAAAATCTTCGTCGACAGTCGCTCTCTGCTACTCTACTCATACTTTGTGCGAGCGTAGCGCAAAATCTCGCTTTGGGATGTCAGTTCTAGAACAAAGTTACTCAATGGTGACGTGCCTGTCATTGTAGCCGGCGTTTTTGACAATGTAAAATACCGACAAAAATATAACATTCGAAAATGCATTTTTTACAGTAATCTTAAACTATTTTTAGTAACTACCGATATGTTTCGGTTCCATATGGTAAAAACTATCAAACTAAATTATTAATTAAGTAAATTTTAGCACAAGGCAAATAGCCTATTGATTTTGAACTTTATATCCAACACTTAGAGATCAATATCAATTGAGAAAATTTGACGTTTTGTGGTAAGTTGACGTGTTGTCTGTACATTTTACAAATTACCTCAGTAACTGCACCCTAGACAAGACCTGAGAAGTAATAGTTTTACTTGTTACGTAAATAAATTTAGGAAATTGTTAAAATAAAAATTACTAAACAGTTTCTATAAAAACTGTTTATTTTGCTTACAAAAAATAACAACTTATCAATAAATCACATTGGTGTCATATACAATATTTTATTTAACATTTTACATGTTACTTATATTTGTCGTGGCCAGGTCGTAAAATTGATCACTTCACGATGTGACCGTGACCGACCATTTTAAATTAAATGAAAATGAATGAATTTAATAAAATGGATATATTTTATAATATAGAACAGATTCCACTGTCCACATCACGATGTGGTCTGACCAGATCAACGAATACTCTGCGTATGAACAGCTAATCTCACAACTACATTATATAGTCAAACATTGGTGATCATATCGAAAAATGTAACGTTATCTACCGATAGAAATGCTTGAATCATGACAATTATTCAGTTCTAAAAGTGAAATTAGGCGATTTTTAAGAAGTTACTTGAAAAATTTGCGCAACGACGCGCGTTAAAAAAATATAGAGTTCTGGACGTAGTTTGACAGGTTGATTATTTTAAATAACTATTTATTTATTAGCTTTCAAAATTAATAACTACTTATTTAAAATGTTTCATTTACCAAGATTAGAAAAAATCGTCAAATTCCAGTAACTGGTATTTTCATTTGATATATCATTTAAAACGTGTATCATTCAAACGCCAAACATGAATTAACCTTAAATCAATTATTGACGTTTCAACGAATGTGTTCAGTTTTAGTTAGTTATATTATGAAATACAACCATTTAATAAAATAGTCGGACATTTCACGAAGTGATCAATTCTAAGATCTGGCCACGACATAAACATAATACGCTGTATTATTGTAACAATTGCAATAAAACAATATGCATTTATCCTTAAATATTACATTTTTGTAACCAAATTATTTTTATTTTAATATAGTTTTGATATTCAGTACAAAATTTAATCTTCTAATCATCATCTTCATCACTACTTCATGGCTTTTATTCATCTAAATTAAAATGCTAAACCGAAAGAAAAACTAATTTGGCCTTTTCTTTAAGATTTCTATGCCTAATATTCAGCGTTAAAAACAATCTTGAGTCTATTTGTAATTTTTATGTTGAGATTAGACGTCAAATAATAAATAAGTCAATAAAACTAAACATGCAACAAAACAAAATACATAATCAGTTAAGAATTTTTTGAACTTTTACAATCTATGTACTTTATCATTTTATACATACAAATAATTTAGGCCAGAAAAAATGTATATTTTGGATCATAACTTAGATATAATTAAAATCCTGATTAAGGTATTCACATACCAGTTTTGAAAATAGGATTTTGGACACTTTTCAATTGACTATAATACAGCAGCAAGCTGGCGGTAATACATAGTATACAAGTTAAATATTTATGGGCATCTTACCATGTAAGTAACCATCAAAATAAAATTAACTCATCACGTGTCGTTATGACGATTGGACTTATATCCTCTAAATATACTTTTATAGCTGGCGGTAGTTACAACACGTTTTAATAGGGCACATTTTTTTTATTAAACTCGAGAAAATTAAGGTTTTTTGAGATTGATTTTTGATGAAGATTTTTTTTTGTGAAATCGAGACATAAACATATTCGTTTATAAAAATTTGTTGCGTTCTTTTTCGTTACGACGGCAGAATCATTACATAGAAAAAAATTCTATGTTTCAGAAAAATGAAGGTCGCGCGTCGCGACGTAATCTAAAAGTTCGATAATAATTCATTAAAATTTAGGCTACGGATTGCAATGAAAAACGTAATTTATCAAACTGCCAACATTTGATATTCGAGGATTTTCTTCGACACCGTCATTCATTAATCTAATTAAATAAAACTAATCTATCTACATTCGCTAGAGACCGACATTAGGGCGTATGATCTATGTTAATTTCTTGATGTTTTCCTAAATCCATTCAACAAACTTGATCACGCATTATGATTCGTTACGATATAATAATATTACATAGGAACAATTTACAATTGATATAAAAAGAGTCTTGCAGTGATGTGGTTAAACTGTAATTATTATGTTTTATTTTGTAGCTATTATATTTAACAATAAAATGGCCAACGTTACAAAAAACATAAAAAAGGGATTAATATACGTTATAGCGTCGTATGTGGAAAACAATTTAAAGGTAGTATTTATTTAGTAGGTACTATTTATAAATAAACTTATTTAATATCAAAAGATATTAAGTTAAACGGTTTGGTCAGGCCATACTATTGTAAAAGATCTAAGGCAAACCATCTACTAACTGACCATCTCCAATTCTTAAATTTTTTATTTAAGAAACAACATTCTTTCTCTCTCTACTGATTCCATATATACATTATTTGGATGACACATGTACAGAAGTTGTAACAATACAAACTGCTTAACCTGCTTTATGTGGCCAGTTTTTAGTACGTTTACCCTACTAGAAGCGCGTAAAGCACGCAGCAGGCAGTGATTACATTGTAATTTGATAACCTAACTATTGCTTAGATCACGTCCCTTCATGCGCACTACTAGAGCTAATATTCCGAGTCCGTTTCCCACTACCCGTTGCTGATTTGTTCTTGTGTCTCTTTCTATCACTATCTTCCTCACTCACACTGTTACACCTAGGTTTGGGGCTTAACATCGTGTCGGAACTCACTGACTCCCGTTGGGACTTTTTCCGTTGACGTTTAGGCACGTTTTCGCCTATGAGCATCTCGTTGAATTGTCTCTGCCTGGCCTCCCAGTAGAGGTTTTGTCGTTGGATAACGTCAGGGTATTTCGCTTCGAAGGCCGTGTCGGGTGGGATGAGGAGTTCCCAGCCTGACAGGCGCGAGTTGTATTTGGCGACTGATTGTATTATTTCTAGCACTTCTAGGGGAGGGAGACGGACCGCTGCTGCGACCTTCCGTCGGTCGATGTAAGGGTGTTGGGTGAAGAGGTACAACTGGAAGAGATAACACTGATTTAGATTAATTATTTTCTTGTTATTGTGATATATACTAATCACTATTTTTTTTTCCTGATTTCATTTAAATATAATATTTCGTCGGCAGAGTTGCAATACTTGCAAAGGTATTCAAAGTTATACACTGGATGGACTGGTCAGATGTCGGTTTCTAAGATACATGTATTATTTACCAACACATTATCATCGAGGTAGCCGAGTTAGATTTATGGTGCATCTCAATATTTTTCCCGTTTTCCATATTGCTCCAATAGTAATGTTTTTGTATAAGAGCAGCTGATTGCGTGGTTTTAAGGAGAATTAGCAGTTTAACAAATACTTACAGCAAAATCAACCCAAAAATGACAAAAACAAACAAATGACCAGTGTAAGAAATTATTGAGGATCTGTAAAATTTAAAATAAACACAAACGTACAAAATAATACATAGCTTTAATTTTGTACTTTTGTGTGACAGGAATAGGTGTGTGACAGGTAAAGGTGTGCGAAAGGTACAGAGATGTGACAGATACAGGTGTGTGAATTGTACAGTGTGTGACAAGTACAGGTGTTTGCTAGATACATTTGTGACAGGCAGATACAGGTGTGCAACAGGTACAGAGTTGTGACAGATACAGGTGTGTGACATGTACAGTGTGTGACATGTACAGTGTGTGACATGTACAGTGTGTGACAAGTACAGATGTTTGACAGATACAGATTTGTGACAGGAACAGGTGTATAACATGTACAGTGTGTGACAACTGACAAGTACAGGTGTTTGACAGATACAGATTTGTGACAGGAACAGGTGTGGTACAAGTACAATGTGTGAAAAGTACAGGTGTTTGGCAGAAACAGATTTGCGACAGGAACAGGTGTGTGACATGTACAGTGTGTGACAAGTACAGGTGTTTGACAGATAGATTAGTGACAGGACCAGGTGCGCGAGTGTACCCACCGTGTGGTCGCGCGCGGCGCACATGAGGCGCGGCGGCAGGCGCGCGCGCGGGTACAGGTCGGCGGAGCGCGCGGCCCACAGCCCGCGCACGCAGCACGCGCTCGCGCTCAGCGCCGACAGCAGCGCCGCCTCGCTCAGCGGGCCCTCGTCTGTGCGGACCATCGCGCGGAGGTCGTTGAATGTCATTAGTTTTGCTGCAACGAGTATTGGTTTTAACCCCTTTTTTTTCAAAGTGTGCGCTGTGAAGGTCTAGAGGGGGGCGGTGAGCGGTGATTCAGAAGGAGGGGATATCCTCAGGACGTGTGCGGCCGCCGACCTTGCCATTATGAACACGTATTTCGAAAAGAAAACCGAGCACCTCGTCACCCACAGGAGCGAGAGGCACGAGACTCAAATCGATTTCCTGCTCGCTAGGAGACACCGCATCAGTGATGTGCAAGGTCATACCCGGTGAGAGTCTCGCTACGCAGCACCGTCTGCTTGTCATGGACCTCCGCGTGAAGCCCAAAATCGAGCGTATCGAGCGCCGCCAACGCCAAATCGGATGGTGGAAGCTCGATGAAGACACGTCCCAAAAGTTTGCCTTAACTATCGGCGACAAATACAACGGTAGTGATAGCGAACCAGTCCAAAAATACTGGGATAGGATTCAGGCAGCCGTCACCGATCCGACAAAAGTGTGATGTCTCGGATTCACCGTCGGAGTACACCAGGGTTCCGTCCTCAGTCCGTTTCTGTTTAGTATGAATTTAGACGTTGTGTCAGACAGCATCAGAGACTCACATGAACAGCCACCATAGCTGCTGATGTATGCTGACAATATCGCGCTGGTAGACGCAGACAGGGGTATAATAGGCTGACCCCAGAATGCCGGTTAAGCTGAAAGGACAGTTCTATAAGTCCATCATTAGGCCTGTCCTTTTATATGGCAGCGAAGCGGTGCCGCCACTTGAGCGACACAAGCAGGAGCTGCGTGTCACGGAGATGAATATGCTGCGGTGGATGTGCGGAGTCACAGAACTCGCGCATCCGCGGTAGCCTTCGTGTACGTGATATTGCAGACAAACTGCAAGACCGCCTACGCTGGTACGGCCATGTTTTGCGGAAACGGGTCAGCTAGGCAGCAGTAGGAAACAAATGTCTGGCCATGCCGCCACCGCCGGGTCCTGGCAAGAGGGGTAGACCCAAGAAATGCTGGCTTGATATCGTGAGGGCTGACATGCATGCCAGTGATCTCACTACCAGAGACGCTCAAGACCGTGCGAAGTGGAGGAGTAAACTAAGGAAAGCGGACTCTGGGCTCCAAAGCGATGGCTTAATTTGGACGCAACCGGGATTGACCGTATGATGATGGATAATGTTTTCCCTTTAAATGCCACCTGCCTCAAATGAACCAGATTCTACCGAATCATCATAGGAAAAATTATTGTTCTGACGGTTTTGTGTGACTCGAAAATAACTTCACAGCAGCCTGTCCAGTTTATCACAGGTCAGTGGTGCAGTAACATCCAGTATTTTTTTCTGCTTTTGGTAAATTTTCTTGTCGAGGCTTACAAGAGCTAGAGCTTCAAGTCAAAATTTAAAAAATAAGCCTGTCAATAGCCACGCTTATATGATACCTCTTCTGTTCCCATAGATTGTATCAATGCTGTCAGAGTTCTTAATACAATTAAATAAATAAATAATGTTTTAATATCTTGGTTTACTTGAAACTTCTTACCATTGATAAGTATCTGCCTCAACTGGTCCTGGGGCGGTGGTCTCGTGGTGGGGGCCACGTCGGCCTCGTCCGGGGGTGGCGGGGGCACCAGTGTGCGGATGTAATCTTTCGGCCGCACTGTCAACGCTGACCCATCGGATGTCGTCATGCTGAACAGCTTTAGACGCTCAAGCTAAGGAAGAATAATCACAGATCACAAAATATATTACAGTTTCTCTGGTCACAGAAGAGCCAATTAAGCGTAGCACCCACAGAAAGCGTGAGAGGGACGGCGACGAGTCGTGTCGGGAGTACGGTCGAGTCGCAGCTCCGTGCACGCCTTCTGATGTGTTGCGCTTTAGGCAGGGTTCGAAATTGTCGAGATTCCGTAATTTAAAAGAAGTGTTGATAATTAAAAAGAACCTGGGTCAAGTTATTTATGTCATCTTTTAAACTAAAAGGCAGATTATTTGAATGTTTTTTGACTGTAATGTCACAAAAACTACAATTTACAGTAGGTGAATAATAGTTTTATCACTAAGAAATATGCTATTTTAGTTTCGTTCCTTTTTAAACAGGTTACATATCAACACTTGCAAGGAAAAAATCGTAACTCACTTTTTGGCAGTTTCAAGTTTCAAACATAATCTTAGTACCTGCCTACTTAAGAAAAAAATGTTGTTTTATTGAAACGTACACCCGTATCTAAATTCCTTCGCGTTAAAGAATTCTACAGTGTAAAAACACTGTTCGTAATCATCCGCATCGTGTTTAGTTGCAAGTGCTGACATGAATCAACCATAAATTAATTCCGAATAAAAAAATAAGCTCTAAAATATTTAAAGCAGTTTAATCGATAAGGCAAATACTCAAACCAGCTAGGTCAAGATTCAGATCAATAAATCACATAAGTACTACGTCACTTATTTGCCAGTGATATTGATGCCTGGTCATAGCCATTCCAAGCTTAAACATGTTCTAGGGTGTTGGTAAAAAGTTTCGGAAAAATCCGTCTCCTTACACCACGCTTCATTGGAATTGATTTTGTGCTTTGGTCTAGTAGGTTATCGGTTGGTTTGGAGTGATGGATAGTTTTACCTATTAAATCCATTTTTGAGACTATTATTCTAACATTAAAGAATTTTCAAGTCGTAACAATTTATTGGTATTCATAAAGTAACTAAGACCCATAAAAATACATTTTGAGCATTGTATCGCAGACATAAAATCTTTTCATTTTATGCAGTAAATATTGAAATACATTTTAGAATTGCATGTCTAAATTTTGTAATTTAGACATATAATAACATTCTACAAAGTATAATTTACAACATGACATTGTTGTCATGTTGTAAATTATACTTTGTAGAATGTTATTTTACCTCACAAAATTCTATAATTTATTTGTAAATAATAATATGACCACATCACGTTACAGCCCTTCCTTTATCCCAAATTATTAAGGTAAGTTGGTATTAAAGTAAGGTGGATTACCACCAAAACTCTTTAAAAATATATAATATATATTTCAAATGCTCTCCTGTAAAGTTGCCAAAAGTGAGTTACAATTTTATTCCTCAGGTGTCACACATATTTACGTTTCATTGTTATTATCAATTGGTAATTATCCTTTCGAAGCCTGCAATTAGGTAATATATATTTAAAGAATAGACAAAATATTCTTACATCAGCTTGATCTGTATCAGAATGCCTCCACATAGTGTCGTACCAAGGCTCTTGAGATATCCGCTGTGATATCGTTTCGAAGGACTTTTCTCGTGCTTTTTTCGCGATTTCAGTCTCTTGACGTGCGAATTTTACTGTCACCTGTAAAAAAAAAATTATCACTTATCCATATCTAATACACAAAATTAAAAAAATTTGACTCTTGAGTGTTTTAAAATAAAATCAGCCTATCATTTTCCATGTAGGCGTCTTCTAGCCAGTGATTTTAGCTTAGCTTATAACAATGAGTATTTTTATAAAAAGTAGTTCGAACTTTTACACCTCTAAGGAATCATAGGTCTATGATTCCTTAGAGGTGTAAAAATTCAAACTAGTGTTCAACATTAATTTTAATTTGATAAGTACCTCTTCTGGTACATTGAGACTGGTACCTGAGAAATGGTGATTCTAGGAATTTCTACTTTCACCATTTTAGGTCTGCAGCTTTACTTTTAAAAAAAACAGTAGTAACACAAAAAGGTACCTGTTGGGCCTCAGCCTCCTTCTCTTCCTCATCAGAGTCATCAGCTTTATTTTTGTCATGTTTACGCTTGTCTTGTTTATCGTAATATGAATATGACGGCCTCATCTGCACTACACCTGTGAGAACAAAAATAAATAAATATTGGACAACATTACATACATTGCTCTGATCCTATGATACGTAGCTTAAGCACTTGTGTTACAGAAATCATAAACAACGACGGTACAACAACACCCAGACCTGAGACAATACAGAAACGTTATTTTTCTACGTTGACTGACCAGGTATCGAACCCGGAACCTTAGAGATAGCAACACCAAGTCGAGTATGCTTGTCTCTCGGCTACGGAGGTCGTCATCAATATGCACACCAAGAGGTTTGCATTTCCACAAATTAAATTCCACAGATTTAAACAACTCTATACAGGCTGGGACAATCAAGGATAACCTTCTATAGATTATACAGGGTTACATTTCAAACGGGTGCTAAATCTTTAGGAGTGGCTAGGAATCGGTAACTTAATCGAAGTATGCAAAGAACAAAAAAAATTTTTTTCATGTTTAATTATTCCTATCCGCTGTTAAAAATCATACGCGTGGATAATTTAACTCGTTTATGAAAAAATTGCACTGTATGTGCACTGCGTAAGGTCCTTGCAGGCTCCCCGTACCTATGCCTCTGATGAATGACCGTGTGGCTTTCGTAATCTCTCTGTTGAATTTATTTTAGGATATTTTAAAATATTTCTTTTTCCTAACATACGATTATTAAAAATAATGATTAAAAAGCTTCTTTATATTGTTCACTAGATCTTATTTTTTTAATTTGGCACCCCTTTGCAATGTAATCCTGTAGATTCTACACATCGTAGTGAACAACTTTTGTTCTATGACTTTTAAAAATATGCAAATTGTTTTTTGTCTTTCTATTTAAATTCAATCGGCGGTTTGGCAATTTTGTATGGAAAGTCAATAATTTTTATGCAAAAGTCATTGAACAAATTTAAAAGTTGTTCACCATGATTTATAATATGACAAGGTTATCCTTGATTCATGGGACACTGTGTATATGCATACTTATGCAAGTCCTGAGCTTCACTCTATGATAGACCACATCTAAACCCATAGATTCTATGGGTTAAGATTTAGATTACATTCTATGGCATAGAATGTAAAACAAAAGTCATCCTACTAGAGAGCAAAATTAATACAACTTTAGTTAAAAGACTGCATGCTTATTAAAAAGATTTCATTATACATTAAAAACAATAGTATTATAATTATGTGTCAAAAAATTCAATTTGATACAACATACTGTTGATGCATTGAAACAGGACTGCAGTTCAGTCCAGCCAGATCTTTTAGGTGTAATGATTGCTGAAATATTTTAAAAGCATTAGTATAAAATAAAGTAGCCAAGTGTTACCTTGTATTGGTGTGCAGTGCAGCTCTTTATCTTGCAAAATAGCAACAGCATAGTGCTGAGTCTCATTACATGGAGAAGTACTCTCAAATACCATTTTGTCCATGATACCGTGCCTAAAATATTGGGTCTTGTCTTTTTCTTTGACATGCCATGATGATTCCTAGAACAGAATGTTTGGATTAACAACAGTTTTCATGTAAGTTTTAGATCAGGGCTACCAGATGATAGAATTTTCCTGACATGTCACGAATTTTATAAAAAAAAATATTATGAGGCATCTTTATTCCTTAAACATAAAAGACTCCCAAACTTTTTTGTTTGGAGCCTGGCATACCTTAAGTTGCAAGAAACCTTAAATAATGTTATTTTGGTGTACACCTATGTAACATACATTAATCGAAAGAGAAAATAATTACAAAAAACAAAGACTCTTTGACAAGAGACATTTTGTCAAAGAGTATTTGTTATTTATAATTATTTTCTCTATCGATTAACATATCTTTCATAAGTGTACACCAAAATGACGCTATTAAAGGTTTCTTGCAACTTGAGGTATGCTAATTAGGTTCGATGCCTTTTATAAAGGTACGTAGGAAAATTTATTGCAGACAGGGGTTTTGTCTGAACATGTCATTGGATCCGAACTTTACCTTTATAGGACTTTAAGATAGGTAGCGTAATTAATGCTCAAGAAACGAACACTTATTAGTTCTGATATCATAGACGGTTACCAAATGAATGTTTTTTACAGCTTTTACATTTGATTGGGTCTTACCTGGTGTCCATCAGTGTTTAATGCAATCTGCTCGCCTTTAGACGGGCAATATTTATCGCTGTAAGTGTCCAATCCAACCTCAAGCCTCACTAACTGGTTCTTAGGCTTGACTGAGGCATTCAGCACTTTTACGTCTTTCCAGTCTCTATTAGCCGGCCTGACTGGATACTGGTAAATGTAAAGATTCTTCGAAAGCGCCTGGGATAAATAAACCGGAATCTAAAAATGTAATAGCCCAGATATGGTGAAAAATATAACTTTATTGAACAATAACATAACCTTGTTAATATACCACGTTGCTAAATAACAGTGATATATTCCAATACCTCTTGAACAACTGGATCTTCTTCTTCCATTTTTTAGGAAATTTATTTTGTAATAACACTATACCATAGCAAAATTTTTATACAAATTAATCATGGAAACCAGGACTCCGTCGAACAACTGGGTCGGTCGACGAATCAAAATATATTTTTTGACAGCTGTGTGTGTGTCATAGAGAATTATTAGGGCTAGCTAACACCCACGGGTGACCATAGATATGAATATGTACTAAAGTACGGGTGACTTTTTTCAGCGTGACTATAACGTAGTTTTACTTGATCCTGGGCCCTTACCATGACCACTGATCAAGTAAAATTATGATCATGACCTCTTAGAGCAGGCCTGCTTTTGAACTGCCTGGAAAATGAATGGTTTTCTGTAAGCTTTTAAGGTAAGGGTCCAGGACCCTTACCATAAGCTTATAGAAAACCATTCAGTTTCCGGGCAGTTCAAAAGCAGGGCAATAGTTGAATGGTTGGAAACCGTACCCTAAGCTCTAAAAAGGTGAACGCCTTTTGCACTGCTAGACCTCAAGGTGAACAGTTATTCTTGTCTGTGGTCTGTTACTTTGAAAGAATGAAAGAGTGAGACAACGTAGTGATTACTTGGTCAGTGAATGAGACAGAAGAATAACAAAGAAAAAGTAGATTCAAACTTTCCATTTAATTTTAAAAGTAGTTTATAAACAAATTTCATGACGAAAAAGCAATAAACGTGCACATTATTTAAAAATGATCGTTATTGTAAACATGGGAAATAGATTTAACACGGTAAAGCGATTCGAACGGTTTTCAGATTGTTTTGGCGCTAAATTTCTAATGCGTTGAAATACCTGTAATACCTTTTTGTAAGTATTATGATGTTACCCCGATGTCAGCAAAAAGATGGCATAACTAAAATGGCAATGTGCAGGCCACTTATGCACGTAGTTTTACTGAATCAGTGGCGTATGCCATAAAGACCACAGGTGAAAAGCGCGGGAAACGTCGATCTTGAAGGACGTCATTTTTCTTGCTCTTTGCAAATTATTTTTGAAAAAGTATCAGATTGGTGGTGAAGTGCATAATAATCTTCTATTTTTATTCGTATGTAGTATATTTAATTGTGTGATATAGTTATTATCAGTTCTGGGTAAGTTTTAAACTTTTTTGCCGCCGACATGAACGAGCCAGAGGATCCTGGAGGGACGGCCCTCCAGGATTGGAACACAATACCCTCTCAAGATGTTAACTCGGTGCCCCAGGCGTCTCATTTTATTACAATTACACAAAGTCAGTCAGGTATGGATACTGAGGGTTCTTTGTTGGACACGGACGGTGAGAATGCGACTAGTCGCCATAAGAGAAAAAGAACATCTGCGCGCAAAATATGCAAGCATTGTAATAAAAAGCGACGAAGTCGTCATGATAAGTCTTCTGTGATCGGTATTGTGAATGATTCTGATTGTCGTTGTGAAAATCCTATCTACATTGAACAAGCGAATATTGTTAAAAGTACTGAACAAGTATGTGATTCAAACTTTTCCACTCCGACTCCTGTTACTTCTCACACAGCATCAGATAAAAACCCTGTTCCGAACTCATTTAGCAGACATTTGTATCAGGCTACTGATGTTTCACCTTATGTAGTTCATATACAAAAAGAACAAACCACTCCCAATCAAAACTGTTCTTTGCATCCAGTTACAGTTGGTCACTTTTTGAAAAAAAAGTCTGTAAGAGGTATTGTAGATGGAAGTCTTAAAAAGATAGGTCGAAACCGAGTTTCAGTGTCTTTTTCTAGTTTTGAAGATGCCAATGCCTTTTTAAAAAATGAAATACTGAAGTTAAATAATTACAAGGCCTTCGTACCAATATTCAATGTTACCCGCATGGGAGTAATCAGAGGAGTTCCTATTGAATGGAATGATGAAGATATTTTAAATAATATATCTGTACCAGTAGGGTGTGGTAAAATTCTTAAAGTTAGACGCTTAAATAAAAAGAATATGATTAATGGAAAATCTGAATTCGTCCCCATTGAGACAGTTGTTGTTACATTTGATGGTCAGATACTACCAAAAAGAATCTTTCTATGCTATAATTCATTGCCAGTAGACCTTTACATTTATCCGACCATTCAATGTTTTCAATGCTGTCGCTATGGACATGTAAAAAGCCAGTGCAGGTCCCTTCCCCGATGTTATAAGTGTGGACTTGGTCACACAGGTGACACTTGTGATGTTGAGGAAGAGAATATTGTATGTTTTTTGTGTTCAGGTTCCCATCAAGCTACTAATAGGAAATGTCCTGAGTTCTCTCGACAAAAGAGTATAAAAGAGACTATGGCAAAAAGTTGTATTACTTATGCTGAAGCACTAAAGTTACACCCCCCTATCAGTAAGTCCTTTGCAGATGTTTTATTATCTGGAGGACCTCCACAACAACAGATTCCCACCCCTCATTCTTCAAGCTCTAAATTAAAATATGTCCACAATAATAATCCAGGTTGGAATTCCTACAGAAAAACTGTATTAATGAAACCTAGATCTCCATTCAAAGCAGGAAAAAGTTATGACCGTGACCAACATCAAGCTATGACTAATGAATATAATACTCCTTTTGCTCCAAGCAAAAGTATTTTGATTAATAGTGATACCACTAATACTTTGTCCAATATGTCTATTAAAGAACTAATTATCACATTAATTTCCTCATTGAATCAATCAAATTTAATATCACCGTCCAACGCTGCCTTAAAAAACAATGATCTCGTAGTTGACCTTAGTTCTGCTGTTAATGAAAAAGTTCTCTATAGCAGTTCAATGGAACTGTCAAAGCATTAATAATAAGAAAAGCGAGTTATTACATATTATTAATAAATTTGATCCATTTTTAATTGCCTTACAAGAAACCTGGCTTCGGCCAGATTCTATTTTTAAAATTTCTGGTTTCTCTTGTGCCAGAGAAGATAGAACTGATAGTTATGGTGGAGTTGCTTTGCTTATCCATCATTCTGTTCCATTTACTCATATTCCCCTTCCATCACATAGTAATACTTTCTCTATAATAGCTGCATCTCTACATAGTATCTCTTTTGTTTCTGTTTATATACCTCACCCATCAACAGCCATATATGATGAACTAGAACAAATTCTAAGTAATATTCCCAAACCTGTTATAGTTATGGGCGATTTTAACGCTCAACACCAATCGTGGGGTAGCGCCAGTTCCAATCACTATGGTAACAGAATTATAGACTTCTTAGACAATAATAACTTATGCCTTTTGAATACTGGAAGTCCTACCCGCCGCACAAAGCCCCACGAGGGACCTAGTGCTCCTGACTTAACTATCTGTACTCCAAATCTTGCTTCTTCTTTAACATGGTCAACTTTCCCTTCCACACACGGTAGTGACCATTTTCCAATTTCCATTTATTTTCCAACTATGGCTAAACCGAAATATAATCGCCCTCCCCGACTTAAATATAAAATTCAAAACGCTGACTGGAATTTATACAGACAAACAGTGGATCAAAAAATGACATTATTGCCTGATATCCAAAATAATAGTCTTTCAAACTGTGCTGAAGCTTTAGCGACTCTTTTGTTAGAAGCTGCAGATGAAGTATTTCCCGCCAAAAACATCAGGAGAAATAAGTTACCTCCCCCACCTTGGTGGGACACGGAATGCTCGCAAGCTGTAAAAAAAAGGAAAGAGGCTGAAAATCTTTATACTTCACATTCTAC
The DNA here is from genome assembly GCA_963576865.1 of Anania hortulata. NCBI lineage: Eukaryota > Metazoa > Arthropoda > Insecta > Lepidoptera > Crambidae > Anania > Anania hortulata. The sequence continues at coordinate 16,758,372 of OY756395.1, read as the reverse complement.
GACGGAAAACTTTGATAATCTCTCCAGTATTATAAACAGTACCAAGAAATTATTTAAACAAAAGAAATGGGAAGGTTGGAGAAAGTTCTGCCATTCTATTTCTCCTGAAACCTCACCATCAGCAGTTTGGGCTAATATAAGACGTTTTAGATCTGTTTTTAAAGACTCTGGTCCTAACTTTCTTTATGAGCCAATAGTAAATAAATTCTTAGATAAATTAGCTCCTTCTTCAGTCCCTCAAGAACTGAACATATATGATGAACAGCCTCATTCCTTAGATATGAATAACTCTGAATTAAGCTCTCCTTTCAATTTATCTGAGCTTAAAGGTATTCTGAGTTATGTAAAGGACTCTGCGCCTGGCAGTGATGGAATACCTTACTCTTTCTTAGTTCATCTGAATGATTCAACTCTGTCTTATTATCTATCTCTTATTAATTCCATCATGCATTCTGGATACCTCCCTCCATCATGGAAAGTACAGGAGGTGATTCCAATTTTAAAACCAAATAAAAATCCATCAAACCCTGAGTCATATCGCCCCATAGCTCTTTCCTCAGTTTTAATTAAAATTGCCGAACATCTCATTAAAAATAGGCTTGAGTGGTTTATAGAAAGCAGAGGATTGTTAAGCAACTACCAATTTGGCTTTAGAAAGGGTAGAAGCACCTCCGATAGCATTGCTATTTTTACCACTGATATTAGATTAGCTTTTTCTAGGAATCAGCACCTTTTAGCAGCTTTTTTAGATATTACGTCCGCATATGACAATGTGGTATTATCTATTCTTCGAGACAAGTTAATAAAGTTAAATGTACCCTTTTTATTGATCAATTTAATCTTAAATATTTTAGTAGAACGCAGTATTCATGTTGTATCCGAAAATTCTACAAACTCTAGACTTTTATTTAATGGGCTTCCACAGGGGTCAGTATTGAGTCCGCTACTGTTTAATATTTATTCTTATGATTTAGAATCTTCACTTACCAATAATGTTAGCATATTGCAATATGCAGATGATCTTCTTCTGTACTTTTCTGATAAAAGCGTTGCAACACTTTGCTCATCACTCACTTCTTCTCTTGAAATGCTTAAGTCCTGGCTAGATAAAAATGGATTATCACTCTCTGTTGCGAAAAGCTCAGTTGTTCTTTTTTCCAGAATGCGATGCCCTCCCCCTATATTAGTTCAATATGATAATTTAAATATTCCTGCGAACAATGAGGCCAAATTTCTGGGGGTCACCTTGGATTCGAAATTAACTGGATTCACACACTTTTATAATATCAGCGCTAAATGTGAACGTCTCCTCAACATACTAAGATGCTTGGCTGGAGTCTGGTGGGGGGCTCATCCTTTTAACTTAAAACTTATTTACAATGCCCTTATCAGAAGCTCTCTGGATTATGGCACCCAATTTTTAGAACCTTGTAGTGTTGTAGGTATTAGGAAACTTGATGTCATCCAGACTAAAGCCCTTCGAATAGTTGTAGGCGCAATGAAATCTAGCCCTAATAACGCACTTCAAATTGAATGTGTAGAACCGCCGTTAAAGCTTCGGCGTCAGTTCCTGTGCGACAAATTCTTATTTAGAGCTTTACAGTTATCAAATCATCCTCTTTTTCCAAAACTAAAATCTCTGTCTGAACTGATAGAAAATTCTGCTTATTGGTCACACAAATCACCACCATGTCTAATTGTTAGTTTTCGTAAAATACTCTCTTTACAAGCTCCTACACACAAATCTATGAACCTCCCTATATTCTGTTCCAGTTTTGATTCATTAATTATTTTCCCCAATATTATTTTTGATGTTGATATTTCCAAATCTGATATTCATGCTGGTATAAAGTTTAATTTAATTTTAGAAAATGATTGGTATGATTGGCATCATTTATACTGTGATGCCTCCAAACACTCAAGTGATGGTAATGTTGGTGTAGGTGTTTACCATTCCCAGTACAAAATAAGTCAAATGGTCAAACTGCCACCTGAATCGTCTGTATTCACTGGTGAATGCTTTGGCATTTTTAAATCATTAGAATACATTCTACTTATGAAATTGCATAAAGCTGTTATCTTTACTGACTCTAAAAGTGCCTTAGAATCCTTAGCAAAATTTCCATTCAAATCAAATATCTCTTTTCCGGTCATTATTCAGTGTAGAAAATTATTACACACTTGCTCACTAAAAGGCATTGCCGTAACTTTTGTATGGATTCCAGGTCATAGTAGTATTTCTGGGAATGAAAAAGCAGATTTGTTAGCCAATAATGCTATAAGCTCTGGTGATCTTTTCCCGTATAAGAACTATAGTCACGATTTGGTTGCTCTACCTAAAGTTAATTTGTTTAAAAAATGGGAGGAAGAATGGGACATCAGTAGTCAGACTAAAGGCAGATCCTATAAGCAAATTCAACCATATATTCCTATTAGGCCTTGGTTTTTTAGAACAAGTCTAGATAAATTTTCTGCTACAAGTATTATTCGTATGAGACTGGGGCATACTTGTACCCCAGTCCACCTAGCAAGGCTTAATATAATAGAAAGCAATCTATGCGAGTGCGGTGTCGAGGTGGGTGATTTAAATCACATATTTTTCACTTGCCAAAAACATAATCGTTCAGTTTTTATTTCATCACTGCTATCCCTCCGTGTCCCTTTTCCTACATCCATATCCTGTCTTCTATACTTATATGATTATGATATATATAAGTGTTTATCTAAGTATTTAATTTTAAATAATATAAAATTATAAATAACATAATATCCTAAATTATTATACTTACATATGTTAATACTTAAGAATTTATTTTCTAATTTCTTAAACCCTTTTATTCCTCATTCACCTACTACCCTGATCCTTTCTTCTAATTTCCCGGTAAATTTCTGATTCCAAACGTTTCCTTACCTTTTGTCCACATATCGTTATGGCTAAACGCAAGCCGCGCAAGCCAAAAACTTAACAAAAAAAAAAAAAAGACCACAGGTAAAGACGATAAAAGATGGTCACAAGGTTTTGTTCAGGAGACCCGAGACCCCGTACAGGAAGACGAAGAGTGAGCAGACCACCAACCAGATGGTCGAATGATACCTATTATAAAGACAGTATGCAGGCAGGACCGACCTAGACAAGAATCGCCGCATAAGAGCAAGAGGCATATGTCCACCAGTGGACCAAACATTATGCAGAAAAAGTATGAATATTTTTATAAACAACATAGGAAATGGGTTAGATAATTTACTCACATTGTAAGTTCTTAAAAAAGAGCATAGCAGTAATTTATTATATTATCTTGAATTTTGTGAATTAAGCTGATAAAGTTCACATAAAAATACATACAAGATTTATAAAAAAAAATTTTTATAGTGTGATATAAAATCAGATCTTGATATAATTTGTTAAACTGTCCATTGGGTGAAGTTGATCTTGCATTTTGTTATTTCGTTTGTTTTAATTGCAGCAGTTTACCTGTAACAAGAACAAACGACAACAACAACAACATCCACTCCACAAGCACTGAAGATCATTGTTGTCTGTGTACCCAGGGTTGCCACCTTTAGGGGAAAAAAAATCGGGACAAATCGAGCATCCACCAGAGACGTTCGGAGTCTAAGGAAAATGAAACTTTATTTTGTGTTTTTATTACTTTTTTTATTATTTTTTATTGCATAACTAATACAAAAATGACGTAGAATTATTAAACGAGCCTCTTTTAATAATTAATTAACTAATTTACTATTAATAATAATAATGTGGGTATCTATTTTATATAATTATTTTTTCCATACGTATTTTTTGTTGCTACGAGACGCTTTTAATAATTCCGCGTCATTTTTGTATTTAGTTATAAAGTCTGAACAAGAGATATTAATATTTAATGAAATTAGCAGTTCCGCTTTTATTAAATCAACTGAGCAACGATTTCTGATATTAGACCATTTCATGGTCATTAGTGAAAATACGCGCTCAACATATGCATTTGAAGGAGGTATACTCAAAGCACGAGATACAACACTAAATAAAGCGTTCAACTTTTGCTCCTTTGCGACTTTAAATACTTGGACCCATTTTTGATCAACGCTTTGCTTTTGCTCGATCTGTGGTAGTATATTCTTCACCATACTGAAGTCTTCAAATAACTCGTCCGTAGAAAATCCTACTTCAGAATCGAATCCCATAATTGAAGCAGCATCACAAAGTTCTACAAAATTTAAATTCCCATCAAGCGACAATGGTTCCAATTTTTTTAGGGGATTCGATTCATCAAAATCAAAGCGGTTTTGAAGATAATCCAGCGCATTTTCATAAAATTCCTTGAAATCCGATATACATTGTTCATACACTGTTTTTTCTGCACGGTGCCGGGCAATACGCAAATGGGATCCATAAAATTTTTCATTCAATCTTGTCTTTAGGCTTTCTGCCACATCTGCCACAGTTTTGTATAGTTGGGTCGAACTAGTTGACATATTTTGCAACACCAAACTTGCCTTCTCAAACACTGTGCAAATATTGGCACAAAAACTTAAGTACAAGAACGTCTTGCCGAACATGTACGATTCTACGTCGCTCTCATCGTCTGTTGTTATACAAAGCAATGTCTTTAAAGCTTTTGGACATTCATTGCCTATGGATATAAAGTAAGAAATGATGGCAGGATAAACCTTCAAAATCTTTTGTATTGCAGTACCCAATGAAATCCATCTTGTTGTTACGTGTTTGTTGATCTCAGTCCATTCCAGTTCCGCAAATGTTACAAATTCCTTTAAACTCTCCCTCCTCAACGCAGAAGATGAGAAATGGCTGTAAATTTTCAATATAACTGTTTCCACATCAAGGTTTAATTTGTTCATTGCATGCTTGAATGTATTATTCAAAACGTGAGCTAGACATCCTGCTTTCATAATATTTGGATTTTTATCCTTTAGCAAGGTAAACGCCGATCTATTTTTTCCAAAATTAGCATTTGTGTTATCTGCACTAAATGCCGAAACACATGCTACATCCAAATCAAATTTTGAAAGCGTGTTTAGAATCGCATCGCTTATAGCATCAGCTGTTTCAAATGGACATTCAAAAAAATCTAGTAGTCGTGTTTGACACCCGTCTTCACGTGAAAAATGTTGAATGCAAATAGGATACATTTTACGGTTTCCTTTATTAGACGTATCCGTAGCGACACTGAAATAAACTTTACGAGATTCATCAAGACCACAAGTTTTGAGAGCTGTGACTGCAATTTCTTCAGCTTTAGGACCGAGTACTTCTTTAACTAAACTTTCAGATTTTGTCCTGCCACAAGAAATTTTTTTTGCGATAGTTGAATCGGGTAATATCTGAGGAAGCAATTTCATACCGCAGTCTGTGGATGAATATGATAAATTGTGTTTAACACAATGGAATGTTTGTGTTAATTCAGCAAGAGTTATCATATTAGTTTCTGCTGAATTAGTTTTTGAGAAGAAAGTGGTCATTAAGTTAGATTTGGTAGTCGATAGTTGCTTCTTTTTATGTTCGTTTCCATTTGCGTGATGTTTAATGTCGCTTAATCCACCGTGAGTTATGGAAAAATCTTTATTACATATCTGGCATCGTGCACAAAAAACTGAATTAGCCTTGGATAACCATGAATTGCTTTTTAACCATTCATCACGAAATTTGCATAACCGCTTTGCTTTTTTTTTGGGTGTATCCTTTGATGTTTCCCCGACTTCCCTATCGTCGCCGTCGTCAGACTCACTCATCATTGTAGTAATTTATTTTCTGAAAGAAAGCGAAATAAAATGTCATGCCATGCCATGCTACCAAACCATATCCAAATCCCGCCAAATAAATTTTTGAATCACCCGTAAGTACCTAGATATGAAAAATGAAAAGAGACCTACCTATCATATTTGGGCGTTTTCGAATAAATGTGCCAGCGTTAAGGAAAAAATGGTTTCCACTACGCCACCAAAATTATAAATAGGTACATTTTTATACGTTAATTTTAGTCGCGTAGTGGAAAAGTTAAATTTTGTTTTTTTTTCTTTCTTAACGCTGACACGTTTTCTTGAAAACGCCCATTTATCCACCCACAACCACATACACACTTTCATAATTTTCTGTGAAATTTTCAAAATCATTTATTTTCTGTAAGTAGGCCGACAAGGGCTCTTTTACATGTCTTTTTAATCTACCAGCGCTTTCGGAAAGACCATGTTTGCTAAGAAGAATGCGCCGCAAGAAACTTAGCACAAAGTATTTTTTTCTTAAATATTTTAATATTACATGTAATATTAACAGTAAAATGGATTTTCTTAATTATACAACCACAAAATTGTATAAAACAAAATCACATTGATAAGTATTTATGATAAATTAAAGAAATCTCACTAAAAAGAAACACTAAAGTCACTAACACTAAGTCAGAAACAGCAAATTCATACATTCACATTCATACATATCATACTGTATTATAAATTTCAAGTCAGAATGTTATATTAATTGTAAACACAATCCAATCCAATCAATCAATTCCAGCAATCGTTTTAGTGCATGGCAACACTAATCGATGCTATGAAAATGACAGGAACAGTACCCAAAGCTTTAAATAAAAAAAAAAGTGAAAATGTCAAAGACAAAATATTTAGGTTATAAAATTAATGCTTTTGCAAATTTTTCAATCGTGAATGTTAGTAATGTTAGCATAAAACTATTATGTTTTGTAACCAAAGGAAACTAAAGATTAATCTATCGAATCTACTCAAAGCGCGAAAAATGCCGCAAACGGCCACAAACCCAACATACACACCAAATCACCAATGCAACAAAATTGCAATAAAACACTGACCGCTTGACTTAAAATATTAATAGAATACGTAAACTCAGATACTTACATAATGTTTTTCAAGACTCGTATAGTTTCAACTCAGCAAATGAATTTTTTTCACTATCAACGAAGAAAGAAACTCGCCGCAAAGCACAACCAAGTGTGTGTCTGCCACAGATTACTTAATGGAATGCGCGCGCGGGAGGAGGCGAAGACGCGCAACGCTATACATACGGCGCGCGACAGATGGCGCGGTGGCGCGTAACTGAGTTGACAGTTGAGTGAGTGAATGAATTGATTGAGCCTATCGCATATTGTCAAAAATCGGGACAAAATCGATAGGTAGCCGGGACGCGGGACAATGTCTTCGAAATCGGGACGGTCCCGACAAAATCGGGACGGGTGGCAACTCTGTGTGTACCGGGCAACATGTTTACCTCCCCCAGAGTATGCTTTTCTAAATGAATGCAGAATCATTAATTGTTAATAATAAAATGATTAATAAAAAGTTTATTGTTACAAAAAATGTTTAAGTTTAATTAACCTGTGTTGAAAGAATACCGCTCCTTCGTTGCGTAATTTATTGTTTACGTAGGTATTATCAACTGTAAATAGGTACTTAGTATTAGCTGTATTTTTATTTCTTATATTCCTAACACCTAGCCACTCATTATCCTATCTTTATTGGAAAACAAATATTTTTACCAACCTGCTAGTTGACACAAAACAAAAATTCACAAAAACACCCACAAATATCACCCACTACCACTAAGCCCTACAGTTGAACCACACACGTTTTTAAACAAATTAAAAATACATCAAAATATAGACAGCGATAAACATTTTAACTGATCAAGAATACATAAACAAGACACATTAGAAATTCCATTGTTATGAGGTCTCTTGAGCCTGCTTGGATGTTAACTGGTTAAATTATACTTTTAGGATTATTGATAATACCTTTATACATTCATAATTTATATAACAATAAACGAATTGTCAACTTTTCATCATTGTATTTATTGGAATGAGGATATGTACTATGAAATTTCCCCACCTCTTTTTTATTATAGATTTTTGCTACACTTAGACAATTTGAGTTGAGATAAAGAGTTTTAAATTCTTTATCTTATTCTTTATATATATTGGAGAACAAAACATTTGCACTTTATACATATTACATTCTGTTGATACATTAGTGATTCTTGCTTCTTCCAGTTTTATCTGTAGTGTAGTAGTAAATTCCCTTTATTCATCTTACAATGACACTATTTGTTCATAGGTACTTTATTTATTAAGTCCGGGCAGACTCTTTGATTAAGTCTTATCCATCATATTCACATATCTACAAAGAAAGGAATGTTAATTAAACTGCTTAGATAAGATAAAGATTTTTATTTCGTTTACAGCTTAATACTAAACAATGGTTGTGGTTGAGACTACCTAGTAAGTATTAAGAATAACACTTGTGACAGGTAGCCCCGCTCCTTCATAACAATATTATTACACGTTTGCAACGAAATAATCTTATAATTATTATTTTTATTGGTATGGCTGTATCTTATTATTATTTACTTGTATGGTGTGCAACAAAGAGTATCTATCTATCTATCCATCATTCTATCACTGAAAGTACGGCTATTTAATAGAAATATTAATATAGTATAATATATAGTAATATAATGTATGTTAATAGATATAATATAATAATTATTTATATGTATACATATTATTATTATGTTTATGATTTCCCGATTTACCTTTTAATAATCAAGTAGAGTGCAATTTGGTTTTAGTTTATAGATATTATTTAGACAGGTTGAATTATAATGATTATAAACTATTTTAGTAATTCTTCTATTTCTTTATAATTATGTGACCTTAACCAATTTAGTACCGCTTTTTTACAGTCTTTAGTTTTTAGTTGATAAATTCCAATATCTTTATTTATTAAGTTGTATAAGTGGGCTGATTGCGATTTAAACTGCTTTTGGGCTGATTTCGTTTTTGTAGGATATATTTCCACTACTCTGGTGTTTCTCCTTTTACATGTAATTTTAGGATTATATTGTAACGATTTGTGTAATTTTAAGATAGTCTGTAGGATATATAGTTTTCTTATTGATAAAAGTTCACTAAATTTATAAAGCTCTTCAGTTGGGAACCTAAATGGCTTGAAGTACATTACTTTAAGAAGACATCGTTGACCTCTTTCAACTTCTATAAATTTTGTTTTTATTGCACTGCCCCAGACCGCTATGCAATAACCCACAACGGATTGGACCAGTGCAACGTAAATTAGATTAATTAATTTTTTTGTGGTGATATGTCTCAGACTTTTAAAAATCCAGATTAGTTTTCTGATTCTTGAGTTAACAAATTCAATTTGACAATGCCATGACAGACGTTGATCTATTACAATTCCGAGGTATTTAGCTGCAGAGACTTTTTCAATTTGTGGGCAATTACAGTTTTGTATATCTATAACATCACATTCATGTATTTTAAGTGCATTTATAGTAACAGGTTGTGTTTTACTGGTAGAAGAAAAACAAATATAATTTGTTTTTGCCGTGTTCAACGTTAACAGGTTAAATTTAAGCCAATTTACAATTTTAACAAGTCCTACCTCTGCTAGCTTAAATACGGAGTTCCAATTTGATGCACTAAAAACAATGGCAGTATCATCCGCAAAAGAAAATACTTGTCCCCCATCAACAGCAATATTTGTTAGCTCATTTATGTAAACAAGGAATAAAGTGGGGCCCAATACGCTTCCTTGAGGAATTCCGTAGGTAATATCAGCATCCCTACTTACATGATCGCCAATTTTTACCCTTTGCTTGCGACCGTACAAATAATCTCGTAAAAGATTTAAGGGTGTACCTCTTATACCATTTAGCTCTAGTTTTTGCACAAGAATGGGAAGAGAGACAGTGTCAAATGCCTTTTTTAGGTCCAAGAAAACTGTAAGACATCTTTTGTTTTTATCCATTTCATCTGTAATCAGAGAAGTTAGTGCTAAGATTGCATCTTCAGTAGATTTATTTTGTCTAAAGCCAAATTGCGAGTTTGAAATAATGTTAAATTTTTCGAGAAAATTTAGAAGTCGCTTATTAATAAGTTTTTCAATTATTTTTGAAATAGAAGGTAATACTGAAATTGGCCTGTAGTTATTTACATCGTCTCTCTTCCCACTCTTATACACTGGTGTAACAACTGATTGTTTAAGTAATAGTGGGAAAATACCTTTTTTAAAGCATAGGTTTGCCAAGTGACAGATCACGGGGACTATAAGGTGTTTAGTCATTTTAAGAAAGTTATTACCAATCCCATCCCACCCCGGAGCGCTATCAGACTTCAGACCCATAATAATATTATTTACTTCCTGGTGGTCAGTATCTAACAGAACAAATGATGAGCTAGGAGCACTTGAGTAGGTATTTTTGATGATTGGTAAAGAATTTTTAGTTTTGATAGTTTCAGCAAGCTGCCTTCCAACTGTTGCAAAAAAATCATTTACATTGTTGACAGAATTAGACGCGGTATCCGAAGTATTAATTAAATCAGTGTTTGTTTTTTTTTGAGATTTTAAGTTAGTTAAGGTTTTTATCTTATTCCAAAGTAATTTAGAGTCACCAACAGATTTTGTCAATTCTTCTCGTTCATAGCTACGTTTTAGCTTTTTTTTTTTTTTTTTTTTTTTTTTTTTGCTGTTGTGTTTGCTGCTGCTGTTTCTATGAAACCATCCATTTTATTTGGTAGAATGCTTACCAATGTTTGTTTATGTATTAGTTACTACGTTTTTGTAAGACACTAAAACGAAAACAAAGTGTATTCCTACAAGTTCAACTTTAAGTTTCACAAAAAATATTTATCAAAATAGTCGTAAATCCACATAAATCTACAAAACAATCTTGAAAAAACTAGTAAATAGTAACTTTTTTCAAGATGGCAAAAGTGACATTAGAGACGTTCAAAAGACGCTCAGCTGCTATCAAAACGACTGTCATGGTACGAAAAGTTCATACAAAAGAAAGGTGAACGTTTTTCTAAACGTCAAAATAGCAGGCCTGCGGAAGTCCTGCTAATAACATGTCATAGTACGAATTAGCAGGGCAGTTCAAAAGCAGGCCTGCTTTATAAGGGGTCATGGTAAGGGCCCAGTGCGTCTAAAGCCGGTGACAGATGGCGGCGGACGCGGCTTCGGACTCGTTTTGACATTGTGAGGTCAAACGCTGCCATTGGTCGATCCTTTCGTCAACTTCGCCAGCCCATCAGCAAGACTCCGCCCCTTCCTGTTCCGAAACTGGCGTCCGGCTGCCGTGTGTCACCGGTATAAGGCTCGGACAACAAGGATCCGGAATTTTTTAGAACCCCATATAAATCGGATTGAATCCGGGCTTGTCCGGAGCCGTTTTGTATGGACTTCTGAAAAAATCCGGACTTTCTTGTTTGTTAAGATTCCGAAATAGGCCATAATCGATATTAGTCTTCTTCTTCTTCATCTATACGGTCAGTCCCGGTTGCATCCAAAGCCATTGCTTTGGAGCCCAGCAAGGTCCGCTTTCCTTGACTTACTTCTCCACTTCGCGCGGTCTTGAGCGTCTTTAGTTGTGAGATCATTGGCACGCATGTCAGCCCTCACGACGTCAAGCCAGCATTTCTTGGGTCTTTTGCCAGGACCTGGCGGTGGTGGCATGGCCAGACATTTGTTTCCTACGTAGCTTGCCGGTTTCCGCAAAACATGGCCGTACCAGCATAGGCAACTCTCCTGCAGTTTGTCTGCAATATCACGGACACGAAGGCTACCGCGGATGCGCGAGTTCCTCACACGGTCCTTCCGTGTCACTCCGCACATCCACCGCAGCATATTCATCTCCGTGACACGCAGCTCCGGTTTGTGTCGCTCAAGCAGCGGCCACGCTTCGCTGCCATATAAAAGGACAGGCCTAATGATGGACTTAAAGATCTGTCCTAGAGCTTAACCGGCATTCTGGGGTCACAAATGACACTAGTCACCACTCGCCATTTGGCCCACGCAGCAGCAATGCGTGCTTTTCGACGACGCAATGGATGTGTCCCGACGCGTGAAGTACAGATCCAAGGTATTTAAACTGGACCGTGCGTTCGACCTTGTCTCCGCCTATGCGGATGTGCGTTGGATCTGTAGAGTTACAGGTCAGATCCTCCACTCCCACTCTAGGACCCGGCTCCGGACTCATCATAAAGTCAAACGCTGCCATTGGTCGATTCTTGGGCTGGCGGAAGTTGATTGAAGGGTAGACCAATGGTAGCGCTTGACCTCACAATGTCAAGACGCGTCCAGAGACGCGTCTGTCACAGTTTGTCACCAGCTTTAGAGTATATTCAAGGAGTAAAGTTAATCCTGTAATCCCGTTATAGTTAAACTGGTTTTAATTTGTGTTTGGTCGAATCTGGCCTCAATGACAACATAACATAAACTTATACTTGCTTTTTTGTTTGATGATCTACATTATCAATATTTTACCAAAAAATATGAATGATGCAATTATGATTTTTTAAGGAATGTCACAATACAACACACAACATTTAGTTCTTCTCTTTGATCAATGTTTTATTGATTGTATCGATAGTTGATTTAATAAGGACGTTGTTTAATTTTTGAACCGTTTTTGACGACTGTCTGGTGTAGTAGTAGTGGTTCGCGCTCTAACTACAAAGCCAGCGATTAGGACTATTCTATGTAGGTACTCTGTTTGTACCTTGGTCATGGATGTATGTATTTATGTATGTTTATCCGTTATCTAGTCGCTGAAGTACAAGCTTTGCTTAGTTTGGGGATAGCTAATTGGTGTGATAGTGGAAACAGTTTATTATTTATGTATTTGTTTATGTTATATTTCATTGTTTTTTTTGTACTTTGTAAAATTAAACTGTTAATAAAACGTTGTTGACATTTTCACTGTTGATATTTTGCATGTTGACATTGAGTATCACTGGGTGTGATGCCCAGCGCTTGGCTGGCGCGGCTGTTAAGCTACCTATTAAGGAGAATAGCTCTTTAGCTATTTTACAAACCTCTAAGAGTTTTACACAGAGTTATTAAAAATAAATTATTTGACACATAAATTGATTTAAAACTGTCAATCTAAAAATTGATTACTTTTTAAAAGTTTTTACACTTACATGTTTTTTGCGTAATTTTGAAACAATATCTTTATTGGACAGTATAGTGATCATGATGGTATCTTTGGTATTAAGTATTTAATTGTTTTTTGGAAGAACACGCAAATTAGATTTTTAACATCATGTCTGATATGATAATAAATGGCAAGTAACATTCCATAACCTTACAATTGAACAAATTTACACAAAAAGAATTAGTTGGGATTGATGCAAGAGCGTTACAGGGTTTACATTTTATTTTAACTCGTTTCCTGCTTAGCAAAAAAATCTATCAGCTCGTTTTGCTGAGCTACGGGGTTAAAATAACACATGATTGTCCTTTCAGATTCCGTGCCTGTGGATAAAAAATGGAACGAATTAATTAAATATAATATATTTATAATGAAACTGGTTGAATTTGTAAGTATTTTATGATGTTGAATTCATCTCTCAATATTTAGGTGAAGAAACGTAAGAAAAATAAAGTAACTTAAAACTTGTTTATTATCAATAAGGTCTATACAGGCCATAATTACTAAAACAGACGTTTTTGTTCTATAATTGTGCATATTAATTCGATTAATAGGTCGTTCGTTGTTGGATACTGATTGTTTCAATTTCCTTGGTTGTAGGGTATCTCTCTAGTTATCACAATATTACCGCTGGCTATAGAAAGGCCAAATGGACACATGTACTGCATATCTACTGGGCCTACGGTTGTTATATCGCTTATATTCATAATCCTTTATTTACGGAGAAGAGTTCCTTTATTTATGGAGAAAATGTACTTGTTTTTTCAAATAATGTTTACATTTGGTGCTTTTATGCAATGTTTTCTATTAAATTTGGTAAGAGTGTGGTTGTGGTTAATTTATGGCATTTTTTATTTTGCCCTGTTAACTGCACTTTCCCTTGATTTATTCTTGATAGCTAATGAAAGAGGGTGTACATTTAGTTGTGCATGAATATTAATCTGTAATTATTGCATTAATATACTTATATTAATTTATTGGAAATCGTGTTTAATTGTTGGTTTTTTTATTCAAATTGAAATAATAAATGTAAGAAAAATTGGAATTATTGTTAATTTTAATACTAGCATAGCCAGCCTTTAAAGCCTGCCCTTAAATTCTCAAAAATTGTTTCCAAAGACGAAAAAGTGACAGCTGTGAGTGAGCTACCTACTGACAGACGTTCAAATACGATTGTCAAAAGTTTGTAAAAATCCGCGATTTTCGGGACTTTTTATTGTGTTTGATAGATACATAAAAAATCTTTCATTTTGCACATAGGACAAAAAGTTGTATCAAATGTTAGCTATTAATATCAAATTGCTTTGGCTGCAATTGGAGACCTAGAAGGAATGCACATTACATCCTACGCTTTATGGGTTAAGCATTACAAGAAACAATGTTCTCTGGTTATTCTTAGTTTTTAGGCTGGTAAGATTATATTTTTTACAAATCAAAACAGAATACGTTTAATTTTAGGTCGTATCACTGCTTCTCATGATCCTACCGTTCGTCATGACCGAACCCGGCATTTTATATTGCCTTGCTGCCTCTCCGACCATTATCATGTCTATTATGTTCGTGGTGCTGTATTTAGTGGATCAAGTGCACGATCTAGCCGAGCAATTATATCTAGTATCACAAATAACTTTATGCATTTTAGGCCTAGTCGCTGCAATGCTTTCCATGTGTGCGATTGGTGCAGTCTATAGTGTATTTCTTGCTCATTTACTAGTTGCTCTATGTATAGATCAATACTATGTTATCAAAGAAAGGGGCTTTGCTCTGTTAAAATAATTAATGTTTTGTTTGTTAATAAACTTTTGAAAACATGATGACATGTATTATTCCAGTGTATCATAATTGTTAATTGTGAGAATACTGAAGAATATATAATAAAAGTATTAGATTGAAATATTTGTGTATTTGACAGCACAATTATATCTTAATCAGCTGCTGCACAAATATTTCAACATTATATACTTATAGGGATCGTTAAATCTATTGCTTTGTAAGTGGCCTTAAATGGAAAGAACAACAAATTTTTATAGCAGCACTTTTTATCTAACTCATAAAACCCCAAGTGGACAACTGCCTAACAATGAAATTTCTTAATCCTCCACCTCAAAGGCGTCTAACCCTTATTGTGTTGACTTACTTATACAGAGGGTCTCATAAAGAGCATGTTGAACGAAATCTGAAGATAGAGCATAAAAAGCTCCTATCTCCTGTCCAAAAATAGCCGTAATAAAAGTTGCTCCGTTTTTAGGCAAATTGAGATTTAAAAAAAAAATGCAAAAGAAAACAACTCAAAATCGAAATTTGTGCAACGATGGTGCGACTTTTACGAAGTCTAATTCCGGACATGAGATAGAGTGGCGGTTTACGTTTGGCACACTCTTTACAGTACACCCTGTATGCATTGGTATTATCATTATATAAACAGACTTTATAATGCAGCTATTTAAAACTAAGTTATAGATAAGCAGTACTTTCTGAATTATTCAAAAGAATTCTTGATAAAAACTATGATACACCAACATTTTAAAAAACCAATGCAACAGTGAACAAATTCGTCATATCTTACTTTTAGGTAGTGGCACTCCTACTCAATGTCCTCCAACATGTCGTGGATCCAGTGGACTTGTTGCATTGCCTGGTTGCAGCTCCGACGCTCATGCTGTCCACGCTTATCATGGTGCTATATATTGTCGACCAGGTACAATATGAGGCTGAGCTATACTATGTCGTCATTGAACTAATCATCACAGTCCTCGCCATATTCAACATATGCCTATCTGGACAAGTCAGAGGCGCAATATACGGCCTCTTCTACTTTGATCTTGTTATTGCATTTAGTATGGATCTATATTACATGCACAAAGAACGAGGCTGGACCTATTAAATATATCTGCTAATGGTATGACAACAACTGATAACTCACATTCTTTCATGAACGTTGTGATAATGGTACATCCTGTTTTAAAAATACGTAAATGTGTTAGCTTAAATAAAATTATTAGATAAAAATGTGTGCCAAAGTTATACGAGTCCTTATAAATTGTGTTAAGTATTTCACATTCTGTTTCATCAAAATGTTTATAAAATTAGCTACACGAATTCTAAGAAACTCTGTTTATAAATGTTTGTGGATATTAATTGCTATTACTGTGATAGTGTACTTAGGTTGCAAATGTGATTTGAGTAATAGTTTTCCAAAAATTAGTAAACAAAATCCAGTAATAGTATGGTGGACTTCAAATTTTGGTGGGATCGTAGGAACTAGAATATGTTCAAGGAATATTAAATGTGATATGCTCAGAGATAGAAATGAAACTGATCATTATAAGGTGGAAGCATACTTGTTTTACGGAAGCCAAATTAAGATCGATGATTTACCCCCCCGACGTCCAGAACATATATGGGGTTTGTATCATGAAGAGTCTCCAAGAAATTTAGAAGAACTTATGCATGAACCCATGCTCAAGTTATTTAATTTTTCTGCCACTTTTAGCAGACATAGTGATGTCCCATTTCCTTTGCAATACCTAGAATCATTGGAGGAAATCACAAGTGTCAGACACTTTGTTCCTACATCAGAAAAAAACAAGCTTTTGGCTGAAATAGCTCCAGTAATGTATTTGCAGAGTGATTGTGAAACATCAACGGAAAGAGATGCTTATGTGATGGAACTTATGAAGTACATACAAGTAGACTCATTTGGAGCATGTCTCAAGAACAAAGAATTACCTAAAAAATTCACAGGAGACTATTTAAATAACTTAAACGAGTATGATTTCCTCAATTTTGTGGCAAAGTATAAGTTTGTGATTGCTATAGAAAATGGAGTGTGTGAAGATTATGTTACAGAAAAATACTGGAGGCCCATCAAAGTGGGGAGTGTACCCATTTACTTTGGTTCACCGTCAATAAAAGATTGGTTTCCAAATGATAAGTCAGCTATACTTCTAGATGATTTTACTACTCCAGAAATTTTGAGTAAACATTTGAATGTGTTATTGGCTAATGATAGTTTGTATGAGGAGTACTTAGAGCATAAGACGAAACAAATTATAACAAATAGTAAACTTGTAGAAGAGAAAACGGAAAGGCCTTATCAAACAGATGGCTTAGATACTGTGGAAAGGTTTGAATGTTTCATTTGTGAGCAGCTACATAATAAAACAAATATTGGGACAAACATTGTGAACAAACTTCATTACAACTGCCCTAAGCCTATATCTGCTTTGACATTATCAGTAAATCCAACAAATCATTGGGTGTATTCATGGAATTATGCAAGGAAAAGTGCAGAAAGGTTATACAAACAACTCACAAATTAAAATTGTGTATTTGTAATATATTTTTACCATTTATAATATATTTTTATACAAGTGTAGTATTTTAATTTATGCTACATTCATTGGCAGACCGCATCCAGCGGTGATACGGGGTGTATGTCTTTCCGTAATCCTCTTTTGATGACATGAGGAATTTTCTTTGGGACCATTCTGTTGATGAAAATAATAAAATTATTTAGTAGCTCATTTACTTAATAGTTGTAGGTATTTTTACTTTATAATACTTACGAAATACAATCAATAATGGGGCACACAGACAAACACAATGTACAACCAGTGCAGTCATCAGTCACGAGTGGGATGTGTGTGTCTGGGTCGAATCTACAAAAAAATTGGTAAAATTAGGTAGGTATAGGTTTTTTGAACTTGATTAACCAACCAATTACGCCCCTAGTTGTTATGTAACATAATGTTTAAAACAAAAAGGGGCGTAATCTTAAAAAAAATTGCTTCATACAAACTGATGTCAGCTGGTTAGAGGCTTAGTATGGGGAAGTGTTTTTTTTTGCGATTTCGAATCGAATTGATGAATACTAGAATCAGCTCCTAGATGGTTATTGATGTTTTAAAACAACCCTGTATACGGTCAAACGAAATAATACGACATTTACTAAAATCATTAATCATAATCATTGGACAACATCACATACATTGCTCTGATCCTATGATAAGTAGCTTAAGCACTTGTGTTACAGAAATCAGAAACAACGACGGTACCAAAACACCAAAACCTGCACCAATATAGAAAAGCCTTTTTTTTCTAAATTGACCGACCGCAAATCGAACCTGGAACCTCCGAGATTGCGACACCAAGTCCGGTATGCACGCCTCTCGGATATGGAAGCTACCAAAGCTATTTATACCGTTCAGGCGGACAGTGACCATTGCTACGGAGGTCGTCAATTATGCTAGTTAAGTATCTACTTACAACAACTTTTACTATGAGAGCAACACCGAAATCGTGTTCTACCCTCCATACATTGTTATCGAGATAGCGCCGTAGTTAGTAAAAGATATCGAACCTAATTGGCATACTTAAAGTTGCAATCATCTAAAATTACGTTATTTTGGTGTACACCTATGTAACATATGGCAATTGATAGAGAAAATAATTACAAACAAATACTCTTTGACAAAATGTCGTAAATTATATACTTTGTTCAGGATTTCAGTTTGAATGTGTAATATTTATTTTTATTTACATATTATTCAAATTGAAATTCTGAACAAAGTATATCATTTACGACATTATGTCAAAGAGTGTTTGTTTTTTTTAATTATTTTCTCTTTCGATTAATGTATGTTTCATAATTATGTGTATGCCAAAATATTTTAAGTTACTTGCAACTGGGTATGCCAGGCTTTATACAAAAAAGTTCTAAGTCTTTTCAGTGGAGCCATCTAAATTTATTTGCATGATTTCGATGTTGCTCCTATAGATAAAAAGTTGTTGTATGTTTTTTGGAGTATCCTATTATTTCGAACACCATGTATATTAGGTACTTACTCGATAGCTTGGTAACCAGAATCTGCGCACGCCATATAGCATTTTCCACAGTTTATACACATATCCTGCAAATAAGATTAATTTAAGTAGTATTTTACATAGAAATACGAGTACATTTATCACTTTATAATTCGAACGCTTGCAGCGGTGTGCGCTTAGTGATGTACAGAGTATAGGGTTGAATAGGTCAAAGTTTTACTCGTCTCGATAGCTTGATGACAACGTAATATTTGCCATATTGCCAACATCATATACCTACATTGTTCTAATCCATGATAAGGATCCAAAGCACTTGTGTTACAGAAATCTGAAACAATGACCAAAACACCCAGAGTTCTTCTAGATATAATCAGTTCTGGATTCGACCACATTACACCCTCACTAAAGTGTCTAATTAATTTAAATTTGCCACCAGTATGGTAGACTTACATCATCAATCAAAGCCACAACTTGTTTGCTATTGTCCAAATGTTTGTAAGTCCCGACCCTGGGTAGAGCTTCGCCCAGCACGTCTTGTATTTTGGGGACTTCGGCCACTCCGTTAAGCTTGCCGTTCAGTGGGTAACAATCGACCTTGTTGCTATCCAGGATTTCAGATTTTAGCCGCTTTTCGTGAAGCAGTTCTTCACGCTTCTTGATATACGGGCCAAAATGCGCTAGAACCTGCAAGAAAAATAATAAATTTAGAAAACGACAAATATCATAGCTATATTAGCTGAAGAGATCAATTTTACGACCCTCTCGAAGCACAGAGACGCTTGTGATCACTAAATTTAGTCAGAATGGTCACTCATCCACAACCGCGGCGTAGGTAGTCAATACAAAATCTAAGTAACCTATGATGATGATGATGATGACATCCCATGATGGACGTCCTATAGTAAAAATTATTCATATTCATAAGTAGAACTGTAGAAATAAGAAAAAAATTCTGGATACGAAAAAATCACCCCGAGCTCTGAATAAATAAGTAGGTATTATGACGTACGTATACGTTGGATGTGTGGCGTGACGAGAATGGACAAGATAAGGAATGAATATATTTGAGGAAGTATGAAAGTGGCACCTGTAGCAGAAAAGATGAAAGGAAACCGTTTGTCTTGGTACGTACATGTGATGAGAAGGGAAGAGGGGCGTAACGAGGGCAGTGATGGGTAGGAGTATTAATGGGGGGAGAGGTGGAGGACGACCTAGGAAGAAATGGATGGCTTGTGTGAGGAGCGATTTGTCTAAGAAGGGAGTGAATGACTTGATAATGAATGAACGGATTGCATGGCAGAGATAGACATACTGCACCGACTCCAGATGACTTGGGAGCAGGGCAGGGGAACGATGATTAAGTACGAAGGACGTACCTTTCCATTATCATCGTACAGCGTCTCCACTGGCTTCCCTTTCTGGTGCTTGAAGGTGGGCGGCGACTGTCCCGTCCAGCCGGCCAGCCCGAGGGACCGCAGGTACAGGAGTGCTTTGAGACCGGCTACGTAGTCCTCCACCAAGGTGAAGTCTTGGTTCTGTACAGCGCTGCATATCTGGAAGTGAACACATGCAGTCCAGTGTAAACAATCTCCAGCAATCCAGTGTAAACTAAAGTAAATAAGCCTTCGCGTTCCACTTTTCCACGGTAGACCGGAAAAACAATAAATAGCAAAAAAAAATTGTGGCACGCGAAGGGTTAAAAGTTAGTGTCCCGTAACTCATGGATAACATATACTTACATCATAGTAAACAAGTTTTATTCTAAAACTTTTAAAAATATGCACATACTTATGTCTTTCTATACACATTAAATCGGCTGTTTGGTAATTTTGTATGGGAAGTCGAAAAATTTTTATGCAAATTTGCAAAAGTCATAGAACAAAAATTGTTCACTTGTTGTAGAATATGTGGTCACAATATTCTCTTTGAGTTACGGGTCACCCCCTACATTTACGTCCCACTGCAAGGTACAGTCCTCTCCTCAACTATAAGGTAGTTTGGGCCATACTAAACTTAAACTTAAAAGAAGTAGTATCAACCCATGTAACATTTTAACTCGGAAGCACGATGAAGATTATTTTACTTAAATAAACTCCACTACGCAAGCCTATTGCGGATCGTTGGAGTGGTGAGGTACTTAAATGCTTGTGCTCATCACTCAAACAATATCCCTTTGCGGGATTCGAACCCGCAACCGCCTGACTTTGTAGTCCGGAGCGCGTACCACTCCACCAGACTGTCGTCACGCATCAGAATACACACCTATAGTTATTCCCCAGGTCAGGTCCGGTCAGGTAAGGAATTAGCATCCGAAATCCCAGACAGTGAACTTTGCCAGGGCTTCTCTAAACACCCAAAAGTTCGTTTTCTGTATTGAGTAGACTTCGTTTTCTGCTAGAGGAAAGAACTCTCACTCATCGCTAACCTGCACCACCGGCGCTCCGCACATAATAAACTGCAGTGCGGAGTCGGCGGAGTCGATGCCGCCGATGCCCAGCACGGGGAAGCCGGGCAGCCTGTTGCCGATCGCGGACACGGCCCGCAGGCCCATCGGACGCGTCGCGTTGCCGGAGACGCCGCCGTATGTCGTGTGCTTCTCTACGCCTAGAATAACACACCGACCATAACATCATCATCATCATTTTAATCAATGATACCCGGCCCCCGGGCTACAGAGGCCTTAACGTGTGCGAGCAAAAATTACAAAAAAGAAATCATAAAATCTAGAAAACTGATTAAAAAAAATACTATCCTATCCTTTGATAGGACGTCCACTGCTGAACATAGGCCTCCCCTATGGATTTCCAGATTGGCCGGTTAGAAGCAGCCTGCATTTAGCGTCTTCCTGCAATCTTTACTAGGTCGTCTGTCCACCTTGTAGGTGGACGTCCTACACTGCGCTATATAATATTATACCGACCCTAACTGCCTAAAAACTGGATACAATAGAAATTGTTTGGGGGTCAGCCGCGTGTCTGTTAACGTTCAAGTAGACGACGCAACTGCCACAAGCTGAATGAAAACACAGCGTATCAAATTTTTTATAAGACTTAATCATTATCATTATGTCAGCCTATTGCAGTCCACTATATATATATATACACTATAATATATAGAACAAACTATTGAACTAGCATGTGCTGAGCTGGAGCAATATATTATTATTAGTGTCTACAAACCCCCATCAGCAAATTACCATCTTTTTGTGTCCACTATGGAGGAGGTATTAAAAAAGGTATGTAAATCGAATAAGAAGATAGTTGTATGTGGAGATTTCAACATTGATTTATTAGTAGATACACAAAACTCTGCAAGGTTCCTAAATCTTTTTAAATATTATAATTTATATAATCTATTTAATGAACCTACAAGAACCACTCCTACATCAGCTACTTGCTTAGATAATATTTTCTGTAATTGTAAAGTAATAAATAAATCGATTACAAATTGTCTCCAATCGGATCATAGTGGACAAATAGTCACATTTGAGCACCATCATGTCTCGCCTATGGTGGATATTGTTTGTAGGCCAGTCACTGCTAGCCAATTAGATAGATTTAAGAATAATATTGATTGTGGAATAAATCTATTACCAGCCAACAGTTGTTACTGTTGGCTGGTAATAGATGTAGATGTATCATATGGAAATCTGTTTGGATTGGTCAAAGATGAATTTAATAATATATTTAAACAAAAACATGTTAAAATAAACACAAATAAATGTAAATTTAGTGACTGGGCCACGACTGGTATTCATAAAAGTAGGAAAAAATTATACGAATTGTACGACCTAAAAGCGCACACTCAAGACCCTAATATTATTGAATATGTTAAAAAATTCTCAAAAATTTTCAAAAAGGTATGTGCACTGGCTAAAGCTAATTATATTCGGGATATTATTGTTAGCTCTAAAAATAAAATAAAAGCTACTTGGAGCATTATTAATAGAGAAACAAGCAGAAACAGACAATCGGATCGCACAATTAGCCTTAATATTAATAATAAAATTATTAAATCAGACAGTGAAGTAGCAAACGCGTTTAATGATTTCTTTTCTAATATACCAATTGCTACAACTAATAAATTAAACTCTACGCCAGGTCTTGCGGAAACTTTTTTGAAATCAAATGTGGATGAATGCAATTCTTCCCTAAAGTTTAGACATGTTAATCCTGATGTTATTGTTAAAACATTTAGAGAGCTGAATATGAAAAAAACTGAAGATTTATGGGGCATTTCGACCAATATAATTAACCATATAATCGATAGTATAGCAACTCATCTTGCTTGTATATTTAACCAGTGTATTGATGAAGGTACGTTTCCTAATTTAATGAAATTTAGTAAAATTATACCATTATTTAAATCCGGTGATAAAAGTGATCCCTCCAACTTTAGACCTATATCAATACTACCAGCTCTTAGTAAAATATTTGAAAAGATAGTCTTCAATCAACTCTTATCACATTTTAGAACTAACAAACTGTTGCAAGAGAAGCAGTTTGGTTTCACCAAAGGTAGAAACACAACTGATGCTGGAGTTGCACTCCTTACAAGATGCTTTAGGGGTTTTTTGTGATTTGTCTAAGGCTTTCGATTGTGTAGATTACAAGACTTTATTAATGAAATTACGGCATTATGGTGTCTCAAATGATTCAGGTAAATTGTTAGTTAGAGTCATACCTCACAGATAGAATTCAAAAAGTTAATGTCAATGGAACTGACTCTTCTGGAGCTCCAATACGCATGGGTGTGCCCCAGGGCTCTATATTGGGACCTCTATTATTCCTAATCTATATAAATGACCTTCCTTACTTCACTAAAGATCTTTGTGAGATAGTATTGTTTGCAGATGATACATCATTGATTTTTAAAACTGACAGAGGTAAAGCTGCCTTTGACGATGTAAATAGTGCTCTCTAACAACCTGTTGCTAAATGCAAACAAAACTAAATGCATTAAATTCACTATGCCCAATGTGAGGCAGGTCAGTACGCATATTAATATGTCAGACGATCATGATGCAGTCGATTCCACAATTTTTTTGGGAATTACATTAGACTCCCGGCTCCAATGGGGTCCCCATATAGTTGCCCTGTCAGGAAGGCTCAGTTCCGCACTGCATAAGCCGCTGCTTATGCAGTGAGGAAAATAAGGCTTTTAACTGATGTCGAAACGGCAAGACTAGTATACTTTAGTTATTTTCATAGTTTGTTGTCGTATGGTTTACTGCTATGGGGCTCTGCTGCTGACATTGAATCAATCTTTGTGTTGCAGAAAAGAGCCGTACGTGCAATATACTGTCTTGGACCTCGTGACTCTCTGAGGGAGATTTTTAAAGATATTAATATATTAACAGTAGCCTCTCAATACATTTTTGAAAATATTATGTACGTTAGAAAAAATCTAAGTTTGTTTAGCTTAAAAAGTGATTTTCATCATTATAATACTCGTAATAAAAATAAACTTGCCGTTCCGAGCTTCAGACTTCACAAAGTTGGTAATTCATTCTTGGGGAAATGTATTAAATTTTTTAATAAAGTTCCACAGACTCTTGTTGAACTACCTGTACATGAGTTCAAAATTCACATTAAAAAAAACCTTATGAAAAAAGGGTAATATAAGGTAGACGATTTTTTGAACGACAAGAGTGCATGGACTTAACCTGCTTAGCTCGCACTTACTTCATGTCTTGTAATTTTATTTCATGTAAAAAAGGCTGACAAAGGTGACTGAGTTTGTTGCGCCGTTTCTTCTCATCACCAGCCGATATGTAGTCCCGAAGCGGTGGTAGGGTAAAGCTATATTTTGGGACGTGTATAAGTGCCCGGAAGAGGGCCTGTATACTGAATAAATGAGTATTAATGAGTATTACTGCTGGACGTATAGGTAAGCCTCCTCAAAGAACGCCAAAAAAAGGTACTCAAAATGACGTCTGAACTGTATAATTGTGGTATTGCACTAAGAGCTTTAGTTTCCTTTCGAGCTAAGGTTTTTTTAACAGAGCTGATTTTAGTGTCGTTGGAAACTATCTATACAAATATTGGACTCTCAAATAATCAGTTTTATAAATGACGTGTTAGCTTTAATTTTATATATTTTTTAAATAGTTGCCAAACTTACGTGGCTACCGATATGTTAGATAAAAATGGCTTATATATTTTGAGGCTTATGTTAGTTGTTAGCTTATGTTACTGCCCAGATTGTACAGTCTTGGATTTAGGCTGCAGATCTTGTAATGCTGTAACTTGAAGGCTCTCAAGATGTACAAAAAAATCTTACCAACAGCCGGCCATGGCGTAGCGTCCGCTCTGATGGACATGAGTCCTGAGACAGTGTTGATAGCTGATACTCCACTCGCACCACCTTAAAAATATACTTTAAATTAAAAAGGAATTTTAAAATAATTTCTTCGACCACTTGTTCCGAATTAGGCCGAAATCGATTTTAGCGTGCACGTAATATTGATTTGGAACGAGTTTGAATACGCTAAACCCGATAACGGCTCGAATTGGACCCTTAAATGCATAGATTGTCTAGCCTAGGCTTAAATGATTAAATGTACCTTCATGTGCCGCCACAGCAATCGTTACAATATCAGTGATGTTAGGAGTAAGTTTTACGAAGAAAGGAATCTTGATCGCTTTTCGCACCCATTGTGATATACCCTTCACTAATACTGGATCCTGAAAAAAAGTATGTAAGTAAAAAAAACGAGCGGTTTAGTTTTTTTTAATTAAAGCAATTTGGCGCTCCTATTTTAGACACGCAAAAACTTTTTTTTTAGGCCCCAACTACTGGCAGAAAGAGCCTTAGGAAGGAAACACATTCTTTTCTATATACCAATTCAATGTTGCTTTTAAGTTAGCTGTGATGATTAATGTTTTACATGCCCTTTTGATTCAACTGTAAAACTAGGCATTTGGTTGAATGGCGTTATTTAATGGATTGGCTAGCCGTGCAATTAAACGGCTATTTTAACCAGTCGGCTGCAACAGACACACCAGTTCTCAAAGTTGCAAAGGATAAAAAACTGAATATATACGTCTATATACCTCCTCCTGCAGAGCACAGGCCTTACCTCAACTATGAGGTGATTTGGGCCATTCTCCATCACGCGGGCCCAGTGTCGATTGGTGAAAGGGCGTTTTAAGGCCAGTGACTAAACCTTACTCTCAGATGTTAATAAGCCGCCCTAAGGCCTCTGACTCGGCTTCACGACTAGTATCAAGCGATATTAGCCGGGACCAACTTTTAAAGAGACTTCCGAAGCACGGAGATGCTTGTGATAAAATGTCACTGAGTATCGTTGGAACGGTCACCCATCCGAACACGACTGCGGCGTAGGTGGCTTATCTTCGGTAATCACTACCAAAGTGCTGCCGCCACTGAGCTACAAGCAAGATAATAAATGGTGTTAACCTGTCCACAAGCCAGCCCCATGCCGGCCTCGCCCATGCCGTGCGGGCACGACAGGTTGAGCTCGAGCGCGTCGGCGCCCGCCGCCTGCGCCTTCTGCGCGAGTTCCGTCCAGTCTTCCTCGTTGTACGAACACATTATAGACGCTATCACTACCTGGAACAATAATAACAAACTAAGTGACCCTAAAATACATCCCTAGGGCAGAGACACAGCCCTCACCACAAGTAAGAGGGGTTAAGGTTTAGGGGGAGGAAGGGAGGGGCGGGTTGGTGAGTAAACAAGAGACTAACCATAGTTAGGTAATGATGTAAATCCTTGATATGTCATGATAGATACATGACCAACTTATAAGGTGCCTTCTAAAAAGGGAGATGGTGAGATGCTTGTGATAAGTAATACTAAAAATGGTATGAATGGTTTTTTGTTACAAAGTTAAACATCCTGCTGGCTGCTGCTAACTTTGTAATCATTACCGAAGCGCTGCCGCATTAGAGCTAACTTAAAACATTTCAGCGAAGATTCTCGCTTATTATAAAGTACCTACTTCGAAGTTATGGAATTAATCGTTGCGTTGAAATAATATAATTTTAATTTATTGTTAGTTTATCAGTGACATATTCAGTGGTTTAATTGACAAAATTGTCCATGAGAGTTATGTAAGCTAGAAGAAAGAAAAACAGAGCTCAATACCCAAGTTAAACACCTTTAAAGCTTAGTTCACCAGTAACATGAAAATTTTCTAGTTTCTAGGCTGTTAAAGACAAATACAGACTCAATTATTTTCTGAACAAAACAGATGATACTTACTTTATTGGGGAAGTCTCTCTTGAGCTCAGTAATACTCAGACACCAGTAAGCCTCGCACTTCTCGGAGATCAACTCGATGTTGAGGAAGGAGCCTTGTCCGGGCCCGTAGTTCTCACCCGAGGTCACGCCACGGACTATTCGCGGGGATACGTTGGTTACCAAGTCCTGGAAAATAAACCATTCAATAAGTCACCTACCTGAAAGGTGATATGACAATACTAAAGAAATAAATTACAATCCGACATAGATACAATAAACAAGTTAGTCATAAGTTAGTCTTAGTTCTTAACAAAAAAAAAAATGGTACTTTTATTCCTTAGAAGTTTAGCTGTCACATTTTTTGATAAAGTCATGAAACATTTTATTATTTCCCAGATTTGTTTGTAGCAAAAATTTACCTACATATTTTGCGCAAGTGTCATTTCAAGCAAGTCTTGCACAAACTGTCGCGCTAATGTGTTGCACAAAATGTCTTAACACACAAAAAATTATATTTCGCGCAAATCTTATCGAGCAAATGGCATACGGGGAATGTTCACGCAAATGTCTTGAACAAGTACTTTTAGCGCAAATGTTACACATGCGCCAATCTTTTTTGGTAAAAGATGTCACAGTACGAAAAAGCAGTTCAAAAGAAAAAGCAGGCCGGAGCTCATACTAGGGGCCCAAGTTTATTTTTGATCTCTCTCACCTTCATCATCATCATCATTTCAGCCATAGGACCACTACCACCATCCACCGCTAAACAGGCCTCCACTAATGATTTTTCATCGCTGGAAATAGCCAATTCTCGCCACGCTTGGCAGGCGGGTTGGCGAGCGCAGTTTTTTTAATAAGATTTCGCACGAAGACGTCCGCCCATCTCGTTCTACAGGAATTAGTCGCCTCTTACGACACGCCTCCTGTTGGCGGTGGGGAAGTGTATTCTTTACGGCCGGCACCACCTAGCTCTGCTCTCTCACCTTGTCCAGCCCAAAAGTCTTGGTGACCGCGAACCCCCAGCCCTGCTCGAAGGCGCGGCGGATCATGGCGGCGCTGGTGGTGGGCGGCGCGCTGGCCAGCCCGAACGGGTTCTCGAACTTGATCCCGCACACCTCCACCGACAGGTCCACCTCGTCGATCGGGCAGTGGAACTTTGGCAGCTCGATCGGGGAGTCGAACGGCAGATCCTGGAAGTATGGCAACTCAGAAATAAAAATAACTTTACAATACGACTTAAGTACTTTTTAGACGACAGTCAAGCGGTTGCAGGTTCGAATCTCGTAAGGGGCAAATGTTTGTGTGATGAGCACAAGCGTTTGTACCTAAATCATGGATGTTTATAAAATTTAAGAATTTAAGAAATTTAAGAATTTATCTGTTACAGAATACCTATTTAGTTTATAAGTAAGTACTTACATTTGGAATATAAAAACATATTGAAAATATTACCTTCTGAAAATTATCTCACAACTAGAGACGCTCAAGACCGCGCGAAGTGGAGGAGTAAATCAAGGAAAGCGGACCCTGAGCTACAAAGCAATGGCTTTGGACGCAACCGGGATTGACCGTATAGATGAAGAAGAAGAAGATTGAAAATATTACCTGGCTGCTTAGCGCGGTCGCAAGACCACATGACAATAAAAAAAAAGTATATCATACCTCGCTTTTCTTGGCCGAGAGGTTAATCAAGACCTATTTACTAAAACTAACCTGTAAATAGCAGTGCATGAACCAAGCAGCAGTTTTGCCGTCGTTCACAGACTCGACGGTGGTCTCCGCGACCCCGGCCAGGTCTCCCCCGACGAACACTTTGGGGTTACTAGCGCTTTGCATCGTCATGCTGTTCACTTCAGGAAGACCCCAGCGGTTGAGTTTCACACCCGACATCGCGTCTATTACTGTAAAAGTAAAATAAAATTCAACGATGTGGTCTAGTGCTTCAAGCTCACTACAAAGCGAGCGGTGCGGGTTTGAATCTCGGAAGGAGCAAGTGTTTGTTTGCGTGATGAGCTACCTGAGAAGAGATATCTGAAGGAAAATGATTTTACTTGAAAAATTTTTTCAACTGCCTCTAGTGAGATTCGAACCCACGACCTTTCGCTATCCGGGCGACTGCTCTTTCAATTGATTAAGCTGTTTCATCTTAACGTAAAAGAATTGAATAGTGAATGCAAAAAACAAAAAGTTTTAAGAGATTTCTGAGTTATGGATGTCATTTATTGAAATGGTTTTGTTTATCCGTTATTAAGTCGCCATAGTACCTCCTACAACAAGCTGTGCTTAGATTATTAGCTTAGCTTATGGGGCTAGATCGTCGGTGTATTGTTAAAACAAATATTATTAAAATATCGGTGACAGTCAGAACACTTTATTTTATTTTAAACTGTGAATTCCCAAAATAATAAAAGTGCCAAATACTGCCTTGAAATAAACTCTCATGTAAATCTTTACTTGCACGTAACCAAACAAGCATGTTTCTTTGCAATGACAAATCTTCAGTTGGTTTAATTGATTCTAACGGGGCTTTCATTTAGGTACTTACATTTTTGGCTACATAAAAATTTAAACGAAGCCTGGTTCCTATCAATAGATTTATTTATTTCTTACCATCAGTATCGTGCAGTCCAGACCCAAACGCTGATATTATGAAATTAGCTTTCAGTTGCAATATTTGGTCGTCATCTTCAACCCATTCACCATTATCTAGTTGTTCGGTACGGCACATTTTTAGTGCTGCAATCTGAATGACATAAAAAGGTTTCATGTAGGTATTTACTTTTATCTATCTAAGAGTAAATAATCGGAAAATTTACCATAGAGTTTCATACTCATCAACCGTTTCCATCAGCAACCATCACCATTTAGAATGGAGGCCACGTGCCGGCAAACGCAGCATAGGACGTCTACCCACAAGTCGGACAGACGACCTGGTAAAGGTTCCAAGAAGCCGCTGGATGCAGGCCGCTTCCAATCGGCCAATCTGGAAATCACTAGGGGAGGCCTATGTTCAGCAGTGGACGTTCGTCCTGAGCCGAATTTGAACTCTACGTTTTAAAGTATACAGGGTTACTTTTAAAACAGTTGCCAAATTCAGGCGAATGTGTTCATCGATAAAAACAAATTTTCCTATCGGGTCAACATTCGCAATTTTTTTTGTTTCTTCATACATGATACACAAACTAATACTCTACCTCGATAATGAGCAAAAAGATTTGTCATGATTTTGATTTTGATTTCGACTCCTTAGTAAAAGTTGTTTGTATTGATGCATCTTTAAAGGCAGCTGTTTCAAAAGTAACCCTGTATAAGTTGATAAGTGTTGGGTCTAGGAAAATTGTAATTTTGTGGTACTTTGACAAATTGTTGACTGTACTAAATAGAAGGAAGTAGATACCTTGCCGTCCTTTACTATGACTTCTCGTGGAGACATGAATGGGACGAATTCACACTTTTCCTCTTTTGCTAAATCGACCTGAAACAGATAATTATTAGTTAAATCTTCTTCTTGTTTTTTTCTAACTTTGGTAACTATTTCTGACACGGACAGCATGACAAAATTAAAAAATAAAATACCTCCTACACAGATACACTATTTCAACTAAATATGAACAGACACTATTACTCTAAAACTCACATCGACAATGTTTCGACCCCTGTTTTAGAAAACAATGGAAATGGTAATTTTCTTCCACTTGATTTTGGA
Organism: Anania hortulata; assembly: GCA_963576865.1. Lineage (NCBI taxonomy): Eukaryota > Metazoa > Arthropoda > Insecta > Lepidoptera > Crambidae > Anania > Anania hortulata. Next base: position 16,727,635 of record OY756395.1, on the reverse strand, counting down.
ACTTGTTAAGATTCAAAACACACTATGTCATATCATATACTTAGATGGTTAGCTCATCAAGCGATTGCTATTGGTTAAATGAACCAACACAAGACCATGTACTGTATGTACTTCACCAGCTATTTAATCAGAAGGTCCAAATTGGAGTAGTCGCGGTGAGTTCGTAGGTACAGAAAAGGTGTTATTTCTAAATTGGCTCGTGTCTGAGGGTGCTGGGAGACGCCACTGGCCAAGAATTTATAACCTGGTACCGATCTCGTAATACTTGTACATCTTAATCAGTCCACTGCTAGACATAGGCCTCTTCCAAAGCAAGCCCCTGAGCCCGATCCTTTTGTAAGTTACCTATTAAATAAAATTATTATCTTCGTTTACCTCTTCTGGAACAGCCCTGATATTGCTGAATCCCTTCCGGAAGACCACGTAGACTCGCCTCGCGCCGCAGCGCAGTGCAGAAGTAGCGCAGTCAAAGGCGGTGTCACCTGCCCCCAGGACTATGACGCTGCCGTACAGCTCTGGTAGCGCTGACTTGCAAGCGCACATGCCTACGGAATTCGGTTTTGTGAAATATACAGTTTTAGTAACCTAACTATTAACGCTAAAAAGTATTTAAAAATTGCTGTTTTATGTAGTAACAAAACGCAAAGTGTATGCCTATTTGTTGCCTTCCGACATGTAAAAATATTGAGAAATATTTGCTATTGTTTACTCATCTATAGTGTAGATTGACATGATCGAATTAATTGTATTCAAAATCACATGTTATTACGAACTTGATATCTCGATGCTCAAATCACGGTGTACGGTAAAACCAAAGCTGTTTTTTGTAACACTGTGTGAAGATAAACTTAGATAAATTAGCTTTAAATGTAACTTGTTTTTCAATAAACAAATAAATGGCAAATTCTATAACAGAATCAAAACAAAGTTGAAGTGATATTGCTTAAAAAGGGATCATGTTTAGGTAACCCTCATTTCTATTATAGAGGGAAAGTGCCTTATGATAAGATTACGATAAGATGTGTGAATAAAAAAACTGCCCAGCTCGCACCGGTACATGTATTTTGCAAACAAGTATTTATTTCGAAGGAGACTGACAAGAGAGACATATTTTGTTGCTTCTTCTGGGCACAAGCCCACAACTGCTTCGGGCAGTGTGCAGTAGTAGAGTAAAACAATTGAAGGTGTACAAGTGTCTCATAAAATGGGTACATTTGCATTAAAAAATCTTGATGGAGACTGACGACATTCAATTTTTAGCTAAGACTGTGAAAATTACTTAAAAACAGTTTTCCTGAAATAAAAGAATTCAAGAAAGTCGTTAGGTTTTCTACCCTTTAAAACCCCATTCTATGTCACCCCGATAACATAACATTTTAATCCAAAGGCAAGTTACAACAGTTGATAAACTAACCTTTCTTACTCCCTTTTGATACCATGGGCAAGAAGTCCTTGCTCGAGAAGAAGCCCATGTCTTGGGTGAGTCCTTCAAATATGGGCACGGTTTTGGGCTCCGGTAGACCGATTCCGAGGAAGACGGCGGCGTGTTCATCTTTCAGAAGACTCTAAAAGCGAAACCAATTTTAATTTAAGTTAGTACCTAAATAAGAAGCAGTTTCTTCCAATATTCAAGGAATAAGTCCCACTACTGCAGGCATGGTTGCCTATACTATAGTTCTAACTTACTAGAGTACATTAGTATTGAGATTTATTAGATTGGCCGCACTGGCCCGAACTTTTGGTAAAGGGTGAATAAAGATTAATGTACTTCCTAATTGAATATTAAAATAATACCCCGCAGCGGTGCTCCCATCGTCAGAGAGCCTCTCAGCCTTGAACAGGCTGCGAACACAGGTCGGCCGTTGTAAGGAAAATCTTATAAAGTGGGGTTACATTGACGGCACCAACAGCAAGTGTGTCTGCGGTGCTTCTCCCCAAATCATGGGCCATCTCCTATCATGTCCCGCCTGTTCAGATTGCTGAACACGCGAAGACCTGTTACGTGCCACCGATGGTGCGGTTCGTGTGGCGGAATACTGGTCATCAAAAATTTGAGAGGATTGCCATCGACACGAGAAGAAGAAGAAGAATAACTACCCGATCTCGGCACAAGCCGAATAAAGCCAACGGTATGGAATGGTTGCTACGGGTCGGCTTTTTTTGTTTCACAGATACTGACGAATCGAGTCGACCCTAATGAACTACCCGATCGGCACAAGCCGATTAAAGTCAAACAAGTGCAGTAATTGTTCGGTCGGCAAGTCGGCTTTGTTGTTCGACAAATACTGCTGAACCGACAATGCCGGCCCGCTTATGTGTGTAGCAACCCATAAATGTTACAACTTTATCTGTGGCCAAGCAACATAGGAAATGTCAGAAAATACATTAAATATTTTATTATGGAAATTTGATTTGATATTTAACACGTATTAATTATCCCAATTTATTATTATGAAGTTCTTTTTAGGGGGTGCAGATTCTACTAAACAAGCACAACAACTTCTTCTAAGACTAACTTTGGCAATATTATAAATTGTTGTTTTTAAACAGGCAGGACATATCCAACTTACCTCAACAGTGATGTCTTTAGTTGACAGTGTCCTACCGGTAACAAACTTGACTCCGAGGTTCTTTACCAAGTCCACTTCAAACTGGACCACGTCGAATGGCAGGCGATATTGGGGGATTTCTGATGAACTGCAGATTGGGCAGAGATTAGGAAGTAGGTAATATACGGACAAAGCCCGAGAAAGAAGATAGATAGGTAGGTACTCTTTAGTGCACACAATACAAAACAAACAAAACGCAAAAAAATTAAGACTTGCTTAATAATTCAAAATAATAGAAAAGAAGGATTAAAACGTAGGAACAGACAACAGCTCGTTATGCTAAACGCCAAAACGTCAAATTTTCTCAATAGATATTAATCTCTATGTGTCGGATTTAAAGTTAAAATCGGTTTAAAGACCTTTAACTTTTTGGGTAGGTTGACCTATCGTTGACTGTACCAGAGACATAATTTCTGCAGGAAAAGAGTTCTTTTTTTAATTATATGTCGAATAACCGTTCGAATAGCATTGTGATTACTTATATCCGACATAAAAATTACATAAAATTTCACTTTACTTTAATTTTCACAAATTATAGGAATTTATTTTTACTCTACGATCAATACTTTTGGAGCTACAGTGTGCTTGCGTTAACAGAGAGACAAAAAATGACGATTAAAGAAATGATTAGATTTTTTTTAAAAATTACAGACTGTATTTAATATTATGCTACTCATCGTCTTCTACATCAGCATCTTCATCTTCTCTTTCTAGAAAACCAACTAGTATTGATAATTTGCTGACCCTTTAGTAGGGGTAGGAGGGAAAGGACAGTCATAGCACATATTTGAAAAAATGCTGTTTCAATGAATGACCTTTCATGACCAAGTTACGATATAATCTTACCAATAATAAATCAGATAAATTTTTGATAGCAATGTTGGCAAGCCGGCTGTTATCATTATTTTAATAACTGACGATTAACCATGACATTGGAGTAGTTATTTTCAAGCTTTCTTTTAACTAAGTTTTGCCCTAAAAGTGTATGGAAAATATACAGGGTTTCCCGTAACTCAAGGATAACCTTGTAACCACATATTCTAGACATCATGGTCCGCAAACTTTTGTTCTATGACTTTTGCAAATTTACCTAAAAAAATATCGACTTCCCATACAAAATTACCAAACAGCCGATTGAAATTGTATAGACAAACAAAAAAAATACATATTTTAAAAAGTCATAGATCAAAAGTTGTTCGCTATGATTTATAGATTATATGTGGTTACAAGGTTATCATTGATATTAGGAGAAACCCTGTATACTAACACTTAAATATTTTATTATTGTATGTGTATTATATTATATCATAAGTGGCAGTTTTCTGTCCTAAACTTAAAAAATGATTTTTGACTTTTTTTTGACTTTATTGATTTACCAATTTTGGAATAACCTCTATATAAACTGCGTTTACTCGTATACCTAGTAAGTATCAAGGAATTGTGTTTACGAGCCGACTACATTACGACTAAGTTAAGTATACCTACCTAAGTCCTCCAAGGTATTTTTCCTTCTCATAAACGGTGATGTCCTTGTACCCCAGCCTGGCCAGGAAGCAGGCGCAGCTGATGCTTGCGGGCCCCCCTCCGATCAGAGCTATCTTCTGGTCACCGCCTTTCCGAAGTGGCTTAGTGTTGGGATCCAAGGTTTGGGGGATGCCCATTTTCATGAAGATCTACGAAAAATCTAAATGTAAGATTTAAAATAATATTTTGTTCTTAAGATTATCCCGCGTCCTTTGATTACTGCGGCGAATCTATATTTTTTTAAATCTTTGTTAATTCGCGGTCAGGACTACAAATCCAAGTGGTTGCGGTTCCAAGGGGGTTTGTGTGATAAGCATAAGCATTCGGATGTAATATTGAGTAGGTAATGGACATAAAAATGTATTCATCGTCGTAGTACAAACTTTGCTTAGTTTAGGGCTAAATAGTTGGTACATGTAAATATAGCATGACCGCATGAGCGAATTTATTATTAATGTATTTCCTTGATGCGTTTGGTATTTGGCGCATCTTTGCGTGATGTAGCCACAGCATGATTTCATGGTTTTAATGATAACCTTTAGATAAAGCGGAATAAAATAATATAGTTTGTACAACTATCACAGGCACAGATCTTGAGTGCTGGGCGAAAAATGCGCAGAAGACCATTAAGATTTCGTAACTGGCTAATCGCGCGATGCGGCTGCACCGCCGCCGGGATTGGTTGCTTGCTCCGCGCACGCGCGTCTCGGATACGATGATCGTCTCGTAAGATGCCCAAAGCGATCCCTACTCTTTCCTCTAGCGCTCAAGATCCGTGCCGGGGATTGTAACATACATCAACAGCAAAGTGCTGAAGCCCTCCAATGTTGATGGCGCCCTCCTCGCTGGCGTGCAAGTTGCAGCCTCCCACACAGAGGTCGCTGGTGGGGCACACCATGCCGCATGTGAGCCCAAGAGGGTTGTCAGATAGAATCGCCTTCGCTGCTCCATAGTAGTTCTGGAAGACACAAATGAGTTATCATTTTGTTGACTAGACACTAATTACTAAACATATTAACAGCCTTACGCACTGAAACCCCTAAATAAATAATACTCTATGACAGCCATACTCTAAGTGTGTTCCGCGGAACCCTAGGGTTCCGCGATACCCCTGTCGGGGTTCCGCAAGAAGTTAGAAAAAAAAATCAAAACACCTCTCTCTGGTCGACCGTTCTGTCGCGGCGTATCACGATTCACGAACAATTTTACTATGCCGCCACCGCCGATACCTACTTGTGACCGCGCAATCCCTTTGATAAAAGCCGCCTTTGAAATTAGACGCTATAATTGTGAACAAGCGACTTTCGGCTCTAACTTCAAAACGTAAAGTCGAGATTGCTTACACCACATTTTTTGAATTTCTATTTTTATATCGGCTTTTTATTTATCAAAGACGCCGACTCGAGTATTTTTGAGAATGTTCGAGATTGAGGCTAGGACTATAAAAGCGATGATCAAGCCTTGACACTAGTCAGTCGACGATTAGCGTTCGGAGCGATAAGTACCTACCTGCTAGAAAAAAATTGTGTATTGTTCTACTGCTGTTTTCTGATTGTATCAGTTTTGTACATTTCTTCTTTGGACTAAAGTGCTAAACTCTTCTACGCAGTAACGACCGTGCATTATTTTAACCTCACCATCCTGAAAGAATGGAACGTTGGCTTAAAGGCGTTAAACGTGTCGCAACAACATCTTCCAACGAAGCCGAATGTACAAAAGCAGTCCGCGTGGAGTATACAGCAATTACCGATCCAGACGATGATGCAACGACGTCAAGTTCCACGGTTTCAAAGGCGAAAAAAAGGAAGTATGATGAATCATATATCAGTTTTGGATTTGTTGATTCCAACGGCTCACCTCTCTGCATGTTATGTAGTAAACTGCTTCCTAATAGTTCCATGGCACCTGCCAAGTTGCGCCGACATTTAGAAACTGTACACCCCGAGTCTAAAGACAAGAATAAAGAATTTTTTGTACGTAAAAAAGAACAGTTATTGGAAAGTCAAAAAACAATGATGCATGTAACCCAAACTATCAATGAAAAGGCCACGGAGGCATCATATTTAGTTAGCTATCGCATTGCACAAGCAGGAGAAGCGCACACTATCGCTGAGAATTTAATAAAACCATGTGTATTAGACATAACAAAATGCATGCTCGATGAAAAATCTGCAAAGCATCTTTCTACTGTGCCGCTATCTAACGATACTGTTTCACGGCGAATTCATGATCTAGCAAGCTACGTCAAACAAGAACTAGTTACACGTCTACAAAAAACACAATTCGTCTTGCAAATGGATGAGTCGACTGATGTCGCTGGTCTGGCTATCTTGCTGGTTATCGTGAGATATCCATGTGAAAGTTCTTTTGAAGAAGACATGCTTATGTGTTCACCTCTACCCACAAACACTACCGGAGAGGAAATTTTTAATAAAATAAATATATTTTTTGAGGAAAATAATCTCAGTTGGAACGATTGCATTGACATTTGTACAGATGGGGCCAAGGCGATGACGGGTAAAACAGCAGGAGTAGTGTCACGAATAAAAAATAAAGCGCCTAATTGTAGTTCCAGCCATTGTATCCTGCATAGACAAGCACTTGCGATGAAGCAAATGCCGTCCAATCTAAAATTAGTTATGGATGAAGCGGTAAAAATAATTAATTTTATCAAATCACGACCACTACAATCCCGATTGTTCTCATTATTGTGTGAAGATTATGGCAGCACACATAAAACACTGCTGCTCCATACAGAAGTGCGATGGCTCGGGGTAAAACTTTAACAAGGCTATTTGAACTTAGAGCCGAGTTACAAATGTTTCTTTCAGATACTTCTTTTAATTTGAAAGACCGTTTGTATGATAAAACTTGGTTGTTCCGACTGTCTTTTATGGCGGATATCTTTCAGAAACTGAACGAATTAAATTTATCATTGCAAGGTAAACAGACAACAGTGTTCCAGGCCTGTAACAAAATAACTACCTTCAAAAGAAAATTAGATTTTTGGATTATTTGCGTTGGAAATAGAGAAATAGAAAGCTTTACGTCACTCAGTGAGTTTCTTGGCGATAACAACTCAGAAATATTTCAAGATGATGTATTTGAAGAATTGGTCCAATATCTCACTTCGATGCGCGCATCTTTTGAGCAGTATTTTCCTGAAGAACAGAATACAAAAATGAAACTGAATTCATGGATTCATAATCCTTTTTTACCCAACTTACAAAAGCCCGAAAGTATGTCAAACGAGATATATGAATCTCTTTTAGAAATGTCATCTGACACAAGTATGGAGTCACTGTTCAAAACGACGCCTCTCAACGATTTTTGGTGCAGAATCCGAAATGAATATCCAATGCTTGCCAAAATGGCTTTGAATATTCTTCTCCCGTTTCCAACAACATATTTGTGCGAAACAGGATTCTCAACCTATGCAGCCACGAAAACAAAATACCGCAATAGACTGGACGCCGAACCTGATATGAGACTTCAACTGTCCTCTATGAAACCTGATATCAACCAATTGATGAAAAATAAAAAACAGTTTCATACATCCCATTAGTTAGATTTTTTTTCTTTTTCAATGTTATATTTATTATTATACTTGTTATGTAAGTAAGTAATAAGTAACTGTTACATGGTACTCTAATTATGCTTATTAATAAAAAATACACTTAAAAACCATTGTTTTATTGTAGGGTTCCATCAAGTATTTTGCTATCCAAAAGGGTTCCGTCACCAAAAAAGATTGAGAACCGCTGCTCTATGATATTCTTATGCTTCTACGCTACGTTTCATACAAATTAATAAGTAGATATTATAACTGAAAAAAAACAAAAAGCGTGCATACTGTGCGTACGCAGGATCGCACTGGACAAACCGCTGTCCTGTAATTTCGGTGAGGTGGTTTTGCTAACTCGGGATCTACATATTTTTTCAAACTAAGGTAAACTAGAGTTTTATTACAAATAACTCGACAAAAAACAATTTTTAAATTTTCTCGCAAAAGCGGTATATTTACAATTAAAAAAAAAATTCAGCCCCCCTACCATGACTACCGAAACACAATATGATATAGCGATATATCGACACTAATTAATGTAAAAATATGATAGATATAGCCCCCATGTTGAATCGCCGTGCTGGTGACGTCACATGTTATGATGATCGATAATAATTTAACTTATAACCTTTCTATCATATTTAGAAATAAAAAACTGTTGGTGTCGATAAATCGCTATATCATATAGCGTTTTGGTGATCATGTTAGGGGATCTGAATACCTTTGATCTTTATTTATCCGAAATATGAAATTTTATTGTCAACCCAATTAGGTAATTAGACCTAAAAACGTGAAAACTCACCTTAAATGCAAATTTTAAGATGTACAAGCCGCGCTCCATAGTAATAACGGCGCGATTATTTGAAATGGCTCTTCATACTGCCGTAATGTAATGGTAAGATCATAGCAACATATTGGTGTCAAAAATGTTGTTCGTTTTTGAACGCCACCATGTGGGCGCTGTAGGCCTAGAGGGGGGCGGTAAGGAGCCCAGAAAAAGTTAAGGGTATTGTAGTCGTTAAGGGGAGCGTTGAAAAATAAATGGTTTTCAAAGTAGGCGGTAGACAAAATAAGTTTGAGAACCTCTGGTTTAGAAGCATCTTAAGACGAGGTTACAGACCCTGTTAGCGATGCTAGTGATGAAGCTTTTGACGTCGATCTGCGTGGGGCAGGACTTCTGGCAGGGTGCGTCTGCGCACTTCAGGCAACGCGCGGCCTCCCTCAGTGCGCCGCGTTCGGACAACGTCGTGTGTTTGATGTCGTCGAAGTTCTTCGCTAAAGTTGGACAAGTCTGAAAAAGAATAACGGTAAACAAATATGCGCCAGACATCACACCAATTGTCAGGGTTTCGAAGTAAGGAACTAACATCCATATGTTACGAGATGCCTGAATTTTGCCAGGGGCATTACCCAGCACACTCAGTCCCAAGACTATTTAGAACAGTACGTTTTCTGAATTGTCCCGAACTGGGAATCGAACCCGGGACTTACGGGTCACGTAGTGACCGCTACGTGACCCGTAAGTCCCGACACTACGCCAGAGTCCAGACGAAACTCTCATAGCGAAAATATTTAAAAAGGAACAAACCGATTCTAACTCGCCATTTACAGAGTGTAACGAAAAGGTGAAATAAAACTTTCAAGGGGTTAATCTACGGCTAAATTACATCAACTTTTTCTATGGGACCAACATCGAATTCGCAAAAAAAAAAAACACTTTTCCATACTAAAACGCGACCAGCTGGCATCAGTTTGTATGGAAACGCCAATTATTTTTTTTTGATTTCGATGTTGGTCCCATAGAAAAAGTTGATGTAATTTAGCCGTAGAATAACCCCTTAAAGTTTTATTTCACCTTTTCGTTACACCCTGTATACCTAAGCAAGTCAGGCTAGTCTTAAAAGATGACATAAGATTTTTCTAAAAGTCTAAAAAGGTAATTATTTGCGAGTTTTGATAAGTATGAAGCAGTCCTTTCGGTATCCGGGCGATAGCGAAAGGTCGTGGCCACCAGAGGCAGTTGAATTTTTTTTCAAGTAAAAATATTTTCCCAATTATATTAAAATTGATCTTACTCAACTATTATTACTGTTTTTAGTAGAATTAGTTTTTTAGATTGACTTGCTTAAGGAAAGTGTTATTAGAATCGGTTTGTTCGTTTCCAATATTTTAGACTTGTTTGTATGAAAAGCCGTGCTACGAACTTACTGTGCACTTCCTATCAGCATTCCTCTTCCAATGTTGCTTGTTCTTCTTAGTCTGAACTGATGGGACCAGGTTGGAATACGGCTTTACAGTAGGATTCAACCTTAACAAGTTCTGTAAGGGAGAGCAATATAAAAATGTTATTCTTACCATCCAACAAAGGATTCAAACAGAGCCGAGATCCCGGTGAACTAATTGAGTTCAATAAGAGATCCCCCAGGGGATCGGGCCAGCGGATCCTGGTGGACTCACCCGTCAAGTCGAAATCATTATTTTTGTTTCTACTTTCTTGATTTCAATTTCTTTATCTGTGAACTTCGCACTTTTGAATTAGGAACTGGTCCTTAGTTTGAATTACTTACGTTCGCGCTTCTACTCCAATCGAGTCATTGAACCGCAAAGAGAACCATCTTCTTTTTTTAGTCGGTTTTTTTTTAGGTCAACAGTACCTTTTAGGTTTTTCATAACAATTCACATGTAATTTCTCATCAATTTCATATTCATAACATCTATTAATTATTATTTAAGGAGTAGGTATCGTAATTATTATTCTTTTGTACACCGTTTTATTTTAATTTAGAGTTGTATATTTTATACACTTTATTTCGATTTAATGTACAGGTTGTCCTGTTACTTAAGGATAACTTTGTAATTCTATACATCATGGAGAACAACTTTTGTTCTATGGCTTTTGCAAATTGGCATGAAAATTTATTGACTTCCAAACAGCTGACTGAATTTGTATAGAAAAATTCTGATCGAATAATGTATATAAGTACTATATTAATTATAAATACTTATTTCGTTTCTCTCATTGACAAATCTAATATTGATACTAGTTGTAAATCTCTATCTTTTTCTTTTAACAGCTATGTACACATCTGTGGAACTACAGCCTATCATTTTTTCATGTTTTTTCTTTTTTTTTATTGTCTTGTAATTGTGGTATTTCTGTTTTGTGTACTAAATAAATAAAATATATATACCTATACGTACTTATATTTTTAGGGCATAGAACAAAAATTGTTTACTATGATGTAAAATTTGGTTACAGGACACCCTGTGTAAGTAGATGACCTGTGTATTTAGAAAAAGTGTCAGGACAGATAGAATAGGTACAGCAAAATTATGCAAATGGGTTCTGTTTCTTCGTTTTAGACACGTAACCCTGAAAACATAGATATTGAAACGTATTTAGTTGATAAAGATAGCCCTTGACCCCACTAGTTTTATCTTGACGAAATACGCAGTCACAATGTAGCAAGAGAAGAATTTGAATATGTAATTGATAATACTATAGTAAAACGTAGCAGCCCGTTGGACCTTGGAAAAGTTAAGACTGCATTACGTCGGTATGCAACTACGTATCTTGTTTACATGTCAATGAGCAGTTGGATTTCCACCTTTCAAAGTGGACGTACGCTTACGTAGACAAAAAACTACCTATATTATGTATCTTGCTCGCGGCGTTGTGAATGACACCTACTATCACACACAAGGCGTTTAAAACTGCGTCTTTCAAGAATTCTGTATGCCAAGCCAATATGTCAGTCGATATATATAATTCTTATTTCTACCCTGCCCGTGGCAGTGTGATGCTACGATTTATTACAAACTTTAAATCCGCGTCCTATATGATCTGCAAATAACATCACTCTAACACTGTCTAACTGTATGCCAAATGTCATTCAAATCAGCTGTTAGCCCAAACATGCGAACTGATAAATTCTTAGTAAGGATTTGATTGCAAAACAAATATGAATTGCATAATGCAGTTTATGCACGGGAAATCCCTTGTATCTTATCACTCCTGTATTCCTATTAAATCCATCAATAATAAAATAAATATTTTTATCTTTGTCAAGCACTTACTTATATATAAGGCACTTCTACAAAACTTCGCATATTTAGCATAGGTACTTGGCATAATAATATCTAGATATACTCACCTCGATATCCGGTAATTCTTTGGTCAAAAACACTTTTGCCATCTTGTAAACTGACACTTAAGACTTTCGGATACAATTTATTTTTGTTTGTTTTTGTCGTGCGTGCAGTGGACTGCTCACTGGCAGCGCTTCACTAGCGACTGACGAAAACAGTACGATATAGGAGCCGGTTTTATTTCATTATCTCTAGCCTTAGTAGATAGATACTGGGTCTTGCGTTACTATCTCCACGGTCCGTCGAAAGATTTCCGATAACGATGTTTGTAAATAGGTATTTGTAAGAAACAAACGATGGTTGGTCGAGAAATGCAGTTTTGTTGCGCAAGCGCAGTCAAAAACCGCCGCGCAAATGCGATACAGGTGCGTGCGGGTATTTTTTACCCGACTACGCCTAAAGGAAGGGATATGATTTTAGCAGTCTATGTGCGTATGGTTTTGGTAAATTATAATGTTATATTTTGAATTTGATTAAATACATAAGTAAATGAATGCAATAAAGGGTCTATTATTTAAATAGTAAGTGTGTTGAAACATTCTTTAGATTGTAAAATTTGTAAATTTGCGATGCTGCGTGTGTAACGGATGTAAGCATCGCATCGGCCGATTAATGTTTATTTTATAATCGACAGGACATAAATAAAACAAACATTTGAACAGTTAATATAAATATATTTTGAATTATTCAGAGGCTTTACAATATTTGGAAGAATTATCGGCAGCGTTTTACCTATCAATCGAATTATATGACACACAGCGCACCAAACCAAGTCTATCTGTATAAAAATAATATACAACCGGTTACCTGAATAAAGCAATACACAATACAATCTTTAATAGACAGCGGGATATACAATTCATAACAATATTACGTACCTAACACCAATAAAAATTATACATACACAGTAAAATACGTGACTATAATTGAAATATTTAATATTTATCTCGTGCACTGACTGATGTTCTCTTTGTCTGAGTGATTCACCCTTGGAATATTATTGTTATCAATTGGCATACTTTTAATTCAATGCCGTTGACTGGCGCATTAAAAAAACCATCAAAACAAAATATGTGGAAATGGAGGTACTATAGTACATCTAGGTAGCTCTACTAACTAAGCAATTGATCATTATGAGCTGAATTGGCGGTTTACTTGGTAGTTGCATTGTATGCGAGGACAAAACACATTAACACCATTATAAACGATTATTGAGTAAGGTTTACTGCGCGTATAACACGTACTAGTTCAGCTCAGTTTTAGAACTTTGTAATTTCAAGATTTCTTCATTTTCCGTCATATAATACAAAAATCTTAACAGTTTCGATTTTCATTATATCATATTTTTTGTCTATTTGAAATATTTAAAGAAAATTTATTTAATAAAAATCAACATTTATAAAATTTTATCTATTTATAAAATTTGTTTTGGACGTAGTTAATGGGCTAGTTTCCTGGGTCAAATAATGATTATTCTATTTAGTCCGTCAGTGAGATTATCAAAAAATATTGGACCCATATTTTGTCTTTTGTCAATTAAACAAAAAATTACGAAGATAAAGCGCATCAAAGTGAGCACGTGACGTCACGTCTTGCTAGAAAGTGTCGCAAGGCATGACGTTACACGGAACTTTAACGGGCTATATCTTCAACATTTTTTGTTAAAAATACGTGTCCAATATTTTCTGTTAATCCAACTGACGGACTAATTAGATTTTTTTAAGAAACTAGCCCATTGTCAGCGCACGAGTAAATAAAATAACAAAAGAAATATTACATATTGCCACACATGTACATATTTAAATACAATTTCCAATTAAGTTTAAAATGAATATACAATTTTAATAACCGCTATAGCTTCCACTTTAATCAATGTTATAAATGCGTCCGAGCCCCCTCTACAAAATCTATCTAATTAATATTTATTATATAAAAATGCGACACCAAAGAAATGGTGCGGTAGCTTATATATTTTAGTTAATACTAAATTACCGTTATTTACATGCTGATTCTTCTAAATATTTGCATCTGAACAATACATATACATTAAAATCTTACAGCTATGTCTGCTTTGTGCAATTGTTGGTGCTTTGTTTGTGGAAAAGCAACCGTGAAATGATTGATAGGTCTAAATATTGTCTATGGCGTTGGCGGTCGTAGGATGAACGCATTTACGTTCTAATCGCACAGTATGCAAATTCGTTATTACAAATTGATTACTTAACGACAGTCTCTAAACGTAGATAACCAGCTCTCAACCCTGACCGACCAATGTTGGGCCCAAGATAAAAACAATTCGGCAACGGAATACCTAGGGTTGAATAAAATTATCCCGTCAGAAAACTAAGACAAATGATGATTTAAAGATCAAGAACAGGTCATCTACATCTTAAAAATAATAGAAAAATTTTAGAGACTGTCAAAATGTGTTAAATAGTTACAAATTCATAGGGTTTACTGCATTTTAATTATGCTTATAAGACTGCATATTATGATATGACTCAATCATAATTAATCATTTACAATCTGGTTCCTAGAATATTCACATACCGTGCGACTACCGCGCGTTCCTACCGCGGCTTCTACTCTGCTGCAAGCATTAACAATTGCACACTTAACGCAACCTTACATGTACTATTTCATCTTACACTAACATTTATATTTTAGGAGTGGATTTAGACAGTAATTAACTTAGTGCCGTATTATATTTAAAACCGAAACCACCAGCTATAGTTCAGTCACTAGGCGATAGAAATAATGAATTAAAGATGCTGAAGGCCTTATTTGCCAGTCAATTAAAGCCTAAACCCGTTATCACATTTTTAGCGAAAAATGCCTCCCAATACTCGGCCATTGTTCCGAGAACTAAGACATTCAATTATTCTGAAATCTTTCTGAAACAAGGCCCATAGAAAACAGATGGAATTGATGGATTTAACATAGTGTATACTCATGTTACTTGATAAACTGGGTGCAGTTTCAATTACATAGATGACGACATACTTAACCAATAAAGCAATCTTAAACAAAGTCGTCAATGTACATGAAAACTACATTTTTAGGATAACTTCTTAGTTCTGGTAACACGGCCGATGGCGGCCGAGACGCGACAGACGGCCTGCTATAGCCGTTGCCGTCCGTCCCAACTCGGTCGGATTATAATGCTATAGTTGTGCGGTTCACAGTACCCATATTGAAGACAGAAATATACTATATAACATTGTATTGCAATCGGAATCGTTCGCTTTGGATTATTGGCGATAATTTACTGATAACTCACAAATTCATAGTTACACGTGAGATACATGTAGGGTCTTAGTTACCCAGAGGTATAAAATACTTTTGTCAGTGGTATTATTGAATCGCTTATGGTCTGGCATCTAAGTGTGATGCCAAGGGAAAAGAAACGTACGAACATAATGACGGGACCAGGAGACGTATTTTTAAAACAATAGAGATGAATCTTGAATTCGAATACGAAAACAATTCGTGTATGAAATTAATTTATTTTGGGCGCAATTGTTTCTATTTTTGAATCACACGAATTAAGTGTTGCCACTAAACTTGAATCTTGCAACTACTTACGTTTCACGCAGATAATGCAAAACTCATCCTCATGTCATGAATCACTAAAAACGAACGTAAATAAAAAGTTATTGTCAACATATTTACTTGGTAACGTCATTCTTCCGTTCTTTCTTTTAGTAAAAAACGAAAAACGAGTGTGTAGTACCACTCGTAGCAGAAAATACGGAATGAATTTTCAAAAATAGTGTTTTTAGATATTTGCGTGCAAATCTTGCGATTTCGGTTCGAATTGCAATTCGCACGATTCAAAAATACGTCTCCAGTGCGCACGCAAGCAAGCACTGCGCGCTTGGCAGCTTCGCCTGGTACAGCATGATGTCGCCTAGGCGCCAGTCGCTAAGCGAGCCAAACTTAAGAATCCAGACAGGAACATGTTTCTTCTTGTTAATGATAATAAGTTTCAGCACATTACCGCCGGTATAATCTAGTCCACATCCCTTCCTAAGCTTAGTTAATTCACCGATATGTATGTAACGCATGGGCATTCATTCACGCGGGCGACTGCAAAGTTTAAGTGTCATCTATCAAACAACCATGTGCAGATTTTATAGAACAATAGCTTGGCCAAATCAAATATGTTCTTGTATTCAATAGGATTTTAACTAATCATGTTTTTTAGCCAAAAAATATGTACTTTCTTTTATTTTTATATTTAAATAACATTAAAAACTTGGTCTCGAAGTGAGGAATAAACAACCTTGTGTCACGAATTACACTTATTTGTACTGTACTTGTATTACTGACCAAACTATCGCGCTACCTACACATTCGCCAAACTGATCTTTGAGATGGTCAGCAATAATAGCGTCTCAACCATTTTAAACCATTCCAAAAATGTATAGCAATAAAGCTTAACTAATATCGGCATCTATTGCCTTATGTAAAGAATGCCAGTACGTTTTTTTTAATTACACATTGTTTAGAAAAATCTAGACGCTCCGACAGCAGCGATAAGCGTAATTATAATTACCGGTAAATGTTACGGAACTAATAAAGCCCTCGAAATGGTCGAAATTACTTCCAGAACCACCTCCTTAACAAATACTGTACTTATCGACATCTACATTGAATGAATACAACAACCGGGAACAAAGTAAGTAATAATTAATCGAAAAATATAATCTCTGCCTAACAAAAATTTCAACAATTCCATTTATAATCACCGCAACTTGGTGGAAAACGTTAAGGTTAAAACAATTTGTACCGAACATAGAACTGTCAGAAACAATGAAGGAATGTTAATTTGAGAGTTAAAGTTTGTAAGAAAAACGAGGTAAGGGAAAGCACCCAAATGTAATTAGATTATACAAAGTCACTGACAAACTGCCTGAATTTTTTTCGCATAAAAATTAGTGTAATTAACTGATTTAGAAATTACGACGGACTTTTTGTACGTAGACAATCGTCGACGCTGTAAAATTACTTACGTGTCTATAAATGTCATTTTATTGATGACAGTTCTCGGTTGGGTGCCTTAGAGTTAGTCGCGAGGCATCTGCGCCCTGTTAGCGCAACTAATTTTAAGGTACCCAGGCCTAGCTCTCATGAAAACGATTTTAGTCTATAATCTTTGAATAATCTAACGACATATTGAATTAAAAATCGGATAGGTATCGATTACGAATTGACGCCACATGAGAGTTTTTGTTTTTATGTTACTAGCCAAACCGGATATAATGCCAAACTAGCTCGTCCCAGACAAAACCGATGTGTGCCAGGCTATACTAGATAGTCCTGGATCTAACTAATTCGTCCCATAACAATCTAGTATAGTGTGAATAATCTAAGTTTGGTCATAAAAGGATAATCATGAGAGCTAAGCCTAACTCCCTAAACATTCCAAGGAGTGCTCGTGTCCGGGCTACATATAAAGCGAACAGCCGGCGGCGCCACTGTCGCTGCTGCGTCCATGCGCACTGCGCGGTACAAAGCTACTTACAACTTACACTGCCTCCACGCACGCAAACACTACCTGAAAAGACAGTATTTTAAATTAGTCTCGTGAAGATTATTAGCTTAATTACGCACTAGCGGTCACGGAACACGGTCTCTTTTCACGGATAAGGCGCATGTACCATAGCTTACAGCAGGATACACTTCCGCCCCGGCCTGATGGGCGGCACGGGGCACAGCACGGCGCGGATGGCTCGTGGAACACGGTCTCCCTTCACGGATAAGGCACATGTACCATAGCTTACAGCAGGAAACACTTCCGCCGCGGCCTGATGGCGGCACGGGGCATAGCACGGCGCGGATGGCTCGTGGAACACGGTTTCCCTTCACGGATAAAGAACACGTACCATAGCTTACAGCAGGATACACTTCCGCCGCGGCCTGATGGGCGGCACGGGGCACAGCACGGCGCGGATGGCCTCGTCGAACACGGTCTTCAGCCCCTTCTGCGTCAGCGCCGAGCACTCCAGGTACTTCACAGCGTTGATCTCTTTCGCCATTCCCAGACCCTGAAAGAAATCAGCCACAATATATTTGTAAAAAAAATGAAACAGAACGATATACTTTTAAATATTATGACTTGCCATACTTAGAACCTACGCATGTTTAAAAACGATACAATTATAACAAAGGCCCTTAATAACGATCACTTTATTAATTATTCATACATACAGAAAACTTCCCATTGAAAGAACATATTGAAGAGTTTTTACATGACGCTTAGTTTTTTGACGTTATTAAGATATCATCTACATAAACTTGGTGTTTTTAGTTACCCATAACAGTTTTTAAACATTTTGTAGAAATTAAAATATAGTATCACTTTAACCAGAGACTGGAATGGCATACTGGATACCGCACAGTTTGCACTAAAAAGTATCCGTCACTGATTTCTTAAATCGCATGCTATTAATTCTATTTACACGAGCTGGACAGGGCACTAAGGCCTTGCGAACTCCATAGCGGGAGCACAAAGCGCATTGCATTTTGACTTAATCGATAAAACGTGTAAAAAACAACGCAGAAATGACCTAATAAAAAAAATTAAGAATGGCAGAAATGAAAAATGTCAAATGGTATGCGTTCCGGACTCCCGCTGAAGCGTTCTTAAAATCCAGTTACAGTCCTATTTACCTGTGGGTAGGTGATGGGTGCTAGTTTCTTGTCCTTCAGCTTCTCAATCGTGTCTTTGTCTTCACGCAGGTCGAGTTTGGTGCCGACCAGGATGATGGGCGTTGATGGGCAGTGATGCCGCACTTCTGGGTACCACTGAAAATACAACCAGATGACAGTCAGTGCAGTTCAGTTTAGGCGTACTGTAGTTTGTACCATTGAGAAAGGTCCCTGCGTATTAACTTTGTGATTAGTTCTACGGCTAAACAAACCTCTTTTTTGTTTTTCGGATAGAACAGCAAAGTATGCAGCACAGAGACTTAAAACATCTTGTGTCTCAGGGTAGGCAACGCATTGATAGAGCTTAAGTTTGTTCATTTTAATAGCTGACGACGACCACTAACCTTGTCCAATTTTGTTTAACTCAGTCAGTAATGTGAAAAAGTGATCAGAAGCTAATTTAATTGACAATGTAGATGTAGAACCAGCTCATGGTGTTTCAACATCACTGCATCGGTTCTTTATAAGTCGAGTGTCGCGAGTTTCTCAAACGTCAGCATCATATTGACCTTGTGTCGCAAATGTCCACTTTTATTAGGTGAATCGTCCATTAGTGTTTAAGTATAAGAAATGTTATAAATAACGATATGCTGATATTCAGATGCCACTGTGGGACAGGGGGATACAATGTGTCATGTAGATCGACCGCGCGTTGTGTAGGAACGATTAGGACGGCACATCTTCCGTCTCTGTTATCGCGCACGTAAATATGATCGTGCGCGCGCGCAGGCAGGATCTCCTCAGTGTTACGGCCGTCAGCCTAGCGGTTAGTCGTCGTCTATACTTCGCCGTATGTGTCCTCCCCCACACCACTGCTTCTTCAGGCCTGTGCCCTGCCGTGGAAAGTTTATAGGCATACTTTACTTTTACTATGCTGCTCTTCAGATGCCAGCACTACCAGGATATTGTTAAAAAACGCATGCAATGTTGTGTCTAAGAAACATCGCCGAGTGTTTCAGTACTGTACCTTAGCTCGCACGTTTTCGAAAGACGCGGGGTTGACGAGCGAGAAGCATATGAGGAAGACATCAGTCTGTGGGTAGGATAGAGGCCGGAGTCGGTCGTAATCTTCCTGACCCGCCGTATCCCATAGCCCCAGGTTTATAGGCTTGCCATCCACCATCACATTCGCCGAGTAGTTGTCGAATCTGCAAATTAAAAACAAAATTTTGCTAGAAATTGGAAGTTTTTGGTTGCTTTTTTACAACTTGGAGAATTATGCTAAATATTTTTATTTAAAGTGGACCATCTCTTTAACGATTGGCGGGCAGACATATTATATGTAAGTAAAGTGGCTACGATAAACGCTAAAAAACTAATAAAAATTTTAATTTTTCAAATGTAAAACACGTCTAGGCAGACTCAATTATATTAAACGTAGCAAGTACGTAACCAGACAATAATCGCATAATTTTAGATTATATTAATTATACTATTTTACAAGCTCTTCTGATAAACCGAGAATATTTCCAATCATATCAGAATGACTAAATTATAACGCGGTGGGGAAACACGGGGCTAATAACGGATGGAATATTAAAAGGGATAGAAGTATCGAAAGGAGGAGGAGATTGGACGAGCTACAATTTCCTTCACCTTGTTACAGCAGCTATTAGATTAATTATAAAGTAGGATTAAAAAATCAGCCGTCAGAACAGTGCGAAGTAATTTTATCGGCGGTGAAACAAGTTAAATTTAATTTAAGAATTATGAAAGTAACATTAATTTTCCCCGTCAGTTATAGCCGGGACAAGTAATTTTAGCTGCAAGGTCTGGTATAGGCATAATAAATCATGATTTGAATTATCATTAGATAAAACCCTCATCATACATTTTGGGAGTCAGTATCATAACCAATTAGTGAAGGATTCAAATACCGCAGCAACAATCTACCTTTTTCAAAAAGAAATAAAAGAGTTGCATTTATTTAGTATTGGCAATTATTTTAGATACTACTCTATAAAGTAGATACTTGAATAGTTTAAGTTTTATAAGTATACTTACACTGTAGGTATGTATTCTCCGGGAAACGCGTTCGTGGTGTAACTGATGAGCAGGCATGTTTTACCAACGGCTCTGCGGACAAAAACAAGGCAAAACATTAGACGTGGCCTCGGCTAAAAAAGGGGGTCTAAGAAGACCTGACCTAAACAAAAAAGAGCACTTGAGCACGCTTCGCAAAGGATAAAGGATGTGATAACTTCAACGCATAAACTTTAATATGAGCCGGTGTCCTTTACATATTGCACATTGAAGTTTTGCATCGATCTACGTTGAACGAGGATTACATTGCATAGTTTGTTCGTTTGTTTGACAGGACAGACACTGTCGTTGTTTTTTGGCTGGCTGCTACATTGTTAAATTGATTCACAACTGGATTAGATTTCGTCTGGTTCTGATAGGTCGATATTTACATCACTTTAACAATTACAAAATTACAGAAGTTAGACCTAAGATGTAAAACTAGCGCATGTTTTAGTCCAGTTTAGACAAACATTTGTATACATTTACGTATTGGCTTATATCCAAGACTTTATTTAACAAACACTTAAAATTCAACAATTCGTAACCCAAGGTCGAGAATTCAGCGTATTTATTTTATAACAGATTACAATTGAAAAGGAAGTAAGTGTTCGTTGTTTTCGTCAACACAGTGACACTGCTTTGTACATCTAATTAACCTCATTATGTTGGCCGGGTTTCAAACTCTGGAGAATGTGCTGACGATGTTACGTTAACAGATCTGAAATTGAAGGCGTTTTTTCTAATTGGTGAGGTCATGTGGAGTGGAGGGGAAATATCTCTTGTTTATGTTTAGACGCTATTCAGAATAGACTGATTCCATTACTAGTATATTGTACATCTTTCTGTAAAAATCATGTGTATTTTACTTGTATGGTGTGCAATAAAGAGTATCTATCTATCTATCTATCTATATTCTGAATAACATCTGTTTAGATGATATACTATTTTATTTAGGAATGTTTGATCTTAATCACTGGGTATCTATCAGCCAGCTAAAATTCTTTTTTAAAATGTTGGTCTGCAAGTCTGCGTTAAAGAATTTGAGATCTATCAACATCAACTTTGTTTAAAAAGTATTAATTTAGTTTTTTTAAATTTATATAGATGTGTATTGGTAACGTGACTTAAAATTTTGTGGGATTCAACTTCATTTAAATGTTTCTGCAAAATGGGCAACCAGTATGTGCGTTTTATTTGGCATTTTGTTAGATTTCTTGTTGACATAAATTCGTGGTTCAAAGTTCATTACGACATTTCTCAGGCGAATCGTATTACAAGCAAAGGCCAGACATCAATAGAATTCCTTGAAAAAAGAGGACGAGTTCATTATAAATTGCATCGCGTCGGAATCGCGTAGAATGTTAAAACCCGACAGTGCAAGATAGTCGGTGCATTTCTAAACCGAGTCGAGAGGTGAGGAAGCATTTTAAATTGGCCGTTGTATTATATTTGTATGCAATGGGTTCCGAGCGACTCTACAGACAGCGCGTGCCGCGCGGAATTATGGAATTACAAATATGTACATACAAACCAGACGCTGCTGCTACTGTCAGTAGATGGAAAAGAATAGCCCACGTCAGTCCACTGCTGGACATAGGCCTCTCCCAATGCACGCAACTGAGCCCGATCCTCGGCTATTCTTTTCCATCCACTGCCAGCAGCCTTGCGTATATTGTCACTCCACCTTGTCGGAGGGCGCCCCACGCTGCGCTTGCCAAGTCACTCAAGAACACGTCTACCCTATCGGTTATCGGTTCTACGGCAAATGAAACCAGCCTACTACCACGTCACAGTTTGCTTATTCTTTTAGCTATATCGATCACTTTAGTTTTCTGTCGGATAACCTCATTTCTGATTTTATCCTTCAGAGAAATCCCGAGCATAGCACTTTCCATAGCTCGCTGAGAAACTTTAAATTACTTGCTTGCATTGGGAGAGGCCTATGTCCAGCAGAGGACTGACGTGGGCTGATTATGAGAATGACAACCCAGCAGTGCCGCTGAAATTCTGCAACGCAGTCGCTGCACTTGCAGCTTGCTGCTGCTCTTGCAGCTGCAGTCTGGAGCTTAACTGGGAATGCTACCTTCACTACCTTGACGCGATTTATTCAACCCTCGTTGCGTTTAATACGACATCCTGCCTGTCAAATATTATATGACGAGGGCTGTCAGTTTATTATAATTGTATACTCATATTGAAGTATGTGGCTTGTGATTAGGTTCATTCCCGAAAAATAAGATGTATTTAATAAATGATGGCAACCTGAAAATCTGATTGTGTTAATTAAATAAATACATAGTATGCCAGATATTTATGTTACATGCTGTTTTATCATGTCATTAGCGTTTATCTAGGTTTAATTATAACTTTTAGGTGTAATGACCATAACAACATTTAAACCGTTATCTGTAAAGGAAAGTGCATTATTTTGTAGGTATTCAGCATTTTCAATACCCATAATTCATAGAGTAGGTGCTTTTGAGTCAGGAGCAGGATAACTTGTTACGTAATGGCCACTGACACAGGGTGTCACTTATCACCAGTGATCGGAGTAGGTGGTAGATTGATTTGATTTACTTTGGTAGTGCTAGCATAATATGGATATGCCTTTTTTTTTTCAAAAACTGATGCCAAGAAATTCCGGAATCCCAGGCATCTCCATATTAACATCAATGTTTGAGATCATTGACCCCAAATCAATCTACCTACTCCGATCACTGCTTATCACAACACATCCACTGTAAAAGTTCAGGTGACCACCGCGCGGCACCGCGGGGTCTTGCTCACGAAGGGTTCCGTACTATTATCATTAATATCGAGCAAATAACGGCAAAAAAGTCACGTTTGTTGTATGGGATGCCCCACTTAAATATTTATTTTATACTGTTTTTAGTTCACTGACCGCTAAGCACTGTTCATCTGAACATAGCCTTACAGATATTTTTCTATTTAGCAATAATTAACGAAGGGTTAACGCAAATTTTTACTCCATTGGGATTTAAATGATGACTGAATTGACAGGACATATTCTTTAAAAAAATAAATCTATCGTCAGTGTCACGAGATCTTGCGTGCGTAAAGTTATAAGGACAGCCGTCTCAATTTTAAGTGGGCTATGCGTCAGCAGCCCTAACATAAAATATCTTAGAGGCTAGTGAAGGATCGACGACTGACCGCCGTAACCCGGCGCATACGTATCTCGGTCTATAGCAATTTGTATCTTGTCATTACGGGACTCTTATGTTTTATTGTTTGATAATAAGGAAGAAAATTGAGTCGCCTGGCGTCAGGTTTTTAGCTTTGGCCGTTTTGTTGGAGAATGGAGTTTGTTCTCAATTTTTTGTACTCTACATATAGTTCGTTTGTATAGATAGATAGACATCGGCAATGACTGTGTGGAATTAGTCTTTTTTTAGACTTTATAAACTTCGGTGTAAATCAGATTTTTTGATAGATCTTTCTCACTTTTTAACTTCGTACTTCTTCGTATATTTGTTGAGAGTTATGATCTCATGTGTCGGTTATCGGTGTGATAAAAAAGTAGTTTTTCCAAGAATTTTAAGAACAAGATAAATCTTATACTTAGTGATGTTAATCAAGTACTTGATATAAAAAAAGATACTCAACTAAAATACTATTTTCATTTACATAGTCTTTTATAGACACGAGTAGTATAATCAATCATTTTTTGGAAGTTTCGAAAATTGGTAATTTTAAAATTCAATATTTTAGAACCAAATAAGTGTACATCTCATTCATTCATCTATTCAGTTCACTTCAAGCTAGCACCCTAGCTAGCGTAGAATGAAATGAGATGAACTTACATGAAGAGTTGTTTTTATCAGTATGCTTTACTTGGAACTGAGGCCAACTTGTGCCAACTTTTTAAATCGTTCGTAGTTTGAATATCATTCTGTTTCTGTCAGTTTGCTTGAAGTTAATAGAGATACAGCCCAAAGTCAACACGTAGAAGTAAACTGCTTTGTATGGAATATGAACGGGTTGTCGATTGCAAGTCCAATTTGTCCACCTCTGGGTGTCCGTTGCAGGAACCGCGGAGGAGGAGGCAGTACATGATATTTTTTTAAAGTGTTTTATTTTACTGCGATAGATAAATCTATCACGCAATGTTTTGCGTCAAGTAGGCATCACTATCATTGCCTGAGTCATAATTTGTACTAAGTATTGTGATATTCAGGGGTCGTGCACTGGTGAGTCAACGATAGGTCAAGGAGAAGCAAATATTAAGATTTATTCGGTGACCGATTGGTTTGCTCCAGTACAATCGAATTCGATTATGGTTTAATCGATCATCGAGTGTCAAAGGTTCCGTGGTTTATATTATTGTGATTTGTGCCGTAATACTGAACCGTTATCTTTCTTTGTTTAAAAATCGTTATTCATAACTTGACTCATGATCGTAAAACGTATTAATGTCTCCTCGTGTAAGTCAATATACCTTTCTTTACAGAAGTATTAAAGTATATCATTAATGCAAGTTGCAAATGTCACAAAAACAAAGTTTAAATGTTGCTATTTAATTTAATACTAAATTGTTGTTGTTGTTGTAAATTTGCCTAAATATGAGAATTCTTGGAAATTTTAATTACGACGATAATGCTAATTTAAGATTGCGATTGCTTATAAAACCTACGATACAATATGGTTTTATTATTAATACAAAATTTTACAGTTGTAACGTAAACATGAAAATTCTTCGTACTTTTCGAGTAATTCGGAGATTTTGAGGTTGTAAAAATTGTTTGGTAAAATGTCTGGCCCCAAAGGTTAGGTATATATAGTCACCCAATTCCGATCACTGCAATGGATATTATACATTTACTTTGCAAATATACAATTTCTCATTATCTCATAATTCACAAGTCAAATCGATTTCTTTAAAAAAAAAGACATAATTTACTAAATATATTATTTATTATTTGCGCATCTGCTTGCAGGCAGAATGACTCACCAAAAATAACAAGACCTTAATGTACAACTGTATTATTGCAAATAAATATTTGATTTGATTTATGAATGCTTCGAAAAATCTTGCGACATTTTCCATTTTATAAAACATAGGATTAATTGCACTCTCACATGACCAAGCTTGCCATGCATTTGACATATCCGGATTCATATCGACGGTTGAAAGGCAAAAGGCATCAAGCGACATTTTGATAACTTTACAGGAGAGCGATTTAAAGTTTTTATTTTTGGAAAAAAAATCGTAGTTATCTTTTAGCGCTATAAACAGAGAAAAGTCTTACAGAAATATATGTTTTAAGAAAAGATCTATATTATGCAATTAAAGTTTCAGCTATAGAGTTATTATTTACGAAGTTAGATGTCGGTTAACCCTAAATGCCCTATTTTTGGATTAAGGCAAAAGAGGTCAAACGCCGCTGCACTTGAAAACGATTCCAGGCAAACCGATTTAACAACCATTTATATAATAATTGGTTCCATGCAGAACACCTTATGAGTCAAATCTAAAAAAAATTGATTAAAGCTAAAAGAGTGAAAGGGCCAATATTACTTAAGTTGTGCAAGGCATAATAATTCAAAGTCAAACGTTATCTTTGTGTGAATAAGGAAGAAGATCTTATAAGCCAATAGAAGTTCAATGGCATATAGCTGAAATACAATATATTTAACGAGTTTATAGTTTATTGCCACTTAGGCTATTGTGTATTGTAATCGATTGTATGAATCATAATTAAACACAATAAAAAAACTCTTTTGCAAACAATTCTCTTTAATTTTTCAGCACATCGCACTTAAAAAGCATGTGGTTTTTCAAAATTAAATAACACAAAAAAGTTTCCCCAAAACCCGCTTATTTATTTTAATAATTGATAAAACATAACTACCAAAGATAAATAACAGTAAGCAGAAGGACCTAGTCCTAGCCACAAAAAAATATTTTAAAGAATTAACTTCATAGGACCTAGGAGCTAATCATACTTAAGGTAGTTTTTTTTGCAACATGAAACGTGATTTTCCTGCATGAAACGTGAGAAATGTTTGATTTTTAAGCTTTGTATAAAAAAAACATTAATAAATATTTTTCAGTCAATCAATTACAAAATACACTATATACATACTAATAATGAAAAATTAAAACTGGTCAAGGGACACCACATTTACTTGTTTAAATTGCATTACTAAGTACCAGTAAGTATCATACCAGCGTAAATTGACAAGCGTAAAAAAATCTACATTCCACAAAAAGTTGGTTTTTATTTCATACAGTAAGACTTTATTATTTTAATTTAGTTAGTCCATGTCTTACGACTATCTGGTGTAGTGGTTCACGCTCCGGACTACAAAGTCAGGCTGTTTCGGCTTAAAACCCCGCAAGGGGCTACCGTTTGTGTGATAAGCACGAGCATTTGTTCCTAAGTCATGAATGTTTTAAAATGTATTTAAGTAAGTTTATCCGTTATATAGAGAGAATAAGTTTGCGCGCTCCAAGGTCAAAGCGGCACAGGACATTTTCCAGTGTCGCTTTGTTTAAGACCCTGGGGGTAACCTGTTATGCAAGGACCTTGCAGTGAAGGAGAGATGGCGCTCTTATTTCCATAAGCAGCACAAAGAGGTGCAGCCACCAGACCTTCCTCCGAATCCGGGACTAGTAGCACCAGAAACGCCTGAAGAAGTCCAGATTGCTTTTTGCCGCATGAAGAATCGTAAAGATGTCTGTGCCGATGGAGTCTCAATCGAAGCCAAATAGAAAGCGATGGGTCCTCGTGGGGTAGACTTCTTTGCCTACCTTTACAATTAGTGTTCCCGAGGCCTATAGGCTTTTAGGCTTTTTTTTAGGGCTAGCCTATGAAATAAGGGGCTAGAGGGGGCTAAAAGCCTTTTAGCCTTTAAAAAAGGCTTTCAGGCCGTTAGGCTAGGCCTTTTTAATAGTCTTTTTTTGTCTACCCGAGGACTATAGACTTTGAGCCTTTTTGTAGGCTAGGCGCATAATTAAAAGGCTTGAAAGGCTAAAAGCCTTTAAAGAGTTTTAGTCCTTTAGACAAATACCACATTTAAAATCTATGGTTTGATATTTTATCAATACCTGTTACAAGTGTCTACAGCAAACAATCATTCTCCAAGGCAGGACAATTAATAAATAAAAAAAGAAATGTCTAAAAATAAAAGCTGTTTTTTTGGAAATAATGTGTATCAAGTAGTATTACCAATTTCAAATACTATTAGTTTTCATTAAATTTGTAAATAAATAAAAGTAAATACAATACAAAAATAAATCTAATTTAATTCATACCAAGTCAGAATATCAAAACTAGCTATAGCCTTAGAATAAGCCTACTACTTGCAAAAGACTTTAGTCGCAAAAAAAGCCTAAAAGGCTATTTAGGCCTATAGGCTTTTTTAAACCTCTAGGCTTTCTTAAAGTGAGTAGCGTTTTAAAGGCCTGGCATACTACCATAACCATAAAAAAGGACCAATAGGCTTAAATTTAGGCCTAAAAGCCTATAGGATCCGGGAACACTATTTACAATCGCCTACTCTTGACCGGGCTAATCCCGAGCCGATGGAGAATGAGTATTATTACTCGTACTTCGGTCTTCAAAGGCAAGGGATCAGTGCAAGAGTTCGGCAACTACTGCGGCATAAAGGTCATGTCCCACACTATGAAGCTCTTTGAGCGGATTGTGGACTCCCGGATCCCACAAGAGTGTGCTTTCTCGGAGTGTCAATATGAGTTTCGTCCTGGCAACGGGACTATGGACCTTGTTTTCCCTCTAAGGGCCGTCATGGAGAGATACAGGACGAAGAACACGCCTCTGCACTTGCTATTTCTTGATCTGCAGAAGGCCTTGGACTGTGTTCCTCAAGTGGTGATCTGGTGGGCAATGAGATCCAAAGAGGTCTCCGAGGCATTATGTTAACATGATCCGAGACATGTACCGCAGCTCCGATTCTATGGTTCTGACCGCTGTTAGCGACTCCAAACCGGTCCCTATCACCGTCGGAGTACACCAGGGTTCCGTCCCCAGTCCGTTTCTGTTTAAAATAATATTAGACGTTGTGTCAGACAGCATCAGAGACACATTATCAGCCACTTGCTGAAAGGACAGATCTATAAGTTCATCATTAGGCCTGTCCTTTTATATGATAGCAAAGTGTGGCCGCTACTTGAGCGATACAAACAGGAGCTACGTGTTACGGAGATGAATATGCAGAGTCACGCGGAATGACCGCGTGAGAAACTCGCGCATTCGCGGTAGCCTTCATGTCCGTGATATTGCAGACAAACTGCAGGAGAGTCGCCTACGCTAGTACGGCCATGAAAACCAGCAAGCTACGTAGGGAACAAATGTTTGGCCACGCCGGCTCTGCCGGGTCCTGGCAAAAGCAGCGTGAAGGCTGACATGTATGCCAATGATCTCACAAACAGGGACGCCCAAGACCTTGCGAAGTGGAGGAATAAATTAAGGAAAGTGGAGTGGAGGAATAAATAAACGGATCCTGGGTTCTGAAGCGATGGCTTTGGACGCAACCGGGATTCACCGTGAAGATGATAATGATGGCGATTTCTAAAATGACAATAAAATATTTTATTTCTATGTTTTACCAATTTCAATCTTAAAAACCCTATATTCATGAAAATTCTTGTAATTTCATAAAAGATAATCCGTAAAATCATGGTAATAAACATACCATGGATCAGAGGAGATACCTACCGATTGACATGGTTTTTTAATAATGAATTTGTATGAAAAAGAACGTGTTTACGAGTAAGTATTTTTTTCTTCTAAGCTTTATGTTTAATAACTTCTTCCGTGTATGTACTTATTTTCAGCTAAGGAAGTTTTTTGTCTGTCATTTTTCTTTGTTTAGGTACTTAATCTGAAAAGTGAATTGTAGATTATATATTTACACTTCTTTGAAATAAAAATATACAAAAACAAAACAAACACTCACCATTTGTCAACACAGCACACAAACAGAACGCGCATTGACCGGTTGTTGTAGTCGCAATCGCAATCAAGACTAAATGCAACAACGTTTGCGGCTTGCGCGCCTACGTAAGGTGCGTTGATCTAGGTTCAAATCAAATCCAGTTGTTGTAATGGTTGCGTTGCGAAGATTCAAACTACGTACCAAAGTTCGTCTATATAAACGGAACATGACTTACAAACCTCATGATACTTTTACTGCGTAAATAAAAAGATTTAAGTGCCACATTAATGGTACAAATGATTGAGGAAAAATGATTAAAACAAAAAATTTGCAATTTTCTGAAACAGGTAAAAAGTCTGTACTGACTTTGGCAATTATTTTTACGTCATAGAAAAGGGGTTTAAATCACATTTTAATTTACAATAGGTTAAGGTAAAACAACTTATGTAATACCTTTGTTGTGCGTAGAGTAAGGATAAAGGGCTCAAGCGATATTCATTTCCGATGATGTTTAAGGAAGAAAAACTTAAACGACAGCCATGTATTATTGTATTCCAGGCAAAACGCTTTAAATGCCGCGTTTATTAGATTTACAGCAAGGTAAAAAGATTTAAAAGTAATGTGTTCCTAAAACTGAAAAAGGATGAAAAGCTTAAGTGACTGCCTAGTTCATTAGAGCTACCTGCGAATTAATTGAAATCCAGGGCTTAAAAAAAATGATGAATTTTGAGTCGGTTAACTCCGGGCACTAAGAAATGATGGCCTTTTTTGTGACGGAGTCAAGCGCCATAAAAGTGCTCTGATTTATACCAAACTCGGCTCAAAAGACGCAGAAAAATTTGCTGATTCTAACTATGTATATAACTCAATATCGCCCAAAGTGTCGCTTGATGCCTTTTGCCTTTCCACCGTCGATATGATAACCTTTTGTTTTTTTGGGTTACTTACAAACATTCTTATAAATTCACACTTCATGTTAACATTAACATCCTATTTGTCATTTTTCAACTCCAAAATTACTCCTGCTTTGATATTTATTTGATTTATATACTATTACCTGAATTCTAAAGAAAAATATTTTATTATCTACGACCTAGTTTTAATGGGACCAATGGTGTGGCCCAATGTTTAGAAATAATCAGTAACTTTATTGTTTATTATAAACAAATCAAAGAATTTGACTTAGTAAACCGAAGAGACAGAGTAAAATGGCAATATGGCCATTGCCATGGCAGGGTTAGAATAGAGACCGTGGGAGTACAAAATACTAGTTGGCAGACCCCAGATGCTGTGAAAGGGCGACGTGAATTGGATTTTAGATGCTGTCAGCCCAACATAGAACGAAATGTAGGAGATTAAAGGCCAACACCGAAATTGATTAAAATAGGCTAAAGATGATGTTTTATTTTAATTGTTGCATGTAACACTCGAAAACGTTGTTTGACATTAATTCATCAATTCATCATTACAGCCAATGACGTCCACTACTGAACACAGGCCTCCCCAATGACTTTCATAGGGTGGGATTGTTAGTACTTGCCACGCTTGGCTGGCGGGCTAAAAGATTTCGCACGCGGACGCTGCTGCCCGTCTCGTGCTACAGGAATTAGTCGCGTCTTACGATAGGCCTGTTGGCGGTGGGGAAGTGTATTCTTTACGGCCGTCCCAACACGCCAATATTCATCAATTAAATGACGGATATTTTAAAACGGGTGTCGGAGAAAAAACTAAAATAGATTGTAGATTTGTATATTTAAATGTGAAGAAAACAGATGGTGAGATGAGATACCGATATTATTGTTTACTGGCATTTTATATTTTACTGCATTTTTATTGAGCTTTAATAGGTCTGACCTATAAACTGACGTGCTGTTTGTTTAACCTGTAGTTATAGGCCGTTAAAGGTATTTTAGACTCACAGACTAGTATTTAAGAATTTGTAATTGACTCACGTCACGCATGATGACGGCCTCTGGCCCTAAATAAACATCAATGCAAAGACCATAAATAGTTGTAATATAAATAAGTGTTGTATCTTTTTTCCGATGAATGATGTAAGACGCTCCTGGCAAAAATGATAGTCTGGTACAACTTATCAGTTTTTAGGTGAAGTGTCGATTTGACATACGGCATTAATTTGTTCCCGGTTTAATCTTTTATTCGGCAAAATTCACCCGTTTCAATATTCCGTTTAATTATCTTGTTTTTAGATAAGTGGTTGGTAAAATACAAAATCAGCTACTTTAGATAATACAGTGGTTTACTCTGGGGTAAAAATTTACTCCAGCTTGGTCAAATTGGGTCTATGAAAAACACACTCAAGATCTACACACAACACATGGTGTGGTTTAAAGCCACATACATGTACGAGTATGTCTGATCCAACTTCCATGGCACGCATTAATCTTCGTTGTATAAATTCTGTTCTGTTAACGCGTTATGTTCGGGGAATCTGTGTTAAATATTAATCGAGTGTCTTCATAAAGTAAAATTAAAGTTCTCAGAACTAGAAGTAAAAGTCTGGTAATGCATGTGAAAGAGAGAGCATTATCATAATTATGGGAATACGAGTTAGATATATCGACCTAGCTTTCTATTTGATTCGAATAATTTTTATTGATATATCCAATCTCGGTCAAATCTGGTTGCATTATTACAACTTTTTAATTTGAAACAGCCAGGCTTGTCTGTTGAGTAAGGTATTCTGATGTGGAAGTGAACCATTAAACATGACAGTGAACTGAACATGGACTATCATTTTGTGTATCTATTTTGTAAACAGCATGCAATTAATTAAGGTCGTCTGAGATTTAAGATATTATTCTTAATAGCAACTCTGTCGATTCTTCAAAACCATTCATCCAAAACCAGTCATTAAACTTTATTTAAATGGGATATTTTTAGATTTTGGTGTTTTGGTTCTAAGTTAGAATTAATTTAAAAAATTAAATCGTTTTTATTGTATCTCATACACAGTTTACAGTAACCCAAAATGAGGCAGCCCCAATAATTAACGAAAAGTACTTGTGTTGGGGCAGTCTCGTAACTTTCCTAAGATACATAATGAAAACGAGAAACAATCTTGAGACCATTGAACTTAAGGAACGATTCGTACTTATTTAATTAAAAAGTGTTTAACTGTATGTGTGTGTGTGTGTAATGTAAGGATGTTTATTTAATCTTTACTTTATATTAGCGTCATCACGCGTAAACGGATAGAACACTTTCTTTTTGGTTGTGTTAATTATTATCTGAACAAGATTCTTATGATAGAAAAAATTAAGAAAGTTGCGCTGAAAATCCTTTATGAATAAACTAAATTTCACGCGAACGAAGTCGCGGGCGGGCAACAGCTAGTATTTATTATAAATTTCAGCGTATTTTGAACCTATTACAAACTAAGAGACAAACCCATAAGAAAGCTGCCACGACTTATACTGAGCGGGGGACCCTTTTTGGCACATTTCTATCTTAATAATAATGTCATATGATGTGTTTTTTTTTGTGCCAAATAAATAAATTTATTCTTATTCTTATTTATTCTTAAATGACGTTTGCTTTAGTTTACATAAATTCTCTGCTATCTTGCCCTAACTATAGAAGCAACCTGTCGATGCGAGCGCCGCTGGACATTACTACATTTCAAAGAAAACAAACAGTGTAAGATGTCGCGGAACTAAAACACTGCGGGAGAGTTCTACGCGTATTTATACCGAAGACCAACCCACGTAACATGCTTAGTGCAGTCGTACGGCGTACAGACAACGACAGGTCAACCGATCCAAAAAGTAAGTCATTCAACAGATTTTCAACTTCAAATCCGACACATAGAGATCAATATCAATTGAGAACATTCGACGTTTTGTGGTAGGTTGACGTGCTGTACAATGTTACATGATTTCGCATGGATGACCAAAATCGTATTTTTTTTAATGTTTCACTGATATTATTTTATTTGTATGACTTTAAACTACCATGTATGGTTGCCGGCATTTTATCAATGCTGCTTAGATTGTTCATTTTGAGAATCCCGTCGCTGTTTTATCAACAGACTTCGAAATACATGCAAGATGGAGATTCTTAATTTAACTAGCTTTTGCCCGCGACTTCGTCTGCGTTGACCTTACCCGGATAAAAAATCTATTTGTTAAGGCGCAGGGTAAAGAGAATACGCGTAAGTGGTGTTTTGGACGTTTTCTGGCGAAAATAGGATTAGAAATTAATATATCATGTAACTTATATGTTGAAGTTTTTTCCGTTGTATCTTAATACTAGTTAATATTTCTTAAAAACAATAAAAATATTTCAAAGTACTTCAAATACCGGGATCTTACACATTTATATTTTAAACGTTTTTGCTTAGGTTCAATGTTGGTTTAGTTATTTATAAGATTCGTGCTTTTAGGTATTTTTTTTTCAAATAGTCAACAAATCAAGCATTATAAGTTTCACTCTTAGCGCCTACTTTTCCATGATCGAATATTTTGCTCGCAATAATAATCTATTTGCACAGGGGCGCAACGCAACGGATAGATGTTTAGCCTGCAAGAAGAAAATGCTTCTATATATAATACAAATGTAAGGATGATACTAATTAGGGTTCCGTAGGTCAAATGGCCAAAAAGAAACCCTTATAATTTCACCGGGTCCGTTAGTCTGAGCCAATCCAACAGGGTGTCCCGCAAAGAGTACGTAACCTTGTCACCACGCACGCTTTCTACACAACATTATAAAAAACGTTTGTTCTATGACGATTTTTCAAAGCATAAAATTTATTCACCTCCACAAACTAATTCGATCTGTTTGGTAATTTTGTATGGAATGTCAAATAAAATTTATTCAAATTTTGCCAATGTCATAGAACAAAAAATGTTCAAAATGTTGTGTAGAATGTGGGTGACAAGGTGTCGTGGTCTTTACCGGACATCCTATATAAATAAAGCTGACATTATACGACTTGGTATATATGGATATTTATAACGTCATTGCTGATGATTTTAAAAAAGTTGGAACTTTCGATTTTTTTATGAGATTTGTGATCTATTCCAAACTTTTTCGGGTAAAATGGTTAAAATGATATTTAATAAGAGAGACCTCACCATGTGTTTCGCGGTTAGCTTTATGAGTAAATAGTAGGTACACAGAAAATATTACGTTTAATAAGTACTTGTGGCGAGAAGTACCATTATTAACAAAGGCAATGAGAATTTGTTATCCTTAACAATACAGTTTTAACCTAACTTTTGCAATATAACTACTGATTAACCTTTTATTCGACAGTTTAGTTTTGTGTACTTAGTAAAAATGCGGTTCGTTATTTTTTTTAAAAATCATTCGCTTTTCTAATCATGTTTTAACTGCCTACAGAAACTACCTATTCAACTGCCAAACAATTCGAAATAAACAACAAAAACGATAAATGTACTAATTTGTTTGACGAAATAACTATTAATTGTACATACAGAGTGTCCCAAAAACAACGTTAAGTGGAAGACCAAAGATGAGCACCCCCAGGGGTACCCGCATTAATTCCAAGTAGTTGAGTCAGAATTTCTTTATACTATGGTTAAAGTCCTACAGCACAATAACAGAGCACTTATTCGACCAAATTGAAAACAATCTCACGGCTTCAATAAATCACCTGCTAGGTCGCTCCATGCAAGAAACTCTTAATACATTTGTTTGTTCCTTAAATCATTAATGATTTTACTGAAGTGCTCGCTAAATTCAAAATTTCATTTTTTTGTTACAAGTTAGAACTCTGATTTGCTGTGTATAATGATCAAAATTTAAATAAATAATGAGTTAATGAATAATAAATCGATTCTAAAATAAATGTATCCCATTTTTGGTAAAAAATTGCGACTGATTGATGAAAGCATGATATTTGCAATTTGAGTTATAAGCTGCTATTTGAAGATTTGAATTTCGCGAGCTGCCCTGAACGTTCCCTTAAGCTACTTGCCGATTGCCAGCGTTCATGTAACTTTACTTTACATACTTTATTTATTGAGAAACTCAACAGCTTTATTACAATGTACATATTAGCCTAGTTTAACAAAAATGACACTTAGCCAATAACAGAGTTTCATAGCATGCTCAATTTGTATTCGTACAAAGTTTCTTATTATAAGTAACAACAAAGTTAAACATCATTCATCCAGATGTGGCAAAAGTTGCTAGTTCTAACCAAGTAAGAGTACTGAAATTTTTAATTTTTTATTAATGTGAGTAGATGTATTTGATGTATTACATTTGAGATAGTGCCGGTTGCCGCAACCACCCGTCAAATAGAAAAAGAAAAGTCGCCCATTGGCTCATGGCACCTTACGCCAATAAATAGGCGACAGTGAAAACCTGACAGGTGCCCGCAGGCAACCAAACAACAAACAAATTAATTAGTCAGTATACTTAACAGCCAATTTGGTGCTTGTTTGCTAGCCACCCTCACTCTCTGCAAGCGTGTCTGAATATTGTTACTACACTCGCGCAAATGCGTCGGCACCTGTTAGCATTATGACCTTGATTGACCGACTTAAGGCGGAATTTACTGCAAGGAAGGAACTAGGTACTCATGCATCTCCGGTTCCTGTTTTAAGTATTAAACCGAGTATTTTTAATGTGAAATCAGTATCAGTGCAGAAAACAAATTCGACTTACGCTAACTGCCATCTTATAGTTTAGCTATAACAGACAGGAGCCACCAAATGGCGGACCGGCGACATATTTTATAAATAATATTATGCAAATCGTTCCAAGTTTTAACAATCACACTAATTATCTACGTCGTCCCAAACTAAGCATATATTGTAATATGGTCACCAGATAACGGATAAACATACTTTAATACATGACATCTATGACTCAGGTGTAAATGTTCGAGCTCATCACACAAACACTTGCCCCTTGCGGGATTTGAACCCGTAACCGCTGGCTTTGTAGTTCGAAGCAAGAACCACTACACCGTCGTCGGGTCGACATTTTTTGTGGCTCTCGTATGGTGGACAAGAACTACACTAACAACAACAAAAACAAAATTACAACGTTTTCAAAGACTGGCGTGATCTGCGATCACAGGCTGCATGAAAAGTACACCCACGGACGCCTTGGAGATACTGCTTGACCTGCGCCCACTCGACCATCTAATTCAGCAGGAAGCGGCAATGAGTGCAATCAGGCTGCTAAACCTAGGCCTATGGGGCAAGCCAAGCCAAGCAATAACGGACCAGCCGCTATTGATGGCACCAATCAACAGGACTCCTAGCAAATACTTAACACAAAAGTTATACAAGATACAACCATTTGAGAATGAGAAGGACCACTCAGGCATAACGGAAGTCCGTATTTACACTGACGGCTCGAAAACTGAGAAGGGCACAGGCGCTCAGTACACTCTTTAGATCTCAACATTAACATAAGCATGGCACTAGGCCCACAAAGCTCCATCTTCCAATGCGAATGTGTATATCAACGAAGCTGCCAATTCTATAGCCAGACGAGAAATTACCGACCTTAACATTCGGATACTCTCTGACAGCATGGCAGTGCTAAAAGTCCTTGACAGCTGCACCAGCAACTCAAAACTCGTATACGAATGATATCTATCCCTGCAAAAGATTGCTACAGCCAACAAGGTAACACTGCAATGGATAAAAGGTCATACTAAATCCTTAGGCAACGACGCCGCAGATGAGTTGGCGAGGAGAGGTTCGAACATGGTCACTGAGGGGCCACTCCCGATCCTCCCACTACCATACTTCCAACTGCGCGCCTGGATCAGAAACCGTACACTATCACAACAAAACAAACGTTGGACACTGAGTACTGCATGAAGACAATCAGAACTGACTCTTTCAGGGGTCACGCCCAGATTGACTCAACGCATACTCAGCCTCGAAAGACAAAACCTGCGAATAACCGTGGGGACAGTGACCAGTCACTGTCTCCTAAACAAACACCTCTACACCATAGGAAACACAGACAGCCCTCTCTGCAGGGCATGTCTTACTCAAGGATCGAAACCAGTTAATATTTATTTCAGAATGTATTAGACCCATTTCTAATATTTGATAGTAGTTGTAAAGATTTAACCACAATGAATTTGCCATATCTTTTAAGTCTGTATTTGGAGTATGTGATAGTTAATTTAGCGAAAACCTTTATTATTCCGGTTAAGGTTCCATAGTAAAATAACCGGTTTCCGATCCCTGGTCTTACTACAGCATCTTGCATCACAACGTAATGAAATCCTTGACAACCCAAGGTCGCTCCGCGAAGTCTGTGAAAAACCCAAGAAACTTCTGCGCTTCTGGGCGGAGCTAGGCTGGTTATATCCGTAACCATCACACCTACGGGCAAAGGACCTAATTTGAGTCTAAGTGCGGAAAAGGGAGTCCAGTCTCGTACTCATACTCTTGGTTGCTAGCTCGTCTAGGTACCTAACGAAGCGCGAGTCATTATTTTTAAAAACAACCTCCAATGGAACTAATTCGTGATCTCTGAGCAATATGAAGTATAGTGGTTTATGTAGAATTATTAGGCCACTATCTTTTACCCGCGACTTCGTCTGCGTTAACTTTTGTACATGACATGGTCTATTAGTATGCCAAATTTCATCAACATCCATTCAGTAGTTTTTGCGTGAAATAATAACAAATATTCATACATCTTTACAAACTTTCACATTTATAATATTAGTGGGATAAGTAGGATGAATCAACTACCTAGGTACCTATGTATACGGTTAATTCATCTCGCAAGATTTGTTATTATGTTCACGATGAATAACATTCAGGACCATAGTATTATTACTGAATGCGGAAACATTTACTACAACAAAGAAAAAAGAATTGAATGACGCATTTTCTCTAGTGATTGTAGAGCAGCTGATTCAGACGGCAACTCGGTCGTGGCAGCGATTCAACATGTGGGCAATTAAATCCATTTGGTGCCCTATTTATGTCATTCATTATTTTTATTTGATAAACCCAAAGTACAGTCGCCGGCATGTCAACCTACCCAAAAAGTTAAAGGTCATTGAACTGAATTTCAACTTTAAGTCCGACACGTAGAGATCAATATCAATTGAGAGACTGGTCCATACATTATCATCGAGGTAGAAAGTTGTAGGACATACATACGAAAAAAAATACGCGATTTCGATGTTGACCCCATGGAAAAAGTTGTTAGTATTGATGAACAGAGGCGCCTTCTTAAATTTGGCTATCGTTCAATACAACAGCCTGTATAATTGAAAAAACCGCGCATTTTTTATCCTTACTTTTAGAAGTACATTTTTATCCGCCTGAAAATTAAATCTAGTCAAAAAACTTCAGCGCCGTTATCTTTTGTCACTTCAGTTTAACATTCAAATCTTTTCAAGTTGACGAAACCTCTACTATTTCTAATATTAACGTTACTATGTTACACAACAATACATTTACTTCTGTTTTACATTTCTAAGAACTTTACCGGTGTCCAATGTCACTTACTTAGTTGGTAATATTTTTACTCGGAACTCAGTTATAGGATGGGTCACACTCACTCCCATATCTGTGCAAGGATGTAGAGTTCATTGCACTGGTCGGCGTCATAACGAAAGGATACAATAAAAGGTATCATCTGTGATTTCTTTCTATTTACTTTTTTTAAATGATTGTAGTCATTGTTACTAAATGGATTAAGCTGAGCTGGACGATAAAAACGGTCTTTTCAATCATCCTTATTTGAGTTATTTATTAGACACAAAACGTAAATATACCTGAGTTCACAAAATCTTGCCAAGCCGACGACGTTAAACGACAACGGCAGAAGATCATCAGCGAATTTTTTTTTTGTCATTGTCTTATTAATGTAAAGACAACCATTTAAAATAAGGATCCGTGTCCATGTGCCATTTAAGATCAGTTTTGTTCCTTCTTTATAAATCTAGTAAGTACTAAGTAGGATTTTCAATTTTCATGTAGGTACTTCCATAATGGTGTCTTAGATTAATTGTGCTATGCTAATGTGTCCTGGATCCTTCTCCTTTTCCAGCTCCTTAGTGACGGTTTGGTAGTCAGCGGAGATCTTTTGTCAATGAGTTTGGATCAAATCGAAGTCAGCTTCTATACACTCAAATATGAATATCTTCTTTATATGGCTCCCTTCTATACTGATTTTGGGGTCACGGTGAAGTACCTAATCTATTTGTAATATACCTTACTCTATCTATGGCATAGAACACCAGTCATTCTGTAGAGTTTAGATTTTTTCTTTGATCTGATCCCAACAGCTTTGATCTCTTAATATAATTTAGAATGAGAAATATAAAACTCTTGAGTATGCGTCATAAACGTTCTCATGGACCATGCTGAGGGTATAAGCTAATGAAGTGCAACGAACTACTGTGTCAAGTGCTTTAAAATTAACATTACTATCGCAGCAAGGCAAAACTTTATGTACGGTGGAAGAGGCCAATAATAACTCAAGTTCTATATAAGTTCACGGTTTATTTTCATGACTTCAAAGTCACAATGATTAGGAGTTCAGAATTATTATGATTTTTTCTCGAAAAGTCCAAGAGGCCAACTAACCGCATGGAAGAGCACCAATGCACTTGACTGAACTAATCAAATCAAAGTAAATTTGGACGTCCAGCTGCAAAAGAAAAGTTGGAGCAAGCAATAAAGCAATTCGCCAATGCATGACGAATTGACGCCTAAGAAGAGACAGGAAATGCAAAGAATGAACGACTAAGTAGATACATTTTAGGAAGACGAAAATCGCGAAAATCACACTTGCCAACATTTTGGACATGTTCCTGTTGAATATCATATAATACATAATTCTAATGATTTCCTTTCCGAGTCGGTTTGTCCCGCTGGCCTATTATGATACCCAAAATAATTCACCGAAATAGTGTCAGTGACTGAGTACCCGAGAGCCCCTGATCCAATTTGATTCTCAAGCTAATATGCTAATTCGATTTACATCTTCATTATAACACCCAGACGGTTGCTTAATGGAAGTGGAGTCACCGCTTAATACTGCTACGGTCACGCTTGCTTCAGACTGAGTTATGTGGGGGTATTTCAGGAATCCTTTGTTGTCCAACGCCTTGCAGAAATAATATTTTCTAAGGTAACAAACTTTGTATTACGTGAACGCCCAATCATGTACATGCCTATATTTTCGCCTTTATAGTAACATTTCAATGAGATTACGCTTCAAATCCTTTAAGTCTTAGAGCGAAGACATTAAAGTTATGCACAGTAAAATGTAGCATTTTGATAACGAGATCCGACTTCCAACTTACCAAACAGGCACTTTGTAATATTCGTTCAACAGGAAAAAATAAATATTATCATCAGACTGTCGGAACTCTGCTCAACTCGGACTTTATGTTTTGCGCTAGTCTAGAAAAGCAAATATATAACGTTTCTCCTAAAATAGGCTTAAATGCTTAATGAAGATAGTTCATATTATCATCAACGTATATAGACGTAAACAGAAGAGTTGACATATCCTTCCCTTTCCCAACTGAAACCTTTGTTATTTCAAGTCATATCTCCCTAAATGACACTCTTTCACGAATTCCGTATACAAATTGGCCATTGAATACCCCTAAAGAGGGTGATGGTGTGACACGAGACAGGAACACGGTATCGTCATAACGGCATGTAAAAGGGACATTATTGAACGTGTCGCAATAAATATCACATACACGAGATATTACGGGATTCTACGCTTTCCGGGCGATTCGATACTGTAGCGAGCCAAATAGCAAATATACAAAACAATATCAGTCGTTTTGTTATTGGAAAAACGAGGGAAGCCTTAAAAAATTCCTTGTTTTTCGTTGTAAGTTGGAACACAACGGAGTAACTGACGTCAAGCTCAGCTTGATTTGACAAGGCCTAATAGCATTCGAAATAGATTATAATGGTGGCATTCTCTTTGCTATCGGTATCGAAACAAAGAACAATAGCACACAGCGCTACTCTACGACTTCCGTGCAAATCGCTATTCCAACGAGTGCGATATATAAAACTTTTTCTATTTTCCATCATGCTACTATTTTTAGATTTTGTTTTCAACATGGCACCTGATTTCACCTGACCCAGACAGCTGTGTCGCTGAATCGTATTATGTAACCAAATTGAAATCGTGCCCTGTTGCAGTATGTAAACTAAAATCGAAACAATTTGAATATAATATTTACCCATTAAAGTCTAATAATAATGACGTGTAATATTATTATATATAAAGGTTTTATGTAGGTAAAGTACAAAACATAAGAATTCTTACAAGTTTGATAATGATGAATTGTGAATCATAGATATTCTATTATTCTTAATAACAGAACAAATTTAGAAATCTGTAATTTTAGTGTGGTAAAATTACACTTGGAGTACACACTATTCACACAGCACAAACTGTTTTAATTTATAAACGCGCGCTGTTTTTTATTTTCTGACCTAGTTCCCCAGCATCCCTTTTTACGGTCGGATAAAAAAACAAAAGGCTCACTCAAGGGAGCAGTAACTGAGGAGGGTGGAATAAGCGAAGCCGTGCAAAACAACCTGTACATCAAAATTCTAAATTACAGACGACCCAAAACAATAACTGGGTGCTGATTGGAGACGTCACGTATCGAAGTTATCGAACCCTCGAAATGAATAAAGGAATGGCCGATCGTAATATTGATCTTAGAACCACGAATCACTTTTGCGTATTTATTTCCAAATCAGGAATAAATCTACTAGTAAAGTAATAAAAAACAGCAAAGTGCAAGTCGGATTAGTAGAGCACGTAAAAAAAGTTTGTGTGCAACC
Source organism: Anania hortulata (assembly GCA_963576865.1). Taxonomy (NCBI): domain Eukaryota; kingdom Metazoa; phylum Arthropoda; class Insecta; order Lepidoptera; family Crambidae; genus Anania; species Anania hortulata. The sequence goes on along the minus strand of OY756395.1, from coordinate 16,685,312 downwards.
ACACAAACGTTTTTTTCATCTAGATCGAGATTCTTATAGCAAAAATTTCACACACTTGACAAGTTTATCTGTTCATTTATTTTTAATTAAAAAATAAAATAGGCTTTCTGTTTTGCCCTTGGATACGGAACTCTTAAGAACAAAGCAAAACAGAACACAACATGCAAATGTGACATACAGCTACGATGATTCATTATTCTTAGACACCCTAGCACAGGTAGAGCAACCAAACAGCAGTGTACCAACATGATTCATCGGTTTGTGGTTCAGCACCGCTACTAAGAACGCCGAACACTACGCAAGCAGTGTTGTTTTTACGTAACACTCTAAACAGAACCATTCAAGTAATATTTTAACAGAGATCATAGTAAGTCCCGAGATTCGATGTTTTAATAACTTTTAAATAAAAATATTTGTTTAATAGTTAATTTAAATATTTCAAATACAAATTCTTTATTTGCCATAAATAGGGTAGGTAAATGTTGTTGTCATACATTTCGTTTATGATGTACAAATTTTTGTTTTTGCAATTACTTGCTAGTTATTAAACTAAGATAATATATAACTTGGAAAATAAATCGACCACCTTATGTGGGAATCCAAGTAACACGACAAGTAGCTCTCGGTAAAGCGGCCAATTTTTATTTTCATGATCTTCGTCTTAGCTGACAAGAAAAATGTGAAACAAATAATTTAATTTGACTTTCAAAATCCGCAAGCTTTAATGTCAAATGTTCGGTTAGCTCTAGGTGCCGGGTATTAACGGGAAGTCGTAATAATCCAGGAAGAGGTAAACATTACGTAGCTCAATTACGCACCCTTCCGCGGAGAGAGCTTACCGAGGTTTATAGCCAAAATTAAGATAAGCTACGCACACTCGGCCCGCCAAATTACAATTCGCTGGTGGCCGTACTTTGTTGAAACAATCCGTCGGCTTTCAATCAAACTGGATAGTGGCAATGTGCATTATAAACACACACCAAAATATTTAAAAAAAATAAAAAAAATAGACCGTGATGTTTTATCTTCAAGAACAAAGGCCACAAACACGATTTATGCTTTCCGTAAAAAAGAAATACATTGTATGGAGGAACTGTTCGCTCAGTATTCACTTGTTAGAAGTGTTAGCATTAACTGCTTAGCGAGTAGAATATAACTGAACACTTCCAATGGAGCTGCAGAACCTTAGCTTTAATTACAATTTTTCCAACAATCTTTTTATATTCAGGTCGAATCTGCAGAAATGTATTCAAATTCCATGAATAGCGATTTTGCGGAGTTCTGACAATTTTTACCAGTAGGTATTTCAGAAAAGGAAAAAAACTTGTAAACGAAGAATTTTAAGGAAATAATTGAACAAGTTCCGTCAGTAGCTAGGCAACTCAATTTTCTTGCTACGGTATTTTTGATCTAGAATTTTCGGGCAGCACGATTCAGTATCAAATTAGATTTATTGGGTTTCACAAGGTCGAACATTCTTTCGATGTTACCAAAATATAAATAGCCTCTTAGAATTTTTAAATAGAGATCAAACATAGAGCTGGTATAGCTATGATTCATGATCGCAACGGAGTTTTTAATAATGAGAAATTAAACTTGCGGTAGTTAGAAAATTGTTGGCTATAACTAAGTCCAGTTATGTGCGAGTTGCACGTACTGAATACTACGGTGTTCCTATTTTGAATAAATGCATCGACCTATTGGTATTGCAGCAAAGCAGGTCAGCTGGCTCGGCTCGGGATCAGCGCAACCAGGAATTGGGGCAGAATAGTAATTACTTACACGCTGAGGGTTGAACCGGCTGAGCTGAAACGGCTTTGAGCGGGAAACGTTCCCGGGAATCCCATGTTACGGTTTGTTGGGCAATCTGCTGTAGTTCGTGACGTGAGGTAGGTAAGGAGTTAAGGACCATTAGACTGGGGATTTTCAACGCTTAATCCTCCTTCATTCATTATTCCGCAATGTAGGTCAAATTTGCGGGACCCTGACATCATATTTATACAATTTTAAGATACGATATTTAAAACTAAGTATATGTACTTATAAGGCATGAGTAGTTCCAATAAAAATCGAAACTATGGAAAAACAGGCAACCAAAATATCGGTAAGACTTATCCACTTCTGTCATAGCACTTTATAAAAAGTAGCATCGGCAAGGCAATTACTTTCACTGCCGAATGACGCACAAGGTTGATCACATGACATTTCATGTGTGCCTTTGTACGTTTCACCGTCTAGCTAGAAGCTTCGTGACCAAATACAGACCGGTCCTTGAGTTTCTAATAATCGAACAGCAAAAATTCAATATTTGACTGGAACAATTTTTTGGCTTAAGCATGTAGTAGGTATATCAAAACACAAAAATTATGCATCAGCTACCTAAATAGCAATGATTTTTGCATACATAGCCTTGGGAGCCCAGGCCGACAGATTTCTCAGAAATAATGCTCTATATGTTGCATTTTTTAAATTCAAATTTATTTGACTAGTACACTACATGTCCTCATTAGTGTTGATGTTTCATGGTCTCTCTAAGGTTTTTTTTCGTTTTGAAGAATACATTAATCTGCCTGAATCTATATCTCATTCCATTGCAATATTTCTTAAATTTCACCTTGCCCGCTCTAGTGCTTTTAACGTTTCGTACGCAGCTATAGTCGTGCTCTCATAGCACAAGCTGTAACCAGATACCCTGAGCCAAGAGCATTGTTTATTTTTTATATTTCGTCGACGGACTGCGAGAGGATGGGAGGTCAGAACGAGATGGCTGTCTCCAAGCAAAATTCCGGTACTCGCCGGATCGACCGGTTCCCGCAGGACGAGGGGAGCGCAAGGTTGCGCGTTTTAGCACGCACGTGCGACGAAACGCTAGCTTCATGCATGAACGAATTTCGTTTAACACATGCATAATCTATCGGTTCCGAATACCACTTCACGAACGCATTATCTCAAGTGATTTATGTTCATAAATCACTTGGGTTACGTTTGTAACGAAATTCCCACGTTTGTCTTGATCACCGGCTGTGACTGATGTGCTCGGTGGAGCTCAGTCTTGTTACTCGGTCTCACAGTTACATACTTAAAAAGCTTATGTAAGCTTGACACATCCGAACCATTAAGACGCCAATTATTATTAAACACTACCAAACGTACTTTAACCTTGTGTCATTGTGTTTGTTTTATTATTATTTTATCACTGACTACGTAGCCAGTTTTTTATTTTTAAAACATTTAACATGAATGGTCGAATAAAAGCTTTTGGAACAGTCGCGTTGTTTAAAATTGAAACGATTGCATTTTTAGTTGATTTTACTTGACGTTGGTAGTAAAAATGTTCATAAAGTTGGGCGCCAATTACTGCGTTGAATACGCGTCGGATAAAAAGAAGCTGTTTATGAAAAATGAAAGGCGAGGTTTGGCTTGGAGTTTAAACCCAACTCAATAACCGCTCGTCACAGGGCGGCTTCAAACGTACTCAAAAATTACAAAAACCAGACACGATAACAAGGCCTGCCTCGGTTGCTATCTGAAATTTTTTTGACTGACGCTGTTGATTTAAAAAGTTTGGATTTAACTATTTGAGAGCGAGGCTGTGGTGTCATTGAACTCATTATGAATGTTTGCACGAAGTGCACGGCAGATTTTATCAAGATTGGTTAATTAGAAGAATACCTAAATAGCGTTTGAGTAAACAAAGAAATTCTTTGTCAACTTCCCGGTTGACAACGTGTCTAAAATGTTCGTAAAAAACTTGACGAAGAATACAAGGAAGTTTAGCAAGAAGCCGGGGCAGTTGAGTTGAGAAGTCCCTCCGTTTCAGCCGTTGCCATCGCAGGCACAATAACCGATTGTGGTCGTTTCGGCCATTACACTCAAACTTTTTGTCGTTATACAACCATTTGACTTGAAATTTGCACAATTATCGCGGGACTGTAACGCTGTTATCCGGAGTTAGCAAACAATCCATCAATTAACACGGTTGTTAGGTTGTTTTTGATTATTACTAAAGCCAGAATTATATTTTACAATATACATATTTTGCAACTTTCGATTGAAGTTTTGCAATACTTGCATAATTAGTGCATTGAAAACTCTGATCCTGTAATAACGAGAGATACATTAAGTATTATTAAAATGTAAAATGGAGGACACCATGTTGTCTAGAAGTGAAGTGAAGCAGTCTTTAGCTGTGTGCGTATTCGCGCAATGAGTGACAAAATGTTTGCGTGGACGTGAATGTGTATTTGTAAGTTTGTCTACACTCCAGAAGGTGCTTCACTTTCGTAATAGCGTGGAGTCCTTATTATGTATTTACTACTTTATACCTTTTTTTAAATACTTTTTCTAGTAAGATTGCTTCCTCATTTTTATTGATTAGCACCGATCAAACTACAGGGTGCGCTAAGCTACTTTTCAAATATCAGAAAATATTCCCGAGATCTCTTAAACGCATACATTGTTATGTTGCGGTTCAAATATTAATAGTTTCAACCGCAATGACGTAGATATTAAACCGATTATTAGTGTGTGCGTAACAAATAAGGCAACCAAATATTATCCTTCTAACATACTATCCATTATTGACCAATAACTGTACAAAATATAACGAAGTTTATATTACCTTTTATTTATAATATAAGAAGAATGATAAAGTTCCATCAAATTAAATTACATCAGCTAAATTATCTATTTATCCATTTTTAGCTTATACATTCATATTGACTGATTGCCTCCAGCCAGACAGAAATTAAGAAACCAGATACTGCATCTAAATCCTAAAAATCTCTACTTTTGTCTAGTGTGAATGTTCGGTTCTATTGTGGAACAACACAATAATCACATTTGCAGATAGAGTTAGTTAACGAAAGTTTTCTGGCACTCGTTAGAATATACACCTGAAATTTAATAGATTAGAACATTATCTAGATTTTAGGTCATTGGGGGAGGCCTATGTTCAGCAGTGGACTTCTAATGCCTGAAATGATGATGATGATGATGAAATTAATAAAGGGTTGTTTTATCTGTAATTTTAACTTCGCTGACCACTTCTGGTGCTTTCAGAAACCACCAGTGGTCCGCAGACCACCGGTTAAGAACAACAGGATTAGAAAATTAAATAGGTTCTTTTTATTGCGGGAAACAAACTGATATTACTTACTGGGAAAATACGTAAACGAGTTAAAATGACCAAATAAATACCATTGCGATGCCGCGGGTAAAAAACGACCGAACCGACCGACCGACGAAGTACCTTTATCAACAAAAGTACACAGACAAACCTGTAGGTATGCACTGTTATACTATTACCATAGTAAGCTGAACTCTTATTACAGGGACTGACAGAACAAAGATAGTTTAGCTTGTAATGGAAGTTTTACATGTTGATTAGAACTTATTTGAGCAATGGGGTCGATAGTTAGTATATGGAAACTGGGCGTGTTGAAACAACCTATATAAAAACAATCTGGAACCAATTAGGTATTGACCAAACAGGAGAACTTCCTGAATCTAGAATGCATTAGCTAGTGCATTAAGCAATCAAGATCAAAGCAATACTTGAATCGGAGCAGGAGGCTGAAATGATGATGATGATAAATATAGCGCCATATGTAGAATAATAATCACAAAAGTCACTAATCGTATAAATCAAGCTAATGCCTGTGTGCCTTATCTTATCCTAATATTGTTTAATTTGTACAGTCAAGAGTTAATCACACAAAACCTTAAATGTTCTCAATTAATTCAAATTCAAATTCAAAAACATTTATTTCAGGCGTGGCCCATATAGTGTTAGTAACAATTTAACTTAGAACTATTGTTAGTACATACAAGCAAGGAGAAAACATCGTTGAGATGACATTATTTATAATAACAGTTTTATTACTGTTTTGTGTGTATTATTACTGAATTCTTATGTTAAAATTTTAGTTGAAAATGGGTCATGAAAATTTGACATTTTGTGGTGGGTTGATATTTGATAAGCCACTAAACCAAACGCCCAGCTCAATACATCCTGCTTCAGGAAATGTCTGAAACTAATGTCATAGATAGATTAGGTTTTTAGGATGTGGTTGGTTGTGGATGGTTTAATTTTAAAACAATAATTGTTGCTCAATTGCTCATTAATGTTAAGGAAAAACAACATGAGGAAACCTTATCATTCTGATAATGTGGATTTGTAGCCATGGTCCAAAAATAGTCGGGTTTCCCAGAAAGAGGAGAGTTGATAGGGACAAGGATAAGATGATAAAACACTTGTAGAGAGTCAAGAATTGCACGCGGCCGAGTGCAAGCAAACTACCTGGCAGACGCAAAAACCGCTTGCATCTCTAGCGATTCGGTCAGTATAACCGCGAGGATAATACGGCCATTGATAGGTGGTTGCTAGGTTTATCTAAGAATTATGAGGCGACTGCCATCATCGCTTCAAATCTAATAACCACACTTTCCTCATCGAGGATAATGGTCAACAAAGCGTACAGCACAAAGTGCTAGGAAGAAGTTGTTAAGGCGAGTAGTACCCCTAAATTAGCGACTCGACGCGTGTTAGTAAGAACATCGCACGAAAACCCATTAAAATACGGTTCATAACAGCGCGTAATGAAACGTGGTTTTCACGACAATCGTTGTGTCTAATAGCGAAAATTGGTGAAAATAATACTTTTTGCATAGACGCAATTGTTAGATTTAAAAACCCTAGGCTCAGTTAATAGCCGGTCTCAACTTGATAGCTAAACCGGTCAAGCGATTGAAAACAAGAAAAAGAATTTCAAATATTTTTGCTAGTTTTTTTTTAATGATTTTAATTTTTTTTTCTTCTGAGGTACTCTAAGTACATCAGGTCAACCTACCCCTAAAGTTAAAGGTCATTGAACGGATTTTCAACTTTAAGTCAGACACGTAGATATCAATATCAATTGAGAAAAAATGACATTTTGTGGTAGGTTGACGAGCTGTTGTCTGTACTAGAAACAAATGCTATGCTCAAAATATTTTGTAGGTTTTGACAATTCTTATTAAATTTTTTACATATTTTTCTGACCGCTTGGGCTTAAGTAGTAGGCTTTGAAAAGCTGATGAAAGACTACCTTAAATTTCAACGAATCATTATACTATAGTATTATCGTCGGTGACGTTCATCAAACCATTCTAAGTTTACCTCTAACTACGACTAAAATAGAGGCCAAGGTTCACTTGGCGCAGTTGTTACTTGTTAGTTTATTATTCTGTTTTCCCGAGATTGACGTGGCATAAAGTTAAGGTGAACTGGTCTGGTAGATGAATTTTGTTAAACAAAACGAAGTAAGATTGCCAAGGTAGCTTAAAAATAATGTTGAAATTTATAGGGTAGATTTTAGGCAGTAAGGGCCGCGAAGATTTTCTATTAAATGTATGCGGATTTCTAATATTTCTAGTGCCAACTAGAAATATTAGTAGCTGCCGTCGCTCCAATAGGCTAGTTGACACTTTTTTTAAATAGGTCTTAAATTGTTAATAAGTGTTCCATTAGACGGAAAAAACAAATTTTTTTTAAGACAGAAAACTACAAAACTTTAATTTTAAAATATTTTCATATTGACAAAAACGCTGTCAGCCCTTTTGGTCTTAGATGATCTGTGCCATGACGTAGTCTCTCTAGTAAACAAACAAACAACTTAGACGTCTTTACAATACAACCTCTCTGAATTAGTCAAATATAACATATTTTTTGTATAATAGTTTATACAAAAAATATAGTAATTATCATTACTGTATCGTTCGAGAATGCAAAAATACATCAAAGACTCGAATGACATTTGATCGTTTACCATATGAGTGATGTCACTCACGTCGCGATCATGGCGGATAGCAAGATAGATTAGATAGATTTCAGAGTTTCAAATTATAGATTAAAAATATTTTTTTAATTTGATTTTTTAGCCATCTTCTACTTTTAAGTATTGAAATTGATATATTTAGGTTCCTAAAGTCGAATACTATATGAAATAATTCCATTAATTTTGATACGAGTGAACTAGCCTATCGGTAATTCAAGTATTTATACAACAGTTAATTTTGGTATTTTTAACACGCATTTATTTACACTTTTATTATCGCAGCGTAACTAACTAGTATCTACGTAATCGAATCTTGTAAGTCGAGTTTAACCTACTTCTAATTGTCGTAACCATTTGAAACCTTGTACTCACAAACTCCATAATACTATTATGGATGACAATACAATAATTTGATATTATCGAGCTGATGATGAGGCTAGGACCTCATCATCAGATACACCTTCGATACTGGAACTCCTCAATGGGTACTAGTATAACCTTCGAATTTGTGCTCATTAATTAGTCACATTCATACATAAAAGAACTAACATTCTTTTATGAATTTTTTTTAAAATTCAAATTCAAATCTTTATTTGCTTACTAAGTGATGTACATTGGTGGTGGGTACATATGCAACAGGACTTAAAAACTTAGTTACCTATAAGGTATCGCAAATGAAGAGAGCAGCCTATATTATAGCTAGATAATAAAATTAGAGTATATGAATGGGTAACAATTAACAATAATTAGAGCTAAGTTAACAATTTTGAACAATTTTCAGAGCCGATTAGGTATTATGGTTTGATGGGTATATATTTGAGGTAAACTTTAATCTTTTATTATTATTCAGAAACATGATATTTTTCTCATATTTTAAACCTGTTACTTGTTAATTGTATCATTGGTGTAAGATTTGTTGGTTGCTCCTATTAAATAAATAAATAAATAAATAAATGATCGAATAGCAACAAAAAATAAACAAATTCTTCCAAAAATCACACAAATTAGCCCAAAACTAACATGTAAACATGTAGGTTGGGTACCTACCTACTATAGTCTAGATCTCGATTAGGCATCGATTACTAAGATGCAAAATTAAATGGTAGTACTATCTAACAAACTCTCAAACAATTTTCATTTCCCCTTGTGGGGTTAGAACCCGCAACCGCCTGGCTGTTAAACCACTTGACTACGGCGGTCATCGAAATAATGTAATCGACTACTAATTGGCACTGTATGGCTAACTGTAAATTTATTGCAAAATGTGAGAATGCAGGTATAAAACCTACCAGACGGTCTTCGAAAAACGTATTTCTATGACTAAAATGATCGGAAACCTTTTTGACACACTAACTAACTAACGTGTGTGTCAAATAAACGTTTTATTTATTTTATAAAACGTTATACTCCACTCCTTACTGCCTCGTCTTAAGAAACCACCGTGTTTACTGCAAATTTTGTTTGAAGGATTAATGTTATCTGTATGTTAAATGCTTAGTCTTATATTTAAAATCTCTTTGGTCGGTCATCAATCATCGTATCATCACTCAATCCAATATTCATTCAAGCATGACCCAGACTCAGATCCTACAATTGTCATTGCACAGGATTACAAACGAATGCAACCACAATGACTTAATGAATCCGATGTTTGTCGAGCCGCAACCGACCGACAGACTTCGCCACGGATTTGCGCAATGTGCAACCGAGAATAGGGTGACCGTCTGACTAAGCAAGCAAGGACGTCTGCCATGTGCTTTAAAACGGCGTCGAAAATTATTATTTATTGAAAAAGCGGTGCATTCCTTAGGGATTGGATACTCCTTAGGGGGTCTCAATTTTCTCACCTTAGACTTACGATGGCAACGTCTAGACTTCTAGATTTTTCCCAGGACAAAAATATTGGGCGCGTGATAGTTACGAATTTTCGGGGCCCACAACTCCAAACCTCTGTGCCCTAGCGCCTGCTCACGTGATTTTGGCAGTGATATTACTAATCTTCAGCCTTTTTTCAGTTATTTAATAATTGGTATTTTATTTTCTTGTCTTGTTTTAGTCACGAAGTAAACTAAATATCCATTATCTGATTATCGAAGTTGCGCGCTGATTAGCCTTGATCCCGGGGATCGATTCTCCGGCGGGTCAAATTAGAAAACTTTGTCCAAAATCTCTCTTGCTTAGGAAACTTTGTCAAAAATCGTCGTTTGGTATAAGAATATAAATTTCATACTTCGATCGCGACCATGGCAATGGTTATTGTATAAGAAAATATATTGTTGGTAACCCTGTACCGCCGCACCTAGGGTTACCATATCTCAGGATTTGTCCTGATATTTCAGGATTTTTGAACTTTTTTCAGGACTGCGGCCGGATTTTGCAAATCTCATAAAATCTCAGGATTTTTTAAATTTTCAATCAAATGTAGCTTACATTTTTAATATCTCTTTAATAAAAAGTTAAACAAACTAAAAATAATCTTCATTTGGTATTGGTAATAATTGCACAATTAAAATCAAAACATATTTTTGGACGAGAAGCGGTTCGTAGGAGGGGGGTATAAAGACGATAATATTGCGACTTTTTAAAATTGTTAAGTACGTTTTCAAATGGTAACGAAATCTCAGGATTTTTCAATGGAAATCAGGCCTTTTTTCCGGACTTTTGATTTCTTCATCTGGTAACCCTAGCCGCACCACTCCTCGGCCGCTCGTAATAATTTGATCACGGACAAAGTGGGTCCTCGAGTATGCGGGTGTAGCGCGGAGTGTGGGGGATCTCTGCACTGTTTTGGCGATAAAAGGTATGATTCCGATACCAGTATCAGCAGTACCAGTACCGATGCCAGCTGAAGCGAAAACTACAAGCACTGCGGGCAACAAATATAATTATGCAGGACAGAAATCGTGTTTTTGAACCATAAAATTTTCAATTCGCGTTTGAAATCCCAATTTCTGTACAAGATAATTGTAAATATTTGCATGATGTGCAATAAATATCCATCCATTTAATTCCCTAACAATTCGTATAAGATTAACGTAATTTCGTAAGCGAATCGGAATTCTTATGATTAAAAAAATACGACTCAGCTTATAAGCCCGGTGCGCGAAAACTGCGCGCAGTCTAATTGATTGCAGAACAGAATTGACTGCGCAGATGCCTAAATTACAAACGGTGGCGGGGTTAGCTAATGTTTTTACGTCGTATGTAAGAAAAAGATGAGGAAAAATACATGAACAAAAACAACGCATCATATTATTAAATGCATGTTCCGTTTGTTTCTAAAAAATAAAAGGATCATTTTGTGTGTTCCACTGTAAAGCACAGATCAACTCGAATCATCAATGATTGGTTCTAAATTTTAAACAGCTCAGTATGAAAGTTAATTTATAAAAAATCTAAATTTTATTGCTGATCTGCCTTCCTACAAAACCTTAAACCGCATGTCAAAATGATTTAGATGGAAAAACAATGCTACGAAAGACCTAGTCAAAGACTAAACTAGCAAACTAACTAGAGTAATAACTGTAATAAGATATATTATGAAACTTAATACTCTTACTGATTTTCCAGCATAGAAAATGTAAGGTCTTATTAGCCAAACGGAGTAGCTGGATTTGACGTAGCGGACATCATAATAAGATCAGAGGAAACTTTCACTTTTAGTTACGACAGAATGCTAAAAGCGAAAACACGGATAAAGATCATGATTTATTGGTCATGGAGACACGATTCAATGGGATTAAAACTAATTATAAGTAAGAGGAAATGCATCTGACACTATTAGGGTTCATTAAGTTTATCTTTTGGGGTCACTTTCGGTTTCTTAAGAATCTTTTAGTCTTTTTATAATCTTGATAGTTTGACACGTGATTAATTGATATTCGAAAGCAAACTAAGTAGTTGTTGATAAGAGAATTGCGTTGAATAGAAAACGTACTTTTAAAAAAATCCTAAACTGACAATGATTTGTGTTTCGTTTTACAAAAATAAATATTGGACAACATCACTCACATACATTGCTCTGGTAGTCGATCCTATGGTAAACAGCCAAAGCACTTGTATTACAGAAATCAGAAACAACGTCAGTACCACAACTCCCAGACCCGAAACGATATAGAAAAGTTATTTAAGAACATCAGAGATAGTGACACCAAGTCCAACATGCTCTCCTCTCGGCTACTGAGGTCGTCAATAATTATCTACAATCACGAGTTCACGATTCACAATACCCACATCAATGATGACGCGACTAAAAATGTAAGATCTAGCTTACATTTTTAGTCGAATTAGATATCAAATCAGAAAATAAATATAATTCCCCATACAAATGTGAATACTCTAGCCAACATTCTAGCAATCAACATGTGCACGGCGTTTGATGAAACTTGAATCGTGTGTGTGTACATAAACTATTAAAACAAACTAGATTTGGCAGGGATATGGCACAAGCTCTGCTAAAAACCCTGAACTGAAACAGAACTTCAGACTTAATATTGATTGGTTTAGATCAATTTCTTTTCCTTAGGCAATTGTTATCGTTGCATAGCTGTGAATATCTTGAAAGTATTGCTTTCTCAAGTTTGAACATCATGTCACTTTTATAGGACAGTTTTATACATAATGCAATAGTGGTCATGTAAGTATGACTGGCTTTCTATGGGCTAAGATCGACGTGAGGGATTGCCATGTTAGGTATATGCTGACTTCACTTTCTATGCCTTCCACTCTCCAATTCCGTGTTCAGATGGAAACTTGGCGACTATCTATTTAATCACAATAACTGTACTTGTTAAGACGTATGTTAATACCCATTGCTTTAACTAGAGTTGTATGAATAAATATTAATGCAGTTAGTCGTATCAGCGATACACGTCAGTGATTTCTTTAATCAAGGTTAATAATATGGCTGTGTGCATATATGAATATAATGAATAGGTTTGTAACGTATTGTGTCTTTGCTTCAATGAAACTGCTCATTATTATTCCGCAAAATTCTCAATAACGGTTAGGGCTATGCACGTACTAGTTATGCTGTGTACCGGAGGAAAAGAGCCGGAACCCAGAAGTCAGATAGAGAATAAATCATTGCAACAATAAGTTGTTGTGAGCGCAGAGCTTGGAAGTAAATTAATAAATAAATAATAAGGAAGTAGCAATTTACTCAAGATTTGCAAGTGCAACTCTATACATATGTGACCAAGAAGTAGGTATGTATAGGACGTCGTTTTTTCGATATTGGTTCTATAGAAAAAAATGTTGTATTTAATTTAACCTAACCTAACCAGAATTAGCCCTTATGAGATGTGGTGAAACCTTGGAGCACATACCCTTTAAGAGTAGAATGTACCTAATTTATTTTGTTTGACCAAAAATCCTTTATCTGTGACTGCACTGTTATAGTTTGGACGCGAGTTGAGTTAAGTTGGACTTGTCATTTCATACTACATAAATATAAGTGAAAAATCACAACTAGTATCGGAGAAAGATGTTTTGTATTGCTGCTCTTTAGATACGGTATGTGCTCGATGGGTGAAACCAAGTCCCTACCATGCATCTAAGGCCTAAGCGTTTAAAATGTCTGCTACTATAGTGGTAGGTAGTAGGACCTATGAGAGTGCATCTTTGTCCAGCGGTCAATGTACACAAAGAAAAAATAGAAACTAGTTAAAACAATTTATGATCATGACTTTCTACTTGCAGAGAACTGTCTGATAAACGTAGAGAAATGTAATGTCAGAAGTCACCAGCGTAGTGGAAACTGACCTTGGTCACACGTTCGTGTGCTTACTATAAATAACTTTTTATTGAGATTTGCAACACTAGCCTAGACTCCGAATTGTCGAGCTCACAACGCGGTAAATCAATTATTTTTACAGCCGCTCTAGTTTCGCGGCTTTTGGCGAATACGTGGGTGTTATGCAAGTAGTTCAGGGTCATAGAAAACTGTTAGACTTTGGGACAGGTTAGGAAGCGATTTGTGCTCATAATATAGCAAGAGCTAAAGTACTTCCTACTTCAGTCCCGATTCCTAAAGGATTTAAAGAAGGAAGAATAGAAAAGTACTTTTAAAAATATAAGCAAAAACAAAAGTTAGATAAGATTTCTTGATTAGTTTATTTAGATAAAAAGATTTCATTGCTTTATGATTCGTCGCTATTTCAACGTTTTTATTGTTTATTTCATTGTTATTCTATTAGTTGGGCAGTCGCTTAGCTACTATCTCGAACAGTCAGAGAGGTCAACGACACGACGAAAGTATGCAAGATGGAACCTTGAATATTCTTGTAACCCGTGTTTACAGCTTATGGCACAGGCACTTTATCATCATAGCATGTTGCTTGCTTTACCTCTATCTACCTTTAGGTTGTTAAGAAGAATTTTGCTTGTCTTGCATTCTTATTAAGACAGGGCTGCCCACTTATAAAAAAATATATTAAAGCGCGCGGCAAGTAAATTTAAATCAGCCTGCTGATTTTTGCACAAAAGATGTATAAAATAATAGTTTGAAAATACTTAAGCGCAGTACCCACTGAGGCGGTAAGTGGTCCGGTAGCGGACCAGCGGGAAGCGATTGTATGCTACGGCGGGCGGTTTCTGTATGATATGGTGCATAACAACTCGAACATTACAAAAAATCCCGCTCCCGGAACGCTACCGGGACCGCTTCTTAGGGTTCTGCGCTCAAGCGTGTCCGCTGACCGAGGCGTGCGCCCGCGACCGCGAACGCGGCGGGGACCGCCGAGGGCACGCGTGTGATCCGCCACGGATACGCGACGGCGACGCCAGTACAATCGCGTACAGGACCTACTTACTACTTTCTTATGAGGGATTACATTATTTTATTATCTTGCTAAAAACTACGTTCACAATTAAGTCGATAGCCAATTTGAGCCTGTTGGTTACATCTAGGTTACTACGTGGAGAGTTCAATATTAAATTTATGAAATTCATGTGTTTTATTACAAGGCAGTTCCAAGGGTAGCAAGCAGTTTACTACAATACCTAGCTCACACACCTAGTGTGGTCTCTGTAAGTGTACGCGTTGTGCACTTACAGAGAGCACGCGACCATGCAAAGCACAACACACGCAGAAAGCGTGAGCGGGACGGCGACGGGGTCGGGGTCGGGAGTGCGGCGGGTCAATTAAAGCGTAACACACACAGAGAGCGTGCGCAGGACGGCGACGGGTCACAACGGGAGTACGGCGTGTCCATTAACATAGGTTTAAATGAGCGCTCACAGACAGCCGGCGTGCGCAGAACGGCAGCGGGTCGTGGGTGGAACAGGTGCCGCGCGGCCCTTCCACCGTCACAGATAGGCGGCGGGCGGACGGGTCGTACGCGGGTGCGGCGTTCGTTACATTGGTCGTGATACACGCATTCAGACCATTCAGACCAAAGTACTCAAACAGAGGTTGTACGCGGAACGGGGGTGCCGCGCGTATACTACGACTGTTGTGTTATTTTACAAAACATTATTATTTCGCTATGGATTTGAATGAAAATAAATATTAAATATGTGTTTATACGAACTTAATAATCCATATCCATATAGTAAGTAAACTCAAGGTTGCTGTACTACGGTCACCCATCCATTTAGTAACCAAACTTGAGATTGCTTAACTACGGTCACCCATCCATTTTGGGATCGAGGCTGCTTAACCATCGTCACCCAAAATATCAATTTCATAAAAGTGGATAGGTGACCGTGGTTAAACAATCTTAAGTATGGTCACTAAATGGATGGGACCGTGCTTAAGCAACTTCAAGTTTGGTCACTAATTGAAGGGGTGGACCGTGGAAAATCAACCTCTAGTTTAGTGACTAAATGTAAGAGTGATCGTGGTAAAGAAGCTTCATATTATACGTGCCTTCGAATTGCTCCAAAACTGCCGCCGAGCCGCTCCGCGCACGACCCGTTCTATGTGTGAAGACGACGATCCGCGCAACTCACGTCCCAGAAACGACCCGTTCCGCTTACGCCTTCTGTGTGTAGTACGCTTAATATACGTTTAAATGCGCGCCTTCTGTGTGTGTTGCGTTTTAGAGGCCTTGATTGGCGGACGTATGACGTTGAGCGGGACGGACCCGTGGAGCAGAGTTCAAGCGATGTACTATACAAACAAGTGTACCGTCAACATTGTCGGTATTTGTATTTACCTACTAAACCTAAATCAGTAATTATTATCAGTGATCGAAGTACCTAGGTAGATAATTTGATGCACTTTGGTAGTGCTAGCATAATATGAATATACCTTTTTTTTTTCAAAAACTGATACCAAGAAATTCCGGAATCCCGGAGGCAACATCAATGTTTGAGATCATTAACCCCAAATCAATCTACCTACTCCGATCACTGGTTATAATGGTTGTTGTTTAAGCAGGCCTGCTTTTGAAAAAACCTGGTAGTATAAAAGCAGTGTTGGTTAGGAGCTCATAGTAATGGGGCAGTTCTTCTTGACACAAAGCCTCGGCCCTGCCTAAAAGTCTAATTCTAAAGTTGGCAACCCTATGTGCTAGGTGCACAAGGGCAGGCTGGCTTCAATTACAATAAATCACGATACTAATCAACCAGTGTAATACAAGACTGTAGCTTAAAGGCTTCGTAATCTGAGATAATTACGTATAGGCTAGGTCATCTGTCTGGTTGGTAAAAACATTGTGAAGCTAGACCCTTTCTGCACTCATGATTTCGATGGAGAACAATCCCTGTTAAATGGCATAACATACAAAACTATGATGATGATGGAGACAGCTGGTTGCCAACTTATACTTCTTTTATCGAAGACCATGGCACTCGGTGGTCAATTAGGTGGACGTAAAGTAAAAAATATTGCTTAAATATCGCCAGGACCTATATATAGGTTATAATTTACCTCTAATGTACCAAAATGGAGCCCAGCTATGGATTGACTAGATGGATAATTGAATTGAATTAGTTGAATAGTAGCATTATTAAAGATAACAATGGATGCATGTTAATATAACTTGCTGCTGTATAAGCTGTAACCTTACTTTAACTATAGTGTAGGCCAGTATAACTTACTTAACATATGATTTTATTGACTTCAGCTCCCTGAGCAACGAGGGTGCCAAAAGTGCGAAACACAAGTGATTTAGTAAATACTATATAAATATTGGACAACATCACATTACATTGCTCTGATTCTATGGTAAGTAGCCTAGGTACTTGTGTTACAGAAATCAAAAACAACTGCGGTACAACACAGACAATACAGAAAAGTTATTTTTCTACATTGACTGACTGGGAATCGAACCCGGGACTTCAGAGATAGCGACACCAAGTCCGGTATGCTCGCCTCTCGGCTACGGAGGTCGTCATTAGTACTTTCGGTATCCTCATCTTATGCTTCCAAGACATTCAACGAAACAAAACATCAATTCTTTGCTTCTTTGTAAAGAATTTGAAGTTGGGGGATACTGAAAAATATCACTATTCATAGAAATGTTGATTGATAAAAACCACCGTTATTACATTTGGGTTTTTGTTAATCTGTCGGATGTTGATAAAAAGTGGGGCGTTAAAGCAATTTTTAATGGAATGGATTGCCATTGCACATACTAGTCATCAACCAGCCAGTGTGCAGATGTGTTCACTTTCAATAAAAATGATATTTTGTTTTGTTTTAACTTGAGGAATTTTTATCTTTGCTGAAATTCTATGTTTAATTTACTTTTAAAGTTTAATTCATATTAATTTTGTGAATCACAAAATATAGTCACATTCTTGACCACCACAGAAATATTAGACTTGTCTTCTAATTCTTGTGTGAAAACAAAAATACTATAACTATAACTATAGATATATAGAAAAACGACAAGTAAATTTTGCTAGCATTGAATTACTTTAATAGTAAATAGTACAGATCATTTACACCCTTAGACCCAGAAACTCGTTAAAAGATCTGTTCAAGGAAATTAATATCTAACAGTGGCTTCTCAATTAATTTATGAAAATATTGTGTAGATTCATAAAAACCTGCATCTATTCCCTAAATAAAGTGACATTCATAATCTTTATACCCGGAATAAAGACAAACTTGCCATTCAGGCTGCATAAAATGGGAAAATGTATTTTTTTTTTAACAAATTGCCGCAGTCTATTGCTAAATTACCTATACATAGCATTTCCAAATGGTTTTAATGAAAAAAGGTTATTGAACTGTAAATGATAAAAATGAATGGAATAAAATATTGCCCTGCTAGCACAGGTACATTTTATCTTGTAATGTAAACATAATACTATTTCAAAAGAGGCTGACAATTTGACCGAGTTTCTTGTACTGCTTCTTCTCTGTGCTAGCCCGCAATTGTCCCAAAGCAGTGGTAGTGTAAAAAAAATTGGGACACATAAAAGAGCTTAATTTAGGCCTAATTGCAGAAATAAATTGGTTTTATTCGTATTTATTTTATTAGTTTTAACACATAATAATGAAATTAAAATAAAGGTCAATGAAGAGGCGTTTCCCTTTTTTTAATTAATTATTAATAACTAGATATAAAAAAGCAACTTATGTGATATGGGCACAACACTTTAGAAGTGAAATTGCAATGGGCAGGTCAGGATATCTTTTAAATATTACCAAAGTTTTTGTTAACAAATTTAGAGCAGCCATGCAGCCGTGTTTCCCGACTGAGGTCAGACATTTACTAATCTGAGTTACGCTCTTACTGTGCTTATATAAACTCACTACGGATGCTAGTGTTATCCTGTTGATAGAAGTGTGTGTGTGTTGTCGTGCTCTTTACAGGATACAGTAGAGACAGATTATTATTTATTTTAAATTATTTTATAATTATGTTAAAACTATCATAAGTAGATACCTTGGAATTGTTTTTAGACACCAGAGACATAAATACTGAGAAATGATAACATTATTTATCTCTTGATAACATTGATAAGAGAGTGTAGGTAAAATGAATAATGATTCAATGCAATTTTTTATAATTTGCCTAGAAAAATTTATACGTATCTAAAATGCACATGACACAAAGTCACTAAAAAGTAAAACCAAAATGTTTTCTTAGCAAAAACATTAGTTGTTGAAGGTTATGATGATACAGTTATGTACAAGGATATAATTATAGGCCATATGTGGTCAGAATGAATCATTTACAATTCATATACAGGGTCCAATTTACGAAATTGATCGAGTATGAAAAATAGAGTATTAAGCTTGAGGTTTCTTTTCGTATCAAATGGCCTGTCATGTGTATAAGAACATCCCGCAACAAACGAAAGACGGTAGAAAATACCAATTACTATCATAAGATACGTAAGCGGACGCTTCTGGATCCGTACACTATGGACAAGAGGGCACGTAAACTGTCTCATTACAATCGAGACGTCTTAATTTAAATTATGACGTCAGTTTACAAATTAAACGTTACGAATTACAGAAGCAATTGGAGCTTCGATTGAAAGTGCTAACTTACCCGTCACCGACCACGACACACTTAATCGCCTGCATTTTTCTGTTTTGACCGTTCTCCTACAAATAATCCACAACGAAAAATCTTTGATTTCTTGCCACTGCACGGTTTATCACACTAAACGAAATTAAAACACAGTGACATCACATTCAACACTTGATTGTAGAACACCTCAGTTTTCTTCAGTTATCAATATTAGTCTCATATCTTTAGCTGTAGAGATAAGAAAAAATTGTGCATGAAATTTAATGTTCATTCACTTTAGCTTGGAAAGAAACGAAGATACGACGTTTCGCCAATCGCTAACGACGACGACCGACCGACCCGACCGACACCCAATGATTTGTTTTAGTGATGGGCAAAGCGAGTGGATGATTTCATTCAAATGGTAATTTGAATGCATTGGAAAAAATTGATAGAGATATTTAAAAATTATTCTAATAAAAATAATAATAATTTTAATCAAAAAAACAATTCGAAAGATTGTGTTCTTTTACAAATATGAAAATATATTTTTACAAACCAATATAAATAATCGTTTATTATGTGCAGTCACTTAACTGTATTGTACTTAATTAGAGTAAGTAACAATAATTATAAGTACTATTATACATATAATTATAATAATCGCGTTTAGGTTCTACCTGGGTATATTCCCCTAATGAGAAAATACCCGGGAACATTCCCAATGAACCCACCCATCGGGAATTTTTCCGGGTAGATAATTTCTTATTGTCTATATGAACTTGTTTAACAAAATCAGAATGTAGATTTTTTACATTACTATGATTTGTATTAATGAAACATAAACATTGCAGCATAAACAGTGTAGATTAATAACGTCATTCGTTTTAAGTTTGGTTGGTTTACCTTAAATCTCGTACATTGATAGACACTTTATAGCACAAAAGCCCTATTACAAAGAAATTGATACGTTTATATTTAGATTAAGTTGCCGAACGTTTCTTAGAAAAAAACACCTGTAGTCGTCGCTTAACAATAAAACCTGCAATGCGTTCGTACTTATTATTATAATTGCCTAGTAGAACACATATATTGTATTTAAGATTTTTTAATTTTCATTTAAGTAAACTGATAGAAAAAATCTTGTTGTTTAAAAAATAAACCGACTTCAAAAAACAAAAAAGCTAAAAACACATTATCACGTTATTACCTAATCAGTTACTTTTGAAGTCGGTGCAAACGAGAACTCTCATCAGCTGGCCGTCTGCTGTTATGTATTTTTATAAAATTTACTTCATCTATTTTAGTGATAAATCCTCACTAAAACCAACCATAGGAGAAATAGGAGCAACCTAACCAAACTAAGTTACTGCTGAACACGGATTTTATCTCCGATTTTATCTTCTATTTTCTATGTAATTTTTATTATTATTTAATGTACAGACAACAGCACGTCAACCTACCACAAAGCGTCAAATTCTCTCAATTGATATTGATCTGTACAGATAACGGCAGGTCAACCTACCCAAAAAGTTAAAGGTCATTGAATTGATTTTCAACTTTAAGTCCGACATGTAGAGATTCTGATAGTTACCTTTCAAACAAAAAAGCATCACTGAAATAGGTCAACGTGGTAACGAATAATCACTGAACACTAAAAAAAGATTCCTACGAATTGAGGACTACCTCCTTCTTTTTTGAAGTCAGTTAAAAAACCAGTGTTATTAACAGTGATCGAAATAGGAAGACTATATATAAACTTTCTAATGAGACACAACATAGCGTTGTTAAAACCACAAATTACCAATTTTTGAAAATTTGTATTATGTAATTTCTATTTCAAACCTATTATCTTCTTTTGGGATCCTTAAACTTTACCCAATCTTAATAAAAGCGAAACACATTTTGCCGCTAACAAGATCGTTTTTTGCTTGTTGTGCTTAGGAAGATATGTTATGTCCGATCGTAGTTTAGACTTAGTGAATTATAGAGTCAGAGAAGGTTTTTGGGAATATAGTTTGCTTGGAGCTGTCTGCAGAATCATCATCATCATGTCAGCCTTTTGCAGTCCACTGGTGGACGTAAGCCTTCCCTAAAGAGCGCCAAAGAGCACGATATCCTGCTTTTTTCATTTAGCCAATGCCAGCCATCTTCCTAAGGTCGTCCTACACTACGTTTGCCAAGGCCCGGTCTCCACTCGAGAAACGGTTTACTGCACCTTTCATCGGTTCTGCGACAGATGTGACCGGCCCACTGCTACTACAGCTAGCTGTATTTTCCGTTATTTTGTTCTGCTGCCACCTAACCTCGTTTCAGATTTCATCCTTTAATGAAATTCCGAAGGATCGGGGTCCGAGGTGTCACCACTCACCTACAACTTGCCACAAGCTGCCCCTACGGGGTTATTATTATTATTACTATATTACCAATTTTAAAGTCATAAAAATGAATCTACCCACGATTTTGGAATCTTTCCGGGTAAATACCCATTTTTGGAATATTTACGGGGATATTCCGGGGGAATCATAGAAAGTTTCCGAGCCGCCCATCTCTACATCACTAATTTGTAAAAAGCTCCGGCCACACCTCAAAAGGTATGCCAAAGGATAGCCAGTCTATAATAATTATGTCAGTGACTTAATAATTTCGCCAGTGTGGCTGAAGCATTAAAACGGCGACGGACGGACCGACGAAATTCAAATATTTTATAATTCGAATTAAAGCCAGAAAAATATTGTTTTAAAACTCGTATTTCATTTGTTTTCACATCATTTGTTTGAGCTTCAACATTGCTATAACAACAATTATGGATAAATTAAAAATTCGCGGTATTTACGAAATCGGATTGAATCCAGGCTTGTCCGGAGCCGTCATACAGCCGGATAACACACGCCGGCTCCGGACAAGCCCGGATTCAATCCGATTTGTATGGGGTTCTGAAAAGTTCGGGATGCTTGTAGTCCAAGCCTAAAGCTGGTGACAAACTGCGACGGACGCGGCTCCGGACTCGTCTTGACATTGTGAGGTCATGCACTGCCATTGGTCTATCCTTCAGTCAACTTCCGCCAGCCCAACGATCGACCAAGCAGCGTTTGACCTTACAATGTCAAGACGAGTCCGGAGCCGCGTCCGTCGTCATCTGTCAGTATGTTAAAAAAGTAACGAAAGTTTGATTTTGAGTCGTCACTAACTTTAGTTCCAAGTACTCATGATACGTCTTACAGCGCCAAAATGGCGAAAATCAAATAGCCACAAATACACATAATTTGACAGCAGCCCGTCTATATGTCATCTTTGACTATATGTTAATTATTCGACAAAAGGACACAAAATGCGTTTGTTTAAAATTATCTTCTTCTTCTTCTTTTGTTTATGACTAAATCGAGGTTAAAATAGACTTAAATTATAGCTGGTGACAAATTGCGACGGACGCGGCTCCGGACTCGTCTTGACATTGTGAGGTCAAGCGCTGCCATTGGTCTATCCTTCAGACAAATTCCGCCAGCCCATAGATTGACCAATGGCAGTGCTTGACCTCACAATATCAAGACGAGTCCGGAGCTGCGTCCGCCGCAGTTTGTCACCAGCTTTACCGGTATTATTTTGCCAGTAGCCAGTCCAGTGTTATTACAAGACAAGCCAGTGCGACAAGGCGATCTTGCGCACTAAATTTTTCTACTTTCTAGTCTATGGTCAATACATTATGGCCTCTTCGCGTTTTGTGTTGCGCGGTATTGCGTGATCCCGGTGGTTATTTTTCATGTGATAATGGCAAAAGGAGACAAAGAATTAGAAAAACCTATAGTGAATAATGAATTACCTAATCCGGAGTGTAGAAGTGTTGATCATGAAGACACGGAATCGACACAGGAGCAGCCTTTGGATATAGGGGAGCATTATTTGGTTCGGCGATCGGATGAGTCATGGCACCCGGCTGAGATTATACAGACCCGATACAATGCCGCCGACGGGTACTACGAGTATTACGTCCACTATGTTGGTTACGATAGAAGGCTGGACGAATGGGTTTCCCGCCACCGGGTCATGTCGGATCGGTTTGACATGTGCGAACAATCAAATAATAACATAAACTCTGACCACCTCCTCACCGACAAATCGGGCCGGAAAATAACACGGAATCAAAAACGTAAACACGATGAAATCAACCATGTGCAAAAGTCATACGCAGAGATGGACCCCACCACGGCGGCTCTTGAAAAGGAACACGAAGCTATCACGAAAGTCAAATACATTGATAGGATTCAGATCGGCAAGTATGAAATCGACACATGGTATTTCAGCCCCTATCCTGACGAGTACGGAAAACAGTCCAAGCTTTGGATTTGTGAATACTGTCTCAAATACATGAGAATGGAGAAGACATATCGGTATCATTTGAGCGAATGCACGGCACGACAACCCCAAGGCAGTGAAATTTATAGAAAAGGTACCATAGCAATATTTGAAGCAGATGGTAAAGAACATAAAATTTACTGTCAGAATTTATGTTTATTGGCAAAGTTGTTTCTAGATCACAAAACACTATATTTTGATATTGAGCAATTTTTATTCTATATATTGTGCGAAGTTGATAAGCAAGGAGCACATCTTGTTGGTTATTTCTCAAAGGAGAAAGATTCCCCTGAGGGAAATAATGTTGCCTGTATTTTGACGTTACCTCCTTACCAGAGGCAAGGCTATGGCAAGTTGCTGATTGCTTTCAGCTACGAATTATCAAGATTAGAACAGGTTGTTGGCAGCCCTGAGAAACCTTTATCAGATTTAGGAAAACTTAGCTACAGATCATACTGGTCCTATGTCCTTCTGGAAGTGCTGAGTGCTAGTAGAGGCACATTGAGTATCAAAGACCTGAGCCAGATGACAGGTATATCTCAGACAGATATAATATCCACATTACAGTCTATGAACATGGTGAAGTATTGGAAAGGGCAGCATGTGATCTGTGTCACACCAAAGATTGTATCAGAGCAGTTGGCCAGTTCTCACTTTAAGAAGCCACGGTTGTCGGTGGACCCATCTGCACTGCGATGGACGCCTCCTAACAAACAAGGGAACTCAGCTAAAGCTAAAAAGTAGTACAGGCTAACAGGCAGGGCTTAGAGAATGCTGCATTAGTCATGATCAAAAGACTTCTCTGGGTACAGGCCTGTTCAAAACAATTCATAGTTTTAGTTTGTTGTTTTGTATGCAGTGGATAGATCAGTGCTAGAAGTATTATAATTTGTATTGTAAGTTTACAACTAATTTGTATTATCTAAGTGAAAGACAAACAATTGTAATGTAATTTATACACTGCATTTGTTGAAGTATTGAGCTTTACATAATGTATAATAGTAAAGAAAATATCCAGTGAAGGAATGTTATTGCATTTTTATCAAAATATAAATTAAAAGCTACAGATCCATGTGTTTACAAAATACTTTAATAATGTAGATTTTTAATAGAATAAATAATTGATGTAATGTTCAAAATTCCAATAATATTCTCATGTATAAATTCCTAATCTAGATCTAAAGAGATTGGCTTAGAAAATTGTTAGAGTTAAAACTAAGATGTTATTTTGTTTATTAGATAGAGCTACAAGGAGTAACTTTATGTATACATATATCTGACCATTTTCAGATAAATGAGATCTTAATGTTTTAAACATCTTTAAAAATTTACAAACATGCCCCTTGATATTGTATTGTCTACTCTTTGTGAATTAAAACAGGATAAACCAGTTTGGGAAATCTCTAACAAGGTTTAATTTTTACTATAAATAGTAGTATACTTTTTACAGTAAATTTAATATGAATGTAAACAAAAATTTTGTCCAGTTTAAATGAATTCAGTATAAAATCTTTCCATTCCTAGTTTGTGGAATGTTAGTCTAGATGGTACGGCCAATGAAAACGGGAATACCGAAGGGAGCGCCACGCAAAACGTATGGAAGCTGTGCCGTCGCTGACAACTAGAAAAAGGTTTTCACTTTGTCGTGTACTAGAAGAGCTCCCAAAATTGGCGGTTTGTCAGTTTTCAGAGTAAAAACACCTTCAAATTGGTGGCGTGAGGATGTGCCACTACTTATTTTCATACAACATCTAAAAGTGTTGCAGCAGCGCCACTGTAGTGCTAATTTAGCATATCTGTGGCGCTTCTTTTTAAATTATAAGGCACTAATTTGAAGGCGAACGGTTCCTCAGTGCGGCCGCCTTCTCCTGCCTTTCACAGTATGTCTGCCAATCACGACTATCAAAGTAATTACATGCGCGTTCCAATGCCCAAAGCATGAGATGTGTGCTGCTGATAATCTCATGCTGATTTACTATACTAACTGGTATACCGCCAACAATTTTCACCTGTACCAATTATTGTTTAATTAAATTGAATTTCTAACAAATTCAAAAGGTTGTTTTTAGACCCAATTTTACCAAGCTCTGTTGGTCACTTTAAGCACTGGTTCATTTGACCGGCCGTCAATGTTACTTAATTCCTCTGTTAATACTTTTAATTATCAGTGTCAATAAATATCAGAGATTGGTGAAATTGGCTTTAAAAGGAACAACTGATTCATTTTTAGTTTACACTAAGACTTTAATTAGTTTTCATTACACATTCATATTGAGAATAGATCTGTATACATATTTAATTAAATTCAGTTCCTTTTTACTGGTAATAGTGATATTATTTATAAGTTAGTTTTTTAAGTTTAATTTTCGAATGTAAAGATCGTGATAAATAGTTACTTTTCATAACAAAACTTCAAAAAAATATATTTTAGCTCTAAAATGTATTTAAGAGTTAGAAAACTGGTAACTTAGCATTTTTTTATTACCTGAAAAAGTATAAAATCTTACTTTTAATCGCATATTGACAATAGTAGTTTGACGGTCTTAGATTTGTTATGAAAGGTGAATGACTTTATCACATGTATCCAAAATGCGCGTATGGATTGCGTCACCTATGAGGTGAGCACAAAGCACTAAACATTGTGAAATAGTGTGGCTATTTCTGTCTTGAACAACATATACAGGTAAAGTAATTTGATTATTTTGAGTCGTAAGTAATTTTACTCATAATTATTACTTTAAAATAATTGCAATCTTTAAATTTGCCTCACTGGTGAATTGTTTTAAAATATATAAGCTCTTCCCATTGCAAATTAGGTAATTAGATTCTGTGAATCATCTGTTTTCACTGTTTATTTGTGATAATTCTTTAATTGTAAGTGAAAATGTCGAGAATAAAAAATAAATTGAATATAGTGTATTTTTTGTAACTATCCTGTCCTATTAAAAAAAATATAATAATGGAGAACATCGCATACATTGCTCTGACTCTATGATAAGTAGCCAAAGCACTTGTGTTACTGCAATCTAAAACAACGACGGTACCACAACACCCAGACCCGAGACAATATAGAAAAGTTATTTTTCTACATTGACCGACCGGGAATCGAACCCGGAACCTCAGAGATTGCGACAGTCGACACCAAGTCCGGTATGCTCGGCTACGGAGGTCGTCAAATTATTCCTATTCTAACACTAATTTCGCCCTATTTTTTATTCTGTGCTTAAAGCTGTTTTTTTTTCATTAATATTAACGGGATATAATAAATATATACAGGGTTACATTGCAAAGGGATGCCAAATCTTTAGGAGTGGCTTAGAATCAGTAACAATCGAACTATGCAAAGGACAAAACATTTTTTTTGCACATTTAATTATTCTTAGCCGCTGTAAAAATCGTTTGCGTGGATAATTCAACTCATTCATGAAAAAATTGCATCGTATGTGCACTGCGTAAGGTCCTTGTAGGCTCGCCGTACCTACGCCTCTGATGAATGACCGCGCGGCTTTCGTAATCTCTCTATTGACTTTATTTTCGAATATTTTATTGTAATTTTTTTTTCGTATATTAATACGATTATTAAAAATAATAACGATTAAGACGCTTCTTTATATTGTTCCTTAGATCTAGATAACACTTCACATAGGGTTATCAACTTTCTCGTATTAAAAATATATTAGAGCTTACCTGTAAAAATATTAGGTTTATGGTGAAAAATACAAATAGATATACGATGTTTCAAAAATCTTTTATTTAATATCCATAAACTTTGTATACTGCTGTGATGGAGGGGTGTCCCATCCCACCCAAAAAAAAGAAGTCTATGTTTGCTTTAAAAGCTTCTTTTCTTATGGCGATGTAAATACAGTTTAGTGGATGGATTGACAAAAGGATTGGTAAATAAAACGAATCAGTACACGATATCTATCATTTCAATTTATTTTCATAAATACCTTTTGCACATATTGAACACTTATACCACTATGCTGGGACATGTTGAATATAATTTTGTTCAGGTGTTTTTTGTGCGTTTTCCGCGCAATTTTCCAATAGTCTGCGTTAGAATAGTACCTGTTTTTATGCCAATGTTTTGAGAATCACGTTGTTTCGTACCTTTTGGGTGCAATTTCGTTTGATGTTTCATTATTATAACAAATAACTGATTGAATTATACTTTCTTCACATCTATTATATTATTATTCTTATCAGCAATTGATTACTTACATATTTCTGTTTACGTAGCTTATCTCTGTAACATGGTCACACATATTTGATTTATGTATACAACTGTAATACGACTATGTACTAATTTTTTTACTAAAACTAAATGTTTAATGATTCCTGTAATCATCTACTAAATATTTACCTATCAGGTAAATTTCGTAGATTCTATCAGTAATCTGTGTGACTAGGTGCTTGTAGATCGGAATAACATGAGCTAGGGTAATTATTCACAAAAAATGTTATGTTTGTCACGTAAAACTTGCACTTGCTAACATGTGACTTTAGTTTTTTTTAGTAGGTACATAGTACAGCGACGGCTCTTCAAACTTGTTACAAAACGTCAAATTTTCACAAATGATGTTGAACTCTGTGTTTGGCATTAAGTTGAAAACGGATAAGGTAGTGTACATACGTCATGTCGTACGGTACAGTCGGAATCAAAAGTTGCGGCACATTTCATCTTATCAATGAACTTAACTATGTACTTATTAAGTACGATATAATCGGTTTTATGGTAAAATTAAACCTTACAATTTATATTCAACATGTATACCAGTAGCCAATATTAGGTTGCATTCGCAGACCAAAGTATTCGTAAATGATAACATTTTTCTTTGGCCCAATTTTTTCTAAATGTTCATTTGCGGTTGTGACGAAATACATTATTTCATATACCAACTTGAAAGTAAGCTCACAACAAGTAAACTGTGAATTAAAGATATTTTTAGGTAACATGTTGAGAATTTCAGACATATTCTCAGTAAAACCGAAAACGAGAGCGCGGTGAGATGTTTCCCTAGGCAGCCAATCGGTAGGTATATGTTTTAAAGTGTTTTTAATTTAGTTGCACAAAAACAAAGCAGTATAAGTCCAAATAAAACGGCAAAGTGCAAGTAGGACTTGGGCACTGAAGGTCCGGAACTACGTAACGGACTAGTATACCGTATCGAACGCTAAAAAGAAGAAAATCATAAAAATTCAAAACACCTTACCGCACTTTCAGTATGACAGGGCCTTACAGCTTACACGCTCTTGGGTAAGTAAGAGCAAGGCAGCTTGGACTTTTAAGTTCACTTGTACAAATTTCTTATATCTAGATTGAACGTACTTGAATCTGACTTAACATACATCGTATTAAAAAATAGACCAGCTAGATTTTATCTTGGGATTAAAGAATATTCTATGGAATTCAAATGGCCAAAATTAATAATGGCACCATACAATATGGTCGACTATTCTTTACTTAAATAAGTACTTAAGTAGTCTATATTTCTTATAATAAGGGGACATATTTCAAGCCAGATTCAAGCTAAATCTAAATGTAAATAGTTTGTTCAATTGGATATTAGTGAGAAAATAAGTCTAAAATTCAACATGGAGATTATTTCATATTATACGTCACCAAACACTGAACTTTAGCGTTAATATTCAACACTTATTACAATATTTTTTTTAATCATTTAGTAGTTTTTTTTATTATCATCAGAACAGACCTCTAACCAACATACGTGTTACATATCTACAGTCTAGATAATATGTAATGGTAGGTACTACGTTACAATTAGTGTACACAAGAATTTGTTTACAGTTAAATTCTCAAACAACCACAAACAACATCAATCATGTATTTCAAGGGCATTGGAACACGCGTTTGAGTGTATATAAATAATGCACAGTCAACGGCAGGTCAACTAAGCCAAAAAGTTAAGTCACTGAACCGAATTTATACTTTAAACCCTACACGTAGGGATCAATATCAATTGAGAAAATTTGAGGTTTTGTGGTAAGTTGACGAGCTGTTGTATGTACTTTTAGTATCTCACTATCAGTTTCATTGTTTTTGGCCCTTAAACAGATTGTCATGTAAAAACAATTACTAACAATTGAATTTGGTTTATTGTTAGTAGGTACAGATTGTCAAACTACCACAAAACGTCATTTTTCTCAATTGATATTAATCCACATGTCGGGCTTGAGTTGAAAATTGGTTTAATGACCTTTAACTTTTTGGGTAGGTTGACATGCCGGCGACTGTACATAGTACAACAACGGCTCATCAAACTACTTACAAAAGGTCAAATTTTCACAAATGATGTTGAACTCTATGTGTTTGGAATTAAGTTGAAAATTGGATAATGTTGTGTATACCAAACAATGTACTCTTAGTATTTCCCTATTAGTTCATGAGCCATTGCTTTTTGGCTCCTAAACAGAATGATTCAAAGTTGTTTTAAATAGTTACATAAAAACAGAAGAGCACTCTACGACCTAGTAAAGGTACAAACGGCTCAGAGTCGCTCGACGTGGCGTTCTATCAGGGAGGCCTAAAGCCAGCAGTGGAGTTCCAAAGGCCGTTGATGATGATGATTTTTCACATTTACGTCGTGATACTTAGGGCCAGTTTTACCACTTGCTTCTAAGTTCCGGGTAACCTATCTGGTTTTGCACTAGTTTTGACAGATTACCCATACAAATTACAATTAGCTGTTAAAAAAGTGCCAGTTAGGTTATCTGGAACTTAATAGCAAGTGGTGAAACTGGCCCTTAATTAGTTGGTCAATGTACGATGTTTCGAAAACAATGTCATAGAACTAAAGTTTATTCAGATGAATGATTTGGAACACAAGTTTGAACTACAGTACAGTGAGATGCAGGTCAACCTACAAAGTTAAAGTTAAGTTATAGTCATTAAACCAATTTTCAACTTTAAGTCCGACACGGAGAGATCTAGATATGTTTGTTTTCTGAATTGTCCCGAATTGGAATCGAATCCGGGGCCCGTTGCGTTTAAGGCTAACCACTTCGTCAACCGAGTCGCCAAGTCATTACATAAGTCTTTAATTACAACACAGCTGTAATTTGAATCAATCTGTATTAGGGCCAGTTTCTGTTATATCATTATCTGAGGCATGATACATAGGACCATAATTTAAGACTTATTTTTGTTTGAAAGGACCTTATTAAACATAAAAAAACTGTTTGGTAATACCTTATTTCAAAATAAACAACAGACTGCTGCGTGTAAAGTGTAAACCTAAGTTATTTCACTATCGTCAGTTAAAAATTACCCCAAGATTAAAGTATAATACGCCTAAATCAAGATTGCCATCGTCTATTTCCCTAACATTTAAATTCAATGGTATTTAATAATCAATTTAATCGTCAAATAAGAGCTGCTTGACGTTAGTGAAATAGAGGCCTATTTAGTATAATGTTGAAAAGCCCAATGCAGTTTGACTCTATAGCTAAGGCAGATCGAGAATGAGAATGTTACGAACAATCGCTCAGTGTAAATATGTTTCATGGAGGCGCTACAAGCAGCTATGTTTCGTTCGTTCGGAAGTATAAACCTAATAAATTAAAATAACCATTCACTTGTGTAAATCCTTTGACAAAATATGAACAACTAAAACCAGCCGTGTAAAAAAACAAGACTGTTTTCAATTGCTTATAAATTGTCTAGGTTTGACATAAGTAGATGGTAATTTTTATTTATTAGGTTTATACGTCCCAACGAACGAAACAGTTTCGTAGTAGGCCTCGCTAGCCGATGGTCCAGAGGGGGACAAGTTGCGGCAAGGAAAGTATAAATTATGAGTACTGTACCCACTTGAACACATAAAGCTTCACACTTGTCCACGGGTCTTTTGTTTTTTTTAATGTCTGGGGGGGGGGGGGGGGGGGGGGGGGTGGCTTCCCTGTCATGCACTGATTTTCAGTAGGCAGAATATATTTCAGTCATTATTCTGACTAATGACCAATCAGTCTTTTATCCAATAATTTTAACTACTTGCCCTTAGTACACGACTGATATGCTCGAACATTCGAACTAGTGGTCGGCTGCCTTAGTCTCTGGTACGTACAGTCAGCGGCAAAAATATGTTTCACACTTTTTGACAACTGTTGACACTTAATACAAAGTATTAGGGTTGGGGAAACATCAAAATTGTAAACATATTTTAGGCTAAGCCAAGCACACACAGAGAAATGAAATGAAAGTAGATGGTACACGTCTATAATATCAGGTTAGCTTCATTTTTCTATAGTCAATGAGATTTTTCGATACACACACCATCTAGCAAAAAAGATAGAGCATTGTTTACTGCAGTATCAATTGACTATTGGAATGTAAAAAGTTTGTATTATAATAAGCTCTCTCTTAGTTTTCTGTTATGAGATTCAAATAACATAGTTTACACTGATGGTTCTTCTTGAAAACAGATAACTCTACTCGTAGTAAGTGTCGCTATCTTTGTTTTAGTAACAGATATGACGCAATACTTCTATTTCAGCCGCCTAGCTCACACAAAAAACACGAAATGATATGATATAATATAGCGATTTATCGACAACAACTGACGATTAAAATAAAAAGATAGTTAAAGCCGCCCTGTTGGATTTATCGAAACAGCGATTATAACATGTGACGTCACCGGTACGGCGATTCAACATGGCGGCTATATTTATCATATTTTTACAGTTGGTGTCGATATATCGCTATATCATATCGTGTTTTGGTGGTCATGCTAGAGGGGCTGTTACAACTTAACGCCTTTAAAAACTGTAATATATTTCCAACGTATGTATGTACTTAGCTTTGTAAGCAACATTTGGCAAACAGAGTCGTTAAAGTATCAGAGACGAAACAGCCGACCGAGAAAACGTCAACATTATTGCTAAGAACTCTTTACAAAGAATAGTTAGTGCAAGCTATGGAAGTGACAAAGACGACTACTGGCTACACTGACATTCCATTTTTTTTATAGTTATACAACTGGCCACTGCGAATCTAAAAGAATTCAGACTTTATTGCCTTCTCATAAAGTCGAAGATTCAACATGTTGTGATTCGAAGGGTTAATTCTTAGGGTTGTCACAAGCTTAACAATTACATCGGACCGGCCTCGCTTCGCCCTTTCTGAATTCGTCATAACAATAATGTTATCGCTTTAAGTCTGAGAAAAGAAAAGAAGCGAGGCCCTTAACAGGTTTTTAAAAGTCAATGAACATACCCTTTTCAGATATTAAAACCAGTAATTTAATTAGTATTGGCCGTTGGGAATGCCAGTACGCCTATGGGCCTTATACCCAAACTACAACGCATTTCAATTATTACACCAAAATACTGTTTTTTGTACTCAAATTTAAGCCTTATTGCAGTGTGCTTTAAGTTCAATTTTTATATAATTTTAGCTATATTAGAAGCACATTGCTAATTTATATTTAGGACAAACACCAATCGTGTAATAAGTGAAATGCTTTAAACGATTAATTCTATCAAAGATAGGAATATGCCTAAAATATCATCTTTTAAAAAAATATTATGATCTTGGATAGGCGCTTACACATTAATATATGTATATTTATTAATAATACTGAACGCACAGATCATATTGCAATACATAGTAATGTAACATATACACAAATGAACATAGCACTGCTGTAAGCACTCTTAATATTAATGTTTTGTAATAACAGTAAAAGCAGATATACAACAAACAAATCTCACTAATATTATGTGAATACTATCGTCTTAAAACTCAAAAAATTCATACGATATGCCATTTAAAGTTACCTACACTTTATTTATCTCACCTAATATAATAAAGAATGTACTTTTTATTATTATAATATTCAAGCATAATGGATTGTACAGGATTGTCTACCTTAACTGTGATAACTAAATACACATGACATCTAGTTATTATAACACACTTTAGTCCTAACTAACTTCACTAAAAACATTACTGACGTTCATAACCTGGGAGTTTTACTTATACATTGTGTCCGGCACTGATTCATGAGGGTAAAAGAGACAACGCTCTACAAAATTTAAATTCGTACGTAGTGCTTTCTCTTTCGCCCGACATACCATGGTTCCGGATATTTCGTATATTTAAAAAGCATTGTAGCTTCACCATGTCATTCCTGTACGACTAGATAATTATCGAAGGTTTTATGAAGACTTAGAAATACGAATAAGCTTTAAATTACTTTACTTATTGACTTCTATCTTTCAGAGCGTATTATCGTATCGTATCTCCCTTTCTCCTTTACTCGTATAGTGTCGTTGTAGTGTCGTTCCGGCGAGACAACGATATATTTTAATCAAAGATGGTGGCGGTTTGCCAGTTCACAGAGTGTAATGCTTGAGTGACACACGGTTCGTCAAACGCAATGCGTACAAAGATTTTGAATAAAAATAGCAGATTTTGACGCAACGTCTTACCCTGTTCCTGAACTGATTACCTTTTAAATGATTTCAAAGCATTTTTTTTTACAAGTAATTGTCAATTAAATAAATGGATGCATGTATTACATAAGGTGTTATTTAAAAGAAGTGTCTTCAAATTATATGAGAATAAGAGAGCATGCGTGCATACGTTATCTAAACAGCTGTGCTTGGCAGACACGGGCAATAGGAAGGAACTTCGCGCCTGTCAAGCGATTCACCCCTTAAATTGGTACATCGCTGACTTCTTCAACTTTACATACAAGAATGTAAGAGAAACGACTAAGATCCGATACGGTCTACTCTTTTGTGCCATTAAAAGGTCTATTATAAATTATTGTGATGTGATACTTAGTCATCACATAAGGTAGTTTCTGCATATATATATTTACTTGTAAGATAATATACAATTTGCTTGATACACACGACCTATGGTACTTTGGAATTTCAACGATGACACTAGTTTAAAGCGTAGAAATGGCACGATGCATAGTAAATAGATGACATGATAAAACGAACACATTTAAAATAACAAAAAGAAATATCACATTTTGAATCACGAGCGGGAGTGTGTATATTTTAAATATCTTTATGTTATTTACATAATATACGTTTTTACAATAAATATTGGGGTAATATTGTCATATATACATACCTAAAAGCAGGTACTGTGAAGCAATACAAGGTTACATTATTTTTAATTATGTGTGTGAAATTATTACAATTCACAAGCATTTTATTTCTGCAAAGAAACATAGATTTACCTTTGTTTATATCGGCCTATATTGATAACACTAGTTATTTAAAAAAAAGTTTTATTTTATTTTATTTCCTAAGATCACGTGTAAAGGAAAAATGCTTGCAAAAACAGACCTTACTTCTTCGATTAAATATTCCCAATATAAATTACAAATTCAAAATAAATATTTAATAAAGATACATAATATTCGAGAGAAACAACTATGACACATTTCCATTTTCGAAAATGCAGACAAAATTATTAAGTATGATAAATTATTACAACAAAAACGGACGTGACGATGATTATAAGTTAAGTAATAATTAAGTACATGGAAGTATGTGTAGAAGATTTTTTACAACAAGTCAGAAGCAATTGTTCACGTGTATGTAGATGATTTACTGATGATACGATACGACGTGTCATCTGCTGTTTGACCAATAACAGATGACGGCAGAAAATGCTTTGCTAATGATCGGCTAGCTTCGGTTTTGTAGTGTTGTCTCTGTCGTACAACGCGTCAAAGCTATTCTTGATAGTAAACTCTTGTTATCTAATACGAATGACAGAGACGACGCTCTATCAAAACCGAAACTCTTTTTAAGCCTATGCACATTATTTGGATTTAAAGTTTTGTACAGCAGTTGACATGAATTTAACATTTTGATTTATGTTCGAAAATATCAGAGGTTTCTGAATTAGGGAAACCATTTTTAAACAGTTATATTTTTTATTACAGTTTACCCTACTGAAAAATACGTCTTTTATTGTTATTGCAGACCTATTATTAACCGCAGCTGTTATAGTTTTGCATGTTATGCAAATCTTATTCTTGACAATGGGCGCGTTCTTGCATTAATTATTACTTACTCAGTGCGCAAACACAAAGCGGTAAGGTGCGATGAGTCACGCCGGCTTAGTAGGTGGGGGCCGTGTAGTCGATGTTGCCTGAAAATGGAGTTCAGAAATGATTTTATTTCTATGTGTTTGATAAAGAGAGCAGATAGTACAAAGAAACGCGATGACACGTTACGGAAATATGACAAAGTAGCTACGCCTTCGCGAGGTCTGCGTTTTCGTGTAGATCAAGACGTGAACTGATTTAAAAATAAGTGTTTTGTAAAAAAGGCAACGCGACCATAATAGTCATAATAGTCATTCATTCAGTAGGCCCTTTTCCGGGCACTTATACACATCCTAAAATATATCTTAGCTACATATCGGCCGGTGATAAGAAGAAACGGCCCAACAAACTCAGTCAGCCTATTTTACAGGAAATACAGTTACGTGACTTATAGTAAGTGCGAGCTATGCAAATGTTTTTTGGAACGCAAGCGCCACCTCGTGCGGCGCGTTACGCGACCGTCAGTTCGGTAGGTGTGTGGCGTGGTGAGGTTCGAGCTGTCAGCTGACCTGGCTGCTGCTGCGAGAAGGGCGGGTCGCTGTAGGCGGGCTGCGGGTCGGGCGCGCCGGGGTAGGCGGGGAAGCCGCCGGGGCTGCCGGCCGCGCCCTCCACCTCGTACGCCGGCGCGAACGCCGCCTCCGCGCCCATGCGGAACCGCTGCAGGGCGAAGAACGCGCTGCCGACCTAAAGGGGACCCCAATGTTGGTTAGCCAAAATGGTGCTCAAGGATCCCACAGCAGTGTTGCCGCAACAGATTTTCCGAAAGGTACACATATCCATTGCTGAAAAGGTACATTTTGGGACAAAAATGTACTTTACGGCGGCGAGGACGCCGCGGTCTCGTAGTCGTTCCAATTATCAGATTACTTTATTTAAAATATGAATTACGTACTAGTACTCCTTGCTGCCTTGCTTATAGCCCGAATAAATCGATAGAAGCAACGACATCGTAAATCCCGCATTTAATTACCGCTCCGTAGAAAGTGACTATTTTGTACTTTATCGTATACGTGTTAGATAATCTAACTTAGATGTAATCCTAAAATGTTTTTAGAAATTTGAGAATTTGACTAAAAATAATTTGACTGAGCTATTGAATGTTTAAAATAAAAAAAATAAACGCAGCGATTGCCGCTTGCACGCCGCGATCTCGACTATCACCTGTTATCACCGAAAAAATCGTTACTGTAAAAGGGCTCTAAGTTGCTATACGACACACCGAGTGGTAGGAAGCAATGTGTTTGTGTTCGGTATTTTACACTAAGAGTCCAATTGCCACTGCAGTTTGCTAATCCTTGTAAAATTGAAACTTACCCAAGCGAAGATGGAGAAGAAGCAGAAGGCGATGGCACCCTGCATGTTGTTGGCGGTTCCGTAGGGCGGGTTTTCGGTCTTACCCCAGGCGTTGGACAAGTAGCAAAAGCCGACGAAGTACAGGAACGCCCAGAATGCTGGAAAAGTTTTTTGATAATTAAATTAAATAGTTTCATTTTATAAAACTGTCTACTTGATTTTATAATAAATACATAAATACATTATTCTAACAATGGCACCAATTTTGTCTAGCCCCAAACTAAGCAAAACTTATACTATAGCGACTAGATAAAGGATAACAGTATTTAAATACCTGCATTTATAAACATCCTTGACTTAGTGGATATAAATTGCTCGTGTTCATTCATACCGAAACATTTTATACAACGAAATGTTGATATAAACTTTCAAATTCATTACTAAAGACGTGAGAAAGTATTTCACAGCAAAATATCTTGGCGCCCAACATGGTGCAGTCAGCAGTTCTATTGTAAGTTTTCAGAAGTAAATTAAGATTGCTCGGCGGTGAAAAAAACATCGTTGAAGTAAACTAGTCATTAATTTTCACAGCAATTCGAACTGTGTGGATGTATATCTCCTTTTTACGATTTACCTTTGATATAATTATCATATAAGATAGTAGACAAGTTTTTATTGACTAAACAAGCTTTTAAACTCGTTTTTATCCTAAGAGGGGATATATTGTTATGAAATAGAAAAAACGTCGTGTTCTATGTAGTTGTTTTACCTCAGCGTTGATAATGAGTACAGGCGATCTATTTTATATTTGTATGTATTCACGCTATCACTCTTATTTCAATGCACAATATAGCTCTCAGTCGACGACCTTCTAATAAAATCTATCACAAAGTTCAAGGTGCAATCCGGCACATCAATACGACTTAAATAATATGAACTCAGGGCCAATTTATTCCCAATGACATTACACGGTACTTTCTTGAGTTGATTTAATTCACATCGATTTAAGAAAAGGTCGTAAGGCTACAAAGACGGTAAAAGTATCATGGCATTTTATCTTCTTTTATTTCTTTAAGTTAATAGAAATGCGAATTTATAAAAAAGAACATTATGCATGTGGCAATTTCCTAAACTCAATATTTTTTATATTCATACACATAAAATAATTTTAACGCACACATATTCGAAGACCTCTCAGTTTCATATAGGTATCTCTCGACTTAATTATTTTATGATAAGTATAATAAAACATAACATTCGAATTAGTTTCAATAAATATACCTACTCTAAGGCTCATACATATACGACATGATGATTACACATGATCACGCATGTTACACGAATTAGCTAAAGATTGCTAATGTTAGCTAGCTACTATTACAGTTTTCAATGCTAATGCTCGAATTGTATCTAGCAAATCCACTCCCGTAAAGTCTTCATTAATAAATACGGGCAGTAGTATTTTCTACAAAGTCAACATTGCAGTAGTAACTATTTTTTAGAAAGCTACCCGCATCTCTCTGTTCATTTAGTTCAAGCAAAGTAAAGATGGGTTGGTTTCCATTATTTAAAAGCATAATTTGAATAATAGTAAGAATATTATTTAATTCCGTCAACGAACGTGTACAAGCAGTATAGTATTTCAACAGCTATGTATTGGTTGAAGGAAATAAGACCGTGCCGTGTTGTGACAATCAAATTGTAGTGTCGATTTGACCTTAATTGAAACAGGAAACAGACTGAAGATTGTCAATCTTTGCGTTGCAGATTAATCCAACTGTGAAAGCCGATACTGCTTGCTAGACAACGTATAGTGCTCGCTGCATCCCGACTGGAAAATCTAGTGTGTTTTATCTGTCATTTATGCATTTATGTCATTTATGCATGATTAAATTAGAAATACTAATGATGAATCCCCGCACATACTATAGACCTAATAATGAACAAGATATATATTTTTAAGCGGTGTATGTCGACGATTTACTTTTTTTTTCACAGATAAAATTCTGCATTAACTATTAAAGAAAATTTGCACACAAAAATTAAAATGAGGGATCTTGGTGAGCAATGCATTGGTGGACTCAACATTTCTCAAAGTATTTTTTTTATGAAATGTCTCTGGTTCCGTCACTTTACATTAAGAAAATGTTGTTTACTTTACTTACATTGTAAAAGTTGGTTATTTTAATGCAGATTGGCCTGGTGACGCAATAAATAGAAAAACCTCTACTTAATATATTTTTATTTTCCAGGATGCGTGTATAAGCTAGAACGCAAAAAACTAAACTATAGTCGCTCTTTCTAGCACGCCCAAGCCCAATGTATGTCTTTGGCCTCAGCTCTCAGCTGTAACTTTGGTTTCAACCTATTGAGGGTAGAGGTACGGAGTACTATCTCTTACGGGCGACAAGTTGAATAAGTG
This sequence comes from Anania hortulata, assembly GCA_963576865.1. Lineage (NCBI taxonomy): Eukaryota > Metazoa > Arthropoda > Insecta > Lepidoptera > Crambidae > Anania > Anania hortulata. The sequence goes on along the minus strand of OY756395.1, from coordinate 16,645,912 downwards.
TCCAGGTAAAGCAGTAAATAACAGTTGCAAAAGGCTCCAAAATGGCGCAAGCGTAAGTAAAGGGTATGGTATGAATGTATATTTTATTTTTATTTTATTTTATTTATTCATAGCACACAAAACAGATTACAATCAAAGTGAATATCTTATATCATGCATATAGTACAGATCTAGATCATAATCCAAAAATATGTATGCCTAGAAGCTTACAGTTTGATTTTATATATTTATGCGCTAAAGAGCGCTACACATAAGAAACAATGCCAAACTTAGAAAAAAAAAATTACACAAGTTAAAATTTAAAAAAAAAAATTGTTGGGAATTATTGCGAAATCCAGGAAAATAAAATAAGAGAACTAATTAATTAATTAGATACTTACTTATAAATATATCTTACTTAAATGTGTGTTTAATTGTCTCCGAAACTGAGGCAGCGTGAGGTGGAATATATCCATTTCTCTGTTTATTGCTAGAATTTCATTGTATTGGCGGCACATCCGGACTATAGGGTTGTAGTAAGAGGTGTTATTAGAGAAGACTTCAAGAGAGAAAATATTATAATTACGATTGCGGACTCTAAATCTGGTGTTGAAATTCAGCAAAGAAAGAAGATTAGAGGAGTCCATCTGATGGTGCAGTATTTTATAGAGCAAGACAAGGTCAATCAATTGTCGGCGCAGGTATAGAGGACTTATGTGGAAATAGCTTAAGCGTTCTTTGTAGGACCCGAGTTTTCGGCCCATGCCACATCTATAACTAAGGATTCTCAGACAACGCCTCTGGACACCCTCCAAACGATAACTGTGTACCTTGTAGAAGGGAGACCAGATAGCTGAATTATATTCAAGAACACTACGAATGAGCGAGTAATATAAGTAAATTAAACTCTTACTTTGTCGAAACTGTTTGGTGGTCCGGGTTATAAATCCCAGTAGACGATAGCTACGCTCTACGATATTATTGTAGTGTTCTCTAAAGGTAAGCTTGTCGTCGAAGATTATACCCAGATCCCTGGCCAACTGATTGCGGGCAAGAACCCTACCATTAAGGGAATAGTCGAAAATAAGTTTTTGCTTTTTCGTGGTGAAAGATATTACGAAGCACTTTCCAATGTTAAGTCGCATATGGTTTCGATCACACCAGTCAGATAGGGTTTAGATCTGACTGCAATCTAGAGGCGTCTGAACTACTACTGACAGTGGTAAATACCTTAAGGTCATCCGCGTAAAGTAGGCATGGACAAGACAAGGTGTCAACAAGGTCGTTTATGAAGATAACGAACAGCAACGGTCCCAAGTGACTGCCTTGAGGAACTCCGGATGTGACGAAGATTGGCTCCGAAATGTGACCCTTTAATGCGACAAGCTGACTCCTACGACTAAGATAAGACTGGAACCAGCGAAGAAGTGAACCGTTGACACCAAGAACAGCCAATTTTCTGGAAAGTATTGTGTGATTGACCTTATCGAATGCTTTTGCGAAATCAGTATAGACAGAGTCCACCTGCATTCCTTTAGCAAAAGCGCTGCATAGGTAGTTCTTATACTCAAGAAGGTTGGATGTGGTAGACTTGCCGGTCACAAATCCGTGCTGTCGTGCATGTAGAAAGGGCCTTACATGAACATACAAAACATCATACACCACACTTTCGAATAGTTTAGATAGACAAGATAGAATGCTAATAGGTCTGTAATTGCTACAGTCTGACTTATCACCTGATTTAAAGATCGGAATGACATGAGCCACTTTCCAGAAGGTGGGGAAGGTCCCTGACTTAATCGACTTATTAAAGAGTATCTCTAGAGGTAAACAGAGTTCCTTAGCACAGTTCTTAACAAATAGAGCAGGTATGTCATCTGGGCCGGAACCTTTGTTCGTATCAAGCTTCTCTATTTTTCTCAATATCATGTTACCACTTATGTTTATGCTGCACAAGGCATCAGAACATCCACATTCAACCGGAGCACTGGCGATCGGAGAAGTATCATCCTCATAAACCGAGCTAAAATATTTCGAGAACAGCTCGCAAACTTCGGAGGGGTTGCTCGATGTAACACTCCCAAATTTCATTGCTAAAGGAATTGAGTTAACATTTTTTTTACTGTTGACAAATCTCCAAAATGCTCTTATGTCAGTGCTCAGCGAGTTCTCTACCGATAATAGGAATTTCTTATGGCAAGTTTTTATTAAATGCTTAGTTTTTGTTCTATAATAAGCGAATTCGTCGTAGTCGCGAGGATTGCCGAACTTTTTATAGAGTTTATGATATTTCATTTTCATTTTAATACTATGCTTAAGGGCAGGGCTAAACCAAGCCGGATAATTGTGATCGTTTTTCCCTGACAAAGGCGTATTTCTACCAACTATATCATTTATTACAACATAAAAATTTGCAAGATCTATGTCAATATCGGTAGACGACAACACAGTGTGCCAATCGACCTTCGACAATTCAGATTGTACATCAAGAAACTTGCATTTAAAGAAGTTAAAACTTCTGCGAGAATTGCTCTTTATGCATTTCGAATTTCCAGTGTTAGTTCCCATGTCCATAGCCAAAGCAGGATGATGATTATCTAAACGACTAAGAGGATCTACACCGTATACCTGAATGTCGATCGTGGATAGCACAAGGTCAAGAAGGCGGCCATTTTTATTTAATATACTATTAAATTGTTTCAGCTGACATAGTGACATAGTCTCACATAAAAGACGAGCCTTTTGATCAGAAGGTGCGCTAAAGTTCAAGGCTGTAGAGTCAGGTTCTTTCTGCCAATGTAAACTAGGAGTGTTATAGTCGCCAATACAAACAAAATTTGCGTCAAAACTAGAGTTTAAAATTATTTCATGACAATTATTATAAAATAATTCAAGTAAATCAAATGGTAGATCCGGAGGCAAATAGCACAGACAGAGATTTATTTTCTTACCACTACGAGACAAAACAGTAATCCATAAATCCTCCACAACGCTATCCCACGACACCTGTCTAATTACCTCGATATCCTTTTTAACAGCAATAACAATACCACCACCTTCAGTTTTCCTTACAGCGGTAGTAGAGCGATCGCGACGGTAAATATTGTATCGAGAGTCCAGTAACTCAGCGTCATACACACTATTATTGAGGTTCGTTTCAGTAAGACAAATTATGTCGTAATTACAAGTCAATGCGTTAAGATATACATCAGTGATTTTCGATCGAATTCTGTTTACATTCTGATAAAATAATAACATAATGAAACTACAGAGAAAACAAAGCGCATGCATCAAAAAAGAAAAACGTTGAAATTAGAGAGAAACTTAAAAATATATATTTTATAGCTACAAGTTTTCCAGAGTGCTATAATCTCTAATATAAATGCTACCACTCTTGTCGTCTTTGCGTAGGTAAACTCTTCCATATTTGGCCCATACGTATTTAAATTGATTATCACGAGCAAACTTCCTGGCAGCAGCAAACAGCTGTTTGCATTCAGGGGATAGGTGTTCGACAACGTATATTTTTCCAGATTGTACAGATACTCCTAGATGCCGTGAGTTTAGGGTATCCTTGGGGTGTGCCTTGTTGTAACGCTGGACTGCAGACAGTAATGAATCCTTCAGCCGAGGAGAGGCCAAAGTAACCAAGATATTCCTAGCGCGTTTAGAAGTACTATCCATTTTAGCAACTCTGCGACAGGCTAAAACACTGTTATCTTCGATAGGAAGGTTGACTATGTCGCATAATTTTTTAAATAAAAGCGTCACGTTCTCATTTCGAGTCTCGGGCACCGCTTGTATCTCGACGTTATAACTACGCGTGGTTTTCTCCATAGCTGACATACGAGCAGTCAATCTGTGAAGATCTGCATGCATCCGCTCGCAGTCGGCCTCCAATATTTTAATAGTAGCATCTTTTTTGGCTATCTGGGATTTCAATGTTTCTTGCTGTGAAGCTAAGAAGTCGGTAGCAGCATTAAGGTCGTTCTTAAACTCTTGCATCACACCACCCATTTCAGCACGAACCATTTTGGCAACATCCTCCTTCAGTGCCATACGAAAGTTATTCATAAAAGACGAAAGGGAGGCTTTCATTTTTTCATCGAAAAGGGTACTAATTTTTTCCATCGTTACTTCATTACTCTGAGATGTGCTGCCGTCTGCGCACGAGACTGATACATTGCTATCGTCAGGAATATCAAATGACATGTTCATTGAGTTGTCACCCATAGGTATCTGGCGCTGTCGAACTGGAGTGTTGGCATTGTTAAGTCGTCTGCAAGTGACATTGCTACAGGATGGGCAAGTCCAAGATTCCCTGTAAGATTGCGTTAGTGCGTTGTAATGGTCATCTTCTATGTTAAGACATTTATTGTGATAACATCCACAACAGTTAAGGCATTGAAGAAAGCCAGCCGACGACGCGATGGCGTTTAGACATCCTCTACAAGTGCTCGGCATGATTCAACTCTGTATTTATCTTCGTTTAACAACGCGAAACGACAGGGTGGGCCCTCTAGTGCAAATAGTGAGAACCAAGGTAGCAGACAAGGTAAGGTATGAGTTGATGAATAGCGCCCTCTGTTGAGGAAGAGTGGCACCACTTGGTTAAGATCAAGCAGATCGATAAAGCGCCGAGGATGGATCGAATAAGCGTCGTAAGCGATGATCTATAGATGTCACTAGGGTTTAATATAGCTATTGCAAGATGATCATGCAAAATCGATAAGATTATCACAGTTTTGATATGACCAATTATGTCGAATAATCAGCCAAATAATAGTACAGCACTTAGTTTGTTCCACACCACCGACGTTAAAGTTGTTATATTATGAATATAATTGTATATTTTTGGATAAATTTCGATCCAAATCACTATCACTGTCACAACACAATTCTATAACACTGAATAATTGTTCATTGTTACTGATTGGAATAGCCAAATTTATAGTAGAATACGTAGATCCACATTCGCGTATCACTTTACATAGTTGTTGATGACAATTTTAAACTTTAACTATTTTATTTCGAAATAAATACGAGAGCGTTCTTGAACACTGTTTACATCGGGCAGCGCCCTCTAGCGAAAAAATATATTGAAGTATGCCGAGTAATGGAGTACCGAGTTAAAACATTTTAGTGACTTTAAAATATGGATGATAAATGACAATACCATACTTTACAAAAACATTTGAACAATTATTCACCCTGTTGCTACTATGGCGCCACCTAATTTAATTGACGGACACTTTTCAAAACGAAGATAGTACTTCTTACTTTAACTGCTTGAAAATGATATCTGTCAAAATTTTTCAGGTAAGTCATTTACTTTGTACTGAGATAATCAAAATGCTATAAGTATTTCAGGATCTGACGTCTACCAAGCTTGCAGCAAACACATAGACTTCAGATACCATTTTGTCAAAGACAAAATTGCTGCTGGCCAAATATGCACGGACAAGATGATCGCTGATGCATTGACCAAATTAATAAATTATCCTCACTCCAAGCTCCGTTTATTCACCACTGCAATGGGTTTGCGTTCTTAGGAGGATGTTGGAGTAAAAACAAATAGCAGCGACCTCTAGACAACACCGACCGGCTTTACAACATTACTCCCTGGTGGTCTCTATGCCCTCTGTCTATTCTCTCTGACTGATAGAACCAAGTGTGCTGTTTAATTTTTAAATTTCTTTTTATTTATTTTAACAAAGTGTAACTAAATTTTTGTTTATTTATTAACATCATCCTAGCTAGAGTGTAAAATGATATATGAAATATCCCAGGTTAATAACGATTTTTTAAGGAGAATATCAACTAGTTTCTATAAAAATAGGACATTTTTATGAAGCAACACATTTTACTTGGCCCTGGAAATAGACAAAGAAAATTACGACTTATAAAACCTATACCATATTATCAAACCAATCGATGTGGAGTGTTGTGTAAGAGACTATCAAATTGAACTCAGAGCTGTAACACTGTGTATCGTGTTTCTTGGTTTTTCAAATTTTATAATGCTCTCGCTGTACCACACAGGCACCAGTCTGCCACGAATGACAATAATATTGTGTAATTCGCTGTGTGCGCGATGACAGCGCCCCTAGTGACCACAAGTATTGTGGACTTAAGATCTCTCAAATTATGGCAACTGCATGGTTTAAGAATGATTTTCGGATTGTTTTTCTACGAAATTAGATGTAAATATTTAAAAAGTTTGTGCATATAATAAATGATTTTCTTACTCGAACTAAAATATGAATGTTATAATACGTACAGGATTTGAATCGATACAACATGATATAACTTTCCAACCTCAAACTGTCCAAAAAGGGGAAAAAATAGTATAAGTACAGTATGTGAGAGAATTTGAAGAGCTTAGAACCATCGGACAAAGCTACTTAATAAGAGCTGTGATTATAAGATAAACGTCTGTGACACAAACTTCCTACAAACTTTATTCTTTTTACAGCAGCTATCCATTTAATACTTTGCTTTAATGTCTATCTTGATGTTGGAAACGAATAAAACATGCACGAACTGTTTTCCCTATTGTTTCTACACCTTAAAACAAAACACGTACTGTGACCCATATCGCGAATTTTAACGTGTTTATTTTAAAATACTTAATAACGTAAGTATGAAATACTATGGAAATATAACAATTTGACACATGACAGTCCAGAGTTATTTCACATTTCTGCCAGATTGCGTGCTGCGATCGATTTGACGGACCCCACCACCCACTTTGCACATAGCGAATAGTCGTAACTCATTTTATATTGTACGTCATTTGTGGTGAGAGTTAACCTTTTTTTAATCCTTAATTAAAGATAGACCTACACAGAACAAATCCAAGGGTCTGGAGCGGGGAATAATGTGCCCAATGAAAGTGAGTTGGCTAACTCGTTTCGAGTAACACGCTAAGTGGAATTAAGTGCCCTAATAAAGTTTGCAGCGGAGGGTCAAGAGGGCACGGGCACAATATAAATAGATCGGTAGGTTTGCTGTGTGTTATAATGACTGGCCTGTCCTCGGGCCCCAGCATGCTTGCATAAAGCCTCACCCTCGGGCGCGTTGCGGTCACTGCTAGTATGGTGAACCTAAGCTGAGCGTTTTCAGAACTCGGAACAACACGCCCGTGTAGCTAAAAAGATTTTTCTTCAAGGGCCGCCAGTAATTAGTTCATCAGAAAAAAAAATACTGTTTCAAATTTAACACTTCTTTAACAGCACAACACAGATCGAATCGTGATGCTTTTGCATCTGGTGCCTCTGGTGGTGGACACGATATCCTAGTTTTCGTATTAAGGCAGTAATACATATTAGTCGCTTTTTGACAATTAGGACGATGGCCCTGAGCCAAGGTCAAACAATTAAGAAGGCTTGAGACCTCGATTACGATCTCGATCGTGTATGAAATCACGTCTCATGTAATATTGTAGACATGTAGATCCTCGATCTGGATAAGCTGAAGTCTTGAACTTGTGACTGCCTTTTGCCTGGACGCATATTATTTTGAATGTGTAATCTACAACAATGTGACATAGGTCTTGGCCACACAGTCGTGTCGCGCTAGCGTCCCGTCGGCTGAGTGCCCAAGGCTTTAGGTTAGTACGGCGTACCTGCTTATTGATCTTGTACTGTGGTCGAGAGGCCACGGGCATTCCGGTAAGTAGATGCTGCATAGGTCATATTTGTCCTTGGACTAATTCATGTTTACCCTATAAACCCGATAGTGATGCGCACATCGAGATAAGTTTATGTACTAAAATTGTATTATACTTGTACAGGTAGAGTTTGAGATGAAAGTGGATACAATAAAATATTTTTTATATACAACGTTATGTTATTACCGGATTTACTTTCTCTCTTTTTGAATAGGTAAGTACAGTACAGGTTAGAAAACGCAACTTTTAATATAAAACAATACGGAAAGAAAGACCACATTGCTCTCAAATGATCATCATTGAGTTCTGTTTTAGTATAGACACAATTTATCCTAGAATAGTTTGTAGTTAATAACAATAACACGAAACCGACAAATGACGTACTTTCCAGAAAAAAACATCATGTATAATCAAAACAAACAAACCTACTTACTTTTTTGGAAAGTACCTACATATAAGAATAAGAAATAATAAGAATAAATTTATTTAATTGGCACAAAAAACACATCACAGTGACATTAGGTACATAGAGAAAGAAATGTGCCAAAAAGGGCATATAATATAAATATTGTTTAATCAATAAAGATGACTTAATGAAATAATTGAATCGTAAATGGTATTATGATAGGATAATGAAAACCTGCACCCTGGAAAAACATTGTTTCAGACTGATGCACAAAAACGTTATAATGTGTCAGTCAAGCCTAAATTAGATACCATAAAATTTAGGTCACCGAGACGGAACTATAGGCTCATAACAAAGCTCAAGGTTGCAGCGTGCCGTGAAAAGGGCTATATGCTCGGTGTTTCTTTACGAGATAGAATCAGAAATAAGGAAATCTGTAAACAAACAAAGTCGCTGACATAGCCCGACGGATTAGCATGCTAAAGTGCGCAGAAAATTAAACAGGCGCAGCGTAGGACGTCCACCCACAAGGTAGACAAATGACCTATGGTAACGGTTGCAGGAAGGCGCTGGATGCAGACCGCGTTTTTTAACCAGCCAATCTCAAAGTAATTGGGGGAGGCCTAGGTTATGGAGTGGACGTCCTATGGCTGACCTGATGATGATGATGAATGATGAGGAGAAGACCGGCATCATTCCAGTAGCTTGTTAAATGAACTCATTAAATATTATCGTGATGCTAACGAGGCGTCGACAGCGTTGCACGGCGCGATAAACTTTTTATCTTGAGCACATCCTAAAATAATAACAGTCTAAAAATAAAATATGTCACCGAACAAAAAGTTCTTTGGTACGAGCGTTTGCAAAAGCAAGCACGCCTAGACTGCCAGGAGGCATAGTTGCAACATGTACAGACAACGGAAAGTCAACCTACCCAAAAAATTCAAGGTCATTGAATTGATCAACTTTATCTAACAACACTTAAAGATCAATTTTGTCATTTTGTGGTAGGTTGACGTGCTGTTGTCTGCACTATTCGTGGATAGACAGAGCATCTGGCGAAATATTATTTAAAGTTTTTTGGTGGCACTGCCCTTATCAATAGTTTAGTGAAATAAAGGTGATTTCGCTCGATTTAAATGTTAATAATGCGTGAATGCCATTAGAATTAATTAAGTCTGAACTCAAGAATGAGCAATTCAGTAGACAAGTTTATAGGCAGACATTTATGAGGGCGATAATAGTCGTTTTATGTGAGCCGCCATTACAGCCGCCTTGTACGTCGCGGTGTTTCGTCTATCAATGTTGAGGAACGAGTAAAGATATTTGAAAGAGAATCTCACATCTGACAGAACGTACATAAGGCCATCCTTGCTGGCCTTTAAGGAGAGTAGTGCCCCTAATTGGTACGAATATCACACGAAAATTTATTTCAGTACTGTTTCAAACAGCGCGTAATGAAACGTGGCTGTTACGACAGTGGCTGCGTCTCAGGTAGCGAAAACTGGAGAAAATAATACTTTTCGCATGGACGCAACAATTGTTACATAAAAAAATCCTTTGCCCAGTTTATAGCTATCAAGTTGGCCTATTAAGCGACGTATAAACGAATTAAATCGGTCAATTGGTTAAAAAGTAAAAAGATAATTAACAACTGTTTTTGTTTGTTTTTTTAATGTTTTCAAAATGTTTTTTCTTCATAAATATCACTTCACGTGCCACGTAAAATTTTCACCATTGTTTTCCATTGTTTTTCCGGTCTGCCACGGGTAAGCGGAACGCGAAGGCATATTAAAACTAATGCTATGCTCAAAATGTTGAGCTGATAATGATTTACAGAATTACCCTTGAACGATATAATTGTACATAGAAATATTTTAGATTTTTTTTTTTACCGACAGCTCGGTTCGCCGAAAGAATGATAAATATTTCTTTCGGCGAACCAAGCTGTCGGTAAAAAAAAAATATTTGTATCGATGAACGATGAACAGTGATTTCTATGTACAATTATATCGTTCAAGGGTAATTCTGTAAATCATTCGGAACCCCAAAATGTTAAGTAGGTTTTGAAAATTCTTTGTATATATTAAAAATATGTTTCCTTACATTTTGCGTTTAAGTAGTAAGCATTTGAAATTACGCACATTTGGCGATTATTCGGTATGTGCGAAGTGGGTGGTGGGGGCCGTTAAATCGATCGCAGCACGCAATGTAGCAGAAATGTGAAAAAACTCTGGACTGTCATGTGTCAAACTGCTATATTTTCATAGAATTCCATACTAACGTTAATAAGTATTTTTAAGTGAAAACGTTAAAATTAGCGATAAGTGTCATACGTGTTCTGTTAAAAAGTGTAGAAACAATGGGAAAAACATTTCATGTTTTATTGTTTCCAACATCAAGATGGAAATTGGAGCAAAGAAATAAATGGATAGCTGCAGCTGTGAAAAGAAAAAAGTTTGTAGGGAATTTGTGTTACAGACGTTCGTCTTACGATCACAGATCTTATTAAGTAGCTTTGTCCGTTGGTTCTGAGTTCTTCAAAATCGTCTGTTCTAGTGGTTCGCGCACCGGACTACAAAGGGTTGCGGGTTTGAACCCGCAAGGGGCAACTGTTTGTGTGATGAGTACAAGGTCTTAGGTACAAATGACCTAAGTCATGGATGTTTATCCGTTATCAAGTTGCTATAGTAAACGGGTTGATTAATTTGGGGCTAGATAAAATTGGTGTGATTATTTAAAGAATTTAGGTATATATTTATCATCAATAAGGATGCTGACACCCCAATCCACAAATTGACTTTTTTATGCTGTCAAAACCCTGTCTCTATAGGTTTTGTATAGGAATACTTCATAATTATAGTCACTTCATGTAGCCTAAAACGAAGTTAAACATAAAAATATTTACGAATTTCACAACGATCAAATATCATTTTGTAAAATGAAAAATAAAGAATGAAAAAAAGTTACAAGTTAAGTAGTTTTAAAGATTAGTGTCAACTTCGGAATAATGACAAATGCGGTTTGCGAGTTCCAAGTCGAAGTGACGGTTTATAACTCGCCTATATCTCATGTGACCGGACATGTACCTACTTGGTGCTCGTCAGTCCGCCATCGAAGCTAGCCCGTTAACATCCAAGCGGTCTCATGAGACCGCATAACAATTTCCATTGTGTCTCGTTTACTTATGCTTGATCAGCTAGCCGCCCAATTCAATGTCACGAGCGAAGGACCTAACTGACTGGTCAAGCTCAGATAAGGTACTCACCGGAGAAGCCCAAGTCAGCAAGAACGTAATGCTTCCTGGTCTTCACGGAGGACATCTGCTCGAACAGGTACTCCCCCACGATGAAGCCGATGGAAGCGATGAACGCGATCACCGAGATGCCGACGCCGTAGTTGCAGGCGTTTGTGTCCTTGTTGTACACACAGTACTCCTTGTGGTCCTCCTTGTCGATGTACCAGCCTTTGGCTGATATGCAGCCCATGACGATCACGCTGAACAGCTGGAGAAGAAAAGTGTGTTAGGCTGTAGCTAAGCCAACTTGGGAGCTCTGCCCTGAAATGTGTCAGATTGTTATGTAGTTAAGCCAGCTTGGGACTTTGGGAGCCCTGAAATGGATCAGAGATTTATGTAGCTAAGCCAGCTTGAAACATTGGAGACCCTGAAATAGGTCAGACATTTTTATGAAGCCAAGCCAGCTTGGGACTTTGGGAGCCTTGCCATGCAATGTGTCAGAAAGTAGACAGGAGTGAATCAAAATACATTTTGGATTTGATTTTATTTTATTTAGATGACAAAACTGGGGTAGTGGCGCGGTGGATGCGCTTTTGTGTTCAAGGCGAACTACCGGGCGCTTACGTCTATCAGGTGGTCATCATCATTATTTCAGCCATAGGATGTCAGGGACTTCCAGATTGGCCGGTTGGAAGCGGCCCGCATCCAGCGGGTCAAATAGTTTTTAAATTTAATACTCTGTGATCAGTGACAAAAAAAGGACATCAAAATTTACAGTAGGTAGGGTAGGTAGGCAGTAAGTTTTTTTGAATTAAACAAATTTATTTAGAACCAAGATTAAAAAAAAAAAAAGTAATTTTTTTTTTATTTTTAGGGTAGCATTTTTGGTTAAGAGTTACTTTTCTAAAGATTGATACTTGATAACATTTATGCCATAAATTATATTCCATTTTCATGAATTCAAGCTCTAATTAATCCAAAGACAGCCCATTAAAATAGGCACCCTAATATTATCTTAATTCCAGTTCTCATTAATTGTAATATTCAGATTGGGCATATCTATATTAACTTTGTTATGTCTGTTGGCCCGAAATAACTTTATCTACACTTGACTTGTGCCATAAAAGCCAAGCTCGTTTATAATCAAACATTACTCAAAATAATTTCCTCTAATATGACGAGGAGGAAAAACAGATTAGTGGAAATGGCTTGATGTTATATAAGTATGAAACTATTCAAAACAATTCATTTAAATGTTCGTACTAGAATAAGTATTAATTTTTATTTTATTTTAAACAAATTTCTTAAAATTTTCTCATGCCATAGACGGCTTCCATTACAATTTCCATTGTCTCATTTCCACAGGCAGCCCGGGTCAATGTAATAGTATAATGATGTGCAAAATTTAATTATTAATTGCTGGCTTACATACTTACTCAATTATTTATTTTGAGTTATATGTAATTTGGTATGTATAAGAAGTGTTATGAATAGAATGATAAATTAAAGTTTTGCACTTTTAATCTAGAATTCTAGACAATAGTAAGTATTACAAAAAAATTACAGTGGTGGACACTGGGCAAGCAATATGTTAGGAACCTTTAAAATTGGACTTTTCTCATATTGTTAAATCTTATGTGCTTAATTGTATCATTCTAAATTGATTGTTTCTCTGTAAGTAGGTACTGTTTGTTTTGTGTGGTGTACAATAAAGAGTATCTATCTATCTATCTATAATATTAATTTAAAGAAGAGCAGAGTATTAATAAATATTTTTAACAACTGAATAATAATCAATATTAAAAATCAACAAGAAATTCATAATATACTGTATGAGCAATTTTAACTATAGCTTGGGTCCTACCGTCGATGTTTATATAAAATAATTCAATAACAATAAAGTAGGTAGCATTACAAGATATGGTTCAGTGAAAACGATAAGGCCAGGTACATGTAGCTGTGATTACATGAAAAAATTAAGTAGGGATATAGGTATTGGATCACCTAAATGCAGTAATTAGTGTTTCTATGAATGGTCAGTTGTAAAATGAACGTGCTTACCCAGCAAACCGCCCTCACAATCACAGGAGGCCTCTGAATAAAAGCTTGAGGGTCGAACGCTCCTCCCGCCTTTCCTCCACCGTAAGCGCCAGCCGTATCCATTTTAACACTTATGTAATAACTTTCAACAATTCAGAAGACTAAATTAAACACCACATCAATGGCTTAACAGTCACACGACTTCCTCAAACCCCGAAAACCAATTTCTATTATCGATCGAGCACAGACGACACAGCACAGAGATGACAACAGGAAAATCTGACACTTTGTTTTCAATGGCCGCCGCATCGTTTCACATCGATCCAGTTTACGCGTTTCTGATTGGTCGAAACTGGATGTGTAGAGAGTTCTAGCCAATCTTGTGTTCTGACTGAAGTTTTCAGGATTTTCTCGTGAAAACTTTGTGCAATACGTGCAATCGAAAACACATTTCATAGATCTACAGAGTATAAACAAACTCTATTCGGCGGAAGTTACAAAATCTGTGTACTTGCTGGTTTTCTCTCGCGCTTGTACTATACGCACGTAGAGCAAAGTTGGTAAAAGATATAGTTTTGTATAGATTCTTATTTTATTGCAATGTAGTAATAACCGCAATAAAATTATTAAATTAAATTATTACAATGTGGTATTTATATGTAACAATACTTACTTAGTTCATACTCTAGAATTTTATTTCAATAATTTTTAGTTTATGAAATTCCATTGACTTATACAGGTTGTACAAAAGAATAGATAGGACATTCCTTAAAACAACGTGATCAGCTGCACATAACAACTTTTTTTTTCAGATGCTTCATACATTATCAGGTAGCGCGCAGGATGCTTCATGCATCTAATTATTTTTTTCCACCTTCGATGTTGCTCCCCTAAAAATGTTTTTGTAATGAGCAAAAGTATTTGTCCTATTCTTTTGTACGCCCAGTCCAAATTTAAAGACAGTTCGCAGTGCAATGGAGATGACGACGAATCTAACTAACCCTATTCGTTATATGGTCGCAAATTTTAGAGTCGGAAGAGCCTAAGTGTGTAAACTCGATTCTGAACCACCCCCTAAAAATTTTCTCGTACTTTTTAAACACTGTTTAATTATTTTTGATATAAACACCTTCAAATACGAAATGATATTTATTCATATTTAAAGTATTTATGGCTTCAATAATCAAATAGTTAATCCATTAATCAGTTATATACAGATATTTAATCATAGATAGAGTTACATCAATTGAGCATTGGAGCCAGGGGCGTAGCTACCGCCGTATTTGCCGTATCAATTATACGGGGCCCCCGGGCCACGGGGGCCCCCAAAGTGTGTAAGGAAAAAGAATAAAAACTTACTAATTTATTTTATTTTACAAATGACAAAATTCTGAGTAATTCCTTTTTTTCCCGCCTTAAGCGTGCGTTCAAAAGTTGGCAACACTCTACATCGTAATGGCGGGCTGCGGGACTTCCCCGTTTTACTTACTTCATCTTCAACTCAGCGGGGAATCCCCGGGAATCCTTCATCGATATCGCGATGTACGTGTACGTTGTTGTACTTTGCATTGGATGTTAAACCACAGAGTGCAGTGCACTGTTTATTTACGCGCTTTATATAAATGTGCATTACATTGTAATTCAGTACAAACAATATTGTTCTTCTGGTTTAGCAGTATTAGTAGCGATTTGTAAAAGAAATGAGTGAAAGGAAAAGAGATTATCCCAGCGGCGCTGAGAAAAGAAAAATTAAACAGAAAAGGGACGAGGTTATAAAAAAAGTGCCCAAAATTTCTTAATTTTTTCAGAGAAGATACTGTGAGTGATTTAGATTGGAAAGGTAAGTACTACCCAACCCATTTATTAGGGGCCCGTAGTGATAAACAAGGAAATCTTTTAATTTCGGTCTGTCCATCTGTCCGTCACAAAAAGTTGTCTCCCCCCTCGATTTTCACAATTATACTGTTTTTAGGGTTCCGTGCCTTGATTAAAAAAAAACAAAATTCTAACTTATCTATAGGATCAATTTGTTTTGTTGTTTGTCTATCAGTCCGTATCGTATCGTTAATTGCGTGTTGAGAACTTCAGATGTGCAGACTCGCTTTCGGGTTCTCGTTTTGTATGGCCACTATACTACGCGCTGCGTTTAAATAGCACGCAGGTGTATAGTAATGCACGGACGGGCTGCAGGTGATTTTGTATCTACTAATAGGTACGAGCACAATCCGCGTAGAGTCTGTGTGCGTCTGAACTGAACACTCTCTAACTGTGACCCTTAGTAACGTTATTTATTTATATATAACTCTTTTTAGTTTAGTATCAAAGCATTCGTATTTATTTTTTAACAATTACTCGTTTATTTTTAGATTCTTCTGAAGCATGTTCTTCGTCACATATCCATATTTTTATTGAATAACATTTTGATCAGTCATGTATAACAGAATAAGTAGCTATTTTTAAAAAACGTGAGATATTTCGAATTTCGCGGGCTGCCTCGCGCGGTCCCCCATAATCCTCAGTGTGTCTGGCTGGGTGAGTATGGGTCCACCAAACTGGTAATTTTAACCCTTTCAACGCCAAGGACTGATATATCGGACAAACCATTTCCGTGCCCACCACGCCAGCGACTGAAATATCAGACAAAAAAACAGCACAAACAAATGTTTTGTTTGTGTAAGTATTTTCAAACATTTAATATCTAAAGAATAAAAAAAGGTAATTGCAGAATATCCTCACGTCTTTTAAACAATTTTTTATATAAATACAAACCCCTTTTTTGGCTAAAATATTAGTGATATTTACCTTAAGAGACCTTTTGGAGAGCAGTGGTAACTGGGCAGTAACGCAATGAATGAGACACATAATGGGTATTACAAATATATTTATTCAAATTAAGAACTGAATAATAAAATAAGTAGGGAAGTTAAGCTGTGTCAAGTTTACAATAAAACATTTAATCATAGACGCCGCCACTCAAATAATAATTTTGACTAGTTCAAAGAACAAATTATACCTACAACAGTTCATTGATGTTTCTATGTTAACTAGGTATCCTTAAAAAAAATAAGTCTAGCACCTTTCTAGCTTCATACAAAGTAAATAGACAGAGTGACGGCATTTTCACATGTTCATGTCTAAGAGTGTTAAGTTTTAAAAAAAAATTTAGGGAAAAAATCATAGTAATAAATTAGAATGATTTATTTTATCAATATATATTTCTGTATTTACGTACGCATACGTCACAGCTCGGATGGAATTCGGCAGTCAGCATCTGAGTGCATAGTGTAGGTTTTACTCATTAGCTTCTGAGTTCGGATGCGAAACGTAAACTTAGATTTGTATGGCAAATATGGTGTTGTTAAAGTGCCGCTAGGCAGCGCCACCCGAGGTCTATACAAATTTAGGTTTACTGTTCGATCGATTTAAGCGATATGTTTATTTATAAAAATCACACTCTCCTCTGACCGTGGCAAGTGTAGGTAAGTGATGATGTGTGAGTCGAACATGAGTAACTTGCATGTATTACAATGCAATACAATTATTATTATTTTTAACCCGTTAACATCCAAGCGGTCTCATGAGACCGCATAACAATTGAATTTCTATTGTGTCTCGTTTACGTATGCTTAATCAGTAAGGTAGCAACAACCCCAAATTTTATGAAATTTTTTTTCTTCCGCATGCATTGATGATCTTTTAGTTCTTAGACAAGAACATGTGGTCTATTACAATTGGTAGGTACAATTCAGTATTAAATAGGTACCTATTACAAAATTTCTAAATACGAGCTGTTATCAAAGAAGACTGTGTAGATACACGGATGTTTATGATATTTACAGAAAGCTTAGTTTATGTTTCATACTTTGCTATGTTTAGTTTGTTATTATTGTACATTCCATGGTGTTAGAGTTAATGTTACATGAACCTGTTTCGTTAACATTCCTGATACAGTACTGCTATATAATTATGTCATCTACATAAACGAATGTCGAATTGCTGTAATGTGCAGTGTGATACTTGAATACAAGCGCAAAACTTAAGCAAAAAATTAAATTTCGTCGTGTAGGTACAAAATCTTATACTTACTATTTTAAATGACTTCATAGCTTCAAATTCAGTATCAGAAATGTTACGATAAACTATTTATGGCCTCTAAATATCACGAGTTTCGAGGACATGCGTTAAAAGTATTAGGAAACAAAAAGAGATCGTAATTTTAACGCTTACATTATAGTTTGATGTCAAAAGGTACATGCGATGCGATAAGTATGCAATGGCCGTTGTAATGGCTGTTCCCTTTAAAAAGAGAAAATTTTATTCAGTAGTTTGCTCAAGCCGTATCTGGAAAACTTTTATCCGCATGTGGAAGCATGGCATGGCAACGGGCATGTCCGTTATGCAATACAAGAACGTTAACATACAATATCTATGAGGTCTATCACTAAATGAATGTCTATGATACAATAATCACGTAACCCCTATTTTTCACACTATATCTAGAGCTAGTGTTTTGTATAAATTCTAACTACTCCGTTCTACACTTTACTCGAGTAATCTACAATTTTATTATTGTACATGAAAAACTAGCTACTGGGATATATTTTATCTATGACATAATTTAAGTAAAATAATATTTACAAAAATAGCCACTTTCTTCTGTTTGGATCCGTCTATAACTACCCTTCGTCGCTCCAACGAAAAAAAAGTTGATTTTATGTCTATTAAATAAGGAACTAAGTTACAAATTATTATTTAAATAAACAACAAAAACACACAGTTCATTAAAATTTAAAATGAATCGTAATGAAAAAAAAAACATGTAAAGTATAACGATATCATTAATTGGATGTATAAAATATGCTACATCGGTACAAATGCTACGTAGATAGAAAACTATAGTACATACAGTGTTCCTGTAAGTAGGTATGAACGCTGGCGATGGCAGGACGTGTATAGTAACAAAATTATGTGCTAAGCAAGCGGAGTCGTACAGTTCACCCGGACAAGGTATCATTGCTTTCTTCATATTGCATTTAGTAACACTAGAGCCACCAGAGGAAAACCATTCCAAATTTGAATAATAACGGTCAAAGTACAAAAACGTATTTTAGCCAAGTACCAAAAGATTGTCATTCTTCATAGAATTTCAACTATTTATTTTAGAACAGAAAATGTTTTATGTGTTATTTTGTAACCCAGTAAAATACCTTCAAGTCGAATAACATTCCCCAGTGTATATAACGAAAACTTCCAAAACACTGATGGCTCCACACAAAACTCAAACTGCCGATACATTCTTTGGAATTTCAAAAGTTTAATTCGATTTCACTCCAACGTTTATTCAATTTTAGGAATCGACGAGGCCCTGTCGTTTCTCCTCCTCTAACATCGCGTCCAATTCGTCCGTCAGGTTGGCCAGCATGTTTCCGATGTCGTTGAGCACATCGGCGGGTTCGGTGCTTTTGCCCTCGTCTTTTTCGGGGTGCGAGTGGGGGGGGGGCGGCTTGTGGTCGCGCGGCAGGGCGGCGCGGCCGTAGTCGCCGGTGTGCGGGCGGCCGGCGACCTGGCCGCGGTTCTGCTTTATGGTGCCCGCGTTCTCGTTTGCGAACGGGATGCTGTCGGACTCGGTGCTCGAACTTGACTGAAATAGACGAGGGGCTGTTAGATGCTGTATGAAAGTGCTCTACCTAACGCAGGGTCGGGATACTACTCTCTCATGAAAGTAGAAGTTGCTACTGATTTAGTTTCGTTTCCTTGCTTACCCAAAGAAACTGTTGACGAACATCTTATAAGACAACGTACAGTCAACGACATCAAAAGTAGCTTAGTAACGTGACGACCTCCGTAGCCGAAAGGCGAGCATAACGGACTTGGTGTCTCTCTCTTGGATCTCTGAGGTCCCGGGTTTGATTCCCGGTCGGTCAATGTAGAAAAATAACTTTTTTATACTGTCTCGGGTTTGGGTGTTGTGGTACCGTCGTTGTTTCTGATTTCTGTAACACAATTGCTTTGGTTAGGTACTTACCATAGGATCAAAGCAATGTGTGATGTTGTCCAATATTTATTTATTGTATAATATTAAATAAGTAACTAATGAAAGTAAACCTGAAACTAAGCTTAATAACACTAAACCACAGGAAATAAACATTAAAAAAAAATTTCAAATAAAAAACGGGTCCCAGATCGCCATTCTAACACCGTGACATAGTGGCCAGAAGGGTGGCCGCATTCCCACGTTGGCCTAGAAATGCGCCAGCCCTCCGATCGCCTGAACAGTCAAACAGCCGCGTGGCTAACTGACTGTACAGCCGATGGGCGATAGGTCTCCACGGCCCGAGCGTCTCGACCCGAAAAGGCTCAAACATACCGGCATATTTGCGACGTTTGAGGGACTCCGCCGATGCAGCAGCAGTGCTTCCCTTGACGAGGTTTGTGAAAGACGAGTCGGAGCCGGAGTGTCAACACAGGTCGCGTCCCACACTAGGGGCCGACCGATCATAATAAATGTGATAGGTACCTTAAAGCTGGCATCGGATCCGGTGCGCAGTTTGTCCTCGTCGTAGCGTCGCGGCGGCTGCGGCGGCGGCGAGGGGGGCGCGGGCGGCGGCGGCAGCAGCCCCGTGCTGTCCAGCGACACGCTCAGCGAGTCCGAGCTGGGGTACGCGGGCAGGCTCAGCGGGAGACTCTTCTCGGGGTGGATCTCCACCGTGGTCTGGCCGAAGCGCGTGAAGGGCGCGTACTGCGAGCTCTGCCGCTTGGGCGGGTCCGGCGGCGGCTTGCGCGCCACGTGCGGGCTGGCGCCGTAGGCCACGCGCTGCAGCCGCGCCGAGTAGGCCAGCTCGTCGTACGCGTAGTCCGGCGACGGCGCCCGGTACGCCGGCGTCGCCTGGATCTTGGCCACCGGCCGCGGCCGCACCGGCCCGCGCGGCCGCGGCAGCGTCCCCCCGCCCTCGTACGAGCCGTCGTTCGTCGGCGTGATGTCCCCGTCGTCGTACGACCGCCGCCACTGCCCCGCGCCGTAGTAGAGCCCCGCGTCGGGCGAGAACGTCGTGTGCGACGTCCGCTCCGAGGGGTCCTCGAGACTCTCGAGTGATTTCCCGCGCGGGTGACGGATCTGTCGACGTTTGTTTGTTTATTTTGATTTACGCATTGTAGTTTAGCGAGTTGGCTTGTAGCGTTCATAAATTAAATACATAGAGATGAGTCATTACATTAGTTAATGACTTACAATATTAGATACTTTAGATTTTACTCTGGACGAATAAAGATTAGTTTCAGTAAACCATGCCTCTTCAATTTTAAATGTTATTTAGTGAGTCGATATTATATTAGATACTTGTTGAGTTTTAATAAAACACATGCTACTGCCATTATAATATAAACTTACCATATTTATTTAAAAATAAACTACCGTGCAAGCGTAAGTGCAGATTATACAGAAAAATATTGCGACAGTGAAAAGACACGCACATCGAAACATTCCGTTTTCGATTCAAAAACAGGTGCACATAAAGCTGGGTGCTCGGTGCGTTGAGAACAAACTGAAAACTGGCAAGAGCGGTGCCATAGAGGTTGTCTCATACCTGAATAGGGACGAGGTCTGTGCCACATAGGGGCGTGTGTAGGGCGTCAAAGTTTAGGTCGGGGGGTTTATGGTAACTCCTCGCGTGCCGCTCCCACGGCTGGTAATGGAGCTCCCTCGGATATAAATCCTTTAGCCGAATTGTCCAAGTGCGGATTGTGTTTGGAAAGAAAAGAAAACAAAACATTCACATGCTGCTTTGGGCTAGTGGTATGAGGTGGATGCAGCGACGGACGCGTGAGACGGGTGACAACCCTGCGACTAGATATAACTGAATGAAGAGTGAGAAGTTGCACCTCAAAGTTCCGTACAGGTTTGTGTAAACGTGTAAATGACTTCTAAGTTTTTAAGATGGCGTAGGTAAGTAAAGTTTATTTAAATTAAATTATTATTTGAATATTAAAAGAGCGTTTAAAGTAGACATATCGTAAGAATGTTAATATGATAAGTATAAGTAATAATATAAAAGGTTTTAACTTATTCAAATAGTCGCAGAATTGTGTGTATCCTGTCGTCGACAATGATGGCAATGGATATAGACATCTAAAGTCTATTGATAAGCGAAATGATTTCTGAACGCATTGGGAAATAATGAAAATTTTGAGTAAACAATCTGTAAACGTTTATTTTCGCGCCAATTTGGTCATAGAAGACCTCACTTTCCCATGTGTCCTCGTCTATTGGCAAAATAATAATTTCAGCCATTGTGCTTAGGTTTTCACATGGAACTATACAACTAAAGCCTGGTCGTTGGGCTCAACGGAATATAACTTCGTATAGTCACTATTATTTAAAGCTCGTTATATAAAACGCTTTATGTTAAAAACAAGCGTAGTTAGTAATATATTGCAAGGAAAATTAAACATTATTTTCTGATAAATATCTTAAAAACCAAGAGATAAAAGCCGTAGCGGCAATCCAATTTAAGATGGCCGATGAATGAACATGAGATGAAAATAAAATGTAAGTAACTTAAAATAAAACAAAATTATAACAATTCATTTGAAGTGATGCTTTGAAAATTTTAAGTTTTGATTCGACAGAAAACTGCTAACTTGCAATCTATTTTGAGGTTTTTGAGACGTAAACAGTACCGATCAATGATAGTGGACTTGGAAAAACTTAAATCGTTTTTAATTTTGTTATTAAATTTGTTGAATTGACATATAAAATTAACTGATAAAATTAATAGAAAAAAAACAAAAACATAACATTAAAACCTCCCTTCGAAAATTAAAAAGAAAGTGTACCTTTCGTGTAAAAAGTTTTCGATTGTCCACTGTCATAAAAGGAGCTATGAAGGTCTATCGTTCTAAAACATCACTACAAACAGTACGAAGGTCGCATGCATGTCTCCTACTGACCTGTCCTGGCTGTATCCGCGCGAAATCCAGGGAGCCTTGGTTGCTGATGCTTCTTTTACCCGCTCTGATATCCTTTACTCTTTTGATGGCCAGCAGTATTTTCTTTTGGTGACCGAGTCGAACGATACCCATGTCTTCTAAGTCCTGGGAACAGTTTTATAATCTATACAAATCCATACTTAACTCATTATAAAAGCAAAAGTTACTCTCTCTCTCTCTCTCTCTCTCTCTCTCTGTAACGCTTTTAAAAACCAAAATATTGATTTTAATTCGATGAAATTTACTCGGAAAAAGCTTAAACGAAAGGACATAGGCTACTTTTTTAATCTTAAGAAAGAGGGGGAATAAATATACTTACGGGGAGAAAATCAGTACTCCACATTAGTGAATTCACAGACAAAAATTTCTAAACAGATCCAAGGAAAGATGTCTTGACTGTTTATACATACACTCCCAGGATTCACAGATTTTAACGAGACAGAGATTTGGAGATTACTCTATTAAGACAGACATTCAGTACTACAGTCCCACTGTCGTAGCGTAAGCTAACTTAATAATTTTTTATGACTTAAGGACTTAGATTGGTTAAGTTTGTTTTTAGAAAAATTGTATATTAAAATAAAATAGAAATATAGAAATTCCATTGTTATGCGGTCTCATGAGACCGCTTGGATGTTGATGAGTTGACCAAACCAGGAATCGTTCCCAGGATAGCTTACGTTGTCACGCAACTAGACTAATCGAGTCGTCTATTATTAGGGCGCTGACATACCTCCCAGGCTAATTGTGTGACGTCATGCACTGTGCGGTACCCTTGCGCCACCAGCGCGGGCCCATACTCCTCCAGCCGCAGCAGTCGCAGCCATTCTTCTAGTGAACCCTGGAATTTACACCGATTGTATTTAGAAAGTATCTAGGTTCAGACATTAGAGATCATTTATAATGGCTAATGATAGTGAGACGTATGTGTTCTCGATTTCATACAACCCAAAGACCTCCAGGACCTAAGTAATAGTAATAGTAAGTAGTCTTTTTCTGGGCAAACTCGCTCTATCGTAGATTAGATCTATAACCTTGAGTGTGATTGTAATCAAACGCAAATCCAGTCTAAAAAACCACTTTAAAGTAAGTATTTAAGAAGGAAAGTTATTTTTCTACATTGACCCGACCGGGAATCAAACCCGGAACCTCAGAGATAGCGACACCAAGTCCGGTATGCTCGCCTCTCGGCTACGGAGGTCGTCAAATAGTCTTACCGGTATGTAATCAGGCAAGTTGTCAGGCACGTTCAAGTTCGCGAGCTCAGCCTTTAACCTCTTGCGGTGGTTGGGTTTCTTGATGCCTACAGCCGTCAGGTCTTCTGGCGTCATTCGTGTGACAGTGGGCAGGTCGTAACCCGCCTCGATGAACAGCCGGGCGTACTCCTCCATTTGAAGGTCGGCTAGCCAGGCGTGGATGATGTCTGTGTCCTGTAAAATGAAGAGTAAACAAATAATATTTACCTGCATTGCATGAAATTGCATGAAGGATGCTTCATTTGCTCTCTATGGTCTAGTTCTGTTGGGATATCACAGGTTAAAAGTGAGATTATTAAAAACAGCGTCCGATCATTCAACGACTCAAGAAGTGCCTGCCTGCCTAGCATGAGCACTAAAATACGATACGACGACACCAACTGTAAAAATATGATAGATATAGCCGCCATGTTAAATCGCCGTCACATATTAAGATTGCTGTTTCAATAAAAAATCAAAATGGCGGCTATATCTCTCATATTTTTAAAGATGGTGTCGATATATCGCTATATCATATCATATCATATCATGTTTTGGTAGACATGCTAGAGGGGCTGGACTTGAAGCGGAATGAATGAACCCTACCACAGGGTTAGGGATATAAAGTGTTTGCTCATTTACAGGTAGATCCTTTGTAATCCACTAGGATCCACAAAGGCACTAGCCTTTGTGTGGACCCATAGCTCATCTATTGCATCAGGGGAATTTCTCTCAAAAGTGGTATGCTGCGGTGGTGGCTCGGATGTTTTACCATGTCGTCTTTAATGATCTGTGATATTAACGAAGGTTTCTATAGGTACACTTAGAGGCAGCTCCCACGTGATCATCATCATAACGTTTCTATCCACTTATAGGCAGCCTCTGACTGATCTATCAAAACAGACACATCGCGTAGTGGCACTATCTGGGACTGGGACGCGTTTGGAGAGTAAAAATGTTTGAAATAGATGGTTATATTATACTTACTGGCAGCCCCTGCGTGATCATAGCGCGGACTCTATCAACGGTGTCCCCGCAGTGGCACGCGGCATGGTGATGGTGGGGCACGCGGCCGGACGCGCGGCCGCTGTCCAGCGATGCTGAGGAGTGCCGTGACCCCGAGCCAGCTGACCCTGACGATGACCCGGGACTGTCACGGCCAGGGCTCTGAGGATTTAAAAAGGAGAATCATCGTCATCATCATCATTTCAGCCATAGGACATCGACAGCTGAACATAGGCCTCCCCCAGTGACTATTCAATTGGCCGGTTGGAAGCGGCCTACATCCAGCGGCTTCCTGCATCGTTTACCAGGTCGTCTGTCCACCTTGCGGGTGGACGTCCCACGCTGCGCTTGCTGGTACGAAAAGGAGAATAATAACTTTATATATTTGAGTTTTTAACAAGTATAAGAGTCAATATTTTTAAAGTGATGCGTCACTAACATCATGAGCCCATCAGTGAAGTTCATTTTGAGGACCCGATTGGCGTGGTGGTGCAATGATTTGCCTTGAAACTTTGCGTTCAACTTGGTTTGATTCCTAGTTAAAATTAATTCAGTAATGAACTTTTCTAACTTGTTGCGGGTTGCTAGGTGTGCAAGGGTCTCCACGGGTGTGAGTAAGTAAATTTCATTGTTTGGTACCTCGTAACACAAGGATATTATTTCCTTTTTACGAAACCATGACCATTGTTGTCTGACACATATTTATTTATTATGAAAGTTTTGCAAGAACACATTAGCCATTACGGGAAACAAGGATTGTCTTAAACAAAACATATCAAATTATTCTAGAAACCTGTGCCTTTTCCAACTCACGCCACAGTACAGCCAGACTGATCTAAGTCAATCTTGATTCTTCTCTTTTGACAGCGTCATGATGTCAAGGTAAACCAACGCATAGTTTACGCATTTTTGGGGCTTACGATTGTGAGTAGCGGATTTAAACACAGTATTTACATGCACTGTATTGACATGGTTGTCTGACACGAATGACGCTAATCCGTCATTCGTGTCAGACAACCTTATCACACGTTAAAAAAGCATTATTACGCACCTGTGTCATATCAATTCCCTGGTCATCGCTGAGCGCTAGCTGGTGGTGGTAGTACACGGCTGCTTTATGCGTAAGCGGCTGCGACGGCGGTGGGAAAGTGAACGTCCCTCCCCCCGCGGGGCTCTTGCCCAGGCTCCCACTGGCGCCGCTGACACCAGACACCCCCGACACTGTACTGCCATAATCGGAGTGGTCATCTGCAAACACACAAAAATGGTCAACAAATTTCGGCACAAGGCTGGCGGATTTCGCAAAACTAGTCTGGCGAAATTGGCTATCTGTCATCTTCAGATTATCTGTGAGTTCGTGGAAAACACGCCTACGCTACGTTAGTCTGTAAGCTGTTTTTCAAGTTCTTGTTTCTTCGTTTGCGAAATTGAGATTGAATGTTTTAAAAAAAAAAATTGGTTGTTTGTAAAGTAGGTTTACGATCGAGATGTTTACGTGATAACGTCTTATTGGTGATATAAGTTTTTGGGAAGTAAGGAATTAATGAAGATAACAATTTTTTCAAATTTTAAATTACATCTATCGTTTTATTCACACTTTTGATGATAAATTTCGGGTGTAAAATGACAAGTTTACTTATTCGACTATGATATACATTTTTCTTCATACATTATATGAATATAATTATAATTATATTATATTATTTATTTATTTTGTTTCACTGTTAAACATTCAACGAAAACTTAACCGCACGAGAAAATCTCCATTCGTTTGTATGCCGCTAGAGTGAGAGAGACGGAAGATCGGTCCACTCACTCGAACGCTATGCCAGCCTCCGCTCGTGAGGATTCCGCGTGACAAGTTTCACGGAATGACTGGCAGCGCTCGAGATGAGACGGGAGATCGGTCCGTCTCTCTCTCGTTATACCTGCGATCGCGCTCGTGAGGTTTTGGTGTGACACAAGTTTCTGGACATGTCACCCGACTAAAACGATTTTAAAGACGTTATCACGTCAAAATCATCAAGTCTAGGAAAATAGTTATGTTAATAGTGCTATGTGGCAAGTGTCTTGTGAAGTTGTGCGTGGTTTCGAGCTGAAGCTGCTATCTAAGTCCATTGGTGACAGTTTCTTTATGCCTGTTTTACCAGCTCTCTCTAGCTAGATCTAATAAAGCACTACCTTTTTTTATAAATATTGGACAACATCACATACATTGCTTACAGAAATCAGAAACAACGACGGTACCACAGCACCCTGACCCGAGACAGTATAGAAATTTATTTTAGAATAGAATAGAATAGAATATAATTTATTTGCCATAAAAGTGGTAACATAAGATGGATTTACACATTATCGTATCTCACAATTAATCTTTTCAGACATGCAAATTTAATTCAATATTAGGTAGGTATTACAAATTTTAATTTACAATTATTTTAGTAATGTCAGGAAACTAAATATCGATGTCAATTAAATATCCATGTCAATCAATTACAATAAACTACATACACTAAAGTTCACACACACAGAATTGGTACAGTCAGTTATATTTAAGGCATTTTATCCGTCAAATATTCCTTTACCTCGTAGTAGCATTTATCTGTTAGATATCCAAATAGCCGTGTCTTAAAAAGGTTAATAGGCAGTTTTCTTATTTCATCGGGTAGTTTATTAAAGATTCGCACTGCCATTGGATAAGAACTGCTATTTTGTAAGGTTGTGCGCATTGTTGGCAATGTTAGTAGGCTTGGATATCGTCCTCGGTAGTTATTGACCACTTCACTATTGCTTTTAAACAGGTATTTGTGGATCTTAACGAAGCAGCACATTTCATAAATGTAAATGCATGGTAATGTTAAAAGCCCTAACTTCATAAAGTAAGGTTTACAACTTGTTCTTATAGATATGTTACATATGGAGCGTATGCACTGCTTTTGAGCTATAAAAGCTCGGTCGATATTGACTGAATTACCCCAAATTAATATTTTTCTACATTGATCGATCGGGAATCGAACCCTGGACCTTAGAGATAGCGACATCAAGTCCGGTATGCTCGCCTCTCGGCTACGGAGGTCGTCCATGGTAGACGTTATTTATTTACCACCACCTATTTATTTACCCATTTATTTTAGCACTTGGCATGGGTCGAAATCAGTGGCGGCGGGTACAGTTGATCCCCACACGACGCATCCGAAGGTGGAGCCTGAAGCCGATGGTTCTAGAGCTTATCTAAACGACTCTCTAAACAGGTAGGTTCGAATACCAAAACAAACAATTGGTTGTTTAGTTCAAGCGCTGACGTGCATTTTTAGTTCGTCGATTGCTCGCATGTGCCGCTACTATTTACTTTATTTAATATTATCTACAATAACCGACATTAACATTGAATAAATTTACGTACAAAAAGTTAATAGAATGTTAACTGTAATAATAATTTTGAGTTAACACATAATTTATTTTAAAATTTATTTGTAAAATGACGTATCTAAGTGTACTGTATTACCTAAAGATGAAATAAATGATTATGAATATGAATACTTAGAGTAGTCGCAAACTCTACGTTCCGTAATATGAATTTCTGTTTTGACAGCAATAATTGTACAACTTCGCGTTTGCGACTGTCACTTGAAGATCGGTAATAAGCCTGCGGGTATGGTTAATTCTTGCACGATGCCTAGCTCTCGGCTTATTTATCGGCACTATTGCCGATGCTGCAATATGAAGTGCTGTCCTGTCTTACCAGCTATACCAGAGCTAAAGGAAAGGACTGCTACAAAATCTCACCTCTCGTATGTGACGGTGTGTCAGGCGGTTGCGGGTACGGTTGCTCCTCGCAAGACGCATAGCCTTGCGAGCCGAAGCTGGAGCCCGAGTGCCGGTGCTGCGGGGTGCCGAACGCGTCGCCCGGCACGGCGGGGGGCGGCACGCGTTTAGCTGTGGCAGTCTTGCCAGCTCCGCTGCCGCCGCGTGACATCCCGCCCACTGGAAGATAGAAATGAAGTTTTTAGCATGATCGTTAAACATATAATGAAATTTAAACAGATGCAGTTGTTGTTAGCAAAATCACAGTCAACTTTGTTTCACTGTTGTTTCAGTAAGCCAGTTTCGAACGGGTGAAAAGTTAGACAGTAAAAAAAGAAATGCTAAAAGCTATTATAGTTGCTTTCTCTTGTGTATGTTGGCCCGCTGAAGTAGAGCGGAAATCTCAATTTATTTTATTAAATAATAAACGGCCGAATAAATTCAAGAGATGCAACAAAGAACTCGAAAGAATTTATTTCAGTGTTACCGTTGTACCACATAATTTAAGAATCCGCCGCATATCCGCACTGGCGCAATAATAATAAACTTTTGATGAGGCCCATCAGCCCATATACCGTTATCAGTACCACGCAGCGCGGACCAATCTGACGTAAGTAACTTTCGCCGCGATTGTTGATAAGACAGGGGTGGGGCGATTTCGGTAATGAGCCAAAGCCGCCATCAATCATGTTCAGGCAGGCTTCAGTTGATCTCTGCGTTCTGATCAGATCGCTCTCCTAATTGCTTGAGCCGGATCGATAAACCTAACTAATGGGCGGGAAAAATCGTCATTAATTTAATAGCGATGCAAGCGATCGATACAAAAAAAACTTCGAGAATTTATGCGAAATTAAGCTGTTGTAAGGGCAAACAATCCGCTCACTTGCGAAAAATATTTCAGACAACTCTTTATGGTGAACAAGGGAACATTTTTAAGGATGTTTTCTGCTCAGCGGTTGTCAGAAGCACTTCGCCCTTTTTGTCGTGCAATAAAAAGAGATTTATTATTTACATTTAGGGAAATGAATCATAATAGGCCCAGTATAAATATTTACGTAGGTACTATCAGGCAAATATTTCTCTTGGTCTGGACGGCGGCTTGCTTTTATAATAAAAAATATGTGCTTTAATATTACTTGTACGCAACCATAATATTAAGAGGCTATCACTCGTACGTATGATACAATATCAATTAAGCATCAAGTTGTAGTTATGGGATTGTTTATCTGCCCCAAATGTATTAATTAATTGGAGATGGGTTGGACGCTGGTCAAGCTGAACAGTTAAAACTTATATTTAAAATTAATTACACAAATGAAAGTATACATTTTCTTATCGGGCTCTTGAGATATTTTCCTTTTTAGCTCGTATTCAAAAGAATATAAACCCGCCGAGTTAAATCGTAGCAATCTCACTTTACACCAGGTGCTTTGGGCTTTGAATAAAAATTCTAAACGGCTCGTGTTTATAAAGAGGCTCCAAATTGAGGGGGTCGTAATTCTGCCCTTAAAACCAGGTGTCGCCGGACGTTAAGTTAGCGTCATGGCAGGTATAATCCTGCCAACATCAGGAGCTACTTTCTTTTATCACCGCCTAACGGCCTTCATTACTTGAGTGGGATTACTTGCCAACCTCTTAGAGTTTGATGGATATCCATGACATGGGTTCTGCTGACGTTTTATGGCGCGTAAAAGTGTATTCAGAATTTATTCTGGAAACATAAACAATGACTTTGATGATAACAGTATGAGGACGCATTATAATTGTATTGTTTCTTAGTTTCGGTCCTCATGGTTTATACCGACTTCAAAAAGGAGGTGGTTCTCAAGTTGTCGGAATTTCTTTAATTAAATATTTTCTCTCTCTTCCTGGCTATATATCCCATATGATGGTGGGCAGCCTTCCTTATATTTTTTTTCCACTTCACAATTAAATATTATAATACATTATTTAAAAAAATGAACAAATTAAAGCTCAGCTTTTAATTTCAAATAATTATTTTAGAATGGGTTGCTGCAGTAATTATTTTAAATTGGTAACTATTTGTTGACAACATTGAACAGAAAATCCTTCAGTGTGATTATTGTAAAGGCTTAACAAATAATTAGTAACCATTAATTCAACTGATCATACTTCTGATAGTTCAGCTACAGATACGTAATTATTCTGTAATCAACAATTACAAGATTGTCCGTTGATACGAAGCTATAAAGGTTAATTTTGCTCAATTATATCTTAACTTTGTGTAGATCCTAAACGCTGTAATGGCCGACACGAGGTATCTTAGCTAACGTGCCGATAGATCGTGATCTTGACACCAGTGGTGTTGAATATAATAACTAATAACGAGCAGTAAAAAGGTAGCTAGTCTTGCATAAAGCTAAGTCTATGTTAGAGAACACTAATACCCCTGTTTGCTATCTATTAGTGGGAGAGGATATTCAAGACATAAACCCAGGTATCACAGGCACATTTAATAGTATTGTGTTAGTGTATCTAAAAGTATGGAACAGGCACATAGCGGGAGTCATTCCCGAACTTTTAGGCTCTATAGTATATCCCTGTATAGTCTCAAAGATCAGTCATTCGTCTATGAGTACAATATTTGCTCCAGCGTTAGCGCATCAATTTTCTGGTAGGTACCTAAGCATTGGTATTTTTTTATTTGAACGACGAAACAAACATGTATGACCACAGTCTTATGACCGGTAATAAGTACATGTACCGAGATCTGTTAATTACCGACCATTAGTCGTCCGCCGCATACGCTATCGATGCTACAAGTGACGACTTTACAACGCTTGATTTGAAGATTACATTAAATTGCTCTTTTAAAAACTGGTGTTTAGTGGCGTCGTCAAGAAGTAGACTGTACATTACAATACACATACTATGGAGGTACATCTTTCTTGTATATATTTTGTTCAACAATCACACCAATTATTTATCTCGAACTATAAAGTCGACATCGACATAAAAAATTGCAGGGTAGATACTGATGGAAAAACTGCCCCAGATCGACTTATAATTCGCTTCTTAGATGATCATGATAATGAACATAATGTTAGTTAGTTAAGGAATCGTCAGCCAAGTCAGTCTTAAAAACGTCTTGCTATCATCATAAAGAGAAGATTAATAGATGGATGTTTAAGATTGACACTTTTAATATTTTCTGATCACAGGACTGAAATGATAATGAAGGTAGACAGGGTTGGAAGTCGGAATAATAGTGGAAGGTACTAGTATTTAAGTTAGTTTTGAAACAGCTTTAAATCTTGCTGCCATGGCAGCTCGTACCCTTGCGACACTTACGACACCAATTGAAATTCCTCACGCGGTTTTATTAATGCACAATTATGCGGCGCCGGCGCAAGGAGTTATTTTTAGATGAAAACATTGATTGTATTTAGATGCGAATTTTCTACATGAGATGGAGTTGTTGTTTGAAATTTAACTGGAATGGCATTCTCACAGAAAAAGGTAAAACCACCTGCAGATACGGTTGGAATTTAACTGATACTTCAAAACCGATAGTCAAGACTATAAGCGAGAAAGTTGATGATGATGATGACAGTAAGGACAACAAAAGACTCAAGGAAAGATTAAACATTTGTTAATGCTATACTGAACTAAATGAATAACAGAAGATACATTAGTAGTATTAGAAATGCCTTACAAGACGGCAAAGTTAATGTATTAAAGCCACTATTCATCAAAGGATTCGATCAAACATGAAGATTGAAATACTAACACATTTAATTCCACTACGCTGTAGCACTACTTGTTTAAATTATTTATGTTACTAATAAAGATTTAACATACTGTTGCCATGCTCAATGAATCACTAAATGCAAGCGCCACCCAAGCGGCTATATTATCGTTCACTTTGATATATTGTTCCAATTGTTAATGGGTACCACAGTACAGCATGTATTGACAGCAGCATGTCACTATGTTATTTTCAACCATATTTCAAGAGCAATAAGGAGTTATGTTAGTAAAGGGAAACGATCCTAAACATAGTATTTTATTACAGCGAATTTCTAATCAACGGACATATTTAAGTCTGAGATAACCATTTAATGCTGGACTCAGTAATCATTTAATGGCATTACAAATGCAGGTCGCGGTTGTAAACTAAGCAGAATTACAAGGTATGTAAATGTCTCCTAGAATAACCCAATAAATAAATTATTGAATACTTCGCTGGAGGACATACTATATGTGCTTAATGTATTTGTACCGTAATTAGATACGAAATTAACAAATGCTTTATGGTGTTCCATTCGCGGTTTATCAATTTAGTTTATGTTGTTGTATTGCTTGAGGCTATGTAGATGTATTTTAGTTGTGAATTTCTATGAAATGTAGTCTAAATAGCATTATTTCGCACTAAAGTAAATATTGACTAGACTTATAAAACTGGTCTTGATACAGTACCTTGAAGGACACCTTTGTTTATTAGTTGACGCTACGTGTAATCTTTAGAAATATAAATAATCGTTGTAGATCTTTAAAAGATATGTAGAATACTTCACAAACAAAATATATTTTTTAAAATAATAAACAGAATATTATCAGTAATGATTACAGCTCAATAACCTTCGTTTTATAGGCAAAGCCTTGTCAAAGGAATTCACACGCACAGCCTTGCAGCTGGCTACTATCTCTGTGGTGCTGGTGACTAATTGACTTGGGACAATGGACTCGGGACTTTCACTGCACTTGAAATGCAATAGAAAAGGGAATTTAAGGGACTTGCTGACAAAGTTTGGAGATAAAGAAAGCTCTCGACTGTGTGCACAGTATTTTAACCTCACTAAGAAGTTCTTATGGAGTGACAAGTTTTTAACATTTTCGAAGCTGCATTTTTTATATAAATTATGAGCATTTTCTTGTGACTTTGTTTACGTAGATTTCGGAATTAAGCAAAAGAGGAATGAATAATCACCCTACGGGAACTTAAACGGGATAACGGGAAACCGAACCGACATAATAGATATTGATCATAACAGTAAACAAGTCACTAAAAGCCGAGAAAATATTGACTCAGTGCAACAAAACAAGGAAGCAGAATCTCGAATATAAAGGCTGTATAAAATAATAGAAAACTTAGGTATTTACTTAGATGCTCCATGCAAACTAACTCACTACCTCGATGACAATGTATGTAGCATCTATTTTTTTAACAATTTGGACTAAGTTGTTGTATTATCAGCAATTAATTACGTGGTTTCAGAGAATGTCCTATTTAATTGTTTGTCATTGTATTAAAGTAGGAGCTTACCACAACAGACGGTCGCACATGTTATCGATGTTTTTATTATAAGTAACGGTAACTACAAATAGTTATGACGGATTCATAAACAATTAAAATATGTCTAAAAATGTTGTTAGGAGAAACGAAAAAAGAGCAATTTTATTTAATTAAAGTAAACATGAGATGAGTCGAAGATGACAGCGGTAAAGAGTACTATTCCTTTTTGACTGACAATTTATTTAGAATTAACTTAGCCATTTTCTGTTATTTACTAACAGAGGATTAAATTATTAACAGATAATTTTACCACAGTCTGGTCTAGTGAGCTAAAAACTTCAAAACCAGGCCTTACCTTCGAGGAGTTCGAATCCTGCAAGGAGCAAATGTGTGACGAGCACTATATGTGATGATGTTTATTGAGTATCTATGTTTTAAATCCATTATCTAGTCGCCAAAGTAGTACAAACTTTGGGGCTAGATAATTAGTTTGTTTTTTAAAAGAAAACAAATAGACAGTAGTCAAACAAACTAATCCTATATCGCTTCGTGAAACATCTAAAACGTTACCTACCTTGAATTCCCATTTCTTGACCATTCTATCCATGTCAGCCGAGGGGAGTTAAGTAAAAGAACATTTTTATTAACCCGCGGGCACTCTCGTTAATTAATCTTGAACATTAATTGACTGTGATGCACCCAATGACGAGGAGGATAACGAAAATTACGACTTTTGCACTTTAATTAAAGTTCCAAATGGATTGACAGCGCTTTCGAAAAAGCACTTTTGTAGGAGCGGATATACTGGTAATATGGCTGGAAATGCTGTAATATTATTTTCGTAATGAGTTTTGTGCTGGTTCTTGGCAAATGAATGTGGGTTAGACTATTTGCCTGATAATGAAACGGTAATTTTAGTTGCTTTTGTAAAACGGAATTTATAGATATATTAGGCATATTAAGCTTTAAATGTAGGTATCATGAAATCTCAATATAGTGATAAATAGCTAAGAAGCTTAGTGAAAAAGCGATCGGACATCGCCCTTTGGCGTTCAATTATTAGTAATAGTAATTTGTCATCATCATCATTTCAGCCATAGGACGTCCACTGCTGAACCATTGAATTCCAGATTGGCCGGTTGGAAGCGGCCTGCATCCAGCGTCTTCCTGCGACCTTTACCAGGTCGTCTGTCCACCTTGTGAGTGGACGTCCTACGCTGCGCTTGCCGGTACGCAGCCTCCAATTTAGAACCTTTCTGCCCCATCGGGCGTCAGTTCTACGTGCTACATACAGACAGATACACATGCATAGGCGTCTAACTTATCACACCCTTCTTTTGCGTCGCTCCGCAGGTAAAAAAGTAGCAGTGCTTTGCAGTTAGGCTCTACACGATAAAATATTATTAAACATATTGCCATATAAAATACGAGGTACCTACCCTAGAAGTTAGGAATCTGAACAAAGACGATATAGATAGATTTTTATAACGCCATAAAACGCGCTTATAAAATGTGCTAAGAGCTGTTATACTACCCATAAAGTGCTATTGTCTAAGCGCAGTGGAGCGGTTGTATGCCTCTTGGTGTTATGGCATTGTTCTTAGGTGATAGCTAAGCTGATAAATGTACAGGATGAATGTGGGACTTTTATGTTTGGCTCATGTGATTTATGGAGAAGTTCAAATGCAGGTAGGTATGATTAGTGAGCTAGCCTAAATGTAAGTAAATTTGTTCCATAATAATGATAATGTAACGTGTTTATCGTAAGGAGATGATTCTACGGGTTTTGTTTTAGTTTGGGTAAACTTTAAACGTAATACATATTTAATTTAATTCCTTTTTATTAAAAAAATAAGCTTTAAGTACTTATTAAGTATAAATTGTAGTTAAGATAAGTTATTTATTTCGTTAGACTAAAATTATGAGGCTCAATTAATTACTACATGCTACTAAAACTCAAATCAAAAGCTGTGAAGTAGGCAGGCGCAGGCGCACAACTAACTAAAGATAGAGGAGCGTATCAATATCATCCGGTTCGATATGCTTATCAATATCACATTTATCTCATCTCATTCTCACCTGATCTCGGTACAGTCAAGCGCACACACAAGTATATTTTTAAATGACGATACAAAAGGATCTACAAGAAAACTTGCACCAAGTATTCTAGTTAATTTGCGGCCTCCACTCAAAGACTTGTTTGCCCCAACGTTCACCGGTCCTTCGATAGATATGGCTTGCCAATTGCTACTACAACATGTTTTAGACTGACTGTACATTATCTGTAATTAAGGCCGGGACTAAAGTAGCTGGTACATTTTTATTTTGTTTTTCTTCGGAGATGACATCATGTGGAGACGGCGCAATTTGCATATGGTATGCCGAAGTTGATGGTATGAATTCGTTCCATGATGTCAAAGGATCTAGGATGAATACTAATTTTATTACATCAGTATTAAATTAATGGTTTTATTGGCTTGCGTGTAGAACAAATTATGTTGAATATCGGCAGTATTTAATACTTACATTTTTTATTTTTGTTTTACTTACGACGCATTGGAAATTTTTGTGGCAGGGATATCGATTTATCTTAGCAATTACAGAACATTATGAAACTGATATTTGCTAAACCGATTCTTTATTTCATTCACTTCAATTTGTCAGTTGCAGAAAAACAATTTGTTAACTTTTATAACGAAGAAAAAGTATCGAAATGAATAGATTTGCTCTAAATGTATAGATTTTTATGCTGCTGCTGAAGACCTGAATAAATCCAGTGACCGTTGAAAACCCTTTCTTATTTTATACTTACTCACCTACTTAAATTTTTAATTGTTTGTTTTTTTTATAATTTTGTAGCCTAACCAATAACTCAAATCAGTACTTAATTAGTTAGTAGTTTGACGTCAGATTTTAAACAGAAATAACAAAACTAGGTTGAAGTAATAATGTTTTTATGTTTAGGCCTATGGTTTAAGCAGAATTAGTGTTTTCTAATCTCTCAAATAAGAATAACCTAAGTTATGAGATTAAGTGAGTAGGTATACTTGTTTCTCGTCTACAGGCTGTTCAAAAAATACACGCAAAATTTTAGGGGATAGTGTCTAGAATACAGAAAAGACAAAAATAAAATCCATTGTTCTTAACAAAAAATAAAAATGGTTGTATTTCTCCATCGAGCACATGTATATAGAGCAGCAATATTGGGAATCCTTCTCCGAATCACGTCAGTGATTTTTTACTAACATTTAGTATGAAATGACAAGTCCTGTACACTCTCACATAATAAAACCGTATAGTCACAGATTTACCTTATAGAATTTGTGCTCTATGTATTTCAAGGAAGTTAATTGTTAATTTAGAAACTTTTATTTTGCATCATTATTACTTAGAGGCATCTTCTCATTTTAAAGCGCTCTAAAATTGTTGACTCATTTGGGAGGTAGGTGAGGAGAGTGAAAACAAAGGGCACTATTACCGCTCATTACCTGTAACAATTAGCCGGGCCATTGGGGCCGCGCGCTAATGGCTTAAATGTTACAATTAGTTTTGCTGTTGCAACGCTATTACGCTACGTCTAAACATGGCGGAACGTAAGGTATGCGGCTATCTGTGGAAGAAATAGAAAACTTACTACTGTAGAAGTGTTTTTTAATTAAAATTAATGAAAAAAACTCAAAAATGGAAGACACATTTGTTAAATAAAATTTTTTTTAAAGTTTTTTTTTGTAAGAAAACTAAAGCACTTATACTTAGAAAATTGAAGAACACTTATCCTTTTTTTGAAATTAATTAAAAATATGGTAGAATAGTGAGATTCATAAAATACAACATTCAATTTAACATATTCTAAGCACTCAATGTCATTACACTACATGCTACTCTATTGCACTGGGTTGCCTGTAAGAAAAAGATAGATTAGAAAAAATAAATTTGAAGAAAATTTTTTTTTTTCATAAACGTTTTTTTTCTAACTATTTTTAATGGGTAATTTAACATTCCAATTAGGTTTATCATTTTATTTTATTAAATAAATATACTTAATTTACATTATAAATAATTAACAAAGATAAGCACGCATATCGAGTTGTACGGGTTGTACCTAGAGGATGCGATACGAGTATGACACTGAATGCCATAATATAACTCCCATGAATATTGTGTTACAAGCCGGAGATTTTGTATGGTATGTGGGATGTGTGATAAAAAATTAAGATAATTTGATAAAAATAATAGTAAAAATATTTATGACCTATCAAGTGATAATTACCTGGAGTTTTATAAGTGCCTTTATATTAACCAGAAATAGGTACTTTAACAAAAACTTACTACCTACTCAACTTTATTGGTAATTATAGGTAAGGTTACCATACAGAATATTTTATAGTTCTACTAAAATACAAAAAAAAAGATAAAACTAAATAAAATACAAAACATAAAGAAAAAAAAAATTCTAAGTAAATTACAAATAACTATTGGGTCCTGGATCGCTGTCCAAAAACAATGACAAAGTGACTTCTGGGCCACATTTCCACGCTGAATTTTCAAACTTATACATAAGTATACCTCACGTAAACTTTACATTAAATAAAATTAAGGGTTTTGTACGGGTTTCAACAGAAGCCAACGTCACATAGTGGACTTAATCAGCTTGTTGCTCCACCCATCGATCTATCCCATCTTGCGAGGCACCGGCACATCGAATGCAGCCGACGCCGTAATAATGGGAAAAGTCGAGATACGAACTCGCGATCTTCGCATGTTTGAAGCGGCAAGGTTAGAACCCGTAGCCACTGAGCTACGGCGTCATTCCGAGTAGGTGCGAAATATGAGATAATTTTCAACCCAACGCGATACGGTTACCAGCGCCATCTCTTGGTACGGCTTGGAACTAATACAACGACACCTTGTTCAGCTATTTTGACAGTGTTTCATTTTGACATTAAAGAGTGTTTCAGTAGAATTTATTTTTAAAAAAAGACCTTGACCAACATAAAAATTACTTTGCAATATTAAAGAGGTAATTAAAATTTGAATATTATCTGTATGGTAATCTTCAAACTAAACTTGCTAGGGTGCAGTAGCGCTAAATTAGAGTTTTTAATTAGGGTAATCAAATAATACTTAATTAGGGTTATGCACCGAAAAACCACTGAATTACTTATGCAAATTTTATGTTCCATTTTATAATTTTACTTTCACTGTTTATTTATGTTTTAGATAACGTTAAAATTTACGGTAGGCATAGGTACTATATTGCAGACACACTTTCACTTGTACATTAGCAATTCTAAGCAAGCAAGTATTGAATTATTACACGGATAAATAAGCTTGCTCACTGTGCATTTGATGTAGAATTTTTCCATGCATCCTAAAGTAAGATAGCTTTAAGCCTCGTATTCACTAGGGGTCAAATTGTGCTTCCTAAAAGAGTCTTAGGAACAATGCCCTGTGGGTCATACGGTCTATACTGATATTTTCAGGATGATGTTGGGACTGCTGTAGTGAATGTTTGTGGAATACCAAACTGATGGATTCAATGCCATCATCCGCAAAAAACGGTATCTCTGATAAGCAGGGCGCGGGACAGTCACAACAGCATACTAAAGACCTTAGCCGATAGGTACACATCGCCGCTTTGGAGGTGTTTTGTGCAGAGGGTGATTCCGGGACCTTACCCGCTCTGCGAATCTCGCTCAACATATTCCCGGCAGTAATAAATTTAAAAAACATTGATAAAATAATTAATACTAACCATAGATTATTAAGTTCATTGTTACTAACCCATATGGATGTAAGTTGTTCGAAATAAACGATTTAATTATTATACTAGTCAGTGAGTGCTACTACGAAAACGATTCGTTCGTTCGGACATATAAACCTAATAAATTAAAATACCCATTCTCTTGTGTCAATCCTTTGATAAAATATGAACATCTGAAACTAGCCGGGTCTTTAGTCGTTTCGCACCACAAGTTATTCGCTCCGCGGTGCGAATCGCCCAAGACCTTTTTTAAATAGGTCCTTTCGCACCACGTGGCGAATCGCCCAAGAACTTTTTGTAATGGGTCGATTCGGACCACAGTGGGGAACAAAACATTTCTGTACAAATAAATCGTTAAGTTTTTGTTATGAGTCTAAAGCGGACTAGAAAATGAGCATTGGGTCGTTTCGTCCCGCGGTGCGAATCGCCCAAGAGCTCTTTTTAAATAGGTCGTTTCGCACCGCAGTGATTACAGCGGTGCGAAAGGCCCCTCGTGGTGCGAAACGACTAAAGACCCAACTAGCCGGGTAAAAAACACGACCGTTTTCAATTGGTCATAAATTGTCAAAGAGTTTACACAAGTGAATGGTTATTCTAATTTTTTAGGTTTATACGTTCGAACGAACGAAGCATTTTCATAGTAGGTCTTCAGGCCAGGGATGTCACCCGAAGACATAGAATGAGTCTCGCGTAACGTAAAGAGTGCCAAAATGTGGCGCGGAAGGTTGTGAACATTTTGGCAACGTTGCAGCAGCATGTACACTCAAGTGTTTGTCCCCCAGTGAATCCGAGGCTCAAAGATACTTTCAATTACGACTGCTAAGCTCAATGTAAAGTAATTTCTCTTCAATGCTCACTGCTCAGTCTTGATCGGACACCCGCGATAACCGTGGGATTGCGCCTGTGTGGCGGAAGTGAAATAGGCGCGACACTCGCGTCCGGCTGGACAATATCCACTTTCCCTGCTTTGGACCACTTGGGATTATAATTAGCTTATGTGCGAATTTAAGGCAAGCTTTCGATTTTCAAAATTTTAATTTTGAATTAAAAAGTTACAATTTCACTTGATAATAAATGACAACCTCCATAGCCGAGAAGCGAACATACCGGACTTGGTTTCCCTATCTAAGGTTCTGGGTTTAATTCTCGATCAATGTGGAAAAGTAACTTTTCTATGTTGTCTCAGGTCTAGGTGTTGTGGTACAGTCATTGTTTCTGATTTTTGTACACAAGTGCTTTGGCCACTTACCATAAGATCGTAGCAATGATGTGATATCTTACGAGTCTTACAACTAAACGTACTGAGGCAAAAAGGCATGTGAAACAAAAAGTTGTCAAAATATAGGTGCTGGACATATTAAAAAATATCCTATCGGAATAATTAGGGGTTTGTAAATTTTTGTTTACTTTGTTTTGCGATAATAAGACTGCTTAAAATGTACACATTTCTGTACACATCAAGTGTAACTTCTTTGTTGATGTGCAATAAATAGTATTTATTTTTCTGTAAAAGTGATAAATGGCTTATATGCAAAAAAAAAAGCATTTATAATAGTTTTTGGTAGTAAAACAGTTGTTTTAAATACTATGTCTATGTCGACTATGTAACCCTTGTTCTCTACAAGAATGTTACACTATAGAAATTCCCTTTCACATTAAGTGACACGCTCCGTCGGCCGGGGCTTGTCCGACAGCGAGACGCCCGATAAGGCTACGGCTTGTCTGTCACGCGGCTGATAAGCGGAACTCGCGTTAGCAGGAGACAGTAATCTTTCTTGGCATAATTTCCAAAGTAATTTCATGTTTTAGACATAGTAAAGTTAAATTTTTGTGCAAAAATTAATGTTACTTAGGAAAAATCTCTAAAATTCAATGCAATTTGAATTTAGGGAAAGAATTTTCCTGCTGTAAGTATTTTAAAAATCTTTTATTACTTTGATTTGGTTATTTGGCCTTTTAAAAGTTTGTGTACCTATGTGCAAAATGTTCATTCATTATTTTTAATAGGAATATTTTATATAAATAATAAATAAGTAAGTATAGAGTTACCACGGTTGCCCGCGACTTTCGTTTAGAAAAACAAAATTCTGGATACCCTAATCACCTAGCGATATGAAATGTTCTTTACGACTTAATATCTATCAAATATACATAAAAAAATAAAAATAAATCAGTAGAGCCGTTTCGGAGGAGTGCGACCAAAAACACCGTAACATGAGATTCTAAGCTTTGGCATGGCTAAGATTTGGAGGTAGTATCTGAAGGATAACTGTTTTTTTTTAAAACAACAAACAACTAAGTTAGTACAGACAATGGCAGGTCAACCTACCCGAAAAGTTAAAGGTCATAAAACAGATTTTCAACTTTAAATCCGACGCGTAGAGATCAATATCAATTGACAAATTTTAACGTTTTGTGGTAGGTTAACGTGCTGATGTCTGTACATACAGAATAAAAAATAGTGACGTTACGTAACATTATTTTTGATTTAATTGTAGGATTTGTATAGCGATATACCAATAGACGTGTCTATCACATTGTATTCAAATTCAAAAGCTTTCATTGGCAACAGCGTTGTGAACCTATTCAGAATGTCATAAAACTTTATTCCCATCGCGTAGGACGGAAAATGCAATAGCAATAACGTGTAAGAAGTAACAACTTGGTTTCTATAACGAGATTATTTCGGAGAAATGAGGATGGAAGCCCTTCGTTTTATCTCTAATTAGTGTAGCTCATTTATCGATAGTATGAATGTCGACAAAACCATTCAAAGCGTAATTTACAGCCTTTTCAAATCTCTCTGTCAGTTTATCAGAATGAAGTTTGATAAATCCAGATTTAAGCAAAATTTAGATTTAACAAAAATCCTTGTTGTATTTATTGAAGTTTTATTTCACAAAAAGACAATTTCATGAAAAATATAATTTCATGTGGCATTCTCTACTATAGTACTTTGTATTATCCTACGGCTTCTGTTTTGTTTTATATTGCCATCGTCATAATAATCAGGCCATCATAATCAGTCAGATATAATAGGTAGCAATACTTTAATGATAAATTATTTCATTTTTATAACATCGATACTTGCTCAATCGAAAATAAAGATTAATTGTCATATTTCGATAAGATACTGTAATTTATATCAAAAGTATCGATATTTCTTTAACACTAGAAGCCCCTCGTTTCATCTCTAATTGCTTCGAAGAAACGGAACGAATGAAATGTTATTAAATTTCGGGATCGTCAATTGACGGTAGGCGTAATGGTTTATGGTCGTCTGTAAACTTTAAATACACGATCTGTCTTTTCCATTCGTTTTATTATATTCACCTCTATGCCATTGTGAAAGCATTAATAAAAAATATTTACAACACATTGTGATGTCTTGATCCAAAAAACTAATCTTTATACGCTTTCTCCAATTATTAAGCATAACTATGTGATCATAAAATCATATCGTAAAGTTCGTCTAGATGTTATTCTATTCTATAGACAGCTAGTGTTAAAATTGAGCTTTTTGAAAACTATTTTCTATTTAATTCAGATATATTTTTGCTACTTGATTGTAGGTCTATATTGAGTATGTAGTAAATATATCTATCTTAAACAATATTGAAAATCTTGCTTCTGTATGTATTCTGTCAAGATACCTACTCCAAAAACTAAACTCAGAGTAGATAAGTTATCGGTTAACTTATCAGTTATCACATATTAACTATCTATTTATCTACGAGACTGCAAGTAAGTGAATTCGTTACGAGTTTCACTAAGTGACACTAAGTGAATAGTGGCCATTAAGAAAAGTAAAAAAGTGCTATTTATGTAAGCTCCAGTATATTTTTGGATGGCCAATTATTTTAAGATAGTTCTAGATATTTTTGTATTTTTTAAAATATATTTTAAAAAATGAACTATCTCTTCATTACAAACTTATTACTACTAACATAAATTATAGTACAAATGTAGTACCTAAGTGCCTTATTAGCCTATTGACGACAATTCGAAAACTAGACGAAGGCGTCACAAGGCTTAAATTTAGAGGCCATTTAGAAAGAGGATGCTAACATTAGACTATCCGGATTTAAGTCAACCCTTTTTAAAAAAAAAGTTAAGTCTAAAATTATAATTATTATTCAAAAATTCAAATTACCTTGCCAGCTTGTGTAACATAATTGCCGTCATTTGTTTCGGTAACATTGTTTTGTAAAGTGGCCATCAAAGTTTCGCGATACAGAAGTGTAGGTTCCCGGGAGCGCTATTGCACACTGAAGA
The DNA here is from genome assembly GCA_963576865.1 of Anania hortulata. Lineage (NCBI taxonomy): Eukaryota > Metazoa > Arthropoda > Insecta > Lepidoptera > Crambidae > Anania > Anania hortulata. The sequence continues at coordinate 16,602,252 of OY756395.1, read as the reverse complement.
CTAAAATTACGTTATAAACAGTTTGTACTGTTCCGAATAACAAAACAACATTATCGGAAAGTTACGGTTTTGTTTACAGAGCCTCCGGGGAGTATGAAGGGGAAAAATGGGAGTTTTCCTGCGTTAAAATTCTGTTTAAGGGCGGTCATGTTTTTGTTTTCGGGTTTGACAATCTTCACGCATAATTGGGAAGCGACGAGGATTTGGATGGAATTGAGTTATAAAGTAAAATCCTTTTTTCTTTGCTGTGTATTTTGTTTGGAGTTTTCAGTGAAATGCCTTTGTGCACATTTGCAGTGTGAAAACAAAAAGGTTTTCATAGGCTTTCGTCTAGTGAAAATATTTTCAGAATACTGATGAAAATCATGAAATACTTCGATAGAGATGCCGTATGAAATTTCGTAAAATTGACGATTACAAAATTTTGGTAACGTATTCAAGTAAAAACAATGTAATTCCAAGTCATTAACGAATAATTGAAGGAACAGTATAACAGTTTTAGAACAAGCATTTATTTTCTTATTTTGCAAAAACTCTGTCCGAAATACCTCTGTCATCGTTTTAAAATAGCTATTTTAAATTATAAACTAGGGTTAGAAAACAAGCGAATCTTACCTAAGTTAATTCATTACCTTTACCTAATATTTACAAAAACAATGTTAAAGATGCTGTAGACAGGTCATAAAAACGTGTTTATATGAACATAAGTTACATAAACACGTATTTGCTTTATCTGCGAAAACTCATTTTTTCCTTCTTGTTATAAGTCATATTACTTTAATCTCAATTTATTAATTAAGAACACCAACAAAATTAGGCGTGGTAGGTGCTAGTGGAAACACGGGGTCCATTCTGTTTGCCGCTTAATTCACCCTCCAACAAATTAATGAATCAGCCCATTTACAAAATGGCTAATTACCTGACCGTTTAATGAGCGCTCCGCCTCGCGGCAATTTTAATTACATTTTATAATAATTTTTGTGAATAAGCAAAAGTGAATTTATGTTTTTTTAAATAGCTGAAGAATGTATAATACTCGTATATTGTTTATCAATTAATAATTATTAATTGATATAGATTTAGTTTATATAGACTGTAAAAATATACCTTGAACGTGAAGAAATGGTTCTTCGAACTACGGTCACACTTCTATCTACATACCTATGTATTGAATTGATTATAAAAGCTAATTAATAAGATATTTAGGGCGGAGTTAGAAGCAAAATAAAATTATTATTATTATCCTACTAATTGGTTACGAGTTTGAAAATGTCTTCTGAAAGCATTGCCAGTTATTATTTTCATTTTATTTTTATTAAAAAACTTGAAGAAGTTTTTAAAAAGAATACTGGAAATGAAAAACAAATTGTACTAACAAACTTTCGGGTTACGTGTAATTTATAAAAAATCTTATTTGCCTGTAGGTACCGCCGCCGCCTTAAACACCTTCACAGTGGAAATGTGTCGAAATATTTCTTATTTAAGTAAGTGCGTATTTATGTCATTTTATAAGATTTAAAAGAACGACAGATTTGGTTGAATGAGAGAGACATGAATCCACTAACAGGTCACACTAGGAGCGAAGCGAAACGAATATACATTGGTTTCGCTTCGATTTGTTGCTACAGCGTCTGTTCAGGACCTACGATATAGTCCCGAAGCGGAGGTAGAGCAAAGCTATATTTTAGGACGTATTTAAGTGCCTGGAATAGGGCCTATATACTGAATAAACGACTTTTACTATTATTTGATACTTTGGATCACATCGCGAACTGCTTAGTTAAGCTGCGCTAGAGCGATGCGAACTTGCGAGCTTTCATGGCCGTGTGATATAAGCGAAACGAAACGAACATATATTTGCTTCGCTTCGCTACTTGTGTGGCCTGCGCTTAGTATTTGCAATAGTTTATATTAACGTTTAATTTATAGTTTTTAGTACCTTCATAAACCTTAATACGTTTATGATTAGATGTTAGGCTTAGTTCCTGGAATGAATCCCAGATTTCAATTTGTGTTAATAGAGAAACTGAACTAGTAGATATTTTAATGGTTATTAGGATCTAGGTATTTCACAACTTGGTTTTAGCAATTAATTTATTGGTCGCCATAAATATCCATAGACAAGCCATAGGGTTTGAATGGAAAGGTTTAGTATGAATAGTTAATATTCGAAGTTATTGCGAGCCGTCTAACTTTGAATGTTATATCTCATCTTACCTTGATGCATGGGTAAATACAGTCTTACTAAAGTTGTTGTTAAGATTTGAAGTGTTATTTGCCTGTTTTTGTAGGGGTCCCTCCATAACCAGGTTACTTACCTGAAAATAAGGAAAAATATACATGAGATCGTATTTAATAATTCAATCGGTAATTATTACTTACCGCAAATTTTGCAGCTGTTATATACAGTTAGTTTTCAAATTTATAAGTACATATTCTTAGAAGTCTTATTCTTAATAGTATAGAATAAATAACTTAAGTTTTAGTGCTTATCATATTAACAGTTTTGTGCACAGCTGTTAACTAATTATTTATTTTCTTACTACGAGCATCAATTGGTTCTTTTGAAGACAGAACGCCAAAAGTGGTTAATATATTCCGAATCTCGCCATTCATGTCACCATTTATTTATTTGTCGTCTGTCTATGTAAATTAAGGTTTGAATATTCGTTACGTGACACGTGCCATATGTCTGACCAAACTTATTACCAGCTCGATATGTTTATTGGCTGAATTTATCAAGGTAAATAAAAATAATAAAGTTAACAAAGTTACTTATAATATTACTGCAGTTTTTTTAAAATATTATGTGCATTACATATATTTTCTTGCAATGGTTAAGTCTTTAACTGCTTAGAAACTAAACACAACAGAAAATATTATATTGTTGGATTGGAGGTCATTCGCGTGGCGTATAAGCTATTATGGTAAAATGACTTCATTTTTATTCTAAGGCGAATGCAACAAAATTACAAATCTCAAATAAAGTCAAAATGATTGATTAAGAAGCAAAATGATTTAAACTTATCTACCTATTGACCAAATGAAACGTGTTAATATGAACAAGAAGGCCACAGAAGCGCATGCGCTTTAGACATAATTCTCGTGACTCGACAGTGGGTCAAGTCTTATTAAATCGTAATGGCGTCTACGTGCTCGATGGGCCTTAGTGAAATTATTGGACAAGAGTTATTGTACAGAGATAAACAACTTATCAAGATGTTTTGACGCGCAGGTAGCGAGTTGTCGAATGCTCAAGTAGTTTCTCAGTTTGTTACATTGTACAAATTGATTACAAGTACCTTACGAGTTTGTTATATGTATAGGTTGCGATTTTGTTACGAAAGTCAACAAGTTTATGTAAAATGTTAGCGCCATACAAAAGCTATAAAGAGATCATGTGGAAGTAATATCAATTTATATGTAGCGAACGACTAGTTAAGTGGCTTGTTTATTAAAATTTATTTATTTAAGAAATTGGTATTTCTACTATCTATCTTTCTTTAGTACTGGATTTATAATATAATCCTAGTCTTATTATTTATTTATCGTATAAATTTAGATCAATTTACTTCTAATATGCCTATTATTGTGTCTAAGAACCAAACAAATATTGATCATTGTTTCAAAACTTATTTAATTAGGGAAGCATTAAAAAAATAAATTATAAACTTAAAAATATAAATAGTGAGTGTGTGGACAAAAAACTTGTGCACTTTTAAAATCATTGATCAACTGATAACAGTAAAAGCTGCCTGCTACCGCTACTTATTATACCTACGTTTATGTAGAGAGTTAGAGACACGTCAACTCATAGCTTAAGAATTTTGGCGCCAAACATCGAAGAAAAGAAAGCGCGCGTCTACAAGTAAGTATGCCCGGAGGGCATAGAATTCATCAGTGTCAATGCCTTGCGCGTGAAAAAAGCTAATGGTTTTATTTTTTATGCCAGGTTTAATTTAAATTATGCGTTATAATTACTCAGTGATTTTTATGGTGGTTTTGTCAGCGTTTACAGATGCTATCGTGTTTACTTCCTCTATTTATAACCAGTAGTTATGCCGAGCAGCTGATAGGAACATAAATTCTATTTGGAGCGGAACGGTTTTCTAAACGACACAAGTTACCGATTTTGCTGCATTCTATATTCAAATAAATAGTCCCTTCTCTTTTCTACAGGGTAATTTGTACGAGAGAGGAAGCAGAATGGTTGTTTGAGAATCAAATTCGGAGGTTGTTTATTGAACGTGACAATTTGTCCACTACAGATTTTAATCGGAGATGAATATATCATTAGAAGAATGGATTTAGAGAGGATTATAGACTATCAAAGAAAGATAGATTCCTTTGGAAAAAAATTTGCTTTATAATACAGTATTGTGTTAAATGTTTTTTACGTTTTTGTTTTAGTTTTTAGTTACTTTCTTTCTTTCCATCAAATCTTGTTATTTGGAACTAAACATCATTTCAATTCCATGACAACTGTCGGTACATTGACAATGTCAAAATAAGCTAGTTTCCTAAATCATGTTTCGTTAAAAAGTCTATTTATATAATAGGAATTCTAAATAAAAATACTCTATATTTATTCTGAGAGCAAGTCTTCAGTCTGTAAGTATCTTAGAATTCGAGCTATTAGTGAGACAGATAAATAGCACCAATCGTAAGCGCAAACTGTCGTAATTTGTATCTAGGGCAGAAACTAATTCTGACAAATACGCGACTTGAATGGAACATAATTTTGCACCTTATAATGAGGCAAGGGGATGATAAATCAAGGACCTAGTGCTGAGAACTTATTCAATGGTAGTGTTGCGCAGTCGGTTACCGAAGCATGGCTCTTTTGTTATTTATTAATCGTTCTGATCGATTCCATAATCATTATTCATTTACTTATTCGATAGCGAATATGTTAAATGAAATATACTATTTATAAGCTAAGCTGAATAAGCTCAACGCCCAGCTGTGCTTACATTTAGCAGGTAAAATAGGACGCTTGATTTTTATGTTTTTGTCACAGAAAAATATACAGGGTTATTTGTAAAACATCAACAACCTCCTAGGGGCTGATTCTGGTGCTCAAATACAACAACTTTTTCTATGGGACCATTGCAACATTGAAACCTAAAAAAAATCACTTACCCATACAAACTGATGTCAGCTGGTAGCAACTTAGTATGGGGAAGTGATTTATTTTTGCGATTTCAATGTTGGTGTATAATACCTATTACACGTTGTATGCACGTTGTCACAGAACAAAAATATAATATTAAAAAGGTAAAGGTAACAAACAAAAAAACACCAACTAACTTTAGTGAATTACCAGGCGTAATTAAATATTACAGTTATTGCAAGCTTCGGTTTGTGTCACACTATCAAATACCTAAACTCGTAAGATTTGCGTGATCGTGTATCGAAATTTGAATAAATACATTAAGATAATGCCGAGCTCATTTACTACCATGATTTCATGTGTACAAAATCACCTGTTTACTAGTTCAGATAGCCTCTGACCCCCTGATAGTCCGATTTAATGTAAATAACCTCTAACAAGCTGTAAACACTGTTTAGTGTTGGGAAAGTAGATTCGGTTTCGGTTTCAATCAGTTGCCTGGGAGATTCGGTTTCATTAGCAGCGAAATAGCTGAAACCGAAAGCTAATCAAAACAAAAACTTAATTGACATTTCAACACTTTTATTGTAATTTGATGATGTAGTTATAACTTTCTTTCTATAATGGCTTTTAATTTAAATCGCAACAGCTCTAACAAACATACAAAGTAGTTTGTTGAATATCAAAAACATGAAAACGAAGTTTCGGTTTAGTCCAAAACCTGACCTGAGTCTGAGACATAAACCAACATCCAGTTTCGGTGGGATACAAACAAAGTATTCGCATAAATTAGGGACGTGTCATCATGCACGTGTAATTTCAAGACACAATTTCTTTCATAACATTTTTTTTGTGTATTGTAATTAGATACCGACATTTGGTATCGATAGTAAATAGATGGTTACTAATTACCGGACCCTAAACTTGTGATTAAACGCATTGTCACATCGATTCAAAAGGCCATTCATTAGTCTTTCGCAATCGGTGAATGATTAAACGTATTACTGACTTGCAGAAGATTACCACTAAGTTGTCCACTTCTGTGATTAGTTATCAAAATAGTAGTCAAAGGTTAATGTTTTATTAATAGTAATTTACTTATTTACAGTCAGTGAACATTGCAAATTGGATAATTGGAATATTATTAATCCTTTAAATCAGTTTGTTAATGTTAAAACAGGTATAAATACCGTTGCTTCGCGAATAAGGTTTAATGAGGGCTTTCTCCAGTTGGTGCCACTCACGTTGGGGTACTATCCAAGTCAGGTGATATACAGTTTTTTTTCAAAGGCCATTAAAAAGTATAATACTAACATCATCATGATTTCAACCATAGGACGTCCACCGCTGAACATAGGCCTCCTCTAGTGACTTCCATATTGGCCGGTTGGAAGCGGCCTGCATCCAGCGGTTTTCCGCAACCTTTGTCCACCTTCAATATAATCCATAGTCATCTTGTTTGTATGTATCCAACTAAATTATTATTTCTATCAGTCTTGAAGTTTGTGAACGAAAAACATACCATACCTAGCTCAACAAAACTCAACAATACATACTTTTTTCATAAGACCGCATCAAAATCACAATAGAAATCGCAACTCACTACACAATTAATTCACTTTAAAAGAACTTTTAAACTTAATATTATTATTGTCAGTTTATGGGTAAGAAGAATGAAGATACTATATTTTATAAATAGTCTAGAACACATTTTTATCATAATAATGTGACTTCCACTATTATTAGATACCTGCATAAATTACGTACATATTTATTTTCAATCATTTAGATTTACACCAATCTTCCAGATAAGTCGGACTAAATTTCTACTCACACCTTTCTCCAAATAAAAAAGTTACTGACAAGGTAGTTGATTCAGACTTGAATTATGGCTTAACGGCCCTTAAGTTATTTAGACGAAGATCGTTATTCATTTAACGACTCGATTGATCCGTATCACAAATCAATAGTGTTGTAAAAGTCGGTTAAGTCACTGAAAAATATACTATGTGAATATTAAAACCATAATTTATTAGTATTAACTCTCATAAATCCCCTCGTATGTGGGATACGTTAAAACATGTTACTTGCGGTAATCCGATCTTGTCCGATACAGACTGTGTGGTCCCTTACATTAAAAAGCATATTTTTTATTTTATTAACGTCTTTATCGACTATGTGCCAATACTGAACCAGGTTTTAAGTTCGATCTCTTTATTCTCTTCGTATTAATTTAAAATATAGCCATTGGATATTTTATATCACCTATAAAATAAATTCGATAAGTATCGAGAACGCGATGGCGCATGTGAAAGTAACTTAGTAATTTATGCGAGACAGTGAAAAGTAAATAAAAAAGAAATGATTTTGTTTTTTGATATCATCATTTCAGTCATAGGACATCCACTGCTGAACATAGGCCTCCCCCAGTGACTTCCAGATAGCGGCTTGCATCCATGCGGCTTCTTGCAACCTTTACCAGGTCGTCTGTACACCTTGTGGGTGGACGTCCTACGCTGCGCTTACGGTACGTGACCTCCATTCCAGAACCTTTCTGCCCAGTCGGTCTTCAGTTCTACGACCTATGTACCCTGCTCACTGCCACTTCAGCTTGCCAATCTGTTGGGCTATGTGTTTCTTGATTTACAAAAGCAAAATTTAGGCAATTTTTTTTTTGTATTTGTATTATCTACCAAAATCAGAGAGTTAATCAAACATACTATGATTTGGCATTAAATGAATCAATTTGATAACTCCGGTTAACGCAGGCTGTCAAATGTGACTTGAACAGTCTGAGGGTCAATTGCAAAGTCAGCCGAAAAATAACTTCCGTATACAATTGTGCTAGTAGATGGATCGCGTGTCATCAATCAAATAGAACTACCGCGCGACGGTCATTTTGATTTACAATTGAGGACCGAAGCTACGATGTCACAGCTTTTCAAGAACGGCCTAAGTTTTTTTTAAAAAATGTAAACTGCATAAGCGTAACTAGATTCAAGTCAAAACTATAGTTCTTTAAAAAAGTCTGGGCCTAAAAAGTCTGCTGGTCCTGTGTGGCACTGAATTATCTCATTCAACGCCACTGTAGCTGGTCATTAAACTGGTGATATTAGGCCACCATTATTGTCTTACCTGTTCTAATTTGTAATAGTGCTAAAGTATGTCCTTGCTTGATAAAAAACACAGTCAATACTTAGTTACATCGTTTTGGTTGGTACGGATAGTATGGCTTGGCATTTTTAGCTTCTAGCTGTGGTCATGTTTGCGCTTACAGAAAATTTTGTTTACAAATGCTATTAGAGACGTTAACGTAATCTTCACTACCTCGCTACTTCTCCGTATTTTGCCCTAACTACCTACTAAGTGATATAATTTATCATTGAGATGGACATTTTATTTTGTAACCTAGGTAAGCAAATAGTTACGTTATGAAGAATAGTAAAGTCCTAATTGATTAATTAATTTATAGATGGTGATTGTACTGCACAAATACAACAACTTTGTCTATGGTATCAACACCGAAATCGCAATAAACAACACTTCCACACACTAAACCGCCGACCAACTGACATCAATTAGTAGGCCAAATTATTTTGTTTGAGTATTCGATGTTCGTTGGTCCTCTAGAAATATTTGTTGTGGAATCACCCCTTAGAAGGAATTTAATTAACTAATAAATTAAGACCTTATATTAAAAATAATTCTAAAACAGTGTTATTTTTACGTCAAACTCTATACAAAATAAATAAAACAAGGTCGAAGTAATATTGCTTTATGAGATTAGTAAGCCCCTTGGCCACAGAATATGCATTTGTTATGCTATCTATGAAGTAAAATTACATCTTTTGGTAGCTTACACCCAGTTGGTTTTCAAGTACAGAAGTAAATGTCAAGTTGCACAGAATATTTACGCATAAATGGGTTTCCTTAGTCGTTTCTCTGTTAGTTGTCACACGATCCGGGCCAGAGGTTATCTAAAGATCACTGGACCTGACCTTTGTTCCTTACATTAAAACAGCCACTATTCTACTAAAGGCATATCATAAATAATACGTTATTGTTATTGTATTGTAGTTCACATCTGTTTTTTGTGAGTCAAAGCAAATACATTGAACTTTCCAGGGAGAAGCAGTAATAACTGCTTTATTAATCATAAAAAACATGAGAATTACACATGACACTTAATAAAATATGTAAGTAAAGTAGTGTCTATAAATGTCTAGGAACTACACAATAGAAAATCAGTTGTTAGAAGGTAACCTTTTCAGTGAGGCCCATGGCATCCAAGGTGTTAAGGGACTCTCATCGTTAAAATCGATATCCAGATAATTTACAGATTTTAATTTTGTATCGGAAAAAAAGCGTACCTATTAGAAGTGCCTAATCGTATTTCTTGTCACAAACCAAACATCTAGTATTATTTATTTAAAAACATTTTTAACATCATTGTAGTAAATTACAATTTGATAATTATGAACAAGTAATGGTTAATAATAAAACAATAGTTTTAAAATTAAGTATGAATAAAGATTTGTTAGTAACCGTTCTGTCTTTTAACTTACTCCGTTTAGTAATTTACAATAAGATTTTTTTTTGTAGCCCAGATCGGGAAATGAAAGATTTTTCCACTGGTAATGTAGAGTTTTATTTTACGCTAAATAAGTGTCATCTTTAATCCGTTAATCCTTTGTTTCTTATACTAAATATTAGGTCTAATGCCTAACAAACAAAGTAAACATGGAAACATTTGTGAAATACGTTTGTTAGATGGTCGGGCCGGGTTATCCGCCATCGGCCGGATCGTTTGAATCGCGGCCGTTGTCGCAACAGATGCAATTGCATTACGAAAACAGCATTCGCGTGACAGTCAACGCTGGTGGTACACTAAAATGCTGCTTTCTTTTTCTTCATCTTTTTAATAAATTGGTACTATTCAGTTTTGAACGTAAATAATTACTTAAGGAAAATGTTATATCAGTTGATTAAATTGTAACTTTTTGAAACACAAATTAATAATAATAGTAGCTGTTTATATTTTTTAGCATCCTAATAATTTGTACTGTCTATTAATCACACTTAAATGCGCTTAGTTTTTATTTTAATATATATATATGTATATATATTTTTGTTTTTAAGAACTATAATATACCTAATTTGAGACATCGGCAGAATTGTGTTAGTCAATACATAAGTTTTCGTCATAATACTAATATATAATTTATAACAGACAGTAGGTACAAATTATTCTATAAAATATAAGCACCTGAAACTCATTTTAGTTTCAAAATGTTACAATTTAAGTAATATATTTTTAAATAATTATTTTATATTATTTATAACTGACGAACAACTTTTAGTTGTTTTGTTCCCGTTAAGCAACACTGCCTTCAGTGTGTAGAAAGTTGAACATTAGGAAAGTAAATTAATTATAAATAGGAAGCTATACCAGATGAATTAAACTTACAAGCAAGAAGTCAATTACGTCAATTTTCTACATTGACCTGAGCGGGAATCAAAACTGGGACCTCAGAGATGGCAACGCCAAGGCGTGCTCGCATCTCGACTACGGAGCCCGATAATAAAGTTTAAATAAATAAATAAAATCTTAAAATATTGAGTACCTGTATTAATTGCCTATATTATATTATTTAATTAAGTTTAAGAGGATGGATTGAATGCGGCATTTTAGGCCCTTAACCCGTGAACGTCGGTCGTATTGTCCCAACATCGATGTTAACGAATGTTATCGTTATCGGCTCGACTTTCGGTTTGGTTGGCATAGCTACGACTAATGATGTTAGTAACGTGGTATATAAGTCAACGGCTTTGAGGTATTGTAATCGAATCTCGAAACAAACTCGGTGTAGGGCGTTGGCACGGAATAAATAATACACAAGTATGCTCCTAACAACAGACAAAGGATGCATAAAATACTAAAACAACAGCAAAAGCAGAAATTAAAACTTCTGTTGAGGTGAAATTGAACTATAAAATAATATCTTTGTCTTTTAAGTGGCAATCAAAAACAATGGCAATGCGTGAACTAATAACAGAATACGCAGCTAAAGTTAAATAGGATCTTTTGCGCGCAGTGGATCATAATAATCATTGGACTTCCAAGGATGTTTATAAGTTAACATATCAGTTTTATTGGTTGACATTATTGTTATCTTTAACTGACTAAATAAAAAACAAAATTTACTAAGTAGCATATTATAAACTATTTTAGTTCTTACATATTTAATAGTTAATACTTCGTATAATTTGACACAATTTGAGTAGTTCCAATTAAAACTACGCAAACACTGAAGAATACATGATTATACTCACATTATCTCATAAGTACAGATTGTCACCAATTGTTATTGACTCTTGAAGGGTTGGACGTGACCTTAAAAGCTATTAGTTGCTTGTGGTATGAATATCATCTATAACATACCAACTCTCATATGTATTATACGATACGGTAATGATAGCACCGTGTTATTATCGTGTCTGTAACGATATTGGTTATTGCGATGGGTGGTCTCGGCACTTGATTGTAATGGGCCGCTTTGACCGTCCGGCTGTGAAGTGTTAATATTTACGAGTATCAAATTTCATACCCCGGAATTAATAAATGAAAAATATGCGAATGCAGAGTGCGACTGTACCAAATGTTATTAAGTACATTGTTTTATTGTGGGGAGAATTTAAAAATACTCATTGGTTCAATAGCTGGGTTAATTTAATAAAGTTGAGTTATAACTGTTATTATGTTGTAGGTAATATTAAAGTCACGTGTATTATTATAAAGCTTAAAGCTATACAATCAAAAGTCTTTTAGAATCTAGGAATTTATCTTAGGAACCTTAAATCTATTAGGCACTTAAGCAGATACGTGTTTTTACTATTTACAATAGTGAATTTTAAAATTGGGTACAAAATCACTGTTACGCTTCGCTACACGTCATGATCCCATTTCCCTGAATATCAGGCAGTTAGGGAAGTTTTATCACTCGCTTATCCAGCCTAAATAGATAGGATAGGTTGTAAAGGGGTGAACGAACGTGCTAAAGGTGCAGGAGGTGTTTTTAATATCGTATATAAAGCTCGACATACAGCAAACGCTTGATTTAATATAAAAACATCTTTATATTTTAGTATGTGGGGCGAGGTGTTTATGATGGGACTTTATATTAAAATAATATATTGATACCGAACAGACTTTGTATCTTTATTACAAAGACAAGACTTTTACCTAACTCCATATTGTGGGGTGGCCAAGACAAGGGAGTAGTGTCACAGACCATATAATAATGTCATAGACGGCAACACTCAGACAATATAATTAACATTGAATAATGTTCCGATTCACGTATTACTATTACAACAACCTACTCATCAATTTGTCTTGCCCTGGTTTCATTAAAAGGAAAAGATAAGTAGTTTCTGAAGTCTCCTAGACTTTGCAAATTGACAAATATATTCTTATTAATCTACAAGTGATTAACGCAAAATTTTAACCTACATATAACCTACATATACATACGTGTGTACTGCATGAATACAGTGTTTAACACCGAAAAACCTAAGTTATCATGCATGATAGACTTTTTGCAGTTTCTTTAGATGAGACAAGGTGATTATTATTGACGACCGCTGGACTAGTGGTTCGCGCGTCAAACTACAAACTTATGTAGTACGGGGTTCGTATCCCGGAAGGTATATACAATTGTGTTTGCGTAATAAGCACAAACGTTTGTGCCCGTGTCATGAATGTCATATTAGGTAAAGTATGTCTATTCGTTATCTAGCCGCTATAGTACATACTATGCTATTTACTATATTATTATTATACAGGGTGTCTCTGAACGAATGGATCAAATCGAACAGGAGCATGGTAGGGGTCATTCTCTAACTCTTATGCTCTATGAAAGTAGGTTCAATTTTCGAAGGATAAATCGCATAGAGTTCTACAAATAATAAAAACAAACTATCAAAAAAACTGTTTTTTTTTGTTCAGTATGATGTACTTGTAGGACGGTTTGCATTTCCTTATAGATAGTTCTTTTAATGATGATTACCTAGCAAAGATATTGTGCACCTACAGTACTGTGAAAGAAAAAATGGGACAAACATTTCGCTCTAACTAACATTTTACTTCATTTTCAAGCAATTCTCGTGAGAAAAAAATATCTGTCTATCTAAAAGCGTGGGTCTATCTTTAGGTCATCAGGAAGGTGGTGGTATACAAATTTTCTTCGTAACTGTTACAGTAGGCAGTTTGCGGTGGCAACCCAGCTGTGTGAAACGGTTTTTATAATTGTGAAGCAATCACACCTGGTGAGTAACGGTGAGGGTTATTTCAGAGGAGTACTTACCTACTGGAAAGATTGCATGCCCCGGTATAATGCATACTATGTTGTGGGATAATGCATAGTATGCGTGAGTGTGCATCATGTTAATGAAATTAAAAAGTTTTTAACGAATAAAGTGTGTCCCAAAAAAAAGGCAAACGGAAATCCAGAAATAGAGCACACCTGCTTCAAATCACCATCGTTTTTTTATTTACCTATTTAATTTTTTTATTCACCTATTTCAAAAACAATTCTCTTAAGTCATCGTTTGAAAACAGAGCTATAGGTATATATTTTTAATATCGTTCGTAACTTCAAATATCGCGGAACGTACGTGGTTCGGGTACCCCTTTCGGAACTCTCTCTCTCGCAACTCGGAACTGAAATTTAGAACTAAGGCAAAAGAATTTGGATTTTTTTAGGGACATTCGGTCTTTGTGACCATCCCTGTATTTTAGGATTAAACTTTCAAAATAAAATATGGCTTAGCCTAATAGGTTAAGTTAATAAGTTTTTATACGCTAATGAAGACCAACAGTACTTTGATTGAAAACGTCTCTTTTAATTTGTCCCAGACCGAGTCTACATCTTCCGGGGGTCACGTAGGGGCTCGGGAATCCGGGATGGGCCTCTAATTCAATTTCTGCGTTTGACGGAACCTTTGCTTTCGTTTACGTTCTTGTGACCACAATCAACTGCTACTTAATTACCTTTAGGATACATTTCTTTACCGGTGCGTAGGTAAATTAACGTTTTTTATTGCTTCCTTTCCCTAATATTTAATGTTTCCTTACCATGCGACTCGTGAGTGAGAACCTCCTTTGGGCAGTCGCTTTCAATTTGCTTGATGGTCCGATTGGTGTAGTTATTCGATTCGAAAGCAAAAGGTCCCATGTGCATTTTCCGATTTGGGTCAATTTAGAAATGATACTTTTCGAAATTGGCTCGTGTCTAAGTGTAATGGGAGACGTCACTAGCAAAATTCATTGTCTACCGCCGCGGTAAGTTATTTTGTTACAAATAACACAAGGATGTTAATTTCTTACGTCAGGATCAGTACCATGACAATAGATAAATAAATATTGGACATCTTCACATACATTGCTCCAATCCTATGGTTAGTAGCCAAAGCACTTGTGTTACAGAAATCAGAAAGAACGACGGTACCACAGCACCCGGACCTGAGACATTTCTACATTGACCGACCGAGAAACGAACCCGGGACGGAGGTCGTCAAAAGAATATGTGTGTTGTTTGACACAGTTTATACATTATATGTAACAGGTATTATATATGTATATTTAATTTACCCACAGCGGCTCTCGTCCAAACAAGTCACGATAAAAATAACCTTGATTCATATTTTACCAGCTTAAGGTAACGCAGGATAAATATTTTATTCTTAATACCAATAAGTGGTCGTTTCCAGAATTCCCATACGACACGAGATTAAGTTGTCGACGAGCGTTTCGATTTCACTGAAGGCTGACCATAATCTGCAAATCCTAAGTGCCTTATAAGCAATTACTGTCAATGGCGTTACAAAATTACCATTAATTCACACTCTAAAGTGTTAATTCAGTTATTGGTGACTTATTTATCGAACGAGTCTTGCAAATTCAACAGGTTTGAATTGTAAGCAGAGGAAATAACTATGTCACCAAAGTAAACATACGGCGTGAACGAAAACTGTTTTGATAAATTGTTGTTTAAGCGCCATATTTCAAAATGGCGTAGGGCCTGCGCACGCGCACGCGGCGCTTGTTAGCTGCGTGCGTTTTTCACGAATACGCCGGATGTGTGCTTGTGGCGTGCACCCACTCAATAGCCGATATAGACCTTATTTATAGCTTGGTTTCTTCATTAGGTTGACGTTGCCGCTTGTACAGACAACAGCTCGTCAAACTACCACATTTAAAAAAAAATATATTGATCTCTACATGCCGGACTTACAAGTTGAAAATCGATGCAACGACCTTTAACTTTTTGGGTAGGTTGACCTGCCTTCGACTGTAAAAGCTCAATCGAATACTTATTGAAAATAAATTACATCGAATTCACTCAATTATAAAACTTCAATTTTCAAAAGAAGTCCTCCTCTAGGAGGCCTCTAGGCCTCTAGGCCTAGAGGTGAGTGTACCTGACTTGGTGTCGCTATCTCTAAGGTTCAATTCCCAGTCGGTCAATCTAGAATAATAACTTTTCTATATTGTCTCGGGTCTGGGTATTGTGGTACTGTCTTTGTTTCTGATTTCTGTAACACAAGTGCTTAAGCTACTTATCATAGGATCAGAGAATAACGCATCAAAATTGTTAAATTCTTACCTCTCAGGCAGATTACAAACAGTAAACGTTAATGATACTAACTCCTCTGGCGCCCCGCTTAAAATGGGAGTGCCCCAGGGCTCAATATTGGGACCGTTGCTATTTTTGATCTATATTAACTCCCTTTCTATTCCAAAGACTACTGTGAGATAATTCTGTTTGCTGATGATACTTCTTTAATCTTCAAATCAAAAAGAGGCGAAGAAATATTAGACGAAGTAAACGGAGCTCTCTCTAAGGTATTAAATTGGTCCACAAGTAACAACTTACTTCACAAAAAAAAAACAAATGTATTAAATTCACTATGCTTAACGTGAAGCAAACTAACCCAGAAAATTTCCTAAATGGTGAAAAACTTAATCTATCAAACTCCACTGTTTTTCTGGGCATTACATTAGTTTCGAAGTTGCAATGGGGACCACATGTTGACACTCTGGCTGGGAGACTTGCTTCAGCTGCCTTTGCGGTTAGAAAAATTTGACATCTAACTGACGTTGTAACGGCAAGGCTCGTGTATTTTAGTTACTTTCACAGTATTATGTCTTATGGTCTGAGAGATTTCTTTAAAGAAATCAACATACTCACTGTAGCCTCTCAATATAAATTTGATAATATCATGTACGTTCGCAAAAATTTAGATCTATTTATAAAAAAAGTGATATTCATTCATATAACACAAGAAACAAAAACAAACTTGATGTATGGTCAGTCCAGCCTGCTCTAAACTGATGTACCTACCTGTTTTTTTTGTGGCAGCTAGTGGTGACTGAGTTTGTTCCGGCGTTTCTTCTCAGCACTTGCCAGATTGTCTATGTCTTGTCTCGAAGCGCTAGTAGGGCCCAAAAAATAAGGAGACATGGTCTGCCCCATATGGGCCAATAATGTTATTATTGACGTTCATAAGTGGCAGTTCTCTGTCCTAAATTAAATAAATAATTTTTGACTTTGACTTGACTTTGCCATAAAAGAGAAGTAACTTTTAACTCAAGTATAGGTATGTATAACTCAATGTACTAGCAATTTTATTCCACGGATTTAGATACTTGCGATTCACAAAATGTGGCTTGTTTCGCAGTAAGATAATCTGTGGCTAGTTTATGTGGTGGGGGTGATACAAAACGTGTGTGCATTACTGATTTATACGCAGTCTCGATGCAGCGCGCGTAGGCGTCCAATGTTCCCGATAAAGTAGTTATGGTGAACTATGTATCTCTCGCTGTTCAATCTCCAAGTTGGCATCTCTGAATCTAATGGCTTTCGATTTATGATTTATGGTTTGTTTGTTAAAATAAAAGTGAAAGTTATGATTTATCTGACTGCACTTATATGCTTATACGACAATTCTAATACGACAAGGCCTATAAAATATTGGTTTGCATTGCGATAAAATCTTTTGATGGCCGCCTCATGCAGTGAAGGTAATTGTGTTTCAAAGAATATAATGTTCGGTAATTCGATATCTCGAAGACAACCCACTCGTTTGGAAAACGGAAGATTAAAAATATGTCATATAAAACACAATATGCTAAGGACCATTAAAATTTGCAAATTCTTAAATTGGTTTTGTTAACCCCTTAGCCCATTTTATTGTTACGCGATGTCATGCGACCGCTCTCGTCAACCATTAATGAATACGAGGTACAATATAGAGTTATAAGAAATAGAATTCACGAGGTTAAACTCGAATGAAATTGTTTTTTTATTTATTTAATACCTGGTTTGACGTCGACTGAATGATGTCTTATTTAGGATTTAGGTTAAATCTATATTTAAGAAGGTCTACGTGTGATAATTAAACAAGTTTGGTTTAAACAATAAATTTAACTATATTAAGACTGAACATGTTAGATTATTTTATTTTTAGAGGCTGAATTTTATTTACGTAAACTTAATGCATAGGTACGGCAGAATATGTTAACATATTCTAAAAACATGTTTTGTTTTCAATAAAATATTTGTATTTGTAATTAACAGCTGTTTTTTCAATTTTTTCACTGGAAAACTAGTAGTAACCATATAGTACTCGTACTTGCAGAATGATTTTTTAAGGTCCGCTGTCCAGTGGCATTTCCCCACCGCGTCATGACGTCACGTGGTTAACAAATTGTAGCGTCTCCGCCGCGCTCCCGGTTAATTAGCGCTATTTACTATTCTGTTACTTCGCTAGTTGCGGCTGAACTCTGCCCTGAGGGGCTAATCGCCTTATTGCGATGCGAAAGAATTTATGTACACTTGTGTGAACACTGTGAACATGTTCACTTCGTTACGATAAACAAAAATAAGTTACTATTGTGTTGTTGGGAGAGAAAAATCATGAAACGTACTAAATATTTTATTTAAATTCTATATTGTACGGCCCTTTAGATTAAACGTTGCAAAACAGGAGAACGCAGGGTAATAATGTGTTTTTGGTTACGTATTTTAAATCCGATTTGCTTTAGTACGAATTTCATTTCTCCGAAAACGTTTTGTCCTTTTTTCATTTTCCATATTTTTATTATACCGAAAATACAATTGACATATGGCGGATATTCCGATTTTCGATTGTAATTTTTTTTAAATTCTATATATTTTGAAATCTTACTCAACATTTGCCAAAGCTATTAATGTTAGATGATTTAGTTTCCAGAAAAATGCTTCCAATATTATAATAATTCGCACTGTGTGTGGTCACTGTTCTAACCTAACCTAACCAATTTAGTCTTATTATATACGCAGTATTTACTAATCAGTTAGAAATAAAAATTATCGTAAGTAAAACAACGGTGAATCAAAAAAAATATGGTTTTGATAATCGGGTATCAGTTTTTCTGGAAAATGAAACATCGGTAAAATCAATTTATTACTTACAATATTATGTAAAAAAAAACTACATGGTAATCAAACTTCGTTCGAACTATTGAAATTCAAACATTTTCAACAAAACACAAGAGTTTCGAAAGTAAGATAGGTTACCTGCACATTTATCGTATTCGTAAGAACAATTATATCCACCAATACCTGATTGATCCATAACTAGGTATACAGAAAGGGAGAAAACAGTTTCTAGCTCTATTTGCAACGTTTTGCATTGCTATGGGGCTAAGTGTACCAATAATCTGATGATTTAGTTTGAAAAAAGATCATGAATTCCTTCATAAGGCTTATATTGTATCTTTTACTAAATGTGCAACATTGAAATCGTATTTTAATGCTTCTTAACAAAATATGCCATACCTCGATGAAGGTACATACTGAAATAATTTAAAAAAGGCCCATAGAGCTTTAAATTTTTACCACGATTTTGATGTAGCTTTCATTTAAAGTTGTAGTAATCAACAGCTGATTCCGTGGTTTGATAAAGTATATTCATAATCATCATCATTTCAGCCATCCACTGCTGAACATAGGCCTCCAGCAATGACTTTCAGATTAACCTATTTCTTTTTTTTACAATTTTGTGATATTCCAGCAAGAGAACACTGCAGGGTTAGTAACTCAGTCTCTAGTTATCAGTCGACTAATCAAGTGTATTTGTAGTTTTAAACCCGGCATTTTACGTAAACTCAGGAATACTTTTCACTTCACTTGACGTATGATCTGGTTTGAATGGCATAGCAAAGGCGTGGCTTTGCGTAAGAAGCAAGGCCCGGCTAATTAGTTTCGTCGTGTGCTTGTTAGGCAACGTGTCTCGGATATATCATAATCGGCGCGCGCGCAGGATCCGATTTGTTAACGTCGCTTGCTATGCATAGGCAATGGGTGGCATTCATGCCAACTTCACGGGTTAGAATGTTTTCAATTAGTAGAGTTTAGTAAATTATGCACAGCACTAATTACTAAACTGTACTGATAATTCTATAATAGTATTTTTAATAGTCGGTGAAAGGGTAAGTAATGCAAAAGATATAACCCACACTCCTTTTGGCGTTCGGGTCAAATTTCATTCAATGACAATACTTCAATAGATGAATAACAAGATTAA
Source organism: Anania hortulata (assembly GCA_963576865.1). Lineage (NCBI taxonomy): Eukaryota > Metazoa > Arthropoda > Insecta > Lepidoptera > Crambidae > Anania > Anania hortulata. Next base: position 16,582,508 of record OY756395.1, on the reverse strand, counting down.
TTATTAGGTCAGTTTTTTGTTTTTCCATTTCTCCATTTTACTTGAAGATTGTCTGGATACGTCATTCTGTAAAAATCATGTGTAATCACTTTGTGTATGTATGATGTGCGATAAAGAGTATCTAATCTATCTATCTATCTCAATATAATGAATAAGAATTCATATCTATGTTGTTCTTTCGTTATTTTGTATTATTTTTCCGAATCAACAAGTTATCTAAAGTTTTAATTCAGAGGTGACGTTAAATACTCTGTCTCAAAATAAGTAAGGCCAGCGTTCTAGGAACAGACTGTACAATTGCTCAGTCTTTTTCTAGGTATCCTAGCCGAACTTTAAGGCCAATCTAATTGTCAGTTAGCAGCAACACTAGCAAAAATACGAGGCTCCATACACTTACAAGCGCGAGTTACGACCGGTAATACTACGTAATGAGGTTATTACGGACGCGGTTAACTTTGGACGGGTTACGTGGAACCTATTTTCATACGTTACAAACTTTTGTTACATAAACTATACATAGAAAGTTTAGAAAGTTGGTAATATTATTTTGATGGCTATCGGTCATTTAAAAGCAATTACTGGAAGCGTATTCGACCACAGATTTTCTCTAAGTTAGGTAAACAACGTGTCGGTTTTACGCGCAATTAGTGGGCTGTTTTGTTTTGAGTTTTTGTCCTGTAGACCTTTACAATAATTAATCATTATGAATGTACTTACCTAAATTAGTAATCGAATGCAAATGGTTATATGGTTAGAAGTATATAATTATAAGGCAAACATTATCTTTAGGATTACAGAGGGAATACATTTTTTTTTGCAATTACATGCCAGTTAGATCAAAGATAATAAATTAATTAAAGTCAACATCACATGATTGCTCTGATTCAAAGGTAAGTATTAAAAGCACTTGTGTTATAGAAAGCAGTAACAACGACGGCACCACACCATCCAGATCTGAGCAAGTATAGAAAAGTTCTTTGTCTACAATGACCCGACCGGGAATCGAACCCGGGTCCTCAAAAATGGCAACGCCAAGACCGGCGTTCTAGCCGCTCGGCTACGGCGCTCATCAATCTAAGACACTTGAAACAAATCTACCGCCTCAGGCGGAATTCGATCCCGTTTTTCTAAATTCCGGGTGACTGCTTTTTCGAACTGTGCTACTGAGGACGTCACCTAACCTGTCGAAATGTTTCAAGTGTTTCTCGCTGTCAAAGTCAGTGTTTTGTCTTCCAATGATGCGGCTATACCAGACTACAGTGCCTCTATCTTCGAGATACCTACTGTAGGGATGACGACTATCTTTTTTCGTCTATCAAGTAGATTATTAAAAAGTATTGGACATGTTTTTTTTTGTTTTTTTACATAATCAAAATATTACAGAGATATATATTGATTTGAAATGTCACATGACGACACGTCTTGGTATATTTTTTACTTAGAAGTGACATCAGTATAACCACCACTCCGAACTTTGACGCGCTCTATCTTTATCATTTGTTGGTTGATTGACAAAAAAAAAATATAGGTGTCCTTTATTGTTGTATAATCTAACTGACGGACTTAATAGAATTTCATTTGATTTACCCAGTCGTCATACCTATTGCACACATTTTTTTCACAATCTCACCAATTTTCTAACCCTAAACTTAGCAAAGCTTGTACTAGGCGACTAGATAACGGATAAGCATATTTAAATAAGTTTGCCACGCCTGATACATTTGATATTTTGTTTAGGTTAAGATAAACTTTTGACATTAACTGTACTTAGTGCAAAAGCACAAAAAAGGATTAATAAAATTATTAAAATCGGAGGTGTCCACCACGAGGGCGTCCGCCACTGACAGTTGTCATTATGAACTTTAATTCACATTTCACAGTTATCGATTCAATTCAGCCAAACAAGCTGCACTCATTTGTGACCAGACAATACCTACTGAAAAGGGGTGTGTATGTATTTGAAATACGGCGTCATTCAGAGAGGGATATTAAAAACGGGTCTTCATGACAACAGTTAACAAGACCGTAAAAAGTAAGCGCCGATGGACCATCGCGCAGGCGAGAGTGACCCGGTCGTTAGATATGGTCATGGCCAATATTAATACGTACAGTCAATTTGTTAGGTAGGTATTATCAAACAACAACATGCCGTCTGGTATTATGTTTCTGATTGGTGTTATGTTTCAACTTTATTGAAATATTTTATTATTAAAATACACTTTATTTAATTTAAATAATTAATAATTGTTGATCACTTATTATTATTGATTGATTGAATGATTTTTGTTTCTATTTTCTGCAAATGTTATGCTATTTATAATTGGTTTAAATTATTTCGTTTATTAATATATGATATGATATTTTTGTTAATATTTTTTTAAACGTTTTCGTTTCCTTTTTTTTTAAATTGTTTTGTTTATTGGATCAGATGATAGCATTCAGAATATTAGTGTCGTATATCGCCTATGCCAAGACTAGAGCTGAGCGACCTTTTTGCCACCAAGTATTCTGATAACTTGCTTTTTTGTAAATAAAATAATTTTTTCGGTGCCAAATAAAATATTACTTTACTTTATGTCGGTGATCTTGGGTTCGATTCCCGGCTGGGGTCAATTTAGAAAACAATCTTTTCTTTATTGGCTCGGGTCTAGGTGTGTTTCGCAAAGGTCATTTTCTGGTAATGCCTCTTAACAAAAGGATGTGAATTGCTTATTTCGATACCATGTAAATTAGTGTGTTGTTTGACGCATATTTATTTATTTTTCTTGAGAATTTTAATAGAGAAAACCATAATTATGTATGGCCTTTGATCCCTGTACCTATTGTTGTCTCAAATCATAGATGACGACCGTCTGGTGTAGTGGTCCGCGCTCCGGACTACAAAGCCAGCGGTTGCGGGTTCGAATCCCGCAAGGGGCAAATGTTTGTGTGATGAGCACGAGCATTTGTACCTAAGTCATGGATATTTATAAAAATATTTAAGTTTGTTTATCCGTTATCTAGTCGCCATAGTTCCTACAAGCTTTGCTTAGTTTGGGGCTAGCTAATTGGTGTGATTGTGGAAACAATTTATTATTATTATTTAAAGAACTTCTTTTTTCAGGTTAAAGGACAAAGTTAAATTATTTTGAATTTTACGGTGTAGGATTTTTTAATAAGTCGCACCGCTATCACTTTATAGAGTGAATGCGCCTATAGGTAAGTGACGTTATTATTTAGGAGAAACTGAACGTCGTACAGTATCAAGATGTAAAAAGAGAGGCAGAATGAAGGGAGATGTGAAAAAGAGTCCAACAACAGGAGCAAAGGTCTTAAATTGTATAATTAATACTTGTCATTTACTTGTACAATTTCCCAAAATGGAACCACATTTTAAAATTGAAATCATCTATATTATCGTATTTTATTACCAACAGACAATACATGACTGTATTATTGTTTAACAAGTGAATACTAGCTAAAGCGTCTGTTACTCACACCCCACCCTTATACATATTTCTTCTATATATCTGCTCTGCCTACCTACTATGTAGCAACATATGGTACTCTACCTACCACAGACGGCAGTAAACGCACCGTACCGTAAACGTGCGACTGCCGCGCGGGGCGGCGTTGCGTTGTTGCGTTGCGTCGCGGCGTATCTTAATTGATTGGACCGCGGCCATTACACGCCATTGCCTTTCAGCTGTCAGGGTTGTCCACCACTGGCATTTTTGTTAAATAGTTAGGTTTTTTACCATCAAGTAACGAAAAATATCATCCACCCTATGTCTTACATTGAATAAAGAGTCAAACATCATACATATTGTATATTTGTATTAATAATTCGTTTTGTGTTTCTATGCCGCTGCAACAACTTTTTATTATTTTGAAAATGTGGTGTTAAGTTTTCATTGAATAATTTCACGAGTGCCCTTCCTCCGATAAAAAACCAGTAGCTATTGGGTAACAATAGTTTAGCTATTGTGTCCACGCATAAACAGAAGAAGTAAGTTCATAGTAGTGAAGACATACTTACTACATCATAATAATAAAATTATTCTTAGTATCGGCGATTGGTAAATTAGTTGTTGTCGGAAGCCGAATGCACTAGAACTAAACGCTAAGTTTCACACATCTATCGTGTCGTTCGGACGGAGACGCAGCAACGTACCTACCATTTAATGCCGAACGCAGGAAAACGGACGATTGTGGTACGAGTACCGCGATCAAACGCAAAAAATCAAGCCAACACGCGATGCACCCGGTGTGGTTTGGGCTCTAAGTAACAAATTACTTTCACGTTTATTGTAATAACAATGATGTAGAAACCCTGTCCACGCCTGCCTCTGTTAGTTAATTTGCCGACGCGACATGTCGTAACGAGCACGTGTAAGCCTTTGTATGTGCTCGTCTGTGCGGGTGATTAAGACTTTCTGTTCTTCATTACAGATTAATAACGTCGAATCTGCCTAATTAATGTGTATCTGATATTTCTGTCTCCTGTGAACATATTTTCTTTTCCATGTTGTCATTTACAGTTAGTAAAAAAGATCAAAGATCTTTTAGATGAGACATTTAAAAGTCTGACCGATGAAATTATTCAAGGGTTGTCAGGTGCGAAACGAAAATATCCGTCATCATTAATATACTGCACTAATAAAATGTAATTAAAACAAAACGGAGGAGTAAAATGTTGCACTTATTCAAGGCGCGATCTCGTTAAGAGAATATTAAATGGTAAACCAGTGTAACAAATCAGTAAGTTATAACAAAGTGTAACAAATCATACTGAGGGTAAATCAACCTGTCAACTCCGGGCCTCGGGCGTATCTGTACTACCTACTTCGAAAACTTTTTTGCTTACTTGTGCGTATTTTTCGGCCGAGAAAGGGGTTATTTGAGGTTATACGTCAGCCAAAGAATGTTTAATATCAGCAATTACATTGCGGTTTATAAGGAAAGGTGTTTAAGTGGTATGTAGAGTGACTTCTATCGTAATAAATACGTTTTTTTTAAGCAATTTTTTAAGTGCAAGTTTTGTATCGATTTTTTATTGTGAAAACTCGATTAATGGATTCAACCCGAACGATTTGTGGATGTTTTTCAAATACGCATTTTGTATGTTGTAGATATTGCGATCGTTTTGAAGTGCATTAGCTCACGCAAGATGCAAACTATAGCAAGTTTAGTACAGTCAGTGACGTAAGAAGCTTAATAGAGTCTTTCTTATATGATTGATAACAAAGACCAAAAGTCTACAACATTCCGGCCTATCTATTTACAGCCAATAAGAATCGTTCACATTCCAGAAAGCGTTTATGTACTTACATACCAAGACTTGAATTAATGAAGACAGTATTGCAAATTTAGAGTTATGTAACTGTTTAAAGGCATTTACTAAGCATGTGCAAATAAATACTTAAGATAAGGAAGATTACTGCAATACGAACTTCTGGTTCTTCGAATAAAATGATTTGGTAATTTATATTATCTGTGATAACTATTTATTATAAGTATTTAATGGTGTTATCCAGTAGTTATTTTATATTAGCTTAGCTATGTTTGTGACTTGGTGTTATTCAACATATACTTTTATCTGAAGTGCTAACCTACCTACCCTACTACTACCAAAATACAGAAAAGAATAAAATAAATAATTTGTCTCGAGTACAACTCTTAGTATGGAATTAATATCGAAATCTTAAAAGAATATTAAATGCTCTACACTCCACACTATCGTCAAGGTAGATTGTGTGTTTAGTATAGGATGATTTTTTTATTTAATTCACCATTAATTTATATGGCGGGATCTAAACTTATCAAAAAGCAGTTTTTCTGTAATCAAAGCTTGTTGCAGTGCCAAAATATCAGAAAGTCAATACAACAATAAAACAAGGTAACACATGATAATAATCCGGAAACAATAAATTCTAATGCTCCTTTGAAAAGTCTTTTCTTGAAAAGTTTTTGCTTGACTCAGAGCCCAAACTTCATCTAACGCGTTCTCAACCTGCGCGCGCGTAGGATAGGATCGCCGGCGCATCTCAAACGCAACACGTTCACATACCTTTATGCATTGTGCAACAGGGTCGCTACGCGCGTGTGCGATCCCACTCGCAGAAATAGGGTTGCCTTGCTATCCTTGCAGGTTTTTTTAAACTGAAAAAGCATTTAGTTAAATGACAATAAATTCCTGATTCGCAGTGTATTTTTTTACCTAATTTTCCGCACTTAGTTTAAAGCCGGTCTTTTGATTGCGGGCATTCTTCCTTGACTTCTACAAACAAGTTAACTTTGAATTTGAAAAACAGATACTTTTTATTTACATCAATTTCAGTCAACGCTCAGCAACGGTGTTACGTAAAACTTTTACTCTTTAGTCATAAATCACAACGATTTTGTATTTATAAAATATATAAGTTTCTGGGCCTTGAAAATTAAAATTGATTGTAATTAACAGTCTTGTGGCAGCCCTAGGCACTGCGTCGCCCGCGCAGTGCATAATAAGACGTCGACGAAAGCTCCTCTTGCCGTGTTTTGTTAATGCTCGCGTATGATTTGTTTTATTCTAGCTCATGGTTGGAAGATCTAGAGATAGGCGCGGGTAAATTATACGGGAGAAGTAGTTTATTGTTATTTACAATGCAGTCTTGTAAAAAAGGATAATGTTTAGCACATATGTTTGGCATGACCCTATTGGTGTAGTAGCGCGGTAATACGTTTTAAAACGCGAAGGGTCCCGGGTTTGATTCCCGGTTCGGGTTAATGCAAAAAATGATAATTTTTAAATTGGCTCGAATCTGGGTGTTCTGGGACACCCCTGGCAAAACACATTGTCTGGTATTTCGTAACAGAAGGATAGTAATTTCTCAGTACGAGACCATAACAAATTGGTGTGTGTGTTGCCTATCGCATATTTGTTTATTTATACAGGTTCAAGTAATTACGTTTTATTGCTATAAACCATTAATTCTGTTAATTGGAGGCACTCAGTAGGTACTCACTTGTGCAAGAAAGTTTAAATAAATTAATGGGTTGTGAAAATCTAAGATTAAACGCATATGAGTTACTGGTTTTCAGGTAAATGACTATTTACACATATGGTTTAGTACAGAAGAAGATTAAAGTACATTAAAAATTTAAGTCATGCAGTTTTAAGTCTCATACGTGTCAAGCAATGAGCTTGTACTTCTCACTTAACAGTGGAGGCCACCATATTTAAGTAATTGTCCTATATTAAACGTGCTTATTGTTTATTACGCTAACGCTTATTGAAAACTAATGAAAATAAAAAATATCCATACTAGTAAAACTGTTGCTAGTAGTAGTAGTGTAGCTGTTGACTGGCTACTGTAACTATTTACCAAGTGTAAACCGGCTCTAATAGTCGGTTGTGTTTAAACACTTAAGTAAAGCAAAGTTTTTGCATTTGAATTTTACCTAAACATTAACCTAAACCTTTCAGTAAAAGTTTTTTTTATATATTTTATAGATGGCAACCCTGTGTGACAAATTCGCTCCACGTCGCGCGATGTCGCCGCGCGTGGGCGTCTCGGATTTATGTCCCGTGCCGAAATTTCGACTCGGACCGGTGCCCGTGCGCAGTTTGCGAATTTTTCACCATGACTGGTATTTATAAACGTATCCCATGTGTGAAAACCTTAAGATATTTAATATTTGTTTTGTAAAGCGATAAAAGTAGACGTTGGTTTATAAATAATTTTTCGTTTTGACATTGACATTGACATTCGGATTGACACTACTGTTAAATTACCGGAATTAGGCCTCTGGTACGTTCGACACATCTAAAAGATGTTGCTACCTACTTCTTTTATGAAACCAGACTATTATTCTACAACCTCCTGAGAAATTATTTAGAGCATAATTAACATAATTTATCGATATTAATCTTGTTTTTTTTGTGTTAGGCTTTTAAATAACATTACAGTCTCTGTAATAATAGCCCCCAGCAGAGCATTATTTATAATGATAATAATAATTAAGACATTCATCTATTTTATTATATTTTGCTTATACAGTTCAGGGGCGTTATGGATTGCAAAAGGTCTAGTTGAAAGCTTTGATAGTCATCAAAATGCCAAGGCATGTTTATGTCAATGAAATGCAAATTAATATTATAATATTGCCTTCAAAATTGTGGATCGTAAGTAAGTGTTATCGTAATTGAGTATTTTTTAAAATAATCTTAACAATTTCATCTTTATTTAAGTAGGTCCAGCGTTTGTTTGTCCATTTTGACGACCGTCTGGTGTAGTGGTTCGCGCTCCGGACTAAGCCAGCGGCTGCAGGTTCGAATCCCGCAAGGGGCAAATGTTTGTGTTATGAGCACGAGCATTTGACTAAGGTAGGTACCTTAGTCATGGATGTTTATGAAAGTATTTAAGTATCTTTGTTTATCTAGTCGCAATAGAACAAACTTTGCTTAGTTTGGGGCTTAATTGGTGTGATTATGAAAACAATTTATTTATTGCGTGCAACTCTTGTGCAAGGGTAGAGCAGTTCGCTAGTTAAGTAGGTAGGTATAAAAGAAAACTCTCAGGCAAAGGAACGTTATTCACACTCCTGATCAAGTGTTGACTTTGAATAGACAAGACTCGAATTCTTATTTGCAATACCAAAAACACATTTGCGTGTGATTTTGTCAACTTAGGTACCTTATGTTACAGGATCAAATAGGGATTTTCACAATTATGCAACAAATTAATTGCACTCTTGGCTGGCTTGGCCCCGCTTAGACAGCTGCATAACAACGCATTCGATTCTCAAAACTAAACTGTTTCATTATCAGATATTTGTATTTTAAAGTAGCTCATTATTAATCTAACAACGTAAACATCTCTAGCATTCGTGCCGCCGGTCGAAATGGGCGTCACGAGTAGTGTTGTCCTATAGAATATTAATAAGCGTTATAATAACGATAACGTAATTTTGATTTGTATATAAAAATAAATGTCACGTGGATGAGTGTCTTAGGTAAGATTCTCCATTATTTCTATTTTAATAATGACTAAGTCAGCATTTGTCTATAATATTACCTGATGATAAGTGATTATGAAGTTTAAAGTGGTGACCATTGAATAGAAATAAGCGCGGCGGTGGTATTCACCATGTAAGCAAGCTGGTGAAAATTCTCCACTACCGGTATGGCACAGCAATACCAGGCGATGTTTAAAAACTAATATTTATTAATAAAAAATGTTAATAAGTCGTTTTCATGTTAATATTTTTAAAAGCCTTTTCGGGTGAGAAAACAATATAAGAATATTGATGCGGCTGAACAATGGGGTGTGGAAACGTGACGCCGACGCGACGCTTCCGAGTCGGTCTCAGGTCAAAGTATAAGAAAGCATTAATATATCATAATAATAAAAGGATATATATGTACTTAAGTTGTGTTATTTTTTTGTCGAAAAGATACAGGAAATAGCTGGCTAGACTGGTCTACCACCCACTGCTTATATTTATGTAAAGTCAACAAGTTAGAAGTGTGACCTATAAATAAATGTACGCAAATAGAGAAATAATTACCTATATCAATTGATTCTTAACGATAAGGATTTGTAAATGTTTATACTGACAATTCACTTGTGTTACTTACACATGACTTTTCCTAAAGATCCCCATTCAATGAGGTTCATTGACATGACTGAATATAATTTATTAAGAGATAGAATAATTATTTTTTATGATATATAATTAGTTTGTCCTTTACCTTTAAATATAATCTTAACTTTCAACGACTTGATAGAAATCATTAATGTTCGTGTCATGCTTGTTACGACTTCCGGTAATCGTTAAACCGCCACCGTTACGGATGCTCCGCTAATAATACTAATAATAGTTATAACGACACCAATTAACGTTATAAACGGTTAATTATTTCGACAATCAACGCTATACAAAATACTCGGTGATTTAATCTCGACTAATGACAATGTATTCAAATGAAAAATCATCCTGTATACGACGACCTCCTTGGCCGAGAGGTGAGCATGCCGGCTTCGCGTCCTCTCTGAGGTCCCGAATTCGATTCCCGGTCGAGTCAATGTAGAAAACGAACTTTTCTATATTGTCTCGGGTCTGGGTGTTCTGTTGTAGTACCGTTGCTGATTCTGATTTCAGTAACACAACAGTTCTTTGGCTACTTACCATAGGATCGAAGCAATATAGTATGTGATGTCGTCCAATATTTATTTATTGTGCGTAATCGTATATACTAATTTAACTCACTAAATATACTTAAAAAGGATTTAAATTAAGGTAAAACTTACGTCATACGATCTTTAACTTTAGAAAAATAAAGTTTGCTCTGTATGCGTTCCTAATTAGATTGCGATGGAACTACTTATGGTGGATTTATTCGGCGCACGCGGTTCGGCTTATATGTACCTACACTATGATATGAAATTATAGACAAAATAATAAGACTTTGTGACTAAATACCCTTGTGCGGCATGCCATGTCAAAGTAACGAAAGAAATGTAAAAATAAATATAACGGTCGTTCGATTGCGGCGATAAATCTTGCTTCAAACACTAAACCGAATAGCCGCATAAATAACGTCTGCACTCATTTGCTACATTTGATATGTGCCTGTAAAATGTTGCGCAACGTTACTCGGTTGTAACGGTAACGCATTTTTAAATTCGGAGTTATTAAACTGTTAAAAATACCTACTTGCTATAATTTAGCAAGTACTTAGTTTTACGACTAAATTTAGTCGGATAAAGGATATTTTGCTACTTTTGAGAGTTTTTATTTATTTATTTATATTTTATTGCACATTGCATTCTATATGTTTTATAAAAATAATTAGCGTATTTACGTTTTCTCTTGCTGCATGATACAAGATACCAATGTATCTTCTATTATGTATACTTAAAATTTAATAATTATAGGTAATTATTACACGTATGACTAAATAATACGATTCCAGAATAACCTCCCGCTTGAGAAATAAAATAAAAACACACATTATTACGTCAATTTGTTTAATTGGTCGGTATGACAGATCTGTGTGTGATTAAGTTATAGTTAATTCGGCATAAATTTAAAGTATTTAAAAAGGTTTGAAAAAAGATAATAATTTCCAGAAATTTAAACAAACAAGATACATCAGCATTTACCATTGCACACTGTAGATTGCAAACGAAATTAATTTTTAACTAATTGCGAACAGATGTTCATGAAAGGAAAATAAAACCGTAATAGCGGCGTCGCGACGTATGGAGATAGAGACTTTATGGAGCGTGGGGGCAGTTTGATTTATACGCCTTTGCTTTTAACTTTTTTTATGTCAGGTGTTTTTGCGCGCGAACAAAAATAATTAATTTATGGCCATGTAAATTAGCTTCCGTTTGTAAAGATGTATAATTTGTATGTCAAGTTCATCAGTAATTTTTGAAACTAGGGTAAATGTTTTTATTGATTGCAAATAAAATTAAAAGTAGGGTAAACGTTTTTTGATCAAGTTTGCCAATTACATTAACGTATGATGTATTGACCTAAATAACTATGTTTAATGTAGATCATTAATATAAAATTTCATATTTAACCTTCGAAAAACAGGAATATAGGTCATGTTGACCAGAAAACCACGGCACCACATTTGATGTCTAGTTGAAAAAGCTATAAACTTATTAATGTAACTTTGTATGAATTATACTGAAAATAAATACACAGTAAAATATCAAAGCAGTTTTTATTATTAATTACGAAGGCAAAAAGTTTCCTAAATTAATAAACATGGCTGAAAAAAATTACTCGCTGAATCTAAACTGAAATATTTAAATAAGTAGCGCTACATGTTGCTTTGATTTTAATTTGTCGAATATACCTACTTATAAAAATTCAGGCGTCTCATCAAAGATTAAATAATTTGTTCGAGTATGTATCCGAAGCGCGAATAAAAAATAATTTTAGTGATTCGGCATTATTACGTAAATGAAGTCTCTTTAGTTAAACGCAAATAATCTGATAGCGATTACGCTATCAGAGTTGTACATCTTAGTAAGTATTAGGTAATAAATAGACTATAGTAGGTACCTATAGCTTTACATTAGCAAAATAGCTATCCCAGCTTCAAAGGACGCCTATGTCGCCGATCAATCGGCAGCGTCGATTAAGACGGGGCCACATTTATGTAGGTATTATTTGTCCAATATGATCACTGCAATATATCTGTATCTCTGTATCATAAATCGATCACAGCAATTTTCATATAGAGTTATCGTTGCCTTGATTTTGTAAGTTTCAAATAAGTATCGTAAATCGTGCCGTATCCGTATCTTAGTTGACTCTAGTTTGAACGTATCACATATCGTATCAGAGCGGCATAATATTTTGTTTGCGTAGGTATCATAATTGCGTATCAGTACCCATCCACATAAGCGATCATGACACGCATTTTAGATACGTTTATGTGATCGTATCAGGAAAATGATACATACGTGGACCCGGTTTTATATCCTTACTTAATACAAGCGCTGGTGAACGGTTGACAGACGACTCTGGCACGGAGCCAGATGAGTTCGAATCGCGTCGATTCATTCACGTAGCGAGGGTAGAGTAATTAAAAATTGAAACCTGTTTTAATTGACCTACCCATGTTTAAGTAATTTATATTCAAAGTGCTACTACGAGAAGGTACTTGGCGTACAGCAAATGCCATTTGAAATTTAAAACTATTCATACCTACAATATTTTATAATGTTTAGGATATTCCGTTTAATATATTTTAGAATCGACTTTCATATCTAAACGTTATTTACTTTCGGACCTTGTCACAATAAACAATGCATCTCTTGTCAGATAAGTCAACGACAAGTTATTATGAGCTCAAATTAATACGACAAGGTCCCAAAATTATACTATTAACTCTACCTAGTCGCTAGTTCAATGTAGTAAACATCATTAATATCTTTAAAATGCAACAATACGCGACAGTTTTTGCAGACTCTAGTTTTCAGTTCTATCTTTACTTTTTGCAGTAGTTATGATAATCGCTAGTGACGCAGTTTCCGAAGTAAAGTTCGACCTACAACTTTAGCAAAATTTTGGAATATTCATGAAGCTTTGTCGGTGACTGTACAGCAAGCAAAAGTAGATTACCATTTCAGAGCCTTATTGCTAAAACGCATAAAGAAGAAAGTGATAAAGCTCTTTTGTTGTTCACTGTACTTGTGTAGTTACGGTTGAGAGGAAATTGAATTTTGAAGAACCCATTCTGCTTGATTTGAGATTTCGGTAGTTTTTTGGTAAGGCAATTCAATCGTCGGTTGGATTAAAAGCCGCCTTAGAGATCATGTCGGGTAAAAATAATTTTAAGTAATACATATCTGCATAACACTATTTTTGTTTCGGTCGGTCGGTAAATTTTTTGCACCTATCTAACACGGTTGAATAAAATAAACCTAGTGTTTTTGTTTAATTTTGTGTTCATCTATTTACTAAATTCTATACTTGTGTGCAGATAATAAATAGATTTGACTACTGACACAATTTTTGGAACCATAGAACCAAATACATTATACTAACCCCGTAGCAATGATTGGTCCCTTGTGTTTTATCTAATGATCTGTCTAGCCCTAGGCATTTTAATCTAGCTAGGCAAAGAGAGGAGATCTAGAACACTAGGAGGAATCACTTGCTAGGCCTTTAGTCAAGCGATGGAAGAAAAAATAGACTGTAATGAAATTTTGAACTTCCATTTGGTTTAAATTAACCGTAGATAGTGAATTAGAACTAAGATTTTTAAGTTTGACTTAGAAAGTCATTTCACTATGAACATAGCTGCGAAGCTACTAATTAAGTGAATGTTAAAGTAGCAGTATTTTACAGAATCGATTATTCTTATTTTCCTTTCATTTCATTAACTTCAAAAACGCCAACTATTACTCCGAATTATTCAGCGACGATAACTCTCGAATGCCATCCAGCTTTATTTGACATTCGCCCTGCAATGGGAGTAGGGCTACCAGGCATCAAATATATTTTTTTGAGACACACTGGTACCTACTGTTTTTCAAATGTTTCGAAAACTCCATATGTTTTAACCTAATATTACAAATAAACTCTCTAAAGATTTAGATTTCAACAATCTATGTTAGTTATTTGATCATCAAACAAACAACACACCAATAAACATTTGAACAAACATTTGGTGCGTTTGCACAGGAGTCACAGGACCGGAGTTGAGTTATGGGGGTTTACATCTTAGGTTCTTTCATACAAACTGCCAAATTTAAAATACTCGTAATATTAGATTTTGATACATGTCAGTAATTGAATAAATGCGAGATATGCACCAGTTTTTAATTTATTAAAAGCCACAAAACGTAAAAAGTTCTCAATCTGAATTGATATTTTTTATTAGGGTTTCAAGATCTGCCGTTGGCTGTGCATTTTTATTAGATCCGTTTTAATACATTTCTCCGAATACGGGACATTAAAACAAATTCCAGGACAATCCCTGTCGCTTGGCAACCCTAAATGAAAGGGCAGATGAGTTCTCTCACTCCGAGAACTCCCTAATAAGATTTTAAATGTGAAATTCTGTCTAAACGAACTCCTTTACATTGGCGTTTCGTAGATTTATTTTGTTTATTTTAATTTGGGAGGTCGTAGTAGGTACGTTCACGTTGCTTGGGAAAATAATTAAGTCTAATATAGACTAGGGATTATCTTTGTGGTACCTTTATTCTGATGGAGTGACAGGATAAGACCGTTGATGTTTATTAAGTAAGGATTCATATAGAGTCAAAACTTGACGTTCGTTTCGTTCGGTGACACCACGTTATGATTTTGTGTGAAATTGCTATTACAAAATTAAGTTTCTGTTGTTTTGCTATTAAAACATTTTCTAAGCTCAGAAAATGTTTAGAACCATAACAATAATATTTATTATTTTAAATCTTTATATTGCTTAAGGCAAGTCATATTAAAAAATACTTTTGCCACTATGTTAAAAGTATCTTATTTTTAAGTGTCACCCATGTGTCAGCAGAATATTCGAATGTGGCTATTCTACGAATAGACAATTAATGATCTTATTTTTATATAATATTTATATTTCCTTTATCATCGTGCCTTTAAAAACAATTCGTTTATCTGAATTTGTAAACTAATTAAATAAAATATTTTGCTCATTTTGTCGAACTGTAACCATTATCAGAAGTGTCGTGACCTTAGCAAACCAAAAGACGCAATACATTATATTGTTGGATTGCAAAAGTATAGAAGTACCTACCATAAAATGATCTCACTATGAATCTTTTTGGTACCTACATAATTGACCTGCCACACCGCCCAAAGACTATTTTCACGTAACGTAATTTGACAGTAGGTTTTACTATAATAATATTTTTCTTGTTTTGTTCGAAATAAACCAATAATGTATTTTATGGACATTTTGTAAATATTTTATAGTTCATAAATTTAATTGTTTTGTAAATGTAGATTTGATTAAAAAAACAATGTAGATTTGATTAAGAACCGTGCCGTACAGTGCCGTGTAGGGACGGCCGTCAAGAATACACTTCCCCACCGCCAACAGGAATAGTGTAATTTTAAGAGGCGACTTATTCCTATACCACGAGACGGGCAGCAGCGTCTGCGAGCGAAATTTTATAAAAAACTGCGCTTGCCAACCCGCCTGCCAAGCGTGGCAAGTATTGGCAATCCCCCCCGACAAAAATCACTGGGGGAGGCCTGTGTTCACCAGTGGACGTCATATGGCTGACTGAGATGAGATTAAAGAACATAAAGTTTGTGATAAATTATAATAATAATTTGAAATAAGCATAGTATAATCAAAACGTTGTCCCTACCAAATACAAATCCACGGAATTCTAGCTCCAACAAAAACATTACCGCAGCACATTTTGAAACTTTGAATGCGGTGTGACATCTGTACTTTTTTCGTTCGTTAAAACATGTAGGTATAAATCAGACCACTTATCAAAATGTGGGAATGGCAAACATTCCGCTAACTGATAGCCTTACTTGGTTGGACATTGGGTTTTTTCTTACCGCAAGTTGATTAACCTCTGCATTTCAACACGGAAAGTGATAAGAATTTGGACGTTTCATTTTTATTGCAGATTACATCTTGGTGTTTTTAGCTTTGGTCTCATTGACATAAAACGTACCTACACTTACTGTACTAAGGAGTTATATTTTAGAAGGTAATTATTTTTATAAAAGGTTTTTTTATTCAATACTATACAATGATGCTAGGATCATTTATACCTACACTTCAAGGCAAATATTGATTGTACATGAAAAAAAATACTTTATCCTTTACTCGAAAGTACGGCTAAGTATTAAATCTCAAGTCATATAAAATGCACGAAACAATTCAAGCAGTCTCCTTATTTTTTACAAAGCAAGAAAGTTGATGAAATATTCCCACAAAGTTCGAGTACAGACGAGAAGAATATGCATTACATTTTCGACCTTACTGCAGTCGTCTTAAGAACACCAAAAATATTTCAGGGGTGTATGAGTAGGTACATAATTTACGCAAAAGAATCCCCTGTTTACGGTCCATGTTGATTTTCCACCGGGATTCAAGGGATTGACTATCCTACTTTGTCATGCACAGGAAGAGAGGGACAGAATAATCGTTCTAGGATCGGAAAGGATTTAAAACGGCTGTTATGGAATTCTTGATGGAGGGGACTGTGAGGATAGATCATGAAAGTCAATTCTTAGGTATTTTATTTAAAAGGAAAATGGTGGATTTTCTTGCTGTGGTTTCTTTTAGCAAGAAAATCAACAACTTAACTAACTTGAAATGCCTATTAGGAAACATTTATCTTTTTACCAAGAGTTAAGTAATCTTCATCATATAGGTATGACATAAGTGTGTTATTGATATCATAGTTTCCTACACTTTACTAAGCTTTACTAAATCTGTCTGATAGTTTGTTTAAGCATTAGGTAAGATACCTACTAGTGTACCGATATTAAAATAAAACTTTTGTATTTAAAACATTAATTAGACTTACAAACTGGCATAGGTATACTTGGAAGCGCAAAGACAAGCTACTAGTCTTAATATTATTAAAATAGCTTCATTCAGGCGAATTTATAGAAATGTCTCGGTTATCATAATTTAAATTAATATTTAAGACTAAATTGACTTGTTTAAGTTTTACTTATTAATATATTTCGGCTAGAGAATTGAAACTATTTAGAAATGTTATGCGTACTTGGCAAAATTATTAATGTGATTACAAATTCATTGAATAATTTAATATTCAATCAATCATTAAATCTTATGGCCGTTCTAAAATCTTAGATAGAGTCAATAGAATTGATAATCTTATAGTTTTGAATGTGTACCACAGTCAATATATCATTTTATTATCGTGCTACGGCTATCTGATTTACGCTAGGTACCTCAACAAAGTTTATTAGCTTTTAAACAGTATAGTTATTTATAAGAAACTGAAAAAAAAAAAACAAATAATAAGTTTATTTAAGCCACGGGCTAATAAAACAAAACACGTAACTAAACAAAAAAAAAAGTTTTTTATTTTCATTTCCAACACGAAATTATGCGCCAAAAGCTTTTATTAAATATAGTTCAGAATAAATTGTCTAGAATCCAGCGTTAGGTCATAAATGTGGCTAAGCCTACGCAAAGCCACACTTCTCAGAAGCCCTCGTTCCTAGTATTACAGAAATAAAACCACAAACGAGAAAATAAGAAGTAATATTATGAGGTGTGAACCAGGATTAGGTTGCGGTCAGACAGACACACCTACACAGACACGCGGATTATACGAGTAGTGATTCGTAGTTGCGATAAGTGTTGCCATAACATAAAATTTAATAATAGAATAAAATAAGCCAAAGCACCCGAGGGGGGCCTATGTTCAGCAGGAGATGACGTCT
Organism: Anania hortulata; assembly: GCA_963576865.1. NCBI lineage: Eukaryota > Metazoa > Arthropoda > Insecta > Lepidoptera > Crambidae > Anania > Anania hortulata. Next base: position 16,564,604 of record OY756395.1, on the reverse strand, counting down.
CATGGCTGAAATATTGATGATGATGGAAGTCAAAACTATTAAAAATTACAGATTGCATCTAAATAAAACTAAAGGCCAATTTTTCAAACGCCAGATAACTTTTATCAGATGAATAAAATTGACATTTTGACACATTTTAATACGAAGATTGTCAACGTGTCAAACTTATTCGGCAAAAAAAAGTTATCTACCTATTGAAATATCAGTAACAAAAAGTGCACAGAAAAATAATTATAAGCACAAAAAAGGTTTAGACTCATAAGATACAATAATAAATTCTTACAATGCGTATCAAAGTATCAAATTAGGGTTTACAAAACCTTTTGTTACATTATTATTACAAACGAAGGCCCTTCAGTTAGAAGAAAAACATTTATGTTTCATTTTGGCTTCAAAAATTCAGATTTTATGAATGGGAGACTAATAATGTCAATGATACTGTCAACGTAGGACATATGGGTAAAATCTGTGCTCTACATTTATTATTAACATTTACTGTTTTATGAAAACGAAGGTAAAATATAGCCGCTATCAATAAAAAAAATATCGAAACAAGTTATACCTCACGCCCGCAGTTTACCTCATTAATAATAAAAAGGGCGGAAAGCGAAATAAAATGCGAAATATCGCTCGAGAGGTGATAACCCGCGGGCTCTAAGGGCTTATTAGGCCTCCTACACACGGGGGTAATAAGGGTACTTATACGACTACAGGAGTCAAGCAGAAAAGAAAGATTTTACACGTTAACCCGTGTGCAATTGAATGTAACATAATTATGCGAAAAAATGCAATAAATAAAAATAAGGGGACGGAGTTGGGACGCGTCATTTTAGTTTTCAAAATTGGTTAAAAATGTTGATACTTATTGTAAGTATGTATTAGTCTCAATCAAAAATAACAACCATATCTTTTAGTTTGTTACGAGTACCTCTAATAAAACGAAGTAATTAAGCTTTACTTGCTTTAGTTGTAAACATGGTAGCAATAAATAGTAAAACTGAAACGTAAAAAAACGCCTAAAAATATTTCTTTTTACTGAGCGTCGCCGTCGCCTTTAAATCCGAGTCGAACCTTTGAGACTTCTCCGAACGGCCTGTAAACGTTTTTTCCTCGTTCCGTTTAGATTTTACGAGTCGAGCTGAGTTTTAGAATTGCCTTTATGTGTTCCTAGTACCCTGCCTATATCTGAATTATTAAATCGAGTCTGCTAGGGTTGTGCTCTTTTTTATTTCTGTCGATTTTGAGAACTCTAACGTTTTCGTTCCAGACTTCAGTAAGTGAAAATTTTATTTTTACTGATTTATTTACTGAAAAGTATAACTTAAATTGGTCGTAATATACAGAAAGACACAGCCCTTACTGCATTGTCGATTTTTTTTTACTTACTTTTTTCAGGTAAGTCAGAGATTATCTTTACAAGATAGAGAAAATAAGGGAATTTGTGAGTAATATAGGTCATTTTACGATAAAATTTTCAGTTTAAAAACTTTTTCAGGTATAATAATCGACATCATAGCATCACTTTTTATATAACCATGGCGTTACGTCGCGTGCGCGTAGTTTTATCGAATTACATTATAAATTTATTAAACGCATATGCTTTGAGCAAATGTTTCAGCGTGTAGCGGAGCCTTAATACGTTTACGTTTGGAACATTGCCACTCGTAAAACGAAGCTTTTACCCCGTCCAACGGTACTTCGACCTGCGAATACACTGACCTGCAGTTGAAGTCATAGGTGATATGAAACTGGTACTTACCTGAAAATAAAGAATAAAAGTTAATCAGTGCAAACAATGTACGAATAATCATTTTCTCTTAGCTAAGGCCAAAACGAATCATCTAATCAAACTAATCATTTCTGCATTTTAATGGATTTAAAGTTTTAATACATATTTTTAGGTTTGACTATGCACGCGAAATATATTTAAGTAAAATATTGACATAAGGGAAATCGTTTTTATGGACATGCGATGAGGAGGAATATACAACGGAAGAGTTAGGAGTATAAGTGTTGGTGATATGATATGACGGTAATGGATGACTCAATGATGATATACCAGGATGGATCGAAGAGGTAAACATACTGCATCGACCCCAGATGATCTGGGAGTAGAGTCAGCCACTGATGAGGGGAAGGATACACAGATAGATAGCCTATAGACATAAATAATTTTAAATGTAAGGTATATTTTGTACTTCCATACTTGACCGTCTAACTGTACTGGGGATAAGTTTACTCTACATCAATATGATAACTAATGATAACTTATCATGAGTTAATTACTGCTCCGGCATTTCGAACACTATGTATTCCGAAGTCAAGCGATATTCCCATAGAACCAGTTTCAATATTAGCAATAAATTGAACAATATTTTTGCAAACTTACAGCCGCATATGTATTACTATTGCCCCATTAATTTTGACGATATAAACCAACGTAAATATAGTTGGACGTATAATTAACCTCCTACGCAAGTCGGGAAAAGCAAACTAATTTCACAATTCGCTTTCCGCCCACACTGTGTCTAAAACAAGTAAAGTATTTACTTGAAAACTAACTTTTATAAGATTAAAATGTTGCCCGATTTGCATTGACGCGATAAGCGTATAATGAAGGCGGCCGGCGCCTATAGATCACGGTAGATGGCGCCAGTGAGTTGATATTGCGCAAGCACCGAGGTTTGTTCAAAACAGACATAGATGAAATAGGTTTTTGCAAAGTGAATGTAGGCATTAACTTTGCAGAAAGGTGTCTTTGAAATGCGGCAAGTCACTGTTATAGATCTTTATGATAACATAGATTTTACTTTTAGGTTTGGTCAGTATTCACCAAGTTAATCCGTTATCAATTAAATTTTTTAGATTGTGAGATCGTAATCGCGTTATTTTATCACTTTGCTTCACTATATTAAATGAACAAAAAGTAACCTATTTTATAACTTTTTTATGGTATAAGTACAAGCAAAATAATTCGTCGATTTAAATTTGTCTGTACCAGCTACAACAATAAAGGGTCAATATCATTTTGTAGCTTGCGTTTGCAGCAAATAGGTATAATCTGGTTCAGATTAATTGTCTTTCAGTTGGTAAACTAATCTTTGGACTATGTAGTTATCGTGGTAATAACGCGTCTCTTCGGTAGCCGTCTATAAATCGAGGTGTGTTTACAACCTATGAGTGCTCGACAATCAGTTTATCAACTTACGATGTCATTACGCCCCGCAAATGCTGTCTTAATTGGCTTGATCAGGAAATCTTAAAGGGCTTCCTAAATATTGTGATTAGTACAGTACAGTCACGAGAATAATTATATATACATTTTATTAAACTTATTACAACTGCTGGATACGTTAAGCAGTGCATTTCTCATGACTGTGAAGTCGTTTGCGGCAAATGCTATTTTCATCGTAGTGATTATAGAGCCTAAGGTCTGATCTATTTACTTTGTTTTTTTTGTTTTTTAATAAATTAATTGCTTACCATTTTTGTCCTATAACAGTGGAACTATCACGATTACAGGGTATAAAATTGGTCAAAGATACCTACCCAGTTTAATTTGATGTGGCGATTCTGATAGTGCTTCATCTTTGACGTGTACCTACATATTTAATTATTTACTTAACTGTCAATAAAAGAAATATATTATTTTAGCTGCACCACTATATTTCAAAAAATATAATATATTCCACTGGACACTAGTCTATTTCGCTAGTCGCTGGAGAAAATTTTATCGACTTCGATAATAAGTAAAGTTGGTTTTACTCACTTAAATGACTGTTTCTCACAATAATAATTATGATGTTAAAATTGAGCAAGCGTTTAAGTCCACTGACTTCCTTCTCCATCTGCACAATAACTTTTCCCGCACTAATTGTTACCTTTCACCGCTTGGCGGCGCCACTGTGCCGTGGGTGCGACATTTCTGTATGTTCAATCTCAAAATTAGCATCTACAACTTAGGCTTATGTCAAAATAATCGCTTAATGAAATCGCTGGAGTTTCACCTGCTCGTTAAAATTGTTGTACAAACCAAACTATGGTGTTAAAATATTTCCTTTGCGAAAAAGTAGAAGAATGAATGAACAGGTAAGTAAGTACAGTTGACAGCAAATCAATCAACCATAACACGACTTTTATTAAATTTTAATAGATTTTTTAAAAATCGGGTAAGATTGTCTATTTGTAGTAGTATAAATAGACAATATTTGTAGTAGCTGTTGACAGTAGGTTCTTTTAAACTGCTAAGTGGCAAAAGAGGTAAAAACCAAACTTCTGATTGATTTTAAAAGATAGATAGATAGATACTCTTTATTGTACACCACACAAAACAAACAAATCACAGGAAAGTAAATACATAATTATCTTTATAAAGATTTGATATCTTTATAAAGATTAGATAGATTATTTTATTTAGTGCACGGTCTGTAGTTCTTTTTGGACCTCTGTGGACACTGGTTCTTGAAATTAGGTCCGCCATTATAAGGTAATGTAATGTAACAATTTTTTTTTTTGTCCAATAACAATATTTATCGTATTTAACACTACAACACTAGTAACACGTAATAATGTTAAATATACGAATAATCTCCATAACTTAGTCCAAAAGGATCCAATTAACATTTCGTTTTACGCTCCCATTTAGCTCAGTAATAGTCTATTAAGGACATAAGCCTGCATAGGTCAGGGTGGTCGCCCACGGCCGCCCACAGAGTCACCTGGTCACCTGACCCTGGGAATGATATCATGGTCTTGCAACTTTTCGTGCTAACAAATTGTCAGTGACAATTGAAGTGACGTTAATCGTACACAAGTTAGCTATATCATGTTCGGCTTGTGGAAATTATGTCAGACTTTGCATATACAGGGTTACATTTCACGGCAGTGCCAATTTCTAAGGGACCACTCAATATCAGTAACTAAATCGATCTACGTAAAAAACACTCTTCTCTCATTCTGCATTAGAAAAATAGAATACGTAGAAAATTTACAATTATTCTAATAAATTGCACCGTATGTGCACTGCATAAGGTTTTTGTTGGAGGGGCGCGCGTTGGCGTACGCCTGTGATCTCTGATGTGATGAAAGACGGCGCATCTCGCTTTTTTTTTTTTTTTCGGAAATTTTTAAGTATATTTTACTCCAGAAAACGAGGACTGAAATTAATTACGATAAATTGGTATTTTTATATTGTTCTATAGACCTTATTTTTTAAATTTGGCACTACCTTGAAATGTAACCCTGTACATGGTGTCCCGTTAGCTTAAGAATAACCTTGTAACCACATATTCTATACATCATAGTGAACAACTATTTCTATCCAAATTCAATTGGCTGTTGATTAATTTTGTATAAAAAGTTGATCAATTTTCATGCAAATTTACAAAAGTCATAGAACAAAAGTTGTTTATCTTCTTTTCGTCGATGGCAATTCTCTAAAATTTTTGATGACCAGTATTTCGCCTACTTTAACTCTATCAGTGGCGCCCAACAGGTCTTCGCTTGTGCAGCTGACCGAACTCGCGGGACATGACAGAAGGTGGCCCATAGTTCGGGGAGAAGCGCCGCAGAGACAATTGCCGTTGGTGCCGTCAATGTAGCTCCACTTTATTTGGTTTTCCTTACAACAGCCGACCTTCGTTCGCAGCCCTATCCAAGGCCTTCAAGGTCGGCCACGGAAGGTCTTTGTGTGGTGGAGGTGGTAAACTGACTTCTTTATATGACATTTGCGTAGTGATTTTGTCAAACTTTTGTGATATGTTTTGCGTTGAGATTATTTTGGAATTCAAATACTAAGCTACTTTTATGTTGAATACAACATGGAGGAGAAAGGCTCAGGATAGAGAATTGTGAAGGAATCTGGTCCAAAGCCTATGCTGCAAAGCAGGACTATAAAATTACCAATTTATGATTTATATAAATTGTTAACCTAGTTATTAATTATTAATAAAGGCTATTTGAATTTGAATTGCGACAGATACTACCTTTCGAAGGTGATTGTAATGGACTTGAAGACGCCACAAAGAGAAATGTTGGTCACAGAAAGAAACAATGTTTTCCTTGCTTCAGTTATGTAATAACATCTGGTGACGCATTGTTTGTGGAGCCATGACTTCTTTCTGTGACCAACATTTCTCTTTGTGGCATCTTCAAGTATTCTTAATAAAATCGCATAGTGAGCGTACCAATAGGTACGCTCAGTATGCGATTTTATTAACATAACTACCAAATGATCATAAGTAAGCATAAGTTCTTAAAATAGTATTACTTCAACCATGTTTGGATTTTACTGTATAGGGTTTGACTTATACACAACTCTGCTTTAAGCAAAGTTTAAGATTAGGCCGCATGTCACCTAATGTCATTGACCGATAGTGTAATACTGACACTATAAAGAGAATAGAGTCGAATTGTTGTCATCCTGTTCGGCCATTATTGCTTCACCACTCCCATGTGATGTCACCTAGGGTCAGTATTTATATTAATAGCCAATTGTGAGGTTCTAAGTAAGCGATCATTTCGTTCCTAGTATTATCCCATATATGGGCCCCGGGAAACGCCAGACATTACACTAATATGAAGTCGTGATCAACCGAGTGGAGACTTAATGGCAGTCGTGGTTGGGGAATCGAAACTATTCGAAATAACATATAACTTTGAGATATTTATTAAATTAGCAACATACTGCCAGTTTTCATAATAATGATACCATTTTCACCCGACTTCAAAAAAGGAGGAGGTTCTCAATTCGACTGTATGTTGTTTTTTATATGTATGTTACGCGATTACTCCGCGAATTATAAATCGATTTTAATGATTCTTTTTTTGTTTGGTAGATCATACTTCAGAGGTGATCTCATATAAATTTTATCGAAATTGATTTATCACTTTTTGAGAAAATAACATAATATATACCCAGATAATGTTTTGGTTCGTGATTCGTGTATCTGTTACCCAATATCTTCGACAAATGTACACCGATTTTGATAATTCTTTTTTTATTGAATAGCTAATACTTCAAAGATACTGTAGTAAATCAGTTACTGTTGGAGTCGGTGCAAGCTGAACAGAGTTTGAATGTTTTCGTTGCATCGACTCCAAAAGTAACTAATTAGGTACTTACGTGTTAAAATTATTTTTGGCTTTTTAGTGTATTGAAGTCAGTTTAAAAAAAAAAATTTTTTAATGTAATAAATGTGCTATTTCACGACCAACGCGACAGTCTAAGTAGAAAAGTCGTCTATTGTCTTATAAGTACCTACGTATGACTGACAAAATGATCCTTCAGCCCGTTTGGTATTTCATTTTCATTTTCAGTCACATTCAAACAATCCCGGCCGCTTGTTGGGTAGATATCACAAATCAAATTACACGAAAACTGGTTTCTACCTTTACCAAGTTGTTATTTTAAAAAAAAAGCAAGGAATAATTTTGAGCTTAGATAAAGTAAAAATAAAAAGTTTTGGTTTTATGTTCTTTATCGTAAAATTCAAGCAATAAATTGGAGTTATTATCATCGTGTATTAGATAGATATGCTCGCACGTGGGCACACACTTGCCCAATTTATCCTGGCCGATGATACGCTGATAGACACGCTTCATCCTAGTGATGTCCATAATCTGGACCGATATGATGCGATTGATACATGATTACCTTTTATTTTACCTATCATTTCCAACTCGCTGTGGAGCGAAAATATTAAAATTAGGTTTTCCGGCATATCATATATAATAGCAAAGATCAGCAAGTTATCTATAATTTATCAACTAAAATTAAAAATACAACGCGCCATAAAAATACTATGATAACATAATATAGAATGCTTATTGCCCGTGTATGGATACAAACGATATCGATAAAATTAATCCTGTGTTATATCGATGTTATAAAGGTATCTTGTTGATACATCGTATTGGACATCTCTACTTGATTCCGGTACAAATATTTGGGAGAGACGCGTACATCGTTACATTAGATTATCTCCTGAACGTTACCTCTAATAAACATCGAATGGACAGATAAACCTCAGATATGGAGCGGATAACTGGATGTTATTTACGTAATCTTTGGCTAATAAAATTTCGCGGATTTGTCATACAAATATCAACTCTAAAATAAGATATATAAGGTAGATATAGACGGTAATATTGGTTGATAAATGATTAGAATGCTGGCGCCAGGGTTCGCTCTCACGAGTCCTGCGCCTACGCAGTTTGGGTAAGGTCTTGAGGAATAGTAGTTAATTTACAACGTTGAAATGAAACTGTGGAGATACGAGTATGATGATCTTATCAAGACGATTTATGGATACAAAATTGCATACGTTACGTAAAGAAGGCAGTTTCAAACATTTATAAAATTTGTTACAACTGAAAGCGTTCGAAAATAGACTTGCAAGTAAAAATGTGCCGTTCCCGGAAACATTCCCTGTACAAACAACGGCTCGGCAGCAAAAAAACATAAAATTTTCTCAACTGATATTGATCTCTCTATGTATCACATTTAAAGTTGAAAATCGGTTCAATGATCTTTATCTTTTTGGGTAAGTTGACCTGCCGTTGACTGTACTCGGGAGCAGCACATCTCTACCTGCAAGGATCCCGGCAAGGTCTCAGAATATGACGAGTTTCTGATCATATTTACATTTTTTATTGCTTGATTGTAATTAATAACCCTACCGCGTTGAATATATGTAGTATTTATTCACTCTGAGGTGTAAGTATTACATGTTGATCACAGTTAAAATATTCGGAGACTTGTCCACAATAGATTGTAGCAGGTTATCTGCGCAAGTCTCAAAAGCTCCTTAAGTTAACTAACTTCCTTGACATCGAGCATCATACTATCACTGTTTGTCAAACAACTGGCGCGATATTTATAGCACATAATATATTTAACATGGGCTTTTAGAGCGAGTGTGTAATATATTCTACGTCGTAATTATACGGGCCTGCGTCTTGAATAATGTATGTGCGTGCGCGCAGCCCGGCTCAATCGCGCTTTGACGTTTGAATTCGATTGTCTATATTTGGGCCTTATGAACTTTCTCGTCCTTTTTGGTACTGTGTAAGATTTATAGGCGGTTTATTAAATGTAGTGTCAGTTGAGCTTAGATTTGAGTGAAGAATTGTGTTTTAATGACATCATCAACTATGCTTTGTAAAATTATATGCACTGCTTGACTGAAAACTGTGTGCTATTGTGATTTAAAATCTATCCATTATTTGTTAATATCAAATTATTTTAGAAGATCAATGGACAAGTATGTCAAAATAAATCACTATAAGGTTAACCTAAGATATATACTTATTCTGGGTAATTCATTAGGTTTCGTATATATTTTTTGTTTCAAGATCCACATGTAGGCTTACCAGCTTACCTACATGTAGGCTGTAAGCATATCAGTACACGTAGACCAAACGATATCTGCAATGCTCTCGTTCCTGAATGCTTCTTGATGGAAATTGAAGATGGAATCGAATCGAAGGACATCATTTTGGATAGCAATTAGTTTTCGCGTGAATTGTTATTCCCACACATGCCATCGAACATAACAGAAGATGCAGAGGAGAGACTTCGTAGTTGCAGGTATTTTTAAGTGTCAGTATCGCAACGTGAAAATATTTGGAACTATTTGTACCTACACACAGAAGTACAGTCGTCACATCTAACGAGTAAACCATACGACAAACATTGTCCCAGCCTACCAGCGGAGCCCGAATAATCCGCTAAACTGATTAGCGTGGACGCGCGTTGTGTATGTTGTGTAACATCACGGGAATGTGTAACAGAGCTAGACACGCGACGATTAGACGTAATGACTCGAATGCCAGACGCACTCGTGTCATTTACTAGGGAGGTACTCGTATGTGAGATATAATAACGCTTATGAAGAGACTTTGGTAATTGAGATGAACTGCTGATGACACAATTAAAAAGTAAGTGAGAAATTCAGCAAGAAATAGGACAAAAATTATAGAAAAGAGGATAGTTTTGTAGGCGATAAAAATAGTTTTCGGCGCTTCAGAGTTTTGTTTACATATCTTGAAATAAACGATTTTGTTTTTACTAGTAAGCAAAGTTAGCTTGCAGTTTATCTCAAACATATTTAAGAATTAGGAACAATGTAGATTTAGAACTCTTATTAATGTGGCAAAGCGAATAAACTGTATTGGAACCTTTCCACAGGAAAAGATCTATTGTAGGTGCTTCAGACTTTCCCGTAACAAGATCTAGACTAGCCTCATCCAATGGCCGATTATGATAATTGCATGAATAATGTCGAATGATCTCTAACTAGAATTCTCTTGTCGATTGCAATGTTCGCTTAAACAGACATGAAAATGAGAAACGATTATGATATTCAAAATATGTGGAACTTATCTATCTAAAATTACATTTAGGAACTTCGTTTTTGGATAAACGAAGTTCCTAAATGTACTTCATTTCAGATTGATTTAGATTACACTAAATATACACTTATAAAAAATAAACATTGAAACTCATGAATATTAGGACTCAAAGCTGATCTAATTATTTCATATAAGCTCGAGCATATTTAATCAAAAAGTAAGAATGTAAATCAATCTAAACTAAAATGTTCGTTAGCTGAATTGAGAGAGGAGATCGGCAACAAGTCAACCATCATATTGTGAGCGTTACAGAGTTAATGTTCATACCTTTAGCTATTAATTAATAATATGAAACCACTAACGTGTGCAAAACACACTAAATTCGAGCGAAGCGAGCTAGCGACAGCTGGCAATCGTTTGCGGCGTGACACGCCTGCCGTTTACGATGCGATCATGCAAGACGAGGATCCATATTATGGACAACGTACCTACGTACGTCATCACTGAATACATCATAATAGTCTACGTATTTTTTTTGTCCTATTTTTCTTTTACTCTGCCCCACTCGGTAAACTTGCACTTTGACTGTGTAGTCTACGAACCAAGAAGTTGTTTTTTGCTACAATATTACCCTTTCCTAAACATCTCTCTTCTCAAATGTCTGTTAAAATTAGCAACTAAGTAAGTACTCATAAAATAAATGATTGAGTATTGAAATAAAATCAATTTATTTTGGCAAATATGTCATTAACGGCACTTTGTAAGAAAGGGCATGTAATAGAAAATTTGAGGGCTAGTGCCGAGAAGAAGCAGAATAAAAAACGCGGTCACTTTTGTCAGCCTCTTGACTCATTCAACCACTGATAAAGTAATCGAAAATAGATAGTTCCTTAAGTGAAATGCTCAAATTAGACGCTATATAGTTCTCTTAAGCCAAAGCACTAAGTAACACTCCTGAGACGCCTGCTGTGTGCATGCGATATGGTTCATACGATGGCGCGGAGTAGTCGCTTAATCGTGTTAGTTGCACGCTAATAAGGCGCGCGAGTCATCTTCTCGTAAGTGGATGTAATACAGTTATGATATGAGCGGAAACTTAGTTGCAATGAACTTGCACGACTTTGAACTTTGTTAATTTTAAAATTGGATCTGGATTACTGATGTACAAAGTTAAATCATGTTATTTGTAGTGATTTCGTTCCATACACTTGCATCTTTAGAACAAGGAGTACCTCAGTTTACACAGTATTCTATTTACAGGAATCGATCAATGAACACAAAAACAATGGTTTTTAATTGTTATTAATCGTGACTTTTACATCATAGTAGTCATCTTAGTACAAGAATGTTAACAGCCAGCGATGGAAATCATAGCGCTAAGTAATGTTCGTAACGTGTAGGAATAACGATTTAACTCTTGGCTTAGCTTAGGTACTTAAATTGGACATAAAATAATGTTAAACTATGCTAGAATATTAATCCTCAAATTCTCTTGCCTCATTGTATACCAGAAGCAAAGCATCTTCCATAATGCTGATTCGCTGTTAATCTCTAAAACTTAGCTAATACATGTGTATTATGATCAAAGTACTCCGTGGTATTGTTATCGCCATAAAGTATAATACTTTAATCCGCCATCTATTGCGACGCTTTTAATGCAAAGTAAGTGCGAGTTGTATGGGCTCCAATATGGCGCGACACTACACGGCTATTCACCGGCTACTTGGACGACTAGGAAAGCCAATTTGGAGAGGTAGTGTTGGATTTTTATATGTAAGAGAAAGACGACGGATTAGCTAGCTAAAGTGGCAGTGGTTGGGGCACATAGCACGTAGAAGTGACGACCGATGGGGCAGAAAGGCCCTAGAATGGAGGCCACGTACCGGATAGCGTAGGATGTATACCCATAAGATGGAGAGGTGACCTGGTAAAGGTTGCAGGAAACCATTGGATGCAGGCCGCTTTGAACCGGCCAATCCTGCCTGTTCAGCAGTGGACTTCCTATGGCTGTATTCATGAGCAGGATGAGACTTTAGGAGCCTAACCCCCCCCCTAAAGCAGTATTACTTCAACCTTGTTTTGGCTTTTCTGTGTATAGTTTGCCGTAAAAGCATCATTGCTTCACATTCTAAACAGTAGTTTGGAGTTTATTTGCCTCAGGGTTATATTTTCATGTGTTTAGGTTTTTCGTACGGAGAAATACTTGATAACTAACTACCTGGGATGCCTATTAATTACCTATGTTAACGTACATATTATGTTATTTAATATGTAAGATAAATCATTATTTATTTATTTATTTTCCATAAGTTTAAAATAACTTTAAATAAGATAGTCTCTAGAGAAGACACAACAACTAACGTAATGTTACGAAGGTTATATGCCGGTATGCATTATCTTCTCTGTTTGACAACCCATTGTCTGGTAGAGAATGCTTTTTGGAGGACATCATTTGCCATTTTTTTAAATAAGCAATATGTATTAATAACTCAATAAATTTTAAATATAAAATATATCATGTATCAATCATTATATTCGACCTAGGCCCTGCTTTTTAACTGAATTAAATAAGCTCAAAGCGCGATAACTATTTTACTTTTTAGCAAGAGTCGGGATTTACCCAAATTGTACCAAAGCCCACGTGTTTCCTTGCTGCAACAAAATAAGTTATTAAAACGTTTTAACACCCTAAATTGAAAATAAATTCAAACGTTTGGACAGCTCACGCTGGGCATCAATTGAAAGGCAATTCCAGAATAGATCAGTGTTAATACCTATTTAGGGAGATTTGCACATGGTCACACTAGCCGTCTGCGGCTGTATTACGCATTTGCATAATACGAGGATGCACACTGCACATTACCCGAAATTAGGCAATAAACGTCTCTTGCCTCAGAGCCTCAAGTGCTTTTTACGGCTGCTGCTCAGAGCCAACAATGTTGGTATTGTCAGGGTGTTCCCGACAGTGTTTTTATTGCCCCTCGTAATGTTAGATTATTACTAGAACGAAAGCATTTTGCATAGGTTATCTCGTTGCTTTTTCACTGCCCTCTTTTAGTTTTGTCTTTTTACTTGAAATAGATTGATGCATGTAGGGTTTAACGATGATATGAAAAGAAAAGCATTGGCTGTATATTCATCATCATTATTTCAGCTTAGAGCGCCGTATACTACGAGTCAATCGAGTCCAGTCGATTCTCGTGATATCCCATGCAGCAGGAAGACGTCCCCGACCTGTTTTTCCCATTTACGACCACCATTCAGTCAAAGCCATTAGCAGTATACAAGCTGTATTTTTATTATATTAAAAAAAACGAAAGCTTAAAGTTTAATTTTATCTTTACACAGTGTAACAAAACTAGCTTTGGTTTTACTAATTAAAATCTAAATACAAAAAACGTACTAAATGACTGATTAGCTGTTAAGATTTGTATGGGAAAGTGCTTTTCACACGACTGTTTAAAATGATGTGTAATGTTTTTTTATTATATTGCACTTGCGCCCAAACTCTGGTAGTTTATTTGGTAGAGTTTCATCACCGTTGGATGGAATTCAACCGACAACAACAAATAATTTGACTTTATCGGTAATAAGGTTTTTATTTTTTGGTTTGACAGGATTCACTAAAGCAGCCTTTAAATCGGTTATTACATATATCAATTTTACCTATGGAATCGTTAGTGCCAAATACCCCAGAAATCGTTTCCACATTTAGTTATTCGGGAGTTGCGCATCGACATTTGCATTTAATAATACGTAACTATGCAATATTACCCCGAAATTATTTCATAGCCGACGCGACAAGCCCGGCTAATACGGACGTGTGCCGGTTGCATGCCGGATTTGCGTAACTCATACAAATTATTCGCAAAATTAGATAGATGCCTGCAGATTAACTGGCTGATGTTTTATCGGATTTCGTAATGGATTTGGGCTTTATTGTTTTGTAAAAAGGACATTTATGACATCAGACAAACGAAGAGGAGCTCTTTTTGTAAAAAATATGTGTAATTTACTTTTATGGTGTGCAATAATCTATCTATCTAGTGAACAGCTAGCAAATTAATAAGGAGAAAACTATGATATTCTTCACATTGGGTTTTAAAGATGGAGAAGAGACCATCAAGAGACCTTCGAGAATTGACACGTCCATCATCATCACCATATCACTGTAAGCCGTGGAGGCTAATAAAGAACGCCAAAAACCACAACCTCCCGCTTTTTTCATCCACGTCCATAGACATGATAAACAAAGATGACTCAAATAAAAACAAAGGTTATTTAGTCCTTTTTACATGCTTCGAAATTTGACAATTTATTGCGAATAAAATGATTTTATCAACAAAAGCAAAATATAGTTTTTTATTGATTAAGTAACTCATATGGGAATATCGATTTCTTAAGTCGATTTCCTATTTGAAATCTAAAAGGAATGCTAGTGCTATGCTTCCTTATTTATCTAAGGTCAAAGTTAACAATCAAAGCAAGAAATTATTGAAATTATCTTCTTTGTCGCGTCCCACCATTCCTGCTATTATGGTAATGTTATTCTATCTGTACTATTTATTTGTGTTGTTATGTCAATGGCAGAGGGTCTATTATGGTGTGTTTGTAATTATGCAGAATGACCGTTGAATGCGATGTTCCTTTCTGGGCATGCGTACACTTGACATGGACACGGCAGTATTCTTGGGCCATCTTCGTAGGACGAGTTGGTTCTCGATGCAAGATATAGCGGAAAACAGCATTTTAAAAAAATACTAGGTTTTTTTTCTTTGGCATAAAATAAAAAAATAAAACAAAAGACGATTCCAGTCACGGCAAATTGGTGACAGGTCTTAGAGGCCCTAAGCAGTAACTTCCTACGTCTGTAAATACTTTATTTGAAATGTAAAGCCAGGAAGACAAAAAATCACAGTTGTTCACGGTTTCAGTTAAAAAGTGAAGATACCTATTATTTAGTTGTCTAAAGGATAAACATTACACTACATAGTAGGAATTGAATAAAACAGGAACAAAGGCGAGAACGATGGATTTAGCGTCGCCATCTTCGAGGTTTCGGGTTCGATCCAGTCGGATCAATTTAGAAAACAAACTTTTCTATATTGTCTCGGGTCTAGTGTTGTGGTGGTACCGTAGTTGTTTCTCATTTCTATAACACAAGTACTTTAGCTACCCCAGGGTCAGAGCCATGTATCTTGTCTAATAATAATTTGTTTATATCACTTTAAAAACCTCGTACTATTATGAATATTTTGATTTTCTTAGATTTTGGTAAATAGGCTTCGCTTGTAACTTGGTCTACCCATTGTATTCTGTTCGTGACAATCGGAACAAACGTTGAGTAATGTATCCACGCACATCCCTCTTCTAAACTGACATCCACCACGCTGTCCTTACAATAAACAACCACAAAACAAGAATTTAGCATCTGATAGCATAGGTATTCTTTGTAATAACAATTTGCAACATCTGGATATTATTGTGGTTAAATTATAAGCTTGAAAAAACACAACAAAGAGAACAACCTAGCCTACTTGTAGATACTATGCAGATCATGTTGAAAGGGCACGTATTAATTTTATTTTTCAAAAACTTATTTTCCAATTTTTTATTCCTGCATCTGCATTCCCGTTTGTCGTAATCATAATAATAATTTATGCTACTTTTATCGCTTGAAAATATCATTGCAGGTTCTCGAGGACATTCCTTCTAGAAGCTTTCGAGTTGCTTTCGAGTTTATCTCGCTCTTAAACCGGAGTGCTGATAAAACATCGTAATCAGCGAGTGTCAACTGTTCCAAGATGCACAAGTAGAGACTGTTTCCAATGCGTCGCAAAATGTAACACGATTTGTGGAAGCTCAGCGATTCTTCAATTAACTACATTATATGCAATACGTTAATATCATAGAAAAATAAAATAAATAAATATTGGACAACAACACAGAATATTATCTGAATCGACAAAAAAGAAGATGAACGAAAAGACAAACGAAATGACTACCGAAATGGAAGGTTCGATTAGGGATTTATAAGGGGGTGCGAGCCGCACAACGGGCAGTTGTATAAGTTTTGTAAAGTTTAAACAAGAAGAAGAAAAGAAAAGGCAGAAAAAGTAAAAGTAGTGAAGTAAAGTAGTTAGTGCCTAGTAGTGAAAAGTGGACAGTGCAGGTTCGGTGCTACTTCGGGGCTACATCAGTCAGGACGAACACGTCGGTCCCGTCTGTTAGGAGAACCGCGTCAGACAGGAAGACCGCATTAGTGCTATGTCGAAACACTGTCACCCAACTACGTGTGTAGCTTGTGAAGAAGAAATAAATTGTCGTTTTCCTGGCCGAACAGTCGTTTCCCAATCCCATACTCACTTCCCTAACAATATTATGGTAATCATTATAATTTTGCGATAATCTGACGGCAATCATGTACCACAGTTACGAGTAATAAAATACATAGCATAACAACACGATGTTTGCCGTCAAATAGGTGCATCGATCTTATGCACAAAAGAGTTTTACTCTTACTCTTACACTTATTTATTTCAATTATCTGTGTTCGGATGAGTGCCTAAGAAATGAGTACGGTATCTACTAGGCATAATAATAATAAAAGCCGAAATGATCACTTAACGATGTCAACTAGGTAACTGATAAATAAACGCATGTTATGTCAGAAAATACGTTTTTTTTTCGGCCGACATTTGTCCAATGGAAACGGGCTTTATTACAAGTAAGGCTACTCAAACAAGATCTGTTGCAATTTCTATACGGAACCATTTGTATGCGTGTCCATCAAGACTTCATATGTGGCTAAGTGTCTGTTTGAAGTGCAATCTTATGTATTTATTAGCTAACCGAGTGGAGGAAAGAGGGTTACGGAATGTGTAACTTCAATGCATCGTCTATAACGATAATAAATAATGCGCAAGACAACTTGCCAATTGTCAAGGTCTCGAAGTAACAAATTAACATCTTTGTGTTACGACGTACCATCAGATTTTACGAAGGTGTCATACGTAGATCATACGGCCGATGAGGCAGAAAGGTTTTGGAATGAAGGCGCCGTCAGTTCGTGCTAGTTGCTAGTGAAAGCAAAGCGTAAGACGTGGAAATCACTGGGGGAGGCCTATGTTCAGCAGTACACGTCGTATGGTTTAAATGATGATGATGATACAGATTTTGCCAGAGAAGTCTCCTAGTGATATAACAATTGTTGTGTGCGTTTCATTCTAGGTGGGAGCGATCGTGGATGGTTGACTTATGGGGCAGGGGAATCTGTCAACTAATCCGGTTGGTAAAATACTGAAAAACTAGTCTGGTTTGAAATTGTTGCATTACTCAACTAGGTGCGAAATACCCTCTACTCAGTCACCATGATCGGGTAAGCGGCGTCACGTTCTAACGCTCTTAAAAGTTGCGTCATTCAACTACGCCTAGTAGAATGACGCAACTTTAAAATAGATCAAGTTTTTGACAATTAGTAGTAGCTGTAGAAATAGAAACAGCCCTAGTCTTCTCTTCACAATGATCACAACCCTCAGCCGTGAGGTAAATAAATAAAGAAATACCTACATTTACAAATGCATTTTGTTCACCTTCACTTTCCCTGTTAAAATAAAGCAATTACAAAATTGATTATCCCCAGTATTACACAGCGAATTCGCTAGTTTCCACTATAAATCCAGTGTTGTCCCCACAACGGTTATTATGGCTCGGCGGGCCGCCCTCATAACTCGGGCCTGGGCCCCGAGCGACGCCGCGGGGCGCCGTTAGCACATACACATACAGAGAGATTTATGCTAAGACGCCATACTACAACTTATGGCTGCTTTCGGAGAACTTAATGAATCGTGGTAAGGAAGAAAGTGATCTAGTTAAAGTTAGGAGATTTGAAGTTTGATGTGGATATAAACGGAAAAATATACAGGGTTTTACTAAAAAAACAAAACATTTAAGGGCTGTCTCTAGTATTCCTGAATACAACAACATTTGCTATGGAAACTTCCCTATTTACTTCTCCATACTAAATGATTGATCAACTTTTACAATTTGTATGAGGAAGTGTTTTTTTTGTTCAAATTCAAATTCAAATTCAATCGTTTATTTGCGAGAATACACCATACATGCAATTTTATAATGCAGAACTTACTAACTTTGTCCATGTATTCAGCCTGCATGCAGGCGTGCAAATATTAATAATAACATTACAATAAAATGTCACACTATTTAAATTATAGATTTCATATTATTTATACAATTATTCATTAAAATTAAAATATTCGTTCAGACTATAAAACAATTATTCAACAACCAATTATTTAACATTTTCTTAAATACATTTCCTTGTAGCACTTTCAGTCTTTCGGGTAATTTATTATATATTGCAATCGACATATTATAAACATTTCTCTTATATATATCCCTATGGCATCGAGGTTGGTACAATAGATAGAAAGGTTAAAAACAGTTTTTGCGTTTGAGCACCAGAGTCAGCCTCGAAAACGTTTTGCGTTATTTCAATTACATCGTGTAGAGACAACTCATTATGTACCTCCACAATAAAAAAATATAAAAAAATGTTCAAGGTTAATATTACAATCGATTTATCATTTCAATGTATAATGCAGATAAGTGTAATAAATAAAATTGGGTTCAAACAATTTTTTTAGTTACTATTTATAGTTTAAATTATAAATATGTAATACATTTTACATGATAATATTATCATTCACAGAAAAAATATTATGAAACAAAAACGGATAGATAAATTAACCTGCAACTAAAAATTATGATTAATGTAACAATTTCATATAATTATATTTTCCTAATAATGTAGGACTAGAGACTATAAAACTTTCGTCGATAAACTAAATTTTGATTTACGACGCAAACGCGTAGCAGGTGTCATAACTAGTTTATTTTACAAACTAGTTGTTTGTACTGTAATAAATATAACATTTACCGTATGTTTGCTAATTAACAAATAAATGATCTATCACCGGAACGAGAATAAGCATCTAATTTATCACCTGCTGATCGGTTTGGTCAGCACCCAATTATGTAACAACCAGTCGTCGGAACTTGACACTGAAATCGAATGGCCCTGACATTCATTAGACGGATATTTTAGTCGGATATTTTAGTGAGTGTAGTGTCATTGTAAAGCTAATACTTTTCTTGGAGAAGGAATCAAACAGAACGTAGGATAACTTTATTATTTCTGTTTTCCTTTATTTTCTTAATCCTAAGAGCCATTTGACAAAATCGCGTCGTTACTATAAAGCAGGCGCTTGTGCATCGAAAATTTAGGACTTAGGGTGTGTTGTTAATTAACCAACTGGTTAATTTTTTTTAGTTATTGTGATATGAAATCTATATTCACGTCGACAAAAAAACTATGTCTGATATTTTGGCGTATTTTTTCAGCAATTTTCAGCAATGTTAATGGAAGATTCAGTTGCCAGAAATTGACAAGACACTTTTAGTCAAACGAGGTGGCAGGATTGATAATTTTATGAATAAAAAACAGTATTCTTTGCAAATGTGCCACATTATACGTCTAAACTATATATTGGGCTTGCTTTTGCATGTATTTAACCTTCTTAACATCTTTCCTAAGGGCACAAATAGAAATATTAGATTTTGCGCTAAAATGTGAAATGGTTGAAGCTGAACTTATTATGATTTAGTTTTTTTTTCAGTAACTTAAACAACAATTTATTTTTTAAAATATTTAAGATTAATTGACGTTTGACTGATATTATCTACCAATTACCCTCTATTTTGATTTAATATTATTTTTAGAAAAACAGAATCAAATTACTTACATCCAATTTGTTAACTGCCTATAAAATTGATTCATGCAAAAAATCAGGAAACAATTATAATACAAATAGCGTTTAAAATTACCAGTTTAAGATATTAGTCAGTTTATCAAACTCCGTTTCATTAATCGGTTGCTACGTTCATTTGACGAAAACGAATCGAGTAATTTAAGATTGAGTAAGATTCAGGTCGTAGATAGTTTCTAATTGCATCAGATAGATAATCAATTTTAGCATATGCCGCATTTATAGACCTTAGTATAGAGTTAATCTCAAATAGTGGCAAAGGTCGCGGTCGATTTAATTGCCCGCAGAAGTAGTGAATTAGCAATTACTACCTAATTAAAGAAAATATGACTTACCGTATGGCGAGTGTACGGAAATTGGTGTCTTACGATAATGTGTGTTTCGTGTTTACGACTGGATATAGGTAAGCTAAAGTAAATATAGCTAGTAAGTACCTAACACGAATTGAAATTCCATGTAAGAAGGTATTTTAATTTTAATTCAAAAGATATGTTGTAATATAAGTCAAGGTAAAGGTTGTCTGGGAAAGATCGTTCTTCTTAGCGATAAGACCGCCTAAATTGTACATCTTCCTGTAAACATCAAATGCAACTTTTTCGTATGGAGTGCAATAAAGAGTATCTATCTATCTACAGTCAACATCAAAAGTTAGCTAGTTAGTTAGCTTAGCAAAACATATCAAAATAGTTCGACAAAATCATTAACGCAAGAGGCGAATAGAGAAGTCCTGACTTCTAAATGTCACAATAACCTGTTATTGTGACATTTAGAAAAGTCAGTACTTGTGAAAATTTGTTTTTAAACAGCTACTTTCGATAATGACTGTACAGTCATCATCAAAAGTATGTAAGTATGTACATGTAAGGTACACTCAACGTCAACGGCTTATCAACCTATAAAATGACAAATTTCTACGTATGTGTGAAAAAAAAAATAGGGTTATCGTACAAGCGTACCTCAACCCTGAAATTTATTTCCGAAGATTTTTTTTTGTAAAAACCAACTTTATATCAATTAGGTTTGTTACACCCTCATTTCAACCCCAAATATGGCCATATCCTTCAGCTGTAGGATCCTCTATAGATGTTACCTACTGCAGAAACTCAATATGATGCCTATCTACTTACTGTAAGTGAAAATATACCGGTTTTAACTGGATACCGATTACTAGTATTATGATAATATGACCGATAATCATGATTCCCGCTTTGAAACATAAATAAATTTGAATTAATTGAAACAAAAGGTAATTTTAGTGGTTATTAAATAGTTATTGATTACTGCCAATTTATTTGCAGATGAGACCGCGATTATGAGCAAATTGGACGATATGTTTAATTAAATTTGCATATCACACTCGTAGTACTGCAAATTGTTGACTAATTTAATGGAAATTTAGAATTAACCAATGCTTATTTTTTGTTTGTGCATGTTAATGCAAAATAATAGCTTTTGTAATGTTTGGTTTGTGTTTACCGCTTTTTAATTTGATTACATAATAAAGTTAAATAGGCTCTATATTCAGTAATAAACTATACGTGTCAGAAAATTACAATCAAAATAACACATTTTAAAAGCATGATCCACAGATTGTCTTTGCAGGAATATGGTAAGTATCTTGTTTTTCTTCTTTCCTTTTAAAACAGGCATAAGAATCCATATAGAATCCATATCAAATCCAGACTTGTTCGATGACTTTTTCATTAATATCTGCTTCTTCTTTTTGTGGTTTTTGGGTAAAATGTATTATTTTATCATGTATTGACACATTTGGATTACGTGGACGGTGGAGTGGACTTTCCAAAGTACTACCTAGCCAGTTAATATTATATTTGATTAAGTCAATAATACGAATACACATTCACAGTAACATGAAATAATACTTAACTTCTTGCAACACTCAATCAATCTCGATCACCGTATAAAACTCCCAATCACAAAATCGTGATACGAATATAAATTACGTATCGAACTAGAAAAAACAGCTATCCCGTCGAAGTAAGGCGAAGTAGGCAATAAATAAGCAATTCTAGATAGGCCGTGTGGGCGGAGGACGGAGGACTGGTTTCACTCTTTTACTTTTTATATCTCGTTTTGCTAAGGCAGCGCCAGCGCATACAAAGAGGTTGCATGCACGATAAACGCATTTAAAACATTATGCTTTTTTACTTTGAGCTCTTTTAGGGTCAGAATGTGAAAAATAAGGCCCTATTAACAAAATATTGCCAAGATTTAAACCTTAACTAAAGATAAGCCAACCAATTTATGATGTATGTCACCATAATCGAGATGTTAAAGACAAGATTTCAAATTGTAAAAACCATGGACTTTGGTGAAAAGTTATTCCGAGAATTAAACAAGTTTATTACTAAGATGATAAATGTTTACTTGTAAGAAAATTGCATATGATATTGGACATAAACATATGAAGAGCTGCAACCTCACTAAAGAAGATGCCAGGGATAAAGGGAAGAGAGCAAAAAAGCGGACCCTGTCACAAAACGGGATATACCGTAGGAAGAATATGAATCTCTATCTATGCCTTATTTGTGGGACGTATGCATTACTATATTATGTTATAAGAAAATGGTTGATATAGACAGAATTGCGTTTGATCTGGTTCGTGTCGTTAAATGTGACATGGGAACAATGGTGTGGTAGGTATTTAAAGACATACTTATAATGTATATTGGTACCTCTTTTTGATTCACATAGATTCGTGAAGCATTTAGATTCTTATTTCTTTGACAGCAAAGTTCGTAATTGAACAACGTACTTTTTGCTCACACGAATCAAGTTACCTCTATCAGTCAAGTCCTATTTCGCTTTTATTGCCTGGATTGAACTGTTAACATTACTATAAGTATTCTTGCAATGTTAATGGAAATGTTGGCTGCACCTTTACGGGTAGGGTTGTCAGTTTATTACTGGCACAATATTAACTCAAAAACTTAAATATAAAAAGAAGCTTATATTATGTATTGTTTTCTTTAACGAGCAGTCAAACTATTCAAGCAATTTTATTTGATATTTTTAAAGAATAAAATTAAATGATGTTTATTATTAATAAAATGTATTTATTGCTTATAAGATAAACTGTTACTAACTTGTTTTTGCGTGTGGAAGTGCATTTGGGAAGTTAATAATCAAATAAATAATCTTTTTTCAGATTTCTATGAATTTCTAGTATAGCTTACTTGAGGGTTCTCTATTTTGTTTCCTAACTTTTTTATCCATAATCTAACGTGTAATAATTTTTTTTGTCCTAATCATCATTTGTCCGAATGATAACTTGCCCGAACTTAATATAACTTAAGCCCTAAATATAATATGCCCTAAATTTATTTGTCATAAATATTACAATCAATAATAAACGAAAGACATAAAACCGTTTTCTATACAAGTTGTCAGTCCTACAATCAAATTATATGATGTTTATTTGTCCTAATAATAATAAAAGCGTAGTGCAAGCTAGCAGCAAGCATTATGCATGCAGGCAATCAGCATGCACCATGCCTGAATGCAAACATCATACAAACATCATGCATGCAAGCATTCAGCATGCGCCATGCATGCTACCATGCATGCAGGTGTATGCAGGCAAGCAATCAGTATGCCTGCATGCGAACATCATCCATGCAAGCAATCAGCATGCACCATGCATGCACGCAAGCAGCAAGTATAATGCATGCAGGCAAGCAGCATATACCATGCATGCATGCAAACATCATGCATGCAAACATCATGCATGCAAGCAATCAGCATGCACCATGCATACACGCTAGCAGCATGCACCATGCATGCTGGCAAGCAGCACGCACCATGATGCAAGCAAGCAGCATGCACTATGCATGCAAGCAAGCAGCATGCACCATGCATGCAAGCAAGCAGCATGCACCATGCATGCAAGCAAGCAGCATGCACCCTGCATGCAAGCAAGCATGAAAGCAAGCAGCATGCACCATTTATGCTAGCAAGCAGCATGCACCATGCATGCAGGCAAGCAATCAGCATGCAAGGCTTCTGTCACAGCTCCGGTGCTGCGTGTCTCTGGCGATCCCACGCGTGCTAATCGTCGCAGACGGCTTTCGCTCACACCGCAGCTTCGGCTTGCTGGCCGGCCAAGCCGGCCAGCCTCAGCCGCGGTGGCTCGCTGCCAGCCTCCTGCTCCTCAGCCCGCGGCCCGCCTCGCCCCTCCGCACCTACGCGATTTTGAATTACACTCTAGGGGTAGGGCAGACAAGACTGCGTGGAGTCGGATTTACGGCAATTCGTTTCTGTCACTAAAAACCTCATTTTTAGCTATCGTTTTAGGACTAACAATAATAAATAAGTAAATGAACATTTGGAATAATACACAGTATATAATACAATACTTAGGACATTTGACTTTATTTCATGTAAAATTAGTAGATTCAATTATTATAGTAATCGAAATTATGACAGAATAGTTTTAGGACTAAAGATAATTATATAACACAAAATTTAGAATTTTTGAACATTATGGTTACTGAAGTTTATTGCAAACGTGTTATGGATAATGATTTTCGGACAAACAATGTTAGGAGAAAAAAGGGAGTACCTTACTTGAGAAGTGGTAGGCAACCCTACTAACGGCAAATAAATTCCATTAAGCAAGTAGTTTTATATGGCTAATGAAGTTCTAAATCCATAATTCGACATTAATTAAATAGTAATGAGGGAATTAGCCTTGCAAAGGAACGGTAGTAGAGACATCTTAAAATGTATTACATTAGTGTAATGAGAGAATTGGAATTGCTGAGAATAAAATTGAGGTTTATTGGCGACGCGACATTTTAAACTAATATAGAACTAATAAAGAAGACCCATTGGTGTAGTGGCGTGGTGATATGCCGTTACGAAAGGGGTCCCGAATTCGATTCTCTACTCGGGTCAATTCAGAAAACAATCTTTTCTAAATTCGCTTTGGTCTGGGTGTTCTGAGAGATGTCTCTGGTAAATTTACTGTTGTCTGGTACCTCGTAACACAAGAATGTTATTCCTTACTTCGAGACCGTGGCAAGTGGTGTCTTATCTGGCGCATATTTATTTATTTATTATTATTTATCATAGGAGGTAATAAACGCCTCTAGTGGTAGTGAAATGACCGAGATATATAGGTATATATCTATCCATAGAGTGTTTCATTACTCAGAAATCGTAATTTTATTTGTTTTAGGCTTCAACTGTTCTTTGCCGTTAGAGATGCGGCTCTAGTCACATTTTAATGTGGCCATTATTTTCTCGAACAATAACTACCATTTCATAAATTCTATAGTAGAAATATTGTAAATAAAACTTGATAATAAACGTCGAATAGAGGTGAAATTATGATTTAGATGCTTTTCGGTTACACAGCTGGAGTTTGGTTTTTAATGGCGTCCGAACCACGCCTTCGTGGTAGTTAATGATATTGAAAATGTATCGAGTTGGTAGTTTCTACTAAAACAGTAGGAATAGGCAATTAAAACGCAGAACGTTACAAAAGTTATTTGATTGAATTTGTCGGTTTTGATTTAATTAAAGTTATGTAATATTTCGATTAAGTGGATTAAGTGCAACCTGGGGAATTGGCATGATCTATTATTGCAGTATTACTTCAGTGTTGTTTTTATATGAAATTTAACGAAGAAATAACTCTAAGTAGTAACTGTTTAGGTACTACTTAGAGTTAATGCATAAGCACCTAGTTTGGTTAGCAAAAACCTTTGTACCTTCTGAACAAAACAAACTTAAATGGCGGGCGCTGCTTTTAACTAGAAAACAACCAGCATTGGTAATTTTTCTTTATGTAGTAAGTATACATTATAAATAAAGGATTTTCTATTTCTGCTGCACAAACAGGTATACGTTTTTCTGTAAGTAACATATGTGCATACTCTATTTTGCTTTAAAATACATTTATTTTATTTTACAATAATTTCAATCGTTGGTTGGTTTTACGGATGTATAATTTCGTTTTAACAGTATTCTGAGGAAATATTGGCTCTATATAAAGTGACAACAACTGTGATTGGACTTTTTTGCGGTTTTGCCTTTGTTAAAGTTAACTCTAGCACTAGTAAGGTAACTCGAAAAGGCAAAACGTATAATAAGATCGCAAAATAACCTCAAACTCAGAAAAAACACTATTAGACGTCCAAAGTTGACCAGTCAAATGCTATGGTTTAACCTTAATAGCATAAATAATGTTATTTTTTAGCAAACAATAGCAACAGAATAAGGCATTTAAGCCCAAGTACTTATTATAAAACTACACATTATCCAATGCATATGTAAGTAAGTAAGTGGCTCAAACTTCAGCCATTAGGGCTCACAAATGTTCCTGAAGGTTCTAACTCAGGCATTATAGCTCACATAAATCTAGATACACATTTTATGCGGGCTATAAAAATCGTGATTCGTTACAATTTGTCAAGTGCTCATCGTATTTTATAGGGTTCTTCAGACGTCCATACATGATTTTGCAAAGATTTAACACGTTTGTGGAAATTAACGGCGTGACGTGACTGACAATCTCAGTTAACAGACTGAAACTTCATGAAAGTTTTGTGAAGTACTGTCATATTGTGAATACTTACAGCCTTTTGTTAAAGTTAAAGCCTATCATATTGTCGTGTAGGACTCTCCCCAGCGCGATAGTCCGACTTATACCTTAGGAAGATAGATGGCAGTGGCTAGGTGAAAACAACAGGAGATCGTGCTTTTTGTCGCTCTTTCGGGAAGGCTGAGATAAAGTGAGATATAGTTATGCGGAACGAAAGGCGTTGGCTGAGAGGACATGATACGAGGTATTCGTAAATAGGGGAGGTGCTTAACATCCCCAATGTACCACCTGCCGCTGCTTACATCTCACTTCGTCTTTGTCCGCGTCTACCCTACCCCACATGAGTATAGTCACTATTATTAAACTATCATCGCGTTCATCATCATCTTTTTAACCATAGGACGTCCACTGCTAAACATAGGCCTCCCCCAGTGACTTCCAGATTGGCCGGTTGGAAGCGGCCTGCACCCAGCGGCTTCCTGCAACCTTTACCAGGTCGTCTGTCCACTTTGTGGGTGGACGTTTTACGCTGCGCTTGCCGTTACGTGGCCTGCATTATCATCGCGAGTTGATTAGTGATGCTTAACTCGTACCTAGTCTAAATCAACGTTTACTAAAGAGTTAATAAACGTAATTGACTTCAAACATTTTTACTCGTAAAAACCGCACAGAACGTTAACGACATGTATAAGACTTAATCAAAGCTAGCAAGATAATTATTTCTTCTATCAAAGAATACTAGTTAAACAGATCCGTGTCAATGACGCGTGCGCATACACCACCCAGATTTGCCATGTAAGGGAGCTGGATCGATACAATTTACATCACGCACTAAATAAGTATAACTGCGCAGGGTTTGCACTGACTTTATTATCAACATCATGGTTAATTATTTGATAGATAGTTGAAACTACATTGCACACTACACAAAGCTAAGGTACAGGAAATACATTTAGGGCTGAACAATTTAGTCGGCCTTATTGCTAATAGCGATTTCTTCCAGACATCATTTAGTTAGAGGATTTGAATTGGATTAAAAGGATAAGACTATAAAGACTTTTAAAATATTAAAGGGATAATTATTTGAGTATGGTTCCTTTTGGTGTAGTGGTTTGCTCATTGAGCTAAAACCAGCGGTGGCAGGTTCATGTCCCGGAAGAAGAAAATGTTTGTGTGAGAAGCGCAAACACTTGTACCCTAAGTCATTGTTGTCATGTAGGTAAATGTCTAATGCATTTAAGTATGCTTTCGTCTAATCGCTATAGTATCTGAAAAAGAAGAAGTCTAAAGAATTTAAATTTAATCATATAATTTTCTTAGTAAAAATACCCAGTCGTATAATAAGTAGGTATAGAAACTGGTGCATGATTATCTAGATATTAAGAGATCACCAATTCCTACGGATAACTGCAATCGCAGACATTGACGATGTTCTTATTATATTTCAAACTAGATGATTCAAAATGTATCAACCCTAATTACCACTTATGTAATCCCTGACATGCAATGATCGGTAGAAAGGAGATTTTTAGTCGTATTTGCTCCTTTTACTTTTCGAAAGTATTGTTAAACGGCGCAATTATAATATTTAAGGAAAACAAGTGAATTAAATATAATTAACTTGTCAAAAGGGCCCGAGGTGGAACAGTTACAGCAAATAATATTTTACTTGTACGAATTTCAGTTGAATCATTTTTAAAGAACCTTCAGGTCTATCTCAGTACATACAACTAAGTTGGTGGTACTTAACCCAAACACAGACAGTTCGAATGAACGTAACTGGATTTTAGAAATAGTCAAAAGTTATTTCTCAGGATGCCTACAACTCCTTTTTTCCTTGATAGGCGGTCCGACAGCGGTTGAGGATCATGACCCCGTTTATTTGGTGACCTCGAATAATCAAAAGTACAAAGGTAAATATATACTTAAAATAATACGTAATATATACGTAAATATATACTAGGTACTTCTTAGGATGCCTACAACTCCTTTCTTCCTTGATAGTCGGTCCGACATCGGTTGAGGATCATGAACCGATCATGATGTTTATTTCGTGACCTCGATGATCAAGCGTCTCTAGTCATCGCCGTGGTCCAGCGTATGCAAGGTCTTCTTTACCAGGAGTCTGGCCATATTTGAGGTTATCAGACGGTTTTCACGCAAGGTGCTCAAAGATATACCGTTTGAGTGTGACGTTCTTTGATCCGTAATTGTTTTTAAATGGATTATTTTCTGCGGAAAGCTTTCATCACTACTTTGACCTTCCATCATGATCATCATCTTTAGTCTTTGGAAGTCCACTGCTGAAAATATGCCCTACCAATAGAACGCCACAGCACTGCAAGCGGTTCTGATCCGTTTGCATCCAGCGGTTGCCCGTAAACTTGACTAGGTCGTCAATCCTCCGAGTGTGAGGCCTGCCCACGCTGGGTCTTCCGGTCTTTAATCTTTATAAAATAATTATGATTGCTTGTAATAAGTGTTGTTTTATGTCATGTTATATACCCGTGCCATTAAAATAGTAGAAACTACGCTCAAATGTGATGGAGTCATTACTCTAAATCTTTAGTGAAAGTTAGTTATAAAGGTCGGTTAATATCACAGGCGCTTGTTTCTTATGAAATTAACGCCGGCTTATCTTAACGATATACTTTACGACTGGTTTTATCTTCGGGGAAATGGGAATGTTTGCTTTAGTTCTTTAATGCTGCCGCCAGAGGGCAGGAAACTTCAAGTGATGATGACGTTAATTACTTTATTAAGGTTAGGTGTAAGGATGGTCGTTGATCATGTTATAAGTCGCTTGAAATTAGATGTTAAATGTGTTTAAGTTTTGTAATGTTTGAAAGAGGTTATCGCGAACTCGCCTACATCGATACCTATCACAATCTTGCTTATTTCTACTGCTAAAGAGCTTTGTTGTGTACAGATAGAAGAACAAGATAGGGACCTAATTTAGTAAGCGTCATTAATTACAATTAAATGTGAGATCGGAGTTAAAAGCTGACTCAGTCGCTTAATAAAAAGTTTTGTTGATTTTAGAACCTGTTGTTGGCAGATATCGTCTGAAATTTCTTACACCCAAGTTTTTTTTAACATCTTAAATAGAAATAGCTTTTTGGCAGACATAGATATTAATATATCATATTGATATAGCTTAACCAAGCTTGGTTCGTTTTTTTGCAAACGTGTGGAATGGGATGCCTTTTTATTTTTCTTTAGCTTAATTCTAAAGTTTAGGCAGACGAAGGCGCTGGCCAAAACTAGTAAAGAATAATTAAAAACCAAGTATCACTCATAATCTTTTGACTCAAAAGGCTCAAAAAACTGTATCAAGTAAATAGTATGACTCCGAAATATTGGTCTGTAAAAAGTCCCTATTTCATAAACACGCACATGATATGCACATCTTGTAGCTACACACTAGGTACTTATCTATTTGTTGGCTAAATAATAAGTAGACATAATTGTAGGTCTAGAATCTTGAAGTTTTGCATAGCAGTTCGTCAAATGGAGTAAACATTAAGGGTACATTCCCACGAGAACGGGTAAAACGGGATGGAGCTGGTAAAGCCGCAGGCTTTCATTATAAGCATAGATATGTATAAGTTCTCGGTACATTAGTTGTTTGAAATAATAATAAATCCTTATTTCAACAAAACATTTACAATTGATGTGATTTATACACTCACCGGCACGGAAACTTGGCCACCCCTTAATTTTGCTATAGTTTGAATATAATCAATCATATTTATGGCATTTAATTTAATAAAAATCGAATCAATATTCACTGTTTGAATCCTTTTAACCATTTTTTGAGTATGCACAAAATTATTGCTTTAAAAAGAAAATTTAGATGAAAAGTGACACTTTCACAGAAACTTTTACACAATTTTTAAACAGTACACAATGAAAAGTTAACATAATTTCTTAGGGTTTTTGTACACAATAGTATCGTATCGGGTGTTTCCACCTCTTGCCCTGATGACTGCCTGCTTTCGATCTGGCATGCTCTGGATGATGTTTCTGACAACAATTTGCGATAAGCTCTCCCAAGCGGTCAATGCTGCATTTCGAAGCTCGCATAGCGTTTGTGGTGGGTTGGAGCAGGATTTAATTTTCTTTTTCAGCATGTCCCAGATGTGCTCTATGGGGTTTAAGTCTGGGCTGCGCGCAGGCCACTGTAATTTTTGAATACCAACGTCTTGCAAGTAGTCCTCAACGCAACGTGCAACGTCCCACACGTGCACGTGCATCATCATAATCATCCCTTCTTTCTGCAACTGGGTCAGAAAACCAGATTAAATCCAAAATTATCAGTAACGAATCTAATGTCCCACATAGTCGTCTGATTTACTAGTAGACATTGAAGAGTTCGACTATCCACTTCCTGGCTTCATCATCAGATCAGCTTGATAGTATGAAATGATTGTATTGTCAACCGCATTACATATGCCTACAAAGTTATTAACACATTCGGAATAAGCGCCAAACAACATAACAATAGGGGTGACGGATAACATTTAATAATCTTACTGACGGGCTAAACAGAATTTCTTTTTCTGTTACGAGGTACCAGACAATGATTTATTGCCAGGGGCATCTCCCAGCACACCCAGACTCGAACTAATTTAGAAAATATCATTTTCAAAATTGACTCGAACCGGGAATTGAACTCGGGACCCTTTGCGTTCAAGGCGAATTACTGCGCCACACCGATCGGGTCGTCAAATTAGAAATATGTAGGTTAAAATCGATTTCCAATATTTGATTACATAGTAGTAACTTATAGTAGCCGAGAGGCAAGCATACCGGACTTGGTGTCGCTATTTCTGAGGTCACGGGTTCGATTCCCGGTCGGTCAAAGTAGAAAAAATACTTTTCTATATTGTCTCAGGTCTGGGTGTTGTGGTACCGTCGTTGTTTCTGATTTCTGTAACACAAGTGCTTAAGCTACTTACCATAAGATCAAACCAATGTATGTGATGTTGTCCAATATTTATATTTATATTTTTATAGTCAAAACTGAAGCTATACAAAAGCGTGTTAAAAGCCCAGACTGGTACAATCATCCAATATCTAAGTCTGCATTATTTAAAGCATCGATAGAGTAACAGTAGACCTTTTCAACTACATCAAACGTCGCCTGCAGTAGTTACTTTAGCTATAGAATTAATCGTTTGTGGTTACCAACAATGGATTTTAAATTGCATTGGTGCAATATCGATCAATATCAAAAACTGCTTTACAGCAGGTGAATAGATGCCTTTTGCATGTTATTTATTTGATTTAAATCTTCAATTCCTCAATATTTGGTATCGGTAAACGCATATAGGATTAATTTTTATTTGTTTAAAATTCATAAGGGTTTATTCTTACTCATGACGACAAACAACTTTGCCCAAGAAACTATTTACCTATCTCAACTTAAAACTGTTAATGTACGAAACTATTTCTTAACGAAAACGCGGACGGAAAACGTGCACTAACAAAATTATGTTGAGATAGGCAATTAGTTTCTTGGGCAAAGTTGTTTGTTATCATAAGTATACAACCCCACACGGCAATACATGGTGCCGTTTGGGGACGGCCGTAAAGAATACACTTCCCCACCGCCAACAGGATGCGTGTCGTAAGAGGCGACTAGTTCCTGTAGCACGAGACGGGCAGCAGCGTCTGCGTGTGAAATCCTGTAAAAAACTGCGCTCGTCAACCCGCCTGCCAAGCGTGGCGAGTATTGGCGGATCGCCCCAATGATAGAAGTCATATGGGGAGGCCTTTGTTCAGCAGTGGCAGTCCTATGGCTGTAATGATGATGATGACAAGCCCTGAAGTATTTCATACTTATAAAAAATCACCCGGTATGAGATTTCTTTAACGTAATATTAATTGCTACTGTTATGAGGACGCCATTCTCATGTTGCGCAAGTGTCCGCCTTTACATAATCATAACTCCTTAAAAATAATGTCATCGCGGCATCTCCAAAATTTGATTCAAATGCGGCTCAATCCATTCCCCTTTCACGGTGATAAAAACTCGACATGATAACCATCAGAGAGCAAGTTTACAAAATTTAATCTGTGTAATCTAAATGTCTCCATATTGAGACGTAAATGTTATGATATTACAACCGTTCTAAAGCCAGTACTATGTTTGGGAAGTGTCAAATTTTAAGTAAACGACTACTCCTTAATTTGGTTGTACAATTTCCCGAATCCATTGAACCACAGGAGACTACCGCAGGGAATCACGTTTCGATGTCCACATTTTCTGTTTGATGTGGTTTGATATCAGATTATTGTCAGTACGTAATAAACTCGGGGTTAAATTGAGAAACACGAGGTGACTACGTTAAAGCCGTAAAGATTATGAACTAATCAGATATCTCTTGATGTGGGTCGATCTAATTTATGGGCAAAAGATGATAGAGGTAATACAGATTAAGAAATTAAAATTCGACTGTAAAACAAATGATAAACATGGAGTGAGCATGGGAAACATTTATAGATTAAGAACACGACAAAAAAAAAAACGAATTTCCTTGATTTATCAGATCAATAAATTTTAATGGAAGACAACAAAATACACTAGTCGAAACTTCCTGTGTTTAAGTCGAAAAAGAGATCCAATAGTTAGTAAATAGTTAATAGTTTTTGATTTACGGTACAAAATATCTAACAGTAAATACTAGTAAATAATAAAAAACAATATAAATTTAGTGTAGTAATTGCAACCTGTAAGTAGTAGTGATATTCAGCTTCTAGAAATAATTTCAGACGATGCCATAAAGGCACTAAATGGAATAGTAGTAGCCATAATTTAAGAGCAGAAACTGTTTGGTCATCCAAACCACTGCTGTCAGTTACCTAATACCGCAGTTGTCCAGATCATAATACATTTCGACAATTTAAGGGAAGTTATAGCGGTCGTTCTCAAAAGCGTGGAGGCCATAACTCTTGCGCCGCAAGGATTGCACTGTCAATACTGCATACTGAGTGCGTTTATTGAGCAGGGATTTATACCCGCATTGATGTTTGAGTAATTGCCTGCGATAGCAAGAATACGATTGAAAGGAATATAAACGTATTTATATCGGACGGTTGACATTAATATTTAGAAGGGCGAATGAATGCGTTACGCGAAATAGTATGGCGCCTGCCTGGTGCTGGAAAGGCTTGAATATTCTCATAGATAATTAAAATTCTAGTAAAGGCATAGATTTAACGAAGTAATAGTATAATTAAAATAAAAGTCTTGGCTAATGTAGTATGGAACGCCACCCAGCTCGATGGACCGACGACCTTAGGAAGATGGCTGGCAGTGGATGGATGAAAAAAAGCGGGAGATCGTGCTCTTTGGCGGTCTTAGGCTTACGTCCAGCAGTGAACTGCAATAGGCTGACAAGAAAAAGAAGAATTGAAATAATTAGAAGCGTTTTTATTTAAGTGTCTCCTACTTTGAAATCAATTTCAATATCAGCTAGGTAGATAGTTAGTTCCGCAGACATTCGCGTTTAAAAGTAAAAATTCTTAAATTAACTGTTTAAAATGTATATTCATTGGGGTACGTATCATAATGTATAAAATTAAAATATATAAGTTTACAATTTATAAGTTCAAAATACCTAAAATCAAAAAATATAATGTTTCAAAATATACAAAGTTATTTGCCATAAGATCAGAACAGCTAAGCTTGGAATGAGTAATGGTCAAAATCTATAACAATTACAATTCATAATAGTTTCTAGTCCTAATAGTGTAAATTTCTAAATTTAAAAGCCATAAAATTCAAATAACGTTTAAGGGTTGTGCTTTACATTGGAATGTACGGAACTCTTAAAAACAAGATCAATAAAAAAGAATAAATTTCAATAATTGTTTAATAATCAAATACTTCATAGTAATTAATAATTAGGTTTTGGCGAAAAATTTGTATATCATTAGAGATTAGCAGCAACTGCTCTCAGGAACTGTGTATATGTGTAGTCAGAAATATTTTTTAAAATATTATCAATTCTTTGTAATTTAAGTTCGGCCGCGGCAGCGGCCGGCGAGCGCTAGATTCTAATTATAAATTTTGTCATTGTAAACTGAAAAGAAATTACTTACTGTGTACACAATAATGCTTGCTTGCGTTTTTAAGTAATATAAATTTATACTTAATAGGCTTTAACTTTACTTTTAATTGTTATTATAAGTAAGTGCAAGAGTTAATGATTGTTATCTTAAATGATATTATAGAACGTAAAATAATATGAAATGTTATGGATTTTTATTATTATTTGTTCTAATTATTATGTTTTCTGGTTGTATACATTTTGAACTTATACATTTTGATTGTATGTATTTGAATGATATGGATTATGAACTTTATGGATTTTGGTTATTAGTTGTTCTAACCATTATATTTTTTGATTTTAGGTATTTTGAACTTATAAATTGTAAACTTATATTAATTTTATACACACGTATTTTAATTTTATACATTATGATACGTACCCATTCATTGCAAACGGAGGTAATACTGCCATGTACGTTATGATCGCAACTAATTCGGACATTAATCTTAACCTATTTGGTCCCGCAGAGTTTATCTTCAGCAAACAAGGAAGTCCTTTCGAAACTAATTTCAAACTAGAAACATCAAAGTGACCGATATTCGCGGGGAAATCATAAATTTTACGAATGTGAACGGATCGATCTTGTTTACAGTTGCTTTGACGATATGAATTTTATTAATTCTGAGAACAACATTCACGACACGAATCCGGATAAACACGAACAGTCAATTAGATAACGGAATGCTAGTGCACAAAAAATATCGATTCAATTCATCGATTTGTATCAGTTGCCGATAAATGTCACATGTTTAATCAAGGCATCTGTGAATCAAATTGAGTTTGACTGATTTACTTAAGCTGCATTTTTTAATAACTACCAACTTTGATTTCTACACAGTCTTATTTTGTTACTTTATCTTACTTTATAATCGACAACAATCATTAATCCATAAAGGGAAAAGCGCTACTTTCTACTTATGTAGTTTTTTCATTAATACTCTTAAAATTTATGGTCTCATTGACAAAACCAACACGAAGAAACCGATAGCAAAAGAAACGTCTATCATTGATAACAATTAATTTGCATCAGCAAACGAATCAATTAACTGCGAGGCAGCCAACATCAACACATCTGCAGTAAAATGGCTGACGAAACTGGAGCTATAAAATTTACGGCTTAGTAATAATGCCATAAATATTGTTACAGAAGATACGGTAACATTGTAGACCGCACGATACTCCTACAGTTTGTGGGAATAATAAAATGTATATCGGAAAATATTTATATATTTTCTATTAATGTATGTTGACGATGTGCCATGTAGGGACGGCCGTAAAGAATACACTTTCCCACCGCCAACAGGAGGTGTGTCGTAAGAGGCGAAAAATTCCTGTAGCACGAGACGGGCAGCAGTGTCTGCGTAATTTTATAAAAAACCAACCAGCCTGCCAAGCGGGGCGAGTATTGGCAATCCCCCCGATGATAGAAGTCATTAGTCAAGTCAGCAGTGGACGTCCGACGGCTAAAATGATGATGATGAATGATGATGTTGACAATATCATGGTAACACCTGTGATTTTATAATGCAATATTAAGTCACAGCTTGCTAGTTAAGAGTTCTTTGTAATTAAGTGTGTACCATTCTGTCAATTGTTTAGAGTTATTAAAAAAGTATTCCTCCAATTATTGACTCTACAATAACTTTAAAAACGCTCTCAATAGTCTAGAAAAACAACTGCAAAGAATTGCGATGAGTACCTACGCTAAGATATTTCACTATGCGTTCACCGCGCCGCAAAAACCGATCTGACATAAGAGTGTTCTGGGAAACCTGATCGGGTCGGCGGCAAGAAGCGGGACGTGAGCCGCAATCCTGCTTAGAACTATGTCCATTGTCTGACGATCCCACCCATCCGATTGTGAGGCCTAATTTACACCAATCTATTTCAGACACCCTCTGCATAAGACCTGCAGTCATACACACGGCTACATAAATATGTATATTATATATTTGATCATTCGACCTTTATGTAATCTGATATCAGCCGTCTCTAACTAATATTATGAAACGTCGCATCACTTTTCTGGTCAATACGAATCGTATTGAGTTACAGTCTAAATGACAGATCGAAAACTGAATTTAATAAATAAAAATTGATGTTCATTTAGATCGATCCGCGTTAATGCCTATACATATAACTTATATATTACGTGTACATAGAGATGTGGATAATACTGTAGTTGCAAATGGTAAAGTGCTTTTGAAAGCGTAGCATAATAATCCCAAATCCCAAATAAATAATGACATATATTTTACCCCGTACTGTTTGCAAGTAGAACTGTCTTTTAAATTGAAAGACTTCTTTTCTATTTTGGACTAATACTACTTATAGGTAACAAAAAAAAGAAAAACTTTGTTGACGTTCGTTAACAAGATCCATCACTTCCAACGCTAGTAACCCTATTTAAATATACAACAAAGCTGTTGAATCGGCCACAATCAACAAGGCTTCAACAGCCAAAATTATGTCAGTCCAATTATTTGTAGCCGCCTAATGTAGCGGTATATTAACTCAAATAAATAATGCTCTTTACGCCATTCAAGTTGGCAGTAAGACGGATTAGTTGTGATTATGCCGGTACTAAATAGATTTGCGCCGTGCTCGATCAACAACTCGATTTTAATTTAGTTTGACAAAGCGATTATGTTACCAAATCATAAAACCATGTTGAAACATCTACGGTTATTATACAGTTATAGTACGAACTATTCAACTAATAATGGGTTCACTTATTCGATTCAAACTAGTCTTTTGTAAATTGAAGTTATTAGTTTGTTTTTGAAGAGTTAATAGTGCCCACCTTTTATTTTATTACTATAGATAACACCTATTTAAAAGTTTCTGACAAATTCAGGTTCATGTTTTGTGGGCTAATGTCTTTGAGGTTAGTGCATCTATTCTTTTTTAAAGAAGTAGGCTAATCAGCCTAATTAGTTTTAAAATTCAGTATAAAAATATTTTTAACAAATAAGGTATTTTACAATCAATCTAATCAATTGACATACTTTTTAAAAACTGTATTAACGCTACTCTTCTATATAATTTGTATGGCGAAAGCAAACTATGACGTCACTGTTTACCTAACTCAGCGGACTAACTTTTTATTGATATTAGAACAATAAAAATAGAATTTTTTTAATTAATTAGGTATAATGTCTGGGTTATTAGGCCATAAATAAGGTGACAGTTTTAATAAATGTCTTAGAGTTGTTTAAGAATGGTTTAAACAACCTTATTCGCACTGGCCGAAAACATTTTTGCGGCGTAAAACTTTTTTAAACCAATGACGTAATCAAGAGGCAAGTGACGTTAGCATATCAAGCATGCGGATAATATTGGTCTTGATAAAACTGCAACAAATCGCATGTCATGACCGCTCCTTTCCTGGCTACATATACCGTTATGCATTCGCAATGTTACTATAGTTTCGACGAGTGCATTTTCATGCTATTTTCTTCCTTAGCATAAGGGAATAAAGACTGTTGTTAAAGTAATTGTAAGTAAAGAATGTGGTTAACGTTGTCGGACGACAAATTGAATGCATGCTTGCAAAGGAATTGTTATGTTCACATGTTAATTGCAGATAATTATTAACATTTTGAAACAAAAAGATGAAAGGTCCACGTAGGGTTATTTAAGGGTATTTTTAAGCAATTTCAATAAGTGTTTTCGGTAAAATCTGAACAAAATAGTGGTGCCGTAGTTAATTTTAATAACTTGAACGGCACCACAGTGAGTACTGAATTTATTTTTTTAATAATTCAAATTCTGTAATTCTAAATATATACTTTATAGTATACTTTTTTATTTTGCGAATATATTACTTGGTTATGTGTAATAGAAAACTTGTTTATTTGTAAAATATTGGGCTTACTAAATAAATGGTTTTATTACCTACATGTACCTACTAGTACAATAATAATGAATGTGACTAATAATAAGTAAGTACACGAGAGACCAAATGTTAAGATAGTTATAGCATTAGTAAAACATACATATAGTAAGATGAATTTAAAAACTTAGAAACACCACATTTTTTAAATTATTTTGAACACTCAAAATGTTTCTTTACTAAAATTTTTTTTTGTCATGGTCGTTTTCAGTCTCTTAATTTTTAGAATGAAATTTTGAACATAGAACTTATAATATGCAATTCAGCTCTAATGTTCGTTCGCGTGTCTTGGCTACATTGTAAGTGGAGATAGATTAGTATAAGAAAGGTTGGCTAAATCTAATAAATCACATCCGTCGCCTGGCGGCACAAAAAGTCCTTCTCATGTCCTGGCATCTGGTCTAGCCAGACTGGACAGGTCCGCGGCGACTCGCGTGGGTGGCTAGTGGCTACCGTCGGATATACTAATTAAGAAAAATATTACAACATTTATTATTTTACTAATAATTATACCCCTGAGTTCGATATTTTTAATTTCAAATTTTCTTTATCACAACAATAATACCCATATTCTCCATAAATTCGACATAGAATAATAATAATAACGAATAATAAACAATTTTAAAAAAAGCATCTGACTGACTGACTGGGTGGGTATTTAGACTGATGTAGGTATTATAATTGCGATGTATGATGATTATAACTAAAACGTAGCTTTGGTTTCTTTTCATTTGTTTCCAAATGTTAATTTGAAACATAGCTAGCTCAATAAACTCAAACTAAGTAAAAGTCAGACACTTGCATTATCACTAAGTTCGTGTTTGCAAAACTAGTAACACTAGTAAGTAATTATCTCAACTCAATACTGCCAAACTAGTTAGAAAAGAATGTCTCGCCAAACAAACAGATGATTAGAATAACAAAATATTTAACCTTCACGCGACATGCAGTCATAAAGACAAATTTATTGCGATCTGTATTATCATCAAAAGGTCACCGTTGCGATGATAGTGTTGTCAACGCCCTGACTTCTTAAGTGAAAACACTAAACTAACGTCTCCTCTTTATGTTAACTGGTACTGGTACAACATTATTTTAAAAGCGCTTTAAATAAAATATCGCTCAACGATCTGAACTCCTCATTTCGGGTATTATCTTAGACTAAAAAGCATAGTTCTGTCCATAACGGTGACATTGAGCTTATTTAAAAGGCAAACAGTAAAAGACCACGTCTCGGTGCCGCAACTCAACACTAGCAACACATCGAAGACTTTAGTCTTCAGCCTCTTGGGGATACCTAGTCAAGATTGCAGGAAGACACTGGATGGAAAAAGTCAAGAACCGCTCGCTCTGTCGTTCTATGGGGAATGCCTATTATAGGCTGATGATGTTCTGAAATAAGTGTTTCTTATTCATAATGCTCGAAAACTCTTGATTTGCGTGATAAATACCATTTCTTTATTGCAACTGCACCTCGCAGCTGGTAATCCTTCCATCTTTGCACCCTCAGATATTTGAATCAAATAGATTTACAAACATCACTAGACAAGCAAAGGTTGAAAGGTGATCAGACTCATGCCGTCACAGCCGTGCATTGCTCGACCAATCTACCACAATTAGGAATGACGTAAGTTCTTCTACTCCGTGATACAAAGAATTGCGTGAAGTATACGAGGAAGTATTGCAAATAATACACAAAATTCGCTTTTGCATAGTACCTACCAATAGAAAGCTGTAACGAGACACGGAATAGATAACTGTGCCGTTTTATGAACTTGTAATTTTATAACTTACATAAAAGAACCGTAAAAATATCATGTGATGTGGCCATTAGAGTTGTAATCTTTTTCGTTATAAAATTACTTAAACTTTCTGTTTCAAATTACGCCAAGATCACATTTTTGGCACTAATTAACCGATAAACGCATTAAGCAGAATACCGCAATCGCTTATCTCCCCGGACTAACTGTTGTTTCATTGCCAGTGGTTTTAAAACGAAACAAAAGAGGATCGCAACCGGTTCGCGCCGGTTCCCTGCAAATAGCTCGCATTGCGAAACGTATACTTACTTAGTCGCAAAGAGGTAATTGTAGGGTATCAAAACTTACCTGCGGACAAAAAAATAATGATTAATACGATTAAATAAAAATAAATATGCTCAAAACTATTAAACGGACTACTACCACGAGTAGGTTCTTAGTTGAAGAGTATGAAACAGAATGATCGCCAACATAAAAAAAATATTTTTCGAAATATAGTTAAGATAAGTTGTTGGACAAGAAGGTCACAGACAGATACTGGGTTTATACACCACGACTGTCTCCACTCTAAGATACCTATAAAAAATATGGTAATGGTTAATAAATAGGTATCCCATCTTAGAAGTTTATTTTTTTACAGCTTTATGGGACTGTAGACCTGAGTATATTTTCAACTCGATATTATACTCGATCTCCACGTGTTCCCTAAATAAAAGATCTTGACAGACAGACGGACAACTAAGTGGTCTTAAAAAGGTTCTGTTTTTTCTTTTGAGGTACGGAACCCTAAAAAGAAAAAGAAATTATAAAATTTCAGATATTACCCCAAAAACAAGAAATTGAATATTGTATCTCTTCGGATCTCATAGCCGAGGTCAACATTATATTGGCACCACTCTACGTAGAGGGTAAGGTGTATGTATACATTCATATTATAAGGTCGACCGTGATCGATTTCAATGGATGAGCTAAATACCGACGTTTGACTAGCAGGTACAATACGATAATTTCAAGGCCGCTACATTACGACTGATGCTATTGTAAAGTTTCGAATCAAGACAAGACTAATCGGACGTAGGGATGCCAGTTCTAAGTTTACCTAAAAATTATCTGAAATATCCCTAATTGAACCCTAAATAAAAACGCTACAAAGTTTACTATTAGTTTAACTTACTTTTTTACATCTTTATTTATCTTGCTATTTCTTAGTAACGAATTTTTTACTCATCTATGCATATAATAAAACTGTAAAAAGTCGATTCCTGTACATTGACTAGAAAAAAATAAAAACATAGTCCAGGCTTTATCTATGATCAGTGGAGTCCAAAAAATGAGTTTTTAGAATTCTTGTAATAAATAATTATATATCCTGGGATTTAATAAGCCAGGACGATCAGAATGGATAAGAATTTACATTTCCTTTTATTTTTCTTTAAGTAACACAAATGTATCAAGTCATTTGTCTTTATTTTTTTTATTATTATTATCATCATTTCAGCCATAGGACGTCCACTGCTGAACATATGCCTCCTCCATATTTTTTTTATGTGTTTACAAAATACTGTTTTCAAAAAACTTCATAAAATTGAGTATAGGGTTACACCTATAGCCAGTTTTAGGGGTAAAATAAATAAAGTCGAGAGAGACCATTCTGAGTTGACTGACAACCCTTGTTGAACAAAACTGTAGGTAAGTAAGTATTACGCTATCCAGTGTTCTTTGGCTTGCGTTTTATTATTTCGTATTTGAAATCCGTGAGTCTCAGACCTTGGCAATTATTGTATCGGCTCTATGGTTTTATTATGAAATTGCCTCTTTTTGTTTCGTGTCTTTAAGAATAATGTGCCTCAAGGTTTATTGCACTGATCTGAAGTTAAATTCTTGATTTTTACCGAATTGTGTAATTACTAGTAATTAGTTACATTTACAAAACATTACAACTTTTTGTAAAAATAAAAAAAATCTTTGAAGTTTTTATATGTTTCATTTACTTTACCATCGTTGTTTCTGTAACATAAGTGCTTTGGATACTTACCATGAATCAGAGCAACGTATGTGATGTTGTCCATATTTATTATTTTATTAACCTAAATATGTAATTTAAATACATTTATTTAACATAGTCATATGATTTTATTGACTTGAATATTATAGTATAATCAGATATAATATCTTATCTACTATGTAGTGCAGTCTACTAAACTATATGTAAAATGGAGATTTATCTAAAGGTAATTTTATCTGTTAAATGGGCAATCATATAATTAGGTTTAACTGCGTGTCGATTTAAATGGTGGCAGTCAATACTCAAATCTTTGTTATTGTTGTCATCCAC
This sequence comes from Anania hortulata, assembly GCA_963576865.1. Classification (NCBI taxonomy): domain Eukaryota; kingdom Metazoa; phylum Arthropoda; class Insecta; order Lepidoptera; family Crambidae; genus Anania; species Anania hortulata. The sequence goes on along the minus strand of OY756395.1, from coordinate 16,521,725 downwards.
ATAAACCTAGGCATTGTCCTTTTCCGTGAGCAATCGCAGTTCCTCATTTCAGACGATCGACCGAAGCACGAAATAATCAGATTAGCATATTCATTGGCCACTGAACTGTTATCTAAAATGCAAGCCCACTGTTAATTCTGTTGGAATCCTTTGGTGCTATTTACACGTTCCGATATGATAATGACGAAGCGATGCGGTTGTGGGATTCGATCTGAACTTGCAGTCGATAAATATCTTTTTATTTTATAATATTTGGGTAACCATAGCACCCAAAAACAGATTACAATCAGACTAAACATTTATAGCATGCAAATTGTATAGGTAAATCTAGATAGTAATAGAAAAATATGAATGCCTAAAAGCTTACAAGTTGAAAATACATTTAAGCGCGAAACACATAAGAAATAATGGTAAATGTTATGCATACATTGTCAGTAAGTATTATATAAATATAATGGTAATATTTAAGATCAGTACTATAGCTCAAACAGGTGTAACATACTGATTTTGTTTGATGTATAAGGTTTAGGGGGTTATTAAAAAAACATATCAGCAGGTTACTTATTCAATTCAAAATGCACTATTTGCATTAGAAAAGAGTTTGAATAAGTCTAAACTCTTTATGTGAATAGGTTACCGATATATGGATGATACTTTAATCTATTCATCTAACGATTTAATTCGCCATTTACCATTTTTTAAAAGTCTGAAAATCGCACAATGTAAATGACGCATTAGGAAACTGCAGGTAATTAGGGTGGATATTTGCGTGAACCAGACTCAAACCCGTAATCTACCGACATCGTGGCGACTGGCCTGTGGTGAACAAAGGACTTGCTTTTTGCCCTCTTTTGTATACCTTAAAATCTGGAGAATGTTGACGTAATAAAAGTCAATGGTTTTTTTCGATATTGGGCGAAGTTTTGTGACGTTAGGCATATACATATTATTACAGATTTTAAGTATTTACTAAATAGAAATATCTATCACTAATTATCAAGTTTAAATAATTCTTCTAACGATAACACCAATAGGGTTGTTGTTGTTACACCATTCTTAAATAATTCTAAGACATTTATTAAAACTGTCACCTTATTTTAGGCCTTGTAACTCGGTACGTTATAATTAATTTGAAAAATTTGGAATTTCATCATCATCATCATCATCATTTCAGCCATAGGACGTCCACTGCTGAACATAGGCCTCCCCCAGTGACTTCCAGATTGGCCGGTTGAAAGCGGCTCGCATCCAGCGGCTTCCTGCAACCTTTACCAGGTCGTCTGTCCACCTTGTAGGTGGACGTCCTACGCTGCACACTACGGTTGCACAGCGTGCTATGGAAAGGGCTATGCTCGGCGTTTCTTTGCGAGATCGAATCAGGAATGAGGAGATTCGTAAACGAACAAAAGTTGCTGACATAGCCCAACGGATTCGATTTTTATTGTTCCAAAATCAATAAAAAGTTAGTCCGTTGAGTTAGGTAAACAGTGACGTCATAGTTTGCTATTGCCATACAAAAATATATGGAAGCGTAGCGTTAAGACAGTTTCTAAAAAGTATGTCAATTGATTAGTGGTGTAAAATACCGTATTATCTAGCTTCACACTAAGCAAAGCTTTTACTGACATCAGCTCGTCAACCAAACGTAAATTTTTTTTAATTGATAATATTGATTTCTATCATGTGTCGGACTTAAAGTTGAAAATTAGTTCAATGACCTTTAATTTCTTGGGTAGGTTGACCTGCTATTGACTGTACTAAGGCGACTAGAACGTGAGGCGGGAGTGGGGAGAGGGGAGGAAATTATTATGTAATCAGCCTTAAGTAGCAATATCTCATAGTTCTGACGCAAACATATTTTAAATATGTACGAAAAACCATAATGGGTCATCATAATATTAGGAAATCAGTGACTGATAATTAGAATATTCTAATCCCAACCCAGGAACATACGTTTTATTAGTAAAGTAGTTATATAATAACAATATATTTCAAACCAAAGCCTTGTAGAGTTTATTTGTGCTATCGGCGCGTACGCAGAAAAGCAATCAGTTGTGCCCATAAAAAGATTACTACGCCAATACTTTCACTGCCACAAAGGCTGTTCTAGGAAACGGCCGAGGTGAGATTTTCAACGTAAATAGGAAAACCTTGTTAAGCGTGTGTTCAAATTTATTTTTTATTTTTTATAAATATTGGACGACATCACATACATAAGCACTTATGTAACAGAAATCAGAAACAACGACGGTACCACAACACCCAGATTGCAGACTATATAGAAAAGTTAATTTTCTACATTAACCAACCGGGAATCGAACCCGAGAATTCAGAGATAGCGACGCCAAGTCCGGTATGTTCGCCTTTCGGCCACGGAGGTCGTTTAAGATCATTCAAATTATCTTTGTACGTAGGCTTCTCCCAATTATTTTAAGCAAAAACTAGGTATAGATTTACGCGCAAGAGTCATCAGGGGTATGTGAGGGAAGAGGCGCGAGAGAGCGTGTGATTGTGATTGACAAGACGCATAACATGAATTTGACAACCGATTGACGTTTGACTTTTTTTTTTTTTTTTTCTTCTTATGTGGCTTGCATGAGCGTGACGTTTGACTTATCATTCACATAAATAAAATTGTACTCTGAAAAAAATAAAAAATACTTTGTTTTGTAAAGATAAACTATTTGTTTATAAGGAACAATTAACAGAATTGCTATTGATCGAGTCCAAATTGAACCAACTGATCTACAATACTTGTTTAAATATTTACGACAACAATGGCACCAACGCAAAGAACGGAAATTTTAAAAAGTAGGCGGACTAAATAGGTTGCTATCACCAACGTGGAAGTAACACTGGCAGCCAATAAATATGTTTCGACACCCGACCGCGGAATGCGCCACAGATGTCATTTGCCCACACCGATTGGAATGCGCTACCTACGCCGGGTCTGGAGATCAATCTCGGGAGAAACCTCTGAATCTAGTTTGGTCGGATTGTAGGGCGAAATTGGGCTGGTTGATTCTCCATTTGCATAGTTATTCTAAGCAGTCTTGCTGGGACAGTGTTGAATGCTAATTTTGAACATGTACTCCCTTCGGAGACGGTTTATTAGCTTGTTTAAAGAACTAACAGATACGCAGACTTTTTAAGCACTTTGCACCCACCTTCCTCTTTCTACACAGAAAACGTAATAGCTCGTCATGCCTTCTTTGACCGGATCTACAAAAATGATTTGACATTTTGCAAAGACGTTCATTCATTTATGTGATAGATATGTTATGTGTAGGTTTGCTTGGCTGGAAACGAGAATATACCAATCTTGTAGCCTTTTTCTTTAAAGATTTCAATTAGTTAACGTCTCTCCACTGCGACCATTGGGTAATTTGGGATCCATTCGCCAAAAATATTATTAAATTTCGATTTAATTTTCACCAATTTAAACTATTCTACCTACAAAACTAGTGTCCGTAAATTTTAATCATAACAAGGCACTAGTTTGTTTACATGACACTTAGCATAATTAACTAGCTCTATGACTCCTGTTATTGGCCCGGGTGACAAAAACAGTGGCGGTTTAATGCTGAAATGAGCTCAATTTCAATGTATTTACATATTTTCCGTATTATTTCATATTAAGGTCTAACATATTACAATAAGTAGGTATAGCATAAAATTACTATCATTTTTGAAGTTAATTTGGCTTATTCAGGGTTATTTGCATAATAATAATCGCAAAAAAAATCACTTCCCCATACTAAGCCGCCGCAAGCTGACATCAGTTTGTATGGAAAAGTAATTATTTTTTAGATTTCAATGATAGTTCCATAGAAAAAGTTGTTGTATTTGACCACCGGAATCAGCCCCTATGAGGTTGTTGATGTTTTAAAAATAACCCTGTATACAAAGCTCGTATAGTGTCTAAATCCACTTTTAAGTACAATCAACGGCAGGTCAGCCTATTCAAAAAGTTAAAGGTCACTAAACCGATTTTCAGCTTTAAGTCCGACATGTAGAGATCAATATCAATTGAGAAGATTTTACGTTTTGTGGTAGGCAGATGAACTGTTGTCTGTCTGTACATACACAAGACAAGAAAAACATAAGAAAGTTTAGCGACGCCATTATTAATAGTATGTCATAATAATAAAAAAAGAACGCAGCAACCGTATATTTATAAGCAAAACAAGTAACAGTTAATAACATATTAACATCTTAATGCTCTGGAAAGAACCAACAGAAATAAACAGGGTTCCAAACTACACCAACTCCGTTCCATTTTACGTAATTACCATGAATTTTCCCGTTGTTTTGTATTAGTTACCGAATCGTAGTTTCATAATAGGACCTCGTGCCGCTCAGTAAGGCAGAGGCTGCACTGCAAATGTTAAGCAGCACTATGGTAGGCTGATCGACTCGCCTTAGACTTTATCTGTTGAAGTTCCTGCTCACGTATTTTGCAGTTGCTACACGCTACTCTTTCTGTAGAAACTATAGAGGTTTTAACAGTATAGATCTCTAAAGTAGAAACGCACTTAAGCAAGGACTCCTAGTGATCATGTGACATGTGCCTAAAGCAAGAGCACCTGGAGGTGTAAGCAGCAAAACAGCAGAGTCCGGAGTCGGTCCTTGGTCCGAGGTTACTATCCGTTCAGTTATCTTTAAAAAAAAAATTGGTTGTTTGTAAAGTAGGTTTACGATCGAGATGTTTACGTGATAACGTCTTATTGGTGATATAAGTTTTTGGGAAGTAAGGAATTAATGAAGATAACAATTTTTTCAAATTTTAAATTACATCTATCGTTTTTAACTCAAATCAAACTTAACCGCACGAGAAAATCTCCATTCGTTTGTATGCCGCTAGAGTGAGAGAGACGGAAGATCGGTCCACTCACTCGAACGCTATGCCAGCCTCCGCTCGTGAGGATTCCGCGTGACAAGTTTCACGGAATGACTGGCAGCGCTCGAGATGAGACGGGAGATCGGTCCGTCTCTCTCTCGTTATACCTGCGATCGCGCTCGTGAGGTTTTGGTGTGACACAAGTTTCTGAACATGTCACCCGACTAAAACGATTTTAAAGACGTTATCACGTCAAAAACAATAGACTACGCAGTCCAATACCAGTTGCTTTTATCGAGAGCCTTATCCAAAGTGTGACTCTGTGACCTGTGACTGTGTGACCTTAGCTCAACAGAATTCGAATACAACCTGCATACTAATTCCAAACAAGGTTATATACTCTTGCCAATTTCAAGAGAAGCGCATCGACTTAGAAATTAGAGCCATGCTCTCAAACGAAATTGTTCTAGTAGGTAAATGTAAATGGTCCCGAATTCTATTATGTCTAGTCCTATTTGAAATATGATTATTATATTGTTTTCATCATCATCATAATTTCAGCCATAGGACGTCCACTGCTGATGACAGGCCTCCCCCAATGATTTTCATTGGTGGGGATTGCCAATACTCGCCACGCTTGGCAGGTGGGTTGGCGAGCGCAGTTTATAAGGTTTTGCACGCTGACGCTGCTGCCCGTCTCGTGCTACAAGAATTAGTCGCCTCTTACGACACGCCTCCTCTTGGCGGTGGGGAAGTGTATGTGTATAAGTGACACTTGAATTGTTTTAAGTTTGATTAAGATAATTTTTACTAAGACAAAAGAAAAAAAAAGTGTTTATGTTAGCGCGCCGTCTCTGACAGGTTTATGTCCGACTAACAGTTCACCGCGACTTCATTCGCGTAAGTATCAAATTCCCCGTACAAACTTTATCGCCCATTTCACCTTAGGAAGGGATCCATTTTGACGAGAGACACTAAAAGTGGCTTGAGTCTGGGTATGCTGAGAGACGCCCCTACCAAAATGTATATGTGGTAACATAAGGATATTAATTCCTTACTTTTAGACTTCAATTAGTGTTTCTTTCAAATCTGTTTATTCGATAGTGCATCCCACACGAGAAATATAGTAAGTTTTTAGCTGAATGTGCTCTAAACATTTTGACGTGTACTATAAAAGCATATCATGTCTTTGTGAGGTGATTTCAAAGCAACACGAGTACACCGCGTACTATCGTCCCACACTTACCGTATTGGTTCAAAATCACTTTGGAAACACGCACATTTTACGTTCAGGTGTCGTAAAAAACGCCAGACTATTTTATTGTAGGGACCAAAACGTTTTAGTGGGCGTCGTAAAATAAAAACGGTGTAAAATTCTCGCATTGTACCTCAAGCATGTTCTATTTACGGCGGCTTGAGGTCTGCTCCCGAAATTATCTAACTGGGAATGTCAAATCTTTGTGGCCGCGGCGTAGTGTTACGAGGACGTTACCCTGCAATACGAGCAACAGTTGGTATTAACGAAGCCCAGTTTGTGTCTGACTGTCCAGGATTTTAATGTTCTTCGTCGGCTAAACCGTTTCAGAGTTTAATATAAGATACTTGCTTCTGCCAGTGACTTCGTCAAAAAGTTGCAAATTAAACCAAAGAGGAACGATTAAACATAGCACAGCAAAACACAAAAACGTAATAAAAATCTGCTAATTCCGATCAGCATTTAAATCGTCATTGAGTAACAAACATTCACCCATCCATACAAACTTTTACATTTTGATTTTGCATTTAAGAAATTAGATACTGATTGGCCTGTTAGCTTTGGCGTTTTAATTTATGGAAAAATAAAATTTTGTCTATCTTTAATAGCTTACAGCTGTCAAACTAAGAAGCCGGCAAGCATAGTTATTCCACTAACTATTATAGAAGTTATCTTCTTCTTCTCGTATCGATGGCGTTGCTATCAAATTTTTGATGACCAGTGTTCCGCCACTCGAACCGCACTATCGGTGGCGCATAACAAAGCTTATGTCTAAGTTATATAAAACACGAAATAAGAGAGTTTAGTTTAGGGAGTGTAAATTTTGTAAATTCTAGAAGGAATAGGTATTTTTAGCTATTAGACATTTTAAGTGTTCCTTTCCCATTTCCACTATAATAATCTCAAACATTAAGCTCAAGAACGTGTGACGGCTCTATGGAGTCGTGTTATTAAATAAAAAGGCGCCAATTAAAAGGCCCCGCCGCACAATTACCGGCGTATTGGCAGGTTATTGGCGACGCGCGACAACAGTAGGGTTGACCCTAGAGGTAGTGATGGAAATCCAATTTTTTAGGATATTGGGACTTGAAAAAAAAATACGCAGGACAAGGACGTAAAGAGCATGACCTACCTAGAAAAACAGCCCTCTCCTACTACACGTTAACCCCGTCCGCCTCGTGCATGTTCTTCATTCGCTAAGAACTATAATTTGTATTACCTTTTGCTACATATAGATTTAAGAAAGCTGAATTTCAGGCGTCCTGCTTAGAGTCCTTAGAGTCCTGTTCTGAAAAGACTCAAATACGGGATGTCTAGCCAAGGCAAGACTAGTTGAAATGATCGTTTTTCGATAGCCTTTGTGATTTGTAACATTAAGGTCCACTTTTTGCGTCCAGGTCCACTTTTAAGATTTCACCAACGAATGCTATCGCTTACCATAGATAATGGTTCTAAAAATTTAAGTATAGTGTGCTTTGTGACACTAACATACACACACAATGTTTGCGACAAAAACAACGGAAAATAAGAAAAAAATAATTAGTTATTTTTTGAGGTGCAAATGACATTTTTTTAACACCGCATGACTAGCAAAGTAAAATGTGATAATTTTACGAATAAATAAACGAATAATGAATCAACAAATTACAATTTTACATGTGTTATGTAAAACACGCAACCTCAACCCCATTTTTTCTATAGTTTTTTTTCAGTATCCATCCCTAAGACCGGCGCGGGCGCAGTCATTGCGGCATGCGCGTGATTGATACGGCGACGTGGCGCGACTGGCCGACGGCGCCTCTAGCGTCAACTAAATTGGAAAAAAATCGTTTTCACGTGATCAAAATATAGAGATGGGCATTACCATGATGGGAGGACATGGCTTTCTACTGCTCATATGGTTACAATATGAAGATGAGATCAGCGCATAGTAATTATACTTACATAAAGACTAAGGGTTTTTGAGCTTGCTACTCGACTTGATGCGGAAGGATGTTCCTATCAGCCTTTCAGGTGAACTTTACAGAGACAGAAAAATTGATTTTTAATTAATGTCGTCACGATCTGTCTTTCACTATGCAAGTAACCTTCCTTTGAACAGGATGCCCCTTAACTCAAGGATAACCTTGTAACCACATATTCTATACATCATTGTGAACAACTTTTGTTCTATGATTGGATGAAAAATTCTTGAATTCCTTACAAAATTACCAAACAGCCGATTTAACTTGCATTATTAAAAATAAATTAAAAAACTAAAAAAACCGGTCAAGTGCAAGTCGGACTATCGGTTATCTATAATATTCTGTGAATATTTCAAGCGTCTACCTGTTGCCGTTATTAATATCGAGCAAAAAACGTTAAAAAATCACGTTTGTTGTACAGGAGCCCCACAGATATTTATTTTATTCTGTTTTTAGTGTTAGAAATACATCATCTGTGAAAATTTCAACTGTCTAACTATCACGGTTCGTGAGATACAGCCAGGTAACAGACGGACAGACTTTCAGACAGACAAACGGACAGTGAAGTCTTAGTAATAGGGTCCCGTTTAACCCTTTGGGTACGGAACCCTAAAAATATATTTTTATTTATAGAACAAAAGTTGTTTACTATGATGTGAATAATACGAGGTTACAAGTTATCCTTAAGTTACTGTATATGATAGCACATCAGTATTGAAAATTCTGGGTTCTTGGTCTTTCTTGATTTAATGTTTTCAATAAAAAAGTGGCAGGAATAATTATGAAGATCCGATTGTTATGTTATGTCATTTAACATATTATTCTTCCTAATGGTCACTGTAGACAAGACTTTCATCATTAGTCGGTTTACAATTTGTAACATCATGAAATACATTTGAAAAACAAATTAATCCACCAGACATCAAAGCTCACCAAATATTTGCGGAGGCGTGAAAACCTAAATCAAAGCGAATATCAGTCGCGAAGTAATTGCGATTCTCATTACAGGCCTGCTGAACCCGGGTATTATGAACCAGCGGTCGCGGTCCTTCGAGCGATAGTCGTTGTCAAACTCACAAAGTCTCTTTGAAATAAGAGCGAATTTCGTTAAATTTCGATAGTGATTATCGCTCATGTGAATTTCTGAGTACAGGTACCGGCCAGTAATGCAATAGTTTAATCACTAATGTAAATGTTGAAACTATAAATCCAAATGATAGTTCAGTTTCGGATCAAAACACTATTACGTTTTGTTGTAGGCTGGCGCCGTCGAGCCGCCAGTGTGGGATGGCCTACCTGTCCCTGTTGACTTGAATTTGTCCAGAAATAGCTCGAAACATAAATAGGAATTGAACTAGATGGTAATTAAGTAAGTATATTTCATTCTAACCGTCAACCTCCAAGTATTGAAAATGATTAGGAACGTATCTCATGAATTTTAATATTTTTTGAATTATACATCATCTATCCGTCGTGTCGTGTATTTGCATTATTTAAATTCCAATACAATGTCTATTAACGACGACTTCCGTAGCCGAAAGGCGAGCAAGCCGGACTTGGCAAGAGCAATGTATGTGATGTTGTCCAATATTAATACAGTAGAATCCGTTTATTATGACTCCGCCTATAGTGACCAACCGCTTATTGTGAAGTCATTAAACAGCGAAGTTTGGTTTTCATATAAAAATTTTTATAACAAAGTCGGATATAATGACTTCGCTTATAGTGACATGTTGGTTATTGTGACCCATTTTAAAAATGGTGTCCGGTTATAGTGTCCGACCGACATGATTGTGACTAACAGGCAGTGTGTCGGCAAAGCAAAAGCAATACTGATTTCTATGTTAAAAAATTACATATGTATGTACATATTACCTTTTGCGTACAATTTTTATTTATCTCTATTTTGTTTCTCCCTAATTAAATAATACATAGTAACAAAAACAGGTGATTGTTTATTTTCTAGAAAATGCTTTGTATGACGTCCGCTTAGAATGACGTTTTTGTCATTTCCCTTCGATGTCAATATAAACGGATTCAACTGTATTTATAAAACTACAACTGTCGGAGTGCTACTTCATTCCAAAGAATCAAAATAATAAGTTGAACTTTCCTAAACTCACTTATCAGGGTATTCTAAAAATAGTAGAAATATAGAGACAGTGCATCCCTTCCGGTGGACACACTTCTTTGGAATACTCGAATCTGTATAAGGGATTCGAGATCCCCCCATTAATATACCCTTTACTATCATATTGATATTCACCCAGTTTGCAATAGATTCAAGGAAGTACCAGTTATTGTAATTTTCTGCCCTTTATTAAAATTGAGGTGTTTTCGTTAAAGTGCTTTTACAACATCAGTATTATCGTAAAGAGGATCGTAAAATTAAAGATTTTGACAATAAAACTGCCCAGAGCCGGATTTGGCCGGTTGTGGGCGGTTTATGGCACACAATGGGACTAGTGTAGGTATTGTTATGGCCAAATATTTGGAATCGACAGAATTTTGCGAAACTGACGCTGTATGTGAGCCAGTGTTATTTTTGAAACCTTTTGATGACTTAAATACACTTAGGTAGAAGGAAAACTATTCCTATTTTGAATAATTAGATTGATAATTCATGCTGGAAATTATCTTAGGGCCAACAATCGCCAAATTCTTTTTTCGACGAATAAATTGACGTTTTCATACAATTTCTATACGAAAACTGTCAAATGTCAAACTAATTCTTCAAATAAAAGTTACCTGACTATTGAAAAATCGGCCCTTAATCTAGAGTTCAAGGCTGTATGGTTATAATACGGCTGCATTAAAAGTATTTACATTACCTATGTAAAAACATTTATTTGTGTGATTGTGTGTATATTGTATGTGATTTGTAACATCCAATGGTAACCGCTAATGATTGAAATTAATCATACTTGCAAGAAGATATCCGAACATAATAATAATTTAAAAAAACTCTTTTGCACAGGTAAAAAGCACTTAACTCTAGTTTCATAGATATTTAAATGGTAATTACTTTATAAGAGACTGGTATACAAAGAGACTAGTATCTCTACTAGTGTTGAGGGCACCCTTTCTGTCCGATTACGTGACAGGTTGTGCAGGTACTCACTCTGCGGACCTACACATTGTGGAACTAGGTAATTTGAGAATGTATGAAAGTGATAACAGGGAAAAATAGTGTATACCTACTTAACTTCTAGAACTAGAAGATGATTCTTCTTCTCAAAAACAGCATCTTTCGCTATAAGACTAACATCTCAATAAATAAATAAAATTGTCTTACTACCTAGAACAGCTAAATCGGTCATTTTGTAGGTACCTTTAGGGAATTATAATTATAGGGACGTATAGGGATTTACGGGAATGCAATGTTGCTTTTATGAAAAAAGTTGTATTTTAAAAGTAGAATTACCCTTACAAAGAAGGTAACGCACAAAATAAGACCTAAATATTTAATTATCTTTGTAAGCTGTTGAAGCCATGGAATGTATGAAGAAATTATAGTCACTTATTGCTTAATAAACCTTCAAAAACACCAAATAACTGAGGTTAACAAGAACTTACGTCAGAGTAATAAACTTATTTAAACAGAAGTCCCGGGTATCATATCAAAAGCCAAACTGCAACTTTTTGTGCAAATCCGAAGTAATGAGGCAGTATGACAAAAATCGGTTAACAAGGCTTTTTTAATTTCTGAAACAAAACCCAATCTTACATAACAAGTCTTGTTAGTTAAATACAATTTAGAAGAACTTTGTGTAGTAACATTCACTATCGGTGTTACAAAAACGTATAATTACTAAATTATTTTTTTAAAATTTTCGTGTAATCATAATTACTTTTAAACTTTCGCGTTAATAAAAGGTAAAATATGTACCTATTGATGATCGGATTAATGCCCGTTTTTGTGTAATCATATTTTGCTAGCAATACCAATACAACGTCTTGAAGTTGACATTAATCACCTAAAGGTATAATCAAACTGTTTGCGATAGCATCAAAGTTCTTCATTTTTTTTGACAGCGTAACGAGAGATACAATAAATTTGAGGGAACGATTAAGACGCCGTTTATACTTAGCTTAACAATAAGGAAAATTACTTGTACCTTACTTAACTTCCCGCTCTCCTTCTCCAGAAAATACATCCAAAAATATCCTCCCGAGAAAAAATGTAATACTCCAAAGAAAATAATCGGAATATTTCCCTTAATTTTTCATTCAGCTCAGTGGGCCACCGAATCCCCCGGGTTTACTTTTACTTAACGAAACCTTATTTAAAATAAACAGAGCGGTGTAAACGCGGTACGTGTTCCAAATTCGGAATACCGTGATAATACCGTGTTATTTTCTCGCTATAAAATCGCCTTGGCCTTGCCCAAGTGGGCAAATGAAAGAGTTTTTATGGGTCCAGGGGATATTGTTTTCTTATTTTTACACGGAGACTATTTTCATTATTTAAGGCTTGTCCAGATTTAGATGAGATGCAGAGAAATAGCGCCATGTAAAGGGTTTTTGTATTTTAGTTTATTTAACAGCGATAACGTAATTAAACTTAAAAATAATATTTGGAACAATCTCTATTGCATGGTTTGAAAACTTTAAAAAAGCCTTTTTAGGGTTCCGTAGCCAAATGGCAAAAAACGGAACCCTTATGGTCATGTCTGTCTGACTGACTATCTGTCTGTCTGTCCGTCCGTATGTCACTGCCACTTTTTTCCGAAACTATAAGAGCTATACTGTTAAAACTTGGTAAGTACATGTATTCTGTTAGCCGCATTAAGATTTTTATAATTTATCAAAAATAGAAAAAAAAAACAATAAATTTTGGGGGTTCCCCATACTTAGAACTGAAACTCAAAAATTTTTTTTTCATCAAACCCATACGTGTGGGGTATCTATAGATAGGTCTTCAAAAATGATATAAAGTTTTTTAATATATTTTTTTTCTAAACTGACTAGTTTGCGCGAGACACTTCCAAAGTGGTAAAATGTGTCGCCCCCTGTAACTTCTAAAATAAGAGAATGTTAAAACTAAAAGAAATATATGATGTACATTAGCATGCAAACTTCCACCGAAAACTGGTTTGAACGAGATCTAGTAAGTAGTTTTTTTAATACCGCAATTTACCTTTCGTAATGTTATGGATTTCATTTTGCAATAATAATACCATCACTATGACTCGATTGTCGTAATGGGTGAACTTTTACTTACCTACAGGTTTGTACGGAACCCTCGGTGCGCGAGTCCGACTCGTACTTGGCCGGTTTTAGTTAGTAGAATATCTACTTACTTTAATTAAAAAGTATAAGTAGCAGTAACTCTTTGTTAAAAAAAGTATGAATAAGTTATTTCTATAAAAGCTATTGTTTTAGGCAGTAGACATCAAAACAAACGACTTTTATTATTGGGATAACATGAAAATATCTTTATAATCGAGGTAGAGCGTTATTTTGTAGTGAGAATCGATTGCGATTTTAATGCGTTTCCTTTTGTATGGTTACTACCTAAAACAACATCCTGTATAAATATAAAAGTAGGTATAGTAAGCAACAAAATATCAGGAATTCCAAATATACTTCGTAAACTTATCAGAAATAAGCACGAAACGTTGTTTCATTACCACATTGTAAGAATACGATCATGGTTCTATAATTAAGCAGGAACAAATGCACGCTCACCCCATCGAGCTGATTGAATTACCACAACACTGTTTACATCTTTGGATGGTTTTCGACAACAATCAGCCAGGGGACGATTCATTAATTATTCAACATTAATTTCCCTCCTTTGAACTGTTGATGGATGAACTTATTCTGTTTCGAAAATATTTTTGCACGACAAAATACGTTAGAAAATGTAAACTTTATTACAAATTATGATATTTTCAAGGTTATTATTATTAATTCGAACGTAAAGAGCTAGTTCTCGAGTCGATTCTCGGATTGGGCCAATTCAGAAAACGGTATTTTGCTAAATTGTCACTGGTCTGAGTGTACTTATCAATATTTATTGTCTGGTACCTCCTATGAATGTTAATTGCTTACTTCGAGACCATGATGATGGGTGTGATATATGGTGCATATTTGTACAAAAAAATAAAATAAAAGTTTTAAAAGACAACTGCAGACTATACAAATCAATTCACAAAGGATGAAACTTTTAGCATTAGACACTAACCGAGGATTACTTTATTTACAGCCTGTTAGTGGTAATAATATAAGGTCCCAATTTATCAGTTAACTTTCTTTTAGTGATTCTACTGCTCAAATACAGTAACTTTCATCAACATCGAAATCTCAATAAAAATTACACTTTACCACACAAATTGATGTTAGTTGGTTGGCGGTTTAGTATGGAGAATAAAAAATAAATTAAATAAATTTTGGGGATAGGGATGTCAATTTTTATTGTGAATTCGATCTTTGTCCGATAGAAAAAGTTGTAAAATCCTAAAAGTAAGTTAACGAATAAATTAGGACCTTTTATTATTATTGCCACAATTACTAGTAGACTCGAAGCTAATTTAACGTAAAAAAATTGACACAATTATACGCTAGTTTTACCATGCAAATTATTCCCATCTAAAACACGATGACTAATAGTTGCCGATCCAAATTTAGTATTAGATTTAAATTCTGTTTGGATATCGTTAAGCTGAGATATTGGTTGTCTACTGCTGCAACTCGCCCGCCTGAATAGGAACGGTATTGAATACCAAAATGTGAATTATGGACAAACAACGAACAATACGGCTGTGAGGAATCATGTTACCAGCTATTTTGAATTACAGTAACAAATATAATTTACTACGTGCCAAATATTAGGCAACAGAACCTAATATTTAATACACCCAGCAATTGATGACTGTTTTAAAACCTAATAAAAAGCGTTGCCCTAAAACAAGTTATCCTTTTTTTGATCAACATAAAGTAACTTTTATTATTATAAAACCATTTCAGACAGGATTAATAGAATAACAATTCAAAGCCTTTAAAATAAACGAAAACATCGAAAAAAATGTAAATCTCTATTTTTCACCGTGAAAAATTCAACAGGGCCAATAAATATCACAAAGCCTCCAAACAATCTAAAATAAAAGCCAGTCCTGTGGAAACAAGATAAACTGAAAAGCCTCTCTTGATTATCTACGTATGCAAATAAAGTTTTTGTTTGTGGCTGCCGTTAATTTGCTGCGGAAAAGAAGTACATAAAGCAGGCTCTTTCTTTACTGTAGGTAGAGGGAATAATACCAATCAGCGTACACACGGCTAAAAGTTCAGCACCAATATAAATTGAACTTCCATTTCACAGTCTCTTTAGTAAGTGTTAATAAAAAATTAAAGATGGACTTAGTTGTAGGACATCTCTTTGGCGTGGAACCTCCACGTGGAACTCTATGGAGTTTTAGTTAGCGATTGACAGCGATTACCACTGTAGAAGAGCTGCTAGCTATGGCGTTTTATGGGGAATTACTACTTAGGGCGTTAATTAGGAATGAGGCCACTTTATTCGCTGCCATGTACGAGTGTAATCTATTCCACACAAGCTTTGTAATAGGAAAATAAAACCCCGGTTGAGGGCCCTTATACGTGTGATATTTTGACACGATCTAAACGCTCTTGAAGCGGTGAACCACGTAGGTACTTAAGCTGTGTACACAGGCAATATCTGTATCGTTATGATTAGTTACATTGAATTTAATTAAAATACCAAGCGTAATTTATTTATACATGGTAAAAGATTGCTTAGTTCGACTACAGGTTAGTATAGATTGCAATGTTAATAACAAAGTTTTTACAGTTCTCTTACCAAAACCACCACCGTGTAATATACACTTAGTATCTAAGAAATAGTTATTGAATTGCTTGTTTAAAAGTATCTTTTCACCTTTTAAACATTTTATAATTTATTTTTCATTTAAATAGGTATTTTTTTACTAGAAACTGGTAGGTAATAAAATTAAGAGTTTTAAATTGGTTGCAAATAATGTGCCGTGTGGGGGCAAATAATACACTTCCCCTCCGCAAACAGGAGGCGTGTCGTAAGAGGCGACTAATTTCATGTAGTAGCACAAGACGGACAGCAGCATCTGCGTGCGAAATGGAATAAAAAAAAACTGCGCTCGCCAACCCTACTGCCAAGCGTAGCGAGTATTGGCAATGCACGCCAATAATAGGTCATTGGGGGAGGCTTGTGTTCAGCAGTGGACTTCCTATGGCTGAAATGATGATGATGCAAATTAAAAGTAGCCTCTTTTACTATACAATTTTGCTAATTTAGTCTCCGTTTGCAATAAACAATATCAATGCGCTTAAAATACAGTTTAAAAACGCCCTAAACAAGTTTATTTCAATATCCCGCTACACATTTCATGGCAGATTGCAGCGATAATTATTCCTTTGTTTTATCGATGGCTTGTGCACTTGTTTTGCGGTGACACTGTAAAAACCTGGATGAAGAGGCGATTTCCCTCGGGCACAAAAGAATCGATAGCTATTGTGATTCCCCTTCGACATTAAATTATATACGAGGGTGTGCGCTCACAGCGACATCTGCCGGGTGATCGGCTTTGCCTTTTATCAATATTTGCTTATTTGATTTTAGAGTAATGCGTATAAGAAAGGGAAATTGTGTTTGTTACTGCATAAGGCCCACCGCGCTTTTATTGTCAATTTTCATGTTTTCTTCGAGCGTTTGGTTCGCTTTTGCATGAACCTTCTTTGTGAATATTTAGTTGAATTAATATTACGGATAAAACCTCACATGTTATAATATTTACGCATTACATAAGTTTTCGTTGACGACTTTTGTTCATCATTTACTTTTGGAATCAGTGCAACGAAAAGATTCAAACTCTGATCAGCTTGCACCGACTCCAAAAGTTACTGATTAGGTACTTGCGTGTTAATATTATTTTTAGCTTTCTAGTGTTTTGAAGTCGTATTTTTTTTCATAAATGTGTTGTTTTTTTTTCATAAATGTGATAATTTCTAATCTAACTGCTAAAAACCGATTTCATCCTCTTTTTTTCCACCCTTAAGGGTAATTTTTTTTCCGAAAATTTCTGAAATATTAGCTATTCAATAAAAAAAGAATTATTAAAATTGGTTTAAATTTGTTGAAGATATTGGGTAACATAGATAGAAGAATCACAAACCAAAACATTATCTGGGTATATTTATGTTATTTTCTCAAAAATGTCTTAATTTATATGGGACCACCTCTGAAGTATGATCTACCAAACCAAAAAAGAATCATCAAAATCGGTTCATAATTGGCGGAGTAATCGCATAACATGCATACAAAAAAAAAAGGAAAAACATACAGTCGAATTAAAAACCTACTCTTTTTTTTAAGTCGGTTGAAAATGATTGGTACCTTCAGCTTAAAATCTGAATAGATTAAGTATTATGATGACCTCCGTAGCCGAGAGGCGAGCATACCGGACTTGGTGTCGCTATCTCTGAGGTTCCGGGTTCGATTCCCGGTCGGTCAATGTAGAATAATTAATTTTCTACATTGTCTCGGGTCTGGGTGTTGTAGTACCGTCGTTGTTTCTGATTTCTGTAACACAAGTGCTTAAGCTACTTACCATAGGATCAGAGCAACGTATGTGATGTTGTCCAATATTTATTTATTTATTGATATAATACGAAGTAAAATATAGGTCAATGAGATTAAGATTGTAAATCTGCTCTAAATCTACGTTCTAGCACCAGTTCTTAATCTACACTCATTTCGTGAAAGGTCATTGCACCGATTTTCAACTTAAAGCCCGACATGTAGGTATCAATATTAATTTATAAAAAATCACGTTTTGTTGTAGGTTGACGAGCTGTTGTCTGTACATACATGACCAGCAGTTGCCAGCGACTTCTTTCGCGTTAATTCAATTGAGAAACCTTCCCTGGCGTACGCACATATGTATTTATTCTGTGAAACGTTTTTCTTTAAGTTTTGATTAAGTTGTATAGGTCATAGGCATGAGATGATACACAAAATAGTTATGTGTTGCATACTAATACCCATTTAATGATACCTACACAAATTAGGAATGTGTTACATTAATTCCCATTTATTGTACTTACATATTGTTAGATAGTATCGGTCAAATAGTTATACACACTGACAACGTTTGAGGGCATCTATTAATAATAATTACGTGAAGGCTATGGCAATTTTACAACTCCCCCTTACCCCCTAGGTGAGATGTCGTGGGATTTGGCTCGATCACTTTCACCCTTCCCGAACCTCAGGTGAGATTTCTCATAATGAGTATTTTTAGGGTGAATACGTTAATCAGTGCTTGATTGCATCATTGGATTTATTTAAAAAGACTTAATTTGTTTAATTCTTTTTTAAGACTAATAAGAACGACCTCCGTAGCCGAGGGGCGAGTAAGCGGGACTTGACGTCGCCATCTCTGAGTCGCGGGTTCGATTCTCGGCCGGGTCATTATAGGAAACGATCATTTCTATGTTGTCTTGACTCTGGGAGGTGGTTTTTTCTGATTTCTATATGGTTTAATAGTTACTTATCTTAGGATCAGGCAATGTATGTGATGTTGTCCAATATTTAGTTATTTATTATTTTTTTTAAAAGTACGTAGTAAATACAATCACAATAAAAAAAACAAATTTTTTTACACAATTTTACACTGTGGAAAAAATATATGTGATTTTTTTCCGAGACTTCCTTTCTTCCCCCGAGCCCCCCCCCCCCTCAAACACCTCACGTAATTACACGATGTAGACTGGCTTTAACAGACACATTTATGATTATTCTTAAAATGTATCTCTTTCAGGCTATATAGATAAAATTACTCAGTGTTTTAAGTCGATATTTATTATAAAATCAAATCGGACTTCATCGCCTCCATAAAATTGATGCTAACAACTCTAATAAGATGTCTGACGCGTCAAACTGTAAACAAGACCGTAAAATAAGCATAAACGAAGTATATACAGTGGCCTGTGCAGACATAAAAACTTTAACTGATCTAATTATGCTGTGTAATTAGTTTTTTACTAGCGTAAGCAAATTATATGGGCTGATTGGAAAACTTTCTTACTGTATTTTTAAAATATATATGTGTCCAAACTCGCTGTTTTTTAAAACTTAAGGCCAGTTTCACCACTTGCTGATAAGTTCCGGATAACATATCTGGCACTTGATTTGACAGATAACCTATACAATTAGCTGTCACAAAAGTGCCAGATAGGTTATCTAAAACTTATCAGCAAGTTGTGAAACTGGCCCTTAATATTGTTAAAAGTAATTAAAATCTAAGACTAATTCTAAGACTATGACCCGGTGTAGTGGTTTTTATATTATATGGGTCGCCATATAATCTGTTTAAGTCTGGTAGTGTTCGCGCTTCGGACTACAAAACCTGCGGCTGCGGGTTCGAATCCCGCAAGGGGCAAATGGTTGTGTGATAATCACGACTATTTGTACATAAATCATGGATGTTTATAAACGTATTTAGCTAAGTAAATTTATCCGATATCTAGTCGCCATAGTACAAGCTTTGCTTAGTTTGGGGCTAGTTAATTGGTGTTTGGGATTATTATTTGAACCACGATATCCAAAACACGTAGTTTATTAAAGTTGGATCCAAATAAAGAATACATGAACCTATTGAAATTATTATTATTTAATTAGTTAGGACTCATTAAAAAATAATTATTTCAAAAAGGCGTATTTCAATATCAGTTCATTAGACCAATTAAGGGCGTAATTGAATGCAAGTATTAACAATAAAATAGCCACAGATCTATAAAGATAAGATACGTAATTATTATAATAACTGATCGCTTGTTTTGTAAGCTTGTATGTCATAACGAACCACTTTCATATCAGCAAGGTCGGCAATGGATCCTTGTTCGTATCTTTGGCCCGGATTTATAATCCTATCTCAGTTGTATGATCAAGTATGATCTCAGGTAAATGTGGTTTATATTTGTAGAGAACGTCACTTAAAAAGATCAGAAGCACATCCAATAATTTATGAAATATCAAGGCTGTGATAGTTTTGCAAGATTTTCACTTACAGAAATTTTATTTTTGATGCACCACCTATACCATCTCTGTGTGGGCTCATGGTTGGCTTGTAGAGAATCCCTTGGCATTAAGTCCTACTTTATAAAAATACTAGCTGACCCAGCGAACTTCGTTCCGCCAATTAGTTTGACAGGTACGAACATAGGAAAATAAAATAGTTGTTTTACTACTTTCGCTGTATTTTTTTATTATTTTCTTACCTTTTAAACCTTCCCTGAACTTCCACAAATATTTCAGAATCAAAATTATCCAAATCGGTCCAGCCATTCTCGAGTTTTAGTGAGACAAACGAACAGCAATTCATTTTTATGTATATAGATTTATATTGTATATAGATTGGGAGATGAGATGTAATACCTTAGTATTATTTTATATTGTCTAGTAAAAAAGTATTTAATTGGCTTTAAAAATGACCGTATGCTATCATACTAATAATAACAAAAATATAATACGTTTCTAGTTAAAAAAGAGTTAATTCCGAAGCCAATTTTAAATATCAAATGGCTACTACTGGAATTATATCCTTTAAAAAAAAGTTCTTTAAAATTTTAGCAGGTGTAAACTACGTATGTATCAATTTATCAATCAAGTCACATAAACTGAAAACTATGTTTGAGCTATTAGAACTTACAAATGATCGAAAGTAACTGTCAATAATGACGTTTGAGAGCATAGAAAGTACTCTATATTTCTTAGTGTACCTTAATGGGTAGAAAACTGAGTTGAAATTTAAATAAATCGTTTTAGAATAGAGGCCTATGTTTCGATGATTACGGAGTGAGCTTTCGAAGGCAAGTTGACTGATTGATTGGCCAATTAGCTGTCAAATCACGATTTGAAATAGCACGCGAGTAACAGGTGCTTTAAGTCCGCAGTGTAGCATAGCGAGAAAAGCCACTTCTCTTGCAAATGGTGGCACGAGCCAAGGCCATTTAAGCCGACTATCGATCACATTAGAGCAGGAACGCGTTATCTTACTCCGAAACTTGTAAGTAATTTTTCACTTCGACTTAGTAAGCCCTGTAAATAACAAGTCTTGTCAAGTCACTTCAGTATTAGCTAGTGGCGAAATTTTTAAAATTTCGGCTAAGCGGTGCGACGTGCGACACGCACGGAAAACTATTGTGTTATGTCTCATACGGCTTGATTATGACGCGTATTTTCGTTGCCGTCTATGTCAGTGAAAAAAAGAAAATCTATGTCACTGCAAAAGCTCTTTTATAAGATCAAAGGATTTGATGACTTGACTGATTTTCACAGACAAAATTTACTAACTTTAACATCGGTTATTTTACGGTTAAATGTTCAAAATTGAATTGGACACAAATAACCTGTTCCTGGTTTGTCTATTTAGACTGTGTATGTGGACAGAAATGTGGTTAGAGGTCATTATGAGATGACTTCTGTTCTGTCCATGTTTTTTATTCATACCTATTTTAGATAATTATATCGGTATGATTGAGATAGTTAACATGTCAGCTTTTCTGTTGACAAGTCTAAAAAGTTGAAGTGTTTTTTACGATAACATTAAGTCATCAATCAAAGTCGAAAAAGAATTAAATAATTGCTGTGAGTATTTAAAAAGTTATAAATATAAAATAAGCAATAAACGTTGATGAAATTAATTATAATAGTTGTACAGGTAATAAATGTATATTTAACATATAAATATGTATCAATTTTAAATATTTTTACTATAATGCTGTTACAAGTATACTTTACTCACAGAATATACATGATAAATATAGTACCTACCAAATTTTCTTGCGAAATTGTTCTTTCAAGAATCCTTCAAAACACGAAATCCGCTAAATTACGTGATAATAAAGTTGCGCGCGCACTGCATGACAGATGCCTGACAGGCTTCAATTTGTGTGACGTAGTTGCTGCGATGACGGCCCTCCGTATACGGTATCTCCATTCGTTTTACATAATTAAAGAGCTGAGGAGTAAATTCGCGTAGGATTGTTGAAAGTTGGGAATAGGGCTTGTGCAAAAATGCATGCGTTATTTTTGAAGACTCTTCTTCTTTCTTTGTTTCTTCTTTCTTTCAAATAAATAATTTTAATATCTAGTACCGTCTCTACGTGCAGTGGAAGTGGCAATACTTGTACGGCGAATATAACATTTGTGAAAAATTGCCACATCTTTTCTTTTAAAGAAAGATGCTAAAATCATCTTTCGGCGTAGCTGACTGTCTGGCTTTATTATAAAAACTGGCAACCCTGTTTGCGAATGAGGTCAGAGATCTGTGTGAATGGCGTTTCATTATCAAGAGCGACAGAACCAGACAATTTGTAAGTTCTCTGTCTGTATAGTGACAGCCTCAATGTAGCCGTGGCGCCAGGATCCCATATGGTGCAGTGCCTGGGGCTTTAGAATGCAGGCTAGTTTAAAAAAAAGGATTTTTTGGGGCATGAGCTAGTACACAGGCCAATAATTGAAACTGAGCACATAGAACTTAGAATACTTGTAGTAGATATTAT
The DNA here is from genome assembly GCA_963576865.1 of Anania hortulata. Taxonomy (NCBI): domain Eukaryota; kingdom Metazoa; phylum Arthropoda; class Insecta; order Lepidoptera; family Crambidae; genus Anania; species Anania hortulata. Next base: position 16,499,104 of record OY756395.1, on the reverse strand, counting down.
GTGTCTATAGTGCTTTAATACAATCGTCAAACAGGAAAAAAATGATTTTTACATTATCGTCAAGGTAGATGATAGTTTGTAGTGGATTTAGTTTGTCAGTGGATGGAAAATAATAACAGATGATCAAACTTAGTTTCGTGCATTCGGAGAGGCCTTTATCCAGCAGTGGACTGACGTCGGCTGATTAAGATCATGATGAGAGATGCGAGATAGTTACAGGGTGAAAGAGAAAGATGCAGTGAAACAGAGGACGATCCTACTGTTTAAAAACAACAACTTTTCTATAGGGCTAACATAGAAATCTAAAAAAAAAACACTCCCATTCTAAGCCGTCGGCCACCTAACATCAGTTTGAATGCAGAAGTAAAACATTTGTTTTGAGATATCAATGTTGGACTAATAGAAACAGTTGTTGTAATTTGATATTTCTTAAATAAAAAAAACTTGTTTTTATGGGATCAACATCACCCTTATAAGTTCCACCTCACCTTTCTGTTACACGCTGTAGATGGCATTAATTAAAGTAGATCGCTGATCAGATGTCATTTTTTTTTCTGTGCCCGATTAAATCCTACACGAGTTAAGCCGCGGGCAAAAGCTAATAGGTAATAAGGGACACGTGTGTATTTTTCTACGTTTTATAGCAATTATAAAAAATATGAGAACCTGGAACACTAAATTCTTGATATTAAACCCATAAACGGAATGAGACGTCCTTACAATGCTCATTTACGACCATTAAAGCAAGTATTTGCAGTATTTACTATCCGTTTTATAGTGATCCAGGTTGTAAAAGCGAAATTATTATTTTGCACTGAAATTAATTCTTTACATTGTTTTATTTTCATGACAATTGACAATGTCGGAACCGGTTTTATTAGCAGTTAAGAATGGTTGTAAAACTGCTTGCATTTCAAATGTAATTCCGTTCAACATTGTGAAAATGCATTTTATTTTAAGAACTAGGTACAGTAAAATTTTCACAGTTTAAAACAAAAAATAACATTAAATAAATTAAAATTATAATATGTAATATAAAAATAGAGTAACCTAAAACTAAGGACTACCTACTCAAGAATAAAAAAAAAAAAACGTGTCCATGAAGCAAGGAGGCGAGAATGCCTGCAGCGTAAACTATTTTGCTATTCGCTGTGTGCGCGATGACAGCGCCCCTAGTGACCACAATTATTGTGGACTTAAGTTCTCTCAAATTAAGGCAACTGGATGGTTTGAGAATGATTTTCGGATTGTTTTTCTTCGAAATTTGATGAAAATATCTAAAAAGTTTGTGCATATTATAATAAGTCATTTTCTTACTTGAACTAAATATAATTGTAATAATACATAACGAATTTTAATCGATACAACATGATAAAACTGTCCAACCTCAAACTATGCAAAAAGGAAAAAAATAGTATTAGCACAGCATGTGAGACACGTTGAAGAACTTAGAACCAACGGATAAAGCTACATAATAAGAGCTGTGATCATAAGACAAACGTATGTGACACAAACTCCCTACAAACTTATATCTTTTCACAGCAGCTATCCATTTGTTTCTTTGCTCCAATTTCCATCTTGATGTTGGAAATGAATAAAACATGCACAAACAGTTTTTCCCATTGTTTCTACACTTTATAACACAACACGTATCGCGAATTTTAATGTTTTTACTTAAAAATACTTAATAATGTTAGTATGGAATTCTATGGAAATATAGCAATTTGACACTGACAGTCCAGAGTTATTTCACATTTCTGACACATTGCGTGCTGCGATCGATTTGACGACCCTACTTTGCACACAGCGAATAATATTAAGTTTGTTTTTTTGCAAAACAACTGTGGTAGCTTAGTGGTCGAAGAATCGGGTTTTTTGCCTCACATTCGTGGGTACTGGGTATAGATAATGTCGATAGTATTTATCCCTTAGAACTAATAAACTTTCGACAGTATTGCACTATAATATCCGATAGTATTGCTACGTATCAAAGTAGCTATATCAATAATGTAACTAGATTTCAAGGTCAACTATCGATAGTTCGTCAACACTAGCGCGAATCATGGTCAAACGTAAAGGCGGAAACATACTTTATCGGTTTACAAACGGGTCGAAGCGCTAGAAAAAAGAAGAAGATATTAATAGTTTAAGCGTTATTCCAGTCACAGCCATTGAAACTACATTGTAGGTAAGTACTCGTACATCGGACAAGTTAATGTTAATATTTGCTCAAATTCTTAGACGTCTTGCTGATAAACCTCCGGTTATCTCGACTTTCCCAGGATTATCAGCTTAACCAGTTATCTAACGTACTACAACTTGTGAGATGCACACGTGGACATTTCGTTATCTATGTTTGGGCAAATAGCATGAAATGTGAAGTCTGAAAGTAATTTTTAGATTTTTGATACAGGTAAACCGTTGGTTTCAATAGATAAGTTTTTTAATGTCAAGTACTATTTAGACTCATGTATACAGGGTATACCCGTATATCAAGGATAGCCGTGTAACCACAATATTCTATACATCATAGTGAACAACTTTTGTTCTATGACTAACAGGGTTATCCTTGAGTTACATATAGAGTTGTAAGCGTCCGTCATTTATGATAAATGCTTGGTCACATGGACATTCATTCTCACGATGGTCACATATTTTTTTTTGTATTAATTTTTTTAAAAAGATTCCCACTTATGTTAAATAAATGTTAAATATTTGACAATAAAAACATACATTGAAGCATGTAATTGGATCTGGATCGAACTAAAAAAAAAAACGCGCGTAACGATACGATACTTTTTAGCTTGTTCGTGCAGACAGATAAATTAATCAACGAACAAGCTCAATGTACAGTCAACGGCAGGTTACCAACCATTTATACCCAAAAAAGTTGAAGGTCATTAAACCGATTTTCAACTTTAAGTCCATAACTAGAGATCAATATTAATTGAGGAAATTTGACGTCTTATAGTAGGTTGACGAGCTGTTTCTGTACGTACGGTGTAATTTAGCAATTGAAATATGAATAAATTTTATTAAGTGGTTAACCTTAAATAAATAACAGTATTTTTTGAGAAATTTCATTTCGTTATAGACTACTACTACTAAAGCCTGTCTCTCTTAATAATAATGCACTTATTTGTGACCAAATGAATTTTTTTCATAGTTTGTCAATTGAATTTAATGTGACGTTAGTGACAATAAATGTCCAAAAGGTCCGATCACATTGCAAAAATGACCAATTTGGTCGGTCATATCCGAACACCTGTAGGTAAACATATATTTAGGTAGGTACCTTCTTTGTATGGTGACCGGTTAGATCATTTGCCGTTGCCCTTCCAATGCTAAATTGATTATACATAGATAAGGATTTGATTGTTTATAGCTATAGTTAAACAGGTTTGCATTCTTCGGCACTAATTTGGTTATTATAAAAAGGGAAACACTGTCGATAGATTGTTTCATAATTAGAAACAAATGATTTTTTGTACAATTATCAGAAATAAAAGAATCCCAATCTTCGGCGGTACATGCATACAACCATCCAGAAATTTCATCTATCTTTTGAAGTACCTACGGCAAGATAAATTACGCAGAAACCGTCTAGCCACTGCCTACTCACATTACGTCACTCAGAGCGTCATTCGTCCAGTAAAAAACTCCCGTTTCCCTATTGTTCCCTCCCTAAAGCGAGGTAATCCTGCGCAATCTGTTATAAAAGAGCGCCGTATTCCTGGAAACATTCGTAATCTACTCCCATAATGTATGAAAAGGCAGGGATTTCCGCATTACGACGGATTATGAGAACGTATTGCCAAAATAATAGCTTACGCTGATTATGTAGGAGTAATTTGTTTTTCCTTGCTTTACCGAAAGTCACCTTTTCGTACAGTTAAAAGTTACATCTTTTTTACTTTAAAGGTAAAGCGATGAACATTTATTAAATAAATTCTTAACAGGTCATCTTCATCTTATTTAAATAATAATAAAAGTTTTTTGTGTAAATAAGCAACATATATCTTTTAAGTACCTATAGTATCCTATCTTAAGACTTCAAAACCTATATTTAATCAATTTTACAACATCGGTATAGACAATGAATAGAATTATATTATATATATTAATTATGGAAACAAGTAAAGTTACTAAATTTTTTAAAACAATCTTATGTTTGAAAAATCTAAATTTCGATGGGTTATTGTCGTGAGCTATGCGCTATTATTTCTTACACGAAATGTCTAAAACTACAGAAATTACCTCACAAATCAAATGTTAATCTTACAACACATCTGCCTTCGCTATTACGAGCGGAGTACTGCGTATAAATTGTTTATCGTGACAAATTATCATTCCTCCATGATCAATCAAGCCAATCAAACATCCCGAACGCCATCGGCGGTAGCGCTAGTGTTTACAAATCAATATATCGATACTCTGTTCATATTTGAAATATATTACTATTCATAACGTCTAAGTAAACGAGGTAGAGCTTCCGCCATCATTAATGGGAATACAGTTACACTCAGACTTTATTATGTATATTAAATCTATCAATTATATTGTACAAGAAGATGCGTTTAAAGTGGTTAAAATTCTAAAAGTAGTTCTAGTTTTTAAAATTCTTATCGATATTGTCTAAATTTTAAGGCAAATGTATCGATAAGAACACTGCTAACTTAAAACCAACACTAGTTGCCGATAAATCGATGTTTAAATGTCAATTTAAATAGGGACTAGTCAGATAGACTTTTATAAGTCTTAATATAATTGGGCTCTCTAAGTGTTATTTGCAATGTGACTTTTAATGACCTTTAATTGACTTACAAAAGTACATACTAAAATATTTCTTAAACCTACCTTCTTATCGTCTACGATCGCAAAAAGTTTTAAAAGTTCCAACTGAAATATGTACTCGTAAATATTTTTTATAAATATGTATTACAAACATACTTAGATTTAGTATAAATGTACTAATAAAGTCGTAAATGAAGAAACGATAATATTGTTGAGGATTTTTGTAATACCTAAATCACCCATCAATAACTAAAATACAGGGTGTACAAAAGAATAGGACACTCCTTAAAACCATGTAATCAGCTGCTCATAAACAACATTTTTTTCAATGGAAGCTACTTCGAAATCGTAAATAATTAATTAGATGCTCCATAAAAACTAACGTGCTACCTCGATGATAAGTGATCGGAGTAGGTAGATTGATTTGATGTACTTTGGTAGTGCTAGCATAATATGGATATGCCTATTTTCAAAAACTGATACCAAGAAATCCCGGAATCCCGGAGGCATGTCCATATTAACATCAATTTTTGAGATCAATGACCCCAAATCAATCTACCTACTCCGACCACTAATGTTAATGTATGGAGCATCTGAAAAAAAAAAACACGATTTCGATTTTGGTCCCATAGCAAAAGTTGTTGCAACTGATCACGTGGTTTTAATGAGTGTCCTATTCTTTGGTACATCCGGTATATGGATAAAATAATATAGCAAACTATGTTTATGGATATGCAAATATGTATTTTTGTAGCACCCGGCCCTCTTCATGGTTAAGTACGTATACGCATGCTCATTTCAAAATTTAACATGACGTATACGCTGTTAAGACAGACTCGATTAACCATCAGTCTGTTCTCTCATCGTATTAACAATAATTACCGATCATCAGGTCAGGTGTCCGACTGACGATAAGTCTGATAGCCGATTGAACATCGACCTAAATCGGTTGAAACAATGACTTGTCGACACGTTGATTGATTTATGCATCCCTTTGCTGTCGGAGATCAGGTGTCTGGTTTTCTATTTGCTTGTTGGTCTTGTTTCATGTTTGTTAAAAGGGTCACAATTTGACGTTTCGTTAAACATCAAAGGTTTATTGGATTTGAACAGTTGTAAACTATTTTTAGAAGTAAACAAATGCGATTTTAAATAAATGAACACTTACCTAACTAATGAAACTTATTCATACTTGTGGAAGAAGTGTTGAAATATGTCAATTTTGAAATGTTTGATGTTGTAGTTCCAGTGTGATGTGACTTGAAGTAATGTACTTACCTGTAACAAAAAAAAGTAAATTAGTATTTTATGATAAAAATTAAAATACTTTTATTAAGATGACACGCAGACAAAGAGTTCTATTCGGAAATGTAAAGTACCTATGCCTAATATACGTCGCACTGCAGGGCACATGCCTCACCTTAACTAAAAGGGTTTGAGGTACGAGTATACTCCACTACGTGGGCCCAGTCCAGATTGGTGGAGGGGTATTGTAAAGCCAGCGACTAAACCTTACTGTCAGATGTAATCAAAGCCGCCTTAAGGCCTCTTGGACTAGGCTTTACGACTAGTATTAGCGATATTAACCGGGACTACTTTTAACTAAAATGGTCGGAATTGTCACCCATCCACTCACAACCGCGGCGTGGGGTGCTTAACTTAGGTAATTACTGCCAAAGCGCTGCTGCCACTGAGCTGTCACATTCACATCTATTTGGTTTTAGTTTAGTGTGAGCTGCGGCCACACACTACACTACATCCAAATAGAAAGATAAAAAATACACTAGCATGCGAAGCTTGTAAATCAAACACTTTTTGCTGTGAACAGGCAGGTTCTCACAGTAGTGATGTTGAAATATCATTAATTTCAAAACAAATACGCAATCAAAAACATCATCCCGCGTTCGGGGGCTTCGCAATTTCGTTATCTCACTTGCACTTTATAAACTTCTATTTACCCGCTCTCTTCCCACACCCCATCAATAGACCAAAATATTCTATAGAAATGAGTAAATCCCTAAGCCATTGTGTTCAAAACACGTGTGTCGCGAAACTTCGGCTAATTCCCCTTAATGGCGCTTTTTAAGTGTAAAGAGAATGGCACTCTATTGTAATGAGCATAAAATATGGTTTAAGTTGTTTAAACAAAGCGCCGCTCTCAGCACAAAAGAGCAGTAAATCAAATATTTAGAAAATTTCAGTCCCGTTCCTGTCACTGACGCGACATTGTTTACTTATTTGCTCTTTTTATAGCGCTGTCAAAATTTAAATTGTATCTTTTGTTTTAAAAAGCATCTCAGAATACTTACGAATCGAAATGTGCTTTTGATTTATAACATACGCATCGTAATAAATTAATTATCCTTTGTGCTATATGACATTGCTTCATGACAAATTTCATAATTTAGGTCAACGGGGAGTAGGTAGGTACCCTAAGGTTTTAATTCCCTTTTAGTGTCAAAGTCGAATACTTGTACTAGTGCATAAACAGCCGTATCTTTTTAATCATCATCATCATCATCATTTCAGCCATAAGACGTCCACTGCTGAACTGCCTGCCTGATTCCCCCTGCCTCCCCCAGTGAGTATCCAGCGGCTTCCATTATCTTTTTAATGCATTGACTTAAGTTTGTTTTTATCACATCTTCAAGGAACTTAGTTTCAAGTTATACCTTCTGACAGAAAGGGTTTTGCTTGACAGACAAACAGACAGACGGACAACGAAGTGACCCAAAAACCGTTTCTGAGCCTTTATAAATTTTATAAAATAAATAAAACCGTGTAAACGAAAACATTGAATCTCTCATTGGCTGGCACCGACTCCAAAAGTAAGTGATTAGGTACCTTACGTGTTAAGATTATTTTTAGCTTTTTAGTTTTTGAAGTCGGTTTTATTTTTTTAATAAAATTAATTTAATACTTATTTCATCTATTTTAAGTGATAAATCCTAATCAAAACAGATCCTAAGTGTGCAAACAAAATTTAACTGCTGAACACCGATTTCATTTCTTATTATTCCACTCTTAGTTATATCTTTGAAGTATAAGTTATTAAATAAAAAAAGAATCATCAAAATCGGTTCACATTTGTCAAAGATATTGGGTAACATAGATACAAAAATCAGTTGGCGTAGTATGGAGCTCATGCAATGTTTGATGATTTTCTTATAGATCCCATCATTAGAATTTGACCACATTTATAAGGGACCATCCTGATAGTATTACCTTTCGAACAAAAAAGAATTATCAAAATCGGTTGATGTAGTAACGAATGATCGCTGAACATACATAAAAAAAGATTCCGACGAATTGAGAACCTCCTCGCTTTTTGAAGTCGGTTAAAAACAGTATTTTCTGACCTTAGTACTTTAGAATAAGGCTGAAAATGCTTAAATAATTAATCTGAAGATTGTCAAAAGCCATCTTGCTGTAAAATCCCATTTTTTAAATAAATATAGAGCATAACTGGGTAGGTTTAAATCATAACTGAAGAATTGAAAACCAATTTTAAATACTTTTTTACCATTATTGACACTTGTATAATTTGTCACACAAATCAAACAATTTTTTAGACCTGGTTAAAACTATTTTTTTTTTAATTAAGGCGGTTAAAGTCTTTGCTGTATCGACCGTCAAGGAAGGAGTTTCATAGAACGAAAGCGTATAGGGTCGAACAATACTCCGTATTCAACGCGTAGAAAGAAGGGCATGCGTGCCTCCATACAATAGCTGGCACCACTACCATGAAATGGAATCTCGACCAACTAAACGATAATTGCTGTCAAACTCCCTAAATTCCTAAGCAATAAGAATCAGTTTGGCACCAATTGGTGGAAACAATCGCCTGATTTCTCGTTCACTCCTAACGTAATACAGGTATGGGAATCCGAGACGACCTTCGGGAATTTATAAAGGGGAAATTTTTTGCTCTATTTGTCGTCTTAAAACAAATAACCCCGATGGAAGACGCCATCTTAGATTTTGTTTATTAATAAATCGAATAGACCCAAATATTTGTGAGAATGTAAATTACATAGTGTTTTTGAAAGTTTTCAAATATCAAATCCAAGCACGTACCACTAAATTAAATAATTTCTAATCTGATACATCTAACCTACGCTTTCACTTAATCTTCTCGTTAGATCGAAGCCTTCAGTGCCTGTCTTTATATAGTATGAGACCATGTTTAATTTTCGCATAAGGCATAACGTCTCAGAGTGAATGCAAAACCTCCCGAAATGGGAGACCGGTCGTGCCCGGGGGAAAGAGGAGAAATACTTAACTTTTTATAAGCGTCTACGAATGCTTTGTGCCCAATATCTAAATCACAAAAGAGGGGAATTTTTCAGGGGCACAAAAGAGGTTCGTATTTATTAAAATGTTGTCAAGTTTCCGTGAGGAGTGACGGCATTGTTAGAATGCCGTGTAGACTTCGCTGTCATCGTCCCAGGTATCCAAGTTATTATTTTCTTATTTGGATGTCATGTTTGTGTATTTTGTATTTTATTATGACAGACGAGGAAACCACAAAGTTACAATTTGCACCACTATGTTAATCAAACTACCTATATTTTCGTGGAAATATTTTTTTGATAATTATAGTTTGTCATGTAAATTAGATAATTCAGTTACTAAATATCGATAGATTTTTTAGTAGTCGTTACTCGATAAGTCGTATCGTCGTTTAGAAGTACGAATTCACTTCACTCCGTCAATATTATATAAAACGTACTCCCTTTAAATCCCATAACAATGATATATTAACCAGAATAATCGATACTGTTACCCGCCCCGGTTGCGAGAACTCGAAATCGAGATAATCGATTATAAATCATATCGAATCGAGCATCGTTACGGTAGAACTTCTGCTCCCTGCGTCAATTAGGTTAAATTATGTGAGCGACACTTCCCGGTCTCGTGATATACGAATCGATTTAAAAGTGGGATATCGATAAGATCGGAACAATGCTCAGTTAAAGGGGTTTACACGGATCGTATTTCTGCATGATTAGCTGAGGTGGGAGGCAAACTTATGAAATAAATACAATACGGTTTGGTATCGACTTTTTGCGATGTGGCAGAAAGATAAAACATTGTCAAATGTGGTAGGTAGAAGAAGTATACCTACGGCAACTAATTACCTAGTTCGGGAAGTGATATTTACCATTATTATATTAAAAAATTTAGAACCATTCCCATGAGACTATTAATTTACATCAATCATATCAATATTAAAAATGTCTTATCAAACTTCAACTTTTCACACTTATTTAAGGGGTATCTTTAGTCCTTCTCATCTTCTTCCAAAGAGTCACTTAGTGTAAATCTTGCTTTAAGTCGTCATGATTCAACGTTTATGAAAGTTCCCGTGCCCGTTTTGTGCATTGTACGGCGATGATGTAGACTCATTACCGGCATTATTTCAATCGTAAATTTTTAAAGCTTATTATATTAAATAAATATCAAGAAGCATACTTTATTTGCAAAACAATTAAATTTTCTAAAAATAATTTACCGTGCCGTGTGGGGACGGCCGTAAAGAATACACTTCCCTACCGCCAATAGGAGGCGTGTCGTAAGAGACGACCTGTTTCAATTCCTGTAGCACGAGACGGGCAGCAGCGTCTCCGTGCGAAATCTTATAAAAAAAACTGCGCTCGTCAACCCGCCTGTCAAGCGTGGTGAGTAATGGCAATCCCCCCCGATGATCAGTTATTGGGGGAGGCTTTTGTTCAGCAGTGGACCTCTTATGGCTGAAATGATGATGATGATGAAAAATAATTTGCTGTTTAATTATACTAGATTTACTGACTCTTGAATTATTTTGATTTCAAGTAATTACAAATGCTATGATCCTAATATGACTTAAAGATAAGATTTTTAGCAGTGATATTTACTATGGCACACATTACTTAATACAATTGAATACACAGTCACGTATTTAAAGGAGGCTTGCAGTAATATCGTGACTATCATATTTTTAATCCTAGGCATCATTTATAGTAGAAACGATTTATAATAAATAGGCGCATGCACATTAAACGGTAACTAGCGAGTGATTTACAGTTATTACACTCGATTTACGTTAAATTACTATGTAATTGACATTTTCCGAGTCGCCATATAATTGATTCTGTGAGTCCATACGTTCACACGTTGGAATTCAACGAATGATAGACAATATATCTAACAGTTTGGAGAAGTATTTTAGTATTGAATTAGTTTTTCATGGAAAATTTTAAAGGTTTTATTAACAGAATCAGAATCAGAATTACATTTATTTGCTAAAATGTGGTACATACTATTAGGATCTTATAATAATATACGTTTAAAGGAACACGACACATTAGCCAGTTTTCCACTACGTGCAAATATTAATAGTGAAGCAACACAAATACAGTTTAGATTAGTATTGTAGGATACAATTTATTTTTTATAGAAAATTTAAAAAGGTATGTATGTAGATCGTTCACAAACATTATCAGGATTTGTTAGTAGGTACAGATAACAGCTCGTCAACCTACCACAAAACGTCAAATTTTCTCAATTGATATTGACCTATAAATGTGGGACTTAAAGTTGAAAATCGGTTCAATGACCTTTAACTTTTTGGGTTGGTTGACCTGCCGTTGACTGTACGTAAAGAAGGAAAATATTGATAATTTTTTAGGGTTCTGTACCTATAAAGGTAAAAGGATCCCTTATCCTATAAGGTTCACTTGTTGTCAGTCTGTCTGTTTGTCAAGATTTCTTTTTATCATGAACACGTGGAGGTGCTGCAATCCCTTGAAGCTGAGAAAAATCAAACTTCTAAGTCAACGCAATCAAAAGATACGGCTTTATGCCGCATTTTTGATACTCGCAAAGGAATCAAACCTATATTTATCGAATTCCCGTTCAAGAATCATAATATTTGTCTAACGTCTTACAGCACAAATAAAAGGAAAAAGTCCAAAAACCAAAAATTTTTAGCTACATAAATCTTTTTTTTTTCATTCTACTTGAAAAAAAAAAGCGGTAAAATCTTTGAGACTATACATACGATATCTACAAGTTTATACGGAACCCTTGGTGCGCGAGTCCAATTTGCACTTGGCATTTTATACGGACAACCAACAAGACAAATAATTAATTACAAGCAAATTGGTAAAACATATTGGCTAAAGACTAAGTGCCGTCCTAAGGATTCCTTTTATTTCGATATTTTAAATCTATTTTTATTTTATTTTGATGCAGCGTATTTATAAAACATCATGTTTCATTGAGTACGCAAAACACATTTTTAAAACATAATATTTTGATTGGAATAATTAACTTGTGATTTTCTAAATAAATAACTCTATAATTAAAAGGTGGGCATCTCATAATAACTTAATTAAATTTGATGCTGTATTAATATGCACCAGTTTGGCCAAGTTATTATTAATAAAGGGTCTTCTCAAGAGACAGACACGCAGCTTTTCCTTCAATTATTCAACTATATTGTTATTGGGGTGAATTAATTTAAGTCGGGCTTAGCATGTTGCCAGTGTAAATTATAGGTAAGAGGCAAGTGAACAAGCAGATACAATTGGTTGCAAAATTTTATGTAGCATTGCAGTTATGACTTTAATACTGAATCTATAACAGAAAATGAGCAAAACAATAAATAAAATCAGATTAAAAATGAAAATAATGAAAAAATAAATCAGGACAGCTACAACAATGGTAGCTGTCACGATTAGTGTTTATTTTGGTACAAATATTTGTATTGGTTACGTATTTTATCTAAAAATTGTGTTCCATTTTTTATTTGAACCTTTTTGTCCCAGTTTATGTAACATTTAATATGACAAAGGTTCCATCCCATATGTTTCAGTTATCAACCAACATCATAGGTATAATCTACGTCTAGACCTATTAAACTGGTAATATTCTCATTGGTTAAGTGGAAGTAGCATTCTCTTTATTTGGACTTTCTAGTGTTTATAGGATCTATAAAATTATAATGCAATAACCTAGGTCAAATTCTGTTCATGTCATCGCTTTCTCCAGCAATATGCATTATATGATGGTCATCACAGTAACTTTATATCTGCACACGTCGATAGGTCTAGCTAGAGCCTAGCTTTCATCTTTTATTGGCCCATAATGATATATTGGCGGGTTCTGTATAACGTTGTTACAAGCTCATTTGAAGTGAAAACTGCCTGCGATCGCAAGCTGGCCCAATGATCTGTTCATGATCTCTGTTATATGCAGCAGTTATATTTTGGTCCAAGTTTACATATTTAAGCGTTTTTTTAGTGTATTACAACTATCAATCAAATCTATGTAAAGTCAATTTTTGCCAATCCTGTGAGTCCAGATTGTCTCGCCACCTATTTCTTGGGCTACCCCCTTAGCCATTGAGTGGTAGTAGGTAACGATTCATCATCATCATTTTAACCCTTGGGCGTTCACAGCTGAATATGGCCTATATCCCACAGTGACTTCCATTGGCCCGTGGGAGCGGCCTACATTCAGTGGCTTCTTGCAAACTTTACCAGGTCGTCTGTCCTTTTAAAGATTGGATTGGCAGAATTTGGCTGTATATAGAGATGTGCCGTTCCTGGGAAAATTCCGCGAATGATAAATGTTTCCCGCATGAGGAATGTTCACATCAGATCTCTATGGGTGGGGTGATTTGGGTTAGCCTAGGCCTAGCCTAGAAAATGATTAAAACTTTATGATCATTCAAGCCGGTCCCTTAACCTTTAGATGAAGTTTATAGTAGTAGTAAGGGTAGAGGCGTGAATAAAGTTGCATATAAGGAACTTATGGAAGCGAGTCTAAACATGATATAATTGAAAGTGTACCTACTTAGACTTATAGTAGTAGATTTTAAGTTAATTACTTTTCCCTTGGTGCTTTTCATTTAAAAATAAATAAATAAATAATAGTTTTTATTTAATTTTAAAGAAAATGGCCCAATCTCTTGTTCCATAGGCAAAAAGCCGGCAAATATCATGTCCGTCGTAGTACGTGCCCGCAGATAGCCGCGTACGTGATGCCGGCGTGACCCCCGCTAGATAAAACAGATTAGCACTGTTATGGCGGCACATGTAATACTCGCAGATACGACTTTTTACTGCGCCCTTTTCATGATTAATATTTGAACATAGCTTATCGACTATTTCATTTATATTTAGGACTTTATTGTTATTGAAGTCTGTAAAGAGCTCTGCAGTATTAGCAAAGAGACGCTGGCAAAATCCATCGTCTTGTACCTCGTGACACAAAGACACTTACTCCTTACTTCAAGACCATGATAATTGGAGTGTTGTTTGGAGCATATTTTAATTAAAATAAAAACAAAATAAATGTACAAGTAGGTATACCTACATCAAAAATTACGAACTAACATAACTTAAGTCAGATATATTTTGAAAAGTATTTAAATATTTAGCGTTACCAGAGAAGAGTGGCGTGTTGGAGCTTTGGCAGTTAGGATATAACTTACAAGATTTTACGTAGAGTCCGGGAGTCAGACGATTGTAAACTACTTAATTTTGTAATGAAAAAAAAAGACTTGTAAACACAGTGTAACTCTATGCAGGAATGTAAATTACTACTACCTACATCTGAACGAATAGGTTGAACCACTATTCATTAAAAACATCAACATGCTCAAGATCAACAATCCCGACATAACATACACATTGACAAAAATAATGGCTGGCAAGCATCAAAGCCCTCCAATCTATCCTAATGACAAAGCGATACAACATATTTATATGTACCAACGAAAGTAATTCCGCTAAAAGACAGCCAGTGTCATCCCGGGAATGAATGCTGAACCGGCGGTTAGACTCCCCTCTGTATTAGCCGTATTATTGCCGCTACAGGCTTGAACCGGCAGGTTTTAATAAGTCCTCTTTTTGTTACTTTCACTCTTATAGGTATTTTTTTGCGGAGTTGTGGCTTGTTACACGTGGATTTTTAAATAGTACTAGGAGGGGCCTAACCGTGCGCTCTAAAACAGTATAATCTACTCCAACCTTGTTTTGTTTTTGCTGTATAAGTTCTGTACTGTCATAAAATAAAACATAAGACAACACAACTTAAGCATTGTTAAATAAGAGTATATTATTGACATTAACCCTTTTACAGCGACCGCTTGTATAAAGATAAAAAAAAGTTTTTTTTTTAATGTTCAATATGTCCATCAAGTTCTAACAATATAAAAAAAATACGGTAGTACGTGAAAAAAAAAGATTCAGTAACATCTGGGTTAAGAACGCTTTCCTTAGCTGCCTTTTTTCGTATAGGACTATACCTACTTACATTTTTTTTAAATAAGAAGTTGTTTAAGTAAATTTTTACATTATCGTTTAATAAAACACCATGTATTCGTGGGTTTCTTTAAAACTAATCGAATCTCGAAGAATCAAAAGGTTTTACTGTTGCCATACTATTTTTTTTTCAACTAGGAACCAAGTTTTAGCCTTTCCTTTTTAATAGTATATTTTCAGTTTATATAGGATGATTAAGATGTTGGTCCCATAGAAAAGTTGTATTTGAGTCCCAGAATCAGCCCCTAGTGGGACACTCTGTTGATGTTTTAAAAATATTCCTTTATATAACAGAATAATATTAATATGTTATGATTATGAATGTTAATAAATTATTCAAAATCTAGTTATTATAATTTATCTTAATAACAAATAGCCAAGATTAATAACGTCACGATATTGGAATAGAAACAGAAAAGTGGCGCCGCCAATGCATTTTGCTGGTGCCATAATAATTATCATACTCATAAACTAAACTTGTAATTTAATCAACATAGTCGTATCGAACGAATAATATATCACTAATTACGCTAGGTAATTGATGTATCATTGGTAACAATAATATGTATATAATATATTTTTATAGTATCTAAGTTGCGTGATTCTGGATAGTCAACTCAAAAATCATTTATTTAATTTAGGACAGAAAATAGCCACGTATATATGTCAATAATAACATTATTGGCCCATAGGGGGCCAGAACATGTCTCCATATTTTTTGTGTAATTCTTAAAGGTTACCATTACCGTCAAATTATTAGAATAAGAAAATATTTATTTGACACAAATTATAAAAAATATTTGATAATAATAATCTATCTAAAGTACGTATAATGTGTCATTTTTTTAAACTATTAACAGAAATATTTAAAAAATAAGACTGTAAAATGGCGTTCTGTGGATAGGTACGACACGTAACATTGGGTGAAGACGGGTTAAAGAAGATAGATGGAATCTGTATCTAAGTAAGACAGAGAAAAAGAGAGAATAACATTGAATGAATTTGAATATTTTCCCGCAGTCGTCAGTGGTAGCGAAATTCCATATAAATTAATATTAACCCTAAAATGGTCACGTCCAAAGTTACCACATCCGTGACTACGGCATAAAGATTACAAACACATTTGCATATAATATGTACCTATTAGGAATATTATCGCCGATAAATATGTAAGTTTATGCCATATTACAAGTATACTGCTTCCTACACAGTGTCTTAGAGTAGGTGTATTATATCGGGGGCGTGATAATGCAATGGCAGATCGCATATAATTATAGCATTACAAGCTGTTTAGTAAGCTGAAATTCCTTAAATACGGCATTTTGATCGATAAATATTTGGGTGTTGCTAATTTTGTTTTAATATTACAAATAAACGATTTTCTTGTGTAAAAAGAGTTCGTTTAGCATATTAGCAGACCTTCATGGTATTAATAATGTCATATTATAGATATAGCGATGGGTAAAAAATTTGACGACCTCCGTAGCCGAGAGGCGAGCATACCGGACTTGGTGTCGCTATCTCTGAGGTTCCGGGTTCGATTCCCGGTCGGGTCAATGTAGAAAAATAACTTTTCTATATTGCCTCGGGTCTGGGTGTTGTGGTACCGTCGTTGTTTCTGATTTCTGTAACACAAGTGCTTTGGCTACTTACCACAGGATCAGAGCAATGTATGCGATGTTGTCCAATATTTAACAAAAAAAAAAAAAAACTTTATCTAACAACTTTTAAGAGAATGTTAGTGCTGTTCTACTGTTGAAATCTAATTGTTTTGTTAATACAATTGTATTTTCTTGCTTTTTAAATAGCTCTATGTAATAAACACAAGTTTTGTAACGTTAAATATATTAGTGTTTGTGCCTGTTAGCTTACCAAAAAAGGTTATCCACCTGATTAATAAATAAAAGATTAAAAAAATACACGTCTTATACTATATATTAAATTCTGCTGTCCATATTTATTTTAAATATTCTGATCAAAGCAAATCTCTGTAATAAACAGTCGTTTTCTAATTCCCTGCCATTATATATCCTACATGTTATGAAACAATACAATCATTTATTAATTTAATATGTAAGAAAGTTAAATTTTATTAGCAATTTGAGATAGCAGAACTGCTAATAACACTATATTTGCTTAGTTGTTTTATTTATAGTAATGGCTAAGTCAGAAACAACTAAAGCTGCACTCGAGAGGTCGTGGACTTGAACCTGGGACCGCGCAGTCATTTAAAGCCTTTGTACATTTAATGCTGCGGCTTTTATCTTAGATTAATGGTAAGTAGAGTCATGAATTTATGATTTTCTTAAATAATTGCACAGATAATTATGTAAGCACTTAGATGAATCCATAAAGACACATATAATCACACATTAGAACTTGACATTGCAGACAAAAACATTGTATTTAAAAAAAACTTTGAATAATAGATAATTGTTTAGGAGGGTCATTGATCATGAATAAAATAGAAATCATAGTTAATTAACTATGACAGATTGTATAGCCCAATTAGATATAGATATAATAGTAAATCAAAAAGCTATAATTAAGCGTCGTAGATACCCACCAATTATGTCAGTCCAAATTAAGTGGTATCATTTACCAATAAAATATGGGTGTAGTCTCACCGTGATCCCCAGATTAATGTCCCACTCCTTCACAGTACAAACAATCAGTTAATTTACATAAAAGAAAGCGTTTAATTCGGTTAAGCTGTGGTTAATCACTGGTTTAAACTAACTAAGCTCCTCGTGGTCATTTGTACCCGTCGCTCCAATAATTAAGCCAGACAAGGCAAGCGTTGTAAACGGTTAACTGCCTTTAAATAACAGAATAATGAGAAGCGTAACCGGATCTCCAGAGGTTAAGAGTTATGTTTACGCATTGCCTGTGATTTTAGACACGGTTAATTGATGAAGTTAATTACATATTAACTGTCTTTGTGGCCTATTCCGTTATGTGAATGAGTTTGAGAAAGCTTGGCAGCCTTGGAGACTCACAAAGAAGGAGGTTCTTCCAGCTGCCGCCGAGGGCACGTAGGCAGCGGTGGAGACGCGGGGCGGGGGCAGCGGGTGGAGCTCGAGGAAGCGGCATCCTCACATCTCCTTCTGAAGAACTCCTCGCTAGCAACGATCCTCTATCTCTAGATAAAGACCTACGCCTCCCAAAAGGAGCACCACGCACTGTCGCGAAATTCTCTTCACATGTAACACTGAAAGTCTCTAAAGGTATACCTTCAGGCTCTTCCCTCCTACTTCTAACGGAAAATGTTCTTCGGAACCCATTAGCTAGACCTTCCATGGTCTTTCTTTTAGGTTTGGGTATTTCTTCCGAACTTATGACTGTGATGTCGTCTAGATCTCGGGGCTCGTATGATCTGTACGTTCTTGGTTGCTCGATTCCCGTTAGGTCTTCGATGCCTCCATGGCGGTATTTGAGCGGCCTAGCGCGGTCGATGATGCCTAGTTCATCGTAACTCCTGTAGGTGGAGGATGCTCTGCGCGGCGCAGGCGGCCGACCAGCTCGATCTATCGTCATTCTAGCGATGTCCAATTTCTAACGTAGACCTGACGAAGAAACAACGCAGTTAAGCTTTTGTTCAGTACTGGACGACTGATTATCTTGGCTTGCAACTGCGATAATAGATGTATTCCATGAATGTGGAATGTTTTATGTAAATCTAAGAAAAACTTAGATAAAAGGTATGCGACAAAAAAATAATGACCGATCGAACAGAAAACTTCGAGAAGTCATTTGTCAACCCGTTGCCCCTTTCCTACCTTTACGACACCTAACAAAAAGTTGGGCACATTAAATTTCTTGTATTGCCTCTGCGTACGTACCGCTGTGAATTTATGTGTGACCAGAAGCAACAACAGTTAGCTTAGTGTTATATTTGCGTGTACGACAACCGTTTAGCGTAACAGTGTCGTGACTAGCAGAAGTTGAGGAGTTACATCGTAATAAAATTTGTTTACCATCCCTGGAAGCACCGATAAGGCAAATCTATTGATATGTTCACGAAAACAGCAAAATTTCCTCCTGAAATGTTGTTAATTTCTGAATGTATTACTGTGAATAAATTATGTTCAAAACCTGGTCTCTAGCCTTCTAATTCTTGTAGAAAGATTAAGGAAGTATTGATTTAAGTACATATGTCTGAGTTTACTTAATCTTAAGACTTATGTCGTCAAATTTGGATAAACTTAAGTGTATTTGCAAATGATTTTTGTATTTGGGAGCCTCTTGGCATACTCAAGTGGTTAATTTACCGATGCAATTACTGGCAATTGCACTTGTCTCTTTGTTCCAACTACTCGAAACAGATCTGATTAGCGGCGGAATTCGAACAATTGGTGGATTAAGCACCGCTTCCTGTTCAAATTACCTCGTTAAGAACATCCTTTTTTATCTGCCGTCAAAGGTGAAAGTGAACTCGACACGCATCAGCTTTGATTAGAACGTATTCGATTCGTATATCAATTGGAAGCGGAACAGAAAGTACATTATATTCGTACAAAACATTACTGAAGAAAGTTCGCCATTGTATTTCTTCAGTTTTGCTCATCGTTTTTGTTTTTCTCTTTTCCTATCAGGCGGAATATACTTAAACACAAAATGTCACTTTGTCTCGGTTGAAAAAGCGTAATAGATATCTTGGCACAAGCAAAAAGATCTCGACGCGTAATAGCGGTGAAAATTTAATATTGAAATAACGGCTCGCTTTGTGGGTTTAGTGGAGTCAAAGAGCACGCCGTAATGACTTTTTATTGTTAACAAGACGTATCTATTGCACAATAATACTTAACGACATTTTAATAGGGTTTCCTAAAGCTCGATTTACTAAAACTAACGAAGTTTAAATTCTTGGAATCAACTCTTGTTTGTTTTCAATGCTATTACATCAATTTCAAATGTGACTGAAGCGGAGGGAATGTATTTTAATGCCTTCCTCGTTTAGTTTATTGACATAACAGAAGACCACTTGTTAAATCAGACGGTAAAGCTCTGGTTAAAATTAGACTCACGTATAACACTCGTCTGAGCCGTCTGAAGGACATAGAGTTTTAACCGATGCTTTTAAAACAGGAAATAGCTAATGGTTTTGCCGTCTAATAAACTAATGTATAATGCTTTATTATTGTTTTTTGAGAGTGAATATAAAGGGCTAGTTAATTTGTTTTACAAATGTTTACGTTTACTGTAGCTAGATTATAAATATTTATCACATGGCGTAAATGTATGAACTTCGTGGCTTGAAAATCGCCAAATTTTCCCAATAGTTTTCACAATTCAAAGTGTTAAATGGACTTTTTACGTTATTTCAAGATGACTATTGGATTTTATTTTTATTGCATCTGCATGTCTGTTATTTATATTTTTTAGAGGTTCATGTTAGCACGAGGAAGCTACGAGGTATCGTAATGCGTGTCACAAAACAAAACAAGAAAACGTGCATTGTGCATAATATAATATGTATGATATGTGAAGTTGTGCAACGATTATCCCGAATAAGGAAACGATGCCAGATACATAGCACTACATATATATGTTTACGTGTATGTATGTCCTAGTTGGGACAGCAGATTTATTAATATTCGATTTGTCCGCTTTATATGGACGGATAAACGATTTCTCTGTTCGTTTTGATTTGTGGTCTCTTGAGTGTTTGTCTCATCTGTTATGAAGTTTCTATTTTCCATATTTTATATTTACATTATTGGTTTTTCGATAATATTAAGCTAAAAACCACATAAGGCCTCGAGAGTCGCGATTTTCTTAAACGATTACTTAAATCAGATCTTCTTTTTTAGAAATCTACCTAGTATCGTAAAACGTAACGCTTATTTATTTATTTAAACCCTATTGCACAGGTTAGTACAATAGTTGGTAGCTTAGTTTCATTTGACTTATTTTTAGATTTAAGCAATACCTATATCTTTCTAAAAATACTGCGGAAAAAACAGTCCTACAATAAAAAAAACCTATCTGTATTTTCTCTTAAGAATGCCAGTATATTTTTGTTTCTTGTCATAATGCTCGTCAAAGAAAATAGATAGATACTTTATTGCACACCATGCAAAGAAGTAGCACTTGATGCCATTCAAAAGGCGCTTCTAACTCTGGCTTATTTGAGTAAGTACTATATGATAGAGATTTATAATCCCGTAGCCGTTCCGATTAGTCCACAGTTCCGTACATTATAATCCCCGAGGAGTAGACAAGGGGGTATTGATCGATACAGCAACTAAGCCGATGCACAGTTAAAAGACAAAAGGCAACCCATTCTGTCAAAAGAGATTTTCAAGAACATTATAAGAGGCGAATAATTTCTGTTGTATGAGACCTTATGCGAAACCTTATAAAAAAACTGCGTTCGCCAACCCGCCTGCCAAGCGTGGCGAGTATTGGCAATCCTCTCCGATGATAGGTCATTGGAAAAGGCCTATGCTCATCAGTGGACGTCCTATGGCTAAAATAATAAAAAAATATGACTCAAACAAAATACCTGTACGGCTGTAATTCGATGGCTAGACACATTGGGATACCAGCAATAATGGTATTGCCTCCAATATCAGGTTATCTCTCCTAATCTTTTAATGTGTATGAGGGAGTTAAAATAGCAGCTGAATTTAAGTAAATTACGGTACTTTATCATTAACATGTTTTGATATTTTTTTCGCAGTTACAATTAATATTCACTCATACCTCATCAAAATCTTAGTATTTTCCCTTCGCCATAACAATAACAGCTGGCTGTCTTGTTTGCACTGTTGCCGATGTCTGACTCAGATGATATTGGACTTGCTAATTAAACTAAACTATACTACCAAGCAATATTATTACTATGGCTTTGGGCATAAGGTATAACATTGGACAGACTTGAGCGATTGCTTTGCTAGCAGATAACAGGGGAATTCCGCGTTTGCTACAAATACACCAGTCTACCACACCTATGTGGTGCCTTCAAATACTTTAGGCAACTTAATTTAAAATGAGCAATCATAGTTGATTTAAAAATGTTTCTACTTATTTGGCCTTAATTAGTGGGAGTCACTTTTTTGTAGATGATGGAAAAACAACACAAATATGCAAAAGACAAGAGTGTTGCAAATGTTTATTAAAAAGAAACATAATCATCACATGTAGATGTTGCTAACATGATTAAAATTGAAAATTCCAAGGCATAGACGCAGATCAGCACTAAACATGGCAGATATATAATATAATGTCAGCATGCTATGCTCACACGCCTGCATCGCAGAATACATAGCTCTGTGCTCGCTTTATATGTTTTTTATTTAAAAGTCTGCTTATCCTTCCTGTACAGCTCTGACATAGTACTTTAGTGACTTTTTATAGTCGTCTGTTTTGCTCGTTTCTGTACTAAAACTC
Organism: Anania hortulata; assembly: GCA_963576865.1. NCBI lineage: Eukaryota > Metazoa > Arthropoda > Insecta > Lepidoptera > Crambidae > Anania > Anania hortulata. Next base: position 16,476,602 of record OY756395.1, on the reverse strand, counting down.
AACAAGCTACAGTAACTTATTAAATCATATTACCTGTTTTCTATCTTGCATTGACATCCTCATGTTATTAAAATGCACAATTTAAAATACAGTCTTTTTTCTTTTTTTTTCTTTAGGCCGTTAGCACGTTAAATATTACAAATTATGACGTTATATAAGTAAGTCTAAACGGATTAAAGCACTTCTTTAAATCTTAAAAAACAAATACTTAAGTACATTATGTGTGATCGCAAATATAAAAATCCGCCTGATTTAACCTCAACGATTTCATAATAGGTTGTGATATCTTAAATACTATTTTATTTTTGCTGTGAATCTCAGGCTTAAATTGAAAGATTTCTTATCTTTTTTGATATTCTCGGAATACAATCGTAATAAGTAACTTCTGAGACACGTCATTATAATCGTGCTGCGAAAAGTGTATGGAACGATTTCGACACAATAATTCTTAATATGGATCCAGTACAGTTGCACAATACCTGCGAATCGACGCGCCCTATCACCAACTCTTTTATAAAAATGATTTATCTGAGAAAGAGATCACATCGCAATTTAGCTGACAACATTCTTGATTTTTTGCCAACTTGATTGTGCATAACCGTCGTTTTATAAATTGATTAGGCCATGTCTCTTTTCTTGAGACATCCGATTTTGATAATTATTGATTTGTTGGTTAAAAATTTTATGGGACCTACACAGTTTGAACCAACATATCTGAAGATGAGACTTTAATCACACTAAAAATAGTGAAAACAGCCGTCTTCCGAAAAACAAACATCTGTTAAATAAAAGAAAGCCGGATTAATTACAACATTTATAAGTCGAGAACGGCTGGATCGATCTTTATTATTTTTGCTATGTTGGATTTGTATTTGCCCCGAATAGCAGAAAACTACAAAAACATCGGAAAAATCACAAAAAATAAAAAAAATAAAGAGGCGCGGGCGGTACGAAGTTCGCCGGGACAGCTAGTTACTTATAATATTTACCCCTTTTTAGTTGAAGTCAATTTTAATTTTATGAAAAAACGCATTGTTGTTTCTGGGCTGGTAGGTATAACATGTAAATGAAAATAAAACTCAACAAAAGTTGCACACACACAACAAATAACTAGATGCATTTATGCAGGGGCTTAGTACTTTTCCGAGTTGTTTTTTTGACTTTACGCAAATGTATTCTCATTTGCACATATTAAAGGAGTACGTAGTGGTCCTCTGTGCTGATATTTATGTTCATAATCCCTTTATTCGAGCATTTAAGAGAGAGCCGTAAGCCGCTTGCGATATCGCCTTAATGAGCCGCGTATTGTTAACCTACATGTTGCGTTAATATTCAGGTAAAAACAGCTTTTCGGGGGCATCGTCCGAATATGTAGTTACAGCCTTAATAATATAAATACTGGGGACATTGAATAGAGGTTATTACCATAATGATTAAATCATGACGTTGGGGAATTTAAGTCATGACATGGCATGGCACTTAATAAGGCCTAAGTCCAAAAGATATTTTACGTAAAAAAAGACAAGACGTTAGAAAAGACAAGAAAAATACTAACATTTGAATTTCGAGTAGTCAAGAACAACAGAGTCATACAGTGGGGGTATTTTGTGAAGAATAACTTAATAGTACTAAAAGAAGTACACACCCAAACTTTAACTAATTATCTCTTGAGTAGGTATCAGAAAATGCTGATCAACTTCATACAAAGCGTAAAAAAATAAGCAATAAAAGTTTATGGATAGATTCTGAGCAAAACACAAACGCATTTTTTATGAAATAGCACAATCAAAATTTTTTTTTTTTTGCTTTTCCATACAATTTATTATATTTCGTCGTTCGGTTATTACAGCAAATAGTTAGAAATACCGAATTCCATATTGTTTCCAAGGAAAGTTGTTATATGTTGTAGTATAAGAGTAGCTTCTTAGATTTAGTTGTATAGTCGTTTCCCGTAGCTTTGTCTGCATTTCATTTAAATATTCATAGAAATAAATTTTAGCACATCTATTTAGACAATGGCAATTATTTATCTCGGTATATGTATAATATGTATATGTGACTGTGTCATACATACTTATAATAGTGTAACTTTTCATCAGTATATAATTTTTAGAATCGAATCATCTTTTCCAAAGAAACCTTCTACTAACAACTATGCCAACATGTTATACAGATGTGAATATTCTCAATAGGCGTATATAGGTACAGTCAATGGCAGGTCAACCTACCAAAAAGTTAAATGGTCATTAACCGATTTTCAACTTTAAGTCTGAGAAGTAGAGATCAATATCAATTAAGAAAATTTTAAGTTTTGTGGTAGGTTGACGACCTGTTGTTTGAACATTGGTAAACCCACATACGATAATAAAATAAACGAAAACAAGTCATTTAAATGAAAATATCGGTCACAGCACTAACCCGAATTCAATTAACGTGTTTAAATTTCACCACATCAAAAGTTCCTGATAACATCTTGTTTCGATTATCATTCCCAATCGGGCATCACTTACGCAAGTCATACCAAACTGTTGTTTTAAAATGAACCGTGCTGCATTGAAATAAGAAGTACCATGTTTTGAGCTGACTGTACATCTGATGAGTTACAAAACCCAAGTCATTAACGCGAAGAGTTGTGAATGAACGTCGCGTGAGTCGATGACATCCGTGCGTATCACGCTTATTATAGTACGCGATTGCAGTGATATGGAGACACGCGATGCGATAATCGCCAGTGTACAGGAGCCCTTAAAAACCAATTAAGACTATTATTTCGTACACATTATTACCTTTGCATGGAAAAGATCGCACCTTTTTTAAACTGTGCCCTAAAGTAGGACTACAGATAAACAATAGCTTGTGTTTGTGCTATATCAATCTTATCTCCTACCATCACAATAATAGAACTGAGGTCATATTTTCTTTTTATAACATAACAAAGTATTATATCACGACAAACGAACCATAATATGTAGAGTTGTTGAAAAGTGCATTAAATAATGAATGACATATTTTTATTCTTGATATCTTATATATCTTCTGATAGTTCAAAAGACAAAACTAAAAGGTAAAAATTAATTATAATTAGATAAAAAAAAATATCCAACGAACTATTTGAAAGGTTATTACAATTTAAACCATTTGAGATATTTTGAAGCTTCATATGAAAGAAACGTGATTAACGACACCGAATATAATTTAAAAAGACACCTTCATGAAATATTATTCTCTAATACGGACATAATGATCTATCGGTGCATGGATCTTTATGACTTTGAATATAAGCTCTGTATACTAAAATGATCTTTATGTTCTAGGTAATAAAGAATTGAGTATGGTATCATACTGTTTCTGCAGGGCACTCCGAAAAGTAATAAATGAGGATACTATATCCAAAATAGAAGAATTAAAACACTTACACGCACCTATAATTAAGATTGATTTACGCTATGGGACAATTTATTTATTCATCTGAAACTTAGGGTTGATAATTGAATATTTATTTACATAACTATCAGAGTTTTAAAGCCAAAAGCCATTCGGTTAGTTTTCATAGAAGTTGTCTGACGTCTCTTAAACACGATTAAGTTTAAAATTAAAGTGAAAATTTCGAGACAATTTTAATGCAATAGGAAAAAAATAGAAGTCTTCAAAATAGAATAAAAAAAACAAAAATATATTAGCTTTCAAAACAAGTACACTAAAAATACTTGTAAGTGAATGGTAAATCTTACATACTTTTATTATTTACCTCAACAGTTGATTGAAAAAAGCATACCTAATAACTAATGCTCGCTTAGCAAACAAGGTAAAAACTAGAATCGCCACAAAACCTCGTTAACGAGACGCCTTACCATCCATCAGTGGCAAAACTAGTAGAGAAATCAGCGCAAAGATAATGCTAAGTTACCCCTACATTGTCTTGGGGTAGCTAGTTTTTTGTAAAGAAAGATTTAATAGTTGGAGCTATATGAACGAGACTCGAGCAACTATTTTCTGAACTCAATATTATAAAAGATATTGAAACTAAAGCATAAAATGTCGAAAGTTTTCTATTGACATCTTTATGCATTTAGTTTGAAAGCAGCGACGGAGTTGCCGGAGATTAAAGCTTTCGGAAAGTCTATCCTTATAGCTATCTATCACAGAAAATTAGTATCGGCTGACGTCTTTATTACGAGTATGCCAGCTGAATGGCTAATTCTAAACCCTATCACACGGTCAATTAAAATACAACGCGTCACGTTGCTAACGTTGTTTGCACGGTACAGGATCACTATTGAGTAAATCGATGCCCCCTGCCGGCACAATGCCTGACCTCAGGTGAAAGTGACGGTAATTGATTAATCTCTCTCATGTCCTCCGGGCATCCAATAAAAGATATGCAATAATAACACATCGAGAGCCGCAATTGTAAAATTGATAATTCTCAAAATCAACCGACAGAGCAATTGCAGGTTACGAAAGTCTACCCAACATTTTACCAAGAAACGTGTACTGTAAATTCATATTGGAACGTCTCCGCTGATGCCATTATTGTTGACACCATAACGAGAGGGTTTTAAAATGAAATTTCATGTAAACAAGACAGCGAGAGCGATGAAAGGGAAACGATTTGTTGCTCAAAAGCGGGGCACGTCAGGAGGCGCGAAGGGACGAGGGGCTCAGGTCATTCATCAGCAGTGAAAGCGGGACCAACTGATAGTCCTAAATTACCTCGGGCTAGGGGAGGTCGTAACGAGTCGCCTATGAGGTCTCACAAAAGGTACAATGCCGAAGAAATTGCAAATCATCCGTCAATGGATAGTTGTAAATGACCTCGTGCGGTAAGCGACACTGATGTAGGAGCAAATACAGGTTGGGGACAAGATTGATAGCCACTTACGTCCTATCACAGACGTATTTCAGTGCCATATATTAATTATACGGTAAATATTCAATCTTTGGAATAGGGGAGGCATATGATGAAATTGGATTGCAAATGAAAGCAGAAACAAAAAGAATTGGTAGTGTTGTTAGTGGCTCGACGCGGGGATGCTGCCAATCTCAGGCGGTTTCGTTTGCATTTCGAGTGCGCGAGCGTTGCGAGGACCTTTATTTTACCTTTTAACGGACAGATGTTTAAACGAAACCCAGTTTTTGTGCAGTCCACTCAATTTTTAACAAGATTTTCTCTTACCAAAACAGGATAGCTTTGACAGTTATTTAAGCATTTTCGTTGTTTGCTTGGGGATCTGTTTCGTTTTTTTCCTGAGACATCGCGATACGTAAGGTCAAGCCAAAACAACTTGAAGATATTCAAGTGATCTGTATTGGTTACGAGTTGAAATTTTACATGATGGTACAAACTTACAGTGACACGCAAATAAAAATTATATTGTGAAAACCCAACCTTATTAGCGATATGTTAGCAAGTTGTGTGGTTAGCCGGCAGCCATAATGGGACGATTAGTGACATTATCGAGAAGGTGATGTGTAGGTCAACCACGATAACGCTATTTTAAATTTCCAAAGCGTCATCATGACATGTCTATAATTACTGTCCTGACAATCGGATATCAGACATAGGGTACTTAAAATCCCACGGCAAAGCTCGCATTAGAAAGCTAAAATCTAATACCGTTAAAACGCGTCCGGTTCGATAAAGACACTGGCGAAATTGTATTGAACTCGAATTAGAATCGTTAGAGTAATTGCATATCATGCAAAAAGTGAAGAGTAAAAACGTTTTCGCTCCACAACATCCATTGTATGAGTGATTAATATAATTTTTATTTGCGTTGATTGTATGGGCAGGCGTGTTTCTCGTCGTCATCGAGAGTACGTTGACATGGGTTAAAAACCTTGATTGGAGGCGGTCTAACAGTACCCGTAGTAGTAGTATCGTTTGATGGATTGGCCTGTCAAACAGCCCAGTCGATCCAATGTCTTTCATTGTACCTTCATCCAATTTAGAAAAGTTAATATTTGGTTTGAGCCCAAATTAATAGTAAGATTGGTTCAGTAGACATGTCTTTAGAGAGTACATTTGTAAGACGTCTAATAAACAAATTGAATTTGCCAGACACATTGAATTTGTCATTATAAGGATAGTGCGACCAAATGTTATGACAGCACTGTAACTTTAAAGTAATGATTACACGAATTGAAACCGACTTTTGAGCTTTAACAGGCTTTAAAGTTTGAATTTGAAATCTTGTATTTCCATGAAAGTACTCAATCAGCTTCTGATATTAACGACAACTTCTATTAAAGGGCCAATTCAGGAATCGGAAAAACTAAGTAATTTAGTATAATAAAAGTTATTAAATTTCAATAGCTGACAGTATTTTTTTTTTATATTAAGGAAACACACGATTACAATTCACTCTGTATAAAAGATGATTTGATAAATCTGTCATTTTCGTGGGGTATCATAAATGTTTGGACGTCAACAATTTAGCATTACTTATTTATTTATGGCAACCTGATGATAGATGGGCCGATGGTATCGTATTACGAGGGCCGGCTCCACACGGTCCAGTCTAGCTCAGTTATATGAGCAATCTCATTCAATTTTCGGATTTACTCCATGGATTAATAATTGATTCACATAAATATTTACGAATTGATTGTTTAGTAGACATGGCAGATCACCTTGCGTATATTGTTCCGGGTTTAAATTTTTGGGCCAGATAAAAAAAAAATGTTCATATAAAATCAAATCAATTTGATAAAAATGTAGACAGTTATAACTAGACATAAGTATTCTAGGATTTAGGTCAAAGCGTACCCTACCGTACCCTAAGAACGGAACAGAACGCTAGGATGAAAAAGAAGCAAATGTGATACAAAAGACAATTACGAGTATTATGCTTATTTCAAAACAAAACATTACTTTTTTGAGTTTTTTGTTTAGTTCTACAATTGCATGCTATACGAGTATATGTTACGAGTATATGTATGTGTACTAGCTGTCCTGGCGAACTTCGTACCGCCCCTTCATACGTTTTTTTTTCGTGATTTTTTCTGTGTTTTTATAGTTATTCTGCTATTCGGGGCGGAGACAAATTCAATAAACCAAAGATCATAAAAATCGGTCCAGCCGTTCTTGACTTATAAATGGTGTAACTAACCCGACTTTGTTTTATATATAGATTTAGGTCTGAATTGTACTTTATATTTATAAAAATAAATAAAATATAATAGTTTTGTACTAGAAGTAATTGATTGTTTTCCAAAACGTATTCCGTTATTTGGAACCAGACTGTGTATTTATTTCTTATTACTATTTAATATTTTATTGGGTTTGGTTACTTAGGTAGTTGTAAATCAGGTTTGAATACATCGTTTCCACAAATTGAACAAGCTGTTCTTTGCATCCTTTGACCCTGTCTAGATGATAGCGCTGATGATAATCACTGGCTAACGGTTGACACTATCTCTGGTTATAAATTGAGTATTCAAACCGAGCCCCGTGTTGAATATAAATCGTAGAAACACACACGGCGATTATAGTATCATTGTTCACGCTTCACCACTTATAGAGTTGTTATGGCTTTCTCTAGCGTTACTCTTACTGAAGACAAAAGATGGAATCTCGACAAAAAAAAATCTTAGCCTATAATCATAAGGTTCAGAAATGTTTATTATTTACCTTTATTTTTGACTTGAGTATTATTTTGTTTGTTAAAGGTATGACACATAAAATACATTGTAGTGATCACGTACGGTAGTTGATCGGATGATTCGTATTCTTCGGAGCAAGGTCTTCGAAAACAACTTTAGTTTAAATATTTTCATTAGTGAGTATTAAGGCTTTGGCATTACCTTTTAATCGAAAAGGAAACATTAACATTTTTTCGATGTTATTTGTATCTACATAAAGAAGGAATACAAACACTGTGGAAGATGGATAAAATCTGGGGTGTTCAGATAATGTTAATTTCTGACGTTTTAATTTCCAAGCAAAATTTGGCAATTTTTATGTCCGTTTCATTACTGTAATCTTCCACTTTTTGTACCGAGAATTATTACAATATCTGCGAAACCTGCATACAAATGACCCATCAGTTGTGCCGTTTACCAACGAAATTTAAATTAAGTCGTGTCTGTACGTGATTTATTGATAAATTGCTATTTTCAGTAAAACTTTCGAACGTGGCAAATTATTTTAGTTTAATAAATTCGAGTGCAATATTTTAGTTGCAGCAAATGAATTTTGGATTCCAATTTTACTATGCGTGCAGCAAATTGCCGATCGAACGCTGTTCGTTTTGCGAATTCAGGTAATTTACTTTCTGTTCAATATTCAGTAGATAAATGTTAATAATAAGGCCATATTTCGGACTGGGAGAGAAATGAAATGATATTACCATTAAAATGATTATTTCAGTGTTTAACATTAATGAATATAGAATGACAAGTGTAAATCAGACAAAGACACATATTAGTAGGCATGCAACAAACTGTTACCACGATCACAAAACAAAGCTCACACGCACAACAGATGGACGTGTACAAAGAAAAAGAATATGACAGCTAATTGTGCCGCCAAATATGGTGGTAGATTACACCGGGCTGAATATGGCTGGCCTGGAATGGAGGCCGAGACTAATCGCCGCACGACCGGAGAAAATGGGTCGACCAAGCAACAGGATGACGAAGCGATGTGCACGGAAATATTTTGGTGCAACGATACTTTGATGACAGGGGTACATGCTATCTATTAGATTCATTGTAACTCAGTGATCAACACATCGAACTATCTGTATAAAATTGACTTCCAATAATTATTATAGGTGTTTTACAACGACCTAACCTTTGTTATCTCCTAGTTAAAACTATTGCTAACTAGCTGTTGCCCGCGACTTCGTTCGCGTGGTCTTTCATAAAAAAAACTGCAACTTTAATATTTTTTTCTTTCAAAAGAACCTTCTCCTGACAATAAATAACACAACAAAAAAAAATTCGCCAAATTATTCCACCCGTTCACGCGATTGATGCGATGACCAAGGGAAATAGGGATTCATTTTTATATATTAGAAGATACAGATAAGTTCACCAAACTGTGCTACAGTATCAAGGTAGGTTACAATTAAGATACAAACTACTGCTTAGGTATTACCTGAGGAATGTAATTTTAAAAGGATTCCTTTGTTATAATTTGTTTCACCATTGATACTATTTTGAAGTTAGTTTTGTGGGTTTATTTATATCACAATGTCTAGCAAACAACACAGATGTCGCCAGGTTATTGACGCAGAGAAAACAAAGCTCGTGATGATCATTTATAATATAATGCTTTTGATCCTCAGAACGACGTTCTCTAACTAGCATAAAACAAACAGAAACTCCGGTATAAAATTATAATGGAAACGTTTGTAAAACGATTCGGCAAACGCGGTGACCGCATTGTTTAAAGTTACAAAGGAATAGTTCGCAAAGTATGTCGTAGTTAGCACGGTGGTTCTAGGTTGGGCCTTTGAGGCTTGTTAAGTTTGTATGTATAGTATAGAGTTCGGTACACCATCTGAGTTTCATACTTATATCATGTGTGGTTTAATGGTATCAAGTATTGTAGGGTCAGGGGCTTAGTCAATTTTAACAGTTACACTGTCTTAGAAAATGCTTCTACGTAGGTTACACTATAAGTTTTGCGTAACTTGTTATAACCAAAATATTATGTTTATTGCTTTTCAAAATACTCTCCTTTACATTTAAACATTTTTTATGCGATCGAACCATTTTTTAAAACAGGAGGACCACAGATCTGAAGGCATGTTTTCTACGTGCTGATTGAACGCTATCACTGCCTCTCCGGAGTTGGTAAAAGTAAAACCTCTCATCAAATCTTCGATTTTCGGGAAAATACAGAAATCACAGGGTGCTAGGTCGGGGCTATGCGCAGGATGGGTGACGAGTTGTACTTTTTCGGAAGCTAAAAATGACTTTGTTTTGTTGGCCGTGTGTGAAGAAGCGTTGTCATGATGTAGGAGAGAGAACGCGGCTTTTGGGTCGTCTTTCTTTTTCGCGAACTTTTTCTAATACCCTGGGTAAACAAATGGTAGAATATCTCGGTATTAACACTCTTTTGATCTTCAAGTGGAATTGTACAGATGGGACCCGTAGCTAAGAAAAAAAACGCGATCATTTTTTTACCAACGTTTCTCGCCTGCCTCACTTTTGTTGGCCTGTTCTCATTTTCAAACACCCATTCACAAGATTGCTTTTTTTTTCGGGTTCAAAACAATAAATCCACGTTTCGTCTTCTGTGACAATGTCATAAACAGCATTAGAATGTCGGTGGTCGTACTTCAGTAGCATCTGTGAGCACCATTCCACGCGAGCCCGCTTCTGCTTCGCTGTCAGTTCATGAGGGATCCAACGACAGCAAAGTTTCCGAACTTTCAATTCTTCGTGTAAAATTTTCTGAATTTGGCTCAATCAATCAACCAATCCTCAATAGTCCTCGAATTGTCTCATAGGTAATCCACGGGTTTTCTTCAATTAGCCGCTTAACAGTAGCTACATTATTTTCGTTGACGGCAGTTGAAAGCCGCCCTTCACGAAATTCATCATGTAAAGAAACTAGACCTCTCTCAAATTCAGCAAACCATCGCCTCACGGTGCTCAAACAAGGTGCTTCTCTCCCAAAAGCATTTTGAAGACGAGCGGCACAGTCTTGTGAAGATAGAGAACTTTCAAAATCATAAAAAATCATCGCTCTAAAATTATTTCGATTTAATTCCATTTTCGTTGCGTACGTAGAACTTTGATGTGTGATAAAAAAACAATTGACAAATCATTTCCCGCCAATTGTTTTTTTTAATTACTAAGAAGGTTGCAACGTTTAAAAAAATATAACATTTGAAATTCAAATAGTTCCGATTAGCTAGAAGTGCAAAACTTTTAGTGTGCCCCATGTATTAGAAACAACATACAAGTCATACAAAAGGCACATTTGGGCGATTTCTATTGAAAAAAAAAAATGCAATTATTTGCATAATGTCATATTTTTGATACCAATCCGCAATACAGACGATTGATCATAAAATTGCAGTTAGTACATCAATGTAAAAATAACATTTTTGTTCCAAACAACAATTTACCTATAACGTCCGTCAGGTCATCTTTGCAGTAATTCCATGATTTATTGATGGTCTTTGCTTCAGAAGTTCAGAGTACTTTGTCACCTTGACAAACTTAATTTGTATATGCAATCAAGATCATAAAAAATCTAATTAGTCAGGGATCGTTAACATATCAATTTAATATCAAAACTAGTTTGGTTAATTAAAACGTAGTTATATATTCTTGCAAACAAAATTAATAAAGAATCAAGGTTATAATCAGGAGAGCATAATTTCAGATAATGTTATTGCAAGATTAATGAAAAGGACCTTGTGTGTTATTGCAGCCTATACCATCACGACTTACTCGAGATGTAACGTGATATGACTTACTGCACTTTGAATTGGAGATAGTAATCTTATACTTACACAGTTGCACTGAACTGTTTGCTTTGATTAATTCCATAAATTGTTTTGGGTATTCTTGCGTGATTTGTTGTATTTACTTAAGGAGGTGACTTTTTTATTTTATTCTTTCCGTCGCTCTTATGGGCAAGATAGTTCTTAGATCATTCTATTGCATAACAAAGTAAGGAGTTTAAACTTACAATCACATTGCTGTTAGGCAATGGCAAATCATCTAGTTTCTTTTAGAAATATAGCTATGTTCGATTCAACACAATAGGCACGTCTGAAGAAGAATATTTTACGTTTCAAATAATTTACTGTAACTAACTAAGCTCAGTGTAGCTTAGACGTATTATCAATCAGTAATCGCACCAAAATGCTCCAGACTTGTTGCAATGAGCTGGCGGAGAGCCAAGCAGCCAATAGCACCGCACCTGCGTTAGAGTGTGTCAAATGTGTTGTAGCAAAAAGAAAATTTTGAACAAGAAAGGAAAATTAACTAATTAGCACCAAAATAGTTTAAAACCAACTTACACTCATATTCATAGGAGTATAGTTTTATTGATATTAATGAATTTAAAATTACAGCTGCATCAGAATGTAACAAAAATTATCATATTCATAATATTATTAAAAACATAAATTCGCATTTTAATATAAACAGATGTTTATCTTTTGACATTAGTAACGCCATCAAAATAATCCGAATCGCTGTTGACTTTTTATTTCAAGATGTGAATACAAAACTGCATCTACCGTTAGCAATTTACATAAAACAATTAATGCTTATTCAGATTTTGACCGAGATTTTTAATGTTCTCAATACAATAGTAGATCCGAGAACTGGTATCTTTACAAACGAATTAGGAGGAAACGAAACACGTGGTTACTTAAAAATCGACGTTAATTTAAGATGTGCGATGAAAGGTTAACTGTTCATAAACAACACAGAATAGGATCTTGGAAACAATAATGAGAATAATAATATTGTATACAAGGCGAAATATATATAGAATCAGGCGATGTTGAGTGTTTAATATATTAAGTCAATGTTGATTGCTTGAGTTATGATTAGGTTTTTAGAAGTTATTAATCTAATATTATACGAACAACTCGGTCAGTAGAGAATGAAAACTTACTTACTTACGTAATTAATATTATAAAAGCGAAAGTAACTCGGTCTGTATGTCTATCTACGTACTACGTTACGTTTTTACGCCTAAGCCGCTAAAGCAATTTCGATGATTTTGGGTAAAGAGAAAGAGAAAGAGATAGATTGGACCTTGGAGAACGACATAGGCTACTTTTTGATTTTGATGAAATTTTGTACAAAAAAAGCTTGAACACTTGGGAACATAGATTACTATTTTTAAATAGACCTCCTAAAGGAGTAAAATCAGAGGTGACATGTATACTACGTGGACGAGCCGGGGGACAGCTAGTCTAGATATATAAACTCGAAATGGGTTACCTATGCGAGCAAGTAACAGTGGTAAATAACACTAAAAGGTTGTAACGGAGGTTATTCTTAGTTTGAGAAAACTAAAATTATTATAGCAAGCATCTCTCAATATGACTCGCAGCTTACTAATAAAATTAGTCAAGTCTAGTCTAGTTACATTGATTGACTTAAGAAAGGCGTTGGTGTACTTGATCTGAAACTCGACACCATCTCAAAAGACCGTCCCCAATTTATCTAGAGCAAAGCAAACACGTCGTGATAGTCCAGTTTTCTAGAAAAAATATTTTCAACGATACCGCTGATAACGATTTTATCAAAGCAAGATAAATTGATACGAAGTGTCATGCGCGGAAATAAACTACAACAAGTTTAAATTACGCTGCAAATTGTTAGTGATTTAATATAAATATTAATAATTTTAACGATAGTAACATATTATGTTCAATAATACTAATGATTATAAACTCGCACTTTTATTAATTAAGGTGCAGCTATGATCGTTATCGTAATTTGAATGTTATGATGAGGACTACTCATTTAGAACAAAATAAAAACGTTTTGTAAGTTAGACCCCAAACCTATAGAGCTTTTTTAAACAGAGCCGTCAAATTGACGAAGCAAAAAATTTACTACACGTTGCACTACAAAAACAAATAGAGGAAATTAAAAAAGTCACATCTGTGGCGATTACTCACCCAAATCCAATTTATTAAAAACAAACAGGAAAACAAAAAAAGGCTGTGAGAATGTTACAGATGTTTAAAAAATCTGGCAAGAGAGAGTTCGTTTTAGATACCCAGAGATTAAACTATTCATGGGACTCGAGTTTTAACAAAATCTGAAAATATCATTGTTAAACACATTCAGAAGATAGATGAACTTAGTTTTCGGCTTTCATTTTCAAAAATAGACATGGTTATAGACACTTAACTAACAAATACTAGATCGCTACAATGAATAATATCGTTTTATTTGGATCCTTAAGGATCCCTAAAACGATTCACATCCGGAGGCCCGGTTGCAGAGCATACATCAGGGGCACAATATCATCCGGTCCCACTGTCAAACGACACGGCACGTCAAAGCTTTTAATTAACTGTGTCATTTATCAACGTTGTTGGATTTGGTAATCACCGCGGCCATTCAAATTGAAAATCAAAATTTTCTTTGCCGAGAATGGGAGTGATTAACGATGTAATGTCATCGGGTCCGCCCCCCGTCAGGCCACAATGTCCAAGTCATGCCATATAATAGCAATATTGTAACGCTTTGGCGTGAAGTAAATTACCTTCAGCGCTGTAATTAGCCGTTATATAGTCATATTATTGTAATATTATTACTTACACGATATAATATTAAGATTGAGATGATTATTACCATAGTTCATGGAAACTATGAGATTAGCTATCCTTATCTTAAATTTATCTGGGTACTTAGAAGTGTTTTACAGGACATTTAATTTTACAGTCGGTTTTAACCTTAGACTACAGCAATCTAGGTAGCCAAAAAGGCAATTATGAAAGTTCGCAACTAGATTGATTTATCTGCTTCAACCGTACTGTACTATAGTGCTTATGAATTTTTGATTTAAGTAACATACTTAAATCTATAACTTTTCATACATGTGCCTCAAAGGTTATCGTAGTTCAACGGGCACGTGCACCGTGACTAACATATTGAAGCACAGGATATGGTAATGGAGGTAGAGAAATGGAAGGCGTAGAATGTTCGACTATTTTGGTACAAGTTCGAGGTAAGGGCGATTTATTCTCAGCTCTATTTCCTCCTAAGACTGTCGGAGACGTGATATTACTTTTACCAGATAGATTCGTAGATTAGATACATTAATGTAGGTGTCAGGTGTGGGCATACTATTTATAGTTGCCATTGAAGTTTTATGAGAGGGTTGACATTGATTGAATTGCGAAAATGAAAACTGATACGTTACTATCAAAATGTTTGTAGATGACGCAATTCTAAGAGCTTTGAACTCAAGCTTATTCAATTACTTTAAGAGGAAAATGGAGGATTAAAGGTGGGATAAGATTAATTATATTAGAAATGGGCTCGTCTACCGCACTTCCTGCTAAGAGGCTCCGTCTTTGGGTACTGAAATTAATTTAGACATAATAAATTAATTCGTCAAGATTCCCAAAGCAAATTATTACAAAATGAGAATTTGGATGCTGTGAATAATTTTAGTTGTTTCAGGAGTAAAATTGAAGATTTCAATCAGAAGTCTTGTCAGATTTAGTGTGTCAAATTGTTTTGTGCTAATCGTTTGGGAACCTTGAAGTGTTGGGGACAAAAAGTTGTATGATTTCTTTTCAAACTGATGTATTTTTTATCGACGAATCTTGGCTTATTCTGATGTCTTATTATTGCAGCCCACCTGGATCCAGACAGCGATTTAGTAACATCTGCTGTTGCATTGGGCACGTTCTCAGTTTTGAGTTCGGCAGCTGTCAGGCAGGTGGGTATGTGCCACATTGTGATGCATTTGTTCACTCTATAATCATTCTCAAATTGCATAATGTTTTAGTAATTTACGCTGTTATTTTAAAACACAAAATTTTATGCTGATTGGAAGAGTTGATAAAGAGTGAAATTGCTCGCTCGACTGACTTAACATACCATTTGTCTGTAATCTATCATGTTGATGTTTATCGTTGTCACTATTTTAGAACTTTTGAAATGTTATTATTTTTATTTTTACCAAATCTTTACATCGGTTATTTCTGCCCTAATATAATATATGGCTATAGTTAAACAATGTCTAGACATGATTGCTGACCTGTCAAGATTTAATTCTCAATTTTTTTTATAAATAACAATTACCAAGTAACCTTCGCGCGTCAAAACTTGCAAATTGCTAGTTTAGTATATTTAGTATTTACACGCTTCTCGGGCGTATTAATATTCATATAGCGTTCTGCGCGATTACTCAAACTGGAGTTTGTACACGTTTTGCTTTACTGTTTGCCTCGAGTTTACAATGTGTTTACACGGCTTGTTACCTCCAATGCGTTTCAAATGTAGTATTGTATTACATGTTTCTACTTGCGAACCATACCTACTACCTACACTTTGATATTTTGATACCTAGCGATCGATTGAACCACCGACAGGGATAAGTGGAGAGGTTTGGGGGAGGTCTTTGCCCAGCAGTGGGACAGAAATGGCTAGAACAAAAAATCGAGAAACGAGAAAAGTTTCCTATATTCATGATTAGAATGCGTTTAATCCCAAGCACAGATAAGGACAGAGAAATTATGAAAACACAGAGATAGTTATCTCGGGTCGACTTCATGTCGGCTATCCCACAGTTGTCAATACCGCGCGCGCAGGTTGCCGTAAAAGGCGATCAGTCTACGAGCTAGCACCGATCATCGACGGAAAAACTCGGCCCTACGAACCGGACTTGACCTCTTTGGAGCTTAGAAACCTAATTCTGAGAGATCACAATCTGGATAATGGTCGCAATTTTTAAAAAACAGAATAAAAAATTACCTTTTCGATGCATCTTCGCATTGTTTGAGGATTACGTTGCAAGAAATAGGTAATCGTCGTGCATGAATTTTGTAAATTTTTGAGCGGCAATATTTTGATGGACTGTAAATATGGATTGTAAATACAGATCGAATCGAGTCCCTTATAGGTTAAACGGCAGAATAATGAAGTTTAAGTCGCGGCTGCACGCGAGGTTAGCGAGATTGTAAGATAAAAGATCGTGCTCGTGGTAGTGATGTGCCGATTTGCCATATTAACGGGCTTGCTCTTGATCACAATCAGGCATAAACTTTACAGGACTTTTCGATTTGTTGTCCATAAAAAACGCTGACCTGTGACTAGCCAATTTTGCTATTAGGAATTTTACTGTATCAAAAATGTCAAATTTCCCAAATGTACAAGATACAATTTAATCCCAATCTAACATTGGATCATTCAATATTGTTGATAAAATCTTATCATTTCGAAATAATCTGAAGAACAAATAAATACACATCCCTATCTCCTGATTCGAGACAGCCTCGGGATGGTCTCGCGCATCTGCCGGCCCACGTGCCGCCCCCGCCAGCGCGGGCGCAGGTTTCTCAAACGCTTTTTATTTCCAACCGCAACGCATTCATCATTACAACAGATGCGTTCTGTAATAACAGGGGTACTGGCAATCCATTCTTTAATTAAATTTGATTTGTGTAGGTGTTAGCGTTATGTTGACTTCCCCCTTTGTTCTATTAATTACAATAGTATGGTCGCTCAGGCCTTTCAAACACAATATTATGCTGAGGTGATCCAAACCAAGAGTAGTACCTAGCAAATAGCCAACACAAGATTGTTTGCACTGTAACATATATAATATATTTAGTCTGTCTAGGTACCTGGGATAAAACCATCCCCAATTTAGGTATTTATGTATTAAGGGGAAAATTAATATTTTATCACCGCTTATTACAAATTGAAGTTCCTTTGCCGCATTTGTCTATTGTCGTCCGTCCAGTCTGTCTGCACATGCGCATCCCAGAAACTATCGTAGGGATTTTGATGCGGCTTTTACTAATTACTTACTGATTTACGAGAAGGGTTTGTGTGTATAATTTATAACAGTAGATATTTAGTACAGTCGTTGTTAGTATGTACTATAATCTTATGTTATCTCTATAAATTCAATGATGCAGTGATTTTATCTCGTCCAAAGTTATGAACTTTTTTTAGTCTTAGTAGTTCAACTGGTCGAACCAATCTTAAACTTCGACAGTTTCGAGACCCATCTAATCACAGATCTACCAAGACTAGACCGTGTGAGGAAGATTGACCCGAATTCGAGCACATGTGCGGGAAAGAGGTATCTGTTTTTTGTCAGCCATCTGAGGTCCGGACGGTAACATGTGCAAAATTAACGCGTCTTGTGAACAGGACGAGGGAGATTGTTAGGATTCAGTTGACTTATGTAACAGACTTAGTTAAACATATGGTTTTATTTATTTTTTGGAACAATCTGCAACCAGATGGTTGTACTTGTAATATAGATAACAATCTTTGCCTACGTCATGTACAGTCATAGAAATAATAAACAATATCAGAGAGTACAGTAGTGAACTGTTCAACTGCCTTGTTTTTAAGAACTTACGGTCTTGGTAAAGTCTGAGAACTTAAGTAGTTACCACATTATTTATGGAAGATAACTTTGATTCATCCATCACACAGGCTTATATTTTGCGGCAAGCTTTTTACGACAAAGGTATCTGGTTTCTACTTAAGATCTTATAGTACGGTATTAATGATTAGTACCTCATACTTAACTACAAGCCGATATACTTGTAAGCATTTGTTAGTCAATTTTGATTGTTAAGTCTAGGGTTTGTCTTCTACATTTCGAGCCATGGGCATGCTTATAGCTTTGTTGTGTAACCTCTATGGCGGTGATTAAATCTCACCATTATTATTAACTGGCTCCATTCAAACACCCACTGGTGTACTCTAGGCGTTTGGAACTATGCCGTCCACCCACAGCGGCTGGTCCCGTAGGCGCGGCAGGGTCACACACACAAGCTCTATTCAAATCGACTTCTAAACTCACTGTTCATTGTTCAAGTCGACTCAAATTTACATTCGGAGAGTCAATGTCATCTGAGAGACGCAAGGTCCACCATTGTTTTGGCAATTTTGGTGGTCCGGATGGAACGGAACATACCACGACGATTTGAATGTCTAACTAATAGGTTTCCATTTCCAACTCTAAATCTTACCACCGTATCTGTTGCTGTTCAAGCCAAGATCATCAGATCATCCATAAACATAGCATACCAAGAGACAACGAACAAATCCAATCATGCAAACATGTGAAGACTTTACCATTTATTTTCATGTTACTGTTCAAGAGTACCATCGGCACGAGTTTCCAGAACGTTAGATTAGTTTTAGCACTTGAAACACACTTTCATTGTTGTTGAACGTCACAAACACTGCAACCATCCGATCCACTTGGAACTCGAGTGCACTAAGTTTGATCACAAGTTAGTCGAATCACGAGTTTAGAGACGGCGTACGGAACAAACGTCCAACGCGACGTCGTGCGAGCGACCGACTGAAGAAAGAGCGCGCGCGGGTCGAGCCGGGCAGCGGTCGCGGGAGCGTCGCCGTGCAACGCGCGGTAGCACCCTTCCCCCGCGACTCTCCAAGACTCGAACACTGCACCCGACAAATCTGGCGACGGCTCGATCGAGTTGTCGTGACTCGCCGATAGATTAAACCCACCTTTGTATGAAATTTCTTCTCGTTTTTACGCGGGGATTTCGTTTGAGTAGGTCGTGATTTTGACGGGCGCGCCGATATGCTCGTGTGGGCGCGCGGCCCTAGCGATCGCCGTTCGATAATGTAATAAAGCGAGATTGTAAAATTTATTTACGCTACGAAGCGGGACCGTTATCTGACGTGTGGCACTCGACGGCGCATCGCTGAGTGCACCGATAACGATGCGACACTAGAACACGACGCCATAGAGGCCGATCCCGTAGATACTACCTGAATAGGTACCAGTAATATCGATGTTTATCCAGTTGTTCGTATTAGAAGATTTTTGTACTGATACGAAGGAACACGGGAAAAGAACCGGATCGAATAGAAAGCCGCATGAGATTGATGAAGTCCTCTGATCTTCAAAGTTTATTAAAGACACGACCGATAAATCACTGAACACTATTAAACTCTCGATTGATGAAGAATGATCGAAGTGTTTGTTTTTGTAAGCGAAATTCTAGTCTGGTCAAACTACATGCTCGTACATTAATGTTACTAGTAAATCCTATAGAAAATCTTCTCTTTACACATTTAACTCTCTTATTATGAATAACTACATAAATATCAAATGACGGCTTTCGTTTGGGTCTTACACCACAGAATATATTATAGGACAAGTCTTTACACTCTACATCAAAGGAGACTAAGTCCTAAATTAAAATTAAGTTTATTCAAAACTTTGATGATATCGTCAGGCGAGTTTAGGGTCTCTCTTAAAGTAATTAGATTCATAATCCTTTCTCCAGTATTAGATCGTTCAGAAGTGATAATCTCTAGCCAGTTGGGTAGTCCATCAACATCGGTTCTTTTAGTTTTATTATTTGGGCAAGTTCTGGGAAGGTCGGACTGCAAGGTCGTCCGACGAGTCACGATTTAACTTTTTAGTTATGAGTTTTAAGTTTTTGACCAGATGGCAGGTTTCTAAACTTAAATTCCATTGGAACAACGGTGCTTGAGTTGCAAGTAAGTTTTGTGTGATTTTGTAGGTGAACAGTATAAGGTAATGAAAAACTGCAATCGGATCGAAAGAGACAACATAAAGCTGACTAGTAAAAGAGTAGATTGAAACGATTAAAGGCGGACCAAGAAGAAATGCTAGAATGTAAAAACAAAAGATATTATTTTGTAAAATTGTGTGCTCAATGAACCAAACATCTCAATAATATTAAAAAATAATATTATATACAAATAAATTCTTGTAACTATCACATTCACAAACTATACTTTGATTACAGATAATGGTTAGATATACTTATACATATACATTAGTTAACATCCATGACTCAGGTACCTACAAACATTAATGCTTCACACAACAGAATCAGCCCTTAAGAGGTTTTGCAATATTTCAATTAGACCTTATTGAATTTGTATTATATGTTAAAGAGGATTATCAAGACTTACTTTAATTAGTTTCTCAACTTGATCCCAAACTTTCGATACGATATTGCAAAGTTTTTCATTGGTTCGGCAAGATTTGAAATTTAAAATTTATTGGAGGCTTAATGGTGATAATTTAACACGAATTAAATTTAAGTGTCGATTCTTGTAATTAGGGTTTTCTTGTCGAAAACCAATAATTGCATAATAAAGTTTGGTATTTTCGAGACGTTGCATTCAGTTAAAGTTTGGATTGCATGTTTGAGTTTTCGGTCAGTCGTCAAAAATTACATTCTAAATATAGATTCCCTCTTTTGTAATGTATGTCTATATAATTCGCTTAAATCTTTTTGGTTACTCGTATTGTGTAGTAGTATTAGTATAGAAGTACTAGAGTTAAACCGTTTGCTGTAGGTATCTATGTTACAATTTTAAATAGCTAGTTTTCACGCGAATTGTTCAATAAGATGTTCCTTTATGATGATGTCACCCGCAAAAAGCGTATCTCCCGTCATAGCCTATCTCTCCTCCCATTATTCAATAAAAATCCCTTTTCCCTTCTTCCGAGCAGTATTTCATAAGATTAAGTTTATAATCGAGCGACACCTACGCCCTCTCGCGGCCCACTTGTCACGGATCCCACTCGTTTTGTCCTCTGAACACTTCCTATATGATTGTAAGCTTTGAAAGCGGTTTGTTTTGAGTAAGTTACATGGATTGTGCATACAGAGTGGTACTACGAAATTAAATCATTTAATAGAAATTATTTAATAACTAAGCATGTCAAATTCGTCTCTATGTTCATGCTGCATTTTTTAAGTTTTCCGTAAGCGATGCATGAATTAAAACGTTCTTTAGTGAAGAAGATATATTTAGATTGGGTTATATTACTTTAGTAATACTTTTAATAATTTAAATAAACATAAAAACATTTTCTCATGCTAAGTTTTGGATTTCTTCCAAAAGTTTTTAAGTAAAAGTAGTTGTATTTAAGATGCAGGATCAGTCCTTTTTCAAATGTTTGGTTTTTTCTTACTAATAATAAGTTACTCTAAAATATGTTACAAATAAATCGATTAATAAATGAGGGGTAGGTCCATTTTAGGATGCAGGCCTCCTTAAACTGGTTTAGGGTTCATATAACCAATTTTGACCTGCATGCCACCGGAAATGGTCGAGTAATCTTTTTAGAGGTTTTCCTTGTAGCCTTTCTGCTAACTATGGTCATTTCAAACCAAACTACTTAATAACATTTTAATGTTGGTAGAATTAGTGTTTTGGAAACTACTAATTCTACCAACATTTCCACAATTTAACTTAAAATTATCATACAAAAAAGGTAAGTAATTGGCTTCGTTATCTCGAACTCTCTAGCCAAGTCGTTAGTGTCAGACTAAATTTAGTAAAAGTATTGTAAGTAGTATTTAAATTATCCTAAATAATTTTATATTTTGATTGAATACAGGTTCACTTTTTTTTGACGCGAATTATCTTGCTATTTTACATAAACAATAAATGCCATCCTGTATATCAACTATCATATTTATCGTGATTGAGATTGTACTCACGCTGATAACGCTTACTTTTGATAGTAACCTTTATGACTCTCGTAATAAAGGCACATTTGCTTACGTGGTGTGGTACACGTCTCTAAATGTTACCCTGCATTTATTGGTTGTTATGACAAATAGCTAATTCCAGAAGTCATTATAATCTCGCACGATAATACAAGTTTCTGTATTTATCGGTTTATTGGATAATTTTACAATATTATTTTGTTTATTTTAATAAAATAAAAAATATATTATTTTTTCAAGGCCGAGCCGAAGGTTATTCCGCACCCTTTGATTGCCATAGCCCTCAAATAATGTAGTTTTATTAGCAAGGATTTTATTACACCTTTTTAAATCACAAATTTTGATTTGATTTGATAACTATACTAAATACCAAATAATACGATCGCAATAATAACCTAACGGCTGAAAATATTACTATTTTTCACTGCAAAACTACATCCAATTGCCGTTAATCTGTCAATTGGGTCGTTTCCACTTAGTAACATATAAGTTGGTACATTGTTTACTTTAGTAAATTTAAGAACGTTAAAATACTAGACTGCCAGTAAAATAAAGATCAGGAGAAAGATTAATAATAACAGAAAATACGGTTTAGATAAAGAAAAAAATCTACCTTAGAAACAATTACCTCAACTAACTCATATTACTCATCCGACAGATAAATCATTTTTGGGTTTTTATAGATACACTACTATACAACTTGAAACATAAACATACTTACCTGGTTTGTGTCTATGATGAATGTTAAAAACAATGAGAGTTCAATGGAAAAAATACTTTTGTTATCAGTGAAATTGTTGTTTTGTTAATCGGCAAGACACACCAATCAATAATTATAAGTCATAAAAATACTATCTTTCTTAAACCTTGCATATATACCTAATACAAAATACGCAATTCCTACCTATACCAAAGATAGCTTTACATTTTCTCTGTCTATACGTAACTGCTCATATAGGATAATACTCGTATAACATAAAAAATCGTCTGCCTTAAGTCTTCTCTTAGATGTAACTAGCTTATTATATTTATTACAAAAACAAAAATTATTGCTGCTCATCTGTACATATGCCATGGCGTGTTAAGGCTGGCGCGTACGTCGTGGCGCTTGACATTTCAAGCCACGCATTTCCTTAAGCTGAAAGTTATCGTGCGATCTCTATTAGTGAAAGTTCATAGGACTTTACAATTATTATCATCTCTTATTTCTTTTTGAATCATAGCAGTATTACTTGAACCTTCCGTCTTTTTCTGTCTAGATTGTCGTAAAAACAACACTGCTAACGTATTGTTTAGCGTTCGTAGTATAGTTGCAGGTTACTTCACCACTTTTGTGGTAGCGGTACTCGTCGAAAAACGGTTAAGTTTTATGTAAGAATTTATCAAGATTGCTGAAGACACATTTTTAAATCATGCAAATTCCATGCCGAATACGAGACCTAAAAACACTATTTTTGAAAATTCATTATGTGAATTCTACTACGAGTGGTTCTACCCACTCTAGTTGAAAGTAAGAAAGATTGAAATTTTGACATTTGGTTGAAGAAGATTTGAAAGAATATGACATTGACACTGACATAATAACTTTTTTTTACGTTTCGTTTTAAGTATATAATCACCGGTTTTTAAAATCAATGAGTTTTTGCATACCGGTTCTTAATATTTTCATCGTGAAAAGAAAATAGTTACAAGATATCAATTTAATAGCAACACTTAATTTTAGTGTTTCCAAAATGCGTAAAATTATGTGCAATCGAAATTCATTTACTTAATACACAAATTGTTTTCGTGTTCGAATTCAAGATTCATTTTCTAATGCTTAAAAAATATGTCTCATGATCAGATTCTAAAAATTTATTCTTTAGTAGAAAAACACTAAGCTACTTTTCATTTGAAATATACAGTTTTCGCAATTAAATATTTCTGTTTAACGCGGGCAAATATGAATACTTACTTATGTAATTCTTTTTGCAAGAATTAAATAGTTTTCGTAATACCAAAATGTTCGAAAAGCCCATATTAATTGGCATAAACCATTAAACTTATGATTACGTTCCACTCCATTACCGTTTTGCTCAATCGACCGAAATATCAAATCATTTATTTAATTAAGGGAGGAAAGAGTTACGGCCGGTCGGCCCGTTTTGTTTGTCGTTTTGATTATTTTATCATTTACGTTTGCGTTGAACAAGAAATTATGATTTAGGTACTAAAAATAACAATGATTTGACAAGAACAACTACAAAAGAACGTAAAAATAGCAGTAGACAGAAATATATGTCGTAAATAAAAAAGAAGTCACTTTGTTTTAGGACATCGTTTGATTAATTTAATTTTATAATTTTTGCATCTTTTGTCTTGGTTTAAATATCTTTCATAATGATACTATTACCTTTAAATTAGTACAATAATCTAAAATAAACGCATTCAAGTTCAACGATTCTGTTTGGAGGTAAAAAAAGAGTGCTATACAAGAGTGTCATTTGAATAAACATTTGTACTGTTGAATACTAAAATTAAACCTTCTTACTGATAATTAGCGTATCCAGTACACATTTGTGTTATCTGTACCACTTAACGCTCTTTTATTTTGCATCGGAATCAAACATGTTTTAGCGCCAGCTTACGCCTGGGACCCGATTACGCAATTGCTATATTTGGTATTACTACGTCATTGCCAAAAATCCTGAGTTCGTCTCCGGGTAAATTTTTTACGACTAATCAATGGTGCTCGAGCTTTCGTCTTGCCTTGAAGGGTTACGTCTTAAATCGCTTGATTGTCTTCCTCATAACAGTCTTTTATTTCTATTCCTAGTCGGGATAGTCCAGGTTGCAAGCCTGGTCATGTGACATTAAAATAATTGTCATATTGACACCTTGATTCTTGAAGATGGGTATGAATAAGTCTTCAGTTATCTGATCGTGTGGTTGGGATTTGAATGCACGTCCCCACAATATGTTTTAGGTTAAGTAAGACTCCAACCACTGAGCTAACATTACTAAAGAATTTGCATAAAATTCACGAAATACTTACATTAAATCAAAGGCACGTTTTAACGATACTAACTAAGGTGTATGACGAAAAATTTAAATGAAATCTTTCATTAAACAAGCAGTCACCAACCCCGTAATTACAGTTTCGTTGGCTTCGTGCTAATTTCCATACCTACCCCGTATAGGGTTGTCATGCATTAGAATCTAAAACCTAAACAGAGCGTTTCCTTTTGAATAGGCTCTATTAGAATAAAGGGTCAATAGGTTCATATTTCACTATAAATATTTGTTTTGCCCAAAAAATGAAATTATTCTAACCTTGACAATATCAGCAACAAGATATGACAATACTAAACAAGTCAACTGTCAGCAAGCAGCATACAGGTTATCAGATTGCCATAAAAATATCCTTCCTGTAAGCTAAAGAAATAAAAGTAGATACATAAACATCAATGTTATCAAAAAAATATTAAAACTTAAGAATTAAATCATTTATGTTTTGCTATTATTTTTGAGTTACTATTCTATTATTTCGGTACAGACTCAATGTAATTACAAATATTAGCAAGAGTGAACGGACAATTTTAAGAATCTTAGTGGCAATCAAAGTTTGATGTGTTTTTCAAGTGGATTACCGACGAGACCAGATACGGAGCATAACACATTTTTCGTATAAGACCCCCATTTAAATATTTCTGCATATTAGGACAACTGGCAGCCCTAGCCCCGTACACATATGTTTAATATGCAAATGCCTCTTCCTGCCTCTACCTTCCAATTATTTCGGCGGGTTGCCCAAAGAAAACAAATAGACATCCGAGATCAGTCTGGCAAAAACTGATCCTCGGGAAACATTATCTTAAGCTGCCAGAGTTTGCGTGGGTTACTGTTTTTAACCTATACATTTACTAGATTTTTGACTATCGTTATTGTCGCTCGATATGGTGTGTTTTTGGATCAATAAAATCCGTCAGCTACTAACATACTCGTGTTTGTTTGATCTTTATCTACAGTTATTGTGTCTCGATTACTGCTGCTTTGTCGTTAAACAAAATCTGTCTGCTATTAACTTAACCATCTTAATACTTCACCATTGACCTAATTTATATTAAGTGTGTTCGTCGATTTTAGACAACCAACACGTGTGATCAAACGAAATCAAGTAAACAAATAATAAATGAGTGTGTAAGCACCTTCAGCTGACTGCAGGTATCTAGCAGGCAGGTACCTACTAAATATGACAAAATAATATAAGATAATACTGCATGCTGTGTGTCAACTAATAAATATACAACTGCTTTATTTTTTCTGATATAAGTATATTCTTTATGATTGTATCTCCCTCTACTACATCATATTGGATTTCAAATCCTTTGTTGTTTGTAAACCACAATCGTTCAGCACATCAGCTGACAGAGCTTGATAAAATCTTGACGAACTTCTGGTCGGCTAGGTAGATATTTGCGGTTTTAAAATGTGTTAAATTTTATTCAGACCTGTCTATTATGCCAGCAGACGTAAACGGAAAATAAAAAACATTTAAATTACAAGTTATTCTTACAAAATTTTGTTAAAAATAAAGTAGTGATAAGAAAAAGAAGGATTGCTCGACTCGCCACAATATGTGTTGTGTTGAATAGTAGTGTGTGTGTATTAAACGATCAAGAGCATTAATTATGCTGTATTATTAATTAGGCCTGCTGGACATCATCTATCCAAAATGACAAAAACTGTTCGGTGTTTTTGTAGCCAATTCGAGTTTTTTACTAGATTTGCCGTTCTTGACAGTACTTAGGCAGTTAATTTACATACAACACTCATACAGTACTTACTGTCTGTGGGTAATGTACTACTTTTACCATAAATGTAGAAGAAGTGGTATAGGTGTCTGTGTAATTTCTTCTTTATCATTAATCTTAGAGAATATTGTAGAAAAATTATTTATATACGTTACACAATCATATAAGTAACACCTACACTTGTGGTGCAAACAAAATCCATAGACATGATCCTAAAAAGTTAAAGTTAGCAATAACCAATGTAGACAAAAATTAGTGTCAAACAATCAGGTCTTGCGTTACAAGATCATTTAGGTAATAAAACCGTTACCCATTTACCAAAACATTGCGACAAGACAAAACAGATAAGATTGGTGCCGCCTCGTCTACCAATATTGAGCTTGTCAACATTTACAGCGTACATAAAACTACGCGCATTGAGCAACGAACACTAGTGTCGATATCAGTATTAACGATTGATTGATGGAGCTGCGTTTATCACAGCTGATAACGTCAAAATGTCATTGGAATCTTTCTAAATATTTATAGTGCTCTTATTTAATCAGTTATAACAAACTGAGGTGAAAAACCTGTAAGTGTACAGAAAAATCTTTGACAAAGTGTCTCAAATGCTGTCATCTACATATACTTTACAGAAAAGGAATCCCTAGTAGTAGTCTACTGAATGTTTTAGGATAAAGTATTCGGAGTAGATAGATTGAATTGATTAGTAAAAGGTACGAAAAGGTCTAGAAAATGTAGATAGACGATAGAGCGTTACGGAGTAAAAATGTTTTAGGCCACCTGTTGAATAGCCACTTAGTTTTGGGGAATCAAAGGGATTATATAAAAGAAAGTGCTTTCGTTTTTCGCTCTTGGGTACTAAATGTACAGAAATCAGAAGTAGTACTGATAGAATAAGCTAAGTGAAATTAAAATTTCTGTTCGAGTTAATAATCTGGTATTTCAGCAGTCATTTTATATTTCTTGTTGCCCAAAATGAAAATTTTACGATTTTTGTTGTTGTTTTTACTGTCTAGAATGAATTCTTGAAGTTTAAATTTTCACGGTGCTTGATCGCAGCTTACTTTGCTCTAGCATTTTGATATGTTACACAATAGGCTAATTTTCTAAAAAAATCTAATTAGTCCGTCAGTTGGATTAACAGAAAATATTGGACACGTTTTTTTTCTTTTCTCAATCAAAGAAAAAATGATGAAGATATAGCCCGTTAAAGTTCCGCATAACGTCACGCCTTGCGACACTTTGTAGCAAGACGTGTCACGTCACATGCTCACTTTGATGCGCTTTGTCTTCGTCATTTTTTGTATGATTGACAAAAGACAAAATTATGTCCAATATTTTTTGATAATCTAACTGACGGACTAAATAGAATAATTTTTTTTTGACCCAGGAAACTAGCCCATTTGCTCTATTCTTCGCTGCTTTTCACTACCTTCTTATCTTTATACTTAAATTAATAAACATTGACACCAGTTCCTAAATTTAGTCTATTTCCAGATGTTGAGGAGCCACTTCTGTGACCAAAGTATCTCTTCCCGGCGATCTTCAGGCGCAAAGTTTAAAGCTATTAAATTTAGTAAGACAAAAGTTCAACATAATGTCCAACAATCGGCAGCTTGAAACAACCGAGGCAAGACGAGCCACAAAAATTGTGTAACCCGATACAAAGTTCCGTCGTTAATTGGTCGGGCGGCGCGCGCTGCATAGGGTTACAGTAGAGTGACGCAAATTTCAGAGAATTTTGGGACTCCGTGAGAAAAAGAAGTAGATATACCTAATATTGGTTACTGATAATACTTACATATTTATTTTACTCACTTTCGATAACAACGACTCAACGAGAAGGTTTTTAAATATCTACTTGAACGAATCGACATGTGAAGTAGTCTTAAGTTTTAAATCAACGAACAAACTTGATATAGAATCAGCAGTTTAAAGATTCCATAAAATATTAAACAATGATAAATTAAACTATAAAAACCTATTGTCAGTATGACAGTATGTTAGTAGTTTGATCTTTACTTTCTGTAGGGTATTTCATACACGAGTAACAAAGCTAAAAAGTGTTGCAGTGGAGAATTTTCGTACATCAATAGTAAAAAAACGTATGTATCTATTTTAATATTTTCAGGATTGCTAAATCATTCTCTTTTTTCCTCGGGCCCGAATTTCCTTTTCATTATTTCATGAATTTATTTCGTATTGCTTTTGGCTTTAAGATATTCCTTTGTTCAATAAACATTTATGGCTACCCTAGAAGCGTCATACTGCTAGCGCGGCTATTTTCACCAATTTTATTTACATATTTAACGCTCAATTGATAGGGGTTGATTAATTTGGGGGAGATGCACTGAGGGATGGCTCCATTACTCTGCATATGACTTCCCTCTCAAAATAAATACACAGGAACTATTAATTTGTGCTTATCCAATATAAATTGGAACGATTCATTTGTATCCTAATTGGTGCTGACAACTGACAGTAAATTGAAAGTGGCGCTAAAATCATGTATTTGAAGCTGTTCTAATTAATATAGAAGTTGAGCATGATTAAAACATAAAGAAAACAAAATGTTGCAAGTTGCTAATGGTAATTTTTGTGATTATAAAATATCAGAATATCATAAATTTTAAGCGCTTACTCCGTTCGTGTTCAAGAATTAGTTAGTATAAACAATCGTATTTTTTAAAATCATCTATGTATTTTTAATTATCATGTTTTCAAAACTAAATACAGGGTTACAAAGGGGTGCCAAATTTTAAAAATAAGATCTAGAGAACAATATAAAGAAGCGTCTTAATCGTTATTATTTTTAATAATCGTATGTTACGAAACAAAAAAACTTTAAAATATCCGAAAATAAAGTCAATAGAGAAACTACGAAAGCCGCGCGGTCATTCATCAGAGGCGTAGGTACGGCGAACCAAGAAGGATCTTACTCAGTGCACATAAAGGATCTTACGCAGTGCACATACGGTGCAATTTCTTCATGAATGAGTAAATGATTGATGAAGAATAATTAAATGTGAAAAAAAAAAAATTTTGATTTTTGCATAGTTCGATTGAGTTACTGATTCTGAGCCACTTCTAAACATTTGGCACCCCTTTACAATGTAACCCTGTATTTGGCTTGTGGCGGAATATCGGAATAATCGGAATAATTTAAAAACGGTGCTTCGAATTAAAAAGGGAAGGGACTTCTTGGTCGAAGCAATGCGGAATCAAAGTCATACAACATTACAATAATGGTTAGCAAGAATTACAAATGTAACATTGATTTTGAATTTCTGCCGCCAATAAATTACATTCAGATCTTTTTTATTTGTTGAACGATCAGGATGTATTTTTTTAGCCAATACACATAAAATGAGCAATCATATTCACAATGAAACCTATAACACAAAAACAAACTATAAAAACACGCAATTGGGTAAATAATTGTAATAGAAGATTACAATTATAACACGCGACGCCGTGTGCTTCGTTACAAATTTCATTATGAAGAATCAGTTGATCTTATTTGTACAGTCAACGGCAGGTCAACCTACCAAAAAAGTTAAGTCATTGAACCGATTTTCAACTTTAAGTCCGACATGTAGAGATCAATATCAATTGAACAAAAATTACATTATGTTGACAGGCTGTTGTCTGTACTGAATCGATACTAGCAGGAACTAAGAAAGTGAAAAGTGTTTTTTCCATAGATGTTATTTAAATTATCAACAAAATTGTACTCATGTAGAGTCGCAGAAAATGTTAGTATCGACATTTTAAATACTTTAAAAGAAACATAATTATTGCCTAAGAGACGAGTAATTATAAAAACTACAAAACACAGAATTGAAACTATTCGAAGTGTCTCCAAATGCAATTAACTGAATTAGAGCATTGTTTCAAAGAAGCCGACACAAGGCGAAGATATTTTTTAATAGTTACCAAGTATGCTTTAATTTAAAAACTTGTAGACAGTTATTAGGAATGTGATGAGTGAAAGACAGAGTTAAAAGGATTTAGGAGTAGAATTATAATGTCAACATAGAGGAAAACTTGGAAACTTATGATGTAAAAATAAGAAACATCAAACCTCTAAAAACAGTATTTTAACGATTCTTCTTCTGTGGTACGGACGGAGCCTACAAATTGAATGAAACGAATATCGATGTTTGTCAACGCAGTGACTTGGAGGCAAATATTGAACTTACACAACCAACAATCCGCTTGAGTGTTTTTATTTATTCAATGTCTAGTAAATATTTTAACGCCTCATAGATAAAACGGTAGCGGTGGGTAAGTTATGCTAGTCCACGAAATTTTTCGATTCGGGTTTGATTTTCAGTAGAGTTTTGAAAAGTTTATATTAGTTCATCGGGCAATGAAATTTCAGCTGACATTGAATTACTATACACCAAAAAAGGTTTTTTTTGTCAAAAAAACATCACAGAAATAATTAAAAAATATCTACATGACATCAGTCTAATTAAACCACAACAAAACAGTGGAACTAATCAAGCAAAGAATCCGTCGGAAAAGCATTAAAAACTATTTTAGTGGAGGAAACAACACGTGGCTACGACGCCCCAATTATAATAATGGTATTATTTTTACGACAGACAGACAGACACCGACATTCCCTGTTTCCGAAGGAAATAGTAATGTGAGCGTTAAAAATGTTACCAGTTGAAATATTAAATGTTACTTTAAAACTACTACTGTGACTTAACGAGACATGAAAAGGAGTACTTTGTATTTTTTGAGAAATGGAATGAAAGAAATGACGACAGAGATCCAAAGTGACCAACATAACTAACAAGATCAGCAAATATATAGAGGGTAGAGGTAAGGAGTACTATCTTTGTTTTGAAAAAGTGTTAAATTAGGAGGCGCCACAGTAGCAACAGGGTATTGTTCAAGTAATTTTTGCTTTATTCTCCATATTCAACAGTCACAAAAATATTTAAAAATATAAAATAAAATGTTTTATCTCGGCACTCCATACTCGGAATACTTCAATCCGTCAACAACTGTTTCATTCAAACCCTTTGCCTACGCTTTTGGAGGGTTTATTTACTACTTTAGTTGTACACTTTTTTAACTTTCGGACGGAGAGATAGTACTCCTTACCTCTACCCTCCATAAGCAAGTCGAAATAATGAAATCAATATGCGCCACATATCACACCAATTGTTGTGGTTTCGATGTAAGGAATTATCTTTGATTTCAATTCAATTTCAATCTCACAAGTTCCTACATACGCAGACCCGAGAAAATTTAGATTATTTCGTTTTCTGAATTGACCCGAGTCGGAAATCAAAACACCAATCGGATCAAGTGGCCATCAGCTGGTCGTGTTTGTTTTGCTGGGCAGGCTTAGTATATGACTATAAACTATAAACAGTACCTAAGTAGTATTGTTTTTACGTTAAACTCTACAGAAAAAACAAAACAGGTTTGAAGAGTACATACTTAATAAACTTTGTTCGTCACAAATATTGGCCGGTGGTAGTGTCTCGAACGGAATAAAAGAAGGCAATGGAAGAGTAGGTGGATTTGTCTGCCGATAACATCCACCGCATTTCTGTTATCATCTCATACTTGAACATGGCGCTAGTGTCGATATATCGGAAACGCATAAAAAAGGTACATTGTAATGATCTCGACTTAGTTACTTCCAAGGTTAAAGTTATCGTTTTAAGAGCTTATGGTTAGACTCAGACGGCAAAGGACTAGTAATGACGAAGATGATAATTGAACTACTATTAAACTGAAATAGTAAGCGAGTTAAAAATTTGGAAGTTTTTTTTTTAAAAAGCAACCTTGTTGCGATTTCATAGCTACACTAGACACCTAAAATAATTAACAACGCACAACAAAGATAATCATAGTTTAGGAAGATTAATTTTATTATTTTACTAAACGAAGGCCATTGCAATCAAACTGTAATGTTAAAAATTAGGTTAATAACTTAATTTTCTAAAACGTGCCTTTGAATATATAAGTTTTATTGAACATAACTGTTGCCCGCGACTTCGTTCGCGTGGTCTATAGTTTATTCATAAAGAATTTTCTGCGCAACTTTCTTATTTTCGCATTTATAATATTAGTAAGAAGTAGGACAGCTTTTAGCCCGCGACTTCGTCTGCGTTGACCTTACCCGGATAAAAAGTATCCTGTGTGTTACAGATACATACAGATAGACAGACATACATACAGATGGCCTGGCTGGATAGGCCATGATCTATCTGTATGCCAAGTTTCATTAAAATCTATTCAGTAGTTGTTGCGTGAAAGAGTAACAAACATCTATCCATACTCACAAACTTTCGCATTTTTAATATTAGTAGGATTAGTTAATTGATGTCCGACTTTACCAGTATTCAAATACTAAAAAAACCCTGTGTATTAGTCTACATTACAAACAGGTAATAAAAAACATTACAAGCAACTAAACGATTACATCCCGCCGCTATGAGAAAAAGTGCATCTTCAATTAGCATTATTGCATTAATTACCAGTTACTTTTGATATTTACACTACTTATCTAACTTTAGCACGCTTATCTTTAGAATCAGATGATTATTTAGTAATCTAATGAGTATCTTCGATGGTCCGTTGATAGCAAACCATCATTCAAGAAACAACAAGCTATAAAGAATCAACGTCAAAGTTAACTTTGCGCTAAAGCGGTAATTACCGCAGTAGTATTGACTAGTTTTTACACTTCTTGCAGCATTAGAAACAAAGTTCAAAATTGCTTGGATAGTTTTGCTATAGTGTCCATCCAGTTACTATTCATGGCTCTACCACCATACTACTATGTAAATAGGCATTTACGCTTCGTTTCATGTAAAAGAGCTGTAATGTGGACCAAGCTTAATAAAGAAAGTAAGATAAGCGCAGTTGGTATAAGTGAGATTCCGCACTATCAATAATGTTGAGAAGGAAATCGGAATGAATCTAGTAGAAGTAAGAGAAGCAAGTTTTTATATTCATTCGGATGAAATCTAGACGTTACTTAAATATAACCTGATGGTAAGTGTTTAAGTCTAAGTAGGTACCCTCACTTAGTAAATATGCTAAGGGCTAACCACGAGCTCTCAAAGCAATGTTACTTTAATCTTGTGATGTTTTTTCTGTGTAGACTGACATTAAAACAGCATTGCTATGTTACTGTTTAAAGTTCATGGTTGGACCCTGTACATATCTTGTCTATCTGTCTATTCAGAAAATGGAGAAGCTGTTTGAAAGTATATGCAAGACGGTGGTATTTATACCTATATGTGAGCTCAGAAAACGGTGCGCAAGAGAATAGTAGGTAGCCCTGCGCGGTGCGCAGGTTGTGCACCGAGTAAAGTATTAAATATATTGGATGGATCATGGACCCCAAGCATAAGTCGTTTCAATCGTAAATACTTTTTTTACCAAAAAACATTTACGTCACTTGAATGCTATGACATACATCACATAATACTTACATCAATATGATATCAACGTACTAGTACGTATAAACAAGAAGTTTTAGCAATTAAACAGTGTGTTCACATGGACTGCAACCAGTATGGCCGCCACATTGCCAAAACGGTTGCGTACGCGCACATTTTTGTAATCGCTTAGAGGCCGTGTCTGATGTTAACTGTCGGCCGACACGCCCCCGATAGGAAAAGATAAAATCCAAGGACTTAACAACCGATATTAGAAATAAATTTACTTACCTATTAGATGTATAAAACAAAAACACGCTTCCTAGCATCAAATTTGATTGTTTAGGGTCTTATAGCAAACTTACTGTTAAATAATGTGATACAGTTTTTCATAAATGTTTTTGTATTTGAGCAGTCCCAAAAAGGAAGTATATAGAAAATATTTTAACGACTTCCGTAGCCGAGAGGCGAGCACGCCGGACTTGTCGTAGCTATCTCTGAGGTCCCGGGATCAATTTCGGGTAGATTCTATGTAGAAAATGAAGTTTTCTATATTATCTCAAGCTTGGGTGTCGTGGTACTGTTTCTGATTTCTATAACACAATTGCTTTAGCTATTTACCTAAGGATTAAAGCAATGTATGTGATGTTGTAAAATATTTATTAATTTCTAATGTCTGGACAGGCTCGCATGGAGTAAAGATACTTTGTCACAACAGTCAAAATCTTGTTAGGAACAAAACAACAATTTCTTTTAGTGATGTTTTTTTTTTTCTTCAAGACCATGACATGGTGTGTTTTTAAACGCATGTATTTGGCATGTATTTGCCGACGATAAGTTCTAGCAACGTCCAACACCTAGCCGATGTAAGTTTCCTGCGACTACAATCACTATCGAATATTTGCATAACTACTAACGTATATTATGTTATGACAGTTGTCCTCAAAAGGGTTCGTATCTACGATCCGTCGCTAAGAAATTCGTTTTGATTGACACACAATAAAGTAAACAATTGTATTACAAGTAGCACAAATGATACAACGGCCAGATACATTTCGTACAATAACGACCCAAGTCGTAAACATGAGACAATATTTACATGACAGATGTAAAGCGATTCGCTTGTAGACTTGTATCTCGAAGCAGAAAGTTATGTAACATACGGATGTACAATTTCATAATTCTAATATTATTGAGTTTTAATAAGTAATGTTGTATTACGTAAAAGATATTAAACTGGAAATTAATAAATATTTATTTATAATAAAAAACTTGTAATTTTAAAGTAAGAAAGTAGCCATAGTACGGCATTATCTATCTCTCTCTCTCTCTCTCTCTCTCTGTCTCCCGTTTTTAAACTTTTAATAAACAGAGTACAGTAAAGTAAGCGTTTACGTAACAAATAACGTAGAAAATTTGTCATAAATGCTTATTAAATTTATTTTCGTTGTTTTAATATGTCTGGACATTCATCTAAGAAACAAATTATATGAAACTTTTGCCTCCTTCCACGTCACTCAATATTTTGATATGAAGCTGTGGAAGCAAATTTTTGAAACTTACAGAACTGTTAGTCAACTAAGTAAGGAAGTTTTTAAGATACATAACAGAAAATATTTATGCACATTATTTTTAACTAGAGCGAGGCTAAGTTACAGATAAATTACCGAAATTAATAATAATAATAGGTGAAGGTCGTCACACGTGTTTTTCTGGATCAATTCGCAATCCGGTCAAAATCATTTCTAAACTAAATATCTCGAGAACCGTTCATTTTTGCTGAACGTACATGGGAATCCAATCCTTACGTATTAGTGTCCTCTATCACCTGACGCCCGCTTATACACCCTGTTATTTAATTCAATCTAACGTCAACTAAGGAAAATCGCTCTTAGTTGGCTCACATTTAGTGTATTTGTGTTACAAGATCCCAGATAAAGAGATTTTGATAGAGGCGTTTTCCACTACAGCCCGAACTGAGACAATTTAGAAATTGCGTTTTCTGAATTGATCTGAACCGGGAATCGAAACGAAAAGGGTCCTGCCCTTTACGTTCGAGGCTAATCACCGCGCTACTACGCCTATCGGATCGTCATGTAGGTGTGTGTAGTCATTATTTCTCCACGCATATTGTATTATCGCATTTGTGAGTTCGTATCATATGCCCCAGATAACTCTGACCCCTAACTTAACTTACTGTAATGTCATCAACAAATTGCACGAATTATCATAAATCTGTTAAGGAAAATTATTTCGCAAGGGTTACATTTGTGATTATATCGTGTAAAAAACCTATTAAGAGGTCTATCACAAAAATACATAGAATTTTTGGTATATTGAAGCACAGTTATATCCGACAAAAACTAAGGTATCGACATAGCTAAAAGAATAAGCAAACTCAAGCGGCAGTGAGCTGGTCACATTTGCCATAGAACCGATAACCGATGGGGTAGACGTGTTCTTGAGTGGAGACCGCGACCAGGCAAGCGCAGCGTGGGGCGCCCTCCGACAACGTGGAGTGACGATACACGCAAGGCTGCTGGCAGTGGATGGAAAAGGATAGCCGAGGATCGGGCTCAGTGGCGTGCATACGAAAAGGCCTATGTCCAGCAGTGGACTGACGTGGGCTGTTTATGATACTGATATATCGAGCTCGACAACAACAAGTACCTAAACAGTTTTGTTTTAACGTCGAACTCCGTACATTAAAAACATAACAATGATGAAGTGATGCTGTTTTATTGAGCTTACTGCTAGGCCTCTGAGATTTAAATAATAATAAAAAGTTGTAATTAAATAATAATATACTACTATTTTTAGTAATACAACACTTGTTAACAAGTCATACTTAAAACGTCTGTCAGTTTATCCTTGATCTAACATCTGTTTCGTATTCTGTAGCCGTGATTACGGTTCACACGATTTAGTTTTATAGATGACGGCTTAACTTAATTATTATTAACGAGTAGTTTGTTCAATGGCAGATAAGGTCGACGCAATGTGTTTAGTGATCTCTCTAGCTTGACACAATAGCTGATTTATTGTTTTTATGTACAGTCATTGGCAACCTACCCAAAAAGACATTGAACTGATTTTCAACTTTAAGTAGTGATCAATATTAATGGAGAAAATTTGACGTTTTGTGGTAGGTTGACCCGCTCTGCCGTCAATAGTATAGTTACAGTAAGTCTTTCCTTGCTCCTTTAATTGCTCAGTATTGGTTTAAATTAGTAACACATAGATGCTACTGGGGTCCTCTTTCATATAAGGTATCAACCTGGTGGTTTCTTTCCTCCTCCTCCTTTGCTTTTTATCAGATCCGGGTGGATCTGATTAAAAGCAAAGGATTTATGAAAGATTTTCGATCCAAAACTTTTACTGCGTTTTTGTCGAATCCGTCGTGAGCGCATTTACTGTTACTATGCTATTGACGGCAGCGCTGTTGTCTGTACATCTAGCTAGTTTCTATAATTGCACGGGCCTAAGCCAAGTAGGTACCAAGCGTAGGTAATTATGAAAAGGTGGATTTCATGTGTGTGTAAGATGATATTATTCTTATTAAGTCCTTATTGCAGAGGACTATTGAACAAAAGGTGAACTAAATGTCATTTTCTAGTCTACCTTTGGGCCAAGATTACGTTAAAATTCTCTTTTTAATATGCAATTTATAGTATACTAGCTTTTGCCCGCAACTTCGTCTGCGTTGACCCCACCCGGATAAAAAGTATCCTATGTGTCAATCCAAGCCATGGTCTATCAGTAAGCTAAATTTCTTCAAAATCCATTTAGTAGTTTTTGCGTGAAAGAGTAACATTTCTCTTCTCATTTCAACAAGAGTATTTTACATTGTAAAATAACAAGGCATATATTTTTTACTTAAAAAAATTTCAACTGCCTCTGGTGGGATTTGAACCCACGACAATCCAAGACATTGATGAAAACAACGCTGGCTTACACTTGAAGAAATTCTCCAACATTACTATGTTTTCCATAGCTAAGCTGGAAGAGCAGTCGCCCGGACATCGAAAGGTCGTGGGTTCGAATCCCACCAGAGGCAGTTGAAAAATGTTTTAGTAAAAAAAATATTCCTTGATTCAATAAACTAGCATTGTTGTAAATGCAATAGATAAAGATAATAAAGTTTAAATTGTAATAAAATAAGTTTTGACGATCACCCGGCCTTAGTGGTTCGCGCTCCGGATCACAAAGCCAAGTGTCATGAGTACTAGCATTTGTACTATTCTATCATTGTACTGTTTATAAAATTGTATTCAAAGGCAGGGCGAAGGATGTCTTGAGGACGAAAAGGTTAACCCTTTAACTGTCACGAAATTAGACACAATAGAAAATCTTTAGTTTTGGGGTCACCAGTAACACGGTGCTCGTAGTGTGATAATTCATAATATAACATCAAAAACTTGTTTTGAACGTTATCAAGTGGGTTTATTATCTAGCATGTAATTGCAACGAACGAAATTTAACCTTAATTTTAGAAAACCATCATCATCATGTCAGCCTATTACAGTCCACTGCTGGACGTGCTAAAGAGCGCCAAAGAGCACAATCTCCTGCCTTTTTCATCCATCCACTGCCAGCTATCTTCCTAAGGTCGTTTGTCCATCGAGCAGGGGGGCGTCCTACACTACATTTACTATGACGTGGTCTCCACTCGAGAACTCGTTTACTCCACCTTTCATCGGTACTGCGACAGATGTGGCCGGCCCACTGCCACTATAGCTTGCTACCATTTTAGGACTATGTCCATTACTTTAGTCTGCTGCCAGATGATCTCGTTTCAGATTTTATCTCTTAACGAATTCTTAAGAAAATAGAAAACCATCTTTAGAACTAATTTCTGTAAAAAAAAACTCGAAACAAGGATGTTGTTTCCATGCTTTAAGCGAGCCTAGCGCCAATAATTTTTTACCTTTTATAATTCTAGCTTCCGTTCGCACAAATTACGTAACGTAAATAGAAACAACACTTCCACGCATTTAATTCTAACATCCTTAACATGTTTTCTATTGTGCTGTTTTTTACTAGAGCAGAATGTCCTGCTTCTTACTGTCCTTACTTACAAGTATTAATGGGCGAGAGACGTGACCGACGGACAGACATCGCGTTATACAGACAGATCTCCTAATGAGCTGTATTTCCTTAGTTTTGTATGAGAGACACACTGCTGTAAAGAACAAGCAACAAGTAGAGTTACTATTACCATCTAATAGTGGTCAGAAATAATTTATGATAAACTTAATACATATACTATATTATTTTTTGTTTCTTTGAGACTAGCTGCTGCTTTGCTGGTTTTTCCACGATTCGATAAACTTAATAAGTTACGCATACTTAAAACACCGGCTTACTCTAATCCCAAGTACCCAAAAAGCTACGGACTGTTACGAGCTAGATAGGTTAGGGTTGCTTGATTTTAGTACCAAAGCGCTGCTGCCAAGCATTTCGTTTCATATGCGAATTTTAGGTCGGCTTAAATCGAAGATTGTTTGATTAAATTTATATAGTTTTTATGTAGTTCTATTTATGTAAAATAAATCACTATGCACATAAATGAAGGTATCACGAGGTGCAAGCTTGGGCCTAAGAGTTAAAAATAATAGGCAATGCCACGTTACATGCCACATTGTAAGACATGTAAGGCCTTTTCATAAAATAGAAAAAGATATGGGACTATTTAATTTTTAACGTACGCTTTACAAGCGTATTATGTAATAATACTTTAATATGTATTACGCGGTAGAAGTAGCGAGGCCGAGGGCGTCTTCTAGAACACTGACGTTTGCCGCACGTAACGTGTCTGTGTGTGTTGCGTATAATGAGTTGTTTCCTCTGTCTTAGGGCTCGGGCAGCGGATCGGCATTATCGCGCGACTACAGTCGCAACAACTCACAGCGACTTCCAGCGACAATTAAAAAACAGCGCAGTGTACTAGTTAAGAAACATGTAAACCGCAGTAGCTTAACCGAAGTCAAGATTCTACGGTTTACGTTTCTTATCTTTGGAGTGTTTTAGCGCATGTGTAGCTATAAGGTCTCATTTTTAAAAAAATTGGTTGAAAGCGCTAAAAGAAAGAACATGTAAAAATCTGTTGCTTTGGTATCGTTGCTCTGTTGACAGCGACGTTGCCTTGACAGACAACCGATTGCTAGGTACAACTCAAAACTCAAGTCGCTGCGAATCGGCGCGACTCACTGGCTTGTAATAACCTGGACTGGCTGCTGTCAATATAAAATCATTTTTATGGCTATCGTCATTTTGGCAATTAAGGCCACTGTATAGGCAGATTGAAGCGTTCCAAAGAACTAAATATGTAAGTCATGACCGCAAGACATATGCATAAGAGTCATATCCAGTGAACCTCAAAATTAGTTCTCGGTACTCTCACTTGTGGCGTTTCAAATGGGCACCCAAATTAACTGCCATTTGTATGGGCCAGCCATACCTGCCCCCCTAACATGATCACCAAAACGCGATATGATATAGCGATTTATCGACACCAACTGCCCTATATATTTTTTAAATTTGGTGGATATAGCCGCCATGTTTAATTTTTATCGAAACGGCGATCATAACATGTGACGTTACCGGTACGATGATTTAACATGGCGGCTATATCTTCGTATTTTTACATTTGTTGTCGCTAAATCGCTATATCATATCGTGTTTTGAAACACACACACACACACACAAAACACGATATGATATAGTGATTTATCGACACCAACTGCAAAAATATGATAGATATAGCACATTTTATGATAGCTGTTTCGATAAAAATTCAACATGGCGTCTATATCTATCACATTTTTAAAAAAGTACCGTTTGTATCGCTAATATCATATCAGATCATATCGCATTTTGTTGGTCATGCTAAGGGGGTTGGAGTACTACAGGTCAGTGGCGCGACTAAACGGGCGATATAGCCAACATGCTAGCCGAGCCCTAAGTCGGCGTGCTATGAATTCCCTGTACCGGCTGAGTGATAGGTATGGCGCTCGCCTCGCATACAAAGTGAGCAGATCACCGAAGATTTTTACCGTGAGAGAAAAGCAGTTTTATTGACCACCGTTTAGGACTGCGCGTGAGTCGATGCGATGCATTATGCAACTGAACGGGAATGGGAGTTAGATTTGGGCATGGTTGGACTCTTAGAATACAAATATGTTAAGGGTAGTTCAATCTTTAGTACTCACTAGCTGTCCCGGCAAACTTCGTACTGCCTCTTCATGTATATTTTTTGGAAAATTTTCCGATATTTTATTATTTATTCTGCTATTCGGGGCGGAGACAAATCTAACAAATCAAAGATCATAAAAATTGGCCAAGCCGTTCTGGACTTATACATGGGTGTAACTAACCCCACATTGTTTGATATATTACATAGATTTTAATCATTCAGTATTAGCTGTTGCCCGCGACTTCGTTCGCGTAGTTTTTAGTTTATTCATAAAGGTCTGTAGTTTTTTTTCTGAGTAACTTTCTTTTTTTTCTGTATAAACCATCAGTATTAGAAAACTTAAAAGAAACATGAAAAAAAACTATACACCGTGGTTTTTTCTGCAAGAAAATTTTAATTCGGTTTTGTATTTTTTATTACCATTCAACTGAGACAGCATTCATATAAAAATAAAAAGATATGGGACGTTAAAGTTAAAAAATAAAATAAAAAAATGCTTGTACATACACTATGCTCGATGACCTTACTCGAGTCTCCCAACAAGTAGGCCTGCGGATGAACATAGACAAAACTAAGCTCATGTCGAATGCCCATGTTGCGCCCGACCCAGTATCCGTTGGGAGCTCTACTATCGAAATTGTTGACAAATATATATACTTAGGACAAGTTATCCAGTTGGGTAGATCCAATTTTGAGAAAGAGGTCAATCGTCGAATCCAACTCGACTGGGCAGCGTTCGGGAAACTACGTCTTCTCGTCAGTGCCTCAAGACGAAAGTCTACAACCAGTGTGTGTTAACAGTGATGACATATGGAACTAAAACGTGGCCTCTCACTATGGGCCTCATAAGAAAGCTCAAGGTCGCACAGCGTGCTATGGAAAAGGCTATGCTCGGTGTTTCCTTGCGAGATCGAATCAGAAATGAGGAGAGAAATGAGCCCAACCCAAAATGATGATGATGACGTACACCATCTTCGTAGTATTTTGTACTACTAACACGAAAGCACGATTCAATAGTAAGTTTTTCAACAGCGCGCACGCCTATTTTTTTGTATGTATGTTGTTGTACAATTTTTGTGTAAGTTGTGGACATTTTAAATTAATTTTTGATATTATTCAATAATTTTTTTTCGTTAGCAAATGTGATGTTAATTGCTGTCTAAATATATTGGTAAAATTTCTTGCGTAGTTAAAATGTCACGGTGTATAACGTTGACAGTGAAGATAGGAGGTAATGGTTTTTAACCGTCGATATTATGTACTAAGAAAATAATAAGTATTACAATATTATATAATGGCGTAGTAATAAACGTCTAATATGCTAAATTGACAATGGTAAAGAAATAAGCCTTTCATGCTTTAATGTGGCATATAAATAGCATAAACAGTGATTTTCGTTGAATTTTTTTGTTAAAACAGTTAGCATCTATTTCATGATACTTTGGCACTTATAATGATTATTTTAAAAAAATACCATAACGATACCTTTAACTATACTCTACCTACAGATTGCAATACATTTTTTATATATTTTTTTAACTTCATGTTTAGCATGTGGCCTAAATTTTTGTTTTCTTTGTTTAACGATTTTACATAAAAACTAAACCCGATTCGAATAAATTTGGAAAGCACGTAAATTCACGCAACGTATCGAATTTATGGTCTGATACAAACTGTAACTCTTTTTTAAGCTACTTCTAAGAGCTACTGGCTTTTTTGTGTTTTTCGTTGTGTAAATCTTACATTTTTTATCATTTCATGGAAACTTTCAATTTGATTTACAATTTTATGTATAAACCTATTCTAATTAAAATTAATACATATGCAGATATAAACAGCAGGAGAATAATATGTCTAAACAGTTCGTAGAATGTTTTTTCTAAATATCTTAATG
Source organism: Anania hortulata (assembly GCA_963576865.1). Classification (NCBI taxonomy): domain Eukaryota; kingdom Metazoa; phylum Arthropoda; class Insecta; order Lepidoptera; family Crambidae; genus Anania; species Anania hortulata. Next base: position 16,433,124 of record OY756395.1, on the reverse strand, counting down.
AAAAATAAAAGAATTGTCGTTTCTATAGAAACCCTTAATCATTCTAATTTAGCTGTAATTAAATACTCGTGTTTTGAAAAAGGCATCAAACCTAATTGGCTTACCTACAGTTAAGTATATTATTCAAATTGAAATTATAAACAAATTAAGAGATTTTGTCAAAAGTATATGTTGTTATACACCAAAATAACGTTATTTTAGGTTACTTGCAATTCTAGGTATACCAGACTCCATACAAAAAAGTTCAAAGTATTTTTGCTATGACATTTTTAGATTTGTGTAACCTGCTTATGCGCCATAAGTTTTATTTAAACAAATATATTTATTTTAAAATGTTGTCTTATTAATTAAAAATGTATAACAAAAGAAGTCCAGGAACTATAAGATACTACTAATGCACATGTAAGCAGATGCAAAAAGATTGCATCAGAAGCGATGGAGACCCATCAAAAATTAATCCACTTATAATTTCATAACTCCAAAACATGAGTGTCGAATCCCATTAACGCGTAAACAGGAGTGTTTTTCACTTTTCACGCACTTTTACCTCAACAAGAACAGCTTTAATTACTGAAGGCAAAGACGCGGTTGTTCACGAACCCAATTCAGAGGCTCATGAATACCTCTTACAACCCTACCGATTCGGTCTAATTTTAATTTCATATCTTCATTAGTGAAGGGACGGTGTGACCGATCGATTATGGTCTAACCGAAATAGTCCTCAATATGTCAGAGGTCAACTGTACACGATTAGTAGGATCTTGTTTGAAAATGAAATCATAAACCTAACAATGTAAATTTTCTTGATTACATATGTAGGTATTATTATTTTTTACGCATAACGCCATCCCTAAATTCTGTTGATAACAAAATGACATTTACCCCGTTCTGTCACAAATTTTACTACGATTTTAGTTCATAGACTAATTACGTTGTTACGTAAAAAAAACACAACAATAAATAAGCATTGAAGTAAAGTAGAGTATGCCTATTACGTCCCACTGCTGGGCACAGGCCTTACCTTAATTATAAAGTGGTTTGGGTCATACATCAGTGCGGCCCAGTGCGGATTGCTGGAGGTGTGTTGTAAGGCCATCAGTGACTTAACCTTATTGTCAGATGTTATTAAGCCGCCCTAAAGACTCTGATTAGGCTTCACGACTAGTATCAAGCGATATTAGCAGGTACCAACTTTTAACGTGCCTTCCGAAGCACGGAGATGCTTGTGATAAATGTCACTAAATATGGTTGGAATGTTGACCCATCCACTCATAACCGCGGCGTAGGTAGCTTAACTTTGGTAATCACTACCAAAGCGCTGCCGCCACTGAGCCACAAGCAAAGAAAAATATATGTTAGGTATAACGAAGAAGAAAGAAAAGAAAAAGAAGAAATATTGAACACCATTTTGGTTAGACCATGTAATATACATATTTTGTCAATAAATTTTTTGATAGTGTCATCGATCGATTACATTTTGTCGGTGAATTTTCTAATCGATGTATTTACCAGAGACAAACACGTATAACTGACTCAAAACTTGAAAAGCAATTTATTTTATTATAAAGAAGTTTCAGCATGATCATATTTCATGGAGAACATGCAGTTATTTTACTACTAGTCGTGATTATTGTTTTAGTATGTGTGGTGTGTAATGTGGTGAGCGTATTGCGCATAAAATAAATTAGCATTAGTGCTAAATAATATAAATACTTAATATTTTAAAGCTAAAAAGTTTGTTTGTTTGGTTGAACGCGCTAATCTTAGGAACTAAGAGTTCGAATTTAAAAGATATTTTTGTGTTGGATAGTTCACATATCGAGGAAGGTTTTAGGCTATTAAACATTACGTTACGACTAATAGGAGTATTAATGAAAAATGTTACAAAAACGGAAAAAAATATTCTTTTTTAGAGCTTCCGTTGCATAAACTGTTAAAGTTACGCAAAAATTTATGACGGAATTGATTTCCTTTAAAAGTTCTAAAAAAAAGTCCATGACAGCATATATCTATCTTTTCGGGTTGACTCACTATACCCTTTTTTATGGTAAGTAGTTCCAAAATGATGCATTGGCGCTAGCGTCGCTTTTTATTTTACTTTTAGAGCGAGGCATCGATGTGGTTTATTGTATTATTTTAAGCTGGGAAGTGACTAGGTCGTTGATAAAGATTTTAAGTGCCATATAGAACTCCACACGGGCGCAGCCGCAGGCGCAGGCTAGTAACAGATATACAAGGTGTTAATAAAATAACGCAAAACCTTTGAGAGGGTGGTTCTACTGCTCAGTTTTTCTATGGGGCTAACATCGAAATCGTAAAAAAAACATTTTTCCACACTAAAACACGACCGGTTAACATCGTTTGTAAGGAAACGTATTTTTTTTAGTATTGGTATTGGTGCCAGAGATAAGATTGTTGTATTTGAGCACTATAATCAGCCCATAAGACGTTTTGCGTTATTTTATTACTTTGTATAAAATCTTTGTTGTACACAACCCAAATTAAAATAATACCTAGGTGCCTACAGGGAGTAACTTAGGAGAACACCAGTTTATTAATTTATGAACTACCTATCCATGGAACATCACTTACTGTGATGTCAAAATCAACACTCGTGCGCCTAAGAGGCGGAAAATGCTTGGCTTGTTTCGCTAAATAGAAGATCGCATGCTTTAAAAACGCAAAGAAAGCGTTATGCCCAGCACTGATTGCTATACGTAGTTTTACTTGATCAGTGACGTTAGTGCATAAATTTGAATTCATTAGATCTGTAGGTGCGAATTTTGACTAATCAAAAAACCCTAAGCAAAATATTATGTAATTTATTATTATTAAACCTTATTTGAAAATGGTTTTTAAAGAAACTTTTTTTTATAAGTACAATAAAAAAACACTATTACCACCCCACGTACGCGTTTGTTGAAATACCAAAGGCTGTGAACAGCTTGTTAGATGAAAATGAATAATACCTGAAACAAAACAAAAAAAAACATTTAAATTGACAATTTGTTATAAAAAACATGAAAAAGAAACATAAAAACATTTTGACAGCGGTGGGATTCGAACCCACGCCCTTTCGGACTGGTGCCTAAAACCAGCGCCTTAGACCACTCGGCCACGCTGCCTCTGTTGAAGACGCTGAATTTAAGCATTCATTTTGTATGGCACGTCACCCTCACCCTTATTTTGTTTTAAAAACGCTGAGTTCAAATTGAATTGACAGAGTTCCGAAAATAATTTTACTTATTGGATATACCAATAAACATAAAGATATGAATAAAACAGCGGTAAGTATTACATAAATGAAATAACTATAAAAGGAAAATACCTAATAAATAGCTATTAGGTTGAATCACTAAAGATCAATTTGTTGAACACAATACGCAGCCAACACTCTCATTACTGCCAACGCATTAGGTACCGAACGAGGTCTAATTCTCGTGACGCCTCATTTACACCGATCACTTGTAGCAGGCACTTATCCAGCGAGACGGGCAATCATTATGGATTTATGCACGATAATAACTTGGCCCTAGACGCATACGCCCACTGAGGCTGCACTTAAGACTTGCACACACTCATCGCCTGCATGCATACCAAGTAAAAAATATCTCAATTTTTCATTACATGTTGTGTGATGGGAACGGAGAATCCTAATTTATCAGCAAATTATCAAATTTCGTCGCACTTTCGGTGATTTTCCCCTTTAGGTACTATCAATCAGACTCGATCAGATGAACATCGAATGTAAGAAACGAAATTGTCTATTTATTTCAGTGACGGTGAATCAGTAAGAGCCTTTACAAACCGCAGGACTTTACACGGTATATAAAACGATTTCTTAAATTAGATTTTTATATGCGGCATTATGACTTAACTGAACATCGTTTTGAACTTAATAATAGTTTGTGAAACTACGGGGCTGGTTACGCTTCATTAAACATTCATAAACATAATAGCTTGTATAAAATTTATCGCCCGCTAATAAAAATATTGAATTACTCGTGGAATGCGGTAAAAAAAATTACACAACATGAAATATGTCAATATTTTCCTGTATACTATGAACACCTCCTCTACAACACTATATGAACTAAATAGGTACTAATATATTTTCAAACATTATTTCTACGTGTAACTACAATTAGTAGATAGGTTTAAAAAATACATTATGAATGAATGAATAAATTTGATTTGGCACATTAAAATATACTTACCTAATCTAGTTACAGAAGGTAATTTACAGTTGTGTGCGCTTAGCAAAGGGAGGCATTTTGTCAATTTTAAATACCTGTTACTTTTTATCGAATCCACTTTGGTGAGACAAACATACGACAAAATATTACCCTGTTATTTAGGTAACTAACCAAATTACCTTTAGCATTATTACAGAATGACTAAGAGTGTATACGATAGCGGATTACCTACCTACGTACCTAAATAAATATCGAATGAGAAGTGATTTACGCGCATAACGCGACGACATTAATTTCGTGTCAGATGAAATTAATTGCTGATGACAACACTGTTTTAAAATGTAATTTATGAACAGGAATTGATATACTTTCAAAATTGAGAGTCGTCGGAGTCGTTAACTGTAAAAAAAGTTTCTTTGTCTGAGTCAAAGTAAGAAATTGAATTTTTTCTATTTTTGGTTTGTATTTTGTTTTTTTGCAAGGTATTATATTGGGAATTATTTACAGAAACTATATTTACAGGATACATAAGGAATAAGGACTATCTAACATAGATGTAGATAACTTAGATGATAAGTAGTACCTACGACAGTAAGTTATCTACTCGGTAATATAGACAGCTATATCACCATCTTAAATTATTATTGTTGTAATTTTTTGTGTTGTAAAGTTCTCTTCGTTTGTTATTTTGACATGGTTGTTATTTTGAAATGCATTATTTTGTTATCAGGCGTTTGACCGATGGGACACAAAGGTTCTAGAATGGAGGCCACGAACCGGCAAGCGCAGCGTAAGACGTCCCACCCAGATGGTGGACAGACGACCTAGTAAAGGTTGCAGGAAGTCGCTGGATGCAGGCCGTTTCCAACCGTACAATATGAAAGTCATCGGAGTAGCCTGTGTTTAGCAATGGACGTCTTATGATGATGATGATGATAATGATGATGATATGTACAGATTTATACCACTTGCTAGGCATGCATAGTAAGCATCGCGATGAAGCCCGCATATAAAAAAAAAGGTTTTACAATCACACAAATTATCTATCCCGAAACTAAGCAAACCTTATACTATGGCGACTAGATAACGGATAAAAATACTTAAATACTTTTATAAACATCCATAACTTAGGTATAAATGCTTGTGTTCATCAACACAAACTTGTGCCCCTTGCGGGTTTTGAACCCGCAAACGCTGGATTTATAGTCCGAAGAGCAAACCAGTAGTGGCCTGGTGTAGACCAGACAGTCGTCAAAACGGCAAAATGGCCTAGTTGTGTGGCTCTCCTGTCGTGTGTATAAACCAGACTTGCTGCATCTAAGACCATAGTCAAGCGTGCCCAAACTAGAAACGGGAAAAAACAATAGGAAGAAGATTATCTTTATTGATTCTCCAGACATACAAAGGGTCCAAACAATCGAATTTGCTAAGGCAATCATAAAAACGAGTTGGACAGACCGGCCGAATGTCGCACATAATTTGTGCGGCGTCGCTCAACTATAAATCTTTGATGTAAGCAGATTTACGACCCATAAACAAGCCTGCAATATCATCAAACTTATTTAAGTGGTACGAAATAATGACCTGGTTAGCAGGGTTGACCGAGATGTGGTTTTGGACATTTAAAATTTCCTGACACTGAAACAAAAACTCAGACTCAAACGTTTTGTAATAAGTAGAACTACTATTCGGAATTACCTATATGTTATATTTCTTTCATCCATTGATTTATTGATTTAAATAGTAAAGATACGGCTTACAGAACAAATCACTCTACACGTTTACCATACATAACACACTAACGCCATCTATTAGAACTAACCTAAGCTGTGTCGTAAACGATTAAACAGCAACCAGCAACACACCATGCGTTGCTTTCTATTATGTCAAACGTTGAGATTATGGAAACAAAATTTCTAAAACAATGTAAATATGTTTCTTAACATATTTTCGACTTACCTAACATATTAAATATCGTACTTTTTATTCGTTGTGCTTTTGTCGTAGTAAACACGACAAATCTTATCATTTTCCTAATTTTAACGTACCTTCGCTCTCGACCACAGCCGACAGCCGACTACGTCACTTCGGCCAAAGAGGATCACTTTAGGGCCACGTTAGTGGCAACAGTTTAACATGCGGTCCGCCCTGTCCTTACGAAGTAATATATTCAATGCTTTCATCTAATATTTTGGGTTATTAAGGATTCAGCGTTTTTATACTCTATAAAAATTTTACAATCCAATAATTTTCTCTTCAATCGAAAGGACTATGTGATGGATTTGGATTCAAATCAATTTAATCATGGGATAAATAAACATCAAATGATCCTATTTTTCTGATAATCAATTTTTAATTAAAACAGGTCAAACCCAAATCAAACAAAAACCCTTGTCACATTTTTTGTTGTTTTAGTGCATACAACATATTTTTGGTTTCGCGTAAAATCCAAACTCTCAGTTTCACACAGAATACAATAATGCAATTCATCTGTTCAGCACAATGGTTTACCAACGAATGTCTGCCCTCGTAACGCAACTGCCCGTCGTGGTTTTTGCCTCCGTATGACCGGAAGCGGAAACCACTATGTTTTTAAAATAATGTAAATTAAATCACTTACAATAATCTTATTCTTATGAAAATAAAATTCGATAATATTTAAAATTAATATGACATTAGTTTATTAATAAATTAATATTATAAACATTTATTTCAAACCGCTTACCGGAAGTGTTATTACAACGCTACTATTATTATTGTTACAAATTAAAATATTAGGGAAAAGTCTAAAACTATTGTAATAATTAGGTATATACCTAACAATATATAGGCATGAAAAGAAAGATATCTAGTAGACAGCCGCCTTATTATTAGGTCGAGCTGTATAAGTACCTATACTATTTTTTATTATTTATATGTATTTAAACTACTGATGAGTCTTCAAAATCTCAAATTTCAGAGTTCAATATCATATAACAACATAACATTTTCTTAATTTGATATTGAACTATGATACTAACTTGTATGTATAACACTTTCTTCCTACCTACCGTTCATTGACTGTAGGTATATATAAGACAAAAGCTCACAACCTACCACAAAAGTCAAATTTTCTTAATTGATATCTAAATATCGGACTTAAAGTTGAAAATCGGTTCAATGATGTTTTACTTTTTGGGTAGGCTGACTGTACCTGAGTGAGAGATAATTTTAAAGCATTATTATTTTACCATTTTCATGATATTTATTTGAGTACCACAATTAAATGTTATTTTCCCACATATGACTTGATCCGCGGTCTGCGTATGTCGGTGGCCGGCGTGGGGGCGTGGTAGGGTTTCGCCCCCCATTAGGGCCAGCCGCTCCCAAATCCCTACTTATTTTAATCACTCTTGTACCCCGCTGGCTTTTATCATGCGTGTAGCTGATGGCCGAGCCACTCAAACAGCAATAAACAACCTTAACCTATTGTCTCTAAGTTCTTTTTTCGGTGAACAAACCGCCCTACCTAAGCAAGAGAGGAAAACATGAAAATAATGTGCATTTGTATAAAGATGTACGTATAAATTGTGCTTTGTCGTTTCGTAAGTCTCTATTTTTTATTAGTGAAGCGGAGTGATGTTTTTTCTTACACTTGACTAGAATAATAATAATAAATTGTTTCCACAATCACACAAAATATTTAGCCCCAAACTAAGCAAAGCTTGTACTAGCGACTAGATAACGGATAAACATACTTAAAACATTTATAAACATTCATGACAAATGCTCGTGCTCATCACACAAACATTTACTCCTTGCGGGATTCGAACCTGCAACGGTCGTCATATTACTTGTCTTTCCAGTTAATATAATCTTTGTTTAATAATCATATCAATAAATCAATAATCTTTCATTGACAAAAAGTTCTTAGGTTATCCTGAAATCCCAACAGGAACATACTCTTTTAATGGTAATCTGTCATCATCATCATCACCAGTCTTTGGAAGTCTACTGCAGGACATACGCCTCCGTCATAGAACGCAATAGCGAAATCTGTCACTTTGAGATAAATTTTATCCGACTAAAATAATAGTAACAAGTAGATAATGCCTCAAGGTAGATTTTATTGTAATAGATTATGCATTTGTAGCACCACCCGTACTGCTATGTTAAGCTACAGTTGACTGGCAGATAATGCTTCTTGGCATAAAGTACGCCTTTTGTATGTATTCTCAAAATACTGCATTATCAGCGTGCCACGGCTATGTGTCATCAATTATACGATATGGACTAATTATTTGGGGACACTCGGTAAATGTAATAAGTCTTTCGGGCTCAAAAAAGTGTATACGGGCTCTATGTGGTGCCGACTATCTGGCGCATTGTGCCCCACTTTTAAAAGAGCTTAAAATCTTACCTCTGCCATGTCAGTATATAGGTACTCGAGATTTGCTTATTTGTTAAAAATCACCCGCATTTTTTCCCTTTAAAAGGTGAGGTGCTTAGAAACAATAGAGTAAGAAGAGATGAAACTAAGTTATATCTACCACTCAATAGACTAAAAATATGTTCAAATAATGTTTATTCCAATGCAATTAAAATATTCAACAAGCTTCATCCTACTATTAGAAATATGACATTATGTAAATTTTAATACAATCTGAAGAATTGGTTAATGAATGAATGTTTCTATACTGTTAATGACTTTACAAATGAATATTAAAGATGACTTCTAATAATTAATTGATGAATAACGAGGGTAGCTATATTAATATTAGTAGAATTAAATTAAATTAAAATTGTCATTGAATTATTAATATTGATTGAATAATGTGGCTGTGTTAAAATGTATAACTATTAACATATAAATAATCTTATTTTTCTTATCAACTAAAATATTACGAAGATAAAGCCCGTCAAAGTGGGGAGTGAGGCCTTGTGACGTCACTTCTAAGTAAAAGTTGTACTTAGGCGTGACGTCATGCGATATTTCAAATCAGTAATCTCTGTAATATTATGATTATGTAAAAATACATGTCCAATACTTTTTGATAATCAACCTAATAGACCAAAAAAAAACGTTAGTCGTCATCAGCATTTTTAAAAGAGAACCTTCTTGTACTTCTCTGTTTGACCACTACTAGTTGACTAGTAATCTAAATAAAGTAATTAGGCATGATTACGTAAAGTAAGTACTTATCCTACCCTTTGTTTTTATGTATAGTTAGCTAAAACAAACACTAATGGCGACGTCTGGTATCTTAAGCAGTCGTTAGCAGAGTAAGCCGCGGTTAGCCGGTATCAGAGGATTATCACGAGTAGCTGCCAAATTCACCCCTTGCCTAATCACGGGGCGTTGACCCGGCCGTACACGTAGCTGTGTTTCGAACATACAGAGATATAACAGGTTAGGTAATTTAGGCGAGAATAGGCCTAAATTTCGTCACAGAGAGGCACTGCGTTAAACAAAAACAAGACAAGGCTAAAATACTTTACCTAAGTTGTGTCACAGCCGAGACATGCGTTATTGCACTTAATGCGCACTCTCGGAAACTGTGCATTTTCCTGTGATAATAAGAGCTGTAAAGCAATTCAATGTCAGCTAACTTAAATCTATGCGATAAAGTATTTAAAAAAATGATTTATCTGTGTTGTCCATGAAAACGACCCTGAAATCTATTTTCAGGACCAGTCACGATCACACTGTAATATTCATGAAAAAAAGTTATAGTCGATATAATACCTGACTGTGGTCAGAAGCAATAAGCAGTGCCGACCTCATCCAATATCAATTGTGTCCTAAAAAAACCATTCTGACCGCAAGCGAATGCACCCCGTAGTGTCAAACTTTTTTTGCGACGTCACGCAAGGACAACGAGTAAAGGAATGTCTTGTCACAGTTTATAGTCTTGTTATATGGTTACGAAGTAAAACTTCTACAGTTAATTACGGGTTTTTTTGTACAGACAACAGCACATCAACCTACCATAAAACGTAAAATTTTCTCAATTCATATTGATCTCTACGTGTCGGACATAAAGTTGAAAACCGGTTCAATGACCTTTAACTTTTTGGGTAGGTTGACCTGCCGTTGACTGTACATTAAAATCTTTACAATAAACCCTGAATAGACTGTGAATAAGGTTACCACAGAAACAAAGAATTCTGCAAAAAAATAACATTGTCGATCCACAAAGTTAACTTTTTAAAATGTAAAACTGTTAGTAATTGTGCTAAATAAACTTTATTTAATTCATTCATTCAATAGTAACCGTTTTATGTTGTGTCATATACTGACATTGTCATGGCGACCGGTCCGGACTGGATCTAGGAGATAGAGTTCAGGTCAGGAGTTACTCTCGTGCACACCGCAGATGGGAGTTCGCGACTGTGACGCGCCGCATGGGACGACTGCACTACGAAGTCCAGACAGACAGCGGCCTAACATGGACTCGACACCTGGACCAGATGCTAGCAGCGAACGGCATCCCTCAGCCAGAATAGCGGAGGAGGCGTGTCATATACTGACATTGTCATGGCGACCGGTTTATCCTAGCAATGACGTTGTGTAAATAATCAATGTGAAATAAACGTATTTTATTTAATGAATCTTTATATTACATGTTCATACTTAAAATATGACGCTTTTAAAAACAAGCTTCCTTGAACTGATTTAGGTAGGTAATATATGTTTGCAAAATCTAGATTTAAAAATAGAGTCAAAATAATATAGCAAAATTAACGCCAAACAAATGACAGACACGCTTTTATTTTGTGAGTAGGTAGTTTTTAGTTTAAGGTTAGTTACTTACTGCTGCACTCAGAGACGCCTATTAACAATAAAGTGTTAATTGTGATTTTTGTTCATTCAATAATTGCCTTTTCGGATCGACTTAAGTATCACAGATTTCGATTTCCTTAAGCAATCATTAAAGTTATGTGACGTATCTGAGAGCGGCAGTTAAAGTTTTTTAAATTGTTCTACATTTAGTTTGTTTACTTCTTCCTTGTTATTAGTGTAGTTACGCCAAATATACATTTAAGAAAAAAGTGCAAGTGGACTTATACTGATGCCAACAAAATGTAGGTAGGCTCTCTCTTGGCCATCCCTAGCTGGTTGGTGGCCGAATGGCTTCGTGTCATTCCCCCGGGGAGCCAGGATTGCATCAGGAGCAGGTTCGGCTTGCATTATTGATGCTCTGATGTCATAGATACTTGCTCGCGCAGTTGTGAGTTGTGCCTGACTACAATATGTATACAATATACAATGAGCTAGTTTTTGCGACGTTTTCCAAAATTCCCAAGCAGTATATTTCAGGCCACATTAACTTATCTTGGTCCCGTGTTACTTCTAAAGTTTAATTGCGCCATTCCGCCTTTTTTAGGTAGGTGTTCTCAAAATCACAATCAGGTTGAAATCTAGACAGACACAATCCTACCCGAAAATAGCTACTAATACGAGTAGGCATTATCATAGAAATATTACGTACATTCATTCGAAAAAACGGTTTAACATGCTCAAATAAAACTACTATATTACTCCTTTTAAACATGCTACAAAGTAAAGAAAGGCGAAGCGAAGCAATTTAATAAAAAAACACCCGTCCATAATTACTCTAGGGACTGAACAATGTTCCGGGGTAATAGTAACTCATACTAGTGGTTTTAATTTTCAAAACTTTATCTTGAGTACCTTGCCTTTTGCTAACTAAAGCATTATTGCACTTAAAACAAATGTTAAATAGAATAAACTGGGCAAACCTTCTTTGTTTGCGCCTATTAACAAAGTAAAACAAGCTTAAAGGTCTTAACTGTCTAGAAACTAGACACTAATGAAATCTGTTGTTTGGGGCAATTATTTCTAGTTATTTTTGAAGTGTTATCAATTTGCTGTTAATTCGTAAACATTCTACGACTCGTTGGTGGCTAGGTCTTAAATCTAAAAATCTAAATCTGAAAATTGGAAGACAGAAAATGAGCAGTCAACAGGTTATTAACCAAAAAAGTCACTCGACCGATTTCGTACTTAAAGTTAAAAAATAGAGTTCTATATTAATTGACAGAATTTGAGGTTCTGAGGTTTATTTATAGAAGTACGAGTTATTGACTACATTTTCGGATAGTGACCTTTAAAATAAGCCTCACACTTGGCGCGAGCAAGAATGCTACTTGCTAAAGCTGCCACTGCCATCGGTCTATTTTGACCTGCTAGTACAGGGCTAAGGTTTCTACGGCTTGGATACCCTAGCTGCGAGGCCTGTTAAGGCTCTCGTCAAATAGTGTTGCTTCCACGAACCGTTCGTAGTACAATGAATAACTACATTGTGAAGCGTGCCCTTTTTTATACCTCACTAGTGAAGTGATGTGCTGGAGTCGATTTATGAACTATTCATATATTTGTACATGTTCGTTTATTCATTAGAATTACAAGTGATTGAGGTTTATTTGGGAAAACTCGATTTTAGGTACATCGTGATTAATAGCAAACCCTTGATAAATGGATTAGGCAAGTAAGCCTTTATAATTAAACTACATACCACTGCAATGTAGCGGTCTTACTTCAATGGTTTGAGTAGGTTACACTCTACCATGCGGGTCCAGTTGCAGATTAGTGGAAGGTTGTCGTCATGCAAGTAACCTCACTGTCAAATGTAATCAAGGCTTCTTACTAGGCTTATAGTCTAGTATCTGATAGACTGGTGATTCGTTTACGAGAAAATGTATTCGCCTTTTTAACCAATTACCACAGTCTATTGCTAAATTTCTTATGTATAAATTTAAATCGCATGTTTAGATGATTTAAATGAAAAAGGGTTATTGCACTGTCAATTACTATTGAAATGATAAAAGTGTATGGAATAAAAAATGCTCACACATGTTGATTTTTTCTTGTAATGCAAATATAGTTTGTATTTTTAAAAAAAGCTAACAATAGTGACTAAGTTTCTGGCACTAGACTTCTCGGCGCTAGCTCATAATATTGTTCCGAAGCAGTGGTAGGGTAGAAATATTTGGGACGTGTCAAAGAGCTTAATTTAGGTCCATTTGCAGAAATAAGTTGGTTTTATTGGTTTTTATCAAGCTTAGCTGGGACCAACTATAGACGTGCTGGTCGAAGTGCGGAGATACTTGTTCTGATAAATATCATTAAATTACCATCTATCTATTATAAAACAAAAGTATGCACATCACTACAAATGTCAGCGTGCCCTTTCCCATTTGTCGTGTTTCACAGTACTAATGACGTTTTTGCGTCGGAAAAATGGTCTCTACGTGTCGTTCTCTTGTTAAAAACGTGTTACACATTTTGCTCCTTTTTTATTAATTACCACACTTCCCTTCCCACATTTTTCTTTTTTTTTTACTTGCTATCGAGTAAAGGGTTTCATTAAAAGTATACCATCTTGGCATTTAACACGACGTAAAAGTCAAGTGCAACAAATTGAAGTATTTATTTCCTAGATCAGTATACGATGTGAACGATAACCATCTCAAGTTTATTATTTTTATACTTATATGCAAAAGCTATGTGTATGAATTAAAATTGATTTTTTTAACTATAAATAAATAAAAAATTTATGAAATTATGTTTAATTCTATCTTTTTTTTGTTTCTACATTATATTAAAGCTTTGAAAAGAAATGATTACAATTTATTGCGTATTATTATAAGGTAAATTGTTTGAAGCAACTATTTCGTTTATAAGATCTTTATGTATCACAATTATGACAATAAAAGGATTTAATAACATAACTATCATTCATAAGGCATACGCCTCATACATACATAAATTTGTTAACGTCACACGGCTTTTTATACAATGTTTTAAGTCGAAAATATTGGAAACGAACAAACCGATTCTAACAAGACTTGCCGTGCATAAGCAAGTCTGGCTAGTTTAAAAGTAGAAAGACGATTTTCCGAAAACTCTAATAAAAAGTAATTGGCATTTTTTGGTAAGTATGAAAAGTTAAAATTACTATATATATGTTATAACTGTTTTTAGAAAAATATTACTCTGTTAACTTTTAGACTGAATTGCTTTTGCAAGGGAAGTCTTGTTCCAATCTCACGTGTCTCCCACAAATACTTGACATTGGCAGAATCACTGTTCTACATAGAAAGCGAGCGACATAATAATTTTAAAATAAAGTCTTATCATAATCGGTTTGTTCGTTTCCAATATTTTCGACTTCAGTGTTTGTATGAAAAGCCTGCGATGTTAACGCTTTTAAAGGAGTACTTATCTAGTTTCACTGCCGTTCTAGTGCCGTGTGGGGACGGCCGTAAAGAATACACTTCCCTACCGTCAACAGGAGGCATGTCGTAAGAGGCGACTAATTCCTGTAGCACGAGACGGGCAGCAGCACCTTCGTGCGAAATCTTATAAAAAACTGCGCTCGCCAACCCAGGCGGGCGGCAAGCGTAGCGAGTATTGGCAATCCCCCCCAATGACAGTCATTGGGGGAGGCCTATGTTCAGCAGTGGACGTCCTATGACTGAAATGATGATAATGATGATGATATCTATTTTCTTCTTGAATAGGTGAGAGTCAGTTTCTATACCGTACTTACAAACGATACATATCAATGCCAAATTTATTAGAGCAACCGCAAATACTGATAGTACATCTGTATTTCATTGACGTCACACATGTCTCATCGAGCCGATCAACACAATGAGAGGTATTTGTGTCAGTATGTCGGCTGCGCCTGATCACAATATGTCGTCTCGTACCTATTTTATCATACTTTATTACTAAAAACAGCGTGTGAGAGTTATGATACAGTTGCATTCCAAAATTATGCCAATTCAAGTTTTCAATTATTTCAATTATCATCATCATCATCATTTCAGCCATAGGAGGTCCACTGCTGAACAAAGGCCTCCCCCAATGACTGATCATCGGGGGGGGACTGCCAATACTCGCCACGCTTGGCAGGCGGGTTGGCGAGCGCAGTTTTTTTTACAAGATTACGCACGAAGACGCTGCTGCCCGTCTCGTGCTACAGGAATTAGTCGGCTTTTACGACACACTTCCTGTTGGCGGTGGGGAAGTGTATTCTTTACGGCCGTCCTCACACGGCACAATTATTTCAATATAATAAATATTCTTTTATTTATATTTTCTTATAAAATATATATTTATTTATAAATGTTGTGTAGGTTTTGGCAATTCTTAGCATATTTTTAAAATATTTTTCTGAAAGATTGGGTTTAAATA
This sequence comes from Anania hortulata, assembly GCA_963576865.1. Lineage (NCBI taxonomy): Eukaryota > Metazoa > Arthropoda > Insecta > Lepidoptera > Crambidae > Anania > Anania hortulata. The sequence continues at coordinate 16,417,722 of OY756395.1, read as the reverse complement.
ATACAGGCATTTGAAACCACATGATTGTTTACATTTGACCCCTACACTTGCCTTAACACGTTCTGGGACACACTATAAGTTTTGTATTTATCACGTCGACAGGCGTGTTGTGTCCCGTAAAGTGTTAACTGGAGAAACCTCAAGAGTCCGCCCAACAATAACATTTCCATTGTGTATCATTTCGCTGGGTTGAGAAGAAATCTCGAACAGCTGAACATCCATTTTATTAAAGTTCATAATCTAGCGACTCTACTACAACTTCATTTTCTCTACGCAAAGATGTCGCTTTTGGCGATACGGCCGCCTAACTGTTTACGTACAAGTGTGTATGTATGTTTTTGTGAAATAACGTGTCTAATCTATCTGGATATAGGTGATGGCAGATGATGCAAGTACTTGACTAATTGGTGGTTGCCAATGGGTACAAGTGGTGAGGGTCCTCTCGTACTAGGTAGGATGAACTGGACACAATTATTAACCCCAGTGTTAAGTTAAGTGTTAGTCCAGTTCATCCTACTTAGTAGTAAATGGTGCTCTAAGAAGGCAGCTTATAGCCTTACCTATGCCCTGTAAATGGGACCTAAATATTCAAAAGATGACAATGATGGATGATTATAAACAATAAGTATGTGCCTATATAGTATTCTTGAATTCTATGCTATAAGTTATTCTTTCCACTAACTAGAAGTGTATTTTTCTTCATCTTTTTTAAATCCTAGAACAAGTGCACTCTACACACGACAAAAAAAGGCCTTATTGATTCTAACATTACAGATTTAATAAATAATTGCTTTTATCTACTTAATACTTAAGCACTGAAGTTAAGTTGTCACATTAATCATTCCTATACTTTTTGGTAAAAAGCACAATTTCTGGCAATAGTTATGATTTATAGGTATAAGTCTAGTCAAATATTTACATTAAATAAAATTAATGCACCAGTTCAATGAAACATAAATCATAATTGAAAGATTATATCAATACTAGACAAAGTACACTATCAAACTTGAAATACGTACCTAATCACCCCAGATCAATAACCTTCATAGCGAAATTGGTTCCGATAACGAAGTCTCAGTAATGCAGACAAATAATATTAAATCCTATCTTAGACGTCTACCAAGGTGTTTGAGGAGATTCGTTTGAGTATAAGGCAGGACGCATACTTCTTAGTGCATAAAACAAAAAAAAACTGCTCCTAAATTTTTACTATCGCAATATGAGACCAACTACCAACTCTAACGACAGCTCCCACATCAAAATTCAAAGAACCGTTTAGATAAAGAAGATAACAATAAAATGACAAATAAACACACGCTATGTACTACAACAAAACCAAGCGGTTGCAAGTCCGGATTTAGTGCGATGAGCACGAGCATTTTCACTCTGAGTCATGGATAATTAGTTAGTTTTACTGGGCTGTGTCCGCACTAAGCCTCTTGATTAGGCCATTGTGCGTGTCACGTAGGTATTTTTACTTCTTACTCCAACCAACCCAGGTCATCCCAGAAAGTTAGCAGCCCTTTTAGACTGCCGCAGGCAACAAGGAGTTATGCTGGTTCGTTTATTTGAGAGACTGCCACGGACCTGTGCTTATGGAATATTACATGCTGTGACATTTCTTCAGTCTTCGTGCAACATCTGCATGTAGGGCTGTCTGTCACACCTATGTTAAACAGGTGCTTATTTAGAATCATGGATATCATAAAATATATTCAGATCTTGATCATCATAGTGTATTAGTTATAAATCTATTTAACTACTTTATCAAATTTCGTGGTTACTGATTGATTTTGTCTGGAAGCTGCCTTAACATGGTTATTATGTTAGCTAAAATCCAACGCCCTTTTCAAATTTGCCTGAATCTAAAGCTTTTGATCCGTTCCAATAGTGTCATTATCGAGAAACTGTTTGAATATCAAAGAGCGTTATGACATTAAACCTTTAGAACCGTTAAGATGTTGATAGCGTTAGATAGAGGTAGATACTACAGCTAACTTGAGTCGTGACTGGATATCACAATGGTATGAACTTTAGGCAGGACCCGGTGCTTTAACAAAGGTATCATGGCTACCAAAGTATACGACGAAATAATATGGTATTGATCAGATGTTAGGCAAAAGTTTCTCTAAGATATAACTTTTTTAATAAACGTCACTATAATTTAAAGATGTAATTAGATCAAACAGGTTTAGAATATTCGCAAACTATTGTACCGTTTGTTGGAAAGTTCGCACACCAAATTAGAGTTTTATTAAAGACAATACAAGGACCAACTTAAAGTTTTTATGGGTATGTATATACCTGTATTGGGTCACTTGCAATTCCAGTTTGGGGTACCTTTCAGAAATCAAATCACTGAATCGTATGTGCAGAACAAAACAATATTTGAAAAAACTTACGCCTCATGTGAACCTTGTAATATTAAATTAAATAAATAAGCCCCCTACTAATAAGACATAAATAACTAAAGAAAATACGCTGTTCTATGCACTGAATTAATAATAGGAGAATATCAATTATTAACTCCAATTGTTTACGAGCCCAACGTAATTTCAATCAGTCAGCAAGTGACAACCCCCGTTGGATTCTCTTTAATTACTTACGTCCTATTAGTCGAGGGGGTTTGAATGTTTTTTTTTCTATTATTGAAAGATTTATATTTGGCGTGGGTTTTTTTTAAATTGTGTTGTTTATTTCAAGCTTTTTAGAGATTTCTTAGAAGACCAGAATTACCTATCTAAGAACCATGAGACGACGACGACGAGAGAAGATGACTTATCAACCCTTTATAGTAAACCGCATCTGAATCAGGCCTACGACACTCCGCGTATCGGTCGAGATAAATACCTACGCGACGCGCACCTTCGAAGAGGCTAAAATCAGTCGAGTGTCACGCCCGCGCGCTGTTACACGTTCTTATTATTAAAATTAGTTTTTTGTACGCGTTACACTTCCGACTTTATTCAGAGTTTATTCACCGTGAATAAGAAAATTAAAAGAAATCGTAAATATTGAGCAGCATTTGGGTTATATATTTTACCACCGGGTCGCTCGGTAGCATTAGTAGCAGCGACGCGACCGCTCCGTTGTGATTGAAAATACTAACGTCTCGATTTCCAGCAGACCTACCATAATATTATAATAAGTCCATAAACCACTTATAATATTTTAAGTCCTCATTAGGTAGGTACTTACTACGTTACAACATTTTAACACTAATATTACGATCAGGGTGTTTTCATAAATTAATTGTATCAATATACCGAAATAGAAAGTAATATTTTCATTGAAATGATTACTAATTATCTACACGCTATTTCGTGCGTAGGTAGGTATCGACCAAATTCACGAACACAAGTCGCAGCCCTTGCGAGAGAGCGGTAGCTGACAGGACAAAGTAAAAAGAGCTCTCACTTGTGGCGTTTTGGTGGATTATCGCTTGCAGTAACGCTTTGTAGGCTATTATAAAATGAGAGTACATTGCCCGGTGCAAGCTAATTTGCTCTTTGTTGCCGCACATTAAGAGTAGATAATCTATTTTAGCAAATGTCTTTAAGTGTCGTTTTTGCCTATATTATTTATTCTGTGTCTTAATCGATAAAACCGATTCTGAAATATATGGAGACAATTAGGTGCAAAACAAAAAACTAACAAACAAACAATCTCATACCCTAAACGCATATGTACCTTCTCCGTCACATTTTATGCTCTTTTCGAAAACTAAATGCGGAAAACACACTAAACCAAAATTGCGATGAAAAATCACTGTGCGCAGACTTGGACATCTCGTCGCCATCACCACTTTTTCTGCCCTGGCAAGTGGCGTGTTTTTCTCGTCTGGGAGTTACGCGAATTAGTTTAACAGCGGGAGTTAGGGCGGCGGGGTGCCGTGGTAAAAAACGTCAGCACTATGGGGTGCATTAGTTAGCGGAAATGTGGTCAGAGGTTTTTTAGATTTGCTACATACTCTTGTCTCTACAGGGTGTTTACACCGTATACTTATAGCCAAAAAGGTACGCCAATTATTTGCATAATTATAATAGTTACTATGGCGAAGTCAGAAATTTTATATCATTATTTTAAAAAAAAAACTACAAAACAGTTCGCAATAAAGTTTTGTATGTAAATGTTTTTTTTTTAAATGACGTTACGAAATACTTCACCGTAGTGTTTATTTATATCTTGATTTATGAATTGACCTAAACCAAGAACCGAATCTGTGATCCTTTGCGTTTAAGACGAATCACAGCGCCACTGAGCAAAGCCGAGTTATAATATTCTTTACATATAAAATGCATTTTGCACCTCGCTCATTCGCTCCGCCTTACAGTAATAAAATGAAAGTTATATTTTTGCTTATTATTTATGTGTTGTGTTGCATTTATGGTTCCATCCACCAAATCTGCTGAAGTTAATGGGAGTTAAACCATTCACCCTACTTTACTGTAGAATAGCAAGTCATCTCCGCAAAACATATCCTATCGGCAATCAGCAGGGTACAAACAATATAGGCCAATCAAGACGGATCGCCGCATGTCACGAGCTATGCCGATACCGCGGGTCAGTCTCGTTAATCACATCGGTTGGTTTGACCGACCCTATGAGAATACACACAGTGTTTAAAAACGATAAACAAATATCAAGTTGCATAGAGCCTAGCTAGACAAGTCAAGAACGTCACGTGTGAGTATGTATATTATCATGAGAATTTGTTGCTGGTAGATGGTTTGCATACTATCGTCGTATTATGACTATATGAAACAGCTTTGCTTGAACAATACTAAATTAGTTTAGTTCCAAGGTTCATTACCTACAGTGTGTAATGAAAAGGTGAAATAAAACTTTAAGGGGTTATTCTATGGCTTTAGCCGTAATGTAATTTATTACATCAACTTTTTCTATGGGACCAACATCAAAATCTCAAAAAAATAAATTACGTTTCCATACAAACAGATTCCAGCTGGTCGCATTTTAGTATGGGAAAATGTTTTTTTTTTGCGATTTCGATGTTGGTCCTATAGAAAAAGTTGATGTAATTTAGCAGTAGAATAACCCCTTAAAGTTTTATTTCACCTTTTCGTTACACACTGTATATTAAACTTTATTGTGAAATGTGCTAATTAGACACATTCCTGTGCTATGGCTTACAAGAATAGCTAACAATAATAGCAAGGTTAGGACTTAACAATCAGAATTACCAAATTTATTATGTACCTACAGTTTATTAAAACAACCAACGGTATTGGGCAAAGACTTTGTTGCGATTTGTTTCCCGAAATTACCGGCAGTGAGTATCATGCATATCTGCGATCGACATCCCCATGCGATTACTTTAACAAATCTGTCGGTATGTACACTGAGTTAGGCAGGGTTACTGGTGTTATTATAATAAAAAAAAATAGTAAATAGATGACCAAGCTTTAGTCGAGTAACATTAAAAATTGCTACAAATTAAATACCTTAATCCGCAAATATTATTTTAAAGGATGGTGTTATTATCATTGATTTAATACTAAGGTAATAAATCGTGCCGTGTAGGGTAGGCCGTAAAGAATACACTTCCCCATCGCCAACAGGAGGCGTGTCGTAAGAGGCGACTAATTCCTGTAGCACGAGACGGGCAGCAGCGTCTGCGTGCAAAATCTTATAAAAACTGCGCTCGCTAACCCGCCTGCCAAGCGTGGCGAGTATTGGCCATCCCCCCCCCCCCCCGATGTTGGGTCATTGGGGGAGGCCTGTGTTCAGCAGTGGACTTTCTATGGCTGAAATGATGAATAAATCAATGGTTGTTGTCATAAAAAACAATAGATACACTAAAATAAAGTCGGAGAAGTTGAGAGTTACAATGTGGCAAAAATTACAAGAAGAGAACACAAGAAATTAGATACTTACGTTCCAGTTATTTTGCCAAAGTGTAAATTTGCATTTGATTTCCGTCGTCCACACATCTCGACGCCCAATGGCACAAAAAAGTAGAAGCGGTGTCCCTGAGGTTACAAAGCCCGATCCCGATCCCAGGGAACGAGCGTAAGACCAGCAAGCCTCTGCCGTCATCACCGACTAACGTGGAAAGTAGTTCAATGCTGGCAAGAGCTTTCCTGGAATCCTGATAGCCTTATTGAGCGCAGCGTGCCATACTAGACGCCATTGCTTTGCTGGCAACAAAGACCCTGAAGACCAGATCTATCTACCTCCTTGCCTTAGGGACACCTGTTTAGCTTCTACACATAGAAATGATTGGCTCGAGGAGAGTGCAGAGGGTTCAATAGGCATGAATCCGTTTTGTTTACTGTCTGTACATACTTTACCTATTTTGAAAACTCCAACTTTTAGATAAAACTTTGGACAACCCTATTTCATACCGGGCTATAGGGTTGCAAGTATGATGAGGGGTTTCTTTCGTTTAATCAAAGTTAAAGGATTACGGAGCCGATATTGACAGTGGCTAGGCCCATCCATTTTGTTTGACATAATTGCCTGCGGTTGGTCAAGCATAGGGCTTAAACTTATTGGCTGACATAATCTGCTTATGGCTTTGCCCTCTTAATTTGAGGTCAACTTTTGTCATTTGTCCTTTGTCATTTGTTACATTAAATTAAACGGACTGCTTAAAAAACTACTTTTAGGATACTTTAGCTTTACGTACTTAACTCAGAAACGTTTTTAAGAGTACAAGTGCAGATTATCTATAATTCAAGTGTAAAAGAAACAATAATATTTTTTTAACAAGTTCAAATCTGTTTAGTAATATTTCATTTAGCTACCAACATTAAGTTACGACCTCATTAATTATCTCACAGATTCTCAAACATTCACCGTGACCAAATCGATTAAAATTCTCCGTCTCGATAAGGCTTGGACACAAATCAATATGTCGCGATCCGTCTTTTATCTCTGCCGTATCTACTTTTTCTACCGCAGCGTATCTACGCACCACAACGTACGATGGTACAGAAGCTCATATTTGACTAAACAAGGGTGAATACAAACTTATGAAAAACTTAAAAGTTGGCAATGAAATCTACAGGTTATGTGTTTTCTACTACGACCTAACCGCTTAACTACGCCTCATCACGTCAATGTAGCTTCCGCGGCAGAAATTCTAACTCGAGAGCTTTCATTCCGCGCCATGGTTTGGTTTTCTCCAAATAAAATACATCGTCATATTATGTACCTATTTACCTATCAGACATGGGTTAACAAATTGCAACTTTTTTTAGGCAAAGGAATCAATGCGTGAGGCATATCTATTGTCGTGAAGAACACCTTTAATAACAAAAAGGTACATTGCCTTAACCTTCCGCGCGGCGACTATCAAAAAGCGTGACGATATGCAGGAACGCTAATCGCACGCGCTGCTTTGGTCTCTAGCAGGCATACTCATTATCATTTCAGCCATTGGACGTCCACTGCTAAATATAGGCCTAATGACTTCCAGACTGGCCGGTTGGAAGTGGCCTGTATCCAGCTGCTAAACTCCTGCTACCGTTACCAGGTCGTCTGTCTACCTGAAGGGTGGACATAGGACGTCGACACTACGCTTGCCTGCCCTTGAGGCCTCCATTTTAGAAATTTTGTGCCCCGTCGGCCGTCAGTCATACGTGCTGTGCGCCTCGCCTACTGCCACTTTAGCTTGCTAATCCATCGAGGTATGGCAGCGACTTTTGTTCGTTTTCGGATCTCCTAATTTCTGATTCGATCTCGCAAAGAAAGATCGAGCATAGCCCTTTCCATTAGCACTCTGTAAAACCTTGAGCTTTCTTATAAGGTCCATAATGATAGGCCACGTTTCACTTCCATATGACATCACCGGTAACACACACTGGTTGTGGATTTTCGTCTTTAGGCTCGGTTGGGCAGCGTTTGGAAAACTACACAACGTATTTTAGTCCAGCGGGCATACTGTTAAATGTATTTTCATTATGTGCTTACCTTTTTCAAAGTTCGACAACACTCGATAACCCATCTACGTGTACCCGGATATAAATCATTTTTACGGCATCTGCGCCTCCCTTGTCTACGCGACAGGCTTTCACGACACATGAATGGGCCTTTACATGCTCTGCAATAGACCGAGACAAACATCAACTTGCAATCTCGATAGACTTTAACACTTTGCCTTAAGAACTTTTTTAGTGTGCTCGATTTTCTAAGATCTATCATATGTGTGCGCACCCCGAAATGCCTAAACATGGCCTATAAATATCGTAGAAGAAACGTATACCTATACTTATAGTGGTGGGATAAAATCTGTTAGATAGGTATAATATTAGATAGGATTGTTTTTGAATACATATAATGAATGTACTATGTTATCTTTTTGAGCGTAAGACCGTGGGAATAGATACTTTAAAATCTAGGATTTAATGCGCGATAAGAAGTACAAGTTTTATCATTAATCATGAGATAAAATCCTAGTGACTTTTTTATTGCTTTAAGTTTATTTCGTTGGTTAATACAGAATGCATGTTACTTATTTTATTTTAATAGCAAAAATAATAATAGAGAACAATTTTAAGGAATAAATTAACCAGTTTTAAACATTATTATAATCAAACTTTAACATCTTTGCTCTAGTTGCAGAATATAATTTAGATTTATTATTTAAATTTATTTCATACTAGCTTTTGCCGTGGTCTTAACGAAACCATAGTCATCCTCATCATTTTAGCCATGAACGTCCACTGCTGAACACAGGTCTCCTCCAATGACTTTTAATGGGGGGATTGCCAATACTCGCCACGCTTGGCAGGCGGGTTGGCCAGCGCAATTTTTTATAACATTTCGCACGTAGACGCTGCTGCCCAAAAACCATAGACCACACGAACGAAGCCGCGGCCAACAGCTAGTGTTTTTTTTTCTCTTTGTTACATTTTGGTCTCAAAGAATTGACATCCATGTGTTACGAGGTACCAGACAATATTTTTAGGGCGTCTTTCAGCACACCCAGATCCGAGCTAACTAACAAAAGTTTTACTCAATAACATGAACCGGATATCCAACCCGAGACCCACTGCGTAAAAGGCTCCACTAAAATCGAGTTTATAAAGATATTTTTTTTCAACTATTTCTCCAAAGATCACAAGGACCACCGGCCGAACAGTTTATGTAGGAATCTCAAGTTCTCAATTAAATAGAGCGTACAACAAATATCTGTTTACAAAACCAAACATTTCTTTGAGCGGGCACATTACACATACATACCGCTCAGAGTAATGGAGGCTAAAGAGCTCAGCTTTAAAAATCAGTACCTTTGTTTTAACAGGCAATCATAGCTAGACTCCCGCGATTGTTCCTAGTTCCCACTCTTCCTCAATAATGTCAAACAAACCCGAAAGGGTGGGGGCTCATTTTACAGTGGCAGCGAAGGAATCGCAGCCGGCAGCTTCCGCGACACCCTGTATATTTGTTTAGGTTACATCCCTGTATTTACATAAGCCGCGGCTGCATGGGAAATCGGACCTTAATTGTGTGGGATTGAATTGTATTTCAATTGTTTTGTGGCTTAGGGCACGTGTGGCGTGGCGGTTGTGAGGCTGCGGTTTGAAGGTATGCGGGTGTTTTGTGTTTAAACAGTCGGGTTTATTGACCTTGGCGTACAGCCAGGATCGGGAGCAGACAAATTAGATGCCATCGGAATTACTCGGGCTGAACATATCAATGAAGGCGCCCGATGAATATGTAGCAAAGCGAGCAATCAATTTGCCATGTCAGCCGAACAAACATTCGTAGGCATTGGATTGAGACAGTTAACTCGTTTCTTATGCAAGTGACGCCATTTTTACATTTATGGACCCTTAAAAATACAATTAAAAATCTTAATCTCCAGCTAAACAAACTACATTTATAACGCCTAATATACGAGTATTCGAATACGAATTTTCAAAAAGATGAGAATGAAGAAGAGTAGGTATTATATATTTCTTTTCATGTACAGTTACTATTATATGTATGTTGTGTTTCCTTACTAACAGTTATCATCATCATTATGTCAGCCACTGTCCACTGTCCACTGTTGGACGTAGGCCAAAGAGTGCCATAGAGCACGATCTTCTCCTTTTTTCATCCAGCCACTGCCGGCCATCTTCCTAAGATCATCAGTCCTACACTGTTTGCCGAAGCGCGGTCTATAGAACTCGAGAACCCGTTTACTTCAGCTTTCATCGGTTCTGCGACAGATACGGCCGGCCCACTGCCACCTTAGCTTGCTACAATTTGATGACTGATGAATTTGATAAATCGGATGGCTTCGTTTCGGATTTTATCCCTTAGCGAGATCCCAAGCTATCGACCTTTCCATAGCTCTTGCATAAATAGTTATGCACATTTAAAACATTATATATTATGGTATAACTGTTGGTACACCTACAACATAAAAATCAACATTTGTGTATACAAATAACCTACTTATAATTTACACTTTATTTTACCTTGTTGTTGTCTTGTCGATGTAAACATAACGTTATCAAAAGTACCATCAAAAGGAGAAGATCCGAAAATCTTTTTACCATAAAAAAGATGAAACAATATCGAAATTGACTTTATCCTCGCTCTAAATAAGGTACAGCTAACCACACCGTTTTCTCTACATTAATATTCTCAAGTAAATTTGTTTGTACATAAACGCGGGACTGCGTAAATGTAATTTAAAATTCATGCCTGTAAAAACACCTTGATCTTTCTAATGTAATCCGTCGTCTCCGAGATAACTAAGTGACACCCCTGGAGCAGGGGTGTGAAAAGTTGGAAACTTTAAATAATAAATTGACACCCTTGTCTGGCAGACGACATCGACTTTGGAAGTTTCATTGATTTAAGTTACATAGTAGCCAGCTTGTGAATAGTATCCTACTTTAAAAGTAGGTACCTACTACTATTAACAATGTTTTTTATAAACTTTGTTAGTAACTCAATAATCTGATCCCGAGCCAATGGAGAATGAGTATTATTACTCCGGTCTTCAAAGGCAAGAGTGCAGCAACTACCGCGGTATAAAAGTCATGTCCCACACCATGAAGCTCCTTGAGCGGATTGTGGACTCCCGGATCCGACAGGAGTGTAATGTCTCGAAGTGTCAAAATGGGTTTCGTCCTGGCAACGGTACTATGGACCCTGTCTTCACCCTAAGGACCGTCATGGAGAGATACAGGGCGAAGAATACGCCTCTGCACTTGCTCTTTCTTGATCTGCAGAAGGCCTTCGACTGTGTCCCTCGAGTGGTGATCTGGTGGGCACTGAGATCCAAAGGGGTCCCCGAGGCATATTGACATTATTCGAGACATGTACCGCAGCACCGATTTTATGGTTCGGACCGCTGTTGGCGACACCAAACCGTTCCCTATCACCGTCGGAGTGCACCAGGGTTCCGTCCTCAGTCCGTTTCTGTTCAGTGTGATATTAGACGTTGTGTCAGACAGCATCAGAGACTCACATGAGCAGCCACCATGGCTGCTGATGTATGCTGACGATATCGCACTGGTGGACGCGGACAGGGGCAGGCTGGTGAGACGGGTGAACGAGTGGAAGCAGTCGCTTGAGAGCTACAACTCAATGTGGCGAAGACCGAGTACCTGGCCTGTAACTCTACAGATCCAACACCCGTTCGCATAGGCGGAGACAAGGTCGAGCGCAAGGACCAGTTTAAATACCTTGGATCTGTACTTCACGCATCCGGAGACATCGATTGCGACGTCAAAGCACGCATTGCTGCTGCGTGGGCCAAATGGCGAGAGGTGACTGGTGTCATTTGTGACCCCAGAATGCCGGTTAAGCTTAAAGGACAGATCTATAAGTCCATCATTAGGCCTGTCCTTTTATATGGCAGCGAAGCATGGCCGCTACTTGAGCGACACAAGCAGGAGCTGCGTGACATGGAGATGAATATGCTGCGGTGGATGTGCGGAGTCACGCGTAAGGACCGCGTGAGGAACTCGCGCATCCGCGGTAGCCTTCGTGTCCGTGATATTGCAGACAAACTGCAGGAGAGTTGCCTACGCTGGTACGGCCATGTTTTGCGGAAACCGGCAAGCTACGTAGGAAACAAATGTCTGGCCATGCCGCCACCGCCAGGTCCTGGCAAAAGGAAATGATGGCTTGACGTTGTGAGGGCTGACATGCGTTCCAATGATCTCACAACTAGAGACGCTCAAGACCGCGCGAAGTGGAGGAGTAAATCAAGGAAAGCGGACCCTGGGCTCCAAAGCAATGGCTTTGGACGCAACCGGGATTGACCGTATAGATGAAGAAGAAGTAACTCAATAATCTGAAGCTTCCAATAAAATTGTTTAAAGATGGTCTTGCTAAGAAACGTATGAACCAAAAAGTGGAAAAATCTTTTAACTAAACGTTATTAACACTTTAACGGCCTAAAAACTTTGTGATCTGTTAATTTAAAGTAGTAAGAGATTTCGCTTACTTATCTTCTTGTCTTTAATAAGTAGTCTGACATGGTTAATAGTCAATTATATTTAGGTAATATAAACCCGACAAATGAATAGTAATTCGTGAAGTTTATATTTATTTTTCGTTACCCTTTTTAGGTAATGTTGTACATAAAATACTCATCTCATCTTCATAGTTACATCATATCATAACCTTAAATACACGCACAACAAAAACGACATCTGATTGATCAACCGTCCTTTTCAATTGAAAACAAATAGCCAATTATGTCTCACAACCACACCGATAATTACAGGTCTTTATCATCACACATACAATCAATCTTTAAGTTTAAATATTAACGGTGTTAAATGTCAATCGCAATTGATTTTACAAATAAATCCTGACATTTTGCCTGACTTATCGGATTAATGCTAATTATTTGGCAAGCTTTAATCTTTTCACTTACTTGCGGTGACTTAAGTTTACCTCAGTGACATAATGAGTCCCACTGTAATATCAATACATTTTTTATCAGTGTAAGTAAATGCAATGCTTTCGATATCTGAAACATTATTAATAGTATTATAAAAAGTATTTAATAGTACAAATACTATGAACATACGGTTGGGTCCACAATTCAAGTCCTATTCGTTAAAATGTTAATTTGACGATTGGTTTTTATCGATAGTTCTTTTAAAGTCTGAATTTATATAAATATTCATGTTCGGTAGTAGTTTAAAAACTGTAATTTAACTATTGGCACAAGTCACGCTATACGAGTCTATAAAATGCTAAACACTTAACAAATAAGTCTGCCTGCCTCATATAATGGCAATTCAGCATAAATAATGAAAATATACTTATGCAGGGTTACATTTCACGGTAGTGCCAATTTTTCAGGAACCACACAGAATCAGTAACTAAATCAATCTACGTAAAAACAAACTTATTTCTTTTTCAATTTTAACACTTCCATTCTGCATTTGAAAAATAGAATATGTAAAGAATTACGATTACCTACTCAATGAAATTGCACCGTATGTGTAACTTTCCAATTTATCAACGTTCCTCTTAAGTAAATTAGTTATACCTTTGACATGACATTTCCTTTTCTACAGTAAGTGCAAACACTAATGAGTCGTTCGAACTAGTACTCTAGTCTACAGTCATGGAACACCTCTGCGAGTGTTCCCTCACTCCCTCAAAGGCTCAATGAGTGGTAATTTGCAGGCGAGATCTTTGTAATGCTAATGTCGCTCGCGATACAAACATATTGGAGTTTTAACGACAACGCTAACGACAACGATGACGTAGAGGGTACGTTTTATATATAGCTATAATTATGTATTATCGATAGCTAAGAACAGTTACAATACTAATATGAATTATAATTTTGGAATAATTCGTTTTTTTTTTACTTTAAGGTAATTAAGGCCGTGTGGGGCCGGCCGTAAAGAATACACTTCCCCATCGCCAACAGGAGATGTGTCGTAAGAGGCGATTAATACCAGTAGCTCGAGACGGGTAGCAGTCTGCCTGCGAAATTTTATAAAAAACTGCGCTCGCCAACCCGCCTGCCAAGCGTGGCGAGTATTGGCAACCCCCCTTGATGATGGAAGTCATTGGGGGAGGCCTGTGTTCAGCAGTGGACGTCCGACGGCTGAAATGATGATGATGATGAAGATAGTGTTTTTCTTGGCCATCTCTGAGGTACTGTCGTTGTTTCTGATTTCTATAACACAAGTGCTTTACCTACTTTAGGATCAGAGCAATGTATGTGATGTTGTCCAATATTTATTTATTTGTCCTTTACTATTTTTGGGTCACGGTAACAAAGAAAAATTCATTTACCTGTCTATAAATCTTTTTGATTTTAGGGTTCGTTTGTTGCACATGCTAAACTGAAACGAAAATCAAAGTTGAAGCTCCATTTCAGAATAACAAATTTTACGAAGTTCCCAACACATAATATTACAACTGCAATAGCGATAATGTAGGTCGATCGAAACATGTCATCAGCAAGTTAGATAAAGTGCTTAGTTTTGGTTACAACGTCACATCAAAGTAGCCGAAAGATACTACGGTGCTTCGTACAGTGGCTTGAACGTCAAACCGGGATCACAATTTCAAATGGTCAAGTTGACATTAATGTCATGATGATGGGCGATGAAAGACCCATGATTGTAAGTATTCGTTAGTACTTGAGTATTCTGGGTAAGAGATATCATAAAGCAAAATTAAAATTTCTAGAAATGCGAATATACATAAGTAGAAGTGTAGTTATCTTTTAAAAACATATAAGTTTTAAATCAAACTAAGACAGGTTGCTAATTTCATGCCTGCAGCCTACTTATTTAAATAATTATAACACAAATTCCTTAATAAATAACATATGTACCTTGATTTTTTAAAAGCTGACGGTACCTTTATTATTATGATCAAATCCTGCTCAGAAAAAAGTTACAGGGTGTTATACTGAACCAGTACCCGAAAAAATTGTCCGTGCTATTCTTTTTTAAGTAGACATCGCCATTCAATTAAGGATAAAGCATACAGTAGCGCAATGGGCGCTCGTCACGAAGTCACTGCCAAAATAAATTAAACATGCCATTTGACGGGATAAACTATTACTGATAGTTGTACCTTTCTGTAGTTTGTTTTGTTTTGATTGGTCTATTCGCGTATGAAATGCACTTTCTATTTTCTCTTTTTTTCCCTCAGGTACTGCGAGTAGAGTACCTATGAAGATATGGAACCCCTACAATCTTCGCTGTCAAGAATACTTTTAGCGCTGCATTTTGTCGAGTATATGAAAATTTGACAAGTCCGCCTTGTCGAAAGTCCTAACCTAGTCGTCACTGCAACCGAAATTATTTGTTTGTCTCGATTATCTAATAATTGTATTGAAAGAAATAATAATAAAAAGAAAAAGACCTATAAAATTTTGGACATGACACACATAAATACCATATCATAGACAACATGCCACATTAACAAACAATAAACATGATTGACAAAACGTAACAGAGTAACAGAGCACAATTATTTAACCAAAAATGTAACGAAATAACGAACAGGTTTACTTCATGCCTGTAATATTTAAGACAATAAGACAAAATCAACTGCTTAGAGAAAGTTGTATTAAAAACTAATTAGGTATATTACACGTAATTAGAAGTTAGTGTATCAAGTAGGCTGGCTGCTTTTGTTCGGCTCTAGCGAAGGCGAGCACGAGACAAAGGGGCTTATTAGCTAATTTAACAAGGCCTCCGTTGTGATTGCACTGGCTAAAGATTTTACAACTTCACTTTTTATTTCAGAAAAGGAGGCACTAATTAGAAATTTAGCTCTCTGTTTTTTACTAAATGGTACACGAACCACCGATTGGAAAGAATCTTTAATTCGTATTTCAAAGAATTTGCAACTTAAGAGTTAGGTACCAGTGCATAAAGTGCATTGTGATCATCAGTGATCGGAATAGGTAGATTGATTTGATGTACTTTGGTAATGCTAGCATAAAATGGATAAGACTTTTTTTTTCAAAAACTGATACCAAGAAATGCCAGAATCCCGGAGGCATGTCCATATTAACATCAATGTTTGAGATCATTGACCCCAAATCAATCTACCTATTCCGATTACTGGTGATCATTCAGAAATCTTGTCCTTCCTACACTTCGTAGGAACCGATATAATCTATCATGAAAGGTATAACCTAGACAGACTATACTCTTCACTTGCATGTGCTTACATTAAATCAAAAGCAGGTTTTTCAGAACCATTATTTACAAAAATCAAATCGGTAAAAAAAATTAAATAGGAACAATAAATGATATGCTAATTTGAAATAACATGCAAAAACTTATAATAACTTAAAAGTTTTCTAATGATTAAACTCTCAAAGTAAAGTTAAAAGTAGTCCAAAAAAATCACTCCAATTTTAGAACTTCGATTATTAGCCATTCATAGATTTTTTTTGTACTTAAGTGCTCAATGATTTTATATCAATTGGTACCTTATTAATTATACAGCTTTTACTGTTTTTTACCTAACGGCCCTGTCTTTTATCTGTCATCTCATTTTGAGCTTTTTTGAACAATTTCCTTATTTTTGTGCACGTAGGCATATTTTGTAAACATAGTGGGATGGAGGCTAAGTTTTTTGAATGGAGCTAAGCGTTCGGAGCGAGATGAGCGCGCATTGTGGGGCCGGCATGACCGGCGCCGCCGCGTCCGCCCCTCTTCCGTTCGCGCCTGCAGCGGCACAATCGTTTAGAAAAAACACATAATGTAACTCACTTTATTCTTGGATGTCTCTTATGGGGTGAATTTGAATTCACGAATCATTGGTGGATATTAAGGCGAGTAGTGCCCAGAAATTAGTGACTCGACGCGTCATCATCATCATCATAATGTCAGCTATAGGAGGTCTACTGCTGAACAAAGGCCTCCCCCAATGACTGATCATCGGGGGGGATTGCCAATACTCGCCACGCTTGGCAGGCGGGTGGGCGAGCGCAGTTTTTTTATAAGATTTCGCACGAAGACGCTGTTGCTCGTCTCGTGCTACAGGAATTAGTCGACTCTTACGACACGCCTCTTGTTGGCGGTGGGGAAGTGTATTCTTTACGGCCGTCTCCACACGGCACGGCACGGCAAAATTAAGGAAATAAATACGTTTAGCATGGACGCAATTTTATAAATGAAAATAATAAATCGGTCAATCGGTTAAAAAGAAGAAAAAGAATTAGCAACTTTTTGTTTGTTTTTTTAATGATTTGAATATTATTTTTCTTCTTAAGTATAACTACTAGAAACAAATGGTATGATCAAAATATTGTGTAGGTTTTGACACTTCTTAGCATATTTTAAATATTTTTCTGATAGTTTGAGCTTAAGTAAGGCGTTAAGGCGACTATACTCGCCTTAATAACTCTGAACTACCCTGGGTATTTTATGAACTATGTGTATTTTCGAAACATAATTACTTAGCTCATTAAATTGTAATTATAATAACTTTTACTGTGGGAGTAATATTATAAACCAGAATTAGGTTTTCGTGGCAAATTGGGTTTTACCCTTTTTTAACACTAACATCTCCTGTAAATTTTTTTATTTTATTTCTTAATTTTGTTATGAAAACTTACTAAATATATTAAGATACTATACTGAAGGGTACAAAAAATAGGTACCTACATAAAAAAAATGTTCATCAACAATTTCTTAAACTATTAGTAATAGGTAATACTTATCAAAATCTATTAAGTTGGTTAAAAGTAATTAGTGGTAAGTACTTATTAAAGAGTTGAGACAGACAAGTCGTTATTTTTAGCGTTTACTCAAAGTAATTACAAGCGTTTCTAAGTAAAGAGAGAATTAACTTAGCACAAATACGGTTTATTGTAAACTAACATGGCAGTAATGAACACAACTTGAACTTAACGCCTGGCATACTTAAGCGGTTAGAGTAGTGATTCTTTAATAGAATCGGATAATACTTATTGTATATTATCAGATTACTCATTTTATATTGTCTCATACAATCGGATCGCAATAATCGATTAACTAACAATAAATTCTGCAAACTTATGAAAAAAATTTTTTTTTAATTTCACAAGAAAGCCATTCTTCAGGTAAATCCATTTAGTCCCATAAAAGCCTATTTAGTTATTAAATACTCACATCATATTTCCATGTTTACATCTGACACCATACAGACATTCAGTAGGCTCACGCTCACCATACTATACCCACTTAGTTAACGATTAAAGATTTTGCTTCTAAAGATGAAAAATTATAAATAATATATATATAGGGTGTAAGTTTAGTCAATTCTAATAATAATGGAGGCGAATGTGTTTATAAATACGAACACCTTTTACTATGGGATTAACATCAAAATCGTAAAAGAACAGTTGCTTCATACAAACTAACGCTCTACCTTGACGATAAATTTAAGGAGCGTCTCAATTATTTTTTTCACGATTTCGATGAGATGTCCTTAGTAAAAGTTGTTAGTATTAATGAATACATTTGCCTCCTTTATAAAAATTTACGAATTTATGTGATAATAATTTTTCTGGCCCAGTTTCTAGTAAAGAGTCTTCTATAAAACCAATAAACAATAAAACCAATTTATTTCTGCAAATAGGCCTAAATTAAGCTCTTTTACACGTCCCAATATTTTTTTTTTACCCTACTACTGCTTCGGAACAAATGTGGGCTAGCGCCGAGAAGAAGCAGCGCAAGAAACTCGGTCACTATTGTCAGCCTCTTTTTAAATAGTGTGTTTACATTACAAGATAACATGTACCTGTGCGAGCAGGGCAGTACTTAATTCCTTTATAGTAAAAGCACTAAGCTTCTGGGTGTTACACTCCAAAGAATCACGCTTTAAATACGTATCAAGCTGGTAATATCCTGTTTTTCTACCTAGCGTATATCCTGTCTTAGGTCAGGGTCCGCTCTCATGCTCTTTTTCTTCCACTTCACTGTCGTAATATCCTTATGAAACTAAATATAAGTTTTACTGGAAACTGGACAAAGTCAGTTACTAACGATGAAATGATTTTAAATGTTGTTTAGCGACTTGACGAGCGAGAGGAACCACAGTCCCTTTTTGGCTTAACTATAGTTAAGCGCCGAAACCGGACTACACTGACATGTTGCGCGCTTGCGCGTTTTTTATTAACGGGTTGTTTTTAACTTGCTCCGTTCTTTGTAACATATAAACATGAGTGAGCACACTGCGTATATTTCCATAGTGACACACATGTCTGAGCAACAATCAGCTGACGCGTGGCATCGACATGTCCGGCTGCCTTATTCATGAAGAGTATTGGAGAGACGTGTCCAGGCGAGCGCGTCTTGCTTTAAACGTGTCTCCTTTGAAATGCTTTTTGTAGGGACAATTTAATCGAACTGGTTTTGATGGCTACATTGTAATTGTACTCGTGCAATGCTCTTTGGTTGGTCCTAACGAAGATTTCACCTAATGTAGGTAAATAAAATAAGGAATGTCGTGTCTGTACAGTAAATTTATTTGCTGAAATTTTTTTTTTTGATAAATGTTATAACAAAAAATTATATCGTAAGAAATGGAAAAACATATTTCTATGTTTACTGTTTATGCTTTTAGTGGCCTTTAAAACCATAATGGTTAATTATGATTAGCGATAACTAGCTAGCTAGTAGCTAGTTTTGCTAAAACTGGTAGATACCAACATAGTATGTTAAGTAAGGCTGTTAAATTAAGTAGAAAACCTAAAAAAAATAATCAAAAGACTATTCCATACTTAAAGGCCTTTCGACCTCACGATTGTAGGCCTTAGCCATGTGACCCGATTCTTTATATTGATTTCCCTAACAAATTATGTACCCAGCCCAACCCTGCGGATAGGGGCACAAATCACAAAGAACTGGGATCAGGGCCAAATTGTCACATTTCAGGCGTTCCTTTCATTATTCGAGGGCCCTCGAGGTTTTAGATCATTCAATTCTAAGGGCATCTTTCAATAAAATCTTACGTATGAAGATTCAATGGGCATAGTGGCGGGGTTATTCACTATAAACGCGAGGAGGCCTGGGTTCGATTTCCTTTTCGAGTCAATATAGCAATCATTTATTAGGAAGTTAATTCCTTACTATAAAACATTAAAGCAAGGGTGTTGTCTGACGCATTTTTATTATTTATTTTATCCACTAGTTAATATACAATATATTTTACGAAGTTAGAATAATAAGCAGGATTCTGTTTTCAGTTATAATACCTAAGTTTTTCTTTAGGCGATAATTTTGTTGAGACAGCTATCCTAAAACATCAATATTTGAATCGACTAAATATTTTTAAATCAGATAAAAATCTGTAAAGCAAACCAACGAATCGTTTTTTTTATTCAATTTGAATTAATAATATTGATGTTCAGTTTTGTTAAATATAATTCGGCGTAACAAACGCTGGCAAATAATTTACGGTAACATTTTCCTTACACGGCTCCAAATGAAACAGTAATGGGACCTTTTTAGACATATTTATTCCTATCCTGAACTCGCAATTTAGCTCGAACAATATCCCTTCCACTAAAACTCATTACAATACTCATTTCCGAGCCAAGGCGTAAACTGTTGCCGCTATTTTCGTCTGCGATTCGTACGGAACGCCGAATTACGCTCTTTGTGAACAACAAATCGCTATTGTGAATGATTAGGGCGGGTACACAATATGCACGAAAAAATACTCGTTGTTTTTCATCATTTCAGCCATAGGACGTCCACTGCTGAACTTAGGCCTCCCCCAATGACTTTCATATTCATTGCCAATACTCGCTACGCTTAGCAGGCGGGTTGGCGAGCGCAGTTTTTATAAGATTTCAAACGCAGACGCTACTGCCCGTCTCGTGCTACAGGAATTAGTCGCCTCTAACGACAAGCCTCCTGTTGGCAGTGGGGAAGTGAATTCTTTACGGCCGTCTTTACACGGCATATTGTTTGTTGTTTTTTTTTAAACTATATTTATAAGAAATTGTAGTGCTAATAGTAAAAATAAAATTGATTTTGGGTAAAAAATTACCGTAATACATTTATTACAAAGTACTTACTCTAGTTTTTATAAAACAACTTTTACAATGAAAAATGTATGGCGGATAAATCTACCACGACGTCACGGTACATGTCGGATCTCCTTGTCTAGCACGCAACTTTAATGGGTTGTAAGTCAGGTATTTAACAATATATATGAAAATTCTTTAAGTTTTATAAACTTTGAGTAGGTACTTACATGCATATTCCCTTTTGCAATAAAGTTTTAAAAAAAATTGTATACAGGGTGTCCCGTAACTCAAGGATAACCTTGTAACCACATATTCTATAAATTATAATAAACTACTTTTGTTCTATGACTTTTAAAAATATGCTTTTTTTGTTTTTCTGTACAAATTCAATCGGCTTTTGGTAAAGAGATAGATTAGACCTTGGAAAAGGACATTATATTTGAAGTGAAAACTGAACTGATTTTGATGAAATTTAGTACGGAAAAAGCTTGGACACTAAGAAAGGACATAGGCTATTTTTCAATCCACCTCTTAAAGGAGTAAGCCGCGGGCACAGCTAGTAACGTTATATTTTAAAATTATAATATTGTATAGTTGAGCAATGAGGCCTGTGCCTTGCAAGTAGAAAGTATATAGGCATACTTTACTTTACTATTGTGTACTCGGCCTTACATGCTCACGCGCTACCTTCAAAATGTCTCAGATTAAGCCCATTGTGCACCCGGACTAAAAGATTTTAAAACTTCGGGATCGGGTGCATCGTCCTTCTGCTGATTGTTTTTTTTTTACCTTTTGAAAAGTTGCAACTCATTTATTTCCCTTTTTATTCGAGTCGTGTTGATTTGATTAGAGGTCCACATCGCAGACTTTATAACTTTTTATTTTGTTTTAGAAGTGAGTTCCTATAAAAACAAAACAACATCTGAAATTGATTTTGTTGGACTGTAACTTTTGTCACTAAATTGAGCATTCTGGAACTATAACCCATTTGAAATGGATTTTATTTCCAAACTTTACTTTTAAGAAGAATCAATTCGGCGTGTTTCTTTTCGGGTCAGTGTTGGGAAATTCTGAGCTATATGACATTAAAGATAAATGCTGCAAAATGGTTTTATTTATCCTCGTAAGTCCCTGTGTGTAATAATAATAATATTAGCAATTCAAACCTGACGTTTAAATATTAAATAAAGAATAACTGCCCAATGTAACTAGATTAAAAAAAACTTTTTATTAAATTGGTAAATGTACTTTAAATATATTTTGTTATTTTATGGTGAATATTAACAAACTTAATTCAATATTTTTTTACGTATTTTCAGAAAATCTTTGTTTTAAATATTTTTCTTTAATTCAAAATATATGAACCAGCAGACTTGTCCTTTGAATTACACAAATGGCGAAACTTTCATTCCCGGCCTAAAGCACTATTTTTGATATGTACTTTTAAAAGTATAATTATTAGGTTGTTAGAAATAAACTTGTTAAAAAACACGGAACTTACGAGAGTAAAAATGGTAAAGACACATTTAGCAAAACATTGACGACAGGATTTTTATTTATTTAACCTCTTAATGTCAAAGAAAACATTGAAAATACGGTGAAACGAGGGCTTAAAAATAATTTCGTAACACTAACCACTCTTAACAATCGGCTTCCTTCAGCCAGTGATTAATTTCAATCCATCACCGCAACAACCATATTTATAATCGCGTCAATTTTTCATCCTCCTCGCTCACACGTCCACTGCTTATTGATGGCCCAACCGGTACAATTACAATAATTGAATCAGGAAACAGTTCCCCTTTCGGGACCGGGGTATAAATAAATCAAAAGCCCTCGGACGATGCCCTGTGTTATTTGTTTGAGCGCGTATAAAAAACGCTCTTGTAAAAAGGTTTTTCAAAGTTAATTGTTTACTTTTTTTTAACATGAACTTTACGAATGAGAAAATATTTTTATATATTTAAGTCTGGAGCCAGTGGTATCCTTACTACTTTTTCGGTAGTAAAGTACTAGACTTACGTCTTAAATATATTTTTTATCTTAGGACAGTAAAAAAATTGTAAATGGGCAAACCATGTTTAAAACACTCAACTGCACCTTATATGGAATTGAACCTTTTAAAAAGATTTGCACAACTATACAGACATCACATACGAAGACGTGGCCTGAAATTGCTTTAAAAACTTAAATTGTCGAACATATTTATATTTTGATGTTACGCAAAACGTATTCCTTTGCCTAACAAATAATATTATCGTTGAAAAACTTCATTACCATAAACAAATGACGCGGATGGAAAAACCGCGGAACAGCGCGCATAGACTAGGAAATGGCGGGAAAGTTGGAACATGGCGTCCAGTTCAGATTTTCATTGCGAACAACCGGAAAGTCATAACTCCGATTGAGCTTGTTGTTGACGTTAATTGTAGTTATTTAATTGTCGTGATTAACATTAAGTTTGAAAAATGTTTGTTAATATGCAAAAAGAATGCATAGTAACCTATTTCATAACCTAAGCCTCATTCCTGTTGAGCTATTGACGTCTACCTAACCTAAGCAAAGCGTTATTTTGCTTCTTGAGACGTATTTCATTGGAAGAAAAAAATAAACCTCTTCCTACGTCATCATACAAATCACGAGAATCGACAATTTACTTATAAATTGATAGAGTAACTTTTAGAATATACCTATCTCATTGACTTATATATTACTTCGTAACCTAACTCCACTTAGTTGTATGCAATCGTCATTCAAAATAGAGTCAAGGTAACCTTTAAAAAGTATATAAATAGATTAAAAAGAAAATGTTTTTCTATCTTTATTGTACCAACTCGATCAGGTAAAATTTAAATAGCCTCTGTTTCTGTGATTCTTTTACTCTCTGGTAAGTGA
This sequence comes from Anania hortulata, assembly GCA_963576865.1. Classification (NCBI taxonomy): domain Eukaryota; kingdom Metazoa; phylum Arthropoda; class Insecta; order Lepidoptera; family Crambidae; genus Anania; species Anania hortulata. The sequence goes on along the minus strand of OY756395.1, from coordinate 16,393,892 downwards.
CCACTATAATATATTCTTTTAGCATTTATTTTTCGCTGGTTTCTGTTACTTACAGTTACATAATATTCCTTTGCCAACCCTAAAAAGAGAGATTTGCCTCTAGCTGTAATTTCCCTACTTGATTTTGATTTGTGGCTCTCAACAGTTTGTTTCAAGCATACCATCCTGTCAGCGGTTACTGCAAAATTAATGATGTCTTCAGTGCTGATGACTTTTATAACCAAACTCGTATGGTCCATCCGTCATTTATCATACGTTACGCACAGCCCTAAATGAATACAGGGTGGATCCAAATTACTAAATACATTTAAACGTCATGTCTGTTGATATACTCGAATGTGGTCTAAAAATGTTGATTTTTTTCTATTCCAAAAAGAAATACTTACTTATACGAGACAATTTCATTTTGAGGCACTCCGAAAAGTTTAAATTTTCTAGGTCGAAAATTTATTTTGTAGCAGACCTCGCAATTTGAAAGTATCCCTCCTGTATACGATTTTGTGTCGAAATCCTACCAGCCCAGACCATATTCGCGAGCGAAAGTTGACTCTCGTTCGGCGCAAAATTTCGCTATATTTGTATTAAGCCACGACATCTCATAAACTCTGTATCGACATCGAACGCGTATAAAACATGTTTGTGATAAGAGAATGCGAAAATTCCACTCGATATTGCATCTTAAGGTTGTAACTGTAATTTCATGCGTATTACGAATTTGTTTGTGACAATTCGACACGGGATAGTGTAGTTACATTGATATCGACATTAAGTAGGTTGTATTTAGTCGACATTGGTACATTTAGTCGATCACATCTTATGGACTTCTCGCGCTAGAGATCAATGTGGTTTTGTCCAGCAAAAGAATTATAATTCTCTCTTCTGTTGTTTGTGTGATGAGCATTTGAATTTGTACCAGATTCATTAATGTTTATTAATATAGTGGTAAATCTAACCGTACTAGTTTTGGTTAGTTTGGGGCTAGATAATTGGTGTAGTTGTTGAAACTATTTATGATTTATTATAGTTTTACAATAGTACTTTTTAAATTGTGAATTTTAAATTTTCAAATTGTCACTGTTATCTACTAACTGCCGAGTCGCTATCGTCCACTGAGTTACTTACACATTTAAATTTTTACTAGTGTAGACTAATCTTCTTAAAGAAAGTAAATGACTTATCTATTTTTAGTTCGACTCAGTAAGCGGTAACCCTATTAAGCAAATAAGATTAGAGCATGGTTTGTCCTTTTGTGACGATTACTCAGATCTAGTTAAGTGTTTTAGAAGCACTTTATTATGCCTAAAGTGTGAGATAAACTACTAGTAAATTATTTGTTACTATCCCTAATAATAACTAAAGGCTATTTCAAAAATAGGGATGCTCACAAATATTTATGTTAATGTTGTATTTCAACCTAATTGAAAAATCTTTTTTGTTAATAATTTTTGGTCTAATTTTTTAAACCTCCTTTCGGATTGCACTTAAGTCATGGTCTCACTGTATAATAAAGATGATCTATTGTATTTTTTATAATGTGTCACTTAGACTTAAATTCACAGATCTCTGTTAAATTACTAACGAAGGATTTCAAGTACCACTCACAGTCTGTCAAATGAACTAAGTGACTTACAAAACTTGGCCAAATTCGATCTTGGTTAAAAGATCTAAAGGTGGATTGTTTATTCACAAAAGCAGATAGATATTTGCTCTTTATAGTACACCATACAAAGCAAATTACAAATGATTTTTACAGAAATACGTACAATTTAGACGGTCTTATCGCTAATAGCGATCTCTTCATCACAACCTAATTTTAACGAAGTTTACGAAGTATTTAACGAAGTTCCAAACAAAAAGGTGTTCAGTAATCAACCCGTACCATGTTACCATCCCACGCGTCATATTGCGATACAAATCCAAAGTATCATAATGACAAATTTAAAGGTAATTTACTTTGCGGGAAGGAAAAACATTATTAATATTATCAACGCCTACAGTAAGCCTACGGTGCGTAATCAAAGGCCCGATAAGGGCATAATACATAGTTGTACTGCAATTAGGGGCAGTCAGTGGTTATGTAATTGTATGAAAACTGCCACAATATGCCATCTTTCTGTCACGCTATGGGATTGAAACTTTGGGAACATTTTTGACGACGTCCGTAGCCGAGAGGCGAGAATACCGGACTTGGTGTCGCTATCTCTAAGGTCCCAGGTTCGATTCCCGGTCGGTCAATGTAGGAAAATAACTTTTCTATATGGTCTCGAGTCTGGGTGATGAACCCCCCCCCCCCCCCCTTCCACCCGCGCAACAGGTGGCATGTTCAAAAATCAAACGTGTTGGTTTATGAGCATGCTTATTACTAGCATTGGGTGTTCACTCATGCCACTATACCTAGTGCTACCGCACTTGCTTATTAAAGGCATGCTTTCGTGCCACTAATGAGTATAGATAGATAGATAGATACTCTTTATTGCACACCACACAAAAAAAAAACAGTACAGTGAAACAATAAATTTAGAATGGTACAATTTAGGTGGTCTTATCGCTAAGAGCGATCTCTTCCAGACAACCTTCAGGTAGAGGAAAGTTGGAAAAAAAAAGTTATGAGGGGAGGCTGTAAAGAGTTTAGAGTAATTTTTATGTTTAATATATTACATAATATATTATATATTTATTACATAGATACTAAAAAATAAAATAATATACATACTTACACATTGTTATAAATAATGATCATACATAATATAAATACATATATGTATGAGTATGCCTGTTGTCAGTATCTTTAGTGACATCATTTACGGAAAAAACTAAAGAACACGTTTGTATGGATAGAGAGACGCTCTGCCCTCATGCACTGCTGGACGTGCCGCAGTTTCATATTTGCGGTCCGATACTAGTATGTGCTTTTAAACACATTTATTAGCCTCCAGAAGGCTTTTGATAAATGCGTCCTAATTATAACAAACATCAGAAGCCGATGTTAGCTGAAGAAATAATTGCACTGTAATTTGTATTACATGACGTTTACTTATGAACTATGTTTCTTAACATAAGCTAGTATTGAGTAATGACAAACCTGGTTTGATAATATTAGGTTGAATTAATATTATAATATATAAGGTGCTTCATAAATATCTGCAACGGCTGAAATGGGTAAAAGTATTGCTTTTATAGTATAATTTTTATGTCCAGAACATCATTAATTTTTTCATTAAAATAAATTATATTAAATAAAGATTAGGCTTTATTCTGTCTCAAACCGTCCACATCTGTCCAAAAATGCTAACGTTTCACATTATACCGCTCCCGCGCAGTGTCAAGGGCGGAGGACGAAGTGTGTTATGCAAATTGAAGCAAGTAACCATTTATTTACTGTCTTTTCGCAAATAATTGATTACCGATCCGGGGCACGTAATTCCTTCACTATCGTAATCTATATAAGCAATACTTTTACCCATTTCAGCCGTTGCAAATATTTATGAAGCACCTTATATAATAATTAATAATAAATATTATTAAACATTATAATATAAATGTGAAAATGTGTATGTTTGGATGTTTGTTACGGATTAATGACTGAACGAAATTGCCTGAAATTTGGTTTGTATATTTTATGTTTTATACATCCGCTTTTGTGTTTCCGTTAGATTATTGTCCATTCCTCTTTAACGTGATTATAAAGTCTGCAAACGAGGTCGCGGGCCAAAGCTATGCTCAATAATTTATTGCGTAAGCAACCTTGATCTTATGGCCACCATTATGATGGGTGGCCATTTTTCCTAGGCTTCTTATATAATCGTTATGTGTAGTTATAGTTTTATGATATTAATAATTACCACTGTTTGTCTCACTCTTTCTTTGCAGCAGTAGAAACTTGCTTTATTACCTGTAACAAAAATGAATAAATATAAATATGTGCAATAAACAAATATTATGTTCGGGATTTCTCTGAAGAATAAAATCAGAAATGAGGTTATCCGACAGAAAACTCAAAGAATAAGCAAACTGAAGTGGCACTAAGAATCGAAAACCGATGATAGACGTGTCCTTGAGTCTTGGCAAACGTAGCGTAGCTACATTTTAGGACTTCTGCGACAGATGAAACCGGCCCACTGCCACTACAGTTTGCTACGTTTTAGGACAATGACCATTACTCTACTTTTCTGCCGAATAACCACGTTTTGGTATTTTATCCATTAACAAAATTCCAAGCATCGACCTTTCCATACAATATGCGACCGAAAACTCCAATTGTCATAGTCTCGAAGTAAGAAATTAACATTCCTGTAGTTACGAGGTACCAGATTATGAATTTTACCAAGTGAGTCGCCCAGCATTCCCAGACCCGAGCGGTAAGTAAAATTCGTTACAAAAAAAATATCTAAACCCGGAATAAAAGTAAATGTTATTATTCTACTATTATTAAATAAAAAAAAACTCAAAACCATCTTCATTCACAGGGATGTCAATTTAAAGAATGGGAATTTATTTAACAACGTTTATTGAATTATTTTTACTTGAGATCGGTTTTACGAGCCATTACAGGGATTAATGGATTGAAAGGGGATCTTGAGATTCCGCAACACGGCAGCATACAATAAACTTGGGGTCGTAAAGCCAAAGTAGTAATGCTACGTAAAATAATATTTGGTTACAAGAAAACTTGTTAATTGTATTAATAGTAGCGTATTTTTGTTAAATGAGTATGTACCTAATAGAAAATTATTAAATGCAGATATAGTTACGTGCCTACAATTTTACGTAAATCGAAATTGTCTGCCCTAAAAATGTAACTACGATCTCTTTTTATGGTACGTTAGGTGACTTTTGAAAATCAGAATGTGACTTTATAGATATTTAAAATGAATTAAGTACTTATTTACTTTTTTAATTCTACAATAAACAATTACCTAACTACTCGTATAATGTAATGACAAACGTGTTAATATCGCTAAATGTAATTATTAAATAAAAATGTATTACAAATTTGTTTTAAGTTCTTCTGCACATATCATAAAAATATACGCAAAAAAGTGTTAAGATATTAAATTATATTTATTACCGAGCCCCAGGCTCTATGGACGGATGTCGTAAAAATAAAAAAGTAAATAAATCACGCCTGTGGCGGGACGGTTTAATAACCCTGACAAATTATTGAGTCATTACTTATAAAGTCGTTCTATTAGGTAGAGCAAAACTTATTTTATTACAATTTCTATATTTATAACTTAATTAACTTTTGCCGTCCGTGATTTTATTCAGGTTGGCATTATTATGGACACAGATTTTTCCCTATTTGTTACATAGTTAAGAAGGCAGCCTTTCAAGATTTTATTGATACTCGCCCTTACTTTTTTTTCAGCAAAGAAATTAATGAACTTCATATAAAATGGCGAAAGTGCTTTATAACAATGGTACGTAGGTAATTTTATTGATAAAAAATATTATAATTAAATACATACCTAATATATTTTTTGTTTTGCTTTTACTTATAACACCAATTTTGACATTATTATCAATTCTATAGTCACAGATGCGATCGTCTTCTGTTAATTATTCGGGAGCGAACCGTTTTCGGGAGTACTGATATCTACCTATCTACCACAATTTTGATCCTTACAAAATTAGACATAAAGTTGATAATTGACCTACTACTGTCGCAACCGCGGTACGTGACGCCATTTTGTGGCGCGGCCAATTGTCATAAAATGGCGGCGGTTGACGAATGAGTTTATTTGGCAGTTTTATGGACATTCCAAATTGCCTCGTTCGGGTTTGTGAAATTTACGGCTCTTAGAAATGGGAGTGAACTAATACACGTTGATATTGAGTTAATTGTGTTCCATTTACTGTTGGCGTGCCTAAAATACTTAATTAATTTTAATAAACATAAATTTTCACCCAAGTTTAAATTAAAATTAAGCAAAACTATGAACGACTTTCGTGAGAATAATAACAAATAGCAGCGGATAAAGAGTGTCATAATATATATATTTTTTAATAATCTTTAAAATTAGTACTTAATTTTACATACCTAGAGTTTATTAAAGAAACAACCAAAACGCCAGCCAAGTTTCAAATGTAAAATCTAAACCCAGTTTGAATTAAAATAAACAACCACGAAATCAAATAGTGCTTTTGCACCCAAAACTTGTACCTAACGATTCGTACAAACCCGATTTGGAGGAAACATGGTTACATCGTCGTAACTCCGGCCCTTGTGCACGACGTTTCCAGCCAGAAGCAAAACGCCTAGATTTTTCTAGCGAAACACGCTAAATTGGCAAATAAGACCCGCGAATGTTCTGGTACAGTGAGGTGCAAGGAAAATACATGCATGAGGAAAGTATTTAAACTAAACTTAGGAATATAATAATAACTTTAAATTTTAGTAAGTATTTAAAAAATACAATCACTTTTTGTAAATGTTTTAAATAGGAATCCAATAGCTCTGTTTGATGCACGTGCAATGTTATTCAGTATGTTTTATATAATATACATGCATACATAATACTTTATACTATTAAGGTACTTATTTATTTGTTACTTTCTTTTATGGGGTTATTCTACTGCTCTACTGCTTATACTTTAATGGCCACCATCGAAAAAAAAAACTTCCCCATACTGAACCGCCGACCATTGCAGCTGACATCAGCTTGAGTGGAGAAGTAAAAAATATTTGAGATTTCGATGTCGGTCTCATAGAAACGGTCGGTGTTTTTAAGCAGTAGAATCATCCCCTAAGATAAGATAAGATAAGATAAGATTTTATTCATAATATTCATTGCATGTCAAGAAATAGTAAATTACATCATTAATTTAAATTAATTACAAATCCTCATCAAATTAACTTAAAAATAATAATCAATCAATAACAATTAAATGTCAATATATAATAAAATCAGGTGTTAAATAAAGTTACAATAAATAATAATAGATTCTATTGGGTGATTGTATAGCTTAAATACAACAGCATTTTCTATTAGGTTGTATCAAACGAATTCTAAACCATTTGAGATGATATAAAACTAAAGCGTAGCTACTGGTAATTCTGTTCCATAAATTTTACTTATTAAAATTTATTTACAACTCCATTGCATTTTAATAGCGGTGTATAAGGGCCTGAAAATCTATTTTCTATCGTGACCATCAACCATTAACAAGCTAATAAGTCTATCGACGCCTTTCTAAATGACATATTATTATTTTATCATTACCATAACAAGCAGCGCTACATCTAAACATAAAGTAGAAAGATACAGAAAAGCCACTCTAAGGAAATTGCGAATACTGACTCGTGAGTGAGTCGTATGAGGCTTGTTCTAACCGTAAAGTTCAGCGACTGAAACTGGCTTGGTTCGAAATTAGAACATAATTGTTCAAAAACAGGTTGACAGTTTGATTTTGTGAATCGTTTTCTTTTTGAAAACTGTCGAAATATTTTACTAGGTTTAAATTTATCAACTTTCCAAAATAATTCTTGACTGTATGCCAATGCGTTGTCTATTATCCTGTTAACGCGTTAAATGTGAAACAAGCCTACTGTTTCTATTTACCTAAGCTGTAAAACCTGTTGACGTGTACTATTCTGGGACTAGATCCGGACGCTCGGAAGAACTCACGAGATTATGACGATTAAGGTTGATTGGTTAGAAAGCCTAGTATCGATTCGCTAAGGGTTTTGCGAAAACTTGGAAATAGCTCAGAGCATGCGGCTTATTCTAATAACTTTGCAAAAGCAGACACTTGGCCTGTAGATGGAAATCGATTGATTAAATAGATAGATAGATAGATACTCTTTATTGTACATACACCACACAAATAAGTAGATAGTTTGAGTAGTTTGATTTCAAAGCGTTAAAAATACAATAAACCTCGGTTTTAGTAATTTTAGTTATTGTAAACATTGACAATAAATTAAAAGTCTGGCAAAGTATATAATTTCCATAAGGCTCCCAAAATTCAGACTGCAAATTAAACTACCTTATAAAATCCCTGACTAGTTATTACGAAATTAGCATAAAACGCGCACTTTCCTTGGGCGGCAGTGTACAAAATGGCCTGTACCGAACTAGCCCGTTCCGCGATGTGAAAATGATTTACGTAGTCGAAGAAGGAAAAGCAGCCGATTTCCCCGCTACATAAATCCGAGGCAGCCCGACCTAAAAGAGTTATAAACGAATCACATATTTCCATTCAGTCCCGACCAGTATATCGTATGGGGAGTGTGTTCGCCCGGAGTATTTCATTACGTTCTGTACAAGATTCAGTAACTGAGTTCTTTTGTTGGAGAGAGAAAAAGAAGTATTAGTATTTTTTATATTACTTTTGACCTACTAACTTATATAAAATAAACTGCACAGTAAAGTAAAGTACTTTTTTATATTGATCTTTTTAAATATATGTCGGCACGTCCACAAAAATAATCAGTTTACCCTAGAGAATACCACATGGCGTTAAGTCAACTTTTAGTATGTTTTTTGTAATTTTAAATGAAATAAAAGCATAATTATCATGTGAGTATTTTTAATGTTAACATGTAAATTATTTTACACAATCATAAATAAGTACCATCACACTTGCCAAGTATAGGAAGGCTTAAGGGACTAAGCGCTTGAAAGATAAAGAATTGATGCCCAGGACCCCTAGCATGACCACCAAAACAAGATAATGATATAGCGATTGATCGACACTAACTGTATACTTTTTTAATATGATAGATATATCCGCCATGTTGAATCACCGTGCCGGTGACCTCACATGCCATGATCGCCATTTTGATAAAAATAAATTGAATATAGCGGCTTTAATTAAGTATAATTAATAAAATATATTGACAGTTGTTGTCGATAAATCGCTATATAATATCAGCAGCTAGAGCAATGCCGGTATTTCGACAAAGAATCACATACTGTTATAATTTTTAGGATACCCACTGTGTAACTATAAAATAAATGTCGTTTTATAATTAATATACATAACTGTTTTAATGGGTATTAAGGAGTAGTTTATTTACTGTCCGATTTTTTCGAATCCCGTTCCAAAACTTTTTGAAGTTGAGCTCTTCCCAACTGCTTTCAGTCTAAATGAGTAAACGGAGGACTGCTTCCGTTTGTAGCTACTGTCTGTCGTGTCCTTTAAAGTGAATTCAGCTAGCGATGATGGAAACAGTGCTGCCAAATGGTCTGGATCCGACGACTGGCAATAAAACAGAACGAATAAACAAGTAGTGTTGAGGCTATTCTAGTTTTTACATTCGAAACCAAATTTCGGTTTTGGTGTCGTCTTGAAAATTTAAAACAGTAATAAGTAATTAAAGTGAACAAACACGATCTACTAGAATGTGAACCTCCGCTTGGTAATTTGTAATATAAATTTCGGTGTGTACTAGGCAATTTTTACCATTAAGTTTTAGTTTAGATTTATATTGAAGTTTTATTATTATTAGAATTAGCCTTTAGAAGACCACTTCTGGACATCGGCCTACCTCACGCACGCAACAGCAAGTGGTTCAAGGCCGGCAGGATTTAATTTTTATTCCACAATCACACCAATTGTATAGCCCCAGACAAAGCAAAGCTTGTAATATGGCGACTAGTTAACGGATAAACATACTTAAATACTTTTATAAACATCCATGACTAGGTACAAATGCTCGTGCTCATCACACAAACTACACCCGACCGTCGTCAAATTATATATCTTTTAATTATCGCTATCTCCTGTTATAACACACTGTAGCCTGTAGGTATATTAGGTCCTACAAAAAACTGTTGGTAGACCTTTTTAAATGAATTAAAAAGAGATAAGTTCACTTCATTAATATTAATAATAAAAGCGTACCTACCTAAACCACTTTTATTTTACAAATCGACAAACTACTAACTTAATCCGAAACCCTAACAAAGCAATATAAAGAATAACTAAATAATGTTTATTTCTTTAAATTAAATAATTTAAGTCAATATAATTCAAGAACTTCGGTTTCAATCCAACTCGGTATCTACCTCTCCGATACTAAAACTGCGCTGCTCAGACACTACTTACACAAGACAGTTCGGAAGCTAATCCAGGGCAACACGAAAATAAAGTCCCACTTCATTGTTCTGTGGAACTTTTACTTCATTCGTTGTTAAGAAACTTCGTCTAACCCCTTTACAGCTCGGCGAGATCTTTGTGACCAGTTATAAACGTTTTACAATCTCGAAAATTGTCAGTAAAACTGTCTTAAACCATAATTTTGACAATAATAAATATTAACTTTTGAAAGAAAAAACGACCGCCTCGGTCAAGAATTGAACCCATGTCTCTCCGCAGTGCGGGCTAGTGCTCTGAACTATCGACGTTAGCTAACATATCGAACCTGTTTCATCAAGAAGTGTAACTCTATTATATTAGCTATAAATATTATACAGGGTGTCCCGTAAAGAGCGTGACAAACGGAAACCGTAGATAGAACAAAAAAGGGTGTATGTCCTGTCCGAAATTAGACTTCGAAAAAGACGCGCCATTTTTACACAAATTGCGATATTGAGTTGTATTTTTTAGCAATTTTTTTAGGAAATCTCAATTTACCTAAAACGGTACGACTTTCAGTAGGTCTATTTTTGGAAAAGAGATAGAGCTTTTTATGCTCTCTCAACAGTTTTCGTTTAGCACGCTGTTCATGGAATAACCTGTGACGACCGTCTGGTGTAGTGGTTCGCGTTCTGGACTAGAAAGCCTAGCAGTTGGGGGTTCGAATCTCGCAGGGGCAAATGTTTGTATGATGAGCACGACCATTTGTACCCGTTTCGTTTCGTATTCGTTACCTATCGATATCAAATATTAACATGGACCTTCATTTGTTTACTTCAATTCTGCAAGATTCGTAATTCAAATCCGTAGAATATTTAAACGATACGAAAGAAACTCATGGCTTATTTCCCATAATGAACTCGTATTATTTAACTAACGCTAAAATCTTCTTGAAACTAAATTAACCGCTTATTAATTATGTAGGTACACATTTGCTCATTTATCCCCGTACTTAGCCAATTAGATGCCGACATAAACGGTATTAGTACACAGGATATTAACTATTCACTTTCACATACGCAAATGTCTATTACACATTATGCCTAAGCGTTGGTATTCAATTAATAATTACGGCAGCCAACATGGTTTCGACGGTGGCTTTCATCCCTATCAATGGGCTTGATAAGGATGTCATATAAGAATTAAATCGATAAGTCACAAAAGAAACAATGGCATGACGATTTGGAGAGCCACAACTGCAAGAATAAGTGCACTTTAGCCCTCAATGAACCATGGGGAGCGGGGGGGGGGACTTGGCAGAGACCTTTGCCTGGCAGTAGGTTAAGTGATTCTATTAATCAAAATTATGTATTCATCATCATTTCAGCCATAGGACGTCCACTGCCGAACATAGGCCATCCCAATTGACTTCCAGATTGGCCGGTTGGAAGCGGCCTGCATCCAGCGTCTTCCTGCTACCTTTACCAGATCGTCTGTTCACCTTGAGGGTCGACGTCCTACGCTGTGCTGTGTCACGTACCGCGTGACCTCCATTCTAGAACCTTTCAGCCTCATCGGCCGTCAGTTCTACGTGCCATGTCCCCGCCCACGTCACTTCAGCTTGCTAATCCGTTGGGCTATGTCAGCAACATTTGTTCGTTTACGGATCACCTCATTTCTGATTCGATCTCGCAAGGAAACACCAAGCATAGCCCTTTCCATAGCACGCTGTGCGACCTCGAGCTTTTTTTATGAGGCCCATAGTGGGAGGCCACGTTATTATAATTATGTATTACCTATCTTGGAATAAAAATAAAACTACAAATTCAAAGTATGGGAGAGTCCCACAAACTATTCAATAGGTCATAAAACTAGAAAGTAGTATCTGAAATGAGAAAAAACCAAGTTTACAAACAGTCATTAATGGAAAATGAGCATTTTAATACGTAACATTAGTGAAAAAATTTTGATGTTTGATTTGATTTCGATATCGCTATTTTATTCAGTATATTCGACACCCCTAGCCTGGTTTCTCGCAAATATCCATGCAATTACTCCATTTCCACCCCTTATTAGGCCTAATATTTTAGAACCTGTAGCCTAGAACCTACCAAAAGCCAGTTTAAAGGAATAGAAGTTTAAAGTATTTGAATTAGTTAATAATCTACAAGTTTTTTTAATAACTTGTAACAGAATTGTAGATATCATACCATAATTCTGTATTCATAATGAGTTTTCTCAACTTATGTAATTACATAACTTGTTATTAGTTGATTAGTTCATTAATGGTTCAACAAATATTTATTATTAAGGTTATATGAAGTACCTATCAATTTTGTATAAGTTCATTTACTTATTAATTTATTTCAAAACTCCGCACTGTATTTACCATAGAAATCATATTTTAAAACTTAATAACACTACAAGGTTATGAAACTAATTTCTATATCATGTAAAAGGACAATCATGTTACTTTGATTACATGTCCAATAAATAAAGTATGCAATTCAAGTAATTGATATTAGAGCGAGGGAGAAAGTGGCCTGTCTAGGGCATAATGAGAAAATTTATAATATTGCGCGGGAAACCAGCCCGTTGGAGCTTTAAGCGGGGAAATGAAAATGTATAGAAGTGTAATACATTGATTAACTTTCGCGTTTACTATCTTTAGAAATAATTGGTTGGATTGGTTCAATTAGTTATATTTTCATTACTGATATTCCAGCACTGTGCAAGGGTCATAATTTCGTAATTATCCATAAAGGAAATAGATCGATTTACCAGTAACGCTGTACATCTTAAGCGTTTTTTTTCCGTAAAAAAATATAGGGATACAGAGGTAGTACTATTTCTAATTAATTTCCTCCTATCATTTCCTATCTCAAAATTAACCGACAAAGAGATAAATTATTTTATAATATTAATACCTATCTTTCGATTTCGAATTGAACCAAACCCGGAATCAAACCCAGAATCATTTGCGTTCAAGACAAATTACCACATCATCATCATCATCATTTCAGCCATAGGACGTCCACTGCTGAACATAGGCCTCCCCCATTGACTTCCAGATTGGCCGGTTGGAAGCGGCCTGCATCCAGCGTCTTCCTGCGACCTTTACCAGGTCGTCTGACCACCTTGTGAGTGGACGTCCTACGCTGCGCTTGCCGGTACGCGGCCTCCATTCTAGAACCTTTCTGCCCCATCGGCCATCAGTTCTACGTGCTATGTGCCCCGCCCACTGCCACTTCAGCTTGCTAATCCGTTGGGCTATGTCAGCGACTTTTGTTCGTTTACGGATCTCTTCATTTCTGATTCGATCTCGCAAGGAAACACCAAGCATAGCCCTTTCCATAGCACGCTGTGCGACCTTGAGCTTTCTTATGAGGCCCATAGTGAGAGGCCACGTTTCAGTTCCTTATGTCATCACTGGTAACACACACTGGTTGTAGACTTTCGTCTTGAGGCACTGAGGTATTTTGGACCCTACCCTCAACCTCATGGCAGAACGACATTCAATGGCACTGCAGACCTCCGTCGACGCTAAGGCATATCGGCAGCTCAATAGACGGATATGGAAGTCCTTGCGACATGATATCCGCAACTTTAATACCAACAGTATTAAAGAGGCGATAGAGCGGAACCAAGGCTCCAAAGTTTTCGCAAGAGATGTCTATTGGGCAAAGCCAGCTGACGAAGCTGAAGACGGAGGATGGCAGTATAACGTCGAAAAAAGCCGAAGTTTTGGGGGAGATCGAGAAGTTCTATCGGCAGTTATATACATCGGTCACTAAACCTGTAAGTAGCTCAGCCGAAGATCCAAGAGCTAAGCTGACCCGACACTATACCGAAGATATCCCGGACATCAGCCTATACGAGATTAGGATGGCCCTCAAACAGCTTAGGAACAACAAGGCGCCGGGTGATGACGGAATCACATCAGAGCTTCTGAATGCGGGTGGAACACCGATACTGAAAATCCTTCAGAGACTCTTCAACTCCGTCTTGCTCGAGGGAATAACGCCGGAGGCGTGGAACAGGGGTGTGGTGGTGCTCTTCTTCAAGAAAGGAGATAAAACCTTATTGAAGAATTACAGATTTCTAAGTACACACTTCTAAGTCATGTCTACAAGCTGTTTTCGAGAGTCATCACGAATCGTCTCGCGCGTAGGTTCGATGACTTCCAGCCAGCCAGAACAAGCCGGTTTCCGAAAAGGCTTTAGTACCATAGACCACATCCATACGCTGCGGCAAATTATACAGAAGACCGAGGAGTATAACTTGCCACTATGCTTAGCGTTCGTGGACTATGAGAAGGCCTTTGATTCGATCGAGACCTGGGCAGTGCTACAGTCTCTCCAGCGGTGCCATATTGACTATCGGTACATCGAGGTGTTGAAGAGTTTATACAGAAACGCCACCATGTCGGTCCGAGTACAGGAGCAGAGCACGAAGGCGATTCCTCTGCAGCGAGGCGTAAGACAGGGAGATGTTATATCTCCGAAACTGTTCACCGCTGCATTGGAAGACGCTTTCAAGCTCCTGAAATGGAAAGGATTTGGCATCACCATCAACGGCGAGTACATCACTCACCTTCGGTTTGCCGACGATATTGTGGTCATGGCAGAATCGCTTGAAGACCTCAGCACAATGCTCGATGACCTTACTCGAGTCTCCCAACAAGTAGGCCTGCGAATGAACATGGACAAAACCAAGCTCATGTCGAATGCCCGTGTTGCGCCCTACCCAGTATCCGTTGGGAGCTCTACTCTCGAAATTGTTGACAAATATGTCTACTTAGGACAAGTTATCCAGTTGGGTAAATCCAACTTTGAGAAGGAGGTCAATCGTCGAATCCAACTCGGCTGGGCAGCGTTCGGGAAACTACACCACGTCTTCTCGTCCAAAAAAAATTACCACTCCACTACACTATTATAAGAAAGTGTAATACGTTTAAAATCCTGATAGAATCTAGGTGTTTGGAGTTTGGTAACAAAATTGAACACTTTCTGAGTGGCTTATGTGAGCGATAATAATAAAATAAAAATTATTTATTACAATA
This sequence comes from Anania hortulata, assembly GCA_963576865.1. Lineage (NCBI taxonomy): Eukaryota > Metazoa > Arthropoda > Insecta > Lepidoptera > Crambidae > Anania > Anania hortulata. The sequence continues at coordinate 16,378,807 of OY756395.1, read as the reverse complement.
ATCAAGCAAGTAGTTACAAAAATATTTCCACAAAATGATGGCAGCATACATGTTCGCGGACCTACCTATTATAATTAAAGAATACTTGTGTTAGTTTGTCAATGCTTAGTAAGTGAGAATGAAATTTTGTACAAATTAGGTAGTATATTTCTACGCTGTTTTCGTTCTCCAACACAAAATTATTCAACCTCTGGTATTTTTTACTACGAGTAGTTTATTTCAAGATGTGTACAACATAATTAGATATTCTAAGCTATTTAAGAAATCATTTACATTGTAGGTAGAAATAATCTAAACCAATGTCAATTTTAATAAATAAAAAGAATTCACAGAAATATAGCTTTGCCCTGCTGCATCGCCCCGGTACTACATAACTGGTACATACACTACATACTGGTGGCACTTTTTTTTACAAGAAATAGGTACAGTTACAAGACGTAGTAAGTGCGAGCTAATCAGGTTATGTATATATGCACTCTCGTCTCTAACTAACTCTCTCTCGTAACTAATCGTCTACTTTATAATAATTATCCTTTTTTATAAGGATTTTTAATGTAAATTTTGAACTCGTAACAGGTAATTCAACAAGAGTCTCAGGTACTTTATTGAAAAATTTAATACATTTCCCCGCGAACGAATTATCAACTTTGTGTAGTCTGAAGCTCGGAATGTGTAGCGATAGGTACTTTTAATTACATTGTATAACATTTATTTAAAACACTATAACCTTACAAACCAAACGTAATGTGAAATCAAACGTAATGTAAAATAATTATATCGCCAAAAGCGATATAATTATTTAGATAATATTCATTTTTTTTTGTCTTAATTATTATTATATTTAATAGACTCTGGTAAAAGTAATATTTGGACATGTAGATAGGGCAAATAATAAAAAATTAAAGGCTACATTAAGGCGGTAAATAAAAATTTATTACAAATATCAACTCGTGAACTGCGGCATAGCTCAAATTGAAAGGACACGTAGTTTCTAATCAAATAACCTTTAACCATATAATAAAAACTAATGGTAGGTAGTTTAATCATGTACATTCTTAATCAATCAATTATACAAAAAAACCTTAGATCACCTTAGATCATAGTTAATCTGCCTTTGTGACAGTCCTTTTTTGGTCAAAGCAATCTAAGAAAATATCTATAATATTAATTACTTTAAGTAAGTCAGAAAATAAATAGGTAAATTCACTTTATCTTGAAGCCTCAGAACAACGCAGAAGTTGCTTGCATTTGCATCTTGACGTGAGACGTGTTGACGTCATAAGATAGGCATTGATAGAGTTAACTGGAAAATTTCACATTTGTTTTTGAAGCATGCCATGCTAATTACCACTTACTTTAATAGTACGTGTATTCGTGTACATTGGCTTGCTTATTTACCTGGGTTGTGTCACATTTTGGGTCGCGGCGGAAATCCAATAACGAAATGAAACGAGGGAAATTATCCCCGTAAAAGAGATTACAGCGAGCAAACCCGGCGGAAACGTTAAGTGCTGGTTTGTGAAGCTGATTTGAAAATCGATACGTATCAGATATTTTATATTTCGTTACGCCTCAGGCTTCGTATCTTGAAATATATTGGTTTAATTTTAATTTTCCCTTTTATTAATGTAACGTTTGCATCGTGTTTTTAATAGATAATATGCAATTTAGGGCAAAGCGTTCGGTAATTGTAAAATGATTATGGATATACCTAGTAATTAAAAAAAATATATTAACAGCGTGAAAATCAAAAATAATTTTCAATTAGAAAAATCGCGCAACCAAATTCAAATCATAATATGTTTAGACTACAAATAGTAAATTAAAGTAAACACAAACGCATTTCGTGTAAAAACCAATCGTGTCAAATTTTGCGTACAATATAAGCACACCAATAATAACTGTCATAGTCTCTAAGTAAAGAATTAGCATCTTTGTGGTATTCCAGCACACTAGGTCTCGATTATATTTTGAAAAGATCGTTTTGTGTATTCACCCGAACCAGAAATCGAACCTTCTCCTTTCTTTCCTTCCTTCTCCGAGATCCTTTGGGTTCAGGGGGAATTACCGCGCTACACCAATTGGGTCGTCGGGTTAAATAGAACATGTTTCTTTTTGTATATTACCGAGAGAATATCAGTAAGCCTCTAAGAAATTGTTTCGTTCATTTGGGCATATAGGTAAACCTAATTAATAAAATAAACATTCACTTGTGTCAATTCTTTTAAAAAAATACGAACATCTGTAACTTGCTAGGTAAAATAACCCAACTTTCAATTATTTATAAATTGTTACAGGTTTGACACATGTAGATGTTATTTTAATTAGTTAGGTTTATACGTTCGAATGATCGAACATTTTTCTTAGTAGGTTTCCAGAATGCGGCTTGCGGCAGAGAATCAGAACTAATGACCAAACCGAGGCAAAATATATTGAAAGTCACACGAAATCCCTTCTAGTAAATCACTCTTTACTTAGCCGCTAATTAAAAAATATTTAAAAGTGTCCGTAAATGGAAAATGTGTTCGTTAAGCGGCCACCTGTTCTGCAATAATTAAGAACAACTTAATTAACAATCGGATAAAGAACGCGTCGTAACCGTCGTTTCGCGAATGCTACGTTAAACTGTAATTGTGACTTTTAATTAAACTATAATGGACCGACAAGCTTTTAGTCCATTCGTTTTTCTGAAATAAACGTGGGAAACCAGTTATGGGATCCAGAAGTGTAAATAAGGAAAAGTAATCAGACATTATCATTTTTTTGCTATTAGTTTATTTTACAACCATAAAAATGTTATTTCTACCAAGCATACCATTTTCAATCGAATTTAAAGAGTACCTAGACTCCGAGACTGTAATTTTATATGGTATTTTACTATATTTTGCCATAATTTCGCCAAATGTAAACCGTTTTTGCAGAACCGGCAGCTGATCGACAGATATGTAAGTATGACTAATTTATGTAATTTTTTACTCTCATTTAAGCGGGGATGCTAATATTTTTTTTTCTTAGTTAACATTAAAACTATGTGAAAAATCCCCATACAAAATATATCTGATCAGCTGACCTACCTGCTAACTTGAATGTTAACTATGTTCGATGTTGGTCCCATCCCATAGTGAAAGTAAACCCCCTATGCAGAAATAGATTGAAAATAAATAAAACTATATTTGGTAGTTAAAGCTGCACAGTTTTTATTTACGACATCCCATCGTTACTTCCAACAATTCATTGACAAACACGTTATTTTTGCATGTTTTCGTTGTTGTATCGATCGTTTTGAGTTGCATCGTTTTTGTTTTTTAGGTTAGGTTCGGTGAGAATTTTAACTGCCTACCTACTTCGATACAGCTACAGCTCTCTATAGGTTGGGCGGACAAACAGATAGGCAAATTAGTTTTATAATGTCCCGTTGGTAGTATTTAGGTATGGAATCCTAAAATTATAAATAATTTCTACAAGAAACTAAGCGATGCTTGTACTATGGTGGCTAGATAACAGATAGATATATTTAACTCCTCTGGCGCCCCGCTTCAAATGGGAGGGCTCAATATTGGAACCGTTGCTATTTTTGATCTATATTAACGATTTCCCTTTATATTCTAAAGACTCCTGTGAGATAGATCTGTTTGCTGATGATACTTCTTTAATCTTCAAATCAAAAAGAGGCGAAGAAATATTTGACGATGTAAACGGAGCTCTCTCTAAGGTATTAAACTAATGTAGACCGTATATTTATATATGAATGCTCGTGGTCATCACATAAACTTTTTCTTCTTGCGGGATTCAAACAACCACCTCGCTTTGTGGTCTGGAGCGAGAACCATAAGACTAGACGGTAGTCAAAAAGTTTTAGATCTTCTCAATTACTTTTAAATTTAATCATATTATTTGTCTTTCTATAACATAGTATTTAGGCGCCTAGTTGTCGTCATTGAGTGATAAATAAACAGTTGGTATATATACATTTATACCAGTTAAGAGGGTCGGAGGGAAACAGCCCTCCGAGGCACTCATGTCGCGCTCCCCAGCAATACATCACATCATGTGCAGTGACAATTGCAACTGAGACCCTCACTGGCTACTAGTGGTAATAGTTTTGCTGATTGTTCTCGAACGTTAAACACCAACTTGTAGTTTAAATTAACTACATAAGGGGAATTAATACAAGAAAATATAAATACCTACTGCGAATAAAGAACACAAAAAAATAACTAAACCTGTATTGACAGATCCCTCTATCCCTCTGACTTCATTTAAAGTTTAGTGACGTTTTTAAACGAAAAAATAAAAAATTTAGACCCTTACTAAAATTTGCGCATTTGCGAGGTTTTTAATAAAATACATATTACTGTTTCTTTTAAGGAGAGATATGTCAACAAATTATCATACTACTTAATTTTCCTAAATAACTGATCTAAGCACAGTCATAAATACATATTAGATGATTCGAATCGGTTAGTACCCAGTAAAAGTCCTAGGTTTTAGGTGACTGATATATCATTAATTACTGCGTGCTTAGGCACTAATTAATAACACGCCTAGGCGTATGCGAAACGATTAATTATTACTAATCTGAATTGTATTGAAACGCTTATACCTATTTTGAGTTTAAGTAGGTACCTATCTCTACCTATGTGAATTATCATTCACAGTGATGTAATCGGAAAATTACTAATCCGAATTACCATATTTTTTATTATATTTTAACTATCTTCGGGATTAAACTTCGAAAGCGTAATGATATCAAACCACAATTGTTTTTGTGACTGTAATGTACTATTTACCCATTTAGAAAAAAAATAAGCCTGTCTCTCAATTTTTATGCCTCGATAGAAAATAGGCAATGACTAGAAACTAAAGTCCTGGTTTACAAAAAAATCGAAAAGAAATTAAAACTTAAAAGCTACAAATATCACTGAACATATACAGGCCCGTATAGCTCAACAATAACCTTGTAATCACATATTCTATCATCATAGTGTCATCAACTTTAGTTCTATGGCTTTTAAAATATGTTTTTTTTTTGTCTTTTTATACAAATCCAATCGGCTGTTTGGTAATTTTGTATAGGAAGTGGTTCCTACTAATATGTATTATAGAAAGTTTGTGAGTATAGATGGATGTTTGTTACTCTTTCACGCAAAAACTACTAAATAGATTTTAATAAAACTTGGCATACAGATAGACCATGGCCTGGATTAACACATAGGATACTTTTTATCCAGGTAAGGTCAACGCAGACGAAGTCGCGGGATAAGAGCTATCCCACTTCCTACTAATATTATAAATGTGAAAATAAAAAAGTTGTGCAGAAAATCCTTTATGAATAAACTATAAACCACGCGAACGAAGTCGCGGGCAACAGCTAGTAAATAATATTCATGCAAATTTGTAAAAGTCATAGAACAAAAGTTTTCACCGTGATGTATAGATATGTTGTTACAAGGTTATCTTTGAGTTAGAGGACACCCTATATATATAAGGGTGATTGGTGTACTCTATCTATGGACTTCCGATTGACACAATTTTTTATGTCAACCTGCATTCGAATATACCAATGTGTCATTATTACATAAATTCAAAACTTCCAATGCGCACAGAGGGTCTCTATCACCAGTGTGCGAAACTTCGAAATTTCCCATACAAAGAGGTTTCACCCCGACATATGAATGTAATGATACGACTTGTCACTCAGCCCTCCAGACTCGTACCAAATGAGCGCACTTCAAAAGGACTCCCCTTGAAACACCCTCCAATGCATTTGGTTGCAGGTGCCTACAATTTTTCTTTAGAGATATAAATTCGAATAGAGTGGCGATGTCTTATGTATACGATAGGTACCAAGAAAACACTGTCACAGACTGCCGTCAAAACTTTGCCAAAATGTGCCAAAGTTTCTTTGAAATAAAGTTGAAATTGGTAAAATGACTGCAAGAATCGCGCGACTTGATGGAGTATGTATAACATGGAACAAATACAGATGTGTTTTATAGCCAAGAGTAGTTCCTTTTGTGCACAAATTTTGACGGATGTATTTATAAAATGTAAGAGAAGTGATAACGTCTTTATTAGAAAGCATTACTCTCTAGAATGTTTTTGACAACAGGGACGTGAATCAAACACAGATAGTTTTGGGACGTCAGAATAAGGGAGAATTTTATCAAAGCTGAAAGATTTTAATGATATCTTCTAATTGATTTTTCTTAACCCATTTACGCTTGCCGTGCCCAAATGAGGACAGCTAAAGAAGTTATAATCTTAAACATACATAGAGGTGATTACATTTTAATGACGGTCTGTCATGTATTTTATATATCTTTTTATTTCTAGAAACATGTGGTTGAATATACACACAATATGACGACCTTCGTAGCCGAAAGGCGAGCATATCGGACTTGGTATCGCTATCTCTGAAGTCCCGGGTTCGATTCCCGGTTGGTCAATGTATAAAAATAACTTTTCTATATTGTCTCGGTTCTAGGTGTTGAGGTACCGACGTTGTTTCTAATTTCTGTAACACAAGTGCTTATGCTACAACAATATTTATATATATATTTATTTATATATATAGTTTTGCTATTGTGTTTACTCACTGACAGGTGAATGAATATTATTGCCATACAATTGACATTCTTGCTTTAAGTATCCGGATCTATTTTTATTATATAGATACAGATCTCACGGCATATAATTAAAGTTATGGTAGCTAGAATAAGTCTAGCTGGTTCTCTCAGGCAAATATTAATGTAACTAATAATAAACCGAATGTTACGTAAGGTTCATTAGTACAACAAATACCAGCACTGGCAATGCTCGTCGTCTCAAGAGCTGGGAACTACTATTTGTCGCGACAGGCATCTCTTTAAGATTGTTCATGCTAATTTTCATCACGGAAACACAGTATTGACTGAACTCTCTGTATTTTAGATTGTTTACTGTCGAAGAAGATGGTTTCAGATTACTTATTCAGTACGAGATCTGGACCATTTCCATTTTGTATCATAATTCAGGAAGCGAGACGTAGTTTGTTTTAAGAATTAGATTAAGTTTTTAAAAATTAATGCTATTCTTAGCTTAACATTTACATCTTAGATGATATTTGTAAGTGAAAATATTGATTACTACAGGGTTACATTGCAAAAGGGTGCCAAATCTTTAGAAGTGGCTCAAATCAGTAACTTAATCGAACTATGCAAAGAACAAGTTTTTTTTTGACATTTAATTATTCCTATCCGCGACAATTTAACTCATTCATGAAAAAACTGCACCGTATGTACAATGAGTAAGGTCCTTGTAGGCTCACCGTACCTACGCCTCTGATAAATGACCGCGCGGTCAATCAACAACAATATAAATAAGATGCTATTTTATATTGTTCCCTAGATCTTATATTTAAAATTGGGACCACTTTGCAATGTAACCTTGTATACTGTACAGGGTTATTTATAAAACACTAATAACCTCCTAGGGGCTGATTCTGGTGCCCAAATACAACAACTTTTTTATGAGACCAAGATTGAAATCGCAAAAAACCACTTCCCCATAGCAAATCAGTGCCCATACTAAACTGCCACCAGCTGACATCAGTTTGTATGGAGAAGTGTTTTTTTTTAGATTGCAATGTTGGTCCCATAGAAAAATTTGTTGTATTAGATGGAGCGCCAGAATCAGGCCCTAGGAGGTTGTTGATGTTTTACAAATAACCCTGTATATACTTATTAAAAGCCTGCTTGACAGTTAGATTCTAAACATCTAACTAACAGTTCATGTAACACGCAGGAGTGTATGTTCTTTAGCTTCAGATCAACTTTACGCGGCAATATTTTACAAGTTTAAAAAAGAAAATAGGGAAACGTTATGTTCCAATAATTTTTAAAATTTTACTTTCGTTTACAACGCCAGCAAATCTGTTTTCCTGCCAGTAGTTCACCGTCAGACTCCGGTGCAGTTAATCTCAGTGCAGCAACGCTTTGCACTATGATTTGTGGCCGCGTGCGCGGGTTGATACGACCGCGTGCGTTTTATAGGGTTAGGGGATAGCCTAACAAGAAAAGTAGGTACGTTTCGTTTTTGAAAGGGTTCGTTTATACGTCTGTCAACACACTAATTGACATGGTCTTAAAGTTAACCTCCTTGTGTTATGAGCTACCATTAGGTCAGTCAGGTAATACATTTTGGTAAGGGCGTCTCCCAGCACACCCAGCCCCGAGCCAATTTCGAAAAGTTCATTGTATGAATTGAACTAAACCGAGAATCAATCTCGGGAACCATTACCTGTGTCGTTGTTCTTTTTCATCGACAAAGACATGTCCAAGAAGAAAAAAGAACTTACAAAATATTCATTTTTACAATATATTTTTTTACAAAAATCATTTTGATAATACAATCATTAAAATAATCTAAAACACTTCAGTTTTTACCATTACTATTGCTTTTGCTTTTTTATAAAATAATTGTGACACAGTATCCGAAAAGTGTGACGGAGGTTGTCGGTAGTAAAGAAAAACGGCTCACCTGTGTTTATGACGAATTACCACGTCACTACAACAATTGGGTCGTTAAGTATGAAATTAAACAAAGCACACACAAAATAATAATACAAGATACTTCATACAGTCCAATTTACCTTTCCACAACGAATTAATTGTTTCTTAGTCCACGCTAAGCGTTGACCGCGGGCGATGAAAACGGAAGTCGATTGATTTTCCGCGCCCGCGCATTTGATAAGGCGCAATTATTCAATGATACTGCAATATTACGGACTTCAGCTACGATATAATTAGGTGAAATCGATTAAGTCATAATATGTTCCGTCTTTCACGAGTTTTTCATGATTTGTAAATGTTGACATTCTGATATTTAGAGTAAGTACATAAAGTTGGTATAGGTATAGTTATGTCTTGGGGAAACGTATCAAAGTTTTCAGTAAAGTTCCAAAGGCTATTGAATACCTGTTTTTATGTTCAAAATTCATATTTAAAAAATGCTTTTAAATAAGAACAGCGTATGGATCTTATAGCTCGCTCTTACTACATGTCTGGTAACTGGATTTCTTGTAATAAAGGCTAACAAAGATGACTTAACTGTATGCACATTTTCTTATCATCACCAGCCAATTATAATAAATAAATAACTATAATTATTATATCTACCATTCTTCTTATTGAATTAAAATTTTCTTAATTTACTTAACGAAAATGGCAAAAGATTAACTGGATAAATAAATAAATAAATAAATATTGGACAACATCACATACATTGCTCTGATTCTGTGGTAAGTAACCAAAGCACTTGTGTTACAGAAATCGAAAACAACGACGGCACCACAACACCCAGACCCGAGACAATATAGAAAAGTTATTTTTCTGCATTGACCCGATCGGGAATCGAACCCGGAACCTCAGAGATAGCGACACCAAGTCCGGTATGCTCGCCTCTCGGCTACGGATGATTTCATGTGAGATGACAAAATAAGTCAATAAACTATTAACTTCAAGTTGTGATAACTGTATCTTACTTACATTTCGGGTACGGTTAATGGCTGATTACTAAATCACAAACAATATAGAGATGTCCCAAAAATTGTGTCAAGCGGAAGTCCAGAGATAGAGCAGCCCTAGGGGCATTACCGAATCACCATCAGATTTTTAGGATTCCGTATTTTAAAGTCAAAGTCAAAGTCAAAGTCAAAGTCAAAAATCATTTATTCAGTTTAGGGCAGAAAACTGCCACTTATGAACGTCAATAATAACATAGCATGTAACATAGTATGGCCCATATGGGGCAGAACATGTCTCCTTATTTTTTGGGCCCTACTAGCGCTTCGAGACCAGACACAGACAATCTGGCAAGTGGTGAGAAGAAACGCCGGAACAAACTCAGTCACCACTAGCAGCCAAAAAAAGGAAAAGAAAATAATGTATACCTGTGCGAGCAGGGCAGTATTTAATTCCAGACATTTTTGTCATTTAAATAGTCATTAACAGTATAATAACCCTTTTTCATCAAAATAATCTTAACATGCGATTTAAACTCAAACATGGGTAGTTCAACAATAGACTGTGGTAATTTGTTAAAAAAGCGAATACATTTCCCCATGAACGAATTACTCACTTTATGCAGTCTGAAATTTGAAACAGCAAGTTTATCTTTATTCCGGGTATTAAAATTATGTTTGTCACTTTTCTTAGGGAAAAGATGCAGGTTTTTGCGAATGTACATAATATTTTCATAAATTAATTGAGAGGCCACTGTAATTATATTAATTTCCTTAAACAGTTCTTTTAATGAGTCTCGTGGTCGAAGGTTGTAAATTGCCCGTACAAGCTCTCTTATTAATAAAGCAATATATAATATAATTATATAAAGTAAAATTATTTTTACTTTATTAATGGGATAGGTAGATAGAAGCCTAGGATCACTTCGTTGTCTGTCTTTAATTGGAACTGAAACTAAAACAAAATTCAACTGGATACCTCCATAGGTACCCTTTTGAAAAATAAATTAGTCTCATGCAAAATTAAAGACAAAACGCATCCCAGACTACAACTAAACTTGTCACACGTCTGTGCACCATAAACAAGTCGCCATAAATTCCGAAGTTGCATTTACGCGAAACGCCATTAGCGAAGCGACAACTTCATAGACAATAAATTGAAATTAAAGCGACACTGATCTCGCTATTCGTTACAATTGGAACAAATTCGTACTGAACGGTTTGGAATAGAAATGTCTGAGGAAAAGTGAAATTCGTAGTTACGAGAAAGACAATTTAAGTTGTTTGGTAAAAATATACAGGATGTCCCAAAAAACAGTGTTGAGTGGAATTCTTAAAGAGATACAGCACCCCTAGGGTGAGTGGCCATGTATGTTCGTAAATTTATAGTTTTTGTTTGTAGTTTTTTTTTAACCTTGACATGTCCATATTTATAATTGGTCACAGAGATGTTATTGGGATACACTCATTTAATAATCTAACTTTGCTTTGTAGTAGGAGTACAATATTTCTTAACACCGAAATCCAACAAATACGAAATGACTCAAGGTGGTCAGCATTAATCAACGCCTTTAAGTTAAATTAAACCGAAATGTTTGAAGAGAAATATGAATTCCCTTTCAGCCCCAGATATAGCAATTACAAAAACGTACGCTTGTTTTGGAGAAAATTTATTTCACGGTTTTCAACCACTGGCTACAACTTTGGCTTCAGTAATTAACGAACTTGTTTTACAATTTATTAAAGAAATTAGTTTGGAAGCGGGGATAAATTAAATTTCATTTTTGTTGTTACTGACTTAAGAAATAACTTGCTTTAATATGAAACGTGATATACTCGTAAATATTTGTTTGAAGCGAACTTTATAAAAAATATATTTTCTTTTTGACCGAAATAAGTCACTTTAGATCAATCACAATATTTATTCTCCACTAATTGGAGTTATATATTACTAATTAGTTGACGTTCGGGATCTGTAACACCCTTTGGACTTACACTTGACTCTTTTTGACTCCCACATGACAAATTTGTAACCTTTTGTTGTTTTTATCCTTCGCGTGCCACTTACCCAATATAGACCAGATAATCTTTAAGAAAAAAATATAAGCGGCTTACAAGCGGGTATTTATCTACCATAATACACATATTCTTAAAATATTTATAACTAAATAAATAAATAAATTTATAAATTGTTTTCACAATCACACCAATTAACAAGCCCCAAACTAAGCAAAGCTTGTATTATGGCGACTAGATAACGGATAAACATACTTAAATACTTTTATAAACATCCATTACTTAGGTACAAATTGCTCGTGCTCATCACATAAACATTTGCCCCTTGCGGGATTCGAACCCGCAACCGCTGGATTTGTAGTCCGGAGCGCGAACCCCTACACCAGACGGTCGTCAAAATTTACAGACGGTATGGCCCTAAGATCTTAAAATAGATACTAAAACAAACAACACCATCACAAATAACTAAACCTATTTGCTATGTGCAAAACGCCGTCAAATCGATCGCAGCACGCAATCTGGCAGAAATGTGAAATAACTCTGGACTGTCATCTGTTAAATTGCTATATTTCCATAGAATTTCATACTTACATTATGAAGTATTTTTAAGTAAACACGTTAAAATTCGAGATATGGGTCACAGTACGTACGTGTTGTGTTTTAAGGTGTAGAAACAATGGGAAAAACAGTTCGTGCAATTTTTATTCGTTTCCAACATCAAGATGGAAATTGAAGCAAAGTATTAAATGGATAGCTGCTGTGAAAGAATAAAGTTTGTAGGAAGTACGTGTCACAGACGTTTTTCTTATGATCACAGCTCTTACTATGTAGCTTTGTCCGTTGGTTCTAAGCTCTTTCTTTAAAGAGCTTAGAACCAACGGACAAAGCTAAAAAATAGTATAAGTACAGCATGTGAGAGACTTTTCTCTCACATGCTGTACTTATACTATTTTTTCCCCTTTTTGGACAGTTTGAGGTTGGAAAGTTATATCATGTTGTATCGATTCAAATCCCGTTCATATTATGACATTCATATTTTAGTTCGAGTAAGAAAATCACTTATTTATAATATGCACAAACTTTTTAGATATTTTCATCTAATTTCAAACAAAAACAATCCGAAAATCATTCTTAAACCATCCAGTTTCCATAATTTGAGAGATCTTAGTCCACAATAATTGTGGTCACTAGGGGCGCTGTCATCGCGCACACAGCGAATAGCTTCTTGTTTGTATGATATAGCCATGCCAGCTGCTATATCAATGATTCAGATCTTCGGCTAATGACGGATGTCAAACTTTAGCATAGATACAGGTAGATGGTCAAACAAAAAGCACAGCGATAATTACCAGTCAGCACACCGGCAAGTATTCAGCATTTGCGGTATTGCGAAAGTTTACAAATTAATTACTATTAGTCACTGTGTGGGCGAGCATTCGCCAGGTTCATCCATTGTGATCGCTGTGTCAACACAATCTCTCATGCAAGTGGGACGGCTAAATACTTGCATTACCATTATTTGCATTCTAACGGTTATCCATTTTCATCCTTACTAATTTACCTTATTTTCAGCTGGGAAAATAATTAATCTGTACTAGTGACCTACCTTCGTTCGGATAGCACTAATACTGCTACGGTTAAAAATTATAGAGGTATACTTTAAGCTTAAACCTTCCTCGTGACGTAAGTATATCTATAAGTAAAAACCGTACTATAATAGCTTAGATTTGTTGACAGACAGACGCGTAGTCAGGACGAACGAACGACATACAAACGCGACGAAAGCCTTGTAAAATATAACGTTGTCTTAAACTTTTATTTTATAAAAAGATTACCAACCCAACCTAAAACAAAAAAAACTACTTATTTTTACTTTACATTATGCATGGTTTGCATGTTTTTCTATGAATTAATAAATTATAAAAAAATAGTACTTCTAATTACGAATTTGACTTGAAAATAATAAAAAGCATTAATGACGACATCCTCCCGGTCGCGGATTCTTTTGTGGAGGCAGTAGTGACGATTTGCGGGGATAATTAGTCCTCTTACCGAGTCATCTAGATAAAGCGGTATGCAATACATCGCAGCAATAATATACCACAACACATTTCGATAAATTACTCTGTCTCTATTACTTACCTACTGAAATATTTATTTTGACATTACGATTTCAGAAATCAAATATATTTTTATTTCGTCGACTTAGTAATTTTCCCGAAGCGATTTGACAGAAGACTCACCATTTCTGAGACAATATTTTTAACATACATAAAGTTCTCTTATTTTTCGGATTCTTGAGTACGCTACACTTTGTCTCAACGTTTCCTCGGAATATATACTAAAATCAAGAAAACTCTGAGAAAAATAAAGTCAAAGCTTTTTGCGACAAGGAACAGCGAGTAAAATAGGTGCACAGTCAAATGAGATCAGCCTGCTACACCTTTATAGCTGACACATGCAAAATAAGACAATCATTGCAGGCAAAATACTCGCATAAATGTTAGTGTTAAGAAACGAGTTATTAAATACTTATAAATTTCTGCTACAATGCACATATTAACAACTGCATTATGTTTCCTACATTCAAATGCAGTATTTTATTTACAAAAAAGTTAGTACAAATTTAACTGGCTGTTCTTTATCGTATACAACAGAAAAGAGGGTGCAGTAAAAATACTGTATATCATAAGGACGCGGGATATCTGCGGAAGCTACAACTTGCCGGGCTATCGCCGACTACCGCCAGATATATATTTAGGGAAGTTGAAATTCACCTGCGGAATTATTATAAAAATTCTCTGCTAATTATGTGGCTGATATGTTGTTACTCAGCTTTTGGATATTTATTTATAGTCCTATTTTCTAGGGGTACTTACCGCTCAAATACATCTTTTACTACAAAACTTATTTAAAGGGTGCTAGGTTAAACGAGTCACATAATTCTTAAGTTTAATCCTCTCATAAATACAAACAACTTTTACTTCGAGACCAATCAATTTCAATAAATTTTAGTACCTACAGATTTTAAGATGGCCTTGATATGTCTACAATCACATAGAATAATTCTAGAGCATCACCTTAGATAAAGTCTTTCGAATTGCAAACCTAAAGTGGAAATAGAAAATAGGCAGGCCACACAGAACTGAAAACCGTTGGGGAAAAAAGGTTCGTGGCGACCACGAACTGGAAGATGCACCGTGGGCAGGCCTCTTCCACCCGATGGACTAAATAGTCAAGGTCGCGGGCAGGCGCGGGAGGCAAATGGCCCAGAGTCACTCGTAGCGTCGCCGTCGTTCTATAGAGGAGGCCTAATGTCCAGCTGTGGACTTCCAGGGACTGATGATGAGGATCACCTGAGATAGGTTCAAAATCACGTGCAATAGGTACAACTGCAACCTTTATAAATCACTTTCTGATCATTATTTTTTACCTAAAACTGAGAGAAGTTGAGGCTACTATTGTATTTAAATCAAAGCCGATTTCGAAAGTGAAACAAGCTTTTCCTGGACACCGGTACTTGCGCTCGCGCAGATGTAGTTCAGATTGATAGGACATAAACAAACAGTTCAGTAGTGCTCGATAGGTATCCTATTTCTCTTTGGTCTTACATTATCCAGATAGCCATGTTGCAAGGGAAAAAGGGTAACTATGATATCTTGGGTTTGAGGATAATTTTAATAAGCTTATACCTACCTGGACTTAGTTTTTAGGTGGGGTATGGGTGAAACTTCCATACATGCTGCTCATCTGTCTCCGAAATGGGAAATATCGGTAAGTGCATACATTTTTTTTAAAATATTTCACTTACATTATTTTGCTCTCATTGAGATCATATAAAGTTTCTAGTGATTAATTATTATTTAGATTTTAGAACCCTTCTGCCCCACCGGCCCTCAGTGCTATGTGCTCCGCCCACTACCACTTTATCTTTAAAATCCGTTGGGCTATGTCAGCTACTTTTGTTCGTTTACGGCTCCCCTCATTTCTGAATCGATCTCGCAAAGCAACACCGATCATACCCCTTTTAATAGCAGGCCACGTTCCGGCTAGGATGTCCACCCACAAGGTGGACAGACGACCTGGTAAAGGTTGCAGGAAGCCGCAGGATGCAAGCATTGGAAGAATTCCAACCGGCCAATCTAGAAGTCACCGGGGGAGGCCTATGTTCAGCAGTGGACGTCCTATGGCTGAAATGATGCTGATTATTATTATTTAAATATAAATTAAATATTAGGATCATCCTTGTCACCCTAGCATCGTTGTAAATCGTAAAACGCCAGCCCACGCTCGCTCCGGACATGACCGTGTCCAAGTGACGGACGTCTCTTGAGTTATTGGGCTATACAAGGGCTACAGCGACAAGACCATGGTTCTTACTTGCCCATCCTACTGCTACTAGCCTATTATAGCTGTCACTCGTGGAATTTTAACAAACTGACTGGGTGTGCTGCGACGCGCCTCTGCTCTAGCAAAAACTCATAATTTGGTAATAAGAGAATAGCATGAGCATGACTGTTGAAGGTTGGTTGGTTGGTGTATTTATGTAAAAGAAAGGGGATTGTATCACAGACAATTCATTCATTAAGCTATGTAGATAAGTACACTACCATCAGATTACCCTACTACTTGATGTTATTTCAAGGCCTACTTTGTACTCAATAAGCATTAAGTCCAAGAAAGATTACCTAATTTGTAAAGATAGGTCAAAGACCAAAATAATCGTGTTCAGATTTCAATTCTCAATTCTCAATCATTTAAATTATTATGTTTTTGCTATACAGGGTTACATTCAAAAAATAAGATCTAGGGAACAATATGAAGAAGCGTCTTAATAGTTATCATTTTTAATAATTGTATGTTACCAAAAAAAATACTTTACAATATCCGAAAATAAAGTCAATACAGAGATTACGAAAGCCGCGCGGTCATTCATCAGAGGCGTAGGTACGGTGAGCCAACAAGGACCTTACGCAGTCCGCATAAGGTGTCATTTTTTCGTAAATAAGTTAAATTATCTACGCGTACGATTTTTAACAGCGGGTAGGAATAATTAAAAATGAAAAAATATTTTTAGTTCTTTGCATAGTTCAATTAAGCTACTGATTCTGAGTCACTCCTAAAGATTTGGCACCCCTTTGCAATGTAACCCTGTATAGGGCCATTTGCAGAAAGATTTGTTCTGTTAGTAGTTTATAGTTTATAGAAAAATGACAAAGATGCGGAGGTTGTACATTTATGTTTTAGCATTTCAAAATATTTTTTCCATTATATCATAATATTGCGTCCTTTAACCACAACGTACTTTAAATAACAAGCAATATAATTATATTAATATAGAATTCCATTGCAATATATTCCCAATTCGAACCGGACGGACAACGTCATACAAATTGCAACATGTCCCAATCCACCCCATTAAGGCCGTCTTGATGGAATTACAACTATGAAGACATAATTCGTGAAAGCCGATAATAAACATGTCTGCTTCTCTCAGATGACCTGAGAACAAAAATTACGGTGACACCGCCCTCGAAGTGATTGAAAGTAATGAGCTATCCGTTTTACTGTTAATAGG
The DNA here is from genome assembly GCA_963576865.1 of Anania hortulata. Classification (NCBI taxonomy): domain Eukaryota; kingdom Metazoa; phylum Arthropoda; class Insecta; order Lepidoptera; family Crambidae; genus Anania; species Anania hortulata. The sequence goes on along the minus strand of OY756395.1, from coordinate 16,361,711 downwards.
AACTCGGTCTTCACATTTCTAACTTGTTGTTAGAAACTAAAGAGATGGTGTTCATGGGTTCTAAGTAATGTGAAAACCGTAAGTCGGTTTATTAATAAAACTTGAACATATTGCGGGTAAAAATAGGTTTTTGTATGCGATAGTAATGTTTTCAGTACAAAACTATTTATGTTTGTATTTTTTATTTAAATATACACAACAAATGATTGCATAGCTATGAAGTTTAACCGTGTAGTCAAATGGCATGACAACTCATTTAGGGACGACAAATTGTAATATGACCCTCAATAAACGGTTTAAATTTTTGGTGACTATAAGACGGCGAGGTTTTGTTCATATTAATTATTTAGTTGTGAGTTTGAAACCTTAACTTAAGTTTGAGTTTGAACGAAGATATGTTTGCTTGAAGAATAGCACATCATTTTATAATCTGATTTATGAAAAAACTTATTTTATTACAACCTTCGTAATATTAAACTTAATAATGTTATCAGAATTTTAAGTAAATTTCAAATATTTATGTTATTTCATAAGTTTAGTTTTTCATTAAGTTTTTAAAATTAGTCCAGAGATATAAACCCAGGTCATAGTATATTTAGCCTCTGTTGAAATCACGACCATCATACGAAAAGGTTTTTTTTTTCACTTTTGACCAAAATTTATAGTTCTCTCTAAACACTATTCACTATTTGGGCCACTCTGTATATACCTAGATAGAAGATTACAAGAAAGTGAATTGTAAAACGCTCGAGACATGCCCCAGACAAGTTCACAGCCGTCGAAGTGACAATCGCATCTAGCGAGTACAGCGCGGTTCAATTAACGAGTGATTTGTGGACGGATGTGTTTGACAGGCTAGAGGCGACCCTGAACCGACTTTCTATAAGGCTGTTTATATACTTGCATATTTTTCTTTTTACAGCGCCCGCTCCAATGCTGACCATAATATTTAGATAGATATTAGATACTCTTTATTGCACGCCATCTCACGGAGTAAATAAGGTATAGACATTATAATAGGGATGAAGACTTTAATTTTTTTTTCATCTATCAGAGGGCCAATTCCCGTAATTTGACAATAGTCGCAATCCGGTGTCGATCCGCTCCCAGTAACATGACGATCCCAAGCGGTATTCTCCTAAGCCCAGAAAATGCAATTATAGTTCGTAATGCGACTGAAAATGGAAGAAACCAAAATTAGATTTTTTTTTGCTCTGTTTTTAGTCTTATTGGGATAGTTTTAATAATTTTACGTCAAATTGAAAGTTTACGAGAATACCGTTTGTAATAGTAATGTTACTGGGACCGGATCGACACCGGATTGCGACTATTGTCAAATTACGGGAATTGGGCCTCTGGTAGATTTAAAAAAGTGATGGACATCTTTTTGCACATAATCAAAATATTACGAGCCCTCACTCCCGAACTTTGACGCGCTATATCCTTGTAATTTTTTGGTTGATTGAGAAAAGAAAAAATAAGACTTTTCTATAATCTAACCGACCGACTAAATAGAATTTCGTTTTTTTTACCCATTCGTCATCCATTAGAGTTGCACTGCACTATTTTAGCAGAGTTGGTATGGGCGGTCAAAATTTATTTTGTAATATAATATTTAAAATTTAGACAAGCTGGTTGTACAAGATAAAAAGCTAGCCATATTGCAAACTTTTTTTTTTACGAAACTACAAGCGGATAAAGTTCACTACATCTATGGTTCTTTTTTTTCATAAAGTTTAGATTTTTATTGACCCTTACTGGTATTCAAACTCGGGACCCTTTTCATTCAAGTTCAATTCAAGTGTGCAAATCACCGCGCCACAACTACTACGGCAATCGGTTCTACAAATATTTTCAAAGAAAAAATATTTTTGATGTTATCCGATATTGAATAGACGACCGTCTGGTGAAGTGGTTCGTGCTCTTGTCTACAAATCCAGGAAGTTGGGGGGATACATCAAGGATGTTTATAAACATATTAAAGTATTAATCTAGTCCTTCGCCATAGTACAAACTACAAGATTGTGGAAAAATATAAATAAATATTGCACAATATCACATAGATTGCTCTGACCCTATGGTAAGTAGCTAAGCACTTGTCTTATAGAAATCAAAAACAACGACGGTAACACAGCACCCAGACTTGAAACACCGAGAATCGAACCCGGGTCCTCAAAGATGGCGACGCCAAGTCCGGCATACTCGCCTCTCGGCCACGAAGGTCGTCAGAAAACAATGGATTGATATTTATTTATTGACAGATCTTCTGGATTTATTTAACCTACTCATCAAAAACTATTTTTTGTTGCTTTTAAAATTTCTTAAGTAGACCTACTATTGTAAATCAATAATCTAAACAGTTTATTGCAGATCGTTTCTGCGTTATTGTTTAGTAATGCTAAGTTGTAAACTCGTGCGCAGCTATGAACTACATAATCTTGCATTCACAAGTATAGTAGTCAAAACAGATCGGTATAAACAAAAACCAAATCAATAGACTGTTATTCTGTGGTGATGCTTGGTTGGACGGAATCACTTTGCGTAGAAAAAGTAAATCTTGTGGAGATCTTAAATTCAATTTCCGGTGTAAAATCGAATAAGAAAAATATATTGTATTTAATCTGCATCTTTATGCAGATTAGATACAATCTATTCTTCTTGCAGCCCTAATTAGTGTGTACCTAGTTCTGACTTATTAAGCTCATGCACACATAATTTAATATACTTTCTCAGCTATAAATAAACAGGGCGATTCTAATGCAGAAAAAGTTGTTGTATTTAAGCAAAGTAGAACAGTAAGAAACACTCTTAGGGCCACTTTCACCACTCGCTGATAAGTTCCGGTTAGCTTATCTGGCACCTGTCTTAACAGATAACCCATACAGCTGTCAAAAAAGTGCCAGATAGGTTATCTGGAACTTATCAGCAAGTGGTGAAACTGGCCCTTAAAGTTCTACTGAATCTTTTTGTTACACACGGTAACGTATAAGTATAAACTGATCTGTCTGATCTATTTCAGCTAATATGCTATGTGGTAGTAATGTTGAAGTTCTATCACTTTTGTCGAGTAAGTATCAAGCGAGGGTAAATAATTAATTTTACCATGCAGCTAAAATACGGTATATGTTGCATTGATGCTTTGTTTCATATAACTATACAGAGAGTAGGTTACTAATTAATTTTATCGGTTAATGCCATGCAGTGCGGGGCCCGCACTGCATGGCATTAACCGATAAAATGAAGACGATATGTCATTAAGATATGACGATATGACGGCTGTCAATTTAAGGTAAATCATACATAATTATAATCATAATGGCAGAAACAGTTCAAGTAAGCCTATATATGTCCTTCCAAGGCATTGACCTCGGGCCTATGAGGTGATATGGGAGTTTTAAGACGTATCTACTCCACTCCGCAAGCGAAATGCGAATTAGCGGTAGTGGCAAGAGAATAACCTTACTCACATGTTAAACAAGCGGCCTTTAGGTCTGTCACTAGGCTCTACAACTATTATCAAGTAATGTAAACAGCCCCATTTTAATCGTGCCTTCTAAAGCACAAAAATTATGGTTTTAAAATCACTTAATATGGTCGGGGTGGCAATATAACCACTCACAACCACGGTAAGAGCTACCCACACCCAATAGAAAAAAAAATTAAAAAAATTAATCCTTGTGATTATTTTTCCCTAATTTGAAATAACTTAGATTGACAATAATATTGACTTGTCATAAATGTGTCTATTTAAAAGGTTTTGAGGTTAGTTTCTCAATTTTGTTATGCTGATTCTTTCAGAATCTATATGTAATTATCAGCTGCTCAAAATACCTACACCCAATTTTTACAAAACAACAATATCCAAACCAGAAAAATTAAATATATTTTAATAAAATAATGGAAGCCTATGTCCATCGCTAGAGTTCAAGCTTTTTCCAAACTAAATTTCATCAAAATCGGTTCAGCTTTCTCTGCAAAAAAAAGCAAATTTACTTTCCCAAGCTTTACTCTATCTCTGTAACAAATTTCATCAAAATCAGCTCAGTAGTTAAGGCGTGAAAGCGTAACAGACAGACAGAGTTACTATCTTATTGTAAATAATATATTAGTATGGATACTTATTAAAGATTATTTTCAACCACTTCAAACAAGGCTGCTCAATCTGCTCATACCTTTTTGTGTCGCAGTAGGCGTGCCACGGATAAGTACCAGTTCGACTCTTACTTTAATTAATATGGGGGGTGTTGCCGTACCGAAGGCGATTAATTGCCGGACTAACACACTCTGAGATTACAATCATGAAATTCAAATTAGCTTGAACGGGGAAAGATGGAACGATATGAACCAGAGTGAGTTCACTCAATACCTTAACGAGTGAGATTTTAAGAGAGAAGAGAAAGCGGATTTTTAAAGGTTTTTTTAAAATTTTGTCATAATCTCTGTCAGAGCTGTTATAAAAATTAAAGAATTAATATGACAAAAGTTAAAGATAAATAATAAAACTTGCACTTTAAAAATAGAGTGCTCTTTTCAGAGTTTTTTACTATTAAAGGTTCAAATGTCTTCTAATGTTATTTACTTGATTTTTTGATAGAAAAAAAAACGGCGACTCAAAATTTTTACCTTACGTAACTAAGTAATTTCCGAAAAACCTTTGTGTTTCTTCGGAAACATGGCAACCGTTTATTTTTACAATAAGTTCTTTTTTGTAGAGATAAAACAATAAAGGCTCCTAAAGGTAGCCATAAAAGATGTTCAGTAGCTTTGCATGAATAGGCAGCTTAAGCCAAACGATTCCTTGACCCTGCCTAAGGACCATTGCACATTTGTTACTTGAAGCATTAAAGCTGATTCAACGTTTTCAATAATAATTATACTCGTACTTTATAATTAACCCGCGCCTGTAGAATTAAGCCAAAGAATAATGAATACCTATCACTTGGAAAAACAAAAGCGGGATAAAACTTATCCTACTAGATTGTAATGGTCCACGCTCCTGAGTCATCGGTCGGTTTGAATTTCGCTAGTGGAAAGATTTGTGTGATGAGCACCAGTATTTGTACCTGAGTGATGGTAATTGTTGTGATACAGGATGTTAAAAAAGTACGAGCAAAATTTTTATGATTTTTTTTTTATAAAAAAAAAACAAAAATGTTTTTTAATTTTAAAAAATATATAATTCAGTAACAATAGATATTTGTCAAAAAAAGTTACAACGGGTTTTTATTCCTGACTCAATTCTGAACCACCACCTAAAACTTGGCTCGTAGGTACTTTAACAGTGTACGATAATAAACTGTACCTGCTTAAACGACTCTTTAGCACTGCATGTCTACCAAGACGTCTGTCAGCGCACGTTATGGTCTATTAAAACTGTCAATGGACAATGGAGATGGACTACTCGGGAGATGGCTTCTATTGAATATTCGCTGACTGCATTTAACTAGTTTCGAGCTAGATTTGAGAAACGTAGTGAATCTACCTACGTCTTAACGCTACATGGCGATGCAAAAAATGATTTGTTTTTTAAATAGGCAGTTTTTTTTAAGTGGCACCAGGCACATTTTCATTTATTCAGTCATTTTAGAATTGTTATTTAGTGTTCTGTAAATTAAAGTCCTAAAAAAATATACAGTATGTTAACTAACGAAAGGCTTTAATGCTAACTCGTAAGACTAAATTGTCCATATATACTCAAAAAGATCCTATTTAAAATAAAAATTATATTAATTTTAAAATTGTATAAAAAAATAATGAACTTCCAACCCTTTTCTGAACGCGCGAGCAAGATAGAAAGGCCACGTAGTCAGTTTGCGCATTGTAATTACGCGAGTCACTATTCCGCGTTACGATTTTGGTTTTAAACTGGCGTTTCGTTTTTTTTTTGGATTTTGGTATGCCTATTTTTGTAAATTTATATTTTAATTCTTTAATGGTGTAGATAAACTGGCTAAAGGAAAAGCCCTCTGTTATATTACATACTGTAAATACTTATATGAAAGACAATGAAAACATGTGTTTGCTATGTACTCGTACTTGCCTGAAAAACTAAAGCAAATACTGTATCCGGCTACCAACTAAAGGTTACAACATAACATAAAGGTATAAACACAATCAATTATTATCATTCAAGAAAGCCAATAAAATAACAGCAAATCATAGAGAATTATTAAAATTGCCGTAGCATTGACATTTACGCTTAGCTTGAATATTTCAATTAAGAAAATTGTGGTTTGTCGCCGTAACGACCGCTGCAACGGCACGGAGATGTATAAATTGGTTATTTGCTAGCTCTAGTGATGTTCTGTTTACATTGTGGACGAAACGGTCTGTTGGCAAAAAAACGAGTCATCAAAAAACTCGATTAGTGCAGCAGCGCAGTATGCGTGTGAGCGCTATTTTTGCTAGTAGACTATCAAGATAACACAATTCAAGTTTTTTTTTACTTTGAGACCGTGACGATTGATGTCTTATTCTACTGTTACCATGTATGTTAAAAAAGTGGGTTTGTTACTAAATCACTGACAAAAGGGTTTTGGAGCTAGAGAGACCATATCCAAGCTTTAAACACATGTTACTTATCTTTGAAAAATTAAGTATCCGTGGGATGATAATGCCGTCCCATGACAAACGGAATCCCACGTGGCTCAATGGGCAAAAGTTACCCAAAATATTAAAATCAAAATAATACCAGTTTATAATCTCTTCTTTCTTTCGATATTTTCGATACTATTTATACATCAGCAGAACAACTCATTCTGTTTTGAGTGATACTTGTTTGATACCATAGTAGCGTTGCCGAACTATCGATAGTCTTGCGATAGTTTTACTATCGATTAATAATCGATAGTCGACTATCGATCGGCAACACTATGACATAGCATGCATTATTAATTTTATAATTGTGCTAGTGAAGATGTTTGTTTCTTTCGGATAGTTGTATTGTCATTTTGTGACGCTGAACCACAGCCAAACTCTTCTTAGTCATGACTTATTGACTGAGGATCGTGGTTACGTATAATGAAACACAAACAACGACAGCCGAACAAACTTAAGCCGAATCGTTAGTCCAACACTACTATTTGCACAGCCAGATATAACAAGATACGGGACTTACACACGGGGCGATATTCAATTTATTGTGAGATTGCGAACCGCTACAGTTTGTGGATTTACGAGTCGTGCCGATTAAGGTATCAATACATACAAATGAGCTGTTAACACTTAAATAAACACAGCAGGTCCGCTTCCTACAAGTGTGCATTAGAGCTCCCGCGCATAATGCGGCAATGTCTGCCGCGATCATGGCCACGTCGTTTGGCTAGATTTGTCAGTAGGATTCCTATGGTGTTTCAAAACGGACGCAAAAGCAGACATATTTTTTAAAATAATTACTTATTAAGAAAAATATCGTAGGCTTGCTATGTTTCAGCTAACTGCTAAACGCCGAATGCGCGCACTTGTGTTAATCATGGCAGAGTTAGTTGGCCGCGGCGAGTTGGCCACTTAATGCGCAGGGCACTATTAAAACAGTAAATTATATTCCCCAATAATACATTTGTCAAGTAATTGCTAGAAATGCATTTTCATGGGACTTAATACATGACACGACCGTACATTGAATTTGGCAGGGTTCTAAAACACGCTATGAGCTTTTTACGACGACGACGTATGTACTTGTTATAATTTAATTTATCAATTTAATCGTAATTAAAAAAACAATTTTTCTCAATCTCACTCAATTGAAAGTATGATGGATTACGCTAACTTACGTTTCGTATCTTCGATTGGCGATTACGATGTTGTGCTCTTAAAGGTAGATTTTGTGTTTGAGAAATAGAATGAGTGATTCTCGTCAAATTTATTTTACAACACACGACTGACCCTTGTTAAGTCAATCTTACAAACGAGCGGATCTACCGTACCATTCTTTTTTGTGTTGTTAAGCTAAAAGAAAGTGCATAGTCTAGCTTTTCCTGGCCATTTCTGACTTAGCCAGTATCAGATTACCATTCAAATTGTATCGTATTTATGCTCTTACTGAGTTTCAAATAAACTGTATGCATTTATTTAAATGACAGTCTTAGTTATTGGCTATCATGACAATTTCACTCGCAAGAACTAATACAGTTTTGCTATGAATCTGCAAAGTAGGTAGTAGATAAGTAAGAAGGTAGTATAGCCAGAAAAAAACTTCACACTTATTAGGAATTATATTAAGTTTTGAAAATAATAAGAAATAGGCTTGCTTCATAAATTTTTTTTAACGACTGCGCAGCAAAATTTTTGTTTTTATCATAGCAACTTTAATATCTTGACTTAACTGAACCAGTTATGTAATATACTTATGTAAAAACTGTAACTGTATTTTATTATAGCAATTCGTAAGAAACTGTTAGATAAGCTAGCTAACTCGGAAACTAGGTAACTCGGGAAAAGCTTCAAAAATATTCGAGACTTGATAACTGTTATTGAATAACTACATAATTGACACATCTACAAGTTCGTATGGATCCTTTACTCCACTCGCACTTGGCCGATTTTTAACACAAGAAGGTTCATGACCAATCAAGATTTAAAAATAGGTATTATTTCGCAGTGATAAGTAAATCTTAACATGAAATTAGATGAATGATGGTTTTCTTTTGATTGTTTAGATAAGACTATCTTATCGATTTAACTCTATCGATATACCTACACCATAAAATACGGAAAGATTATTATTTGTGTTACTTATAGTTTGATGCCAGGGTCTGACAGGTGACTATTCCTTATTCCAGAAATGCATATTTTCCTTCAAATATAAAAAAAAACACAGTCAACCTACACAGTACTTTTACTGCCCTATTAAAATAACAACAACCTGTATACAAGCTGTTACTAAGAAACTTGTAACTCATTCTCCTTACAGTTTAAAGTCCGCCTGTTCAAACCGCCTCATCTCAAATGAGGTGGAGTAAAACTGTCCTATATTTCACAGTTACAAACATTTAGGAGCTGTAACTCTGAAACGCCAGGGGAATTGTAAGATTAGCTTTAGTAGCTCGGATTTTCTCCTCGGGATACCTACATTGTAATACTGACAGATTTAAGTTAAAACGTAGAGAAACTTGATGAACAAATACCTTGTAAAACTTTAAAGAGTCGTTTATTATTGATGTATTGTTTAGTTCTAGTTACACAACATATTTTATTTTGGTGAAGATAAAGGTGATCTAGAAGTTATAAAATGTTATAGGGTATACTATATAAGTAGTTACTAGGGGCCAATCAAATTAGAATCGAAAAAAAATCAAAGAAAAATCGTTTTAATACCTTCATTTGGTTCTTAATGCGTGTAGTCCAAATTTGCGTAATTCCAGAGGCCCAATTCCCGTAATTTGACAATAGTCGCAATCCGGTGTCGATTCGCTCCCAGTAACATTACGATCACAGACGGTATTCTTGTAAACCCAAAAAATGCAATTATTTTATACAATGCGACTGAAAATGGAAGAAACCAAACTTAGATTGTGTTTTGCTCTATTTTCAGTCATATTGGTATAGTTTTGGTAATTTTACGTCAAATTAAAGTTTACGAGTATACCGTTTGTGATCGTAATGTTACTTTGAGCGGCTATTGTCAAATTACGGGAATTAGGCCTCTGAAGGTGTGCATACATTTTGGTAGCCTTTTTTCAACTGAACTCACTGAACCAGATTTGAGTTTTTGATGCTTAATCGACGCAGTACTAAACCTTGTTTAATAATGAATAAAATGTCATTTTTGTCGGACGTAGCGTTTTCGAGCTACAAGGAAAAACCTGAAAAAAAAAAGCGAATATTTCGCGCATTTAGGACCAAAAGAGGAATTAAAACGATTTCCAGCTGTATATTATTATTTAATTTGAGTACTATAGCAAGTAAGCAGAATATTTTGTAGGTCTTTTCCAGGTCTAGGTACCTGAGTAAGCTCAGGCACGCTGGCAGGATGACAATGATATTGTGTCGAGTAGTAAGTTAAAACGGGCGCGATACAAGCACAGTTTAGAAATCATCATCAGTCTTTGGAAGTCCACTGCTAAACATTAGCCTAAAACACGCAACAGTGAGCAATTTTAGATCATCCAGCAACCTCGGCTAACTCATCACCATGAGAGAGAGGCCTGCTCACGTTGCGTCTTCCAGTTCGTGGTCGCCACTCAGAAACCATTCTTCCACAATAGTTCTGCATGCGATGCGTTACATAGAATGAATTACGGATATCTTCATATAGCATCTTAGCTTGGAAACAAACATATACCTAGCTCTCTCCATAACACGCTGGTATTATATTAGATACAAGTTATCCTAATTCCCACAGTTATCTACAAAATGCATGTTTCTCTCTTATTTTTTAAGACTAAGCATAAATCCCTAGTTAGTTTACGACAGCAAACGAAGAGTTCCAGCGAGATTTACTTCAGTAGTAATTTAAGTGCTAAAACTTAACTGCCTATTTCACGTTACCTTTGACAACTGACAAGCCAAGTTTGTGCGTAAATTTAAACATACAAGTCATAATAAATAGGTGTAAAGCTGCTTAAGTCCATAAAATGTTTGAGCTGCTCACTTATTCATATCCATTCTTACTTTGTTGGCATATTAACTGGTCTGCCTCGAATAATGTTATTGTATATCTAAACTGCCCATAATCATTTCAGTCTTTGGATTTACATTTGTTAATAACCCACTTCTGCATCTATTTATCCTCTTTTCATAATTTATGACTAGGAAATTCGTTTCAGTGTATATTACGATGGCTAGTGGACACATTTTTATGTTCGCCTAAGTTAAAAAAGGATTAAGAAACCTTCAAGAGAAATGAAAGTGAAAATATATCATATTGTCACCATTATTTTGGTCTCTCCTAGACACATAGTGAATACTATTATTTTCCGTACCTACACGTTCACTTTTCAATAGGCTTGTCCCTTTGATCTCTAGTGAAAACGATCTATAGCAACAGATACAGTAACCTGTATTTATATAAATCAATGCCAGTATGTTTGACATAGATTTTTTCCTAAACCATTGATCAGATTGTCATGAATCTTTGTTAAAGTCTTCTGAGGACGTTTGAGAGGGTTTGAAATTAAATTAAAGACCAGATAAATAAAAAAGATAATATTATCATGATTAAAAAGTTATAAAATTAATAATTTGCGTATCAAATTCTAAGTATCAGAATACTTTTAAAGAGAGCCCAAAGTTTTATGTTCTGAAACTATTCGTATTATATTTTATTACTCATAATTTGAAAATAATAATTATTATTTGTTGATGTTTCAATGATTCATTGTTCTGATTGTATCTGTGTCTCGTATCAACCATAGCAAATAAGATATTTAGACCGCACCAACCGCAACCTTCCATCTATATCTTGTAACTGTTGAATTATGGCTCAGTTGAACTGATACAATGTATTTATATTTAGATATATACAATTTAATAAATTACACTAAAACTAAACCGATTTGGGTGATTTCTTTTTCGTTGTGTCTGTAATTGTCAGGACATGGATTGTAAAAAACAAATATATGCATATTTTGCTACTATTATTATCCAATAGCGCCCTATTGGCGTTTAACAGCTGATTGACATATTTTTAAATAATAAAATAATTATGAAAACGGTTTAAAATTGACGGAGATATCGCGTAACTTACATACAAAAAAATACATTTGAATTCCGAACCTCCTTCTTTTTTTGAAGTCGGTTAAAAATACCAAAGTATAACGATAGTGTTAAAACATTAAAATTTTCTGTTGTACAGATTTAATTACATTTCATCTGGTTTACCTGAAGGTTTGCGCTCCGGTATACAAAGCCAGCAGTTGCGAATTCTAGGAGGCAAATGTCTGTGTCAAGAGTACGAGCATGTATTCGAGTCATGGATGTAAATTAATTAGGAATGTCTATCCTTTTTATAGCCGCCAAAGGTGTAGTTTTAAGTTTTTTTTTCTTGAAATGTGCAGATACTTCTGAGAATAGAGAACTCCGTAACCTCGTTTGCACAGTTCATCAGAAGCTGAAATGCAAGTACAGGGTTACATTACAAGGTAGTGCCAAATTATAAAAATAAGGTCTATAGAACAATATAAAATACTAATTTATAGTAATTTATTTCAGTCGTCGTATTTCTGAAAATATACTGAAAAATTTCCGGAAAAAAAAAACGCGAGATTCGCCGTCATTTATCAGAGTTCACAGGCATACGCCGACACCGCTCCATCAAGAACCTCATGCAATGCACATACGGTGCAATTTGATCGAGTAATCGTAAATTTTCTACTTATTCTATTTTTTTAATGCAGAAACGAAGAATTAAAAATATAGATCGATTTAGTTACTGATTCTAAGTGGTCCTTGAAAAATTGGCACTACCGTGAAATATAACCCTGTATACGTACGTACGTAGTATGTATAATTAGTACATACCTAGGTAATATTATTAGAACGGAAAAACTTTAAAGGTTAGCATTTGAAATCCCAGCTATTCTTTGTTTGGTTTCAGACTTGATTCCAAAAGAAAATACTATTAACTAAATTTTATAGACTCTTACTTAAGTTTCGAAGCAATGCAGTTTATAAATCAATTTAGACAAGGTCATTTTTTCAATTTTCAGAGCACCTTTATACAGAAGATTTCTGAGGTAGGTAGGTACCTATTCGTACATCAGAAGAAACGATTGAATGTTTTCTTTCAGCCAGTGTCAATTTCCTAAGTCCCGTTTTTCCCATTTTGGTAAGGCACGGTAAACGGTGGGTCTTCCAGGGTTTATTATAATGAATAAAAATCTGAGGAGATTAGCAGAGGCACGTGAAAGGAATGCTTAGTTGTAATAAGAATGGCCGACGACCTTAAAGCTTCACTTCCACTAAGGAATAGAGAAAAGAGAAGGGTGGATTTTTTATTGTGAAACTCAGTTTGTTGTTAATGTTTGAAAAAAATACATACTTATCTTTATCTTTCATGATCGGGTTCAAATAGTATGGTGTTTAATTTAAGGTTAATTTAAAAGTTATTGACGTTTTTTGAACCACCTATATAAAAAAAATATAGCAACCTCACTCTCACATGTTTATATCTCAGTTGTGTCAGCGCTTTGTAATGATTAAAACAAAAGAAAAAAAATCCATTGTTTTTAAATGCTTGCCGCCTGTTATCTCGACTAATTAAACAATTTTGTTTTCTTAAGGTTTTAGTGGAAGCTGACCCTAAACGGCGATATCTTCCGCATCAGCTGCTGCGACTTCTGTGGCGGTAGCGTGCACGCAAGGTCGAGGGGACAAGTGGTATTTTGTATTTTGCAAAGAATATCGCGTTATTGGGATTTAAAACGGCTTTACAAAAATTCTGTGGTAATTTATTTTGTTCGAAAAACAATACAGTATGAATAACTACTAACAATTCAAAAAACTACTTACCATCATGTTTTCGCATATGCCGTCTAAAACATTTAAACTTATTTAAGAATTAACTAATTAGAAGTTACAATACTAAAAATAAAAAAATTGAAAAAAATACCTAAGATAAATTAAATTGTTTTACTCACTACAAATGCACATCCAACCAATACCGAGATAGGTTACTTTTTATTCTATTAAAATTTTAATTAAATAGGTCAAGCTCGGAATTGTCAGCTATTATCACTAATGATTGGCCTTTGTTATGAATTTTTATTAAAAAAACTATACAACCAAACCTAAAGGTAATTTAGTAAAATTTTAGATGCGGTGCCGCTACTTCTAAAACCTATAAGAGTAACAAATAACAGAGACAAAGCTTAACACAGTCAGAGCTAGCCGCTTACCTAGCGTCTTCCGAAAGTTCGGAAATAAATTGAAAATCAATCCGTTTAAAACAAAGTACAATATCGATGTTTAAATACTGTTGCTGGCAGTTAGTATTTAAAAACTTTTTATCAGTTAATTAAATTTAAATGTACGCAGTCTGCAGGACTAAGCTTCAGCGTAAGAAAGTACGTGACCGCAAACCGCTGCCATTCTGCCACCGTTTTTGGTGAAACTGCATTACTGTACTTGCACATATGCCAACCGTGCATGCACTTTATTTCAATGATAATAAAGTCCAAATTAACATACCACACGAAGCTGTCGGGCCTGTGGCCACAAAATTGCACACTTCTGAAGATGGCTTTATGAAGAATGCCCATGATATAGCCGCATGCCATACATGCTTCAAGTAGTACAAAAAGTACTCAACTGTGGTTAATTAAAAAAGGTTTATTAAAATTGAAATTGTCAATTTAATTGGACGTTCAATTAAAACAATGATGGATTTACAGAAACAATTAAAATTATTAATTAAGCCGTTTTATAGAAACAAGGACAAGACTTCATCCCAATTCAGATATAACTAATGTTAATAATCAAAAGGAACGTTTATAATAATAATAAAATTGTTGATAATGAAACCATTTCTTTATTTGCACAATTTAACTAGACAAGTTTAGAAGTAGTTACACTAATTTACGATACTGATCCTGTGGTAAGTAGCCAAAGCACTTGTGTTACAGAAATCAGATACAAAAATGGTACTACAACACCCAGATCCGAGACATAAAGAAAAGTTATTTTTCTACATTGACCGAACGGAAATCGAACCCTGGACCTAAGAGATAGCGACACCAAGAAGTTGTTTCATTAAAATGCATACCTATATATTTACGATTAGATTAGAAAATTATATATCCATACGAACTTTTTTTTCCAACACTCATAAATGCTGTTACGGATCGGTTTAATGTTTTAGATTTTTTTGTGGAAAGACGGAGTTGTTTTACACTGCCCTGAAAACAAACTTTAAAATGGGTTTTAAAAGCCTGTTCTTTTGATAATCTCTTGAGATCGTCTTTATACTATACCTGAGTTCGTGATTTATTTTTGTGTTTATTAATAAGACTCTTAACTTTCCCCTTAAGTTGTAAGTTAACTAAGAAACCTTGGAAAGTCACTAATGAAGTCATCTCATTAGCTGAACGTAGTTTGCATACAATAAAGAAATGCAAAATGAATTAGCCACCAATACACAGAGATATAATGAGCCAATTTTCGCCCATTCAAAATAAGACCTTGTGTCTATCATTGAAGGTGAAAATTTATTTTTTTCTCAACCGAGAGGGGAGAGCAGTACAGTTGCAAAACGGGGTATCGACTGGTTTGTGTCATAAAACGTCGTCTTCCGTCTCAGCTGGCTGTCAGTGATGTGAAGTGTGAAAAGTAAGATGTTTGAAGTGAAATCACATAATTAGGATATGTTATATATTCTACATAATTACTAGATACAGATCGTAACACCTCACTTAATGAAACGTCAGAAATGCTTAGAGCGATAGGTAATAACTTAACTACAGAAGTCTACAGGTGGAAAACTTTTCTTAAGTCCTGTTTTCTACTCGTTGTTAATCACTTAATCACCGTGTGATAAACTATATGATTATTACCGTAAGTACATAGTTAAAACAACTGAATGTTAAATTAAAACTTTCGAAAACTTTGCCTAAAAGCAATACCTCCTCCACTCACTATTCTTGCCAGAATTTTGTCTTCTCCAATCGAGTATTACCTGTTAACAATAAGACAGTAACAATTAGGTTCAAATAACATAAAGAAAATTTAGAAAACTTAGGTATACATATAAAATGCTCAATATATCTCTTGAAACAATTTTTGGAAATAACTGATGACAAAATATACCAAAACTTAAAACTGTTCGCAGATAAAAGTATTTTTGAAAAGAAACCTTCTGGGCACTATGCCACGGCCTTTGACAGCAATTTGGACGATTTTTTATTTTTTTCCAACATTTTTTAGCCCAACGGATAAGCAAGCTGAAGTGGCAGTGAGCGGGGCACATAGCACGTAGAGCTGACGGCCGATGGGGCAGAAACGTTCTGGAATGGAGGACACGTACCGGCAAGCGCAGCGTAGGACGTCCACCTACAAGGTGGATAGACGACCTGGTAAATGTTGCAGGAAGCCGCTCGATGCGGGCCGCTTCCAACCGGCCAATCTAGAAGTCACTGGGGGAGGCCTATGTTCAGCAGTGGACGTCCTATGGCTGAAATGATGATAATGATATTTTATTTTCATAAATAATTAATTTTATATGTACATTTACATATTTGCTTGCATTGGATTGCATTTACCTATTTCTGGTATTTATTTGTAAAGATGAACTTCAGGGTTTTAAAATATACATATTTTCAGAACAAATTGTGAAGTGATTTCAAGTCAACTTTTTTGGTTTAATCTTTATAATTTCGCTTAGTGAAATCTCTCGGTTAATATTTTGTAGGCTACCTCGTTCCTTTGAGAGGCGCTCTAAATATCGCACAATTTCACTCCGAAGCCTCTTCTAAGGCGGCACTTTGAAATTAAAAACCGACTTCTTAGGAAGATCTCTTGAAAACTGCCCCGCGAGACCATGGTTCCACTTTGTTGATACATTTCGGTTTTAAATGAATATTTATGGGGTTCTATCATAATACGGAGTAGCTATTTGGGCAAATGAAATGTTTAATAAGTATTATTATATAATAATAATAATAATTGTATAGGATATGTACACATACTTGTGAAAGTACTCCACATCTCGGCTCGCTGAGAAACGGGCTCAGTGGCGTGCATTGGGAGAGACCTTTGTCCAGCAGTGGACTGACGTGAGCTAGTTATGATGATGAGTATTTAGTCCGTAACTGTTTCTATAATGGTATATAATATTGGGTGATGCCAATATATATCTCGGTTAAGAAAGAATTTCTAATATTGTTGAACAATCTAATGTTAGTCAGAACTAAAAGCCATAAAGAAAAACATGCTATTCTACACTTTTCCTCCATGAAATATGTATGACGACCATTTACGGTGGTGGTACAATTTGTGGTGGTGCATGGTGGTGGTGGTGGCAATTGGGTGCGGTGTTTCGCCTTTAACAAAAGGGTTCGAAATTGCGGTTCCCGGTCGGATCAATCTAGGAAACGAACTGCTACATTAGAGTAACTTTATAATTGTCCTCATCAAATAATGTAGAGCATCTATTTTTATGATAATAATAAATAGATATTATAACTTAGTTGTTATCTACCTAAAGTTTGTCTTGAAGTGATCGCTTTTAGCGATAAGACCGCCTAAATTGTGCATCTTTCTATAAACATCAACTGTGACTACTTTGAAAGTTCCAATGGCAGCCGTAGTTCTCTGACATACACTCGGTAGCGAGTCAAACTAAAATAGCCAATTCCCGAGCTCGTTAAAAGGCAGAAAGAAAGGCGGGCCTAATAAAAACCCTTGATGCACGCCACCGCCACGACTCGAGGCGAGGAAACAAGGAACAAAGTTTTAAAAGTGCGGTCAAATCATAGCTCTCCGGGGAGGTTAGTTTTCTGAAACTTTTCTCTCGCATCGCGGCCTTACCTTCGGCTGTGGTTTGGTCACTAGCGGGGATGGTCTATCATATAATTATAACAAGCGTTTTTCATTTATAATTACACCTAAGTTAAACATGGTAATGGTAACCATTAGTCAAGGGAACTGGTCCCCTGAATAAGGGTTACGGAGGACTGATGTCAATCGCTCTGACTGAACGTATTACCTAGACTTGGATCATAGTAAAGGGTACCCGACTAAGATTGACTAAATTATTATGGCACAATAATTTCTATAACGATTAAATAATAATATACATACATTGCTTTAATCCTAAGGTGAGTAGCTAAAGCACTTGTGTTATAGAAATCAGAAACAACAGCGGTACCAAACACCCAGATCCGAGATAAAATTCACTTGAGGGAATGTAGAAATAGAAAAGTTTGTTTTCTACATTCACCCGACCGAGATTCGAACCTGGGACCTCAAAGATGGCGACTCGACTCGATGTCGTCTCTCGGCTACGAAGGTCTACAGTAAAAGTACTTCTAAAAATTCTAAAATATGGATGTTTAGATAAGAACTCTACAGAATGAAATCATTCATAGATGTGATGTTTGGCATAAAAACAACTGAGTTATTTTCTCTTTGTAGTAAAAGTTATTTATAACCTCTCAGTTGAAACCGTCCTAAAAATTTAACGACTTTTTTCAATTTTACACTGTAATGTAATTTGTACATGCATAAAAAACAAATGTGATCGCCACAGACTTAGCGTTATTTTCCCGAATTTTATTACCGCTACTTAAAACACCACAGCTTTATCTTTACAACTCGATACTATAACGTATCGGGGCCGTAATAAAACTCTCAACTCAAATAAGTCAGGAAACTAGCAACACCGTATGGATTTTCTTATTACGACTTCTGCATAGCTGATGTAATAACATGTTTTCAATTAAATAAATTAAAAAATATTTTAGAATCATTACAAAGAATATATCTTACCAATATTATAAACTAGCTGTCCCGGCGAAATTCGGTACGAATTCATAATTATTTTTTTTCGTAATATTTTCCGTGTTTTTATAGTTATTCTGCTATTCGGGGCGGAGACAAATTCAACGAATCAAAGATCATAAAAATCGGTCCAGCCGTTCTTAACTTATAAATGGTGTAACAAACCCGACTTTGTTTTATACATATAGAAGACTTTGATTTATAGATTTTTTTTTGATTAGAGATAGATTTATAGATTTATAGATTTCTTTGCGGGATCGAATCAGGAATGAGGAGATTCGTAAACGAACAAAAGTTTCTGACATAGCCCAACGGATAAACAAGCTGAAGTGGCAGTGGGCGGGGCACATAGCACGTAGAACTGACGGCCGATGGGGCAGAAAGGTTCTGGAATGGAGGCCACGTACCGGCAAGCGCAGCGTAGAACGTCCACCTACAAGGTGGACAGACGACCTGGTAAAGGTTGCAGGAAGCCGCTGGATGCGAGCCGCTTTCAACCGGCCAATCTGGAAGTCGCTGGGGGAGGCCTATGTTCAGCAGTGGACGTCCTATGGCTGAAATGATGATGATGATAATATAGAAGACTAGCTGTCCCGGCGAACTTCGTAGCGCCATACATTTATTTTTGTGAATTTTTAGTTTTTTAAAATTTTTTATTCTGCTATTCGGGGCGAATTATAATTCAAGAAAACAAAAATCATAAAAATCTGTCCAGCCGTTCTTGACTTATAAATAGTGTAACTGACCCGACTTTGTTTTATCTATAAAGATGTGGAAGTGTACGTTTTAATATTTCTTACTCGATCGCGCTTTATCGGCTGAACGGAAGTAAGTAAAATCAGGCACACACAGGATAATTTTATCCTATGTGTTCCTGTTCCTGTGGTATGACTATTCAATACTCCTTGTCTTTCTGAAGTCTACGCAGACGAAGTAGCATGCAGTAGCTAGATGTGATAATTACATTATTCATTTTAGCAAGCTAATATTTAAACAACATTTTTTACCTTTAAAATTAATAAATATGCGCCAAACAATACACTATTGTCATGGTTTTGAAGTAAGGACAACATCACATACGATAACATACATTGCTCTGATCCTATGGTAAGCTAGCCAAAGCACTTGAGTTACAGAAATCAGAAACAACGACGGTACCACAACACCCAGACCCGAGACCATATAGAAAGTTTATTTTTCTACATGGACCGACCGGGAATCTAACCTGGGACCTCAGAGATAACGACACCAAGACCGGCATGCTCGCCTCTCGGCTACGGAGGTAGTCAATACATTTAAATCCTTGTATTACGAGGTACCATACAATCAAATTCGCCAGAGGCGTCTCCCAGCACACCCAGACTCGAGCCAATTTAGAAAAGATCGTTTTGTGATCTGACTCGAACCGGGAATTGATCCCAGGACCCTTTGCATATGAGGTGAATCACCGAACCACTAAACCGATCTGGCCCCCGATTCAGAACCTTTCGATAACAAATTGGCGACCGAAAAAGCACGTGACACTATAGGATTAAACATTACGGTCACGTGATTTACAAATCGTTATCGAAAGGTTCTGAATCGGGGGCCAGGTCGTCGTAATTTACAACAGACTTGTCTAGGACACAGACCAATGTGTGCTAATTCCTGTAAGTGTAATATTATCTCGATACAAGACCGTAAGTTGTGTCTGCGACCGATTTAATTACAATACAATGTTGTTCGGTAGGCGTGTAAGACCAGTGGGCAAGATACATAGGTAATTGCTTATTGTTTGTGCAACCAGCCTCTGAAGCATATTTTATAGCCTAAGGTGCTAGAATCTATTTATTAACAAATTAACAGCGTCTAGATTTGAGCCATCGAGCACATACCCTATAGTGCAGCAATACGAGTTCTCCGAAACTAGTAAGTGATTTTTCACTTACATTTAGTATAAAATGACAAGTTTTGTCAACTCTCGCCCATACAAAAACAGTACATATACAGATTAAAAATGACGGAAATTTATGTCGAACAAATCATATGACGTTTCTACTCTATATATATAACCCTATACCCATGGGCTCCATGATTTGTGCACAACTCTAAATTTACAATTTTATGGTAAAAAACCGGCTAAGTGTCAGCGAACACGAGCAATGTAGGGTTCTGTAGTTTGCAATCACAATATGAGGTATTTTCTACCTGCTTTACATAATTGATTGATGATTCAGTTTCAATCACGACACTATTTCCCAGGAAATACGACTTAAACTACATTACATTACGTTTTTAATAATGTAATAAGCGTCTGCGCACTAACTTAAACATTTAAAACACCTGTTGTAAATATTAATCAATAAATATCTGTTAATATAAAAATATAAGACAGAAACAAAGGCCAGAAACGAATTATTGGTTTAAAATGCTATTTTCTGTGAATAAAATGAACCCCTAAAGTGTACGTTCATTCTCACACCGGATTATAGACGTCTATTAGGTTCCAGTTAATTGTCTTCAATTGTTCTTTTAAGCTCGCTCCTCGACGGGCTATTTATTAGCCAACTAATTAATTTATCTGTATTACTTACTTTCTCATTTTCTTAGTTTTGTACTGATAATAATCAGTGATCGGAGTAGGTAGATTGATTTGGGGTCAATGATCTCAAACATATGTCAATATCAATATGGACATACCTTCGGTATTCCGGAATTTCTTTGTATCAGTTTTTGAAAAAAAGGCATATCCATATTATGCTAGCACTACTAAAGTACATCAAATCAATCTACCTACTCCGATCACTGCTGAGTGCTGATAGTAGACGCAGTTGTCTATTGCAAGTAATGTTATGTTAGGAAAGTAAATAGTTGATGCGTTTATTTCTTAAATATTAAGTGCGTAATAGTAAGTTTACTGTAATCATCATCATCATCATTTCAGCCATAGGGCGTCCACTTCTGAACATAGGCCTCCCGCCTCCCCTAATGACTTTCATTGGAAGGGAATGCCAATACTGGCCACCCTTGGCAGGCGGGTTGCCTAGCGCAGTGTTTTATAAGATTTTGCACGCAGACGCTGCTGCCCGTCTCGTGCTTCAGAAATTAGTCGCCTCTTACGACACACCTCCTGTTAGCTGTGGGGAGGTGTATATCAATGTCTATTTATTCCTTTAGGCAGGCTTAATTATAAGTCTACGGTATGCAGTTATATTTCTCTAAATCTTAATGTTATCTAAGCTAAAAAAAGCAATATAAAATCGTAACGACATTTAATCTCTTTTATTGGTAAGACCAGAAGCTCTCGTAATTTCATATTTTAAAACGATTTTCCTTTCCTCTGATTGTATGGTGCCGAATATTTTTCCTATGCCGTTGAACCCATAAAGAGGGGTATAAAACAAGAATGACTGGCACATTCCTAGCATTTCTCACAAACAATACTTGTTACGCAACAGCGGCAGATCTTTAGGCTGTGTCCATAAGAACCACGTTTAAAACACCTCGCAATGAAGTAGCAAGGGCGAAGGTGAAGTGGACGGCTGACGCTTCAGTAACAGCGTCATTTCAAAAACATTAAGAGCTGGGGCCACTAAGCAATAAGGTGTATAACTGGGTCTTATCACTAAAATTTAAAAAAAAAACTTTTTTAACAAAAGACAATTATGTAGAATGAGACGGTCTTATCGCCAAAAAACCGCCAAAAAACCCAAAAAACCGATTAACCGCCGTTAATCTTTCGTTAGAGGAAATAAATAATATGCCTAGGGTTTGATAGAGCGAAGTAATGAAAAATATCATGAAAACACAAAGAAAACAGTAAGTTATTTGCATATTTTTAATTGTAATAAAATAAGTCATCAAAACACAATTTTCTGTCACTATCGCATTTTTTTTTTTCAAAGACACAGAACAACCACTTACGAGCATATGTCTATTATTATGATTTAAATGATTAGCTTAACCAAATTGTATTATACACAAAGACATCATCTGCTGGGAAAACAAGTAAACTTGGAAATGGCAGCCTTGGCAGCTCCTACGTCTACTACGAGAGCTCTAAGACACAGTCAGTATTGTAGCGCGTTTGTTTGTATCGATGTTATTACAACGCGCCTGAAGCCACGGTTGAATAAAAAAACACTTGTGTAAACACCCTTATTCGCAAATAAATTAGGCAAGGAAAAAGAAAGATTGGAATGGAGCCAGAAGGAGAAAATCGATGGCTCAACGGCGGCCATGCCGAAGAAATGTGCCAGCTGAAATGAAATTAATATTGCGGCGGAGAACGGAAAAAGTTAATTTTATTTAGGCATGAAAGGGCGTTTGATAATATTTGACTCGTAAAATAAAAAAAACTTAATTTTCCAGGTGGTTCGTTATCTCTTTGAGGACAGAAGTAATAAACACAATAACATTTTCTTTGATACAGAGTTCAGAGAACGACGTTGTTGAGAAAAGTTTTGCTTCCTAAAAACGCCCTTACAGCTGTACTGCAACGGTAAAATCATTATAAATAACATTACTACACTACATTTAGATTTAGATTTTAGACATATTTTTATGAGGTCCTTATTTATTAGTTCAACTACATTTGAGGTAATTTTACTACTTAAATTTATTACTCTATGGAACTAACAATAAATCCGCAAAAAACCACCGATCAGCCTACAATGCAGTTACATGGATAGATTTAAATGTTTTGTGACCGTGACTAATGACGAAAAGATTTAATTATAAGGTTAAATAATGTACGTACATCTGTTTGCACACCGTTCGTTAGTGGGAGGTAAGCCTTTACTTGAAGACATGTTTTCGACGAGAGATACCGCGAGCAGTAGTAAATATGCAGGGATGATTGATGGAGATTAATGAACTTACCCAAAGATACTGCAGGTAAAAGTATATTTTACATTACGTAATCCTTATTATTAATTGTTTATCCAGCAACTTCCTACGTGCACACATAACATTTATATACAACTGGATTCTTATTGTCAGTATACTCGCATAATCTCAAAATATGTTTTATATTATTATGGAGTCAACAATAAAATAATTTCCATATCATATTAGCACGTACGAATAATACGTTAAGGCATATTCATTCATACA
The DNA here is from genome assembly GCA_963576865.1 of Anania hortulata. Classification (NCBI taxonomy): domain Eukaryota; kingdom Metazoa; phylum Arthropoda; class Insecta; order Lepidoptera; family Crambidae; genus Anania; species Anania hortulata. Next base: position 16,338,185 of record OY756395.1, on the reverse strand, counting down.
GCGCACGTATTGCATTCACAAGTTCCAAAAGCCGCAAATTTCAATATGGGAAGTGTGAACATTGGACAACGGAATAATCGCTGTTAGGTCGTCGCTCCCATACATCACACAGCATGATGAATAGCGTAAGGCACGTTTAGCGAAAATTGATACTGGCCGACAATAAATTAATATTTGATATTTGAATATAATTAGATTTTAGCATAAAATCAGGTTCGATTTTTGTTTTTGTCTCTTGATAAAAAAAAGTCGTCCACCTGAAGGCCTACTATGTATGAATGAACAGTAAAGTACAAATGCACAGTACATAATAAAAACAGGAGTATTACACATTCTTAATACAGTAAGCAGTGTTGTAGCAGCAAAAAGGTCCCCGTCTCAGCATAACGCATAAGTCACCGCTAGCGCCGCGACCCTGATTTTCAGACGGTGGCCGTGGTTCGAGTTGAACCGCACCAGTTGCAGTAAGATAAATGGCATAAAAGTACGCAACGAACGTAAGTAAGTTTACTTCGAATATGTTTTGTTTGTTCGGACGTATAATCCTTATAACTTAATATATAATCTACTTTAGTCAATACTTTAACGATTTATGAGCAACTGAAAACAGCCATGTTTTTACACGGTTAATTTCAGTTGTTTTTATTTACTAACCAACCTACTGTAATGTATCCAGGTATCTACCGTGAAAATGTTTCTTTTATTTTTGTACATAATATACAAAAACAAATAATTTAAATTTAAATCATTGACAATATGAATGTTGTTTCAGTCGTATAAAAAATAATTTATTAAACAATCCTTGTTTTTCGCCTGTTCCTTTAATTGACAAAAGTTTGATATATGATGTATTGACAAAATGTATTATAGGTATATAAATAAATATTATTTTATTTATAAAAACCATATAAATATGTTATATAAAAACGGTTATATGTACGAACTAGTAAATAATGTTTCATGGTAGCTTAGCTGATTTAATTATTAAAAAAATAAAACCGACTTCAAAACACTGAAATGCTAAAAATAATCCTAACACTTAAGTACCTAATCAGATACTTTTGGAGTCGGTGCCAGCCGATGAGAGATTCAATGTTTTTGTTTGCACCGACTCCAAAAGTAACTGATTAGGTACTTAAGTGATAGGATTATTTTTAGAATTTCAGTGTTTTGAAGTCGGTTTTATTTTTTTAAATAAAATTTACTTATTTCATCTATTTTTAGTGATAAATCCTAATCTAACTGCTGAACACCGATTTCATCCCCTATTTTTCTACCCTTAGGGGTTATTTTTATTTTTTAAACTTTTATCATAGCATCTTTGAAGTATAAGCTATTCAATAAAACAAAAATCATCAAAATCGGCTCATATTTGTCGAAGATAGGTAACAAGAACCACAACCAAAATATTATCTGGGTATATATTTGTTGATTTTCTCAAAAATTTCTAAATCAATTTCGATAAAATTTATATGGGACCACCTCTGAAGTATGATCTACCAAACAAAAAAAGAATCATTAAAATCGATTCATAATTGGCGGAGTAATCGCGTAACAAATATACAAAAAAAAAAAAAAACATACAGTCGAATTGAGAACCTCCTCCTTTTTTGAAGTCGGTTAAAAACAAATAAAAAAAAATTAAAATTAATAAAAAAAATTAAACATTCGAAATTAAAATAGTTCCGATTAGCTAGAAGTGCAAAACTTTTAGTGTGCCCCATGTATTATAAAATTTAAACTAGTTAATATATATTTATAATTTATATTTTATATGATGAAAAGAAGCCAAAAAAAATACTATTTATCTATCTAAACTGAATGAAAAAATATACTCTATATTTCTTTAAATGTATGTCTTAAATCTTTACGTAAAGAAAGTAAATTTGCTCCGATATTTCAAAAGTACTCATATTTTTTGTGCCGCAAAATTACCCAAAAGCTTTTCGATTTCCACGCATTAATTAACATGTCATCGTTAATTAATATTACTTTCTCTACTTGAGTGCTTTGAACATAATACTAGCTAACAAAACGGGCCCTAAAAGCGTTATAAAGGTCAGGTCATCCACAGTAGAGCTAGATATAAAAGGCTCACTCTCCACATCGTTACCACGTTAAAATAGAAAAATACTTTATATAGTTTATTCTTATATATCGAGATTAATCCCTTTCGAAAACGTAGCGACTCAAGCGAGCGAAATCAAGCGCGACGAAGACTTGCGATTTTATGTTAGATTACATTATTGGTAAACACTTTATGTTTCCATTTGTCACGGTCAAATGTAACGCGACCGGGAACCTTTTTGACACATCAGATCCCTTTAAAGTTTTCTATTGTTAGGTATGTATTTTTTTCTCGTGTGTCGAATAAACGTTTTTATTTCTATTACTCTATTTCGATCGTAAAATAAATTTTGCATTAAAAAAAAGTTAAATGTCTCACTTTACTTTGCAATCTGTAATTTACTTTAATCGTAAACGTAGAAAAAACTCGAATTAAGCACAATAATCTGAAAGATATTACGTGAGAAGTGAACCTGCTTTGGTTCTTTTTTTTGTGTCACATCCTTAACATTTCTCGGTCCCTTTTCTATAGAACCTTAACACCTCAAAATCCAATCAGGGCGACACCTCCAATATTTAATAGCGTTTAATTAGACAGAACAATGACGTCACAAATAACAAGACAATGTGGGACCGTAGGAGGGGTGAATTTTAATTGTCAGGGACAACCCGGTTATGGCAGGTAGATGACATGGGTTCATACCTGCTTTAACACATTAGGATTTACGGAGACCTTATTTGAATGGACACAGAGCTCAAATTAAAGTAAATAATGAACTAAAATTTCGGTACGGTACACACAATAGTTTCGCTTTAAACGACCGCCAACTTACTATGCTTTTATCTCTTGAATAGTGGTAGAAGTTCTTACATTTATCATTGTACTTTATGAGCAAATAAGCCATATTATAATAAGACATTACCAAACTATTCGCGATAACATAACCAAACGAAAAAACAGTGTAACTGCGATATTTTTGGGCACGAACGACGCAACTAAATATGAAAACGGCTATACTATTCGTCGTCCATTACTTAGTTCCAATCTTTGGCTCCAACCCAACGAACCACGAACCAGTCGATGCGGATAAAGTTTTATTTAAGACACTCCGTTGGCTCGAACTAGTATGCGCTACGGAATCTTAGACTAAGATAAGAATGTCCCAAGAAAAATACTTCCATCTGAACAGATATCCAAATATTATAAAAGGCTTGGGATGTCAGAGACTGCAGCGTGCATAAAAACTTTCTCTCCGAAAAAATGGATGCCCTTTTACGGTACCTTGGCTTGTCCTGATGAGAAACGCCGCGATCGCATTCGCTAAATAATATAGAAAGTAATTATGTCACGCATCATTACAGTTCGTAACAATAACCGCAAAGCTGTCGCATCGAGTGACCTTAACGCCTTAGGCGGGATTCTCACTGTACAGAGATGTTGCAACGTCTACCTCATCGATGGCTCACCGATCTCGATATTATCTCTTTAGCGTTATAAAGTCAAACAATTCGAAGCAGCGATTTTTCGTTGTTTCATCGAGTGAAAAAGACGAAGCTTTGACTCTTCTTCTTACCAAGCCGTTTTGTTAATTTTATTATGGAGTGAGTGAATGGACAGCAGTTTCTACAACAGGTTTTTGGCGCTTGCACGATAATAATAATTATGGTGGTGATATTTTGTGAACGCGTCCTATCGTTATTGCACTTCGTGTTACGTCTCGTGATGAAATAAATAATGTGGTTTAAATTCCCATTTTTTAAAATAATAAGCGCATTGACACCGCATCACTGTTACAGTACCCCAATGAACAACCGCCTTAAGTTACATTGCATTAAAGCAATATACAACGATAATTTAGTATGAAATTAAACGGACGGTGGGCCTCTGTACTCTGCCGCTAAGTAAACATGCTTGATAAATAAGAAATTATTGCTTGATTGGTATTAATTAATGCACTGTAAACCATCACGTGATCTCAGTATGAGGAAGATAGCTACCTACTTGGAATTGTTTATGCAACATACTTTTTTCAACCGACTTCAAAAAAGGAGGAGGTTCTCAATTCGACTGTATGTTTTTTTTTTTTTTTTTTTTTGTATATTTGTTACGCGATTACTCCGCCAATTATGAATCGATTTTAATGATTCTTTTTTTGTTTGGTAGATCATACTTCAGAGGTGGTCCCATATAAATTTTATCGAAATTGATGTAGAACTTTTTGAGAAAATCAACAAATATATACCCAGATAATATTTTGGTTGTGGTTCTTGTTACCTATCTTCGACAAATATGAGCCGATTTTGATGATTTTTGTTTTATTTAATAGCATAAACTTCAAAGATAATATGATAATAGTTTGCAAAATAAAAATCACCCCTAAGGGTAGGAAAATAGGGGATGAAATCGGTGTTCAGCAGTTAGATTAGGATTTATCACTAAAAATAGATGAAATAAGTAAATTTTATTAAAAAAAATAAAACCGACTTCAAAAAACTGAAATGCTAAAAATAATCCCAACACTTAAGTACCTAATCAGTTACTTTTGGAGTCGGTGCAAACAAAAACATTGAATCTCTCATCGGCTGGCACCGACTCCAAAAGTAACTGATTAGGTACTTAAGTGTTAGGATTATTTTTAGCAATTCAGTTTTTTGAAGTCGGTTTTATTTTTTTTAATAATTGAAAACAGTAATACCGACTTAGTTAGTATCAACAACTCAAAAAAGACATGATAGAACCATAGTGAAAACAGTTTGAGTACACCACGTTTCAAAAAGCTATCTTAAAAGAAATAAGTTTATCAACAAAAAGAACGGTACTAAGAAGTGTACGCAAATACTTTCTGTATCTACGCAAGTATTTCAATTACACAAAGAAATTTAACGAAACGAGCTAAGAAACTGATATCTTAAAATGGATATAACATCTTTACTGTATGCAAAATTTGTGAAATCGTTCGAAAGTTTTATATCAAAGGATCTAATACAACTTTGAAAAGAAACCGAGACGAGGATGTGCGACATACTGAATTAGTTTTTGTCTCAGTTAAGACATTTTATTTTGGTATAAGGAGTAAAAGTGTGCAAACAAATGAACATTCAAGTTTAGATTTATATGTGATATTTATTTATTTATTACAGGAGAACCAGTGTTTACGTATTAGTGATACGTAAGAGAACAGTGATTTTTAACCACTTTGTAAGTCTTTGTAAGTATATTAAAGAAGCCTGATAGCTAACTCGCTGCATTCGTATAAATATAAAATAATAATATTGATATAATATATCTGTATGATCTACTACTTTTAATCTCTCCATTGTTTAAATAAGGAATGAAACTTAAAACGCAATAGCTTAGTAATACTAATCTAAAAGTAGGTACCTATGACGACACTTTTTGCATAACGACAATTTGCATACATAATTTTAAGATCTATTATTGTACCATGTTTTCGGCAAATAAACAATTCCATTCTACATTACGTACCTACTATAAGATTCTGTACCACACATACATCCCTGAACAAAACACCAACTCGCGAACACGGCGCAGAACTTTGGATTCCGGTTCATGTTAGTGCTTATGTTGAACACTTGTCTAGACAGGGTGCAGAAGCGGATCAGACGTGGTATCAACAGTTTCGTGTATTTGTATACTCACTTAATCGATAAACTTCATAATAAAGTTTCGTGCATTTGAGAAAGAGATAAAATAGGTTGATTCCTTTTTGTCTGCCTGTCCACTGCGATTTGATAGAGATGTATTGTATTTGCAACGGGTATGTAAATATCTCTTTCAATTTTCGGTTCACTAGAAGCCTTTTAAGGGTTGATACTTCAAGTAGTACTTAACAAGTTTTCAATAGACCATAAATACTTAAATAAACACTTCTCTACACAAATCGTGAGCTTATTTAGGTAGTATAGGCTTTTGGACCGTAGAGACGTAATGTAAAATTACATTTTAGAAAAAATAATTAATTTAAAAAATATAAAAGCAGCTCTTTCGCGCTTAATTAGCCTCACGGACACGCATTTATAATTATTTCCTAGTAATAGGTTAGATTAGTTTATTTACAGTTTGTTTTTTCATGTAACGCCGCGGCGAAGACTAAGACTGGCGTAATTTATAACATTCATATCATAAAGGCAAGCAAAGTTACCTTTTTCATAATTTAAATGTCCTACGGGCGACAAAGTTATCAGTACCATACTTCAACTTGAATTGTTTCGTGTGAAATAGGGGAGGAAATATTATTTGCATAAACGAATTGGAACAGACTAGACAAACTACAAGTACCGAACACACTGCATTAACTGTGAACTCTAAACACAAAGGTCTAATTGTGTAAACTAATTTCCATCGTTGCGTGATCCATTTTAAAGGGCAAGCTAATTTGACTGTGCAAATTAGAAATACAAAATAGGTTGGTACAAATTGGTACTAAATACTTAATAGGGAATATGCATGAAAAAATATATTGTTTTTACTATATTTATATGAAGTTATAGTGCTTATAGTGAAAACAAAATTGATTTTAGGTAAAAAATAACTGTAATATAGTAATTAAAAATTAAGGTATGCCTATCTCTTTCTAAAACAACTTTACTATGAAAAATGTATGGCGGACGAGTAATGTGACGTCACGATACATATCGGATCTCCTTGTCTAACACGCAACTTTAATGGGCTGTAAGTCAGGTATTTATCAATATTTTTCAAAAATTCCTAAAGTTTTATTAATTATAATTAAATTTTATTTTTTAATTTAAAATTATAGTGCTTATAGTGAAAACAAAATAGATTTTAGATAAAAAATAACTAATATAGTAATTAAAAATTAAGGTATGCCTATCTCTTTCTAAAACAACTTTACTATAAAAATGTATGGCGGACGTGTAATGTGACGTCACGATACATATGGATCTCCTTGTCTAACATGCAACTTTAATGGGCTGTAAGTCAGGTATTTATCAATATTTTTCAAAAATTCTTAAAGTTTTATTAATTATAATTAAGTACTATTTATTTTAGGACTAAATAAAAAAACATGCATATTCCCCATTGTTTTAAAAGTGAAACAATGCAATGTAGGTTACCGTTAAATTTATCTTCGTACGACATCTACCACAAAAAATAGCAGCAGTAAAAATCGTACACACTAACAATAAATCTACGCCTTAATAAAAGCTCTTTTCCGCCCGACTTCCAGGTATTTTCTAAAAGAATATTTTCTTCCACTGCAAGTAGCGGTCACAGATTTCCCGCAAACTTTATTTTGGTTGCCTTAGGTATACGGATAGGTTACGAGCTAGCTGAATGGCTGCCTGGCGCCGACAAATCCAATAAGAGCCGTGCCTCCAAGAAATTTATGTTATTGACCGGATTATACTGGCTGACGTGTGAGAACTTGGAACTCACTACAAACCACACAAGTGAGACCCGCGACATGTTCACGATTCCCCCCTATTTCGTCTCCAATACCGGTGGAGATGAGAGGGTGTGGAGGTCACGGATGGTGGTCGTTTTATTGATTGTTCCACTGAACACCTTTTTAGACGCGTCAGCTATCGCCCTTCGAGGGTTCCTGTTCTACATATAACGTGCTAAACGGTTTTGGATGTCTTCCATCATGTTTTGATATATTATTTCCCGGAGGGGCAAAGTTAAATGCTGAGGCTTTTTTGGATAAAATTATACTTCTTGCGTCGGACCGCACAACCGCCTTTAATAAAATAAATCGCAATCTTTTGATTAAGTAAAGTACTTGTAGCTTTTTAAAACAGTGAAAAGTAAAAATAAGCAAGTGACTGATTGGTCTAGACTTCAAATGTTAGCATCTAGATAAAAACAAAGGTCCACTACGACGTGATTTAACGGTCGGTTAAGATTAACAATTGTGTGTTGTTTGGCCAAATCTAAATTCTAAATCTTTTTTATTTATAAATCGTTATGTATACAGATTGTCAATGAAATATGGCGACAATATCGATTTAATTTCTTTTGTAACAATCAATTATGACGGATATTTACGAGTATATTAATTTACTAGACTTCGGCTAGCAAGAGATATCGCTCCTCAATATAAACATAACGGCATTTATGATATAATTTTAATTTTAGATTTTCATTGCTTTGCGAGGTTAGTTTAAAATATATAAATCCAGGTAGCAGAGCAACAGATAACTAGTAGGTGAACCATGGAAGGTCACTAAATCAACAGTTAATATAAGTTTAATTACTGGATAATTGTCTGTTGCCTTGAGTTGATGGGTGTTAGTGTGAGTAAAAAGAATTCGTCATGACATGGCAATAACAACGATTTCTTTTATAATTGGCCTCCGAAGCAGCATGGCCTTCCATGGTCTACCCGCCTCAAATAATTAAATTCTAACCAAAGAAACAAGGTACAAACTTCCCAATCAACTGATCGATATAGTGTGAAAGGCCCAAAAAATGTTTTCTTAATTCGGCTCTTGTTCCTTTGGCAAAGTTATTTAGTTTTATAAACACAATTACCTAATCTTCAAATTATTTGGCTGACCAATTACCTACATGTTACAAGTTGTATATAATGCCCATGAATATTTGTAACAATAGCTTTTTAGATTTCTCATTAAGGCCGTAGGTACCCCCACCAAAACTCAGTTTTTTCTACTTTTTAGCAGCTTTCTCTTAATCCTTATTTAGTGTAAGTACTTATATAAAAAAAAATTAAAGACATAAAAATAATGTTTAAAGTTTTACCTCTGAAATCATCGTTTAAAATTTGTATTTACTCTATATTATACTTACGAAAACCAGCTTTTAAACTATGTAAGTAATCCTTATCTCAATTATTGGCTTCAACCAATCGATAAAATGGTAAAAATTTCTAAAGTAGTAAAAATTGAATTAATCCATTGATTATTTCTGACAATTATTTATGATTTACGAACTTCTGTTTCTGGCGTGCTGAACGGGATAGAGAGGAAATTAATGCGAAAGGTAATTTGTTTGGGAAACCGCCTTAATAAAAAAAAGATCTATCTATTGTCTCCAAAACCTATGATCACAGACGAAAATAATATCCCCTTTGCAAGGATTTGTTGTGACTGACGTAAAATTTATTTGACCTCGCACTCCTCAGCGGTCGGGTTTAATTTCCGCGTGGGTACGGATAGCCGGGCTGGGTAAAAAATGGAGATTGCTACCAGTAAAGTTCGGCTACGGGTCAAAGTTGCAGCGTTGGTGTTGCCAGTATTTTATAAGTATTCTTAGAAAAGGCCACATTGCATTTTTTTATTAACTTTGAGTATTCGAGTACCTACATTTATCTACAATTTTTTTTAAATAAAAATCCACAGTTTTTTTTTGTTTGAACATACGAGTATTGTCCAAAAATACATTGTCAGTCTATGTTATTATTTTAGTAATAATAAGAAGTCCATCAACATCATTAGTAATTCTATTATTATTTTGTATGTCTACAAGGTAAATAAAATAAACAATTGCCAATATTACCTTCTTGTTTATCTTAAAATAGAAATGTGCAGAGTTATATTAGTGATGCTGTCTTTATCATTGTTACCTTAACAGTGGGTACTTAATCTAGCAATAGGTCAAATAGGTTTCCATGTCTATCACAACAAAATATAAAATGTTTCTAACGCCTAACATTCAGAACAAATGCAGTTAGAATAACTCGGTTTGAAAATAAAGACGGTCACCTAATAATGTAGGGGCCGGAGTCGTATAGTCCGTTTTTTTTTGCATTTGCAAATGACAAGATTGTTTAATATTGACATTTCTTTTTAACGAAATTATTCATTTGAAAATAAAATAGACACAAAAATAATAAATACAAAATTTTTTATTCTTACAGTATGTTGATTTTAAAAACTGATATTTTTGTAAAAAGACATGCCAAGATTGTTTACAATATTCGCCTAGCAAAGAAACACGGACTTTACATATGGCTGTTATACCCAGACGTGTACGTACCTTTTACTAGTATAAACCACGTAGGTACTAAAGTTTAGAGATTATTATTCGATTGAGCAAATAAAAAACATAATAAAACACTTGCTCCACAGGTTTAATATAAACAAAATAACTTTAGCAATACTAAATTAAACTAAGCACGTTAATAAGTATATTACTCGTATAGTACCTACCGAATAAATAAAAGTGTACGCAAATGGTGCTCGATAATAATTTTTAAAAAAATATGGATTCCTGTCAAAATTGACAAGCCCCGGTTAAACGCCAATTGGCGTATTATTTACCAGGAAAAAGCGAAGAAAAACAGTAAATAAACCAATTACTTACCAAAGTTAAATCAATTACTGACTTACACAGTCAGCCTTTATTTTTTCCTCGCGTGAAAGAATATTCACATCCTGAAATGAACTCATAAGTAGTAAGCCCGAAGATAAAATAAAACTCTTGAAAGCACAATAGAGGAGTTCAGAATATCGAGGGTTTGAAGCATAAGTTTTCTCTTAAGGAGGGTTTTGTTTTAAACCTCCTTTCATCGGCCTGGCATAAGGATGGTCGATATTACTCAGATATCGATTTCTTCTAAAATCTATGAAAGAATTTAAATTAATTGCTATTCGTTAGTAAACGTATCACTTAAGAACAGCTAGACCTATTTTTCATTAAAAAAATATGTAAATGTTGCCCGGAAAATCGGGAAAAACTCGATTCGGGATCGATTCACGAACAAGTTCAGGTCAATTTAGGAAACAAACTTTTTACAATTAGCTGTGGCATGTGGTAAGAGAAACCCATAGCAAAAAAAAAAACTGGTTAGCTTTTAACTGGTCTTGAAGTAAGGGTTACAAGGAAATAATAAAACTTTTTATTTATTACCAACAAATTCATTTAAATATTGATAGCACTTAAAATTTGCGATTTTATCACAATACATCGCAAACTTAAATTCCATCGGTTATCTAGAGACGACCGTATTTTATGACATTGTTATTCTGATATTGCAACAATGAACTTATCGACAACATTGATTATATCGACATCGTGTTTTTCCAATGTCATCCCTAAACTAGTTTAATAAATAATACGAGCAAATGGCTGGCATCGCTTATTATTTATCGCAGTTTCGAGGGTCGACTCTACGACTTACTTGTTCTCATATGTTGCCAAGATTTTGCACTAAATCATTTACATTATAGTCATGATTTCTATTCAGTTTTCTAGTATTATTTATTTATTAGGGTCACATAGCAAGTCAAGGTAATTTTCTAATTAATGGTAAAAAAATGCTAAATATCAATGGAACTTACTTTTGACGACGAGAACGAGAAATGCCGGATCATTGTCATTTAAAATGAAGCAAAAAACCTGGAGAAAAAATCTTGTCAATTTTCCTGTGACAAAAAAATATATAAATAGAGCATACCTTCTTAGACATTAAAAAATATATATTTACAATTCGTCACGGACGAACTTTTGCAGTCAGGTAAAAACAAAACACAACGCACCTTCCACATCGTATTTCTTATTTCACACTCAGCATCAAACCGAAAGTTTAATTCGGGGCTACTTTCATCAGTTCCGGGCATTTGGTAGGAGATACATAAATCCGGGCCTTTGATCAGCCCCTACAGCTCCCGTGGGACGCCAGAACCATTACGTAAAGTGATAGAGACCGGGCCCTTTTTCAAATTGGGTATTGACTAAAAGCGTCAACTTGTTGTGAGGCGATAGGGTTTATGAGTAATAATATTTCTACAAAATGATTGCTAATCGCAGCAAACATTGATTTACGTCTAGGTATTTTATGGTCCCAAGAAACGTCTTTCTTGTATTAATTGTTCACCACGCCTGTCAGATGTGTACTACTGTGTATATTCATAAGACCCGAATAAAAAAGGAGAAGCTACATCCCACCTAAGGAATCTAGCACGTGTCGCGGGCATGACAAATTAATGCGTCATTGCACTATCCAACCAATAAACTAGTAACTTGTAAACATCTTTACTTTTTTCCGCCTTGAGATTCGTTATTTACAGCAATTCAATACAATTGACACCACCAATCAATAGACAAATATTTACTTTGTATGAACTTACGTTCAGCAGTGGACTGCAATACGCTGACATGATGATTATGATGACGATAAGCTGGCAATTAGACATCAAATGTTATACAAATAATTGAAAATGAACCCGGGTTTAGGTCATTACTTAGGTTTTTTTAAATATAATCTGGTTTGGGTTCTGGGCCTATGTTCACTGTTCAGCAGTGGACGTCCTACGGCTGAAATAATGATGAAGATGGTCTGGGCTATATGAATGAAATCTCAATCTGCTGCGTCAGCAACGTACTTCCTATTTAAAGATCCTGTTAGTTCTCCTTTTAAAGTCTTAGTGTGATTCGATAGCAATTATATGACGACTGATCGTGTTCAGCAAACGTAATACACGTGATGTGGGGTTCCCCTGTCACATGCATTAAACGTGTGAGGTGTTACAGGCGGATTGTTAGTGGGGACTGTAAATCTTCGCGCTCGAATAACGTTTAGAAGTTTTGCGGAAAGATGGTCTTATTTTATAAATAAAAAAGCTGAATTATAACAACTGTAGTAACTATAAAGTATCTGTAAGATTACATTTCGAAGTGTGATGGCATCATCTACTGACTGACCTAATGCACGTTTAAAAGGACCTTAATCTATCTACACCCTGCTGCGGGGAAATAAATAAATAGATAAACCTGTCAAGTGTGTGTGTCGGACTAACTCTACCGAGGGTTCTGTACAAAGTTGTATGTATGAAAATATGTAGTTCATCCAACGTGAACTGAGCCTCTCGACAACCCTCGTTGTTATCAATTATGCCGAGTTTGTTCAAAAAAGTTTTTTTTGTGATACACATAGCTGTAAATTTACGGTTTTCGACATTTTCCTTTACTTCTTGCCAAATTTAATGATTTTAGGTCAACAGGAAGTACCTATGTTTTGATTTCCTTACCACAAATTCGGCAGTATCTTTCAACGACATTCGTAGCCGAGATGCGAGTAAACCGGTCTTAGTGTCACTATGTCAGTGGTCCCGGGCTTGATTCCCGGTCGGGCAATGTAGAAAAATAACTTTTCTATATTGTCTCGGATCTCAGTAGTACCTTCGTTGTTTCTGATTTCTGTCACACAAGTGCTTAAGCTACTTATAGGATCAGAGCAATGTATGTATGTGATGTTGTCCAATATTTATTTAATATCTTTTGATTGCATGGACTTTTGATTTTTTTACAGCTGCAAGGGATTGCAGACCTGGGAATTTGATATTAATTTCAACTTGATATCTCTACGTGTTTCTGATGAAAGAGTCTTGACCAACAGACAGAGGACGTACGTTAACAATATCGTCGTTTTTATCTCCCCCAGTTTATCCCCTAAGTTCTTAAAACAGTAATACTTTAGTATTTTTTTTGTGACAGAGTTCTACGTAAAACAGCACTTCTGTTTAGAGTTCATAGTTGGGCCCTGGCAAGTAAAGTTGCACTTAATGGGCAATATATCACTGAAAACAATAACATACCTGTACAGTGAACAATACAACACATTCTTGATCAATGAAACTAGAAACTGTAGGCACGTAAGAAACCCCAAGTTCAGATCAGAATATCTGAGGGCTTAGTGTGAGATTTATGAATAGGTGACTGGCTGACCCGCGAATTTCCTACCGCCTCTTCTTTTTTTTTGTTTAATAGTTATTCTGCTATTCGGGAAGGAGACAAATCATAAAAATCGGTCGAACCGTTCTAGAGTTATAAATGGTGTAACTAACCCGACTTTGTTTTACATAATAAATACGAGTATATTTATATATCTACTATTTGGAATTCCTATTCAAACGCAAGATATTTGATGTTAAAGATGCCAGTATTGAGTATCGGCAATTTCATTAAGGATCTAATACTTATAATAACAATCAACTTTACCCAAGAAACTTACTACCTATCTCAACTTAATTTTGTTAGTGTACGTTTCCGTCCGTTATTGTTCAAGTTAAGTTCACGTTAAAATTACAGTACATTGCTGAACTGCCTATGTATAAATTTAAATCGCATGTCAAGATGATTTTAATAAAAAAAGGTTATTACACTGTAAATGAGAATGACTATTTAAATCAATTTATTTTAAAATAAATGATAAAAATGTATGGAATTAAATACTGCCATGCTTGCGCAGGTACATTTTATCTTGTAATGTAAACTTACTATTCAAAAAAGGCTGACAATAGTGACCGAGTTTCTTGCGCTGCTTCTTCTAGGCGCTAGCCCACAATATTGTGCCGAAGCAGTGGTAGGTAAAAAAAAAAATTATCATCATCATCATTTCAGCCATAGGACGTCCACTGTTGAACATAGGCCTCCCCTAGTGACTTCCAGATTACGGTTGGAAGCGGCCCAAAAATAATTGGGACGTGTAAAAGAGCTTAATTAAGGGCTATTTACAAAAAAAAGGTTTTATGGTAAGAAATATTTTTCGCACACGTAAAAAAAACAAGTTGAGATATACAACTAGTTTATTGGGCAAAGTGGTTCGCTATCATAAGTGTATACAAACCCGTAAGTATTTTGCATTAATAAAAAATCACCCTATATACGAGTATAATAAAAATATATAGATAGATTACTCGATATCTATTGATATAACGTAAACCTGGATTCATATAGTAAAATATGATCTAGTTGATAAGATGTGCCTCCAGGCGACACCATCGTTCGCCACTTCACGTTTACATTTCAATGTTTCTAAAACTCACACAAGGCCCTCCGAGCTACGGCTACTAAGATCAAAGACTAGTAGCCCAAGCAGAAATCAAGTGTTTTCAACAGTGATTAATTAGCTTATTTAGAACTTAGGGTGCAGGGTAAGGAGAATACTTGTAAAAGAGGTGTTTTTGCACAATTTTTCTGGCGAAAATACTGGATACAGAATGTGGAAATTAATATATCATGTAACTTATATGTTAAAGTTTTTCCCGTAGTATCTAAATACCAGTTATTATTTCTTATAAACACACATTTCAGCCATGAACGTCCACTGCTGAACACAGGCCTCCCCCAATGACTTTCATCGGGGGGGATTGCCAATACTCGCCACGCTTGGCAGGCGGGGTCTTATAAACACTAAAAAATATATTTAAAAATTCCGCGAATATCGCGAACTTGTACACATTTATATTTTTAAACGACGTTTTTGTTTAGTTTCAAAGTTGGTTTAGCTATTTATAACATTCGTGCCTTTAAGTTGAAGTTTTTTTTTTAAATAGTCAACAAATTAAGAATTATTATAAGGATTTTTACTGGATTTCACTCTTAGCGCCTACTTTCCCATGAGCGGATATTTTGCTCGCAATGATAATCTATAGCTCCGGTAGACAAAGTACCGTCGCATTGTTTCACGCGATACCGACTGATAACGTTATCAGATCGCACGGGCAAACGACCGCGGGCATTGCAAGAATTTTGATGGCTTTCTCGTTGCTGTTGTACGATTGATGTGTTAGTTCATTTCGATAAGAGAGTATAATTTGACTATAGATGGTTAATTCAAATTTAGCTTTGAAATCAATTGTTTTTCATTATAATTTTTGAAGGCCTAACCATGAACGCTAAGCTGTACCTAAGTGGACGTAGGCATCTCTCAGGTCACAGGTTTGATTCACGGTCGGGTCATTGTAGAAAATGAACTTTTTTTTAAATTATTCAGGTCTGGGTGTTGTCGTACCGTCGTTGTTTCTGATTTCTATTACACAAGTGCATTGGCTTGCCTCAGGATCAGATCAAGTTAAGTGATGTTGTCCAATGTTTATTTATTTATGATAGGTACCAAGGGCTAACCGAGAACTATGTCGATCATACGATAAACTCTTAATAACTGTTGCCCAACAGTCCAAGACTTCGTCGCTTGCGTGATCTTTAATTAAATAAGCTGGATGCAGGCCGCTTCCAGGGCTTGCCTAAGTGCAAAAGTGGAGACGGCCTATGGCTGAAATGATGATAATGATGAATCGAAGTTGACTTTTATTATAAACATGGACCTCAAACAAGTTCACAGTTCAGTAATGTTTTCAGATTAAGTGATAAGTTGGTAGACATTACTGTGAATCCAACAGAGTTGGGCACATCATAATATACGATACAGAAGTAGAGCCAAAACTAGCAAAAATACTTTTTAGGGTACAGTAGTCACATTCCAAATTAAGAAACACACCGCAATAAAGTGTTAGTATAAGAACAAGATTATTTTCTTACATATTTTTTGTGGATTAGTGTTTAACAATGATTTTCTTGATGCAATACAAGACAATTACCATTTCTCGACCTAGACTCTCATGAAATACCAAGGTCCCGGTCCCAGCCATCGATGTATGGTACAAAAACATGCCAATGCCAATCCCATAGTCCCCTATAAATCATTTACATACAAACTGACATCCATATTCAATCGTTGCATTGTTTAATTGTATGAGCTTAGAAAAAACTGTACAAAGCTGTTACCTTCGTAAGTAATTAATGAATGCATTTGAACATACATTAATTAAGTACAAATGTTTAAGGACAATAGCTCATTGGGGTCATCGGGTAGAGAAGAAAGCAGCAGATGGCCAAAGGGCAAGCGATTAATAACTTAATTACCACCTCATAGGGCTCCTAATGAGTTGACCTACACACAAGGAAGATGATAGTAGTGTGGGTAACAGGAATTTAATTGCTTATCGATAATAATTTTCTGGCATCGGTTTTGGACATCTATACAGGATGGCTAAAAAAGTAGGTACCAAGTGTCTGCCAAATAAACTGTGTCAATTGGAATTTTAAAGATAGAGCATTTTTAGGAGTACTTAATCATGTATGATCCGCAATGTTCAATCATGTTTGTAGTTTTCAGGGTTCCGTACCTTAAAAGGAAAAAAGGAACTCTTTTAGGATCAATCAAAAGATACAGCCGGTTATGCCGCATAATTATGGGTATCAAAACATAAAGGAAATAAAAACCTTAAATACCCTAGACTTCTCTCTGGTTAACCTAGAATCATGTATGAATGGGACATCCTGTGTAAAATGTAGGTAATAAAGCGCATTTGAACATGTAAACTATTTATTTAAAGCTTGGCGAAGATTACAGAAGCCTATTGTTTTTATAAAATCTGTCCTAATTTGTAAGTTACTTACTTTTATTATTAACTAGCTGCACCGGAGAACTTCGTACCACCTCGTTTTTTTTGTGAATTTTTCGATGTTTTAATAGTTATTCTGCTATTCGGGACGGAGACAAATCCAAAAAGTCATAAATCATAAAAATCGGCCTAGCAGTTCTCGACTTATAAATGGTTTACTTAACTAAACCGACTTCTATATAGATAACTATTGCCAATGATAATCATAGGCGTTTTTCAGAAAATAAAAAAGTGTAAGGTAGCGCCCAAAACACTAATCATCTTCATTTCAGCCATAGGACGTCTACTGCTGAACATAGACCTCCCTCAATGACTTCCAGATTGGCCGGTTGGAAGCGGCCTGCATCCAGCGGCTTCCTGCAATCTTTACCGGGTCGTCTGTCCACCTTTAATATTGAATACATATTAGTAGACATTAATTCCCGCGTCCTGTGTGGTGAGCCTTAATTACTGTACTCCATCAAGGCGGAGCAAGGTCATATGAGTTGTATGATACACGTTTCATTAATATCAGAGACGGAATCCGCTTTTACATGACCAGACGACGAATTAGCGTAGAGGTTACCATCCGTCTTGTACGCAAAGATGTTTGATACTTGGTTTGGGTCAATTTAGTTTTTTTTTACCTAAATTAGCTTGGGTCCAATGCGATAACTAATTTAAAGAACTCAACTAGTAACTAGACAGAGCAGAGTGGGTAGTGTGAGTGCCACGAAACAATCATTCTATTCATCATCATAATTTCAGCCATAGGACGTCCACTGCTGAAGATAGGCCTCCCCTAATGACTTCCAGATTGCCCGGTTGGAAGCGGCCCGCATCCAGCGGCTTCCTGCAACCTTTACCAGGTCGTCTGTCAACGTTTTCGTTCTATTAATCGATATAAATATTAAGTAATCCAAATTAACGAATACTATTCGATCGATGTATGCGAAGCGACCACTTGTCATAACTTACACTGGACCCTCTGGTCAAAGGGTGAATGCCTGAATTTTAGTATAGTTTATACGGTATGAACAGTATTAGTCCAATACAACGTTGATTCAAACAACATAAACAGTGCTGGGAACTAAACAATTAGCCTGCAAGTACACTCGACTCCAAGTTGTAATTAATGGGCGACTTACACAGTTTGAGATAGTTTCCGGCTAGTTCCACTCGGAAACAAGGATGCTATCCAATCGTCAGGTATTTAATTCAATTCAATTCAATATATTCATTGCGTTCTATAATGTTATTTGTTCGGACAATTCCTTACGGATAAATAGATAGAGAGAGGAAAAACAGTTTATCGGACAAAAAATCTTTTCACGAACAGGAAACAGCATGTCTAAATGAGATCGCTTCTAGCGATAAGCCCGCCTAAACAGTGCAGTTATACTTACATAAAATTGACCTAGTCAAGTATAGGGGCGGCTTAATTTTCTCTGACAGGTTAGGTTTAGTCACTTGCCTTACAGAAACCTCTCTACCAATCCGCACTGGGCCCGAGTAGTCAAGTTTGACCCAAACCATAAGGCCCGTGCCTTGCTGTTGCACGCATTATAAGGCTTACATTACTACTAGGCTAAAATACTAATATCAAGCGATATTGGCCGCGACTAACTTTTAACGTGTCTTCTGATGAATATAGTAAGTATATATAGCATAAGTATTAGACGCGGCAAAAAGATAAACTTGTCGTTCTAAATTTCAGATTGCACAAGGTAGGAAGTTCATTCATGGGAAAATGTATTCGTATTTTTAATAAATTACCACAATCCCTTGCTGAACTGCCAGTATTTGAACTTAAATTACATGTTAAGATGATTTAATGAAAAAGGGTTATTACACCGTTAGTGATTATATAAATGATAAAAATGTGTGGATTAAAAACTGCTTATCTCGCACCGAAACTTGTAAAAATATTAACTTTAAAAGAGGCTGACAACAGTGACAGAGTTCCTTGCACTGCTTCTTCTCGGCACTAGCCCTCAAATTGTCCCGAAGCGAAGTGGTAGGGCAAAAAAAATATATTGGGACGTGTAAAAGTGCTTTTAATGGCCTATTTCCAAAAAAAAATAATTTTGATTTTGAATGGAGAAGCTTAAGATAAATGTTACCTAATAATAATTTTATTACCTGTCCATATCCTCTCACACAACAGACTATTGTTATCGCTACCTGACGACAAGCCTGGCACTTTACGAGATAAGTAGTTACATAGTCATTTTCTTATCCCTCTCGACTCACATCGTCTATACATTGCAAATGTCCAGCAAAATGTTATAACACTGGAAGCCCCGGAAACAAGCGAGGAACACAACGGGCTTGCTTACAATTAAACAACAAATGTCAGTGCGTTTGTCCCGCAACTGGTATAGAAAGCTACCTGCATAAGATAACTATGGATCCGGTTCGCGTAATTGTGTTTGTTAAGGAAGACAGCATAGGGTTGTCACAAATCCGTTTGATTAGAGAAAATTATGTTTAAGAAATGATAAAAAAGTAACAAGACCCCTAGGAGCTATGTTTTAGTGCATTAACCTATACTGGCTGTCCCGCAATGGCCAAGTCATCTTTTCAAAAGACATTCTCACACAACATTTTTAACTTTTTCAAGATTTCTTTAAAAACCATTTTTATTTTTATTGTGGCACGACAAGATTCGTATGGCGTTTGCTATTGTAAGCAACACATCAAGCCCTACTGTTTAGCGAAAATGTTTTTTTACTGCAGCGTTTTTCGACAACTATTATAACTTTTTTTTCGACAGGAGGTCGAATTAATACCTAACTGAAAACCATCGCTGATGATTCACCTACCCTTCACAGCAAACTAAGTCATTTTAATGTTTTAGTCTTACCTACCCCAAAGAAATATGTAGTTCTCGTGGTCTCTAGTTTATTCATAAAGGATTTTCTGCGCAACTTTCTCTTTTTTTTTATTTTAAAAAACCTTCTCCTGCCAATAATTTATTAACAGAACAAAAAAATAATTAGTTCGTTCGTTCCATCCGTTCACGCGTGATGCGATGACCAAGGGAAATAGGGATTCATTTTTATATATAGACTAGCTGTTGCCTGCGACTTTGTTCGCGTGGTCTTTAGTTTATTCGTTTCTTTTTTTCCGTATAAACCTTTTTCTGACAATAATTAACACAACAACAAAAGATTTAGCGAAATTGTTCCATCCGTTCACGCGTGATGCGATGACCAAGGGAAATAGGGATTCATTTATATATATATATATATATATATATATATATATATAATACTCATTAATACTCATTTATTCAGTATATAAGCCCTCTTCCGGGCACTTATACACGTCCCAAAATATAGCTTTACCCTACCACCGCTTCGGGACTACATATCGGCTGGTGATGAGAAGAAACGGCGCAACAAACTCAGTCACAGTATAGATTATGAAGAATCTTTATTAAAGATATTCTAGACTATCCTTATCCCTTCGCGTTCCACATAGCAGTAGCAGACCGAAAAAACAATGGAAAACAATAGGCAAACGTTTTAGTGGCACGCGAAGGGTTCATTCTTTATACCATCGCGATACAGTCTCTAGTCGGTTGCTTACTTTGTTATTGAAAACGTTCGTAATATGACATCGAAGTATTCCGACGGCTCATATACAGGTGTCTGAAAGAATAGGACACTTCTTAAAACCACGTGATACTTTTACTATGGGAGCAACACCGAAATCAGGTTTTTTTTAGATGCTCCATACATTATCATCGAGGGTCCATCAGGAAAAAGGAGTGTTGGCCGACCAAAAAGACGATGGGCCGATGACCTGACTCAAGTAGCCGGAACAAAGTGGATGACTCTGGGCAAAGATAGAATGGCATGGATGGAGCTGGAGGCCTTTACCCAAAGGGTTCAAATCTTAGAAACAGTCTAAACTAACCATACTAAAACCCCTAGTCTAAAGCAACTTACTAACCAACAACTAACAACATTTGAAATGTAAAAAAATAAAAAAACTAGATTTTAAATAAATGGCTATATATATACACTATCATCGAGGTAGCGCGTTAGTTTGTATGGAGCATCTAAATATATTTTCGATTTCGATGTTTCTCCCAAAGAAAATGTTGTTGTATTTGAGCAGCTGATCACGTGGTTTTTATCATCATCATCATCATTCCAGCCATAGGAGGTCCACTGCTGAATAAAGGCCTCCCCTAATGTCTGATCATCGGGGGGATTGCCAATACTCGCCACGCTTTGCGTTTGGGGCGAGCGCAGTTTTTTTATAGGATTTCGCACGAAGACGCTGCTACTCGTCTCGTGCTACAGGAATTAGTCGACTCTTACGACACGCCTCCTATTGGCGGTGGGGGAGTGTATTCTTTACGGCCGTCTCCCACACGGCACGTTTTGAGGAGTCCTATTCTTTAGTACACCCTGTATATAAAAATAACCACAAAACGTCAAATTTCGTCCATTGATATTAAAGTCTTTTTGTTGGACTAAGTTGAAAACTGTTTGAGGAATTTAGACGTTGTGTAGTAGGTTGATGAACGGTTGCCTATAAACTGCCGATGCGACTTTATTGTGTTTTTTTTTTTAAAAATAATTTGTACCATATGCACGATTCAAACCATGTAATAAGTTGATTGATTTACACGTAGTGGCCAAACTACATACTACATTTTTTTTAAAACTTAGTTTTCATTTTTGAAAGTTTTGCTAATAAGTCATCGGTAAACCGGCCAATCTGGAAGTCACTGGGGGAGGTTTATGTTTAGCAGTGGGCGTCCTATGGCTGAAATGATGATGATGATGAAATAACAATCAAACATTTTAGACCTAATTGACAAATAGTCAGTGTTCGCGTAATTTAGTTTAAGCACCATACCTACCTAATCTACATTTTTACCGACTACAAAAAAAGAAGGTTCTCAGTTCGGTTGTATGTTTTTTTAAATAGCAACTAATAAGTTTGAGGGAAATAATTATCTAAATTAAAATTATGGCAATTGATGTACATAACTCTAACCTGGGATGCCATGTAGGTATTTTTATTTATTGCAACAGGAACTATCTAGATGCATCGAGCACGTCTGAGATATAACTTCCTTTGATGTCTCCAGCTCAAAATATTGCACAAATTCTCGTTAGTACTATACCCGCTATCAGCATAATTATCAGTAATGGTCTCTAATTAATTCCACTCGTAAATAACATTGTTATGTGCGTGCGCACATTATCTGCGCTTATTGAAGACGGAACGAGGCCTAATTGATGTCATCTCTTTGATGCGCTCTGTCAACATCTTATGTCATGTCTTCGATGAAATGTGAAGTTGATATCATTTGTACTAACCAGTCTGCCTGCCTAGCATGAGCACTAAAACACGATTTGATATGATATGATATAGCGAAATATCGACACCAACTGTAAAAATATGATAGATATAGCCGCCACATTGAATCGTCGTGACATATTAAGATCGCTGTTTCGATAAAGATGCAAACTGGCGGCAAAGTCTATCATATTTTTAAAGTTGGTGTCGATATATCGCTATATCATATCATATCATATCATATCGTGTTTTGGTAGACATGCTAAGGGGGCTGATGTCTTTTGAGAATTAATGTACTTAGAATGAGAGTATAAAGAGAACATAGCAAATGATTGTTCTAAATACAACGAAACCATCAAGACAGATAGATAGATGTAAGTAAGTTGTTTATCCGTTATCTAGTCGCCATAGTACCAGCTTTGCTTAGTTTGGGGCTAGATTGCTTGGGGCTAATTGGTGTGATTGTGATAACAATTTATTATTATTATTAAAATACACTTTATTGCACACTATACAAAGAAATTACAGTTGATGTTTACAGAAAGATGCACAGCTTAAGCGCTATCTCATCGCTAAAAGCGACCTACGTAAAAACGTTTATAGAAAAGATAATTTTATGTTAGATACTGACATTAAGTATCCTTTTTTTCTTAATATGAAAATTTGGGAGAGTTGCAATAATAAATTGTTGTCAGTAAAAATAAGAACGTTGAGAGATTTTAGGCTAAAGAATGTTGCTGTAAATCGCCAATAAAGCAAAGAATTTCAAGAACCATCGTCTTTTAAGAGACCTGAAGAAGGACAAAAGACTATCATTACAGCCTCTAAAATTGAAAGATGTACTTACAGAGCGTTAAGAGTTCTCGATGCCAGAGTTTGTGCCGTCGTAAATGGTCAGTTAAAAAGGCATTTTTCCGTAATTTTAGTACAAAATAACATGGTATTCGACTCAATTAGGTAAGCGTTCAGAAGATTGTAACAACTAACCCACTTTTGCAGTAAATTGATTAATAAACGTGATAACGCAGGCGTAATAACCATCAAGTTAGAGATGTGTCGAGTAAGGTTGACTTGAATACCTAATACTCATACTTGAGTATTCAAAATACAGCATGCCGATAGCACATTCTCGAATATAGGTTTTGTGTAAGTATTTACAGTATTCAAATTCTCAGTCGCGTAAATACGTGACGATCGATAAGTAATTAAATCGCAACTTTATATCTAACCTATATCTGTTTATTCTGACCTAATAATCTTATTTATTTATTGCATCACCAACATGAGCAACAGCAATGTATATATTAAACATTTACATTAAATTTCTTGTATTTAACTGCTTATACAATCACAGCATGCTTAATGCATTTTAGTAACATTTGTGTGTTTAAAATGAATGAAACAGTAATATTCATTACTTAAATTATCTAAACCAAATTAAACTTAACCAAAATTAAATTACTACACTTAAATTTTATTATTTTCATAATTTCAAATCTTCATAAAACAAACTACTCGTATGAATTTGGTAAAGATTCAGAGCTCAATTTAATAAGTACTCGTGTCAAATCAGCTACTTGTTGACAAGTCCTATTATTCAAGTAAACTGTGTATCAATTTTTCCAAGTTCTCAGACTCAAGTTTAATTTTTAACGAGTACTAAAATAGTCGTATACCTATTATAACTAACGCAGCACATCACTAATCGATGTGAGCATTGGAGGTACCTACATGATTTACAAGATCCATAGTAATAATCGTCACTTTCTATGGGATAAGTTACTGGTTTGTAACGAGCGTATAGGCCAGTAATCTCGCCGAACATATTTATTGGTTTTATTATAGAAACTCGAATATTTACACCTGTTAGGATTTTTAAGTGATTAAATTTTACTTAAGTTTTACTTGAATAATGGGTATCTATTTTATGACAGGCACTTTCCCAACTTCAGTACCTACTTAGATACTGAGTAGAGAGCAGTTTTATAGCTTTTCTCTATCCTACACTTAATTTGAAACCTTTCACTCAATTAACCCATTCGGCGCTGTGTAAATGAGACATAGCCTATAATACGCACTAAACAGCTCTTTACCTTTAAATAAGTATTATCATCAGTTTTTGCCTTTTTTTAAAAATGGTAACTATAACAAATACTATCATAGAGTAGCTCTAATAGTTGACTCGGTCATTACTTACAATTTTAATACGAATTTATAAATTTTCTTTTAACTATTCACCGTGTACTAGCTTATTCAACATGTAGACATAAAACATACATTATTGTAGATTTAGGTAAGTCAGATATACTGTGTTGACTGCATAATGGAGAGACGTCAAAGTTTACGATTGGTAAATGAGACAGGTATAGCGTATCCGCCAGACAGGAGCATTTGATAGGCGAAGCGGCGCACGCGTCGACCTCGTGACGTGACAAAGAGAAGCGTCGGGCACTTCCCAGTGAAAGTGGTAGCGGTGCCGGCGCAAATCGCAAATTATCCTTGCTTCTCTCCTGACTGGCACTGTGTGGCGCAATGTTAAAAGCAAGCGTATTTAGCATCTGTATTTCGTTTTGCTACAAACGAAGCTATTGCCTACTGTTCGATTCCCTCGTAAGTCATTGAACAAAATGTATTATAATGGCGATAAAATAGGACTTTCTACAGAAACCATGCCGAAAGTTTACATCGTTTCCAAACATACGAGTACATCTAGTGGTATTGCGTTTAACGAATCCAATATAAATAATGTTACTAAGTACTAATAACCTATAATACTGGAAACAGGTCTTGTCCAGGTCCTTACAACTGTGTCTGTTCGAGGTCAACATTTGCCATTCACACATGTGGTTACCTATCTAGATCTTCGTGCGTCGATCTATTTCCGATAATATTTTTTTCTATAAATATTTACAGATCCTAAAAGATCCGGGATAAAGTAATTTTATTTTTATATTTACGCCATGCAAAAAGGCTAACCACGACAAAGAAAATTACTTACTTTTAACCCTTCGCGTGCCACTAAAAATTTTCCCTGTTGTTTTCCATTGTTTTTCCGGTCTACCGTGGGTAAGTGGAACGCTAAGGCATCCGAAAACGAACTAATAAGACTGCTTTCTGTGCACAGCTCTAACTATACGATACGGGTCAGTTCACTCTATCGAAAACTTGAAGAAAGCTTTTCACCTACAAACATACGTGCTCTCACACTCGATGAAAATGGGAGATTTTTATAAACCATAGCTTTATAAAAAGGCCGCTAGGTCCCGCAACTTATGGCACGTTAAGATAATGTAAAAACATATCGTTAGATCGTGAAGAACGGTGGAACAGTGTGAATGACGGATCGTGAGGCTTATAGAAACCGCATCAGACGTCAGGCGTGCGTGCAACTGACTTTGTTAGCTAGGTACGTACAGAAAAAAATTTACAAACACGAGAAGATTTGCAAACTTGGGCAGTGCAGTTTTAGGGTGTGTACAGGTAAATCTGGCGAATGTGTCGTGAATGCGAAAATCTATTTTATTATAAAACTACTGTCCCGGCGATCATCGTACCGCCCCTTCGATATGTTTTTTTTTCGTTATATTTCCCGTTTTTTTAATAGTTATTCTGCTATTCGGTGCAGACAAATTTAACAAATGAAAAATCATAAAAATCGGTCCCGCCGTTCTTGACTTATAAATGGTGTTACTAACCCGACTATGTCTTCTATATACTAACTATAACTTTGATCAAACAAAACCCACAGTACTTTGTAAAAAAAACTTCATTTCACCCTAACATACGCAGTAGATAAAAATAATATTTATTTGTAGGTAACTAAAGCACCTTATGTATCTTTAAGTGCTTTTTATTTTTATACAGGTATCAAAATATGTAAACATCTACAACTAGATATTAAAACCTTATATTTAGCAAAATTTAAAAATGGTTGATAAAAAACGTTTAATATAATTTGAATATTTTAGTTCAAATTACTATTAACTTTCTTCAATACTAACTTTTGCCCGCGACTTCATCTGCGTTGACGTAACCCGGATAAAAAGTATCCTATATGTTAATAAAGGTCATGGTCTATCTGTATGCCAAATTTCATCAAAATCCATTCAGTAGTTTTTGTGTGAATGAATAACAAAAATCCATACATACAAATATTCGCGTTTATAATATTAGCAAGGATTTGAATATTGCATACCCGATATGGCCTACGTGTGACGTCTTTGAATAAAACTTTGAAACTGAGGTAAAAGACATGTTCACTGCCACAACCCTGTATTTTTTTGTAAATTAATACCATTTGACCTAATGAATGTCAATAGGGGAGGCCTGTGTTCAGCAATGGACGTCCTATGGCTGAAAATATGAGATGAATACCATTTGAAGTAAATTGCGCAGTTACTGCGTTTGCGTACTTGCGACTGTATGTATGTATAGATCTGTACATACAGTCAATATTGTTAATAATGTTAAGTTGCTTTCGTGGTTGGACGTAGAGGCTAACGATGTTTTCCTTTTTAAAATTACTTAATAATTAGACTATGGAATTATAATAATAATAAATTGTATTCACAATCACACCAATTATTTAGCCCTAAACTAAGCAAAGCTTGTACTAATGGCGACTAGATAACGGATAAACATACTTAAATACTTTTACATCCATGACTAGGTACAAATCGTGCTCATGCTCGTCACACAAACATTTGCCCCTTGCGGGATTTGAACCGGCAACCCGGCGAGCGACCACTACACCAGACAGTCGTCATCTCCCTGCTTTTGAGATTGACGTGTGTGGTCCGCATAAAGTTCGCCCACACATCACCATAAGATACTTTGAAAATACTCGTAGATATACAATCGTGTATCTCCAAGTACTTGACACTGTCTCAAGTATGCGGGACGAATCCATAAAAAACGGCGCAGTAATAGTTGCAATTAAAAGAACGAAACGTTTGCAGCTCGTCTGAAGATTCTAAACGGTACAGTCAACAGCAAGTCAACTACTCAAAAAGTTAAAGGGCATTGAATCGATTTACAACTTTAAATCCGACATGTAGAGATCAATATCAATTGAGAAAATTTGACGTTTTGTAGTAGGTTGAAGAGCTTTTTATCGACACATCGCAGCCAACCAGTTGAATCTAGTAAACTCGGATATGTGCTCCATACATACATACATAGATTAGAAATGTCATTTATTTTCCGCACAATTTTCCGCCATTTTTTAATCTGCAACAGTACACTAGTATCTATTGTTTTAGTATAGGCAAGAATTAACAGGACTTGTCATTTCACACTAAATGTAAGTGAAAAATCACTAACTAATTTCAGAGAAAGATGTTCCGTATTGCTTGCTTCTAATAGGCTATGTGCTCAGTGCTCGCATATGACTCACATCAGTTTCAAAACATTAATTTACACTGTTAATTGATTAATAAAACAACCGTGTGGTCACCGTCACATCTATTTGAATACTGCCTGGCAAAAACTAAATACTGGTTTTGACAATTTAAAAGTTACCCTCATACATTACAATAATAAGGAGAGTATTATAAAATAAATCAAAAAGCTTTACTTCTGAAAACATCTTGTTCTAGATACTTTAGCGCCGATTTCTCCAATAAAGCAACAAGACAATCCGCTAGTAGGTAGATAAAGGAATATCAACATTACAATAAATAGTCACAATGTGCAATCCTACGGCAATCCAACAGACCACTGCAATAAGCGAACCATGATAAACAAATTTACAACAGTCATTACGCTCATTGTTAAAATATCAAACGAGCACAGTCGCAGACATTTGCTAGTTAATCCCGTAGTCGGAATGAACGAAACTGCAATAATCCAAGTAACATAATCGGTTCTAACAAAGAAAGACAAGATAGTTAAGCCTAACGACAGCTTTAAACACTAGCTCTTAACTGTCCAATGCGAAAGTACGAATTTTCTATCTTCCTTCCACTTACTAGCTAGAGTAAGGTTTGACTGAGAGGGGTGATAGTATAGGAATTTATTACCGAGTAGGAAGTCCTGTCTAAGTCCTTTTGCGGATGTGCCTCGGCTATGGCGCGCACGTCCTGCGGGCGAGGCTAGTCTCAGAGGGTCGTTACGTTCCTATACCGGCCATATTGGTTGGCGGCCTTTCTTTGCCGGTTATGTACAAAGAAAGAGTTATTGGTTTGATAGAGATAGGGTGAACACATGAATTAGTTGAATAACCAACCTTTGAAGCCTATCTACTTAAATATTAACATATAATAGTTGCGTTTAATGAAAACCATACATAATTATATGAACGGAAATTTTAAGATTCGGCTAAGTTCCTAAGCGATACTTCCTACGTACAGAAAAGCTTTCCAAAGTTTGATTTCTCTTTTGTAATTTTTAACTTTCCGATGGTATATTTAAAAATTTTATTTCTTTTTAAATATACCATCGGACCCAGAAAGTGCCGTGTGGGGACGGCCGTAAAGAATACACTTCCTCACCGCCAACAGGAGGCGTGTCGTATAAGGCGACTAATTCCTGTAGCACGAGACGGGCAGCAGCGTCTGCGTGCGAAATCTTATAAAAAACTGCGCTCGCCAACCCGCCTGCCAAGCGTGGCGAGTATTGGCAATCCCCCCCGATAAAAGTAATTAGGGTAGGCCTGTGTTTAGCAGTGGACATCCTATGGCTGAAATGATGATGATGATGATGACCCAGAAAGAAAAGACGCGCTCATTTAATTTATTTTGGTAATTACGATATTAAAAAGCATAATAATAAGACCTTTTGTATTCACATGGGACATGTAAAAGACCTTAATTTAGGCCTATTTGCAGAAATAAATTGGTTTTATTGGTTTCACCGTCAGAAGAACCAATAGAGTTCTCTCATGAGAACAATAAACAATAATCAGAATCAATTCGCCGCGTTCGTTTCAAGGAAGTAAGCGAGTGTCGAATGGTGACGACATCAAGCTCATAGGGGGATTCTTGCTCAGTAATCCGATAACAAAGTTCCAGTTAAACGCTTTTTACAACCAACACTCAATCTTTAACTTTAAATCTTTAGTGTTAAAGTTAAAAGTAGTTTGACAGTTTGGGTGATAGGACTTTTAGCCAAGAATTCTTGCATCTATAGAGATCAATTACGCACTACTCGCTAGTTGAGTGATAGGGGTTCATTTATGTCAACTCGATAGAGTGAAACGCATTATATCGCGATACGAGCACTCGATACGGAATCGATTTGGGGAGCCGCTTGGAATTCAGTTAAAAACACATTGTTAGAGTTATTGAGTTAAGTGTAGTTTTCAGTTAGTTTTGACAATAGGTTATCCGATTGGCACTAGTAAATTGTTCAATTCTAAAGGCGGTTTGATGTACGAAATTATCATCTTTGTGAAATGTATTTTGAAGAGGCGTCTCCCAGCACATCCAGACATAAGTTAATTGAAAAAGGTTTTCAGAATTAATACAATTCGGGAATTGAACCCGGAGCTCTTTGCGTACAAGTTTAATCACCGCGCCTCTACGCAAATTCAAAATTCAAATTCAAATTCATTTATTTGGAAGTTAACTCAATTGCAGAAATTCAGTGTTCGGTAATGTCCGCATATAGTTTTGAAAAACTGTGAAGCGGTCATTAACGCCCACCCCAATTATGGATGCATAAACAATTATTCGAAATACAATGACAGAAGTTACACAACATTACAGAATTATACAATATTACAGAACAACAAAAGTTAAGAAATCATCTTATCTTATACTAATTAATTAACACAAGCATTAAAAAGATAGAAAAAAAAAGTGTGTGTGTGTGTGTGTGTGTGTGTGTGTGTGTGTGTGTGTGTGTGTGTGTGTGTGTGTATGTGTGTGTGCGCGTGTGCGTGTGCGTGTGCGTGTGCGTGTGTGTGTGCGTGTGTGTATGTCTGTGAGTGTGTTTGTGTATTTGTGAGTTGTGTGTATGTAACATATTTCACAGGCAACTCCTAGAAATCGTCGTATTTTGTACATTTTGTTCTCTGATTGTAAAGACGTGAACGATAATTAAAACAAAATAACATGTGATTTTAAAAGATTAGGTCTTATTCTTGCATGTAGCGTAAATGGATTTTTCATATCGTTTCAAAAATAAAGGTAAATCACCAAATGAAATACCCTTATTTCAGAAAAATGACGTTCGACTTACGTTTGAACATCGGTTTACAAGAGACTACAAGTTATCCTGACAATTCGATTTTATCATTTAATTGAAGATATGGTCTACTTGCACATAGGTTGAATACTTTTTTTAATTTCTTACAAAACATAGTAGAAAAAAAATGCTGAAATAATATAAAATTTTAGAAATTTCCATTCAAATATCATTTATTTTTCTATCGTCACGAACAACTATTATAACATTCAAATACTACACAATAATTTTCAGGTATACTTTTAAACTAACATAATTTTTATTTTATGTAAAAAACAAAAAATTAAGTAGTAAACCTAAGACAAAATTAACTATAAAATTAAGCGCGCAAAACCGATCGTTTTTTAAACCTAGGTAGGACGTTCAATACCTAATAAATTATCAATATTATCTTGTAAAGGATCAATATTATTGACGCTTTATCCCGCATCATAGACGCACACAAGCATAGAACTGTATTTCAATTTTGCACTGAAAAAAGGTGCACGGTCTCTTAAAGATTTACATTCGCGTGAGGTTAAGTGGAAAATGTTTACTATTTTATTTATTTTATTATACAGATTAGGTGAAATATAATAAAACTGCCGCTTACACAAAGCAAGTCGAGTGTAGTTAGGTACACATATTTTCTCTGTTCTGCGTCTCTTTGGCTTATTGAAATTACTGCTCGTATATGGAATCCGAGCGTGTTTACAAGGAGCAACCTGTAGGATATACATTTTTCTGACAATCAAAATTTCCGCAATGCTATATAGCTCACAAGTAGGGAAGAGGATGGGTTTTGAAAACATGACCTTAAGTATAGCTCTTTGAGTTCTTTCGAGTTTGAAGTATACAGGGAGTCCCCGAAGTAGATCAAATTGAACAGGTGCATGGCGGGATTGGCGGGGGTCATCCCAAAACTTATTAGGTTTTCATTTTCAAGGGATAAAATGTTATACAGCCCACACAATTTTTTTTTTTTTTTTTTAAATGCGAATTTTTAGGTTTTTCGAAACGTTGTAGATAGGTCCGCTGTTTTTTTTATTAATTCCATATTATGAAAACAAAACACAAGTTTCTATGAAAATGGAATCTATATTCATAGAGCAAAAAGTTTTAGTGTGACCAAAACTTTTTGCTCTATGAGCCTATGAGAACCCCCCCACTATGAGCCTATTTAATTTGATCCATTCTTCCAGGAATAATAATAATAACTCTGTATATTTACAATTAACATTATTTTATCAAATCCGATGATGCAAAGATAAAAAAGACTTTTTAATAACTTCCAAAAAAAATGAAACGTTTTTCATGCATCTAAAACCAATATCCTTTTCAATATTGACGTTATGCCAATATTTCAAATACGCGGACTTTAGCGCACTTGCCTGCAAAATTCTATCAAGTTCAGGCGTCTAAAAATAGATGTTCCCATCTCCGGAGTGGAGGACGGACCTCCATAATCGTGCGAACATATTCGCGCCCTGCCCTCCATTCGGTGCATCCGTCACGTAATGACGCCGACAACCCTACGATAACAGGAAACTAGGGCTGTCCCATTTTTTTATCATACTTTTAATTTTTTGCGCTTAATTATAGCGGGATAATCATCATCATCATCATCATTTTAGCCATAGGACGTCCACTGCTGAACATAGGCCTCCCCCAGGCTCTCCCCGTGCGGGGGTATGTACGGGATAATCATTAAACAATAATGATGTGAGACTTCAAATATGTAATACTTTCTGCTGGTTTTACTGGACCGAATTAAAAAAAAAATTTAGCCTTTGTTTAATGCATCTCAAACTTTTAATCTCAACAGCTATTGCTTAGTTCGCGTGATATTTAAATCAATCCAAACAGATGTAATTTTTTTTTATTTTCTAAAATGAAAGTAGCTTAAGTTACTCCTCTGCTATTCACTAGCAGATAACTAACTGGTGTTATAAGCTATCTGCCAGGAAAGTCCCGTAAAACCCGGTCCAAGCGTTCCAGAGATTAACCTAAAAAAAATTAACGTTTTAAAAATTACAGATACCGTATATATCTACTTTCCTAAGCATTTAGCAAAAATATGTTATTTTGATATTTCAGACACAATTTTTTTTATTTATTCTATAGATTGTAAAAATATTATGAAATATAGATAAAACGCGAGACAAAGTCAACTGGAATAACATTGTCCACTTTCTCAGTGTACCAGTCTATCAAAATAATTTACACAGCAACCATATTTTACACTTTTATGTACCTCGTTAATAGTGACATGTTGTACAATGTTCGAGACGTTACAATTAGTATGATCGCTTTCAAGAAAATCAACGAGCACATAAATTACAATCTATACTAGACTAGAACATAGATTTTAATCAAGCTAGACTTTTTAATGACTTCCATTGGCTAGAAATCACCTTAGTTTATAAGGCTCGGTTCAAACTCTCAACACATAGACAACTCAGTGCTTTAGCACACCGCATCTCTGCGTTGTTACGAAAAAGGGCACAACTAACATTTTTGTGCTATCGAGATAAATAAATACATATTCGGGATCAGAAAAAAGTCTCATATATTCAACTTTCAAATTTTCAAGTTTAAAAAAAAAATTTTGCCCTTTTGTGGTACGGCAGAACTACGATCGCCTATTTTGGGCTCGTTTGGTTTGTTTTAACGAGTCCCATAGTCATTACATTTGGTAACAAGCGTCTGATGATAAAGTTAAGATGTGAGTAGTGGAACTCTACAGTTAATATCATAATCAGGTCACATATTCAGTCCACTGCTCGCCATAGGCCATTCTCGATGTACGCCACTGAGCCCGATCCTCGACTCTTCTTTTCCATAGCAGCTTTGTGTATATCATCGCTCCACCTTGGAAAATTCTTCAGTAACTACTAGAACACTCGAATTGTTGTGCGCATTTGGCTCGTGAAAAATATCACATGTATACATTACATTCGATAAGGTTTAATAACGGATCCAAAAGGTGGATTACTCTTTACCGGCTACTAGTAAACTTATTCTTAATACGTTTGTTTTAACGAGTTAAGCGTGTTTTTCAACCGACTTCAAAAAAGGAGGAGGTTCTCAATTCGACTGTATGTTTTTTTTTTTTTTGTATGTATGTTACGCGATTACTCCGCCAATGATGAATCGATTTTAATGATTCTTTTTTTGTTTGGTAGATCATACTTCAGAGGTGGTCCCATATAAATTTTATCGAAATTGATTTAGAACTTTTTGAGAAAATCAACAAATATATACCCAGATAATATTTTGGTTGTGGTTCTTGTTACCTATCTTCGACAAATATGAGCCGATTTTGATGATTTTTGTTTTATTGAATAGCTTATACTTCAAAGATAATATGATAAAAGTTTGCAAAATAAAAATCACCCCTAAGGGTAGGAAAATAAGGGATGAAATCGGTGTTCAGGAGTTAGATTAGGATTTATCACTAAAAATTTATGAAATAAGTAAATTTTATTTAAAAAAATAAAACCGACTCCAAAATACTAAAATGCTTAAAATAATCCTAACACTTAAGTACCTAATCAGTTACTTTTGGAGTCGGTGCAAACAAAAACATTGAATCTCTCATCGGCTGGCACCGACTCCAAAAGTAACTGATTAGGTACTTAAGTGTTAGGATTATTTTAAGCATCTTAGTATTTTGAAGGCGGTTTTTTTTTTTTAATAATTGTTCAGTTAGGTTGCCAAGCGCTAAGGCCCAAAGTCTTGGTATGTTGTGATGACGGTCGCACTTGCACGTGCAAACATTGTAAACACACACGTAACCATCAGATGTCGTCTATGATCTAAGTTGTCTGTAGTTCAACTAGACCGCTGATATTATGTTAACGGCTTGTTTCGCTGTTTGCTGATAAGCCTTGTCAAATAAGTTTTGATTAGAAATGGTAACACTGTTAACCCTATAACATCGCGAACGATTGCGTGTTTGATCTAGTGGGCAATGGATAACTTAGGACTTAGGGTTGCCACATACTCGGCTAAAATTGAAACAAAAACAGAAGTGTAGTAGCGCGGTGGTTCGCTTTAAACGGACAGGGTCACGAGTTTGATTCTTTTTTAGGGCCAATTCAGAAAACTTTTTTAAATTGTCTCAAGTTGAGGTGTGCTACGAGACGCCCTTTGCAAAATTCATGATCTGGTACCTTGTATTACATGGATGTTAATGCTTTAATTTGAGACCAGAATAGAATTAATGTGATTTCAAGCTTATATTGAAAAAAAAAGGATTCCACACATGCGTACATGTACATGGGAATGTTTCTGGGAACGGCACATCTCTATCCACACCTTACCCCTTTCTTTAAGTGCCAGCCCTACTCCCAAACTAGTCCGTCACGGTCGCAAACGAGCGCTGTCAGGGCTGACGCCCGCGATTTGTTCGACGCCGACCGCCCGCGTCCGGTGCCGGCAATTGTCACATTTGTCAGACATTCCCGACCCTGGGTGACAAGTGTAAGGTCCTCCGTTAGCCTTCTTCCAGCTCAGGCGTTAACCCCAAAATAGTTAACGTTCGTTTATTGTTCAATCGTCTACTTGAGGACTTGATTGTAAACGACTAAACGACTACGAAGCTAGGCAGTTGCGGGTTCAAATCCCCGTAAGGGGCAAATTTTTGTGTAAGCACGAGCGAGTATGTAAGTTTAAATTTAATAAACATCTCTTACGTGTACGTAAGAGATGTTTATTAGCAATCTTATTCTTTGCGTGTCGACTCAGGCTTTAATAAATGTGTGGACCAAAACTCAGCCACCGATATAGCACTATTGGTGGCCTTGTAGAGATCCTCGCGCGTGCAGGTGTAGGAACACGTAGGGCATGACAAAAGATGTGCCATTGTCTGGAGGGAAACACCACATAGACATGCTGTAGCTGTAAGCTATACATGTGCATGTTCTCCTTTCTTCGGCCTACTTGGGTCCGTAGTCTATTTAAGGACTTCCAAGTTGCCCAAGGTAGATCATGTCCAGGAGGGAGTCGCACTGACAGCTCTATGTATGGGTCTATGGGATATTTCTCCTTCCACAGCTTTAAGCGGGCGTCTTTAGTATCCCCGTCCAGAGAAGGGAAGTTATGGCGACTCTTCAGCCTCTGGGCCACCGGCACGTGGTGGTGTAAAGGGTGCCGCGGGTCATTTTCTTTTTTAAAACGCTCCAGAACGCTAGCCACATCTCTATCTATATCTTCTAGCGATAAGACCACCTAAATTTATTGCAGTCTGTATTTGATTAGTAAACACGTAAAAAAATAAGGAGTTAACCTTTAAACTATTTTACTAATTATACCATTGAATAATTAACTACCTATAAAATTTCCTTAAACCTTCACATTTTAATTAATTGTAATCTTGCTGCTCAGGAATAATTAAAATTCAATTACATACATTACGAAAAGGATCTACAATAATACCACTTGTAAGATAAGTATTGTGCCCTTGATTTTATTGCTTCGTACGATATTCCGTCATTACGAAAGTCGAATATCTACAGCACAGTATACTAAAGCCTATCTCTTTTTTCCCCAAATCAGCTTTCAAAGAAATTGTCCCGATTCTCTTCAAATACAAAACGATATCGAGGCCTTTTATATTCCTACAAACTAGGCAGGACAAAATAAAGTGCTGGTTCAGAGAAATCTAGATAACTAAAAGGACTTACAAAATGACAGACGTTTTTCTAATCGCACAAAGTGAATAAGTTTTAAGAAGTCTTTCGCTGTCGACATAAAAAGTGTCTAGCGATGAAAACGGCTGAACACAAGCAAAAAATTGGCCAAGTCCGAGCTGCAATCGCGTATTAAAGGTTCCATAGATACAGAATATATTCTTTCCTCCTACTAAGGTATTACAGACCATATTAAATTTTGTTTTTAGCAATTACATGCTAGATAAATCTAAGATAAACTCGCCCGGCATGCGATGAGACGTGAGTTCGGTTCTCACCTGATGCATTATTTTTTAAAGTGTTTTATTATCTTATACATACGTAACATCTTTTGCTCGTCTTTTCTATATAATTTTTCGTAACTATATATGTAAATTATAGTTAAATAAATTCTTCCAACAATCACACCAACTTTACAGCCCCAAACTAAGCAAAGCTTGTACCATGATGACTAGATAACAGATACACATACTTAAATAATATAATATAATATATATATAATAAAAATATAATAAAAATATTTATTTCTCTTTCACAAAGGTAACTCTTAAGTTAAATACAATTAAATACACCTACTACTTAGGTACAAATGCTAATGCACATCACACAAACTGTCTCTTGCGGGATTTGAACCGCAACCGCTCCTCGACTTTGTAGTCCGGAGCGAGAACCACTACACCAGGCTGTCGTCAGATTCTCTTTAAAATATCCCAATTAAAATTTCGTTTATTTGAATAAATAGAAAAATTCGATTCGCTAAAAAATGGCTAAGCCAGTGGTTACTTGGTCATTGGGTAAAGCCATGAGAAATGCGCCAAAATAATTTTGAAAAAAAATTTTTCGTTATTTACTACGCTATTTCCTCGAATTCTGTATTAATTCTTAATTAATAAAATCTAGATTATAACATTCTTTATTTAGGTACACTAAATCATTTTAATAAATACTTTATATGATTTATACATTCAAAACTACGCGTAACTTAACAAATCGCCGCATTTTTTTAAAATCAAAATTGCACCCGTTCAAATCCGAGGCAGGTCGCTAGTTATTTATAAATGATATTTAAATTGTAATGGTTATTAAACTCAAAATTCTAATTAAAACGCAAATGAAGGCTCAGCAATTTTAGAAACGGGACCCCAATAATCGAGCAATAAAAATGTCTGAAAAAATCGAATACACGCTTCAGTGAACAAGTGCTTAGAAATCTATCTTACCCGTTTAGAAGTTCTAGGCTGAATTGCTGTCATCTAGTTTATTACGATACTGACCTGAAACAAAAAAAGGTTCTATTGTAGTTTACTGTTTCGTGAGAGACACAGTTGTACACTTAAGTCGAATGAGTTTTGTTACATTTTTAGGAGTGTTTATGCTTGTTTCTTATCTTAGGTTGTGTTACAAGAAATATGCATCAGTATTCTTTGTTTTAGCATGAGGTCAGTATTATGTAAACAAACACTTTAAACTACACAGGTATTTATGCGATACATGTGTGTGTACCTATTTTGTGAATAAGTATATTAGACATTTCGATCCAGTTGCAAATTAAGTTGAGATAGGCAACTAGTTTCTTGGGCAAAGTTGTTTGTTATTATGCGCCTGTATTATACACTAATAAAATTCATTTTGTACAATAATAAAAAAATAGGTATTGTAAGACAATTCAAAATCCCAAGAAATAATATCGATATTTCTTCATGTCCCGCCCCTAGTAACTTTCAGTGGGTGATCCAGCCAAGCCAGTCTCCATCTCCATAGCTCGTTGATCTGAAAATTATACACGCTTTCCACTAGGTCACTGTATCAGAACCACTCCATATTGTAAGAGCGTGAAATTTTCATTGATAGGTTAGAATGACTGGCATTATAAATTATTACTACTAGTACACGAGAACCCTTAATTAATAATTTTATTTAGAAACAAAAGAGTAAATCATATTTAAATATAGACGGCAAAATGGTAGAATGAAGTTCTATTTTCTTTAAAATATCTTAATCATCCACATTCCTTGGAATTTAAATAACATAGGAACCTTCCTGTACCTTATAATTATTATTTTTAGTTTTTTAAAAGAAGCTTTTTTTTAAAAGTCGAGGTGAAATGTTTTCTTATTTTTTTAAAATGGGATTTTCCCCTATAATAAACTCCACTTAACAAAATAAAACATCAAAATCAGTTTACATCAGTAAAGATATCTCGTAACATAAAAAACATACAGTCAAGTTTAGAACTATTCCTTTTTAAAGTCAGTATAAACTCCTATCTCAAAAAGATCTAATTCTACCTCTACACATATCTTAACTAAGGTAATAATGCCAAGTTACCGTGCTGTAATTTATGAATAAACGCGGATTTACGCAGCAAGTGTACATCTAAACGTAATCCATTTACCTAGGCTGCATTCGCGCTTAACGCATACGCGCGGTACAAAGGCCTTTGTATGGAGTTAATAAAGACTTCCATATGGCGTGACGGACAGACAATAGGACCACTCTGTATGAATGTTATGTCGTTTTAGTTAGCGTTAAAATTGTACCGGGGTAAAAAAAACATAAAATGTAAGGCATCAAAAAAAATACCACAGCCTTAAGAAGCTCTAAATAAAAAATAAAAACTTGACCTAAAAAGAGGAGGGAATATTATAACTATTCTAAATCAAGCAAGCCCGAGTATCATATTAAACCAATGATTAAATTGTGCATTCTTTAAATTAGTTTATGTGTTTTGTACTTGGCCACGCCCAACCTTTGATTAACTGTTTACCTCTTTTTAGTGACAGTCGATTTCTGTTTACCCCTTTTTAGTGACAGTCGATTTTTTAAAGACTGCAGCGTATTTTATTTTGTCCAGGTATCACCAGCTATCAATCTATAACAACTACCTGTTAAAACTAAATGAAAATTTAAATGACACAATATCAATATTTATAAAATCCGTCTATTTTTTAAAAACAAAATCAGCCATCCAAAAAAGTTATGCATGGTCAGAGTAGCATAATTCTGCATGATCATACATAAATAATCCAAAACGAAATATTAGCTTCGGATTGCAGTTCATAACCTTGATAGTATTTCGAGTACGTACTTTTAAAATATTAACTTTTATATAATTCGGAAAAAAAACAATCATTTTTAATCTTGTAGTTTGGTACAGAGTTTTATTATTTATTTTAATAGATGTTTGAGAGCAAGTTACTGTCTAAAAGTTTATCATAACTATTTCTTCAATTATGATTATAAAAGGGTTTTTAATTAATTAAAAAATATATTTTATGTTTATTAAACCTATCAACGTAGGTACATACATAATATAGGCAGCGTATCGACACATAATGGTATTGAGTGTCATAAAATGTGATCACACCACAAGTTAATGCCGTCTTATTTTATTTTGATTAGGTATTTATTAAAGTTGAAAATGATACTCTCCTCAGGTTAAGTGTAAAGTTTTGACATAAGCCGAAAAGAAAAGTCAACTTTTTTCTAGCGAAAGCAAGTAAGTTACCTAGTTATAACAAAATGCTTAATTTTCCTTTTCAATGCAAATACTACAGAGTGTATTTAATTACATATAATGCTTCAAACGGCCGTTCGTTGTTCTATAAAAGGCTGAACAAGCAAGTTTAAGCGTTTTGTTTAGGAAATAAAATCATTCTGCATCAACTATCATTGCTTGGTTGAACTTACATTTGTCTCGCTGTGACCATGGCGAAAAGGAAACAATAAATGTTGTACTTAAGGGGGATCGTCAAGTGCAGCCCGCAAAGTTGAATACGCTTTTTTTTAAAGTAGCGTCTCGGATTTACTTTTTATACCTACTTATCAAAATGGGAATCCTGGTTGCAGTAATAATAGTTTTATCGAAAAACTATCACTTTAATAATCAGTGTATCTCATTTGTCATAAACATGACTGAATGATTAAAACATGATATGTTTACCAATTGTGACTCAATGTGGCAAATTGATTAGATAAGTGATTATTATTCGATAAATATCATTACTGTAGCCACGAAATAGATTTTGATCAGTATCGAATTTAAATCAGGGTACATATTTGTAAAACACGTAAGAATATTTTAATTTTGTGGGCTACCTTGAACAATCTCCCTTAAGTTCCTAGTGCTTTTACGTCGTCAATGGCTTTCAACTTTTTTTGTTATTATGTGAGCTGTTTGTATTTTTT
This sequence comes from Anania hortulata, assembly GCA_963576865.1. Taxonomy (NCBI): domain Eukaryota; kingdom Metazoa; phylum Arthropoda; class Insecta; order Lepidoptera; family Crambidae; genus Anania; species Anania hortulata. The sequence goes on along the minus strand of OY756395.1, from coordinate 16,297,572 downwards.
AAGCTGTAACCTATCCAATAACAACGAGACACGCGGTGACTGGTTCTTACGAAAGGCGGTGTAAAATTTGTCACATTACATTTTTATGGCGTGAAAATTTAATCGGCCGGCTATAAGAGTTATGGGTGACTTCGAACATTGATTACAGCTTTTATGTAGTCTATCTGATCTATGAATATCAATAGCTTTTTAAAAGTTCCCAGAGTTGAGAAAGAATGAAATAAGTATCTATTAAACATTGTATAAAAGGTGACGATAGTGTTCGAACCAAGAAAAAAAGCAAATTAAAAAAATAAAAAATAAATATACATTTGAAAAGCGTTATTCAAAGGCAATCATTGTCACTAATTACTATAAATCACAAAGGAACTTAATATTGTTCTAAATTCCTAAATTCACTATAAGACTTTTCCAACTTGGCAAAAGTATATTTTAACTAACTTATTTATTAATAACTAAACTGAATATTGAACACGCTGAAAATCATAATGAAAACGCATCACATAGAAATCATATCTTGTAACTGAAATGTCATCTAAAAACTAATTAGAGCGAGACATGCTACGTGACGAAAATCCGCCTGAAAAATGTACTGAGCGCTGAACAGTTTTTGTTGAAAACCTCCACAGATTGAATCCCGGCAAAAAACGAGACTAGAAAATGGTTTTGTGCTGAAATTTTACAATAGTTTAATGGGAATCACGTCGCTTGTCAACGGTCCAGTAAAACCGGCCAAGTGCGAATCGCACTCGTATATAAAGGGTTCCAGAAAACCGTATTTCTTTTTAAAATGAGTGAAAGTCGTTATTCTTCTTCTTCCTAACGTTTTGTGTTTTGACCATGATCCTAGATTCAGCAAGTCTGGTTATTATTACATTAAGAGTTGCCATCATGTAACCCCTATAAACAGGAAAACCAGTAAATTTATGGACCATAGATATATTTTCTTTAATTATAATGTTGTTATGGCAGCCATTGTAATAACTCACTTTCAACTATTATCTACTATGTTAATATACACCAAACATTCTTAAAAAAAATACAGCTGATACAACTGTGAAAGATGGACGGACGGAGCCTTAGTAATAGGGTCCTATTGGCACCCTTGGTACCGAACCCTAAAAATGCAGTCTACGTGCTGTCGCGCGTGTACACGGTACGTCGGATTTGTTACCAATTGGCCAATGTATTTTATTAGTGTCTGGCTATAGTTTCGAGCTGATCGCTCGGCGGTGGGAGAGTTGATTTTTCGGTTTATAAAATGTGAGGTTTATTTGTGTTTCTTTTCATCGTATTAGGTAGGTCGTATGTTATTCGTTTAGTCTCTTTGTGTACCTCTGCGTTAGAGGGCAAATTTTTAGGTGTATTGTCTTTAGTTAGTGATTTTTTGCATTTTAGAGGTAGAAGGACGTATGGTGTTCGTTTAATTTCTCTATGTATGTACTTCTGCGTTATTATGTAAATTGTGTTTCTTTGCAACAAACTAAAAAAAACGATTAAAATAATAATTTTTGTCTAACGCAAACCGATTTTAATGTTTCTTTTTTGGTACGATACTTACTATTTACTACAGAAGTCGTCCCAAAAAATTTAAAGACAAAATGTCTTCTTTAGGGGTGCAAAAACAGAAGATTAAATCGGTGTACAGCAGATAATACTTATATAATAAAATTGACAGAAAAATTAAATAAATAAACACCTCCTCCTTCATCTATACGGTCAATCCCGGTTGCGTCCAAAGCCATCGCTTTGGAGCCCAGGGTCCGTTTTCGAAATAAATAAATTCCTAATCAGTTATTTTGGGCTCGGTGCCCGCCATGGATAGTTTATATTTGTTTTTATTGGCTTCGACTTTAAAAATACCGGTATTTGTAAAAAAGATTTGTGACCTTTTATTGGAGTCGGTTTTAAAATGTAAAACATAAATATAAATAAATATTGGACAATATCACTTACTGATTTCTGATCCTATGGTAAGTAGCCAAAGCACTTGTGTTACAGAAATCAGAAACAGTGACAGTACCACAACGCCTAGACCCGCGACAATATAGAAAAGTAATTTTTCTACATTGACCGACCGGGAATGGAACCCGGGACTAAGTCCGGTATGCTCGCTTCTCGGCTACGGAGGTCGTCGATTTAGAATTATCAGACAAGACCTACAATTACATTCACAGTAGTTGCCCTTAAAAAGGGTAGTAAGTATTACACAAAGCAAACCATGAGTTCGTAGGATAAGGAAATACCATGCATAAAAATAACAATAAGAGCCAATTGGCGCCAAAAATTACTACTTCCCAAAAGCAATTTTGTTGAAGATTGAATATTGTCCCTAATTTCCAATTTCGCAGATTCTTAACAAACGGAAAAATGTTATCAAAACATACGAATGGCCAAGGATGTCTTATAGCTAGCTTATCGATAAATCTTTATATCTTTGTAATCAACCAAACCTTTTTGATCGTATCTCTTTGTTACAAGCTTCCTTTATTAATTAATATATAATGAGACACGCTGTGAGTATCAACGTTAGATTATGTCCAAAGATAATGTAGACATAATCTAATGTCGATACTTACGCGCCTGATTTTAATTATCAACTTTCTATCAAAGATCTAATTCATGAAAATAAACTGGAGTAAGCTTAATTCCTCAGGGTTTTTATCAGTTGAGTGTTACTTCTGATACATATTGACAAATACCTATGGGTAGTTCTCACGAAATCCCGATATACGGTTATGGTAAGTTATTAAAAAAATATATATGAATTAGGATTTTTTTTTCCAATGCATTTTGTTGTAGTCATAATACATAATTTAATTATATACTGGTTCCCCAAATAAACGAATTTTATAGGAGTTATGAGGTTATAAAAAATAATTGAACTGAGGGAATAACAGAAGCATATTTTTACAAGTTCAGGAACCTGGAAAATTTTTCAAGAGAGGTGAAACTTTATCATCTGAGCTTTTTTTATTTGTCTTTGATATCCTTTACGAAATTTCTTGCATTTTATTTTTGCCTGCGCTTCCTATCATATTTTAAAATTTATTTAGCTTTTTCTGCACTTATTTTATATATAATCTTTAAGATTTTTTTAAAAGAAGAGAAACAAGCGCAGACATCGAGTAAGTTGATTAACGCTTAATATATCCCTACATAAAAAGTGCCTCTATGAGACAGAACACCATAGTTCGTGCCTACTCTACCTCCTAGCGCTTTATCCTGTCTGTACCCTTGTTAGGCTTGAACATGATCTTAGAACCGGAAAGCCTAGATAATTATTCCGTAACTCATAAATAGGAGAACCAGACCATTTTTTTTTGTTTATGCTACATAATGTAGGTACAAATTAGGGCATGAAAATCATATTGGCATTTGTACCCTTAGTATCATCGTTAAATGGAAAAATACATTCATCGTCAACATCGACATCGACCACTGCTCATCCCTGTTCACAATGAACAGTTGTGGTTATTACAGTGATGGCTTGCCCAAGTTTCGGGTAGTCCTTTGACCGTACCCGGCAAATAGTTCTTGGGAACTATCGCCATTTGACTGAGGAACGCGTTTGAGATATAAATCGACTCGCAACTAGTTTGAGGGATCATTTGTAGTTTGTGAGGTTTTATAAGAATATACGAAGGTGAATCGTAAATATTTTTTCAGGAAACTATTTACTTCTATTTTATCATTTGCCAGCCAGTAAACCAGACCAGGTACCAAACAGTAAATTTTTCAGGGTTAATCTTTCCTAGAAGAAACTAACGTGAAAGTGAAACGAAACGAAATACGTGCTCTATAATCACAACACAAATTGACATAGTCAAATAAAAAACTACGAAAAGCACACATGAAAACCTTGAAAGTGAAAACCTTGTACAGTTTCCTAATTATACGGTTTAAGAAATTATTTCTCATAAAGAATATAATATATTCACATCAGAGAAATACAAGATTACATTTAAAATCAAACAAGTGGGGTAGGCAAACAAAACTGTTTGTGGGTAAACATTACAATAAAAATAAAAATGTCTCTAATTAAGAATCGATTTGAGTTTCTATTGAGTTAAATGTGTTGGAGATAGTGATAGATAATAGCAATTTCTTTGGTTTATTTAAATTCGGAGAAATCACTTAGAATGTGTAGCTTTATCTTCAAATTAAACAGTTTAACAGAATCAGAAATCATTTCCTGAAATTAGTGTTTTGGGCAGACAAAATATCTCTTGCTATTATGTGCTGAACTATTAATTATTTAGAAAGTTGCAGGCCAGCTGATTTCGATAGCGCATTAATTATAGTTGCCCTTAAGCACCGTTTAATAAGCCATATATCAATGAACGCTAATGCCAATTCCTCGGATTAGAGAGTGGACCCGTGGGCTAAAGTTAGTTTCTAGCGAAATTGATTTAGCTCGCCATGAATAGTTTGCAACTTGCCCACATAGGGGTGTACTATAAAAGCATGATATTGCGATTACAGACAGTTTTGGGCTTCAAAAATTTATTAGATAGGATATTATATCAAGTGCAAACGACTACAAAAGTTGCAATACTGTACCAAAACCAAATATTCTAGCAGGTTCTCTGCCTCATATAATTCATTATAAGTAGTGTGCCTACTTGTTGACAGTAAAGGGGAAACCGACATTTTAGTTTAGATTTAAAAAGAAATCAATAGTAAAAAAGTATTTAGAAGGCAATACATCAACCAGGTACTTGCCTTCACTACCATCTCTTTAATTACTAGGTAAATAAGGTCCTATTACCTATCTTTAAGAGTACTTAGATGCGCTTCTACCAGAGATGCGGCATGAGGTGTAGTGGAGGAGTGAAACCGTGCGAGTGATTCTATAGACTAAAGGTTATCAAGCGAATTTATACATTTTACTCTTTTATACTCTTATTCTATGTTTCGCTTGCTCTCTTGCTTACACTCTTGCTTTGAATATTTGTACAAAGATCTCGCTCTGCGTAACTCGTTTTGCCCGAAGCTGCACTGTGCTAGGCTAGGGTAATGAAATACTCAGTCCAATTGGTAAATTTTGGAGTGTCTCTTAGCTACATCACATAGCTTTGCAGCTTATAGAGGAAACTAACCATTAAGCGTGTATACCTAGTACCGTAACCGTAACACTGCTATGTTTTATGAGGAATCAATAAATAAAAAGAAAGATTGATATATCCAGACAACACACCAATCGCTATGGTCTCGGAGTAAAGAATTTACATTCTCGTGTCACGAGGTAGGTACCACACAGAATTTGTAAGGGGCAAGCACTTCTAGATAAGAAATACTCGCAGACAACATAATAAATTATAAATAATATAGGTACGCGCCTGATAAATTGATCATAAATATACACTGTCTCTAAGTAAGGAACGGCAAGTAACTACGTCCTTGTATATCATTTCCAGCCATTCAGACAGGACAGAGTTCACGGTTGGAATAGGTACCTCGTTTTGACCACTAGGGGACCCTTTGCTCACGCATACCAAACTATTCTTCGGTATCGCCGAGCCAAAATAAGTGCTCTTAGCCTGCACACTGGGTAGTGTGGCCAGCGCTTAGACACGGCCAGCATTGAAGACCCAATGTTTAATTCATTACGCATTACAGATCGCTGCTCTCACCGTTTTGGTGAAACTCTGCGGATAATGCAGGCGATGCCGGGAATACGAATGCTGCGCACTTAGATGGTAAACGCCTTAAAGAGCTTAATGCTGGATATCTAGGAATGATTGAAGGGAGTTATGCGAAGGCATGCTTTAGTACAGATAAATCTTTCTATATACTTAAATTAAAAGGAACATTCTTGAAATGGTGAAGGAAAACGGCGTGAGAACTGCAAATTGCTTTAAACCAAAACAAGTATAGGTACTGCATTCTCTAAAAATCCACACGTTTTAATGGTAACAGTTGATCAATTTCAGTTCGTGTGCTTAAATAATTTACCACGTATTTGTCACAAAAAAAAACAGACAAATTGTGTCCTAAACACATTATGCAATTTATCTGTAGAACTAAGCAATTCGCACAATTAGATCGTTAGTCAACAAACGCCCGCTCAGTTCCAATATTATTGACACCGGTACATACAGTATGTATTTAGCCAACGAGGCGTTCGACCGTATAAGTACCTGACCTGTCAAATTACCGATTCGCTATTGACATCTCGTAATCTGATCATCTGTTTATTCTCGACTCGATTATCAAAACTGTAAATAGATGCAGAAGGCTTACTTCTTATTCAACCTTTGGACTCATACCTACGCAAATAAAAATACTAGGGTTGTCAGATCATAAAGTTCAAGTTTAGCGTGTGAACAGATCTGATATTTTGTAATTATGTCCGCTTTGCTAGCATTTATTATTAATTGACTGCTAAAATGCAATTCCCCGCTAACATAACATCTTCACACCAGGCCCCAAATTCAGAACTCTTCCAAACCAAAACAGCATATTTTTTAAAAAAAATAGCAGTTCCACGATTTTCAATAGTTACACAGGATGTGGGTTTAAATTAAAAATTAAATTAAATTATATTTATTTCAAGAAATTGATTCTCATAGTTACATAGTTACATTACATTACATTAAATTATTAATATCAAAAACCACACATAAGCTAATTAAATTAAATTAAATTGAACTAGATTTTGATTAAAATTATCACAAAAACATCACATAGGTCGACACAAAAACATTTCATTTAGGATTTTTACAATACACATCACTTATTATCAATTTAATTTCTTAAATGTCACAAATAATAATCCTGCAACTTTCATACACAGATAGTACAGTTTTATTTTTGCTATGTCTTATGCGGTCCATAAATGAGGCGGCTCATTTAAACTGTAGCTCAGATTAAAATCGTAGAAAAGGTGGTCTTATTGTGATCTTTGCGAGTCTCGAATTTAAATTAAACGACGTCGAGATTGTGTAGCGGTTTTTCTATATACTGTTATTCTGTGCAAGCACACAGTCAATCAGTTCGAGAGATCCCTCGATACTAGGCGTAATGACGTCAACTCATCTGTTTCCAATCAATTCGACGAATTCTGCTCAGTATCTGATACAGCAACACTTGAGACTAATTGTTTGATTACTTGTATGATCAATTAAATCTATTACAGAATCTTATCAATTATTTATAATTTACGAATTATTCTTGCACTTAGTTGATTACCGCAACACTTTTAAAAAAGTCAAATATTTGACAATTACTTAGTCAACCTACCCCTAGTCAACTCTCTCTCTTACTTAAGAGACAAACTAAAATCACAACCTGTCTTCAGTGCTATAAACATGCTTATTGCACTAGGTCTACCATTTATACTATATTTTATGGTGTATAATTTTATATACGTTTCCATCATTCAACACCTAACATAGCTAACTGGAACATAGCACTTTTCGTATATCTATTTTCCCACAATGTACGCTAAAATGATCACATTCGTTTGCAAAAACACCGTGCTAGTACCTCTGTGAATGTAAACGAGGTGTGTAGTAAACAAACGGTAAACATCGTCTCTTTTGGTACACCGCGAATTGTGCCGAAACGCGCATTAACGTGTGAGCCGAATGGTCGTAAATTTTTATGCCAAAACGCTGAACGCGTCATCGCAAGCGCGTCATGGCAGCACGCGGTGGGCGCCATGTAACTCTCAGGGATTTACATGATACGACTGCCACTAGGTATTACAGTATGTTTTATAATAGGCGAAGTGGAGGCACTTTAACTCATCAAAAATCCGTAAACAAGACACATTTTTTTTTTATTGTTATGCTGTCTCATAAGACCGCTTGGATGTTAACGGGTTAAATCACCTAGTTTAAGAGTATTTTCTTGTCCACATGGATCTTCTCACCAGTGCTTGAATCTAGCAGTCCAGAGTCTCTCTATTTTTGTTGTGGATTTTCTTAAGAGCTTTTTTGCTACTAGGAGACTAACATTACCTTTCGATTGTTTCCTCTGTAGTCTAGAATATACAAGAGGCTTTAAATGAAAAAGGCAAAAGTCACAATAAATATATAACAAATAGCCTATGTAAATATAGTACCTTAGGTAAATTATTAAAGAAGGATAATTTACCCGAGTTACCTTACTATTTAATTTTCAAACGAGGTAGTACTGAACTGAGATAAAAAATGCAAAGACTTTTCTGGAATCAAACCCTATCTTTGCAACGGAGTAGCATTTGAATAAAGTTCATTCTTACTATGGGTGTTTTGATTGTATCAAACAAACAGCTTATGTAATGACGTTTTACTCCTGGTGTGACTAACATTTTCTGCTTCCACCTCTTGTTACCCCTTTGTCGTTTGTACTCGACAATTTCCTTCACGCGTCAGTCATCTCGTCCCTGTCTCGCTTTTTTCAAGTTCAAAACATCTCGTATCAATTCGCACTTTCCTGTGTACCGTTTTTTGTGATCACCAGAGTATGTCCATGTAAATGCCTGTTTCGGCGACGTTGCGTGACAACCATGCGAACGACGCGGCATTGTGTCGCGCAAGTTGACATATTCGTAAGTCAGGTGTGCGAACAACTACATTACTGTTGTCATGTTGTTGTTTTGTTGAAGATAATATAAATAGAAATACATACTATTGTTAACCTAGCAGTTTAATTATTGATGTATTGTTAAAATGGTTTGTTCAGTTCAAAGAACAATAATTTCATGTAAGTAAGCTTGTCATAATTAGATTTAATGGATCTTTTAAAACATATGGATAGTTTAAAGGTACTTTTATAGTGATTCGTTGTTCTTACTTGTTCTTGCACTAGGATTGATTTGAATGTAACTTACTAACTATACATTATAATACAGAGTTATATATTGCTAGGTAGTGCCAAATTTTTAGGAGCGACATAGAACCAGTAACTTTATCGATCCGGAAAATCGAATCGAAAAATCGATCGATTAAATTGCATATCTGCACTGCATATGGTTCTTGATGCTTCGGAGTCGGCGTACGCCTGTCATCTCTGATGAAAGAACGCGCACTTCGTGTTTTTTTAAATCAAGATTATCAAGTTTTTATTCGAAGAATAAGAAGATTAAAATTAATTTTTAAAAAATAATATCATTGTCTTGACCTTATTTTTAAATTCAACACTACATTAATTTAATGTTAGCCCTGAATGCCTATTTATTTACACAATCACGAATATTTATTTGCATAGAGTTGTCTACTAGACATCATCGATTTATCTATTTATGACCTCTAAACACGTCGCGTAAATCAGAAACCAGTTTCATAAAACGATATATTGTGAGATTAGTTTTATTATTCACATTCTATATTCGCTCGTCTGAGCCAACAATGACATAACTCCGTTGTTAAGGTCGCATTATAAAATGCGATGCGATGTGCAAATAAGAACAATAATAATAAGTGTGTTTCCCACATCGCGCTAAGACGCACAAAGCAAAAAATATCTTTAAGACTAATTCATTTGCGGTGCAGCATTCAAATTAATTTCGTTTTAATCGCCAATAATTATACTAACTCAATCACTAGTAATTCTGTGGAAACGTTAGCTGCCTTGGGTTTCCGAATAACTATAGACCAACAATGTTCCTACTTAAACATATAATAATAAATAAATAGATTATTGAACAACATCACATACATTACTCTGATCCTAAGGTACATGGCTCTGATCCTAAGGTAAAAGCTAAGGCACTTGTGTTACAGAAATCAGAAACAACGACGATGCCACAACGCCCATAGCCGAGACAACACTGAAAACTTCGTATTCTACATTGACCCGACTGAGAATCGAACCCGGGACCTCAGAAATGTTGACGCCAAGTTCGGCGTTCTCGCCTCTCGTCTACGAAGATCGTCTTTTTAGAGCTCTGAATATTTTGAAAAGAATTTAATTCATGATAAATACTCTACTGTATATTCGGCTGTATGAATTCAGCAATTTCAAAATCCCTTCTCACCTTTTAGATACACTAATACAGGGTTATTTGTAAAACATCAACAACTTTCTAGGGGCTGATCCTGGTGCAATAAATTAAATACAACAATTTTTTCTATGGGACCAGCATTGAACTCGCAAGAAAATAAATCACTTCCCCATACTAAGCCGCCACCAGTTGACATCAATTTGTATGGAGTAGTTAATTTTTTTTTTTTATTTCAATGTTGGTCCCATAGAAAAAGTTGCTGTATTTGAGCACCAGAATCAGCCCCTAGGAGGTTGTAGATGTTTTACAAATAACCCTGTATAGTCTATAGAGTAGTTGACTAGAAAAATACAAAGTGATTAGTTATACGAGTATTGTAATGTGTTTATAATATTATGTTTTTTTAGGCAGCGCCGAAAAGTTGATATGCTACACATTATTTCTCACGTCGCGTTCAACAGGCATTGGCATTTTATGAATCAGCCAGACGATCTTTGACGGCGTGTCTTCGTAGCAGGTTGTCTGTGAAACTTTCGAAATTGTTATGTAATTCAAATTCCTTCTGTAAATCGAATTTTTTTTAAAGGCATCGAACCCAATTAGCATACTTTAAGTTGCAATTACGTTGTTTTGTTGTACACCAATGAAATATATACGCCACTCAATAGATAAAATAATTACAAACAACAAATACTCTTGACATAATGTCGTAAATATATAATTTGTTCAGAATTTCAATGTGATTATGTAAAAAAAAAAATTACAATGTTCTAACTGAAATTCTGAACAGATTATATCATTTACGAAATTTTGTCAAAGAGTATTTGCTGTTTGTAATTATTTACTCTTTCGATAAACGTATATTCGTTATTTTAGGTTACTTGTAACTTGAGGTATGCCAGGCTCCTTAAAAAAGTTTGAAGTCTTTTAGGTATTTTGTGTTTAAGCCAGTTTAAATCTTATTCCTAGATGTTTGTCCCGTTCCTAGGCAAGGTATGCTTCACCATGCATCACCCTAAATGCGGCGTCTGGATTACATTTGAAGCGATTGCTATCAGACCTCCGTAGACATAATACCTATACACTAGACCATTTTTGGACCATGGCTACAATGTTTTCCCTAACCGTCGAGCAACTAGGTATAAATCCTTGGATAGACTCCATTTTGTTGTGTTTTTGACTCAAGGATGCAAGGCCAGACTCAGATTCTTCGTGTTTTAATGTAATGAAAAGCCAGTTCAAATTAAACATCGTTAATAAACATGAGAATTCCATAACAAAAATATAGAGCCGGCTTCAACAATTATGTCTAATGTACAGTAGCTTCTTATCCGAACTCTAATCGTATCCACTAACCTATAGATATCGCAGCTAAGTAAATGAGTGTGGGACATCGAACCTCCATCCATCAACCACAACTGGTCGGTAATAAGCATTGACAACCGCCCATTATGCTCTAGCCGTTTTATTGCTGAGCACACCTACTTAATTACCGGTATCGCATGTCTCGAAATTGGTTAAGTTTGAGAATCGAAACTCCAAATCTTTGGAGATTACTCAAAGGAAGTTCTGCTATTCGTCTGAGAAACAATTAATTACAATTATTAATAAACAAATCAATCAATCTTCTAAAACTCAATCAATAAAATTTATGCTGTAATTTACTTACAGGCCGTAAATTGACTTGACTTTCTAAGCTCTATTATGTATTGTCTCATTTCAATTGCCTTTCAATGATATATTTTATAGTCTGCAGACCAGTATGGGCATTTTCTATTTTGCTTTATTACAGAGCATTGCTATTCTAAGGTCCGTTTTACATTTGGCCAGAGATTTCTATTTAAACTATGGCCATGAGAACAATGTGTGGTTAAACCTCATCTTCATAACGCTTTTAGAATGCTTCCAGTGGCAAAGTCCTATTGAACGCGTTCGTTCACCAGTTTAATGTTATTATGATAGATGCTTTCTGTATGTAAAATGTGTTAAAATATTTTTTATCGAAATAGCATAAGTAAGTTACCAACAGTAATTAAAATATAAAAAATACGTATATTATCAAAATAAGAAAACAAAAATGGTCATTTGTGCTAACTAACCTATAAGATTTCTTCAACTGATTCAGAAATACAAGTCAGTCGGTCAATCTATCCAGTTCACTACACGAGCATTAATTTAACCCACAAATTCACACGATTGGTCTTCTAGATCACTCGCAAAAAGTGTAAAAAGAATTGGACTTCCACAGAAATCTTTCTAAGCATGTATCGCATCGGTTGCGCCCGCGCCGACGCCGTGCCCCGCACTGTAGGCCGGCTGGACGAGCCGATCCTTTTTTGGCAACTGGGCGCTGGCTTCGGAGAATCCAGGGGTAGGTTTGTCGGCGAATTCATACGTTCATGATTATTTATTGTGGCAGATTTGAAGATTTCGTTTTATAATACTCAGAAATGTTTATTTTCTTTTCTATAGGGTTATAATTTATTTCCTATAATTCTTGATTGAAAAGAATACCTTGGGACTAAACGAAACTATCATCGACTTCAAAGTTCAACTATATTATATTTAACATTTATAAATACTTGACTTCGGAAGAGTCATAGAAATACTGACCATGAGCATAATTTATCTATAGATAGATGTAACTAACTTCAGATAACCCATTACTTGGCCTTCAGACAGGACATTTTTGATAGGGCAGATACGAGTAATACATGCAGTCAAGTTGACAGTCATCCAGCAAGGTGCACGATAACGTTGTCTGTCACACTTGTCACCCATTAATAACTTGTCTTGCGTGAGGAACTTGAACAAGCACAGCTACAAACTCCGATTTCCATTTTAAACTGAATTTTTATTAAAGGGATCTCTTGCACAATGAACGTTCAACTTAGTGTAGTAACTTTGTGTGCCTAAACTCCTACTGTTGTCACTGAATAACTGTAAAGAAGAGTGTATTTATATATTTAAGTGTAGGTAAGGTACCTACGCCTCTAGTTACTTTCTGGACCTTATGAAATAAGGTTTCCGAAGAAGACTAAATAAAAATCCACAGCAACTTGATTTTAAGGTATATGCAATAAGCTATACAACATAAATGTTTCAGAACACTGAGAAGTAAAAAATAAATTAATAAATTACCTATCTTGCCAATTTAAGAATTTCAATACCGGAATATTACTTAGGTAAAACTTGGGTAAAATTACATTAGATTCCGAACAGCATTTCTGGCAAATGTATTTGAGATTTCAAATCTTTTAATTGTATTTGATTGACCTTGCGGTATGACTACAAGATATGACGAGATGATGATGAGATATGACTTGAATAATACATCAATCTACTAAACTACTAGTAACGTCTATGTATAACCTACTCCAGATCATTTTATAACAAATAATCTTAAGTGATATCCTTCAAAATTCTGTACTAAACTCATATGTTATCATAACCACACACAGTAGTAGATACAAATGTGTTCCTAACAATTCCAATATTTCTATTGTAGGACCATTCATCACAGTCGTGCACCAATTTATTATAATAAATACAGTGACGTCTGATCGCCCATGGCCATTTGTTACAGACACGTTCTAATTCATATATTATTGTGACCCTTCAATTGTGATGGTATCAAGATAGTGTACTTATCATTTATCATACTTTTTGAAACAAAGAACATAATGTTATGTTTTAGAACTCCGTTTTAGTTTTGACCTAATTTTCGATATTAAACTATGTAATATTGATATAGATCCACTGGGATTCAATCTTCCGATTTAAGAAAAATATAAGATCCTTGAGATCTATGTAGCATTGCCAGGTGGCCCTCTCCTTTCGACTATTTTCTACTAACAGCTTTCATAAAATTTGTGTACCGTAGTGTTTGTCTTTCTGTTTTTTTTCTTATTATAATTTATTGTCTACAGTGTAGACAATACATGATACATGAGCGAAATACGGTGCAATTTGTGTTTATCTATAAATCTGTCGTGCAATATTTCTAATTTTTCCTAAGCATGTTTCCTCTCGATTTAAAAAACATTGTAACAGCAGTTGATAATCCTAATAAATAAAATAAAATAAAAATAGATTTAATGATACTCAGGAATCGCGCACCGGTAGGCGATTGCAAGACGAGAAACTGCACCAAGTCGTCTGTGATGAATAGTGGAAGTTATTTACAAAAGAAAGTCCTACAAAGATTTTCTGTTTAATTAGGGTCAGCCTGCGTTTTGTTTACCTAATTGTTTTTTTTTAACAAAACGTACGTGGTGTAAAAATGAAATAACGCAACATGCCAGTTTACACTCCCAATATCATGAGAACCGCAAACACGCTAATCCTAACGCAAACAAACCTCATCGGGTATTGTTTAAAGCGAACTCGCGGATTATACGGGTTTTACTTTTTAACTTTTTTCATGGACGCGGTGTACTTTTTATTTAGTCATGTATGGCTTTAAAAGTCAAGGTTTTAAAAGCTATACATCCTTCTTTATTTTTATATAAACCATGTTTTTCGTAGTTTAAAAATATTTTTGGAACTCTGAAAGAACCAAGTCAAGTCAAGTACATATCAGAACACACACAAGGTTCCGCAGGGGCTTATGTTGACGAGAACGAAAAGTTAGGACTTCATAGTGTACGTGATTAAGTGTTAAATATGTTTTTGCGGTCACTTGACAATAAAAACATAATATTCTAATAGACATACGAACTATAAAATTATACTTGATTTTTCTTCTTGATCGACTATACAAAGTAAACGGTATATTCGAGATTTTCCCTTTTCTTCTTTGAAAAAAAGAATATTATGTGAGATATGGAGGAAAAAGGTACCATGAAATAATGATGTTTAAATATTTTTTATATCATTTCAAAACTTAGCCTACTTGCTTTGATAAGTAGGCTACAATTAAAATGACTGTAGCAAACTGAAAAATAGGCAATAACAGACAGGCAGACGGACAGGAGTAAAGAGAGATTAATCTGGGTTTGAAACCCGCTGGAACCCTAAGAATATAGACCGTAGTTATTTTATTGGATAACATTTTAAATGGTAGCCTTAAAATCCCTCTTTTCCATAATAAAATCCAAAGAAAGTAAGAAAAAGTAAGAAAATTATCCTTCAGTGCTTGTTTTTGATAAGATCTGCCAAAAAATATTTTTTAAGGCAACTTAATTTATGTAGCAATAAGTTAAAGATAACAGTGTACTAAAAGGCAGTAAATTTAGAAGTTTATTGTGAAGTTTACGACCGTAACATAAATATGGGGGTCTCGTTAATAAACTAAAAACTAAGTTTATGTCCGGAACCCTCATGGCTGTTTAGCAAAACACCTGTCCTCGCTAAGTAAATGCGACTGGGATACGGCCGGTACACACGAAATGTGTTCTGGGCTTTTTGGCGTGGTTGATTTTAAACTATGCTACCTAACTTCGGTACTGTACATTTCTGAATAGAAAAATGCTGTTTAATAGGACAACATTTTATATTATACTCAATAAGATGTAGGTACCTACGGTATACATTTCTGAAAACCACTAGTCACATCGATTCCAAAAAGGAGGATTCTCAATCCGACTGAATGTTTTTTCTCTGTCTTTACGAGATTGTCTTCGTCAAATGTAAACAGATTTGATGATTATTTTTTTAGGTAATATAAATTTACTTCAAGATATGATCCGAAATGAGCCCTCGGAACCCAGTAAAATTTAAGAATCTGATAATGATAATAATTCACTTCACGGGTAGGATTTTTTCTTAATTTTTTTATGGAAAAGAATAATCATTTAACTAATGGATACTAAAATCACGAATGAAATCACACGATTGCCGCGATGGCAGATATTTTAAAAAACAATTCTAACCACATGCCAGTTTGTATCTAATTTAAAACTTTCAAAAAATCGACGGATTTGGATTTTTTAGATAATATTTTGTTTGGCCTCAAATGATTTGTCCTGTGAAGGGCTTACTATTTCTCGATGAAAAAATATTGTACCATTTGCAATATTGTTTTTTCTGATGCGTTTGCCAACTAATTGGCCAGCCCGCTTATTTTAATCAGCGTACATGGAACGGGAGTAACTCTTAAAATAAACAACAACATACAATTTTACACCTCAGCTGAGACTCGTCGGTTCCTCGTAACGTGGTGCTCTTTTCGCCATGTTTAGTAAACATGGAGCACGTTTCCACTGTTGCATATTCCGCATTACAGATAGTTACTTCTCCATATTTTTGAGTTTAAATACATGGCAGTTTTTTTAAAAAAGGTATACAAATTGAATGTCAAATCTACTTACTACTAGTAGGTAGCTACCAGGTTTCATGTATTGTATGAGAAACCACAAAAAAGTGTTTGAATTCACTCAGGAACAAAAAAATAATCTACATACAATTATACAAAATCGGGTTAGTTAACTTACACCATTTATTAGTCAAGAACGGCTGGACTTGGCTTTTCAATAAAGAGTTTGAGTTAGACCATATTCAGTAATCGTTTATTTGTTGGATTTGCCTCTGCCCCGAATAGCAGAATAACTAAAAAGAATAAAAAAAATACGAAGAAGCGGTACGAGGTAGGTGGATATATAAAACAAAATAAAGTATTGTGGGATGCAAGGAAATGTCATGAAAACAAAATTATTTCACGTTATGTCAAATGGTGTGGTGCGGGTATGGATTTCTAACTTCAGGCCTTAACTATTCTATTTTATTTTATTTTGTTTTAATGGAAAACAAACAGCTCGTAAATTAAATATTATAAAATTACGACAACGGATATTCAACAAGCCTATAGATTTCACCTCTAAGTAGACACAATATCAATTTTATTGTAACGCAGCCTTACAGCTCGATATCTAATAATTTAAGTTGTGCCTTTTTAATTCAGATTTTTAACGGTACGTCATCCAATGCAGACAGTGCGAATAAACCCCGACGCTGACACAGCATGCACCTTCTCCAAAGTTTGTTCGCCAACAGTGCGATCCTGCTCTCTCCTGTTACGATTTTCATTTAACTGGGAGCCAGTTTGTGTCTTGTCTTAACGCTAATTTGCGCAAGTAACATCTGGTTGGGTATTATTATTGAAAATAAATACTGTAGACATAATTTGGCGACATAATTTTTTGTATATATTTTTAGTCAAAATTATCTCAGTCCTAGAAAAAGGCTTTACCCATTTGTTACTTAAAAAAATTCAAGCACCTCAAATGTCGAGTGTATAAACAAGTTTCTCACTGAAAGGTCAGCAAAGTATGATCATCGGTGATTAGTATTTAAAATAGAAAACCCATACCAGATATAACAGAGATAATTAAGCCGCAACATTTCTGTACAGCAACTGTGTTGAATACAGTAAAAAGGTACAGTCCAGAAGTGGCATTCCTCGCCTGTGTAAGAATATAACATTGTGAAATTCATAGCTATGAAAAAAAAACGTCTGAGGTTAGTTGAACTTAAAGTATAACTGTTTCTGTGACTTTAATTGGCTAAATAAAATAGTAAAGCCAGTAGCTAGTGAAGTGGATCTGAGAGGAAATGGCCTGCGACAGCCTCCGTCGCTCAGGGCTGAACGCCAGGTCGTAAGATTAATGAAGTTCCAGTGTTTATCGTTTTTTTTTTAGTTTAATCAGGATTAAAATTGTCAACATCAGTATATTCTTAAAATTGTCAGTAAATCACTGATATTGCGCAACTAAGAACTAAAAAAACGAAAGTATTACTTTCGAAAGCATTTATATACTATTTTTATTTCAATATTCTACACTGACATTTAACTTACATTTTCATAGCTCTGAGATTGATTTTCAATAAAATAAGTCACTGATAAGCAAAAATGAAGAACTTACTGTTATTAAATTAGTTATAATTGCAATACGAGTACATACATACCTTTTATCAAAACTAAAGAGAAACTCACACATATGATGTTAAGTTACCTGCTATTAATACCGTTTGCGGTGTGGGTCATGCATGCTACAATGACATCATAGCTTGAAATTCGTCAAATTAAGTCCGCTATTAGAAACACAGTCTTGTTTTGTAAGTATTCTTTGTCACGTTTCCAAGAATTTCTTCGTCCAATGATGGTATGCACATAATTTTACCTGATACAGGAACTGTGATATTTACAGATGGTTATGGAATACCTAAAGTTTTTATTGATTTTCCTTCTTTATAAATCCTCACTGCAGTCTACTTAACGGTTGCCCACAGCTGAACAAACACGGTGCAATGACCTCACAACACTACCTCCACAAAAACAAAGTAATAAATCATCTACCATCGTTTTCTGTTGAATGAAACTCCCTAATAATCAAATGAAAACTGTTGCGTGTTCTCTGTTCCGAACTGGGGACTCCCTAAAATCGATAGACGCGTTGGCAGCCCTAGACGGCGCGTCGCCGGGTATTTTATCCGGTCAAGAAGGGAGGACGCTTATTGCTTCGCCCTAACATACATTCCAACTCTCACTCTTCACGGCAGGGTTATTTTATAGACTAGGAGGGCGATTGTAGGTAATTTATTCGAAGTGGAACTTTCCTTTTTTAATTCTATTGTGATACTAACAAAACATAACCAAACAAGTTTAGAATCTACTTAAATCACATATTAAATTTAATAATAATAAATTAAATTAATGAGTAAAATGCTTAATTAAAACAATAAGAAATTTACAAGTTACGGTTACATCCTAGTAAAACCAAACACGATAGAAACGTAATAGAGACTTCTACTGTCTACAACTATGCAATACTCGTATACCTACATTTCCTCAGGGAAGCTCGCTCTATGACTTCATAAGCATATTCTCGACTAGGATTAGAGTATTCGCATTAAAAAACAGGCCTAGGTAACTCCGAAAAGTACGTGAAATCGTGAAGCATGAATGCCTCCAGTCGCCGGGCCTACGCGGCGGCCATGACTTTCGCTTGACGACCTCCCCTCGCTTCATAAATTCTCTTCCTACAAAACCCGGGCTAATTAAGCCGGGATACTTCTGAATATTTCAGCCGGCTGTTACGGACAATCGGCCCTTTGAACCTGGTTATAATCAACTATAATTACTGAGTAATATTTCAAAAGGACTATGCATCGCCCCAGTGAGGGTAGGTGTAAAATAAAAGCCTTTTTAACAAAGGTCTGTTCTGCATGAATTTGCATAAAAACTGATGATTAATGTTATTTGTGCATGCTCACTGAAATTGTTACCTTCATTTGTTCTAAATACATAATTATTATGTTTAATTAATTTTACGAGTACGTTATACGCTGCATTAATAACTCTATAACAATAATTGAAAATAAGAAAATCGAATTAACTTTTTTAAACACAAAAGCCTAATACAAATATAGTACAAAATATTAATCAACAAATATCGACTCCACCTCAGTGATATGCGGCTGGCTAGATCATATTCGATTCGGGCCGATTCGACCAAACACAAAGCTATACCAGAATAACTATTACGGGTATAATTTTACACCTTGAATTTACCCTTGGATAACTTCGATTACGTTTTTCGAGCAATACACTATACTCAGTATTTTTATTCTGTAGTTCAAGAGTGAACGATCAACGAATTGATAAACCTACCAAAATCCATGTAATCCATTTCTTCTAGGTTGACTTGAAATGCCACAACATTTTAATTTTGTAGGATAATAGAGTGTCAATGCTAGATGTTGACAACATGTCAGTTTCGAGGTGACAGGAGGGGATTTGACAAGTGACAACTTTGACATTTACTTATTCTCAGTTTAATTTATACACTGTCAAAATCGCCCGTTTTAATATTTTTCATAGATTAGTGGTTGGTAGAATGAAAAATCAGCTTACTCTAGATTAAGCAGTGGTATACTCTCAAGTTAAAACTTACACCAGCTTGGTCGAATCCGGCCTTAGTGATAGTAATTTTCCTACGCCAAAAAAAGAACCGGACAAGTGCAAGTCGTACTCGCCTGCCGAGGGTTCCGTATACATTTGTTGGTTCATATTATTATAAATACATAGTTTCAAAATCGAGTCTCGCAGTTTAATTACAAATTAATTGCACATTATATCGTTTTAGATTTTATCCTGTAAGTACTTCTATTATAAGATGATATTACTTGACAAAATTTATAGTTCTAGGTCAAGGGAAAGTACCCTATAAGTATCGATTTCCTGAGTGTCGTAATATACGTTTTATGCCGTATCTTTTTTTTACGTTAACTTAGAACTTTAGAGGTTTTAAGAAACTATAGAGGTAGACTTGAGTTTATGGTTTTAATTTTAACTCGATATTCCACGCGTTCCCGACATAAAGGATGACAGACGAGCAGACAAACAGACAGACAGACGGACAACAAAGTGATCTTATAGGGGTTCCAGTATTCCCTTTTGAGGTACGGAATCCAAAAAAAGTGTCAAATCAAATCTAAACGCACCGCGCCAAGTGCGAAGGTGAACGAACTGCAGCCATTCGCACTCGCAGCTCTTTGAACTTTTCTCGCAATATTTCCGCTTCCTGCGCGAAATCGATAACAATATTTCCACAGGTAGGGTTGCTACTTGTCAATCTTTCGAGATTGACATAATATATTGTAATAGCTGAATACGGTTTTGTAAATAATCAAATACAATTTTCTAGTGAGTTAGATCCGATTACCGTAATGCATATAAAAATTGTGTTTTTTTGTGAATAGTAAAACATTAGTGGATCACATTTCCTCCCAGAGACAATGAAACTTTTCGTATGCAATCTGGTATTGGGAGTAATTTTACTATCAACTTCAAAAGTAAGGAGGTTCTCATTTTAATTGTGACAACAAACACACCAATTATCAAACCGCAAACTAAGTAGATTTTAATATGACGGATAGATATCTGATAAAGATACTAAACAACATAATATTTTCCCCTTACGGGATTCGAACCCACAACCGCCTGACTCGTCCGGAGCTCGGGCCACTATACCAAATGGTCGTTCATAAAAGACGTCATACTTCTTTGTCCAACGTTTTTCCTATTAAGTAGAAATATTCAGCACACAATCAACCAAATACAATAATAATTAAGTCGTGGCAGCCTGAAATTATATCTACATTTAGCTCATTATATTCGTTATTACTTGTTAAATGTAGTAATTGGTGTAAGATTTGTTAGTTGCTCTTATTAAAAATGAATCTATTTCCCTTGGTCATCGCAACACGCATGGACGGATGGAATGATTTCTCTAATTCTGTTTTTGTTGGGTTAATTATTGTCAAATGGTTCTTATAAAAGAAAAAATTTAGGAAGTTGCGTAGAAAATCCTCAATGAATAAACTAAAGACGACGTGAACAAAGTCGCAGGGAACAGCTAGTTAATAAATAGATAAATACAATTAAAATAAGTCCAGAATATTTATGTTTATTTTGGCGACCCTACCCATGTGACAGCGGGCGGGGGTGCCAACTAGTACGATTGAACACATTTTTCATTACGATAAAGTTTCAACTTATATTCCCGCCGGCAGTGATCGAATACCGTCAATACGTTCCAACTATTAAAACTTTGCCATTTGAACCAACGTTTTTATCTGTAATTAATGACGTCGGGAAACTGTGCTAATGAGCGGTTGAAACTTTAAGAACAGATAAATTCAATTAAAGTTACTAGTTTAACATAGCTGTTTTAATCGAAAGATTTTTTTTAGTTTAATATCTAGTAATAATGCTAGGTTCCTAGCCTCAAATAAAATAATGATATAAACCACCATAGAAACAGATTACGTGTTACATATTTTTGGCCGAAATACGTAAATATATATTATACCTATATATAAGTAGCCGAAATACGAGTACGGCACTAATTTTATTTTGTAATGCCACAGAATATGATGTGTTGCATTATATTTTTTCCATCGGACATGGTTTCCACTCGAATATCGCAAAGGACTTTAAGTAGTGACTAGAAAAATTTTATTAAAAAAATTAAAACCGACTTCAAAACACTAAAATGCTAAAAATAATCCTAACACTTAAGTACCTAATCAGTTACTTTTGGAGTCGGTGCCAGCCGATGAGAGATTCAATGTTTTTGTTTGCACCGACTCCAAAAGTAACTGATTAGGTACTTAAGTGTTAGGATTATTTTTAGCATTTTAGTGTTTTGAAGTCGGTTTTATTTTTTTTAATAAAATTTACTTATTTCATCAATTTTAGTGATAAATCCTAATCTAACTGCTGAACACCGATTTCATCCCCTATTTTCCTACCCTTAGGGGCGATTTTTATTTTGCAAACTTTTATCATATTATCTTTGAAGTATAAGCTATTCAATAAAACAAAAATCATCAAAATCGGCTCATATTTGTCGAAGATAGGTAACAAGAACCACAACCAAAATATTATCTGGGTATATATTTGTTGATTTTCTCAAAAAGTTCTAAATCAATTTCGATAAAATTTATATGGGACCACCTCTGAAGTATGATCTACCAAACAAAAAAAGAATCATTAAAATCGATTCATAATTGGCGGAGTAATCGCGTAACAAACATACAAAAAAAAAAAAAAAAACAGTCGAATTGAGAACCTCCTCCTTTTTTGAAGTCGGTTGAAAAAGGTTTCTTTGCCAAATAAATAAATAAAATATGTTAGGTAGGATGTAATAAAATGTTTATTTTATTTTAGCGTATAATTCGTAAAGTAAATTAATGATAAAATATATAACATTTACACGGCACTTAGGAACCTACCTAAAATATTTTATGGTTTCAAAGTTTCGATCCAGAGTTTTATGAAATATTAAGGGTTAATGTCCTAAGTTAAGTAAAGTTGAATGCCTAAACGTACTTTAAGGCAGACCTTGCCCTCCGATCCTTTTACCAACACAGCCTACTCTCAGAGCGTGAGTGCATAATGTATGGCGTTTCAGACACATTTTAAACTTTGAAGAGACACTTGCGTCACCCTAACGCACCCATTAATAGCGACACATTAGCGGCTGTCTGCAACACACATTAAGCCTAGATGACGAAATTGTCCATGAAAAATGAAGTTACCTAACACTTCTGAACTACCTACTTATGTATTTACTTAAAGCATTTTCTGTCTGCGTAAACTTCAGAAAACAGAAGATACTTTTAAAATCATCGCACGTTAACAAAACATCAAATCAATTTTGGTTGGTTCCTTTTTCAATTTGGTTCGGTTACAAAATTAAAACAGTCAAATTAACAATTAGCTCCATCCTGTATGTATTGGATTTCATACGATATATTGAGAGATCAAGTTGAATCATCGGATCTACTAAATAATTAAAGACAAAACGTTTTCACTCTTATGATTTGTTTTGATTAGGATTAATCACAAAAAATTGGTGAAATAAGTAAATTTTATAAAGTAAACTTCACAAACTAAAAGCAAACGAAAAGTATTAAATGGGTGGTTCTACTCGCAGGGGTATTTTCCGCGGCTCACCTTATTTTGTATAGTTTTTCTAGGGAAATTATATTGATTTACGATCGAAACTGAACATCTAATTGGTTTCTATTATAAAAATTAGCTCACTCCTAAATATATATCTTTCAAAAATTGAACTTTAAAATGCCAAATTCTCAGTCTCCTGGTATGTCTCTCAGACGAAATAAAAGCTTAAAGGCTGCATCATAACTTTATTTTAAGCAAGTGCGTAATATCTGCACCATATATCTTAATAATATCTTTACTGTGTTTGTCTACTTTTATCTTAAATGCGAAACTTATGTAAAAAAAGTTCATTATATTTTGGCTCTCGGTTTTTACCTCAGTCTCCTGCTACATCAAAACACGTTAAAATCAGTTTGAATTACCACGTCTAGCGCGTTGCTGTATGGTCTGAGTGAAAGATCGAAGTGAAGCCAGCTTACAACTACTTGCTTAGCTTAGCCGTGACGGCTTGCGGTTGGTTTGGTCGCTACAGCGGGTTGTGTGTGTGAGGTTGTGCTGCGACCAGTCAGCTTATCAGTATCCTGGTACCTATTTGTTTAAAATCTAACACTTAAGTACCTAATCAGTTACTTTTGGAGTCGGTGCCAGCCGACGAGAGATTCAATGTTTTTGTTTGCACCGACTCCAAAAGTAACTGATTAGGTACTTAAGTGTTAAGATTATTTTTAGCGTTTTAGTTTATGAAGTCGGATTTATTTTATATATTTTTTACTTTACTGGCCCTATTTAGTTTGAGGTCGAGGTATTATTTCTTTTTTATGAAATTAATATATATAAAAATCAATTTTTAACAGTTTTATAGACAGATATTTTGACGACCTGATAGGCATAGTGATGTGGTGATCCACCAAATGCTATGGGTTTTTAATTTTCCTCGTACACGAAAACATTACATGTCTATGTACTTATTTAGCAACCGGGTTTGAAATGCATAAGTTCCTTTTATTGTGCAACTTTTCCTGAAGTCCTTGAGTTATTGTAATAAGTTTGGGGACCAATTAGCTACTTACGATAAAATCTCCAGTCAAACTCTTCAAGAGACTTGAATTCCATAAAAATGCATAGCAAAACGAGTATCATTTAATGTAATTTTCTTCAAAAAAACACCATTTGCTAATTAAAATAACTCCGGCATTACCAGGCTTCCCTTTCAATACTCCACCGATTGATTCCTAAGCGGGGCCGTGGTTAAGTCCATCGAAAAATTCACCCCACCGAGCGGCTGGCAACTTCGACCAATCCAATTACTGCCGCCAAACTCTCCAAATTCTAAACCGATTATACAGAATTGAAAACATTAAGTACTTCACAGATTCCTACTGTCCCCTCACAGAACAACCAACCTTATTCCGATCACCTGAGATCGATTTCAGAATAGCAATCACCTGATTAAGAAGTCAAACATAGAATTGGGATGGAAATTATTTATGAAAAAGTCTTATTTCGCACGCCACGCAAAGATGGCACTGATTACCAAAGTTTGATGAGTTGCAGTTTTTGGATAAGATAAACGTGAAGGAAATTGGATCGTGTTTTATTCAAAACCGATGGCCGCATCGTTGTCGGGATTACTGGAAGCTGCTTAGCACTGAAGCGGAAGGTAAGGATTCTATCTCGATAATCCTTTAGAGACCGAAGTTTAGTCCGAAACTATCTTAACAGGTGAAGTAATAAATAATTTAGTCCACTCCTAAGTCTATTAACATAATCTAGCTACTAAAACGTATGCCGAATTCAGAGGTAGGTAGGTACTTTGTATGGACATCAGAGGTAGAGCAAACTGTAACTCAATGATATAATAAATTCTAACATTAGTATTAGAGCTTATTAATATCCTCAAGATCTTGTTAGATCTTCTGTGTATCTTTTATATATCTTAACTAGGCGCCTAAATTTTAGTTGAGCTTTGTTACAGCTGGTTCAATACTCGAAAGTGTACGATCGCATTTCATTAAAATAATCTAGCATTACAATTCACTTTGCATTAGAAGTTAAGTTAAGCTTTTTATTTTAACGGCTTACATAAACTATATTGTACCTATCACAGTAAGTAAAAAAGAAAATTTCATTGCAGTTGTCCTGTGAAACGATACCTCGTATAACAGGGATGTTAATTTCTTACTTCGAGGTCATTACAATCTGTGCGTCGTCTTGCGTATAGTTTATTTACTTACATACACAAAAAATAAAACAAAGAATCAATCACTTATGCAAAGCTAAAATGATTCATTTGTAAAAATACGTCACGTCGTTTTAAGAATAAATTAATCACAAAGAGATGTGCATTTATTTAAAAGGGCCGGCGCCATTGGTTTTTCTGAAGACACCAACTGCTGCTGTCAAAAAAATATAATTTTAAAGTATTTCCAAACTTTAGGTGTCGAATAAAGGAGTAGACTATAGTTTGGGATACATTCTATTAGCATTTCACATTATTAAAATGAGTCTTACAATATATTTTGAAGACATGAGACTTGAGGGCCTACCTACTACGAGTATGTATGTATGTGTTTTGTCTCACTATATTTACGACTTGTTAAATACACAGGGGTTCTAAAAAATAGTGTCTAGCGGAAGTCTAGAGATAGAGCCCTAGGTACCCCTAAGGTACCCCTCCCCTTTTTTTAGTTTTCGAAACTGGGTTTCAAGTTTTTATATCGCATTGGTATCCTACTCGTTTTTGTGACTGTTAGGGAACACTAATCAGCTATTATTAATAAACCAAGAATGTATCTCAATAATTTATGTCTGTGTTATCAATAATCATATCTTTTTGTTATATACTTCCTTCGATAGCTGATCAGATTAAGCTAGGTCCCTAATCTCAGGCACAACATACAGTTTATCGTGGGTAGCAGAAACGAGCAAGTAGGTACCTGTGATGCGTGTTGATCCCGCTTTAGCATTGAAGATGAGGGCTGAGGATAAGGGCGACTCCAAGGTGCGACGACGCTGTCACCACAGAAAAACCTGTCCACACTGTCACTGATACAGTACACAGTCAATTGTATTTAGTCTATCCGGATAGAATCACATATTTCACATATAATTTGAAGCCGAGTAAAGACGTGCTCGTTCCGCCGGCCGGCGCTTGGCGAGAGAGCGAGCTTTCCTTGGTAGCCGACAGCCGTCCGCAGTGGCCGTGGCGCTGTCGTCGCGCGTCATGTAGATTCGCGCGTATTTTGCGCGCGATAATTTAAATTTGGCGGGAGCCAAATTTGCGGCAGGTTTTACTATACCCGCTCCACCACTTGGACAAAACATGCATGTGTGCCTGAACACTTTTTTTATTGTATTTTTGAAACAAAAAACAAAGTACAAAAAATCGCGGAACATACGTACCTTACGTACCCTAAGTACTAAATATTACATATTTACACCCACTTGACACAATTTAATCTGTTTAATCATTCACTAAATCAAATTAAGCAGAATCGATAAACAAGAGTAAGCGTATAGTCCATCCTAGAGCTCTTATCTCTATAATGATCAAAATCAAAATCAAAATCAAAAAATCAAAATCATTTATTTTTGCAAATAGGGCATTAAAAGCACTTTTACACGTCCCAATATATTTTTTTGCCCTACCACCGCTTTGGGACAATTTGTGGGACAGTGCCGAGAAGAAGCAGCGCAAGAAACTCGGTTGGATGATTAAAGGCATAACAATTTCATTTTTTTACAACTAAATTCGTAACAGTAACAGGGCACTTTACAGGCCTAAATGTCAGAGCTGCATAAAAATCGTATAACACTAAAGCTCAGCCTTCACCTTTCCTAACAATACGGCCCCAGTCTAGTCCATAAAACGGGTCAAGAACAATCTAAACCCGCCAGAAGGGTTTAGCACCAATTAGGTATAACCGCTTCGCTTTTTATTAATTATTTTTGCATTCTTATCTGCTAAACACTTTTCAAGATTTATGGGTTTTGTTATGGCTTTTCGTTAGCTTAGTTAGTTTAGTAAGTTTCTTAATGGTTTCTATTTTTATTTTTCATTTAGGGTATGCAAAAAAATAGGCCACTGAATATTTTTCCACACAACCTCATAGTTAAATAACTCGTGAAACCACAAGCGGACGCATGAGACCGCTAAACAAGGATCGTAATAATATCGTTGCCGCTAAACAATAACATTTCTATTGTAGGTTTCCTATCTCGTTTCCTCGGGCTGAAGGGATAATTATTAGAATTTTTCTGAAAGACCTATCGTTGATGGCCTTTGATTGAAGGACCTTCACCACCAAGGGCTCCAGCTGAATATGAGCGCTGCAATTTTCTGTAGCACTCGCTGAGCTGGTGCCTATTGGACATCACTCGATACGCTGAACATTATTTTATGTCTTTTATTTTTTTTGTAAATTGTAGTAGGTTTTTTTATGCTCTTATTTTTATTTATTTAATTGAATAGTTGTGTGTGTCTAATAATTTTTTTCTCTCTCTCTCTCTCTTAGCTACGAACGACCGCCTACCTAGGTGCGCCCTTCTAGCGGTGGGTCTGGGAATACCAAATCAGTGGTCTGGGACGACGCGGTGCGCGAAGTCACTATCTTTTTTTGGGTTTGGGACACATACTATTGGGCGTCATTAAGCCGTGTGAAACTGGGGAGTTTAGCACTCTATTTTATTTAATGGCACACCCGCTTGTAAGGCACCAACGGACTGCAAGTGGGAACTGTCGAAGCAAACCCGGCACCAAGTCTAGGAGTGGGTCTGGAAAGGACTGGGCCTCAAGAGCGCCACTGCGTACTTCTTCTATAGGCCTCGAAACTCTGCTTGAACTCTGCTTGGGGCGTCGTCCAAAGGGAAATCTCAAGCACATGTATGTATGAATTATTTGACCCACAGTGTAACAACAATTTGTATAATTTCTGCAGATTGTCATGATGTTTGCACATTAAATGAGAAACAAGGTCTCAAATTAAGGAATTACCTAACAACCTTGGGCCAATTTAGATAAAATCGCGATAGTAACTATATAGATAATAGTTTAACGCGAAAAACCTCACTAATCGGGTATTCAAATCTAAGATCACGAATTAACCTTATTTAGCACGTAGGTAAACAAAAGTTTTGGTAGTAGATTTTACAATGTGTAAAGGTAACGATAAGGTAACGATTTACAATTTATGACGGAGGAGGACAGTGGTGGATGGAGGTAACGAAAGCCCGTTGCGCCGCACTTCGTGACTCACGACTCGAAAGTGACAAAGTTGCTTGGACAGACACACACAAAATTACTTGACAGTTAAGTTTTTC
Organism: Anania hortulata; assembly: GCA_963576865.1. Lineage (NCBI taxonomy): Eukaryota > Metazoa > Arthropoda > Insecta > Lepidoptera > Crambidae > Anania > Anania hortulata. Next base: position 16,268,908 of record OY756395.1, on the reverse strand, counting down.
ATATAATAACTTATTACCTAATAAAACAACACTTTCATACTATGTTTTGAACTTGTCAAAACGAAATTAACGACCTCCGTAGCTAGGGGAGTACACTAAATTTGGCATCGCCATCTCTGTGGTCCCGGGTTCGATTCTCGGTCGGACCAAAATATAAAACGATATTGTCTATGTTGTCTCGGGTCTCGGAAGTCTTGTGTTGTTTTCTAATTTTTCTAACACAAGAGCTTTAGCTTACCTTAGGGTCAAGGTAAGCAGGTCAAGCAGTGTAGGTATGTGATGTTGTCCCATATTTATTTATTATTATTATTTATCATATAATTGAGCCAAAACTTGTAGGTTTTCTAGTAGCCATATAAGAGTTTCACTATCCATCATCGGATCAGGACGATGGATTTAAAATCTTTGTATTGACTCGTACTTATGAAGTTTCAAATCGAAACGGTTGAAACTAGGTTAAAAAAGACCTTCAAGGTTTCATTACATAATTACTTAGTTAGTTAGCGGTTTGTTAATTTTGTAATTAACAAACCTTTTCTTGTGTAAAGCTAATAAAATGTGTTAAAAAGTTGTAATTGTTTCATTTTCATTATTTTATCGGTTCATTCCCGTCCCATCATCACCGATTCTGGTGCTAAAATACAACAACTTTATCTATGGGAAAAAACTTCATGGTCACGTAATATCATTTGTATGGGTATTCTTTTTTTTTTCAATGTTAAATCCTTGTAAAAAGGGGTTTTATGTATTTGGATTGACACTTTGCATAAGATAGACTTAAAGGGGTCTACAATACAGTAGACATAGACCACGTTTATCAGCAATCACTCTGGCCTAGTGAGTTGATCGAAAGGAAAACCAAATGACCTTGATCTTCGTTTCCTTTTCAATCGCTTTAAAGGCAAAAAACTGACACTTAAGCTTCAGCAGAACGGTTTTGAAATTAAGTTGATTACAAAATTCATAAAAGGAAATATGTTTTAATACTTAACTGCTTAAGGTAGCAATTACTATTTGTGATTAAGCCCTGTAATCAGATACTAGGTAATTATTTCCTATAGGCACTGCTATAGGTAATAATTATAAATAGTTCCATAAATTGTATGGTCATAAAACAAATCTTAAACGGTAGATTGCCTTTCGCGCATGACTGTGCGACATAATCCTGCATCCGCCAAGAGTAATTTATGTCACTTTTGACGCTTCCAGTTAGTATCCGTTACATAAACTCTATCGATTGACTGATTGCGAACACTTGCTTTTGCAACATAGGGTTGCAATTGCAATGATTGACAAAATCCTTTAAAAAATATTCTTAAAAGTTACGCACTTGATTGTTGACTTAAAATTGTTGGAGATAGGAGTTAGCGGTAATTATTCAGAAAAGTAATAAAATGTTATTCATCAATACGACCCTGTTGTGAAGCGACTGCAACATTTGACACTTTCGCAGCCATTGTTTTCGATATCACACCGCACAAGGGCGTGACAACCGATAATCGAAATTGACAATGGAACTTTCGAATTAAGATGTAGTAGCAAAAAATTGGAGTAAAATGTATGCAACTTTGCGATTTTTCAGGTTTTTTACACCTTGTTCATAATTAAATAAACATTTAAGGGCCTCATGATTAATAAGCTCATAAAGCAGTATTACCTTGTTTAATTTTTTTGTCAAAAACCATACTGTGCAAATACTATTCTTAGGTTTATTTATGGTTAGGAACCCTGAACCTTGCCTTGCATGAAACTGAACTTTAATTTAACATCGTAGAGTTAAAAATGTATTTTCCCTTACCGTGTTTACGGCGGACGCAAATAAACGTAAGTAATCTAAACCTACATTATTTAAAAAACACGAACAGAACTCGTTTAGCGATTATTTGTATCTGTATTTTCCACTTTAGATTTTCTACGAAATGGCATTAGGTAAGTACCTCCATTATGTTTTTTTACTTTGTCTACTGTTTCTACTTTTTATGTAAAAGCGGTGGAACCCTTTAATTAGCTAGAGTTGTAAGCTAAATTCACTGTAAAATGTCGTATTGTTATAACAAAAGCTGTTGTTTAAAATATAAATTGAAAAAATATATAGACTATGGATTTTTGTTGGGTTCTGACTCTGAGGCGAAAAATTCACATCAAACTTTGGTATGGACCACCATTAAAAAATAAAAAACAGTGTCCCATACTGATCGTAACAGTGGATCGGTTTATCAATTTGGTATGGTGAGGTCAATGGCTGAAGTATTTTTTTAAATAAATTTCGATTGTTGTTTCATACAAAAAATTACTAGGTACATAGGTATTTTAACAGGAGCATGTGACGTTACGGCTCCAAAACGAATGAAAAAATACCGGTTTTTTATATCATTGTAATTCCTGCAACAGAAACAGTATTTGTCCTTAAATTTTACAGTCCAGAGGGCAAATGAAAGTTACCTGCACATTGAATATCCCTGGCAGTAAACTCCATATCCCCACTCTAACGAGGCACACATCCTTCCTACCTCGTACCGGCACCACATTAAAATTGAAAATATTTCACGTCCAGTGCCAGTGTAATATTAAAACAAAGGAGTTTTAACAAACGTTTCTACTCTACATTACTTCTTTAATAAAGTATGTATGTACTTTGAATAATTTATTTAAAACAAATGTTCCGGCATTTACATTTTGTAAAACTACCTAAGTAATTTGAATATTCTGTGTGGAGAAGAAGATTAGCAGTCACAAACCCGGTTACGCATCGTGGACTCTTTAGGTAATGCCAATGTAGATAGTACTATCGAAACAAAACCTGTTGTGTAGTCTGGTTCCTCGTTTTTTATTAAAATGCCCTTTTATTTTTGAATCGATCACATCTAAAAAATTTAAGCATTTAAATTATTGTTTTTAGTAAGCTTCTATGATCCTTCATGATCTTTTTAACATTATTACTCCAACATTGTTTTGTTTTTTTGGTGTTTAATGTAGTAACAACACTGCTTGTTTGGGTACTGTTGGCGTTCATGGTAAAATCCTGTTGATTAATTGATAATAATAGTGGGAATTGTAGTCAGCAGCTTTTTGTGATTGTTTTAGATACCCGGCTTGGTCCGAGATACACTTTCTAAAAAGAAAAATATGGGAGACAAGTTCGTTATACCATGTTTAATCAATTTAAAGCTCATTTAACCTCAAATATAGGTATAATTTAGGAAAGAATGAACACTATACATATCCATTACTAAATGGACACCAAACTGACATGAGAATGCACAATAGTTTAACCGGAAAATAGATTCTGACTTATGCTCCAGGTAAACTCTCAGTCTCTCGGATAGTTTAGTAAGAAAATGATTTGAGTTTCACCATTGTTGGTAAGTGAAAACCAGTCAAATAGGAAGCATTCAATAGAGTATTACGTATTATATCATTTATGTATCATTATTAACATAATTCACATTTCTGACGGAATCCTTTTGTCATTATAACTAGAGGCGCAGCTATTATTTTATGGCACCTCGTGAGATTTAAATTTCTAGAAGTGTAATTTGGAGGCTTCCGTTTGATTTCAAACTGGCCAATAGCTATAATCTGCAACCAACACTGTTAAGCCCTTTTATTATTCATACTAAGTCTATGTTTATTAACAATCAGGCAATTACAGACAAAATAAGCAAGCAAGCAAGCAATCATAATAGACTTATGAAATTACCTAAGTCTAGCACTGAGCATGTGGGTAAATAAAAATACATAATTATCTAATCATATTTCACGACGCTTTATGTCCAGCTCTGGGTTCGTGATTAAGCAAACAATCAAGTATTTCAATGGTTACTTGTTGTTCACACATTTTATCTTTTTTTTTAAATAATTAAAATACCTTACAGTAGGTATTTTCTTTTAAGCAAATTTATGATCGGGCTCAGTGGTGTGCATTTGGAGAGGCCTATGTGCAGCGGTGGACTGGCGTGGGCTGATTATGATGATGAAGATAATTAAATAAAATTAAGCCTAGGAACGTCACCGAAACCAGGTGATTAAAACCAGTGAACCAGGGCTGATTATGATGATGAAGATAATTAAATAAAATTGATCTCGAACCAATAAAAATATATTAAGTAGTATTTTTGTTTTGTCAGGTTTAATCAATGTAGATTTTTCTAAAAGCTGACCAAGTGCTAGTCTGATTTGCGCACCGTGGGTTACTTACCTCTGTGTTTAGTTTTAACGATCCTTCGGAATTTGCTCTTAGGTTTCTACCTAACACATACTTACAATGAAGAGCTCAATGCTCAATATTATTATAACAAGGATGGCAAAATCTTATCGAGATAGAAATTGCAAACATTACTGCCTACTTATAATAAAAGCTAACGTTAACACAAAACGTTATGCGGCCAACATGGACAATTTCTAAAAGAACAATAACCGTGGAAGAGGCTGCTTTCCAGCGTCGAATAGGCTAAGGCAACATCTGAATATTAATTCCGCCCGTTTTACATAAGATATTCGCGGCGGGCCCGACGGTCTCGGAGGCGGTCGTGATCTTGAACCCGCAAGGGCAGCCATTGTCTCGACGAGGGCTCGTGTGAACCGTGCACGAGATCTTCAAGGGAATTAAGAAAGAAACGCCTTTGCTAATTTAGACATTTAAGAATTATACAGCGGCAGCTACTTACAACGTATCCGAACGCTTCTTTGAGTAAAGGTTGGCTGCATTGAAGGTTGGCGCCAATTTTTACTTGGCAAGATATTACTTACTTAAAAACTTTTTCAAAAATCTGCTACAAGATTATTGGTGTTAATAAAATACCAAAAAACCTTTTAGAGGCCGATTCTAGTGTTTAGATACAACAACTTTTTCTACAGGACCAAAATAAATAAATAAACATTTTGACGCCATACAAACTGATGTCAGCTGCTGATCGCGGCTTAGTATGGCAAAAGTTTTTTTTTGCGTCATTTTAATGACAACTTGTATTATGCTAAAGCAGTAAAGTAACTACGTATACAGGGTGTCCTGTAACTCAAGGGTAACGTGTAACCACATATTCTATACATCATAGTGAACAACTTTTGTTCTATTACTTTTAAAAATATGTTTTTTTTTTGTCTTTCTTTACAAATTCAATCGGCTATATAGCAATTTTGTATGGGGAGTCGATAGAAGTCATAGAACAAAATTTGTTCAATATGATTGACTACTTAAATATTTTATTTTTTCCTAAATATGTTAACTAAATCGATTAATTTTTAAAAACTCCCGTTGCCAATAAATGTTTTTGTTGCCTTGTCATTCAATGCTAAAATATTTTAAATTATTGTTATAACGTAAAAACAAGTTATTTCATGACGTCTTAGTGTATGTGCTAGTATTTTATTCAATGTTGATTTATTACAGAATATAATTGTGCACCTGTCTTGCTACTACAAAACAGGATATCCGTTACTTCATAACAGACTTTGCTAACGATGAGGAACAAAACATAGAGTTAGTACAACACGGTAGCTAGATAGCTTTCGACAACCTCGTGACTCACGATCCACGCTTAATCAGCCAAGAAAGTCATACAAAATGGTTATTTATTTGTCCAACCTAACCTTGGGGCAGAAGCATCTATGCACGCCTTTGTCCCGAATGCCTTTTAAAAAGAAATTCGATAGTGACAGATCTGGACCAAACACATTTGCCAGTGAAAGTTGCATTCAAATGGATGATTTTAAATGCATAGTGTTAAAATAACTACTAATGTTTAAACTTAACCGTTAGAAGAGAAGTCTACTAACAAAGAGCTATGATTAATATGCTTAAATTTATATGCCTGCGGCCGAGCTGCAGTAAAAAAAATGTTGCTTGTTAATTTTTCATACCGTTTGCAGAATTATATTTAGAGTCATACAGCCTTAGGCAAGAAAGCGGAACTCGAACCGTGAAATTTTGCTATTCATGTGAATTAAATCTTTAAAAATTTTACAGTTATACACAGTCTGCAGTAACTATTATTTTAGCACGTGCCTAAAGAGACATTATTTAACCTGCTTTTAGGTGAAGGTCAAGAAGAACAGGAAATGTGTGGAGGCCATAACAATGACGTCACTTCCGGCACGTTAGCGTGTTGCATTCAAACGGCTCTAAAGCGAGAAGTATTAAAGTAAACTGTCAAACTTTATACGATTATACCAATTTGAGAACCGCATTCCAAGAAACAATAAAAGGAAAATATGTTCATTGTCTAGTAAGTACCGTCTTACAATAATACTTGGTCGGAACAACTTTACAAAAGGTTAGTAGCGTAGGCTTAGAAGTGTTCAGCCTAATGGAGATCTCAGTTTCAGTTCAGGTGTATAGTGTTTTCTTTTTGCGCGTGTAGTTTTTATTAAAATTTTGATGTGGCTAGGCAAATGCAAGCCACATAAGAAAAAATATATATATTGATGTTTGTCAGTGTCTAGTAGCAGTTTAAAGTATTGATGTTCCTAGTTTAGTTCAAAAATTATCTGTAAAATCCCTTTATGTTTTTAAGTTCAACTCGACAAAATCTTACAAAGTTGAAAAAAAGGACAATGAAAGCCAACCTCAAGCAAATGGGGCACACTGTCAATGGATATAAGTTTCATTTATTATGAGGTACCTATATGCTTAAGGTAAAAAAAAACTGAAATAATAATAACAAAAGAAAAGCACCTGGGATTACACGCTTCAAACTCGCTTCACCTGTCTCTTTAAATGGTTGTTCTTGACGTAACTAGTTCTATACTAATGAAGGATATAGCAAGCATGATCTCTATCTGTAACTGTAGCAACTCTATTTTAATAATTATGCCTGCTTATCAGATCGCAATATTTAATCTGTCTCTTTACCTTTACTTACCAACTTGTAAGGTTTTATTGTACATATTTCAAAGACGAACACATTTACACGCCAATGTGGTTCTAGCCATGATAAGATCGATACCACTGGTCGCGGCTCGGACACTCCAATTTGCATCAGTTGGTGCTGCATTCACCTTTAATGTGTTCTTTTAATTGTAAGTATAGTGTGTGCTTATTTTTATATTTTTTACTTATCACATGAATTTCTGCAACTAGTGTTGTTACTTACTCAAATAGTTTTATCTTGTAAACAATACTCATAACAAATATAGATGAGTAAATTTTAAATATGGATCAGTAGGTAAACAGAAGGGCACTTCACGTTACATTACAATATAAAAACCGGCCAAGTGCAAGTCGGAATCGCGCACCAAGGGTTCCGTACAAACCTGTAGGTATCTATATAAGTAAAAGTTCACCCATCACGACAATCGAGTCATAGTTATGGTATTTTTATTGCAAAATGAAATCCATAACATTACGAAAGGTAAATTTATGACTTATTAAAAAAAATACCTACTAGATCTCGTTCAAACCAATTCCGGTGAAAGTTTGCATGGTAATGTACATCATATATTTTTTTTTGTTTTATCATTCACCCATCACTCTAAAAACACGTACTGTATAAAATACACACAGCATAGGCCTCGAATCAACCTGTATAGATAGACGAATGAGGACCTCAACAGAGCGACACACAACGCCGTAGAAGTTGCCAAGTTTTGGTCGAAGTCCGTCTAGAGTCGCCATTGACACGACAGAAGAAGAAGACGAAACTAGAATAATAATGAAAATCAATAAAATAATAAATTTAAAAACTGTGGACTACTTATACAGATACTGCGATTAATGGTGTCCGTAACTAAGCATACGGTTTCATTGTTTCATACGTATTCATCTAATATTTAGTCATACCAGTATCAAATATTTTTTTCTAATTAATTACAAAACCGTTAATGAACCAAACTGCTTCGTTGCGTAAAAACAAGGTATCTGACACAATAGTCTCATGTGTCTCTATTGCGTTCTTAAGCAACTGCTGACTCTACATTACCATATCTACTTAACGCGATGCACTCCGAAGCTATCTAGACGATCTCACTGACAGAAATATGACTTACCATATAAATATACAAAAACAATAAATTTAAATTCAGACAGACGTACACATCGGTTGTTCGGGGCTCGGTTCAACGCGCCGCAAGTTTATCGACGTTCATAAACCCGTAAATAGATCGAATGCAGTAAAACCAGGCAAATGCAGCACCCGGCCACCGCCGGCTTGTTTCCAATTTCACTGCATTGCGATCGATCGAATTCCATCCAAAGGTGCTCTCAAAGAAACCGACAACACGAGCAAACACTTCGGAATGGCTCAATAGCGGAAACGAGCAGCCTCGTAAACTGACAAGAGATTGTCGAGGCTGTGATACAAACACTTGCGAAGGAATTCAAGTATCAACATCGATTGTCATGGCATTGATCATGTCATCGAGTATGATACGTGGGAAATTATATCTGTCAACATGTTATTACACCATAACTTATCTTATTCAAGTTAACGCAAAACAAATTTCGATTACGTTCAAGTTACAAGCTATCAAAAGCAACTTTATTAATAGTCACAAATCTCCGGCATCACTGGATTCAATTGATCCGTTCAGAGCTCACAGTTCGTAAGGCGCTTATGCCGCTTCCGTTTCCATTTTCAATCCGTGCCCAAATGGGCTTACAATATTCTAAAGTTCACCGACACCATATCAAGAGTGCTCCAGATAAATGGATCACGTTACTTGATTAACCGACACGCATCCCTACCCCTTATCACCCTTGGGAATATTTAAATGGGCTCTGAATATATCACACCCCCCTCAAGAGCCAAGTATCCCCGTTTACCTGCGCTCTAGATTGAGAATATAAATGACGTTATCTTCATTAACGTTCGGATGCAATGGAGGTTAATCGGATTAGTAACGCCTTTTAGTTGGCTTTAAGAATGTTAAAAAAAACGAAAACATCTCTGGAGTTTTTATACTTTTTAAAAATATACAACGATATTATAATACCATTAAAAACCTACTCCTATCCTTAAAGAATTACGATTCCTAAAATCAATTAGTTTGAGCTACTTACTTCAACCCTTAGCATTTTACTCGTTAGTTTCAGAAGTTTCACAACAGCCTTCTTAGATGAATAGAAAAACAAGGAAGATTTTATGGGACGTTAAACTGCAAATTGTTGCAAATTGTTCTAAGATATTTTTCCCGATAATAAAGAAAAAGATTACCTAGCCTAGATGAAATAAATAATGTTGCCACTGTTGCCACTAACTGTCGTACAAGTTAACATTCTCTGGTTTCTTTATAGGGAAACATATTCCCGTCACATGCGAATTGGAGCGACAATTTGTGACAGCCGTGCGATCTCAATCAACATGGCAATCACGCACGACGACACCGCAACTACTGCTAATGTGCCCGTATTGAAAATCAGCATTCACGCCACTGACGCGCCGTAACACGCCTAGTTACATACACCCATTGATCTTGCAGAGCAATTTACGGCTGGTCGAAAGTGATAACCTGTTTCGATAAGTCCATACGCTCTAATGATCACGCCAGCATGACTTCATAAAAAAGTAAACCAACTCAAACTTGAACCAACTGGCCAGTATCAAAGCCCATACTTTACTAGATAAGAAGTCGCCTCATTATGTGCGGACAGTGTCCGAGCACGCGTTAAAGTGTTTTTGTAACCATAAATCCTGTCCAAGATCCTTGTCTCGAGCCAAGGTCTGCAAACTCATTCACAAGATCAAGTGGCAAAAAACTGGAGCAATGAACTGGGAGTCACGTAGATACCTCATCAACTCCCGGGGCACGTAGTAGCGTCTAAACTACCGCTCATTGTCAATATTGGATAGCTGTTCCGAACCACTGGTAAAATCAATAGAGACATTATCGGTTATTAGACGCATGATTGTCGGCAATAGTTTTATCACTAATGAATTACAAATATGAACAAAACAAAAACTAACTGCGTTCCTAATAAACAGAGATAATGCATACGTTAGTATGAATATATTATCTGATATTATACTCGTTTGTAAGTTATGCAAATGACGAATACAGGAAGCAATAACCACAATTATTTTACTAAAAGACACTGTTCAATAGATTTGATGGAGAACATCGCAATTACTATTTTATCTAATATTGAACTTTATTGATATCTTGATTGTTATTGTGGCTTTATTCAACTTGACAAAAATAAGCAGTCTTCGTTTTATAATCATCACGCTATCTTTTTTTCTCATTTGATTGCATCGGTTTTCCGTAAATTAAACAACATCGGAACGAATTGCTATTGAGTCGACAACCTCGAACGTCTGAGTAATGGGCATGGCGATTGAACAGTTGAACACACTTAGCCAAGTGCAAGGCTGAGAAGTGCATCGCCGATAAACCGGAGATGAAAGCGACTGTTTATTTGATTTTCTGCCGGTACGTGCAGGCATATTAACTAAGCATCGGACAATGACCTCTACAGCCAGCTCCATCATTTCTTCAGCTCATAAAAACTCCTTCTATTGTGTTCTTAACAAACTTCCATTAAACATTTTTTGATAAACTTTGTCTCCAAATTCGGTATGATGATACAAGTAATGCGTTGTTGTCGAACAAACCTACGTGTAATGTGTCTCTCTGTTCCAGCGTGTTATTAAAAACAAATAGATGTTCAGTGTCGCCTCAGTCGTTATAATTAAACAATAAATCTTGGTGCTGCTGTGGGCCTCCTATAGCGTGTGACGTCCTTGGACGCCACGGATATTACACCGAAGATTATAATTCCCAGCCATTACGGGCACCTGGTTAAGGGTGTTAAGGACTGCATTGAACCTTTTTATTAACTTATCTAACTTAAGCCTCCCGATGTTTTTAAAGCCGCATCAAGATATTAAGAAGCACTTTGATGTAACATAATTATGGTCATTACGGAGACAAAGGCGATTATGTCAAGATTATTATTACGAGGCCTCGATTTGATATTTATTGTATCTGCCATTTGATGAGACTTTCGTCTTGTGCGTCGACCCGGCGACCTAGCAGGCCGCCGGTTTCGTAACCCAGGCGCCTTGGCGGGGCCGGCGACCCATCAAACATTGTCGGATTACGTTTATGGACCATTTGTATGGGATCTGCTACGGTTAATGATTTCGACCGTTCTTCCCTCGCTTGGGCAACTCTATTTCGAGGCGCTACATTCACCGTCATAATGGCGTTGGGCAAGTGCCACTTTTTGTCGTTAACTTTTTCCAATTGGAAGTTAACTGACGTTTGCTTTTTTAATACAAACTTCAAAGTTATTTGGAAAATAAGTTAAACACAAAGTCAATGCAATTGTTTTTCAAATTGACACAGCTGATAGTCACCGGCACAGATGTGAATCAATGACCTGGCTCTGTAGGTACTTGTATTTCCCTACTGTTATTATTATTAAAGGTAGCGGCATTCAACGTTCCCCTGTTATTTAAAATCACCCCAGTCCGTACCGTATCGAGGCGATGCTTCGCAAAAAGGTTATCTTGTTTGGAAACATAAAAGTTATCTGCTCGAGTTAACGTTCGTTTCATATGTTTATTGCGTTATCTTTGACCACAAGCATTCTCATTAGATGTTTTGTCATATTTCTTAAAGGTATCATCATTCCAATAAGCCCAAGTCCATGCAATGCAAAAAATAAAAGGCAAGCTTTCTTGAATTTGCATCCTCACCGTTTATTTTTCTCATACCGGCCCTAGACCTTCACTGCACGGCCAAAATCCTGCCCCCGGTCGCAGCAACAACAAAACACACATACACAAATTGTTGCACTCTCATTTATTTCACACGCACACAGCTTTATGTGCGGCAGGTAATGCCGGCCGGCGAATCACAACAACAAACTTGTGTACACTTATTAGATTTGATAGGAAAGCAAACACAGTAATTGTTAATTGATATCACGTAGCGATCTACACCCACGCAAACATGTTGCGACGCGCGTCAACGCCGCGTGACTGCAGGCGTGTCGGCGACTGACACTTTGGCGGTGCTCGCGTGGCAGGATCAGGTACTAATAAGTGTTTCCCACAATTCCTAATAGATGGCGCTGATTGTAAATTATTCATGCTTGTCTCTTGGTTTATTTATTTTGCTGCAATAGTAGGACGTAACGTAATCAGTGCAATGTAAACAGATGATAGTATTTTTGAACAAATTATTTGTAGTTTAATAAGATATTATTCTTTGTGTACACGAACTTTCTTATGCTCACGAACTTTACAAATCAAATATTAAAATTAAACAATAATTCGGTTTTAAGTTTTTTATCTAAGTTTTGGAAATTACAATCCATTTTTCTAAAACATAAAATACACTAACCTTATTTTTATGCTGAGTAGCAATTGTGCTCCAAGCCCGTCTTATTCACAAAAATCACATCACATTATCCAAAAGCTCGCAACATTTTCTTACCATAACAAAATTTATTAAGCCAATTGTTTTTAGCGATTCAATTCACCCGCACTAAAGAAAATGCCGGTCTCGATACAACCTTATACGATCACTGAAAGAACACAGCTTTATGCTAATCCTGAACGTTATTGGGTTTTCCACAGCACACGACAATAATAAAAGCACGATTTAAACGCGATTCACGGTGAATAGCGACCGATAACACTATCCATCACCCCATTATCCTGCACGGCCTGAAGTTAGCAGCGAGCGCGCACGTCAAAATATACCATAAATAACATCATACGTATCCGGGGTGCGTCCACCCCCTCCTTCGATCGTGGGCGTGAACGGCCTACTCGATTTATTTTTTTAAAAACATTTGAAATTTAAAAACGAAATCGTAAAAATGGGGATCAATGCTGGCCGGCGGCAACTTTCGCGAACCTACGACTATCGTAGTTGAGCTATGGCGAGCGGGCTCCCCGCCCGGTACTCGCAGAACAATACGGTAAACCGCCTCCAGCCCTCACCGCCTGAGGCCGTAACCCGGGAACTCCCAATGACATCCCCATCTAACCTCCTTCCACGTACATCAATTAACTCAAACTTTAATGACGTTTTTCTATTAAACTTAGATGCAAGCCTTTGTCGGCGAAACAATTTAGTTTTTACTGAAAGAAAACTTTATGAAAATACAGTGCACGTAAACGCAAACAGCTTAAAGAATATTAAACAGAGAGACAATAAAACGTCGTCTTGCATATAACATCCATTCGTTATCCGGGGAAAAATGCGTTGAAAGGAGAAACCGACAAAGGAAGCCTTTTTAGGGACCCGGATAAGACGCGACGCGAAGAAAAAGGAGAGCGACAATTTTTCCGGTTCATATCTTTCTGTACATTTCATTACTTCCGCTATGTATGGACGTGGTTCGGGTGGAGTCGGAGACGGTCGAGCGCGTTCGGGTGGGCTCGGGCGTCTCCGCGATCGATACGCGTCAGCATGCACCGACACGCTACGCTACAACGTAGCCACTACGCGGCTACAACTTCGTAGCGCGTATGCCGTAAGCTACGATGCGGTCACGCGAACTTGACTTCTGTAGTACTGCGTGTTTTGTTCTCAGTAGGATTTTGTGTTACCGCTGAATTAATGATACTGAAATTGCGCTTGAAATACTTTTATTGATTGACTAGTTTACTTTTAACTGCAGTAGTATAATCACGTTGGAATAAACTTAGCATAAATTACCAATTGGGCGTATTGTGTAGTATGTGGCCATTTCAGCATATTAAGCAATTTGAATGGTAGTAACTTTTTAGAGAAAATGTTGTTTCTTAATGAGAATTTCTCAAAAGACTTGAATGCAAAATGACATTTGTCACCTCAGTTTCTCGAAAGAATTTCATACAAAATGACATCTCAATTTTTGAGCCCAAACTCCCATGTGACATGTAGGCCTTTGGGGTGATCCGTGATATTGAAACAACCAGATTCTCAGTAAGAAATAACACAGCTTAACGTCCGCTCGTCGCGAAACGTCACCATTGATCTGCATACTACATTTACATACTAACATTAGTATTAAACGTCTCAATTTTCTCGTCGTCTCAAAAACAAAACTACAAATCAAGTCGAAGAATCTAAGATAAGATAAGATAAGATAATATATTTATTTGCGAAAAACATGGTACAATCTTAGGTCTTATAATAGGTATAATATGAACAAACATGTTTTACCGATTTATCGATATGCAAACATTTCGTCGTCGTGCAATTGAATCTTACTTATAAACAAAATATCATATCAATTTAGGTCTACAAAATTACAATTATAGCATTTTAGTATCAAACAGTAAGATGTCAACGTCAATGAGAGGTATACAAATTATACAGGCAAAGTCAAAATGCAAAATGTCAAATGAGTAACAAAATAATCTCATCAACCTTATAATTACAAGCATTTCAATCATTAAATAAAACAGTGCGATGTCAATGGATTATATAAAACTTTACAGGTGTCATAATAATGCAGACTGTCAGAATAGTAATAATAATCATGTCAACCCAAAAATTAATAATGATTGGTAAATAAGCAAATTGACAATTTAATATGTCAGAAGAACTCAGAAATCGATTGCAATTTGCTTAAAGTGACCATCACGGCAAAATTTTATGAATTCATTTATGTCATAAAAACAGTTATCAATTAGAACACAGAGAATAATTCTTTTAAAAACATTAAGTTGCAAATGTTGAATGTGGTTTGGAAGTAAATTAAATAATGTAACGCACATGCTGTGACAATTTCTCGAAATACAAGCTGTGCCTGATTGGGGCACGGATATTACTTCCATGGGTACCTCCTTGTACTACCACGATTACCGTCATCCTTTTGTTTTGTGAAGAGGTTAAGAAGAGGCTAAGAATTAAGGAATAGTTTACGGGTTCCTAACAATTTCTTAATTCTTAGATTCTCTACTTATTCTAGCTAGTGATATAATCTTATCCCTTTAGAGAATTTCCCAATCGTTTTCTTATAAGTAGCTTCGTATGTGATCATGATAGCACTCTATTTAATTTAGTACATGCTGTAAAACCATATGTGTTTATGATAAGCATGCACACAGATGACTAGGGGCTTTATGGGCATTAGGCCGCTTCCAATCAGCCAATCTGGATGTCACTATGGTAGGCCTATATTCAGCAGTGGACGTCCTATGGCCGAAATGATGATGATAATGATGATGTCAAACCATCAATACGTAAAGTATGCGGTTATCTATATCTCTATGTTTCTGTTAATTTATGTCCAATATAATACACTGATTACAGTACCTTGGCTCCAATTAGGCCTGTAGTAATAAATATTTCAATGAATAAATAGACAAAAAAAATAGAAGAAAAGTTACGGGCAGTTTGCGTGCTCTTTATCGTCTCAAACATTTTTTGCCATCTAGTACGAAATTGCTACCTGTGCAGTCTCTGGTCCTGCCTATCATTGACTATGGTGATGTGTGCTTTACTAACATCTCCCAAGAACTTCTTAACAAACTGGATCGTCTGCTTAACAACTGCATACGTTTCGTCTTCGGCCTGCGTAAATATGACCACATCTCTCAATTTCGCACTCAGCTGGGCTGGCTTCCCATCAGACAGCGTTGAGAAGTTCGGGCACTTTGCGTTCTCTATTCCATTCTTTATGATCTCAACGCTCCTTCTTACTTAAAGAAAAGTTTAGGTTCCTTCACAACTGTCACGACAGAAATCTTCGTACTGGTAATACCCTCCTACTACTTACTCCACTTCACACTTCTGGCTTTGTGTCCAACTCTTTCCCTCACAGCTATACGAATCTGGAATCAACTTCCCACCAATATTAGGAAATCTAAGTCCAAATTTTCTTTCAAGAAAGCTCTACGCACTCACATTAAAAGTCATTGATCTAATAATTTATCTATCATTTGCTCTGTGTACTATATTATGTATGTAAGTATATGTATATGATTGATAATCATATATATTTATACCTATTTATTAAGTATGTAATGTTAGCGTGTATATATATTTTTTTCTTGCTGCACCGCCTGTATTTCTCTGTTTGAGCACTGGTTGACTGGTAGAGAATGCTTCTTGGCATTAAGTCCGCCATTTGTACAATTATTTTTAAATGTGCAATAAAGTATAAATAAATAAAAAATAAAATATAAAAATTAACCTCTACCATTAATAAATTTTATAAAATAAATAAAACCGAATCGTCGGGAAAACCAACAACGTAAAATAAGGTATGTGTTGCATAATACCCGTGTAGTGTATAGTGTAGTGTATAGTGTAGTTTCGTAGTGCAAACGAAAACATTGAATCTCTCATCGACTGGCACCGACTCCAAAAGTAACTGATTAGGTACTTAAGTGTTAAGATTAATTTTAGCTTTTTAGTTTTTTGAAGTCGGTTTTATTTTTTAATAACATTAACTATTTCATCTATTTTTAGTAATAGATCTTAATCAAAACACATTTAAGACTGCAAACCAAATTTAACTGTTGAGCACCGATTTCATTCCCTTTTTTCCACCCTTAGGGGTGAAGATTTTATGTATATGTAATTTAATTTTATGTAATAAAAAAAATATTATCAAAATCGGTTATCATTTGTCGAAGACATTGAGTAACATAGATACAAAAAGCAGTTTTCTTAAAGATCCCATCATCAGAATTTGACCAAATTTATTATTTGACCATTCTGAAAGATTACCTTTCGGCCAAAAAAATAATTATCGGAATTTGTTAACATAGTGAATGATCGTTGAACATACATAAAAAAAACCGACGAATTGAGAACCTCTAAAATAAAATTGTGAATACAGTAGGAAATTGTTTGCTGCCAGGGGAAATAAGTAGGTGTAATACTCGTTGAATAATTAGTTTTACAGGTACCCCATGTGTAATGATATTCCTACTGTATTGACAATTGATTTCTTTTCTACCTTTTTAGGAGTAAAAAGGCAATCGTATTTTTTAAATAATTTTTTTCGTCGTTTTTTAAAACTATTCGTCATCGAAAAGTAAGTACATTTAAGCATAATAAGGTGTTATATTTCTTTAAACATTTTTCAAAACCCTTAATTTTGTTACACCGCTTGAGTTAAACCATTAAGTTTGGAAGAATATTATTTTTCGCCATTATATTATTGTAATTATGACATCACATAGCCTTTGCCACCCGGGACAAGGCCAATCCTGTACCGGGTGCAATCTTTACGGTCGTTCCTTAGAATCCTGTTAGGACGGGAAGAACGTTAAAATTCTGTGGTATGGTAACCTTATCACAATTTAATCAATCGCCTCGTAGCACGTGCTTATAAAATAAAATATTATATTTTCATATTATATTTCAGCAATAGGACGTCCACTGCTGAACACAGGCTTAGGGGACCATTCCATAGGGCCAATGACTTTAATATTGGGGGGGATTGCCAATAATACTCGCCACGCATGGCAGGCGGGATGGCGAGCGCAGTTTTTTCTAACATTTCGCACGCAGACGCTGCTGCCCGTCACGTGCTACAGGAATTAGTCGCCTCTTACGACACGCCTCCTGTTGGCGGTGGGGAAGTGTATTCTTTACAGATATAAATATAATTATTACGAGTACAAACCACTACAAAAAAAACACTTGCATCGATAAATATTCGAAAAATGATAAAAAATGTCGTCACATTTTCTGATCACTTACTGATTACACTGTATGCATTCCGAAATGCTAACTTTGAAAGCACAAAAGTTATTGAATGTGTATACTAATTACTTAACTCACCTATTTATCGTTTAAGAAGGATCAACAACTAGTCAGTGTAAAAAAAACATACAACCGAATTGATAACCTCCTCTCTTTTTTGAAGCCGGTTAATAACACCAAAAAATATGTAAAATTAGAGGGCAACTTCAAACGATATAAGACCTGTGGGTGTCTTACAGTGCATTTTAGTTAAGTTAGACCGCAACGGGTGTCGTAATTATTAATTGGTCAAATATTTTCTCTAGTCAAATTCATTTTGACTTATGACAGACACTTTTTTAATTGCCACCAATTAGTAAAAACAAATGACAAAATAATGTGTATCAGATTTTTTTTAAATTCCTTCAAAGCGATATACAGGATGGTTTTCAATCCCCGCCATACTTATGGAGTTGATTAAGTATATTTTAATGATTACATTCAGTTAATTTAAAAAAAAATGATTTTACACTATGGTCCTCAAACGATTCTATCATTACATAGGGCGAAGTGTAGAAAAGACAAATCCAGTCAAGAAATATTCTACATTGACATTATATTCTGGCAAATAATAATAATTAATTACGAGCTCTATGTAGTTAGTAGGTTCTACTACGACCAAACTGTTACAGATGAGTTGAAACATTAGAACCCGCATAATATTCTGTGCCCGCTTTACGCAGGAAGGCGGCTATTACAATATATAGGTACACTATGTTTAGCAAAGATTAATTCAGTTGTTTAGGTAAGGATTACTGTGTACAATGCAAAGATTAATGGAGTTAAATGAGGCGATAGAGATACGACGAACATGTCAAAATTGATAATTTGTCTTCCGCTATCCTACGTAAGCTTACATACACTACACTACACAGTATGTATAACAACAGCGTTCTGACACAAGAGCGTTCTGTTCGATTAAAATATAAACATAAATTTACAAAAATAAGCATAAAAAAATTCAGTATCTAAAAAATAAAAAAAGGAAATCGAAACACCTATTTAAAACCAAAATCGTAACGCAGAATTGCCACTAGCGTAATTACAATGTTTATACTGGCAAGGGCAATGTCGCTTTTCTATCTTGCTCGCAGGGTGAGAAAAGGGTCGGACGTTCATAATTTTTACGATTTTTTTTTAATTAAAAACATTTTTATTTGACTAGCTGTCCCGGCGAAATTTGTACCGCCTGTTGTTTTTTTTTTGCGAATTTTTCCGATGTTTTTATAGGTATTCTGCTATTCGGGGCGGAGACAAATCTAAGAAAATAAAGGATTATAAAAATCGGTCCAGCCGTTCTTGACTTATAAATGGTGTAACTAACCCGACTTTGTTCTTTGTTTTAATATACCAAATTTAAAAAATAAGATCGAGAGATTAATATAAAAGTGCTTCTTCGTTTTTTTAAATTATGCTATACTTTTATAAATAATTAGATTTCCCGGCGAACATCGTACCAGCTCTTTTTTTTTTCGTGAATTTTTCGGTATTTTATTAGTTATTCTACTATTCGGGTCGGAGTCAAATCCAAAAAATCATAAATCATAAAAATCGGCCCAGCCGTTCTTGACTTATAAATGGTGTAAGTAACTAACCCGGCTTTGTATTTTAAATTTAGATATGAAAGAAATGAGTTTGTTTTTAAAGTACGTAGATCGATTCTGAGTGGTGCCTGAAAAATTGGCACTACCTTGAAATGATACCCTGTTTATATGGGAATATTTTTTAAGTAAGTATGTATGGACGCTATAGTATTACGGATTAACGAGAAAGCCTTTCGTTAGTTAACATACTGTATAATCTAAAATAAGTAGGTACCTAAACATTATTTTAAAGTTACTACCTACTTAATTTTAATAGGTACCTACAACTTACTATATCACTTTGTCAATCATCAAACCCTCTTTTTCTCAGGGGTAAGTCGCATGTGATGTGATTCTAATGTCATCGGACACACAAAGGTTGCAGAGCGTGCTATGGAAAGGGCTATGCTCGGTTATTTGCTCACGCACACGGACTGGTACTGAGATATATGCAGATTTTATATGGGGATATTGTCAAAATTGTTGAACCAGAATTAGAATCTAGCGCTCGCCGGCCGCTAACGCGGCACGCTTGCTCCGCTGGCTCGGATTCGTGCTTTACTTAAGTGGTAATTGTTCTTAACCTAACCCAGATGATCCTTGACAAGTTTTGACTAGTCTATTTTACAAGTCCCAGCTGCATAATAATATACTTCAGAAATTCAGCTATGTCAATGTTCCATTTGATATGAGTGAATTATTTCTAAGTGCCCCATAGCGCCCCGTTTCCTATACTCCAACCCCCTACTTTTGGGTAAAATTTAATGTTTAGGCAACATTATTTTTTACTTCGTAAGCGAGCGTAAACACGACTTACTTGCATACAAAAAACATTCTTGCCTCACTTTTGACCGCTTTAGTCCGCCTTGTAGGTTCAAACTCGTTCTGGGCGTTCTATTTCGATGCCCGAAAGGCCGAAACAGGCTAAATCCTTAAACCAGTTTAAGGATTTTGAGAGCTGTGGAAGAGAGGGGTGGCTGACCCCTTCCTTCTAAACCCTCTCCCTCTTAAAGCAAACATAGTTTATTAGTTTTGGAGATATTTAAGATAATAAGATAGAAGTTTGAGGTTAAAACTATGCAAATAATCACTTTTTTTTCACACATTAAATTAGGTTAAGTTAGAACAGCGGAACTGCGGAAGAATGCCCAGGGCTTGCCTGGGGCGATAACAAGCAGGTCCAACTCACTTGATGGCACTGGAGGACCCCGTCTGGTTTTTAGTGCGTATGTGGCTATCACTCTAAAAGCCAGAGTCCTTCTAGATGTAAAAAAAAGGTTATTATTTACTATAACAGCGAGCGACCACAAGCGCGAAGCCGAGTGAGCGGAGCAAGCACAGCGAGCGTAGCGAGCGTGCTGTGTCAGCGGCCGGCGAGCGCCAGATTCTATTCTCGCTTAAAGGTCAAACCGCACGATAGCGGCGCGGCGCGTCCAAATATTCGCTAGAAAAGGCAAATATGGCACTATGCCGCGCCGCGACACGCCGCTCCGCTGCGGCGACTCCGTAATACGGTTTAGATCATATAGATCAATACAAATAATATCAGCCGCGCCATGCATGCCGCTTCGCTACAGCGCCACAACGCGCCGCTGTAGTGCGTTTTGACATAAAAATTTGTGTTTTCATCAACCTTGAGAGAGGCAAACCTTGGGTTTGGGAGGAAGAGGTAGCCCCTTGAAAACCGTTAAATTCGTTTTGCCCCGAAATACAGTAAGAAGCGTGTTTCGGAACGATAAACTTTTATTTGACATTTAAACGTCAAAACTTGACATCAATTTGTGACAGCATTCTCGCGGCTCGCCGAACGTGGTTCAATGGTTGAATTTTTACATTAATTACATGTAGAGATTGGTTAATCGTGATTCGTGTGGATTTTAATTTAAGTAATAAATAATAGGAGTTCCTAAATGGGCTCCAATGAAACTGTAGAACTATGGAAAAATACAGGATATTATCGTGAGTTACTCTGCACTCTTCATCTAAACATTGATTTGTTTTATCGTTTCCATAAATGTTATTGTTTCATTTTACAGAGGAGATGAAATTGTAGCTAAAGGCGCTACTAAGATTGAAGTCACATTACCTGAAATAGGCCTCAAAGATGTAAAACCAGATGGATCTTGGCTCGAGAAAAAACAGATACAGTCTGCTTTGGAAGCTAGAAAGCATTTGGTCGAAGTTCAGAGGATCGAAAAGAGGTACCTATAATGTTACAAATATAACGACGAATTTACTTATTACAAATTCATGGTGAAAAAACTTATTCATACTAATATTATGAAGACAAAGATTTGTTTAAATGTAAGAGGTATCTCCGAAACAAATCATTAATTGAAATAATTCTTTGCGTAATACTAACAATAAACCTTCCGGATGGACTTAGGCTACATTCTATCCTAAATAATGCACATCTCAATAGAAATAGGGATGCAAGAGATGGTTTGATTGCTGTTTAGTTTAGCTGTTTATATAAAAATTATGTATGTGAAAACAATAAGTAATATTATTTACTTACTATCCATGTTACCACCAACCCCCGCCCATACAAAAACAGTACAAATACAGTTTTTTTTTTTAAATTTTCGATCAAATCATTTGATGTTTCTACTCTATAGGATATGTGCTCCATTAGGTGAGACCTGTGCCCTGCAATGGGACATATATAGGCATACTTTACTATCAATTTTTCACAGGAAAAGCCATGGACACAGAAATGATATTGATAGTTCCTCTTCAAAGTATACAAGTAGAGTCTGGTAACCCTAAGGTTAATTGAATTACTAAATCTATAAAAATATATATATATATCGTTGCTTTTTCTCATATTTGTTTCTAAACCATTTATCCAATTGCAATCAAACTTGTTATTCGCACACAGGTAAAGCTTTATAGATTGTATAAAGGATGATGCTTATGAATTCTCGGGTAACAGCTAAATTATTATATTTTTCATTCAAATTATGATTATTTAGATATTTTTCTATTTACAGCGGTGTGTTGAGCCATGCAGAGTGGCAGGATGACCTAAGGCTTGCAGAAGTAACTCAGCAATCTGGTGGATATTGGCAGTTTCTTGGACATCATAGAGACAAGAAACTTTACTTAAGACCTGAAGAGGCATTGTATTTAATGGAAGTGGTTAGTTCATAATTGTATATTTTTTTCTAGTTTTGCATAAAAAACATCAAACTTATTTTTATGAACAGTGAAACAGTAACAGTGAAAAATATGTCAATTGCTAAGACTAGTCAATAAAGTGGTACTTAAGTAATTTTTTATGACTGATAAATAATAAAGGGGAGTTATTACAAGGAATTACTACAAGTAAGAATAAGTTAAATCATAATGAAGATAATATCCCAACTATTTAATATATAAATAATGCCCCTGTTCGATTTGTCCTTATTTCCAGGTACACCCTGTGTAATCAATGATCTCCTTGAATTTAATATTGAATAATTACTTAATACTTAATTTTATCATGCTATTGTGATTTTATAAATGGGGATGTTGATACCATTTGCAAATCACATTCCAAGACAGCATTTCTCTAAAATAACACCTTATTGAGACCTAAAAACCTGGTTTATTTATAATTATTTGTAAAAATATGATAAAATAGCAAATAGTTTACATTTGAGTGTGGTAAAGTCACAGCTTACTTTGCTACTATGAAATCTATAGAACAGTATTATACCTTATTCTATAACAGCTCATAAAAAGTATGTCAATTAATTGTTGGTATCAACTACCCTATTAGTGAAACATTAATGTTCATATTTTATGCCATTTACCATGGGACGGAATAATTGGTGTGATTGTAAAAACAATCTAGTATTATTATAATTTATAAATTAAGAAAATTTGTTTTAGAATTGCCTGCTACTAAAATACTCTGGAGTAACAGTATCACTGCAACAAGCATACTCCTTGTTACTCTCTGATGACATTTCTATCATTCAGTACAAAGTTTATGCTTCTCTCAGTCGTTTAGGATACAAAGTTTTTAGACATGCCACTAAACCAGAAGATAAAGACACATGTCAAATCCATCAAGAATCAGTAGAAAAAACAGAAAAAAATGTAACAGGGGCAATAGGTAACACTGGTAACAAATTAGCTGTAGAAACTGAAGAAACAAAATTAAAAGAAAATGAGACTAATTCAACAGAACTGGAAAACGTTACTATAGCAAGTGAAGAATATAATGAAAGTGAACTAAGCACAAAAGAAACAGACAATACTGAAATGGAAATTGAAACTCAAACTGTGTCAGAATTGGATAAAGATAAACAAAGCAAAGAAATAAGCAACACAGACGGTGAAATGATGAATATTGACAATACTAATGATAAGGTACATGATAGATCAGGTAAGGAATATTTAACTGCAAAGATCATTAAATTATTACTTTAAGTTTCTATAAAAAAATTTACACTAATTGTTTTTCTTTTAGATGTACTACAAAGCAACACATGTTTACTGAATGAAAGACAAGCTAATGATACAAGTAATGATAGCAGAACTGTTTCTGATTCATGTTCTCAAAGTCATAGAAACAACATTGCAAATATGGACCCCTTAAGAAGATACTGTCAATGGAAGCTACAAAAACTTAAAAGCCGACAAGAAAAATCATGTAAAACAACAGATGTACACAAACATTTTGAAAACTGTCCAGATTTATTAGAATACAAGATTATTAGTATTAAAGTGCCAAAAGAAGAGTACATACCTAAGAATATATTTTTAAATAATTTGTGTTATGTTCTCAATGTTGAAAATGTTCGAAAGAAAAATATTACTCCAGTGCCTACTGAGTCGGCATACAGTTTATCAGATGAAGTTAATGGAGCTCATATTAGAAGAGTCACGGATTCTGTTGTGCATAACCGGCTTAATCCACAACCCCAGCCAAACAGCATTCCACATTTTTTTCAAAGCTTCAGACCTAATATACCATTCAGACATTTCGGGTATTTTAGGCCTCGCGCTAACTCGCATTATTTCCAGTTTAACCTTTTTTACCAAAGATCATTCATGGGAAATTTCAACCCTAGATTCCAATTCTATCCCAGAATGCATATGCCAATGTTTCCCGGTTACACAAGCAATATAACAAATTGCCTCAACAATGATGATAACACTGAAAATAATGCGCAACAAAGACGAAAGCATTCCCCGAAAGCTTTACATTTTGAAGCCATAAAAAATTTAGCTGTTAGATTAAGACAACTTTCTTATACAGGAAATATGAGACCTGATAATATTCAGGCACTTCAAAGAATCATAAACACTTACAATGAAAGGTACAGGGCGCGGTTACGATTAACGGAAGAGTACGAAATTGCCAATGATGAAACTATAGTTGACACAATTGACTTAGATGATGATGATGAAGAATCCAGAGCCAAAAAGCCTAGATTAGCCGATAAAAGCGACTTAGTTCATGAAAACTTGAGTAAGATTCGGCAAATTGCATTCCAACTTAAAACATTAGAAACACAAAATAAAACATCTGCCAGACATCGACGAGCACTCTCCAGCCTAATTAAAACATTCAACAAATCATTTAATGCTGATATTTACATGAACGACAATTTTGAAGTTTTAGATCGGCGGCACATTAATCTGGATTCTGATTCAGATTCTGATTGTGTCGTAGAAGTGAGTCCTGTAGTTACAGGAAAGAAATTAAGAAATCCTTTCAATATTCTTAAAAGGCTCTCAGAAAAACAAGTTGGCTCTTCAAGTAGACGCCGGCAAGATTCTGCTGAATCATCATCCCAGTCAGACCAAAGCCCCCATAATTTGTATGAAGTTTTAGAAAAATCATTCAAAAAACCATGGCTACCAACTAAAGATGATTTCGGTAGGCCAGAAATAACTCCACGCGATACTATGAACGCACGAATTATTGAAACTAAAAAAGAAGAGTATCTTTTGGATTTCTATAAAAACCAATCATTCAAGTATAACAATTGGGTACATATAAAAACTGCATTTCTGGAAAATATTGAAGACACGAATGCAATACTTCATACAGAAGCTATGATGGACAATAATATAGATCTGAGGTCTTTAGTGAGGCCGGATGACTGTACCGACATGTCTTCCGTGTTAAAGAAGTTGAGAATCATAAAAAGCAATAAAGATATCAGAGAAGAAAGTAGTCTTGCAATCGATTTCGATGTTTATAACAGAGATGTACAAAACTTTAGAAAGGCGAATAAACCGAAGCCGCATTTTAGAATAGTGTGCATAGAGTAAGTACAGTCTTTTTACATTATCATGTTTGTTTTTCATCTTGGCCAGTATTTTTGATGCAAAAAGTTATGTCCCTGTCATTTCGACCATCATCTTCCTTGCGCTTTGTCTCGTTCCTATTAGTCGAGCGGGGTACGCCTTGAGTCTTGACTATAGCTGCTGCAAGTGATTATTGCTTAATGGTGTATTTAGTAATAGGGATGACGACAAACTTTTTTTTCTTCGTCTATCAGGTTCATTAACAAAAAGTATTAGACGCGTATTTTTTCTTTATTTAAATATTCAAAGTATTGCAGAGATATTATATTGATTTGAAATGTCGCATGACGTCACGTCTTGGTACAATTTTTAATTAGAAATGAAATAGAATTTTGACGCGCTTTATCTATGTAATTTTTGGTTCATTGACAAAAGAAATAAAGCTTGTAAAAATAAGTGCATATTATTTTTTGATGATCTAACTGATATACTAAATAGAATACGGTGGGGGGTAGTCGAACGAAAAGCATGGTCGATCTATTTTAATTGTTTTTATTTATCATTTATTGAGCTTTAGAGTGCAAGTTTGGTGTAGTTTGTGTTCTAATGTTTGGTGAAGTAATAAATATCTGAAAATTATTGAAATATCATTGTATTCAACGCCGCATCGAGTGTCAAGTGACTTGTCTCAAGACAACTTGCTTTAGACTCGATAGCGTCTTGAAACCTGCTTCTACGGGAAGAGTAGCCTTCACTCAATCCAAGAAAGGCAATAAAAACTAAACACCCGTTATTTATTGTGAACTATATCAAGAATACACTCGACATTGGCAGAATCACTGCTCTGCTTAAAGAGCGGAATTGAGTCCAATTTTTTTTTTAAATGAACTAAATAGAATTTCATTGTCTTTACCCAGCCGTCATCCCTATTGCCAAAGGCCTCCGCGTCCGAACCCTTAGTCAGGATAACCAGTCAATTGTTTGGGCTACACATCCAGTGTCATCTGAATGTCCAGGTTTTAGAACGTGGGATACGAACTCCCAAGTCACAGATGTGAGACGAGACTATTTGTTAATTCTTTATCAATTTAAAATTTCAGCGAAATCACTGCCTGCCCCCGAGGGATCGATATAGCAACTCTCCACTCCAAGTATGAAGACAATGTGACCATTCTCTTTGCAGTGGTCGGTATAGGATCAATTTCATACATACAAATGAACCCTAGCGACTTGCCAGTCTACGTACCCTGCAACGATCTGGGGTAAATTGTTTCTTACTCGATAACGCATAGGAATTAGTTTGTTTAGTTCGATATTTCGATCTACGCAGTATATTTTCTGGTACTTCGTAAGAGATATACACTTATCATTTAATATAGACCATCAAAGCAATATTATTGAAGTGTAAAACATGGAACTCGTGGCGCTAGTTAAGGTCTGGAGATGAATATGGAAACACCGATTGTCCAATTTTGTATGTAAACTATTGTTTAGTGTATTCGTTTCTTATTATGTTAAAATCCTTGCCAATGCTTTTGGTGTTTTTAAAATAACAAATATACAATGTTTAACTATTATTGTATGCGACAGTTTCCGGAAGTCGGGTTATTTTATTTATTAACATAAGTGAAACTGTTTATAGTCGTTGTTATTTAAAAGGTTAATAAAACAATTTTAATAAGATTGGCAACTTTATTTATATATCTAATAACTAGCTTTAAGCTTCATAATAATTGAAAGCGACTATATGGCACGTGTGTTAGGATGGCTCAGTGCAAATTAGTATACCTTAAGCTAAATATTGACCTGGCAATAATTGAGTTGCAAGAAATCGCAATGGCTAAATTTGGCAACGTTGCGCAAGATTGCGTGACGTTGCCAGATGAAGTGAGTGTTTTCTCATGCAACATGAAGCTATGTCAATTGTTACCATGCAAATACATAGCGTAACCATAATAGCCGTCAATTCAGGATATAAACACATCTTTCTTTTGATAAATAAATAAGGCTTACGATCGTTTCGCAGGTTTTGTAGTTTCGAACTAAAAAACAACATCTAAAACTTAATTGAACGTAAAACGGGCCATAATTACTGGAAATTTAGTATGAATGACGTAATAAATGTATAAAAAACGTCAAACAAATTAAGCAAACTGATAAGTTTAACGACTGGCGAGTCGTTTTCTAAATGTAGATGTGTATTTGTACTTGGCGGCTATCATAGTAACTAAATTACTTAAGTTAACTAACTATACTAATAGTAGTTATTTTAATTGAGCTAAAGTATTACCTAGTAATTGCTTTTGCAATGATGCTACCTCTGTGACACCACAATAAATGTAAAAAAGGCAGCTAGTATATAATGTATTTTTTAAATCATTGCTACATATTACAGGTGTTCATTTTTGGAAACTATCGTTTAAATTGTGTAGCCACTTTAAAAAAAGGAACACAATACAAATGAAAAATCAAATATTTGTATTAAAAACGTCATAATAATAAAGTAGAACATGAAATCAGATTTATAACAGCGTGAAGTTTCAAGAAACTAAATCTAGTTGTAATCTTAGTATTTTAGTACAAACAAAGAAACAAAGATGTAGAACATGAAATCCGAATAATAACGACTAGCGTGAAGTTTCAATAAAACTAACCTTTTATGCTAACATGTTTGTTGTGAAACCTGTTTGTGGCAACCGTCTTTAAACTAAAATACATTTTTTAATAAATTACATAGTAAGTGATTTATTTATCTAAAGCTTATCATCACAGAACATTCAACATAAAAGTCATGAAGAATGCCTACTTAATAAGCTGGTTTATCACAATGCTACGTTTATACAATATTCAAGTGTTAATAAATGTATGTCATATTTGTATCTAAGTTAATAATATTATATGTATAGTCAACATATCCATCCAGAGTAAAAATTAACTATTTAAACGCTCACGCTCTTAGGCGGAAACTCTATTATTAATTTGATATTCTTACACCAAGCAAGACAACTTTTGTTTAAGTTCATTTATTATAGTGACGTTATTGCACCTCATGTCAATTCACTACCTACCATGATAATGAGCTTAAACTAATTCCTTTTCGTTACGTCTTAACACAACCATCGTATAAAAATTCGTGTTTATAGTAGTATATACAACTAGCCACATTTCATTAATTCACATTTTGTAAAAAAAACTTGTGATAAATTAAATAATAATAAATAATATCTTTAAATTGACATTATTAAGTAAAAACAAATCGATTCTGAAGTATTATTTCTTACACATAATCATCTTTTCGCTGTTATAAATTACGTAATAAAGTCTTGTCTAATGTTCTTAGTTACTACAAGTTATATTATTCGTAGAAGGAAGATTTACTTACTGCGATTTAAAGCTAAACAAGTTAGTCAATGCGTTTAATTGATATAGATGTTGACAGTGATAGTTCCAAACCGATATAATTAAATAACTAGCTTCATAATCGTATAAATTATGAAGCGCAAAACCTTCGAAAAGTAATGGAACACGTTTATGGAATATATTAAACGCTAGGAACTGGAAGCAGCTACATTTCATGTGCATATTATATCGAATGTAAAAACTATTAAAGTTACAATTATTTATAAGTACCTAATTAATGAAGCACGCTGCACATTAATCCCGATAGATGTCGCATTGTGTTTGGTCTTGCCTGTAGTAATTATTTAATCAATGGTTCTATCACTGCTTCTCTGATGAAATAATCACTACGATGTCAAACTTGCGTCATACTAGCGAGCATGGAAAAAAAATATCATTTGCGTGGACATTAGTTGACAACGGTTGACAAGACCAAACATGCTGGCGCCATCTGAGATAAGCTTTGCCTGTGCTTGCCAAGTGCCAACTAACATTGTAATTGTCAACTTACAATAGAAAAAAAACTTTTACCGATTAATATTTAATATGGGTTTTTACAGGGTTAAAAAATATTAAGGGGTGGTTTATAATCGAGTCTAGAATACAGTTCTTTTAATTCCTTTGTAAACAATTTAGTATTTTTAGTTTAATCGGGAACGAGTCTATTTTACAAAATAAATTCATTGACCATTAAATATTGTAATTATTTTAGTAAAAAAGTCATCAATCTAATGCTCGTTACGGCACGTACACGATTGCACATTGTAGTTTCAGAAAGAACAAAAAAAAGTGCAATAGATTATTTTGTATATTTTTCCTGAGTGCTGAACTTTACACCACCAAAAATTTGGCTTGTCCTTTCTTCAACATTCTGTATTACCTTACCTATACCTTCTGTATTACCTTAATGCTACAATCACTCCAATCTAGGACTTTACAAAACTACAAATCTCCACCGTATACTATAAAAATCACAACAGTTCAAGGCCATCCAAAGTTTATACCTGATAGCTGGTAGAACCTCTCATTGAAAGGCTTATAGAAGTCTCTTAGCCGCTCGATGGCCACAGGGTCTATGTGAGGATGACTTCGCCCCTTAGTTTTGCCCAGACAGTGCGGGGTGGACCGACTCTCGGACTTCAAAAGACAGGGAAAACCTTTGGTTGAGTTGAAGTAGAAATGCTTTTCTGTTATCACATGTTTCAGGCCAAGGAATTCCTGTGGACAAACAAGTTGATAAAATAAATGAAAAGTTAAACAAAATAATTCAAAAACTAAGTAATGCAAATTGCACATCATTTTTGACACAACTATACGTGTGTAACGAAAAGGTGAAATAAAACTTTAAGGGGTTATTCTACGGCTAAATTACATCAACTTTTTCTATGGGACCAACATCGAAATCGCAAAAAAAAACACTTTCCCATACGAAAATGCGACCAGCTGGCATCAGTTTTCTATGGAAACGTCAATTTTTTTTTGGTCAGCGACCAGCCGCTCCCCGCTGATCAGCAGCAGGCGCGACCGCGCATACACCCCCAGCCGCACGGGCGGCCACGACGCGTCCACCACCGACCATAGTGACTCACCTGCACCCTGGCCATCTCAGTGGCGGGGTCAGCGACCAGCCGCTCCCCGCTGATCAGCAGCAGGCGCGACCGCGCGTACACCCCCAGCCGCACGGGCGGCCACGACGCGTCCACCACCGACCATAGTGACTCACCTGCACCCTGGCCATCTCAGCGGCGGGGTCAGCGACCAGCCGCTCCCCGCTGATCAGCAGCAGGCGCGACCGCGGGAAGCGCCGCAGCCAGCGCCGCAGCGGCCGCGCGTACACCCCCAGCCGCACGGGCGGCCACGACGCGTCCACCACCGACCACGCCCCGCCCCACCCGACTGTACTGTTCACCAGAGCCAGCTCTTCGAAGCGAGGGAGCGATGCTCTTTTGCTGACGGAAACGAAATTAACTCGAAATTTTTAGGCAGTTTGTTTTAATTTGATGAGTGTTGCGAATATACTTCATCATCATCATAATTTCAGCCATAGGACGTCCACTGCTGAACATAGGCCTCCCCCACATTGACTTCCAGATAGGCCGGTTGGAAGCGGCCTGCATCTAGCGTCTTCCTGCGACCTTTACCAGGTCGTCTGTCCACCTTGTGGGTGGATTTGGAATTTGGTGAATATACTTAGCAAAAATAAACTTTTTTTTTTTCTTAACTTTTTTTTTCTTATCCTTCTCGACTACCTCGGCACGAAGTATCAATAAAAGTCCCAGTAAAAATAATTAAATCTTTTATTTTATGCGAAGAAACCAGCACCTAGAAATCAGAAACAGTTTACACTCTCTACATGGTCCTTCGAGCCGGATTAGTCGGAAGACTTTTCCTTCTGACAGTGGGCTGATCACATTTTGCCATACAATCGATAGCCGATGGGGTAGATATCTTCTTGAGTGGAGACGGCAACTTGCTTGCAGCGTAAGGCGTCTGCCGACAAGGTGGAGCGACGATACGCAAGGCTTCTGGCAGTGGATGGAAAAAAATAGCCGAGGATCGGGCTCAGTGGCGTGCATTGGGAGAAGCCTATGTCCGGCAGTGGACTGACGGACTGATTATGATGATGGTTATAAAATTGTCATAAACCGGGAATCGAACCCAAGAATTTCGTTCAACGCGAATCACTAATACACAATACTCCAATCAGCCCCGCTTAGCATGACTACCAAAACACGATATGATATAGCAATTTATCGATACCAACTGTAAAATATGATAGGCATAGCCGTATATAATATGTCGAATTTTTATCGAAACAGCGATCATCATAACATGTGACTGTGTGACATCACCGGTATGGCGATTCAACATGGCAGCTATATCTATCATAATTTTACAGTTAGTGTCGATATATCGTTATAACATATCGTGTTTTGGTGGTTATGCTATTTCGTCAAAATAATTTAGTAACGGGTAGTTACAACTTACACAACCAACACAGATCTACATACCTGGCAGACTGCGTATAGTCACTGATGGCTCTAGTGACAGGGTCTCTGACCACGGCCAACAGCTTGACAGACGGATTCATAGCGTACACCCTCTTGGGGGCCGACCGCGTCACCCAGTACGAAGGAGTCTTTTCCATCGTGATCTGTCCCTCCAGTGTCGGGGGCATTCTATCCCTAAAAATTAAAACACTGGTCTTAAGTAACTTTTATTAATTTTAGTAATAAATTATTTCCACAATCACACCAACCATCTAGCCCCAAACTAAGCAAAGCTTGTGCTATGGCGACTAGATAATGGATAAACATACTTTAAACATGTTTATAAACATCCATGACTTAAGTACAAATGCTAGTGCTCATCTCACGAACATTTATCCCTTGCGGAATTCGAACCCGCAACCGCTGGCTTAGTAGTCCGCAGTTTCCGGTCGTTTGTAGTCGGTCGTCGTCGTTAAAAATTCACAACTTTGTATTGTAGATTTTTTTTTGTATCCGGTGCAAGAGCGTATATAGTCATAATAACTTTGGTCGTTGCATTTATTTACTGACTCCTTACAATGAGGGGATGAGAAACATAAAAAAACTCAATACTTATATTGATTTGACCTAGCATAGTGTGTCATCTCTGTTCTGTGTTTATGACATTATTTTTCTGGACACTACAGGGTCAGAATGTCATTTTACTCTTTCTATTTCTAAGATTACGTAGGTACCAACCACGTTCATTCTTTCAAAGATAGATAGACGGACACTTCATTGCACAAAAAAAATTAAAGATTACAAACAAAACACTTATGTACAATCAGGCGGCCTTTGTCGCTATAGAAAACAAGAACTTTTAACCGAATACAAACCTCAAAGTTGAGACTACTTGTCCGTCACATGCCACTCAGTCAAAATATCCACAGTACAATCACATATTCTATGATCGATCACATTAGAAGTTAAACCGCTATGACAACGAAATAAAGGACTCTCAACTTTTAGTGTCGTTTTTAAATTCGTCCGCAAGGTCTTAGTACGTACGTACCTGTACCATTCGAACCCCTTATGGTAAAACTTATCAAAAAAGTGAACTTCAGATCCTGCAGCCCGTACATCTGGATGTAATCTGGAATTATTAAAATTCTGGTTTAATGGATGCCTCGCAGCAGCAGGAAGACATGTCACCGTGGAGTGGTTTTCAAGAAATCTAATCTAATCAATTTCCAACCGGCCAATCTGGAAGTCAATGGGGCCTATGTTCAGCAGTGGACGTCCTATGG
Source organism: Anania hortulata (assembly GCA_963576865.1). Classification (NCBI taxonomy): domain Eukaryota; kingdom Metazoa; phylum Arthropoda; class Insecta; order Lepidoptera; family Crambidae; genus Anania; species Anania hortulata. Next base: position 16,235,761 of record OY756395.1, on the reverse strand, counting down.
CTGAAATGATGATGATGATGATGATATCTATACATATCTCTCTCTCTCTCTATATATCTAATCTATACAAGGTGTCCCAAAAAATAGTGTCAAGCCGAAATCCATAGACATTTTTGATAGTTTTCGAGTTATGACTCTTTTAATATATTTTTTTTAATTTTTATGTTAAGGCACTTTTTTGGTCACTGTGGCGCGAATACTTAAGGTACATGCCTGATTTTTTTTTCTTTATTAGATAAATACTAGGACTAGCTGATTCAGAACTAGTTTCATCCGTAACACTAATTATTTATTTATTAATTAAAATAAATTATTGAAACTAAAAAAGTTATAAATCCTGAATTTTTTCTAAACTTTGAAGCCCATTTAATAAATAAAGTTACATAAACTTTTTCATTCAAACCTTTTTTTAAACTTAACTATTCTATCACGTATTTATCATAAACATTTCATTGAGTTACTTAGACGGTCTCATACTTAAATTAGAGTTCAAAGTAAACTATGTTTAAAACTCAGCTTTTGTAAATTCTTAGAAATTTTCAAATAAAAACTTTTTTGAGGACATCCTGTATATAAAAGAAAGTCGGGTAAGTTACACCATTTATAAGTCGAGAACGGCTAGACCGATTTTTATGATCTTTGCTTTGTTGAATTCGTCTCCGCCCCAAATAGCAGAATAACTATAAAAATTTTATGAAGGGGAGGTGCGAAGTTCGCCGGGACAGCACAGGTGACGTCACATGTTATGATCGCTGTTTTGTCAAAATTCAAAATTCAACCCGGCGGCTAAATCTATCATATTTAAAAGAACACTGACCGTTGGTGTCGATAAATCGCTATATCATTTCGTGTTTTATAGCTCATGCTAGGGGGCTGCTACTATCAACTATTTACTGTTGCTTAGTAGCTTAGTGAAATTCTACCGTATCTGACTAATCATCGCTAAAGTTTATTTGAAAACAAATATTACCTAAGGAACTCCAGTAAAGCTCTTGTGCCACACTTCTTCACCCCTATAATTAGTGCATCAGGCAGCCTCTTTACCGGTACCAAGTTTTGTTTCTTCAGCCGCCGATACTTATTTTCTGACCAGTCCAATCCTAGCAGCGAAGCGAACCGCGCGGTAGCGCTCTTGTAGCTCGATATGTGCCGTTTTAAAAACAGATACTTTATGGTAAACTGAAAGTAATAACGCCATTAAACAAAACAAAAATGAGCTAAGTAGATGTTACTTTTATAAGTTTCTATACGCGAGGACGAGGTACGCTTTATATTCATACTAGCAGTCTTGGGCGCGACGACTGATTATAAGGCTCACCAGGCGATAATAGTACAGCTATAAAGGTACCTACTCCCATGGGCTTTTGTCTCGTATGGCAGCCACCGGTGTAAAGGCTGGAATACCCTTTAACCACCACGTTTGAACCCGTGCAATGAAGTGATAAGATTCTCATCATCGCTGTGTTTACCAGCAGGTGTTATTACCGTCCTCACTGGGGGTTTTTCAAAGGAGTTTCTACAATCACCCTTTGCAATTCGGGTACTAGTTTACAACCGACCCACATGCAGGCAGCTTGCTTCGGTCGCTTCTCGAGTTTCTTCTGTTTCTGAGAACTCGGCTACAGCAAACGGCTAACAATCCCAGAAAGCAAAAAAAAAAATTTAGCGTTGCCCAGCTGGGCAACCCTAGGGTTGGCTACTATTTTTTTAATCAACTGGACCTGTTATTACCTACATTCATAGTCGTAGAAATTTCAAGAAACTCAAAGTAATACTACCTAGATGTTGCCCCATGTTGTGGTTAGTCCCTGACAAACTAACATTATATTATTTTATAGAGTTTTACCTGGTGCGTCTCTAGCACACCCAGACTTCAGATATTTAGATCAGTTAAATTTTGGACCCGATCGAAACACGAACCTTTCATTTACTTTCGAATCATCGCACAAAATAAGTAACTTACCGTTTGTTTACTACAGGTAATATTTATTATAATAATAAACATGCATTTGAAACAGATACTACAGATCTAATTATTTATTGCTCAAATGGACTCACCTGTTTTTCGTCAACTAAACAAGTATTCAAAGCATAAAATAAATATAATAGAAATAATAAAATAAAATAAATAAGCATAGTTCGCTTCGAAACCGCTAGAATCCATCTCATTTCTATTTCGAGAATTCATTGGTAATGAAAGATGAATAGTTGTTGTCACTTCCACAAAGTTGCTATCATCACCGATAAACCTTAACCTCTAGCCGGACCCACATTACATGTGCATTCACAAATTTACTACATTTTTAATTTTCTATAATAATACATCGGAGAATTTTTACCGTAGACCCCTACGGTACACGGTACGGACACTGTAAATTACAAAACATGAATCAATGTACAGAGATCAATGTTGTTTTTATGTTACGATACGCCATGAAGCAAGGAAAAGGAATATATAATTTACATAGATTGCGTAACAACTGCGCAATCGCGGCCGCATTGCGATTTGGGAATTGGGAAACCGAAGTTCATTCCAGTCGGTAACTTAATTTTCCCGCGCTATAGTTTCCGGATGTGAATTTTGTAGACACAGATTTAACAAAGTAGGTACTTGACGTCTAGTCGTAAAAGAACATGGCAAAAGCGTTTATAAAAAAACATGAGTCTTAGTTATACTGGGTTGCGAACTTGCGAAAAAATTGTAACACGTACGGAAAAACCACATTGAATTTTAAATTAAACGCGATGCTATTTATTGGATTAATAAAACAACTTTTAATAAATTAAGCGGATCTCTTCATCTCGTATCCGAATTATATCGCAATACCAACTTGCAGAAAATAGGACAAAATGACAGGCCGACAGCTAAAAAGAAATTTGATCGTGTTGAACTTTAGAGCTGTGAAATAAATTAAAATGACAGTCCAACAGCTTAGTTCGAATATTTCTGACGACTCGGATGATATGGTTAGCTTACCTCCCGAAGAAGATACTTACAGGCGAAAATATCAGTTGCTACTTGAACGATGTGAAGTGTTGCAACAGGATAATGAAAGAATAGTAAATAGGTTCGTGTTTTAGCATTGTTATTCGATGTAGGAGGTTTTCGTGACTGTATTGGCACTCGATGATGTTACAGGATACATCAAGCGAAGAAAATAACCAAGCGCTATCGTAAGGATATCAGATTGTTGATAGATAGGTTGGATAGGCATGGTGATGGGTTCAGAACAGCGTCGATGGAAGTGGAGACGAAGCCCGAGGTGAATGTCAAGCCGAACCGCGCCACGAATAAACCGCAAGCTAGCTCTAAGCAGGTTGAAAAGCAAACCGCAGCTGGCGCCAAGAAACCTGGCCCTAAACGAAAAAGTAAAGCTGACAAGGTATTGATATATTCAGGATTTATCAACGACTTTTAGTCAATGTTACACCGAGATATTAAAAGATTCATTTAGTCTTGTGCACAAGGCTGTGCAAAATAAAATATTTTGTGGTTAATTCATTAAATATAACATCTCTGAATTTAGAAATCATGCAATTCATCTTTTTTTTTTAGCCTGAAAGAGATCCAAATGCACCTAAAAAGCCTTGCAATGCATTCTTCCTGTTCTGTCAAGAACAAAGACCAATAATAGTAGCAGAATCAAATTCTGAGATGGGTGCGGAACTATCAAAACCTGAAGTGACCAGACAGCTAGCATCAAGATGGAGGTCACTTAGCACTGATGAGAAGCGGGTGAGTTAGTGTTGCAAAGTAGATAACATAATTTAATAGAAATTCTACAGATTAAAACTTTCTGTTAGTATAAATAATGCAATGTGGCAAAGGGCAGGCCACATAACTGACAACCTAGTCAAGGTGCCCTGCCGCTCTCTGTTGACTTCTATATAGGAGGTTTATGTCCAGCAGTTGACCTCCAAAGGTTGATTATGACTACAGTTACATGTATGTATGTATGTATGCATGCATGCAACACTACAATTTTTATAGGTTTTGCACAAAAAGCCCAATTCTAGGAATATATTTTGAGTCTCTTACTTAGATTCAGATTATTTTAAGTGACAGATTCCTGAAATGATTAAGAGATTAATTGGAGGTTACAAATTGACTAGGTATAAAACTTATTTTGTTAATGCAATTAAAACTGATTTGTATTGTTGCAGGTATATGTTGCTATGTTTGAGAGGTCAAAGGAGAAATATGCAGAAGAGTTATCAGCATATAATATCAAGAAAGAACAATGACAAAGGTCATCCACTGATACCACCTAATTTTAATGTGATAGTCAGCTTTAAGATAGACTAATTGTATTAAAATAATGTTGTAGTACAGTGATGGAAATTATGAGATACATTTTTCTAATCTTGATCTTTTAAGTTTAGAAAAATACTTCATAAATACACAGTTTTGGTCAAAAGTAAAATTCAGCAATGATTTTATGGGTTTCTGAAATGAGAAACTAACTTGAATTGTATTTATTTTATTTACACTATGAGCACAATAATATTACATAATGTTATCATATTGATAACAGCTTGTATAGAAATGACATTTCACACCACATAGTGATATGAATCCTGTTGAAGAGCCAACAGGTGCACATTCATTTAATCTTATTTGTACTTTGACCGGAAATGAAATAGTTTAAAATTTAACTTGGTTTAAGTTCCATTTAATATTTAAATTCTTATTTATGCTGTAAGGAAGTTTTATTAGAAATAAAAAAAGAGAAAATGGTTTTGTTATTTAATATGGAAAGTCAGGAACAAATTTGGCACAGCAACTTGAATCTTTTTTTAAAATTTGTAAATGAGCTTTGTTTGACTTCAATCTCACTGTTAGTGATAAAGGCACAATAATAGATAAAATAGTAAATTAGCATCAATGACTGATGAACTGTCCAGAAAGCTTCATGCCAGGTGCCAAATTAATTAAACCAGGTAGTAATTGCATGTTTATTTGAGTATTTCCCTATTATTTAATAATTTCTTTAATATTAAATAAACTGTATGTGTTAACAAAAACAAATAAAAAAAATACATGTTCATCCTGGCTTGGAATTTAATTTCATAACAAAAGTACACAACAAACCAAATAAGAAATGCCAACAGTTCCATAACTTCATAAATAATTCAGTTCAGGCCTTAAAATTATCTTTTTGTAGGCGAATAACTTTCATAGTTTCAACAGCATCATGAGTCTTTGCAAACTTCATAACTGAAGATTGGTTTACTCTCATGAAAGGATTATACATTTTTTCCTCAGCAATTGTTGATGGGACCTGTAAACAAAAGAATTATCAATATTCTAGTCACTTATAAATGTACAATATTATATGTATATTTAATACATACTGTAGGTTTGCCTTTCTCTCTCATATCCTTAGACCAGTCCATCTTTTTCTTTATCTCCTCATTTGTTGGTTCAACAAAAGATGCAAACTTTAGATTCTGTAAAGTATACTCATGGCCACAGAAGACCTTGGTCTGATCTGGGAGTCCACTGAGTATGTTTATCAGAGCTTGGTACATCTGATCTGCTGTGCCTTCAAAGAACCTGCCACATCCACCCAGGAATAATGTGTCACCTGGAATTTCAATTTAGAAGTTACCATTTCTAAAAACATAACTATGCTTTAAATATTAAAACCTTTTTTTTTGTTTATTGCTAATAAAGTACACAGCTAATATGTATAGAGCTATAAGTACTGAGGTCTTAGTAGGCAAAAAAAAGTTGAACTGACAAAAAAATGAGAAAGGTTTTCAATTTGTATTTGAAAGTACTACTAAATCTGACTCACCGACGTGTCAAATAAAATATTTTTACTTGAAACATTTTTTCTTCATGTAAAAATATTTAAAAAAATATATGCTGGCATTATTGTAAATGCAAAAAATAAAAGAGTCCAACTGTCAATTCAATGTTACCATAATAATAAATTCATCAGTTTATCACCTGTGAATACTGCCGTATCATTTCCTTCTTCAGGTGCACTAACAAAGTAACATATATGTCCTGTTGTATGGCATGGAGTAAAAAGGCACTGCACGTTCAGATGACCGATATTAAACTGTGTGTTGTGTACAACTTTCTTAGTTAGGGCTCCAATGCGGTCATCCCCACCATACACTTGAAGGCCTGGGTGCTGTTTCACTAGATCTGCATTGCCTCCTGCATGGTCCCTGTAATAGAGAAGATTTTTATATTTGTAAATAACAGATCATTAAAAATAAATAACTATAAGCAAAATTATTACATCATAATTAGATAGGATAGGATTTGATTTGAAGTGACTTTGTATTGCAGTATTATTGGATATGACCAGTGCAATTTGTTGACAAAAATTGTACTGGTCATGTCCATATAAATATCAAATATGCTCTCTTATCAAAATTACCAGCCAAAAAAGAACATAAGAACATTTAGACATTTACCAATGATGATGAGTAGTCAGCACAGTCGTCAAAGTGACACCGTGTTCTTTCACGGCTTGCAAAACAGATCCAGGGTCCACGGGATCAACAATGGCGGCCTCCTTTGTGGCCTTATCCACAATCAGGTACATGTAGTTGTCTTGTAACGCTGGCAGTATCTTCACATCCATGGTTTTATACTGGAGGTGCTCTATTGCACTGTGGGCTTCACGCTGGTTGCGGACCAAAGCTGGAATATTAAGAATATATTATTCACAAATAAAGTATTTCATTAGGCCTATTATTATTACTTATAATCAGGCAGGCAACTCATCAGGTCTCATGAGACCACAAAACAATGGAATTTCTATTGTGTCCCAATTACGCATGCTTAATGTGTTGACAACTGATAGTTGCCTGTATCTTGCTAATTTAACTCCCCACTATATAGTTATTCTATAAATTAAGTACAACTGAGTAAATATTTAAATACAAAATCAGTATCTTATCTATAAATTTGTTTAAAAACTAACTTCAGACATAGTATAATGTAACATACAGCAGATATAAACATTAAACCTAAATTATAGACTAATATTCGATAGATATTACACACAGATACAGTCTTAGAAAACTTTAATTATAGCTGCAATTTTGTTTACAATAAGTTATAATGGTACCTACCTTGAAAATAGAGCTTCGTTATCTGTTGAGACAGCCCAAACGGCAAAGAGTTTACAATTCTAGCAAGCATTGAACAGTATGACAATGATATGAATAAACAAATAAAACACGTTTAAGCAATAGTATGACTAATATTAGCACACAAATGAATTAATTCATATAAAACAAGTCCAAAACATAAGCCTCGAACTTAGATCGGAGTCTGGATTCCAAAATCCGGTCGGAATTCTGATTGACTGACAGTGACAGCACAACAAAAATCTGCTGTTAGTTTGACAGTGGTTTGACACTGACACTTAATATCGGCCGGGGTCTTTGTAGAATAAATAGTCAAATGCCGGAGAGGTACACACGACACATGAAGACTTCATGGGTGGTGGCATATACAAATGTAGGTACTCTATGGGTGGTGGTAGGGTGGGGAATGGGGATGAAGCCCGTGCCCACTGATCAGGTAAAACTACGTTAGCGTGCCCGTCGGATTTCATCAGCCCACATCAGCCTCTAGCTGGTGCGGGACATGGGGGATTGTTGCCCTTTGCTACGCCCGGGCGTCTTCTCAGTGCGATTGACACCACTGGTGATTGATGGCCGCGACTGCGGCTGGTTGGTAGTTGTAGCACGGTTGCTATTAGGGACCGGCTTAATGACCAATGATTGCCACGAGTTTCACACTGCGGCGCGGCGGTCACTCTAGCCGGTTCTTGGGTTCGTATCATCAATGCCCAGGAGCTCGAGCTTGCGGCAAACTACGGCCGGGCTGGGATGACACGAAATCTCGGTTGGGGGATAGCTGGTCGTCACGGTGATGCAAACGGACTTTAGTGTATTTGACTCCGCTATCACCGGGATTGGACAGGAGATCTCGAGGTAGGGGCCTTCCAGTAGCGTCCGGTGGCCGGGTACGCAGTGGTGCATTATTGTGGAGATAGTGATGGGGGCCGTTGTCAGCACGATCGAACATACGACGCGCCAGACTACTCAAATTCTTTAATTGACGGGATCCGCCTATCCCGATCAATGACATCGTTCCGCTCGTATCGCCCTGCTCCACACGCGGAGAGAAATATTCTGCTGGATTTGCAGGTTGGACCGCTGGGCCAGGAAGTACAGTGAGTACCATGCAGGGGCCGCGTAGGTAAGCCGAGATCGAACATATGTCATAAAGACGCTGAGTTTGGCTCTCAAGGGTAGTCAGGACGTCAGGACCGGTTGAAGCAGCGCTTTGGCCATTTTGGCCTGGCTAACTTGTGTGTGGTGCTTGGTTGCGGCAGCAGCAGCTGCCGGGTGGGGGATAAATTGGACCTTAAGTAGTCGGTCAATAGCGGCGTAACAACGCCTACCCGCGCGGTAGACTGGCGTGGCTGATTTGATTTAGCTCACATTTAATCTGTGTTTAGCTCTCTGTTCAAGCGGAATAGGTCAGTGGTGTTTTCGGATACATGGTGGATGCGTGCCTTCCAAGTGGCTCCACGCTAAGCCTTCACGCCTTCAGATAGCAGAGTGGTAAGGGCATGGAATTCATGTTCTATTCGTAGGCAGCGATAGAGACCCAACAGACGGCGTAGTTGACGCTTTCGGTGCAGAAGTGCGTGTAGGTGGGCTGTGAGCTCGTTCCGGCAGCCAGTGAGCTTAGGGCGTGCGGTTGTAGTGGCCTCCTTTGCCACCTATATGCGTCCATTAAGCATTCTTGCAGCGTTTTCCACTTCATCTGGGGTCACTTCATCAGTCGGAGGGCTAGAAGGTCTTGTAGGGCTGCGCCGTACGCTTCCCGGTCAACTTTGGTTGATAAGGTACTTAGTGCAGTCGTCTCAGATAATAAGTCTGTTGTAATGAGGATTGGGAGTGGGGGTTCCCATGATGGTACCGCGAGGTACACAACGGTAGGTCAATCAACTTACCCATTATGTTAAAAGTCATTGAACCGAATTTCAAAGTTAGGTCCGACATGTAGGGATCAAATCAATTGAGAACATTTAACGTTTTGTGGTAAGTTGACGTGCTGTTGACGTTATGAAGTTGTAACTTCGGGTGGTACCTGTTAGAGTACACAACCATGGTACAACCACATAAACGTCTGGAAAATACCGGTATTTTTTTCTTATGAATGGAACCGGTATCTTCTTGACCACTGACTTAACTGACCTGAAATAAATATGGTCCCATTCATGGACTTTTAGGTATCATTACAACTTCATTAACCTACATATCCATGGTCCCATCAGCAGATCAAGACATTCAAGCAAGACAGATCATCATTAAAGCGCTTGCTTAATGCAGGACGGACGCCACTTGACGTTGCAAGACTTTCCCCCACTCTGCTTGTCTACTGTCCTCTTCCGTCAGCACGCCAGCCAGACCCTGTCCCCTTCTAAGGAAATCATTTCTAAATGGGCCATAATTCGGTATTAGTGTTTTCAAACTTGGTCCGAGTTTATATTTTCCTACACCACACAGGTATCAATAAAGTTAGGTAGGTAAGCTAAAATCGTTGTGTGCTCATGATATTTAAATATGTTAAATTATTAAAATTGTTTGTATAACTACTTCGGTGCTAATTTTTTGACAAGAAATGCCTTTGCCCCTGTTAAATTAACTTTAAGTAAGTTAACAGTGAATTGGGCAATTGAAAATTTCTGGTCCGGAGCCGGGCCATATAAAAGTTAGCTAATAAACTTATTATTGTCAAAATAGCAAAAATGAGTAAAAGTCAGGTTTTTACCCACATTGGGTAGAAATAGTGACATTACGTAGCAAACTACTTTTTTTACTAAGGACTCAATCCCGCTCTTTATGCAGAGCGGTGATTCTGCCAATGTCGAGTGTTTATTGATGTAATGTTCACAATAAATAACGGGTGTTTAGTTTTTATTGCTTTTCTTGGATTCAGTGAAGGCTACTCTTCCCGTAGAAGCAGGTTTCAAGACGCTATCGGGTCTAAAGCAAGTTGTTTTGGGACAAGTTACTTGACACTCGATGCGGCGTTGAATACAATGATATTTCAATAGTTTCAGATCTTTATCACTTCACTAAACATTAAAACACAAACTACACTGAACTTACACTCTCAAGCTCTATAAATGACAGTTATCAACTATTAAAATTTTTGACTATCTATTGACTGAAATAGATTGACCTTGCTTTTCATTCGACTACCCTTCACTTAATTCCCGTAGCACACTACATACATGCATTGCGACCGGCGCGCTTTATAAAAGGGCTGGTGCGGTGATACTATTAAGTAAAAAAACAAAATGTCACGTTGACGGCTCGACTTGACCGACAGACAGAGTACAAAAGTATGTGGTGTGATAGATAGTGGATGGTTGGCACGTGTTGATGTTTACGTTTAGGCTTATTGTGATAAAAAGACATTAAAAATGAAAAGTAAACCTGTAAAACATAAATCTACAAACACTTTTCGGGTAAGTAGTTTTTTCTCTTTATAAACCTGGAGAGGGTAATATTTATTCGAATTAATGTAACAAATTATCTTAACTTCTCGTAAACGTGACTTAAAACGTTAAAATTTATTAAGTAATCAAATTTATCGTTAAGTTAATATTCTATTATTAATCTTTAGTTAATTGCAATATGTTTCTACAAAAGTGAAGTTAAAGAACTTAATGTAACCTTAAAACTCGTGGTATATTTGGTCATGTATCATGTTCATCATGTGTTAGTATCATGGTAAATAAGGCTGAGATTTGAGAGGGACCGAAGTGCTCACTAGAAATTATTAACACAATATTAGCTAATTCAGTAAATTTTAAAACCTTTAAATGTACAGATACCTACTATTTATGTTTTGTTTAAAAAACATATTAAGTATTAAAGTATTCCATAAGTCATTACAATATTCGCAGACATTAGTAGTCCAGTACAGTCAAATTAATAATTGTCAGTGCCTATTGAACATTTATTTAAAATTGTTTTTTCTAGTTTATACCATTTGCGGAGCGTATCAATTTAATTGACATCCGCCATGCTGCTCTTTACCATATTGAGCATGCATACACGCAACAGCCTGAAGAAAACGAAACACACTTCCATCTGGCTATACAAAAATGGTATGCCCTGAACTTGACTGAGAACTTTAAGAAGTTCCGAAAAGAAGTGTTTGGTATTATCACAGTACCACAGCTAGTTCACAAAAAAGATGAGGTTTTTGATATATTGGAAAAATACCTCAATTTGGAGGATCAGTTGTGTCTGCAACCATTATTGGAGTAAGTAGTTGCTTTAACATGTTTTATAACTTTTTGAGTTTTTTTAGTCAATTGATGCTTGTTCTGAAACCCACTGGTATCCAATGCTTAAGGAAAATTCACTTTTCATTCACAGAGTGGCTTCCTGGAATTTGTCATATTTTTTTTATAATTTGATAATATTAATGTAGTATTTATATTTCAGAATCCTGGTATCATTAGCAAAGGATTTACGAGATGATTTCTACCCACAGTTTCCTAGATTTCTTGATATCCTTATTAAACTGCTGAACACCAAAGATGTTGAGAGGCTTGAATGGACATTAGTTTGTTTGGCCTTTCTATTTAAAATATTAAAGCCGTATTTGAAGAAGGATATAGCAGTAGTTCTCAAAAGGATAATCCCATTACTTAGTGAGGCACATCCACAGTATATCAACAATTTTGCTGCGGAGAGTTTTGCATTTGTTGCTCGAGATATCAGAGACAAGAGAAAGTTTCTTGAACTTGTGCTGAATTATTTAAAAACCAATGATGATGTTAGTATATCTTAACTTAATTATTGCTACCCAATAAATTTGTGTTGCCAGATGTCCCGATTTTTGCGGCACGACCAGTTTTTGACCCGCGTCCCGCCAGGACGCCTAATCCCATTTTTTCATCTAAGTAGTAAGAGTTGTAATACAATTAACAAAAAATAAGTATCAGTTAGTGAAAGAAGAAGAAGCAGAGAAGGGATGTTTATGCTACATCCCGATCTTTTGTCCCAGTTCCTTTTTTTTCCTTTCAAGTCCCAATATTCAGATTATCGGATCTGGCAACATTACTCATAACACACCTATCCTTGATAAATTTTTAATGTTTTATGTATGCTTTTCATTACAGGCAATCACTGGATGTGGTCATCTTATGTTTGAAATGATTAGAGGTGTCAGTGGTAAGTTCCACAGTTGCATTGAGATCTTCTTACCACTGTTACTTCAAACCCTCAAAGACAACAAAGGTCACCAGGACATCCTATTCAAAGTCCTAACACAAACAATAGAAGATAGCTTACAGACAACATCCCTGAAAGAGTACACAATATTCTGGGGTAGTGTAGTAAAGTTCACAGAAGAGATATTAAATGAAAACGATGAGGAGAGTAGAGGGCTGGAGTACATTTTAAGGCTTGCAGGTCAAGTCGTAGCACACCAGAATGGCAAATACTTGACTAACCCTCCTCAGCTTGTGCTTTTGTTAGTGAAAGTTATTTGCGAACAGTTTTCAGAGAGTGTTCTGGAAGTATGTGCCCAGATTGGGGCATTACTACTTCTTTCCCCAAATGTATCTCTATCCCAGGAACACGCAGGAATCATTGTGAAAGTGCTACTGCCATTGCCATACCCTAGTATTCTCATAAATTTTGTGAGAAATGTTATCAACTACCCTCAGTTTGACATGCACATTTTGCCTCCATTTCTCAACTTTGTTCTACAGTCTGGGTTTGACAATGAGGCCATGTGTACATTGACTAAGATATGTTTGAGAAAATCTCCTCTTTCTAAAAATGGTATAAAACTTTTTGATTGGGTGAAGTACCCAATCGATTTTGGTAATGGTTTACCTCACTTTATGGAGCATTGTCACAGTGTTTTGAATGATGATATGGAAAATATTGTGGAGAACCCTACAAAACTGATGAATGTTCTTTTCTGTTTGCCACATATAGAGAAAATTGATGCAGATTATTGTGTGACAACCCTCAGTCAGCTTATAGGTAAACTGTTGGAGGTTTTGAACACATATAATCTCGGGGGGCAACCTGAACAAAACAGGTTTCACTGTGATATTACCGCCATTTCTAGATGCGCCAGACAGGTGCTGTTCATATTAGCAAATGCTATAGAGAGTGCTGTCCACATTTCTAGTTGCAAAAAGATGAAGGATATCTGTGATATTGAAACACTCCTGCCTGTGGTACTGCCCTGTGCCGCGGACCCGAATTACTTAGCAGCTCTAAATCTTTTGGACTTATATTTGACAGCATATGAACAGGAAAATGGATTGACCTATCCACATTTATCATTGGTCGATTCTTATTTGAGGAGTAATGTGTCGTCGCCTTTTCATATTGTAAGTATTATTATCTTATCGTGATTAAAGCCTTTTAGTAAATACCTCAAGTACCTAAGTGGGGCGTTCGTATGCGGAACGACATCTACTGGGTATTATCATTTATTTTTTGCATTCACAATAATGCTAGTTTATTATATCAAGGATAATATTTTCATTTCCCATCAGAGGCTGTTGAAATTTATTTTCAAGTAAAAATTTTATCCTTGATAAGGTATTAGGTGTTAGTAAGTCTAAGTAGAAAAGTGCCTAACATCTCTACCCGCCGCTGCTGATACCTCCCACCTCTGTCCCATCAGCGTATTTTGCCTCATATGAGAATCGCGCTCGAATTTAACGTGTTATAGGCAAACTAACAGATAAAAGCCCATCTGGTAGTCAATTAGCTGGACTGCGGTGAGTGCGTCTATCCTAACCGTCTATTAGTGGGATAAACCATTAATAATCCCGAGGGCCAACAGTAGATTATTGAATCCCCTTTTGCGTCTCGCAGACAGAACAGTGGTCAAACCATACAAGTCAAACATACAGTCATACCAATTACAAGCTTGAGCTGAGAGACACAGTTCTGCCAATTCTCGGTTGTAAAATAAGTTTGGTGTTCTTATCATAGTCATTTTATTACAGGTACGTCTCCTGACAACTCATATTTACAAACTATTTGAAAACATCCCAGAACTAGATAAGACTGCTAAAGTTGGAGAAAGCGTTGAACGGTTTTCTATATTTAGCAGATGTTTTGCCGTTGAGTCCATCCAACCGTCTATTCAAGAATATAGGTCACAAATTAACATGTTGCAAAAGATGACTTTCAATACCACACAATACACTCTAGCTAAAGAAACAGATTACCATTTGTTCGCCTTAAATTATATGCTCGGAGTTTTATATGTGAACTTCAAATTGCTCTGGGAGCCAGTTTCTGAGTTTATTGCGGGATATGGTAATGCCTTAACTGCTGAAGAATTCTGGCCGCCATTCTACAAAGCATTGACATCGTCATTTGCGAACGCCAAAAAGGATCTAAAGAAGTTTCAATTTGATAATGAAATCGATACCAACTATAACTTACTAAAAGAGTTGTACACAGATTACAACAGTATATTAGAAAGACCAGATTTGTACAACTACAGGAATTTAATCTTGAAAGTCATGGCAAACTGCATACAAGTTTGTGAAGCTAAAAATCGGGATGTTGTTGTTTTGTTTTTGAACTTCATTGAAGATGAATATAAAAGAAACGACAGTGCCAATGCACTCAAAATTGATGTTCAAGTTCGTAATAATACAGAAATGGAAGTTGATGAACCCACAATCGAAAATGTCGCAAACGTCGAAGATATAGCGGACGTTATTGAAGAACCCAGAGAAACAGCGTCAGGCAAAATTATCTTCAGAACACTTATAAGCATTATGCAAGTTCTGGCGCAATTCAAAAATCCGAGGGCCCTTCACAAAAAACAAGTTTTCTGGGAATTTTACATGGAATTTCTTAAGCATAAAAATGCAGGGCTTCAAAAATACGCCTTAGATTGTGTTCTGAATTATAAAAATAAGAGTGTTACCCCCTACAAAAGCAATTTGTACAACTTGGTTGATGAAAACAAATTCAAAGACGAACTTACATTGTTTAAAATCACAGAAGATTCCCAAAATATTCAGCCTGATGATAGAGAACATGTTATTCCCATAATATTAAGAATTCTTTATGGAAAAATGACTTCGAGGTTAGGAGCTGATAAAAAAGGCGGTGGTCAAACAAGGAGATCTCTAGTAATGAGATACTTAGCTGGTTGTAATGAGAATGAGTTAAAAATGTTTATTGAAATGGCATTCTCCCATTTGAAAGAATACCTGGCAATGGAGCCAAGACAGATACTTGAAAGTACTATAGCTACTTTAGATCTGAAATCAATAACAAGTCCCGGAAAACTACATAGTATTTTGAATTTGTTTGAAGTAGTTAGAGAGTATTTTGGTGGATATTTGAAAAATGAGTTGTTGACTGAACTATTTAAAATATTCTATGCAGTGTGTTCGTTAGTAGGTGTAGTTCTCGCGCAAGGCAATAAGGTTCATGTCGGATTCACTAAAGTTATGAAAAACCTCAGAACATTATGTTTGGGAACACTGAGGAAGCTGTTTGACCAGTTCCATGAATATGCATGGAGTAAGGATGAGCTGTATGTTATTTATGAGACTCTAATTTGGCCGTTGATTCCAAAATTACATATTGAAGGAATTCATACACCTACAGCATTAATGAAACTGCTGAATACTTGGTGTCAAAATCCTAGATATTATGTACTGTTAGTGACAGTTTCTGAAAAGGATAACACTTTATGCCCATTGCCTGCGTTGTTTCAATTACTGCTAGCACCAAAGACAAGCCCTGGTGTCTTGAACACTGTTTTGGATATGATAGAGAAACTGTTGACTTTAACGGAAGATAACGAGGAAAAAGAAGTGCCTCCGATAGAATCATTTAATGTCCTGCCCATTACTGACAGTAAAAGCATCACGAATGTCAATGAAATTAATTTCGGAAGCACAATTTTGATTCCGCACATTCCAAGTATTTTGGAAATAATGAAACGGCGTATAGCAAATTCAGCAAAATCAAATACTGTAAACAGAAGGGACTTGCTCATACTATCAAGGGTGACAGAACTAGTGACAACACCCGAGTTATGTGATGAACTATTGAATCTGCTATTGCCAATATTGGTCAAGAAGGTGTGCATGAATATGGCGGAAGACAATATGGAGCATGCTGTGACGACCATAATAAACTTGTTGGGTCACAGCACTAATCCCCAAACGTACATAAAGAACATAGCAGTTCTATTTAATAAAGTTTCACCAGTAGATGTGCGGAAACTTTTGATCAAACTACTTTCAACTATTGCTGAAAACGCAACTAAAAACAAAGATGTTCTAACCAGAATAGCTAGTATAATTACTGAAATGAACGCATACAATAAGAGGTGGATTGAGCAGCCAGATTTTGATCGCAGAATAGACGCTTACAAAAAAATATATCAGCTCTCAGAGAACAACGAAATCGACTTAGATCTCGCAATTCTGATTGTCAATAACTGTTTTTATTTTATTCGGACAGAAAAGGATATAGGTCTAAGAGACGGAGCTGGGCTGTGTTTGAAGAGAATACTTCCGAAATTGCTGTCAAAGTACTGGTCTATGACTGATGGTCAATTCCTTGTTAGAGATACAGTATTGTCACTTATCTCCTCTGGAATCAGAGACACGAAAAATGAATTCCTCAGAAACGAAAGTATTGCATTACTTGGTGAATTAGCTAGAGAATCACCCGATGCAGATGTGGTACTGTCAGATCTAGCTCATCTGGCTAATAAGGAGGATGTGGAAGTCGATTTCTTTGAGAACATGTGTCATTTACAGATGCACAGACGCGTACGAGCTTTACTCAAGTTCTCTAAAGTTGCCAAAAAAGTTACTAAATGTCCCACTCCTAGGACACTTACAAATTTCATTCTACCCTTAGCAACTACGTATATTTGTGACGACAAATACACAGACAAGAATACGCTGATAGATGCGTGTATCGAAGTCATTACGACTTGTTGTCGTCTACCTCCATGGTATCATTACGAAGTTATTCTTAAAACATACTTGAACAAAATGCGTCATTCAACGGAACACCAGAAACAGTTGACACGAATACTAATCGGGATTCTAGACGCTTTCCACTTTGATTTCTCAAAAGCTAAGAACATTGATTTGCCTAAAGCTTTGACCACTAATATTGAAACGGGGACGATTGGAATAGGTAGGAAGAAAAACAAAAAGGAAAATAAAGACCAGACAGAGGAAAATACTGCAGAAGATAAAGACACTCAGTCGGAAGAAGTTGAAATAAAAGAAAATGAGATATCAGAACAGGAAAAAGCAGAGATTGATGTAGAATCAGAATTAAAAGCAGCAGATGACGAAGCTGAAAAAGACGATTCATCAAAAGTAGTTTCTGAAGTGCCAGCATTTGAAAGGATAACCAGTGTTTCGCCATCAGTTGCTAAGAGAATTATCAAATCTCTCTCGGCCGGTCTACTACCACAATTAAGCAGGTGAGAGACTTCAACAAAAATACTTACAAATTTAAACTCAAACAAAAACACTCTCGTTATGAATTAATTGCAGTTACAGATATCTACAGACAGTTGAAAATAAGCTTAATTTGAGCCATATTAAAATGTTATCTATTGTACTTTCGTTTCCCTTTCTATTTATTATATACCTTTTCACGTCGCTCTGTTTAGATCATCCGTTCTGCAGATGTAAGGACACTTCTAATCACGCTCCTCTCGTGCTGTAAACGTTTCGTTCTAGCAAATTCAACGAGACGTTCAGTATTTTCGAGAGCACCTTTCAAAATGTTAATAACTGCTCCCACTTCCAGGGCGATAGGCAAGATGTCGGATCACGAGGAGTCTCACAAAGTGAACCGCCGCCGCACGGGGCTGGAGCGGCAGCACGAGGACGTGCTGCGCGTGCCCGTCGCGCTGGCGCTGGTGCAGCTGCTGCGGCGGCTGCCCGGGGACCCGCTGCGGCACCAGCTGCCGGGGTGAGTCTAATGTTACCGATCGGGATGAAAAATAGCAAAATAACCGTCTTATCATGGTCATCATTTCAGCCATAGGACTTCCGATGGTTATCCCCTAATGACTTTCAGATTGGCCGGTTGGATGCGGCCGGCGTCCAGCGGCTTTTTGCAACCTTCACTAGGTCGTCTGTCCTTCTTGTGGGTGGACGACCTACCAGGGGCGTGCATTGAATTTTGGGCTGGGTAGGCACTAGGCAGTAACATCATCACAAAAAATCTTGCTATCAAAATCAATTATTTTAAATAAGACTTACCAATTTTAGCGTTTCGAGGCGGGAATATATAATTTTTTAAGGCAGTGAAGAGTTTTATGGAGCACCACAAATATCACAAAAAATGCATGAATTATCATAACATGTCATTTTATTGATATTTATAGTGCATAAAAGTCATTCCCTAGTTATCACTTTTTCGCGCTCCTATAACCAGTCTGTAATCTTTCATCATGTTTGCACCGATAAGCTTATTAAACTGCACTTTATTTAAGAAACTTCATTGTTTGGTAACAAAAACATAACTTATCACGAGAGGTAAACAAACAACAAATTGGCGGCTTCGTCGTTTTTGTCGACTTAACTTAATTATCTAGTTTTATGAGTTTGTTATTTGTGAAGACGCCCTTCAGATAGGTGGAAATATTTAACGTCTTCGGTGCGGGGAAAAATATGGCTGAGCTGAGACTCAGCTTCCAGAGTTCGAAAAAACTGGTGCGGTGGGACAAAAATGGATATTATGATGTCCCCGCGTTTTGTGGACTGTAATTATTATAGGATTTTGAGAGAAGTAATTTATTTTATGAAACGCGCACGGTAAAACAGGTGAACTACAATAAGTGGAGGTTGGTTGGCAGCCATATAAGAGGGATATTTAAAAGAGAGATGCACGCCTACCTTTGTCAGCAATGTCCTCGTCAGCCTCGTCCTCTCCTTATATGTTTGGCCTGCTCCAATCCAGGGTGAAGATGGTCTCGCGGTCGCGGTCCTCGTAGACGCGAGTAACACGTAGTGATCACTTCACCAACATTTCACTGCTTAATATTTAAAACACACTTCAATATTTTACACTAACGGATGCATGCAGATTCACTGCTAATGGCGCGGCGGCGGAAAACGTACTGGTTCAATTGTTCTTGAAAGTCAATGTTCTAGAATGTTCTTTACTCCCAGCACCCCAGCAGGACGTCATAAGAGAGACGCAAGATGCGGTAGGCGTGCGGTGCGAAAGGGATAGATTGGAGTAGAAGAAGAAAAGAATGACTGCCAACGTCATAAATTCAAAATAGAGGTGCGCGGAAGAAAGTGTCATGCGCGATTAGGCACGGAGGTTTTATGCACGAAAATAATTATGTATGGCGGAACCATTCCCCCCCGACCTTAAAGGGTTACCTTTAAAGAAAGAAATTTTAATTGCGGATAAACTCTACTAATTAAATACGTAAAACGGGTCTGTTCTAATCGTAGAATCAGATACCTAAACATTAACACTAAATTATAATTAAAACTAGGATATAATTATGTATGCAGTGAACTGCTCTACAATCACTGACTAGGCAATGGGCACAATCGGACAACCGGGCGCACAAAGCTCCCCTTGCTTGTCTCCACGGTGACTACACGCGTTGTTCCATCCTTCGAGGGATGAACAGCTTCGACTACACCGAGAGGCCATGAAAGCGGCGGAGCGTTATCTACGATTATAACCACCACTGATCCGAACTGGATCGGAGTGGATGGTACATTCCACTTGGCTCTGGACTGCAATTGATGCAAATACTCGACTCTCCATCGCTGCCAGAATGACTGGACCATCTTGTCTAAAAGCGAATGTCTCTCGAACAAATTTACTGATTCTACATGCGGCGCGGGTAGTGAGAAAAGCGGCGCCGTATGAAGAAAATGAGCAGGCGTGAGCGCTGACGGCTCCGCGGGGTCGCTGCTAAGCGCAGTGAGTGGACGCGAGTTTATAAGTGCCTCGACTTGCGTAAGTACCGTCAGCAGCTCTTCATAAGAGAGTATCTGCTGGCCGATAACCTTGAACAGGTGAGCTTTCACTATCTTTACCATACTCTCCCAGGAACCCCCCCAGTGTGGACTTCCGGGCGGTATATGTTTAAATTCAATGCGGCTTTCCGAAAGCTCATGTTCAAGATGTGGGCGATATTCATCGAGGAACCTATAAAGGTCGCGCAAGTAAGAGCGACATCCTACAAAATTAGTGCCGTTGTCGGTGTAAAGACACTGCACCGGACCGCGGCGCGATACAAAACGCTTCAGCGCAGCGAGGAAGTTAACCGTGCTCAATTCTGTAGCTACTTCTATATGCAAGCAACGCGTAGTAAGACATGTAAATATACAAAGCCATGCCTTGCGACTTTTGACGCCTCTACCCCGAACAGGTGTATATTGTAAAGGCCCTGCGAAGTCACACCCTGTATGTGAATATGGTTTGTCAACTTTATTGACGCGGTAACTAGGCAAATCTGCCATTATTGGAAATATTGGACGCGGTTTCGCTCTAAAGCACGTGTTGCACTTATGGATGCGATGACGAATAACTCTTCGCGCAGCCAGTATCCAATAATTATTCCTAAGTAAGGACATTAACAATTCGGGGCCGGCGTGCAAATGTTTCTTATGGTAATAATCAATTAGTACATCGACCACGTGATCATGTCGTGGCAGTACACACGGGTGCATTTGCGAGTAGTCGATAGCGGCGTTAGATAACCGGCCTCCGACGCGGATTATGCCGTTATTATCAAGAAACGGTTTTAATTTTTGCAAGGCGGGAGAACAAACTTTATTGTTTTTCAATTTGTTAATATCTTCACTGAAGTGAACATGTTGTAACGCGAGTAATACTTTATTCTCAGCAAAATTTAAATCTGACCGAGTGACGGACGTATTGCGCGGTAATAATTTTATAAACCTATATAGGTAAACAACAATACGCAATAACTTCGACCACGAAGATATGCGTTGGGCGAGTGTATAGATCAGCGACTCAGTCGCGTTTGTAGCGGTTATAGTATGTGCGAGCGGTTTTAAATCAGGCACCTCAGTGACGTCGTCACTATTAAGCTCCTTAATAGGCCGCTCTGATGGATTCTTTAAAGCCCACGGCGGTCCATTAAACCATAGGGGATGGTTATTTATCATCGCGGGAGATAAACCGCGCGATAGGCAATCAGCTGGGTTTTCTACCCCGGCTATGTGATGGAAACAGCTGGCGGGAATGTTGTCGATAACTTTCACGACGCGATTCGCGACGAACGTTTGCCAGCGGTGTGGCGAGGAATTAAGCCAGCACAAGACGACTCTAGAGTCAGTAAAGGCGAACACATTCGATATTTTATAGCGCGGTTCAAAATTGTCAAGCACCTTCCGCATCAGCTTAGACATGAGAACCGTCGCGCACAGCTCTAACCTTGCTATAGAAACCGTTTTAAGCGGCGAGACCTTCGACTTGGCGCATACAAGCCTAACGGACCTATCGGTACCATTTATGACCTGTAAGTATATGACGCAGCCGTAAGCACGTTCGCTCGCATCTGAAAACCCTATAAGATTAACTACGCAATTCTGCACTACCCCAAGATGCCGCGGAATACGTATATCGTTTAGTGCAGGTAACTCTCTGCAGAACTGATTCCATAGAACCACGATGCGTTGCGGTGGCGTCTCATCCCAGTCACATTTTAATAACCAGAGCTCCTGAATAAGGAGTTTGGCATATAATATGACGGGCGCTACTAAACCCATGTTGTCCCATAAGCGCGCGACGACGGACAAAATACTACGTTTAGTACATTCTGCTTCCGGTGTGGCAACCTTAAAATTAAAAACATCATCTGACCTGTCCCAATGTGTACCTAGAATTTTATGAGGAACCGCCCTATCAATTTCAAGATCAGCAGAGGCACGATGCGATGCGGGAATGGCTCGTAGAACATTAGTAGAGTTGCTGGTCCACTTGACGAGATCAAATTGACCGCTTTTGAATAAGTCAACAAGCTCCATGCAAGCGGCTACGGCGACTGCTTCATTGTTCTGCGGCGAATCTTCAGCCATAATGCTAAAACAGACATCGTCCATGTATGTACACGTGGATGCGATGGCAACTGCTGTAGGAAACCTATGCCCTTCATCAGTGATTATCTGATGCACAACGCGGACTGCGTGAAAAACACTAGACTTCATTCCAAAACAGACTCGAGCGAACTCGTACACCGATATTGGATCTTGCGGATGAAATCTGAAAAGAATTCGCTGATATTTGCGGTCGGATTCGTGCATACCGATTTGCAGAAACATCTGCCGACAGTCAGCGGAAACCGCGATTTTAAACAAGCGGAAATTTAAAAGTATAGAACTTAAATCACCCTGTATGTTAGGGCCAGAATGTAGTACTTCGTTTAGTGACAATCCCGTGCTGGTTTTACTGCTGGCGTCTAAGACCATGCGTACCTTTGTAGTGGTCCTGTCTTCACGCTGCACGCAGTGATGCGGGACAAAATAGGACGCGGCTGCGGAAATATTATCAATTGGTCCTAGTTCGGTAATATAGCCTTTATCAACGTATTCACGAATGATATCGTTGTAGGCGACGCGTAGCTTGTTCGTCGACTCCAGTTTCCGTTCCAGACACAGAAAACGTCTATGTGCCGTGGAGTACGAATCTCCTAATTTATGTACATCGTCGCTAAAAGGCAAGGCAACTGTATACCTACCACTACTATCACGAGTAGTGGTGGCGCAGAAATGATTCTCACATTCAAGATCCTCTTTACTGTGGGCGGGCGGAGCGTAAATATCCTCAAGTTCACAAAACCTCTTAAGAATGTGGTCCAATGAACCTTGGACAAGAGCGCAAGAGGCGGAAGTAGACTTACATGGAAGCAGAGCAGGAACAGGACCCATTATAATAAACCCTAACACCGTTTGTATAGCGGGCGGTATTCCACGTACATTGCTATGTACCGTACCAGGTAGCAACAAGTGCGCAAACATAGATGCACCAAGAAGTATGTGCACCTCAGCGGGCGAGGCGAATGTGTCGTCTGCGAGCGGGAGCGCCTGAACGTGTGCGAACGCCGTCGCATCCACGGGCACCGTGGGCAAGTTATCAGTGATGCGGTCGACAATGAGTGCCGAAACGTCAAAATGAACATTATTAGAAAATCGCGAAAATATTCTAAAGTCCGTGGAACCTCTAATAGATTTTTCGGAACCACCAAACCCTCGTACGACCATCTGCGTATTTTTATCGCAACTCAAACCTAAACGTGAACAACATTCGTTTGTTATAAAATTACTCTGCGACCCCGAGTCTAACAAACATTTTACTAAATGCGAGTTGCCGTTGCTATCAAAAACAATAACTTGAGCGGTTGACAAGAGTATAGTTGTGTGCGGCATACATTGAGCGGCGCGATCGTCATTACTCGACACGCTCTGAGACCGCGCGGCGATGGATGTGTGCAGCGACTCGCTTATCGGCACGGTGGAAGGCACGTTCCTTGGCGCGCTTGTTGGCGGAAGAACACTATGCAAAGGTGCAGGTTCGATTCCATACGCGTGCAACATTATGTTATCGCGCGATTGCTGAGCGGTTTGATTGTCTGCCTTATTAAAATGCAATAACGAGTGATGTTTTTGTTGGCAACTGCGGCATTTAAGATTTGAATTACATTCGCGGGTTCTATGTTTCAAACTTAAGCAATTTACACATGCATTGTTATCTTTCACAATTTTAAATCGCTCAGATGGCGTTAAATTATTAAATTTAGGACACTTAAAGAAGTGATCATGCACAAAATTATCACAAAGACATTTTTTGTGTGAGGCTGCGACGGCCACATAAGTTTGCGGGTTAGGTGCATGATTGCGTTGCGGTTTATTTGTATTATTACTTCGCGAAGAATGAATACTACTTGTTGTACCTGAATGCATGTTATGGTATATCCTATACTGACGCCTAATAAAGTCAGTCAGTTGACCAAATGTCGGTAGGTTTACGTCGCGATACTGCGATTCGAACGCGCGGATCGTTTCTTCATCTAACTTCTTCAATGCGATGTGCAACATAATGTAATCTGTCAAGTTATCGAGCTTAAGATTTTTAAGTGCATTGGCAGCGGTAATAAACTGATCCATAAATATCTGAAACTTAGATGAAGAAGCGGGACCATTCAACTTGAGATTTAACATCTGATCTAAGTATGTAGACGCAAGCGTACGCGTATCTTGGTACCTATCAATAAGACATTTCATGATCATTTGATAATTATCAGCACATGGCGTGATACCAGAAAACACTACCTGGGCTTTAGTCGAGAGCTTCCCTATCAAATAGTACAATCTCTCAGCATCAGTCAGCGATGGATTGTCGTGTACCATGGACTTAAAACTCGCGTAGAATAAAGGCCAATTTCGAATGTCACCGTCGAACGACATAATTTCGATTGGTGGCAGCGATGGCGGTCTACATTTTATACCTATCTGGTCACTACTACTACTGCCTTTCTGATCAATGTCCACCCTCGAAGGTGTAGGTTGCGACTGCCTCAAGACACGTTTGATACGACAATATAGGTCGTCGAAAGAAATCAGCTGCTGAAAGTTAGGTCTAGCGTCGGGATTACTTTTGAGAAGTGCCCGATTGTACTCATTGACCACCTGTTTAAATTCAGACCGAATGTCATCAATCGTTTCAACAGAACATAGAAAACTTTCCATGCAGTCTTTACTAGTGTGAGCCTTCTGCGAGTTCTCATACACTATTTGAATAAACTCAAAAAGGGTACTTCGTCTAGTTTCTAATAAAAGCAACTCAGTAATACTCTCGTCTTTTGACGCCATATTGACAGGCAATCAAAACTATTATTGAAACAAAATAGGTATTGAAGTATGCCTACGTATCTTAGCGAGGCTAATGGCTCACACAGTAAATAAACAAGTTACGTACGTTATAATATTGAAAATATAATTATACTAATAAAAATTATTAGGTATTTTATTCTTCGAATAGAAATAACACAAAGGTATGTACCCAACTCAGACAAATCGCGGGAATTCAATAATTAATAATTTGACTAATAGGTAACTCCTATAGGGGCGGTAAGGGAAAGAGGTGAAAAGGTATTTAGGTAGGCTAGACGAATCTAGATTCTATACTAAATATACCAGATAATAAGCGGGATATCCCTAGGGATTTAAACGGAGTACGTATATCCGGCTCGAAGGACCAAAATGAAGACGCCCTTCAGATAGGTGGAAATATTTAACGTCTTCGGTGCGGGGAAAAATATGGCTGAGCTGAGACTCAGCTTCCAGAGTTCGAAAAAACTGGTGCGGTGGGACAAAAATGGATATTATGATGTCCCCGCGTTTTGTGGACTGTAATTATTATAGGATTTTGAGAGAAGTAATTTATTTTATGAAACGCGCACGGTAAAACAGGTGAACTACAATAAGTGGAGGTTGGTTGGCAGCCATATAAGAGGGATATTTAAAAGAGAGATGCACGCCTACCTTTGTCAGCAATGTCCTCGTCAGCCTCGTCCTCTCCTTATATGTTTGGCCTGCTCCAATCCAGGGTGAAGATGGTCTCGCGGTCGCGGTCCTCGTAGACGCGAGTAACACGTAGTGATCACTTCACCAACATTTCACTGCTTAATATTTAAAACACACTTCAATATTTTACACTAACGGATGCATGCAGATTCACTGCTAATGGCGCGGCGGCGGAAAACGTACTGGTTCAATTGTTCTTGAAAGTCAATGTTCTAGAATGTTCTTTACTCCCAGCACCCCAGCAGGACGTCATAAGAGAGACGCAAGATGCGGTAGGCGTGCGGTGCGAAAGGGATAGATTGGAGTAGAAGAAGAAAAGAATGACTGCCAACGTCATAAATTCAAAATAGAGGTGCGCGGAAGAAAGTGTCATGCGCGATTAGGCACGGAGGTTTTATGCACGAAAATAATTATGTATGGCGGAACCAATTTGTTCACCGCATTTGTTTACGCTTCAACTATTACAACAACTAACTTTTAACCACTTAACACAAGTTTAATCAAGAATATTGTTAAAAATCTATATTGCTATATTTGAGGTTACATTTGAAATCGTAAATCACAGATCACTAAACTTGTTCCGAATTGAGCCAAAATAAACTTTGGCGTATCTAAACCCTGCTAATTAAATGTGTTCGAGCACGCCAACTAGGAAATGATACTATTTTTGCCTTATCCACAAATGAAAATTTACTAAAGGGGTTGGCGCGTAATTTGTCTAAACAAATAGAATGCTCATTACATACTGTACATTGCAGTTTCTCCATTGTATAAGCACAACAACACAGCACTGAACTCCGAAAACTATAATAGCACTCAAAATAAATAGTGTACGATCAGTAAGAACATAAATAATTTTCCAAAACACTCGCGCGATGAAAGCCAAAGCAAACTAATGAAAAAAAAAATGGCTGATCAAAACTTACTATCAAAACAATGTTTACATTACTTTTATAGAAAACAATTTTGCAACCAGTTTATTAATCGTTTTTAAATGTTTAATTCGTCACTGTGAATACAATTAGGATGTTATTATTTAAAATTTACATAAAATACGACATATTTTGACTGGACGCGGAAGTATTTCTCTAGTGCGCCAATGCATGCGCTACTAGCGCCGTCTGGTGTGAGAAGCACAGGTAGCGGAGCCTACTACTGGAAAACTTTGCTAAATGCGAATGACTACATCATCTAACTGTCATGTATGAAAAGTGTGTCATCTTGATTTTGGTCGGGTTTTCAATATTGAAAAAAAAAGGATTTTTCAAACCGTGTTCTTATGCGTACAGAATACGTAGGTGTGTGTTAAAATTAAGGAAATGTGCGTGAATTTATAGGCTCTCTTGCCGCCGCCTACTATAGGTATATTGCATAGAAACGATCGAAGTTGCGCGCGAATTGCGTGCATTAGTTACGAATAAGTTATGTAGACGAAAAAAATATTACATATACTTTAGTAAAGAGGTAGATTGACAAATAAAAAAGATGGTTAGCTGTTCTGTAGGATTTACTAAGGTAGGCTCTGCATAACAGCCTATATGGAATGCACGCCACTGCGACCTACGTCCTACGTCTAGGTAAAAAAGTTGCCCTTAGCGAGCTCGTGATGGCCCTTGTTCTAACAATCTTGTGTGTTTTTACAAGCTTTATATTTTTACATCTCTCATGTTTGCTTTTTTAACCGTTACAATTATCGGTACATTCGTGTCTCTTGAACTCTTGAAATTGAGCCCGCCAGCGAATTTGTTGTCCCAACGAATATTAAATTAGATTGTTTTCAAATTGAAAATATTACTTCGAAAGCCTAAAATTAAAGTCCGTTTTTCTTCGCTTGACGAATATTGTATTTAAACTGTAATGTAAACTGATATTTTTGTATAAAGATATGCTAAGATTTGGCATGGATTGGATCTTTTTATAAAAATATCAGTTTAATTTTCAGAGTAAAAGAACAAAAAAAATTTTGTTATGTATGATTCATAAATATAGCAGGTTATTATTTTTGTGTCTGTTTTATTTTTAGTTTAATTTCGACAAAAAGAAATGTCAACATTGTTTACAGTATTCAACAAGCAAAGAAAATCGGACTGTGTAACAAAATCCAGCTTTGGTTTTACCGTACACCGCGATTCGACATTGAACGTTTACAACAATACACAGACTCAAAATTCATGTCCAAACTTTTGCTTTTGTTTCAGTATCATCGTAAAATTATGTTCCTTCTTAAAATCTCCATTGAAACAAGTGCGCATCACAGCTAGAGATATTGTTAAGAAAATTATGATCACCGTCGGCTCGTCATATCTAGGAATCTTACTTGAACATTTAACCTTGTTGCTAACGAAGGGATTCCAATGCCATGTTTTAGTTTCTACGATACACACTGTATTGGATGCTTTAAAATCTGACTTCAAATCTGGGGAACTGAACGATAATTTGGACTACATATTGGATGTTTGTACAAATGACTTATTCGGTGCTTTATCTGAAGAGAAAGAGGTGAACAAATTACACTACAAAACGCCAGAAGCAAAGCCTAGCAAGAAAAGCTACGTAACTCTCATGATTGTGTCTCAAAATATAACAGAGACTTGCCTAATCAATCTTCTTTTGCCTTTCAAAGAGGTATTACAGAAACACCACTCTAAAAAGATTGTCCTAAAAGTGCAAGAGGCTCTCATGCACATATCAAGTGGTTTAGTCACTAATAAATTTATCGATATCGAGTCTTTGTTTATTTTCCTTCACGGTATCGCTTCCGACAGCATTCCAGAATTTGTGCTAGGCGCGCCTAAAAGAGAAATAACTGAGGCTCAAAAAGAAAAGATGCTCAGAGCAAAACCAGATTGTTTCATCATTCCCGAAACACCTAAGCGAAGCAGAGAGGCACAAGGGAAGAATGTCAAAACTTCTGGCAAAGCCAACTCCCATGTTTTAGTCGAATTCAGTTTGAATATACTCTACGTTATATTGAAAAGAGAGAAGGTCCCAAGAATGGAATGCAAGGCGTTTGTAGACCCACTTATACCTTTGCTAGTTGATTCGTTGAAAAGTGACCATGTCAAAGTGACGACAGTAGCAATGAAATGTATATCGACTCTTTGGACTATCAGAGTAAGTACACCGACCTTGGAAGAAATGGTACAAGATGTGGTGAAAACGATATTCTCGATATTGCACAAGTACGCAACCTTTGAGATTAGTAAGCAGAATGATAATTACCATCTAGTCAGGAATGCATTTAAGGTGAGTGTCTGAGAGTGAGGTTTCTGGTGTTAATTTCAAAAAAATATCATCGATTGAATAGTGCCTTCTAATCGTATATTTTTGCGGAAATATAGTGGCATTTATTAGATAAATTCTGTATGTCCACAAAATCCTTTTTTATTGACTAAAATTTTTGGATTCCATCAGAAATTAATTTGTAACTGCGACCTGAAACAATGAAAATAATTTTAGATTTTATAGTTTACATAATTGAATAAATATTTCTTTTTTGATACATTATACATTTATATATTTATTTTAGGCAATAACGGTCCTAATAAGAAACGTGAAGTACTTCAAATTAGAAGCGGAACAGCTCAAAACCTTGCTTCTATATGCCGAGGAAGACTGTCAGGACGACGAGCGGCAAGCCAACTCGTTCTCTTTACTGAAGGCGATATTAGAAGCGAAGCTCGTCTCGACGGAACTACATGAGGTCATGCAGAAAATATCTAGAATTTGTATACTGAGTGAATCTGCTAAATCTAGGTGAGTAAATTTGGATTTGTAATACAAGTCAGCGATTTATTGACAGAGAACCATAATTTCTCTTTATCAATGTTAATACGAAACGAGGTCAAACGGCAAAAGACCAAAGTAATGGAGATAGTCCAAAAATGTAGCAAGCTTAAGTGGCAGTGGGCCGGCCACATCTGTCGAACCGCTTAGAGGTGGAGTAAACGGGTTCTCGAGTCGAGACCACGCCTCGGCAAACGTAGTGTAGGACTCCCCCCAGCGCCCCCAGCTCGATGGACCGACGACCGTAGGAAGATGGCTGGCAGTGCCTGGATGAAAAATGCGAGAGGTCGTGCTCTTTGGCGCTCTTTGGGGGAGGCCTACGTCCAAAAGTGGACTGCAATAGGCTGATATGATGATGAATGTAATACTTGACAGCAGGTTTCCCAAAAAATTCATACAATTCTTGGGTTGATAATGAAGTTGAAATTTTGAAGATTACTCGACTAAATCCAAGATTAATATTTGTTAAATATGTAGTTTAAAATTGTTTCAAGATTCCCTTTCTGCCGACTTCAAACATCCCTTGTCGCACTGCAGTTTGTCTATGCCTAAAATCGTTGTTTCATTCGTTCGTTTTAACTACAAATACCCTTCAATTGTTCCAGGGAAGAAGCCCGCGCCATTTTCGTTACGTACCTGACGAACTACTCGCCCGGTAAGAAGATGGAGAAGTTTATCCAATTCTTCGTCTCCCAGCTCAACTTCGAACTGCAGCACGGCCGTGAATCATCCCTAAAGTTTCTTGACATGATTATCAATAAGTTCCCAGTGGTGAGTGAGTTGAGGTTCATAATAACGCAGTCTCTAAAAACAACAAGCTGTTGTTGTTATCAACATCAGAGAGAGGGCGGTTTGATACAATATGTATAGCACATTGATTCACAAAGAATTAAAAGAAACACCAGAAGGGATGTGTAACAATAAAAGTGTCGTGATTGGTTGGTACCATAACTACCATACAATGCAATGTATGCCTGTGTCCGCTCTTCTTTTAAGTTTTGATTTTTTTCGGATATATTATTTTCACTTTAGCCTTGTAGATAGATGTCTAAGTTCGCATGATCAAATTATTATCAATTTTCTATGGCAAAACTTTCCCAAATATACGTGTTATTTTTGATTTTCTAAAAATTGGGGATACTACTAATAAGACTTTCCAAAAGAACAATATCGTAAAAGATTATAAAAAAAATAATTACTTATAAACTAGTTTTATGCGCTTGAAATGACCGAAAATAAAAACCTTCACAAAAGAACACGTTGCATGACAATCTTACGATTCGATTCGATTAACTTTTATTAACAATAAAAAACAAACAATTTCTTTAAAAAAAACGCTGACGGCTAATTCTAACAAAATTATCTTTTCTTTGTTATCATAAGTATACAAACCCTAATGTATTTTACACTTATAAAAATTTACTCTGTATTTAAAACTCTCACAAAAAGACGAAGAAGAAGAAAGACCTTACGATTCGACTCGACTAACTTTTATCAATTCGTAGCAATCAGTAGTCAAAACATTTACTAGCAACAACTTGTTCCATACTCGCCACCACCACAAACCACCTCATAGTTGAGGTGAGGCCTGTGCTCTGCATTAGGCCGTATAAAGCTATTATTTATGAAAATATGTATGTTCGCAAAAATCTGCACTTATTTTCCAAAAAAAATTACATACATAAGTAAAATACGCGGCATAAAGATAAACTTGTCATTCCAAATTTCAGATTGCACAAGGTAGGGTTTTTTTTTTCAATTCATAGGAAAATGTATTCGTATTTTTAATAAATTACCACAATCCATTGCTGAACTACCAGTATTTGAAATTAAATTACATGTTAAGATTATTTTAATGAAAAACGGTTATGACACCGTTAGTGATTATATAAATCATAAAATTAGGTGAATTTTAAACTGCTAAGCTCGCACCAAAACTTGTTAAAATATTAATTTTAATAGAGGCTGATAACATTGACCGAGTTTCTTGTGCTGCCTCTCGGCACTAGCCCACAAATTGTCCCGAAGCAGTGGGAGGGCAAAAAGAATATTGGGACGTGTAAAAGTGCTTTTAATGGCCTATTTGCAAAAATAAATGATGTTGATATTTGTTTTTCCAAGCAACAACTATCAAAGCACGGCGACTACCTGCTCCTGGCGCTGGGCGCGTCGATGCTGAACGACGCCGCGCCCCCGTGCCGCGCCGCCGCGGCCGCGGGCCTGCAGGCCATGCTGCGCCGGCTGCCCGCGCTCGACAGGAACAAACTCTTCGACTTGGTGCTCACGTTCTTCCAGGACACCCAGGTGAGCGGGTTGCATACTCTGTACATATCTGGCCAGGGACACTGAATGAGTAATTAACAATAGAAACAAAATAAATGTTCCTCCTTCCTAATATTGCGCTGCCCATCAGGGTCCATAGAGATACCATAAAACTTTGTTACACCTTCTGTATCTTATGGAATGCATTAAAATTATTGAGTATTGGGATGTGTAGGCCACTCCCACGCAACAACTTCGGCAGAACAAGGGCACAATTGAGTATTTGAAATTTTGCAGAAGAGCCATTTTAAGTTTTTTTTGCATTTAGTATCAAGAGCATACTGATATTGCGAGCATATTGATTATTCTTTTAAATATGTTCAACAATTTCAACAATTTCACTCGTTTAGTTAGAACATTAGTATTTTAGATATTTTTAAACTAATATTATATTTTTACAGCCAATCCATTTCGAACTCGCCGCCCAACTGTGCACGCGGTTTGTTAACGTCGAAGGCGACGATTTCAAGAGCCGACTGAACACGATCCTCTCTCTGGTCAGCAGCAAGATACTTCTTCTCAGCAACGACATCACCGAAGGTCGCTTCGTGAAGATGCGCATCGAGCAATCGGACGACAAAACCGATGAGGAGAAACAAAAAGAAAAAGACCACAGTTTGATACAAATTTTAAACCTTATTGAAATGATAACAGTGAATTGTAGTTCTAGTCTACAAGATAAGAAGTTTGTAAGTGACTTTGATGACATAGCGCAGCAATGCCAAACGTTATTGGCCTACCCTCATTCGTGGGTTAGATTACGCGCTGCGAAGATTATTGGAGCGATTCTCACTGCTGTTAATGTGGAAGAATTGGACGCAGTGGTAAAGAAAAAGGTTGAGAGTGAGAGAGGTTTCATTTATTACGACACGGAGGTCACGTTGAGGAGTTTAGTGTTGGATCTGTGTGCGCAGTATACACCGTCTGTGACGAAGGAAATGGCAGAGGAGGTAATGTTAATTTGTAATTTTAAATAATTAAATATTGGATTTACATACATTGTTCTAATCCTAGGGTAAGTAGCTAATTAAATTAGAAACAACGACGGTACTACAACACCCAGACCCGAGAAAACATAGAAAAGTTCGTTTTCGATGTAGACCCGACCGAGAATCGAACCCGGGACCTCCAAAATAGCGACGACAAGTGCGGCGTACTCGCCTCTCAGCTACTCCGTAGCTGTAGTCGTCTTTGATTAAATCAGCTTTTCTTGACATCGCCAGTTAGCTTCTAGGTTTAGTAATGAAGTTTCCAAATGCATTTTGTTCTTTTTACTGCATTCATAATAACTTTTTGTGCTAGTCTGTTTTTGAACTAGTGATGCGTAAAATAGAGTGGTTTACTATCGATAAAACTGCAACGGCGATCGGCGTTGACATTAAATTATGTAATCACAATAAATACGTAAATATAAATATGCCCCAGACAATACACCAATGGGGAATATGCATATATTTTTATTTTTATTATTTATAAAACTTTAAAAAATATTGAAAAATATTGATAAATATCTGACTTACAACCTATCAAACATGCGACAACATCCGACATGTACTTTGACGTCACAGTACACGTCCGCCATAAATTTTCCAGTATAAAAGTTGTTTTAGAAAGAGACAAGTATATCTCAACTACTGTATTACGGTTTTCAAGTCAATGAAACCTTTCAGGTCACATCAGTGCTGTTCCAAATACTGAAGCTAGTCCACGGTATGTCGAGCTTCAGATTGACCACCAAATCTATAGCGGAGGAAAGAATAGAGGAAGCGGAGACCACCGCCAAAGTGAACCTACGCTGGATCTTGTTCAAGCTACGGAAAGCGATTAATGTTGAAGTAGCGAAGGCACCCAATTCCACGAATATCGTAAGTTCTATGTCACTGAATAGATTTTTAAATTTGTCCTTTACAATGAGCTAGTTTCCTGGGTCAAAAAATGATTATTCTATTTAGTCCGTCAGTTAGATTATCAAAAAATACTGGACCCATATTTTGTCTTTTGTCAATCAACCAAAAAATGGCGAAGATAAAGCGCATCAAAGTGAGCACGTGACGTCACGTCTTGCTAATAAGTGTCGCAAGGCGTGACGTTACGCGAAATTTTAACGGGCTATATCTTCATATTTTTTTGTTTGATTCAGAAAAGAAAAAATACATGTCCAATATGTTCTGTTAATTCAACTGACGGACTGATTAGATTTTTTTTAGGAAACTAGCCGATCATGATCGGGCTAACAATAATATCTGGCTGTAGTTGAAATGATAATAAAGATATAAAGCCTCTTTTGTAACGTACTTATAAAGCAACTCGAATAGAGCCCAGCACTTTAAATGACGCGTGGTTTAGAGAGATCTGTCGATGAGCTCAGTGTTTGTATATTGTTGTCTCTTTCGCTCATGCGCAAATGAAACAAATTTTTGTTTCCATTTACCAATCAGAACCCGAAATTCCGTTTTCTACCATTACAGATATCAACATATACTATTTCCAATTACAGAGAATAGCAGTATTCACAATGTGGACCCACATCATCAGTTCCCTAGAAACAGAAGATCTCCAGAAGATCATAGACGTAATACTCCCGCCGATAGTTCGCGAACTATCCGTTGGCGACGCGGGAGCGCCGGCCTCGCCTGTCAAGCAACTCGCCGCTCGACTCGGGAAGAAGCTCAGGAGAAAGATTGGGGACATTGAGTACGGGAAGCTGGTGGCGGGGGTGCAGACGAGACTCAATATAAGGAGGGCGGAGAGGAAGAAGGTCGGTACTTAGTTTTATTTTAAATAAATAAATAAAAATAACACAATAATAGCTCAAGGTTGCACAACGTGCTATCGAAAAGGCTATCCTCGGTGTTGTGATCGAATCAGAAATGAGATCCGTAAACGAACCAGTCGCTGACATAGCCAACGGATTATTAAGTTATTTATATATATATATATATATATATATATATATATACAGGGTGTAACGAAAAGGTGAAATAAAACATTAAGGGGTTATTCTACGGCTAAATTACATCAACTTTTTCTATGGGACCAACATCGAAATCTCAAAAAAAAAATTGACGTTTCCATACAAACTGATGCCAGCTGGTCGCGTTTTAGTATGGGAAAGTGTTTATTTTTTTGCGAATTCGATGTTGGTCCCATAGAAAATTTTGATGTAATATAGCCGTAGAATAACCCCTTACAGTTTTATTTCACCTTTTCGTTACACTCTGTATATATTACTAATTAAGAGGGGCACATAGCACGTAGAACTGACAGCCAATGGGGCAGAAAGGTTCTAGAATGGAGGCCACGAACCGTCAAGCGCTGCGTGAGACATCCACCTACATGGTGGACAGACGACCTGGTAAGGGTCGCAGGAAGCCGCTGGATGCAGGTCGCTTCCAACCAGCCAATCTGGAAGTCACTAGGGGAGGCCTGTGTTCAGCAGTGGACGTCCTATGGCTGAAATGATGATGATGATGAACACCATAATTTTAATGGTCTCGAAGTAAGGAATTCTCTTGTAGAATTAGGTACCAGAGAATGAATTTAGCTAGGGGTGTCTCCTAGTCCACCTAGACCCAATTAAGAAAATTTTGTTTTTTTAATTAAATTAAACCGAGAATCGAACCCGTTTGTATAAAATCGAACCCACTACGCCAACTGGGCCGTTAAAGTCAAATCTTTTTTTTATATCACTATGACTTATTAATGATCTCGATTAAAACATAGTAATAATATTTAGTAATAGTAAACTTTTTTGTTTTGGTTTCTCACTAATCGTCTTCGTTACATTTTAGGTTTTCTTGCAAGAGAAGATAAACAACCCAGAAAGGGCTGCTAAGAGGAAACTTCAATTAAAAGAAAAGAAAAAACAATCGAAGAAAATGAAGCTTGAAATGCTACACGGAAAAAGGCCTAAGGCCAAGAAGCGAAAGGCAGAAGACATAGATTTCGAAGACCAACTACTAAAAGATGACGACTGAAGTTATAAATTCAAAAAAGTTATAAAATGCAACAAAATACGTTTAGTGAAAAAACATTTTAGCCAAACCAAAAAAAGGCTACGTGAGCTACGTCCCTATTATGTTTAAAAAAAAACTATTGTCGCAATCCGCCTTTGCCCTTTGCGTTGTCAAAAGTAAGCGAGTAAGAAGTTGAAGAGGGAGCGAGAAAAGACTAACGGTTTGTCTTTTGCGTTATTTTTTTTCCAATTATGAATTGAAGTGCTAGCTTAGTAAGAGACCGTTCGTGACTTGTAATTATTTTTATTTTGACTGTTATTTTTATTCGATCTTTAGATAAACATAGTCTTGGTTTTATCGAAAACTTATGTTGTTTTGTAAATAGTAGTTAAGATTGTTACATTGCGTAATAAAAATATTTTATTAAAAATTATAAAATTACTTTGTTTCAACATTGATGAAATATTCATATACTATAGTGACGCGACACGATACTTTGGTCAAATATATAATAATCAGTAGGTAGCAATAGCGACTTACGATCCTATAAAACAGAAACACTTTTGTGGTAAAAAAATACATACAAATACTATTTTTAAAGCTAATTGACGACCTCCGTAGCTGAGAGGCGAGCATACCGGACTTGGTGTCGCTATCTCTGAGGTCCCGGGTTCGATTCCCGGTCGGGTCAATGTAGAAAAATAACTTTTCTATATTGTCTCGGGTCTGGGTGTTGTGGTACCGTCGTTGTTTCTGATTTCTGTAACACAAGTGCTTCAGCAACTTATCATAGGATCAGAGCAATGTATGTGATGTTGTCTAATATTTATATTTATATTTATTTATAAATTTATAATACTCGGTAATCGTTTTCTTTCTTTTTAAACCATTAATTCAAATTTCCGACAGTAGTTTTTATATGCACAGATGTGTTTTGTTTTTTTAGTGTTATTATAACCAAACATCATGTATATACCGTAAACTACGCAGACATGGCACGCTTTCGCAACGGATCGCAGCGGAGCGCGCCGGATCTGTGTGTAGGTTTCGCGAACCGAATTACTGATAGGAACAGTCGTATAATATAAGTCGTCAATGTATAAGCCTCAATCCTCATTGTTTTACTGTCGTTTTTTGAAAATATGAGGCCTGTTCTTTGGATTATCATACTGTCCATATTGTGTATCATCTATTGTGTTTATGTGTAGAACGATGTACTTAATCGAGTTGTATTTCGCTAACAAATCATAAAGCCTCAAGTTTGACTACCCTATTAATGTAAGAGTTCGTAAAACAGGATAAAAGTACATAATCAATTGGCATATATTTTAGTGCTGCATAAAATAACACCACAAATGGACATGGTAACAGTAAGCTTACTATAGTCGTTTCAAGATAATACTTAGGACACTTGGCAGTTTCCGTTTCACCCATACTATTTACGAAATTATTTTATAAAATATATTTTTAATCTTTGATTTATATAATTGCAAAAACAATAATCTTTGCCTCTAAAAATCTAAGCAAAAATTGCAAACCAATAATATATCTTAATAATTTAACAAATAAATTAATAGGATTTCCTAAAATACTTGATGCGTAAAACGGAACGTTTACTTATAGGGATTGACAATACACAATCGGAACTAAATCGATGAATCGGTTCGGTCGTCTTGTGAAAACCTATGCGTTGACGTCAGTAGTACGAGATCTTGTATGCGATTTATGTTATCGTTATTTTTCGCATAGTTTTTATTCTGATTTTTGTTACTGTTTTTGTAAAGTTTTCGTTATTGTTTTGCTTTTATTTGGTAAAATGCCAAAAAAAGGTAAGAAAACTTATCAAAAAGCTGTATACGGTACTCTGGCAGTAGAACATTGCAGTATATCTCTTATTTTAAATAAGTTCATTTAAATAAAAATCGAATAAACTTTCTTTGTAAACTTTCTCGATTTTCAAAAATAATCGTTTGGATTTCGTTAGGGCACATCACTATTTGTGTCAACAGGGAAGTCACGTGATGTGTCATAAGTTTCTTCTTATCTTGGAAAGGGTATAGTGAAATGAAAATATGCCCCAGACTCTGTCAACATACAAACTGCTATCATCTTGTGTAACGAGGTAGAGTTGCGAAAGCTCGCGGTCCAGTTTTTATAGTGAATCGCTGAACGCTGTCCGCCCCGGCTTTGTAAATGTGCTAGTTTCCTAAAAAAATCATAATTAGTCCGTCAGTTAGATTAATAAAAAATATTGGACACGTATTTTTTCTTTTATCAAAACAATATAAAGATATAGCCCGTTAAGTTCCGCGTGACGTCACGCCGTGCGACACTTTTTGGCACGGCGTGGCGTCACGTGCTCCCATTCCCAAACTTTGACACTTTAATTTCGAAATTTTTTGTTTGATCAACAAAAAAATGTGTCCAATATTTTTTGATATTGTAAATTTTTTTAAAAGCCTATGAATACGTTGTAAAGAAGGAAAAAAAAAAGGCAGGCGCATCATGTTGCCGGAATGTTCAGCACTTACAATTAATAAGCCTACTGTATTTATCTCTATTGAGTGTGTACATACTCTTTACTGCACACCGTAAAAGTACTACAGTACTAACCTGCCTGAACAGTGATAATAACAATCAAAGGGGATAGGAAAATAAAACAACAGTGTATAAACAAAATAATATTGCTTTATGCATTCAAAGTACAAAAGAATTATCAACACAACGTCGAACAACACCGAGAACTAAACTGTACATAACATCACAATGTAACGCCTTTTCATAAAAGTACGGGAAGCGTAGATTTACCATTTACATTAATTAGTAGGGCCGGGTCTACACGGAGCGTATTTGAAAAAAAAATAACTTTAATAATCAACATTCTCGAAATAATATGTATAAGAGCGCTGTCCTTATGTGAAAAAAAAACTTTAAACCATTACATATCATTTTATAAATCTTTTGAAAAAAAAAACAAACGCATTTGAGCATAGTTTTTTTTTCTATCTGATTGTAAACAAACATGCTTATTAATAAGCATGTTTGTTTTTTTTTCTATTAGTTTTTTTTTCTATCTGATTGTAAACAAACATGCTTATTAATAAGCATGTTTGTTTACAATCAGATAGAAAAAAAAACTATGCTCAAATGCGTTTGTTTTTTTTTCAAAAGATTTATAAAATGATATGTAATGGTTTAAAGTTTTTTTTTTGAAACAAACATGCTTATTAATAAAACAACTTTTTTAATTTGCAAAGTAATATTTAATAAAAAGCGGCCAAAGATGGGTTCCTTAAGCCAATAAAACTGATCTGTCACACACATTTATTGATTGACTTCAAGTGTGTTCTGACTCGTATGGTTGTACGAGTTACAACACTCAAAACTCTCATCGTACCGATTGTATAGTATTGACTGGTATTGTTAAGCTGTAAACTAAACAATACTTTTGACAGTGCGCAATTTATTGATATGAGTATCAAAATTTAAAAACACTGTTCTACTCATTTAAACAATTTACTTTTACTACGGGACCAATTACTATTAAAAAGTCACCCTGTATAGTGTAGCCATAAACTCAAATAAACTATCGATATTATCGAAGTTCACAGAACATCAAAACTCAACACTATCGATAGTTTTGTAATATCAATAGTTGATAAATTTTGGATACTATCGATAGGCATAGACTGTAGTTTTTTTCGATTGTTTTACCATCGATAGTTCGGCAACACTATTTGGGTTCGTTCCTGTTTTAATTCTGTGCAGTTCATGCAGTCGCAAAGAAAATATAATCACTATGTTCTCCGTCGGTCCTGTGTAGACCGAGCCTAACTTAGGCGCCCGCCTGTCTCACAGGCTAAATGACCGCTTAGGTACATCGCTCACAAACCATTATTTCTTATGAATGACTAACTAAGTAGACTAGATTAGTAAAACAAAGCATTTGCATTTATTTGAACAAATATAACCTTTAAGGATTTATGGGTCATGAAATGAATACAGCCCTGATGAAACAAACAGGCTTATAATAATTGTAGGTTTTTCACACCAAACATCTTAGTTTATTCAACATGCAATCATTTGAGGTTCACATAATCATCAATGCAACGTACTGAGAAATATGAACATAGGTATTAAAACAAAAATAAACTTATACTTTCAACAAATCTGCGATATGAAATTCTCCTGAGGAACTAACTTGTATTGGGCATAGACAAATCCTTTAATGGTCTAATTGCTAAATATTTGCTCAGTTAGCTTAATAAATTTTATAGAATAATTTTGCATTCTAATTTGTAGATTACTACTAGTTTTTAGAATACGTCGCCTAAATAAACTATCTTGCTAGATTATTGTTAATAACTTAAAAGTGCAGCTTACAACAGTATAGACAAACTCGTCAAATTATATATTAGTTTGGCTTATTTGCAAAAAACATGTGCGCTATTAAAAATACTTTTTCGAAGTGTATCAAGAAAAAAATAGTATACGGACAGCATAATGTGACGTCTACGGGCGCACATTAAACATAGTTCACAGTAGTGCTGCAGAAAAATCGATAGTATAAATCGAAAATCAGCTACTCTGTCGATAATAGTATCGATAGCGTGGTTCACGTCAATACTATTTATGAATATACACCAACAGAATCGATATACGATCGATGGTATCCATACTATCGACGCCATCGATACTATCGGTAGACTATCGATCGCCTCGCTATCCATAATCGACTGAGACTATAAATTTTCTCTGATTTTGGGGAGGCGAGAGCGAAAGTAATTTCCGAATTTACCTAAAATTTTCTCGGATTTTAGACTAACGAATCACACCATCTTATTCTGCGGTGTCTGTTTGAAATTGAGAGACTGCTACGTTGTTTACTGTGGTAATAATCCGTTAACGATAACGTCAGATCATACTGGTACACTTATTTCAACATTATTATCTATGGTCAATCATACACAAATCATCAAAATGTGTAGGTACACTAAACATGTATTGTACGTTATTATTTAATTGTAATATTATACCTAATTTATGTAAAGCGTTGCGGTTTATGTTATTTGTAATTAATATTTACGATTGCCTATCTTTTAAAACTTTTAAAACATCAAGATATTTTAGCAATTCACACATTTTGACAATTTGTTATTTATGTGTACTTAGCTTTTTATTACGTCTTTTATTCGATTTTTAGCCACGTCTCAACATACTACCTTTACAGTGTGCTTGATTAAAAGAGGAAATCGCTTTAATAGGATGTTCTATTAACAATTAACAACATTTACCACTATCGGCACCATTAACGAAATGGCGGCAAAAAGTTTACATTTACTCGACTAGGCGGCAAAAAGTTTACATTTACAGTCATTTATTCGACGATAATCTATGGACATTGGGCCATCACTTTATTAGGGTTCCGTATCCAAAGGGTAAAAACGGGACCCTATTACTAAGACTCCACTGTCCGTCTGTCTGTCTGTCATCAGGCTGTATCTCATAAACCGTGATAGCTAGACAGTTGAAATTTTCACAGATGATGTATGTTTGTTGCCGCTATAACAACAAATACTAAAAACAGAATAAAATAAATATTTAAGTGGGGCCCATACAACAAACGTGATTTGTATACCATTTTTTTTTATCGATATTAATAACGATGGTGCGGAACCCTTCGTGCGAGAGTTTGAGTCGTACTTGGCCGGTTTTTTTTTGTATTGTGTGACGTTGTGGTTTTATAGTAGTATAGTAGTTTACTAGTAGTTTAATAGTGGTTTACTGAAATGGGAGACATCCTTTTTTAGTGATTTCTTCATTTAAACCCTGTATTGATATTTCTTTGCAGCGAGTTCTATTTTGTGGTTATTAATTCTATATTCTAAATATTTGTTTTAATAAATTATTACCTTTGTTAAAACTAAAATTCTACCTAATTCAGCTATTTTCATTGAACTAACTAAGTAAAATTAATATTTTATTCTCACAGCACCATAATCTTTCAACAACACACTTTTTTTGTTATTTATTGCATTCGTCACTGAATATAATATTTTTTAGAACACTTGAATTAGCTTACCAGCCCATCAGATAGCTCGGAATGACATAGACTAAGTTATTTGGGTTTTAGGAGAAGTATTTTGTTGATAGACGTTATAATGTGATTATTTTAAACAGTGAAAAAATATTACTAAGCGAGCATTAAAAATGTTTTCCATTTTAAATTCATTTAAATCGTTTTTATGGTAGTAAAAATAAACAATACTTAATAACGAAGGATTTAAATTTATGAAGTAAGTTATAACGATACAGTTAACATCGATAATATTTTTACAACCTTAAAAATGGATAATAGGTATTATGAAAAGTATAGTTTTAGAAAGAAGGCGTAACGATAACGTTAAATAGCAATGGACGGCTGCAAGCTCTGCGATTATCTAAAGCATCGTTTCTCAACCTTTTTGTCGTCTCTGAAATAAAAAGTGAAAATAATATAACGGGATATTCCTACCTGTGATCGAAAAATTAACGCGGCTTTGCAATACAAATAAAAAAAGATTTTGATAATCTGCCACCATTGGTTTTAGGTCCTCAGGATCTACCAACTACCGCCAATGAAACTGGTTGAGATCAGTGAATGTTGGATAGTCCTGCGGAAAGTTAAAGTCTTGAGTGAAACCCACAATCAAAGAAATTAATAGAATTCAAAGTTTCGTGTTAATTTTTTTTCACTATTTGTTTAATTTCCTGCTTTAGGTTGAGAAACGATGACCTAAAGCCTTAGTTTTTATTTCTGCGTAAAACCCGAATGTTAAAATTCATTGATAAATCCAAAACAAACATCACATTGCATTTTTTAACATACAATTTTATCGGTCCTATATTTTAATGAATGTTTTCAAAGGCTTTTACATTTGAAGTTTTTATCGAAATAAATCATCTGTAATAAGCACTTTACATCTAAAACAATTTTATTGACATTCTCGGGACTCTTTTCTTTTTAGAATTTTATATCTGTAAGAATATTCAAGAAAGCGTCTGTGACCTGAAGTATATTAAAAACTCGCGTAAAGGTCGATAAGGATCTTCCCTTGGGTTTTCAAAATTGAATTGACTGCATTTGTAGTCTTGACAATTTTAAAATCATTGCTTAAATGCTTAATTGACTATCTATTTGTATTATAAGAGAAGATCTTCACGAACTTTGTTGTGACAACGTCATAGCATTTACTTACTGGCCTACGTTTATATATACGAATTATTCTCCAACAGCAATTTATGATCTTTTTAAGTCAAGGCTCTATTTCATTAAAGTTACGAGTCTTGTTTTTTTCATTCATTAGTGCGTAAATAAAAGAAAAAAGCATTATATTCGTAACTTTTGATGGAACAGAGCCAAGTAATCTCAACAATTTTCTAACATATAACATTCGTTGCGCTAGATCACGTGACTATACATTTAGTGCTTACCCTGAAGACATATGCTTAGCTGACGTTGTC
Organism: Anania hortulata; assembly: GCA_963576865.1. Classification (NCBI taxonomy): domain Eukaryota; kingdom Metazoa; phylum Arthropoda; class Insecta; order Lepidoptera; family Crambidae; genus Anania; species Anania hortulata. The sequence continues at coordinate 16,192,557 of OY756395.1, read as the reverse complement.
ACTTAACTACCAACGTATTCACAGCAGCATAGCAGATAAAGGATTGTACCTCATAATTTTTGATAGCAGTATCCATAACAAAGAGGTCGTTGTGGCCAATGCGACGCCTCCCCACCCCAGATCTAAGGACCAGGCTGTTGAGAACTCCCTAGCCGACAGGAGGGGCAGGGCAGGAGCCTGGGGTCCTATTACGCCGTCGCCTGTGTGGTCTCCATGAGAACTACCGCGAGTGGATACACGTTGGATCCGCTTGAAGTGGATGATCATCAGGGTGAACATTGCGAAGAGACCTGTAAAGAGGTTCTATGATCAGTTTCAATAATGCGTGTTTAGGCTAAAGTTTCATCCGTGTATTTTTTTCTTATTTAACTAAAGTAACTATAACGGACGATGTTAAAACCTCTCTATAGAATCCTATTTCAGTTTATATTTGGAGCATATCCGTCAGACGCCGCGATAATCATCAATATTGCTCTCCAATCTTTCCAGTTTTCACCCTTACGCTGACACAAGAAAAGAAGATACAAAAAGCAACAATGGTCTCTTGGTTACGTATAGAGCGGCGTTTCATGCAGGTCAGAGTTGAAAGATAACTGTTTAAAGTTTAAAATAACATGCAATTAACAGACTTTGGCATTAAGTACCTACCTAGCTTGATTTTAATTGATGCTGCCAGCATGTGAGACAAATAGCGACTAGATGTCGTGAGGGGGGCGCTCAAGACCGTGCGAAGTGGAGGACTAAATCAAAGAAAGCGGACCCTGGGCTCGAAAGCGATGGCTTTGGACGCAACCGGGATTGACCATATAGATGATGATGATGATGTCGTGAGATGGGCATTATCCATCCCCAACACGAATGTTAGTAAGAGCATATCTAGATGCTAAGATAAAGAAAACGCCTAAAGCCTGACATCCTCTTACACTGACGGCGTCTGCTTACGTCAGTCCCGGGTACGAATCAAGAATAAAGCGCCTACCTATGCGACAGACGTCAGCGTAAATAGGAATTCCGGCCTAAGCATTCCAACTTACCAGCTAGAAGGTACATCACACCGGTGACGAGTACAGCACTAATCTGATGCTTGCAGATGCCAAAAGCGCCGACTAGTGCTGCGCTTCCTAGCACAATCAGGCACACCAGGGCGCACGATATCGATAAATTTTGCATTCCTGAAAACGCAGATAGTTGTAAAGATGATGACATTCTTCTAGCTTCTGGTTTTAAGAGCGTTATCTCTGTCAGTCATGCTACGTTGCTTACTGTCAGATTGAAATATCAAAGAGCAAAACGTAATTCAATTAAGGTAGCCTATCGTTAGAAAAGTCTCTTTCTGAAGATTGATGGCTGTGTCGGGGGAAATAGATTTTTAATGCTGCCAGATTCGATTTTATAGCAAGTATTTTTTTAAATTTTTCGTTAGTCTCCAATAAAACTAAATCTTGAACCTTTTTGGCGTAAAAAAAGGCATAAATTTACATATAATGAAAAAACATAATCTATCTAACTCGGCATTTAGCGGTAACTGAGAGGAAACTACTTGAATGGTCGTGCTCTCTCAGTCAAACGCTCCGAAATCGGAATAGCCACACTAATTAGTTATTCATGACTTACTGCAGAACTTTTAAAAGCTGCTCTAAAAGCCAAGTTTTAGGTTGCTTTATTTTTATTTGAGTTTTAAATTGGAATAGTGACGGTTTGTTGGTAATAAGAGTCACTTAAATAAAACATATCAATTTAACTCGATTAAGTGAACCTGGAGGACATGAGGCAGGTAGGTACAAATCATCCTTTATCATAATTTTTTGTCTGATTTAATCGAAACTAGCACACTACTAGACCAAAGAAAAACTTTAATAAATGTTTATTGTTTGAACTCAGGTAATAAGAGCTGCAAATTTGGCGGTTACATCGCTAGATAGAAGTTATCTCTTCAAGACAAACTTCAGACAGCTTAGTTAAATTACAATTGAGAAGAGTTCGATAATATTAAAAGGAAGCAGGACCTTAAATAATTAATTACTAAACAAAGTAGTGACTTGCAAATTTATTTCACCGTCTCTCGAAGAGTCTCATTTTCGTTGATATAATTTGATAAATTAGGTTAGTTTGTAGGCCAAGCGTGAGTTTTCAAGGCCAGACGAAATGAGGGAAAAATGGCAGGGATAAAGGGCTTTAGTAAATAAGTGTTCATTAGCATCAGGTTGGACAGCTTGACAGGGAGTTATTTGACGACATTCGACCTTCAACGAGTTTGACTAAGTCTCGAATTTTGAATGTAGATTACCTACTCAACTCTGGATCATTTTGGTTGGCATAACAGGTTGAATTATAGCATGGTAATGAGTTCCAAAAGTTCTATTGGACCTAAATTAGTTTGAACTTTGATTCTAAAAATGTTAAATCAAAATAAGTAGGTAGTGTATGCGATTGTGAAACGGTTAACTCAGTATTTGAACTTAAAACTTGTTTAGTCTTGTCATATTTCTATCGTTGTCTTGTCTTGTCTGCCTCTTCACACTTCCAAAGTTTTAGACTCCCGGGAGGGTCTCCAAATGTTGGGTATAAGTAACACTGTATTATTAATGTAAATCAAAATTATGTTGGTAGAAAATTGTCTTTTGCGAATGATTTTTTCAAGCAAGGAGCGCATGCTGAATTATTAATTTGACATTGAATTTGTGACTTTTTATTCATAATTGACAGTGAATAAAGTCCAGTCATATTCGCTATGTGCAAAGTGGGCTGTGGGGGCCGTCAAATCGATCGCAGCACGCAATCTGGCAGAAATGTGAAATAACTGGACTGTCATGTGTCAAATTGCTATATTTCCATAGAAATTCATACTTTCGTTATAAAGTATTTTTAAGTAAACACGTTAGAATTCGTGTTATGGGTCACAGTACGTGTTGTGTTTTAGGGTGTAGAAACAATGGAAAAAACAGTTCGTGTGCATGTTTTATTTGTTTCCAACATCAAGATGGAAAATGAAGCAAAGAATTAATGGATAGCTGCTGTAAAAAGAATACAGTTTGTAGGAAGTACGTGTCACAGACGTTTGTCTTATGATCACAGCTCTTGTTATGTAGCTTTGTCAGTTGGTTCTAAGCTCTTCAAAGTCTCTAACGTGCTGTACTTATACTATTTTTTGGACAGTTTGAAGTTGGAAAGTTATATCATGTTGTATCGATTCAAATCCCGTTCATATTAAAACATTCATATTTTAGTTCGAGTAAGTAAATCACTTATTATAAAATGCACAAACTTTTTAGATATTTAGGTACATCTAATTTCGAAGAAAAACAATCCGAAAATCATTCTTAAACCATCCAGTTGCCATAATTTGAGAGATCTTGGTCCACAATACATGTGGTCACTAGAGGCTCTGTCATCACGCACACAGCGAATACTCATTAGCTTCCCCAGTAAAGTACATATAAAAGCTGCTGTATGCAAGCGGCTCAGAGCTGCTTGTTGTGGAGTTCTATGGTGGAGGTCTATGTCCAGCAGTGGACTTTTTTCAGCTTATGATGATGAAGATGATGAACTAACTTACGATGTTGCCAATCCGCCCGTGGCTCTTCCTCGTCACTTTCAGCTAAGTAGTTTGTGCATAATGGCTCTGTGGGGAACCCGACTCTTGATAGCATTGTCACTTCTTCCTCTGCAAAAAAAAAACACCACACATAGTTCATAAAGACTGTTACACAAAATAAGAATAATTGCGACCCTGCCCTGCCGCTACGACGCGCCTACTGATTCAAGTGTTTTTGTTGTTACAAATTAGCCAGGAAAACCCGACGAAAAATATAAAGCCAAACATAATTAATTGAAAGGGAAAAACCATTTGGATTTCCCTAACCAGAAATTTTAAATAACTTTCAAATTATAATATTGTAAGTAAAGTTGTAAGTAGTGTTTCAAATGTGTCAGAAATGCAAAACGGCAATTTTATACTTAAACCAACAATAATATTATTAAAATGGATTACTACCTAATTGTTTTTTCTTTTACTTTTTAATTAGTTGATCATCCGGAAACATGGGGCTTGCAACAGAACCGAATATCGGTGACTCTATTGTTTGTATTGTATTGGTGATTGTTGACATGTACCTACCGTACATGCTAACAATCCCGAATTAGAATGTGGTTTTTTATTTATTATATTAGTTTACTATATAAATACCTTCCAGAGACACGCACATAGTCCAAATTCCGCCGTTCATCGGTACTAAAAAGGTTCCTGCTCCTTTTCTGTGGCCAGTCTCGATCTGCAACAAATTAAGTAAGTATAGGTAAGTAGGTAGGTGCGTATTTATTACGTTGGTAGACAGATTCAAAATTAGTTATTTCATTTCTATATGATTTAGCAAACCTAATTCAAATATCCGTAGAATAATATTCGAAAAACACTGGATAGAAACAAAGAAGTTTCTGATTACATAAACTCACCTCCTGCGCTGTGTGTGATGCTGCAGATGAGTTAACTACATCTAATGAGTTGTAATGCGTACCTAATAAGTTCCAGCCTGACCATATATTTACTAGAATTTTAATAGACTAATTTTCTATTGCTATTTGTTCTTGTTCTGTAGTGTTATTGTTGTCGCAGAAAGAAAGATAGAAACAAAGTCAGAGACCGATTTTTTTTCAGCCCACGATTCTTCTTTGGCAACGTTATTTAGTTTCAACTACATCCTGAAATATGGCTGAAACATTATATCACTCGTAGTATGCGTGCAGCAAAGAACATTGCATAATTTACGCTACGAATTAAGCATTACTGCATTTAAAAGGAAAACGTTTTACAGTACTTCAAACGTAGGTTACTTGTATTCTTAACTGTTACTACTCAATTATCAGATTTATGCAAGTACCTGCCGCTAGTCACCTGTATGAAGGTACCCTGCTACACAGAGAGCTGTCGTAGTGCGGTGCTTATAATACTAATAATAGCAGGGTTCATAAAATCTCTGAAGGTACTGTACTGGTACTGTCCATGTCTATTGCACCCTTCGGACGACGGCCCAAGCCAAGACCCGAGCCAACAGAGGCGCCCTTGAGGCCCGAGTCCGACTTACCCAAAAATCGGGTCAGCTAGAAAGCCCAACAGCGGTCCGGCCTGTCCCGCTCTCGTCGGTGCCATCGTTAAGTACACGAACCGGAACCATAGGCCAGAATAAAAATATGGTTTTCCGATAGAACAGAAGAAACCCATTCAACAGAATGGAGAAAATTCGCAAGGTTAAAGGTGTTATAACCGGTCAATGTCCTCTAAACAAGCACCAGTTTAATATAGGTGTGACAGACAGCCCCACATGCAGAGGATAAATGGAAGCGGAAGCAACGCCACAACACGTGCTTATGGAATGCAGGAACGTGGCAGATCAACGGGCACGGATTCTGCAATCACCAGGATCGCTCCAGAAAGCCAGCAGGAGTCTAAACACCCTGCTGACCTTCTGGGATAACGTAATAAAGAATAAAGAAATAATATGGGTTGGAGAAATAAAGAATATGTAGCATGGACCCAATTAGGAGGCTAAGGGCCACTTTCACCACTTGCTGATAAGTTCCTGATAACGTATCTGGCACTTTTTTTAACAGCTAATTGTATGGGTTATCTGTCAAAACAAGTGCCAGATAGGTTGTCCGGAATTTTTCAGCAAGTGGTGAAAGTGGCCCTAAGTGCGGAAACAGCCCAGACTAACTAACTTCGGGTTTGCCGCTTGGGAAGGTGCCTTAAGTAATCGCCACTTAAGGCACCTTCCCAAGCGACAATAGCGAGCTTGGTCGGGCCGCAGCAACCGCTAGAGGGCGAACCTAGGCTAAACGCCTTCAGCCCACGCCAAAACTGCCCGGTGTAGCTGAATAAGACCTTTCTTTAAGGCTGTCAGCGATTGGTCAAAAAAAAAACTGCTTAGCGTAACGTACAGCGTAGCGGAATATGTTACAAAACATCGTTCAGTCAGTAAGGTAGGTATATGTAATTCTGTGGTAAGGGGAAACAAGCGAGCAACGAGCCGCTTGTTAAAGGACTAGAAAACGCCGTAATGTAAACATGTTTGCTGCGAATGATACATTTATTCCGCCCGGTGCGCTTCCGCCGCCCTCCTGACTGACGTGGGTATGCAGCATCTAAAAAGTGCGATTTTAAAGTCGATCCCATGGTAAAAGTGGTTGAATAACATGACATAATTTTGATTGTTCTATTTAAAACTTCACCTACTGTCATTAGTTCTAAATGTGAACACGTGATGGCTCAGTTTGGGAGAAGCCGTCTAAAATCTAAACTCGCTGTGAACTAAGCTACAACAAATTAGCAAATTACCTCCGTAATCGTATTTGTACTTAATTATTAGTAAGATTTGGTAAACATGTATGTACAAGAAACGATTTAATTACCTGCGAGTAGTTTTCCACTGATTAGGTAAGTAGTAAATCCACTTAGAAATTCATTAATTAATTTATTTGTTGGATAAAGTTTTCCAAAGGATTCGAGAATAATTTCGTATATAGGTGCATTTTACTGATGTTTTGCATAATAAAAGTTGTTGTTTATTAAATTATTGCGCCGCGCATTTTTTAAGTATACGATTTTATTTTTACTCTGTATTTGGAGTGACCTTAAAGCCCTTAAACCGTGTTAAGGCTAAGTTATAGTCGATAGCTGTAAAATGGGGCCTTGTCGAATGCAAACTCGCGTGCAGAAATGAGTTCCCAAGGTAATGTACACTTAGCAACGAATATCGAACAATAGTACATTTTCTGAAAACAGTAGTGTTTTATCTTTTATGTAACATTAAGATGTCTATTAAGATACTTTTTTGCAGCTTTAAGCTTTTGTTGGCAGAATTACCTATACTTACTAGCACTCGACTAAATCCTGAAAGCTCTCAATACCAGTATTAAGAGCTTTCAATACGCTCTCAATACAAATCGCTATAATTTTACTAAACATCTTTTTTTTTTCATTAAGTAGGGGAAATTTCTTTAGTACGCGTGTATATACGTTGCTGACTGTACTTATTCATTTAACGCTTCATTCAGTTGCCTTGACCTGACGCATTGAATCAGCAAGTATCGGAATTCACGGCAATGAAACTTTCAGCTCGTAAGCTATGTTTAAAATTGACTCATATCATATACTGTGACTATGGTGAAAACAGTCGGTAGCATCAATCTACGACAAAATAACAAATTTTCTCAAACATTTTTCAACATGAACTAGAATACGTAGAGTTTAATATCAATTGACAAAATTATTAGATTTTCTGGTACATAGTTTGATATATAAGCTGTCGAATATAAGTACAAAAAACTCGCTAACATACAAACACGCCGTTTCCATATTTTGAGTAGGTATGCAGTACACTAGTACCAGCTGCTTTCTGCAACGTTTACCAGGTCTTATAACCACCTTTGAGTGAACGTCCTACGCTGCGCTTGCCGGGACGTGGCCTCCATTCTAGCTCTCTTCTGCTCCATCGGCGTCAGTTCTACGTGCTACGTGCCCCGCCCACTGCCACTTTAGCTTGCTAATCCATCGGATTAATGTCAGCGACTTTTGTTACGGATCGCCTCATTCAAAAGAAAGGTTCATTAATAAACATTTTTCAAAGAATTATTTATATCGAACGAGTAGTTAAAGTTTGTTTTTTATTATTGTTAATAGGGTTGTATAGATTTTCTGCACATGTCGGTTTCCGTCGGAAAACGTACCAACACTTAACAAAGACGCGAGTGTAGGTAAACGTGCCTTTGACGACACTGAATATTTAACCATGTGTATGTCCCCGGGAAATTATTCTGATTCTATTAGGTATTCTGTGATTCTATGGAATATGTGTTGGTAGTCCGTAACGAACTACCTACCGCCTAAAGCAGAAGTTCTCAAACCTAAGTCTACCGCCCACTTTGAAAATCATTTATTTTTCAACGCCCCCAATTTCACGCCCTCCTAAACGACTACAACACCCCCAATTTTTTTCTGGGGCCTTTAGCATTATCGCCCACTTTGAGGAAGACTGGCCTAAAGCATTACTCACTTCACTTTCATTTACTCTTATTCTCGCTTATGTGTGGTTGAACCACTAAAATAATATAAGCAATTTCTAAACACTTCACCAATAGGTAGAAATTACTTTCACAGAAGCGGTTAATATTCTAATTACTGCAGTACAGCTAACGATATCCATTAGTTGATTGCATGGTTAATATAATTACCATTTTAACTCGCTCTGGTATTGTCTAATGGCGCCTTAATATGTCCAGATGTAAACTTGTCTATCTAGACAAATTATGAGTATAATTAGTGAAAATTTAAACCTCTTCGTTCGTTCGTCGACGTTCGTCTTCAGAAGGAAAACAGTAATACTAGAAATCGCGAAATAAAATAGTTTTACAAAAAATTTAAGTTTAAAAATTTAAGTTATTTCAAATTGGTAAAAAGTCCAGTCAAGTGCTCTAAGGCGTGGACAAGCGTCAGTAACAAATTGTATAATTATTTTTTCAATCATTCGAATCGTGCATGAGAGAAAATTACGGTGCTTTGCCGAAATTATTTTTTATATTTTTTAGGATAGACTGGATGAAGTGTTATATAAAAATCAGAATTATGGGCGGAAGAAATCAGCCAAAGTAATTGAAATTTTTCAATAAATAAACAAAAGCTGCCTGGCAGCAGATTTCTTTCCATGGTAAAATTATTATTTATTTTAAATCACTTATTGCGCTTTTATACAAGGTGTAACCTAATCAACGCACACCCTCATATGGGCTGATTCTGGTGCAACATCGAAATCGCAGAAATAAACTACTGATGGCTTTTGGATGATTTAGTATGGAGATGATTTTTTTTTTACGATTCGGATGTTGGCCCCATGCAAAAAGTTGTTGTATTTACCCTTACGAGATTAGCCGTAATTAGGTTACAATTTTTTTTATCTTTTGACTTTCTATTGCAGAGATTTCGTCTTATTATTTTTTAATCAGGCGCTGAAGCTTTGAAAGCTAGCTTGAGTGTCATTGTGTTTTATTTATTTCTCTCCCAGTCTGTTATCATTACCAAAGTTTTACTCAAGTATAATCTCCTCTAGCCCCCAATCTGATGAAAGTTTGTTTTTATTGTTCCCTTCATTCACAGATAGCGTCCACCCCACTCCTAGCGTTATCGGCACGTGATGTGCCGCGGTCAAGGCGACGCGATAAGAGTGAGGGTCAACCTATGAACTCTGAGTTTCACATACTTAGGTATTTAGTGTTGTAGACAAGTCGATTATCGATAGTTTTCACCACAAACCTCATCGACACTGACGATTTCATTATGGACTTAAATGATGTTTTATAAAAGTCAACGTAATTAATATAATCTGGAAGTCATTGGGTGCCAATGTTCAGCAGTGGACATCCTATGGATGAAATGATGATGATTCGTTTTAAGTATTTATGGTTAAAGTTACCGATATAACGATACGATCATTGGATAAACATAATCCATTAGCAAAATATTTTTAATCAGGGTAATGTTTATCTCGTTATTTAAGTAAACCGTAATTTAAGTTTATTTAATAACTACAATTGGCACTGCATTAAAGAAATAAATTGTTTTCACAATCACACCAAATTATTTAACCCCAAACTAAGCAAAGCTTGGGCTGTAGCAACTAGATAACGGATAAAAATACCTATATACTTTTATAAGCATCCATGATTTAGGTACAGATGCTCGTGCTCATGCCACAAACATTTGCCCCTTGCGGGATTCGAATACGCAACCGCTGGCTTTGTAGTCCGGAGCGCCAACTACTACACCAGACGGTCGTCAACTGACAGCATTATTTGGCAATAAAATTCCTAAAGATTCAAAGATTCAAAGATTCAAAGATTCAAAGATTCAAAGATTCAAAGATTATTTATTCACCAAGACAAGGTCATACAGTAGTGATGTTACAAAATATTAAAAGTGCAGCTTATCTTACCAGCGCAGCTAGTGTGTGATAGTAAGTACATATTAAATGTCATATCATACATATCATATTAAATGTCAATCCTGCCCAGAGTTGACCTTTTATCTACGATTAGACTAAGTACCGATATTTTGGAACGCTACTAAATTAAAACGTGGACACTGGTCCATTTCCAACATTAATTTAGGGTAATTTTCCAGTATGGAATTAGGTGTTATTATGTTAACTACGTTCACAATGCTAATGCCAGGTATACTGCTTTCATATTCATGAATCATGATTATGGTTTGCATAATAGCCCAAAGCGTTGCATAAATTAGAAGCAATAGATGTTAAATGCAACCACATGGACTAAGGGACTTTAATAATTATTATTAGCCTCAAAATAAAAGTTATTTGTAGCACATTATTGTTGTAGGTATTTTTATTTCTTTCTAAATTAATAAATATAATGACGTAGTAAGTGGAGTTTATCGTGCAAATCAAAATTAGATCAATTATTTTATCTTTTACTTATAAAGATTAATTTGGTTTTTTGAATCGAGAATATTTTCGTTGAAACCAAAAAATGTATATGTCGTGGCCATCGTAAAAATGATCATTTCATGATGTCACCGATCATTTCATAAAATGGTGGTATTTCATGTTAAAGAACAGAACCCGCTGCCTACATCATGATGTGATCTAGCCAGATCAATGAATACTTAGCGTTTGACGATATAAACAGCTAAACGCACGACTACTTCATTAAATGGTTAAACATTAGTGATTATATCGTAAAATCGTTATATTAACCACCGGTAGAGGCGCTAATGTTGCTTTGTTTTTGTGATGAATAATGGCGGCGGACAAATATTTTATTCTAAAAGTGAACTATAATGTTTAAATCAAAGGTGAAAGTGCAGTGAAATATTGTTACAACCCAAGGCTAGGCAATTTTCATAATAAAAGTCACTCAAAAAACGAGCGCAACGTCAAAAAATCAAGAAGTTCGGATCGTAGGTACTTTCGTAGGTACTTCGCTTTATGTAGCGTAGGCATTCGAACGCCGGAAACCGTGCTTTTGGCACGGATTTTTGTTTACGCAAGAAAACCCCTTTATTTTATTTGAATAAAGTCGCAAAAATAATAACGGAGAGGTAAACTTTAACCCTCTTAATGCGGCGATTAGTGATTCATCATGATCATCATTTCAGCCATAGGATATCCACTGCTGAACATAGGCCTCCCCTAGTGACTTTCAGATTGAACGGTTAAAAGCGGCCTCCATCCTGCGGCTTCCTGCAGCCTTTACCAGGTCTTCTGTCGCTGTCGACGTCCTACGCCCACCTATTAGTGATTAGTGCGCCTAAATTTAATCGAGTCGACGCGTGTTGTACGAATATCATTAAAGTACAGTTCATAACAGCGCGCAATGAACCGTGGCTGTTACGACAATCGCTTTAGGTAGCGAAAATATCTAGGGTCAAGATACAATTACCAGTTCGTGCCAACTCCAGGAGAAATCATCTCAGACTCCATGTTGATGCAAGTACTACAAATTATAGACGGAATTCTTATTACAACAGGGTATTTAAAAACTTTAACCGTAATTATTCAGAACATGTTGACCTATTTACGATGATTAAAGATTAGCCAGCCAACTCCGAATGTCGGTATGTCACCCACTGTTATCGAGACATTTTATATGGTTACAATCTTCAGATTAACCTTGGTGTAAATAATTCAGAGTGTAAAACGAGTTTATTAAGACGATAACAGTTTGAACCTTTCTAATAGTCGATTACCTTAAATGTAGATCTCACTATTATATGTGAAAGTTTGGATATTTGTTACTGTTGCTGAAATTTGGTACACATATTTAGTGATCTAGCTTAACGCATAGGATAGTTAATTGGGTCATTTTTGCTGCAGGTAAACTTTACTTGCCAAAATAATTTGTTTGTTGCTTACATTTTTTTTTCGCTGTCATTTATACAGGGTGTAATGAAAAGGTGAAATAAAACTTTAAGGGGTTATTCTACGGCTAAATTACATCAACTTTTTCTATGGGACCAACATCGAAATCTCAAAAAAAAAAATTTGCGTTTCCATACAAACTGATGCCAGCTGGTCGCATTTTAGTATGGGAAAGTGTTTTTTTTTTGCGAATTCGTTGTTGGTCCCATAGAAAAAGTTGATGTAATTTAGCCGTAGAATAACCCCTTAAAGTTTTATTTCACCTTTTTGTTACACTGTATACGATAATTGATAATTGAAAACAGCCAATTAACAAAATTGTAATTTGATTATCAGATATTGAAGAAATACAATTTAAGTATTGATTTTCGTAATATTAATAATTAATTAATTTATTTGTAAGAATACCTTTTACATTAAACATTGATTCCCTGACTCCCGAGCTAGAAAAACTGTGTTTCAGGAGCCAGTTCCTCCCCTTACAGTGTCTTAACTTATTGCACGGTAACAGAGATATTAATAGCTAACAGAGTATTCTGCATCGAAAATTAACCATTTATTTCTTTTTGGCTTAATACTGTAGTCTACGCAGTTAACTAGACATAATATAAAGTTGGTTAAATGAGATAAATTTTGCCTCTTTATCTCTTTCGAGAATAAAACGAGTAAAATTTAAAAATGGTGCTAGCTAGAGAAATTGTTATTCAGTATATATATGCAGTAACAGGTGCTGGACAGTCTAACTAACCCTTTATTTGAATAAAACATTTGCCTTAGTACATTTTGCTGAATGAGCATTGGCGTGGTATGTAGAAAAGGTGCTTTTGGCACGGATTTTTGTTTGCGCAAGAAAACTTCATCCCATTTCTGTCGCGAACGTCTACTAGGTACCTTCCTGCATATATTGTGTAGTTGGTAGTATCGAAATATCAGTTACATCATGGTTTCACTTCACGGTACAAGTACACCAAATTTTGTCTTTTAAAAAGTTTTAAACATTACCTAAATATGTCTAGGTGTTAGACACAGACGACCTACGTAGCCGAAAGGTGAGTATACCAGACTTGGTGTCGCTGAGGTCCCGGGTTCGATTCCCGGTCGGTCAATGTAGAAAAATAATTTTTCTATATTGTCGGGTCTGGGTGTTGTAGTACCGCCGTTGTTTCTGATTTCTGGAACACAAGTGCTTAAGCTACTTATCACAGGATCAGAGCAATGTATGTGATGTTGGCCAATATTTATGTATGTTTATTTATAGACATATTTACAAGGCTAAAGCCTTAAATTTAGAAAGTCAATAGATTGTATGATTTTTTAAATTTCTTTATTACGTACACACTAATCATTATAGATTTAAGTACTAATTAAACATTCATAAATCACAAGGTCTTACCTTGAAAATATGATAGCATATAATTTGCCATAATTCAAAGGTAGGTAGGTAATCCGGATCAGATTAATAAGTATTCACAACACAATACCTCTTGTAAAGGTACATCGTTAAAATTGAAAATTAATTCAGGCCAGAGTAATGGCATCAGTTGGAATACAAAACATTTTATTTTAATATTGTCAAAGAAAACAACAATTTCCTTTGAAGAATTTCAGAAGAGATTGTTTGTATTCGTTAGGAAAAAACTTTGCACTTATCTTGATTTAGTTATGCCAAAACAACCAATTCAGTATTCATAAAAGTTTTAATTTAATTTACTTACTTAGAGGTGGTTGTAGCTCAGTGGAGGCAGCGCTTTGGTAGTGATTACCAAAGTTAAGCTACCTACGCCGCGGTTGTAATTGGATGGGTGACCATTCCAAACATATTTAGGGACATTTATCACAATCATCTCCGTGCTTGGGAAGGCACGTTAAGTTGGTATCTAATATCGCTTGATACTAGTCGTGAAGTCAAGACAGAGGCCTTAGGGCGGCCTAATAACATTGGAGAGTAAGGTTAAGTCGCTGACCTTACAATACCCTTCCACCTATCTGCACTGGGCCCGCGTGGTGGAATATAGAACAAATCACCTCATAGTTAAGGTAAGGCCTGTGCCCTGCAGTGGGACGTATTTATTATTTATAAACGCATACCTTACTTTTTACTTTCACTGGAGTATTCGACTCTTCAATCGTAAATTTTGCGACATTTAGACATACTAAATAACAAAACTACGAATGTTACCTAAATGTTCAAGGAAATCTTGCAACAAACTTTCACCTGAAAAAGTCAAGGTCTCTAAAATGTCTTCGTTTATATTTCGGAAATAAGACATAAATATTCCTGCTTTCGCCTAAAGGGGTGGTACGCAATTATAGGTTTATTTTGGTACTCCGCCGTCGGTCGCGTGCTGCGAAGGTTACTCGAGTAATAATTTCATGCCAAAATGCAAATAAATATGGTTTCACTCACTCATTAACTATGAAATACACAAGTTTGCAAAAATATAATCCAATCTTTTGAATAACTGTCAATGTGGTCTTATAAGTTTAACTCATCAAGTCATCAAGCATGCGTTATCGAGACCCAATAGTAATTCCATTGTTTATGGGGTCTCATGAGACCGCTTTGATTTTGAAGTTGGATTATATGCACTAACTTCAAATAAATAAAATAAAAGAACGAATCAAATGAGCTCAACATGATTATTTTATTAGTTTAGGTAACTGAAGAGTTCCACTCTCCAACTCCTGGCTCTGAATGTCACATGCTTATAAAGTTTGAAATTGATACTAGATATATAGAAGTAGAAAGATAGAAGATTTAATTACATACTTAGGTACCTATAGTTAGCTGTTAGTTAGTTATAATTACAAGTGAAGCTAACAAGAGTGTTAAAACACTGCTTTTCCTTCTGTCGCTTAGACCTTCAGTATGCTTAGGATTCACCTTGTACTATTGAATAAAATTTTATTTGATCATTCAATGAAATTGAAATTTAAGAGTGTGTTGAAAACACTGCTTTTTCTTGTCGCTTAGACCTTCAATATCCTTAGGATTGCAGAACCATGTATTTTTTATTTTTTGGAATGGCACCATAAGGCCTTAAAATCCTTCGTAAAACTTGTAAAACGTCGTTACAAGGTTTTTTTAAATAAAGACTAATCGTGTTTGGCCCCATGGCGGGTAAGTTCAGTTGTTTTCCAAAAAAGGTAGGCTGGTTGCCGCGATTAATTTAACGATGAGACCATAGATGACATGATTTATCAATTTTGAAAGACAATTCATTTAGAATTGGAATGATAGAAAATTATCTAATAAATAACGTTTTGTTAATCGTTTCAAAGTTAAAACAATAGTCAAATGAGAACAAGGGGACATTTATTTGAATCTAGAGCAATTTTATTTATTTCTCCAAACGTTTAAGTGAGCGTTCAGTTCTAAAGAGACCTTAATAAGTAATACAATTACCCAATAAAGTTTTAAAACTCCGCCGTGAGACTTGAAATCAAACTTTGTTACCTACACAAGTGTAGTCTTGTGTAAGTTTCAGAACCCGAACACATAAAATTTGTTAAATGTCAATGTCAATATATATAAAACAAAGTCGAGTTAGTTACACCATTTGTAACTCAAGAACGGCGGGACCGATTTTTCAACCGACTTCAAAAAAGGAGGAGGTTATCAATTCGACTGTTTTTTTTTTTTTTTGTATGTATGTAACGCAATTACTCCGCCAATTATGAATCGATTTTAATGATTCTTTTTGGTTTGGTAGATCATACTTCAGAGGTGGTCCCATATAAATTTTATCGAAATTGATTTAGAACTTTTTGAGAAAATCAACAAATATATACCCAGATAATATTTTGGTTGTGGTTCTTGTTACCTATCTTCGACAAATACGAGCCGATTTTGATGACTTTTGTTTTATTGAATAGCTTATACTTCAAAAATAATATGATAAAAGTTTGCATGATAAAAATACCCCTAAGGGTAGGAAAATAGGGGATAAAATCGGTGTTCAGCAGTTAAATTAGGATTTATCACTAAAAATAGATGAAATAAGTAAATTTTATTAAAAAAAATAAAACCGACTTCAAAACACTAAAATGCTAAAATAATCCTAACACTTAAGTACCTAATCAGTTACTTTTGGAGTCGGTGCAAACAAAAACATTGAATCTCTCATCGGCTGGCATTTGTTAATTTTTTCTCCGCCCCGAATAGCAGAATAGTTAATAAAACAAAGGAAAAATTCACAAAAATAACTATTCTATATATAAAGAGGCGGTACGAAGTTCGCCGGGACAGCTAGTATACAATATTTTCTAAACACCAATTTATGAATTTGGCGAACAATTTGCGTTACATTAACATCATAATTTTTACTCCGCATTTAATAGTTTTATCAGTTGGTGTTTCGGCTATTACATAATTTTCGGTATTCACACCGCAAGTTCATATAATCATTCTGTCATTCTATTCTAGAAAGATTTATTCTGATCTTTTTATTAAATATAACATATTTTCAATTAAGATGAAATCATACACATTCTTTGAGTGACATGCTTTAAATCATTTTGTCTTATTCGGCTTCTGAAACCTCACTTTTGCACCGTAGATAGAACGAAAGAATATAATAGTTAGACAACAAAGAACTGGTGCAAAAGGGCAGTTCTTTGCACAATACGCGCTTTGAGTATCTGTAACGTATTTCATCCATACAGACTTTATTTGAGCTATTGACGATGATTCAAGAAATAATATCGTTAAAATCTAAGTGAAGAGTGGTAGCTGTAATGCTTTTTACTTGAATGACAGAACAGAGTACTGTTTCAACCTAAATAAGAGCTTACGCTCACTCGTTATTGCACAAACTACTTACACCTCTACACGTTTGCTGCTTTTTACGAGTAGGTTCTTTACTTCCACCCACTATAAGTCATTGACCTCAAACCATACCAAACAAGAGCTACCTTAATCGCGTGTAAAGTACATACCTAACTAAACGAAAATACAACAGAGGTAGGTATACTAACTACTGAAACAGGCGGGCACTGGGCTTAAAATGGCCTGAATCAATCATGACCCACAAATTGCGGGTTTGGGACTTTGGAAGCAAAACAAGTTAAACAGGAGTTTAATGATACCTACATACTCGAACACACATTTAACGATTGATTTAAAGTAGATTGGGGGTAATTGCCTGCTGAGTTTCACCTTTGTTTGATAATGGTAATTGAGGTAAAAGAAAAACAGACCTGCAAACGACGAACTTTACTCGAGAAAACAGCAAGCATAGAAAAATCATAAAGCGAAGTGAAACGTGACGTTCATTCACAATTGATCCATATTAAGATTTCATGTGCCTCAACTTGTAGCCTATCTATAAAAGAAGAAGTGCTAATTACTGAACTAAAATACTTATTAAAATAAATTAATATTAAATCTGTCGAGACTAGGTTTAAAACGGTGACAAAAAAGGGCCTGAAATATAATCATGTCCCAAAAAAGTATCTAAGTAAAAGCGAAAAATTCTAATGTGTTTAATGTAGTACGTAACTTGAACAATACCTACTTAACTCTATTTGATTTCAAATAAATGAGGAGTGGTGACTCAGCAGTGAAAGAGTTTTTGTTGATATTTCTAAAGTTTAACCCGCACGCCGCAGTTGTGAGTGGATTAAAACCACGTTAAAAGTTGGTCCCTGCTAACATTGCTTGATACTATTCGTGAAGCCTAGTCAGAGGCCTTAGAGTAGCTTGATTATTTTTGAGAGTTATAGATTGCACTCCGCCACTAATCCACAGTAGGACCGATTGAAGGAGTATGGCCCAAACCAACTCAATTATGTTTAGGCCTGTTAGCGGGACGTTAGGCTTATTTTTTACATATAAGGGCACTTACGACTCTTATTGATCTACCCTGTCATGCCATTTCAATCTGGCGAAGTCAAGTTTAGGGACTTTGTCGTCGAGCAGCCAATGTAGCGCGGTGTGTTTATTGTTAGGCGCGTTGGCGAGCACAATAATTGCCACGCGCTCCCATGCGACCTGCTCCCAGTCTGCCCTGTCATGCCAATTAGTCTGGTGATGTGTACCTTAGCGCAGTGTTGCAGCGCGGTGTTGGACGCGTTGGCGAGTGCGATGACAGCCGCGCGCTCCTAAGCGACCTGCTCCCAGTGGTCTGCCCTACCATGCCAATCAGACTGACGAAGTGTACCTTAGCGCAGCAGCCACTGCAGCGCGGTGTTGGACGCATTGGCGAGCGCGATAACGACCGCGCGTTCCTACCTGACCTGCTCCTAGTGGTCTGCTCTGACATGCCAATTATTTTGGCGATGTGTACCTTAGCGACTTTGTCGTCGAGCAGCCACTGCAGCGCGGTGTTGGACGCGTTGGCGAGCGCGATGACGGCCGCGCGCTCCCACGCGACCTGCTCCCAGTGGTCTGTCATGATGGACGCGCACAGCATTGCTGTTGAGCAGCTGTAACAAGCAGTATTATCATTGTCAAGTATTAGTCAAATGTCAGAAACATGTTACGAGTCTATCTGTCAATAGATAGACACCCTAAAGTTTGTGGATATCGCAAATATGGGCTGGACCACAGATAAGGTGCTAGACTTTAACAAATGATGTTAGCACGGGATGGCTCGGGTTTATTTGTAAGGTTCGTAAGATGCAGTGAAACATATTAGAGTATGTCTATCTTTGTGCTTGGGAGTGGTCTGACCATAGACTTATATTACGCTATAAGAACCTGTACCAAAAATGATTTAACTTGTTAATAGGCCAACATCTGACACAATTTATGCCAGTATATTTCCAGCATAAGTATTTTTTCGAAGGCTATGAGCTGACTAAGTTATCCACTTACGAACTTTTACTCAGCTGCGTAGTTCCAAAGTAATATGAGGTAAATATCGAGAGAAACAATGTCGATGTTGGACAACATCACAGCGAAACTTGGATGTCTTAACTTACTTTTATTATAAGTAATTGGAATGTAACATGTAAGTACACAGATATAAATATAGTAAATATGAGTAACTGATACGCCTACGATCGGTATAACGTAAATTTAATGAATGTGATTTCATCAGGGGTTTCCCAACCCATTGAGCGCGAATAGGAACGCTGCCTTCCTAATAAGAATAAGAATAAAATAATTTATTCAGAAACCACACATAATATGGGGTTATTGGCTTTTCAGAGCGGATGAAAACTGGAAACGAAGGTCCCCTGGCGACGAATTGGGAAACTTCCTTCTAGATATGGGGTACAGGCTTTCAAGCCCAGACGAAAAACAGGAGACTGGGATCATCTTGTCTTGGTTGAAGTGGTACGAGGTTTTAGCTACTGTCAGCCTATCCAATTAAAATCCAAAAGCGATAGGTTTTCTTACCATATAAATATTCTAATTCAGTTAAAGTATCATTATTCACATAATCATTGTGTTACCCACATCATTAACTACGTAGTTTTTATTTTAAAAAAAGACTTGATTAAATGTCCTTGAGGCTGCTGCAGAGCGCTATGTTTTGGCGTCCCTTAATTAACGGTTTTTTATGCATCAGGTCGTAAAAATATCTGCTCCTACTACTTTGAGGAGTTAGTGTACATTACTATACCACGCCAAGCCAGCAGGCGTTAGAGGCGAAACAAATACCAAAAAGTTGTATTCTGTTCGATTCTAACCTAATTGTTTTGAATCCCTGTATCAGCAAAGCATGGACAATTCTTTTCATAAAAAAAAAATTGCCTAGTCGAACGAGTTTGCCACTTTGACCTGTCAATTCAAACCAAGAATGTAAACAACTTTAACTATGAGGCCAGCGAGTCCAGCGACTAACGTCGAAATTGCAAAAATAAATATCTGACACTACATACACTATCGTGAATTATAATTACTATTATCTCCATACATGTTTAATATACCTAGACTAGACATAACAATATTGTATAAAAAGATTGAACTGACATTTGACTATGATAAAGGAATATCCTGTTAAACCGATTCACTCATCTATCCAGTCAGCCTATATTGATATATCGAACGAGTGTTTAGTTTGTATCAAACAAAGCCTTTCTCTTTTTTATCGCGGTGTTGTCCTAAAAGTTTGTTCAAATATTTACTGTGTGTTTTTGCGGTTTCTAAACAAAACGAGGACAAAGACTGTAACAACAGAGCATGAAACGCCAAATGGTTTGAAAGCTTCCCTTTTACATATTAGGTACACTTCCATGTACAAACCAGAAAGCTACACATACATTACACAGGACGGCCAGAAAGTTAATGATAATCCTGTAACTGCAGATAGGTCATATCATTCTCTACTATACGGCCAAAATTATTTTAGTCTAAAATCTTAGCATTATAGAGGTGTTTTTTTTTAAATTGTCCTCGTTCATTATAATTTCTGCCATTTTTACTAAATATGGCTTTTTAAAACTCATTTCATCGTTTTGTACCTTCGGTAGAACAAGGCCATAATTAAGTTTTTGAAATTTTACAGGAGAGCCATTTCAAGTTTTTTTTTTTGCATTTATTAGGAATGCTCTTGCTCTGCTTATATTCTTATATTGATCTTTAGTCGTTTTCTTCAGCATGAAATAAAGTACAGTTAGTTGATAATTATTTTAGGCATATGTTTACAAGATTTAAAAAGTGTAATCAAAACAAAATGTAGATACTGTCGAAAAGACAAAATTTTAAGAAAAAAAAATCGTATCTCGAAAATGGTATGACTTAATTTAAAAAAAACTGCCATGGGCATGACATAACCTATTTGCAGTTACACAATTCCTTTATTTTCTGGACAAAAACGAGGCGAGACCATATGGCTTGTATTGTTAAAAAGTTATCGGATCTCATATAGAGTCAAGCTTGTAACTCTACACGCTTTAACTTTACAGACCCAAACTTCACTCTCTCTACACGTTAGTCAAAATATGTGGCTTTGCCGTTTTGTTGCTACAACAATTGTTATATAAAAGAAAAGTAATAATTTTTTTACCTTACGCCCATGTGATGTTAGCTCAGTTAGTAAGAGCAGTCGCCTGGATAGCGAAAGGTCGTGGGTTCAAATCCCACCAGAGACAGTTTTAGAAAAAAATTGGGTGAAAATTGTATCCTTAATACCTCTTTTACTTTACAAGCTGGCTCAGTGCTGGGGCAAAGTGACTGATCAGGCCTTACTGTCAAATATTACCAACTAGGATCGACGACTAATTTCAAGTGATTCCAAAGTACTACTTGTATTCGCTAAATGTGGTCTAGATACCTATTTATGTTCAACTATATCGGTGATCGCTAGATCGTAAATCTCAGCTGATTCAGCCAGTACCCAAGATAATAAAAATTCCACTAAAAAATATTGAGTACTTACTAAAGCCATTTTACCTCAAAACATGCTACGTTCCTAAAACCCACTTTTCGTAATTAGAATCGTATTCGTATCTAAATGGAGATCTTGTGGCTTATTGGAAATACCTTAAAAGCAATCTGGATGGGTCGCCTCGGAAGGTATTCAAATAGAATTTTATAATTTAAAAACAAAAAAGTTCTAGATTTTCCATTTTGTTTTTTAAAAAATATTGTCTTTATTTTTATTTTTTTTACATTTTTTAGGCGTAGTAACGCTTAAGAATAAAACATAGATTTCTTGAATTGATGTCTTAGTGAAAATCTAATGAAAGTAGGCTTTAATTTTCACTCAATGAATACCTATGATGAAGAAGTGTATAGATGAAGGGATTCGATTAATCAATCTTAGATTGTGGTCTCAGATGGACACTATCTTGTCCCTAATTAGTGCAAGATCTCGGTTGATTAATGTAGATGAAGGTCTTAAGTAGATATCACGTACAAAATAATTGGTTTGGGTATATCGTTTAAAACATTACGTAAGTAAGTACAAAACGGTGATCTCTAAAGATGTTATTTTACGATTCACTAACTAATTCAACAACATTCAACAGAAGTGCCTACAATTCATTTTTTATTTTTTATTTATTTTAGGAAGATTTACAGTTTCAATAATACAGTAAACTAGTACAATATACTGTGGTTCAATACTAATTACAAATCTCCACATATGAGTAACCAGACGGGTAAGGATAAGTCTAAGTGAGGCAACTAAGAAATAAACAATATTAACTTAGTAATAAGAATAAATGTAACAAGCTATCATCAAAGTTCGAGAATCTCAAAATATGTCCTTGTCATTTGTCGCTTTATCGAGGCAATGCTGGTAAAGAACAAATCAATATCAATAGACAGTTTAGAAAAACTACGACAACTACGAATTAAAAAGGCATTCTGTCTGTAGTTAGTATTTGCAGCGGGTATATTAAGAATCGGGCGCGATCGAAACCTAAGCAGATTAGTGTTTAGTGAGATCTTAGATAATAAATCTGGGCTATCTGTCATACCAGTGGCTATTTGTGTCAAAAAACATATGTCACTTATGTTGCGTCTCATCTCTAGGGGCAGAAAATGGTATCGTTTACACCGATGTTGATAATTAGTACTGTTTTGGTGAACTTTGTAATCTAAGTAGCGTAGAAACCGTTTCTGGATGCCTTCGATCCGACTAGTGTATGCAGCGTACCGTGGGTTCCACACTTGCGATGCATATTCCAAGTGGCTACGGACGAACGCACAATACAAAATTTTAATAGTTTTTAAAGTTCGAAAGTCCACCGAGGTCCTCATAATAAAACCCAGTGCTTTTGATGCTTTATGAACGATATGATCTATATGTTTATCAAAAATAAGTTTAGCGTCAAGAATAACTCCTAGATCCTTAACTTCATTTACTCTTTTAAGTTGTTCACTGCGTAGTTTATAACCTATATCTATAACCGACATTTTGCGAGAGAATGTAATGTAAAAGCATTTTGACACATTCAAATCTAATTTATTAAGACTGCAGTACATTTCGAATCTATTTAAATCATCCTGCAAGTCGTGAACATCTGACAGAGTGGAAATAACTTTGAGAATTTTCATGTCATCTGCGAACAATAAGATTTTTGAATGGTGAAAGCAATGAGCTATGTCCATTATAAAGATAGTGAACAGTAGTGGACCCAATATCGAACCTTGGGGAACACCAGAAGGTATAGAAATCCAGTCAGAGGAAAACCCTTGTATTACTACTACCTGAGACCGTCGTTCAATATAAGAGGCAAACCACCGAAGTAAATCGCCATGAATTCCAGCCGAATAAAGTTTTAATATCAATATTTTGTGATCAATTCTGTCGAAGCATTTCCGATAATCAGTATAAATGACATCAACTTGGGACCCACTCTCCATGCCCGCAGTGATGAATTCATTTGCAAGGATTAAATTGGAAGTTGTTGATCTATTTTTTATAAAACCGTGCTGTTCATTATTCAGACTACATTTCAAGGACGAGTACAATTGTTTATGAACAATTTTTTCTAGTACCTTCGCAAATAAACACAATTTAGAAATGGGACGATAATTTTGGACATCTGATGTGTTACCGCCCTTATGAACCGGTGTTATGAAAGCTGACTTCCACTTGTCGGGAAAGATTCCCTCCGCCAAGGATCGCCTAAAAAGAATGTTCAGGGGAATAACAAGGCTACTAGCACACTGGACAATAAAGTAGGGTGGTATCATATCTGGACCTGCGGATTTACACAGATCCAGATGAGATAATAATTTAAATAATTCGCTTTCATCAATTTCGATAGATCCTAAACAAGTATTAGAAACGCTCCGAGGAAGGCTGGCATATGGTTGGATCAGAGCTGTACTGGATTCCGAGTAAGTGGACTTAAAGTAAGAAGCAAACAAATTACTTATGTCAGTCCCGTTGTCAGCCGTTATATCATTAAGTTTCATAACATTAGGTAAAACGTTTGATTTTCTTTTGTTTTTTGCATAGGTCCAAAAATGTTTAGGGTTCTCGGTTATAGATGACTCAATATTCTGAATGTAAGTTTCATAGCATTTTTTCTCTAATTTAACAGCCCTAGTGCGCAATATGCAAAAAGACTGGTAGTCCGACAGGTTACCGTAGGTTTTATATTTATTATGGAATTTGTATTTTTCTTTTAAGATTTTCTTCAGAGCGGAGGTGTACCAAGACGGATATTTGTTAGATTTGGGAGTTTGTACAGGAATAAATTTCTCAATACAGTTATGAAGTTCATTATAAAAAGAAGTCACTGCGTGGTTTAGCGGACCCGAGGTAAGAAGTTCACGCCAATCAATTTCGATCAAGAAGGAATTGATTGCCGTGTAGTCACCGCGTTTAAAGCTATAGCTGGTCCTTGGATTATCCTGCAGCTTATGATGTTCAAGGCATTGGGTTGTTATATGTAGTGACTTGTGGTGTATGTCTTCAGGAACCAGAGGATCATCACAGGACCGGACGATGATAGGGTCATTTGAAAAAACCAAATCGAGTACACGGTCATTAGCGTTGTATTCCGCGTTGTATTGGGTAAGATTGCATGTGTTTATAATGTCAAAAAAATCTATTAAATGCTGACCCGAGTACGAAGCAGGATACAACTCGTAAGTATCGGTAGAACGTTCCCATGTCACATCATCGCCAAAGTTAAAATCACCCAACACAATGAATTTGTCGGTACAGTGTGCAAAGATAAGTTGGCTAAGTTTATGAGAAAATAATTCAAGTTGCTTTTTATACGAATTGCCACCCTTCTCATTGCATAAATAAACCGCGCATATGTGAACTTTGTAGGTAATATCCGGGCGTTTCCTTTTCAGTGTTAACGTGATCCAAATATCCTCCGCAGCACTGGCCCAATCCGCCATTTCAACTACTTGGAAATCACGTTTCACTGCCAACAGTACTCCACCACCATACTTTTGGTTCGTTTGAGAATAATTACGGTCCCGCCTCCACACAAAATACCTACCATCAAACAACTCATTATCAGATATACTGTCCAGAAGCCAACTTTCCGTAATACATATAACATCATATTCATTTAAACATACCGCTCTGAAGAATTTGTTCACCTTGGTACGCAAACCGCGAGTGTTTTGATAATACAAGGAAAGTTCACGCACTTTTACATTTCATAATGACACCCAAGTATAAAAACAACATTAAGAAAATACAATTAACTACACGCATGACCACTGAAAACACTCTAAAAACGTTATATTTTATCAAACCTAAAAGAGCATATCTAGTATGTAAATCGCAATCATTAGTAAAAATTAATATTTGCGGAAGGGTAATTTCATAACGATTCCGTTTTGCACTACGATATCTGACACAGAGTCTCACAGTGTATTCGAATGAAAACACTGTATGAATAGCGATAACAAAACACAATAGCAATATCCAGGAGCAGTACGCCACACGCACCTGTCGTACCCACTGCAAATATGCACCCAGTGCACCGCATATAAGTTCTAAATCAGCACAACCACTACTGACGACAACGTTAAAATGAAATCCTGTAATTTTATCTGTTTGTTTAGATTGACACAGTAAGTATTGGAACACTGAACGTTCACAAATAAAGCATGAGATTCTCAAACTTTGCGACAGAAACATAACCAAAATAATTTTAAGGTATAAAATAATTATGTCAGCTTCGAAAGGTCTTTTTCGGTTTTTATAAGGATGATAGGTGCTCCGTCCCCTCTTCTTGCGTGGATCTTGGCGTGCTTCACCCATACGTATTGGAACCCCAGCTCCTTAGCTTTAGACTTCACTTTGCTAAGCAGATTTTTGTTATCTGTGGTGAGGTGATCGTTAATGTAGATTCTGGTAGTACCTTTAAATCCAATACTAGATGTCACAAGTGGGGCTTCCTTATACGCCATTCTAGCCGCA
The DNA here is from genome assembly GCA_963576865.1 of Anania hortulata. Lineage (NCBI taxonomy): Eukaryota > Metazoa > Arthropoda > Insecta > Lepidoptera > Crambidae > Anania > Anania hortulata. Next base: position 16,166,831 of record OY756395.1, on the reverse strand, counting down.
GCTACGAAATTCTCTTTGACATATCTATTGTTAAAGCAAACAATGATAGGCTTTACCTGTTTAGTATCTCGGGTTGGAACTCGAGTTATGAAATTGATTTGTGTTTTTTCAATAGTATAATTGATTTTAGTACCAATTTTTACCACGATATCATGTAGATTCTCATTTCTATTTTCAGGGATGCCCTTCAATTCGACATTGTTCATACGAGTCCATTGCTCTTTAGTCTTGACATCGTCCTCCAATTTAGAAAGCCTGGTTTCGACCTCACTAACCCGAGATTGCGCTTTTTCCACGCTCACAAGTCTTTTATCGAGTTCTGTCACTCTTGCACTGAACTTCGATAGTGACGATCGCATCTCCACAAATTCAGAGCGCAGTATTTTTATATCCTCAGCCAGTGATTCCAAGGGTGCAAGTTTTGCAGCAAGAGCACGTATCTCGTTCAGTATGGGGTCTGTTTGCTGTGTGGAGGCAACGCTAGCGGCTGGCGAAGGTCCAGGGACACCTCCCTGTTTACAAGCAACGCACCTCCAAGTTGACTTCCTGTCTCCTAACTTTCTATATCCGACTTCCGTTATCCCAGCGCAATGGAAGTGAAGCTGGTTGGCACAAGCAGAGCATTGCACACAGTCTGTCATGGTTTCACCACACTTGAAGCATTCCGACATGTCCATTGCAAGATTGAGAAACGGTGGATTTTGAATAAAAATTGAATAGAAGCTGCCACAATACGACCGCTAGCTACTGATGCAGCGAGCTGACTGTTATTTAGTTATTTCGACAATAACTCTCAAAAATAACCCATTTCAACCTAATTGCTTGTGTTCCTACGTTTTGGTCTGAAACAGCTTCAAACCCATAAAACAGACATAATGGTTTCATGAAACAGTAAAAAATGTTCTCGCTCGGAATGGGATGTTATGAATATCCGAATCCGTAAAATCTCATATCCGTTATCGATAAATTTGGGTAGTTACTTAACTATTTGTTTGACTACACGGTTAGGTTGACCGAAAAACATATTTCTACAGTTTGTCGTATTTATAAATATCTAGAAATCTCGAAAAAAAAAAACAGCTGTTCTATATATTTACTCGAGACTTGGACTTTACTATGGAACAGCAGATTTTATATATATTTCTAATGTGCATGAATATAGATCGGTGGAAGACAAGAGAGAAACCCTATACTGTATTATTGTAAAGCTACTGATTTATTTTACCGTTAATCAAAATATATAACAAAACAATCAGATATCTGAAATAATATCCGTACGTATCCGAAAAAATAGTCAATGCACGACACAAATCCGTAATAACCCTATCAGAATCAACACGTTGGCATCATAAATCGCTTGACCGCTAAATAACCGTTATTATTTCGTGTAGTGTAGGCCTGAATAAAACATGTAAACCACGATAGGCGCTGATAATGACAGGCGATAATGATGGATTGATTTCAAAGCCATTACATTGTCTGTGTTGTTAGAACGATTGCGTGTCTATGAAAATATGAGAAATCATTAAAAATTGTGTAGAACTTTTTTTTAACGCATAAATTATAGATAATAAATAATAATAATAAATTGTTTTAACAATCACACCAATTATCTAGCATCAAACTAAGCAAAGCTTGTACTATGGCGACTAGATAACGAATAAACATACTTACTTAAACACTTTCATAAACGTCTATGACTTAGGACAATTACTCGTGCTCATCACACAAACATTTGCCCCTTGCGGAATTCGAACCCGCAACCGCTGGCTTGGTCGTAAAAATTTATAACATAGATAGTTATAGTTTCTTTCTGAAATAAAAAAAAAGTGTAAAAGGGATTTATTGTCGCTCAGGAATTTTACAAAGTAAAACTTCTGCTTTTAGCTCTTTGATGACGCTGCGAAGTCGTTTGATCCAAAAACTAAAGAACGTTTGGCTTATAGAGTTGAAAAATCTATTTTAAACTAGACAACCTATCCAATCAAATATTATGGGCGGCATTTCAGCCGCAGAATAAGTACTTAAACTTATTGAAATTGTATTTCTGTGCGAAATCGTAGACACAAAAGACGAGTATACGCGTAATAGCCTAGTTAATACTGGTTCCTTGCCAATTAAGATGACATATTCATTACTTAAACTTATTTAACAAGCTGATGCGCAAGTCTTCGTTTGCGTCATATTAATCTGGTTTGCGTGGTCTTCAATTGAATTAACAAACCTAGCCAGAACTATAACTTACCAAAAAAAATATCGGTTAAATGGTTTCTAAACCGCATACGTGAAAATCAAAAATTGTTATACACGTCATTACCTATTCTGAAACAAGCAGTTTATTTGCATCAGTTATCTTAAATAAAATATTCGCATTACATAAATTACATAACCCTTTATAAGAACTACTTACTTTGTTGTAAAATAAGAACATAGTTCGTTTATGTTAAACTTGATAAAGGATCCTTTCATCAAGATTGATTTGAAAGATGCGAAGTAATTCTTAGTATCCTTTAATGTATTCATCCTACTCACAAAACTAATTCAGTAAATGGCATTATGAAGAAAAACCAAACACGGTAATGGTATTGTAATGACCATGAAATTACTGTACTTTGTATTTACTTTTCTACCCAAATAACATTAGTCAGCCCAAATTCAAGCTCTGCGTAGGAAGGTGGTAATTGAAACACTGGTAATAAAGATCATTAAGAACATGGAACCTACTCCGGACCTCGGATTTCTTGTATTTGTTCTAAGAGGTCAAAGCTGACACTCAAACTCATTTGTAGTCGATTATATTCCCTCTGTAAATAACTTTATATTAGAGTTATGAGTAAACGGTTGCATTAGTAGATAATATGTATATGTATTTCAAATCAGCAAAAATGACAAAAGCAATCACAGCATGTCAACATTGTGGTTAATGGTACAATTGCAACCTCAAAGTGAGATTATGATACATTTGCACAACGTATGAGCAGTGTGATCGTCGACTATTTTGGCATTATCTCTTACTTAGTACTTTATAACAATGGATACATAATATTTACTGGCTTGTGGTGATGGATAGATACTAAGTACAAACTATTGGACTCTATTTCAAAATCCAAATAACCTGTTATTTTGGAAGAGCAAAAGATATTCGCTTGGAATTTACAGACCTTCTCCTTGTTAAATAAAACAACCCTTTTCAACATATTACGCTCAGTAAGCCAACCAAATTCTATTTAAGCGTACTCACCAATGCTTAGACATATGCCTTTTAAACACATCTGCGCTTAGTTATCAAGATTGCCTGAAATTACACTATTTAAGGGTGCCAGCCCCAATTATGTACGTTAAGCGACTGTACATATAAGCGAGCTTTTGGGGCGCGAGTTACGCCGAATTGCGTAACCTGAAACGCTTTGGGCGTTTTAATAATTCATTACTGGGACTAAGCAGACGAAGTTCGCGTAATGAAGTTTGTGATGTGTTATGTAATTGTTTTTGTGTTAACACATTATATTGCGATGTAGTTGCTTTTTTGTTTTGAGTAAAGGTGATAAGTAAATAAACCTACTTAGGGACTGTAGGTCAACTTAAAATAAGCAACTGGGTGCAAATTGTGGTGGTAGTGGTTCGCGCTCCGGATCGCAAAGGCGATTGCGGGTTCGAATCCCGAGAAGGGCAAATGTTTAGGTGTGATGAGCACGAGCATTTTTTACCTAGATTATGGATGTTCAATAATGTTCATAAATGTATTTATGTGAGTTTATCCGTTATCTAGTCGCCATAGTAGAAGATTTGCTTAGTTTGGTGCTAGGTGCTGGTGTGATGGTTTGGATAAAAAAAGTGGTAAACACTGTCTTATTCAGAAATCAGTAATGGTTAGTTTTAGTCTTTCTATTAGAAAGAGAAAACAAATGTAATGGCACATTTAAGTCGGCAGAAAATATTTCGCCTTTCCGTATATAATTCCGTAATATCATTTAACTCGACGATAAATGTATCGAGCATTCTGATTTTTATTTCGCGATTTATGTAAGTCGACATAGTTAATCAGCTAAATAAGTACTTTGATGTCAATCCTGTATTTATGTAACTACTCATAATATTAATAACAATAACCTATTTCTTCTGAAATCTGAATCACAATTTATTTATAAACAAAAATTTGTGTACCCTTGCTGTCAACTCATTATTCGCTACTGCCCGCGACTATATTTGCATTTTCTTAAGAATTAAAAGGAGATATTTAAAAAAAGTTAAGTTAAGCTAGTTCAATAGCTAGCCTGAATAATTTTAGATAATTCGATTTAGCCGTTTAAACGTAAATGAGTCATCATGACAACAAGCACCCAAACTTTTACATTTATGACAGTAGTTAAATTGCAGTACAAAAAGCTTTTTATAAAACCTCCCATTTCAGTCAGAACAAATAAAAGACCTCGAGGCCTTTAAGTTTGATGAGAGAAACTTTTCTCGTACAATATATGGCTCAGGCCATGTGATTTATACCGCACGAAAGTAAACCCGTTTAACAAGTGTCCCACCTTTCTCTGCGAAATTGTTCGAGGCAGATCTCTAGAGCCAATTTGATGCCAGGTAAATACAAAAAATCACTGGAGGGATCTTCAATTCTGCACCCTTTTCTTTCTTACTCTGTTAGACTCCATTGCCTTTTTACAGTACTCGTATATTAACTAACGAAAGGCATTCCCGTTATACTATATACATACAAAAAAAGTTACCATTTAAAATAAAAATGATATAAAAAATAATGGACGTCCAACGTTTTTCTCACCGTACGAGCAAGACAGAAAAGCGACGTTGCCAGTTTGCGCATTGTTATTATTACGCTAGTTACTATTCCTAGTTACGATTTTGTTTTTAAAAACAGTTGTTTCGATTTTATATATATATTTGGATTATAAATTTTTCAATGCTTTTTTTTGGATTTTTTAATTTCAATTTTAATCTATTAATTATGTGGATAAACGGGCTGAAGGGAAAGCCCTCTGTTATTTTATATACTATATATTGTAGTCAACAGTATACTCGTGTTAACTTTACTGTAAATAAAATACGTAACAAGATTGGCTTAGTGGCGCGGTTATTTACCTTTAATGCAAAGGGTGCCGGTTTCAATTCCCACTTTATAAAAAATCGCACATAAATTCAGAAAAATCCAGAGGAGCATGCTGATTCAAACTAGGCAAGAGCGGTAACCAACCACTTAATAATATAGACATCATAAACACTTATTCCCCGTATCTTAGTATGTAGTGTAGTAGAGTCAGTATTTATGTTTTGCTCTCGCTTTAAACCGAAATATGCCAGAACACAGAAACCACAATAATTGACTCATATCTCTACCCAAAAATATCACCTAACCTAAATTGAAGAGCTTCACAAAGGAAATGAAACTGTAACAGAATACCACAAACTGCGATTCTGTTCCACTGCAGAGATACTGCAGCATTTCACAATTGAAATCTAACATTGAATACAGATAAAAAATAACGAGAGAACATTCAACGATGCCCGGAACGCAATGGAAGGAAACTTTTCATTTCAACCGTTTCTTTTTATATTTTTCTTGCTTCTTTCTTGGGTTGCGCACGAAAATGAAGCTCCATAATTGCGGTACTGACATCAAGCTCAATTAAGGTTTAAATATTTAAAATGCCTTTATGTTAGCAGGCAATGAGAATAAGCAATTGTTTGTTGAATTAGAAAAATTGCTCAACATTTAGACGTACTTAGATGTTTTTGTGCATTTAGTAAACTAGTGTGTTTTTGCTTATATCTAAAGATATCATTAACCTATTTGGTTAATGATATCTTCAGATATAAGCATAAACATAATATAAAGCGTTAGTATACAACACTAAGACTTGCTGTGAGCTTAATAAAAAAAATGATACTATAAGAATAAGTATGTTTTTTCAGTAAGCTCATTAAGTAAGTAAAGTAATTAAAATAAATCATTGTGCACCAGACAAAATACAATTATCATGATCTGGGAGTAAAGAATTAACATCCTTATTTTACGAGGTACCAGATATTATATTTTCCAAGGGTGTCTCCCAGCTCACCCAGACTCTAGCCCATGTAGAAAAGACCGGGAATTGAATAAATGATAAATAAATATTGGACAACATCACATACAATGCTCCTGATCCTAAAGTAAGTGCCTACGCACTTGTGTTACAGAAATCACAAAAAACGACGGTACCACTACACCTAGACGCGAGACAACATAGAAAAGTTCGTTTTCTACATTGACCGACCGGGAATCGAACCCGGGACCTCAGAGAGGGCGATGCCAAGTCCGGCGTAGGTACTCGTCGGTGTCCTTTTTCGAACCTGGGACCCTATGCGCTCAGGCGAATTACCGCCACTACACAAATCCAGTCGGTAAATCTTACAGTGCATGTTATCCTACTATCCTAATAATATTATAAATGCGAAAGTTTGTGAGTATGGATGTATGGATCTTTGTTACTCTTTCACGCAAAAACCACTGAATGGATTTTGATGAAATTTGGCATACTGATAGACCAATGACCTGGATTACCATAAAGGATACTTTTTATTCCGGTAAGGTCAACGCAGACGAAGCCGCGACTTCGTCTCCGTTGCCCTAGCAAAAGCTAGTTTTTCTTATTAAAAACTAACAGTTGCCCGCGACTTCGTTCGCGTGGTCTATAGTTTATTCATAAAGGATTTTCTGCGCAACTTTCATATTGTCGCATTTATAATATTAGTAGGAAGTAGGATAGCTTTTGCGTTGACTTTACCCGGATAAAAAGTATCCTATGTATTAATCCAGGCCATGGTTTATCTGTATGCCAAGTTTAATTAAAATCCATTCAGTAGTTTTTGCGTGAAAGCGTAACAAATAACCATCAATACTGACAAACTTTCGTATTTATATTATTAGTAGGATTCAGCGTTACTTGTAAGTGATAAAATCATAGGCTTAGAATAAGCTACATACTAAATCTATGGATAATATATTTAGGCATACAAATATAAACCCAGGGCCGGCCCGACGGCCTACATCGATTCCGTCGGCGCCGCGGCGGCTGGCAGACGGTCGTACATCACCATTATTTACTATACACATCTCGCTCCTCTGGGATTAGCGTAAATTTCTGTTTACGGCAAGTCTTTTGTTATATTTCGTCGTATCTCTTAGCAAATCTATACTTAATATAATATATAGCTGATGAGTTTGTTTGGTTGAACGCGCTAATCTCAGGACTACGTTTTCATATATGTGAGGACCAAAACTCAGCCACCGATGTAGCACTATTGGTGGCCTTGTAGAGATCCTCGCGCGCGCAGGTGTAGGGACAAAATATATAAGTACTTATAATATTATAAAGCTGAAGTTTGTATGTTTGGTTGAACGCGCTAATCTCAGGAACTAATGATTCGATTTAAAAAATATATTTTTGTTGGATAGTCCATTTATCGAGGTTAAATAAATAAATAATAAATAAATAAACTCATTTATTTCGGACCAATAGTTATCCATAAGAGTGTTAGTAACAAATGACTTAATAATAGTGTTAGTAAACTTACATTAGGGTTTGGACAAACTTTTTATTTAAGGGAGAATAGTAATTCTCCGCTACTGTTTCTAGAATGCTGTTGGGACTATCTCTCACTCTTCTTAGCAGAGAAGCTGTTTTTTTGCGTATTATCGCGTGAAAGCCGTCCTAACAAAAAGGCTATATAACATCACGCTGCAATAAATAGAAGCGGAGCATCAAATTCAAATTCAAATTCATTTACACGGTTACATCGAGATATTAACAAATAAAAAACTAGTCCGACATGTCTCGCCCTGTATGGCATGTAAAATATTTATATTTAAATTAAAATTTAATTCTTTCACTTCATCATATACAACTCTGATATGCTATAAAAATTCTTATCTAAAAGCCATGCATGCAATTTTGTTCTAAATAATCGGGAATTTAATGTTTTTATACATTCTGGTATCTTATTATACACCTTTACACACAAATTAATACAATGTCTAAGACAAGTCTGTCAGGATGCCTTGTGTTCCGAGGATAGACATCACAAGCCTTATGGAAGAGTGCAGGATTATTTTTGACAAATTTACATATTTCAAAAATGTAAAAGCTTGGTAAAGTTAAGAATCAAGAATAATTTATTTGTTTTGAATAGGGTACATCATAAGGTTACAAACATATATAGGTTTCACCTATTCAGCCATAGTCAATAGCATACAAATATATCAACAAACAAGTCAGAGATAAGTCACCTCCAAACAATTTAAGTTATTAATCAAATTTATACACGCATACATACCTTTTGAAAAAACGTCAGTTAAGAGCTTTAGTTCTTTGAAAAGTGGCTTACACGTCTGGTACGGTGGTATACCATCAATGAATAATGTTGCAAAAACGGTAAGCAATATTCCTTTTAAAAGCTTCCGTTGCGTGCGCTGACCGATTAAAGATACGCAAAAATTATGTATGGCGGAATTGTTACCCTCACAAGTTTCTAAAAAAAAGTCCGTGACAGCATATGTTTATCTTTCAAGGTTGGCTTACTATAACCTTTTTAATGGTAATCAAATTTGTTCTAAACTAATGCAATATTTGGTCGTTGTTATAGACTTCAACTTGACACTTTAACGTGACAGATCGAAGTCCACGCAGGTGAAGCCGCAGGCGGAAGCTAGTACAAATCATCATCATTTGCCTGACCTGTTCCCAGGTCATCTGGGGTCGGCGCAGTATGTCTTTCTCTTCCATGCAATCCGGTCACTCTTCATTGAGTCATTCACTCCCTTCTCAGTCATATCTCTCCTCACACAATACATCCATCTCTTCTTAGGTCGTCCCCTACTTCTCCACCCATCAATACTCATATCCATCACTCTTCTCGTTACGTGCTCCTCTTCCCTTCTTATCACATGTCCATACCAAGACAAACGGTGTCCTTTCATCTTTTCTGCTACAGATGCCACTTTCATACTTCCTCTAATATATTCATTCCTTATCTTGTCCATTCTCGTCACCCCACACTTCCACCTTAACATTCTCATTTCATAAAAATATAAGCAAAAAAAACCTTCAATTGCACAAATAGTATCGTAATTGAAATCTCTATCTTATTGACAGTATCAACTAAGAGTAGAATTTCGTAGCACTATAATACGAGTGCGTTCTTCGTAGCATAGTGCTACGAGAGCGTTCTTTGTAGCATAGCGCTACGAAGCTCTACGCCGTAGGAGAATACAAAGTTCGTAGCGTCTAGCGACTAATCGAAGTAAATTGTTAAAAAATCTTTTTGCGTCAGCTTTTGACTGAAACACAAGATTTAACCTATTCTTTATCCAAGAGTAGACACAATAGGCAATTCATTGTTTTGAATGAGATTCATCGTACAGGGAACCTGTTAATTGGTTCATGACGTCACCATAATAATAATGTATAATGAAAACTTATTAGAAGAATATTAAGGAGTATAAAAGATAACAAAGGTGGCTTAGCCTTAGTTTCTTGCGCTGCTTATTCTAATCACCAGCCACTAGCCTGAAGCAGTGGTAGGGCGAAACCATATTTTCGGGACGTGTATGTGGCTGCCTGCCTAGCATGAGCACTAAAACACGATATGATATGATATGATATAGCGAAATATCGACACCAACTGTAAAAATATAATAGATATAGCCGCCATGTTGAATCGCCGTAACATTTTAAGATCGCTGTTTCGATAAAAATTCAAAATGGCGGCTAAATCTAACAATAATTTAAATGTTTGTGTCGATATATCGCTATATCATATCATATCATATAGTGTTTTGGTAGACATGCTAGGGGGGCAGGAAGAGGGCCTATAAACTGAATAAATGAGTACTATTTAGTATTGCTCTTTTGTTTATGCAAGGTATCTCGTAAAATAAGGACAACCTTTTAAAAAAAAGGAATAAAATATTTGATTAGAAACCACACATAATTACATTTAAAGGAAAAGTTAAAACTATCTTAAACATCATAATAGTAATAACTTTTGGTCTATGACTTTGGCAAAAGATTTCGAAATTTTTTATATAGAGCCTGGCATACCTCAAGTTGCAAGTAACCTTAAATAACGTTATTTTGGTGTACACCTATGAAACATGCGATAGTCGAAAGAGAAAATAATTACAAACAACAAATACGCCCTGACAAAATGTTGTAAATGATACGCTTTTTTCAGAATTTCAATTTGATTTTGTAACTAAAAATAAATATTACATGTTCACCCTGAAATTATTTACGACATTTTGTCAAAGAGTATTTGTTGTTTGGTATTATTTTCTCTTTCGATTAACGTATGTTTCATAAGTGTACACCAAAATAACGTTATTTAAGGTTACTTGCAACTTGAGGTATGCCAATGGAAAATATATGCATATTTTTTATTTGGTCTTAAAATAAATACGAGTAGTAATTATTTATAATTAATAAAACTTAAAGAATTTTCAAAAAATATTGATCAATACCTGTCTTACAGCTTAATTAAGTCGCGTGTTAGACAAGGAGATCCGATATGTACCGTGACGTCACATTACACGTCCGCCATACATTTTTCATAGTAAAAGTTGTTTTTTGAAAGAGATAGGTATACCTTAATTTCTAATTACTGTATTACGGTTATTTTTAACCTAAAATCAATTTTGTTTTCACTGTTAGCTAAAACTATAACTAGCTAAAACTATAATTTTATAAATTTTCCTATAAATATAGTAAAAATAATATATTTTTTCATGCATATTCCCTATTAGACTCGACTCGATGCCTTTTGCATGAAAATTTATCGACGTTCCATACAAAATTACCAAAGAGCAGATCGAATTTGTATAGAAAAAAAAACATAATTTCAAGTCAGAAAACAATAGTTATCCTGATTTACGGGACAATCTGTATAAGCATTTTTTAATCGATAACAAAGTATTAAAATCTTTTTTCGACAACACTAAGGATAAACTTAAACATGCTATTTATTTAGTTTGGTATTTACTTACTGTGTAAGGAGATTAACGCGGTCCTAAAAGCTTCTCCCGTGAAACATCGTAATCAAGAATCGTTGGCGGCTTAGCGAACTTCCTATACTTAGTTAAGCTTTCCTCTTGTCTTTGAAAGCAAGTTACCGATAGGGCTGTCAATGTCACTAACTTTAAGTTACTGTAATTGAACAAAGTTAAAACTCATTACGTGTTACAGTTTTGTGGAAATAACATTATCAAGGTTCACGCTCCGGACTACAAAGCCAGGCGGTTGCGGGTTCGAATCCCGCAAGGGGCAAATGTTTGTTTGATGAGCACGAGCATTTGAGCATTTGAGCAGCTGAGTCATGGAGGTGCAGCTGAGTCATGGAGGTTTATATATTTTGGCTATCAAGGAGCCATAGTACAACCTTTGCTTGCCGTGCCGTGTGGAGACGGCCGTAAAGAATACACTTCATACATCTTACGACCCACCACCAACAGGAGGCGTGTCGTAAGATTCGACTAATTCCTGTAGCACGAGACGGGCAACAGCGCCTTCGTGCGAAATCTTATCAAAAACTGCGCTCGCCAACCCGCCTGCCAAGCGTGGTTAGTATTGGCAATCCCCCCGATGATCACTCATTGGGGGAGGCCTTTGTTCAGCAGTGGACCTTCTATGGCTGAAATGATGATGATGATGATGAACCTTTGCTTAGTTTGGGGCTAGATAATTAATGTGATAATGATTGATTAGACAAAATGATATGAGATTGGAGCCAACATGTGTACCACTTATAGGTTTGGTTATATGTGCTTGAAACGGCTTCTACGCGTTGTATCAGTATCCTCACGCTCGCGAGCCTTATAAAGGCCCGGGCCACTTTTGATCCGTAGACTTTTATAGCGTATCATCATCATCATCATGTCAGCCTATTGCAGTCCACTGCTGGACGTAAACCTCCCCCAAAGAGCGCCAAAGAGCACGAGCACAAAGTGATCTCTTTAAGCGATAAGCCGCCTAAATTGTGCATCTTTTTGTAAACACAAATTGACTTCTTTGTATGGTGTACAATAAAAAGTATCTATCTATCTCCCACTTTTTCATCCATCTACTACCAGCATCGTCCTAAGGTCGACGGTCCATCGAGTTGAGGGTCTTACACTACGTTTGCCAAGACGTGGTCTCCACTCGAGAACTCGTTTACTCCACCTTTCATCTGTTCCGCGACAGATATACACCATGTAACTCTGAATACGTAAAACCTCTTAAGGGCTGATTGATATTTTTGATTGATAAGAACAGCTGATTGGACATTTAGTATTAAGATGAAGTTTTTTTTAAAATATTTTACTGGTCCCAAAAGTTGTTGTATTTGAGCACCAGGATCAGCCCCTAAGAGATTTTACGTATTTGGAGTTACACAGTGTATCTATAGCGTATAAATAATAATAAATATTGCTTAACAAATATTTAATAAATTTCCAGACGTTTTAAAAATACCGAAATTTTCGAAAATTGTAATTTACTTAAAAATACTACACTATTAAATTCTTGAATACTAAATTTTGACAATAATGGTACAATATTTTGACATAATTAAATCTTATTATTGAATGAGTAAATGAATGTCAATGAATTTAGAATTGTGTTTTAAGGATGACATTTGCATGATATTTGACATAACTTGTTTATTATTAACTTTCTTAAACACTGTATTAATAATATTTGCATGTCGCATTGCGATAGAATATGCTGGAAAATGTTTTATGAATTATGGTATACCTACCTATTGTAACCATATTCTGGCAAATAAATGATTAATACATTTTTTATTTATCATCACATACAAAAAAAAAATCAAGATTGAAGTAATATGGTTTTTAAGAGCTCACAGTTAAGCCCCTAATCAGCTGTTACGGCTGGTTTATAGCCGTCTATAGTATTATTAAATGCAACCAACTTTATGTCGGTAGTTTATTATGCAAGGAACGACGCATTCATTGCGTTTTCAGTACCTACAGAAAAGAAGTTGGCAAATGGGTTTTAAATACTTTAGTTGTCGTATTTATATTGATTTTAGTTTTGTTATCATCATCGTTGTTTCAACCATAACCGCATCCAGCGGCTTCTTGCAACCTTTACCAAGTCGTCTCTTCACCTTGTGGGTGGACATCTTACGCTGCGCTTGCCAGTACGTGGCCTCCATTTCAAAACTTTCTGCCCCATCGGCCGTTAGTTCTACGTACGTACGTATAGTTTTCTACCAGAATATAAATAACTTTATTTTAAATCAAGTCTCTTACTGGTCAGAAACTAGATACAATAGAAAATCTATGAACAGTATTCATAGATTTTCTATTACACTAAACGGATAATAATGCAACACATATTATCTCTTTTTAAGAATTGATTTTTACGACGCTTCGGCCTAGTTCCATAGGCCGTGGTCACAGGAAAAAGAGGTTTGTATTGCATTAATAGCCGTGTACATAGATAGGTACTCTTGCACACCACACAAAACATACAGTACAGAGGAAAAAAATACATTTAGAATACGTGTAGTGTAGTTTAGAAATGCAATAAGAAAGTTCAAAATGTTATAAAATCTGTTACTTGTCTTGTAGTTGTACTGGTGGTATTCACGAAAAACAATATTAAATGTAAGTATTTATTGATCATTGACTAAGTAAATTTATTTTAAACTACATTATTGAGAGAGTTACTGTTGTTGTAAGTATTTTGTTTTAAACAGATAACTTTTACAAAAATTTTGAATGCTGTCTCAAATTCTATAGCTCAAAGTAGATTTTTATGGCGCTAGATTATCCTCTAAATTTATATTTAAATAAAAATAAAAAAAGTTTTCTGTTTACAACATTTTTCTAGAAATAAAGGCGGCGACTATTGCTTATTGCTCAGATCAGAGAAATAATTTTAAATAATTTCTTAAAGAATAATATCTTTCTCTGATCTGAGAAATAATTTCTTTCTCTGAGGTGTATTGAAATTCGAGTTCTAGCGTACAACCCTATCTCACCACCCGTCTAATAAAAGTCCGCTAAATCCGCGGCGAACGCGTGACCCGTATCCCGAGCAGCATGTGTAGCCATAAAAACAGCGGTGCGGGAATAAAAGGTGTTTCAGAGGTAAACTTTAGGTATTTTCCTACATGCAATGTGGGAAAATATTACATCCCTTTTCTCGTAAGGAATTGTGTATTTTATGTACTCAGTATCACGGTTTTAAGATTAGGCTGTTATATTCATAAACATGTGGAAAGGATTTCTTACCTGATACTCCACTGTGCATGGAAGTATGTCAGAACAAGAGCTTTTACCTGTCATTTTTATCCGACCACTTTACTGACTTAGCTGTCAACTTTCATTACTTCTGTAGCTTGGTTAGAAGACGTCTATTTTAGGGAGACCCATCTTAGGGTGGCTCTGTCATCTTAAGTTGTAGTATACCTAATACCTAGAGGGTTCTGTAGGCTTAAAGTAAATAATATGAACTATAGTATAACCCGTTTTTGTTATTCAACTACGAGTAATAGTTAATCTGAATGTATTTTGATAGGCACATATTTGAACTAACTTTAATAAACATAACTTTAATAACATCACGCTAAAAAAAGGTATTATAAAAACTATTTAGTACTGACCTTTCACTAATAAAGGTGTCTAATTGTTGGCGAATAAACGATTTAACCAAATTAAGTTTTATGAACAAAACATGCTCTGTAACTTCTTTGTATTATGGTGTCTAATAAAGAGTATCTATGCTCTAGGCTTTTTATACGCTAGTTTTTTTGACGTGTAAAAAGTTCCCGGATTGCGCAACCCTACGTGACGTGTCCAGACGCGGGTAAGTCCTAGGGATCAGTCCCGGGAGGATTCCCGTCTCCAACCGTGACGAGAAAGATGTAATATGACGGTTTTATTATTACTTTGTAAATATTACATTGGCAAGATAATATTAAAACTAGAAAAACATGTGTAATTAAAACTTAGGTAGTAGCTACTTTGGTTTGCACAAATAAGTATTTTTCGTTTGAATTTATTATACTAGTGACCTTAAGATTAGTAAGTAATAAAAAAATTAGCACCTTGAATGCCATAGATTTCACCGGTTACCTCAAACAACAGATTTTGTTAAGTGTCTAGTTTCTAGGCATTTAAAGACTTAATCAGAGTTGAGTAAAAACCACGACAGATGTCATGGATAAGCCCAAAAGTGATAAACAGCAGTTAACTAAGAAGAAGAAGTCGGGAAGAGCCATGCGAGTCATGGAAAGATGTCTTAATTGGCTCCATAACAGCCGGTAATAGACGGGAATAAACCGTGTAGCCTATATTATTGTTCCACCTTGGGGTAAACAAGGACAAGTTGCAAGAGTGCGTAGGCCGCCCTCATTAATTAGAGAGGCACTACAAAGAGTTAAAGAACCGACACAATTCATGCTAGGAAGGTATTTTGTTAGTAGATATTGCTTTTCTTTTGTGTTGCTATAACTAGATGTTATGTAGGCCTAACCAAATGTTGTTTATCAGCTTTACCTATATAAGGTTCTAATTAAATAGTTAACTTACTTCTAGGGGTAGGTTCTACTACTCTAGCAACTAGAGATGTTACCTGGTCGGCGGTTTATTTTGGTCACATTACCATGTGACCAAAATAAACCGCCGACCAGGTAACATCAGTTTGTATGGAGAGTTTGGAGTATCTAAGCAGTTGAATCACGCTTAAAGTTCCACTGCACCTTTTTGTTACACCCGGTAAAGGTTAGTAGTTATAAAATCCGCGAGCAATGCCAAGCTATGTGAAAAAAGGCATACTAAATGTTGTTCATTTTTCCAGCAAAGGGTAAATATCAAAGTTACGTAGTCCCCGGGCAAACACGTAAAAGCACTAAGGCATAGCAAGCGCCCCTCTGGGATCGGGAACCGCATTGATTCATATCAAATATGTATACCTACCTAGCAAAGTACTGCCAGTTAGTATTCTTTGGTATAGCGTTCCGGTTATATGAAATATGAAAATAAAAACAGTGTAGAAGATATACGAAAAGACTGCTTTCTCTGTTAATTTTATTTAAGAAACGTTTAATTAAATATTATTTTTTTAAATGTTGGAAAACATCACATACATTGCTCAGATGCCCAATTCCCGTAATTTGTCAATAACCGCAATCCGGTGTCGATCCGCTCCCGGTCACATTACGATACATTACGATCACAAACGGTATTCTCGTAAACTTTTAATTTGATGTAAAAATATCAAAACTATCCCAATACGACTGAAAATAGAGCAAAAAAAAAAACTAATTCTGGTTTCTTCCATTTTTTGTCGCATTACGAACTATAATTGCATATTTGGGTTTACGAGAATAAGTACCATTTGTGATCATAATATTACTGGGAGCGGATCGATACTACCTAGCTAGCTAGCCTTTTATTAGCATAATCTCTTCATGAAAGTGACGTACAAAGCTCTAGTAAAAAAACACACATATTTGACACACTACGTCACAAGGCAGTCAATATTACCACACTCAAATATTCTTTTAAACTCCCCGCACTAACATCCGACCGTGGTTAATATCCAACGAATTTATGTAACCACATTTTATGCCTAGGCATCTTCGGAAATTTTACAGCGCTACAACCTTATTTGAAGTTTAATTAACAGCAAAATATGAAACTTCGTGAATAAATCTTGCAAATTAGGACAGAGTTTTGGTACTAGCATTAAATTTGTAGTACAAAATTGGAGCTCGTATTTTAGGATGCTTATAATACAAGTCTGGATTTCTAGAAAATACCAAAAACGCTAACTTTCTTTGTTGCTGACCAGTTCTGAAGTCGCGGCGTGGAACATTAGTCCAACCTCTTAGCTATTTGGGTATCGAAGCTTGACATCTAAGGCGTAACTAACAACTTTTATTTACTTCACTTGTAATTTGACATTCAGATGACAATATAATAAAATAGAGGAGAGGTTCAGACGTCACAGTATGTTTATAATGGTTTGATTTTGCATTCGTTCAAGTCTTAAATATGCCTGCTCCAGCGCTGACCTTCGTAGCACCTGGCGTTAGGTAATTCGTCGCGTCAATTTCAATTCACTACGAGCAAGAACATCCTAAACTACCGGGTAAGACTGTGTGCCTTTGTAAAGCAAAATAAACGATTATGGTTATACATAAAATATGACAACTCCTACCATAACAAGAAATGTAATTAATAAAATTTAATGCAATACACAGTTTTCTTCACAAGATTTTCCTTTCCGCCCAGATAGTACAAGCTCTGAAAAACAAAAGAACAAAGCGAAATAAGCTTAGTTCTGACATTACGAAAGGAAACGAGCTATCCCCTAATGACCAAACTGAAATACGTGCACTCGTAAATGTATCTCTGTCAGCTCCAGCTACGATATTTATACGTTGCAGTTTAACAGAAACCGTATTGATAAATGGATTTCGCTTTCAGAGTGAACATAATTCGTTACGCTTAAGTCCTTTGGGAATTAAATTACTTTGCACTATTGATTATTCGCCTACATAATAACTGTCTTCTACCACAGAATATATAATAGTGCTTCTACTGAATATGCTAACAAGGATTACATGTGTGTTTGTAGCTGTATTTCTATTTAACGTATTTTGCTCGAACTTAGGTACTCTTAGTGAATAAGGCGTATATTATTGAACTAATCTCACATTAAAGTAGTAAATTGTAAAGGTCTTTAATTTAGTCATAGCCTACAACGCTAAGTTACCTACTTAATTTCTTACTTCTTTTCTTTATTAATAATTAATATAAATATGACTCATGTTCACATTGTTTCATTTTAAGAACAAGTTCATTCATTTACTGATCAAATTAAAATTGAAACATATAATTTTTATTAGTAGACCAGAGGCAAAAGTAATATATTTAATTTGCGACCTGGTTACGGGTAATTTTTAGGTTACCTCACAAAAATGATTATTCACATTTTGATATGCACATATCAAAATAATAATGCTATTATTTTCGAGTTATTTCGGATAAGATAAGAAAAGGGAGAGTGTTACAAATGCCCCTTACCCCGGGGCAAAAGTAACATCATTTCAAGACGTTAAAACTCAGTAAAATATTTTAAAAATACAGATAAATTTAATGTTATTAGGTTCCTTAATTCAATTTTGTTTTATTGTCACAAAAACATGTCAACAATTTTAAAAATAAACACTTTTATAACATAAAATAGCAACCTCTGCCAAAATTTTAATCAATGCTTATTTTGGGGCCAAAGTTAAACAGTGCCTAATTAAGTTACCACAGATGTGCCCATGCCTAATATTATTAGGTTAAATGGGAGATTTGTGCGCTCTAAACCAAGTATCATTATATATGTATCATAAATGAAATAGTGTCTGTTACAACTGCCCCTGCGTAACTATTGCCCCCGATATAGATTAATCTAGGTTGATCTAAAAATGGTAATAACATAAACTATACACAGTGTTCCAGAGGATATACATGCATAAACTTTAAGGGGTGATACTGCTTAAATACAATAACTTTTTCTATGAGACCATTATCGATATAACAAAAATAAAATCCCCATACTAAACCGCCGACCAGTTGACAGCAGTTTGTATTGAGAAGTGAATTTTATTTTTGAGACTTCGATGTTGGTTCAGAGACCAAGACCTTATAGTCGGTTTTAGTTTCCGTGGTATTTGCAGTTTTACAAAATCATCTATAAATTGTTTTCTGTTTTATTAGTTTAAAGTAAACAGTAAATACCAAAGGGTATTTTTAGTTTGATCTTCTCTTAAAATATGTGAAAAATAACTGTTCCTTTGTTTAGTAAAGTTTAATATACTAAAATCAAACCAAAATTTCGTTATTTATTTAAAAAAACTGTTGGTCCTGCAAGTATGGTACTGCATCCTTACCTAATGTTACATATTTTTTTCTTTATTTTTGGTAGACTTTAGATTCAATAACAATTTTATATCGACAATAATTATCCTTATCCAAGAAAACGTCACATACTATTTTTCAGACTGTTTCTGTTGGTACTAAATACACTTTTTAATTGAAATTATGTAAAAAACGATGTCTCTAGGTCTAATTGTAACACGGGGTAAATTATAAAGTTATAAATGCCCCCGAATGATATGTTACAACCGCACCGGTAAGTAACTTTACGGAAAAAAAACTATTGTACACTAAAATACAAAACAACACAGAGATATTTTATAAACAACACAATCTTCGACCTCTTGGAAAACTACCGAAAAACTTAGATATAAAACTTTTTGCCAGAATTTCATAG
This sequence comes from Anania hortulata, assembly GCA_963576865.1. Classification (NCBI taxonomy): domain Eukaryota; kingdom Metazoa; phylum Arthropoda; class Insecta; order Lepidoptera; family Crambidae; genus Anania; species Anania hortulata. The sequence goes on along the minus strand of OY756395.1, from coordinate 16,147,494 downwards.
TATACCATTTTAAAAATTACGCAAATTCTTACTTTGACCACCCGGAAAACAAAATGGCGAATAGCAGGCGACCGCACGCGCACCGTCACTCGAGCTATTGACATTGTGTTAAACGCGTCCAGACTTCTTAGTGCACGCACACACGCGAAATACAAAAAACGGTATTTCAGATATTGTCGATGTTACTTTTGCCTCCGGTCTATCTGCACTGCACAAAATGCAAATTCACAACAAAATTGTCTCAAAAATTTGTACCTACGACATATCCACATCGGGTCTCAAATTGGCGGGACTTTTAATAGAGTTTCCTTGACGCAAAATGTTTTCATTGTGCTACTCAATTATTACTTACATCATTAATTTGCATCATTATTTCGCCGTGTAGCGACGGACCTGTTACGGAGGGTGTTAAAAAGGCTCGTCAGGCCTCAGCTAACCCAGACCTTAGAAATAAGAATTTCTTTTTCGTAATACAGCTGACAGAAAAATAGTGAGTCAGACGAAAAATGTAGGACGGCGGTGATTACAATTTCTGCGAAGCGACGTGGGTGGAATACGTTAGGGTACGACTTTGGCATCCACAAGTTCACGTTTTAATGACATCGGAAAGTCGCGGAGTCGATGAACTAAATACGACCACAATCAGCCTTTGTTATAGCTTTGTTTCGTGATGTTTGCAGATGTCTGTTATCTCTGCCCATTCTAAATAAATATAACTTCTACAATGTTGTAGCGCTTACAATGATGCGTATATGGAAGAGTTGTTTTAAAATCTTATTTACCGATCGGGTGTACTTATACGAATAGGTGAAGTAATTTCCTTATTTTAACAAGTTTTACTTTTTCTCAAAGCTTCTGTTATTTAGCATTTAAAGATTGATAGAACTCTTTTATTGGGTTTAACCTCTTCGCTAGACTACGACTCAATTTAATTTATCTGATTATTGAATAACCAAGTAATGTTACGTGTGTTATTTAGTTCGTACAGGTGACGTGTGGACGTGACGGACGTGTGGCGACTTTCATTGACACATTTATTTTTAATATTTTATTGCACAAAACTTACAAAAGTGTACAAAAGGTGGACTTAATGCTAAAGCATACTGACTGATATCTTATTAACATTACAAATTAATATTAATATTGGACAACATCACATACATTGCTCTGATCCTGTGGTAAGTAGCCAAATCACTTGTCAGTACAGAAATCAGAAACAACGACGGTACCACAACACCCAAACCCGAGAAAATATAGAAAAGTTATTTTTCTACATTGACCCGACCGGGAATCGAACCCGGAACCTCAGAGATAGCGACACCAAGTCCCGTATGCTCGCCTCTCGGCTAAAAAAAATAATGTAATGTAACACTAGCTGTTAGTTTAAACTACCACTCGTGACTTATTGCTGGTAAAATAGCTTTTCGATTATAATAAACATATCCATTTTCTCCTCAATTGCTGCAGGATCTTCAGCAAATTGGTGAATAAATTTGGATCCCGTTTCCTTGTGGAATAATACTTATTCAACTCTTGAGGGTGTCTTGACGCGAACAAATGACCACTTCACGCCTTCTCGGACATCTTTCTTTGGGTGGAGAGGCAAAAAATGCTATTATTAAAAATAAAATAATTGTATTTTATGTACCTACTAGCTGTCCCGACGAATTTTGTACCGCCTCTTCTTAATTTTTTATGTAAATTTTCCGATGTTTTAATAGTTACTCTGCTATTCGGGGCGAATACAAATCCAACAAATCACAGATCTTAAAAATCAGTCCAGCCGTTCTTGATTTACTTTTAAATGGTGTAACTAACCCGACTTTGTTTATAATAGTTAATATTTTTTTCTAAGACAAAAATAAGATACAGCGATTCTCCTCCGAATGCTTGTCTCAATTAATTATTACTATAAGTACTTAGTAATTATGTAGACGTCCTATGGCTGAAATGACGATGGTGATGATGAATTATAACAAAGAGAATGAATAAAAACAACTGCGTAACCCAAAATTAATTTAAGAATATTATTTACTTAATTAAGTGTTTCGTATTTTCTATGAAAGTCTGTTAAGTCTATCAAGAAACTTCAACTAAGTAAATTATTCTAACAAACTGACAGTGTAAATGTAATTCTGTTCTTGCCTATTAAACTTGATAAGAAGATTAAAATCAATGTCAAGACAAATACGACGAGGCTCAAACATAACCCTATAGTACTTGTAACTGAGCTGTAGGTATATAAATCTAAATCAGACTAAAACTAGCCTAAACTTAATAAACAATGTCGATTGCTTACTTGCGTAGCATTACTTAAAAAGAACACATTGCATATAAAGTTAGGGATACTTACCAAATTTTTATCAAAAACAAAATCATAATAAAGCACACTTGCACAGCCATCTTAAATCGAGATTTAACCTAAACCTGGTGTTAAATATCATTAAATAAATACCTAATAATTGTTATAAGTAATGTTTACATAAGTAATATGTGTATTGTTTGTAATCTTAATGTATCTATCATCACTGTAATCAACACCGCATTGGTTCATATGACTTGTCTCAATGCAACTTGCTAGACGTCATGAAGCCTGCTTCTACGGGAAGAGTAGCCTTTACTGAATCCAAGAAAAGAAATAAAAACTGAACACCCGTTATTTATTGTGAACACTACATCAAGAATCACTCGACATTGACAGAATCACTGCTCTGCTTACAGAGCGGGATTAAGTCCATAAAAAAATGTATCTGTCAGTTTGTTTGTAATAAAAAAGACACTATTCACTAGAAGACAAATGTCCCCGACACGACCCAACATGTGCCGCTAGAAATTTAGACAAACTTTTTAACCGAAAACAATCGAAAGTTAACCGCATCAACGAAACAAAATAAGCCTTACATTTGAGTATCGGTATTCTTATTTGCCTACATCGAGAACAAACGAATGAGCATTATCGTAAAAGTCACGGAGAAAATAGGCCTATAAACTAGCGGAGGCACTCGTGTCAAGTGCAAATAGAGGGAAGGCTATGCATATTGTAACAGTGTAATTTATTCATACAGTAAACGGCGTTTTGCGGGAATATCTGGAATAAGTTGCTTAGTGATTTAGTTTCACGAGTCTTCAGTAAACGTAGGAAAAGGTGTAACTTATGTATTTAAACTATAAACGATTGTCTTGCCAGATCACTATGGTTGCATTTTACCGGTAGAAAAATACAACAAGGATATTTTTGTTTATGCAAAATGCAAACAAGAATGTTTACTAAGTACTTATATTAAATTCTATACAAAAAAATATATTTCTATTTTTAATTATAATGACCGGTCAGCTGTTACGATTTGTATTATATGTAAGTACTGTCCCGGCGAACTTCGTACCGCCTCTTCATACGTTTTTTTTTTTGGTGAATTTTTTTGATGTTTTTTAATAGTTATTCTGCTATTTACAAATCCCAAACTAAAAATCATAAAAATCGGTTGAGCCGTTCTTGACTTATAAATGGTGTAACTAACCCGACTTTCTTTTATATAATTAGATAGATTTTAGTTAGCAGCTGACTTAGACCACTGCCGTCAAATTTTTCCAAATAAATACTTACTGATGATAGCTTTTACCGTTTTAACTTATTTTAATATTATTATCATATATTTTTATTTAAACTCTATTAACAAAATAGTAAATTTTCTATTTCCAGATGACGCGCGAAGGTTCAACTTTGAATTAATCGTTCACCAATTATTATTATTATGTAAGAAGGTAAAAAATATTCATTCGAAGAGGCGTGTCCTGTCAATCTAAGTGCGGAGACTTAGTACAACGCTCTATAGGTATAATATTAAAATTAAAATGTACAGGCCGTAAACTAAATTTACTTCATTTGGAATGTACGCCAGTCTAAGTTTGACTGATGGACGAACACAAAAGTTTTTCTTTAACCATTTCCTTATTACCGAAGTAAAAAGTTACGCCCCGCGGAATTACAAGAAAACAAAAACTATTTCCCAAGTGGCTTAGTGGAAAAGTAAGAAAATGCGTCCTCTAAGGAAATGAAGTCGTGTCACACACATACGCAGACGGTTACAGCGCTGTTACCCGAAAATATATCTCCATGAACTTTATTAGCCATATACCACGCGAAGGTTCGTGACAAAATATCGTGGTCCAATATCATCTGCGGTAAACATTAAACACACTACAACATCGAATCCAATAATCCGTTATCATGAACACCGGATCTGTGACGAGTACATAAAAAGTACGTTTGTTTGGTAACTAATTCTTTGAAGTAAACGGATTAACAATGCGATGGTAACATCATGGCTGACCTCCAAAGGTTGGCGGTTGCGGGTATGTATCCCGCAAGGGGCTAATGTTTGTGTGATGAGCACGAGCAGTTGTACTTAAGTCATGTGGATACATTAAATGTGGCTTTTATTATGTACTAGCTTATGCCCGCGGCTTCGCCCGTGTGGAGTTCGGTCTGTCAGTTAATACACTGCAACGACCCATGTTAACACACTGCATTAATTTAACTGTTAACTGGACGATAAATTGTTGCAAACCTAATGCATACCTTTTCAGTATCATGTTTTCGAAACCACACTATAATTTATTCTGCTTATTTTTTGTAAAATATTGTATACGGTTCTGAAAAAATTATCTTCTGCTATTCATTGTTATTAATACTAATTTAGGTGGAAACTTTTAATTAGGCTACTTTCGTCATTCATTATACTTACTATATGATTCCTTTTTTTTATTATTAAGATATTTTTCCTCGGTTCACAGAACCGGTCCACGCGCGTTTCTTCGATAGCATGATGCTTCGTGAAACACAATTTCATCGAATCTCATATGTTCCCAATGACCTATTAGCGTTTAAATGCTACCGTTTATTCAGTGGAAAATATCTATCGGAATTCTAACACGTCTTGATCTGTATCTCTTTGCTTAATAGTGCATCAGTAAATAGTGTCGTGTCACTATACGATACGCTTAGCGGGTTTGGCACTCATGGTCTTTGCAGCAACATCAATTTTGTACGTGCATGTGCTAATTTAAGATGTTTTATTCTAAATATATTATTTTTATTGTTATTTTGCAAAACTAACAAACTGACTGTATCTTGAGGCCCTTATTGTAATTTGACACTTACTTAGTCGCAATCTAGTGTCGATCCAGTCGATCAAAAACGGTATTCTCGTAAAATCAAAAAATGCAAGTATACTTAGTTCGTGATGGGACTGAAAATGGAAGACCATATTCATGAGTATATTTTGTATGTTCTATTTTCAGTCATATTGGGATAGTTTTGATACTTTTACATAAAAAGGTTACAAGAGTACCGATTTTGATATCAGTGGTAAAAGTAACGTTACTGACCAAATCGACACTTGATTGCGACTACCGTTAAATTACGGGAACTGGGCTTTAGGTGCCTGTTATTTTAAAGTGCAAATCTTTCGCTAACCATATCAGAAGCGACTTCGGCCTAGTTTAAAGTTTTAAACATTGAGAATAATACCGCATCGGCATCCCAGACCAGTTCGGCAACAAACACCGTCTATTTAAACACGTATGCCTTTCAGTTGACGTAAACGTAGCCTGCAAAAGTATGTCAGAGTGAGCCTACTCTACCATGTTTGGGTTATGGTAAAGAAAATTAATGTTTTCCGACAAATTGGAGGAACGGGCCGCGCAAATGACTAAGTAAATATGAAGGGTAGAAAGTGCGGTTAGTTTGTTACTGATTTCTACATTTAGGTGTGGGTGAGGAAGCAATTTTAGTTAGAAGATTTATTTACAAACGCCATGATGAATTTCCTACGCTGAGATGTAGGTTAAGATGCTTTCAATGTTTAATGACGCTTAGTAAACTCTGTAGAACTGTATGGTAAGTAACATGACTTGGGTCTTAACGTCGTAACACAAACAGCCTTTTCTATAACTCACTGAGGTTATAAAAAAGGCTGTCTGTCTGATAGCTGGACAGACCTGTATGTAGGATACAGAAGATGTCCCAAAATAGTGTCAAGCGAAATCTATATTTTGTACAACAAAAGAGAGTTCAAGTCGTACTGAGACCCGTGCCTTGATGAGAGAACTGTTCAAGCAAAATAAAATAAATGCTAACCGTGGCTTCTCAGTTTATTTATGGAAATACTAAGTACCTTCGCAAAAACCTTCATCTCTTAATATAAACGCATAAAGTGGGCAATTCGTTAATAGGAAAATTTATTAGAAAGATCACTCCTATTAGCTATCCGAATAACCATCGGTTTATTATACAGGGTGTTCGAAAGAGGGCTAGCTAGAAACGTGTTGGGTGTAGTTAGAGCTATTTTAAGAATACAAATTCGGCTATTAGACCCTCGGTGATCTTTTTTCTTAATCCTCACGACTTGCCAATTTATAAGACCAACCCATCGTCTTTCAAAGGACGTAAGGACATATTAGACACTAATACCAAACTAAAAACACGGTTGACAACGTAGGACGGTAAAAAAATTTAAGACTAGACTAGATCAAATTTCGTAAATACTCAGACAATTTGTTTTTTTATTTGATCACCTAAGGTCAAATGGCCAAATTTGTATTCTCAAAATAGCTCTACCCATACACCTAACATATTTGACTAACACTTTTCCAAACACTCTGTATATATTATGATAGCCGACTTTAGATGTGCATTATGTGGTGAGAAGGAGCGTCGCCAGCAGGTAGAATTCGGAGGGGTGCATGCTTACTCGCAGTCATTCTGCGGTGTGGTGGTATGGACCTCATACCTTGGTCTATGGCTATCTGACTCATGTATGATATATAGCTGACTCTGTGTATGATACCTGACTCTGTGTCTGTATGACAGCTGACTATAAATGTGCATTACCTGGTGAGCAGCATCGTGGCCAGCAGGTAGAATACAGATGGGTGCACGCCACACTCACAGTCATTCTGCGGCGTGATGGTCTATATAAGCCACCATGCCTTGGTCCATAGCTTTCTGACTCATGTATGATAGCTGTGTTAGCTGACTCCTTATGTGATAGCTGACTCTGTGACTGTATGACAACCGACTATAATATGTGTCTTACCTAGTGAGCAACAGCGTTGCCAGCAGGTAGAATACGGAAGGGTGCACGCCACACTTGCAGTCATTCTGCGGTATGGTGGTCTTGGCCACATATCTTGGTCCGTGGCTATCTGAATCATGTATAATACCTGACCCTTTTTGTGATAATCATCTAAGCGTATGACAGCTGACTGTAAGTGTCCTACCTGGTGAGCAGCAGCGTGGCCAGCAGGTAGAATACGGAGGGGTGCACGCCGCACTCGCAGTCATTCTGCGGCGTGGTGGTCTGGGCCTCCATGCCCGCGCCGAGCTTGTGGTAGGCGATGTACGCGCGAGCCGGGCTGCCGTGGGAAGCAATTTTCGTGGCCGTAACTCGTTACCGATCACACCGAAACTGTTCATCTGGTCGCCGAGGAGGTAGGACTCCTCACCTGGAAACGAGAGATACGTTTTAACAAATAAGCAAGCAAGTGTAAGTAGGTTTTTTCTGGGCAAGTTTGCTGTGTTATGGAATTATATCGCATTCGCAGCCATAATCAAAAATGAAGCTCAAGGTTGCAGAGCGTGCTATGGAAAGGGCTATGCTCGGCGTTTCTTTGCGAGATCGAATCAGGAATGAGGAGATTCGTAAACGATCAAAAGTTGCTGACATAACCCAACGGATAAGCAAGCTGAAGTGGCAGTGGGCGGGCACATAGCACGTAGAACTGACGGCCGATGGGGCATAAAGGTTCTGGAATGGAGGCCACGTACCGGCAAGCGCAGCGTAGGACGTCCACCTACAAGGTGGACAGACGACCTGGTAAAGGTTGCAGGAAGCCGCTGGATGCGAGCCGCTTTCAACCGGCCAATCTGGAAGTCGCTGGGAGAGGCCTATGTTCAGCAGTGGACGTCCTATGGCTGAAATGATGATGATGATGATAAAAATGAATCTCTATTTCCCTTGGTCATCGCATCACGCGTGAACGGATGGAACAATTTCGCTAATTCTTTTTTTAATGTGTTATTATAGTCAGGAGAAGGTTCTTTTGAAAGAAAAAAATAAGAAAGTTGCGCAGAGATTCTTTTATGAATAAACTAAAGACCACGCGAACGAAGTCGCGGGCAACAGCTAGTTGTAAATAAAATTAAGACATTTTAATGTTTTTTTCGCATTCACGATGCTATACTGTTAGTATGACGACCCAATTGGCGTAGTGGCGCGGTGGTTCTCCTTGAACGCACAAGGTGCCGGGTTCCATTCCCGGTTTGAATCAGTTCAGAAAAGGAGCTTCTCTAAATTGGTTCGGGACTAGGTCCCAGGGGCGTGCATTGGTTTCAGATGGGGGTGGCTGTGAGTGAAAATTGAGAAAGTTTGCGTGAAACAGTAGGCGATCTCGCGGCAGCCTAACATTGGTTAAATTGCACAGAAACGATCTTAGTTGCGCGCTTTAGTAAGGAATAAGTACAGGTAGACAACAAAATGGTTACACAATATTTATTGTTTATTGTTGAATACGTAATTAATAATTATGGTTAGCTGTCGGTTTTTTATGAAGGTAGGCTCTGCATAATAGCCTATATGGAATGCACGCCCCTAGTACTAGGATATGACCCTAGAAAATTCATTTTCTGGTACCTCGTTACAACAAGGATGTTAATTCCTTAAAATTACCTCGAGACCACTACAATTGGTGTGTTGTTTGGTGTTTATAATTTTTTTTATATACCATTTTCATTGATTACAGCCAGACTGTGATATAATTTATATGTATTATATAAATTATATAGTATATATAGTATGTATTATAATATATACAATTTTATATGCTACTGCCAGCCAGGAAAATCGGATAAGATATTTCACTTGAAAAAATACCTATATAATATACAGGCTGTTAACAAAGTATGAGGAAATTTTAGGGGTTTATTCGGAATCGAGTTGACAATACAAGATACGAGTATTTGTAGTTTTTATTTTAAGAAATCCATTGTAAAAAAAACTTCTTTTTGTCTAGACCAGAAACCAGTCTAGAAGACAGAAAAAATCCACTGTCCATCCATTGTATTTATTTAGTAATAAATAGAAGAAAAAAATATATATTTTGTATTTTCTTTATCTCTTTTAGGGTTAGCGTTTAAGTTATTTTCGTTTTGAGTTTGTAAATATTGTTTGTGATTAAATAAAGTTTATTTTTTTTAAAAAATATAAAGAATTTTATCAAAATCATTATTCAGAATGCGCGTTCACGATCGCAGATTGTTTGTTCTATCGTTCGCAGCGAAATTATCCAGCCCGCCCCGCCCCAGCACCTAACAGCACCTAGACGTACTTGGCAGTCACACAGACTACGAGGCGACAAACGCCACGCTTGTCAGGACGGAGAGGCATTCTTAGTTTGCATATTTTTACAACTTTTAAATTAGATCGCCATCGCCGTCGAGCCTTGCCGGCTGTGTGCCCAGACCTTGCACTGGCACTGAATGGGAGGAACAAGAGGCGATCTTTGACATTGGGAGTCAAGACCTATTTCGGGTCGCTGAGCCAACAAATGTGTACATATGTGTATGGGCGTAAGCAAAGGTACATACAATAAATATTCAACTTCAAATAGCTAAAGCACCCCGTGATAGAATTTGATGCGCATTGGCACAGATGAACATGGATGTGATATCTTTCAAACAAACAAAAGCAGTCCATCAGTCATCTATGGCGCTTCTGGGTGTGCTGGCCATATATTTTTGCCCACTATCATTTGGCTCGTATTTTTTTAACACCCTTCTAATAAGTATACCTACGATATGTGGGTTTGATTCGATTCTCACCTGGGACACATTTTTCGAGGAAATTACCATCTAAGAGCAAGTCCAGTTTTAAAAATTAATTTACCTATGTACAGTAAATAGATCTCTACTTGTATGACTTATGATTGCTTTAAACTTTTTTTATTTTCATTCATATTGATTAAGCTGTTCTATCTTAACTGATTGTTTAATATTTGCAAAAACATTTCTTTTGGATGTTTGTGGTTTTAAAATCCAAGACATTGATGAAACCAACGCCAACTACTAATATAGCGAAAGGTCGTGGGTTTGAATCCCACCAGAGGCAGGATTTTTTTATAAGTGAAAATATTGTACTTGGTATGATTGCTTATTGTTATTAAAATTGTGCATCTTTCTGTAAACACAAATAACTTCTTTGTATAGTGTACAACAAAGAGTATCTATATAACTATTGTCTCTATATCAACGCCACGAAGGCTGTCAGCTATTAAATGAACAAACTATTATACAACTAATATCATTGTAGGTACGAGTCTACCTAATATTTCATAAATGTCTCACCAACTAGAGTTCAATAGTAAATTCGCAGGTGTTAACTCGTATTTTCTATCACCTACTGCCTTTGTTCTTTGCCTACTAACCTAATTATTTGCCTGAGCGATAAAAACTCGGAACTCGTAAAATGAAGTTTTTCGAAACGAAACACTTAAATTTTATAAATTACTGGCACCGACAAGTTAAAACCCCAAGTGTAGGTGTTAAGAAAACAAATGTATATTTACAAACGCTTAAAGATTACCTACAAGTACCTAATTGGTAAAACCTTTCTGTGTATTTTTTAAAAAAATGTTTTATTTAACAGAATTGTAAATTATTGTATTTAGGTTTTAATAATGCATTTAAATTTTAGTAAATAAATTATTAAAGGTGTTTTAAATTAAATGAATTAAAAAAAAATTGTTGTTGACGGTATTTTTTTAAACTAGTGATGCAGTTGTATTTTCGCACTACTTAAGCGTAACACACACAGAGAGCGTGCGCGGGACGGCGACGTGACGGGTCGGTAGTACGGCGGGTCTAATAACATACGTTTAAATGGGCGCCCACAGACAGCGGGCGTGAGCGGGACGGCTCGCCGCGCACGCCGTCTGTGTGTTGGCGCCCACTTAAACCTAATACTATGTTAATAGACCCGCCGGACTCCCGTCGTGACCCGTCGCCGTCCCGCGCACGCTCCCTGTGTGTGTTACGCTTTAAACTCACGAAGCACTATAGTAAACGCAAATATTATATTATAACTAGCTGTTGCCCGCGACTTCGTTCGCGTGGTCCTCAGTTTATTCATAAATAATTTTCTGCGCAACTTTCTTAATTTTTTCTTTAAAAGAACCTTCTCCTGACAGTAAATAGCACAACAAAAAAAAGAATTAGCGAAATCGTTCCATCCGTTCACGCGTGATGCGATGACCAAGGGAAATAGAGATTCATTTTTATATTTATACGAGTAGATAACTATAACATACTCTCAAGCAGCAGTCCAAGGTTTACTCATACCACCTACTATGATTATGATAAAATAAACAGTAAAAATCAGGATTAATGTAGGTAAACAAGACCGTACGACCTAAATGGGTAAGTTCCCTTTAACTACCGAAAGTTTTAAATTAAGATAACTAGGACTTAGCTCTCTAATTTCACTTTAAAATACTATTAGTCAAACCACCTGGGGTTCTTAGCCAACGTCAACAAATCGCCACTACCAGAAACCATCTACTTAATCCTTACTTAAGCAAAGATAATCCTAATACTTACACTAATCAAAACACGCGCCGCATTGCATCAAAAAATACAGGTGACGTCACATTTTTGTTTACTAATATATTGTTTTTTATGTACAAAAAGTGTCACGCGACGCGAATGTCACAATCGTGAGGGCTGGGTGGGATCCGAGCGACGAGCGACCGCACCGATGGTGCCAGTTAGACTAGTGTAGTACAGAAAATGAAGCTATATCTAGGGACGGGTGGAAGGATCACGTTATCGATGGGGTTAACGTCCGACATACTTAAATATTTAGAAGGACATCAAACTTTTCAGAGCTTGAAAATCTCATTTATAAATGAGATTTTGTTTGAGGTTAATGTACAGACAGCAGCACGTCGACCTACCACAAAACGTGAAATTTTTTCATAATTTAGCCATGAACGTCCACTGCTGAACAAAGGCCTCCCCCAATGACTATCATCGGAGGGCATTGCCAATACTTGTCACGCTTGGCAATTTTTCTCAATTGATATTGATCTTTACGTGTCGGACTTAAAGTTGAAAATCAATTCAATGACCTTTAACTTTTTGGGTAGGTTGACTTGCCGTTGTCTATACAGTAAATGTCAATAAAATAAAGCTTCAATGGATATCGATTTTCTTTTATGTAGTTCTATTTCACTGCACATCTATTACAATATGTTAACAAATAAATGCATTGCATTGCATGCATTATTCATTACATTCTGATAAAAGCTTTAAGTATTTTTCGAAAAATCGGAGCAGTTACCTACTTAATTATGCCATGCGATTTAAACATTTACAATGCTAATCTTCAGATTACCAGAAAACCTATCGATATTATTTCGAGTAAGCACACCACTAATCGCAGATTGGGCGGGCGGCCGCGGCCGCTATGGGCGGGGCGGGGAAAAGTCGATACCTACCTCGTAATACGCGATGCATGCACACTGCACCATAATTAATTATCTTTTACGTTTATAATTAACGCAAAACCACAAAATTGTTACATACAAATAAAAAAACCCTGATTTTCGGTTTAAGGGTTAAACACTTTTAATAAAATGTTATTAAAGTTCATTAGGTACTTAGAGACTTATATAATGAAACCGACCAAAGGGAAGTAATTTATTTAAATAATAGCCAACTTTTACACGACTGCCTAAAAAGGAGTGTAATGTTTTTCAATAGCTAAATAACTTTTAGACGAAGCTTCGTTTTGAAGACGTATTGACTCATTTTACTAGTAAAATGAATCAATACGTCTATTTTATTCGTCGACTGGCGTTTGAAAAATATATCGACCATAAGATGTATTAATTGTAATGTTTACTTGGTAAATCATATTATGTTAAGGAAATATGGCTTTTTTCAACAGAGGTTCCAAACAAACCGCCATTATAATTAATGCCATTTTCCGAAAGAAATTTACTTATTAAATCATTTATTCCGTCGGTCGCACTCGCACGGATTAATGTTGGTCGAAAGCCGTTGCGTTAAACGGAAGTAGGTTCAAAATGAAAACTCTGCGTAAAGGTATGATTCCAATACTGGCGGCAGCGACAAGCGACACCATTGGCAGACATTTACACCGTCCCTGACCGCACGCGACACCTAAAAATTTTTTTGTAAGATAGCTACGTTTCGGTGTGAATGCCGTTTGCCGCTGTTGCCTGGCAGCTGTTACCGGTATCGGAATCATACCTTATAGCTAGGATTCTTGCCGTTAACTTAAAATCATGTTAAGTGTGTGGCTTTAGGTTCGTTTTAGTCGTCTTCGGCAATAACTATAACCTTGTGTAGTCCCAGGGTTTGTTAATTAAGCCGGAAGTTGGTTACATGAACTCCTTACTTATGATGATAAATTAACCGCGTTACTTCGCGTGGCAGTCCAGGGTATGCGAAGTAATTTCCGCCAACATCACATATTATATCAAACGCATCGATCTTGCTGCTATCGCGGTTTCTTAAGCTCCAAGTTTCGGCACCGTATTAATACCGAAAATACCAAGGCTCTCACTTATCGAACCTTGCATGTAAGTAAAGCTTAGAAGTCCCATTACCACCATCCGATGTTATTATCAAACCCTGGGCACCTCACAAGGTTAAACTTACTTAGGTTTTGTCAAGACAAAAAAAAACACCACGGATTTATAGTGTAGTTTATGAGTTCCTATTAACACCTTCCATCTCCATCGTCTAAGATGGGACCGTAACTTTGTATTGTCGCCGACCTAACGTAAGTACCTATGCCAAATTACAAACGCCAGCAACGAAAATAGATCATTGCAAGCATTTAGTAAAAAGCTTGTCTATAATTCTTTATATCCTATTTGCTGGCGCGTGATTCGTCCGGGAACGGCCGGAAGTGAGAGCACACTGAGAGTTTTCGGCGTTGTGTGGTCAGCAGTCAATGCCCACTTGTGCTTTGCACAAGTTTGCTTCAGCAGCAGATTGAAACCGGGGGGCACCGGGGCCGTTTTTTAAGCGGGTGTGATGTAAATAATTCCGGATGTTTGTAGTCCGAGACTACGGCTCGGCGGGCTCGGGCATTCCGGATGTTTGTAGTCCGAGACTACGGCTCGGACTACATGCATCCGGAATTCTTCAGAACCCCGTACAAAAAGGATTGAATCCGGGCTTGTCCGGAGACACTTTGTGCGGTGTAGTTCGAGCCTTATGGATTTGGCTGAATCACGTCGTTACATTGCCTTTTCCATCGTGAATTTTAAAAAACAACCACTAGGGATGAGCATTCTTCTGTACTTAAAGAACAATCTATAAATTAATCGATTGTGTAGCTCAACAATAAAAAGACATCATTTTTGTAATAGAAGTAATCGATTTTGTTAGAATCATCGTTTTATTTGTAAACCGCTTGCTAAATCGATGACGTACTCCTTTTTGGCATTGACATTGACATTGCTCGACCTTGCCCCCGCTCTGCTATCCTTGGCGTCAAACGCCCACTACCTGACTAATGGGAGATCATTCTCTCCACTTTCGTCAGCCCGCCAGCCAGACCCCGTCCCCTTCTTGTATGAAAACCATTTCAAAATTGATCACATTAGTGCTTTTAAACCTATTTCGAGTTAAAGTTGGTGACAAACTGCAACGGACGCGTCTCTGGACGCGTTTTGACATTGTGAGGTCAAGCGCTGTCATTGGTCTATCCTTCAGTCAACTTCCGCCAGCCCAAAGATCGAGCAAAGGCAGCGTTTGACCTTACAATGTCAAGACGCGTTCGGAGCCGCGTCCATCGCTGTTTGTATTCAGCTTTATGTGAATAAGGCGTAAGCCCACACCACTCAATTTAAGTAATAGCCCGCCAGCCAGACTCTGCCCACTTTCTGTTCCGTAACTGACCATAATCAATATTAGTGTTTTCAAATTTGGTCCAATTTTATATTCGCCTAGACCATTCGGGTTTCAGTAAGCTACAATCGATGTATGCTCAATCCGGAACAAGAAGCGAAGAGTCGACGTTCAAAGCAATGTCAAGAAGAGTCGACGACCACCCGTGTGGATGCGATAGCGGAAGTTAATAAATCAAATTGACCTGAAACTATCACAGTTTTATTAATTGAATAATCAGATAGTTATTCAACAATAGTAATCATTTCAAATATTTTCATATAATAATTCAAGTCTTTCTTTCTACCGTACCTCTTCGGTTTAGCTTGCTGTTATGATTAGTTGTATTAGATGAATCCTACTAATACTAACATAAATTATTAAAACTAATAAAATAAATTCACATCGATAAAAAAAAACGATTTATCTCGTAATCGGTAATTTTTTCACACCTCTAATTGCTACTTCCACACTGGACTGGCTGACATTTTCTGTCTTTCATTATTCATTTTGTTGATTGTTCAAATTGTAGCGAAAAGGAGGGAAATCAGTTTTATTAAAAATCTATTTCTGTATTAATTAAATTAAGTGTATCCTGCTAAAAATCTTTCATTTAGTGGTGATTAAATGTAAGTAATACATTATTATAGTAATTCAATTGCTTTATAGACAATGCGAGCGCGACGTGTCATTACCTACATTTTATGCCTTGCAAAATGCAATTTTAGTTCTATATTTTCAATACAGTTGTAATTTTCTATCTATCTACTATTAAGCTAACTATTTTTCTCGTAAAGCCTTGGCACGTGGCGGAGAAAGTTGTTATATCCTCTTTATTGCTCTTCACCTCAAATGACCGTTACAATCGGTCGCAGCTTATAATGTAAATATTTTTTATTTTCGTGTTATTTTTGTAATTATGTATTTTCTACCTAGTAACAACTGTTAGGTACTTCAGATTAATTTGGATAGACCATACGTTTTTGTTCTTTATAACCTTGAAAGTACAATCAACTCTAATGAGCTGGATTTGTTTTAATTTAATTTCGATTTTTAGATGGCTGAAGTCCCAGAAGTAAGCACATCTTCGGCAACAGAGCTGTTAAGCACAGGGCGTAGACACCTTGCTGTGAGGGACTATAGTTCTGCTGCTGGTGCCTTGGCAAAGGCTTGTGAACTCCTCGCAAAAGAACATGGCGATACAGCTGATCAGTGTGCGGAGGCATACTTATGGTGAGTGTGAAACGTGTAGTTTATTAGTGCTCTATTGTAATACTGACTGTCGACATGACATTTCAAACCTTGCATAAGTCTTGGCTTGACCAGACACTTGACTGCCGAGTGGTCCCATTAAGACCTTATAACAATGTTATTTCTGCATCTGGATGTTGCATCAGAGCTGAGAAGTTAATAAGTGGTGTCAGTCATGATACTTTTTTTTTTCAACCTATTTAATCCCACTGCTGGCCAAAGGTCTCTTCCATCGACCTTGATCTATCGCCCATGACTACCTCTTCAGGTTAACCAAATCGTCACACCATCTCTTCTTGGTTCTACAGCTGTCCCATCGAGTGACAATTTGGGCCCATGGATCCAGATGCATTTTACACACGTGTCCTGCCCACTCCTACTTTAGTTTTGCAGTTTTCTCGCCCACATCTAGTCATGATACTAAACTGAGTTATTCATGAACTTGTGTTTAGAGGAGAACTAAGCCTAAAAACAAGATAAAAAGTTATTTAGACATTAAGTGGGCACCATAGTGTTGTGTTGGAACACATAACATACATATTTTTTGTTTTAATTCAGGTATGGAAAATCACTGTTAGGATTATCCAGAGAAGAAAGTGGTGTTCTAGGTGATGGCATGCCAGGGACTGGCAATGTTGATGAAAATGATGAGGAAAATGAAGGTAAACTCCAACATGTTTCAATTATCCTAATAAAAATATTCAAATGCCAAATCCATAGTATCTCTTTTAGTAAATAACTTTTTAAACACATTTTATAGCTCAGAACTTTGAACATAATTTTAAAAAGTTCAATATATTTTTATTAGACCAAGAAGAAAATGGTGAAGGGGGACAAAATGGTGTCGATGTAGAAATGAATGAAGCAGCAATTGAAGGAGCAGTACAGAAAGAAGTTGTAGATGAAGAAACAGAAAAGAATGAACCTGAGTCAACCACCAAAGATGATGAGCCAGGGAGCAGTAAGCCGGGAAGTAGCAAGACTGCTGCTGATTCTGGTGACCATGAGGAACCGGTGAATACATATTTGATAGCCTTATTGTACTGTTTTTGTTTTTTACTATAAAATTATGGTTTATACTCAATAAATGACACTAATCTGTCAAGCTCTGTCAATAGGTTGACAGATTAAGAAAGAAATAAAAAATACAAAATTTTACTTGCAGTGACTACATTTTTTTCTGTACAGGGAACTACCAATGGTGACGCGAATGATGAGTCTGAGGTGAATTTAGACAATGAAGATGATGTGGATAACTTACAGTTGGCTTGGGAGATGCTTGGTAAGTTTTTTGTTTTTACAGTCTTTCGACTGTCCCCATATTATTCCGTTTTTTTAAAAGGTTTAGTTAGGAATTTATTATACTTATGCATGTGTTATGTAAGGAAAATAAGATTTTTAACTGATGTTGAAACGGCAAGAGGATGTATAGTTTAGTTCTATTTATATCTAAGGTGTCAAGGTTTATTTCTATGGGGTTTCAGCTGCTAACATTAAATAAAAAACTATTTTCATCATTATATTATTCGAAATGCTTTTCCCAGCAGTGGTCATGCATAGGTTAAAAATACAAACAAACTTTCCATTTCAATCTTTGGACTAGATAAACTTGAAAATTCATTCTTGAGAAAATGTATTAGGTAAATTTTCATAAAGAACCATGGACCCCTGTTAAAATACCTTGTCATGAGTTCAAAATTCATATTTAAAAAGTCCTTATGAAAAAATATATTATAAAATAAGCTGCGGTTAACTTATTTTTACTAATCCAGTAGTCAAAATACTACTTTTTTGTTTTAATCAATCAATTTTGTAATCGTCGTAGGTACTGAACTATTGTTCGGTGTCATTTTTCAAAGTAAGAAGACTGTATTACAACAATGAAATACGTGGGATTGAGTTATACTAAACGCAAAAACTCGTGGCAGTCGATGCCATAAATCACTTTGTAACAGGGATGCGCAGGCGCGAATTACTGGACTATCGATATTACAAAATGCATGTGATTCATCGATGCACAAACATGCGCTCATTAAAGTGTTGATCGTTACTGATGATCGCTATACATACTTATATTTACTCAATTACATATCATGTATTTAGGGTAATTGGAAAACGTAACTGTAGAAAATTGACAAAAATGTGTGGGTCATGCTGAAACTCTACAAGGACAGGACTAGATGAAATCAATTTTATGCGAACGCCTAATAATAAATATCGACAACAGCGACACAGACGACGATGATGACGATTAGCCTCAAATAATTTTGTAAGAATAATTTATAAACTAAATTAATACTACCGATGAACAGTTTTATGTATCACATTTCAAATACTTACCCCATTTCAACCCATCGTTATCGATAAACGCACGTGTACAAACGACGCGCATCTCCGTGTCTGTGGTGACGTCATCCATAAACAGTGCAAGCACGAATGAGAAAATGATGTGCGCTGTCTCGTTCTCACGTTTTATTGCTCCGCCGGGTAATTGCGTTTAGTATAACGTAGGGTCTGTCGTTCTGTCGTTACAGACCTAGCGCGCAGTATCCTGGAGCGGCGCGCGGCGGCGGAGGGCGGCGCGGCGGCGCGCGCGCTGCTGGCCGACGCGCACCTGGCGCTGGGCGAGGTGGCGCTCGAGAGCGAGACCTACGACAAGGCCGTGCTCGACATGCGTGAGTCTGCACACTATCACACCGATTAACTAACCCCGAACTGAGCTAAACTTGCACTATGGCGACTAGACAACGGATAAACATACATAAATACTTTTATAAATATTCATGTGGGGACGGCCGTAAAGAATACACTTCCCCACCGCCAGCAGGAGGCGTGGCGTGAGAGGCGACTAATTCCTGTAGCACGAGACGGGCAGCAGCGTCTGCGTGCGAAATCTTATAAAAAACTACGCTCGCCTGCCGAGCGTAGCGAGTATTGACAATCCCCCCCAATGAAAGTCATTGGGGAGTGTGTTCAGCAGTGGATGTCCTATGGCTTAAATGATGATGATGAAACATCCATGACTTAGGCACAAATACTCGTGCTCATCACATTAACATTTGCCCCTTGCGGGATTCGAATCTAGCTTGTTAGTCCTGAGCGCGAACCACTACACCAGATGGTCGACAACAATGTGCTTTCAACAGGAAAAGCTAATCTTAGATGGCGCTAGCGTCTTGAGTCTTGTCAACAATTTTTTTTTAATCATCATCATTTCAGTCAGAGGACGTCCCCACTGCATAACATAGGCCTCCCCCGATGATTTCCAGATTGGAATTGGCTAGCTGAAAGTGGCCTGCATCCAGCTGCTTCCTGCAACCTTTACCAGGTCGTAAGTGACCACCATTGAACCTTTCTGCCCTCATCGGCTGTCGGTTATACGTGCTATGTTTGTGTTATCAACCAAATAGCATAAGCTTTAACATTGTAATTATTTAATCAATGGCAGCAGTGGCAGAACTATTTATTAATTAATCACTACGGGCAGTACCAAACACAATGTGTCGCATTGTGTTCCTATCAGGATATTGTGCAGTCTGCTTCCCCATTAGTTTAGTTGGAACATTGGACTGGAAACTATGTGCGCCTTTGATCCTAAAGACGGGTGCAGAACTCTTTCGTTTCTGCTAGAATTAGCCGAAGATATTAATAATAATACATTACTGGTTCTGATCATTTTAATTTTGACATTCTAGAAAGCTGTTTGGAGCTCCAAAAGGAACTGTACCATAGCGATGACAGACGCATTGCGGAAACGCACTATCAAATTGGTAAGTCAGAGATTGATGTTAACAAATTTTTTTACTATCTGAACATAGACCTCCTCTTTGATCTTCTATGAGTGTGATTCGTTTCATAGTGAATTCAACGACACCTGCAACATTCATCAATAATATCCCACTAATCGCTAGATAGTAAGAATCCTAATAAATATTGAACTTTATGCCATGTTCTTAAGGAGCGTGTAGCTCAGTTGCGGCAGCGCTTTGGTAGTGATTACCAAAGTTAAGCAACCCACGACTTGGTTGTGAGTGGATGGGTGACCATTCCGACCATATTTAGTGACATTTATTACAAGCATTTTCGTGCTTCAGAAGGCACGTTAAAAGTTGGACCCGCCTAATATCGCTTAACACTAGTTGTAAAGCAGAGTCAGAGGCGGTAATAAGCGGTTTGATTACATCTAAAGTAAGGTTTAGTCACTAGCCTTAACCTCTCCACCGCACCGCAATGGGCCCGCGTGGTGGAGTATGGCCTAAACCACCTCATAGTTAAAGTGAGGCTGTGCCCTGCGGACTTATGGCATTAAGTCCACCTCTTGTACATTTTTTTACTTTTTGTAAATCCTAAGAAATTGTGTTAAACATTTTTGGTTTTATTTGCGTTCTTTATCTGTTTTATTCTAGGTCTCGCCAACTCCCTAGCTTCAAACTTCGAAGACGCGATCACTCACTTCAAAAACGCAGCGAACATTCTCGAAACCCGAATCAAGACTCTCGAGAACCCAGCCTCGGCCACAGAAGACGCCACAGTCAAGAAGTTTGCCACTGCTGACCCGTTCTATTCTGTGGAGGGAGAAATCAAGGAGTTGAAGGAGTTGCTGCCAGAAATACAGGAGAAGATACAGGATATGATGGACTACAAAGCAGAGGTAAGACCGTGCGTGTGTCTCGAGGAAACTAGGAGGATGTTGCGAGATATGATTCTGAAAGAGAAGAATAGGAATGTTGAATGAGAGTATTAGAAAGAATATGTTTACTATGCGACCACAACAATTAGGCTTATGACTAGTGTTGAAAAAGACTTTTATTTTAGTCTTTATTCGAGACTCGACTTAGAATTTGCGATTTTCTTTTAAGTCATATTGAGTCCTTAGCTACACAGTAGTAGTTACATCAAAAGGACTCAAATAAAATTAACTAAATATTAAAGCACTTGTGTTATGGAATTAGGAAAGATCTGTCTTGAGTCTTTTATTAGGCTTGAGTCTAAAGACTTGACTCATCTTTTACAGCTTATTGCATGACAGCAAGACATTATTGGAATAAGGGAGGACAAAACCAATTATTGAAATGACCTATGAGTCGCGAAAGACGTAATAACACCGCTGAGAGCAAGTAAGCGCGAGTTAGGAAAACGCGGGTTTAAAGCTAAGATGGGGGTGCCGGATCTTCATAACTGTCATGCTTAATTGTTATGGTCGAGTAGTATTTTAAGTATTTCTAAGCATTCCACTTTCTACAGACAATCACAGTATACTAATCTAAGAAATAATGCAGCATAATTTACATCATAGCATTTAATTAGAATCAACATAATGGTGCCTTAGTCAAGTCGTGTAATTCTCGTACAAATGTGATAAGTAATCATTAGTTTAAGATTGAATGACAAAAGACTGCTCAATACATTCCTTAATTAATTTATGTTAGTTGTACAATGTTCCTAAATTTTGTGCCAAAATTACAATTGACAATGTGATATTTTGCAACATTTAATTTGGTAATGTTGACAGGACCAGTATTATTGTGTTATTAGGTTTTTACTATGTAAGTGCCTTAGCAGGCGTTCATTAATTACGTGAGGTGATATTGGCGATTTTATCGATCCACAAATCTCACGACTTCATGGTGAGATGTCGTGAAATTTGGCTCTACAAAATACCCTCCCATAGCACTCGGAGATTTTTTAATATTTTTTGTGTAAATAAGTTTATCTGTGCTTGTCCTCGATTGTTTTAGATTAATTTAAAAAAACAAATTGCCTAATTATTTTTAGAAAATCGCACATGATTAACGAGGGAAAAAAAATCGTGATATTTGCCGAGACCACACTCCCCCTAAACGCCTCACGTAATTTAATGGACACCACCTCAGAATCTCGTGTCAGTTTTAATAAATACTCATAGTTTGTAAGAATATCGCTTTACTGAACTCTTTGACCACAAGGCCATTTTTGTATCTTGTTTTTTATGTGGTTTTTAAATAAATAGTTTCGAAATTATGATGTGTGTTATTTCAGATACCCTATGCATTAATGGCCATGTGGTTAAATTGTTTTATGTTTTTTGTGTTTGAATCATGGCCATTGATGTCAACATCCATGATTATTTAATGGAGAAGCACAGGCAAAGCTCATCTCAGATGGCGCCAGCGTGTTTGGTCTTATCAACACATTGTCAACCAATATCCACGTAAATGTCAATGTGTGAATTGTTTTTACTGTCGTTAAACACAAATATAAATGCTAATTAATTAATTTACAGATGCATCGTTTTGAACAGAGATACAATTATTGTGCTTATTTACTTATTTGATTCAGACTACACAAATTAAAATTCTTTATTTGCCATAAATAGGGTACGTACATGTTGTTGTCATACAGTTAATGTAGCTTATAGACCTATTTAGCCATGAGATACAGCATGCAAATTTTCATCTTACACTAAGTTTAATAACAAATTACTACAGATCTTTATTGTATAACTCAATCTAAATTATACGTAGGTCACACTATAAGTTTTGCGTAACTTAAAAAAACATGTTATAACGGGTTATAGCATAAAAAGGTGACTGGGTTGGTTGCGCTGTTTCTTATCACAAGCCGATATGTAGACCCGAAGCGATGGTAGGGCAAAGTTATATTTTTGGGACGTGTATAAGTGCCCGGAAGAGGGCCTATGTACTGAATAAATGACTATTAATATTGTAATGAGTTTAACACACGCTTGACAACATAGTTGACCTATAACGTAGTGAGCGACAGTGCAGAACCACTGAATCGGTGATAATCACTACGGGCAAGACCAAACACAATGCGACATCTATCGGGATACATTTGCAGTGTGGTTCCTTAATATGCTGAGGCATAACTTATTGTTAAGTAATAACAGGGTTCACAAGTAATCTACCTATCTAGTATTATTGTAGTTTACATTTTTATTAGTAAGCTTGTTTTTTCTTTCTGGAAATACACATTGATGTACGTAAGTAGTACATTTTTCGAGTTCGATTCTGGGGAATTCAAAATACAGTATGTTAACTAACGAAAGGCGTTCCCGTTAACCCATAATACTATAGCGTCCATACATACAAAAAATATTCCAATTTATTTTTTATTTGATAAAAAATTATGAACGCCCGACCCTTTTCTCAGCGTGCGAGCGAGATAGAAATGCGACGTTGCCATTTTGTGCATTGTACGCTAGTTACTATTCCACGTTACGATTTTGGTTTTAACGGGCGTTTCTTGGTTGGATATGAATGTTGTTTTTTTATTTTATATATTACTGTTTATTTTTGTAAAATTATATTTTTTTCTATGAATGATGTAGATAAACTGGCTGAAGGGAACACTCTCTGTTATTTTGCATACTGTATATCCGGTGGTTTATTTGACCAGTTTCTCACTAACAACATCGTTACTATCGGAAGTGTTGAGCAGGGTTGCTTACCTGATACTCGGAGTATCCAATAGATACTCGCTGAACGTGATATAGATATATGTACCGACCTCTACACACCCAGGTGAGGAAGTAGAGGCTATGTATGAGGACGTAAGTAGGGTCATACATACAAATAAAACCTACTTCAATGTTGTTATGGGAGACTTCAACGCGAAACTGGGCGTGCGAGGTGATAATTCAAATTCAAAACTATATTCATGACAACGAGGCCCAATTTGTTAGTAAGTTTCAACAACTAAACCCCAGGGGGCAGAGGGTGGCCGAATTTCTGGAGAAGGAGGACCTCTTTGCGATGAATTCCTTCTTTCAGAAGCCGCTTCACAGGAAGTGGACCCGGATGAGTCCCAAAGGTTCCACGAAAAATGAGACTGACTTCATCATGACTACAGGGCGCCGAATATTCACTGATGTCTCCCGGGTGAAAACCGGAAGTGATTACCGTTGGTCAAAGGCACATTGAATATCAACGTCAAGCTAGAAAGGTCCCTTTTGTTGAAGTCTACGCTTCGACCCACAAATGCCCATATTTACTGCCCCGAGAGCTTTGAGCTCCAGTTGTCAAATCATTTTGAATGTCTGGAGAACTGCGAGTACTGACTTGCACGAGATTAACAACAGGTTTGTAGAAACAGTCCAAGCGGTCGGGTCGAAATTTTAAAGACTCCGTCGCAAGCTGCAAAAGCTTACCGACCACACCAACCTCATGGCAGAACGACGTTAAATGGCTCTGCAGACCTTCGTCACAGAATAGACGGATATGGAAGTCCTTGCGAGATGAAATCTGCAACTTTAGTACAAATAGTATTAAAGAGGCGATAGAGCGGAACCAAGGCTCCCAAGTTTTTGCAAGAGACATGTCCTTGGGCTAAGTCAGCGGACGAAGCTGAAGACGGAGGACGGCAGTACAACGTTGACAAAAACCGAAGTTTCGAGGGACATCGAGAAGTTCTATGAGCAGTTATATATCTCGGTCTCCTCGGTCGGTTAGTAGCTTAGTCGAAGATCGAAGAGCTAAGCTGACGCGATACTATACCGAAGATATCCGTCCGGGATATCAGCCTATACGAGATTGAGATGGCTCTCAAACAGCTTAGTAACAACAAGACGACGGGTAATGGCGGAATGACATCGGAGCTTCTGAATGCGGGTGGAACACTGATACTAAAAGCCCTTCAGAGACTCTTCAACTCCGTCTTGCTCGAGGATATAACGCCGGAGGCATGGAACAGAAGTTTGGTGGTGCTCTTCTTTATGAAAGGGGATAACGCCTTACTGAAGAATTACAGACCCATCTCGCTTCTAAGCCATGTCTACAAGCTGTTTTCGAGAGTTATCACGAATCTTCTCGCGCGAAGTTTCGATGACTTTCAGCCTCCCGAACAAGCGGGTTACCGAAATGGCTTTAGTACCATAGACCACATCGATACGCTACGGCAAGTTATACAGAAGACTGAGGAGTATAACTTGCCACTATGCTTGGCGTTCTGGACTATGAGAAGGCCTTTGATTTGATCGATATCTGGGCAGTGCTACAGTCTCTCTAGCGGTGCCACATTGACTATCGGTAACATGGAGGTGCTGAAGTTTTTATACAAAAACGCTACGATGTCGGTCCGAGTACATGAGCAGAGCACAAAGGCGATTCCTCTGCAGCAAGGCGTAAGGCAGGGAGATGTTATATCACCGAAACTGTTCACCGCTGCTTTGGAAGACGCTTTCAAGCTCCTGGACAAGTGATCCAGTTGGGTAGGTCCAGTTTTGAAAAGGTCGATCGTCGAATCCAACTCAGCTGGGCAGCGCACGGGAAACTACGCAACGTCTTCTCGTCCAAAATACCTCAGTGCCTAAAGACGAAAGTCTACAACCAGTGTGTGTTCCAGCGATGACATATGGAACTGAAACGTGGCCTCTCACTATGGGCCTAAGAAATTAAAATAAAATACAGTAAATATTTAGATTATTCACTGTATCACTTTTATGTTATGTTAACATAAAGTGTGACGTTCGTAGTATGTCTTCTTTTACTACATGCTAAAAGCATGTATGTCTACATACTTACTTCTAGACTACATGTTTTCAGTGACACATACAACACTGTACAAATAATAGTTACATCGCTTCTCGTTATGTAAACACGTAAAAGTTCATTGTCAGTGTCACAAGATTTTAAAATAGAATATAGTAAAAATCTTGCAATAGATACGCACGAGTAAACCAAACTAAGCAATAGGATTGCTATTTAAATAACATAATGACAAACAAATCATGACTTCCGTCATGGTTACTGATGCTATAGAAAAGACCTCAAAAAGAAATTTATAGCAAATCTAAAAATTAGACCGCCATTAGTGTCTAAACTGATGTTTGAACTAAACATACAAAAATAGAATGTTAACTGTACAAGATGTATTAAATCGATCAATGTTATTACTTTAAACCATTCACCAGAACATTATTGAAATGAATCATCATAATCCCCTAATGACTTCCAGATTGGACGGTTGAAAGTGGCATGCTTCCAGCGGTTTCCCGCAACCTTCACCAGGAGACGTATTTTTCAACCGACTTCAAAAAAGGAGGAGGTTCTCAATTCGTCGGTATCTTTTTTTTATTTTTTATTTTTTTATGTATGTTCAGCGATCATTCGATACTGCGTTGACCGATTTCGATAATTATTTTTTTGTTTGAAAGGTGATACTTTCAGAATGGTCCCATATAAATTTGGTTAAATTCTGATGATGGGATCTATAAGAAAATCATCAAACATTGCATAAACTCCGTACCACGCCAACTGTTAAAATCACTAGTTTTGAAAATTCATTCCGTGAATTCTGCTACGAGTGTTCCTACCCACTCGTTTTTCGATTTCTACTAGTAGAGAAAGTACGGAAGAATGACAATTGACAAGTAAACATATGGTTGTCAGGGATTTGACTTAATAACTCTGTATTTACGTTCGTTAATGCGTTTTTGCTTTATGGTATATAATATTTTCTGCGTGAAACAAAGTGATTCAAAAATGCGTAAAATCGGAAGCAATAGAAACTATTTTCAAACACGAATTGTTTTCGTGTTTGAATTCAAGATTCATTTCTAATGCTTCAAAAATACGTCTCCTGGTCGGAAATCAATAATACAATAAAATGAAACTAAATATTTCTGTAACTTTTAACCTGTTAGCGTCCATGCGCATAACAATGGATTTTCTATTGTGTCTCGTTTACGTATGCTTGATGAGTTCTACATTACTTAGCAAAGAAATGCAAGAGTTACTGAAATAATCATAGGAATAAAACTATGAATTCAAAGCAGTGCTCAGCCAGGTATAAATAAATAAATTTATTCAAATGAATCATACATGAAAACACCATTAAAAAAAATTAAATGTTTAGTACAATAAGCTAGTTTCCTGGGTCAAAAAAAGATTATTCTATTTAGTCCGTCAGTTAGATTATCAAAAAATATTGGACCCATATTTTGTCTTTTATTAATCAAAAAAAAAATTACGAAGATAAAGCGCATCAGTGAGCACGTGACGTCACGCCTTGCTAAAAAGTGTCGCAAGGCGTGACGTTACGCGGAACTTTAACAGGCTATATCTTCATCATTTTTTTTATTGAGAAAAGAAAAAATACATCTGCATCCAACTGACGGATTAATTCGATTTTTTTAGGAAACTAGTCCATTATTAGTAAAATTTGATAGTTATGGCTCTATTGCACCAGGACACCCATAGCTGCGCAACATGTCGCCGCCACTAACAAAATGTATACAAATTGCTAAACTGGGAGCACAACCACGCAGACACAAGGTGAAATACACTCTGGTTGCGCCGCCATGGGTTGTGGTGTAAAACCTTTAACTTTTTAAACAAAGGCCTATCACTGCGCTGAGTCTGAAAACGTCTGGCGGTCAAAAAAAAAAAAAAATTTGTAGAAGTGAAGCTTTATACAATTCGCACTCGAAACGCACACAGACATCGCTACGGACACGAAATCTCTTAACACGAACAGTTCGAGCCTGAGCGTTTTGTGATTTCGAGTTTCGTGAGCGATTTTTATGTGTGCGTTGTCTATTAATACACGGAGTTTTTAAACAATCGACACCGATTCATACGATCTAATAATGTTTCATGAAAAAAAACTTCGTGTTTTGCTAACAGAAAAACTGTTAAGTAATCGAATTTGTATTTTATATAACTATCATTTCATCGATGAAACTGTTTATCGAATCAGCATGCATGTATTAGGCCGTATACAGAAAGAAAGCTGGAAACTTATAAACGCTTACCGGCGCTTGACAGCGCTGGTCCGTTCTACACAAAGGAAGCAGCTTGAAGCAGACCAAGCAAAATGTCGGACTCATTGGACGATGATTTGGTTTTATTAGAAAATGTGTATTTAAAAATGCGAAAAAAAGCTATACATCCCATTAATAGAGAAAGGAAACATTTCGGAGAGTACCATCATTTATTTGTAAATAAATTGAAATTTGATGATGAAAGATTTTTTAAATATACAAGAATGACTCAAGAAATATTTGATTATATTTTAGATTTAGTGAAAAACAATTTGATGAAAAATTATTAATTATTAATTTTAAATGGCAGCGCCCAGCACTGACCAGCGCGTGTTGAAGCTTGTTGGAATTTGTCGGCACCGTTCAGAGCTTATCAGCGCGCGTTCACATATTTTCCTGCGCGGGTTACCAGCGCTGTCAAGCGCCGGTAAGCGCTTATAAGTTTCCAGCTTTCTTTCTGTATACGGCCTTACTCATGAAACATGCATGTAGCATCATCATCGTATTTTGTTTTAATTATACTATCCTTTATGTAGTCACTGTTTTAACCTAAGTTATGGGAAACAACATCGATGAAATGTACAAAATATTAAATTTTATTTAAATGTAATGATTTTTCTTAGAGAGACTATATAAGAAAAAGTAAATGCGATGTAACAAAAATTTAGTACTGTTACATAATTAATAATCGATGTATTCGATTGCGATAAAGTGACGGATTCCCATGCGTTGCTCTAGAGTGCATTGTGTGAACCTTAAGCGTAACACACACGGATGGCGTGAGCCAGACGGCGACGGGTCGGGAGTACGTCGGGTCTATTAACATACGTTTAACCCATTTAAACCTACAGACAGCCGGCGTTCGTGTCGAGCGCGGCCTGCGCACGCCCTCTGTGTGTATTGTTTTGTTGTCATCACCTTTGTCGCTTCTTTCAGACGATAAAACGAGTGCGGGAAACGCTCTGCCCGTCCAACGGCGAGGGCCCCTCGCACGCGCGCGGGGCCCCGACGGCCAGTAACGGGGCCCCCGGGGCCCCCGGCGCCCCCCCCCGGCCCGCCGCGTCCGACATCTCGCACCTCGTCAAGCGCAAGCGCAAGCCTAGCGACGGGGACGCCGGCGGATCTGCGCCCAAGAAACTGAGCACGTGAACTGACACGTGATACGACTAAACTGTGCTCGAGAAACCTACCCAGTGATCGGTGATTTTGATTATAAACTTTTGTATTTTTGTAGACAATTTCGGTAAACAAAAAAAGGTATTCTATAGTACATTTTGACACAAACTACAAATAAACCTGTCCTAACGGCTGTAAGGCCCTACAGCACAGTATAATATGAGCTAAAACATAGTAAAGTAACTATGTATAAACGTTCGAAATGATTTACACACCTCACAAGAGCCCTAAGCGGCCGTTGCAGTGCCTACAGTCGCGGGTGCAGAGTACTGCCGAGCCGTGACGAGTTGTCAGTTGGCACGCTTTGCGATTCTCTCTATTGAATGCTTACTAAACAAAAAAGCTATTTCAGTCCAACCCTTAACGACCTATTGGAGTAAAGGTATTTATATCAACAAATAGGCCTAGTTTCGGTACTGCTTTAGGATATCTATATAATGTGCCTACAGGGCTAGTCTTGACATAGATAACGATCACTTAGCGACCGATTCGATCGATGTGCACATTTAAAAATATTTGGCTAACCAGGTCACGGAAACTATTTTTTTTTTTTAATTGTTAGTCGGCCACACGTTTAAGTTAAAAAAATTACAATTTAATCGTAATTTACAAATCCGCTGTGAGATAACTATGAAACAAAAATCTGAAACATGGTTTGGTTTAAGTCACACTACAAAAGTCGATTTACTGTATAAAATTATAGATACAACGTTAACTACACATTATATGCAGCAAAACACAAAAAAATCCTAACTTTGAAAAAAATCTGCTAAATAAAATAGGTTGTAAAGGTATAGAAATGAAATTTTCATTTGAATAATAAGTATTAATTTTATGCTTAATGCTCAACTTAATGTTCGTCGGATTCATTGTATTATGTAATAATATAATATTCACTAAACAAAAATCTAGACTTTTTTAGAGAGTAAGGATTTTTTTTATAAACTTTGTGTTACGAGGGTTACAACAATTTTTTGTTGCCAAGGTCGTCTTCCAGCACACCCAGTCGCGTGTTTTGACAACCAGACGCGGAATTCGTTTTCTCAACTGACCCGACCGGATATTGACCCCGGGACCCTGCGCCACCGGCTAAATGAGTCGTCATTATTATTTAAAAAAAGATAAGTAGGTGCAGCACAATATATTAACAGACTGAATTATTTAGTGCCCAGTTTAGTTTTTAGGTAAATTCGAGTATGACGTTTTAATTAGAAAGTTAAATTATTTTAGTAAAACTCAAAACCCCCAACTAAAAATATATTTTATTGTAGAATAACGCGTAAGAATAACTTGTTATTTTACGAAAACATAATAATATTGTAGAAATCTCTTTTGATTGTAACGTGTTAGTGATGTTTCTAGTTAATTTATTGTTTCTTTAAATTCGGTTGCAAATGTTCTGAGGCCCAATTCCCGTAATTTGACAATAGTCGCAATCCGGTGTCGATCCGCTCCCAGTAACATTACTATCACAAACGGTATTCTCGTAAACCCAAGAAATGCAATTATAGTTCGTAATACGACTGAAAATTAAAGAAACCAAAATCAGATTTTATTTTGCTCTATTTTCAGTAGTATTGGGATAGTTTTGATAATTTTACGTCAAATTAAAAGATTAAAAAATACCGTTTGTGATCGTAATGTTACTGGGAGCGGATCGACTCCGGATTGCGACTATTGTCAAATTACGGGAATTGGGCATCTGGTTTTTCATGTATCTGTTATTTGTTATTATCATAATTTTGCACCTAGGCTAGGAACTAACTTCTAATCTAAAATAATGGTTTCTAAAATAAACTGTAACTGAGTGTCTAAAGTAGCCTTTATAGTGTTAAATTGTAGACTGTTTCTGTTACTTTATACTTATTGTAATCATAACTTAATCTTAGTTTTTAAATACATATAGGTGAATAAGTAACATTTTTATTGTACTGTTTTATTTGAGAAGTCCCAAAAAATCCTGTACACTTACGTAATTGACGTATTCGTAGTTTTTACGAAAAAACCGAATAAAAATTAAATTATTCTTTACCTAAACTAGCCGTTTTTTATACGGTGAATGATAATTTTTATTGATTTTGTTTTTAATTGCTAACAACAGTCATAACCAGTGATCGGAGTATGTATATTAATTTGATGTACTTTGGTAGTGCTAGCATAATATGGATATGCTTTTCTTTTTTCAAAATTACAATGAAATTCCGGAATCCTGGAGGCATGTCCATATTAACATCAATGTTTGAGATCATTGACCCAAAATGAATCTACCTACTCCGATCACTGGTCATAACTGGTCAAAGGTTTGACACGAGTAGATGGTAATTTTAATTTATTAAGTTTACTTACCTGTATTAGGTGACTGGAACTGAACCCGCCACTTCGCAAATAGAGGAGGTCATCTGCTAATTATTGGACCTTACTTTCCCTAGCTAAAGTTTTAAAGTTTGGGAGATATACATTTTTATACTTTATTGAGTTTTATTCAAAATTCATTATTTTAGTATTTTTTTATTAATTTAGTATTATTTGTTAGCAGTCATAAACATTTGTAATTAAAATAAGTCGGAACTTCTCACAAACTAGAGTTAAAAAATAAATCTTACAGATTTTTTAAAAATGTTACAAAAAAAGTGAGTAAAGTTAGGGAAAGTAAGGTCCAATAATTAGCAAATTACCTCCTCTATATGCGAATTTTCTATGGCTGGTTCAGTTCCTGTCACCCTGTACGTACGAACGAAAACAAAACCCCTTTAATATCATGCGAATAGCAAGTGTTCAATTGCTTGAGATCTTGAATGACGTATGAGGTCATACGAGACACAAAAAAATATAGTGGGTTTAGTGTTACTTAAGACTTTAGAGCTGCGGTAAGCGTAACGATGAATACTGCACAAAGAAGCGGTGGTCTTTGTTTTCTTGTTCATCTATCCGGTCAATCCCGGTTGCGTCCAAAGCCATTGCTTTGGAGCCCAGGGTCCGCTTTCCTTGATTTACTCCTCCACTTCGCGCGGTCTTGAGCGTCTCTAGTTGTGAGATCATTAGCACGCACGTCAGCCCTCACGACGTCAAGCCAGCATTTCTTGTGTCTATCCCTTTTGCCAGGCCCTGGCGGTGGCGGCATGGTAAGACATTTGTTTCTTACGTAGCTTGCCGGTTTCCGAAAAACATGGCCGTACCAGCGTAGGCGAGCAGTGGTCTTTGTATTGACAGAAACTAACTGCGTAATGTTTATACAGGGTTACATTTCAAAATAGTGCCAAATTTAAAAAATAAGGTCTTATAGAACAATATAAAAATACTAATTTATCGTAATTAATTTCAGTCGTCGTATTTCTGGAGTAAAATATACTTAAAAATTTCCGAAAAAAACTAGAAAACGCGAGATGCGCCGTCATTCATCAGAGACCACAGGTGTACGCCGACGCCTCTCCAACAAGAACCTCGTGCAGTGCACGTACGGTGCAATATAGGGCCGATGTTTCAATAGCCAGATAAGTTTTATTTGAAGAATAAGTTTGCATGTTGACAGTTTTTGTATTGAAAATGTGTCAAAACGTCAATTTAATTCGTCAGATAAAAGTTATCTGGCGTTTGAAAAATCGTCGCTTAATCGAATAATCGTAAATTTTCTACGTATTCTATTTTTTAAATGCCGAAAAGAAATAAAAATGACTGGTTTTTACATAGATCGATTTAGTTACTGATTCTGAGTGGTCCCTGAAAAATTTGCACTACCGTGAAATGTAACCCTGTATTTATTTAATAAATTTTTTATACAATCTTATAAATACTTAGTTTAAAGTAAAGCTTTACTATTGCGACTAGATATCGATTAATATTAAATACTAGGATCTACGATATTTCTCTTGAAGGTGTAAAAAGTTCTTGTCTCAATAAGAACATACATATGTCCATAGGTATGTCAATTTGAAACCCACAAAGCTAGAATCATGTAAGGCAAAAGGTCATCGCACATGTAAAACGTAAAATCTATTTTTATTTATTTATAGGTATATTACATAATGTATGTATTGTTTAGCTATACAAACTTACATGTGCAGTTCAAGCATGCATTACACGTACTTACTTAAGTGCATAATTCCTATGTTTTAAGTATGTTCCGCTTGTCCCGTTTTTCTTAGTACACAAGAAAGAATGCTGTATCTGTTTACACAGAGAATACCTCTGTGTAAACAAGACAGATACACAATACAATGAAATGGAATAAGCATTCACTCTTCTGCTGGTGTAAGTAAACTCGTTTATTATAGGGATTGATTGATGCTTATACATTCGTCTTTCCTTAAAACAGACATGCAAATCCGTAGACGGCTATAGTTATTAAACTGTAAGACACTCCTGTCTACCAACGTAATACAATAAAATAACTTACAGCTTAGCTATGGTGTCAAATGAAATGACAAACTTACGCTCCACCTTGATGACAATTTATGGTGCATTAAATTTACGAGTAATAACTTGAACCACGAAAACCAAACTGTATGTAACTTTTATTATTATAAATAAATAAGTACATTGTTTTCACAATCACACTAATTATATAGCCCTAAACTAAGCAAAGCGCGTACTATGGCGACTAGATAATGGATAATCATACTTAAATACTTTTATAAACGTCCATGACTTAGGTACAAATGCTCGTGCTCATCACACAAACATTTGCCCCTTGCGGGACTCGAACCCGCAACCGGTGACTTTGTAGTCCTTTTATTATCATGTCAGCCTATTGCAGTCCACCTGGACGTAAGTCTCAAAAACAGCGCCAAAGAGCAAGATCTCCCGCTTTTTTCATCCAGTCACTGCCAGACGTGTCCTAAAGTCGCGACACTATGTTTGCCGAGGCGTGGTTTCCACTACAACCCGTTAACTCCACCTTTCATCGGTTCTGCGACAGATGTGGCCCGTCTACTGCTACTTTAGCTTGCAAATTTTTTGGAATAGATATATCCATTACTTTAGTGTTCGGTTTTTATCCCATAACGATAACTTAAAACCTTGGCACATCAGTAATACCCACCGTTTATATTTTAAGACGACAAAACAAACCTATGTCATCGTGATGTCATCCTCTAGAAGTGTCAAGTCATTCTCTTTGTCAACAACTGATACATACCATCTTTTGGAAAAACACGCAAAAAATCTCCAAGAATAAGCGAACATGGCTAGTGGGGACACCCAAAGTTTGCCCAAGCATATGACCTACTCTAAATCTAGGGTGCCTATCGTAGGCGCCCTAATCGACTACATCGATACCAGCTTGGAGTACCTCAGGCGTAAGACCTTCGCTCGCGCCGAGAACCTCCATGCCAAGGCATCGAGAGCGACCCTGTCGGCTACCTTCATGGCGGCGGTGTGTCTCATCATGGGCCTCACTTGCAACGTCAAATTTGAAGTCGTCAAGTTCGATGAGGAGCCGTTGCCTAACGATCTCCACTTTATGCTGATGAGCAAAGATGACAAGCTGTATATTGATGATATTGATGTTTCCAGTGAGTTCTACTACTGTTTGAGTTCATTAGATAACAGGACAGGACAGGACAAAACTATGTTTAATATTTTTTTGTGATTTTAGGAATTATGTGGTGTTTGGAAGCGTCTGACACATTGGTCGTACTAATTAGCTGCCTCTTGATTTGGAATTCATCAAATGTGGTAAGGTTTTTTAGTTATGTGTAAAGTGAAAAAATTGAATGTGAGATACGAAACAAATTTTCATTACATAAGTAAACTTAGGAGGTATTTAAGTATCAAAAATGTTGTGCAATCTTTATCATGTTTTTTAACAGTCAAGCTCAAGGTCGTAGGTAAATGGACCTTTTGTTTTGGAATTCATCAAATGTAAGGTTTTAGTTCTATGTAAAATGAAAAAATGGAATGTGAGATACGAGACTAATTTTCATTACATAAGTATACTTAGGTATTTATGTATCGAAAATGTTGTGCAATCTTTATCATGTTCTTTAATAGTCAAGCTCAAGGTCGTAGGTAAATAAAGATTAAGTATAAAAATAAACACTGACTTCTATCAACTTTTATATTCGAAAAACATTCTCATAAAACCATGGCAATATAATAATTATAAATATCAGACTTTTACCACTGCTTTACCGAAATTTTCTCCAGCTAACATTCCTATGAAGGCGTCGTACAATTTGTCAAAACCTTCGGTAACGTGCTCTCTAGCTTTTAATTGTCCACTCTTGACCCATTTAATTAGATCGGTGAACGCTTCATCCCATTTTCCGTCCCATCGCCACACCATAAAACCTTCCACTTTCAATTGCTTGAACACCAAAGATGGCTGAATAATAGTCGCCTTGGATATCTTGCTGGGATCGTCATTGTACGCGCTGATGCTTCCACAAACGGATACCCTGCCGAAATTATTCATCTGGCTTATAATAATGCTGCTGATCTCTCCTCCGACATTGTCGAAGTAACAGTCAACACCTTTCGGCGCGGCTTCCTGGAGAGCCTTAAGAACATTAACTGTTTTGTAGTTGAATGCTTTGTCAAAACCAAGTTCCTTCTCCAGCCATTGCACCTTGTCGTCGGAACCGGCGAAGCCGATCACTTTACAACCCTTAATCTTCGCAATCTGTCCTACAATGGAGCCAACAGCACCAGCTGCACCAGTAACGACAACTGTTTCTCCTGCTTTCGGTTTGCAGATCTCCAAAAATCCGAAGTACGCAGTCGCTCCTGGCATGCCAATGGCACCTACTCCTAATGATGGCGACAAGCCGTGTAGGTCAGGAAGTTTATAGAACTTATCGTTTATATCGGTCGCTTTCAGATTAGGGTTCAAAATGGTGTAGTCGCGCCAACCTCGATGAGACACTATTCTCGTACCAAGTGGATAGTCAGAATGCTTGCTCTCAGTGACAACCGCGACTTGGAAGCTGAACTGGTCGTATGGCACTGGGGTTCGAGAATTGTAAGCACGCTGGTACGGGTCGACGCTGATCCACTCCGCTTTGACGAGGATCTCGCCATCTTTGAGTGGGGGCAACTCCTGTTCCACAAGCTCAAAGTCATCCTTCTTAGGAACACCTTGGAACTGATTCTTTACGACGTACTTCTTTGCCTTAACCATTATTCTGACTCAGCACTGTAAATATGACAAATGCTTATTATTATTGTTAAGTAAGTACTTATAAAAAAGTTGTCTCGTCATTGTGTAAAGTAAAACAGCAGTATGAGTAAGGAAATGTGCTGATTCATCATCATCATTTTACCCATAGGACGTCCACTGCTGAACATAGGCCTCCCACAGTGACTTCCATTGATTAACGCTTTATAATACGTATGTTCGTCTGTTTATTTAGATGCTTTAGCAGTAAACTATTAAACAATAAAAAAATATTTGCGTTATTGTAAACAAAAAAAAAACAGGCTGTTAATAAATTCCCTTACCTAATTTATTAAAAGAAGTCGCAATTAAAACAAGCTATTCTTGTAATCTTAAAATTAAAATTGATAAAAAGTTCGCAATGCGACTACAAATTGGCCAAAAAAACTCATTTTAGGTCTTTCCATTTTCAGTAGCACTACGAATTAAGTTATAGTAAGTAGGTGTAAGTAATTGCATTTTTTGAGTTTACGAGAATTTCGTTTTTTATCTTAATGTTACTTACTACAATGTTTTATAGGTAAATACTTTTCAATTACGGGAATTCGGCTTATGTTAGCTACCAAGCCAAAGACCCTACACGCATAGCTAAAATATTTTTATTCTCGGACACCGTGACTTTAGCGTCCGTCCTTTCCTTAGCAAGGCCAAAAGTTCAAAACTATCTGTACAAAAAAATAAATATTTGTGGTTATAGATAGATAAGCAAACGCCAACCAAGTAGGTACCTTACCAGCCAAACTAAGTATAATGGTACCTACGTTATGGCTGGCTGCAGGCAGCCTGCTACTGCAGGTGTCATAAAGTACGTCGTATCTCTACCTACTTAATAAACTCGCAATGGGTAATTTTATCTTTACTTTTCCCACAAACGAAGACGGACTTTCACTCTTTTGAGTCAATGGGATTTTTAACCTAAATAAACTTACCGATAACCAATTTATGTAAATAAAAAAAATATAAAAAAAGCAGTTCTGTCCTACCTTGTTTAATCCCAAAAGCAACACGTTATCAACTTGTTTGAAATTTGTTGTGTGGTTACTAAAACAGCAGATCCGGCGACCGGCCGGCACAAGGATGAGATAATAATGCTGGCGTTTGCCGTACGTGCATGTACATATATACGCCCGCGTTTCGCCTCTAGGTACCTACTTACGCTTGCACACAAAATAGGTACAACACACGTTCAGTAGCGTCACGTTCTTTTACTTTATGTATAACGAATAGAATTTAATATCAATTGAGAAAATTTGACGTTTTGTATAGTTTGATGACTTCAGTACAAACTAATTTGACCTTCGACAATGTTTAGCGTTGTCGTCTAGAAGTGTTTTGCATTTTTTATTTCAACTAGCATTTTATTAATATAATGCTTCTAATTTCTATGTTTTATTAATAACTTTTTATATAATAAATTAGCCCAGTATTCATAAGTCACACTCACAGTAGGTCCTATGATAAGCCAAAGCAAGCAGTAGTAAACTACGTATAAAGCCGACAGATGGACTGTGCCGTCCATTTTATCATGCTTGAATTTTTCCTCTTGTTGCCTTGTTATAAGGTTGATTTTCATTAAATTTAACTCAATGAATTTCCAAATATATGTAATAATGAATCTTATTGCAAAGTGCTAAGGTTAAAAAACATATGTCTAAGCACCCGGTTGACCGGTGACTACATTCGAAATGACGCACTCACACAGACAGAAGCACGCCTCAACAAGACCCTTAAGCTGACGTCGCAGTTCTGTCAGTCGCGAGTGCCAAAGCCGAATACTGCCGAGACGAGTCGAGTTGTCAGTTGTTGTCACGCTTTGCTTTATCTTCATTTTATTTAGTGCGTGCGCTCCAGAACATTGCACGATTGTTTTTGAAGATGCCGGGAGTGTATTGCGTAGTGTACGGCTGTTTGAACTCGGCTTCTTTAAAACCGGAGCTTTCATATTTTAAACTCCCTACTGCTGTTGAAAGGTAAGAATGATTTACTAACCTAAGTAGTTTTAATAAATAGAAATCAATTGCCACATGTATGAGTTCGATGACGGAGCATCACTTCAGAACGGCTCGACCGATTTAGATTTTTTCTTTACAAGGTTTGTTTCCATAATCCTAAGTAAAGCCATCGAAAGTGCTTTTTTGTATAGGATTTTTTGCTAACACTGGTGCGTCTTTTGACAGCTGATTGACATTGACAAAATTATGTTTTTCAGGTTTTTTCTTTTAAATATAACGGTTGGCGGTTTTTAAGTTAGGTATTAGCCATATTTTTAAAAGCTTGTGCTTTGATGGGAAATAATAACACCTTAATACCGGAACTTCATCGATAAATCGACACCAGAAAGTTAAAATGTAACTCACTTTTTGGCATTTTTGAGTTACAACCATATCTTAGTAGGGGCCAGTTTCACCACTTGCTGATAACTTCCAGATAACCTAACTGGCACTTTTTTGACAGCTAATTGTATGGGTTATCTGTCAAAACAAGTGCCAGATAGATTATCCGGAACTTATCAGTAAGTGTTGAAACTGACCCTAAGAAGAAAAAAATTATGCACATTAACCCGTACCTAAATTCCTTAGCGTTATAGGTTCCTACAGTGTTAAAACATTGTAAGTAATACCGGTGACAGATGGCGGCGGACGCGGCTCCGGACTCGTCTTGACATTGTTAGGTCAAACGCTGCCAGTGGTCGATCCTTGGGCTGGCGGAATTGTCTGAAGGATAGACCAATGGCAGCGCTTGACCTCACAATGTCAAGACGAGTCCGGAGCCGCGTCTGTCGCAGTTTGTCACCAGCTTAAGAGATAACTAAAAGGTTTAGTTACAACAAGTGCTAATTTAAAACAAGTTCTATGGCGTTGGTAAAGAGTTTAGAGAAATTACGTCGCCTTGCTCACGCCACACTGTAATTGTTTTGTGCTCTGTTTTCGTATACGGACCATCATAGTGGGCTGACGTTGTAAAAATACTGACACTGAAGCGTCGCCCATATCTTAACAGAATCAAAGACCAGATTGACCGATTACACTCCTCTGTGTATAATCTGGCGGAGCATGTAGATATGACCAAGGGTGTTGAAGCCTTTTAGGAATCCCGCGTGTTTGGAAGGCTGGAAGTCATCAAACCTGCGTGCGAGAAGATTCGTTATGACCACAAAGAACTGCATGGGCAAGCAAGATAGACTTAAAACTCTTTGGTTAGTCTTTAAGGCCTTTCTTGAAGAAGAGCACGAGCCCACTTTTCTGACAAGTTTTAATCGTGTAGTATCGTGAAGGATAACGGAATTAAACAGCTTTTGCAGTCATGCAAGTAGATATCGAATTACCACCCGCTCTGAGAAGTTCTGTTGTTATTCCGTGCATTGATTAACTGTTTAAGAGCCACTCTAATCACCTAAATTCTGACCGGAATATCTTCGGTACGTCGGGTGAGCTTAGTTCTGGTATCTTGAGTTACTTAACTCACTGGCTCTACTGGTTTGAGGAGATCTGAGGCCTAGAGGTAATTATACTACCACTTGACTGTTAGCCTACAGTATTGTCAGCTGCTGTATCTAATAGACGAATCTCTAGCGAACACTTTAGTGCCTTACTTCTGCTCTATTGCCTTATACGTATTTTTATAGGTAATGTATTGCAGATGCACAAAAGTCCATGAAGAACTTATAAATATAATAATATGACCACATTACGCTTTAGCCCTATCTTCGCTGTCCCAAGTTTTGAAGGTTAGTTGGTATTATTAGTGCTTCTCAAAATCTATAAGATCTTTTTGAATCTACGTTGTAAAATTGCCAAAAGTGAGTTACAGTTACAATGTCATTCTTAGCAGGTGTTGTAATTAAACATGCATCAATGTAGGTACTATTAAATAGTTACAATTATTGTAGGATGTAATCGTTTTTTAGGCTCGGACTAATCCGGAATGTACCTGTTCCAGGAAAAAACAATTACGACTAGCTTTTTTTTTATTATACCTCTTATTGAAACATTAATATTTTGTTACCTTTTTCAGACGTTCCAAATGGCTTCGCTTAATATCTCGAGAAGATTTGATGAATAAACCCCCGCAAAACTATACCGTTTGTGAAGTACATTTTAACGCTATGGACATTTTAGCAAGAGCACACCGCAAAAAGCTTAAAGTTAATTCATTACCATCTCTCCATCTACCAGTTTTACAAAAAAAAGATGTACAAACAACAACCGAAGCTGCGACGTTTGCAGAAAAATGTATACAGACAGATATAAATATAACATTTGTAGTGAATGCCAGTACTCAAACTCCTAAATATCTTTTATTAGAGTCACCACCACGGAAAAGAAAATTAAAATCGGATCTTTTAGAAGCTAAGAAAAAGAAATAAGCTATACAAAATTGGTAATTAAACGGGAAAATATTAAAGCTATATTTTCCACATATTAAGTTACAAAGATAAACAGAGAAAACTGGAAGTTTCCCTGAATCTCTGTTAGATTTGCATTTATTCGATGCATTAAACTAAGATAATTAAGAACACAGAAAAGCGATTTGTCGATCGAAATCGAAAGAAAATTGGAATGCTTTCAAATATCTAGGATTTTAAAGGATTTACCTCTATTTTGCTGCTTTTTGAAGGTTTAAAAAAAGTGTGAAGGATGCACGTTTATACTTACAAAGAGGCTCAATCAGGATTTGCTTGAGATTTTATTTTACAAAACCAACTAAAATGGCCTAGCCACATAATCCAAAACCAGACGGATTATAACAGCTTTTCAAAAAATATAAGTATTTACAATATCATAAAACCCTTTAAAGTCTGGTAAATTGTAAAGACGATTTTGGAAGACCAGCGTGATGCTCGCGTTTGTGTGGGTTAAGTCGACGAAAGAATAAGCAATAAGAAATGAGAAAAAAGAAATCCCAAGTATTAACTATGAAGGAAAGTTGAAATTATGTGCTCAGAATATAACCAACTTGATTTTTAAAAAGATCACTTTTTTGTTTGTGGTTATCTCCTAACTCAAGAAATGTGCCGAACTATTGTCAAATTCTGAAATTATTTTTTGAACCAAATTAAACCGTTCACGACTTTAGTTGAGACAGACACTGCTTGAGGTACAAATAATACAGTAAAGATACTAAGTACTTATCCGAAGTTTACCAGTTGTATTACCTTTGTCAAATATGTCAAGAAAAGGACAAAGTATTTGGACTAGTGTATTTGCATAACCAGAAGACCATATGACAGAGCAATATTCCAAACAACTTCTGATGATTGATGATTAGACAAGATGTTTCTCGATATCTACTTAAAAAAGCTATGTATAACAGTGATATTTTTTACACTATTAAATCTAAAATAAACGTTTCCGATCATGTCAGATCGAGCAAGTATTTTTAGTCATATGCCTAATGCCTACTTAACTAAGAATAAAGACTTCTTGGAAGGTTGAAGCTATAATTTTATTTGAAACTTGATATTTTATTTGATGGTTTGGTCACTATGAAACAAAATAAAGGTAGGTAATCTACTTAAATATTTTTATCATTACTTACAAAAGAGCGGCTCGACAAATTTGGCTGTGTTCTTTACTAGGTTTTTATGAATGTTTTTTTTTAATTTTGTTTTGTTATTTTTTTCTACTACACGGCGCAAATATCTTTGGATAGCTAAATGGCAAATTTGAACAATATCGTCTGCCGGGACTAGCGTTTGTTATTTTCACGAAAATTTTTGGGCAGGTTAACCTGCCGTTGTCTGACACATACATGTAATGGTAATGGTTTAGTAGATACAATTTTTTACACTTGACTGTACCGTATCGTAACGGTACAAAAATATCTGTCTACCCTAATTTTTTTCGTAAAATTTAATAGCACAGAAAAAATATTGGTATTAGACAAATGTAATTTACTTCAATTTATTTAAAAAAAAAAAATTCCAGCTTTCTATCGCTAGCCGGGACAGCTTGTCTGTTAATTGTTTGTCCCGAATGCGTTCATAAACCATTTATCCAATTGCGTGTTGTGCGCATGCCGGAAATGGTTTCTGGATCTAATTCATGACCACACGCTAACAAAGTAGCTATTACAGCAGGTAAAATATAATAATATTAAAAAAACAATTTATTAAGAATAGCAACCCTAATGCTCCAAATGATAAGTAGCTAGATAATCTCAAAAATAGTTTTGACTACTTATCGTTATTATATCGTTATTGTCTGATGTTTTTAATAGAGATAATTTAGTCCTTAGTGTATTTTTCAAACATCCCTTCGATTAAATGTTGGCTGAAGTAGAGACTAGAGTTTATAGAACATAATACTTTTTTAGAATTTTCCATGACCTCTATCCAAAAATATATGTCAGTTAATTAAAATTGTTTCATAACAATGTCGATAAAATTATTACTTACTTCGATATGTTACTATTCTGTAAAGGACTATATTTTATTTGATAAAATAGAATAGATAGCACAAGGGTTACCGACTTTTTTTCCATCAAATATAGTATTTTCGAACCTCTAAAAATAAAGTAGATGGCATAAAATAAAAACATGGCAATGTGGTTATACTTAATGTTTATTTTATATGAATATTTTATATTTCGCGCGCTATCCGCGGGCTATGTAGAGCAGACCGGGCTTTACTCAAAATATGGTAGTTTCGCCTACAACATTTTCTCCTCTCCACTTAGTAGGATACTATGTTACCTATTTATAGTAGGGTTGGTAACCCTAGATAGCACCCAATCCATAGACAAAATAAATATAGACTGGCGACTGTCAAATTATATTCATGCCTATCTGATTATCGCCATTTTGGCGCTGTAGGATGTATCGGAACTTGGAACTAAATTAGTGACGTCCCCAAGTCGATATTCGTAATGTTTTTAGATCGAATACTTAGTTGCCCGCGACTTCGTTTGCGTGGTCTTTACAAAACCATAGTTAGTCAAAACTAAAGACAATGCAAACGAAGTCACGGGCAACAGCTAGAGTTACATATTTGTTTTGGCTATCAAAAAATGTTGCCAACTGAACAGCGACAGCTAACGGTAAGAAGCTCCGAAGATTCTAGCGTAATTGAGTAATGTGGTGGTGTTCTTCAGGAGATGAGTAATACTCGGAGTTATTATAGTTATATTTGTATTCGGTGTGTATGGTGACGTCA
This sequence comes from Anania hortulata, assembly GCA_963576865.1. Lineage (NCBI taxonomy): Eukaryota > Metazoa > Arthropoda > Insecta > Lepidoptera > Crambidae > Anania > Anania hortulata. The sequence continues at coordinate 16,104,019 of OY756395.1, read as the reverse complement.
CAGCCTTCGATCAATCGACGAAAATGTTTTACAGCCGTGTAGATCGCTAGTAGTTCACGGTCGTACACGCTGTAGCGACGTTGTGTGTCACTCATTGTTTTGGAGAAAAATGCCAGTGGTTTCCAAACATTGTCTATCTTCTGTTGTAGTACGGCCCCGAGACTATGATTCGAGGCGTCGGTCATAACGAGTTCGTTGCCAATTGACGGGTAGGCCAATGTAACATTACCAAACATCTAATCCAAACTTTCGCATTTTACTAGGAAGATGATAGCAATGGGATTACCTTTTCTATAATTAATCTAATATGATTTCTTAATCAACTTGTACCAATATCATTTTATATCATTTGACGACCGTCTGGTGTAGTGGCTCGCGCTCCGGACTACAAAGCTGCGGGTTCGAATCCCGCAAGTGGCAAATGTTTGTGTGATAAGCACGAGCATTTGTACCTAAGTCATGGATGTTTAAAAATGTATGTATGTTTATCCGTTATCTAGTCGCCATAGTACAAGCTTTGCTTAGTTTGGGGCTAGATGATTGGTGTGATTGTGGAAACAATTTATTATTATTATATTTTGGGTTCAAAAATTAAACCTACAAAACCATTGAAACTAGGCTAATGTCCTTTAATAAAATTTGTTTTCCCAGCGCTCGCCACTGAGCGAGTACTTATTCCTGCCTTGGCTAGGCGCGACGCTGCGCGGGCTATTCATGCGCCAGGCGCCCACTGCTGGCGCTCTGTTGTACACCATGGCCGTAGTCAACGGGAACATCAACCCTCTGTTCTTGACCGCGTTCTCCTTTCTCTTCTGTGAGTATATATTTTATTTTATTTTTATAATCTGTGGTCAGAAGCGACACGGCGCGGATTGTTTGGGTCACACTGCAGCCCACCGTTGATGCTCTGCTGTATATTATTAACCGTTGTGAACGGCAAAATCAACCCCCTATTCTAGACCGCATTCTCTTTCCTTTTCAACCGACTACAAAAAAGGAGGTTCTCAATTCGTCGGAACCTTTTTTTTTAAATGTATGTTCAGCCACTGATTTGGTATTATGTTCAGCGATTATTCGTTACTGCGTTGACTTTCAGAATGGTCCCTTATAAATTTCCTTAAATCCTGATGATGGGATCTATAAAAAAACTAATCAAACATTGCATGAACTCCATACCACGCCAACTGATTTTATTAGTATCTATGTTACCTAATATCTTCGATAAATGTGAATCGATTTTGATAATTCCTTTTTTATTGAATAGCTTATACTTTAAAGACACTTTAACAAAAATTTGCGGAAAAAAATTAACCCCTAAGGGTGGAAGTGGCTTGGTGTTCAGCAGTTAAATTTTGTTTGCACTCGTAAGATTTGTTTTGATTAGGATTTATCATAAAATAAAATAGATGAAATAAGTTAATTTAAAAAAAACGACCAAAAAACTAAAAATAATCTTAACACTTAAGTACCTAATCAGTTACTTTTGGAGTCGGTGCCAGCCGATGAGAGATTCAATGTTTTCGTTTGCTGTTCCGTGCATCCGTTTTTTGTTCCGTGGTTGCTCGGTAAGGTGAGCAATAAATATAGACGACGACGACTTTCCAGTGTTACCGACTTGTTATATCAATCTACCCGTTTATAAGTTTAGTCTGTGCGCTCAATGTTAGCTGCAAATATTATCGAATGTAAAGTATTTTTGTTCTCAGTAAGTGAATTAATGTAATTCTTTATGAGAAATAAAGTTCTTAAACCATAAGATTATTTTTACTTTTTACTTTTTTTTTTTAAAATAAAATAATAACTTTTAACTGACTGTGCAGCCAGTAACAACCCCGAGGTAGCCAATTTTGTAAGGCACTGCGTCACATGGGCCCATGGGGAAGCCGATACGGGCTCGTTTCTGTAAAAATCTTGTTGCCGGACGCAGTATGTGTACTACGCAGTGGACGCAGTAGGTCTAAAAAGGTAAGAGAATACAACTACCGAGAAAGATCATCAATCATCAACAACATACTGCTAGCAGCCTACGCAGGCAGCGTCAGGATTAAGTGTATAGCCTAGGAGGTGTTAATATTAGGATCTCACATTCTCACTCCATTAAGTCTTAAGAGATCTGCAACACGTTCTTCAAATATATTTTCTAACTATTTCTAACTTTACTTCTTCCCCAGTGCTAGAAGCTCGACTGTGGCTCGAGATCGCCCGGCTCGTGCGCACGCGCTGGGAGCGGCGCGATCACATCAACACTGCGCGCGACGCGGAGTACGAAGTCGAGACCTTGTGGAGCAACGACGATGTACAGAGTATTGAAGTGAGGAACTACGTTTATTAGAAATCTTTATCTCCCACCATTTTAATCAGAGTATAGAAAATGTTATGAAAAATTAAAAAATGAGCTCATCTCGCCAGATGTAAAAAGTTATGAAACGCAGAGAGACTTTACTGTGTGAAAATTTGCAGACACAGCGGATAATATTTTTTGAGCTCAATTTTTCCCTATTTGGTTAGAAATTCCGCAAGTGTGTCCATTATAAAATTGAACTTCTTGACTCGATATTTCGGCTGTTAATCAAGAATATCTCAGCATCGACAGTTAAATCATTAAATCGGCCGTGGTGGTTATGGGCGTCAACATAATTCTTTTTAAATTAGGTAGTCTTTATGACATGTGATCGTTTGTGAAGTTTTTATTATAGTGAAAAATAGTTATCGTGTTAGTACCCACTAACACGATAACTATTTTTCACTATAATTTCACCAAAAGTGTTCGTCTTTTTTCTTGTGTTCGTCTGTGTTATATTTTGTAAATGTTTGTTTTTAGTGTTAGTGAAATAAATAAGTATTATATTCAATTAACTATTCTTTTTTTATTAGGCCGACGCTTTCCGTTAGCAGTAATTTACACCAGACCCTTCGGTTTAAAAAAAACGTAATCCGACCCATATTTTGAGTAATGATTTTTGTGGGGTCAAAACACCCATAGACAAAATTAAAATATCGCTATATGTATGAGTGCAAGCGTAATTGATATAACTAATATATTTATACACATTTTGGCCCTAGCTGCTTACAAAAATGATTAAGATGTTTCCCTGAATACAATAAATAAAAGTCAAGACTTCGATAAGCTAAGACAAGATCTAGAGTCAGATCGCGTTTTTTTTTTCACGATTTGAAGCCTATGGTGGAAACTACCGCTGATGGAAAGTGTCTGGTGGTGTTAATTAATATTTTTAAAGATCTTTTTAAGCAACATATTATAGGTACCAACGGCAAGTCAACCTATGTAGATAGATAGATATATAGATACTCATTATTGCACACCATATAAGTAAATTACACATGATTTTTACAGAAAAACGTACAATTTAGGCGGTCTTATCGCTAATAGCGATCTCTTCCAGACAACCTTCAGGTAGAGGACAACCAATAAAGAGAGGGGAAGGTGGTGCAGAGTTCTTATAATTCTTAAATTTACCTGCTACAAATAGGATTGCAAAATTTATAGCATAGACGTATAACACAAAAATACATAAATCAATAACAATAATATATACATACATACCCGAAACATACTTAATACTACTTGATAGAGGAAATGTCGAGACCAACAGTGACCAGTAATATTTTAAGATGTGAAGGCAGTTTGTTTTAAAAAGAAAGAAAATGTGCTTTAAGCCGATTTAAAAAAAATAGCAATCGATTCGGATCTTCTGATTGTTAAGGGTAGGGAAGGGTAGGGCTAAAAAGCAATTTTGTATCTGTATAAATGATAATTTTCATAAATCTACATGTATACTTTCGTTTATAAAACAATACTTATAATAGTATGAAGTAAAATTGTACCAACAAATAAAGCTACCGTAGCAAATAACAATAATTCCTAATAGTACTTACAATAGGTACAGACAACAGCACGTCAACCTACCACAAAACGTCAAATTTTCTCAATCGATATTGATCTCTATGCGTCAGACATAACGTGCGTCCACACAGTGCAGCGTATGATTGCAGTCTGTGGAAGAACACTATATTTGGTCGCGATCCTAATCAGAGAGAGACCGAGGAAGAAGAAGAAGAACATTTGCATATGTTGCTCTACAAAAAGTACCTAACTGCGGTGTGAAATGTGGGTGCTCCTTAAGCCACAATTATTTCCTTGCTGTAGTGATTTTAGAAAAAGAAGTACTTACCTACCTACTAATCATTCCTTTCTTTCGTCAACATAGAGGTTTCTCTAAATTCATCATCATCAAATTCTAAGCCAAGCTCTAAAGCAGTAATTAAAAAATGCGTTTTTTTTTCTGAATTTCTCTAAGAGTTGCCTCTCAAGGGTTTCACCAAACAGTGCACTTTTGGATAGGGTTCATTGGAGATCCTGGAGGACAACTGAATTCTCGTGGGAAGTCATGTGAGTTGGACAGGGTCCCGATGACTCTGAAGCGGCCGGGAGAGTGGACAGCTGTTTTCAACTTATTACGCATTGCTTCGGGACGCATGGCGCCACACCAGACCTGAAAAATACAGCAACTGTTCAGGGCCAAATACGAGCGTTCGTCTACCGCCGACAATCATCGATTCGACAATCGTTGCCAAAGGAGCGAGTCATTACTAATTATGGCTGCAAGTCTACCATTTATGACCATCACCCGAGCTATAGTTATCGTTACTTCGACGCCCTCGTCTCACCTTGTTCTGGATTAGCAACGGTTACCAACTAACCACCCTATTAATTGATAATAACACCAAATCGACCACCTAGATAAAGAGTAGCACAACTCGAAATACAGAATCGAGTTATTGCCATTATCGGAATCTGTGTCGAATCTACTTTAACTCCAGAGACCCGTGTACCAACCTACTTGAGTTTGATTTGTCCCGAATTTCAAATCACCTGTTATCCAAACTATTACTATAAATGCGAAAGTTTAACTCTGTCTGATATAATCTTTAACACATAAAGCAATTTTGATGAATTTTTGGGTAGAAGATGAAAATAAAACTTGAAAGGTGTGAATTATGGGATGAAAGTTTGTATGAGGGACAAATCATTTCAAGTAAGCGATATAAAATGGATCTTATAAAACACCGTACATTTTATTTATTTATTTCTAAAAGCTTGGAGAAACATATAGGCTACTAGATGTACCTACTGATTCTACGCAGACAAAGTCGAGTGCACCTGCCAGATGATAGATATATGATAGAGAAGAGTCACAGAAGAACTATTTCTTAGGCATACCACGTTTACTAAAACCAACAGGGTCTATAATGATCTGATTAATGTAGGTACCTATTTATAACACCTATGTAACGTTATAGAACGCAATAAATATATTGAATTGAAAAACTTTAATTGACTTAACTTTAATTTAAAGTTACCTGTGCAAAATTCAAAAAGAAGAGTTGGGTGTGGGTATGGTTCAACCCTGGTAAGGTTTCTCCTTCATCTCCGTGCTTCTGCAGCCAATGTAGATACGGCCGGAATGCTTGCTTCACGCCGCCGTTGTCAGCTATGTTCTCACCCTGGAAAATTAAAAAATATACCGAATCTGGATTTTTCAACAGCTTATCAATATACCAAGATATGGGAATACGAAGATACATTCAGGGGTGCATTTTTTTTTAAATCAAGTAACCAGAATCTTAGAATTTAATTTTTACAGACTCAGTTCAAAATTCTCAAAATTAATCGAAGTCTATTCGTTCTCTTAAAAATATTTCCAAGGTTTCAAAACATGCCAACGGGAGACGAGACGAGTAAGGCGAAGCTGTCTGTTCGGTCGTCCGTCTATCATAGAGATTTAATATTTCTTTTTACTGTAATAGGCTTGAATTTTTTACAGTGTGTGTATTTTCCTATGGGCGCTGTTACAACAAATAATAAAAATAAAATAGTTAAAAATTCAAGGGGGTTTCGGATTTCCTAATACAAGATGTTTTTTTTCTCCTTTTTTACAATAACCTTTCTTTTAGGTCTCACTAGTAGGTATAAGGTTCAGTTGCTACGGGACCCTTCGCGTGAAAGTCCGGTGGCCGGTTTTTTCCATCATCACAATCAGCCCGCAACGTTAGTTCACTGCTGGACATAGGCCTCTCCCAATGCACGCCATTAAGGTTGCGGGCATTGAATGGAAAACAACACCTACGCGAGGATCGGTTTTTCATTTTGTCAAATATTTAGTAATGTTTAAACCTTACCTTACCAAAATCCAAAAAGTTAAATTACAAAAGAATGCTTTGCATTGTTTAGATACAAAAAGAAATAGAAAAATAATAGAAAACAACAAACAAATTGATGGACTTCTTGAAGATTGCGTAAAAAATAAAATAACTATTCTAAATTGCCTAAAAGGGTTATTAGCACTAAGATACAATTAAATTCAGACACTACGGGGTCAGGAGAATAGTCTAATTAAAATAAAAGTTTGAACTTACGCTGTTGAATATTGTTTTAAGTTAATAATAAAAATTTAATTGCTTGTAAATAAATAGAGTAGTTTACGATATTATTTGGACTCGTTTTACTTGTCTTAATACATTGCTAGTAATTATTGTACAGTCGACAGCTCGTTAGAATTTTGCAGTCGGCCTCCCACACAGAGTATGCCATCTTCACTGAGGAATGGACTAAGGGACAAGATACGCGACTTTTAATTTCCATTTGGAAGCATTCAATCTGATGCTGTTTTATTAAAACGTTAAGAGCTGTATCTAATTCATTAGCACTTAATGGACTGTTTAGTTTAGAATTTTTATGTCGTAAGTTGTGAATAAACCGCAAGACATAAGTAGTGGATCTAAGTAATTTTGTAAAATTTGAATATCTATCAAACTCTATAAAATGATGTTTATCAGTAGCTGATGGATGTATTGAAGCAGAGGTAGATTGTAGGGTTATAGTTTCAAGTTGAGTATTTTTGTAATGTAGTGCCTGTTTGTTGCGTTTTAGATATTTTTCTTTCAGGAAACACCAGAACATTTTGTACTCCCATAATTTGTGGCCATTTTTCAGGGTCATCATTCAAGAAGGATGGTCCCTCCCACCATAAACAAGTGGTTTGAATAGATCTAGGACTTACTCCTCGAGATGCTAAATTAGATGGATTTTTATCACCCGGGACATGTCTCCAAGTGCCCGACCGACTAAGTTCTTGGATCTCACTAACTCGATTCGAAACGAAGGGCTTCAGGCTTTTTGGATCCCATTTTAAACCCAAAACACTTGACTGAGAAGACAAATCGAAATTTTTGGGTTGAATTGTATCTGTTTCATTTTGGAAGATGTCTGGTACATTTGTTCGCCACTTTCGTAATGGAAGGCATGCTGAATCAAGGATGGAAGTTATCGAGTTGATAATAAAATAATAATAATAATCGCAAATCATTTTCAGTTTCAACACCTGAAAGAAAATCGCCAACGTAAAAGTCCTCCTTGATTAACTGGGCCATGTGGATGTCTTCGCATTCTTTGGAAAGTTGCAACAGACATCTAGTGCTTAGGAACGGCTCTGAGGCAGTTCCGTAAGTCACCGTATTTAATTAAAATATTTTAATAGCATCCGTTGGCGCATCGCGCCATAAAATGAGCTGCAAGTGTCGCTGTTGAGGATCTACCAGGATCTGGCGATACATTTTTTCCACATCAGCTGACACTACAAAGCTGTGTTGTCTATACCGCAATAGAACTGAAAATAAATCGTCCTGCACCACCGGTCCGACACGCTGTATATCGTTAAACGAAACACCAGTAGTGGTTTTAGAAGAGGCATCGAAGACAACACGAAGCTTTGTAGTCTCACTAGATTCTCGGATTACTCCATGATGTGGCAAATAGCAACCAAATGCTGGGCGAGGAATTCCAGTCATATGACCTAATCTCTCGTATTCATGAATGAATTCGTGGTACTGTTGTTTAAGGTTTAAATTAATTATTTGTTAATTTTCTTTCTAATTGCAACAATCTCTTTTCAGCAATTGCATATGAATCACCCAAACAATCTGTAGAATCTTTGAGTGGTATTTGGACACAAAATCTACCATCGTTTTCTCGATGCGTAGAAGTGGTAAACAACTTTTCGCAATAATCATTAGTGTTGTGTTTAATATTAGGAGGTACCTCTTCGAGTTCCCAAAACTTACTTAATTGCTGACTGATGTCTTTGGAAAAATGGCAATCTATTTTTAAATTATTTGTGTCATAGCAGCCGCTCGCAGGACCGGCCACTATCCATCCTAATTGTGTTTCGTGTAAGATGGGCCTTTGAGGTCCTAAAGATACTCGGCCTGGCCCTAAAATATCCCAAAACACGTCAGCGCCTAGTAGAATATCAATATCAGAAGGCTGATGGAACTTTGGAGCGGCGAGTAGGATGTAATGAGGAATGTTCAAATCTTGAATACGAACTGTAGCTTGGGGTAACTTATCAGTAATATAAGGTAATACAAAACACTTGACGTGGACATTTTGTTTGTGTATGTTGTAAACGAAGTAATATATAAGTCAATGGTTGTAACGGATATTGTTTGTGAATCAATGTATTATGTTTCTTGTGGCAAATCCTACACCCACCCAGTCTACAACTGTGAGACTGATGGCCGCTACGAAGACAATTGCTGCACAATTTTAATGAAGTAAGCTTAGACATTCGCTCTGCAACTGGCATTGATTTAAACATGGAACATTCGTATAACTTATGATTTTGTTTACAGATAGGACACTGGTGAACTATAAAATGATTTCATATTAGGTAGACTATGGCGTTATTCGTTTTTACTCTTTGAATTAATCTTACTCGCGTTTACAGTCTCTAATACTGTAGCTCGCTGTCGCAGAAATGAGTAGAATTCCTCCAAGGTAGGTGAATCCTTATTGCTTCGAAATTCCTCCCAAGTTCTAGCCGTCACACTATCCAACTTCGCCGAGGCCATGTATATGATGAGTGTATCCCATTTGTCCGTAGGTTCGCCTAATGAATTAAACGCATTTACATTTTTAGATAAAGCGTCAATCAAATTACGAATTCCACTGTAAGATTCCTTAGTTAAAGTTTCGATTGAAAATAGACACTTTATATGTTCATTGATCAAAAGCCATTTATTATCATAACATTCAATAAGTAATTTCCAATTAATAGTTGTCTGATGATACTGTAACGGAATAATAACAGAACAAGCTGGGCCTTGCAAATAAGATTTAAAATAATGAAACTTGTTTATGTTTTCAATGTTGTCATTTTGATGGATTAAAGAAACATATGTGTCTCTAAAAGAAAGCCATTTATTTGGATCACCGTTAAAAGAAGGAATTGTTAACGGCGGCAAATTCACATTGTTACATTTAAATTAGCACTAGACGAAAATTCCACTTTATGTTGGGTTTCAAAGAATTCCAACAACGATTGAGCTTGGGCTATTAAATTAAAAAACTGATTTTCAGTCTTTTCGCGTTCTTCCATCTGTTTAGTGGTATCTTCGTCCAACATTTCAATTTGTGATTGAATTTCCTCAAAGTTGCACGAAACATCACGCATCGTATTACATCGCAAACGAAGTTCATTTATGTTTACTACACTAGTTTCCTTACAGTCAGATAAGGGCGCTAAATATTTCTCAAATAAAGTTAATCGAGATCTAATGTTTCCCCTTTGCTTAATAAGGTCCTTTAATTTTTTTCGGCGCAAAACAATCACAATGTTTAGAAATGATAAATAGTTAATACGTTACGTTCAATCCTGCCTGTAAGTGGAGATCAAACTGGTTCCGCAGCCGGCTGATCGCCGAACTGCACTCGGACGCATAGTGTTTTGCACGCACGCTTGTTGGAATACGCAGCCGCAACACTCGGCAAAACTAATTAACAATTCCACTCGCTGTATACCGTTATGCACCTGGAATAATCGGCAATTATGTTTTAATAATATGTTTAGGTAATATTTTAAATATCGCGACACTTCTTTACACGAATATTGTTGCTAAAATTAATTTGGTATATCGACACTGTGAAACACCGTTTAGCACAGAGTTGAATTGATGTAAAATAACGTTTAATTAGTTCACCAAACATAATGTTTTATATTTTAATGCACAAAGAAACACCATAAAACGATTTATTTATGTAGAATAGATGAAATTTAACGAAACTCTCGAATTTTGAATAATTATTTTTGAAGTGAGGGTGATTGTATGCACGAATAGTTATCAACTGTATTCACGCAAATTAAAGTATAAAGGATTTAGGTATTGAATGTATTGTTCACGCACTTCCCTCGGAATGTTGGCTGCAGCTGAACACTGGCGGGTTCCTGAAGGATGTCCGTCTTCTAGCGACTTGATGTAACGGTAGTCGTTGATCTCGTCGATAGGTATCTTGCTCGTCGAAATTACGTCTAGAGGGTCATCAATTGATTACGCAGGTCTTCTATCTTGAGGACTTTGATTTGAATGATACTCCAGATATATATTTTTATGGTTTCACTTGGGTAAATAGTACATATAAAATTTGAGATGTAACACTGTCTGAAGTTCAAAACGTAATGAATAAACTACGTCGCTGTTGTCGCTGCGCGCCGGTTGTGCTTTTGCTAGTGTAAAGTATCAGGCACTTCAAGCCTGACCAATTGTCTTAACTTAGAGGCGTATTATTAAGCATTAGAATTCGAACTCGCGTAATGATTTTTGGTACTTCGCATGCGATTTCAATTTCTAATGATTCAAAAATACGCCCTTTGGATGACAACTGTACAAAAATAACGTATGAACGTAATGCACGCACCTATGGACTAAATAACTGAGTTACGTTACCGAAACCACGTAAGTATGGCAGGTTCCACGTAAGTATCTCGAAATGTTACTATTAATAACTGTTTTGGCAACCGATTCTTTGATTTTTGTATACTGATTACCAAAATCTACGTCAGCATTAAGTTCAGCCCCATTAATGTTCCTTTTCTTTTTAAACTGGTCATCCATTAACGTCCCAGCATCGACTAGACACATGACTTAACCATCTCAGACTTATTCTTCCAAACTTCTCGCGAACAACATTAGAATCATTGTAACCGAATCTTAAACACATAACTATGTTTTTTTTTACAGTTGGTGACAGTGTGACCTATTTCATGACAGTTAAAACATTTTATTTTATTTACCGGTTCTCAAATTTGTATTATGTACACATTTGAATTACCTATGAGGTCGATGGATTCAGATTTGGATTTAATGCCCGATTTCATAAGAAAAGAGGCTAAAGCAGTAGTGGAAAATAAATATCTCACCAAAGACTTTGATTTAAATGTAAAACAAAATTGTCTATTTCTTTTTTTTCTTTACCTATTAATTTATGTTTAATTTTTACTTTTCTTGTATTTGTAATGAAAAACACAGTGTTTACCTCTGGTTAATAAGTTATTTAGTCCCTCAAACTATTGGCGCCAATTCTCCTATCTCGGGACTAAATAAGTTACTTTCACCCCTTGGGTGTACTATAAGTTTTTCTTGCCATATTTCCCACATGTGCATCACGGTTACCTATCTTATGTTCGAAAGGTTGTTTTCCGAATTTTATTTCACCGAAAACTTTACGACTAATTTCGTTTCGCCTTATAACATTTCATCGAAATTACCTTTGCCACTGTATCAGTTGACCTATTATCAATTCGTTTATTATTGTTACCCCGACGTTTCATTTGTTCTAAAAACTTATTACTGAACTTGGCTTGGCCGAAATAACATTTGTTCGAAGTATAATGTTTCAAGTATGTATTAAGTATATTATTATGATAAATACAACATTTGCCAAAGCTATTAATGTTAGATGATTTAGTTTAGGCTATCTTATAAATTCTTATTCAAAGTTAATTCATTATGATTTTATGTTACTTCTGGCTCTGAATTAGGAATAGAGTTTTGATTTTAATTTACCTTAAATTAATATGGTTATTATTACTATTTATCTCTTCATTAGGTATACCTCAGTTTTGTTTAATACAATTAGTTTCATACTAGGCTCTAGTACTAAATCATTAGCGCTATGACTACATTAAACATGCAAAACACCTATGATGAATAAGAATAAGAATAAGAATGTATTTATTTGTCTCAAAGCAGATTACAGATACAACAATAGTATGAAGCTTAATATTGTAAGACAAAATGGTCTATGACTCAGTGGATGCAGGAGACCCGCAAACTGTTATTCAGCCATAGCCTTTTATAGGTTTTGAATTTTTGTATGAGCTGTCTCCGAGCAGTAGTGATCGAGTTTCAGAACGAGAATCGTTTTCAGAACCTATATTTTCCCTATTATTCTGTCGTATTCTATTTTTAGAATGAGAATGATTGAGAAATGATAATTGACTTCGACCTTGTCACTGAACGGGATCGGCGCTCCTGCCTAGGCGGTCGCAGGCGGTGTGATCTTCTGCTGCGTGACCAAATGCGCCTGCTTCGGGTGGAACGGCTTCGACCGCTGCCTCGTGATGGATCGCGATTGATGGCCCGTAGTGGAACGCGAGTGATGCCTCGCGACGGATCGTATATGTCGCCGTGCAGCAAAGCGCGAACGTCGCCTCATGGTGGAACGTGAACGCAGCCTTGCGTCGGAACGTGATCGTCGTCTTCCGGGTCTACGCCTGTCGTTCCCGGGATCGGCTCTCACGTGGCCTTATTAAACAACAAGAAAATAACTGACAAGACAACGAACAGGCACGCGTTCTTTCCACTTCTGAAGTTGATACTGTATCTATTCACAATGGAAACACCAAATAAAACTTTACACTCTTGGTCTATTTCATGTAAATCACCCTTTGATCACTTAACCATTTTGTTTTTCAATTAAAATCTAGATCACCATCAATGTCAAAAGAACAACCTATTAAAAAAACAAATTACTTTAAACAGCTTAAATACAGTCAAATCAAATCATTTTATAACACTTAAAGAGAAACAAAGTTTTAAAGTAATCATTTCTTAACAATTTAACAATTATTAATATATTTAATGTAAATTAAATGTTAATTATTAAATTGAATAATTTTACAAAGATAATACAATCATTAATTCAATAATCTAACAGTTATGAGACAGTGACTCTTTTATTTGGTGATTCTACCCTCTGACCGATTTGTGTAACCACGCTACCACCAGAATCTGCTGTATTCCCTTATGCAAATAGTCAATTAGTGAAGGTTAGTTTACTATATCCAAATTCACAATACATTCGATAATCAACAAATCACTTTAGAAAACTGTACTAACTAAACCTCCTCACATAACATATTTTGTATGGTCATACCTATTATTACAGGTGCAGTTCTTCATGCTTTCCCCAACCCATTAACAGAGTATGAAAAGTTTAGTATATGGGTGAAGCATGCTGGTCTCGTTGGAGAGGACAACAGCCATGTATTTAAAAACAGGAGAATCTGTCACCTTCATTTTGATAAAATATATCAATATCCAAAAAACAGATTGAGCAAATTGGCCATCCCAACACGGTGTCTTCCGGGTACGTAAAAGTTATAATTGATACTTTTATTAGGCTATGTGGCCTAAACGGCTTGATAGATTTTAGATTGGGAGGTGTCGTTAGATTCGTATTTACAACGTATCGTACATGTCTGCGATATTTGAATACTCGTAAACTAGTCTCAAATAAATTATAAAAACCAGACTGCGTTAAACTAAATAAAAATGAACTAAAAGGACGGAAACAAGATTTAAAGATTCTATTTGTTGCAGGAGGCATCAAATCTATAGTTTTACATGATACTATTTCTGCTACACGGATTTCATAGAAACATTAATTCAAGACTTTCATACCAAAATATAGACTAAAAAACTTACCTAATTACAAAATGCAGATGGATTTGATGCCTCCTGCTGCCTTTTAGTTCTCTTTTTACATATACTATGTAGTGATAATATTATGGTTGCCCACCATTCATGATGTGATATTTTTTTTATAATATCTCTTACAGGTCCATTGCAGGATGCTATTACAGATAGACAGATGCCGATGGCTGTGGATGAGCACCAGTCATCTACAAGAGAGTGTGATCCTACTATAAGTATCTGTACAAATATTTTACGGTTTATATAATTTGTTATTTTTCTTAAGAGTATGCATAATACTATATTAGTAAGACGTTTGTATGTATTGCCATTATTAAGTTGTACTAAAAAACGATAAAAAACAATTCTTGTACCACCACTTAAGATCTCCCTATTTTTACTGTTAGTGTAGTGTGTATAGTGGCATAGTAATTTAATTATACACTGTGAAATTACAAGAGTCTACCTATTACAGTTTAAAAGATACAGCGCTGTGACAGACAGATGGACAGCCTGTACTCCGGTATAAAAAATATTTTACTTTTAGGAGTATTACATGATGCAACCAGTGCTACAGCAGTGCCTTTAGCTATGGCTGAGCAGCAGCCATCTACAAGTAAAAAGACATACAGTGGTCCTAAAACAAGTAAGAATTTTAAGTGAGACTTTAAATTATAAAAATGAGGTACTTTATGTGTGCATATTATCGTCGGCTTTTCGGTTTTTTGAAGTTGTTTTTTTTAAAGATTTACTTATTTTAACTATGTTTAGTGATAAATCATAATAAAAGAGTGCAAACAAAAGTTAACTGCTGAACACCGATGTCATCTACTTTTCCCCCCTTAGGGTTGTTTTTTTAATACTATCTGCCAGGGATCGGAAACCGGTTAAGGCGGTTAATTTACTATGGAACCTTAACCGGAATAATAAAGGTTTTCGCTAAATTAAATATCATATACTCCAAATACCGACTTAAAAACTATGGCAAATTAAGTTTTATGGTCAAATCTTTACAACTACTATAAACTATTAGAAATGGGTCTTATACATTCTGAAATAAATATTAACCGGTTTCGATCCTTGCTATATCTGTGAAGTATAACTTTTTTTTACTAGCTATTCAATAAAAACGAATCATCGAAATCAGTCAACGTAGTAATGAATGATTGTTAAACATACATAAAAAAAGATTCCGACGAATTGAGAACCTCTTACTTGTTTGAGTTAGTTTAAAAGAAATATAATGTACCTGTTATTACAAAGTAATGAGAACTGCAAAAAACTGGAATAATAAATTATATTTATTTCAATTTAGGTGTGCTACATGCAACCAGTACTAGACCATTGCCTGTAGATAGTAATAAGCAGCAGGTGTCTACTTTGTCTACCTCTTGTAAGAAGACATACAGTGGTCCAAACATAAGTAAGTCACATATTATTATTATTTGTATATTATAATAAGTTCTGCACCCAATTTGAAAGGAACATAAAGTTGACCTAACTTTGAGTCTCCATAAGTTAGAAAAACTTCAATAGATCTATTTAACCGTAGTTTAGAAATAAGATTAGTGTTGATCTTTATAGTACACAATATAAATAAAAAGATTATCACTTTTAATAAATAGTAAAGTAAGTTTTTTTTTTTTTACCATGCATTAGTGTTTATGGTCTGAGGAATATTTAAAAAATATAAACTTCCTATAGCGTATAGCTTTTGTACAGGCACCACAATATCAGAGAGCTTAAAGAATCAGTTAAAAATAACTGTGAAAAAAGTTTTAGAAACGGGACTAAAAGTAGTATCTACCAACCACATGTGACCAAGGTTCTACCAACATGGCAGCAATCAATTCCCTTATAAATGACACACAATTTGAATATTTAAAAAATAAAGAATTTAAAGGGAGATTCTTTGAAATTGATAAAAATCAGATATACCCTATTTATGATCCACCTAATATAATAGAGGGAATTAGAAACAATCTTATTACAAAAAAAAAAAAGATTTTTTTCAAGATGGAATAAAGCGCACTGCGAAGTGGGCACACTTAGAGGCTCTTTACAAAAAGGGGCCAGGTTATAAGGGTATGAGGTTGGTACCAAAACTTACAGCTAGTCATGTTATACCTCATTTAATACTAAAAATGAAAGTGAAATACAGCACTCAAGTGTTTAGCAGAACCGTTAGTGTTGCTATGGGATACACTGCAGGTAGTTTTTTTATTATATTAGACAACATCCCATACATTGCTCTGATCCTATGGTTAGTAGCCAAAGTGTTTGTGTTACAGAAATCAGAAACAACGACGGCACCACAATACACAGACCCGAGACAGTATAGAAAAGTTATTTTTGTACATTGACCGACCGGGAATCGAACTCGGGACCTCAGCTCAGAGATAGTCCAAGACCAAGTTCGGTATGCTCGTCTCGGCTACGGAGGTAGTCAATATTGATTTCATCATACTGGTTTTATTTTACATAAGTTCCCAAAGATATAAAACTAAACTTAACTATCATCTTTTTTAGGAACGGGCAGGATCCCACGTGAGAGCCAGGACACAGCTGAGCTTTTGCTATTTTTCGACAAATTGTTTGACTCCGTCAATGGTAACTTTGACAAGATTGAAAAAGGGAAGGTCTACAGATCAGCGGTGTCGCCAAAATCGCCACACCATAACTTATGGCATAAAAGTCTGCCAATTTTAAAAACTATGAGGTTTGTTGGTGGAGCACGAGCAGGGGTGGTCCCATCTATTTCGAGCTGGATTAAAACTATTCAAGCATTCCAGCAAATAACAAAAACTTTACACTCAATTGGACTTCAGTCACTGCTGCTGCGCAATTTCAACCAAGACCCATTAAAAAATTATTTCAGTTCTATAAGGGCTCATGGGCACCGGAATGTAATATCCACTGTACCGGCTTTTGGAGCATCGTCAAAGCGCTTTTAGTTAATAATATGGTTTCGCCCCAATCAATTGGGGCTAATTGCGAAAGCGACGATGGCTACTGCCTACAAAATTTAACTTTTTTTTTTCTAAAAATATCGCTAGGCCCATACCTGAAAATAGGGTATATCTGATTTTTATCAATTTCAAAGAATCTCCCTTTAAATTCTTTATTTTTTAAATATTCAAATTGTGTGTCATTTATAAGGGAATTGATTGCTGCCATGTTGGTAGAACCTTGGTCACATGTGGTTGGTAGATACTACTTTTAGTCCCGTTTCTAAAACTTTTTTCACAGTTATTTTTAACTGATTCTTTAAGCTCTCTGATATTGTGGTGCCTGTACAAAAGCTATACGCTATAGGAAGTTTATATTTTTTAAATATTCCTCAGACCATAAACACTAATGCATGGTAAAAAATAAAAATCTTACTCTACTATTTATAAAAAGTGATAATAATTTTATTTATATTGTGTACTATAAAGATCAACACTAATCTTATTTCTAAACTACGGTTAAATAGATCTATTCAAGTTTTTCTAACTTATGGAGACTCAAAGTTAGGTCAACTTTATGTTCCTTTCAAATTGGGTGCAGAACTTATTATAATATACAAATAATAACTACACATAATAATATGTGACTTACTTATGTTTGGACCACTGTATGTCTTCTTACAAGAGGTAGACAAAGTAGACACCTGCTGCTTATTACTATCTACAGGCAATGGTCTAGTACTGGTTGCATGTAGCACACCTAAATAGAAATAAATATAATTTATTATTCCAGTTTTTTGCAGTTCTCATTACTTTGTAATAACAGGTACATTATATTTCTTTTAAACCAACTCAAACAAGTAAGAGGTTCTCAATTCGTCGGAATCTTTTTTTATGTATGTTTAACGATCATTCATTACTACGTTGACTGATTTCGATGATTCGTTTTTATTGAATATCTAGTAAAAAAAAGTTATACTTCACAGATATAGCAAGGATCGAAACCGGTTAATATTTATTTCAGAATGTATAAGACCCATTTCTAATAGTTTATAGTAGTTGTAAAGATTTGACCATAAAACTTAATTTGCCATAGTTTTTAAGTCGGTATTTGGAGTATATGATATTTAATTTAGCGAAAACCTTTATTATTCCGGTTAAGGTTCCATAGTAAATTAACCGCCTTAACCGGTTTCCGATCCCTGGCAGATAGTATTAAAAAAACAACCCTAAGGGTGGAAAAGTAGATGACATCGGTGTTCAGCAGTTAACTTTTGTTTGCACTCTTTTATTATGATTTATCACTAAACATAGTTAAAATAAGTAAATCTTAAAGTTTTATTTCACCTTTTCGTTACACTCTGTATAGAGTTAATGACCATCACTCTCGTTCAAATTAATTTTACAAAATGTGAACATCACAATGAAAAAGTTAAAAAACTTGTATTAAATAAAGGAATAACTTTAATTTTAAATGACTGGTGTAAAGAAGTAACTTATGTTTTAAGTGGAAAAAGCACTGTTTATGATGAAAGCGACCCTATTAAACCGTCAGCGCATCAATATTTTGTAACACACAAGGCAAAAAATAAAATTTCTAAATAAATTGCTAACTTTTTTCTTTTCCTCATGTCCGATTGTTTATAATTTTATTTTGCTAGATTTTGTTTTTTCATGTTGGATAATTAAAATGCAATGATGCTTTCAATAATTGAAATTGAAACAAAAAACTAACAAAATGTAAATCTGTATTATAATGTTTATGGGGGATCGTTCAGTGCAGCCTGCAAAATTCAATATTTCTATTGTTTTTTTTTAAATAGCGACTGTTTTGCGGTGGATAATGTGATGCGCGGCTGCAATAATTTTTACTGAAAAGCCAGCCACATTATCAGTCTGCAGCGTAAAACCATCGCTATTTGAAAAAAAACAATAGAAATATTGAATTTTGCAGGCTGCATTGAACGACCTCGACAAAGATAAGAACTATTAGAGAGTGCGCGCACGGGAGACTTTTGTCGCTGCGACGTTTTTGTCTCTCATATCAAGTCCTCTGTTAATTAGGGAGGTGCGCGCACGTTGCGACGCGACAACTGGGAGACTTTTTTGTTCCCTGACCAGCACGGGTGACAAAATTGTGTCTTTGATTTTTTTTAAATACTGGGTTTTACGGCTCTGGGTTCTAGACCTCACAAATAAAAATAATTAAACAACATGTAAATCCAAATACTCAGTGTCTTGTTTTGGTGCTTAAACACAACGTTTTCTAAGACCATCGAAATTTCGAAATAAAAACCAATGTTTTTTAGTTAAAAATGAAAAACATTGGACAAAATTGTGTCTGTCCGCCAGTGTTGCCAGATTCATTGGTTAAGAATTATCCTAGTTTTACTGCAAAAGTATCGTGTTATCGCATCCCCAGTTAAAAAAAATACTGTATTTGAAACTACCGAATCTAGATTTTACTAGTAAAGGAACAGAATATACGGCTCAAAAGTTTAAATCATGTTACTTGATTACTTTTTAAAATTACAAGTTTTTGTTAACTAAATTACTGCAGTACTTACTGCACAAGCATCGAGCACATACCCTAAAGAGCAGCAAATACGAATCATCTTTCTCCGTAACTAGTAAGTGATTTTTCACTTACATTTGGTATGAAATGAATGAATTTGGTCCTATTAACTATCGCCTAAATAAAAAAGTACAGATACAGATTAAAAAATGGCAGATATTTTTACGCTAAAAGTCTATCTCTTTCGTAGTGCAAAGAAATTATATTTACTATCATGCTGTCAGAGTCAAAGTGGTCCAAATAAAGGTAAAATGTATTCAAATACACAGATTTAAATTTCATAAAATTTTCTTTTACTTAACTGAGCAAAATGTCACGGATTTTCGTAGATATATCGTGCGATACATTTTTTTTTTCTATTGCATTACATTCCAAAATATCGTGAATCTAGCTTATTTATCCCACGTCTGGCAGCACTGCTCTCCATGTATTCTACATATGGCTTAAAAGGGCTGGAACCCAGAGCCGTAAAACACAATTATAAAATGTCTCCTTCGTGCGCGCACCCCTCTTTGGAGACGCGACGCGACAGAGACAAAAACTTTTTTGTCCCAGCGACAAAAGTCTCCCGTGCGCGCACTCTCTTAATCACATCATTTTATCCTGTCCGAGATATGACCGTTCCGCGTTCTATGCTGAACTTATATCCCTTCAGATTCCCTTCCCTACATCTATTATTTCTTTGCTATGTACTAATGATCTCCTTGTATATAATTGTTTAGCCTCTTTTATCAATTTTAATAATATCAAATTATAATTCTGTTAGGATATTGTATTGTATATATTTTGTATATATCATTTTTGTTTTTCACAGATTCATAAAATGTATCTTGTAATATAAACTAGTTATTTTACCTTTCCCTAACCTCCTGATCCTTGTGGGCATTTCTACGGGCACGACCGATTGACCTACTGGTTCAAAAAAAGTACCTTTAATATTGATTAATGTATCTGAAAAAAATCACACATATTTATACAACTCTTGGCCTGATGGAGAGCACATCTAGTAGACTGCCAGGTAGTACATATCGCCTGAAAAAAATCTGAAAGTTCAAAAACGGGCAGAATTTGGCCTAAAATGGAGTGTCCGTTTTCCAGAATTTACTCGATTTTGCTTCATAATTTTAAAAATAATAACTTGCTTATTATTATACGCATATTCCTATAATTAAGAATAAACAATGAAGCTATATACGTGCTTACATAGATTGTGAATCCTTTAGTTTGAATACAGTGACACATTTAAATTTTGTCCGAGGCTTGTGACTCAATTCGGTGAAATTTACTTTTATATACCTGTAGCACTAACTACGCATAATAGGAACGCGCACTACTTATTCCCGCCATCTAACAGTTGCGCCCGAGCGGCTGAGTAGTGTAGACGGGAGACCTGTAGCACTCAGGAGCAATTTTCTAAGGTACGAAATCATTCGGTGTTTTTGGTACAGGGTAATTTCTCAAATCGGTGTGCCACCTCAATTATGTTTCTAAAGTATTTTAGGAGATTTGTGCTAAAATTATCGAGTGTTTAAAAGCTTTCTATCGTTACGTTTAGTAGAAATTACTGTAACTCATAACATTTTTGGGTATTTTGATGTATTGTGTTATTTTCTCAATTCCATGGATCTCAATTCCGTGGAAAATGGGCCACCGAATTGAGAAAACTTACACCGAATTGAGGTTTTACTTTAATATTATTAATTTAGCTAATTGTTGTTGTTGTTTATCGAGGAAATCAACATCACATACATTGCTATAACTTACATTTAATACATTGGGTATGGCCAATTACAGATTTCCCTATAAATAATCAGAAATAAGTACTAAAATACTAACAAGTATCTTAAAATTGACACAATTAACACATTACGAACATTTTACGTACCTAACATATTCAATTTCCCATTTTATGTGATTTATTGTAAATTATTATAAAAATAGGCAATTAAGGGTGTAATAAAATATGAAGGCATAATTTACTAACAAAAATGCTGCACCAAGTAGGTACTACCATACATGGTGAATTCCTTCTCCTTCAGCGCTTCAATTATTCGAGATTGAAATAATTTGTGTCTTTTAAAATATCGATAGGATTAAAACGCGAATTGTATGTTTTAGCTATACGCAGCAGTACCGAGCTAATGAGCATTATTCATTTATTTAGTAATACTATTGTGGGGGAGATTGTGTGTGGCACTGTTTTATTTTTTCTAAGACTATGGCCACTTTTCGTAAAACTCTCTTATCTTTCACAATTTAAAAAACACATTGAAAAAGTGTAGACAGACAAAACTTTATATGGGCAAAATAAATAAATTAGTGGATTATTGAGTGCGCACATCTTCTATCTTACTAATAGTTGCTTGTATCGGATACCGTACAAAATAATACAGAAAAAAACGTTTTTCGAAAAAAAATACTTGAATCATCGAAATTTGTTTCTCAGATGGGAAAGCAGAGTGAAGCCGAAAAAAAGGAAAAAAAAACGGATTGCGGAGAGAAGGAGAAAGGACAGACATGCCAAAGAATTATACATAGATTGAGAAGTCAAAAAAATAAAGTCTCGACGACATTGCAAAAAAAAATTCAAGTAGTTCTGGTAAAGAAGAGTATGCAGAATCTATCAAGAGGTTGAGAAAATCATCAGAAAATGTAAAAGAAATGGTGATGAAGGTGTTGGAGGATGTCTCAAAAGCACAGCAGACAAAATAGTTGCACGTGGGCATGACATTCCTGACATGGAAACCTTCATCAATCTTTTGAAAAGACACGTTGACAACGTTAAAATTGAAGTAGTCGATGCGTCTGGTATCTTTGAAAAGGAAATGTTGATTCCAGATGACTTAAGTGAATTTCATGGAACACTTAATATTCATCAAGTCATCTGGAATGCAAACGAAAATAAAAAGCTAGCCATGAGAAAACTAAGCTGCTCTCATGATGATTGCCTGCATAAGTCTGTAGAATGTCCTCATGGGCTGCATACAGGCTTTTACGAATTGAAATGTGCAGACTACACGAAAGATAGACAAAAGAAATGTAAAGGTAAACAAGATGTTCACAAAAAATCATAAACTGATTTGAGTAATAAACCTAAAATTTTATCATGCCAAATATTTAAACCGGACAATTCAGCCAGAGAATTAATAGTGGGAACTAAAAATATTAAAATGAAAAAAAAACTTGATGAAGGATTTTGAAGCCAGATTGTCGGATATAGAGCTATCAGAAAACGACAGTTCTTGGAAAGCCAATATAGACGTCGAACCCTTAATGACACCAACACTGGGCGATACCAAATTTACAGAAATAAAGGCTGATTCTGATTCTGAAGATGATTATAGCATATTTTAAGATATTTTATATTGAACTTTTGATATGGTTGTTTATAGAAATTAAGTATGAATACAAGTGATCTCTTGACTGTGATTAAAACGGGTCTGCTGCTGTAAAGATACACGTAGATACCTACAGGTTGACTTTGTGAACACTGCACAATTTAAATAAACTCCACTCATGAATATTAACAACTTTTTCTCAATTTCACTATTGATCTCATAGTAAAAGTTGTTCATATTTATGAGGGAGTCTATTTTTTAAATTAGGATAATGTGAACAAAGTCAATCTGGACTTTAAAATAGATTAAGTTTTGTGAAATTACTGATATGTTGTGTGTATTTGTTACACAATAAAGATAAATATATAGTCAATAAATACTATTGTGTTACCTTCTTTAAAAATTGTGATGCTTAAATTGTTTGAGTTTTAAAAAACAAGACTGATTATTAGTTCTATCGAAAAATAAACATGTTGATTAGATTTTTTGTTTTATTATTAACATTTCAAAGAATTATTGATATAGATAGGCACATAAACTATTAAACCGATAGACCAGCAGTCAGTTAACATAAGGCTTTGGGTATTTTTTATTTTGATCATTGAAATACATTATATTTATATAAGGTTACATCAATTCTCAATTCGGTTATTCATTTTCTCAATTCGGTGATTCGTTTTCTCAATTCGGTGCTTTCTCAGTTCGGTGCCTAACTTTTCTCATAGGTCAATCAACAAAATTTTGGCAAATCGTTATTTTAAGTTTCAGAATGGAGGAAACTTCATATTTTATCATTTAAAATACTTCAAAATCCAAATTTCAAATCAACCACCGAATTGAGAAAAAAAGTACCCTTCTGTAGAAATGTCCTTGTAACTCTTCTATTCCAAATTCCGTAAATAGGCCTTAAATCTTTTCCCGATTCCCCGTTTTTTACTCGACACTGGTAGTGGGCAATCCGCCCGAAGCCATTCTGACAGTCAGTTGCACTGTCAAAAAAAAAAGAAGAACCCTGGTTCTAACAGAAACAAGATTAAGTAGGGTTGGGATCTAGGTGGTGCCACTACGCATTGAAATTCGGAGACGGCTATCTATACTTTAGTAGGGGAGATGCGGGCAAGACGGGGTGGCGGGCAAGACGGGGCAACCGTATTATAAGGACTTCTAATTGGCCAATCACGATCGTTCTAGCGCGTGACGATGCGGCGCCATGATGGCTGTCAGTGCGTCCATTGAGTGATTTGCTGCGACACGTATTTTTTTGTTTATTGAGACAAAAGTGGTTTCTGGCAGTTTGATTCTTATTTTTTAAGTTCATTTGGTACGTGTTTACTACGCAAATAATACTAGACTATATTAGCTTCAAAGTTATTCTCAAGCGTCAACGATTAAGCTAGCAGGTAAGAACTTGTTTATTTCTGTATTGTGTATTGTTTTCCCTATGTGATTTTTAAAATTCATTTAGGCGTTCGAGGGCAAGATGGGGTATTGTATACCCCATCTTGCCCGCTCGTAGTTTCTGATTATATCGCAAGTTTTTATATGATTCGTACGTGTATGAGTGTATGGGGTAGTGGGTGATTTGTGTGCAAGGGAGTGTGTAGTGACGGTATAATGTTATTTTGTTTTAGAATGGTAAAAAGTATAAGAAAAAAACAAATAGAGGGGATTGGGCGCAAGAGAGTATGGCAAAAGCTGTGGATGCTGTTATAGAAGGAAAAATGGGGTATATGTTAGCAGCGAAGACATTTTCAGTTCCTCAGACAACTTTAGAAAGAAAACTCAAGGCATCTCGCGAGAATTTGGCTGCTTCTTCGTCTGCAAGTATAAAAGTTCCTTTAGGGCCTAAGCGACCTGTTTTTACACATTAGACATGGAGAGTCGACTTTACGGTCTTACAACCAAAGACCTAAAGGCATTAGCTTATAATCTAGCAGTAAAAAATAATAAACCAAATCCTTTCAACGTTCAAAATCAAGAAGCTGGCAAGGACTTCAAGGCCTATTGAACAGACATCCGGAGTTGTCAATAAGAAAACCCGAAAGCACTTCAGCTGCGCGTGCTGCCGGGTTCAACAAAGAAGTTGTTGATCAATTTTATGCTTTTTTGGGTAATATCTATGATGAACATCATCTTACACCAGACCGCATTTACAACTGCGACGAAACTGGCATTTCAGTTGTACCTAAAACCAAATCAAAAATTATCGCGAAAAGAGGCCGAAAACAAGTAGGGGCCTTAACTTCTGCGGAACGAGGTGCTACGATTACAGTTGAAATATGTTCCAGTGCCAGTGGGCAGTATATGCCCCCTATGATGGTATTCCCCAGAAAAAGGATGGACCCTCAGTTAATACTTAATGCTGCCCCTGGGGCATGGGGAGTTGTAAGTGACTCGGGCTGGATGACCACTGAATTATTTCTCGGGTGGTTTAAACGATTTGTAAAATTCAGTGGGGCGACAGCAGGTCGACCTGTATTACTGTTATTATATGGTCATAGCACCCACACAAAAAACATAGATTTGATTAATGAAGCTCGATCCCACAGGGTTATTATTTTATGTTTCCCCCCACATACTACTCACCGTCTTCAGGTCGCCGACGTTGCTTATATGAGACCATTGAGCAATTATTATGATCGACAAATCACGGCGTGGCTTCGCAGAAATCCAGGGATGGTAGTTACAATGCGGCAAGTTGCAGAAATTTTTGGAAAGGCCTTCATAGAGACGTCTACCATGGCAACAGCTGTGAATGGGTTCAAAAAATGCGGAATTTGGCCGTATGATACATCAGTTTTCTTTGAAAGCGATTTTGCTCCTTCTTTGGTGACTGACATTCCATGCGCTCAATCAATAACTGCAACCGCCAGTGCATCCAACAATGAACTTGCTACTGTAACAACACCATCGATGAATCTTGCAATATCGACTTCCATTGAAATAGCACCAATTAGCCAATCTGCGCTGACCACATCAATTATCAGCAGTGTCGCTATTCTAACACCCACAACAATTTCAGCAGCCATAGCACTTGCTGAGCCAGAAACGCAGCCAATTAAGGCTTTGCATGTGCCAGATATCACTGGAGTTGCTACCACAGCAGCAACATCTCGCGCTTTACCTGCAAAAGTTTCACCATCTTTCGAGGTTGAACCAGCGACTATATATATATACGACCACTATGATGGTTTCTGCCGCCCCGTCGAGTCCTAAGCCCGGATGTTCTACTTGGCTTGTTAATAACGAAATAGACCGAAGACCAACAACTCCACAACAATCCAAATTTTCTGTTGCTAGTCCACAGCAAATATTACCCCTTCCAGCAACTCGCAAAACTTCACGCGTGACTCGAAAACGAGGAAAAACAGCTATAATTACTGCGTCACCCTACAAAACAGAACTGGAAGAAACGATTAAAAAAAAGAAGGTTTTGGAAGAGAGTAAGAAAAAAAGGAAGGAAATCAGACAAAGTTACAGAAGACGCAGAAGAAGACTAGTGGAAAAGAAGGTAAAGTCATATCAAAGAAGAAAGCAACGGGCAATCGCAGTTCGTCCAGTAGCAAAAGCGAGAGTAATATTGAAAATACTCCTTGCTTATACTGTAGTGGACTATATTTGGATTCTGATGAAGGCTGGGTTGCATGTTCTATATGTGGCAATTGGGCACATTGCTCCTGTGCTGGCGTGGATGATGAGGACGATGAAGCAACATTCAGGTGCGAATTTTGCGAAGAACAGTAAAGGATTTGCTATACCCCATCTTGCCCGATGGGGGTACCCCGTCTTACCCTACCTAGAGGGCAAGATGGGGTGGGTGGAGTTTTTTTACTTTTATATTGTTAAAAAATTAATTATGTTAAAATTGTTCCTAAAATTATAGAAATTTGAAAGACTAATTAACAAAGAAAATAATAGTAATAAAACAGAGTATATAAGTACAAAAGTTTCAGTTTTATTTCCCATCAAACGTTAAGTACCCCGTCTTGCCCGCATCTCCCCTACGTACATATTCTTATCTATGCAGCGAGCGTAGTGAGCGTGCCGCGGCAGCGGCCGCCGAGCGCTTATAAACTAAGGATACGTTCTAAGGATATATAAAGATGAAGGATTAATTAACCCAGTAAAAATTTAGTACTTATTTGCTTGAACTGATTATTATATGAGATAAAAGTTTGATAAATATTGATTAAATTTATGCATTAAGATTAGATAAAACAACAAAATCATCAAATGACTATTATTGGTCCGGGTGTCGCAAAGGGGGTGCACAAAACCTTTTTTTTTTTTTTTTTTTTGTCGCAGGAAAAATGCATTTCGCATACCTACCGCCACGGGGGCAGCGGCAGGTTATGTGGGACTCCCTTGCCGGAAAACGGCTGCTACTGCAACCGTGTTCCGACAAGGTATCACCCACTAAAAAACCTGCGGTGTACCTCACTACGTATGTGGACGGTGCATGGGAACCCGTATGGACGACTTCCATGCACCGGCTACGTACGGCATATGCCGGGCCTCAGGCATAAGGTTTGGGTGATCCTGTACACACGGAATCACCCCCATTCTGGTAGGCTGTGCAATGTGATTGTCGGGCCCCCCGACCCAACGCTCACTAGCCTGCTAGAGGGAGGTGGCTGAGATTGGCAAAGCGCCTTCTCCTCCTCCTCCCTCTTCTACGACGGATCGGGTCAGCTAGAGGATCTTCCTCCCTGACCCGCTCCGCGGCCTCCTTTTGCGACATCACGTCGTCACAAAAGGTAGCCATGGCATCCCAAGCCACCTCGCTGCCCAGCATAGCTCTCACTATGCTGGGAGCGAGAGGTCCCCCCCAACCACTGAGGCAAGAGCACGGCGCTGCTGGACCCATGCTGAGCACACCCCCAAGGTGTGATCAGCCGTATCCTCCGCAGCGCCGCACTCATGGCACTCAGGGGTCTGCTCTCTACCCGCCACACGATGAACCGAAACAACCATGTCCGGTAAGCACCTGCACCATGCGGTAGGTAAGAGAGCCGTGACTCCTGGCAATCCAGTCATCGAGGACCGGGCGAAGCGCACCTATGGTGCGTCTAGCTGGGCCCCCGTATTGACTGGACTCCAATCTACGAGACCAGCATCGCATCAGGTGTTCGTGGGAGCGAAACCTGATTCGGGCTGTCTCTTCATGTGTTGGGTTGTTGCCCGCCAGTCTCTGTTCTCGTTGCCATGAGTAAACCGCTTCGAGAATATCAGCCTCTAGGTCCCACGGAGGCATCCCCGCGAGGACCAGGGCTACGTCAAGCGCAACAGTGCGGTAGGCCCTTATTGCTCGCAGAGCAAGTATTCGCTGCGGCTGGTGAAGGAGGGCTCTTGCTTCCCGTTTGAGCGGGTTCCAAACTGGGGCTCCATAGAGGGCCATACTCTTTGTGACCCCAGCGTACAGTTTGCGACAGCCGACGCTGGGGCCTCCGACGTTAGGCAGCAGCCTCGCCAGCGCCGCCGCCGTTTTTATCAAAGGGGTGCACAAAACCTAACCTAACCTAACCTAACATAAACCTAACCTAACCTGAACCTAAACCTAACCTAACCTAACGTGATTATAAGGTGTGTAATGTTTCAAATAAATATTAGTATACGATTTAATGACATGATTTCATTTAATAAAATATTTTTTTCTATAACAACTCGCTTAATATAATGAACGTTTCATATTATCTTACGTTCTATAATATCATTTAAGATAACAATCATTAACTTATAATAACAATTAAATGTAATAAAGCCTATAAAGTATAAATTTATATTACCTAAAAATGCAAGCATGCATAATTGTGTACACTGTAAGTAATTTCTTTTCAGTTTACAATGACAAAATTTATAATTAGAATCTAGCGCTCGCCGGCCGCTGCCGCGGCACGTTCGCTTCGCTCGCTCGACTTCGCGCTTTATATGGTCACTGTTCTAACCTAACCTAACCCTGCGCCCCTTTTCCTACACTCTAACCCTATTATTATTAGCCTGTGTTTTCTTTTTGAAAATAAAAAAAATGAATGAATAAAAGAAATGCAAATATTTACAAAGAGTTCTTTTCTACACTACATTAAACCAATTGAATATTCGATAAAATACATGTTATACCACCTGAACAATACATCAATTGAACATTATACTTTTTGATCAAAATAGCGCAAATGTTATTAGGTATCGCAAATAAATATTCGATGAACTGTAAATTATGTTAATCAATATCATACAAAATGATTATTTTCTTAAACGTTGTTCGTATTAGTAACATTACATCAACAGTTGTTATACCAAACAAGGGTAAACCATTCCATTACTTTAGTGTTCGGTTTTTATCATTGGCACATCAGTAATACCCACCATTTAGATTTTAAGACGACAAAACAAACCTATATCATCGTGATGTCATCCTCTAGAATTGTCAAGTCATTCTCTTTGTCAACAACTGATACTCATACCATCACGTAGTTCTACCTGATCAGTGATGTCATCCTGTAGAATTGTCAAGTCATTCTCTTTGTCAACAACAGATATACATACCATCTTTCGGAAAAACATGCAAAAAATCTCCAAGAATCGGCGAACATGGCAAGTGGGGACACCCAAAGTTTGCCCCAGCATATGACCTACTCTAAATCTAGGGTGCCTATCGTAGGCGCCCTAATCGACTACATCGATACCAGCTTGGAGTACCTCAGGCGTAAGACCTTCGCTCGCGCCGAGAACCTCCATGCCAAGGCATCGAGAGCGACCCTGTCGGCTACCTTCATGGCGGCGGTGTGTCTCATCATGGGCCTCACTTGCAACGTCAAATTTGAAGTCGTCAAGTTCGATGAGGAGCCGTTGCCTAACGATCTCCACTTTATGCTGATGAGCAAAGATGACAAGCTGTATATTGATGATATTGATGTTTCCAGTGAGTTCTACTACTATTTGAGTTCATTAGATAACAGGAATAACTATGTTTAATATTTTTTTGTGATTTTAGGAATTATGTGGTGTTTGGAAGCGTCTGACACATGGTCGTACTAATTAGCTGCCTCTTGATTTGGTATTCATCAAATGTGGTAAGGTTTTTTAGTTATGTGTAA
Source organism: Anania hortulata (assembly GCA_963576865.1). NCBI lineage: Eukaryota > Metazoa > Arthropoda > Insecta > Lepidoptera > Crambidae > Anania > Anania hortulata. The sequence continues at coordinate 16,074,231 of OY756395.1, read as the reverse complement.
AATGAAAAAATTTTATGTGAGATACGAAACTAATTTTCATTACATAAGTATACTTAGGCAGGTATTTAAGTATCGAAAATGTTGTGCAATCTTTATCATGTTCTTTAATAGTCAAGCTCAAGATCGTCGGTAAATAAATATTATAAAAATCAATACTGTCTTCTATCAACTTTTTTATTTGAAAAACATTCTCATAAAACCATGACAATATAATAATAATTATAAATATCAGACTTTTACCACTGCTTTACCGAAATTTTCTCCAGCTAACATTCCTATGAAGGCGTCGTACAATTTGTCAAAACCTTCGGTAACGTGCTCTCTGGCTTTTAATTGTCCACTCTTGACCCATTTAATTAGATCGGTGAACGCTTCATCCCATTTTTCGTCCCATTGCCACACAATAAAACCTTCTACTTTCAATTGCTTGGCCGCCAAAGAATACTGAACAATAGTCGCCTTGGACATCTTGCTGGGATCGTCATTGTACGAGCTGATGCTCCCACAAACGGATACCCTGCCGCCAATATTCATCTGGCTCATAATAATGCTGCTGATCTCTCCTCCGACATTGTCGAAGTAACAGTCAACACCTTTCGGCGCGGCTTCCTGGAGAGCCTTAAGAACATTAACTGTTTTGTAGTTGAATGCTTTGTCAAAACCAAGTTCCTTCTCTAGCCATTGCACCTTGTCGTCGGAACCGGCGAAACCGATCACTTTACAACCCTTAATCTTCGCAATCTGTCCTACAATAGAGCCAACAGCACCAGCTGCACCAGTAACGACAACTGTTTCTCCTGCTTTCGGTTTGCAGATCTCCAAAAATCCGAAGTACGCAGACGCTCCTGGCATGCCAATTGCACCTACTCCTAATGATGGCGACAAGCCGTGTAGGTCAGGAAGTTTATAGAACTTATCGTTTATATCGGTCGTTTTCAGATTAGGGTTCAAAATGGTGTAGTCGCGCCAACCTCGAAAAGATACTATTCTCGTACCAAGTGGATAGTCAGAATGCTTGCTCTCAGTGACAACCGCGACTTGGTAGCTGAACCTCTGGTCGTATGGCACTGGGGTTATAAAATTGAAAACACGCTGGCATGGGTCTACGCTGATCCACTCCGCTTTGACGAGGATCTCGCCATCTTTGAGTGGGGGCAACTCCTGTTCCACGAGCTCAAAGTCATTCTTCTTAGGAACACCTTGGAATTCATTCTTTACAACGTACTTCTTTGCCTTAACCATTATTCTGACTCAGCACTGTAAATATGACAAATGCTTATTATTATTGTTAAGTAAGTACTTATAAAAAAGTTATCTAGTCATTGTGAGTAAAGTAAAACAGCAGTATGAGTAAGGAAATGTGTGTAAAATGGAAATTCATCATCATCATTTTACCCATAGGACGTCCACTGCTGAACATAGGCCTCCCACAGTGACTTACATTGATTAACGCTTTATAATACGTATGTTCGTCTGTTTATTTAGATGCTTTAGCAGTAAACCTTTAAACGATAAAAAATATTTGCGTTATTGTAAACAAAAAAACTGGCCGTTAATAAATTCCCTTACCTAATTTATTCAAAGAAGTCGCAACTAAAAAGGCTTGTAATCTTAAAATTAATATTGACAAAAAGTTAAAGTTGAAAGTTAAGTTATGGGACAAATAGCCTCATTTTGGTTGTTTCCATTTTCAGTAGCACTACGAATTAAGTTATACTAAGTAGGTAAGTAAGTAGGTAATTGCATTTTTTGAGTTTACTAGAATTCCGTTTTTATCTTAATGTTACTTACTACAATGTTTTACAATTACGGGAATTGGGCTTATGTTAGCTACCAAGCCAAAAAAGACCCTACACGCAAAGCTAAAATATTTTTATCTAACACCATGACTTTAGCGTCCGTCCTTTCCTTAGCAAGGCCAAAAAGTTCAAAACTATCTGTACAAAAGATTTATATTTATGGTTAAAGGTAGATAAGCAAACGCTAACCAAGTAGGTACCTTACCAGCCAAACTTAGTATAATTGTACCTACGTTATGGCTGGCTGCAGGCAGCCTGCTACTGCAAGTGCAGTTAAACTCTCAATGGGTAATTTAATCTTTCACTTTTTTGAGTCAATGGGATTTTTATCCTGAATAAACTTACCGATAGATAACCAATTTAAGTAAATAAAAAAAATATAAAAAGCAGTGTCTGTCCTACCTTGTTTTATTCCCAAAAGCAACACGTTATCAACTTGTTTGAAATTTGTTGTGTGGTTACTAAAATAGCAGAACCGGCGACCGGCCGGCACAAGGATGAGATAATAATGCTGGCGTTTGCCGTACGTGCATGTACTTATATACGCCTGCGTTTCGCCTCTAGGTACCTACTTACTCTTGCACACAAAATAGGTATTTGACAGACTATATGACAGAGCAATATTCCAAATAACTTCTGATGATTGATGATTAGATTAAAATGTTTCGCGATATCTACATAAAAAAGCTATGTACATAACAATGATATTTTTTACACTATTAAATTTAATATAAACGTTTCCGGTCATGTGAGTCAGATCCAGTGGCGTAGCGTGCCTTGTCGGGGCCCCGTATAAAAATTTTTTTGGAGGCCCTTATATGGAGGTAAAGATTTTTCACAAAAGAAAAAAAATATTCTGAGAAGAAATATTTATTTATCACATAATTTACCCATTTTACAAATAAAAATCGAATTTTAAATTGCCTTTTTTTCGGCAAACTGATTTATTAAATCATTTATGGCTGATGATGATTTTAGTTTTTCTAAAGTTTCTGCCTCTATGGACAATAGTGAGATGTCTGACAGCCGTTCTTGTCCCATCGAAGTTCTTAAGTAATTTTTTATTAGTTTTAATTTTGAAAAACTTCTTTCTGCCGTTGCGGTTGTAACTAGAAGGGTCAAGAATAAAAAGCATGCTGTGATTACCTCGGGAAAACTGGATGCAAGACTATTGAATTTTACTAGCAATAATTCAATGAGTTCTTTAATGGAATAATTTTTTTTAATTTCAGAATTTAAGCATGTTTTTAGAGCCTTTAATTGGTCACAAAGATTAAGTGAGATGTCTTTACTGTATTTAGCAGACAGTTTTCCGGAAGCGTTTAATATCTCTTCGCTTGAAGAAGATAGGAGTTTCTCCGGTCGTAATATTTCGAATATACTACTCAGGTTGCAAAGGCTCTGAAATCTTTCTTTAGTTTGAGAAATTAATATATCTAAGCAACAATAGACTTTGACTTTGAAATAGGATTCCGGGTCGGAAATTCTCTCATCTTGTGATAACTCATCAAAAAAACGCTTCGTTATCTTTCGCCTACTGTTTTTAAAAACAGTTGTTACCCCCCACTCTTTTGCTAATTCATTTAGCAAACTATTAAATGAATTCTGATTTCTTAATTGGCACAGTCTATTTAAAAGATTACTTAATAAAATACTAGATTTCTGTAAGTCATTATTTTCATGCTGTAGAGCTTTAGAAACAGGATTAATAATTTCAAATAGTGAAGAAAAAAATGTAACGAGCACTAAGAAATCAAAACTCTCTAAAATATTAATTATACTTTTACATTCTTCACGTTCATCTTTTTTATTTGAAATTAAATTTAGTTGGTACAAAGTTTTCATGATTAGTAAAAAAATTTTCTTTACTGCTAATAAAGCGTCGTTCCTAGAAGACCATCTGGTAGGACATACCTTTTTAAGGGTAATCAAATATTTTTCAGATGAATCGTCACTTAGCATAGCCCAGTGTTTTATACTATTGCCAAAAAAAGTATATATTTTTTCTAAATTATCGAAAAAAGTCGATACTTCACGAACATGCCTCGCAGCATCGTTCAAAACCAAGTTTAAAGCGTGCGCAGCACAATGAACATAATCGGCATTTGGAGCATGCTATTTTATTAGGGTTTGTAATCCTCCATACACACCCGACATAACATTTGCTCCATCGTATCCCTGTCCTCTACATTTAGTCAAATCAATTCCATATTCTTTAGTCAAATTTAAAATGACAGTTTTCAGAACTGCAGCACTGCAATCGGTTACTGCTATAAATCCTAAAAAGGACTCACAGATTTTTATTTCTTTAGGCACATTATCATCATTTTCTGTAACCGAGATATATCGAAAAACTACAGATAGTTGGTAAATTTTTGACAAGTCTTGTGTTGTATCCAGAATTATTGTCAGAAATGGAGCTTTTTTAATTTCTGAGATAATATTGTTCCTAACGGTGGTACCAAGCAAACTAATAATTTCGTTTTGAATCGTAGGGCTTAAATAATTTATTTCACCTTTCGGTTTTAGAAGAAGTTCTTTTAAAGTTGCATCATAGTTAGATAGCAGACGTGAAATTGCCATAAAATTGCCAGAATCAGAATCATGCCCTCTCAAAGGTAGATTACAAGATACTAAAGTAATTATAACATTAATTATACGATGCAGTACATCTCTCCAGAATGTAATTTTACTATCGATTTCACTTTTCAATAGAGTATCGATGGTATTTCCTTGCAACCAATTATTATAAGAGAGTGAGGCACTAATATGCTGCTGTGACTTTTCATGGTCAAGAATAGTTTGTGTGAAATTGCTTCTAACCGAAACACCGCTAACCCAAGCAGAGGAGTACGATTTGTTTTGACGATCTGCTAATAACCAACAGAAGTGACAGTACGGTTTGTTTAAAACGTTAGAATAACATAACCATGGTCTTATAATTTTTATGCCTGCCTTATTGAAATATGAATAATAATGAGCCGAAAAAGGTCGGTTATTTTCTGAAACTTTTGGAAATGGTCCTTGTGGTTTAAATGGACCCAATTTAAAAATTATTTTTCGTTCGCATTCAGTTAAATTGTCACCAAAATTTCCTCTATCTGATGAAATTATATTACAATCTGCAGATATATCAGAATCGTTGACTTGGGGTTCCTCGATTTCTGGATGGACATCCGATAAAGTATGTGCTTGGCTTTCTTCTATTTCCGGATGGATATGTGACGAAGAACATGCTTCAGAAGAATCTAAAAATAAACGAGTAATTGTTAAAAAATAAATACGAATGCTTTGATACTAAACTAAAAAGAGTTATATATAAATAAATAACGTTACTAAGGGTCACAGTTAGAGAGTGTACAGTTCAGACGCACACAGACTCTACGCGGATTGTGCTCGTACCTATTAGTAGATACAAAATCACCTGCAGCCCGTCCGTGCATTACTATACACCTGCGTGCTATTTACAAGCAGCGCGTAGTGTAGTGGCCATACAAAACGAGAACCCGAAAGCGAGTCTGCACATCTGAAGTTCTCAACACGCAATTAACGATACGATACGGACTGATAGACAAACAACAAAACAAATCGATCCTATAGATAAGTTAGAATTTTGTTTTTTTTTTAATCAAGTCACGGAACCCTAAAAACAGTATAATTGTGAAAATCGAGGGGGAAGACAACTTTTTGTGACGGACAGATGGACAGACCGAAATTAAAAGATTTCCTTGTTTATCACTACGGGCCCCTAATAAATGGGTTGGGTAGTACTTACCTTTCCAATCTAAATCACTCACAGTATCTTGTCTCTGAAAAAATGAAGAAATTTTGGGCACTTTTTTTATAACCTCGTCCCTTTTCTGTTTAATTTTTCTTTTCTCAGCGCCGCTGGGATAATCTCTTTTCTTTTCACTCATTTCTTTTACAAATCGCTACTAATACTGCTAAACCAGAAGAACAATATTGTTTGTACTGAATTACAATGTAATGCACATTTATATAAAGCGCGTAAATAAACAGTGCACTGCACTCCGTGGTTTAACATCCAATGCAAAGTACAACAACGTACACGTACATCGCGATATCGATGAAGGATTCCCGGGGATTCCCCGCTGAGTTGAAGATGAAGTAAGTAAAACGGGGAAGTCCCGCAGCCCGCCATAACGATGTAGAGTGTTGCCAACTTTTGAACGCACGCTTAAGGCGGGAAAAAAAGGAATTGCTTTATAGAATTTTGTCATTTGTAAAATAAAATAAATTAGAAAGTTTTTATTCTTTTTCCTTACACACTTTGGGGGCCCCCGTGGCCCGGGGGCCCCGTATAATTGATACGGCAAATACGGCGGTAGCTACGCCCCTGGTCAGATCGAGCAGGTATTTTTAGTCATATGCCTAATGCCTACTAAACTAAGAATAAAGACTTCTTGGAAGGTTGAAGTTATAATTTTTTTTTAACTTGATATCTTATTTGATGATTTGGTCACATGAAACTATATTAAAGGTAGGTAATCTATTTCAATATTTTTATCATTACTTACAAAGAGCGGTTCGACTAATTTGGCCGTGTTCTTTACTAGGTTTTTATGATTTTTTTTCTCACCTAAAGTGCTGTTTTTATGGGAGTTTTTCCACTACACGGCGCAAATATCTTTGGATAGCTAAATGACTTTGAACAATATCGTCTGCCGGGACTAGCGTTTGTTTTATTCACGAAAATGTTTGAGTAGATTAACCTGCCGTTGTCTGTACATTTAAGTAATGGTAATGGTTAAGTAGATTAAATTTTTACACTTGACTGTACCGTATCGTAACGACAAAAATATCTGTCTACCCTAATTTATTTCGTAAAATTTAATAGCACAGAAACATATTGGTATTAGACAAATATAATTTACTTCCATTTATCACACTACCGACTGCTTTATGTTTATTGTACTATTGGATGAAACCGTTGAAATTGACACAAAGAACAGGCAACACCGCATCGGACAAGCAAGGAAACGTCATGTAAAAAGGACTGCGCGACGGCCAGCGTTGCCACCTTGATGGTTTTTCCGCCAGAACTGGCGCTTTTTTAAAGCCTTTAGGGGTATTTTTTAGTAACTTAGCGTTTTTATTTTTTTTAGTGGTATTTAGCGGTTTGTTCAGTATGGAATCTGGCAACACATTTTTACCTACCATTCCGGAATTTCCTAATGTTCTATGCTTACTCTATGACCGGGGAATCCCTAAGCACAGTCAGAATTTCATACTGTTCTATGCTTACTCTATGACCGGGGAATCCCTAAGCACAGTCAGAATTTCATATTGTTCTATGCTTTCTCTATAACCGGGGAATTCCTTAGCGCAGTCATTGTTTAATGTTTTCTTATAATCTTGTCATTCTATGTCTCGAATTTGGTTCGTGCTTTTGAAATCTCGAAATCGTTTTTAATAGGTTACAGTGTGTGAAGTCCTGACGCTTAATAATAATGGAAATTCCATTCAAGAAAAAAAACTATGCACAAAAGTATAGAAAAGAGTGGGAATCACACGACGAATTCAAATCCTGGCTTAAACCTTTACCTGGTGATGATACGAAGGCGTTTTGCACATATTGTAAGGCAGAATTACTAGCGAAATTAGTAGACTTGAGAAGACATACTGAAACAAAGAAGCACAAACAAAAAATTCAAATTATATCCGGCAACCAGATTATACAATTCAAGCCCGATGGTGAGAAGACTGCCAACCCAAAATCGCGCAAAGCTGAAGGAATGCTCGCGCTTTACATTACAGAACATAGCTCAGTTTCCTGTATTGATCATCTAACAGATTTAGTGAAATTGGCTTTCCCTGACTCCAAGGCAACGGATGACTTAAAAATGCATCGTACTAAGTGTGCTGAAGTTGTTAAAAATGTCTTGGCACCACATTTTACTGAAGAACTAATAAAGGATATAGGACAGCAAAAATATAGTCTCATCATTGACGAATCAACTGACATCAGTACGAGCAAGCAACTTGGTATTGTAATCAGGTATTTCAGTAGAAAACTAAAAAAAGTAGTTTCTTCGTTTCTGGCTCTAGAACAACTTGAAACCAGCGATGCAGTTGGCATTGTTAAAGCCCTTCTTTCTTGCTTACAAAAATATGGATTAAATAAAAATAAAATGGTTGGATTGGGAACAGACAATGCGTCAGTCATGACTGGAATTAATAATGGAGTGTATAAAATCCTGAAAAATGATATACCTAATCTAATTCTTATGAGATGCACTTGCCACTCTTTACAACTTGCAGTATCGCACGCTTCAGAACATACGCTACCAAGAAATATTGAATTCTTGATTATAGAAACGTACAATTGGTTTTCCCACTCTACAAAACGTAAAAATGAATATCAAGAAATTTACGAAACTATTAATTGCGGTGAAGCACCTTTAAAAATTTTGCAGGTATGTGACACACGCTGGTTATCCATTGAACCAGCAGTGCACAGAATTCTGGCACAATGGAAAGAACTAACTTTACATTTTGGCCTTGTGAGAGATCGATGCTACACTGCAGATCGATTATATTTTATGTTCAAGGATGAATCTAATTATTTGTATTTGCTATTTTTGAAAAGTGTACTAAACGATGTGCAGATCGCATTGAAAAGCTTTGAAAGCGAAAGTGCGAATCCTCTTAAATTATTAAATGTGCTGATTACACTATTACGTTCAGTTTGCAACAGGATACTGTTACCGAATGCAGCCATTACAGATAAGGATTTTTTAAATATTGATATCGACCGAAACCTTAACCCGGTCACATACATGGGCTACCTCTTTCAATCGGAGAGTGAAAAAACATCGTTAACAGATGATACTATATCAGTCATAGAACATCGCTGTATTGATTTTAATGTGAAGCTAGCCAAGGAAATTCAACAAAGACTGCCGACCAATTATAATGTGCTGGAATTGATGTCAAAATTAGACCCAGAGACCATACTCCGCCAAGGTAAGGACAATTCCATTTCAGAACTAGCTAAAGAACTTGGCTATACTGCTAGTGATATTGACAAGATATTGAATCAGTGGCACAATATCTGTTTTATCCAATGGAAAAATACAACCGATGTTATAAAATTTTGGGTTGAGGTAGATGATTACCGAAACGCAGCGGGTATAAATGACTTTGCAGAACTAGTTGATCTTGCCATATCTTCGTTATCTTTACCCCAATCTAATGCGGGTATCGAAAGAATTTTCAGTGTCATGAACATCGTAAAAAGCAAACTACGGAACAAGATGGCTGGTCCTCTTCTAAATGCGATAATTTTTATCAGAAATAGATTAAAAGTTACTGATGCAAAATGTTACAATTATGAATTACCAAATGATGTCATCGCAGCTATTGGAAAAAACACTAAGTACTCATTTAAAAATCAACCACAAGCAACAACACCTGCATCGACGTCGGCGTCGTCGACAGAAGATTCGGCGTCTGCGAATTATGATGAAGTTATGGAAGATATAACATTTGATAATCTTGAATTTTAATTTCAATATATAACTTGTTTCTCTCGATTCATACTGTACTGATTAGTTACAAATTAATAACAAATGAACATACTCGTAGTTATGTCGTTTTATTTTATTGCCTGTAGATTAGGAACTAAATAATTTCAAGTTGTAACGAATATTTTTGTCTAATTTTTGCACCACGTAACAACATATTCGTTCGTTTTAAATTTAAATTTGGGTTTCTTGAATGTGATATTTCAATGCAATAATTTAGCGTTATTTGGTGGTTTTTTTGTGTTCCAAATTTGTGAAATCTGGCAACTTTTTACTTTTGACCTAGCGCTTTATAAAAATCCAAGATGGCAACGCTGGCGACGGCGGAGCACTCACTTTTTGGCTGGCAGTTGAAGACGGTGGACGTTTCCTCTATTGCGTGTAGCTAGTACTCATTATTAGGAACCCTATATAGATCTTTTGTTCGAACCTAACTTTAAGATTTTTAGTTCTTAGATTATAACTTTGGTTGTTTGCAGTATTTGTGTTAAATTAAGAATAGAAATAAACTGTGTTTCCGTTTGAATTTTATTTTTAAATAACTACCTCCCTTCTGATCCATTATAGTACGTATTGTAATATGTACACACTATTTAAAAGAGGCTGACAATAGTGACCGAGTTTCTTGCGCTGCTTCTTCTCGGCACTAGCCCACAATATTGTCCCGCAGCAGTGGTAGGGTAAAAAAAATATTGGGACGTGTAAAAGAGCCTAATTTAGGCCTATTTACAGAAATAAATTGGTTTTATTGGTGGGTAATATCGGTTTAACTATATAACGATATTTAACATCGGATTTTGAAACATACCGCGTGGGAAAGGCCGTAAAGAATACACTTCTCCATCGCCAACAGGAGGCGTGTCGTAAGAGGCGACTAATTTCTGTAGTATGAGACGAGCAGTAAAGAATTATCAATAATTTTCAAACAAACTTTCGTTCATACACACTTAAACTAGGCTTACGACTGGCTGCCTAAAATTAAAGTAAAGTTTCTGGCTGTGGTTCTGAATCGAGTCTAAAATATATTTAAAAAAAAAACAGTCCGAACCGAGTCCTCTAGGTAGACAAAAAAAGACCATTATTTATCTATTAAACTGTAATTATTTTAGTAACAACATCTATCAAACTCATTTTATACAACGTTCTTTATATTTAATTTTATTATAATTATTACTTTTCAAATAACATATATTATTGTTACACATAGCTATAGTTAGGTATGCTTAAGGCAAATTGAAATATAATTTTATAATCTTTACCTATACCTACTTCTTTTATCACATTATCCAAGTCTTCGACGATATTATATAAAATTGCTCGTTAATGTTTAATTCTGTGTCAATTATCACTTTGTCTAAATTGAGTAGAAATTATAAATAGTATTTCTTTATCGTATAGTTGCTATTTTGACTTTTGTTACTGTTTTTGTTAAGTTTTCGTTATTGTTTTGCTATTATTTGGTAAAATGCCAAAAAAAGGAAAAAAAACGCGTCAAAATACTGTATACGGCACTCTGGCAGGAGAACATTGCAGTATATCATATTTAAAATAAGTTCATTTTAATAAAATTTTCAAAAATAATCGGTTGGATTTCGTTAGGTTACGTCACTATTTGTGTCAACAGGGAAGTCACGTGATGTGTCATAAGTTTCTTCTTATCTTGAAAAGGGTATAGTTACAAGGTTATCCATGAGTTAATAGGACACCCTGTATTTTTTTGGTTCCGTCGACTGTACAATAAGAAAAAGCATTTTTGTATCTGTATAAATTATAATTTAAATAAAATTTAATAAATCTACATGTATACTTTCGTTTATAAAACAATACTTATAATAGTATCAGGTAAAATTGTACCAACAAATAAAGCTACCGTAGCAAATAACAGTAATTCCTAATAGTACTTACAATAGGTACAGACAACAGCACGACAACCTACCACAAAACGTCAAATTTTCTCAATCGATATTGATCTCTATGCGTCAGACATAAAGTTGAAAATCGGTTCAATGACCTTTAAATTTGTGGGTAGGTTGACCTGCCGTTGACTGTACCTACATCTCTAAAATTAACGTAACAATCAACCTTACTCTCATTTAACGAATCATGTTGATTAGTTATAATTAGGTATATCTATCATTATGATTTAAATCATCACAGAACAATATAGTTTCACTATAACAATTTTCTCGCTGACTAAAATTATCTACAAAGGTATATTCTTAGGCCACAGTAATCAGTAAACACAATAATGTCATTGTGCATCTTATGGTGCCTCCACACCGCAGTTTATTCTGTTTGTTAAAAAAGAAATGGTATCATTTGCTATTTCTTTCAAATTTTGTCAATTAAACCGGAATTTGCACGGGGCTTAGAGTAGGTAGGGCACGTACGAGATGTTAGACGCGGTGAGGATGAAGGTGGGTGGAAACATGCATCGTGCGGTCCACACAGTGCAGCGTATGATCGCAATCTGTGGAAGAACACTATATTTGGTCGCGATCCTAATCAGAGAGGGACCGAGGAAGAAGAAGAAAAACATTTGGATATGTTGCTCTACAAAAAGTACCTAACTGCGGTGTGAAATGTGGATGCTCCTTAAGCCACAATTATTTCCTTGTTGTAGTGATTTTAGAAAAAGAAGTACTTACCTTCCTACTAATCATTCCTTTCTTTCGTCAACATAGAGGTTTCTCTAAATTCATCATCATCAAATTCTAAGCCAAGCTCTAAATCAGTAATTAAAAATGCGTTATTTTTTCTTTATTTTTTCTGAATTTCTCTAAGAGTTGCCTCTCAAAGGTTTCACCAAACAGTGCACTTTTGGATAGGGTTCATTGGAGATCCTGGAGGACACCTGGGCCCTGTTTAATAAACGTTACAATTAGACAATTTTGTAAATAAGTGACATATTTGTTGGGTTGTATGACAAGTGCTGTTTAATAAACTTTACAATTATGTAAGAATTTTACATAAAAAAATCTACAAATGTTACAATTACAAATGCTGTTTAATAAACATTTACATGTGTAGAAAACGACTGTAGATTTTGATGAAATATTGTATCTACAAATTTGTAGTTGTAAGTTACAAATTACATAAAATGTAAATTTTTGTCAGAATAAACGAGGGTAGGCCAGTGGACTTCTTCTCCAAATAATTTACTGACCACAATCCTAGACACATTTTTAACGCAGTTATGTATCGTTCCTTTAGTTACACCGTGTGCATCTGCTAAAACATGGTATTGTGAGCCACAGCCCATCCAGTGCAATACACACAAAATTTGCTGAGTGGGTGGGTGTAAGGGCTCACATTTCTGTTAGAACCGTATTTAAGATCCTATTCCTAAGGTCCTTAAGGTCCTATTCCTGTTACCAAATATTCGACGGTAGTTTTGCTGACCCGAAATTTTTCGTGGTTAAATATTCATCATAACTACAGTCACTACTTCCACTACTAGTTGTTAGAAACATTTTTTGTTATAAACAAATAAATTTCTTTACTTATTAAGTTGTAGCACTAAATTGTAAAGTTCTGACACACGACGAGTCCACCTGTCGAAATTGTACTACAAGTTACAAAATATGTAAACTTGTAATTACGATTATGTGTTCAATAAAACAGTTTTTCCTACAAATATGTAAATTGTCACCTGTAAAGAGAAAATGTTTATAAAACAGAAATATGTAAAATTGTAGGTACAATTTTACAATTTTGTAGACTTTCCACCATTGTAAACTTGTAAATTGTATTCTTTATTAAACAGAAACTTGTAGATTTGTAGCCTGTAATTTACAATTACAATTTACAATTTGTAACGTTTATTAAACAGGGCCCTGAATTCTCGTGCGAAGTCATGTGAGTTGGACAGGGTCCCGATGACTCTGAAGCGTCCGGGAGAGTGGACAGCTGTTTTCATCTTATACGCAATTTTGATAGCCATAGCTTTTGTAGAAGCATTTTAGGAATAATAGTGCATGGACTAAGCAAGCCTAATAGATCGAAAAGTTTAGCTGAGTTAGACAAGATTGTTCGTTTAGTTGTCGGTTGAGTTAGTTCCATATCAACTGAAAATTGCAGCACGTCCCTTTTTGGATCCCATTTCAAACCCAAAACACTTGACTGAGAAGACAAATCGAAATTTTTGGGTTGAACTGTATCTGTTTCGTTTTGAAAGATGTCTGGGACAGTAGTTCGCCACTTTCGTAATGGAAGGCATGCTGAATCAAGGATGGAAGTAATCGAGTTAATAATGCTACGTAAATCATTTTCAGTTTCAGCACCTGAAAGAAAATCGTCAACGTAAAAGTCCTCCTTGATTAACTGGGCTATGTGGATGTCTTCGCATTCTTTGGAAAGTTGCAACAGACATCTAGTGCTTAGGAACGGCGCTGAGGCAGTTCCGTAAGTCACCGTATTTAATTGAAATAGCATCCGTTGGCGCATCGCGCCATAAAATGAGCTGCAAGTGTCGCTGTTGAGGATCTACCAGGATCTGGCGATACATTTTTTCCACATCAGCTGACACTACAAAGCTGTGTTGTCTATACCGCAATAGAATTGAAAATAAATCGCCCTGCACCACCGGTCCGACACGGTGTATATCGTTAAACAAAACACCAGTAGTGGTTTTCGAAGAGGCATCGAAGACCACACGAATGCTTTGTAGTCTCGCTAGATTCTCGGATTACTCCATGATGTGGCAAATAGCAACCAAATGCTGGGCGAGGAATTTTAGTCATATGACCTAATCTCTCGTATTCATGAATGAATTCGTGGTACTGTTGTTTAAGGTTTAAATGATTTGTTAATTTTCTTTCTAATTGCAACAATCTCTTTTCAGCAATGGCATATGAATCACCCAAACAATCTATAGAATCTTTGAGTGGTATTTGGACACAAAATCTACCATCGTTTTCTCGATGCGTATAGAAGTGGTAAACAACTTTTCGCAATAATCATTAGTGTTGTCCTGGGTGTTGTGGTGCCGTCGTTGTTTTCGATTTCTGTAACACAAGTGCTTTGGCTACTTACCACAGGATCAGAGCAATGTATGTGATGTTGTTGTTGTCCAATATTAGGAGGTACCTCTTAGAGTTCCCAAAACTTACTTAATTGCTGACTTATGTCTTTGGAAAAATAGCAATGTATTTTTAAATTATTTGTGTCATAGCAGCCGCTCGCACTAGGACCGGCCACTATCCATCCTAATTGTGTTTCGTGTAAGATGGGCCTTTGAGGTCCTAAAGATGCCTGAAGAAGGCCTGGCCCTAAAATATCCCAAAACACGTCAGCGCCTAGTAGAATATCAATATCAGAAGGCTGATGGAACTTTCGATCGGCGAGTAGGATGTAATGAGAAATGTTCAAATCTTGAATACGAACTGTAGCTTGGGGCTTTTAATGAAGTAAGCTTAGAAATTCGCTTTGCAACTGGCATTGATTTAAACATGGAACATTCGTATAACTTATGATTTTGTTTACAGATAGGACACTGTTTAGTGTTTAATGTTGAGTCAACTGGTGAACTATAAAATGATTTCATAATAGGTAGACTATGGCGTTTTTCGTTTTTACTATTTGAATTAATTTTACTCGCGTTTATAGTCTCTAATACTGTAGCTCGCTGAATTTCTCCAAGGTAGGTGAATCCTTATTGCTTCGAAATTCCTCCCAAGTTCTAGCCGTCACACTATCCAAATTCGCCGAGGCCATGTATATGATAAGTATCCCATTTGTCCGTGGGTTCGCCTAATGAATTTAACGCATTTAAATTTTTAGATAAAGCGTCAATCAAATTATGAATTCCACTGTAAGATTCCTTAGTTAAAGTTTCGATTGAAAATAGACACTTTATATTTTCATTGATCAAAAGCCGTTTATTATCATAACGTTCAACGAGTAATTTCCAAGCTATAGTATAGTTGTCTGATGATACTGTAACAGAATTAATAACAGAACAAGCTGGGCCTTGCAAATAAGATTTTAAATAATGAAACTTGTATGTTTTCAATGTTGTCATTTTGATGGATTAAAGAAACATATTATCGTCAACCGTAATATGAATTGCGGTAACCGCCAAATGGCGACTTTACAGGCGAGCCAAAAAGCAAAATTACATTTACAAAACCAATTGTAACTTTTTTTGTACTAATCCGATGGCAATGCTGATTTTAGCAATTGTAACAAAATGTTGAGATCTTTTAACCTAAATAAACCATACGAAGCTCACTATTATGGTTTCAAAGATGACATGGTGCTTACATCATTATTTTTGAAAAAATATTGCGTTACCCTAATTTTTGTAGAATAAAATATTAACAGCTGTGATGTAACTCACATTACATACAACCATAGTTTAACGTATGTTACGAAAAAAGAATAATTTTGTAACGTATGTAACACAGTTTTTAGGGAGTGGACTTACGTTGTGGCAGGTTGATTGTACAACCATACTTATTTACTTATACTAAGGTACATTATAGAATAGTCTCTACTTTTCTGACTTGACAAAAAAAAAGATCTTTAGTTTATATAAAACCATCAAAAAGCGAGAAAAAATGTAATATTAATCTCAGTTGCCGTGCCGTGTAGGGTCGGCCGTAAAGAATACATTTTTCCACCGCCAACAGGAGGTTTGTCGTAAGAGGTGACTAATTCCTGTAGCACAAGACGTCTGCCAAGCGGAAGCAGAAGCTACAGAAAACCGGCACCTACTCTGCTACCGGGAGGGCGACCAACGTCAAGGTGGTGTCGGATTTCTCATCCACAATTCCCTCACTAACAACAGCATCATTACCATCGAAAGTGTGTCGAGCATCGTTGCGTACCTGATTCAGAGTATCCAATAGGTACTCGCTGAAGGTTATACAGGTATATGCACCGACCTCTACACACCCAGATGAGGAAGGAGAGGCTATGTATGAGGACGTAAGTAGGGCCACACCTACTAATAAAACTTACTCCAATGTTAACAACATTTTAACTTAAATATTTATATATTATTGTCCTATGATATTCAAATATTTAGGGTCAAAAAACATTATAAAATTTCTCGCTCAATGCGTAATATTCGACGTTTATTTTAAGTTTACGAGTATGCACATGATTGTTGATACTTTATATTCTACTAATTGCATTGAGGTACAATGCGACAACGCAATTTGAAATACATAATAAATCATTTTGAGGACTGATTGATTACGTAATGTATGACTTCAACTTAAAAATAACTATAGTGTAATCGATATTCATCATCATCATCATTTCAGCCATAGGACGTCCACTGCTGAACATAGGCCTCCCCCAGTAACTTTCCCAGATTGGTCGGTTGGAAGCGGCCTGCATTCAGCGGCTCCTGCAACCTTTACCAGGTCGTCTGTCCACCTTGTAGGTGGACGTCCTACGCTGCGCTTTCCGGTACTTGGCCTCCATTTCAAAACCTTTCTGCCCTATTGGCCGTCAATTCTACGTGGTACGTGCCACTTCAGCTTGCTAATCCGTTGGGTTATGTCAGCGACTTTTGTTCATTTAGAAATCTTCTTATTCCTGATTCGATCTTGCAAAGAAACACCGGGCATAGCCCTTTCCATAGCACGCTGCGCAACCTTAAGCTTTGAGCTAGAGATACCACGTTTCATTTCTCACTTGATCCCTTGTCCCAGGTAGACATATTTGTCAACAATTTCGAGATTAGAGCACCCAATTGACACTAGATAGGGCGCAACATGGGCATTCGACATGGCCTTTGTTTTGTCCATGTTTACCTGCAGGCCTACTTGTTGGAAAACTCATCTAGGGCCATCGAGCATTGTGCCGAGGTCTTCAAGCAATTCTGCCATGACCACAATATCATCGGCAAACCGAAGGTGAGTGATGTACTCGCCGTTAATGTAGATGCTGAATCCTGTCCATTCCAGGAGCTTGAAGGTGTCTTCTAATGCAGTGAAAATTTTCAGATAATATAACATTTCCCTGCCTTACACCTCGCTGCAAAGAAATCGCCTTCGTGCTCTGCTCCTGTACTCGAACCCACATGGTGGCGTTTTTGTATAAGCACTGAGGCACCTCGATGTACCGATAGTCAATACGGCACAGCTGGAGAGACTGTAGCACTGCCCAGGTCTCGATTTAATGAAAGGCTTTCTTATAATCTAAGGTATAATTAGATATAAGGTATAATAATCAGGGATCGGAGACCGGTTATTTTACTATGGAACCTTAACCGAAATAATAAGGGTTTTCGCTAAATTAATTATCACATACTCCAACTACCGACTTAAAAGCTATGGAAAATTTAGTTTTATAGTCAAATCTTTACAACTACTATAAAATATTGGAAATAGGTCTTAACCGGTATAACTTCGATCCTTGATATAACTGCCCATAGAATTTCTCGATCTGCCGTCCTCCGTCTACAGCTTCGTCAGCTGGCTTTGCCCAACAAGTCTCTTGCGAAAACTTTGGGGCCTTGGTTACGTTCTATTGCCTCTTTAATACTGTTTGTATTAAAGTCGCGGATATGCCTTAGCGTCAACGGAGGTCTGCAGTGCCATTGAACGTCGTACTTCCGTGAGTCAACCTCACGGGAGTGGTCGGTAAGCTTTTACGGCTTGTCTTTACGACGTGGTCTAAAAAATATTGACCCGACTGCTTGGACAGTTTCTACGAACTTGTAGAAACTTTCGTAGTTTCTACAAGACTAATTTCGTCCGATGATTCGCAGTTCTACTTCGCATTCAAAGCAATTAGACAACTAGAGCTGAAAGCTCTCGCAGCAGTAAATATGGGCATTTAAGGGTCGGAGCATAGGTTTCATCAAACGGGACCTCTGCAGCTTGAAGTTGATGTTCAAAGTGCCTTTGACCCTTCGGTGATCACTGCCGGTTTTTACCCCGTTAATCACGGTGACATCATTGACTATTCGTCGCTTTGTAGTCATCATGATGAAGTCAATCTCATTTTTCGTGGAACCGTCGGCACTCATCCAGGTCCACTTCCTGTGAGGCGGCTTCTGAAAAAAGGAATTCATCGCAAAAAAGTTCTCCTTCTCCAGAAATTCGGCCAGCCTCTGTCCCCTGGAATTCCGTTAATTCCCATACCCAAATTGCCCCACTCTCAACTGATTATCTCCTCGCATGCCCAGTTTTGCGTTTAAGTCCCCCATAACAACATTGGAGTAAGTTTTATTAGTACGTGTGGCCCTACTTACGTCCTCATACATAGCCTCTCCTTCCTCATCTGGGTGTGTAGAGGTCGGTGCATATACCTGTATAACCTTCAGCGAGTACCTATTGGAGACTCTATCTGGTATGCAACCCTGCTCGACACACTTTCGATGGCAATGATGCTGTTGTTAGTCAGGGAATTGTGGACGAGAAATCCGACACCACCTTGACAGTTGGTCGCCCTCCCGGTAGTAGAGTAGATGCCGGTTTTCATGGTCTTTTCTGTACCACTCATTAGGGGATTGCCAATACTCGCCACGCTTGGCAGACGTCTCGTGCTACAGGAATAAGTCACCTCTTACAACACGCCTCCTGTTGGCGGTGGGAAAATGTATTCTTTAGGGCCGGCCCCACACGGCACGGCAACTGAGATTAATATTACATTTTTTCTCGCTTTTTGATGGTTTTATATAAACTAAAGATCTTTTTTCTTGTCAAGTCAAAAAAGTAGAGACTATTCTATATTGGACCTTAGTGTAAGTAAATAAGTATGGAAATTGTACAATCAACCTGCCACAACGTAAGTCCACTCCCTAAAAACTGTGTTATATACGTTACAAAATTAATCTTTTTTCGTAACATACGTTAAACTATGGTTGTATGTAATGTGAGTTACATCACAGCTGTTAATATTTTATTCTACAAAAATTAGGGTAACGCAATATTTTTTCAAAAATAATGATGTAAGCATCAAGGCATCTTCGAAACCATAATAGTGAGCTTTGTATGGTTTGTTTAGGTTAAAAGATCTCAACTACTACTATTTATCTCTTCATTAGGTATACCTCAGTTTTGTTTAATACAATTAGTTTCGTACTAGGCTCTAGTACTAAATCATTAGCGCATGACTAAATTAAACATGCAAAACACTTATGATAAATAAGAATAAGAATAAGAATGTATTTATTTGTCTCAAAGCAGATTACAGATACAACAATAGTATGAAGCTTAATATTGTAAGACAAAATGGTCTATGACTCAGTGGATGCAGGAGACCCGCAAACTCTGTTATTCTGCCATTGCCTTTTATAGATTTTGTATATTTTTTATGAGCTGTCTCCGAGCAGTAGTGATCGAGTTTCAAAACGAGAATCGTTTTCAGAACCTATATTTTCCCTATTATTCTGTCGTATTCTATTTTTAGAATGAGAATGATTGAGAAATGAGAATTGACTTCGACCTTATCACTGACTGAACGGGATCGGCCCCGCAGTGGAACGCGAGTAATGCTTTGCGACGGATCGTATATGTCGCCTTGCAGCAAAGCGCGAACGTCGCCTCATGGTGGAACGTGAACGCAGCCTTGCGTCGGAACGTGATCGTCGTCTTCCGGGTCTACGCCTGTCGTTCCCGGGATCGGCTCCCACGTGGCCTTATTAAACAACAAGAAAATAACTGACAAGACAACGAACAGGCACGCGTTCGTTCCACTTCTGAAGTTGATACTGTATCTATTCACAATAGAAACCCCAAATAAAACTTTACACTCTTGGTCTATTTCATGTAAATCACCCTTTGCTCATCATCATCATCATCATTTCAGCCATAGGACGTCCACTGCTGAACATAGGCCTCCCCCATTGACTTCCAGATTGGCCGGTTGGAAGCGGCCTGCATCCAGCGTCTTCCTGCGACCTTTACCAGGTCGTCTGACCACCTTGTGAGTGGACGTCCTACGCTGCGCTTGCCGGTACCCTTTGCTCACTTAACCATTTTTTTTTCAATTAAAATCTAGATGACGCTGCCTTTCTTTTTGCCGCCATGAACCAAGTGAAAAATCAATAATCACCATCAAGGTCAAAAGAACAACTTATTAAAATAACAAATTACTTTAAACAGCTTAAATACAGTCAAATAAATCATTTTATAACACTTAAACAGAAACAAAGTTTTAAAGTAATCATTTCTTAACAATTATTAATATATTTGTAAGTATTTAATGTAAATTAAATGTTAATTCTTAAATTGAATTATTTTACAAAGATAATACAATCTTAATTCAATAATCTAACAGTTATGAGACAGTGACTCTTTTATTTGGTGATTCTACCCTCTGACCGATTTGTGTAACCACGCTACCACCAGAATCTGCTGTATTGACTTATGCAAATCGTCAATTAGTGAAGGTTAGTTTACTATATCCAAGTTCACAATACATTCGATAGTCAACAAATAACTTTAGAAAACTGTACTAACTAAACCTCCTCACATATCATATTTTGTATGGTCATACCTATTATTACAGGAGCAGTTCTTCATGCCTTCCTCAACCCATTAACAGAGTATGAAAAGTTTAGTATATGGATGAAGCAGTCTCGTTGGAGAGGACAACAGCCATGTATTTAAAAACAGGAGAATCTGTCACCTTCATTTTGATAAAATATATCAATACCCAAAAAAACAGATTGAGCAAATTGGCCATCCCAACACGGTGTCTTCCGGGTACGTAAAAGTTATAATTGATACTTTTATTAGGCTATGTGGCCTAAACGGCTTGATAGATTTTAGATTGGGAGGTGTCGTTAGATTCGTATTTACAACGTATCGTACATGTCTGCGATATTTGAATACTCTAAACTAGTCTCAAATAAATTTTAAAAAATCTAAAAACCCGACTGCGTTAAACTAAATAAAAAGTGAACTAAGAGGATACAAGATTTAAAGATTCAATTTGTTGCAGGAGGCATCAAATCTATAGTTTTGTATGATACTATTTCTGCTACACGGATTTCATGGAAACATTAATTCAAGACTTTCATACCAAAATATAGACTAAAAAACTTAATTACAAAATGCAGATGGATTTGATGCCTCCTGCTGCAAATTAATTTTTTAAATCTTGGCTTCGTCCTTTTAGTTCGCTTTTTACATTTACATCACATTAGAAACCTTATTTATATTTATTTATTTATATTATTAGTGTTTTTCTACTATAATATGCAAGTATTATGCACATAAACCATCCTTTTGAATCACTCTATCTATTGAAAAAAACTGCATCAAAATCCGTTGCGTAGTTTATACATAGAGACAGACATTGGGAAGCGACTTTGTTTTATACTATGTAGTGATAATTTTATTGTTCCGGACGTAGAAGCCTCGCCGCTACCTGAGAAGCAAATAGAAGATAGAAGGCCTACAGCCATAGAAGCATCTCAAGTACCGGCGGGAGTCAACGTGACCGCAACAACACCGAACAACTCCATCAACTTGTCTGACCTAGCCGCCGCCATCACTCAAGCAACTAGATCCGATCAACACACTTCAAGAATGTTCAGCAAGCTACCGTACTTCGGAGGAAACCATCAGGACTGGCTTTCATTCAAGGCTGCCTACGTCGAGTCACAAAGCGGGTTCAGCAATCTAGAGAACTTGACCCGCCTACGCAAGAGTCTCAAAGGAAAAGCGAAAGAAGCCGTTGAAAGTTTGCTGATCTACAGTGTAAATCCAGAAGAAGTCATAAAGATCCTAGAAGAAAGATTTGGAAGACCAGATGCGATTGCCATAGCCGAAATAGAAAAGATCAGAGGCCTGTCCCGCCTGACAGATACCCCACGTGACCTATGCATCTTTGCCAGCAAGGTCGCCAATATAGTGGCAACATTGAAGACCATCGGAAAACAGCAGTACCTTCTCAACCCCGAGTTGGCCAAACTCACCATCGAGAAGCTGCCGCCTGCCCTCAAGTACCGGTGGTATGACTTCGCGGCTGAACAGTCAACAGAAGAAGCGGACATAGTGAAACTGGCGCGCTTCCTTAATAGACAAACCGACATATGCGGCCCATACGCGCAGCCAGAAGGAGTTCAGGAGGTCATTACAAATAGAACAATGCAGAAGACCTTCAACACCCAGAAGTCCGACGAACAACACGAACAGCGAGAACAGCCACAAAGTCAACAAGGACCAACGCAGAAAACAGTAAGTACCTGCCTAAGATGTGATGAAACGGGGCACAGTACAGCGGGATGCGAAGACTTCAGGAAAGCTGACTCTTCGACTAGATGGGATATAGCAAAAACGAAGAGACTATGCTTTCGCTGTCTTCGATACCGCAACAGGACACATAGCTGCCGAGTAACCAAGTGCGGAATCGACGCCTGCAACAGTTGGCACCACCGAATGCTTCACTTAAAACAAGTAGAAAAGAATGAAGTTGTCGGTTCCACTTGGACAGGAAAAGGAACACAAGCATATCTGAAGATAGTTCCTGTGCAGATCTATGGTCCTAGAAAGAAGATAGACACATACGCTCTACTAGATGATAGGTCAACAATCACCTTGATCGACGAGGACCTGACACAGCAAGCCGGCCTACGAGGACCAAGAGAGCCACTACACATAGAGGCACTAGAAGAAGCCAAGGTAGAAACATCCTCATCAAGACGGCTCAACATCCTCCTCGGCGGATCTGACAACAAGAAGCACAGAATACAGGCGCGTACGATCAAGAGTTTGAAGTTGTCACCACAAACCATCAAGAGTGAAGATATAGACAAATGTGAACATACGACATAGCCGAAACCATCGTAAACCAAGGGGCAAGACCGCAAATGTTAATAGGCCAGGACAATTGGCAACTGCTCCTTGCTGCAGAACAGAGAATAGGAAAGAAGCATCAACCCATCGCATCACTAACACCGCTCGGCTGGGTACTGTACGGCGCATGCAGCCGCGCCATAGGACATCGGGTGCACCTTATAGAACAGACAGAAGACCATCTCGACTCGGAGCCGAAGAACTTCTCGCTGGAGGCTGTAACACTTAAACAGTTTTGCAACGACCCTGAAGCCCGAACAATGAAGAAACTCGAAGAAAAGACTACGAAGCTGGAAGACGGAAGAATTTAAACTGCATTCCTATCGAAGGAAGAAGATGTGAAGATGCCGGACAACAGAGAACACGCTTTGAAGAGGCTTGAAGAAATAGAAGAAATAATAGAGAAGAGTCCAGAAGATCAATCAAATCAAGCAACCTGGACAACAGAAACCGTGACACCGAAATTAGCCTCGGGAGAAGAAAGAACGCTGAAGATAGAAGAAAAGAAAACCTCACTCCTGTCAGCAATCCCCGACCCCAACAGATTCTCCAGATGGGAAAGGTTCGTGAGAACCACAGCCAGAGTTCTGCAATTTATAGAACAATGCAGATCTATGAAATATAAATCGGCATACGCAAGAACAAAGGCGAACATAATAGCGGATTCCACCTGGGGAAAACAGCAAGCAAAGAAGACGGGTTGCTGCAAGAAAATAGAAGAAATAAAGGACAGATTTAGAGGAATACCAGCAGAACTCCTACGAGCCGAAGACATCATCGTCCGAGCAATTCAAGAAGAAAGATTAACGGACGAGATTGAATGTTTGTCACACAGTCGCCGCGTCAACAACAACAGTAAGCTGAAGAAAATAGCTGCAGAAATAGTCAACGGAGTCATCGTAGTGAAATCCAGAATAGAAGCAGCAACAGGCATCCCGGAAACAGTGAAGCGACCCCCCATCTTAGATGGCCGCTACCACATTGCTCGGCTGTACATCGAGCACATCCATCGCGTCGGTCTTCACCAGGGAGTGGAAGCGACTATCAACCAGTGTCACCAGAGGTTCCACATCCTGAGACTAAGAACAACGGCACGTAGCATTATCCACCGATGTGTACCGTGCAGAAGAAGAAGATGGGCGCCCCCTGAGCCACCGACCGGCAACCACCCTGCTGGTCGGCTAGCTCATCACCAACGAGCCTTCACCTACACAGGAATAGACTACTTCGAACCATTGCTCACTACCATAGGACGAGCAACCAAGAAGACCTACGTAGCCCTGTTTTCATGCCTTACCACAAGAGCAGTTCACCTGAAAATGGCAGCATCACTCACTACGGACTCTGCAATCATGGCCCTGAGAAGATTCATTGCTCGACGCGGATGCCCCAAGACCATCTGGTCCGACAACGGGACCAACTTGCATAGCGCCGAAAAGGAACTTCGACTAGCAATGAACGCAGCAACAGAAACTGAAGCGGCAAATAGAAGAATTACGTGGCGCTTTATACCTCCTGGAGCCCCGTTCATGGGTGGTGCCTGGGAGCGCCTCGTAAGAACAGTCAAAACAGCCCTAGCAGCTTGATAAATACGCGAATAGGGACGTGTGAAGTTAAAGACGGGTTAGAGCGTACTGACGTTTATTTCACAATGACATTCATAACTATGAAGGTGGGCGCAGCCACGGAATGCATACCCGACAGTTCCTCCCCCAATAGCTTACGATTATACAATTACATTTCTAAACATTTAGACAAAAGAATTGTTTGTAATCTACTCGGGGTACAGGGCGTAACAACCTTCCAGTTACTCTGTCGCGTCTTTGCGGTAACTCGGGGTTAGACGGTGAGCGGTCTAACTCTGCGGTACTTTCCCCTTCCACTGCCTCGTAGAAGTCTTCCTCCTCGACTGATGCGCTGTGAGGGGGGTCGCGCTGTGGTGATCGATGGTGCGGTTCGGATTCCAAAATTGTCTCATTTTCTCGTATATTCTGGGACGTGTCCGTGGTTTTGAAATCATCTATTTCTATCGAGCATTCTTGTGTAACTGGTTGTTGGTGGTTCTTTTCTGTACCCCTATATAACATTAATTGATTTTCATGTTTTTTACATATAAGTGATGTAAAACAATCCCTAACCAAATATGTAACTTTGCCTACTTTCGTATCAATAATTCCTTTGTTCCATGGATGTAACTTATCATTATATTTTTTGTATAATACAGTTTCTCCTTTACTAAAACATTGTTTATTTTTTCCACCATAGGATTTACTCTGCAAGCACTGTTTATTACGAACATTATCAACGAAAGCGTTAGATGACGGCGGATCAGTTAAAGGGTTGATCAAATCTAAGCGAGAACGAAGTTTTCGGCCAAAAACAAGCTGGGCAGGCGAAAAGCTAGTCGTTGAATGAATTGAATTCCTGTAATCAAATAGATATTTAAGTAGTTTATCATTTATGTTATTTGTGTTACTTTCAAGAATACACGACTTAATACCCCGTTTAATTACCTTTACGAAACTTTCCGCCTGACCGTTGCTAGCCGGGTGATAAGCGGGTGACGTCACGTGCGAGATCCCGTTAGAAATGCAAAAAGTATTAAATTCGAGCGACTACGCCTACGAGTACGACTACGACTAGAAAACGCCGTGCCATTATCACTAACAGTCGTCTGTGGTAGTCCGAATCGTGATATGAAATCGAGCAACTTGCTTATGACAGCACTTGAAGCAGTACTCTTCATATGGTAAGCCTCAACCCACTTAGTATGTGCGTCTACAATTACGAGGTAAGTATAGTTATTGATGGGACCAAGGAAGTCTATGTGTAATCTCTCAAATGGCTGGTTAGGGAATTTCCACACAGCAAGCGGCGCTCGACCAGGTGTCGGCCGAAGCTGAATACACACCTCGCAGCTGCCTATCATTTTTTCAATGGCCTCATCTATACCCGGAAACCACAACCTTGTACGGGCTTCAGCTTTACATTTTACCACGCCCAGATGGGACCTATGCAGTTCCATTAAAATTTTATGTTTTAACGCCTCCGGAATAACTACTTTATGTCCACGCATAATGCATCCGTTTTCGTAAGAAAGTTGTGTTCTACAAAAATAATACGGTCGCAGTGCAGGGTCGTTAAGTTTAGGTGGCCAGCCTTTTAAGGTTATAACTTACGTTATATAAGGTTTATAACTTTACGTAGTACTACGTCGTTGCTTGTAACCTCGCGCAACTCGCGAAGTGTTACCGGTAAAGTGCCGTCCGTAACGAAGTAAACATATGATGCGCGGTCGTCGATGACGTCATCGGGAGTGCCGTGCTCACCCGCGCGCGCACGCGCATCTGTCTCCGAAAGCTCCGGCAGACTGGCACGCGACAGGTAATCGGCGCTATTGTCATTACTGCGTACGTATTCTATAGTGTAATTATATCCACTTAAAACATCGCATAACGCTGCAATCTGTTAGCCGATACTTCAGGTATTCCGCGTTGAGGGCCAAAGATAGACAAAAGAGGTTTGTGATCTGTACGAAGAACAAAAGGCACGGACCTGCCGTACAGATATTGATGAAATCGTCGCACCCCGAATATAATGGCTGTGGCTTCTTCGACGTTGAGAAATCCGCAATGTGCCGTTAAGCCACGCAGTCTTGCCGCCCATTGTGTGTAGGTCTCGCCTAATTTTTGCGTTGCTATGTAAAAATTATACCGTTCACCAAATCCGCATTTCTTTGGGGTAAAATGGTTATCCAATAACTTGATGATATCTTCGAATGGCACATCTTTCAGTTCTTTCGGCAAAGCCAAATCTGAAGCCAGTTGGTATGTGCCATCGCTGAGTCCGCTCAACAGAATTGCACGTCTTTTTAATCCCTGGGCATCTTTTGTGTTGTCGATGTCGTTCGCGATGAACCATTGGCTCAGCCGATCCCTGTATGATTTCCAACACTGTGAATTGTGGTCGAAAATGGTCAAAATTCCAAAGTGAGCCATTTTTTTTTTGCGCTTTGTGGGTAGTACGTAGTCGCCAGTGATAAATACGCGAATAGGGACGTGTGAAGTTAAAGATGGGTTAGAGCGTACTGACGTTTATTTCACAATGACATTCATAACTATGAAGGTGGGCGCAGCCACGGAATGCATACCCAACACAGCCGTGATGAATAGCAAGCCAACATCGGAGGAAACCCTCGCCACCTTACTCGCCGAGGTCGAAATGACCGTGAACAGCCGCCCCCTCAGTCATGTCTCTGTTGACCCCGAAGACCCGGAGACGCTGACCCCAATCATTTCCTTCTGTTGGGACCAGCCTTCGAACCACCGATGGGCGAACCAACACCGCAAGACCTCCAAGGAAGACAAAGTTGGCGGACGGCGCAAAGGCTGGCAGATATGTTTTGGGCAAGATGGGTGAAAGAATACTTGCCGGAACTACAGTACCGGCGGGAGCCCCACGGCAAGGTACCATCACTTCAGCTCGGAGACGTCGTCCTGATAGCAGACAACACCCTGCCTCGCAACACTTGGCCGCTGGCGAAAATCATAGCCACATACTCCGGCCTTGATGACATTGTGCGGGCAGTGGATGTTCAGACCAAAGGCGGCGTCCTACGAAGACCAACCAAGAAGCTGGTGGTACTACAGACAGCAGAACGTCCTACCCACGGAATAATGCGTCGTGACTTCGGCACTACATCATGACGCACGGCGGGAGAATGTTCCGGACGTTTTATGGTTTTATGGTTTGATTGTTGTTAATTACTTTTGTAAGTAAAGATTGGCAATCGTGACACTTGGATATAGGTGCACAACCCCGTTGGGGACATAGGTGTAGATATAGTATAGGTACTTGCCCTCTAAAAGAGGTTGTTTATGTAAAAAATAGGTAAAAAAACTTTTTAAGTTAAACGGTTTTATGTTAAACATACATTGCAATGTTTAAGATAAATGTACTAAAAACCAAAAAATAATAAAATAGATACAGTCGTGGGAATTATAAACATATGCATAGACTAGACTAAAATAAAACCGTGGGGCACGTCAATTGTCTACAATCGTTGATTAAAATGTTTGTTTTGTAATGTTACACTATAATTAGGCAGTTGTTCAACCGACAACGATGGACGTGTGATAAGTAGGGCTAGAATGTGGAAACAAGCTAGCAAGCTCGATTATAAGCGAGTTTTAGGGTTTCATAGTGGTGAGCGCGTAGTACTTTTATCATATGTTTTGTCGATTAAAGACAAACTACGAGCAGTGAAACGATTCCTCGCCAGCCAGCAGTGTGAATGTCCAACGATAAACTAGTTGAAACATCTCTTTTATTTACATGGAGTGTATAACTATTGGAATTTCCATGAGTAATTTCCTCACCGTCCAATAAAAAACCAATAAAACCAATAAAACCAATTTATTTCTGTAAATAGGCCTAAATTAAGCTCTTTTACACGTCCCAGTATATTTTTTTACCCTACCACTGCTTCGGGACAATATTGTGGGCTAGTGCCGAGAAGAAGCAGCGCAAGAAACTCGGTCACTATTGTCAGCCTCTTTTTAAATAGTGTGTTTACATTACAAGATAAAATGAACCTGTGCGAGCACGGCAGTATTTAATTCCATACATTTTTATCATTTAAATAGTCATTTACAGTGTAATAACCTTTTTTCATTAAAATCATCTTTACATGCGATTTAAATTCATACATAGGCAGTTCAGCAATGGACTGTGGTAATTTGTTAAAAAAGCGAATACATTTTCCCATAAACGAATTACCCACTTTATGCAGTCTGAAATTTGGAACGGCAAGTTTAGCTTTATTCCGGGTATTAATATTATGCATGTCACTCTTTTTAGGAAATAGATGCAGGTTTTTGCGAATATACATGATATTTTCATAAATGAATTGAGAAGCCACTGTTAGTATATTAATTTCCTTGAACAGTTCCTTCAACGAGTCTGGGGGTCTGAGGTCGTAAATTGCCCGTACAGCTCTCTTTTGTAGCACAAAAATAGATTCAATATCTGCTGCTGAGCCCCATAATAATATTCCATATGACATTATACTGTGAAAATAGCTAAAGTACACCAATCTTGCCGTTCCAACATCAGTCAACTGTCTTATCTTTCTCACGGCATAAGCAGCTGAACTAAGTCTTCCCGATAGAGTCTCAATATGAGCACCCCATTGCAAACGGGAATCTAAAGTGATTCCTAAAAAGGTAGTGGAACTAGATGTATCTAGCAGTTCATCTTTTACAATTATATGTGTTGGGGCCAGTTTTACGTTCGGCATGGTGAATTTAATACATTTTGTTTTATTTGCATTAAGCATAAGATTATTGGTAGTGAACCAGTGCAATACTTGCGAGAGAGCAGTATTTACATCGTCAAATAAATCTTTACCTCTCTTAATTTTAAAAATTAATGAAGTATCATCCGCAAATAACACTGTCTCGCAGAGGTCCTTTGTAAAAGACGGAAGGTCGTTAATGTAAATTAGAAACAGTAGGGGTCCTAATATTGATCCCTGCGGCACACCCATAGTAAGAGGCGACCCAGAAGTCCGTCTGCGGGCCAACTGCCTAACGACGAATTAAACTATTCTTCTATCGCACATTAAGTCGATAATTTGTAAACAATTGACGTGCCCCACGGTTTTATTTTAGTCTAGTCCAGCCTTACTCTAAGTGTGTTCCGCGGAACCCTAGGGTTCCGCGATACCCCTGTCGGGGTTCCGCAAGTTAGAAAAAAAAATCAAAACACCTCTCTCTGGTCGACCGTTCTGTCGCGGCGTATCACGATTCACGAACAATTTTACTATGCCGCCACCGCCGATACCTACTTGTGACCGCGCAATCCCTTTGATAAAAGCCGCCTTTGAAATTAGACGCTATAATTGTGAACAAGCGACTTTCGGCTCTAACTTCAAAACGTAAAGTCGAGATTGCTTACACCACATTTTTTGAATTTCTATTTTTATATCGGCTTTTTATTTATCAAAGACGCCGACTCGAGTATTTTTGAGAATGTTCGAGATTGAGGCTAGGACTATAAAAGCGATGATCAAGCCTTGACACTAGTCAGTCGACGATTAGTGTTCGGAGCGATAAGTACCTACCTGCTAGAAAAAAATTGTGTATTGTTCTACTGCTGTTTTCTGATTGTATCAGTTTTGTACATTTCTTCTTTGGACTAAAGTGCTAAACTCTTCTACGCAGTAACGACCGTGCATTATTTTAACCTCACCATCCTGAAAGAATGGAACGTTGGCTTAAAGGCGTTAAACGTGTCGCAACAACATCTTCCAACGAAGCCGAATGTTCAAAAGCAGTCCGCGTGGAGTATACAGCAATTACCGATCCAGACGATGATGCAACGACGTCAAGTTCCACGGTTTCAAAGGCGAAAAAAAGGAAGTATGATGAATCATATATCAGTTTTGGATTTGTTGATTCCAACGGCTCACCTCTCTGCATGTTATGTAGTAAACTGCTTCCTAATAGTTCCATGGCACCTGCCAAGTTGCGCCGACATTTAGAAACTGTACACCCCGAGTCTAAAGACAAGAATAAAGAATTTTTTGTACGTAAAAAAGAACAGTTATTGGAAAGTCAAAAAACAATGATGCATGTAACCCAAACTATCAATGAAAAGGCCACGGAGGCATCATATTTAGTTAGCTATCGCATTGCACAAGCAGGAGAAGCGCACACTATCGCTGAGAATTTAATAAAACCATGTGTATTAGACATAACAAAATGCATGCTCGATGAAAAATCTGCAAAGCATCTTTCTACTGTGCCGCTATCTAACGATACTGTTTCACGGCGAATTCATGATCTAGCAAGCTACGTCAAACAAGAACTAGTTACACGTCTACAAAAAACACAATTCGTCTTGCAAATGGATGAGTCGACTGATGTCGCTGGTCTGGCTATCTTGCTGGTTATCGTGAGATATCCATGTGAAAGTTCTTTTGAAGAAGACATGCTTATGTGTTCACCTCTACCCACAAACACTACCGGAGAGGAAATTTTTAATAAAATAAATATATTTTTTGAGGAAAATAATCTCAGTTGGAACGATTGCATTGACATTTGTACAGATGGGGCCAAGGCGATGACGGGTAAAACAGCAGGAGTAGTGTCACGAATAAAAAATAAAGCGCCTAATTGTAGTTCCAGCCATTGTATCCTGCATAGACAAGCACTTGCGATGAAGCAAATGCCGTCCAATCTAAAATTAGTTATGGATGAAGCGGTAAAAATAATTAATTTTATCAAATCACGACCACTACAATCCCGATTGTTCTCATTATTGTGTGAAGATTATGGCAGCACACATAAAACACTGCTGCTCCATACAGAAGTGCGATGGCTGTCTCGGGGTAAAACTTTAACAAGGCTATTTGAACTTAGAGCCGAGTTACAAATGTTTCTTTCAGATACTTCTTTTAATTTGAAAGACCGTTTGTATGATAAAACTTGGTTGTTCCGACTGTCTTTTATGGCGGATATCTTTCAGAAACTGAACGAATTAAATTTATCATTGCAAGGTAAACAGACAACAGTGTTCCAGGCCTGTAACAAAATAACTGCCTTTAAAAGAAAATTAGATTTTTGGATTATTTGCGTTGGAAATAGAGAAATAGAAAGCTTTACGTCACTCAGTGAGTTTCTTGGAATTGAAATGAATATTCTTCTCCCGTTTCCAACAACATATTTGTGCGAAACAGGATTCTCAACCTATGCAGCCACGAAAACAAAATACCGCAATAGACTGGACGCCGAACCTGATATGAGACTTCAACTGTCCTCTATGAAACCTGATATCAACCAATTGATGAAAAATAAAAAACAGTTTCATACATCCCATTAGTTAGATTTTTTTTCTTTTTCAATGTTATATTTATTATTATACTTGTTATGTAAGTAAGTAATAAGTAACTGTTACATGGTACTCTAATTATGCTTATTAATAAAAAATACACTTAAAAACCATTGTTTTATTGTAGGGTTCCATCAAGTATTTTGCTATCCAAAAGGGTTCCGTCACCAAAAAAGATTGAGAACCGCTGGTCTAGTCTATGCATATGTTTATAATTCCCACGACTGTATCTATTTTATCTTTTTTTGGTTTTTAGTACATTTATCTTAAACATTGCAATGTATGTTTAACATAAAACCGTTTAACTTAAAAAGTTTTTTTACCTATTTTTATTTTCTAGTTTTTAGTTTGTTATCAGCCATTTGGTAGCGGCGGCCATCTTAGATTTCAATAAATAGTATAGTAAATTGTATTCATATAGCATAATAAATTGTATTCTACTTGTTGAGACCTTTCATTTGATAACCATATTGATGGGATTGATTATTAAAAAAAATTAAATTAAAAATTGTTTATTTCGTTAACACACAAAAACGTAACAATATTGAGGCTGGGATCTACCCAGTAAGTACTCGTGGTACCTGTGGCGGGAGACCCCGCTCTTCTTTTACAATATAGAGGTACATAGTTTGAGCAGACTTATATATCATAACGTACAAAAATGGTGTGTTTGTGTGTGTGTGTGTGTGTGTGTGTGTGTGTGTGTGGGTGTGTGTGGGTGTGTGGGTATGTGTGTGAGTGTGGTGTGTGTGTTTGTATGTGAGTGTGTTATGTCTAAATTACAGTTATAGACATATACACATTGGCCCTACGATTTGAAAATCTTGGGATCGGTTCATATTTCGAAACCACCACTCATATTCACAGATCAAACCTAGCCAGCAGGTCCTCTGTCTCGATGTATCCGAGGGTCCTAAGAGCTTTTGTAACCTTTTTTTTGCATTCGTAAAGATTTAATTTATATATATTATGCAACTTGTGTAGTTTATTATAAAGAAGGGCAGCTTGTGCATAAAATTGTCGTTTAGCAAATATTGTTTTGCAGGTGGGGATAGTAGCCACACCTCTTGTCTCCTACCCATTACTAGTCTAGGTTCAAAAGGCAGCTTACTATGTATTTTCAATACCGAGGTCAGAATGTAAAGTTTTCTGATCGTAAGGACATCAAAGATTTTATACAACTCATCTGTGGCAAATCTATACGGTTTAAATAGAATTGTCTTAAGAAGACACCTTTGGGCCCTTTCCACTTCCAACATTTTTGTTTTTGTGGCCCCTCCCCATATAGGTATGCAGTAGGCCGAGACTGATTGTGCTAGCGCAAGATATATACTATGTAATAGTTTCTGAGATGTAACATGTCTCAACTTTTTAAAGATCTAAACCAGTTTCCTTATACGGCTATTTACGTGATCAATGTGCGGGTGCCAAGTTTGATGATGGTCTAGAATAACACCGAGATATCTTGCGGTTTCTACGTTTTTGATCTCTGCACATTTACAGTTTACAACATTGGGATAATCGCAGTAATGAATCTTAAGTTTACGCAGGGAGGTCGGTTCGGATCTTTTGGTTATTGTAAAGCACATATAATTGGTTTTGGCTATATTTAGTGTAAGCAAAGATGACTTGAGCCAGGAGGCTACTATGAAGAGACCGTTTTCTGCTGCTTTGAACACAGAGTCCCAGGTCATACCGCTGAACACAATGGCAGTATCGTCTGCGTATGAGAAGATATTGCCACTTTCAAGGTTAAGGCTTGTTAGGTCATTTAGGTAGATTAAGAAAAGGGTTGGGCCAAGAACGCTCCCCTGTGGAACGCCGTACTCTATTTTAGTGTCCAAGCTTACGTGTTCATTGATCTTTACCCTCTGTGTTCGGTCATGAAGATAGTTCGACAGAAGTGAAAGCGGGGTACCTCGTATACCAATTTTTTCCATTTTTTCCACAAGGATGGGGACAGATACTGTGTCGAATGCTTTTTTCAGATCAAGAAACACTGTTAAGCATTTAGACCCATGATCAAGGTGCTTAGAGACCAAAGTAGTTAAGTCCAAGATTGCGTCTTCTGTACATTTTCCTTTACGGAAACCAAATTGGGAACAAGATAGGATACTAAATTTTTCGAGATAGACGGATAACCGGGAGTTTATAATTCTTTCAATAATTTTTGAGATAGCCGGGAGAACTGAAATAGGTCTATAGTTGTTGGGGTCACTTTTGTCTCCGCTCTTGTGGACTGGTGTGACTATTGATTTTTTGAGTAATTTTGGAAAAACACCTTGGTTGATGCAGAGATTAGCAAGATGAGTGAGAACAGGGACCACGGCAGGTCTGATCATCTTAAGAAACTTAACTTGAATGCCATCCCACCCAGGGGCGCTATCGGTTTTTAAGTTTTGTAGTGTGGCATCTACTTCTTGATGATCAGTCTCCGCTAGGAAAAAAGAAGATGGTTGAGAGCAACGTACAGAGGTCAGTACCTTACAGTTAGTTGTGGAGGCAGAGTTCTTTAAAATATCCATCGCGAGATGCTTTCCTATGTTTGCAAAGTAATTATTGACGTTGTTCACGGCTTCACTAGGCGAATTACCGGATTCTAAGAGGTCATTATTACTAGTTTTGTGTGAGCTAAGATTTATACATTCTTTAATAGTTTTCCATAATGCTTTAGGATCTTTCATATTATTTTTTATTTGTTGGGACTCATATTTCCGTTTAAGCTTTTTAATTAATTTATTGCAAAAATTGCGATATCTCAGGTATGTAACTTTTAATGTGACATTATCGGGATCAGATTTAAGACTGAGCTGCATTCTATCCCTGTTTCGGATGCAGCGCAATATACCCCTGGTAATCCAGGGTTTAATACTGCGCTGTCTTTTCGAAACCATTTTTACTTTAACACTTTCATTTAAGGCACCTTTAATTGTGTTAATCAATTGCTCAGCTAAATAGTCTGAATTGTTAATAAGTAATAGTTTTGGAAAGTTATTACTATTTAAGAGATTTTCAGCAGCCTCTTCAAAGTCTATATAAGTGTTGGTAGTTTTATGACAATGGTTAGGTTTAGCTTTCGAGATACTCAAAATCACAGCAGCGTGATCTGTTATGGTGGTATCTAGAACAGCAATCGAAACTGAATCCTTGTTTTTGTCTGTCTTAAACATTACGTGGTCGAGGCAACTATTTTTTCTTGTTGGGAGCGTGTGTCCCGGCATAATGCCGTGTGAGATTAGCATATTAAGGTAGGAAGCACGGTTTTGAGTCAATTGGAGGGTTTCATCTACTTTAGAAATTAAATTTATGTTAATGTCACCTGTTAAATAAAATGTTCTGTGATTGTTTAATTGATTCTAAGTATGTGTTCAAAGAGTTGATAAATTTATCAGCATTAGGGTTTGATGGAGAGCGGTATATTCCTAATATTGTGGTATTGTCAAAAAGTATTTGTATACAAGTTGCGTCATCTATAATTATTTCTTTGAATTTGGGAATTAGTTCAGATAGGACATATACTACAACTCCATCATTTTTGTTTGAGTTGTTAGTAGATGAAAAGTGGGTGTAATTATGCAATATAGGGGTAGGTTTGTCAGAATTCAGGTGACATTCACTAAAAATTAACACATCAGCTTCGACCTTAAGACTTGAAAATGTAGCAATAAAATTATCGAGATTACAGTAGATGCTGCAAATGTTTTGTTGTAGAATTGTAATGTTATTATTATTGAAATTTGATTGATTGTTAAGGTCTGAAATAGAACACTTTATCGAATAAGCCGCAGCCATTTCGTCCAAGTCTTTTAGGCTAGAAAGGTTGTCCATCAAGTACAAAATTTGCGAAACTGGATTTGATAACAAGCTGGGTACGGTTTGTATGTGTGTAGGGCGTAAATGGTTTTTTGTTGAATGAGTTTAAGTATATGACAATATGATAGATTTTGCACGAGATAGAGAGTTGTGTGTGTGTGGGTGTATGAGTATGTGTAGGTGTATGAGAGTGTGCGTGTGTGTTTATGTGTGTGTATGATGTATATGTGATTACTATAGTATAAGACAGGCAAATGAGAAAAGTTGATTGAAGATGTGTTAATGTAAAATGAATTATAATTCTTTACTATATCTAGTCATGGGGTGAGGTATAGCTGTTTAATTTGAGCTTCATTAGTGATGGTAATTATCGGTGAGTCTTCGTCTTTCCTTACGTACACATTTCCGTAAGCGGTCCAGCAGTATGTGAAAGCTGTAGATTTGACAAGATCGCGCGCCAGAAAGTGCAAACGGGATGCCTTTGGTGTCAGTTGCTCACAGACAAAGACGGGGTTTTCCTCTTGCATGGTGAAGCCCAAGTGTTTAGCGCGTATTTTCGTCTTATTGAGTCTGTTATATAGTTTACATTTGTGTAGTAAGTCAGTCTTTATAATAGTAGATTTTGTTTCGACTACAATTGGGTTGATGGTCACACGTTCCTTCTTCCCATTTACCCTATAAATGTCAACTATATCGGATCTGTTTAGGCTTGCTCCCACTGAAGACGATAGACAGGTGACCATGTTGATCAAGTCGTCTTTGGATTCCCGTTCCTTCTTCGGTACGTTTTTCAGCTCAAAGTTGGCCTTTCTATTGCTTTTCAGTAAATTTTCCATCTTGTCCTCCAATACTGCAATATATCTGCCATCTTCTTTTTTTTGCTGTTCCAGTGATTCGATTCTTTTTTGTAGTTCCATATTTTGTTGAGATAGAAATTCAATTGAGCTCTCAATCTTAGAGTTTGTTTCGTGAATTTTTTTCAAGGTCGGGTTTATTTTATTAAATTCTTCACGCTGCGCAGCAAGAAGTGAAGAAAACATCTCCCTCATTTCCTCTTTTAAGTTGTGTAATTCACTGCCTCTAGCATAGCTCTGCGCATCTATGGGACTGTGTTTCTCTTTCCTCCTCTTTGCTCGCCCAGAAACAAAGTTCGGCGGAGTAGTGTTCATCTCGTTTGACGATTCATTCAAGTTAGATTCTGATAATGACTTATTCATGTTGAGTTGTATTGTTAAGCACTCACAGTCGTTCGTAGCGCGGGACCGGTTGTTCTGTAGCACGTAGCTCGTAGTGCGGGTGACGTCGTAGCGTTACGTAGCAGCTTTATTGTTTGCGTGCGCGCGGCCCAGACTGCATTAGCCAGAGCGAGTCAAAAAATCAATAACTCTCTCAGTCGCACCTGAGGTAAAGGGGGGCGAGGCAGCCGCTGCCGTGTATCACAAGCGCGTATTTAACTATTAAAGCAATACTGACTTTAACACTTTATTTTGGGGTTGAGTTTTGAACGTATATAATAACTGTTTATTTAATTAAAACTGCGACACGTCTGCTCGCTTTAAGGCCCGCGAGCGAAGAGGAGGGGAAGAGGATCGATTCCGCTTCTCGATCGATTCCGCTTCTGGCTTTCGTACCGTACAGACGTATGTCATACGCTCGATCGCTTTCGCTGTCTATTTCTCGCTCTGTCGAGTCACTGTTTTTGTGAGGTCCGTCACATAGACGTGGTTTGCCCGCGGCTCCACTGGGGGATACCTAACGGTGCTAACGAACCCAGAAGAGTTCAACGCCTTTCTCAAGGCGGTTCCGCTCGTTGGGGAGCGTCGGACAGTGCCTTTTTCAAGGCGCTGAAGCACTCCCCCTTCCGCCGGTACGTCGGTAAACGGACCTTGGCCCCCTGGAGGGCACGCTCGAGAGGGTGAGGCGTTCCTCCTCGCCCTTGAGGCACTAGGTCCGGCTGCCTGCCACTGCCGGGGTTGACCCCCCTTCCCATCCCCCGTATTCCATCCCTTAGGGAGCGTATCCCGGGTCCGCCCGGTCCCTCCCGAAGGTCAGATAGGAGTAGGCTACACACCTTTACACATTGGTTAGGGCTCACTTCTCGACTCACCCCGACCTGTTTACTAACAGGGAGGGAAGTACACACCGCTACACCTCACGAGTTTCTTCCCGGCTCTTCTCGGAGGTGCGACTATCGAACCGGGAGTAAATTCACGTACCTACACAATGTCGGTCTTGGAGGAACTCCTGGCGTTCCTCAAAAACCGCGTACCCCGACGCTTTTGAGCGTTTTAACGCCCTCCGGGCGTCCCGCTCACGGGACAGCCGCCTCTCCCCCGACCCTCCTCCGTCTGAGGAGGGTTCCTGCCCGACCCGCGAGACCGATTCTCGGTCTCGCTCTAACACGCGCTCCCGGTCACGTCCCCCTCCCGCTTTCGCGGCCTAGAGACGGCTCGTCCGTCTCGCTCTCGCCCGCGCCCGTCTCTCGGCCTTCAGCCGAAGACGGAATGGACTACCAGTCCGCTTCCGAATCCGCCGAGTCCGGTGACGACTTCGTCACCGTGACCAAAAAGGCGAAGCGCCCGCGCAAGTCGCGCAAGTCCCCGCCGCCCCCGCCCCCTGCAAAGGTCGTTAAGACCAATGCAGGCGCGGCTAAACCGGCGCAGTCCCAGTCCTCTGGGACTCCCGCCCCTCCCCGCCCTTCCGGCAAAGTACCGCCGGTATTCATACAGGACAAGTCGTCCTGGAATACCGTCTCCTCCGCGATCAAAGAGCGGAAAATTTGTGAGTTTTCCCACGCCAGGGCTTGTGCCGTTGGCATCAAGGTCCTGGTACCATCTCCGATGGACCACCGCGCCCTCACAAAATTTTTGGACGCCGAGAAGATCGGCTTCCACACCTACCCTCTCCAAGAGGAAAGGGAACTGCGGGTAGTAATCCGCGGTCTCCCTAAGGAGATGGACACCGGGTCCATCCTCCTCGACCTCCAGGCGCAGGGGTACCCCGCCAAACAGGTGCACCGCCTGTACAAGGCCTGCTCCCGCGAGGCCTACGACATGGTCCAGGTAGTCCTGGACCACTCCTCAGAAGCCAAGGCCGTCTTCAATGTGAAGACGGTATGCTTTATGTCCGGCCTGAAGGTCGAACCCCCGCGTAAGCGAGGGGCTCCCGGGCAGTGTCACCGCTGCCAACTCTACGGGCATTCCGCCCGTAATTGCCACGCCCGCCCGAGGTGCGTCAAGTGCCTCGGGTATCACGGCACAGCCGACTGTGTCCGTGACAAGGCGACGGCCACCACCCCTCCCGGCTGCGTATTGTGCGGCGGTCTGGGACACCCCGCGAACTATCGCGGATGCCCCAGGGCCCCGCGCGTCCAGCCACGCGCCTCCGCCCCTGTCGCCCCTAGGACGGCGCACGCGTCTTCTACGCGTGCGTTTGTAGCGCCTTCGGAGTTCCCCGAACTCCGCCCATGCAGGCCTAATGCATGGGCCAAGCCCTTGGGCTCCCCCAAGGCAACGCCCCCCGCACCCGCGTCACCGCCCCCCCAGTCGGGGGCCGTCCCGCGCGCATCCCCTGCCACTAAGGCAACCGCCCCTAAGGCGACTGTCCCCAAGGCGTCCGCCCCTAAGGCGATCGCCCCAAAAACTGCCGCCCCTAAGGCCCCTACGGCCCCGACCCCCGACGGCGTGCACAAACGTGCAGCCAATCTCGCCGCTGTCGCCTCCTTTATGGGAGGTATCGACTTCGACGAGCTAAGCGTCGTCGCGGAGAAACTCCGCGCCTCTAACGGCAACTTCATTCTGAGGATGGCCGTCCTCGCAGAGCACTCAGAGTTCTGCGCGTCCATTACTTACTCCGTTCCATCTTAAATGGATATCACAACTTCTAGGAAGAAACCACGGTCGATTTCCGTAGCATTTTTCAATGCGGACGGCCTCAAATCGCAGAGGG
Source organism: Anania hortulata (assembly GCA_963576865.1). Taxonomy (NCBI): domain Eukaryota; kingdom Metazoa; phylum Arthropoda; class Insecta; order Lepidoptera; family Crambidae; genus Anania; species Anania hortulata. The sequence continues at coordinate 16,034,466 of OY756395.1, read as the reverse complement.
ATGAGGTTGCCCTCTTCCTTACCGAACACCAGGTCGACATCCTCCTGGTGCAAGAGTCCCTTTTAAAACCTTCAATTCGCAGTCCTCGGATTGCGAATTACAATCTCGTTAGAAACGACAGACCCACACGTGGCGGCGGAACGCTTATTTATTATAAGCGCTCTCTGCACTGCGCCCCCGTTGATCCTCCGCCCCTGACCGACATGGAAGTCTCGCTTTGTAGGCTTGGCATGACCGGTCATCAATCTATACTCATCGCTTCGGTGTATATCTCACCCCTCAAAGCTCCCCTAAGGAGCGACTTCGAGGCACTCTTCGCTATGAACGACGCCGTCATTTTGGGCGGCGACTTTAATAGCAAAAACACTCAGTGGGGCTGCTTATGTACTACCCGAAACGGGACGGACTTGAGCACGCTTGCTGAGGAACTCAATTTTGACGTTATACCGCCCCTGTCTCCGACACACTACCCGTATAACGTCAACCACCGCCCCGACATTCTCGATATGGCTATTCTAAAGAACGTAGGCTTACGTCTATGCTCGATAGAAGTCTTTCACGCCCTCACATCCGATCACCGCCCGGTGGTGGTCCAACTCGGCTCTCCTGAGTCCTCCCCTGAAATGAGAACAGTGGTAGACTGGAACAAACTCAAGTGCAAACTTGAGAACTGTGACAGTCCCCAGCTGTCCTCGATCCCCGATGACATAACCTCGCCTAACGAGGCTATTCATGCGATCGACGCACTCACTAGCCACATCTCGGTCGCCATAGGCGATTCGTCTAGGCAGGTGCCTGCGATGGGTGACCATCGTTTCAGGCTGCCTGACGACGCGCGAGAACTACTGAGAGCTAAGAACGCGGCTACTAGAGCCTACGACGCTTATCCCACTGAGGAAAATCGGAGAAGCTTACGCAGCTTGCAGCGCGCTGTCAAGAAGCGTATTGCGGAGCTCCGAAATAATCGGTGGGACGATCTGCTAAAAGAGATCTCGCCATCTCACCAAGCTTATTGGAAGTTAGCGAGGTCCTTTAAGTCGGATGAAACAGCGTCTATGCCCCCCCTGACTCGTCCCGATCAATCTTTAGCGTTTGACGACGACGACAAAGCCGAATGTATGGCTGACAGTTTCGAGGCGCAGTGCGCCCCTAGTACTCTCCCCGTAGACCCCGTCCACCTCCATACGGTGGACGCCGAGGTCGACCACAGCTCGTCACTCCCACCCACCGCCCCCCCTCTCTCCCCTACTAGTGTGGACGAGGTACAGGCGATAATTAAAGGGTTCCGTCCCAACAAGGCCCCCGGCCCGGACCGTATCTCTAACAGAGTTTTACGCGCCCTCCCCGCACAGCTTCTCTGTCTGTTGGTGTCTATCATCAACACCGCCATGGCGCACTGCATCTTTCCCGCTGCGTGGAAGGAGGCAGAGGTCATAGGCATCCCTAAACCGGGTAAAAACCGGTCAGACCCCACCAGTTACAGGCCCATCAGTCTCCTAAAGACCATGGGCAAGTTATACGAACGAGTATTAGTTTCCCGACTAAAAGATTATATTTTCTCTAATAATCTTTTAATTAATGAGCAGTTTGGCTTCAGAGCCACTCACTCTTGCGTCCACCAGGTGCACCGCTTAACGGAACACATTCTGGACGGACTCAACAACTCTATAGAGACGGGAGCGCTATTCTTCGACGTGGCGAAAGCGTTCGATAAAGTCTGGCACAATGGCTTGATTTACAAGCTATACCAACTTGGTGTGCCAGATAGGCTCGTACTCATCTTGCGAGACTTCTTATCGAATCGTACTTTCCGCTACCGCGTCGATGGCACCCGCTCGTCCCCCCGCCCCGTCCGCGCCGGCGTCCCGCAGGGATCGGTGCTATCGCCGTTACTATTTTCGATCTATGTCAACGACATACCCAAGACGCCGGACGCGGAGTTAGCCCTATTCGCGGATGATACCGCTCTCTATCGCTCAGGATACAACCGTCGTTACATCACGATAGCGCTACAGCGCGCCGCTGATGCTCTCGGCGAGTGGTTCAGGAAGTGGCGTGTGGAGGTGAACCCCGAGAAAAGTGCAGTAGTGTACTTTACTCGAGGTCGCTTCAAAACGCGGCCTTCCAAACAACCCCGCTGCAAGAAAGTCCGTTTTAACGTCACCTTATTTGGCCGACCGATCCCCTGGGTGAGGGAGGTCAAATATCTAGGTGTCACTCTCGACCATCGGTTATCGTTTGTACCCCACATTACGCGCGTTCTCAATCGAGCGAAGTTCTATGCCCACCGACTATACCACCTTGTCGGTAGCAAGAGTAAAATTTCGCTTAGAAATAAGTTGACAATTTACAAAACTTGCATCCGCCCCGTGATGACATACGCCAGTCCGGTGTTTGCTCACGCTTCTTCAAACAGCATTAAGAAAATGCAAAGTTTCCAAAACAATTTCTTGCTGAGAGCCTCGGGTCAACCGTGGTTCGTACGCCGCAAGAATCTCCATAAAGATTTCGACATGCCCTCAGTAGCCCAATATATGAAAGAAGCGTCTGAGCGCTTCTTTGATAAGGCAAAAAACCACTCCAATCCGCTCATAGTCAAAGCCGCCACGTACACGCCCCAGGAGGATGTCGCTGCCCGACTCCGTCGGCCTCGGCACGTTTTGGACGACCCTGACGATTCCTACACCGCGTACTGTAGAACAACAGCCAACACCGCCTTAAGCACTTCAAGTACTGCACAACATTTTAGTTCGCATCACCGCACCCGCCGAAGGGTGCGAGGTCCCGTATTTCATTTCGGCCGACACAGACATGTGCCTGGCCGTTTTTCCCCTGCCCACCCTACGGACGACGGCCCAAGCCGAGGTCCGAGCCTATAGAGGCGCCCTTGAGGCCAGAGTCCGACTCACCCCCAGATCGGGCCCGCTAGAAAGGAGCCCGGCAGCGGTCCGGCCTGTTTCGGCAGTTCCGGTCCCGTCGGCGCCACCACGGGTCGGGTCGGGTCGGGTTAGCCGCTTGGTAGGGTGCCTTTTGCACTCCACATTGGCCCGATCACGCCTGCTAGTATGGGACTCGACACGTACGAGTCTGAGGCTTCGCTGCGCGAAGCCTCACACTCGGCCGGGTCGGGCGACCGCTAGCGGGGCGGACCTAGGCCGTGCGCCTTCAGCGCACGCCACAACTGCCCGGGTTAAGCTGGCGAATGTCTTCCTCAAAGACACTCAGCGATAGGTCCGTCCATAAAAAAAAAAAAAAAAAAAGGAGGGGAAGAAGAAGGAAGGAAGGGGAAGAGGAAGAAGAAGAAGAGGGGATTGATAAAACCTACGTTATCCGCCATTTTGTAGCGGCCGCCATCTTGGATTTAAATTTTTTATAGTATATTGTATTCTGCTTATTGAGCCCTTTCATTTGATACCCATATTGATGGGATTGATAAAACCTACGTTATCCGCCATTTTGTAGCGGCCGCCATCTTGGATTTCAATTTTTTATAGTATATTGTATTCTGCTTGTTGAGCCCTTTCATTTGATACCCATATTGATGGGATTAATAAAACATAAATTATCCGCCATTTTGTAGCGGCGGCCATCTTGAATTTATAATAATAATGAATAAACATAATTGTATTGTCACCAAAATCCAAAGTATATACAAAATTTCAGATTAATCGGTTGACAAGAAGAGGGTGAAATTTGAATTACTAAATTTGACCCAAGAATAAAACAAACGGGGTGAGCTAAATAAAACCGTTTAAAAAATAGAACTCGGCTTTCATTGGGGTGTTGCCTTTTACGAGTAGATATCATGACGCTGTCTCACTCTACTATAGCTTTCGCTCGCACCTCGCTCCGTCCTTGTCGTGACTCGGACCTCTCTTTCTTAACGAGGGCTACGCGCGGTAGTCACTGTTTGGGAGCGGGGAAATCTTATATAAGTAGTGCCAAAACAGGCCAGATCACTGTACTGAACACAGTCCAGTCATTAGTATACAGTCCACTCAAGAACTCAGGAACAGCAAAAAATAGCAGACTAGTCCAGGAACACCTTCAAACTGAGAACATAGTGCAGGAAGACCAACACATAGGAAAAATAGACAGCTTTAGGAAAGATTGCCAAATTGGAACCTCCTAACCTGTTTCATTTCAACACGTCCTCCTCGTACAACATAGAATTCTCAACATAACCGAGCGATCAGTAACAACATAGAAGTCTAGGCGCAATCCAGCGATAGGTGCACAAGGGATAGTTGCCCTCATAGAACATCCCGCACAATTATGGTTGACCACCATTCATGATGTGATATATTTTTTTTATAATATCTCTTACAGGTCCATTGCAGGATGCTATTACAGATAGACAGATGCCGATGGCTGTGGATGAGCACCAGTCATCTACAAGAGAGTGTGATCCTACTATAAGTATGTGTACTTACAAATATATTTTACGGTTCATATAATTTGTTATTTTTCTTAAGAGTATGCATAATACTATATTAGTAAAACGTTTGTATGTATTTCCATTATTAAGTTGTACTAAAAAACGATAAAAAACACAATTCTTGTACTACCACTTAATTTCTCCCTATTTTTACTGTTAGTGTAGTGTGTATAGTGGCATAGTAATTTAATTACACACTGTGAAATTACAAGAGTCTACCTATTACAGTTTAAAAGATACAGCGCTGTGACAGACAGATGGACAGCCTGTACTCCGGTATAAAAAATATTTTACTTTTAGGAGTATTACATGATGCAACCAGTGCTACAGCAGTGCCTTTAGCTATGGCTGAGCAGCAGCCATCTACAAGTAAAAAGACATACAGTGGTCCTAAAACAAGTAAGAATTTTAAGTGAGACTTTAAATTATAAAAATGAGGTACTTTATGTGTGAATATTATCGTCGGCTTTTCGGTTTTTTGAAGTTTTTTTTTTTAAAGATTTACTTAATATAACTATGTTTAGTGATAAATCATAATAAAAGAGTGCAAACAAAAGTTAACTGCTGAACACCGATGTCATCTACTTTTCCACCCTTAGGGTTGTTTTTTTAATACTATCTGCCAGGGATCGGAAACCGGTTAAGGCGGTTAATTTACTATGGAACCTTAACCGGAATAATAAAGGTTTTCGCTAAATTAAATATTATATACTCCAAATACCGACTTAAAAACTATGGCAAATTAAGTTTTATGGTCAAATCTTTACAACTACTATAAACTATTAGAAATGGGTCTTATACATTCTGAAATAAATATTAACCGGTTTCGATCCTTGCTATATCTGTGAAGTATAACTTTTTTTACTAGCTATTCAATAAAAACGAATCATCGAAATCAGTCAACGTAGTAGTGAATGATCGTTAAACATACATAAAAAAAGATTCCGACGAATTGAGAACCTCTTACTTGTTTGAGTTGGTTTAAAAGAAATATAATGTACCTGTTATTACAAAGTAATGAGAACTGCAAAAAACTGGAATAATAAATTATATTTATTTCTATTTAGGTGTGCTACATGCAACCAGTACTAGACCATTGCCTGTAGATAGTAATAAGCAGCAGGTGTCTACTTTGTCTACCTCTTGTAAGAATACATACAGTGGTCCAAACATAAGTAAGTCACATATTATTATTACTTGTATATTATAATAAGTTCTGCACCCAATTTGAAAGGAACATAAAGTTGACCTAACTTTGAGTCTCCATAAGTTAGAAAAACTTCAATAGATCTATTTAATCGTAGTTTAGAAATAAGATTAGTGTTGATCTTTATAGTACACAATATAAATAAAATGATTATCACTTTTAATAAATAGTAAAGTAAGTTTTTTATTTTTTACCATGCATTAGTGTTTATGGTCTCAGGAATATTTAAAAAATATAAACAGCCTATAGCGTTAGCTTTTGTACAGGCACCACAATATCAGAGAGCTTAAAGAATCAGTTAAAAATAACTGTGAAAAAAGTTTTAGAAACGGGACTAAAAGTAGTATCTACCAACCACATGTGACCAAGGTTCTACCAACATGGCAGCAATCAGTTCCCTTATAAATGACACACAAATTGAATATTTAAAAAATAAAGAATTTAAAGGGGGATTCTTTAAAATTGATGAAAATCAGATATACCCTATTTATGATATAATATAATAGAGGGAATTAGAAACAATCTTATTACAAAAAAAATGATTTTTTTCAAGATGGAATAAAGCGCACTGCGAAGTGGGCACACTTAGAGGCTCTTTACAAAAAGGGGCCAGGTTATAAGGGTATGAGGTTGGTACCAAAACTTACAGCCAGTCATGTTATACCTCATTTAATACCAAAAATGAAAGTGAAATACAGCACTCAAGTGTTTAGCAGAACCGTTAGTGTTGCTATGGGATACACTGCAGTAGTTTTTTTATTATATTAGACAACATCCCATACATTGCTCTGATCCTATGGTTAGTAGCCAAAGTACTTGTGTTACAGAAATCAGAAACAACGACGGCACCACAATACACAGACCCGAGACAGTATAGAAAAGTTATTTTTGTACATTGACCGACCGGGAATCGAACTCGGGACCTCAGCTCAGAGATAGTCCAAGACCAAGTTCGGTATGCTCGTCTCGGCTACGGAGGTAGTCAATATTGATTTCATCATACTGGTTTTATTTTACATAAGTTCCCAAAGATATAAAACTAAACTTAACTATCATCTTTTTTAGGAACGGGCAGGATCGCACGTGAGAGCCAGGACACAGCTGAGCTTTTGCTATTTTTCGACAAATTGTTTGACTCCGTCAATGGTAACTTTGACAAGATTGAAAAAGGGAAGGTCTACAGATCAGCGGTGTCGCCAAAATCGCCACACCATAACTTATGGCATAAAAGTCTGCCAATTTTAAAAACTATGAGGTTTGTTGGTGGAGCACGAGCAGGGGTGGTCCCATCTATTTCGAGCTGGATTAAAACTATTCAAGCATTCCAGCAAATAACAAAAACATTACACTCAATTGGACTTCAGTCACTGCTGCTGCGCAATTTCAACCAAGACCCATTAGAAAATTATTTCGGTTCTATAAGGGCTCATGGGCACCGGAATGTAATATCCACTGTACCGGCTTTTGAAGCATCGTCAAAGCGCTTTTAGTTAATAATATGGTTTCGCCCCAATCAATTGGGGCTAATTGCGAAAGCGACGATGGCTACTGCCTACAAAATTTAACATATTTTTCAACCGACTTCAAAAAAGGAGGAGGTTCTCAATTCGACTGTGTTTTTTTTTTTTTTTTGTATGTTTGTTATGCGATTACTCCGCCAATTATGAATCGATTTTAATGATTCTTTTTTTGTTTGATAGATCATACTTCAGAGGTGGTCCCATATAAATTTTATCGAAATTGATTTAGAACTTTTTGAGAAAATCAACAAATATATACCCAGATAATATTTTGGTTGTGGTTCTTGTTACCTATCTTCGACAAATATGAGCCGATTTTGATGATTTTTGTTTTATTGAATAGCTTATACTTCAAAGATAATACGATAAAAGTTTGCAAAATAAAAATCACCCCTAAGGGTAGGAAAATAGGGGATGAAATCGGTGTTCAGCAGTTAGATTAGGATTTATCACAAAAAATTGATAAAATAAGTAAATTTTATTTAAAAAAATAAAACCGACTTCAAAACACTAAAATGCTAAAAATAATCCTAACACTTAAGTACCTAATCAGTTACTTTTGGAGTCGGTGCAAACAAAAACATTGAATCTCTCATCGGCTGGCACCGACTCCAAAAGTAACTGATTAGGTACTTAAGTGTTAGGATTATTTTTAGCATTTTAGTGTTTTGAAGTCGGTTTTATTTTTTTAGTAAAATTTTTTTCTAAAAATATCGCTAAAAATAACCTGAAAATATAATTTTAAATTTAGAACACCTCGAGTTTGAGTTAACAAATTAATGTTGATAATTTATTAAAAAGCCATGATCCATTAGATCTTGAAAAATGCGCAGCAGCTGCATATTGCAGTGGCTGGATAATACAGTCTATTTATATAAGTATTGAAAACTGTCAACAACGCAAAGAAGATTCTTCTTTGCATTGTTGACAGTTCAAAGAGTTTTCTTTCCTATCCCAGTAAATATTTGCTGGAATGCTTATTGCACATAGAAGAGATCACATTAGGAATTTTAAAAATAAATAGTGAAATGTTGCAAATTTTCCAATATACAGGATGTAACGAAAAGGTGAAATAAAACTTTAAGGGGTTATTCTACGGCTAAATTACATCAAATTTTTCTATGGGACCAACATCGAAATCGCAAAAAAAAAAAAAACACTTTCCTATACTAAAACGCGACCAGCTGGCATCAGTTTGTATGGAAACGTCAATTTTTTTTGAGATTTCAATGTTGGTCCCATAGAAAAAGTTGATGTAATTTAGCCGTAGAATAACCCCTTAAAGTTTTATTTCACCTTTTCGTTACACTCTGTATAGCACTCTCGTTCAAATTAATTTTACAAAATGTGAACATCACAATGAAAAAGTTAAAAAACTTATATTAAATAAAGGAATAACTTTAATTTTAAATGACTGGTGTAAAGAAGTAACTTATGTTTTAAGTGGAAAAAGCACTGTTTATGATGAAAGCGACCCTATTAAACCGTCAGCGCATCAATATTTTGTAACACACAAGGCAATAAATAAATTGTTAACTTTTTTCTTTTCCTCATGTCCGATTGTTTATAATTTTATTTTGCTAGATTTTGTTTTTTCATGTTGGATAATTAAAATGCAATGATGCTTTTAATAATTGAAATTGAAACAAAAAACTAACAAAATGTAAATCTGTATTATAATGTTTATGGGGGATCGTTCAGTGCAGCCTGCAAAATTCAATATTTCTATTGTTTTTTTTTTAAATAGCGACTGTTTTGCGGTGGATAATGTGATGCGGGGCTGCAATAATTTTTACTGAAAAGCCAGCCACATTATCAGTCTGCAGCGTAAAACCATCGCTATTTGAAAAAAAAAACAATAGAAATATTGAATTTTGCAGGCTGCATTGAACGACCTCGACAAAGATAAGAACTATTAATCACATCATTTTATCCTGTCCGAGATATGACCGTTCCGCGTTCTATGCTGAACTTATATCCCTTCAGATTCCCTTCCCTACATCTATTATTTCTTTGCTATGTACTAATGATCTCCTTGTATATAATTGTTTAGCCTCTTATCAATTTTAATAATATTAAATTATAATTCTGTTAGGACATTGTATTGTATATACTTTGTATATATCATTTTTGTTTTTCACAGATTCATAAAATGTATCTTGTAATATGAACTAGTTATTTTACCATTCCCTAACCTCCTGATCCTTGTAACTCTTCTATTCCAAATTCCGTAAATAGGCCTCAAATCTTTTCCCGATTCTCCGTTTTTTACTCGACACTGGTAGTGGGCAATCCGCCCGTAGCCATTCTGACAGTCAGTTGCACTGTCAAAAAAAAAAAGATATGAATCCTGGTTCTACCCTGGTTCTAACAGAAAAAAAATTAAGTAGTACTGGGGTTGGGATCTAGATGGTGCCACTACGCATTGAAATTCGGAGACGGCTATCTATACTTTAGTACGTACATATTCTTATCTATGCAGCGAGCGTAGTGAGCGTGCCGCGGCAGCGGCCGCCGAGCGCATAATTATAAACTAAGGATACATTCTAAGGATATATAAAGATGAAGGATTAATTAACCCAGTAAAAATTTAGTACCTATTTACATGAAATGATTATTATATGAGATAAAAGTTTGATAAATATTGATTATATTTATGCATTAAGATTAGATAAAACAACAAAATCATCAAATGACTATTATTAAAAGAAAACACTTAGGGTGTTTTCTTTTTGAAAATAAAAAAAATGGCAAATATTTACAATGTTTTCTTTTCTGCACTACATTATACCAATTGAATATTCGATAAAATACATGTTATACCACCTGAACAATACATCAATTGAACATTATACTTTTTGATCAATAGCGCAAATGTTATTATCGCAAATAAATATTCGATGAACTGAAAATTATGTTAATCAATATTATACAAAGTGATTATTTTCTTAAACGTTGTTCGTATTAGTAACATTACATCAACAGTTGTTATACCAAACAAGGGTAAACCATTCCATTACTTTAGTTTTTATCATTGGCACATCAGTAATACCCACTATTTAGATTTTAAGACGACAAAACAAACCTATATCATCGTGATGTCATCCTCTAGAATTGTCAAGTCATTCTCTTTGTCAACAACTGATACACATACCATCACGTAGTTCTACCTGATCAGTGATGTCATCCTCTAGAATTGTCAAGTCATTCTCTTTGTCAACAACTGATACACATACCATCTTTCGGAAAAACATGCAAAAAATCTCTAAGAATCGGCGAACATGGCAAGTGGGGACACCCAAAGTTTGCCCCAGCATATGACCTACTCTAAATCTAGGGTGCCTATCGTAGGCTCCCTAATCGACTACATCGATACCAGCTTGGAGTACCTCAGGCGTAAGACCTTCGCTCGCGCCGAGAACCTCCATGCCAAGGCATCGAGAGCGACCCTGTCGGCTACCTTCATGGCGGCGGTGTGTCTCATCATGGGCCTCACTTGCAACGTCAAAATTGAAGTCGTCAAGTTCGATGAGGAGCCGTTGCCTAACGATCTCCACTTTATGCTGATGAGCAAAGATGACAAGCTGTATATTGATGATATTGATGTTTCCAGTGAGTACTACTACTGTTTGAGTTCATTAGATAACAGGAATAACTATGTTTAATATTTTTTTGTGATTTTAGGAATTATGTGGTGTTTGGAAGCGTCTGACACATTGGTCGTACTAATTAGCTGCCTCTTGATTTGGAATTCACCAAATGTGGTTAGGTTTTTTAGTTATGTGTAAAATGAAAAAATTGAATGTGAGATACGAAACTAATTTTCATTACATAAGTATACTTAGGTAGGTATTTAAGTATCGAAAATGTTGTGCAATCTTTATCATGTTCTTTAATAGTCAAGCTCAAGATCGTCGGTAAATAAATATTATAAAAATCAATACTGTCTTCTATCAACTTTTATATTTGAAAAACATTCTCATAAAACCATGACAATATAATAATTATTATAAATATCAGACTTTTACCACTGCTTTACCGATATTTTCTCCAGCTAACATTCCTATGAAGGCGTCGTACAATTTGTCAAAACCTTCGGTAACGTGCTCTCTGGCTTTTAATTGTCCACTCTTGACCCATTTAATTAGATCGGTGAACGCTTCATCCCATTTTCCGTCCCATTGCCACACACCAAAACCTTCTACTTTCAATTGCTTGGCCACCAAAGAATACTGAATAATAGTCGCCTTGGACATCTTGCTGGGATCGTCATTGTACGAGCTGATGCTCCCACAAACGGATACCCTGCCGCCAATATTCATCTGGCTCATAATAATGCTGCTGATCTCTCCTCCGACATTGTCGAAGTAACAGTCAACACCTTTCGGCGCGGCTTCCTGGAGAGCCTTAAGAACATTAACTGTTTTGTAGTTGAATGCTTTGTCAAAACCAAGTTCCTTCTCCAGCCATTGCACCTTGTCGTCGGAACCGGCGAAGCCGATCACTTTACAACCCTTAATCTTCGCAATCTGTCCTACAATGGAGCCAACAGCACCAGCTGCACCAGTAACGACAACTGTTTCTCCTGCTTTCGGTTTGCAGATCTCCAAAAATCCGAAGTACGCAGACGCTCCTGGCATGCCAATTGCACCTACTCCTAATGATGGCGACAAGCCGTGTAGGTCAGGAAGTTTATAGACCTTATCGTATATATCGGTCGTTTTCAGATTAGGGTTCAAAATGGTGTAGTCGCGCCAACCTCGAAAAGACACTATTCTCGTACCAAGTGGATAGTCAGAATGCTTGCTCTCAGTGACAACCGCGACTTGGTAGCTGAACCTCTGATCGTATGGCACTGGGGTTATAAAATTGAAAACACGCTGGCATGGGTCTACGCTGATCCACTCCGCTTTGACGAGGATCTCGCCATCTTTGAGTGGGGGCAACTCCTGTTCCACGAGCTCAAAGTCATTCTTCTTAGGAACACCTTGGAATTCATTCTTTACAACGTACTTCTTTGCTTTAACCATTATTCTGACTCAGCACTGTAAATATGACAAATGCTTATTATTATTGTTAAGTACTTATAAAAAAGTTATCTAGCCATTGTGAGTAAAGTAAATCAGCAGTATGAGTAAGGAAATGTGCTGATTCATCATCATTATTTTACCCATAGGACGTCCACTGCTGAACATAGGCCTCCCACAGTGACTTCCATTGATTAACGCTTTATAATACGTAATGTTCGTCTGTTTATTTAGATGCTTTAGCAGTAAACCTTTAAACGATAAAAAATATTTGCGTTATTGTAAACAAAAAAACTGGCCGTTAATAAATTCCCTTACCTAATTTATTAAAAGAAGTCGCAACTAAAAAGGCTTGTAATCTTAAAATTAATATTGTCAAAAAGTTAAAGTGAAAAGTTAAGTTATGGGACAAATAGCCTCATTTTGGTTCTTTTCATTTTCAGTGCACTACGAATTAAGTTATACTAAGTAGGTAGGTAGTAAGAAGGTAATTGAATTTTTTGAGTTTACTAGAATTCCGTTTTTATCTTAATGTTACTGACTATAATGTTTTATAATTACGGGAATAAGGCTTATGTTAGCTACCAAGGTAGATAAGCAAACGCTAACCAAGTAGGTACCTTACCAGCCAAACTTAGTATAATTGCACCTACGTTATGGCTGGCTGCAGGCAGCCTGCTACTGCAGGTGCAGTTAAACTCTCAATGGGTAATTTAATCTTTACTTTTCCTACAAACGAAGACTGACTTTCACTTTTTTGAGTCAATGGGATTTTTTTTTCTGAATAAACTTACCGATAGATAACGAATTTAAGTAAATAAAAAAATATAAAAAGCAGTGTCTGTCCTACCTTGTTTTAATCCCAAAAGCAACACGTTATCAACTTGTTTGAAATTTGTTGTGTGGTTACTAAAATAGCAGAACCGGCGATCGGCCGGCACAAGGATGAGATAATAATGCTGGCGTTTGCCGTACGTGCATGTACTTATATACGCCTGCGTTTCGCCTCTAGGTACTTACTCTTGCACACAAAATAAATATTTGACAGACTATATGACAGAGCAATATTCCAAATAACTTCTGATGATTGATGATTAGATTAAGATGTTTCTCGATATCTACATAAAAAAGCTATGTACATAACAATGATATTTTTTACACTATTAAATTTAATTTAAACGTTTCCGGTCATGAGAGGCAGATCGAGCAAGTATTTTTAGTCATATGCCTAATGCCTACTAAACTAAGAATAAAGACTTCTTGGAAGGTTGAAGTTATAATTTTTTTTGAAACTTGATATTTTATTTGATGATTTGGTCACATGAAACTAAATTAAAGGTAAGTAATCTATTTAAATATTTTTATCATTACTTACAAAGAGCGGCTCGACTAATTTGGCCGTGTTCTTTACTAGGTTTTTATGAATGTTTTTTAATACATCACCTAAAGTGCTGTTTTTATGGGAATTTTTCCACTACACGGCGCAAATATCTTTGGATAGCCACCTAAATGACTTTGAACAATATCGTCTGCCGGGACTAGCGTTTGTTTTGTTCACGAAAATGTTTGAGTAGATTAACCTGCCGTTGTCTGTACATTTAAGTAATAATGGTTAAGTAGATTAAATTTTTACACTTGACTGTACCGTATCGTAACGACAAAAATATCTGTCTACCCTAATTTATTTCGTAAAATTTAATAGCACAGATATTTTAATTAATTAATTAATTTAATAGCAATATTGGTATTAGACAAATATAATTTACTTCCATTTATCACACTACCGACTGCTTTATGTTTATTGTACGTATTGTAATATGTACACACAATTCAAAAGAGGCTGACAATAGTGACCGAGTTTCTTGCGCTGCTTCTTCTTGGCACTAGCCCACAATATTGTCCCGCAGCAGTGGCCTACCACTGAAAATAAAAATATTGGGACGTGTAAAAGAGCTTAGTTTAGGCCTATTTACAGAAATAAATTGGTTTTATTGGTGGGTAATATCGGTTTAACTATATAACGATATTTAACATCGGATTTTGAAACATACCGCGTGGGGAAGGCCGTAAAGAATACACTTCTCCATCGCCAACAGGAGGCGTGTCGTAAGAGGCGACTAATTTCTGTAGTATGAGACGAGCAGTAAAGAATTATCAATAATTTTCAAACAAACTTTCGTTCATACACACTTAAACTAGGCTTACGACTGGCTGCCTAAAATTAAAGTAAAGTTTCTGGCTGTGGTTCTGAATCGAGTCTAAAATATATTTTTTTAAAAAACAGTCCGAACCGCGTCCTCTAGGTAGACAAAAAAAGACTATTATTTATCTATTAAACTGTAATTATTTTAGTAACAACATCTATCAAACTCATTTTATACAACGTTCTTTATATTTAATTTTATTATAATTATTACTTTTCAAATAACATATATTATTGTTACACATAGCTATAGTTAGGTATGCTTAAGGCAAATTGAAATATAATTTTATAATCTTTACCTATACCTACTTCTTTTATCACATTATCCAAGTCTTCGACGATATTATATAAAATTGCTACCGTTAATGTGATTAATTCTGTGTCAATTATCACTTTGTCTAAATTGAGTAGAAATTATAAATAGTATTTCTTTATCGTATAGTTGCTATTTTGACTTTTGTTACTGTTTTTGTTAAGTTTTCGTTATTGTTTTGCTATTATTTGGTAAAATGCCAAAAAAAGGAAAAAAAACGCGTCAAAATACTGTATACGGCACTCTGGCAGGAGAACATTGCAGTATATCTTATTTAAAATAAGTTCATTTTAATAAAATTTTCAAAAATAATCGGTTGGATTTCGTTAGGTTACATCACTATTTGTGTCAACAGGGAAGTCACGTGATGTGTCATAAGTTTCTTCTTATCTTGAAAAGGGTATAGTTACAAGGTTATCCATGAGTTAACAGGACACCCTGTATTGTTTCGGTTCCGTCGACTGTACAATAATGAAAAGCATTTTTGTATCTGTATAAATTATAATTTTAATAAAATTTAATAAATCTACATGTATACTTTCGTTTATAAAACAATACTTATAATAGTATCAGGTAAAATTGTACCAACAAATAAGCTACCGTAGCAAATAACAATAATTCCTAATAGTACTTACAATAGGTACAGACAACAGCACGTCAACCTACCACAAAACATTAAATTTTCTCAATCGATATTGATCTCTACGCGTCAGACATAAAGTTGAAAATCGGTTCAATGACCTTTAAATTTGTGGGTAGGTTGACCTGCCGTTGACTGTACCTACATCTCTAAAATTAACGTAACAATCAACCTTACTCTCATTTAACGAATCATTTTGATTAGTAATAATAAGGTATATCTATCATTATGATTTAAATCATCACAGAACAATATAGTTTCACTATAACAATTTTCTCGCTGACTTAAAGATAAAGACTTCATCATAAAGTTATCTACAAAGGTATATTCTTAGGCCACAGTAATCAGTAAACACAATAATTTCATTGTGCATCTTATGGTGCCTCCACACCGCAGTTATATTCTATATTTGTTAAAAGAGGATAGATAGATAGATACTCTTTATTGCACACCACACAAAAAAAACAGTACAGAGAAACAATAAATTTAGAATGGTACAATTTAGGCGGTCTTATCGCTAAGAGCGATCTCTTCCAGACAACCTTCAGGTAGAGGAAAGTTGGAAAAAAAACGTTATGAGGGGAAGGCGGTGAAGAGTTTAAAGTAATTTTATATTTAATATATCATTACATAATATATTAGATATTTATTACATAGATACTAAAAAATAAAATAATATACATACTAACACATTGTAATGTGTAATAAATAAATAAATAATGATCATACATAATATAAATACATATAAGTACTTACACTAATTAATAACCCTATTAATATGAATATGGATTTTGATACCAAAAGTGTTAGGAAAAGTAAAGAAAGAAGTAAATCAAAGAAAAACATAGGAGAAAACTAAAGTCCAAGGAGATATGTTTTAAGTCTAGTTTTGAAGATTTGTAGTGTTTCAGACTGCCGAATAGACATCGGTAAGGAGTTCCATAGGCGGATGGATTGCACAGTAAAGGACTGTGAATAGGTGTGTGAAGAATTTAGGGGAGAGGTAAGTCGGAGATTATTGGAAGACCGCATTTCGTGACCCAGGGCAGACTGCAAAAATTTAAAGCGCTCCTTTAGATATGGCGGTGACTTTGGATTGAATAATATAGAAAATAAAAAGGAATTAAAATATTTCATTAGACAGTTTAAATTCATAATTTTTCATATTTATTTAATTCTGAGTTTTTCGGCCCCCACTCCGAGGGTGCAGCAAACCCCTGATTTATTTGTGTTTTTGTTTTGTTAAACTCTTTCTTCTATATTTTTGACTATTCTAGAAATGGCTTATGTGGTCTATTTACATACTGCATTTCTATATGCGAATGCCTGTTAATAGCTGCTACGTTTATATGATAACTCTGTACTCATAGATTGTATCAATGCTGTTGGTGTTTCGAATAAAATAAAATAAAATAAAATATTATTTTTTACAAATGACCGTTCTCATAAGTTGCTGAATATTGATTTCGTTTGTAATATTTAACATTTTAAAAAAAAAGTTTGACTCGTCTCCGTTTGTTAGAACTAATACAATGGTATTAGTGCTATTACCAATGTTTAATAATGTTACATGAAAGCGGTCAGAATAACTTTTATATATTTACATGTCAAGTATATTTCTTTGTTATTTTCTTATTTAGATTAAAAATAAACATTGTAACGTTTTATTGTGTAAACATTCTGTTTGAATAACATATACTATTTGTTAAGAGGATATTTATTTTATTAGAAAATATAAAAATAATTAATTTACCGATGTCATGTAACAATATCAAATTCTTTTAGACATTAATCAATCAGAATCTACTTTGTATGTATAAAAAAAAAAACTTTGTTTGGTTTTAGATATTAATTTGTCGTTCGAATTTAAATTTCATTTTCATTTTTTTTTCAATGAACAAAAACATTATGCTATTTATATTACTTAATATAATTGTAATATGTAAGAAAAAAAAGTTAAAAAAAAACGGGGGAGGTGTAGTATGTGTAGCTCACTTCACCCCAATAGCGCCTAGTACATAAGTGTATGCACGCCTAATTATGACACATTATACTGGATCATTAGACAGAACAAGAGTGTTTCCTTCGTGCAACGGTCCCAACCTTACAGTTGCAGGAAGCTACTGGATGCAAACCCTGTAGTTATCAACAAATAAAACCTCGTCAAGTGTGAATCGGGCTCGAGCTGAATCCCGAACTATATGAAATAATAAATAAATATGCGCCAAACGACACTTACCCAGGGTCTCTCTCTCTCAGGAGACCCTTTATGATAAAACCCTTTTTCATTTATCAAAATATCAATCCCGCCGCCTCAATTCACGAAAAGTGTTTGACTTGTCAACTTCTAGTCTAAACTAGCAACTAAATCAGTCTTGGCGGGGCTCTAGTGGCTCTAGATCTGTATAGTCCTAGTAAAAATATCAATACTTACGCAATGGGTCCAGGTCCGAGTTCGATTCCCAATTTGGGTCAACTCGAAAACGAACTCTATCAATATGTCGGGCCTGGCTGGAACCTAGATGAGCTGGGAGACGCATCTGCTGGCAAAATCCAGTGTAGGTACGTTATACAAGAATGTTAATTCCTTACTTCGAGATGATGACCAAGGGCGTACCCAGCTTGTGGACCCACTGTAATTTCTTTTAGGTCGGATCCCCCTCGCTTGTTGTATCATACCTACACTCTACACGAAGACACCTACGCGAAACATACAGCAAACAAGTTCACATTGTCCAAGTCCAGTCAGAACAGACTCCCATGCGATTAGTATTGATTAGGATTCCCAGCGCGAGCGCAGAGGGCGCGAAATTTTTTGGGATTTTTAAAAAGAGTTCATTAAAGAAATAAGTAAGTATACTTAGTGGTGAAACGTATTATTTTAATGTAACGGGAAAAAAACTGCGAGCAAAGCGGGTGCGAAATTTTTTCAAGATATTAGGTATTTTTACACTAGAGGCCAACGGCGCGACGACTGCTTCGGCGACTGCGACATCAGCAGCGGCACGCAGAATGTATAAAAGCTAAGCAGTACAGTATTTTCATACATTTATGCCTCCACTCCACTTTTGCCATTTGAATTAAATAAATTAAGGATTAGGGTGTTGTTAAAACGATTTTGGTTCTAATTACCTGATTGGATTGTGCATAAAATTGCATATTTCAAATAAATAAAGATCAAAGGTATTGTGACACTAACTTTTAATTGTAAATATGCTTAATTTTAAACAAAAATCCGTTATGAACTAGCGCCATTTTTTGGAAAAACACAAAGGTTTTTTTGTTTTTTTGTTTTTGTAATAAAAATACATATTCTTGTACATTAAACGTCGATAAAAATATAAGTCTTATATTTTGGCATCTTTTTTTAGCAGATGATAAATTTAAATGAATGATTTAGTTGCTTGAAGTTGACAAGTCAGATGCGTCTCCCAGCTCATCTAGGTTCCAGCCAGGCCCGACATATTGATAGAGTTCGTTTTCGAGTTGACCCAAATTGGGAATCGAACTCGGACCTGGACCCATTGCGTAAGTATTGATATTTTTACTAGGACTATACAGATCTAGAGCCACTAGAGCCCCGCCAAGACTGATTTAGTTGCTAGTTTAGACTAGAAGTTGACAAGTCAAACACTTTTCGTGAATTGAGGCGGCGGGATTGATAATTTGATAAATGAAAAAGGGTTTTATCATAAAGGGTCTCCTGAGAGAGAGAGACCCTGGGTAAGTGTCGTTTGGCGCATATTTATTTATTATTTCATATAGTTCGGGATTCAGCTCGAGCCCGATTCACACTTGACGAGGTTTTATTTGTTGATAACTACAGGGTTTGCATCCAGTAGCTTCCTGCAACTGTAAGGTTGGGACCGTTGCACGAAGGAAACACTCTTGTTCTGTCTAATGATCCAGTATTATGTGTCTTAATTAGGCGTGCATACACTTATGTACTAGGCGCTATTGGGGTGAAGTGAGCTATACATACTACACCTCCCCCGTTTTTTTTTTACTTTTTTTTTCTAACATATTACAATTATATTAAGTAATATACATAAGCATAATGTTTTTGTTCATTGAAAAAAAAAAAATTAAATGAAATTTAAATTCGAACGACAAATTAATATCTAAAACCAAACAATGTTTTTTTTATACATACAAAGTAGTTTCTGATTGATTAATGCCTAAAAGAATTTGATATTGTTACATGACATTGGTAAATTAACTATGTTATAATTTTCTAATAAAATAAATATCCTCTTAACAAAATGTATATGTTATTCAAACATGTACATTTGTGTTTACACAATAAAATGTTACAATGTTTATTTTTAATCTAAATAAGAAAATAACAAAGAAATATTCTGGATTACTTGACATGTAAATATATAAAAGTAATTTTGACCGCTTTTATGTAACATTATTAAACATTGGTAATAGCACTAATACCATTGTATTTGTTCTAACAAACGGAGACGAGTCAAACTTTTTTTTTAATGTTAAATATTATAAACGAAATCAATATTCAGCAACTTAAAAAATAATATTTTATTTTATTTTATTTTATTCGAAACACCAACAGCATTGATACAATCTATGAGTACAGAGTTATCATATAAACGTAGCAGCTATTAACAGGCATTCGCATATAGAAATGCAGTATGTAAATAGACCACATAAGCCATTTCTAGAATAGTCAAAAATATAGAAGAAAGAGAAAAAAAAACAAAACAAAAACAAAAAAAAATCAGGGGTTTGCTGCACCCTCGGAGTGGGGGCCGAAAAACTCAGAATTAAATAAATATGAAAAAATATGAATTTAAACTGTCTAATGAAATATTTTAATATCACACAATGTTGTTTTACTATTGAAAGATAGGTTAGTACACACTAGCTAGTTATTTAGTAATCGCATATAGTAATAATTATCAAATAAAATACAAATTACCTACCTTTACCTTATGAAAAAAACAATAATTAATGAATTTTGTATACACTGATTCAGAAGGTTTTTTTTCTTTTTCCTCTTTTTTATAACTGTACTTCATTAAAAGAACAATAAATTCATCGAATTTGTAAAGAATGAAAATATATAATTAATAATAATAAAAATTGTGTAAATTATAAATTATTTGAAGTGGGTATCTAACAGTATGTAACAATATATTTAAAAAAAACTTAGTATGATAATTAAATCCTATAGGTACCCAAATCTGCTAGTATTAATATATAACAACACTAATGGTTTTTAGTAGATTACAAAAAAATATTTCCTTACTTTTCTTCTTCCTTCACTTTTTTGGCATGATTTCACATAATCTATATCTCAATAAAAAACACTTTTTCATGCTTTGCATTATTTTAATATTCATTTCGTCATTCCTCATTCATAAGTAGGCACATTTTTTTTGCTAGTCATTATTCGACACAGCATAGGTACTTTTTACCTCTTTTGGTAATACACATCATATCCTTTGGTACACAATGAATATCTTGGGCCGGCCCCATTTTTATTTCATTATTATTTATTTATCTGGTACAGTATTTATTTTATAGTCGACTTTTATAATAAGACATTTTAGTCCTTAACCATTTGCTATGCACTGCACTTATTAATTAACTAAGGGCATGTTTTAAGATCATAATTAATTTTGATCTCCAACTATTTTCACGGACAGAAACTCGTCTACACCATGATCAAATAAAGGATCTGTACCCTAGACTGTACCTTGTACCATTTTTTTTTTACTGTTAAACGGGCCATCTTTTAAGATCTTTTTGATCTCCAACGGTTTACACAGAGAAATCTCGTTTACACCATGATCAAACTGAAGGATTCGACACCGTTTTGTACCCCTTTTGTGCCCTACCTTTATTACATATTTGAAAGAAAGAAAAGACATTTATTATACATTGGACATCACACACAAACAGTAAAAGACACAATACATTATTTAAATTAAAAATAAAAAAATAAAATAAAAAAGGAGTAACAAAATAAATTTATAATAGAAAAAAGAGTAAACCAAGCGGTGCCACTATGTGCCTGTGATGTCCGGGATAATGGGACCTCACTCAGCTTGAGCCACGGCCTGAGTAGGCCGCGACGCTGGTTTTCAGTAGGCCCCGCTGAGTGAGGTACACGGACGGACAGCCGACGAAACTTAAATAAATAATATGCATATTAAATATAAAAAGAAATAAACTTAAAGAAAATAAACAGTACGTAAACTAATGAATAGAATAGAATAGACAATATTTCATTTCATCTTTCTTACACAACATTAAAACGTACTCGTAAATTCCAAACCTACATTAAAACATTACTACCTATATGGATTCTTCAGCATAAATGATTTTGTTTACTCTTGGGTGATCAGTCCAATCGCGTGACATAACATTTTTACTAAAGTATTCCCTGCTTCTAAAAATAATTCGAGACAACCATTCCAAATTATTCTTTAAACACATTCGTAAATCTATCTCTTTTCCTATCACATTTCCAACTATCCTAATAATTAATGATTCTTTTGGAATGTAACTAATGCACTCTATTGGTACAGCTATTTAATACATTCTTAACCATTATTTAAACAAACGTAAAACAGTAATGTGTTTCAATCGCAATCCATTCATCTGATATCAATAAACAACTCTTTCATTGTATGCTTTTTCCGTCAGTAATAAGTAATTGAATCACACAATAAATAAGCACATATTCGCTTGTTAAGTACCACACTGTCAAATTTAGCAAGTCATACACATATATGGCATTCCAAAAACATATCACTTCTAATATCAATATCAAAGAACATAGAAAATGTCGATACGCAAAACATCTTCTAGAATTCCAATAGTTGTTATTGTACGTTTAAATAATAGGAATCGTTTCAAATAACTTTCTGAGACTTGTCGGTAACCAAATATGCTGATGCGTTAACACGTGTCGTGAACTTGCGATCTATATTATGGTGCAATGAATATGACGATGAACTACCTGGTAACAATTAATAAGAACAATGTAATTTTTAAACATTTGAAAATACATAGATTTCAATAAATAATACTTCCGGTCCAATACAAAAGAAAAGTCGAAGTACTTTATGTGTCTAAAATAAAATACCATTTCACGATATAATATCAAAATAATTGCAATAATTTTTCGGACAATTTTGCTCATAAAATGCGAAATTGTTTATAAAGTCATTAATTTAATAAATTTAAATTGGTTTAACAAACATATAAACCGAATTCCTTGGTGGTGCTTATAGCTCAGTGGCAGCGCTCTTTGGTAGTGATTACCACAGTTAAGCCACCTACGCCGCGGTTGTGATTGGGTGCGTGACCATGCCAATCATATTTAGTAGCATATATCACAAGAATCTCCGTGCTTCGAAAGGCACGTTAAAAGTTGGTCCCGGTAATATCACTTGATACCAGTCGTGAAGCCTAGTAAGAGGCCTTATGGCGGTTTAATAACATCTGACAGTAAGATTACTGGCCTTACAACACCCCTCCACCAATGCGCACTGGGTCCGCGTATTGAAGTGTGGCCCAAACCACCTCATAGTTGAGGTGAGGCCTGACCTTGCAATGGGACGCCTACTTAAAGGCATCATACTTTATTTTGATTAATTCCTCAAATGTAACCTTGAACGATGTCTTCAGGTCCAACTCCTCCCTTCAGTAGTGGGCAAGCGCATCTTATCGTTCTTGCCGAGAACTCAACTAGGCGATTACACTCGCGTCAACAAATATTGGGCCTACTTGGTGGACGAGTTTCGCGCAGAACTTGCGGCGAGACAAAAGATTAACAATGACTTGGATAAATTACAGGTGTGTATTCTGTTTCTTATCGAGAAGACCGCAGGGCACATGCATCTCATCAACTTCATAGTTGATGCCTCACGCCAGGACTTGTCCTATTATAGGTATATTGATATTGTTTAAACTCTAATAACAACATGAGTCATTGTTACTTGATTAAACAAATTCATTCATCCATTCATTTATAACTGGATTACGTTCGACTGTAAAATTACGGGATTTTGGCTTCTGATTTCAATACATAAATTACTTTATAAGCAGGAACAGATGCTTCGCCACGACACCAGTATGGATATACTAGCCCAAATCGACTTCCAAAACATAGCGCCTAGTTCCCAAGGGATCATGAGCGCCGCCCCTTCAAACCGCATGAAGCCGTTCCAGCCAAGCGTGCGAGCGAGCGAGAAGTCCGCTGGCGCTGTCTCCTTCAGGCACATGCTGGATGGCAAACTTACTAAACCTACTGTGGTAATTGAAATGATAGTAGTTGTGTATTTGCAACTTTTGCAAGTCTATTATGATCAATCTCACAGATCTCGTCTATGCAGCAACACGCATGATTAGAACATACCTACCTACCCTCACTTTTACTCACACACACACACATCTCTATAATTATATCCATTTAATCCTCAGCATCAGCTTAGCAGACAACTTTTTTGGCCCATGTTGTTTAATAAGGTCCAACCGAAATGGCGTGAGGAAGGGAGGGGGATAAGGTTCGGTACTAGCTCATTCATTTTAGTATAACGATGGTATCAGAGTTGGCAGGTGGTGCAGTGAAAGCCCCCTTACCCCCACCTTACTATTCATAATCAAAACACGTCAGTCACGCACTTCTGGACATGGGCATTCAATGAAAAAGAATAGCCCAGGACAGAATCGCGTTCAGCGGCGTGCATTGGGCTCTCCCAATGTTTTCTTTGCAATCTATGAGGTCCCACCCTAAATCGATTCTCGGTCAGTTCAATGTAGAAAACAAAACTTTGCTAATTTTGCTATGCGGTTTCGGGTCTGGGTATAGCCGTTGTTTCTGATTTCTGTAACACAAGTGCTTAAGCTACATAACTTAGGACCCCAGAGCAATGTAGGTTATGCAATGTTGTCCAATATTTATTTTATTCGCTTCGAAAAGGTGGTGCGTTTAATCTCTCCACCTTGTCGGAGTACTTATTACTATCTTGATAATAGGCAAGTCATTCCAGCAAAGTTCAGCCAACCCTTAAGTAGATATCTCTCACGTACTTGACGGGTTATAAGTACCTAGTTTGATGTGTGTCTAATCAGGCTTACCAATTACTACTACCTACAGGATCGATATAATGCAATTTTTCCCAGGGATATGCTATCAAATGAGTCAGATACTATTAATTTGCCTTTGCTAAGTCACGTAACCTTCATATGTTAGATCACGTGACATTCATATGTTATTTTCCCAACAGGCGCTAAAACCGATCCGCAAGTTGTCCGAGCTCACCGATCGGCTGAACAACGCGGTGCCGCTGACGAAAACATTTGGCTATGGTGCGAGAATATCAATAAATATGTCAAAAGAGTGGAACAGGTAATTTAAACTTTTTCTTTTAAGTAAGTAATGTTCCAAAGAAAGCATAGTACAGAAAAAAAACAGTCCAGTGATCACGCGTAGTCAGTCACTCTAGTCAGTGCGCGCAGTACAGACACAGATGAATATATGTCTAAAGAGTACAGAGCCCTGTGTGAATTTTATCTAGCTTGTCTATCTTGTCCTTTGACAATGTCAAGCTACATTTGCGCCCTAAGTAGCAAAACTCCCATAGAAAAAGGAAGGAACTATAGCTTTTCCCAATTTGAAAATTTTCTGGGAAGAGTCGACTGGAAGCGACACCGGAAGAGGTGGCTGGCTTCAATGTGTCAAACCCATTACTTTTCGATCAATTTAAGGAATGCGATTATCTAGAAAACGCACATTATGCCTTAAAAATGCCCATGATCCTTCGAGTTAACGATATCGAGCAATTGCTATTCGATTAAATGTCATTCAATTTCAAGTACATCACATACACCCTTTTCACACCTATATGATGCACCTCGCTTAGTTATTTCATACGTTCCACTTGTATAAAATTATATATTTTTTATTAATGTTCCTACACAGAAAGTCATCAAAACCAAGACGAGAAATATCCAATGCGACCATGTTGAACGTGCCGAGACACCCAGGCGTCAAGCGATATAGTCTGTGGACAAGAGACTTCTCCAAACTCTACCCGGTTGTTAAAATACCGTCACATCAGTCACCAGTGTAGTTAGAGAGGGATTTGTATTTTTTCTTGTCATGTTTAATAAAAAATATTTTTGAAAATGTTTTATTGTTGTTATAATAATTATGAATGTATAGGTTAGGTACATAGCATAGTACATTGATTGATATGTTGCCTGTTGATTTAAGTTTTCATAGAACTCGGTAGGTAGGCCTGCCTGTTCTTGAAGTCGATTTAGTTACATAGCGCAAAATATTGTTTGTCCTGCTATTAATTTTAGATTGTGAAGGAAAAAACAAAGATTACTTATCAATATCATTTGTCATTTTGATATTATTTAAATATGTGACACTGCAAAACTTTGCTAATTATGATGACGCTGCATGCTATTAGTTATGACGACGGCTACGATGACTTTAAATCTAAGATTACTTATCAATATCATTTGTCATTTTGATATCATTTAAATATGTGACACTGCAAAACTTTGCTGATTATGATGACGCTGCATGCTATTAGTTATGACGACGGCTACGATGACTTTAAATCTAAGATTACTTATCAATATCATTTGTCATTTTGATATCATTTAAATATGTGACACTGCAAAACTTTGCTAATTATGATGACGCTGCATGCTATTAGTTATGACGACGGCTACGATGACTTTAAATCTAAGATTACTTATCAATATCATTTGTCATTTTGATATCATTTAAATATGTGACACTGCAAAACTTTGCTAGTTATGATGACGCTGCATGCTATTAGTTATGACGACGGCTACGATGACTTTAAATCTAAGATTACTTATCAATATCATTTGTCATTTTGATATCATTTAAATATGTGACACTGCAAAACTTTGCTAGTTATGATGACGCTGCATGCTATTAGTTATGACGACGGCTACGATGACTTTAAATCTAAGATTACTTATCAATATCATTTGTCATTTTGATATCATTTAAATATGTGACACTGCAAAACTTTGCTAGTTATGATGACGCTGCATGCTATTAGTTATGACGACGGCTACGATGACTTTAAATCTAAGATTACTTATCAATATCATTTGTCATTTTGATATCATTTAAATATGTGACACTGCAAAACTTTGCTAGTTATGATGACGCTGCATGCTATTAGTTATGACGACTACGATGACTTTAAATATACAGGGTGGCCAGAAAAGTGACGTCCAAAAATTTTTTTTAGGTGTCGTGTTAAGAGGTATCTGAATCACCCCTATGTATGTTTTTTCGTAGTTTTAGTTACGATTTTTTTATGAATATTTGCAACCGGATCTGTTTAAAAAAAAAACTAAAAAAAGTAGAAGGTTTCTACGTTTTTTTTTCTTACAGCTACATTTCCATGAACTGTGCATTTATGCATAAAATAAACAGCCTCATAACTTTAATGGATGTTACTACAACATTGACCTAAAGTTGAGAATTTATGTTAACTGAGTTATCATTTAAATTTTCAACTTACAATTCAAAATCTAAACTGATAGTTTCTAAGTAGTTTCAGACAATGCGCTAGACTCTTAAGCTGTCATATTAATAATAAAAAAGTAGTACTTCATAGGCTTGATAGGCTATTTAAAAAAAATCGTAACTCGAAAACTACGAAAAATCGTAGAACATACATAGGGGTGATTCAGACACCGCTCAACACGAGGCACCTTAGAAAAAAATTTTGATAGTCAACTTTTTCCCATGTCATGTAATGAGAGTCACAATCTGTCGATCAAGTGTACTTATTTTTGGAGTTGACTGACTAGCTACGATTATGGGCGGAACCCTGCATAGTAATATACCTAGGCCATGGAGCCATGGCCATAGAGTAGAAATGTCATATGATTTGTTCGACAAAATATTTCGCCATTTTTTATCTGTATCTGTACTTTTTTGTATGGGCGAGAGTTGACGGTTCTTGTCATTTCATACTAAATGTAAGTGAAAGATCACTAACTAGTTTCGGAGAAAGATGGTTCGTATTGCTGCTCTATAGGGTATGTACCCGATGACCTAGGCATCGTCTGACGCCAGTCTGAAAACCGCTCTTATCATGACTTAATAAGCATGGTAAGAGCGGTTTCAGACTGCCGTATTTTATGTGCGTACGACAAACTACTACGAAACGCTACGTTTAAAAGCCATGTAGCAACAGGTAACATTACCGATACGTACGTATCCTTACGAAAAGCTCATTTATGTACGTTTATACGTGGATATGAGTGGAATCACCTCCCCGCGGGAAAACAACCACTAAAATTTCACGTTGTAGAACGTCTAACTAACACGTTCTACTCATACTTATTTTTGGAAAGTATACATACCCTATATGGTTATACAGTAAGATAGTATGGACTGAGCTAGGGAATTATAAATATTAGTCAGCATTTTTTTATCAGTCACATGTCTCAGTTTTTTAAAAACTCATATGAGTTATCTGATCCTACTTATTAACAAGTCAATATGTGGATGCCATGATAAGCGCTGGTCAACCGTCACTCCCAAATACTTAGTAGCTATTAGTTTTTCAATATTTTGGCAGGAGCATGTTGTGCTTTAGTGATTCGAAAACTACTTATTTAGTACTCCTTACCTTTACCCAAAGCAGAGGCTTAGGGGCAGAAAATTAAAAAGTGTTCAACTAAAGCATTAAATAACAGTTCCAAAACCCTCCAGAGTGGCGCTAGCGTAGGCATAGGGTATGGTATGAATGTAGCAGTTGTTGACGGATGCCGAGTAACGAGTTAGAATTTTTTTAAATATTATAGTGACTTTAAAATATAGAGGTTAAAGCATGACACATCAGAATCTTATAGAAAAACATTTACCCTGTTGCTACTGTGGCGCCACCTAATCTAACGCAATTTGACGGACACTTTTCAACCGACTTCAAAAAAGGAGGAGGTTCTCAATTCGACTGTATGTTTTTTTTGTATGTATGTTACGCGATTACTCCGCCAATTATGAATCGATTTTAATGATTCTTTTTTTGTTTGGTAGATCATACTTCAGCCAGCCGATGAGAGATTCAATGTTTTTGTTTGCACCGACTCCAAAAGTAACTGATTAGGTACTTAAGTGTTAGGATTATTTTTAGCATTTTAGTGTTTTGAAGTCGGTTTTATTTTTTTAAATAAAAATTTTCAAAACAAAAATTAAACTCCTTCCTCTACCCTTCATAAAATGTAGAAGAGTTCAACAATTTCCACTTGTACCTACTTGCGCTATACAAGTTGTTGTTTTGAATAGCAGCCAAACTTAAGAAGGCAAACGTGTTCAGCAATACAAACAGCTTTTACTTTAAGGTCAACATCGAAATCATGAAATTAAAATTCGCACCTCCATACATTATTATCGAGGTAGAGCGTTAGTTTGTATAGAGAAAAAAAACGCGATTTCCATGTTGGCCCGGTAGAACGAGTTGTTTGTAATCATGAACACATTCACTTCTTAAATTTGGCTGCTGTTCAAAACAACACCATGTATCACTTACAACAATTCATAGAAGTCAGTCAGGATGGAATTTTTGTGATATTGTATTGGTGTACATAAAATCTTCGAAAAGGCTTTGTGTATCAGACTATACTCATTTTGAAAAAAAAACAACATCTTTTAATACATCGCTACTTGATTGCTTTTGATGATAACGTTAACGTGGATTTCTATGGCGGGAAAATTTGGTTTTGGCAGCACCACTAGAATAGCAAAACAATAAAATATTGTTTTTACAATCACACTAATTATCTAGCCCCAAACACAGATAAACATACATGACTTAAGTACAAATGTCCGTGCTCATCACACAAACGTATTATTGGCATAAGTCGAACGAGCCTATTAATTGTCGTTTTGTATCTGGTTCGTATGTACATCGTCGCGCTCGGGAAACTACGTAACGTCTTCTCGTCCAAAATACGTCTGTGTCTAAAGACGAAAGTCTACAACCAGTGTGTGTTCCAGCGATGACATATGGAACTGAAACGTGGCCTCTCACTATGGGCCTCATAAGAAATTAAAATAAAATACAGTGAATATTTATTCATATTCATATTCATTTATTTACTTTATAATGTAAACCAATAGCAGTACAGTTAATAGGCATAAAAAGATGGTAATAAAATAGTTACATTATAACCTCTATGAGGCATTCGTGAACTCAATTATTTGATAAAATTAATCTTATCAATATTATCATTCCATTTACAATTATTAAACAATATTTATTATTTATGCTCCTGCTCCCCTATAATTATGTCAATAGCGTCACTTAGTATTATATCAAAAGTGCTATTTTTATTACTTCGTAATGGCCACAACATACAAATCAACAGATATCACGCTTATTAAATGCTAGTGCAGGATGCGAACCCGCGATGCTTGGCGATCTTGACAATCGTTGGCGCTATGACTAGGCGTAGCAGACGCGCATGCGCGGGAGACT
Organism: Anania hortulata; assembly: GCA_963576865.1. Taxonomy (NCBI): domain Eukaryota; kingdom Metazoa; phylum Arthropoda; class Insecta; order Lepidoptera; family Crambidae; genus Anania; species Anania hortulata. Next base: position 16,004,593 of record OY756395.1, on the reverse strand, counting down.
GCGCGAGCGCCGCGCGAGTCTGAATGAATACATGCGTCTCTCTCTCTTTCATTAAACAAATACTACGAAGATGGTTTACATGTTTTTGGTGCATTAACAGGATTTATTTGAAGTCCTATAAAACGATATACAATGTCGCCCGGGCGCAAGTGACCGCCCGAAATATTTTGAATATACATGAAAAATTATCGAGAAAAAACCTTAAAAGGGGGGGTCTATCTTTATTACTTTTTAAGTTATTGATTTTTTTAATTTTTGAGTAGAGTCTGTGACCTTGTTTTACATTTTGTACAATTTCTCCGATGATATTAGCTCGATTTCAGATTTCTTTGATGTTTCTTAAAGCTTAAAAGTTACTTTATCACGCTACTTAGCATACATAATCCATAACTGCTAACTTTAATTAAAAAAATGGAATTTAGACCAAAAAATCGAAGAAAATATTGAGTTTTTTTTTTAAAACGGACGTCTAAGTCATAACCTGTCCGCTTAAGAGAGCTTTTTTCTTCATAATTACTAGTCTGTAACTTATGACCAATAAAATCAGGTAACCTTGTAAGTATTATCTCTTTTAAATTTCAAACTACAACTTGTCGAAAAGGGGTCTCTCAGGTAGAAAACGGTAAAAAAAAGGTCGGGTAACAATGGGGCGTACACCACGTGCAAACTCTTTTCAGTTAGCCCTGAACTGAATGAAGCACCGGTACTTTATTTAGTTGTTCGGTTACCTATCTCGAGACGCTACGTGTTTTGTGATCTGTGCGCTTTTCAACTTGTAAAGACATTTTTCATCAAGTGAACTCCTGTCATCATTATGATACGATTGCGTGATTTACCGCCATCTCATGTGGCGGATATGCATTTCGTATACGGTTTTTGCAATGGAAATGCACGCTCCGCGGTCGCAGAATACAGTCGTCGATATCCAGATAGGCCAGTACTTGGCTATCGCTCTTTCATTGCTGTGCATCGTCGTTTTTGCGAACGAGGTTTATTCCCACAACGAAACGAGACTAGCGTGAGAGTTAACGTCGACGTGGAAGAGGAGGTACTAAGACTAGTACGTGCTGACCCCATGACCAGTATCCGTCTCCTGTCGATAAGAGTCGGTATACCAAGAATACGCGTCTGGAGAATATTGAAAAGAGAAGGTCTGCATCCGTATCATTTCCGGCGTGCTCAACATCTGGGGGTTGTCGATTACCGTGCGAGATCTGTCTTTTGTGGCTGGATAATTACACAGCAACGAAACAACACACATTTTATGAAAAACATTTTGTGGACAGACGAAGCCACATTTACCAGAGCGGGTATCACTAACCATCGAAATTTACATGTCTGGGCCGCTGAAAACCCTCACGTAATTAGAGAGACATCTTTCCAGACTCAATTCTCTATTAACGTATGGGCTGGAATGATTGGCGATCAACTCATCGGCCCGTTTGAGTTACCAAGCAGACTTAACCAACAGGCGTATTTGGACTTCTTAACAAATACGTTGCCCTTGCTTTTGGGTGACGTTCCATTAGCGACGAGAAGGCGAATGGTGTTGCAGTTAGATGGAGCTCCAGCACATTTTGCACGTACAGTTCGTGATTATTTAAATGAAAGGTGGGTCCAGTGGATCGGTAGAGGAGGACCTATTGCCTGGCCGCCAAGATCTCCGGATCTTACACCATTAGACTTTTATTTTTGGGGGTACATGAAACAGAAAGTGTACGCTGTGCCCATAGAAAGCCGCGAGCAATTGACGGCTAGAATTTTCACAGCTGCAGCAGAAATAAAAGAAAATCCTGCAGAATTGCGTCGAACAACACAAAGAGTTGCCATGAGGGCCATTGTGTGTTTACAGGAGGGTGGGGGCCATTTTGAAAATTTAATTAATTAATTTTTTGTTTTTATGATGATTTTGATGATTTGTCACGGCTTTTTGAAATTAAAATTAAGAAATTTTGTTTTCTAATTAAAGGCCATTTTTCCCTTACCAATTTGTTTTTTATTTCAAAAAATCCTCTTCAATTATTTACTTGTTTGACACTTGTGAGTTCGGTTTTAATTATTTGTTTAATTTACTTTCCTTAATTAATTGTAGTTTGCCTCTTATTTTATTGAAGTAAGGTATCAACAATTATTGTTATTTTGTAGTTTTGATGACCTAGATTAATAATAATAAATAAAAAGCTCTCTTAAGCTGACAGTTTACGACTTACACGTCTGTTTCTTAAAAAAACTCAATATTTTCTTCGATTTTTTGGTCTAAATTCCATTTTTTTAATTAAAGTTAGCAGTTCTGGATTATGTATGCTAAGTAGCGTGATAAAGTAACTTTTAAGCTTTAAGAAACATCAAAGAAATCTGAAATCGAGCTAATATCATCGGAGAAATTGTACAAAATGTAAAACAAGGTCACAGACTCTACTCAAAAATTAAAAAAATCAATAACTTAAAAAGTAATAAAGATAGACCCCCCTTTTAAGGTTTTTTCTCGATAATTTTTCATGTATATTCAAAATATTTCGGGCGGTCACTTGCGCCCGGGCGACATTGTATATGTATGAACGCTGTAATATTTTTATAAACGCAAATTTTAGTTTTCTCGGGTAATTAAAAAGTCACGGTGTATAGAGTTAGTGACCACCACTCTCGTTCAAATTAATTTTACAAAATGTGAACATCACAATGAAAAAGTTAAAAAACTTATATTAAATAAAGGAATAGCTTTGATTTTAAATGACTGGTGTAAAGAAGTAACTTATGTTTAAGTGGAAAAATAACTGTTTATGATGAAAGCGACCCTATTAAACTGTCAGCGTATCAATATTTTGTAACACATAATTAAGGCAAAAAATAAAATTTCAAAATAAATTGTTAACTTTTTTCTTTTTCTCATGTCCGATTGTTTATAAGTATGTAATTTTATTTTGCTAGATTTTGTTTTTTCATGTTGGATAATTAAAATGCAATGATGCTTTTAATAATTGAAATTGAAACAAAAACTAACAAAATGTAAATCTGTATTAAAATGTTTATGGGGGATCGTTCAGTGCAGCCTGCAAAATTCAATATTTCTATTGTTTTTTTTTCAAATAGCGACTGTTTTGCGGTGGATAATGTGATGCGCGGCTGCAATAATTTTTACTGAAATGCCAGCCACATTATCAGTCTGCAGCGTAAAACAATCGCTATTTGAAAACAATAGAAATATTGAATTTTGCAGGCTGCATTGAACGACCTCGACAAAGATAAGAACTATTAATCACATCATTTTATCCTGTCCGAGAATGACCGTTCCGCGTTCTATGCTGAACTTATATCCCTTCAGTTTCCCTTCCCTACATCTATTATTTCTTTGCTATGTACTAATGATCTCCTTGTATATAATTATTTAGCCTCTTTTATCAATTTTAATAATATTAAATTATAATTCTGTTAAGATATTGTATTGTATATATTTTGTTTATATCATTTTTGTTTTTCACAGATTCATAAAATGTATCTTGTAATATAAACTAGTTATTTTACCTTTCCCTAACCTCCTGATCCTTGTAACTCTTCTATTCCAAATTCCGTAAATAGGCCTTAAATCTTTTCCCGATTCCCCGTTTTTTACTTGACACTGGTAGTGGGCAATCCGCTCGAAGCCATTCTGACAGTCAGTTGCACTGTCAAAAAAAAAAGATAAGAACCCTGGTTCTACCCTGGTTCTAACAGAAACAAGATTAAGTAGGGTTGGGATCTAGATGGTGCCACTACGCATTGAAATTCGGAGACGGTTATCTATACTTTAGTACGTACATATTCTTATCTATGCAGCGAGCGTAGTGAGCGTGCCGCGGCAGCGGCCGCCGAGCGCTTATAAACTAAGGGTACATTCTAAGGATATATAAAGATGAAGGATTAATTAACCCAGTAAAAATTTAGTACCTATTTACTTGAACTGATCATTATATGAGTTAAAAGTTTGTTAAAATTGATTATATTTATGCATTAAGATTAGATAAAACAACAAAATCATCAAATGACTATTATTATTAATAGCCTAAGTGTTTTCTTTTTGAAAATAAAAAAATTGCAAATATTTACAAAGTTTTCTTTTCTACACTACATTAAACCAATTGAATATTCGATAAAATACATGTTATACCACCTGAACAATACATCAATTGAACATTATACTTTTTGATCAATAGCGCAAATGTTATTATCGCAAATAAATATTCGATGAACTGAAAATTATGTTAATCAATATTATACAAAGTGATTATTTTCTTAAACGTTGTTCGTATTAGTAACATTACATCAACAGTTGTTATACCAAACAAGGGTAAACCATTCCATTACTTTAGTGTTCCGTTTTTATCATTGGCACATCAGTAATACCCACCATTTAGATTGTAAGACGACAAAACAAACCTATATCATCGTGATGTCATCCTCTAGAATTGTCAAGTCATTCTCTTTGTCAACAACTGATCCACATACCGTCACGTAGTTCTACCTGATCAGTGATGTCATCCTCTAGAATTGTCAAGTCATTCTCTTTGCCAACAACTGATACACATACCATCTTTCGGAAAAACATGCAAAAAATCTCCAAGAATCGGCGAACATGGCAAGTGGGGACACTCAAAGTTTGCCCCAGCATATGACCTACTCTAAATCTAGGGTGCCTATCGTAGGCGCCTTAATCGACTACATCGGTACCAGCTTGGAGTACCTCAGGCGTAAGACCTTCGCTCGCGCCGAGACCTCCATGCCAAGGCATCGAGAGCGACCCTGTCGGCTACCTTCATGGCGGCGGTGTCTCATCATGGGCCTCACTTGCAACGTCAAATTTGAAGTCGTCAAGTTCGATGAGGAGCCGTTGCCTAACGATCTCCACTTTATGCTGATGAGCAAAGATGACAAGCTGTATATTGATGATATTGATGTTTCCAGTGAGTTCTACTACTGTTTGAGTTACTACATTAGATAACAGGAATAACTATGTTTAATATTTTTTTGTGATTTTAGGAATTATGTGGTGTTTGGAAGCGTCTGACACATTGGTCGTACTAATTAGCTGCCTCTTGATTTGGAATTCATCAAATGTGGTAAGGTTTTTTAGTTATGTGTAAAATGAAAAAATTGAATGTGAGATACGAAACTAATTTTCATTACATAAGTATACTTAGGTAGGTATTTAAGTATCGAAAATGTTGTGCAATTTTTATCATGTTCTTTAATAGTCAAGCTCAAGATCGTCGGTAAATAAATATTACAAAAATCAATACTGTCTTCTATCAACTTTTATATTTGAAAAACATTCTCATAAAACCATGACAATATAATAATAATTATAAATATCAGACTTTTACCACTGCTTTACCGACATTTTCTCCAGCTAACATTCCTATGAAGGCGTCGTACAATTTGTGAAAACCTTCGGTAACGTGCTCTCTGGCTTTTAATTGTCCACTCTTGATCCATTTAATTAGATCGGTGAACGCTTCATCCCATTTTTCGTCCCATTGCCACACATCAAAACCTTCTACTTTCAATTGCTTGGCCACCAAAGAATACTGAACAATAGTCGCCTTGGACATCTTTCTGGGATCGTCATTGTACGAGCTGATGCTCCCACAAACGGATACCCTGCCGCCAATATTCATCTGGCTCATAATAATGCTGCTGATCTCTCCTCCGACATTGTCGAAGTAACAGTCAACACCTTTCGGCGCGGCTTCCTGGAGAGCCTTAAGAACATTAACTGTTTTGTAGTTGAATGCTTTGTCAAAACCAAGTTCCTTCTCCAGCCATTGCACCTTGTCGTCGGAACCGGCGAAGCCGATCACTTTACAACCCTTAATCTTCGCAATCTGTCCTACAATGGAGCCAACAGCACCAGCTGCACCAGTAACGACAACTGTTTCTCCTGCTTTGGGTTTGCAGATCTCCAAAAATCCGAAGTACGCAGACGCTCCTGGCATGCCAATTGCACCTACTCCTAATGATGGCGACAAGCCGTGTAGGTCAGGAAGTTTATAGAACTTATCGTATCTATCGGTCGTTTTCAGATTAGGGTTCAAAATGGTGTAGTCGCGCCAACCTCGAAAAGACACTATTCTCGTACCAAGTGGATAGTCAGAATGCTTGCTCTCAGTGACAACCGCGACTTGGTAGCTGAACCTCTGGTCGTATGGCGCTGGGGTTATAATATTGAAAGCACGCTGGCATGGGTCTACGCTGATCCACTCCGCTTTGACGAGGATCTCGCCATCTTTGAGTGGGGGCAACTCCTGTTCCACGAGCTCAAAGTCATTCTTCTTAGGAACACCTTGGAATTCATTCTTTACAACGTACTTCTTTGCCTTAACCATTATTCTGACTCAGCACTGTAAATATGACAAATGCTTATTATTATTGTTAAGTAAGTACTTATAAAAAAGTTATCTAGTCATTGTGAGTAAAGTAAATCAGCAGTATGAGTAAGGAAATGTGCTGATTCATCATCATCATTTTACCCATAGGACGTCCACTGCTGAACATAGGCCTCCCGCAGTGACTTCCATTGATTAACGCTTAATAATACGTAATGTTCGTCTGTTTATTTAGATGCTTTAGCAGTAAACCTATAAACGATAAAAAATATTTGCGTTATTGTAAACAAAAAAACTGACCGTTAATAAATTCCCTTACCTAATTTATTAAAAGAAGTCGCAACTAAAATTGACAAAAAGTTAAAGTTAGAAGTTAAGTTATGGGACAAATTTCAGTAGCACTACGAATTAAGTTATACTAAGTAGGTAAGTAGGTAGGTAATTGCATTTTTTGAGTTTACTAGAATTCCGTTTTTATTTTAATGTTACTTACTACAATGTTTTACAATTACGGGAATTGGGCTTATGTTAGCTACCAAGCCAAAGACCCTACACGCAAAGCTAAAATATGTTTATCTAACACCATGACTTTAGCGTCCGTCCTTTCCTTAGCAAGGCCAAAAAGTTCAAAACTATCTGTACAAAAGATTTATATTTATGGTTAAAGGTAGATAAGCAAACGCTAACCAAGTAGGTACCTTACAAGCCAAACTTAGTATAATTGTACCTACGTTATGGCTGGCTGCAGGCAGCCTGCTACTGCAGGTGCAGTTAAACTCTTAATGGGTAATTTAATCTTTACTTTTCCTACAAACGAAGACTGACTTTCACTTTTTTGAGTCAATGGGATTTTTATCCTGAATAAACTTACCGATAGATAACCAATATAAGTAAATAAAAAAAATATAAAAAGCAGTGTCTGTCCTACCTTGTTTTAATCCCAAAAGCAACACGTTATCAACTTGTTTGAAATTTGTTGTGTGGTTACTAAAATAGCAGAACCGGCGACCGGCCGGCACAAGGATGAGATAATAATGCTGGCGTTTGCCGTACGTGCATGTACTTATATACGCCTGCGTTTCGCCTCTAGGTACCTATTTACTCTTGCACACAAAATAGGTATTTGACAGACTATATGACAGAGCAATATTCCAAATAACTTCTGATGATTGATGATTAGATTAAAATGTTTCTCGATATCTACATAAAAAAGCTATGTACATAACAATGATTTTTTTTACACTATTAAATTTAATATTTAAAAAGTTTTCGGTCATGTGAGTCAGATCGAGCAGGTATTTTTAGTCATATGCCTAATGCCTACTAAACTAAGAATAAAGACTTCTTGGAAGGTTGAAGTTATAATTTTTTTTTAAACTTGATATTTTATTTGATGATTTGGTCACATGAAACTAAATTAAAGGTAAGTAATCTATTTAAATATTTTTATCATTACTTACAAAGAGCGGCTCGACTAATTTGGCCGTGTTCTTTACTAGATTTTTATGAATGTTTTTTAATACATCAACTAAAGTGCTGTTTTTATGGGAATTTTTCCACTACACGGCGCAAATATCTTTGGATAGCTAAATGACTTTGAACAATATCGTCTGCCGGGACTAGCGTTTGTTTTGTTCACGAAAATGTTTGAGTAGATTAACCTGCCGTTGTCTGTACATTTAAGTAATAATGGTTAAGTAGATTAAATTTTTACACTTGACTGTACCGTATCGTAACGACAAAAATGTCTGTCTACCCTAATTTATTTCGTAAAATTTAATAGCACAGAAAAAATATTGGTATTAGACAAATATAATTTACTTCCATTTATCACTACCGACTGCTTTATGTTTATTGTATGTACGTATTGTAATATGTACACACTATTTAAAAGAGGCTGACAATAGTGACCGAGTTTCTTGCGCTGCTTCTTCTCGGCACTAGCCCACAATATTGTCCCGCAGCAGTGGTAGGGTAAAAAAATATATTGGGACGTGTAAAAGAGCTTAATTTAGGCCTATTTACAGAAATAAATTGGTTTTATTGGTGGGTAATATCGGTTTAACTATATAACGATATTTAACATCGGATTTTGAAACATACCGCGTGGGGAAGGCCGTAAAGAATACACTTCTCCATCGCCAACAGGAGACGTGTCGTAAGCGGCGACTAATTTCTGTAGTATGAGACGAGCAATAAAGAATTATCAATAATTTTCAAACAAACTTTCGTTCATACACACTTAAACTAGGCTTACGACTGGCTGCCTAAAATCAAAGTAAAATTTCTGGCTGTGGTTCTGAATCGAGTCTAAAATATATTTTTTTTAAAAACAGTCCGAACCGAGTCCTCTAGGTAGACAAAAAAAAGACCATTATTTATCTATTAAACTGTAATTATTTTAGTAACAACATTTATCAAACTCATTTTATACAACGGTCTTTATATTTTATTTTATTTTATTTATTACTTTTCAAATAACATATATTATTGCTACACATAGCTGATAGCGGTTTAATTATTTAAGAACTGATTTTTGTAATTTAGAAATATTCCAACAAATGAATAATCTAATTATAATTTAAACAATATGCTAAAAATGAATTAATAATATTATTACTTAATTTGTGTCGTAATTAGTTATTTTTACTATTTTAATTGATTGTACTATAAGGCGATCAAAACACCACCTGCAGTCGACCGATAAACAACACTGCACCTGCACCGACCCTCCCCTCGGACACTTGTTTTGATCGCCTTATAAAAAGGCCTGCCGTCTGTATTCTGATTCATTCGTGTTCGAACTTCGGTTGAATAAACATCGTCCTCAAATATTGTCGTATTTACTCATGGATCGCCTACGCACTCTAACATCAGAAGAAGCGGATGAACACGCCCCTAACCCAAACCCTGGAAGATGCTCTCCAACTTTACCATGTGAACCTTCACAACCATCATCATTATCTACAAATAATACCCGCATCATCAACAATGAAGAATCCAACGAGCTTACACTGTTACGACTTCAAGTTCAATTGCTACAACAACTTCTTGGCCAACATAGAACACCTCAGACCACGATTGCAAGCCAGAAATTAAGCGAGATCTACTTACCAGATTTTGACCCTGATGATTGTCGGATGACAGTAGAGGAATGGTGCAAACAAGTTGATTCATTAATCAATCTTCGAGGATTTTCTGTGACAACTGCAATGATGAAGGGATTGTCATGCCTACGAGGACGCGCTAAACTGTGGGCCGATACTAATGCACACAAATATGCAACATGGGCCGAAATAAAGAACGAGTTACACACACAGTTTATGGCGGAATCTCGTTATATCCATTTTGTCAACAAATTTCGTGAATATACATCTAATGACGCAAAAAATTACGCTGAGTACGTCAGCGAAGCTTGGCGTCTATTTTCAAGAATCTCTCCAAATGCTCCCGAAGATTTAATGGTTGAAGCCGTCATATCAGGGATCCGTCCGAAATTTATTCAAGCAGAACTGCTGCGATCAGCACCTAAATCACAAGCTGAACTGATTGCCAATCTACGTAACTATAGAAAAAGACCCGCTGAGTTTTCAGCGACTAGTGAACAAAACGCAAAACAACCACGAATTGAATTCACATGCATGAAATGTGGAAAACCAGGACACCGAGCACGAGACTGCAAATCCATCTACTGCGAATTCTGCAAGCGAGCCGGTCATCTCACGAAGGATTGTCGCTCCAAGCCAACTACCTGGAAGACATCTAATAAAGGAGAACCTCAAGCAAACCTGGTTCGGCGCGAATCACCTGGAAGCACGGAAATCAGCATTGGTAATGTACTCCTTTCTTGTTTAATTGACACTGGTGCCGAATGCTCCCTTATTTCACAAAAAGTGGCTGGATCTGTCCCTGGAAAACGTACTTTTGAAGTACTTAACTTGCGTAGTATTACGAATCAACCTTTGGTTTCCAACGAAGTTATTCATACTGTAGCTAATTTGAACGGAGTATTATTTGACGTCAGTTTACATGTTGTAGAAAAATTACCGTATTCTGTTATCCTTGGTATAGACACCTTAAAAACACCTGGTCTTAAAATTACTATTACTAATAATGGAATAGCTGTTGAGAGGGAACTAAACATTTGTTATTTCGCCTCTCAGAACTCTTTTGATTTTATTGACTCTGACTTGACTGACAATCACCGGACTCAACTTAATGAAATAATTGCACAACACCAAGATAGTTTTGGTATGAAAGAGGAAGTTCGTAAAATAACAACTGGAAGCCTGTCAATCCGTTTGAAAGACCCCACTCGCTTAGTTCAACGACGACCATATAGACTAGCCCCTATTGAACGAGAAAAGGTGAAAGAAATAATTCAGGATCTCAAAGATAAAGGCATTATCAGAGATAGCTGTTCCCCATACTCAAGCCCTATTCTGTTAGTTAAAAAGAAAAATGGCACAGACCGTCTGTGTGTCGATTATAGAGAATTAAACATGAATACAGTTAGAGACAATTACCCTCTACCTTTGATCCAAGACCAAATTGACAAATTAGGTAAAGCTAAGTACTTCACAAGTCTAGATATGGAATCTGGCTTTCATCAAATCCCCATTGACGAACAATCCATAGAAAAAACAGCTTTTGTGACGCCCGATGGGCAATTTGAGTATTTAACAATGCCCTTTGGGTTATGCAATGCCCCTTCTGTATATCAGCGAGCTATCAATAAGGCCCTGGGGGACTATAAAGATTCTATTGCCCTTGTGTATATGGACGATGTCCTTATTCCGTCCGAAACTGTGGAAGAAGGCCTGCACCGCTTAGATTTAGTTCTCAAAAGATTGTCCGAAGCAGGTTTCTCACTTAACATCACAAAATGCAAATTTTTGAAAAAATCCGTTGATTATTTAGGCAATATTATTTCAAATGGTGAAGTTAAGCCCAGCCCACACAAAACTCATGCTCTTAAAAACTCTCAACCTCCAACATGTGTTAAGCAGTTGCGACAATTTAATGGACTCGCTAGTTATTTCCGTCGTTTTATACCAAATTTCTCTCAGAAAATGGCGCCCCTCTATCAGTTAACAAAAAAAGATAGCACATGGCAATGGACCACAGCTCACGAAAATATTAGGCAAGAGATTATTACTTACCTTATATCGGAACCAATACTTTCTATATTTAATGATAATTTACCTATTGATGTTCATACCGATGCCAGCTCTCTTGGTTACGGAGCAATGCTTATTCAAATCGAAAATTCCCGCCGCAAAGTCATTGGCTATTACAGCTTACGAACAACTGAACCAGAATCAAAATATCATTCCTACGAATTGGAAACTCTCGCTGTTGTAAAAGCTTTAAAACATTTTAGACATTTTCTTTTTGGTAGAAAATTCACGGTGGTTACTGATTGCAATGCCCTTAAGGCAAGTCGAACAAAAAAGGAACTAACACCACGAGTACATAGATGGTGGTCCTTTTTACAAAGTTTTGAATTTGATATTAAATACAGAAAAGGTGAGGATATGTCACATGTTGATTTTTTAAGCAGAAACCCTTTAATTAATATGTTGACAAAAGATTCATCTTGGATTATCGTAGAGCAAAAAAGAGATCTTAGTCTAAATAAAATCAGAGAATCCATTGTTAACAAAGAAGACCATGACAAAAAATACACATTAAAAAATGATATATTAGCTATCAAAATCCAAGATAATAAAGGCAGATCCTCTAGTAAAATTGTTATACCAAATGCTCTTGTATGTAATCTTATAAATGAATACCACCATACCCTTTTACACGCTGGGTGGGAACGAACTTTACACAAAATCAGAGAACAATTTTGGTTCAAAAACATGTCAAAGAGAGTCAGAAAATTTTGCGATAATTGCTTAAACTGTAAAGTCGGTAAAGAAGCATCAGGTAAAAAGCAAATCAACCTTCATCCAATTGACAAAACATATGGTCCTTTTCACACGATACATGTTGATTTGATAGGAAATCTAACGGGTAGTATGCAAAAAGCTTACGCATTTGTCGCGATTGATGCTTACACGAAATTTGTTATTATTTACCCACTAAAAGATAAAACCTCAAGTCTCATTCTTAAATCTTTCCATGAAATAATTAATCTCTTTGGTACCCCTCAACGCATAATCTCGGATAGAGAACCGGCAATAATGGGCAAAGAAATCCAAGACCTATTTATATCCGGGGGTATTGAACATCATGCTATCGCTAAAGGTGTACCAAGAGCAAATGGTCAAATTGAACGTCTAATGCGAACTATTAAAGATCACCTCAGTGCAGTAGCTCAAACTCAAAAAAGAGCTTGGGCTACAAAGCTAGGCGAACTTCAACTTTCTATCAATTGCACAAAATCTAAAGCAACTGGACACTCCCCTTTAGAATTATTGATTGGCAAAGTTGGCGCCCCCCCCCGCTATTGCACAAATTACTCAATTAATAGAAACAAATACTGACCGTGACGAGATCCGTAAGGAAGCTGAAATCAGAATGACCGAACAGTCTCACAAAAATAGAGATCGATTTAATAAAAAATGCGCTGCAGTTATTCCTTTTAAATTAGACGACTTCGTTCTATGCAAAGATACCCAATGGTCAAACAACAAACTAGGCCCCAAATATTTAGGCCCGTATCAAATTACAAAAATACTAGAAAATGATCGCTATGAGGTAAAAAGTTTAAAAAATGATAGGAGCACTGTTGTGTCACATGAACAAGTAAGAGCAGTACCAACACCAAATTTAGATGACCGTGATAGCGTTACCGAAACAGATGATGAAAATTAGCCACTTGTCTGTACGGATCACTGTGTGATTTAGTCTGGCAACTGGGCAGAAACTAACAATTATTGTAACTTTGTTTGCCACTTGTCTGTACGGATCACATTAGTGATTTAGTCTGGCAACTGGGCAAAATAATAATAAAATGTGCTAGCCACTTGCCTGCATGGATCACGTAAGTGATTTAATCTGGCAACTGGGCAAAATAACTTAAACTTTGTTTGCCACTTATCTGCACGGATCACATTAGCGATTTAGTCTGATAACTGGGCAAACAAAACTGTTAAAAAATATGACGTGAGATTTATTTAAATGGTCTAATTCTTTAAATCATTAAAAATATTGAACTTACTAGAATCAACTAAAAATAAATAATAGTCTGCACAATTCTTTTATCTTTCCTTTCCAGATTGAATGAATCTCCGCTCAGAGCACGAGCTTTTCATCAGAATGGCCGTGATAGCGGTTTAATTATTTAAGAACTGATTTTTGTAATTTAGAAATATTCCAACAAATGAATAATCTAATTATAATTTAAACAATATGCTAAAAATGAATTAATAATATTATTACTTAATTTGTGTCGTAATTAGTTATTTTTACTATTTTAATTGATTGTACTATAAGGCGATCAAAACACCACCTGCAGTCGACCGATAAACAACACTGCACCTGCACCGACCCTCCCCTCGGACACTTGTTTTGATCGCCTTATAAAAAGGCCTGCCGTCTGTATTCTGATTCATTCGTGTTCGAACTTCGGTTGAATAAACATCGTCCTCAAATATTGTCGTATTTACTCATGGATCGCCTACGCACTCTAACATAGCTATAGTTAGGTATGCTTAAGGCAAATTGAAATATAATAATCTTTACCTATACCTACTTCTTTTATCACATTATCCAAGTCTTCGACGATATTATATAAAATTGCTACCGTGTGATTAATTCTGTGTCAATTATCACTTTGTCTAAATTGAGTAGAAATTATAAATAGTATTTTTTTTATCGTATAGTTGCTATTTTGACTTTTGTTACTGTTTTTGTAAAGTTTTCGTTATTGTTTTGCTATTATTTGGTAAAATGCCAAAAAAAAAGCAAAAAAAAAACGCGTCAAAATACTGTATACGGCGCTCTGGCAGGAGAACATTGCAGTATATCTCTTAATTAAAATAAGTTCATTTTAATAAAATTTTCAAAAAAAATCGGTTGGATTTCGTTAGGTTACATCACTATTTGTGTCAACAGGGAAGTCACGTGATGTGTCATAAGTTTCTTCTTATCTTGAAAAGGGTATAGTTACAAGGTTATCCATGAGTTAACAGGACTCCCTGTATTTTTTCGGTACCGTCGACTGTACAATAATAAAAAGCATTTTTGTATCTGTATAAATTATAATTTTAATACAATTTAATAAATCTACATGTATACTTTCGTTTATAAAACAATACTTATAATAGTATCAGGTAAAATTGTACCAACAAATAAGCTACCGTAGTAAATAACAATAATTCCTAATAGTACTTACAATAGGTACAGACAACAGCACGTCAACCTACCACAAAACGTCAAATTTTCTCAATCGATATTGATCTCTACGCGTCAGACATAAAGTTGAAAATCGGTTCAATGACCTTTAAATTTGTGGGTAGGTTGACCTGCAGTTGACTGTACCTACATCTCTAAAATTAACGTAACAATCAACCTTACTCTCATTTAACGAATCATGTTGACTAGTTATAATTAGGTATATCTATCATTATGATTTAAATCATCACAGAAGAATATAGTTTTACTATAACAATTTTCTCGCTGACTTAAAGATAAATACTTCGTCATAAAATTATCTACAAAGGTATATTCTTAGGCCACAGTAATCCAAAAGCCAAAAGAAATGGTATCATTTGCTATTTCTTTCAAATTTTGTCAATTAAACCGGAATTTGCACGGGGCTTAGGGTAGGTAGGGCACGTACGAGATGTTAGACGCGGTGAGGATGAAGGTGGGCGGAAACATGCATCGTGCGTTCCACACAGTGCAGCGTATGATCGCAATCTGTGGAAGAAGACTATATTTGGTCGCGATCCTAATTAGAGAGGGACCGAGGAAGAAGAAGAAGAACATTTGGATATGTTGCTCTACAAAAAGTACCTAACTGCGGTGTGAAATGTGGATGCTCCTTAAGCCACAATTATTTCCTTGTTGTAGTGATTTTAGAAAAAGAAGTACTTACCTTCCTACTAATCATTCCTTTCTTTCGTCAACATAGAGGTTTCTCTAAATTCATCATCATCAAATTCTAAGCCAAGCTCTAAATCAGTAATTAAAAATGCGTAATTTTTTCTTTATTTTTTCTGAATTTCTCTAAGAGTTGCCTCTCAAAGGTTTCACCAAACAGTGCACTTTTGTATAGGGTTCATTGGAGATCCTGGAGGACACCTGGGCCCTGTTTAATAAACTTTACAATTATGTAAGAATTTTACATATAAAAATCTACAAATGTTACAATTACAAATGCTGTTTAATAAACATTTACATGTGTAGAAAACGACTGTAGATTTTGATGAAATATTGTATCTACAAATTTGTAGTTGTAAGTTACAAATTACATAAAATGTAAATTTTTGTCAGAATAAACGAGGGTAGGCCAGTGGACTTCTTCTCCAAATAATTTACTGACCACAATCCTAGACACATTTTTAACGCAGTTATGTATCGTTCCTTTAGTTACACCGTGTGCATCTGCTATAACATGGTATTGTGAGCCACAGCCCATCCAGTGCAATACACACAAAATTTGCTGACTGGGTGGGCTACATTTCTGTTAGAACCGTATTTAAGATCATGTCCTATTCCTGTTACCAAATATTCGACGGTAGTTTTGCTGACCCGAAATTTTTCGTTGAATGTAAAATCTGTCACATCAAAAGTAAAGTTAATCCTTTTACGAAAAATTCGCCGTTGTCGGTCACTTAAATATTCATCATAACTACAGTCACTACTTCCACTACTAGTTGTTAGAATCATTTTTTGTTATAAACAAATAAATTTCTTTACTTATTAAGTTGTAGCACTAAATTGTAAAGTTCTGACACACGACGAGTGCACCTGTCGAAATTGTACTACAAGTTACAAAATATGTAAACTTGTAATTACGATTATGTGTTCAATAAAACAGTTTTTCCTACAAATATGTAAATTGTCACCTGTAAAGAGAAAATGTTTATAAAACAGAAATATGTAAAATTGTAGGTACAATTTTACAATTTTGTAGATTTTTCACCATTGTAAACTTGTAAATTGTATTCTTTATTAAACAGAAACTTGTAGATTTGTAGCCTGTAATTTACAATTTGTAACGTTTATTAAACAGGGCCCTGAATTCTCGTGCGAAGTCATGTGAGTTGGACAGGGTCCCGATGACTCTGAAGCGTCCGGGAGAGTGGACAGCTGTTTTCATCTTATACGCAATTTTGATAGCCATAGCTTTTGTAGAAGCATTTTCGGAATAATAGTGCATGGACTAAGCAAGCCTAATAGATCGAAAAGTTTAGCTGAGTTAGACAAGATTGTTCGTTTAGTTGTCGGTTGAGTTAGTTCCATATCAACTGAAAATTGCAGCACGTCCCTTTTTGGATCCCATTTCAAACCCAAAACACTTGACTGAGAAGACAAATCGAAATTTTTGGGTTGAACTGTATCTGTTTCGTTTTGAAAGATGTCTGGGACAGTAGTTCGCCACTTTCGTAATGGAAGGCATGCTGAATCAAGGATGGAAGTAATCGAGTTGATAATGCTACGTAAATCATTTTCAGTTTCAGCACCTGAAAGAAAATCGTCAACGTAAAAGTCCTCCTTGATTAACTGGGCTATGTGGATGTCTTCGCATTCTTTGGAAAGTTGCAACAGACATCTAGTGCTTAGGAACGGCGCTGAGGCAGTTCCGTAAGTCACCATATTTAATTGAAATAGCATCCGTTGGTGCATCGCGCCATAAAATGAGCTGCAAGTGTCGCTGTTGAGGATCTACCAGGATCTGGCGATACATTTTTTCCACATCAGCTGACACTACAAAGCTGTGTTGTCTATACCGCAATAGAATTGAAAATAAATCGCCCTGCACCACCGGTCCGACACGGTGTATATCGTTAAACGAAACACTAGTAGTGGTTTTCGAAGAGGCATCGAAGACAACACGAATGCTTTGTAGTCTCGCTAGATTCTCGGATTACTCCATGATGTGGCAAATAGCAACCAAATGCTGGGCGAGGAATTTCAGTCATATGACCTAATCTCTCGTATTCATGAATGAATTCGTGGTACTGTTGTTTAAGGTTTAAATCATTTGTTAATTTTCTTTCTAATTGCAACAATCTCTTTTCAGCAATGGCATATGAATCACCCAAACAATCTATAGAATCTTTGAGTGGTATTTGGACACAAAATCTACCATCGTTTTCTCGATGCGTATAGAAGTGGTAAACAACTTTTCGCAATAATCATTAGTGTTGTGTTTAATATTAGGAGGTACCTCTTAGAGTTCCCAAAACTTACATAATTGCTGACTTATGTCTTTGGAAAAATAGCAATGTATTTTTAAATTATTTGTGTCATAGCAGCCGCTCGCACTAGGACCGGCCACTATCCATCCTAATTGTTTTTCGTATAAGATGGGCCTTTGAGGTCCTAAAGATGCCTGAAGAAGGCCTGGCCCTAAAATATCCCATAACACGTCAGCGCCTAGTAGAATATCAATATCAGGAGGCTGATGGAACTTTGGATCGGCGAGTAGGATGTACTGAGGAATGTTCAAATCTTGAATACGAACTGTAGCTTGGGGCTTTTAATGAAGTAAGCTTAGAAATTCGCTCTGCAACTGGCATTGATTAAACATGGAACATTCGTATAACTTATGATTTTGTTTACAGATAGGACACTGTTTAGTGTTTAATGTTGAGTCAACTGGTGAACTACAAAATGATTTCATAATAGGTAGGCTATGGCGTTTTTCGTTTTTACTATTTGAATTAATTTTACTCGCGTTTATAGTCTCTAATACTGTAGCTCGCTGAATTTCTCCAAGGTAGGTGAATCCTTATTGCTTCGCAATTCCTCCCGAGTTCTAGCCGTCACACTATCCAACTTCGCCGAGGCCATGTATATGATAAGTATCCCATTTGTCCGTGGTTTCGCCTAATGAATTTAACGCATTTAAATTTTTAGATAAAGCGTCAATCAAATTATGAATTCCACTGTAAGATTCCTTAGTTAAAGTTTCGATTGAAAATAGACACTTTATATTTTCATTGATCAAAAGCCGTTTATTATCATAACGTTCAACGAGTAATTTCCAAGCTATAGTATAGTTGTCTGATGATACTGTAACAGAATTAATAACAGAACAAGCTGGGCCTTGCAAATAAGATTTTAAAAAATGAAACTTGTTAATGTTTTCAATGTTGTCATTTTGATGGATTAAAGAAACATATTATCGTCAACCGTAATATGAATTGCGGTAGCCGCCAAATGGCGACTTTACAGGCGAGCCAAAAAGCAAAATTACATTTACAAAACCAATTGTAACTTTTTTTGTACTAATCCGATGGCAATGCTGATTTTAGCAATTGTAACAAAATGTTGAGATCTTTTAACCTAAATAAACCATACGAAGAACTCACTATTATGGTTTCAAAGATGACATGGTGCTTACATCATTATTTTTGAAAAAATATTGCGTTACCCTAATTTTTGTAGAATAAAATATTAACAGCTGTGATGTAACTCACATTACATACAACCATAGTTTAACGTATGTTACGAAAAAAGAATAATTTTGTAACGTATGTAACACAGTTTTTAGGGAGTGGACTTACGTTGTGGCAGGTTGATTGTACAACCATACTTATTTACTTATACTAAGGTACATTATAGCAGCGGTTCTCAATCTTTTTTGGTGACGGAACCCTTTTGGATAGCAAAATACTTGATGGAACCCTACAATAAAACAATGGTTTTTAAGTGTATTTTTTATTAATAAGCATAATTAGAGTACCATGTAACAGTTACTTATTACTTACTTACATAACAAGTATAATAATAAATATAACATTGAAAAAGAAAAAAAATCTAACTAATGGGATGTATGAAACTGTTTTTTATTTTTCATCAATTGGTTGATATCAGGTTTCATAGAGGACAGTTGAAGTCTCATATCAGGTTCGGCGTCCAGTCTATTGCGGTATTTTGTTTTCGTGGCTGCATAGGTTGAGAATCCTGTTTCGCACAAATATGTTGTTGGAAACGGGAGAAGAATATTCATTTCAATTCCAAGAAACTCACTGAGTGACGTAAAGCTTTCTATTTCTCTATTTCCAACGCAAATAATCCAAAAATCTAATTTTCTTTTAAAGGCAGTTATTTTGTTACAGGCCTGGAACACTGTTGTCTGTTTACCTTGCAATGATAAATTTAATTCGTTCAGTTTCTGAAAGATATCCGCCATAAAAGACAGTCGGAACAACCAAGTTTTATCATACAAACGGTCTTTCAAATTAAAAGAAGTATCTGAAAGAAACATTTGTAACTCGGCTCTAAGTTCAAATAGCCTTGTTAAAGTTTTACCCCGAGACAGCCATCGCACTTCTGTATGGAGCAGCAGTGTTTTATGTGTGCTGCCATAATCTTCACACAATAATGAGAACAATCGGGATTGTAGTGGTCGTGATTTGATAAAATTAATTATTTTTACCGCTTCATCCATAACTAATTTTAGATTGGACGGCATTTGCTTCATCGCAAGTGCTTGTCTATGCAGGATACAATGGCTGGAACTACAATTAGGCGCTTTATTTTTTATTCGTGACACTACTCCTGCTGTTTTACCCGTCATCGCCTTGGCCCCATCTGTACAAATGTCAATGCAATCGTTCCAACTGAGATTATTTTCCTCAAAAAATATATTTATTTTATTAAAAATTTCCTCTCCGGTAGTGTTTGTGGGTAGAGGTGAACACATAAGCATGTCTTCTTCAAAAGAACTTTCACATGGATATCTCACGATAACCAGCAAGATAGCCAGACCAGCGACATCAGTCGACTCATCCATTTGCAAGACGAATTGTGTTTTTTGTAGACGTGTAACTAGTTCTTGTTTGACGTAGCTTGCTAGATCATGAATTCGCCGTGAAACAGTATCGTTAGATAGCGGCACAGTAGAAAGATGCTTTGCAGATTTTTCATCGAGCATGCATTTTGTTATGTCTAATACACATGGTTTTATTAAATTCTCAGCGATAGTGTGCGCTTCTCCTGCTTGTGCAATGCGATAGCTAACTAAATATGATGCCTCCGTGGCCTTTTCATTGATAGTTTGGGTTACATGCATCATTGTTTTTTGACTTTCCAATAACTGTTCTTTTTTACGTACAAAAAATTCTTTATTCTTGTCTTTAGACTCGGGGTGTACAGTTTCTAAATGTCGGCGCAACTTGGCAGGTGCCATGGAACTATTAGGAAGCAGTTTACTACATAACATGCAGAGAGGTGAGCCGTTGGAATCAACAAATCCAAAACTGATATATGATTCATCATACTTCCTTTTTTTCGCCTTTGAAACCGTGGAACTTGACGTCGTTGCATCATCGTCTGGATCGGTAATTGCTGTATACTCCACGCGGACTGCTTTTGAACATTCGGCTTCGTTGGAAGATGTTGTTGCGACACGTTTAACGCCTTTAAGCCAACGTTCCATTCTTTCAGGATGGTGAGGTTAAAATAATGCACGGTCGTTACTGCGTAGAAGAGTTTAGCACTTTAGTCCAAAGAAGAAATGTACAAAACTGATACAATCAGAAAACAGCAGTAGAACAATACACAATTTTTTTCTAGCAGGTAGGTACTTATCGCTCCGAACGCTAATCGTCGACTGACTAGTGTCAAGGCTTGATCATCGCTTTTATAGTCCTAGCCTCAATCTCGAACATTCTCAAAAATACTCGAGTCGGCGTCTTTGATAAATAAAAAGCCGATATAAAAATAGAAATTCAAAAAATGTGGTGTAAGCAATCTCGACTTTACGTTTTGAAGTTAGAGCCGAAAGTCGCTTGTTCACAATTATAGCGTCTAATTTCAAAGGCGGCTTTTATCAAAGGGATTGCGCGGTCACAAGTAGGTATCGGCGGTGGCGGCATAGTAAAATTGTTCGTGAATCGTGATACGCCGCGACAGAACGGTCGACCAGAGAGAGGTGTTTTGATTTTTTTTTCTAACTTGCGGAACCCCGACAGGGGTATCGCGGAACCCTAGGGTTCCGCGGAACACACTTAGAGTAAGGCTGCATTATAGAATAGTCTCTACTTTTCTGACTTGACAAAAAAAAAGATCTTTAGTTTATATAAAACCATCAAAAAGCGAGAAAAAATGTAATATTAATCTCAGTTGCCGTGCCGTGTAGGGTCGGCCGTAAAGAATACATTTTTCCACCGCCAACAGGAGGTTTGTCGTAAGAGGTGACTAATTCCTGTAGCACAAGACGTTTGCCAAGCGGAAGCAGAAGCTACAGAAAACCGGCACCTACTCTGCTACCGGGAGGGCGACCAACGTCAAGGTGGTGTCGGATTTCTCATCCACAATTCCCTCACTAACAACAGCATCATTACCATCGAAAGTGTGTCGAGTATCGTTGCGTACCTGATTCAGACTATCCAATAGGTACTCGCTGAAGGTTATACAGGTATATGCACCGACCTCTACACACCCAGATGAGGAAGGAGAGGCTATGTATGAGGACGTAAGTAGGGCCACACCTACTAATAAAACTTACTCCAATATTAACAACATTTTAACTTAAATATTTATATATTATTGTCCTATGATATTCAAATATTTAGGGTCAAAAAACATTATAAAATTTCTCGCTCAATGCGTAATATTCGACGTTTATTTTAAGTTTACGAGTATGCAGATGATTGTTGAAACTTTATATTCTACTAATTGCATTGAGGTACAATGCGACAACGCAATTTGAAATACATAATTAATCATTTTGAAGACTGATTGATTACGTAATGTATGACTTCAACTTAAAAATAACTATAGTGTAATCGATATTCATCATCATCATCATTTCAGCCATAGGACGTCCACTGCTGAACATAGGCCTCCCCCAGTAACTTTCCCAGATTGGCCGGTTGGAAGCGGCCTGCATTCAGCGGCTCCTGCAACCTTTACCAGGTCGTCTGTCCACCTTGTAGGTGGACGTCCTACGCTGCGCTTTCCGGTACTTGGCCTCCATTTCAAAACCTTTCTGCCCTATTGGCCGTCAATTCTACGTGGTACGTGCCACTTCAGCTTGCTAATCCATTGGGTTATGTCAGCGACTTTTATTCATTTAGAAATCTCCTTATTCCTGATTCGATCTTGCAAAGAAACACCGGGCATAGCCCTTTCCATAGCACGCTGCGCAACCTTAAGCTTTGAGCTAGAGATACCACGTTTCATTTCTCACTTGATCCCTTGTCCCAGGTAGACATATTTGTCAACAATTTCGAGATTAGAGCACCCAATTGACACTAGATAGGGCGCAACATGGGCATTCGACATAGCCTTTGTTTTGTCCATGTTTATTTGCAGGCCTACTTGTTGGAAAACTCATCTAGGGCCATCGAGCATTGTGCCGAGGTCTACAAGCAATTCTGCCATGACCACAATATCATCGGCAAACCAAAGGTGAGTGATGTACTCGCCGTTAATGTAGATGCCGAATCCTGTCCATTCCAGGAGCTTGAAGGTGTCTTCTAATGCAGTGAACATTTTCAGATAATATAACATTTCCCTGCCTTACACCTCGCTGCAGAGAAATCGCCTTCGTGCTCTGCTCCTGTACTCGAACCCACATGGTGGCGTTTTTGTATAAGCACTGAGGCACCTCGATGTACCGATAGTCAATACGGCACAGCTGGAAAGACTGTAGCACTGCCCAGGTCTCGATTTAATGAAAGGCTTTCTTATAATCTAAGGTATAATTAGATATAAGGTATAATAATCAGGGATCGGAGACCGGTTATTTTACTATGGAACCTTAACCGGAATAATAAGGGTTTTCGCTAAATTAATTATCACATACTCCAACTACCGACTTAAAAGCTATGGAAAATTTAGTTTTATAGTCAAATCTTTACAACTACTATAAAATATTGGAAATAGGTCTTAACCGGTATAACTTCGATCCTTGATATAACTGCCCATAGAATTTCTCGATCTGCCGTCCTCCGTCTACAGCTTCGTTAGCTGGCTTTGCCCAACAAGTCTCTTGCGAAAACTTTGGGGCCTTGGTTACGTTCTATTGCCTCTTTAATACTGTTTGTAATAAAGTCGCGGATATGCCTTAGCGTCAACGGAGGTCTGCAGTGCCATTGAACGTCGTACTTCCGTGAGGTTGAGGGAGTGGTCGGTAAGCTTTTACGGCTTGTCTTTACGACGTGGTCTAAAAAATATTGACCCGACCGCTTGGACAGTTTCTACGAACTTGTTGTTGTCCGATGATTCGCAGTTCTACCTCGCATTCAAAGCAATTAGACAACTAGAGCTGAAAGCTCTCGCAGCAGTAAATATGGGCATTTAAGGGTCAGAGCATAGGTTTCATCAAACGGGACCTCTGCAGCTTGAAGTTGATGTTCAAAGTGCCTTTGACCCTTCGGTGATCACTGCCGGTTTTTACCCCGTTAATCACGGTGACATCATTGACTATTCGTCGCTTTGTAGTCATCATGATGAAGTCAATCTCATTTTTCGTGGAACCGTCGGCACTCATCCAGGTCCACTTCCTGTGAGGCGGCTTCTGAAAAAAGGAATTCATCGCAAAAAAGTTCTCCTTCTCCAGAAATTCGGCCAGCCTCTGTCCCCTGGAATTCCGTTAATTCCCATACCCAAATTGCCCCACTCTCAACTGATTATCTCCTCGCATGCCTAGTTTTGCGTTTAAGTCCTCCATAACAACATTGGAGTAAGTTTTATTAGTACGTGTGGCCCTACTTACGTCCTCATACATAGCCTCTCCTTCCTCATCTGGGTGTGTAGAGGTCGGTGCATATACCTGTATAACCTTCAGCGAGTACCTATTGGATACTCTATCTGGTACGCAACCCTGCTCGACACACTTTCGATGGTAATGATGCTGTTGTTAGTCAGGGAATTGTGGACAAGAAATCCGACACCACCTTGACAGTTGGTCGCCCTCCCGGTAGTAGAGTAGATGCCGGTTTTCATGGTCTTTTCTGTACCACTCATTAGGGGATTGCCAATACTCGCCACGCTTGGCAGACGTCTCGTGCTACAGGAATAAGTCACCTCTTACAACACGCCTCCTGTTGGCGGTGGGAAAATGTATTCTTTAGGGCCGGCCCCACACGGTACGGCAACTGAGATTAATATTACATTTTTTCTCGCTTTTTGATGGTTTTATATAAACCTAAGATCTTTTTTCTTGTCAAGTCAAAAAAGTAGAGACTATTCTATATTGGACCTTAGTAAAAGTAAATAAGTATGGAAATTGTACAATCAACCTGCCACAACGTAAGTCCACTCCCTAAAAACTGTGTTATATACGTAACAAAATTAATCTTTTTTCGTAACATACGTTAAACTATAGTTGTATGTAATGTGAGTTACATCACAGCTGTTAATATTTTATTCTACAAAAATTAGGGTAACGCAATATTTTTTCAAAAATAATGATGTAAGCATTAAGTCATCTTCGAAACCATAATAGTGAGCTTCGTATGGTTTTTTTAGGTTAAAAGATTTTTGCAAGACAAGACATTTTGCAAAAATTGCTAAAATCAGCATTGCAATCGGATTAGTACAAAAAAAGAATTTTGAATATTTTTTTTTGAAGTGAGGCTGATTGTAGAGATTTGTATTATGTACACATTTGAATCACCTATGAGGTCGATGGATTCAGATTTGGATTTAATGCCTGATTTCAAAAGAGGCTAAAGCAGTAGTGGAAAAGAAATATCTCACCAAAGACTTTGATTTAAATGTAAAACAAAATTGTCTATTTCTTTTTTTTCTTTACCTATTAATTTATGTTTTATTTTTACTTTTCTTGTATTTGTAATGAAAAACACAGTGTTTACCTCTGGGTAATAAGTTAATTAGTCCCTCAAACTATTGGCGCCAATTCTCCCATCTCGGGACTAAATAAGTTACTTTCACCCCTTGGGAAACAATGTACTATAAGTTTTTCTTGCCATATTTCCCACATGCGCATCACTGATTGTTCATACCATCTTTTAGCTGTACCCATAAGTTTTGGAAAAGCATAATGAGCAATTTTCTTACTGTCCCAACCGTAAATTTCAGCTCATCGTTTACTTTGTTTAACTACCTACGTATCAATTGTTACATTTTCATTTTCATTTTTAATATGCGGATTTACGGTAGAGACAGCTTGCAAAACTTGATTAAGGCTATCTAATCAATTCTTATTCAAAGTTAATTCATTATGATTTTATGTTACTTCTGGCTCTGAATTAGGAATAGAGTTTTGATTTTAATTTACCTTAAATTAATCTGATTGAAATTGATATGGTTATTATTACTATTTATCTCTTCCTTAGGTATACCTCAGTTTTGTTTAATACAATTAGTTTCGTACTAGGCTCTAGTACTAATGCATTTTTGGAGAAAACCAAAATATATTTTTTAAATGTTTTTCTCGAAATTACGGAATCATATAGTATCCATTATGAGGTTTTGCACAAACAAAAATAACCTTGTTAAACACACGGCTGATGCCTCTTCCGTTCGTACTATCGAATTTGGCTTGACACACTACTGTCTGTGCTTTGTTTCAACGAAATTAGCGCAGTTTATATATTCTATATATATTTACTGTGAAATTAGTGTCAAATTACTAACAAAATTGTAAAAAAAAATATTTTTTAACTCACTCTACGTGTCATCAATGACATTTTGTGCTTCTTTTGCATGTGATCTCGAAGTAATGACATACGGGGATACCTGAAAAATAATATTAAGATTTAGATCGCACATTATTTCTTAATATCCTTTTTTAATGTATCAGTTAGATAAGTTATATTTAAAATTTTTTTGTACAGTTAACCTGTAAGGAAAATTGCTAAAGAAGCATTACGTCTATCACGTATAAGTGGCAGTTTTCTGCCCTAAACTGAATAAATGATTTTTGACTTTGACTTTGACTTCACCTAATCTAATCTAATCACCACGTGCGCCGCGTGCACCTGCACCTACCCATGCCCTGCGCGTGCCAGGTGTGCCCCAAGCGGTGAGTATACTATGCAATACTATTTCCTCGATGTTACGCTGTTGACACATACGACGCTTAAATTTGAAGATTTTAGTATTCAAGGCACTAACGGCACCTCCCGTCACTTTTTTTAAGTTAGTAATTTTTCCTTTTGTTGATTTAAGGTCATAACTACATTACATATCAGTTTCAACTTCTTGAATTTATTTTTTTCTTTTCTTTTCATTATTGTTATGTAGAACTTTTTAAGTTTAGTCAAAGTTTTAAATGAAGATAATTTGGCTGTTAGTGTCTTTTTCAAACATCTAGAATTTGGCTTGACACACTACTGTCTGTGCTTTGTTTCAACGAAATTAGCGCAGTTTATATATTCTATATATATTTACTGTGAAATTAGTGTCAAATTACTAACAAAATTGTAAAAAAAAATATTTTTTAACTCACTCTACGTGTCATCAATGACATTCCGTGCTTCTTTTTCATGTGATCTCGAAGTAATGACATACGGGGATACCTGAAAAATAATATTAAGAATGAAGAAGAAGTGAAAATTCTTTTTTTTCTTTACCTATTAATTTATGTTTTATTTTTACTTTTCTTGTATTTGTAATGAAAAACACAGTGTTTACCTCTGGTTAATAAGTTAATTAGTCCCTCAAACTATTAGCGCCAATTCTCCCATCTCGGGACTAAATAAGTTACTTTCACCCCTTGGGTAACAATGTACTATAAGTTTTTCTTGCCATATTTCCCACATGCGCATCACTGATTGTTCATACTATCTTTTAGCTGTACCCATAAGTTTTGGAAAAGCATAATGAGCAATTTTCTTACTGTCCCAACCGTAAATTTCAGCTCATCGTTTACTTTGTTTAACTACCTACGTATCAATTGTTACATTTTCATTTTCATTTTTAATATGC
Organism: Anania hortulata; assembly: GCA_963576865.1. Classification (NCBI taxonomy): domain Eukaryota; kingdom Metazoa; phylum Arthropoda; class Insecta; order Lepidoptera; family Crambidae; genus Anania; species Anania hortulata. The sequence goes on along the minus strand of OY756395.1, from coordinate 15,977,201 downwards.
GGATTTACGGTAGAGACAGCTTGCAAAACTTGATTAAGGCTATCTAATCAATTCTTATTCAAAGTTAATTCATTATGATTTTATGTTACTTCTGGCTCTGAATTAGGAATAGAGTTTTGATTTTAATTTACCTTAAATTAATCTGGTTGAAATTGATATAGTTATTATTACTATTTATCTCTTCCTTAGGTATACCTCAGTTTTGTTTAATACAACTAGTTTCGTACTAGGCTCTAGTACTAAATCATTAGCGCATGACTAAATTAAACATGCAAAACACTTATGATAAATAAAAATAAGAATAAGAATGTATTTATTTGTCTCAAAGCAGATTACGGATACAACAATAGTATGAAGCTTAATATTGTAAGACAAAATGGTCTATGACTCAGTGGATGCAGGAGACCCGCAAACTCTGTTATTCTGCCATAGCCTTTTATAGATTTTGTATTTTTTTATGAGCTGTCTCCGAGCAGTAGTGATCGAGTTTCAAAACGAGAATCGTTTTCAGAACCTATATTTTCCCTATTATTCTGTCGTATTCTATTTTTAGAATGAGAATGATTGAGAAATGAGAATTGACTTCGACCTTATCACTGACTGAACGGATCGACGGATCGGCGCTCCTGCCTAGGCGGTCGCAGGCGGTGTGATCTTCTGCTGTGTGACCAAATGCGCCTGCTTCTGGTGGAACGGCTTCGACCGCTGCCTCGTGATGGATCGCGATTGATGCCCCGCAGTGGAACGCGAGTAATGCTTTGCGACGGATCGTATATGTCGCCTTGCAGCAAAGCGCGAACGTCGCCTCATGGTGGAACGTGAACGCAGCCTTGCGTCGGAACGTGATCGTCGTCTTCCGGGTCTACGCCTGTCGTTCCCGGGATCGGCTCCCACGTGGCCTTATTAAACAACAAGAAAATAACTGACAAGACAACGAACAGGCACGCGTTCGTTCCACCTTTGAAGTTGATATAGTCACAGTCACAATAGAAACCCCAAATAAAACTTTACACTCTTGAGGGTCAATTCCCGTAATTTGACAATAGTCGCAATCCGGTGTCGATCCGCTCCCAGTAACATTACGATCCCAAACGGTATTCTCGTAAACCCAAAAAATGCAATTATTGTTCGTAATGCGACTGAAAATGGAAGAAACCAAAATAAGATATTTTTTTGCTCTGTTTTTAGTCTTATTGGGATAGTTTTAATAATTTTACTTCAAATTGAAAGTTTACGAGAATACCGTTTGTGATAGTAATGTTACTGGGACCGGATCGACACCGGATTGCGACAATTGTCAAATTACGGGAATTGGGCCTCTGGTCTATTTCATGTAAATCACCCTTTGCTCACTTAACCATTTTTTTTTCAATTAAAATCTAGATGACGCTGCCTTTCTTTTTGCCGCCATAAACCAAGTGAAAAATCAATAATCACCATCAAGGTCAAAAGAACAACTTATTAAAATAACAAATTACTTTAAACAGCTTAAATACAGTCAAATAAATCATTTTATAACACTTAAACAGAAACAAAGTTTTAAAGTAATCATTTCTTAACAATTATTAATATATTTGTAAGTATTTAATGTAAATTAAATGTTAATTCTTAAATTGAATAATTTTACAAAGATAATACAATCATTAATTCAATAATCTAACAGTTATGAGAAAGTGACTCTTTTATTTGGTGATTCTACCCTCTGACCGATTTGTGTAACCACGCTACCACCAGAATCTGCTGTATTGACTTATGCAAATCGTCAATTAGTGAAGGTTAGTTTACTATATCCAAGTTCACAATACATTCGATAGTCAACAAATAACTTTAGAAAACTGTACTAACTAAACCTCCTCACATATCATATTTTGTATGGTCATACCTATTATTACAGGAGCAGTTCTTCATGCCTACCTCAACCCATTAACAGAGTATGAAAAGTTTAGTATATGGATGAAGCAGTCTCGTTGGAGAGGACAACAGCCATGTATTTAAAAACAGGAGAATCTGTCACCTTCATTTTGATAAAATATATCAATACCCAAAAAACAGATTGAGCAAATTGGCCATCCCAACACGGTGTCTTCCGGGTACGTAAATGTTATAATTGATACTTTTATTAGGCTATGTGGCCTAAACGGCTTGATAGATTTTAGATTGGGAGGTGTCGTTAGATTCGTATTTACAACGTATCGTACATGTCTGCGATATTTGAATACTCGTAAACTAGTCTCAAATAAATTATAAAAACCAGACTGCGTTAAACTAAATAAAAAGTGAACTAAAAGGACGCAAACAAGATTTAAAGATTCAATTTGTTGCAGGATGTAATGAGATGCAGTATTCATGATGTGATATTTTTTTTATAAGTAATATCTCTTACAGGTCCATTGCAGGATGCTATTACAGATAGACAGATGCCGATGGCTGTGGATGAGCACCAGTCATCTACAAGAGAGTGTGATCCTACTATAAGTATGTGTACAAATATATTTTACGGTTTATATAATTTGTTATTTTTCTTAAGAGTATGCATAATACTATATTAGTAAGACGTTTGTATGTATTGTACGTACGACGTACGACGACGACAACATTCGTTCTAAAAACCCATGTGAGCGCCGTAGTGGTTCTATTCTAACTGAAAATGAAAATTATCAGTCGTTACTATTAATCGTAAAATCAGTTCAAAGCTTGTCATTCAGCGATGAAATAAAGCGTATTGAGTCTAAACAGTTATTATCTAAACCGTTTCAAAGGTTAAATCCGTTTCTCGATGAGGCAGGTGTACTCAGGGTGGGCGGTCGAATCTCCCGCGCTGGTTTAGAGTTTGACCAAAAACATCCTGCACTCTTACCTTGCAACCATCCATTCACAGATAAAGTTATCGAATTTATTCATCGAAAACACTGTCATACAGGGCAAAATACTACGCAGTACTTAGTCCTACAACGTTTTTGGATTTTATCTGCTAAACGAGCTATTCGTCGTTGTCTTTCAAAGTGTATCGGATGCTATCGAACCAAACCGAAACCGTTAGAACCATATATGAGCGATCTTCCATCGTATCGACTTAATCAAGTTAAACCGTTCTCGATAGTCGGCGTTGATTTTGGCGGACCTTTCCGCATTAAAATCGGGAATCATCGCGGTGCGAAGATGGACAAAGCTTACCTCTGTTTATTCGTTTGCTTAACTACCAAAGCAGTCCATCTTGAGGTAGTATCATCTCTTTCCACTGATGGCTTTATAGCTGCCCTACGTCGGCTCGTAGGTCGTCGCGGACGCTGTAGTATAATCCATGCAGATTGTGGAACGAACTTTGTAGGTGCTAATAATTAGTTGTCTTTAATAAAACATGCTTCACAAACCGAGCATATTAAATTCGTCTTCAACGCTCCTTCTTCGTCACATTTTGGAGGGGTTTGGGAAATTCAGATTAAGGCTGCAAAGGCGCATCTGTATCGTATTGTTGGCAATCAAGTTTTAACGTTTGAGGAACTAAGTACCTTATTCGTGCAAATTGAATCCGTATTAAATTCGCGACCCTTGTGTGCTTTGAGCACTGATCCAAACGATTTAAACGTTCTGACCCCGGGTCATTTTCTTACCCTGGAACCGCTTACAAGTGTTCCTGATGAGGATTATTCCTCTGTTAAGCTGTATCGACTTAATCGTTGGCAGCTTATCCAATCTTTTGTTCAAAACTTTTGGATGCGTTGGAAAAACGAGTACTTGACTTCGCTCACTCAACGCATGAAGTGGACAAAAGTTTGTAAACCTTTATCCGTTGATGCTATAGTAATCATCAAAGATGAGAATCGTGTTCCTCTGCAATGGTCTTTAGGAAGAGTATGCGAATTGCATCCCGGTCCAGATGGAATCGTTCGCGTGGCAACTGTTAAAACAAAGGACAGTTTTATCAAACGACCTCTTGTGAAGTTGTGTCCTCTTCCTACAGAAACGTAATTCGTAGTTATAATGTAGTTTAATAAGTAAATTAATCGTTATTGGTTGTTCTAAGAAAATAGTTAATATAACTTGTTTCACTCATTACAACTTTATTTGTAAGTTTTCTATGTTAGTCGTTAATGTTATACTACAGTAGGTATTTTATCGTTGTCTTTATTTGTTATTAATCCGGAAAATACCAGCTGTATTTTGGTGGGCGGTATGTAAAGTCAACGCGTTTTATATTCGAAATATGCCGCCAAAAGGCTTGTAGCTAAATTTCGTTCGCTCGCTTAGCCAATAGCAACGCCCGATCCTAAGGGCATATCGGTGGGAGTTAAATTTGAATGGCCCCCACTAAGAGTGTGATGGCCGTCCCCGCCGCGAGCTGCAAGCTTTAATTCGAAGGCTGCAAATCTTCATTTATCTTAAACCTAATAACTTTCTGTGACCTGTGTTTTCTTCGGTGCGTTACGCAAGCGTCGTGCTAAACGCTTGTGATTTATGTGGACAATATTCCCTAAAATATCAGCTTGTACCTGCCCACGCGGAGGACCGCCTGGACCCCTCGTGCTACTCCAAGAGGAAGTCATATTAGAACCATCCTGTCCACTCGTGCGTGGAAAAGCTTGTTCCCACTGGTAAGTTTAGTTGCTTTATGGTGAAGGGCGGGCGAACCTCGATACGTAATATTTTGTTGGCAGAGCCTCCTCAGGGTTCTGACCCAGAAGTGTCGTGATCGGTCTGTCCCGGCAGGGCCATTGCGACACAACCTTCATGTTGCGAATGTTCGCAACAACTTTTTCATTGTGATGTTCACATTTTGTAAAATTAATTTGAACGAGAGTGGTGGTCACTAACTCTATATATTGAAAAATGTGCAACATTTCACTGTTTGTTTTTAAAATTCCTAATGTGATCTCTTCTATGTGCAATAAGCATTCCAGCAAATATTTACTGGGATAGGAAAGAAAACTTTTATTTGTATATTTTTTCATAGTCATAAACTTTGAAAAAGGTTCTTTACTATCTCCTTCTAAATCTTCTTTGCGTTGTTGACAGTTTCCAATACTTATATAAATAGACTGTATTATCCAGCCACTGCAATATGCAGCTGCTGCGCATTTTTCAAGATCTAATGGATCATGGCTTTTTAATAAATTATCAACATTAATTTGTTAATTCAAACTCGAGGTGTTCTAAATTTAAAATTATATTTTCATTTCATTACTACGTTGACTGATTTCGATGATTCGTTTTTATTGAATAGCTAGTAAAAAAAGTTATACTTCACAGATATAGCAAGGATCGAAACCGGTTAATATTTATTTCAGAATGTATAAGACCCATTTCTAATATTTGATAGTAAGTAGTTGTAAAGATTTGACCATAAAACTTAATTTGCCATAGTTTTTAAGTCGGTATTTGGAGTATATGATATTTAATTTAGCGAAAACCTTTATTATTCCGGTTAAGGTTCCATAGTAAATTAACCGCCTTAACAGGTTTCCGATCCCTGGCAGATAGTATTAAAAAAACAACCCTAAGGGTGGAAAAGTAGATGACATCGGTGTTCAGCAGTTAACTTTTGTTTGCACTATTTTATTATGATTTATCACTAAACATAGTTAAAATAAGTAAATCTTAAAAAAAAAAACAACTTAAAAAAACCGAAAAGCCGACGATAATATTCACACATAAAGTACCTCATTTTTATAATTTAAAGTCTCACTTAAAATTCTTACATGTTTTAGGACCACTGTATGTCTTTTTACTTGTAGATGGCTGCTGCTCAGCCATAGCTAAAGGCACTGCTGTAGCACTGGTTGCATCATGTAATACTCCTAAAAGTAAAATATTTTTATACCGGAGTACAGGCTGTCCATCTGTCTGTCACAGGGCTGTATCTTTTAAACTGTAATAGGTAGACACTTGTAATTTCACAGTGTGTAATTAAATTACTATGCCACTATACACACTACACTAACAGTAAAAATAGGGAGAAATTAAGTGGTGGTACAAGAATTGTGTTTTTTATCGTTTTTTAGTACAACTTAATGTGCCGCGGCAGCGGCCGCCGAGCGCTTATAAACTAAGGATACGTTCTAAGGATATATAAAGATGAAGGATTAATTAACCCAGTAAAAATTTAGTATTTATTTACTTGAACTGATCATTATATGAGTTAAAAGTTTGTTAAATATTGATTATATTTATGCATTAAGATTAGATAAAACAACAAAATCATCAAATGACTATTATTATTAGCCTAAGTGTTTTCTTTTTGAAAATAAAAAAATTGCAAATATTTACAAAGTTTTCTTTTCTACACTACATTAAACTAATTGAATATTCGATAAAATACATGTTATACCATGATGAACTGAAAATTATGTTAATCAATATTATACAAAGTGATTATTTTCTTAAACGTTGTTCGTATTAGTAACATTACATCAACAGTTGTTATACCAAACAAGGGTAAACATTACTTTAGTGTTCGGTTTTTATCATTGGCACATCAGTAATTTAGATTTTACCACATTTAGATTTTAAGACGACAAAACAAACCTATATCATCGTGATGTCTTCCTCTAGAATTGTCAAGTCATTCTCTTTGTCAACAACTGATACACATACCATCACGTAGTTCTACCTGATCAGTGATGTCATCCTCTAGAATTGTCAAGTCATTCTCTTTGCCAACAACTGATACACATACCATCTTTCGGAAAAACATGCAAAAAATCTCCAAGAATCGGCGAACATGACAAGTGGGGACACCCAAAGTTTGCCCCAGCATATGACCTACTCTAAATCTAGGGTGCCTATCGTAGGCGCCTTAATCGACTACATCGATACCAGCTTGGAGTACCTCAGGCGTAAGACCTTCGCTCGCGCCGAGACCTCCATGCCAAGGCATCGAGAGCGACCCTGTCGGCTACCTTCATGGCGGCGGTGTCTCATCATGGGCCTCACTTGCAACGTCAAATTTGAAGTTGTCAAGTTCGATGAGGAGCCGTTGCCTAACGATCTCCACTTTATGCTGATGAGCAAAGATGACAAGCTGTATATTGATGATATTGATGTTTCCAGTGAGTTCTACTACTGTTTGAGTTCATTAGATAACAGGAATAACTATGTTTAATATTTTTTTGTGATTTTAGGAATTATGTGGTGTTTGGAAGCGTCTGACACATTGGTCGTACTAATTAGCTGCCTCTTGATTTGGAATTCATCAAATGTGGTAAGGTTTTTTAGTTATGTGTAAAATGAAAAAATTGAATGTGAGATACGAAACTAATTTTCATTACATAAGTATACTTAGGTAGGTATTTAAGTATCGAAAATGTTGTGCAATCTTTATCATGTTCTTTAATAGTCAAGCTCAAGATCGTCGGTAAATAAATATTACAAAAATCAATACTGTCTTCTATCAACTTTTATATTTGAAAAACATTCTCATAAAACCATGACAATATAATAATAATTATAAATATCAGACTTTTACCACTGCTTTACCGACATTTTCTCCAGCTAACATTCCTATGAAGGCGTCGTACAATTTGTGAAAACCTTCGGTAACGTGCTCTCTGGCTTTTAATTGTCCACTCTTGACCCATTTAATTAGATCGGTGAACGCTTCATCCCATTTTTCGTCCCATTGCCACACATCAAAACCTTCTACTTTCAATTGCTTGGCCACCAAAGAATACTGAACAATAGTCGCCTTGGACATCTTTCTGGGATCGTCATTGTACGAGCTGATGCTCCCACAAACGGATACCCTGCCGCCAATATTCATCTGGCTCATAATAATGCTGCTGATCTCTCCTCCGACATTGTCGAAGTAACAGTCAACACCTTTCGGCGCGGCTTCCTGGAGAGCCTTAAGAACATTAACTGTTTTGTAGTTGAATGCTTTGTCAAAACCAAGTTCCTTCTCCAGCCATTGCACCTTGTCGTCGGAACCGGCGAAGCCGATCACTTTACAACCCTTAATCTTCGCAATCTGTCCTACAATGGAGCCAACAGCACCAGCTGCACCAGTAACGACAACTGTTTCTCCTGCTTTGGGTTTGCAGATCTCCAAAAATCCGAAGTACGCAGACGCTCCTGGCATGCCAATTACACCTACTCCTAATGATGGCGACAAGCCGTGTAGGTCAGGAAGTTTATAGAACTTATCGAATCTATCGGTCGTTTTCAGATTAGGGTTCAAAATGGTGTAGTCGCGCCAACCTCGAAAAGACACTATTCTCGTACCAAGTGGATAGTCAGAATGCTTGCTCTCAGTGACAACCGCGACTTGGTAGCTGAACCTCTGGTCGTATGGCGCTGGGGTTATAATATTGAAAGCACGCTGGCATGGGTCTACGCTGATCCACTCCGCTTTGACGAGGATCTCGCCATCTTTGAGTGGGGGCAACTCCTGTTCCACGAGCTCAAAGTCATTCTTCTTAGGAACACCTTGGAATTCATTCTTTACAACGTACTTCTTTGCCTTAACCATTATTCTGACTCAGCACTGTAAATATGACAAATGCTTATTATTATTGTTAAGTAAGTACTTATAAAAAAGTTATCTAGTCATTGTAAGTAAAGTAAAACAGCAGTATGAGTAAGGAAATGTGCTGATTCATCATCATCATTTTACCCATAGGACGTCCACTGCTGAACATAGGCCTCCCACAGTGACTTCCATTGATTAACGCTTTATAATACGTAATGTTCGTCTGTTTATTTAGATGCTTTAGCAGTAAACCTATAAACGATAAAAAATATTTGCGTTATTGTAAACAAAAATACTGGCCATTAATAAATTCCCTTACCTAATTTATTAAAAGTCGCAACTAAAAAGGCTTGTAATCTTAAAATTAATATTGACAAAAAGTTGAAGTTAAAAGTTAAGTTATGGGACAAATAGCCTCATTTTGGTTCTTTCCATTTTCAGTAGCACTACGAATTAAGTTATACTAAGTAGGTAAGTAAGTAGGTAATTGCATTTTTTGAGTTTACTAGAATTCCGTTTTTATCTTAATGTTACTTACTACAATGTTTTACAATTACGGGAATTGGGCTTATGTTAGCTACCAAGCCAAAGACCCTACACGCAAAGCTAAAATATTTTTATCTAACACCATGACTTTAGCGTCCGTCCTTTCCTTAGCAAGGCCAAAAAGTTCAAAACTATCTGTACAAAAGATTTAATTTATGGTTAAAGCTAGATAAGCAAACGCTAACCAAGTAGGTACCTTACCAGCTAAACTTAGTATAATTGTACCTACGTTATGGCTGGCTGCAGGCAGCCTGCTACTGCTGGTGCAGTTAAACTCTCAATGGGTAATTTAATCTTTACTTTTCCTACAAACGAAGACTGACTTTCACTCCTTTGAGTCAATGGGATTTTTATCCTGAATAAACTTACCGATAGATAACCAATATAAGTAAATAAAAAAAATATAAAAAGCAGTGTCTGTCCTACCTTGTTTTAATCCCAAAAGCAACACGTTATCAACTTGTTTGAAATTTGTTGTGTGGTTACTAAAATAGCAGAACCGGCGACCGGCCGGCACAGGGATGAGATAATAATGCTGGCGTTTGCTGTACGTGCATGTACTTATGTACGCCCGCGTTTCGCCTCTAGGTACCTACTTACTCTTGCACACAAAATAGTGACAGACTATATGACAGAGCAATATTCCAAATAACTTCTGATTGATGATTAGATTAAGATGTTTCTCGATATCTCGACGGTCCCTACGTACATAAAGTCATGTCAAAAATGCTTTTTTTTAAATTATTCATACCTACATTTATAGTTTTTCAAATTATCATGTATTTTCATACATTGGTAAATCATAAAAGATAACAAGTATAATATAATTACAAAGAATTGGTGTCGTAGATGCGGATATCTATACTTGTCCTTTTGTACTGGGTTTAAAAGTGCGCGCCAGTTGGTGCGAACGCGAACTTGTCAAACTTTTTTTTTTTACACTTGACTGTACCGTATCGTAACGACAAAAATTTCTGTCTACCCTAATTTATTTCTTAAAATTTAATAGCACAGAAAAAATATTGGTATTAGACAAATATTTATAGAATTTACTTCCATTTATCACACTACCGACTGCTTTATGTTTATTGTACGTATTGTAATATGTACACACTATTTAAAAGAGGCTGACAATAGTGACCGAGTTTCTTGCGCTGCTTCTTCTCGGAACTAGCCCACAATATTGTCCCGCAGCAGTGGTAGGGTAAAAAAATATATTGGGACGTGTAAAAGAGCTTAATTTAGGCCTATTTACAGAAATAAATTGGTTTTATTGGTGGGTAATATCGGTTTAACTATATAACGATATTTAACATCGGATTTTGAAACATACCGCGTGGGGAAGGCCGTAAAGAATACACTTCTCCATCGCCAACAGGAGGCGTGTCGTAAGAGGCGACTAATTTCTGTAGTATGAGACGAGCAGTAAAGAATTATCAATAATTTTCAAACAAACTTTCGTTCATACACACTTAAACTAGGCTTACGACTGGCTGCCTAAAATTAAAGTAAAGTTTCTGGCTGTGGTTCTGAATCGAGTCTAAAATATATTTTAAAAAAACAGTCCGAACCGAGTCCTCTAGGTAGACAAAAAAAGACCATTATTTATCTATTAAACTGTAATTATTTTAGTAACAACATTTATCAAACTCATTTTATACAACGGTCTTTATATTTTATTTTATTTTATTTATTACTTTTCAAATAACATATATTATTGCTACACATAGCTATAGTTAGGTATGCTTAAGGCAAATTGAAATATAATAATCTTTACCTATACCTACTTCTTTTATCACATTATCCAAGTCTTCGACGATATTATATAAAATTGCTACCGTTAATGTGATTAATTCTGTGTCAATTATCACTTTGTCTAAATTGAGTAGAAATTATAAATAGTATTTATTTTTCGTATAGTTGCTATTTTGACTTTTGTTACTTTTTTGTAAAGTTTTCGTTATTGTTTTGCTATTATTTGGTAAAATGCCAAAAAAAGGAAGAAAAACGCGTCAAAAAACTGTATACGGCACTCTGGCAGGAGAACATTGCAGTATATCTCTTATTTAAAATAAGTTCATTTTAATAAAATTTTCAAAAATAATCGGTTGGATTTCGTTAGGTTACATCACTATTTGTGTCAACAGGGAAGTCACATGATGTGTCATAAGTTTCTTCTTATCTTGAAAAGGGTATAGTTACAAGGTTATCCATGAGTTAACAGGACACCCTGTATTGTTTCGGTTCCGTCGACTGTACAATAATAAAAAGCATTTTTGTATCTGTATAAATTATAATTTTAATAAAATTTAATAAATCTACATGTATACTTTCGTTTATAAAACAATACTTATAATAGTATCAGGTAAAATTGTACCAACAAATAAAGATACCGTAGCAAATAACAATAATTCCTAATAGTACTTACAATAGGTACAGACAACAGCACGTCAACCTACCACAAAACGTCAAATTTTCTCAATCGATATTGATCTCTACGCGTCAGACATAAAGTTGAAAATCGGTTCAATGACCTTTAAATTTGTGGGTAGGTTGACCTGCCGTTGACTGTACCTACATCTCTAAAATTAACGTAACAATCAACCTTACTCTCATTTAACGAATCATGTTGATTAGTAATAATTAGGTATATATTATTATTATTATATTATCATTATGATTTAAATCATCACAGAACAATATAGTTTCACTATAACAATTTTCTCGCTGACTTAAAGATAAAGACTTCATCATAAAGTTATCTACAAAGGTATATTCTTAGGCCACAGTAATCAGTAAACACAATAATTTCATTGTGCATCTTATGGTGCATCCACACCGCAGTTATATTCTATGTTTGTTAAAAGAGGATAGATAGATAGATACTCTTTATTGCACACCACACAAAAAAAACAGTACAGAGAAACAATCAATTTACAATTTAGGCGGTCTTATCGCTAAGAGCGATCTCTTCCAGACAACCTTCAGGTAGAGGAAAGTTGGAAAAAATAAACGTTATGAGGGGGAGGCGGTGAAGAGTTTAAAGTAATTTTATATTTAATATATTACATAATATATTATATATTTATTACATAGATACTAAAAAATAAAATAATATACATACTTACACTAATTAATAACCCTATTAATATGAATATGGATTTTGATACCAAAAGTGTTAGGAAAAGTAAAGAAAGAAGTAAATCAAAGAAAAACATAGGAGAAAACTAAAGTCCAAGGAGATATGTTTTAAGTCTAGTTTCGAAGATTTGTAGTGTTTCAGACTGCCGAATAGACATTGGTAAGGTGTTCCACAGGCGAATGGATTGCACAGTAAAGGACTGTGAATAGGTGTGTGAAGAATTTAGGGGAGAGGTAAGTCGGAGATTATTGGAAGACCGCATTTCGTGACCCAGGACAGACTGCAAAAATTTAATGCGCTCCTTTAGATATGGCGGTGACTTTGGATTGAATAATATAGAAAATAAAAAGGAATTAAAATATTTCATTAGACAGTTTAAATTCATATTTTTTCATATTTATTTAATTCTGAGTTTTTCGGCCCCCACTCCGAGGGTGCAGCAAACCCCTGATTTATTTGTGTTTTTGTTTTGTTTTTTTTTCTCTTTCTTCTATATTTTTGACTATTCTAGAAATGGCTTATGTGGTCTATTTACATACTGCATTTCTATATGCGAATGCCTGTTAATAGCTGCTACGTTTATATGATAACTCTGTACTCATAGATTGTATCAATGCTGTTGGTGTTTCGAATAAAATAAAATATTATTTTTTACAAATGACCGTTCTCATAAGTTGCTGAATATTGATTTCGTTTATAATATTTAACATTAAAAAAAAAAGTTTGACTCGTCTCCGTCTGTTAGAACTAATACAATGGTATGAGTGCTATTACCAATGTTTAATAATGTTACATAAAAGCGGTCAGAATTACTTTTATATATTTACATGTCAAGTAATCCAGAATATTTCTTTGTTATTTTCTTATTTAGACTAAAAATAAACATTGTAACATTTTATTGTGTAAACATTCTGTTTGAATAACATATACATTTTGTTAAGAGGATATTTATTTTATAAGAAAATTACAACATAGTTAATTTACCAATGTCATGTAACAATATCAAATTCTTTTAGACATTAATCAATCAGAATCTAGGTACTTTGTATGTATAAAAAAACCATTGTTTGGTTTTAGATATTAATTTGTCGTTCGAATTTAAATTCCATTTTTTTTTTTTTTTCAATGAACAAAAACATTATGGTTATGTATATTACTTAATATAATTGTAATATGTTGTATGTGTAAAAAAAAGTTTAAAAAAAAACGGGGGAGGTGTAGTATGTGTAGCTCACTTCACCCCAATAGCGCCTAATACATAAGTGTATGCACGCCTAATTATGACACATTATACTGGATCATTAGACAGAACAAGAGTGTTTCCTTCGTGCAACGGTCCCAACCTTACAGTTGCAGGAAGCTACTGGATGCAAACCCTGTAGTTATCAACAAATAAAACCTCGTCGGGCTCAAGCTGAATCCCGAACTATATGAAATAATAAATAAATATGCGCCAAACGACACTTACCCAGAGTCTCATCAAGGGCGTACCCCCTGGGTAGGCCCTTTATGATAAAACCCTTTTTCATTTATCAAAATATCAATCCCGCCGCCTCAATTCACGAAAAGTGTTTGACTTGTCAACTTCAAGCAACTAAATCATTCATTTAAATTTATCATCTGCTAAAAAAAGATGCCAAAATATAAGACTTCTATTTTTATCGACGTTTAATGTACAAGAATATGTATTTTTATTACAAAAACAAAAAAAACAAAAAAACCTTTGTGTTTTTCCAAAAAATGGCGCTAGTTCATAACGGATTTTTGTTTAAAATTAAGCATATTTACAATTAAAAGTTAGTGCCACAATACCTTTGATCTTTATTTATTCGAAATATGCAATTTTATTGACAATCCAATCAGGTAATTAGAACCAAAATCGTTTTAACAACACCCTAATCCTAAATTTATTTAATTCAAATGGCAAAAGTGGAGTGGAGGCATAAATGTATGAGAATACTGTACTGCTTAGCTTTTATACATTCTGCGTGCCGCTGCTGATGTCGCAGTCGCCGAAGCAGTCGCCGCGCCGTTGGCCTCTAGTGTAAAAATACCTAATATCTTAAAAAAATTTCGCGCCCGCTTTGCTCGCAGTTTTTTTCCCGTTACATTAAAATAATACGTTTCACCACTAAGTATACTTACTTATTTCTTTAATGAACTCTTTTTAAAAATTTAAAAAGCCCAAAAAATTTCGCGCCCTCTGCGCTCGCGCTGGGAATCCTAATCAATACTAATCGCATGGGAGTCTGTTCTGACTGGACTTGGACAATGTGAACTTGTTTGCTGTATGTTTCGCGTAGGTGTCTTCGTGTAGTGTGTAGGTATGATAAAACAATCGCGGGGGATCCGACCTAAAAGAAATTACAGTGGGTCCACAAGCTGGGTACGCCCTTGGTCATCATCTCGAAGTAAGGAATTAACATTCTTGCATAACGTACCTACACTGGATTTTGCCAGCAGATGCATCTCCCAGCTCATCTAGGTTCCAGCCAGGCCCGACATATTGATAGAGTTCGTTTTCGAGTTGACCCAAATTGGGAATCGAACTCGGACCTGGACCCATTGCGTAAGTATTGATATTTTTACTAGTACTATACAGATCTAGAGCCACTAGAGCCCCGCCAAGACTGATTTAGTTGCTAGTTTAGACTAGAAGTTGACAAGTCAAACACTTTTCGTGAATTGAGGCGGCGGGATTGATATTTTGATAAATGAAAAAGGGTTTTATCATAAAGGGCCTTGATGAGATGACAATAAGTGTCGTTTGGCGCATATTTATTTATTATTTCATATAGTTCGGGATTCAGCTCGAGCCCGATTCACACTTGACGAGGTTTTATTTGTTGATAACTACAGGGTTTGCATCCAGTAGCTTCCTGCAACTGTAAGGTTGGGACCGTTGCACGAAGGAAACACTCTTGTTCTGTCTAATGATCCAGTATAATGTGTCATAATTAGGCGTGCATACACAGGCATACATGTATTAGGCGCTATTGGGGTGAAGTGAGCTACACATACTACACCTCCCCCGTTTTTTTTTTAAACTTTTTTTACACATACAACATATTACAATTATATTAAGTAATATACATAACCATAATGTTTTTGTTCATTGAAAAAAAAAATGAAAATGAAATTTAAATTCGAACGACAAATTAATATCTAAAACCAAACAATGGTTTTTTTATACATACAAAGTAGATTCTGATTGATTAATGTCTAAAAGAATTTGATATTGTTACATGACATTGGTAAATTAACTATGTTATAATTTTCTTATAAAATAAATATCCTCTTAACAAAATGTATATGTTATTCAAACAGAATGTTTACACAATAAAATGTTACAATGTTTATTTTTAGTCTAAATAAGAAAATAACAAAGAAATATTCTGGATTACTTGACATGTAAATATATAAAAGTAATTCTGACCACTTTTATGTAACATTATTAAACATTGGTAGGTAATAGCACTAATACCATTATATTAGTTCTAACAAACGGAGACGAGTCAAACTTTTTTTTTTTAATGTTAAATATTATAAACGAAATCAATATTCAGCAACTTATGAGAACGGTCATTTGTAAAAAATAATATTTTATTTTATTCGAAACACCAACAGCATTGATACAATCTATGAGTACAGAGTTATCATATAAACGTAGCAGCTATTAACAGGCATTCGCATATAGAAATGCAGTATGTAAATAGACCACATAAGCCATTTCTAGAATAATCAAAAATATAGAAGAAAGAAAAAAAACAAAAACAAAAATAAATCAGGGGTTTGCTGCACCCTCGGAGTGGGGGCCGAAAAACTCAGAATTAAATAAATATGAAAAAATATGAATTTAAACTGTCTAATGAAATATTTTAATATCACACAATGTTGTTATACTATTGAAAGATAGCTTAGTACACACTAGCTAGTTATTCAGTAATCGCATATAGTAATAATTATCAAATAAAATACGAATTACCTACCCTTTACCTTTACCTTATGAAAAAAACAATAATTAATGTATTTTGTATACACTGATTTAGAATGTTTTTTTTCTTTTTCCTCTTTTTTATAACTGTACTTCATTAAAAGAACAATAATATCATCGAATTTGTAAAGAATGAAAATATTAAATTAATAATAATAAAAATTGTGTAAATTATAAATTATTTGAAGTGGGTATCTAACAGTATGTAACAATATATTTAAAAAAAACTCAGTATGATAATTAAATCTTATAGGTACCCAAATCTGCTAGTATTAATATATAACAACACTAATGGTTTTTAGTAGATAACAAAAAAATATTTCCTTACTTTTCTTCTTCCTTCACTTTTTTGGCATGATTTCACATAATCTATATCTCAATAAAAACACTTTTTCATGCTTTGCATTATTTTATTATTAATTTCGTCATTCCTCATTCATAGGTAGGCACATTTTTTTTGCTAGTCATTATTCGACACAGCATAGGTACTTTTTACCTCTTTTGGTAATACACATCATATCCTTTGGTACACAATGAATATCCAATGAATATCTTGGGCCGGCCCCATTTTTTATTTCATTATTATTTATTTATTTGGTACAGTATTTATTTTATAGTCGACTTTTATAATAAGATATTTTAGTCCTTAACCATTTGCTATGCATAGACTTATTAATTAACTAGGGGCATGTTTTAAGATCATAATTAATTTTGATCTCCAACTATTTTCACGGACAGAAGCTCGTCTACACCATGATCAAATAAAGGATCTGTACCCTAGACTGTACCTTGTACCATTTTTTTTTTACTATTAAACGGGCCATCTTTTAAGATCTTTTTGATCTCCAACGGTTTACACAGAGAAATCTCGTTTACACCATGATCAAACTGAAGGATTCGTCACCGTTTTGTACCCCTTTTGTGCCCTACCTTTATTACATATTTGAAAGAAAGAAAGAAAGAAAAGACATTATTATACATTGGACATCACACACAAACAGTAAAAGACACAATACATTATTTAAATTAAAAATAAAAAAAAAAAAAAAAAAAGGAGTAACAAAATAAATTTATAATAGAAAAAAGAGTAAACCAAGCGGTGCCACTATGTGCCTGTGATGTCCGGGATAATGGGACCTCACTCAGCTTGAGCCACGGCCTGAGTAGGCCGCGACGCTGGTTTTCAGTAGGCCCCGCTGAGTGAGGTACACGGACGGACAGCCGACGAAACTTAAATAAATAATATGCATATTAAATATAAAAAGAAATAAACTTAAAGACAATAAACAGTACGTAAACTAATGAATAGAATAGAATAGACAATATTTCATTTCATCTTTCTTACACAACATTAAAACGTACTCGTAAATTCCAAACCTACATTAAAACATTACTACCTATATGGATTCTTCAGCATAAATGATTTTGTTTACTCTTGGGTGATCAGTCCAATCGCGTGACAAAACATTTTTACTAAAGTATTCCCTGCTTCTAAAAATAATTCGAGACAACCATTCCAAACTATTCTTTAAACACATTCGTAAATCCATCTCTTTTCTTATCACATTTCCAACTATCCTAATAATTAATGATTCTTTTGGAATGTAACTAATGCACTCTATTGGTACAGCTATTTAATACATTCTTAACCATTATTTAAACAAACGTAAAACAGTAATGTGTTTCAATCGCAATCCATTCATCTGATATCAATAAACAACTCTTTCATTATATGCTTTTTCCGTCAGTAATAAGTAATTGAATCACACAATAACTAAGCACATATTCGCTTGTTAAGTACCACACTGTCAAATTTAGCAAGTCATGTACATATATGGCATTCCAAAAACATATCACTTCTAATATCAATATCAAAGAACATAGAAAATGTCGATACGCAAAACATCTTCTAGAATTCCAATAGTTGTTATTGTACGTTTACATAATAGGAATCGTTTCAAATAACTTTCTGAGACTTGTCGGTAACCAAATATTATCATGCTGATGCGTTAACACGTGTCGTGAACTTGCGATCTATATTATGGTGCAATGAATATGACGATGAACTACCTGGTAACAATTAATAAGAACAATGCAATTTTTAAACATTTGAAAATACATAGATTTCAATAAATAATACTTCCGGTCCAATACAAAAGAAAAGTCGAAGTACTTTATGTGTCTAAAATAAAATACCATTTCACGATATAATATCAAAATAATTGCAATAATTTTTCGGACAATTTTGCTCATAAAATGCGAAATTGTTTATAAAGTCATTAATTTAATAAATTTAAATTGGTTTAACAAACATATAAACCGAATTCCTTGGTGGTGCTTGTAGCTCAGTGGCAGCGCTCTTTGGTAGTGATTATCACAGTTAAGCCACCTACGCCGCAGTTGTGATTGGGTGCGTGACCATGCCAAGCATATTTAGTAGCATATATCACAAGAATCTCCGTGCTTCGAAAGGCACGTTAAAAGTTGGTCCCGGTAATATCACTTGATACTAGTCGTAAAGCCTAGTAAGAGGCCTTATGGCGGTTTAATAACATCTGACAGTAAGGTTACTGGCCTTACAACACCCCTCCACCAATTCGCACTGGGTCCACGTATTGAAGTGTAACCCAAACCACCTCATAGTTGAGGTGAGGCCTTACCCTGCAATGGGACGCTTACTTAAAGGCATCATACTTTATTTTGATTAATTCCTCAAATGTAACCTTGAACGATGTCTTCAGGTCCAACTCCTCCCTTCAGTAGTGGGCAAGCGCATCTTATCGTTCTTGCCGAGAACTCAACTAGGCGATTACGCTCGCGTCAACAAATATTGGGCCTACTTGGTGGACGAGTTTCGCGCAGAACTTGCGGCGAGACAAAAGATTAACAATGACTTGGATAAATTACAGGTGTGTATTCTGTTTCTTATCGAGAAGACCGCAGGGCACATGCATCTCATCAACTTCATAGTTGATGCCTCACGCCAGGACTTGTCCTATTATAGGTATATTGATATTGTTTAAACTCTAATAACAACATGAGTCATTGTTACTTGATTAAACAAATTCATTCATCCATTCATTTATAACTGGATTACGTTCGACTGTAAAATTACGGGATTTTGGCTTCTGATTTCAATACATAAATTACTTTATAAGCAGGAACAGATGCTTCGCCACGACACCAGTATGGATATACTAGCCCAATTCTCATCCCTAAGTGTCTTTGAAAATGCCGACAATTCAAATGGCATAGGCTTAGAGCTAATTTGGTCAAACTAAATAATTGCATGTAGGTAGGTCTTGCGTTTGATTCTCGGTCCATTCCATTGATGTTATTCAAAAAGTTACGGACAGCCTATCTTTGTAAATGACGCAATAGTCTAGTGGATAAAGCACTTCTCAATGGAGATTTTATGTTCGATTGTTAATTAATGGGTACAAATAAATCGGTACCCAATGGCCAAAAAAAATCTACAGGAAATCAGCACGATTCATAAACTAAAGACTTTAATTACCATGAACTGTGCCAGGAAAAGACCGCCATACCTCGTAACTTTATATCGCGCTTAGAACACCTACAATCTGGGTACGACGAACAGCCTTTGCCAACCTGGAAAGCGCTAAACCGCCTTCGGGCAGAGGTTGGCCCCTGCAGACAACATTTGATAAATAGACAGAATCAAACTTAGGCATGTAAGTAGTTAGGGTAGAAATAAAAATAATAATTCATTTTATTATTTCATGAGCCCTGCCAATACGTCCAAATTTTAAGAGATTAGGTACCTGACGCTTTAAGACATCCAGAGCGAATGGGAACTTGTATAGCCTTTGCCTAGGTAAATGATCTCGGAGCTAAATAAGATCACTAGCTCCTGGTCAAATTTTCCTCGATCTTTTCGGTGCATCTCAAACGATCTAGATCAAAGGGGCCGCTTGTCGGCAAGTGTTTTCGCCGCTTGCCGACAAGGCGGCTAATTCAAAGAATGTTTGGCACGTGTCAAGTTAAAGATTCACCTGAATTTTAGTATCGAAAATCTAGTTGCACTAACAAGACGAGTGAGATCGATTCAATTATTTAATTATGCCTTACCGATACTCCAATCATGAATATGAATGAAATCATTGAAATGGTACTCTGTTACAATGAGACCGGCTATAATTTAACCGCGGCCTCAGAAATGTTTGCGGAGAGAAATGGAGGAGTTTTGCCTTCCCGGCGGACTATTTTGAGAGCAGTGCAGCGGCATCGTGACTGGCAGACGTTCAGACCGCCAGCTGCTGACGCCGGCCGGCCACGCTTTTCAGCCGCGTTAGAAGAGGACGTGCTGGATTTTTTTAACAGACACCCCATGGCTAGCACCATGGACGCGGCCATAGTCTTCGGGGTTAGTGACTTTTACGTCTGAAGAATTTTGCGCGAGGAAGGGTTGTACCCGTATCACTTCACCCGGGTGCAAGAACTGGAGGACACCGATTTCCAGCCCCGTGTCCGCTTTTGCCAGTGGGTATTAGAAGATGCCACTCGAAACATTTTGTGGACTGACGAGTCAACATTTACCAGAGTTGGACTTTTCAATCAGCATAATGCCCACTTTTGGACTGAAAATAACCCACATGCAGTGCGGCCGGATCACTTCCAAGTGCGATTCAGTGTGAACGTGTGGGCTGGGTTATTGGGCGATAGGTTGTTGGGACCTGTTTTTCTCGAGCGGCTAAACGGGGAGAGCTATGTTCATTTGTTAAATACTCGGGTCCGGCGTATGTTGGAGCGCGTACCGCTGGCGTTGCTGAGAAATTTTTATACCTACCTACATATAGTGCGCGCGCGCTGTGCCACGCCGCGGTTCCTATCCAGTGACAATTAAACGTTGTAACTAATCGGGTGTTTCATTCTGTGCTCTCATACATCTCAGTTTCGCCGCAGGCCGTAGCCACTAGCATACTCCATAGTGCTACTTCGACTGCAAGCTTTTTACTGTAGCGAGCCACCCAGTCTTTGGGGGGTGGAAGTGCACTTCATACGAGAGCCCTATACATGTCCTTGGAGCGCACATCGCCCATACATAGGCGTCAGATGGAAGCTGAAGGCCCGCCGAGGTTGGGCATACTCAGCGCTCTCGCCGTCTTTAATAACTTCGGCGCCAAGCGCTGAAAATGCGGATCGGAGCCCCATCTCCCGTCCAATTGTCACGTTAAAACCAGAGGCCCAATTCCCGTAATTTGACAATTGTCGCAATCCGGTGTCGATCCGGTCCCAGTAACATTACTATCACAAAAGGTATTCTCGTAAAGTTTCAATTTAATAAATAAATTATTAAAATTATCCCAATACGACTAAAAACAGAGCGAAAAAAATCTAATTTTGGTTTCTTTCATTTTCAGTCGCATTACGAACTATAATTGCATTTTTTGGGTTTACGAGAATACCGTTTGGGATCGTAATGTTACTGGGAGCGGATCGACACCGGATTGCGACTATTGTCAAATTACGGGAATTGGCCCTCTGGTGTGTTAGAGTGCCCTACGGGTTCCACGGACAAAAGAAATAAAAAAGAAACAATTTGGAGTTATTTGGTTTTATTTAAATCGAAATTATTGGGTTTACAACATTGGTATAAGAAAGATAAGCTCATCTATTGGCCCTTAGATATACTTATGGAATTTAAGACACAAAACTAGTTCATCTGACGGGCCGAACAATAATGGGTTAAAATTTTGTTGTTTACACTTTTATGTATAAAGAAATACTTGCCATCTAGTATTTACCACCACTTTGTTGAATGTAAATAATTCATGTTATCTAACTAGATCACACTGCCTTAATAAAATTAAAATTAAATTTAGACCGACCTCTTTCTGGAGTTATTGATGATACCTGCGGCGAAACCCAAGCTATGCAGTGGCTAGCATTTGTGATGGTAGGGGTGCTGTGCAGATAATATTATTCCCACGTGGTGGGCTGATCTCACATGGCTTCAAAAATAATAAAAAAGCTTCAGACTCCAAAATTGAATCCAATCAAAATTAAATTAAAATATAAATTTCAATTCCCGTGCAGCTGAAATGAAAATAAAAGGCGTTAGGGACACGTTTCACACAGGCCTCTGTGGGACACGAGGCTTTGAAAAAATGGGTGCAGAGAGGACACGAGCATCAAAGCAGCATATGATTTGCAACTTACCACGTCATCGGTGACCAAATAAATTACATATTGAAAACTATTTCATGACGCCTGCCCCTCCCAACCCTGTATTACTATATGGTATGGTGGCATTAGGTATTCCGGGCAAAATCAATCTGAAACAAGAACGAAAATCACGGGGTGTTCGAACAGAGCATTGAAGACATTCAAGCCTCGAAACCTGAACTCACCATCGACTCCTAGTATTGTAATACTGTGACAAACAAGCCTGCCATTGCATGGACAACACATGGCTTTAAAAATTCCTATTTATGTTTGCTTCTTGGACCTGACCAAGGCATTTAACCTTAAGTTACGACATTCTGTGGCGGAAAATGGAAAAACATGCCATGCCAGCAGATCTCATTCAAATATTTAAATACTGGTATCTAAACCAGGTCAATGTCGTGAGATGGTCTAATGATTACTCGGAGCCGTATAGGTTGGAGTGCGGGGTGAGACAGGGGGGGTTGAGCTCACCAAAGCTCTTCAACCTTTACCTCAACGCGCTTATAGAGGAGCTTAGTGGTACTCGCGTCGGATGCCATATTGACGGTATTTGTCTGAATAATATCAGTTATGCGGACGATATGGTGCTACTGAGCGCCTCTACCTGTGGCTTGTCTAGGTTGCTTGGCGTATGTGAGACGTATGCTCTGAGACATGGATTGATGTATAACATCAAGAAAAGTGAGTGCATGGTCTTTCAGGCCAGAGGAAAACACACGTTGAACATACCTCCCATTAAGCACTATGGTGTACCTTTGAAAAGGGTCCAACAATTTAAATACCTCGGGCACGTGGTGACGCCTGAACTGAGGGATGATGCAGACATAGAACGAGAACGTAGGGCGTTGTCTGTAAGGGCAAATATGATCGCGCGTAGGTTTGCTCGCTGCACCGCACAAGTAAAAATAACTCTTTTTAAAGCATATTGCACATCTCTGGACACGAGCAGCTTGTGGCTTTCTTATGCGTAAAAACAATACAGCGCCCTACGGGTTCAGTACAATAATGCTTTTAGGATGTTGATGGGGTTGCCTCGATTCTGCAATGCTTCTGGAATGTTCGCTGAGGCGGGGGTTGACTGTTTTTACACCATCATGCGAAAACGGTGCACATCCCTAGTGCGAAGAGTTCGGGCCAGTCCTAGCGGCATCCTTAGAGCATTTTCCGACAGGTTTGACTGTCATTACTTGAACCACTGCAGTATGGTTTCATGTGGTGGCAAACTGGTTGTTAAGGAAAATTTATACTTGTAGTTGTATTATTATGTTTTACTAACATTAGGCTAAGTCTCTTTTGTAACTAACAAACTGATCTTTGTTGGTCGAAATAAATGAATTTTAATTTAATTTCTGTTTCTTCATAATTAAGGATTTTGATCCAATTAATGAAAGCGCTTTTGCAGTCTAGATTTGACTTATTGTATATATTAATTTTTTTGTTGACTGCATTGTAAAGATAAGCTGACTGTACAGCGGATTGTAGATTAGCATAGTTTTAAAAGTAGGCACCTTTATAACCATATCTTTTCTTCTCCTGTTTTCTGTTTTTGGATCATACGTCATTATTTTGTGTATTTTAGTTACTTGATTTATGATGTAAAGTTTGCGAACAGATAATGTTACTGATATCATATAGAAGCTCAGTGGGGAAACGTCGACATTTGAAGTACATAATTTTTATTAAAGCTCTACAGAATTAAGTTTCTTTATCGTATCCGCGATTACATAGATGTAGAGACGAGAATTATGTTATGCGAATCGCTTGTACTTTCTAAACTCAACTACGTCGATACTGTATTTGGAGGGTGTTTATTAGGACGAACGAAGAAAGTGCTCCAGCGTATTCAAAATGCATGTGCTCGTTTTTGCTTTCCTGTTCTCAGACGCTCACATATAACCTTTCTTAAATCGCAACAACCTATTAAATATGGCCGCTAGACAAACCTTGCACTTCCTAAATATACGGTTTCCACTGAAAACCAGCGCAATGGCTAGGCCCTTCACCTACGCCATCGCACATGCTGAGTGGATACCATTTGGTTCCTTAATTAACACTAATTCCAAAATGTATAATAAGTCATGTATTCTTTTTTCCTTGTTGTCTCCTTTAGTTTAGTTTATTTGTAATAAAATTATTATGTATGTGTTTATGGACCAATAAAAAAACTGAAAAGATAAAAATAATATCAACACAGAAGTACCTAATCAGTTACTTTTGGAGTCGGTGCAAACGAAAACATTCAAACTCTCATCGAATAGCACCGACTCCAAAAGAAACTCATTAGGTACTTATGTGTTAATATTATTTTTATCTTTTCAGTTTTTTGAAGTCGGTTTACTTTTTTTTAAAATAAAATTTACTTATTTCATCTATTTTTAGTGATACATAAAGTGATAATCCTCAACAATACGAATCCTTTCAGTGCAAACATAAGTTAACAGCTGAACACCGATTTCATCCCTTATTTTTCCCACGTTAAATGTGAAATTTTTCCAAAAAAAATTTAATATACCATCTTTAAAGTATAAGCTATTCGATAAATAAAGAATCATCAAAATCGGTTCACAAATGCCGAAGATATTGGGCAACATAGGTACAAAAATCAGTCTGCACGGATGGAGTTCATGCAAAGTTTGATGATTTTCTTATAGATCCCATCATCAGAACTTGATCAAATTTATATGGGACCATTCCGAAAGTATTCCCTTTCGAACAAAAAAAGAAGTATCGAAATCGGTTTACCTGGTAACGAACGATCGCTGAACATACATAAAAAAAAAAACAAAGATGCTGACGAATTGAGAACCTCCTCCTTTTTTTAAGTCGGTTAAAAATGTTCTATTCTATTCTATTATTCAAGCTCAAGGTCGTAGGTAAATAAACATTATAAAAATCAATACTGTCTTCTATCAACTTTTATATTTGAAAAACATTCTCATAAAACCATGACAATATAATAATAATTGTAAATATCAGACTTTTACCACTGCTTTACCGAAATTTTCTCCAGCAAAGATTGCTATGAAGGCGTCGTACAATTTGTCAAAACCTTCGGTAACGTGCTCTCTGACTTTTAATTGTCCACTCTTGACCCATTTAGTTAGATCGGTGAACGCTTCATCCCATCTTCCGTCCTATCGCCACACTATAAAACCTTCCACTTTCAATTGATTAAACACCAAAGATGGCTGAATAATAGTCGCCTTGGACATCTTGCTGGGATCGTCATTGTACGAGCTGATGCTCCCACAAACGGATACCCTGCCGAAATTATTCATCTGGCTTATAATAATGCTGCTGATCTCTCCTCCGACATTGTCGAAGTAACAGTCAACACCTTTCGGCGCGGCTTCCTGGAGAGCCTTAAGAACATTAACTGTTTTGTAGTTGAATGCTTTGTCAAAACCAAGTTCCTTCTCCAGCCATTGCACCTTGTCGTCGGAACCGGCGAAGCCGATCACTTTACAACCCTTAATCTTCGCAATCTGTCCTACAATGGAGCCAACAGCACCAGCTGCACCAGTAACGACAACTGTTTCTCCTGCTTTGGGTTTGCAGATCTCCAAAAATCCGAAGTACGCAGTCGCTCCTGGCATGCCAATTGCACCTACCCCTAATGATGGCGACAAGCCGTGTAGGACAGGAAGTTTATAGAACTTATCGTTCATATCGGTCGCTTTCAAATTAGGGTTCAAAATGGTGTAGTCGCGCCAACCTCGATGAGACACTATTCTCGTACCAAGTGGATAGTCAGAATGCTTGCTCTCAGTGACAACCGCGACTTGGTAGCCGAACTGGTCGTATGGCACTGGGGTTCGAGAATTGTAAGCACGCAGGTACGGGTCTACGCTGATCCACTCCGCTTTGACGAGGATCTCGCCATCTTTGAGTGGGGGCAACTCCTGTTCCACGAGCTCAAAGTTATTCTTCTTAGGAAGACCTTGGAAGTGATTCTTTACGACGTATTTCTTTGCCTTAACCATTATTCTTACTCGGCACTGTAAATATGACAAATGCTTATTATTATTGTTAAGTAAGTACTTATGAAAAAGTTGTCTAGTCATTGTAAGTAGGTAAAGTAAAACAGCAGTATGAGTAAGGAAATGTGCTGATTCATCATCATCATTTTACCCATAGGACGTCCACTGCTGAACATAGGCCTCCCACAGTGACTTCCATTGATTAACGCTTTATAATACGTAATGTTCGTCTGTTTATTTAGATGCTTTAGCAGTAAACCTTTAAACGATAAAAAATATTTGCGTTATTGTAAACAAAAAAACTGGCCGTTAATAAATTCCCTTACCTAATTTATTAAAAGAAGTCGCAATTCTAAAGGCTATTCTTGTAATCTCAAAAGTAATATTATAATATTGTCAAAAAGTTTAAGTTAAAAGTTAAGTTATGGGACAAATAACCTCATTTTGGTTCTTTCCATTTTCAGTAGCACTACGAATTAAGTTATACTAAGTAGGTAAGTAAGTAGGTCTTCTTCTTCTAATAGGTAATTGCATTTTTTGAGTTTACGAGAATTCCGTTTTTTATCTTAATGTTACTTACTACTAACTTACTACAAACGAAGACTGACTTTCACTCTTTTGAGTCAATGGTATTTTTAACCTGAATAAACTTACCGATAACCAATATAAGTAAATAAAAAAATATTAAAAAGCAGTCGGCTGCCCCATTTCAAAACCTAGTAAGTCTTCAGGATGGGATTTTGATATTTTATGGCTAAATACCATTTTCTAGTAAGCCCCTAATTCATGCAAAAACACCCATATCGATAGCTCTAATAGATAAAAAGTTACGGTCTAGGATGTACCTTTTCGATTTGAGCCGACTTGACCATTTCAAAACATAGCAAGTCACAAAACCATTTCAAAAGCCTAGCAAGTGCAGTTCACTTGCTGTGTTTTGAAATTGAAATGTTTAAGTCAAAAGCGCGCGAATCCGAAAAGTTTTTATGTGCTTGTAAGTGTTAAATATTTGCCTAATAAATGCCTAAAACTTACTTTAGGAACAGATTTAACTTCTGTAAAGTAAAACACATATTTATTTTAGTTACTGCGCTACCTAGTACTTATTAGGATTTTTTTCCTTCTATCTAGTGATGTTCTGGATAGTTAAATAATATACCTCGTTTTTATTGTTCATTTCTTAAAAACGTTTTGTTTGCGTATAATAATATGTGCAAAACTTTTATTGCATACATATACCTAGAACTAACCGTTTTCTATTATGAATCTAAAAGTAATTAATTAATCTGAGGTAGAAGATTGACAGATTTTATTGCTTATCTAACTTGTGCTTATACGGTGTCGCTATTTTTGCTATTTTTACTCGTATGCTGTTTTTTTATATTATTTCTACCTTATACCTACTAGTGATGTCATGTATAGCTGCATAGTAATACCTCTTTTATTTCATTGAAATATTGCTCATTTTTAATCAATCAATAGTAACAAATCAATAGTCAATTGTTAATTAAAAACACGAACACGTTTTTCTAAAGAATGGTGTGTTTTTCTAGAATAACATTTTATTGTATTATTAATAAATAGTTAAAAGTTAGTGTGAAATCCGCTTCCCTCATCAATTCAATACAATAAGGAATATGCATGAGACAAATATCGATCACCCAAGTATTTGATCGTAAGGTACTTGTATTAAAAAGAAGACAATAGTGAAAACAAGTTAAAATTACCCAAATTAATATTTGCTGACACACACACACACACAGATACACACCGTTTAAAAAGTAATCTCTGATTCTCTCAACGAATCAACTTTACTATGCTAAAGTCGTAAACGAATGATGTCAAGTCTATATCAGACTTTTCTATCTAACTAATCACTTTAAGATTTATAACTTTTACACCGATTATTAATTATATTAATATTTACCTGTTGTAATATTATTTTTTCAAATTATTTTATATTTAAGTACTTATGTATGGTTACTAGAAATCTTATATATAAAAATAAATCGCTTTTTCCCTTGGTCATTGCATCACGCGTAAACGGATGGAACAATTTCGGTAATTCTTTTTTTTATTTTTATTTAGTGTTAGGAGCAGGTTCTTTTGAAAGAAAAAATTAAGAAAGTTAAATAAACTGAAGACCACGCAAACGAAGTCGCGGGCAACAGCTAGTCTTATATATAAAAATGAATCGCTTTTTCCCTTGGTCATCGCATCACGCGTGAACGGATGGAACAATTTCGCTAATTCTTTTTTGTTGTGTTAATTATTGTCACGAGAAGGTTCTTATGATAGAAAAAATTAAGAAAATAGCGCACATTTTTTTATGAAAGTCCACGCGAACAAAGTCGCGGGCAACAGCTAGCACGTTATAACTCAAGAACGGATGGGCCGATTTTTTGGATTTGTCGCCATCCCAAATAGCAAAATATGTAACTATCAAAACATTGAAAAATTCACGAAAAAAAAACGAGGTGACACGAAGTGCGCCGGTACAGCTAAGTAGTTATAAATAAGAACAAGTATATTCGTTAAAAAAACGTTACAGAAAAAAAAACTTGTTGATCTACCCTTCCTGTGGCACGGAACTGCATCCCTAGATAGGTGAGATTGGCACAACTTCCAGCGCATAATGCAGATAATGCAAATAATGACGCGTTTTGGGTCAAACTAACATATGGTGGCTTAGCCGGCACGTAAAGGGGTTGTATTGTATACCTTTGGAATCCTTAGGAAACAACCTATTTTATTATGTATTAAATTATGCAATTCGAGTTAACTACGCGATTTATTAGCGACATGAATCCAGCCGACTTCAAATTTCCCCGATTTTTGCAAAAAAAGGTAATTATAGATCTACCAAATAAACAATATTCTATCGAGAGATTGCCTTTCATTTATTTCATTATTCATCAATACGAATTTACAATGGATTTTAAGCACAAACAAACAAAAAGTCAACTCCATAAAATTTTTACTAAATAATGGCTTTTTTTGGTAAAAGTCTTTTGCAGACCACCCGCCAACACGGGAAAATAATTTTTTGCAAAACATTAAGTTGGCCAATTAGCCTCAAAAAAAGGACTTAATTACAAAGAATGATTAATAATATTGTTATTCTTGAAATAATAATGTAAGAAAAATAAATAATTAATACATAATTAAGGTAAATGAAAATACCGCTGCAAAATCACCCTAAAATCGGTAGGTACCTCGAACAAATGGTGTGTAGAACAAAACTCATTTATTTTTCCTAAAAAATAAATATATATTCATAAAACTTATCAAATTTACTTCAGATATATCATAAAATTAAGGATAAGGATTAAACTTTGATATTCTAAAAATGACCAACAAAATCATACATTTTTGTTGTCAAG